>OX465197.1:8158301-10658301 GCA_949987655.1 Polymixis flavicincta | reverse complement strand
GAAAAATCTAAACAAAAATCCTCTATTCAGACAAAGTTTTATTAAAAAAATATCTTATTCACAAAACCAAAAAAAAACTATTGAAATAACAAAACCCGATTTAAAATAAATTCAGCCATACGTTTTGAACTTGCATTTCACCGCATACGAGCGAATATTATAGATATTCAAAGAACATAAATCACGACTGTACCAGGCACAGAGCCAAAGATCTATGACCAATATATGATATGACATAGTGATTTAGATAACCCGTTCTATTTTATTATAATATATTATTAACCGACTTCAAAAAGAAGGAGGTTATCAATTCGACATGTTTTTTTTTTTTATGTATGTTCGGGCATAACTCCGTCGTATATTGACGGATTTGCAAAATTCTTTTTTTGTTCGAATGGGGTTTACTCCGAAATGGTCCCATTGAAATTTCATATAGATCTGATGATGCGTTTCGGAGACAGACAACGGAACTCTTCAAAAAATTACAGCAAATCAACCGCGAATATTGCTATCGCATAAATATGCATTGTTTTGACTGAAGGATGATGAAATTTCGAATTGGTGTGAGGCAGGTAACTAAAAAGTGAAAAATAAAAACGTTTTTCAAAAAAATAACAACCGACTTCCAAAAAACACTACAAAGTCCAAAATAACTTTAATTTCGGAAGGCGGTGACGAATAATTAAAATACACATCCAAAGTCACCGACTTCCGAAATTAAAGTTATTTTGCACTTTGTAGTGTTTTTTGGAAGTCGGTTGTTATTTATTTTTTTTAAGTTTTTTTTTTCACTAAAAGGATTAACGAAATTGTATCTATATTCAAATAAATATGCATAATCCGCCTATAATGTTCCCACTGCTGGGACAAAAGCCTCCTCTCTGTTTGAGAGAGTGGGCGAAATTGGTAGACTGTGAGTCTTCGGATTTTTGGTTCTAGGACATGCCGGTTTCCTCACGATGTTTTCCTTCACCGTTTTGAGAGCAGCAATTGACAGCGATGTGGAGTAATTTTTCGACGCCATATATATAGTTTGATAGTTAATAGTTTATGTCGGAGAGATAGTTATTTCAATATGACGAATCTATGATAAAATAAACGAGACAATATTAATAATATTATCAAGAATAGTTAAAGTTTGAAAATTAATTTATGTAAAACAGTAAACAGCGGTTTGAACTAAGTTCGAAAACTTGTTTCCGAAGTCGTAGTTTGTTGTATAAAATGTAGAAATTTCGTTTAAAAGCATAATTATAAATATCTGGATGACCATTTTTTTTTTTTTTTTCTAAAAATGAAATCTAGCTAGGTCGATTTATCGCCCCCGAAACCCTCTGCATACTTACTACATTTCATGTAAATAGTTGGAGCCGTTTCCGAGATTCAGATTATTATATAATATTAGTAGCAGTTATTTTATTTTAAGTACATAGCCTAAATGTATTATAAAATGTAAATTTAACTAACCATAACTTACCATTAGTATTTAAATGATATTTGTACACCATCAACGGAAAAACATAGTGTATTTGTACATATTTTATACACAACACCTTTTTTACCTATGTTTTACAAATAAAAACTTTGACTTTGACTATGAAGAATTTCTCGTTTAAAGGTATTAATTAGATTAATCAGAATGATGAATTATAAGTATCCCGTTGACAACGATGCTGACGAACTTTTTGATACCCTATGAATATTTTCTTTTTTAAATACTTGTGTTTAATATTATTTTAAGACCAGTAGTTATTAAATTATATAAATATCTAAACAAATAAATCAGAATGATTAGGTACCGGGCACCATGCCAAAAATATTTGACCAAACAAATGATTAGACATACAGATACCGATATTTTACTGATGTAGTTCCAACCGTGATGTAATACCACCAAAAGGGATTTCACAGTAAAAAACATTCATTCCAACCACGTCCCCACAATGCTACCATACTACTAATATTAAAGTGAAAGTTTGTATGTTCGTTACTCAATCACGCAAAAACAGCTGAACGGATTTGGATGAAATTAGGCACACAGATAGAACAAAACTCCTATAACCTCGACCATCACTTGAATTGACATATAGGATACTGTTTTTGGCCGGTAGTACGTTCCCATGTGATAATTTCTGACCAAAACGCGGCGAAACCGCGTGCAAAAGCAAATACTACGATGAAAGCCAATACTAGTGCATCGAAGTATTTTTGGACCATGGATATTTCGAAAACCAAACATCAGCTTCCAGTCTAACCACGTCATAAACAAACAGGTTTTGAGAAAAAAAAACTTTTTGAAGACAGTATGGCGCCAAAAATCGGCCATTTTTTTTTTCAATTTTGATATACTCAGTGTCACTCTCACAATTAAGACGATTCTAACGGTAATTCTCAAGATGAAATCGATCAAGCCTTTTAGGCTAGAAGGCGTGCCAAAGAAAAATACATACATAGAACATAGAAACATACATACACTCGAAAAACATAACCCTACTTCTGGCGCAGTCGGGTAAATAGTCATTAAATAGAGTTAAATGAAGTTAGAGAATTTATATTGATAATTTTAATTCCTTTATTCCGTTAAATATACATATAAATTACATTTTTAAATATTATTATAAAATTTTAATTTTATTTATTTATTGATAATTTTAATTATTATTATCATGTGAAGCCAAATTTTTTTTGGTCGTGAATCATATTTGGTTCAACATACGCATACGCTTGATAATTGTAATAAAAGTAAGAACATTTGAATTTCGTGGACAAACCTGCACCCTAATTGCGTAACTCACGATTGATCATAATTGGTTTCGTCTTCACAGTTAAACAATATTCATTGCGTTATTTATGTTGTCGAACAGACACATTTTTCGAACATATGAAGCAGTGGTTTAACAATCCGTTTCAAAACGATACAGATTATGATGAATCGTGAGTTACGCAATTAGGGTGCTGGAGCTTCCACCTTAAAACCAATTCTCTATACTACTCGTAACTTTAGATTTTTTAACCAAGAATACACCTACAGGCATAGCATGACACTTTCTATTTCTACTCTACTGTAGAATAGAAATCGCTTGTATACATTTATCGGTGAAAAACTGTCAACTGTATATACGAAAATTTCATTTTTGTCTACTCTTCCGACGACAAAACGCTTATCTACGGTTCTCGTGTTCATCCTGCAGAGCTTAAAACGTCATAATTGGCACGTATTACTTTCATATTTTCATTCCGTTTCTCTTAATAGAAATCTTTATTATTAAGCTCTCTTCGAACGGCACTATTTAATATCTGCTAACTTTATCCCTATTTTTCTTCCATTTCGCGCTCTTAAAATACTTATTAACTTCATAGAATACTAGGTATTGCCCGCGGCTGTATGCGCGTGGTGTTTAGTAATTAAGTAATTATCCCACTGCAACGTGTTACCGGTATAAAAAATATCATAAGAAACCTAGTAACATGGTGCCTTAAATTTAAATCCATTCAAAGTCAAAGTCAAAGCGTTTATTTCAATTAGGCACCTAAAAGGCACCTTTGAACGTCAACATTTACATTAAAACGGAATTGATTCTAGTCGCCCATTCCAAAATGTAGTTTCGTATGGAGAAGAACGGGCAAGAAACTCCACCGTTACTCTTTTAAATGTTTTACATGCATCGTCGTGCATGTGCATCGTCTTCACATATAATTATATGTGAAGACGATGCACCCAGTATAAAATTACTATACCAAAAAAGGTAACAAAATCCAACTGAAGCAATAAAGATAAATTAATTCTATGATAGATATATGGTGCTCACATATTTACAAACATTGTAATACGATTTTCCTAGAATATTAACAAGAAATAAGTCAGTGTGTGAGTGTAAATCAATGTCATAAATATAATTATAAATATATAATTCAATTAGCAACCAGTTTGATTTTGTCTAGACTCTAGATTGTCCTATGGAGCAGGACCAGCATGTTTCCAAGCATTCTTATCTTGGATATTATTCTCTAATTTATAATACGCTTGCTTACAAAGTTTACTTTTAATTTTCAGCTGTTAAGGCGTGAAAAAATAACAGACAGATACAGAGACAAAGTTCCTTTAGTATCTATAAGATTACTAGTTTTTACCATCGGCTTCACCCATATGGATGTTGGAAATTATCCCGCAGAAAAGTACTACGGGATTAAAAATAACCTATACGTTAATCCAGGTTACTAAACGAACTGTGTACGGAATATCATCCAAATCCGTGCACCTGTTTTTGCGTGATTAAGTAACAAACATCCAAATACACATACTTTAACATTCATAATATTAAGTAACGTTCCGTGTTGTTCCGGTTCCGTGTGGTGCCGGACGTAAAAGAATAGCACCATCCCATTTCTTCCCGTGGGTGTCGTAGAAGGCGACTAAGGGACTTACTAGAGAATGGGCAGCAGCGTTCTCTATGCATTTTACCACCATACTGAGATCGCCAACCCGCCTGCCAAGCGTGGTGATTGTGGCAAAACCCCCTTTTTTGGGGAAGCTTAAGCAGTCTAGCAGTGGACGTCTTCCGGCTGAAATGGTGAATATTAAGTAAGATAGAAATTAAAATAATTAAGGAAGATAGGAATGAGTGACCCGCCCCTGTTTGCACGGTTTTTAAGACTTGACAAATCATCTAGATTTTTCTATTATATGTAAGTTTAGTATTGTACTATAAACATAAACCCTCAGAAACAAAATTATGTAAAGACTGTGAAACCTGCATTAAAATCCGATGCTTAGTTTAGATTTAAAAGAACAAGGCGATTAGACAGACAGACAAGAAAGGCAACATTAATTTTTAATATGTATTTAGATGATAGGAGAGATATGGGTGGCAATAATAGCCATCTTTATATTCCCCACATGTGTTATATTGCTCATTCTCGACTATTATTAAAGCCATGAACTAATTTTACTAAGCCGTATGTAGGTGACCCAGATATCTTTTGTAAAAATATGGGAGCGGATGTGATATGCAGTTTTTTTGTTGTATTTTTTTTATGAAAAGGAATTATTGTAGTTTGCTTTGTCATGCATAGTGAGTGGGTTTATAAGTCGTACCTAATTTCGTCACAAACTTTCATCTCCTGTTGGACCCCTTGAGGGGGCCCTTTCTGTATTAAAAGCACTCTGGTGCATTACAAACTTTACGACGCAGTGGTTATATTTTTTTTGATTGGTAAATCATTAAATAACTTCTCCCGCTCTGGGTGGAGTAGGAGGGCGTGTCAGACTATACTGACTAAAACCCACCCGTGTTCCCTCAGTAGCCTGTATGCCAGGGGCTGCGGTATCTCTTTCGAACAAACCCGCACCCCTGGCAGGAATCGGCCCTTGCGGGCCCCATCGGTTTGTGCTGACATCTCTTTGAGGCTCGCGTGGAACACAACGCGCCGGTGACCTGGGCTTGGTCCTTACCGGACAGCGAGCTACCCATTACTCGCCGTCCGCAAGCTCACCTCACGGCTACGGTGGCCGGAAATCAGCCTGGGATTCCCGACGACCAGGGCGTTTCCTGCGGCGCATATACCCCCTCTACCTTACGTGCGCCGCCTCCCTCTTCGCGAGCATTACTGCTTCACTGAAGGAGGTGACGGCTACCCATGCACTCTCGCTCCGTACCATGGCCTGGACCAGGGCCGGACGCGAGAAATCGCCGCCGCCGATCGCCTCCACGAGGACACGGCGGTGCTCCGCCCAAGTCGGGCAGACAGCCACCGTGTACTCCACCGTACGACCCAGTGGTTAAGGCAATGTGTTGTCTGTCAGTGATCCTTAAATACATAGAAATGCTGCTAGGGAGTTTGTTGCGCAACTTCTTCTTCCCAGCTAAAGCAAGTGGCAGGAATTTGGTGAAGGGCAGGTGTGTTCGGAACTGTCTTATGTAATTTTGACGTTGAAAAGTGCTGACTCTCAGCATAGTTTTTTTTATATATATAGGTATATGAGTACTTCTACCGCAGACATGGTGGTCTGCGCCTTTGCATTATAATATTTGTTTATGGGTTTTTATTATTTTACATAGCAATTACTGTGCTCCTACATCGGACACAATTCTGAATCTTACAGACTAAACTGAAATGTACGCGAGTCCATCGCTTTTTTTTTAAAATGTAAATGTGTATTAGGTAACATGCACATGCAGATAAATAAGTTTTTTTTTTCTCAGCCTAGTTTGAATAAATGACTTGATTTTTATTTTGCCTCTTGCTCCGTCATGTTCATACATACGACGGATCATACACGGACGCCGCGCCGGTTGCGCGCAGTACACATCTGACCTTACGAAGAACATCACTATGTGTCGTTTTCACTCATATTTGCCTTGTAAATTCATCGCCATGGGAAGAAGACGTGAATTTATGTTTGTATATAATACCATTGATTTCAGGTGAATCTAGTCGCTATTTTTTCCAAACAATCTTCGGGAGTGTGTGACAATGTGCATCAAAAATTTAACATAGTATGGTTTTTTCTCATTATTAGTATTGTCTGTGTGGAAACAGAATACTAAAATTAAAAGCCATTAAAAGTTGGGAGCCAACAAAGATTCGTTTTTCTTGCTAATTTAACCTAACTTTGGGCTTGTTTAAGTAACAAAAGAAGTGTACAATTTCCAAATCCAAGTCGATACCGACAAAACTGAAATATCGAAAAGTTCAATAAACTTTATTTGTCATTGATTTATGCAGTGGTTTTGGCATAAAACCCGATCTTCCGAAGGACGTTTCTGAATTTTTCACACGCCTCTTTTGCTATTATAGATGATCCTGCATCTCACTCAATAACGTTGTGCGTGTAGACTAGCGTCTAACTGCTCATCACTGATATTACTTCTGCCGGACACGATGACCGGTGAGACAGCGTGCTTTTCAGTCAGGTCCACCAGTAAGTTCGAGCCCGCGACTAAATTCCCCTTAAAGGACCATAAATAAAACTTTAAACCATTTTTTTTTTTTCAAAAATGTACATGAAGTAGGTAGATAGTTGCTCTTGGAGAAAGTGAGTGAATGTGTACAGTAAGTTTATGTCGTTAAGAGATTAATAATCTAGGGTGAATTTGGACGCAAACAAGCATCTTTAAAATCGTTATAAAGTCCATACCTATACGAAATTCAAAGCCCTAAGGTGAGCCCAAACAGGACGTATATCATTTTACATAGGTCTATCTAGGGAAAGAGAATTTCCACCTCAAAATCTGAACATGCAAAATTATGGCTTCGTCCGCTTATAACCAATCATTTTGAGCTGTCCCATACTTAGGTATATCCCGCTACAGTAGTTCCTCGTAGTTCCTCATGGACATATAAATCCACACGAGCAAAGCCCCAGGCAAGACGTAGTATATAATAATTAGCAGTCAAACCAGACACAGTAATTGTTACTTTCTTGACGTATTTAAGATAGTCTGATAAAACGGTCCGTATCGGCTATAAGAGGGTAGTTTAATTGAAGATGAAGTTGGTTTAAGTTTAGAGAAAGTAGCGTTTTTTTGTGATTATAGGTAAAGTCGCCGGAAGAAAATTATTAAACTAAATGGATCCGGAAACTGGGACCGCTGTTCCAGTTAGTTGCGGTCCCAGTTGCCGATAGCCTCAGCTGAGCGATGGCCGTTTTGCGTGGATGTTACGCAGATTGTCCCCCAACTTGTTCTTTTTATGTTTGTGAATTTTCTTTATTTCTTTTTTATTATTTTGTTCAACATACAACCTGAGACTGGCCTACAAATAGTAATTTTACCAACGAATGCCTGTAAACTTCCACATATGCTAATTAAGTACCGTCCACACATAGAAATTCCTTCGAAAAGGAAGGCAACGACAAAAGGGCGGAAAGTTTTGCCGGGTTCCTATACATATATGCCAATCGCTCGCAAAACTCTGCGTGCGTGATGCAGGACTTGCGTAAAGGTGCGCTTACACGAGCAACTAAAATTGCTCCATTCTGGGCGATTCTTGTCAACTATGACGTCACGACTACATCCAGCAATTTAGGGCAATGGCAACATGTAGCAACCTGTTGCCAGAGATGTTGCCCCATATCATGCAATATGGAGCAACTTAAAAAACTTGGGTATACGCACCTCTGCCCGCCGCCGGCCGGTTCCTCTAGCAAAAACGAGACGTAGTTATACGTACAAACGAGAACCAAAACCGATAGGATATTCGGCCACTCATGAAATATATGGAGCAATCAGAAGCAAGATTCCCGAAACATATCAGTAATTTATTATTATTGCTCCAGATTGCTCCACTTAAATGATCCAGATTGATCCATTAGTGTTGCCCAGCAATAATAGCTCAAAAAACTGCCCGTGTGAGAGCACCTTTACGTCAGGTGCGAAGCGTATTTGCGCCGCCACATAGGTAACCTACCGTATTAATACCTACTACTTCACTAGATGAATTCTTTGGTACAATAAGTTATTCTATATTTTAAAATCGCTACCCACTTTGTACTTGCAACAGATCCATCACACTTATTCAAGTTGAGTGACACTGGTGCACTTAGATAGATCTGGTACCATAGTCAACAAAATTCATTACTACACAGATAGTCCATTTAAATATTAATGTTCTAGATGAGATTGCAGTCTGATTGAATGAATGATGTATTCAAATTTCAATTACGATGTCTCGTATATCTAATTTACGATGTATTTTAAGTTGGATTTCTTTGTTAGAAATTTTGTTGGAGTCTTCTTCTTAGCGTTTCGATTGGATTTATTATCCTTTAACAAGTTATGTGTCATTAACTTTTCATTCAATTTTGTTAAGTATTTGCTTTATTTCAAGCAAGTTTTCGACGGTGGCCATTTTTTCCCGAATATTGTCATTCTTAAACATTGCATTACCGATAAAACTTAAAAGATTACAATAAGGAATTAATGTAATCATAAGTTGGCCGTATTCATAAACGATGATTAAAGTTAAATGATGTTTAAACGTCAAAAATGTATGGTTAAACAGACGCTACTCATTACTTAACTTTAACCAGCGTTTATGAATAAGGGGGAAGATGGTTACGCTAAGGTAGTCCATTCACTAATTGCGTATTAACTGGTGGGGTCCGCAAGGGCCGATGCCTGCCAGGGTTGCGGGTTGTTCGAAAGAGATACCGTGGCCCCTGGCACACAGGCTACTGAAGGAACACGGGTGGGTTTTAGTCGGTAAAAGTCTGACACGCTCTTCTGCTCCACCCAGAGCGGGAAAAGTTATTTGATGATTTCCGAACCTCAAAAAACACTCTATTAATCATAATCTAAATATTTTTTGCAGCCCGCGTGGGATGAACGCTCTTAAATGATATTTAATTAACTAAGAGTATTGTATTGATGATTTCAATCAATTAATATCTTTAAACGAGCAATTCTGGTATAATTATATAAACTAAATCTCGGAAACGGCTCCAACGATTTTCATGAAATTTAGTATGGTTTCGAGGGCGATAAATCGATCTAGGTAGCTTTCATTTTCAGAAAACGCCAAAAAAATCGAGCAAAGCACGGTCATCCAGATATTGATTAGAATTCTGTTAATACATACGTGTACGGTCGCCACTCCAGAACCTTTCGGCCCCATCGGCCATCTGTTCTGCGAGCAATGTGCCGTACCGCAAGACGTAGAGTGGGAAGGCCTCCCACAAGGTGGACCGATGACCTTGTGAAGGCCGCGGGTATCCGCCGCCGTCTTTCGGCTGAAATGATGATGATGATACGTGTACGGTCGCATATCATTTTTTTTTTTTACTAATCCATTGCTTCGAATGTTAGAAAAATGTGTCTGCTCAACATCGATAATAACGCAATGAATATTCTTGAACTGTCAAAATGAAACAAATTATAATTGATCGTGATTTACGTAATTAGAGGGTTCTAAAAAATTCCAAAAACATACGATTTTTTTGTATGAATTTAAAATAGTTTATTTAAATGTATAAATATTTAAATAATTTGAAAACTATTAATAGAATATTTGAATTTAAATACGAGACCCATTTCAAACATATTTTGTCCTACTCCGTTGTAAACGCTTCCGTAACCAAATGTACTTGTTAGTACTTATCACTAACTGACGTACCGTAATAAGTAAATTGAAAAATCAGTAAACTTACACACTGTAGTTAACAACTGTTACCAATAATTATCAATATCTATGAATATCTAATTCCTAAATGCGTTATACTTGCAAATCCGGTGGCGATTTCATTTAAGATTTTCTTGCGATAAAATCTGTTTTGATTAGAATTTTAATTATTTTAGCCGTGTGTGGTCTAAGAAACGTTGTTATTACGTAAAACTAGTTAAAAATGCAAACAAGCTACCCTATGGCCAGATAAGGAATTAAGAAATACTTATTTACTAGACATTTCAGACTGGTGACCGATCATGATCTACTTAATCTTTTCCCAACTACACTGGGGTCGGCTTGCAGTCTAACCGGTGAAAAAGAATACCAGTATTTGATAGGGAGCGATTGTCTGACTTTCTCTGACCTTCACAACCCAGTTACCTACTTAGTTAGTAGATAATGGGCAGCAGCGTTCTCTATGCATTTAACCGCCATACTGCATGTGATCGCCAACCCGCCTGCCAAGAGTGGCAATTATCACAAGCCCCTTCAGTTGGGGCAGGCATATGTCCAGGACTCCAGCACAGCTAAAATGATGATGATAGTGAATATCTCGTTCCTAAATGCTTTATGCTTGCAAATATGGCGATGTCATTAAAGATTTTCTACATTTCACCAGTTTTTCATAATCATAAGCCATCAAGCTATATACTCGTAATAGGGGGCGAGCTTATTGCCATCAACCGGGGAAAAATCCAAACTCCGTACTGCGAAATTCCTGTTAGAAAAATATTTTGCCCGAGCTGGGAAACGAACCCAGGATTATGCTCAACAGTAGCGCTTACGACCACTAGACCAACGAGACAGTACACACACACACACACACACACACACACACACACACACACACACACAGTTCAATGGTTTTTAATAACAAGAAGCCAAATGAAATCGACTTCAACAGAAAATACAAAATATATGATTAATACCTTTTCTTCACAAAACTGAGTAAATACAATAGAAATAGATATCTTTTTATGCTATATCAATTGTCATCGTATATTTATATAAGAATTCCTTTAGCGGCGTTTCTACGTTTTATTTACTTTACTGTTCATTTTCTTGGTATAATTTGCCCTGAGAACAATACGTATTGTTCTTTAAATAGAGATGTCTATCCACTGTTTATAGACAAAAGGTCGTGAGGTTTCAAAATTCATGAATAATGTATAAACGTTCATATGTCTTAACTATTTTATACTAGCCTCTGCTCACGGCTCCGCTAGCGTAGCATAATCAGCCTATAATGTTCTCACTGCTGGGACACAGGCCTCCTTTCTGTGAGAGGGAGCGGGCCATTTCCAGCGCGGGTTCGTAGATATCACATGTCTTCCAATTTTTGATTCTAGGACATGCCGGTTTCCTCGCGACGTTTTCCTTCAACGTTTTGAGAGCAGTGGTGATGACATAATTTAAATGAAGTAAAGGGCCGGTCTTGTGACTCCACATAGCCTATAACCAGCGGACAATCAAGATGCTAGGAACGATACCTCCATTTTACAAGTATGATAAGAGGTTTTATGAGGGATTGGAACAGATGAACATACATATTTAGCTCCATTTTGCTTCGCCGTAGAAGTCTAGAAGTTATGGGGGAACAGATGAACATACATATAATATGTAGCTCCATTTTGCTTCGCCGTAGAAGTCTAGAAGTTATGGGGGAACAGATGAACATACATATTTTGCTTCGCCGTAGAAGTCTAGAAGTTATGGGGGAACAGATGAACATACATATGTAGCTCCTTTTTGCTTCGTCATAGCTGGGTAAAAACTAAGTCGCCTTTCATGTACTCGTATGTCTGTGTCCGCTTACTACAATGGATTTTAAAGTACTTTTTACCATTATCATCATTTCAGCCGAAAGACGTCCGCTGTTGGACATAGGCCTCCCCCAAAAGGGGGGTTTTGCCATAATCGACACGCTTGGCAGGCGGGTTGGCGATCGCAGTATGATGGTAAAATGCATAGAGAACGCTGCTGCCCATTCTCTAGTAAGTCCCTTAGTCGCCACCCACGTAAAGCAATAGGATCGTGCTATTCTTTTATGTCTGGCACTACACGGAACCATCACCATAATTGAACCAATTTAGAGAATTTATTTCGAGAGATTTCTGTGTAACTTACATCTCATAGATCTCGATGTTTTGAAATATCACCTCCTCAGTAGATACCACCAGCATTTGGATCTTTGTTACTCAATCACGCAAAAACGGCCGAACGGATTTGGATGAAATTTTGCACACAGATAGTTTGTAATCAGAAATAACACTTAGAGTACTTTTTATCCCGGTACTATGTTCCCGTGGAATAATTTCCAGCCTTAACGCGAGTGAAGCCACTGACAAAAGCGAGTTTGTAATAAATTCAACATTCAACCACTCTAACAATCATAACAATTAACTGACGTACAAATTCATGTTCTAAATTCACAGTAAAACTCGTATAGTTTGAATTCCAAGTCGAATTAGCTTCGTTACGTCAGCGGTTTCTAGCTAAGCTAAATAATACTGAACTATAACTTGCACTGTGTGTTGTGTTTTGTGCTTAATTGTTTTTTTAATAACTTTACCTGAGAATGGAGTTATTATGTTCTCAGTAAAATGGTTACATAATTGAAACAGGTATGTAATTCTTGGTTGTAGTATTCTTAATTAGCTCTTAGGTGATCTATCCTCTCTCTCCTTAGGTGATCTCTATAAAACCGACTGTCAAATCATAAACAACTTCGGTAGGGGGGAAAAAAAATAAATTGGAACAAAAAACCGCGTCAATAGAAAAGAGCAATTATATTTTTGCCTACACTTTTACAAGGGTTTTTTTTTTCTTTTTTTGGATGGTGGGAAATCATCAAATGAGTTCCGCTCTGGGTAGAGAGCAGGAGCGACTTTTACTGTGAGACTTTTACTGACTAAAATCCACCCGTGTTCCCTCAGTTGCCTGTGTGCCAGGGGCGACGGTGTCTCTTTCGAACAACCCGCACCCCTGGCAGGCATTGGCCCTTGCGGGCCCCACTAGTCGTTGCGACACTCCTCTTCCCATGCGGCCCCACCGCGTCCACCATCAAACGGTGGCGGCCCCGTCCAGGCCACGGAAGGGAAGAGCGCTGCTCAGAAGCACCGGCACTCCTCCTCTGCCGCGGCCCATAACCCTCACCTCAGTTGCGGTGCACCTCACCGCAACCTGCTTGTTGGCCGCTACGTCATCGGCTTGAAGGCAAAAGCCCTGACAAGCGGCCCCACCTTTGGGTTCCTCTTCGCTTCACCGTGGCTGGGAGACCACGGTTACTGAGCCCCCCCGCAACGACAGTGCAGGGACACTTTTACAAGGTAACAAACTAGTTCGAGATAATATTTTACGTATTTTTTCTAAGTGAGATTCATATCAAAATCAATATCATCTTTAGTTTAGCTCAATCTTTCCTCAGTTGGTTAAAACTATGCGATAACAAAACTCACAATTATATGTAGAAAAACGGCAGCCAGTCCAAACAAAACTTTCATTCATCTTTTATAACGTCATCCAATAAGACATCATGTTTTCTGACATCCGAAGTTATGACGTAACACAGATGCAACCGAAAATGGGATAGGAAAGTCAATTAGGTACTATGTAAGGTAGCGGTAAATATTAAGGCCTATAAATAAATGGTAAAAAATAATTTCGAGAAAATTTGTTGCCTTTTTAGAAGTGCGATTAATATCGAAGTCAAAACCCACAGCTGGGCAAAGGCCTCCTTCAAATCCATCCAGGAACTCTTTTTCCGCGCCACCTCGAACCAACCTTCGCGGTACGCGGTCAGGTCGTCTTGACATCCCCTTCTGAGCCAAAACCATTTATTCGTATAGAATATGGTACAAGAGATGTTAAAAATAAAGTTGTTCAGTGTAGAAATGCATTCTAACATTTAGTAATAATTCTTCCTCGGTCGGTTAAAAATCATACGATAAAAAAAATATATAAGGGTAGTTGCTTTACACACTAACAGTAGGAATCAAATTATTATGCTGAATTCATGATTACAGTTTGAATTTATGGTTACAGTTTGAATTCATGGTTACAGTTTGCGTTCTTCCTGTAAAAAGTTTTTTTTTTTTTGGAAAATATTTACAAATATAGGCTTTAATTTTGACAGTCCAACAAAATTTATAACGTTATTGTTGAGTAAACAATTTTTTCGAACCAATGTACTATTTTCAAAATTCTTCAAAATAATCACTAGGCATCAAAAAAAACGACATTATGTTTTCCTCAGTCGGTTAAAAATCATGGGATAAAGTAAATTCACACATATACAAATACGGTAATCAGTACAAACCAAAAGTTTCATTCATCTTTTATAACGTCATCCAATAAGACATTATGTATTCTGACGTCAGAAATTATGACGTAACACAGGTGCTGCCAGAACAAACGTATGACGTGTGACAGGGAAGTTCAAACTTGATCACTTTATAAGGGAACAGTAAATATGAATGCTTGTTTAAATAAGGAAAATAAAAACTATGACTATAATAAAACATTTTGATGCAAATGTGTCAAAGTTTGTCATTGTACTCGAGGCGGGGTTGCCCGTAAATGGCGCCCAGACTGTAATGACGAATGGTCACTCGTATCCAATGACGATTTCATCACACGTGTAAAGGAAAAATAGCTAACATTTCATACACATAATTAGTTCCATATCAAAACGAATTACGAGTAAGCTATCTAATACCTTTAAACGAGAAATTCTTGTATCTTCTTCTTTGCTCCATCCCACATTAGGTGGGGTCAGCTCTCCTAATTTTTCTGCGCCATGACGTTGTCTAGGGTTGTCAAACTCAAACTCAAAGCATTTATTTCAAATAAACCAATTACAAGCACTTTTGAATTGTCAAGATCGGTGAGTTAGAAAGATGAAGCTAGTTGCCCATTCCAAAGCGTAGGTACCTATGGAGAAGAACGGGCAAGAAACTCCATGGACACTCTTTTAAAATCATGATTTTGTTACAAAAAGTCGGTTACATCATTATGTTGAAATTATTAATGTGAGAATGATGTAAAAAGTGCACATTAAAAGCGTCCGTAATTAGAACAAAAATAAAATAACAATTCATAAATTAAAATAGGTAAGCCGTGGGTGCTAAGAGATGACCAGTCCCTACTGACGGCGCCCGTTCACGGACATGACGTATGCATCAGCACCATTCAGCTCAACCATTTTGAAGGGAACTTAATGATCCAACACATACGCCACCATCAGCGAGACATTTGAGTGAGCATGACATACTCGTATGTCGGGTCGGGTAGTTTTTCTTTATTTATGAGGCTGATCAAACTAGTGTACCATGTGTACGGAGGGCGTCCTCTACCTCTCTTTTTCTCCGGTAGATTCAAAGCTTTTTTAACTATGTAGTCCTCGTCTCTTCTCGTCCTCGTATCTTCTCATTACGTCTCCAAACCACCGCAAACGACTTTTATTGAATTTTTCGGCTATAGGGGTTACTTTAAAGCTGCCTCGAATGTACCGCACTCATTCCTTACAAAATTTTAGAATCCCTTGTATGAAATAGAAACGAGAAAATCAATCAACTCAGTCTATCACAGTCCACTGCTGGACATAAGCCTCCATCCAGTCTATCCAAGCCACCTTTTTAAGGTGAATATAGTCCACATTTTTCCCATACAAAGTCCGGTAGTGTATTACTCCTCTGTTTGACAATATACATCAAAAATTTAACATAGTATGGTTTTTTCTTAATATTAATATTGTCTGTACGGAAACAGAATACTAAAATAAAAAGCAATTAAAAAGTTAGGATCCAACAAAGATTCGTTTTTCTTGCAAATTTTACCTGAATTTAGGTGTATTTAAGTAATAAAAGAAGTATAAAATATCCAAAATTAAGTCGGTATCGACAAAGCTCAATTATCGAAAAGTTCTATAAACTTTATTGGTCATTGATTTATGCAGTGGTTTTTTCAGAAAACCCGATCTTCCGAAGGACTTTTCTTAATTTTTTACGTGCCTGTTTAACTATAACTGATCCTGCTGCTCACTCAATAATGTTGTCCGTGTAGACTAGCGTCTCACTGCTCATCACGGGTACTACCTCTGTCGGACACGAAGCCTGGTGAGACAGCGTACTTTTCGGCCAGGCCCACCAGTGAGTTCGAGCCCGCGACTAGGTTTCCCTTAAGGTCGTCGGTCCATCTAGCTGGGGTGCTTCCCACATCACGTTTGCCGAAACGCATTCTCCACTCCAGAACTCGTCTGCTCCACGAGAATATACTTAAAAGAGAATTACGTCCAGTTACTGTTCCCTTACATCTTTGAACAGTTTACTGTACTTAACTGTCCCCTACCTCCATTAAAACCCACCAACAGGTCACCAACAATATAAAACTAACCCATAAAACCTAGCAAAATAAATCCTTCAACTGCCAGCTTTCAATTTAATCCTGAGCACCGCCATCTGTTGGCAGCTTCCGGAAACTGTAAAGTAATAAAAACGCTTAGCATTCCGCTTTTCTAGTGGAAATAGGAAAATGTGAAATTCATGCTCCAGTCCAAATAACTGGCATACTGTCTTGTACTGAAAATACGTGAATGCTAGATTTTAATTACTTTATAAAGGTGGTTTTTCAAAACGTATTAGTGCAAATTTTGAGATAGCAGCGTAACTAACAGATATGTTTTTAACCGACTTAATGAAAAGGAGGAGGTTCTCGTTTCGGTTGTATTTTCTTTTTGTTTGTAAGCTCAGTTTCAGAATTTTTCATTTACAAACAGATTTTTTCGAGGTCGGAAAGACGGTTTTCTGTATTTGTATATTGCGCTGGTGGCCCTATTCTTTTCTTGGAGAACAGTAATGGGGTCATCTGGGTCGGAAAGGACATGTCTCGGCCGGCGGATTCTACTGATTCTACTGGGGACATAACTAGCGGACTTCACAATCAGAGGAAGCGTTTTATCGAAAAAACGCTTCGAGTTGCGATTGAGAAATTGGGCTATAGTGGGGATTTTCAGATCGAGATGGTTGCGAACCCATTCCTGTTTTGAAAACAAACAAACTAACAACAAACTAATTTTTGAGTGACATCTAGCTCTGAAGAGTTTATTGATATTCAATCATATTACCCTCCAGTGGATCAAAGGGCATAGTAGATCCTTAGGCAATGATGCCTCAGATGAACTTGCGAAGAAAGGCTCTGATATGAAGGTTCTAGGCCCATACCCACTTCCTCCATGCCTTTCTCACAATTTCATGCATGAATTCGCCAAAAATCGACCGAACTCCACAACAACAGATGGTCACGGGTAACAAACAGACTGTAGACAGTAAAAATTTGTCACTTTAGAATATTAATAGGAACAATTACGGGTCATAACCCCCTTAAAATTCACATAGGCGCCCCAGACAGCCCGTGTTGTAGGGACTGCCTTGACGCCGAGGAATCAGCCGCCCCTTTCATCCTGGAATGCGAGGCCGTGGCTTCTCAACGTAAAGAAATCCTTGGAACGATGAGATCGCTCCGCGAAGCCTGTGAAGCTCTCAGGAACCTTCTGGTGCGGAAAAGGAAATCCCATTATCATTCTCATGGTCACCCATCCACGGATCAACCGCAGCAAGCGTAGCTTAACCTGATCGATTGAACTGTGTGGCTGTTACAACTTAGCCATAGCTCCTCTCTATAAAAGTTCGATTGCGAAGCCGAAATAAATGAATTATTTTGGTTAAACGACGTAGCTGTCTTTGACGTCACAGCTACGCCGTAGCTTGTAGCAGTTTCGTGCGCTACGTGACGGCTACGAGTGAATTCACTGAATATTCCTCGTATTTTTTTTTTTAATTGGACGTGTACTTTCGTTGGTAATTATTTAAATTTTAAGTAATCGTGATGTTTATGAATTTATTCTGTAGATTGGTTTAAAGAGCAGTTTTGACGGCCCTAACTTACGAGATCGAACCCAAATAGGCGCATTACTTTGTGTAAATAATTTCATCACCATGCTCTCAAGACGATGAAGGAAAACATCGTGAGGAAACCGGCATGTATTAGAACCAATAATTCGAAGACCAACCCACACTGGGCCCGTGTAGTACATTGTAGCCCACTCTTTCTCACAGAAAGGAGGTCCCAGCAGTGGGAAACTGGGAACATTATAAGCTGCTTATGTGTTATTGAGTGAGGTTCAAAGAGAACCTTACAGCTCCCGAAGAATTGACCTTATTTTAATTTTGGACAATTCAATAAAATCCATTGTGTTGATATAACGCTCTTGAGAGATGGGTTAACCAAAATTGGGTTACGGATAGTAATTGTTGAACCAGTGATATTATAATTTCACTAGTCAAGTTGGGGAGGGTTGTGCGTTTACAAATTTATGTTTTGGCTTCCAACAACACGCTTCGCTTGCTTACTTGCTTGGCTTGGTTTTGTAGACGCAGACCTACCTTACCTCCTCCATCAGAGGCGGTAAGGTGGCGTGGTCTTGAGGGAGAGCGCAACGGTCGTGTAGATCCTCAAGGCAAGTCCGGTGATGTTCCTTCTCGAGGTTGCCGCCCCGTTTTTGGTCTAATTCCATATGAATTAGACGTAACAGAAATCACCGGGCGATCTACCTCAGGGGTGGCGAGGTCATGCCCTTGGGTGTCCACCGTCGAACAAGAGCAGATGATGGACAGCAATGACCTCCCGCGTGTTTGTGCCGTGCGCGGGGACCCGTACGGAGGGATGAAGGAATCCTGGTAGTTGAGTGGAGCAGGTTGCACACAACACACTACTTTGGCCCGGATTTCCTCCTACACGGGAGGTCGTGGTGTAGCTACCCACGATCAATCGGCTGAGGCATCCCATAAGCGGGTTGTCAAGCGAGGGTCGACTTAGTGGGGGAGGGCAGCCGGCGCGGCGTGGGGTCTCGGGATGAGTTGCGGCATATTCTCGTGTCGTATACAGTCCCGGGAACTTCCGTCGCGTGCGGGCTCGTCAATTTCCTACTAGGTTGATCCTATACCGAAGGAGTAGCTCTGGCGTTTGCTCGTTGAACGAGCGACGTCCCCGACTGAGGGCTCCGTGGCGGGTGGAGAGCTCCGACGGTGATCTCTAACATCCAAACCCATGGACAAAGAGACTTCAAAATCAACCAAACCACAAGCTGCGTCCCACTCGGCGGATGCGCTTACAGAAACCAACGCACCAAAGGCCGCGTCTTCAGATGCGCCTTCCATGACCGACACAAGGGTTGCGTCTCAGGATGTGCCTAAGCGTAAACCGCCTAAGGCTGCGTCCACAGATGCACCCGCTAATCATAAACGATCGGCTGCGTCCAAGGATGCGATGAGGAAGGCAACCGTAAGGGATGCGCCACAACAGGCTGCGTCCCGAGCGATCCCAACCTCATCTGCGTCCATGGATGCGCCCTCTAACACTACCCTGACCGAAAGGCCAAGGACAGTTCTCGCTCGTGGCGACTCGAGGAGTACTGCAAATGTGGATGCGCCCAAAACACGGGTTGCGTCAACGGCTGCGGTCTCTGAGAGGGACCCGACGAGTCTGGCCAATGCCCCATTGGCAGGAGGATCTAACTGGCAAACAGTGCCATATAAAAAGACGTCTCACAAGGCGGTGTCGGCAACGGCCGAGACGCCCAAAGGCGAGGCTGCCACCGGCACGAAGCGCAAGCGCAGCGCGAGGCCAAGAGGACGTAAACAACAAAAAAACACCAATATGGTACCGCCGGCCCGGGCGCAGAAGCGTACGCGTCCTGAAGATTCCGTCACACCAACGGGGATTAGCAAGAAGAGCAAGCATGCCCGCTCCCGTATGGTTGACGGAACTTTGGTGAGCTACGCCGAAGCGGCCGCGTCGTTTAGAACTAACGAGCTGTGTGTCGCCGTCATGGCCGAGCCGTTTTCGGACATGACACAGGAGCAAGCGGAGGGGATTCGTCTAATGATTGAGAACCAGCTCCGGGCTCTGTTGATGGCAGCTCCTGATCAAACGGACACAAACACTGCGATCCACTTTAGAGGCCGGGCCCACTTCGCTGAAGGCGTCCTCAAAACGTGGTGTGAGGACGACTTCACACTGGCTTGGCTCAAAGGGGTCGTCACTAACATATCGTCCCCGCTCCCGGGGACCAAGCTCACCGTTCGGCCCCAAGCCGACATACCTAAAAAGGCACTGTGTATGCTGTACGTCCCGGAGACCACCGAGGACACTACACAGCTGCTTAGGTTGTTGGCAAGGCAGAACCCGAATCTAAGGATGAACACCTGGACTCTGACACACGAAAGGTTTAGGCAGGAGCCCCCGGGTACCTGTCTCTTCTTTCGTGTGCCGGAGTCCATGGTCAAAACCATAAAGGACCAGCAGCGGCGGGTATACTACCTAATGGGTAGTCTATACATCAGCTTCCTGGATGAGGGTGGAACCAGGGACGCTGCCGCTGCGTCGACATCAGCAACAGCCTCGAGGGCGCCTGGGAGGGAGCCTGGTCCACCGCTGCCTGGACGTTCCCCGTCGCCTCCAGCGGTGGAGAACGTTGGGGAGGCGGTGGAGTTGGCAACTTCCATGGCGGCACTGGAGGTTGTCTCAACAGCGGGATCATTGGGAGATCCTCCCTCGCCCGGTCCAACATCAGACGAGGACTGCTTTCCGGCAGGGGAGAGAAGTGAGGGCGAGGACAGCAGCCTCTGCTCCTCTCCTTTGCGGGACTAACGTCCTGCAGACCAACCTCCAGCACAGCCAATCTGCGTCGGCCACCTTGCGCAGAGTGCTGGAGATAAAACATCAACAACCGAACACCATCGCCCTCATCCAAGAGCCGTGGATCAGGGGTGGCAGAATATGCGGCCTTGGTAACATCGGAGGTAAGTTGCTGCTAGATACCTCCGTAAGTAATCCGCGCACTTGCATTTTTGTCCCAAAACATGTACCTAACCTTTTAATGAACGAATTCTGTTCAAGGGACCTGACAGCAATCAGGCTTTTCAGAACCGAACAGAAACTCCCGGACATTGTACTAGCCTCGGCATACCTGCCAGGCGACGAGGACGTGCCTCTGCCAGAGCTCGCCTCATTGGTCGAGTACTGTGAAAAGGAGAAACTGGAACTAATCATCGCGACAGACTCCAATGCGCATCACACGCTCTGGGGTAATGTCAAAACCAACAACCGAGGTGAGGTAATGCTTGATTTTATTCTTAGTAATAACCTGGTTTTACTCAACACAGGTTCCGAACCTACTTTCATAAACGCGAGATCGCAAACAATAATTGACTTAACTATAGCAACCATAGGTATTTCCAACTCCATACAGGACTGGCATGTGTCCAACGAAATATCATGCTCGGACCACAGATGGATTCGCTATACCATTAACTTCAATCTAACCAAACCACAGCCAAGAAGGGTTCCTCGCAATACCGACCAAGCCAAGTTTATAAAACTCGTCGAGGCTGAACTAGGTAGACTACCCACCCTTCCGGCTGAAATACCAGTAACCAATTTAGACGAACATGTAAACAACATCACATCCATCCTTCTATCTAGCTATGAGCAGTCGTGCCCCCTGACGGTACCTAGGCAGGGAGCTCGCCATTCCTGGTGGGGTCCTGAGCTGGAAAGGCACCGACACAAGCTGAGAAGACTGTTCAACAGAGCTAGGAACACACGGTCGCCAGTAGATTGGGACTGCTATACAATAGCTCGTAAAACTTATAAAAAACTGATACGCCTAAGAGGAAAGAATAGCTGGAGGCGTTTCTGCACTAACATCGAAAGTAACAACCAGGCAATGAGGGTTAAAACCTGTCTTGCTCAAGACAAAGACCACTCAATAGGATGCCTGAAAAAAACAGATAACACCTACACTACAAACGACGCTGAAACAAGCGAACTACTTCTAACCACCCACTTCCCAGGATGCCAGATTGCCACCCAGCAAAGCTGGGAACCACATTGGGAGAGGGCCACTAGTAGCTTGGATTGGGAGGTGGCGTTAGAAGTAATTGACAAAGACAAGATAACATGGGCAATCAACACCTTCTTACCTTTCAAGGCAGCAGGGCTGGACGGTATTTTCCCAGCTCTGCTCAGGTGGAGCCAAGATCTACTGGCTGATTACCTCCTTAAGGTATTTCGAGCCTGCGTGGCCCACCGCTACATCCCCTTGAACTGGCGGGAAGTAAAAATAATTTTCATACCGAAGCCGGGCAGGGGTGACTACACCCAACCCAAGTCTTTTAGACCCATAAGCCTCTCCTCGTTCTTCCTGAAGACACTGGAGAGGCTGGGGGATAGGAGGATTAGGTCCCAAATTTCGGTACATAGACCCTTACATCCTAATCAACACGCCTACTGTGCAGGCAAATCAACTGAATCAGCACTCCATAGCGTAGTTTCACGCATAGGAAGTGCTCTTAAAGCAAAAACCCCAACCCTAGGCGCCTTCATTGATATAGAAGGTGCTTTCGATAAAACTAACTTCGCCAGCATCGAACAGGCACTTGCCACGCACGGTGTTGCGCGAACACTCATAGAATGGATCAATAACATGCTAAAATACCGTGCTATTCGATTTACCGTGAACACCACCACGCGAGGTATCGTAAGTAGAGGCTGCCCACAGGGTGGCGTGCTGTCACCACTACTGTGGAACTTGGTCGTAAATGAGCTCATCGCAGAGCTCAACGCCAGCAGTCTGTACTCAGTGGGATACGCGGACGACATAGCAATTTTAATCTCGGGGAAATTTGAGGGCATCTTGTGTGATCTCATGAGAAGTGCCTTCAAAATAATCGAGAGTTGGTGCACGAAACACGAACTATCGGTTAACCCCTCGAAAACAGAACTAATAATGTTCACCAACAAAAGAACCCTGGGACCCCATAGGCTTCCAAAACTCTTCAACACAGAACTAACACTCAAAGACGAAGTCAAGTACTTGGGGGTGATCCTTGACAGCAAACTGCTCTGGAACAAGCATCTTGACTACAAACTCAATAAAAGCACAATTGCACTATACCAATGTAAAAAAATGTTAGGAAAAACATGGGGGCTTTCTCCGAAGATTACCCTGTGGCTATATAAAGCGGTGATCAGGCCAATGTTGGCTTATGGCGCTCTGGTTTGGTGGACGAGGACCGAGCTCTCAACCACCATTACTAGACTACAGCGCTTCCAACGACTGGCCTGTTCAGCTACCACTGGCTGCATGAGAACCACCCCAACAGCAGCCATGGAGATAGCCCTTCAATTAACTCCCCTGGACCTGTACATACAGCAAGAAGCCGCACTAGCTGCTATCAGGCTAATGCATCTGGGCATATGGGGCAAGAATTTAACCAGCCCACACGCTAAAATCCTGGACCGGGCGATTGAGTACCAGCCACTCATCGCTGCCCCGTGTGATAGAACACCAAACCAACCTATTGTAGCGTAAAAAAAAAGTGTGAAGTGAAACATAAACCGCTACTTAATACGTTTAATTTTGATTTTTTTTTAAAAAGGTACAAAACAAGTAATTAAAATATAAAAAAAAAGTTAAATTATCTATTTCAAAAAAAAAAATGATTTTTTTTCTTTTTGGGACCTTAATGCGTCGAGGTGGGTTTGCTTAGTGGAAAAAGAAAAAATATTATTGAAAGTATTATGCAAATATTTTAAATCTGACCTAACAAAAAATCGATTGCAATCGGTTAAAGTTAGGGGAGTAAGCAATATAAGTAATTTTAATCGCGAAAACACTAAGAGAATCCAACGCGTGTTGATAGGCCTTAAGTCAGAAAGTTGTTATTTTTTTGTCATGAGAATTTTTGATAAAAATTATATAAATCGGCTGCACTTTAAAATAGGTCTCTTGCTGCGAAAAACACGGATAATTGCTGGACTGCTGAACACGTCTGTCGGGTGAAATGTAGAAATCAGGGAACCACAGAACTGCGGCGTCCGCCTCTAACTCGAACACGTCTCAATCCTTGTAGATAGTCGTCTCGGCACGTGAGGTGTTTGGATTATGGGCGAGAGTGTCCCGACCTCCGTCGTCGATAACTGACGTCGCTTGGCCGTAGGGTGGAGCCAAAAATCGGCTTGTAACGGGATCTAAACAAAAAAGAAACTTCAGACCACCGATACAAGCTGAATCTTGATTAATTATGAATCTAAAGTGAAATAGATCGAAAAGAAAAAAAAAACGACAATACATACCAAATTAACCAGAAAATCACAGGGTCACTGTTATACTTGTGCTAAGATACTTTATATTATTAGGTTTGCACCAACAGTAAAACCTTTACCAAACACATGATAATTTTCAATATTAAACACCAAAAAAGATAAGCTCGACCATTACGTATCGGGTCCCAAAAAAGCAATGACATCGTCTGAAAGGAAACAACCGACGATTTTTTCCGGATTCCTGGTTCAAATGAGAATAACAGCTATGAAGAAAAATTTTGTTGAAAAGTTTGGATTAGGATTGGAAGAGGTTTTAACCGTAGCGATTTTACGCTACACTATGTTCAACAAAAACTATATTATACAAACAGTAGAGGAAGAAAGGGATCAGTCGGGAGCCAATGAAGTGCGCATCTACACAGATGGCCCAAAAACACAAAACGGTTCAGGTGCTGGCGCACACTCCCTTGACCTCAACATCAACTTTCACATACCGCTAGGCACACACAGTTCAATCTTTCAGTGTGAATGTGTTGCCTTAACACAAGCCGCTACAGCAGTAAAGCGCTTAGACATCCGGAACTACGGCATTAAATTCCTATCCGACAGCCTATCTGTGCTCAAAGCTTTAGAAAACAAACAAACTAACAACAAACTAATTTTTGAGTGCCATCTTGCCCTGGAGAGTTTATCGACGTCCAATCGTATTGCACTCCAGTGGATCAAAGGGCACAGTGGATCTTTAGGCAATGATGCCGCAGATGAACTTGCGAAGAGAGGCTCTGATATGAAAGTGCTAGGCCCGTACCCACTTCTCCCCCTGCCTTTCTCACAAATTCGTGCGTGGATTCGCCAAAGGTCGACCGAACTCCATAACAACAGACGGTCACGGGCAACAGACTGTAGACAGTCAAAATTGGCTTTACCAACTGTACACCCGCGATTAACCAAAAAACTTCTCAGCCTGAGCAGAAATAACCTTAGAATAATAATAGGAACAATTACGGGCCACAACACCCTTAACAAACACCTTTTTAACATAGGCGCCACAGACAGCCCGCTTTGCAGGGGCTGCCTTGACGCCGAGGAATCAGCCGCCCACGTCATCCTGGAATGCGAGGCCGTGGCTTCTCAACGCGAAGAAATCCTCGGAACAGTGAGGTCGCTCCGCGAAGCCTGTGAAGCTCCCAGGAAGCTTCTGTGCTTTTGGGCGGAGCTAGGCTGGCTCTGCTAGCCAGCATCCCCACGCACAACGGACCGAATGGGAGTCTACGTGCGGAAAAGGGAGTCCCATCATCATCATCATCATCATCATTCACTAGTCAAATTATAATTCAAAACTCAAACTCAAACCATTTATTTCAATTAAACCATTTACAAGCATTTTTGAAGTGTCAAAAAAAAATCGAAGTTCAAACTAGGTGCCCATTCCAAAACGTAGATCTCTATGGAGAAGAACGGGCAAAAAACACCAATGGTGATGGAAAATGTTATCACCAGTTAATTACAATAAAATTTCCGTACGGTTAGGTACCTCATCATTTCAGCCGAAAGAGGTCCACTGCTGGACACAAGCCTCCCCAAAAGGGGGGGTTTTGCCATAATCGCCACGCTTGGCAGGCGGATTAGCGATCGTAGTATGGTGGTAAAATGCATAGAAAACGCTGCTGCCTATTCTCTAGTAAGTACCTTAGTCGCCATCTACGACACCCACGGGAAGAAATGGAATGGTGGTATTCTTTTACGTCCGGCACCACACGAAACCACCCGGTTAACTAACTACTGCCTTATTATTATCAGTTTGCACAATACAGCGCTGGACGCGCGGGCGGCACAGAGTGCCGCGTGGTGACCATGTTTGTGTAGACAACTAGGTAACATAACATGCTTATAACTTTGTGAATTTTCATATTACAGCTTTGAAATTTTGTACATAGATTCTATACATATAAATACTAGACACGTGTTTCTGGTTTTGCATACACTAAAACTAGAGTTGTATACCTATCCAAAAACTTGGGTCGTCAGATACAGGATAAGTCTTTATCCAGTGCGCAAATGTAACTATGAATTCAACATGTCATTCTAGAACCCACAGCACAGAAATTTTTCGTCGGTTATACAAAAAAAAAATCTGCTGTTTCATAGAAAAGTGCAATACCTACGTGGTCAAAATGTATGGAACAGCTGTTTTTTTTTTTTTTTTTTTTTTGTGTAACTGGCGTAAAATGTATCCTGTATGTGTGTCAATAGTGTGCAGGTTTCGTCAGCTTACTGAATTAAATAAACAGTCTGCCTTTAAATAATATCAGCAGCAAACATTTCATCAATAATATAATTCAATTACCAACAGTTACATATACGAATAAAGTAGACGAATTGCAATTACAGCTTTTCATTTTACATACAATAGTCTCAAATTATAAATACTAATTAAAATCGGTAAATATAGGGAATTATCATTTCCTTTTTAGGGTTCCGTACACAAGGGTTACGACGGGGCCCTATAATACGGTCGGCCGCTATTATCCCAATTTCCTAATACTAACTAATATTATGAATGCGAAAGTAAGTTTGTTTCGAGGTCTGTAGTCAACAATGACCTGAAGCAAGCCCAAGTGAATAACTCGACAACCCAGAAACGAAACATCTGATGAAGAATGACGAGTAGGGCCGACCCCAAATGAAATGATGACGGTACGGTTGGCGCAGTGGTTAAGCGATTGACTACTGCGCTGCGTGTCGCGGGTTCGATTTCCGCACGGAACAAATATTTGTATGAACTACAAGTATTTGTTCTGGGTCTGGTTGTTTGTGTATGTGAGTTTAAATGTTTGTAAACGCACCCACAATACAGGAGAATTTCCGTGTGTGGGGCACGTTTAAAAAATATGGGATAAGATTAGGGAAATCGAGGGTAAGTTGATTTCTAAAAGCAATATTTTGTAAGCTTATACCAAACATCAGCCGTCCTGCAGGCCTAGACAAAACACATTTCTGTTAGCGTTCACGCCAAACGCTACGCCAAAATGTATGGGAATGACATTACCTGCGGAAAGGACACGTTTCGTTCTTACGCTTTCGTGCTTAAACAGCTGAACAGATGTGGATGAAATTTGCCATACAGATAGACTTATTGACATGGCAACTTGGGTAAGGACTAGGCTACTTTTTATTCTGGATCGCAAATGAAGTCGCAGGCAACAGCTAGTATCGAAACATCATCATCATCTGTCTAGCCTAGTATTTTACATGGAGCGACTGCCTATCTGACCTCCACAACCCAGTTACTAGGTAATACGATGCCCCTTGGTAAGACTGGTTGTCAGATTTTCGGGCTTCTGACGACCCTTAACGACTGTCAAAGATCTACAAATGAGAACCGGGACTTTTCATTTAGCCACAAGCCCCTCACAGTCAACAAATAGCAACAAATAATAAAAACAATATAAAGGTGTTTTTTTTTTTTTGGGAAAACTTCTTTAGGCGCGTTGGGCATTTTTTGAGATGGGCGAAAACACCACTGACAACACGAACGTACGAACGAACAACGTTGAACGTACCGTAGAACGTTGTTTAATCTGACGATTCAAAAAATACACACGTTATGAAGTGTTCACTTCTGTCGGCATTCCCGGAGTGCAACTGTTTTTTTTTTAAATCATTATCAACATTTCAGCCGAAAGACGTCCACTGCTGGACATAGGCCACCCCCAGGCTCCTCCACTTCGACTGGTCTTGTGCTTACCACATCCAGCGGATACCCGCGGCCTTCACAAGGTCATCGGTCCACCTTGTGGGAGGCCTTCCCACTCTACGTCTTCCGGTACGCGGTCGCCATTCCAGAACCTTTCGGCCCCATCGGCCATCTGTTCTACGAGCAATGTGCCCTTTTTTTTATATGTAGTGTTAAATATTTTACAGTGGTACGGAGCCCTTTGAGTCCGACTCGCATTTGGCTGCTTTCCGATACAAAAGTCTCGCATAATAAATACCAATTAACTTGATTAAATAAATGACATTATTACTTCCTTCCGTGCTCAATTTAATTCATTTTGCAATACAATGAAGAGTTTGATTCAAACTACTAGCTTTTGCAAGCGGTTTCGCCCGCGTGGAGGTCGTAAATTATCCAAAGGGATCGTACTACAGGGATTAAAAGTATTCTGTGTTAATCCAGTTATATCTGTGTACTTTTCTGTCTGAATTTCATTAAAATCTGTTAAACCTTTTTGCGTTTCCTATATCTGACCACTGTGAGAAGAAAGGCCAAAACAAACTCAGAGGTCACAGTCTCTTTTAAAGTCCAGACATAATCTTGGTCAGATCATGTGAAGACTATGTGGATTGGTGTCTGAAATGGTATTTTGAAGAAATAACTACACAGATTGAGTGGACCCGTCCAATCGGTGCACGCATTTATCAGTAATCATGCGGCGTATTCCGTGTGTTGCCGGACGTAAAAGATAGCACCATCCCATTTCTTCCAGTGGGTGTCGTAGAAGGCGACTAAGGGACTTACTAGAGAATGGGCAGCAGCGTTCTCTATGCATTTTACCACCATACCGCGATCGCCAACCCGCCTGCCAAGCGTGGCGATTATGGCAAAACCCCCCTTTTGGGGGAGGCATATGTCCAGCAGTGGACGTCTTTCGGAAGTGATGATGCAGCTCAAATCTGAAATTGAGGAGCTCAACGATTTGACGAACAATACCAAAGAAATCAGTTGATGGAAATAGGCTCGCCCTCTATTACATGGGCCTTAAACATGGTAATATGTAGGTTTTCTATGTACACCTCTGCTCAATCCTGTGAGGAATCAACGCGTGATGTTATATTATTACTTCCTTCTTCAATATAACTCGCTTTACGATACAACAAAAGAGTTTTATTCAATCTACATACATTGTATTACTTACTTTTGTTTCCAAAAGATAATACAATAAAGATATCATGACGAAACGGAATGAAAAAAGATATATCATTCAATTTGTCTTTTGTGTTCACTGTGAGGACTTTCAACTCTTTTATGTACAAAGATATTCGTAAAGCTTACAGCTACACAATAGGTTTTTCTTACATTCATTATGAATAGTCAATGAGAGTCAAGAACCTTGTTGTATTTTTAGGATGTATATTGATCCTGTCTGTTTGTCTATGTAACTGAGGAAGAATGTAATAAAATAATATAATTTATTTCATAAAAACAGCACTTAGATTACATTACAGCTAAGTGCTATGATAAAATATAGTACACAAAAGTTTTAGCATCTGAAATGGACTAGGAGGAACCTGTATTTCGGCTAACAGCGACAATCGCATCGAGTTACAATAGGACAGAGTTCTTAAATGCTAGCATTTAAAAACTTTTTCCAAAACATAACAACCGACTTCCAAAAAACCACTACAAAGTGCAAAATAACTCTAAATTCGGAAGTCAGTGACTTTGGATGTGTATTTTAATTATTTGTCACCGCCTTCCGACATTAAAGTTATTTTGCACTTTATAGTGTTTTTTTGGAAGTCGGTTGTTATCTTTTTGAAAAAGTTTTTATTTTTCACTTTTTAGTTACCTACCCCACACCAATTCGAAATTTCATCATCCTTGGCGTCAAAACAATACATATTTATGCGATAGCAACATTCGCGGTTGATTTGCTGTAATTTTTTGAAGATTTCCGTTGTCTGTCTTCGAAAACGCACCATCAGATCTATATGTAATTTCAATGGGACCATTTCGGAGTAAACCCGTTTCGAACAAAAAAAGAATTTCACAAATCCGTCTATACACGACGAAGTAATGCCCGAACATACATTTTTTTTTTTTATAACCTCCTTCTTTTTGAAGTCTGTTCAAAAAAAAAACAAAATAATAAATTTTAGTCTAAGGTTGTGTTAATGGTCTACACCTTTCTTTGTGATTTGTGATGTGGTGAATGAGTGATAGTGTTTGCACTCTTTTGAAATAATCAGTAGGTACTGTAAAGGCAGAGCGGTGGCCCTGTAGACGCTATGCTAAGCGCCAAAAACTTCATCGGTGCTGTCTCTTTGAAGTCACTGCTACGCCGTAGCTTGTAGCAGTCTCGAGAGCTACGCGACGGCTACGACCGAATTCATCGAATATTCTTGTCTTTTTTTGTGAATCGGACGTGTAATTTCGTTTGTAATTATTGAAATTTTGAGCGATTATGATTTTTATTAATTTATTCAGTAGATTGTTTTAAAGAGCAGTGGTGACGGGCTCGACTTACGAGTTGTAGGTCGTAAGTAAGTTCGAACCCAGACAGGCGCCTCTGTTTTTTGTAAATTTTTTCATCACATAACGGTGAAGGAAAACATTGTGAGGAAACCGACAAGTCCTAGAACCAAACATTCGAAGACATGTGACATCTACCAACCCGCACTGGGCCCGCGTGGTAGATTGTTGCCCACTTCCTGTCGAATAGAAGAGGTCTGTGTCCCAGCAGTGGGAAAATTAAAGGCTAATTATAGATAGATAATATGCTAATCATGACCTACACAAGTTTTCATTTCAGCCAGAAAACGTCCACTGCTAGACATAGGCCTCCCCCAATTTGGGGGGGCTTGCCATAATCGCCACGCTTGGCAGGCGGATCTTCGATCGCAGTATGGTTGTAAAATGCATAGATAACGCTGCTCTAGTAAGTCCCTTAGTCGCTTTCTACGACACCCACGGGAAGAAATGGGATGGTGGTATTCTTTACGTCCGGCACCACACGGTATCTACACAAGTACTTATTTCTAATTAGCGATATTAAGGTGAATCTTGTCTACATTTTTTTCTTACAAACTTCGGGAGTGTATTACTCCACTGTTCGACAAAATACATCAAAAACTAAACAGGGTATGGTTTTGTCTCATTATTAGTATTATCTGAACGGAAACAGAATGCTTAAATAAAAAGCCATTAAAAAGTTACCAGCCAACAAAGATTCGTTTTTCTTGCTAATTTAACCTAACTTTGGGCGTGTTTAAGTAATTAAAGAAATGTCAAATCTCCAAAATCAAGTCGGGACCGACAAAGCTCAAATATCGAAAAGTTGAAGGAACTTTTTTTTGGTCATTGATTTATGTAGTGGTTTTTTCATAAAACCCGATCTTCCGAAGGTTTCTTCTTAATTTTTTATGCGCCTCTCTTACTATAAATGATCCTACATCTCACCCAATAAAGTTGTGCGTGTAGACTAGCGTCAACTACTCATCACTACCTGTGCTGGACACGATGCCTAGCGAGATAGCGTGCTTTTCAGCTAGGCTCACCAGTGAGTTCGAACCCGCGACTAGATTTCCCTTAATGCAGAGTAGTGCTGTAAAATCCACTTCGAACCTGACTCGTGTTAAATCGAAATCATTTGTTTTTTAAGTAGTTCATCGCGGATTCACAACGAAACACCGTTTGAATTTCAAAGTAATATTTCCAGATATTCCCAGGCTTTTTTTTTTTGGGTGGGAAACCATCAATAACTTCTTCCGGTCTGGGTAGAGCAGGAGGGCGTATCAGACTTTTACTGACTAAAACCCACCCGTGTTTCCTCAGTTGCCTGTGTACCAGGGGCCGCGGTATCTCTTTCGAACAAACCGCACCCCTGGCAGGCATCGGCCCTTGCGGACCTCACCAGTTGGTTCTGACATCGCTTGAGGCGCGCGTGGAACACAACGCGCCGTCGACCTGGGCTTTATCCATACCGGACAGCGAGTTACCCATTACTCGCCGTCCGCAAGCCCACGCCTACGGTGGTCGGGAATCAGCCTGGGATTCCCGACGCCCAGGGCGTCTCCTGCGAGATATTTCCAGGCTTGCCGGCACAAGTCGATCGATCAGGTTAAGCCACGGTAAGCTACGGGTCCGTGGATGGGTGCCGCGGTTTGTCCATGAATGTGTGACTTTAACAGTCGTGACGGGCCGTCGGAAGCACGAAATTCTGGCAACCAGTCTTATCAAGGGGCATCGTACCCAATAGCTGGTTTATGGAGGTTAGATACGCAGTCGCTCCATGTAAAATACTGGTGTTCAAATGCATCCGGTTAGGCTGGAAGTCGACCCCAACTTAGTTGTGCAGTGGTTAAGCGATTGACTGCTGTGCTACGTGTCGCGGGTTCGATTCCCGCACGGAACACTTAGGTATTTGTATGACCTACAAGTAGTTGTTCCGGGTATGGCTGTTTGTGTATGTTAGTTTAAATTTTTGTAAACGCACCCACGATACAGGTGAAATTCCTAGTTCCAACGTTTTAATAAAAAAACGGCTAGCCAGTTACTGATTTCCAGAATAAACACCACATCAATAAAGAAAAATGAAAGAAAATTAAGCACCCACCTGAAGGGAACTCACAAAATTAATAAATTCAATTTTAATAAATTTGAAAAGTTAGAAACCTTCGCATTATAATTCAATATGTTAAAAACTTCGCACCGAGGCTCCAACTTTCTTCGGAACTCGGAAAACGAAGAAAAAAGTAAAAAAAATCGAATTTACTTTAAGTATCCAAATGGTTTCAGTAATGTGAAAACTTGTATTAACTTTCACAATGTCTGTGTATCGTTTGGTATAAATTGTTATTTAAGAGATGAAGAACCCAATTTGTGTTTTTGTCGTTTTTATCTTATACTACATGACCCGACAGACGCTGTCCTGTCTTAGCTATGAATATTGAATTGGTATTAGCTATACAAACCTTGTCCTGACAATAAGGAACTCATAAAAAAAAGAATCATCCAATTTGGTGCAGTCGTTCGGATGTTATGCGCGTACATACATTTCGACGATTCATTTTATAAATATAGATAAAGTAGCTGACCTGACAGACGTTGTCCTGTCCGTCCAATAGTCATTCATACAGAATCCCTACCCTACCTACCCTACCTACCCTACCTACCCTACCTACCCTACCTACCCTACCTACCCTACCTACCCTACCTACCCTACCTACCCTACCTACCCTACCTACCCTACCTACCCTACCTACCCTACCTACCCTACCTACCCTACCTACCCTACCTACCCTACCTACCCTACCTACCCTACCTACCCTACCTACCCTACCTACCCTACCTACCCTACCTACCCTACCTACCCTACCTACCCTACCTACCCTACCTACCCTACCTACCCTACCTACCCTACCTACCCTACCTACCCTACCTACCCTACCTACCCTACCTACCCTACCTACCCTACCTACCCTACCTACCCTACCTACCCTACCTACCCTACCTACCCTACCTACCCTACCTACGCTATAAACCTCACGGAGCCCGAGATCTTTCCAACGAATGCAAAACCGTGGAAATCGGTTCGTGCGTTCTGGAGTTATAGCGTCAGGAAGGAAAACCCGACTTATTTTTAAATAGTAGATGTACTAGCTTTTGCCAGCGGGTTCGCCCGCGTGGAGATCGGAATTTATTTCACGGACACGTACTACCGGGATGAATCCTATACGTTAATCCAGATTATAAACCAGTGGCGAAAGCACCATATAACACGATTCCTACCGGTTTCCTTTCGAGGATTCGCATCAACAACTCTATCGCTATTCAAAAATGGCACGTTAATATTGGCTACTATTGTCAAAAAATATAGCTAAACCACGGGTATTTAATTCACCATAACGGTTATTTATAGCTTTGTGTTACAAAAACAACAAAAAAAAGTTCAAAATTTACCCAGTGCTAGAACTACATAATCAGGAACTAAAAATTCATACAACAGTGATCCCCTGATGATGTCCCTTTAGGTCACATGGCGCTTGATAGGGACGAAAGCAAGCCGCTGAACAGTGGGTTATGACAGAGACAGATATAGAATAATGCGTCAGCGAGAACGGGATGGAGGAATATTGCACATTTTAAATGGTTTTCAGCTGCAATTTAAATGAATCAGCGTTTCATCACAATTTTATTTCCCAACTTTCAAGACTACAATAAACCTGACACAATCTATCTTATTTCATTCTAAACGGAATTCGCCAAAACTCGCTAAATCTTCATTAAAAAGCGATTACGCAGAACGAACAATTTTATTTTCTTTATTTCACGCTTTTCCGTTTTCGTAGTAAGATCCAAGCGGCGTCAATAATGAGAACTAATGGTTAAGTAACTTGCAACTACTTTTCTTTTGACATAACTCTGTTATAGGATAACAAAAAAATACCCATACAACGACTTTCATCTCATCATGGTCATCTCTTAGCTCCCACGGCTTATGTTAATTTCTGAATTGTTATTTTATTTTCGTTCTAATAACGGACGCTTTTAATGTGCACTTTTTACATCGTTCTCATGTTGATAATATCAACATAATGATGTTACCAACTTTTTGTAACAAAATCATGATTTTATAAGAGTGTTCATGGAGTTTCTTGCCCGTTCTTCTCCATAGGTACCTACGCTTTGGAATGGGCAACTAACTTCATATTTCTAACTCACGTACCTTGACAATTCAAAAGTGACTGTAATTGGTTTATTTGAAATAAATGCTTTGAGTTTGAGTTTTAGTTTTCTATCAATCGAACTGCCTAGCCTTTTCTCGACTATGTTGGGGTCGGCTTCCAGCTTAATCGGATACAGCTGAACCAGTATTTACAACTACCTTCTATCAATTATTTATTATTTTTATTTTATAATTTAATCTCTCTTTTCTAATATTTTATTAATTTCAAAATGTTATCGAATCGTAAATCACGTTCTTTGTTTTTCGTAGCCTTTTAATAAGAATGTTGTACATGCCTTTAAGTGATTTATTTACACAGTGCTGAAGATTCGTCATCACCTAATGTTACTATCTTTGTAAATATGTCGTTGGTGTGCCTTGTATAACAAATGAATCAATCAATCTGCGTAACCTATTCGTAACTATGTTGGGGTCGGCTTCCAGCCTCATCGGATGCAGCTCAACCAGTACTTACAACTACCTTTTATCAATCAATCTGCGTAGCCTTTTCCTATGTTGAGGTCGGCTTCCAGCCTCATCGGATGCAGCTCAACCAGTACTTACAACTACCTTTTATCAATCAATCTGGGTAGCCTTTTCCTTTGTTGGGGTCGGCTTCCACCATAATCCGATGCAGCTGAACCAGTATTTACAACTACCTTCTATCAATGAATCAGCGTAGCCTTTTCCCGACTGTGTTGGGGTTGGCTTCCAGCCTAATCGGATGCAGCTGATAAGTACCAGTACTTACAACTACTTTCTATTATGTAATACTCAATATGACCTTCTGTGCATTGTTCATCAAATATCTACCTAGTAGCTACGCTCCGGGGTTTCCCCCGCCGTTTAATGTAAAAGAAATCGAATTATTTATAAATTACTTCGTTTTCGCTTAGTGTTGTTTCAGACTCTTTTTTCTTCTTACTTGGCTCCTAACCTAGCGTGATATTGAGCTCAAGCTAATAACGTAGCTAAAGACTTAGGCTATCTATCACATGCTAAAATATATTTTTTAAACCGACTGGAAGTTCTAAAGATTAGAGCGTTCAAACAAAACACAAACAAACTCCTAAGCGTTAATATTAGTAAGGCGACAACAAATATCTAAATGTCATTTCTTTTCTTATTTTCATCATTAACTAGCTTCCGCCCGCGGCTTCGCCCGCGTGGAAGTCGGAAATTATCCCACGGGAATGTAATATCGGGATGAAAAGTATTCAACGTGGTTTCGAGTTACCCAGACCGCGCGTTAAAAATCTTCCATACAAACTTTGACACACCCAATCTAATGGGGGATAGTTTAGAAAAACAATAAATGAACAATTTTACAATTTACTTAGATAAGTATTTGTGCCAAGTTTCAAGTTTATTAACTCAAGGAATAAGATTTTTCATACAAGCAAAATCTCCCCTTTTCACCCCCTTAAAGGTCGAATTTCCAAAAACCCCTTCTTAGTGCTCCCCTACATTATAAAAGGAAGCCGTGTGCAAAAATCCACGTTCCTAGTCCTAGTAGTTTCGGCTGTGCGTTGATTTGTCAGTCGGTCACTTTCTCCTTTTATATATATAGATTTGTTCGTTAAATACTTCCTACAGAGCCCTAGGCATCATTTGTAAAGATTAATTACATTGTGAATTCAGTCTTATACTGCTTACTCATCAGAAAAGGTATCTTAACCAAAGATACTGTTGAGTTCTAATCGTAACTAAAACATTGTTAGTCCTTCCTACACAATCAGCTTAAAATGTTCCCACTGCTGGGATACAGGCGTCCTCTTGATGAGAGGGTAATCCACCACGCGCGTTGTAGATGTCACATGTTTTAGATTTTTTAGTTCTTGCAAGTTTCCTCACGATGTTTTCCTTCGCCGTTTTGAGAGTAGTGGTATTGAAATAATTAACACAAAGTAATGCGCCTGTCTGGGTTCGAACCTACGACCTACTTACTCGTAAGTCACAGCCGTTATCACTGGGGCGATACTGCTCTAGACCTTCCTATCCTTTACCAAAACTAAACCAATAAATCTATACATAACTTTTGTCGGTATGTAAGTATAGTAGGACCACATTTCAAATACAAAAACTACAAAATAAAACCTTCCCAGAAACATCTTCGAAGCATCTTTTCTATTCCAGCACAACTCACACTTGACGTTTCTATTTCTATTTGGGTATTAATTCATTAGAGCACAACAGGACCCTTCTTAAGGCAGGAAGGGTTCTGTACAATGGCGGGATTCCTTCTTTTTTTTCGTAAGAAAGAAAACGTGTCGAATAAAAACTACCCTTACAAGTGGGGCGTGGAGCTACGAATGTTATGGAGAAATGGAGGAAGTATTTAGTTTTAGTGATTTAGAGATTGAGAAAATGGTGACATGTGTTATTTGAAACAAATGTTTTCTTGTTTAAATTTATGTGAACAAAAAAAAAACGTGTGGCACTCGGAGACTGCCGCGGTAAAGCTATTGCATAGCATTTTTTATCAACTTATGCAATTATAATTATTTATTTATTTTATTTATGGGAGCCGGTGGGGGTGGTGGAAATTTTCGCGGTATTAATCGCAGAACATTGTACTTTGACAGTTGGTATGGCGCGGATCCGTGCTACTCGTTTTATCGATTGTGCTGAGTGGTTTTGAAGTGAAAGTGCATATTTCAAGCATGAATACGTATGTAAAGTTGATCAACTTTCTATTTATGTATTAGTTATAAGCAGTTTAATATATTCACGCATATATTTTACGGAAAAAATTCCACGAGGTGAAAAAATGGCCTCCATATAAAATCATAAAGTATTTGCGGTGACTTTTCGTGTGCGTATTTTGTATGAAATTGCTAAAACACTGCTAAAACGGTAAGAAAATTTCATAAACTATCCATAAATATACGATGTTGTGTATGAAAATTCAGATAAAGCAGTCAAAATTGCAATTTTAACATGTCATTCCTCCGTTGCTATGCAACAGTCCGACCTGTTGATGTCATTCGTCCGTTGCTATGCAACAGTCCGACCTGTTGCTACGGTCGGAGTGGGGGGTGTTATGTTATTTTCGTTACGGAATTTCTGGATTCGGTCTCCACGCTCAAAGCCCGCGATAGAAGCTATGCAATAGCTTAAAACCCTTTTCACGAAAATTACGAGGACGCAGGTGTTTGAAATGAGTGCGAAAAGCTAATATAAAAATGTGTATTTCTATTTAAATGAATTATTATAGTCAAATTTCGAAAAGTACTACCGGGATTAGAAGTATTTTATGACATTATCATCTGCCTAGCCTTTTGGCAACCATTTTTTAGGGTCAGCTTCCTGTCTACCTGGATGCAGCTGAATACCAGTATTTTCCATGGAGTGACTGCCTATTTGACCTCCACAACCCAGTTACTGGGTTGTGAACCTGATCGGTCGTCCCGTGCTGCTGTTATTACTTAGCCACAAACCCCTCTGTAAAATTACCCGATTACCTACGTGGTATGTGTTAATCCATGTTGGAAACGATCTGTGTGTTAATTTCATCGAAATATGTTCAGCCGTTTTTGCGCCAACCCAAACATACATCCAGATAAGCAGACAAACGGACAAAAATTCTTAAACCTGAAAAAGGAAACACTCTAAAATTATTTTTTCATCAACATTTAATGTGCAACTTTGTGTGACTTTATATATAATTATTTTTCATTAAGTAACAGTTTTATGTCGTGATTATCTGGTTTTAAGCATAATGAAGAGTGGTATCGAAAATACAAATAATTATCATTAATTGCTGGTAATGCTGAAATTGTTATACCTACATGGGCTTTACGAATAGTAGTACATTTAAATTAATCTGTGTTATGCAGCTTTTCAAAACGTTCATTCAGTTATAAATTAATTCCTTTTATCTTTTAGTCATATTTATCCGTTTGGCACGTTTTAATATCCATTTGGACATTCGTTTAAATTAAATAAATTATTTTAAACTGTGTCTGTAGAGTTCATCCAAAGGTCGGACGGTAGAAAGTTCTTTCTGCTCTGAATATTTATTTTTGCGTAAATTATTAAATAAATTCATAAATACAACCGTCGAATAAGTTTATAACAAAGGCCATTTTGATTTCATTGTATTATCAAAAAGGAACCTAAGAATTCCATTCACTTAAAAACGATTCACTTAGTTATTCATTTCTTTCAAGTCCACATTTTTTCCATACAAACTTCGGGAGGGTTTTACTCTACTGTTTGCTAATGTACATCAAAACTTAAACATGGTATGGTTTTGTCTCATTATTAATATTGTCTGTACGGAAACAGAATACTAAAATAAAAACCCATTAAAAAGTTATGAGCCAACAAAGATTCGTTTTCTTGCTAATTTAACCTAACTTTGAGCGTGTTTAAGTAATAAAAGGAGTGTAAAATCTCGAAAACCAAGACAGTACCGACAAAGTTCAATTAACAATAAGTTCAATAAACTTTATTGGTCATTGATTTATGCAGTGGTTTTTTCATAAAACCCGATCTTCCGAAGGGCTTTTCTTAATTTTTTCGCGAATATTTTGCTATAAATGCTCCTGCATCTCACTCAATAACGTTGTGCGTGTAGACTATCGTCTAACTGCTCATCACTGATACTAACTCTGTCGGATACGAAGCCTGGTGAGACAGCGTGATTTTTAGCCAGGCGCACCAGTGAGTTCGAGCCCGCGAAAAGTGTCCCCTTAATGTTTGGTAGCCCTACTACCAAACATTATTACACTAACATATTAAAATACAACCTAATCACAACTACATAATCATTCTAACTTCATTCATTTTACAAAAATCTTCATTCATTTTGACAGAAGCTCACTCTAACACATTCCCGCTTCACATCCGCAGACGGTATTAGATAAGAGTCGTCTCGTATCGTGTGGGGGTTGAAAAGGGTGCGCGGCTGTGCCAAGACGGCCTGATTAGGACCTGAATCTATTCCCCAAGATATATTGCCTTTATTTCTCCCTTTTTTATTATTCCACCCTCTAAAAACATCTGTTTGACTTTTATTGCAATTTACTTACTTTGAACCTTTATTTTATGTTGTGTTGAGGTTTTGGGCGAATGAACGGAATGAACGAAAAGTGAATGGCTGAGATTGACGCGTTGAAAGATTGAATGGTTCGTTTCTTTTCGAATGGTTGTGTGGAATGGTTTCGGTGTATGTTTTTAGATATCTGTGTCTTCGTATTCCTTTCGGTGAATGTGGTGGAAATTGAAAAGCGTAATTTGAAGACGTGCAAAGTTCTTTATTTGTACGCAATCTTTGAATGTTAAAATATACATTTTCCGTTTCTGCGTATTTTTGGCTTCGCCTATACAGGGTTACTGGTAACTCGACGTATTCCTTGCAGGACGTCATAGTAGGGTTAAAATGCAACAAATTAAGCCACCAAATGTTCTACCGAAATTCAGTAGTTTTTGAATTAGTTAAGAGTTTTAGTTTTTTATAACAAATCCCAGATTAAATAATTTGAAACCAATATAAAATGATTTACGGCGCGACTGTACTGAAATTTAAGTTATTATCATAGTTGACGCCGTAGCAGACCTTTGTTAATAATTAAAAGTTCAATAATGCCTAAAACTTTGGCAAATATCACTAACCAAACATTTAATTTTTTGTAATTTTTGCTATTACTTCATAAAAAATGTAGTCTAGTGCAAAAAAGTATGTATAGTCAAAACAGTGTAAAGTGTTTAACAATAAACGATGTTAAATCAGTAAAATTAATATCATAAGACATGCGAACTTCCTGGTTTCGACGTCAAAATTAATTGAAGACGATACGATAGCCTTACATTTTAGAGCTTCTGAGGCTCAGCAGTGGTGTTGTAATGGCCGCAACTTACGAATTTGTAGGTCGTGGGTTTGGGCTTTGACAAGAATTTTACTTCGTGTTCATTATTTCATCTCCACTGCTCTCAAAACGGTGAAGAAAAACATCGTGAATAAACCGGCATGTCTTAGAAGCGAAAGTTCGAAGACATGTGACATCTACCAAATCGCACTGACCCCACGTGGTGGATACGGCCCATCACTCTCTCTCACCGAGAAAAGGCCTGTTTCCCAAAAGTGGGAGCATTATAGGCTGATTATGAGGACTCAAGATTATATGATCCACTCTACCAAACCTTTTCTGAACTATGTTAGGGCTAAATTCCAGTCTAACCGGATGCCTATCTAACATCCACACCCAGTTACTGGGTAATACGATACCCTAGACTGGTAGTCAGACTTTCGGACTTCTGACGACTGGTAAGAACAGCCAAAGTTCCACGAAGGGCAGCCGAGACCATGTTGACGTGCTTTCCAAGGCACGAGGTGTCTGGGTATGTAAAGAGGGTCACCCATCCACGGACCAACCGCGGCAAGCGTAGCTTAACCTGATTGGTCGACCCGTGTGGCTGTCATTATGGAGTCACAGTCCATGCCTACGCATCATACTACCCTCAAAATACTTTGACCACAGTTGCTTTACAAAACAATTTGTACAGCTACGTTTTACTCAATAATAGCTCTGCAATTATATTTTCATGAACAAATGTTGCCAGTTGGTAACTTTATGAGCATAGAAACAATTCACGAGGCAAAATGTTTCAAGTATAATCTGTTCCAAAACATTTTGTCGAAAGATATAACAAACCCATCCTGTTTAGCACCCCAATTGCGTTACAAACTTTGTATTCTAATCCCAAGGATTTTGAAGGAAATTGCTAATTTGCTGACGAATGGTTGAAACATATGAAGCAATTTATGTTTGAATAAATAATAGATTTAAAAATCTAAAAATTACGATTTAAAAACCAAAACAAAAAATGAGAAAAAAATAATCTATTCAAAAAATATATAACAAAGTTTCAAAAAATTATGATTTCAAAAAAGCGTGTTTTAAAAAAAATCTATTATTCATTTCTATTTTTTTGTTATGCTAACTACAATACCGTGTATTTTTTTTAATTATTGAATAGCCATCGGTGCTCGATAAATCTACAAAGTTGAAATGAAATCTGATCGTTTGAAGTCGGTCAAAATCAAGTCCAAAGGAGTCGGTTACAAACAAACAAACATACAGGTGAAGCTAATAAAAGCGAGTAAAAAATCGATCTGCTCGACAACGTTCATAACGTACAACGTAAATAATTATTGTTAAATATTGATAAAATGAAAGAAATTGCCAGTGTCAGTGTGTCACGCAATTACTCCGGAAGTCGACACTCAGTACACACACAACACATTCATCTATCTGTATTCAGAAAGTTTCAGCTTTATATCACAAGTTCACAACAGTTTTTACAATTATTATTGTTTGACAAAAAATTCAAATAGTAGGTTGGTAGGTTTTGATGATTTGTTCATCTTGAGAAAATGAATAAAAGGCGACTAACGACAGGTAGGTTTAAGTGGAAACTCTGGGACCACGCCCTAGTAAGACCATATACGTAGTGACCTTATTGGTATTTTATAATTACTTAGTGACCTTATTGGTATTTTATTATTACCTAGTGACCTTATTGGTATTTTATTATTACCAAGTGACCTTATTGGTATTTTGTTATTACCTAGTGACCTTATTGGTACTTTATTATTACCTAGTGACCTTATTGGTATTTTATTATTACCAAGTGATCTTATTTGTATTTTGTTATTACCTAGTGACCTTATTGGTATTTTGTTATTACCTAGTGACCTTATTGGTACTTTATTATTACCTAGTGACCTTATTGGTATTTTATTATTACCAAGTGATCTTATTTGTATTTTGTTATTACCTAGTGACCTTATTGGTATTTTATTGTTACCTAGTGACCTTATTGGTATTGTATTATTACCTAGTGACCTTATTCCTTATTTCTTCAGAATGGTCAGGTGCATAGTACTTGTAACTGGCGTGCGTGTATGACCAGATGTATGAACGTAAGCGAGGCAAAAGAGTATACTGGCGGCAGGTGGAAATCTGTAGTTTCTGCCTCCATGGGCAGAAAATTTGAGTTATTGTATTGTTTGAATAGAGTTAAATTATAAATGAAAAATCTTGAGCATAAATTGAGGTTGTAAAAATAACCTCAAATGTGAAAACTATGATAAGTTCAAGTATTCAAATCAAATCACTCAAATGAGTGGTACTATAATTTGACATCGACGGATAACAACGTTTTCTGACCAATTTGTTTACATTTACATCAAACACTTTTAGAACATACTCCTTGTCAGCTGATAGAGAATGGCATTGCTGTGTTAGGTTTCATTTTGATGTTCATAGCTGTTTACGTCGAGTATTTTGTTACGTAGTTGTTCAAACTATTACGTGAACTATGAATTTGGGGAATGCCGATGTTGTGATCACGTGTCGTGGTGTTTGTTTTATGAATAAATAAATGAGTCAAAGATTAAGCTAGATCGTGGGCCCATTGGTAAAGGTCCTGACTTACAAATTTCATCACCACTGCTCCAAAAACGGTGATGAAAAACGTCTTAAGGAAACTGGCATGTCCTAGAAACAAAAATTCGAAGAAATGTGACATCCGCTATCCTGCACTGGCCTCCGTGATGGATTATGGCCCACTCTCTCTCACAGAGAGAAGACCTGTGTCCCAGCATTAGAACCATTATTGGCTGATTACGTTAGATAGTGAAGCTAATTGAATACCGAACAGGTTATTATTATGCTAGTAGGATCATGGCTGTCAATCTCAACACAGACTAGCGTTCGGCGCGGGAGATATTATAGTGCACAGCAGGGTGCGTAGACACAGGTGTATTCCTTTTTCTCACAGTCTCATAGTACGATGGGACGGCGATCTGACACATTCGGAGAGAGATCAGGCTTAACGTGGTTTCTGAGGCACAGAGGTATCACACCACCCACTTCCAAACTCCAGGCTGTTTCTAAGAAATTCTTAATTGAAAAACCAAATTACATCAAGCCTCGTAGACCAAGGAATTCTTCCAATTCAGCCTTTCCTAAAGTGGGCGATAACGCCCCCTTGTGGGCGCTGCAGGCCTAAAGGGGGCGGTAATAGACCCGCTCATCATTCATCATCATCATCATTTCAGCCGAAACACGTCCACTGCTCGACATAGGCCTCCCCCATGGGGGGGGGGGGGTTTGCCATAATCACCACGCTTGGCAGGCGGGTTGGCGATCGCAGTATGGTGGTAAAATGCATAGAGAACGCTGCTGCCCCTTTTCTAGTAAGTCCCATAGTCGCCTCCTACGACACCCACTGGAAGAATTGGGATGGTGCTATTCTTTTATGCCCGAACACCACACGGGACACCCGCTAATTCCGTTCAATCTCCGCTAATATAGCTCACAATAATTAATTTAATTTGAAGTTACAGTGGTTTTTAAGTAGGTGAAAAAATAGGGGCGATAAAAAATAATTTATTCTCAAAGTGGACAGTGGACAAAATAAGTTTGAGAATCCCTGTTCTAATTCATTTATTTTACAGCAATGCATTGAAAAATGTCGAAACAATCGTCGTTCACGCGAAATTTCGTTTGTATTGGAACTCAGTGGGCACCAAGTTTTGACTTGTTACATCGTTCAACTTTGTTTATTTCGCTTGTTCAATTAATAATTCAGATTTGAACACACAAAACTGTCTTTCGAATTCGAAAACAATAGAAGCATGGACAAGATAGAATTTTTCGAGCAGAAATAATTGGGTTTTTCTTTTTGAAGAGTTTTATTCGACAGCTGTTTTGTAAAATATAAGATTAAGTGCAAATTGTTAGTTCAAAGGAATATTTTTAGGCTTCGTACAAGTTTTTTAAAATACTTAGCTATTTACAATTTTTTTGCAAATAATTTCAAATTATAAAGTAACTTGTTCTGAAATAAAATTGGGTACGCTTTGTTTAAAAGCGTTTTAGTTCATTAAACTTCAGCAGTCTTATTACAAAAAAATGCTCAAGTCCTGGTTTAAACCAAGACTTATAAGTCTTGGATTGTTACAGTACTAAAGTCAGTACCAGGATCAACTTGCGTCTTTATTACAAAACAAAGACTATCTGAGGATCAGTTAGTACCAAAGAAGGTCCATGGTTCAAATTTTATCTACAGATAATAAACAAAAATGGCATTCTTTCATTCGTTCATTCGGGCTTTGTTTGAAACAACGTTCCGTTTCTATAAATATTGTAACTAGATTAACACTTGAAATGATTAAATAATTATTTAACAAAACAAGAATACATCATAATTATTCTATGTTTAGGTTACAATATATTGAACAAGTCCCACTTGTACTTTTGACGTGCTTTATAATAATCAACTTGTCATATTAGTAACACCTCTGGCGTGAAGTGGAATGCATTAAATTCGGCGGCAGCGTCACGTGCGTAATTTGAGACGAATGTTTACGTGGCGTCCGTTTTAATAAATAAATGCAGTTTTGCTGACAACTAGTTATATCAAACCATGCAAATCAGCTGTGAATCTATGAATAAAACAATATTATTAGGTACCTAGTACATTATTAGGATTTTGTCTAATGTTATAGTAGCATCGACCAGGGTATCTATTTCATGTCGAGCCCAGTTGCGTTATGCGCAAACCACTTGCACTTCAGGACTCAATGGGCATCCTCGAGGGTCGTGGGATAAGTCTTCTCATAAAACATCAACTATTATTTGACCAAAACGTTTTGTGAACTGTGTATATCTAAAATCTTCGTCACGCAATTCTAAAAAAATAACACGATGGCGATGTCTGTAAGATCACTGAGACGTCTCCAGCATATCCAAATCATCCAAATCCATCAAGTCAATCACATAAATATCCATTTCTATCGATTTTTAAATAAAAAGACACATACTTATTCAACGCTAACCTCAAATTAATTAATACTTGTGTCAAATCCAAAGATAAACTAGGGGTCTCAGCGGACTAACTTTGGTACCAAAGATAGTTCAAGAACTAGAGATAAACTTCATTTTATAATAACGTTTTGTTTAGTCATGGTTTAAACCTAGTAACAATCACAGTACTAAATTTAGATCGCGTTTTGTAATAAGACGGTAAAATTGGGTACGCTTTGTTTAAAAGCGTTTTAGTTCATTAAACTTCAGAGGTTTAAACTACTACGAAATATAAATAGTAGTCGACCTAATTTTTTTTGGGAATGTCATCCCATAAATAAAACAATTTTATCACTGTGATTAATTTTTATCGTATATGCTAACAATTTATCATTGTCACCAATTTCATTCAATGAATTTAAATTTTGTGTCGTTAAATCATATTTTCATACATTTTAATCTTATCTCTTTTTATACACCTGCTACTGTTAATAATTAATTTTATCAATTTACTCATCATCATCATCATCATCATTTCAGCCGAAAGACGTCCACTGCTGGACATAGGCCTCCCCCAGGCTCCTTCACTTCGACCGGTCTTGTGCTTCCCACATCCAGCGGATACCCGCGGTCTTCGCAAGGTCATCGGTCCACCTTGTGGGAGGCCTTCCCACTCTATGTCTTCCGGTACGCGGTCGCCACTCCAGAACCTTTCGGCCCCATCGGGTATCTGTTCTGCGAGCAATGTGACCTGCCCACTGCCACTTAAGTTTGGCAATTCTTCGGGCTATGTCAGTTGCCTTGGTTCTCCTGCGAATCTCTTCATTTCTGATTCGATCGCGTAGGGAAAATCAATTGACTAATTTATTGTAACTTTTAATTTGATTTTACCAATGTTTCTCAGTGTGATCATTTTATGATTTTTTTATGTATTTGTTTTAAATAATTTTATGATATTTTTATGTATTTGTTTTAAACAATTTTATGACTTTTTTATGTATTTGTTTTAAACCATTTTATGATTTTTTATATATATTTGTTTTAAACAATTTTATGATTTTTATTACCTATGTATTCGTTTTTAACCAATTTTGTTTTCATTTCCATTTACAATGTCACCATTTTTTACTAAATATTACAAATATTAATTTATTTAATTGAATATTGGCGCTTATTACTGAGTAAGTTAGCTAATTCATTGTTTTATGCTTGTGGTGTTTACCTATACGTAATTTTTGCGCTGTAATGTATTTTTAACCCCCGACGCAAAAACGACGGGGTGTTATAAGTTTGACGTGTCTGTGTGTGTATGTGTGTGTGTGTGTGTGTCTGTCTGAGGCAACGTAGCTCCCGAACGGATGAACCGATTTTGATTTCGTTTTTTTTTGTTTGAAAGGTGTATTAGTCGGGAGTGTTCTTAGATATGTTTCATCAAAATCGGTCCAGCCGTTTGAAGATTATCAGCTCATTTCTGGTTGAAAAAGGGATTTTACCCTCTTCCATGGGTCTGATCAACTCAAAATTTGGGATTCTATTACTTCAATGATATTAGACGAAAAAAAAAAACCTTGAACTGATGCTGGAGCAACACCTGGAATTTCCAGGAAACCCAAGTTATTCACCAACAAACAGCAGAAGTATCGTGTTTGGGCTCATTGAAAAGGTCTCAATGAATAGATTATAGATAAATGGTGATTTAAGGGAGACATTAAGTTTAAAAAGCAAGAAATAAAAATTAAATTAAAAATTTAAAACCCCCCGACCCAATCAAAAACTCTAAAAAGTAAAAAATAACATTTATAGGCCTTTTAATTTGAACGTAATATTTTAATCAGGGCATTGTCAAGTCGGGGGACGGTCAATGAAAACGCCAAACAGAGGCCTAGCCGTCCCCCGACTTGACAATGCCCTGATTAAAATATTACGTTCAAATTAAAAGGCCTATAAATGTTATTTTTTACTTTTTAGAGTTTTTGATTGGGTCGGGGGTTTTTTAAATTTTTAATTTTTAAGTATGTGTTATTATACCACTGTATTCAGTGTGAACAATTGTTGATAATCCTAATAAAATAAAATAAATAAGTGAACCTAGGAGGTTATCAACTGCTTGTTTGTGAATGCCTCAATAAATTAAGGCCTGCAGCCAGGACCCCAATTCTGTATGATTATAATGATTCCCCGCGGAATCTTACTACATTTAAACTACGTCAATAGAAAGTTTTTGAGAAACCAATGTTACGGTAAGGTTTCTAAATGTCATATTCTGTATATTCCAAGACAATTTGTTGATATCATTATTACGATTTTAGTAACTGCCCGGGTTAAAAGTTGTAGTTCGTAGGTTCGAACCCAAGCAAGCGCTATATTTTGTGTAAAAAAACAAAAATCGAAGACGTGTGACATCTACTTACCAACCCGCACTGGCTCTGCGTGGTAAATTACAGCACACTTTTTCTCTAAGATAGGAGTCCTTTGCCCCAGCAGTGGGAACATTGTAAGCTGATTACGCTAAGGGTAAGCATGAAGCATATTTCTGAACTGATTACAACACTAAATTGCGGTCTATGAATTTCACTATCATACTGCGATCGCCAACCCACCTGCCAAGCGTGGCGATTATGGAAAACCTCCCTTTTGGGGGAGGCCTATGCCCAGCAGTGGACGTCTTTCGGCAGAAATGATGATGATGATGATGAAATTGCGGTCGGCTTTTAGTCTACCCGGATGCAGCTGAATACCAGTATTTTCTACAACCCAGAATTTGGGTAATATGATTTTGGTAGGATTTGTGGTCAGACTTGCCGGCTGACTACATGTAATGACTGGTGTAGGCTCCCTGGCGTCCAAAGGTAGTGTCCACTACTTTCTATTACGACCTCCGGTCTCCGGAAGGGAGTAATGTGGCGGCATCTACAACGCCACATGCGAACTACGCATCAAAGACTTGACGTCACACAAATCCTACATCGCGCAAGTAGAGTTTACCGCGCGACTCGTATATATACAACCTCCCGACATCAACCGTCGGGTAGTTGCCCACCAGACACAACACCCATCTGGTCGGAGGATCCTCCCCTATAGATAAAGTATGAGTGAACTTTACACCCTGTTCCTCATACCTCTATAGAAGGTTAGAAGGGTCATCGACCTATTTACCAAGCTATTACGAAATGTAAACAATTTTCCAAAAAAAAAAACAGCGCATTACGAAGAAACCGACCAAAAGTCAACTACAATTAATTAATCTTGTACCGCGACCCATCCAATTACTGTCCCCGCTTATCGCCGCTTCACATCAAGACAAGCTATTAAGTCACCCTCTCTGTTACAACACTATTAATCATTGCTTAACAACAGGTAAATAAACTACAGTTATATTTTGTTCTTGAACGAAGGTTAGCGGTTCAAAGACTGACCTTGCAATATAGGCATAATTGACATTAATTTTCTATATTTTTTTTTAATAATATGTATGCATAGTCGAGGTCAAATAATTGAGCAGATATTTTTCAAAGATAGCCAGTATTTTTAGAAGCTGTTTACTGAAAAATAGAAGTGTCTGCCAACACAGACTATTATGGTCTGTGCCGCGCCTCAAAGAGATGTCAGCAATAATTTAAAAGGTCCGCTAGGCCCGCTGCCTGCCAGGGTCGCGAATTTGTTCGAAAGAGTTACCTACCGTGGCCCTGGCACAGGCAACTGAAGGAACACGGGTGGGGTTCAGTCAGTAAAAGTCTGACACCGCCAAGTCATTTGATGATTATATCCAAAAATATAAAAATCATCATATTTTATCCCTTGACTGAACACGAACAGACATGTACAGCCTACACGTACCTACAAGTATCATCATCATTTTTAAAGCGCAAAAACGATGTATTCGATCCTTGTGTGGTTTAAAAAGTACTGAATCCTGTGTACCCCTTTTTAAATCTTTTAAATTACTTACTTTGCCAGCTATGTACATCTACGAGACTGCTTTGTTTGTTAAAATGAATTTACACCTTTTTACAAAAATTTCCGATGTTAAAAAAACTCCAATGCGTTCCCAATATCAAAATCAATTATGCGACAAAAAATGCAGAACCAGTTTGATGAAAAAGAGCTTTTTTGGAATGGCTTCAAAAATTTATAATAAAATACCTGAGAGTATAAAAACCTTGCCCATTACAAAATTTAAGAAAGTTCTCACCTCTCTATTAATAGAAAAATGTTATTATAGTGTTCATGATTTTATAAATGATAATTTTTAATGTTTAGTATTTTTCGCTTTGTTTTTAATGTTTGTTTTATTTATATATATTTTTTTTTAAGTATTTTAGTCTGTTAAGTTACATTTTAATTAAAATTTGTATGCCTTTAAGGCAAAACATAGCGCTCGAATATGTTAACCTAACACCAATGTGTAAATACCTATGTTTAACAAATAAAGATTCTGATTCTGATTCTGATTCTGATTCATCATCATATCAGCCGAAAGACGTCCACTGCTGGACATAGGCCTCCCCCAGGCTCCTCCGCTTCGACCGGTCTTGTGCTTCCCACATCCAGCGGATACCCGCGGTCTTCGCAAGGTCATCGGTCCACCTTGTGGGAGGCCTTCCCACTCACCGTTACCTTGACCGCTACCGTAGCCAAGGATAGGCGGGCCGCCGGGTACTAGGGGCCGTTTTGTAGGGCTGCTTGTCATTTTGCTTCTGATGACCCCTAACGACTGTCAAAGATCCACAAATGACGGCCGGGACCAACGGCTTAACGTGCTTTCCGAGGCACGGGGTCATGTTATGTAATGTCACCCATCCACGGACCAACCGTGGCAAGCGTAGCTTAACCTGGTCGATCGACCCGTGCAGCTATTGTTATTTAGCCACAAGCCCCTCGTTTAGTTATAGTACCTATCCCCTGTAGGATAGGTACTATTACTAAAAAGTGAAAAAATATATATAGGAAGTCAGTTGTTTTTTTTTTAAGTTTTTTTGTACTTACATAATTGTTAAGACTTTGCTACTTTATGTGATCTAGATAACGGTGTCAATCTCGCATAAAAAAAATATCCAGATACCGGTAGCGGGGCTATTTATTTAAAACCAGAGTGCGGTAAGAACGTCTTTTTTGCACAGATGAAGTTCATTTCAATATGCAACCTTTTGTTATCATGTTTCACATTGCCCTTTTCCAGGTGTTATTTCCATTTCTAACCAACTTAAAAGTAAACATCGTTACCTAACAAGTATCCAACCGGTCCAATCTGCAATATTTAGCGAATACTTCGAGGTCACTGGGTGAATAGGAAAACGGGCACACAATAGACAAACTACAGAAGGTCGACGATATACAACGCGGAAAAAAGCACGTTTGGCGAGAAAAAACAACACCCAAACAAAAACCTGTTTTGTAAAAACTTTTTGGTAAGTTATAGTAATCAACATCATTATTTCAGCCGAAAGACGCCCACTGCTGGACATCCTCGCCCAAGCACCGTCACTTCGACCGGGTCAGTGCTTCCCGCATCCAAAGGAGTCCTGCGGCCTTCACAAGATCATCGGTCCACCTTATCTTCCACCACCACTTTCCAGCTCTACGACTTCCGGTACGCGATTGCCACTCCAGAATCTGTCACGGCCACTTAAGTTTTGCAATCGGTTACCTTGGTTCTCCTGCGGATCTCTTCATTCCTGATTCGATCAAGTTATAGTGCAAGTAAAAAATATTTCGGTAGATATTTGCAATTAGTTTTATTTTTACTCACAGCCTTGTATTGTTAAATGTAATTTCTGAAACAAAAAATCAAACTAAATGCTAAATATTACACATTTCATTATTTATTGCAAATTACCAATGAAATAAAAATAAATCGAACAGTAAGTTATTTGCAAAAAAATAGAGAGAATTAAAGTTCTGAAAATTCTACAAATCATACTTAATCTTTCTAAAAAAAAGTTTAATAAATGCAACTGTTTAATAGTTTAAGATCACCATACGTGTCACGGGGTCTACTCTCTGAGTCGGTCAAAGAAGATGACGCCCATCCGAAAGTATAGGTATCTGTCAAAACAAGTGACAATCTCAATTCCTCGGACGAGCAAAAACACAGGGACGGCCGTCAAATCGTGTTGTCATTCAATCTTATTCGGGCACCGAACTAATCTTAGGGGCAATTCTACTAATTTTAAGAACGTTCACAGTCTGATCTCAGTGTCAATCAAAATACCTCGATTTTTCATAAATTTTTGACATTTGCTTGTCGCTGAGATGAGACTGCGAGTAGATTTTGAACGGTTTTAATTACGAGAATTGGCGTTCTTATGTCCGTAAGTGATACAGAGTAGCAAACGCTCGTATCTTCTGCCGAAACTACGGGCTTTGAGGGAGTACACATCAAATTTTCGCCCTGTGTTTGAAATCGACCTTCTGTAACTACGTATATATATTTTGTGAAATGGGTCCGTGTCAAGGTAAAACTGTATTGTTTAGGTTTTTATGAAAGTGCTTCTGTTTTGTTTTCAACCTCTTTTGTTTTTGTGTTTTGTTTTTACTGTCGTGAATAAACAGTACCGGTTACAAGGATTTAATTTAATCAGCCGCTAAACGTCCACTGCTGTACATAGGACTCCCCCAAAAAAATGGGGGAGTTTTGCCATAATCGCCACGCTTGGCAAGCGGGTTGGCGATCGCAGTATGGTGGTAAAATGCATAGAGAACGCTGCTGCCCATTCTCTAGTAAGTCCCTTAGTCACTTTCTACGACACCTACGGAAAGAAATGGGATGGTGCTATTCTTTACGTCCGGCACCACACGGAACAGAATTCAGAACATGATTCTGATTGTGGTGAATAATATGGTGGTCCATAATAAAAAGTTGCGCGTCAATTTCCAGGGACATCCTATCCTACTATTATTATAAACGCCAAAGTTTGTATGTGTGGATGTTTGTTACTCTATCACGCAAAAACTACTGACTGGATTTGGATGAGGCACACAGATAGATTTATAACCTAGATTAACACATAGGATACTTTTTATCCCGGTAGTACGTTCCTGTCATCCTGTGGGATAAATTCCGATTTCCACGCTGGCGAAGCCGCGGGCGGAAGCTAGTCCTGTATACAGGGTAAGTTTTTATCCAGTGCGCAAATTGTAACCATGAATTCAGCATATCATTCTTGACCCCTAGCGTAGAAATTTTTCGCCGGTTATACAAAAAAAAATCTGCTGTTTCATAGAAAAGTGCAATACCTACGCGGTCAAAATGTATGGAAGATCTGATTTTTTTTTTGTTTATCCGGTGAAAAATTTCTGCGCTAGGGGGTCTAGAATGATATGCTGAATTCATGGTTACAATTTGCGCACTGGTTAAAAAGTTTTCCTGTATAGGGTGACTGGTAATTAGTGACCGACATTTAAACACATGATTGTACTCATCATTATGAACAACTTTTACTAAGGGACCAAACCTGAAATCGCGTAAAAAAAATCAGCTGTTCCCTACATCTAAATGTAGGGAACAGATGATTTTCTTTGATAAAATAGAGTATGCAATGAATAGAAAACCAATATTTTTGTAACAATATTTTGATTAAGTCAATAGAATTTCTTGTCCGTTCTTCTCCAGTTCTTGGTTACGAACACTGCGGTGTCTGATCGACTCTTTGGCAATTCAGGCTCAAAGAGTAACTTAGGATGGTAAATTAGGCGGAAACTAATCTTGTAATGTACAAAAGTCGCTACCTACATCCAAACTCAATATTAGAATTAAAATCAAACATGTTACCATAAAAGACCCATTCAAAAGCTGCCAAATTAAAATTAATAATGTATTACAAGCTATAACGTTGTGATTTCAGTTAGTCCGTATATAAAAAGTAGGTAAATAGTTTGTAGGTTCCGTATAAGGTTTACCAGGATCATCGAAAAATCAATGATATGGATTGATACCTGTTTTTTTGGATGGGAAATCATCAAATGACTTCTCCCGCTCTGGGCAGAGCGGGAGGGCGTGTCAGACTTTTAGTGACCAAACCCACCCGTGTTCCTTCAGTTGCCTGCGCCAGGGCCACGGTTACCTTTTCGAACAAATCTGCGTTCAGTTATTGCTGACATCTCTTTGAGGCGGGCGTGGAATTATACACGCCGTCGACCCGGGTCTGGATGCTTACTCTTGAATATAATTCCGATAGATCGACATTGGTCAAACGTCAGTTGGTTGAGTTAAACGTCGGGGATTGGCTGGTCCCCCTTATTACAAAACAAGGTTTTTCTTTAGGTATGGTTTAAACCACCGAGCCTGTTTTTGAAATAAGAACTTAGAACTGAAATAGAATTACAGCTCCTTTTCCAAAACTGTCAATTTAGCACTGGACTAACTTGTCAATTTTGTAAAAGGAGCTCTATTTCGATTTCAGTTAGGTTCTTATTTAAAAAACAGGCTCGAAGGTTTAAACCATACCTAAAGAAAAACCTTGTTCTGTAATAAGGGAACTGAGTCTAGCCAATCTATGACGTTTAACTGACAATTCCAATATCGATCTATCGGAATTATATTCGAGAGTAAGCACCCACGTCCTTACCGGACGGCGAGCTTAATCTGGGTAGATACCTTAGCTTCGTCCTATAAATCTATATCTATATCTATTCTATCTATATCTATCTATATCTATACATATAATAAATCTGTAAACGAACTTTTTCTGTACATTTAAAATATTTCGAAAATAATTGTTTGCGGTGGTAAGGGATAATCAACAGATGACATTTTAACCCTTATCAAAAATTTTGTCTGTAGCTCGGTTTTTCCGTTTAGATGTTGAATAGATCAAGTATCACGTCAAAAGAACGAAACTAATATGGTTATCTTTCATGCTCAAATATTGTTTATAGCTCAGAGTTTAAATTAGTCTTTGTTTCATCGCAATCGCTTCGGTCAACCTATCTAAAGATATAATTAATTTAAAGTGTTCAAGAAGAATTTATTTACGTAATGTTGAAACACTTAGCGACATCTATTGGCGTGAAACGGTACTAACGAATACTTAATATTAACACGTCATTCTCATTTAAGTTACTGTGTCTGTGTTATTTCAAAAAGTAATGATACTGATTACTAAAATCGCTTTCCGTTGGTGGTTGATTCCCACGAATCAAAAAAGCTAAAAGAATTTCAAATAAAAAGTAGTGATAGGTAATATTAATTGACGTGGTGTTCTGAGTCATATAGAATGCAATGTTAGATAAATATTTATTAGTTTCATCAATCAAATTAATACAAATAGAGGGGAAGAAATCTCATTTTTTATTGTGATAAAAGTCTTAGTAGCGCCATCTAGCTTCTGAATAAGAAAGATTTAAAACACTTCTTCTTTATAGGATAGATAAAAGTTTACTGTCTCCAATATTACAGCTGAAAGACGTTCATTGCTGGACACAGGCCTCTCCCAAATTGGTTGCCATAATTCCACGCTTGGCAGGCGGATTGGCGATCGCAGTATGGTGGTAAAATGCATAGAGAACGCTGTTGCCCATTCTCAGGTAAGTCCCTTAGTCGCCTTCTACGACACCCACGGGAAAAAATGGGATGGTGCTATTCCTTAAAGGCCCCAAAACGGCACCGATTAGGGCTGTTAATAAAGAGGGTTATGTGACGATAAAGAGGAAGAAGTGCCGATCGCGAACCAACAAGAACCGCTGCAGCAAAGCTCTTATGAGGCCCAAAGCGAGCCTGCGTGCCGCTAGACTGAACACTCCGGTGTACAGCTCTCGCCTGCACTACACCACTAAGGCGGAGGACATCGTGAAGTGCGCCAGAAGACAAGGTACATGACGAGGGTGCAGTTACTGGAGTCGCGCCGCAAAAGGCGTTCGTGGGGCGCGTGCCAAATTGTTATCTGCCCGTCGTCATGGAAGAGGACTTTTGGCCACACAGGACGTGGTTTTCCGTCGCTTCCGCGGACAAGTTCCACAGGACAGCACAAATTGAAACTAGTGCAAAGTGAAGTGCTACTAATATGTGTTTTTTTAATAATTTTGATTGTTAGTCTCTAAGGTATTTATGTTATAGGTAGGTCTTTGTTGCCTGAATTAAATGATTTTATTAACACAAAACTAAAATATCGGAAGCAAAAGATTAAAGCGTCAGCATTGCGTTTAGGTCCTCCTAGCGGGTTGCTAAGCGCTGGTTTTCAGCGTAAACCCTTGAGTCCCGTCCAGTTTACAAAAAAAAAACCTCTGAAAAAGTTTGGCAGAAAGAGGTGAGCCATTGTCTGGGGAGACATGCCGCATTCACACGGAGGTCTGAGTCATCCATGAACTCCCAATTGTAGAGGTTGTCCTTACAGCAGCCTACTTGGGTACGAAGTTTACACTCCAAGTGGGCTACGGTTGCTGGTGCCCGGAAGGGAGGTTCTCTGATGGTTCAGTAAAGAAATCCGGAGGCTTAACCAGATTTCTAACAATACTGATAAACACTGACCTTGACTAAAGGGGTCTGTGGCTAAGTTATAACAGGTGCACGAGTCTATCCATCATGTAAAGCTACCCTTCCCACGGTTGGTCAGTGGATGGGTGACCATCTTTACATATCAAGACTCCTCCGTGCCTCAAAAAGCACGTTAAGAGGTTTTTTTTGGGTGGGAAATCATCAAATGACTTCTCCTGCTAAGTAGAGCAGGAGGGCGTGTCAGACTTTTACTGACTAAAACCCACCCGTGTTCCCTCAGTTGCCCGTGTGCCAGGGGCGGCGGTAACTCTTTCGAACAACCCGCTCCCCTGGCAGGCATCGGCCCTTGCGGACCCCACCAGTGGTTGCTGACATCTTTGACGGCGCGCGTGTGGAACACAACGCGCCGTCCCGCCTACCACTTTTCGACCGCAGGGGATAGGGAGAGCGGCCAACGCTATACCGACACTCCTCTTCCCCTGCGGCCCCATCGCGTCCGCCATCAAACGGTGGCGGTCCAGGCCACGGACGGGAAGAGCGCTGCTCAGAAGCACCGGCACTCCTCCTCTGCCGCAGTCCGTAACCCTCAGCCGCGATGCCTTTCATTCGACATCGCGGCCCACCTCAGTTGCGGTGCACCTCACCGCAACATACTTTTTGGCCGCTACGTCATTGGCTTGAAGGCAAAAGCCCTGACGAGCGGCCCCACCTTTGGGTTCCTCTTGGCTTCACCGTGGGTGGCAGTCCACAGTTACTGAGCCGCCCCGCAACGACAATGCGGGAACCCACTCGGGGGGGACGTTAAGCCGTTGCTCCCGGCTGACATTCGTGGATCATTAACAGTCGTAACGCGTCGTCAGAAGCCCGAAAGTCTGACAACCAGTCTTACCAAGGGCAAGGCCAATTTTTAACATAAAGATCGAACCTGGGTTTTTTATTCGGGTAAAGTTAGCCTTTGCTCAGCAGTGGGACACTGTAGGCTAAATGAAAAAAAAAAGTTAGGTACATTATTTACATTTATGAAGTGTATCAATTTGTATCAGAATGTTAATAAACAAAAAAGTCTTGATAAGAAATGTATTAATGACTCACGCAACACCCGAGGTGAATATTAGTGAAGCTATACTAATTGTTCATAAATTTTCAATTAGCTTAGCAAACCTGGAACATGGAGCGAGACTCATTAACGTGTTAAATGGAAATGTGTCAAAATTAACCGCAGTTAAGTGCCAAATGTTATTGAAGAGTTTTAATATTATGAAGTTAATTTTCTGAACGGGATTAGAAATCCTACCTACTATTCCTACTCCTAATATAATATTTTAATGTGAAAGTTCGTAATTTTAGATGTTTGGATTTATTTATAATTTTTTTATTTTATTTTTAAATAGAACGGCCGAAGCCAATTACACTATATAAACATATGAAAATATACATACATTACAATCTATTTAACAGTCATGCATTCTCCTCACAAAAATTCTGACAGCATCATCTTCCAATCATTCGCAAACATAACGAGATCTGAATTCGAGTTCAGGAGAGCGTTAATAATAATCAGTTAATGTCCGAGGAATAATAATAATAATGCCCTGTTAGTTACGATTATGTTAGTAACGGTTAATGCATTTATGACCATATTTTATAGAGTTTTACGCTACAGTGGCAGATAATGTAGTTATATATTACCAAAATTGCAGAGGATTCCGCACAAAATTAAATATTTTGTATATGAATATTCTAGCCAATTGTTATGACATAATCATTTTGACTGAGACCTGGCTGACGCCTGAGATATCGGATAGTGAGTTTATTGATGAGCGTTATGTGGTACATCGATATGATCGTAACCGTGTTGCCACTAATAAAAAAGACGGAGGCGGTGTTCTCGTGGCTGTACTAAAGGGTCTGCATTCAGTTAGACTGGCTCCGCAATTTGCAACTCATACCAGCATTGAGCACATCTTGGTGCAATTGCCAAGGTCAAGTCGAGGTAAGTGCCAAATTATTGCTGCAGTATATATACCACCAAAAACACCTGAATTTGCTTATGCCGAATATTTTGATCTTCTGCAATCACTGCTTGGCGACACAAAGAATGATAATTTCTATGTGGTAGGAGACTTTAACCTACCAGAAATCGACTGGGTCGCTTCTACAGATAGTACTTCGCTATCTGCTCATATTTGTAGAGGTAATTCCCCCGTTTGTAATCACATGAGTGCGTTTTTGTCGTTCCTCAACGCTCATCAATTTAATACAATTCGGAATCCAGGTGGGAGAATATTGGACCTGGTTATTGGTAACGGTGATTGCAATGTTTCTAGAGCCACAGACTATTTACTAAAGCTTGATAGCCACCATCCTCCACTTAATGTTTTGATTTCTCTAACTGTACCACACAATTCGATGGCCCGCAAGATGAGTAAAAAATATAATTATTACAAGGCAAATTATGATAACATAAACGGGGATTTGAAAGAGATTAATTGGGGGGAAGTTTTAGCTAACCAAACCATTGACGATACCTTGAGCACGTTTTATGACATTGTTTTCTGCATTATTAAAAGACATGTTCCATTAGTTAATTGTAGATCTTTAAAATTTCCGGTTTGGTTCTCAAAATCGCTTATACATATTTATAAAAATAAAGCCAAAGCTTGGGTAAAATGGAAGATGTATCAAAACATTTCGAACTACGAGCAGTTTTCCATTTACCGCTCTAGATTTCATGTTGAGTGCAAAAACTGCTACAAAAAGTACATTGCGACTGTAGAAGATGGTATCCGGACTAATGTTAACCCTTAACCACCTGACATACGTCTCTCAGACGCAAGGAAATTAAAAACGTTAATAATTTGGCGCGCAAAACGCGTATCAACTTGCTCGTCCCTATACCTTCCCGCCGCGTCCCTCAGTGCCGCCCAAGCGCTCGTCGTGGTCGGAGGTGCGCGCGTTTGTCACTGGTAAGTAAAAAATGCTCGTGTTCCGTCTGTGAGACGTATGGTAGGTGGTTACGTGACAAAGAGAAATACCTCAAGAATTCTTACCAGCCCGTCACCGACCTGTTGATTCAACGATCTTTGGGTTTACAAAGGATATAACTATATCATCTTACGTCCCTAAGCCAAATAAAGCAGTGATCACCGTGTCAAGTATGCATCATATGCCAGACGTAGATGAAGTTACCAATAAACCGGAAATCATCCTTTTCTACAATCGAACCAAGATCGGAGTGGACCTACTCGACCAAAGGTGTTCCAATTATACCACAGGTCGTCGAACGCGTAGGTGGCCATTGGCAGTATTTTACAGGCTGCTCGATATTTCGGCGTCAAACTGCTACGTCGTCAGTTTATCTGCTCAAGCCCAAGGACAAAAAATTGAGAGCAGGTTCAAATTTATGAAGAGGCTAGCTGAACAGCTCACCAGACCGCATATGGAGCGTCGAGAAAACAATGTGAAGATTCAACGAGATATTCGACTCGCACTTCGGCGCATACTTCACCGCGGCAATGACTCGACCCCACCAGCTCTACCAGGTGGAAGCAGTTCCGAAAACCGATTGGCTTCTCGAAAAAATTGTTCAACCTGCGACCTTAAAAAGAAACGTAGGACACAATACATGTGTTTTTTAGTGCAAAAAGCCGATTTGTATCGAATGCTCCCAAAAAATATGCATTCACTGTCGGGAAAATCTATAAGATTGATGCTTTGCAATTTTGCAAAAGATATGATTATAATGAAAAAGTTTTGATTTTATATTACTTACTGATTATTATATTTTTATAAACAGAAAGAAATAAGTTCCTATGTCTTGTGATTATTTTTGTAAATCTCGTTTTTTGAATAAGATATTTTTTACATTAGAATTAAGAGTTGTTCCAAACAAATTCAGATTTTAAGAAAATCTGTTAATTTTTATGTGCCTTGTTTGCTTTAATAAAGACCTTGATATGTATTTTAATTGATTTTAATTAAAAAACAAACCTTTCACGTTTAGGTTTTACATACGAAAGTCTTTGTACTCGCCCGTCTGTGAGACGTATGGTAGGCGGTTGTGTAACAAGATTAGGTGGTAGGTGGTAGAGGGTTAAGCATTTTTGGACGTTCATTTCTTCCCGAAAATCTTCTACAAGCTTCCCTTCTATCATGCACTATAATAACCATTCAGGCAATAACCCTGAAGACATCTGTAATCTGTTTTCTAGCTTTTTTAACTCGGTATATGAGCCTTCCATTAGATCCATCTAAAGGCCCGGGACCAGATGGTCTACCAGTTGTGTTCCTTAAACAGACCGCCGTTAATCTGTGTGTGCCATTACAAATTATTTATAATTTATCCATTTTACAAGGAGAATTTCCCCAAGCATGGAAACTCGCAAATGTAACTCCTGTTCACAAGTCGGGACCTAAACAGGATATCGAGAATTATCGTCCTATATCGATATTGTCGGTTTTGTCAAAGCTTTTTGAGAGACTAGTTCATGATAAAGTTTATCCTATACTACATAATATCATAATTCCACAACAACATGGATTCGTCAAACAAAGATCAACTACCACTAATCTGATAACTTTTGTTGACTATTTATTTAACAGTATGGACTCTCGTATTCAAGTTGATACTATATATACGGATTTCCAAAAAGCCTTTGACAAAGTGGATCATCAATTGCTCTTGAGTAAAATTGCCTTTAATGATATACGTGGCGACCTATTGAGATGGTTCTCTTCTTACGTTTTTAACAGATCTCAGAGAGTTGTGATAAACGGTTTTAATTCAGCTACCCTAAATGTTACTTCCGGTGTTCCTCAGGGCTCTATACTGGGTCCTCTTTTGTTTGTTATGTTCATTAATGACATAGGGACGTGTTTTCAAAATTCTAAATTATTACTATACGCAGATGATTTAAAAGTATTTAGGCCAATTATTAATTTACGTGACTGTTTACTTTTGCAGGAAGACTTAAACTTAAATAGATTTTCTGCATATTGTATAAAAAATAAACTTAAATTGAGCATATCTAAATGCCATTTCATTAGTTTTACTAAAAATAAAAACGTAATAAAACATGCATATTCATTGAACAATACAGATCTGGCAAGAGAAACAGAGGTTCGTGATCTTGGTGTTTTGTTAGATGATAAACTCCATCTTGATGCTCATATTACTAAAATTGTGAACAATGCTTTTCGTATGTACGGTTTTGTTATGCGATCGATTCAAGAATTTAAACGCCCTGGTACTTATTTATACCTATATAAAACGTTGGTCAGGTCTCAGTTGGAGTACGCGGTCCCGGTGTGGAATCCTTTCTATGACAAATATTCTAATATGATCGAAAAAGTACAACGCAAATTTTTAAAAGCCATGCATTACCGTTGTTGCCGTACCTATGTTTCTTACAGCAACTTACTAAATCACTATAAGCTTCAAAACCTTAAATCTAGACGTATACTGTTGGACTCGACGTTTCTGTTTGATTTATGTAACAATTCTTATGATTGTATAGACATAAGCAATAGAATAAGTTACGTAGTACCCAGAACAACGATATGTCGAGGTGTGCGCGCACGACCGCTGTTTGCTGGAACCTCTTGTCGATCAAACGCAGGCTCGCGAGCACCCCTGCGGCGTCTTACCACGCAGTTCAATATGATTTACCGGGATATCGAATTCTTTTCTGTCTCTGCTGGCAAATTTCGAAGCATTGCGCTTAAAATTGTAGCAGAATTAGGTAACAGCTATCAATCCTAAATTCATAATTTTAATTAAAATATCTTCTTTCTGTTTTTATTATTTTTACTTGTATTAGTTTCAGATTAGTTTTATTTTATATTTAATCATACTCTCTGTTCAATGTTACTATTTATATCGCACGCCGTCCGTGTTTGTTTAACTTTTTTATATTATGTGGAAAATGTTGTTGGTTATACATTTGTACTCCCATTTTAGTTTTAAGTTCTATACCATAATACTGTAATGTGTAACCGTTTATTTTCCCAAATAAAATAAAATAAAAATAAGAATAGGTGACTTGGGAGTGTGCAACAGTACGGCAATCTGGAACAGCCAGTAAGCGGTGTTTTCTGCCGCGACAGTAATGGAAAAGGATGTTTTTACTCAATCACGCAAAAACGGCTGAACGCATTTGAATGAAATTTGGCACACAGATAGTTTGTAGCCTAGAATAACAATAGTACGTTCCCGTGGAATAATTTTCGACCTACACGCGGGCGAAACCGCTGGCAAAAGCTAGTAATATTATAATTAATGTCAATTTTGATATTTACCTTAAATAGTGTCGTTATGACCGATAATAGTTCTTATTGCAATCCCATACGAGTTAAAATCTGTTGTAATAAATATGCAAGCGTAGGTATGTTGTAAAAATGCAAATTATATCGTATAAAATTAGATTTTATCTTTACTTATAATATTACTAGCTGCCCCGGCGAACTTCGTCCCGCCATATTTTATTTCTTCGCGATCATAAATTGAGATGTAAGCTATCCTATCTTTCAAGTTGGATCAAACTGGACACGGTGTACAAAGATTAAAATCGGTTAAGTAGTTTAGAAGTAATAATAATATAAATACGACGCCATCTGCCGGATACCTGTGCAACTTAGATGCTAAACCGCCATCTATTAGGAATTTATAGAACTAACCGATAAATACAGACTAATGTCGTTTAATAAACATTTCATTTGCAATAAAAAATATTGAGAACAATAATTAAGATAAAAACCATTCTATCTTTTAAGTTGGACCATATTATAAATGGTTACAAAATTTTGTCAAAATTCGTTCAGTAGTTTCGGAGTTTATCGCGAACATACATCGTGACACGAAATTTTTATATATTTAGATAAAGCTGAAGAGTTCGTTTGTTTGGTTAAACGCGCTAATCTCAGGAAATACTAGTTCGAATTGAAATATTATTTTAGTGTTGGATAGCCCATTTATCAAAGAAGGCTATAGGCTATATAACATCACGCTAAGGCTTTTAGGAGCCGAGCAAATAGAAAAAATCACGAATACAAAGTACTCGCACGGCCAGGCGATTCGAAGCGACGACGACGGGGTGGGTCGAGGGAGCAAGAAATTTGACGCGAACGAAGTCGCGAGCAGAAACTAGTCATCATCTGCCTTGCCTTTTCCCAACTATGTTGGGGTCGGCTTCCAGTCTAACCGGATGCAGCTGAATACCAGTATTTTACATGGAGCGACTGCCTATCTGACCTCCACAACCCAGTTACTGGGTAATACGATACCCCTTGGTAAGACTGGTTGTCAGACTTTCGGGCTTCTGACGACCCGTAACGACTGTCAAAGATCCACAAATGACAGCCGGGACCAACGGCTTAACGTGCTTTCCGAGGCACGGAGGAGTCTTGGTATGTAAAGATGGTCACCCATCCACGGACCAACCGCGGCAAGCGTAGCTTAACCCGGTCGACCGACCCGTGCAGCTATTGTTACTTAGCCACAAGCCCCCCAGCAGAAACTAGTAATAAATAAAATCCATCACTGAATGCAGTTTGGCATTTGTTTTATGGTATACTAGTATTGTAATTAGAATTATAATAGGGTATTTTCCGATTTCATGAAAACTATTTTAATTTGAAGATTGGGACGATATATTTAACAGAAAAATAAAAATAAATTTATTTATATCCATTTTCACCATTAAAAACGAATAAAATCAAATTTATTTTTCGTTGTTTTGAATTTACCGCCAAAACGCTCCTTACGATGACTTTTTATCACGTGATATGTGACGTCAACTTTGTTTATACGGCACCGGTACAAATACTTAGTTTGGCGCCGTTTTAGAAGTATTTTTGCACAGAGGCACCGCACGCTAGTAATATCACTTTATATCCATTAAAAATCTTGTTAATTATAAACTCGACATTCACTTTTAACTTGCTAACTACTTTAGTTTACACAAAGTTGACGTCACGTGATAAAAAGTCATCGTAAGAAGCGTTTTGGCGGTAAATTCAAAACAACGAAAAATAAATTTTATTTTATTCGTTTTTAATGGTGAAAATGGATATAAATAAATTTATTTTTATTTTTCTGTTAAATATATCGTCCCAATCTTCAAATTAGAATAGTTTTTGAAAAATTGGAAAATACCCTATTGTTATTGAAGGGATAAACTGCTTTTAAAGATAATTAAGAGGTGACTTTGATGCATTTTTTGAGGCATAAAAGTATGTTTATTTATGTTTTGAGTGCCATCACTGTTTGCAAAAAAGACTTTAAAATATCATATATATTTTTTTTTTCTTCCAAAATTATTTACGGTTAAAGAGATACACACTGCTTTAAAAAACCACCGTTTTGACAGTTTTCAAGAAATCATCGCCATGAGTCCCGTGTAGGTAATAGAGGGCGAGGGCGGATAAACTACAGGTTTAGCATGGCGGTTTTTATTTCTACTCTACCGTAGGATAGAAACCGCTTGTCTACATTTCTCGGTACAAAACTGTCAACTGTGTACACTGAAACGTCATTTTTGTCTACTCTTCCGTCGACAAAACGTTTCTCTACGGTTCTCGTGGACACGAATCCAGACTCCGGCTGTAACTGAGAAATTCCTGAATATCGAAAAACGCAATATCACATTGTCTGACTCCGGAATCGAACGGAAGGCCTCATGTTTATAAATATCACAGAGTATGAGGTCCTGTGTTCGATACCCATAATATGTCGGGCAATGTGGTATTAGGTTTTTCTATGTGTAATTTCTCTCGCCCGGAGGCCGGATATGTGCCTTGTTGATGACAATAGGCTCGCCTATTACATGGGACTTTAAAAACATAACTAGCGAAATGTGTGTGTATCTACCTAATATGCCTGCACCTCTGCCCAGCTCCGGATCTAGGGAGTGCAAAACGGGGCACCCGGCCCGGGCGGTGTTTCAAGGGGCCGGTGTTTCATAATGGCACTGGCAACGTATATTTTCAAAGTTTTAAGAGGTAATATACAAAATTCAGGTATACTTTCAGAAATAGGGTTTAATTTACCAGATAGATACTCGTACGTGGCGCGACGGCGCACACTGGTCCCAAATTAAAAATAAGTGGACATTGATAGCAGACCGCTGATATTTTTTTTATTGTTGATACAATGATAACAGATAAGGCAAAAAATATTATTGTCCTACTTAAAATACTTTTCTCTAAAAAAAATATTTCTTTTTTTTTTTTTGTATGGGAGTCTCAAAAACTTTAAGCGATGTCGAGATGGCAATCACATATGTTAGAAAACTAATAATTGTGAGTATTTGGCTCGAAGAAACTTATTGCTTATCTCTGCGTACTTTCGAGATAATAGTGACAGAAAATAACAATTTTTTTTAATGTTAATTGTTTCCTTTTTTTTAATCATAGCCTTACTTTAGCACATAATTATAATGTATGCGTAATGTCAAATAAATAAAAAGAGACTTCTCTGTAAAAGAGGTTATGGGGGCTCACTAATGACTGAAAAGCTATGACCTTTCTGAAGGAGTATTTTCATCAGTTTTAAAAAACAATCAAAATGAAGACAAATAAAGCTGCAAACATAAAGTTGAATATGTTCACAAACTATTCTGAAAAAATATTATGGTGAAAGATTAATATTTGGGTCTATATTCTCTTGAGAAATCTCTATTTCCTCGTTTTCCAACGAAAGCAATTCATTGTTCAAGATCAAAGCACTAGCCTCTGGAAACAACTGTTTATGTAAACGAGCAAACTTTGGTTTGATATGGCTGATGTAAGGATCTGAGCTAATTAGAAAGCTGTGGATAATGTCTAAATTAGTCTGAACTCTACCGATTTTTCTTGTATGTGCCATTCTAACATTCCGGAAATCTTTATTCCTCGCTTCGGAAGCTTCTTCGGAAAGCATGCCTATCGGAATAAAGGAGAAATTTTCACAAATATCAGCACCGTGTATCAACAATTTATGGACACTTGAAGGCATGTAATACCATGGATATAAGTTTACATACAGCATTGCTGTTTCTTTACAATATTCCCTAAACAAGTTGGTATTAATAAGTTGACCAGATGAAATTGTTTGTAAAATGACTGCAAATATCTTGATTAAAACAGGGTGGATACCCGTTATTTCAGCAGATACTTCATAATTTTCAAAAAACCTTCTTGCCGTGTTACCGTCATCGGTTGTACCAAATCCCTGTTTTACTATGTCAATTAACAAACCAGTTCTTTCCCGGAATTCTTCTTGTGTCAAATTCTTTTTAATTTCTTTTAACAATTTATCTTCTTTTCGTGCAGCCCACTTTTTGAAGTCTAAGTTGTACGAAATGTGTAAAATACATTCCATACATCTTATCCACATATGAAGCGAAGACAGACCATATTTATACATATCTTCTCTGATGAGTCTTTTGGATACAAAGTCCAAGTCATTCATTTTGCTAGGTATGGTATTGCAAATATTACAAACAGCTGCAGAAGAAGTATTGGAAATCACAGTAGAAATTTTCCCATCAATCATAGTCATGTACAAAACATGTTTAATATCAAAATTATCTACAATTGTGGGAACAAGATTACGAATTTCTTCCTCTAAGGATGCACTTTCCTTCTTTATCAATTCATTTGTTTCTTTTGCAAATATAAAGCCAATTGGACGACAATAGTTTGTTGAAGAGGGAGCAGGATTTTGCCACAAGATAGTACCACTCTCTTCTTCCAAACGAAGCGGAACCAAACTAATCATGAAAACTGAAGAATCGTCAATTTTAGTGTCGGAGTGTGACTTTTGTTTATAATTACTTTGAGAAGATGACCCGTTAAAACCACATTTGCTTATTAGTTTTAGCGATTTTTTGTCGGCAGAGTTGTGCTGAATTGTTTTTAATATCCTATTGGTTGTCAAATCTAGAAGCGATTGAAGTCTTATCTTAGCATCAGATTCAGTTACAGTTATGTCAGTTGTATGTTGTATGTTAGTCTGACTCTGGAGGATAACAAGTTTTTTTAGCTTCCAGGAGCTTTTGATAGGATGGAAGACCATACATTTTCTCTGAAGCAAGAATAGTTCTTAAATTTCGATATTGCCATTTTGACAAATTTGTTGAGGTGTAAAGCGCTAACGTTTTATCATCTGGTAAACACGGTTTGTCAGTCCTTTTAGCGAATAGTACATCATGTACCATCTCACATTTTTCCTTGTTTTGGCTGAGTTCGTTTAATATAGCTGCTAATTTTGTTTTTTTAGACTCTTTTAATTTGGCACATAAAGCATAAACTAATTCCTCCTCTGTGTGATCTAGAAGTGTTAGAGAACGCCTTTTCTTCTGTTTATCAGATATATCAACAAATGGTTTTTTACTTGTACCACAACTTAATTGATGAGTATCCACTTGCGTTTCGAAATTTGGAATTACTTCCTCGGCAACTTTAAAAATGCTGCTTAAATCGATATTTTGACATTTTGGCCAAACTATTTGGGATTGTAACCAGTCTGAATTTTTGTTAAGAAAGGTCTTTTGAGCTCTACTGGAAGCAGACCATCTTTTTGAGATATTACTTGAAAAATTACGACAAAATAATTTAATATTACTCAAATCTTCGGAAGACAATTCAACACCAATACGTTCAATAAGGGCATTAAATAAAAATTCGACATTTTTAAAACCACCTCCTGATTTAAGAACAACGTATAAGTCTAAGTTGGTGACAAATGCGGACATATTATAATTTTAAGGAAAATTGAAAACAAATTAGAATCAAAGATATCAAAGACAAAGTGACTTTGATTTTAACAAAAAAAAAATTACGAAAACAAATTCGACGAAAGAAAGACAAACAAAAATTATTTGATTTTAAAATCCAAAGATTCAAAATACAACAATAACAAAACAAACAAACAACAAGCATTTCTTCAAGCGCACAGAAAAAATAAGGACACGTCTTATCGCAACCACATTTAGTTGTACACTGAGGTGTACGCGCGCGATTCGTGACCGTATTACGTTACGTCATGAGAGGCGGCCATCTTGTTATCCCGGCAAACTCGCGTCGAAGCTCCATTTTGCTGGCCAGCGGACCTATTGCGATATGAGTAAGGCTATGAATAAAAAAAAGCGAACAATTAACATTAAAAAAAAATGTTATTTTCTGTCACTATTATCTCGAAAGTACGCAGAGATAAGCAATAAGTTAATTCGAGCCAAATACTCAGAATTATTAGTTTTCTAAAATATGTGAATGCCATCTCGACATCGCTTAAGGTTTTTGAGAAATTGAGTAAAATGTAATCACTCCCATACAAAAAAAAAGAAATATTTTTTTTTAGAGAAAAGTATTTGAAGTAGGACAATAATATTTTTTTGCCTTATCTGTTATCATTATATCAACAATAAAAAAAATATCAGCGGTCTACTATCAATGTCCACTTTTTTTTTAATTTGGGACCAGTGTGCGGCGGCGCAAGCTGCAGCTGCTAGTGGTGCCGAGTGCGCGCACTAACCTGCTGGGGCGCGCACCGCTGACTCGTGCGTTGCGCAATCTCAACACTTCGAAACAATCGTAGATCCGGGGCTGCCTCTGCCCAACTCTTCAGGGAAACAAGACATGATGTAATCTTAAGTAATATTACAAATGCGAAAGTAAGTTTGTATGTTACCTTTTCACGCCCTATGTCACTGAACCGATAATCCTATAATTATAAAAGAAAGGAAAACAACAATCACTTTCTTATGATAATAGATGGCGCCACGTGTCTTTTGAATCATGATTATATTATTACAAGCAGAGTGTCAAGCCGAATTGATTGTGAAATTCTAAATTAACGCGAGCGAAGCCGCGGGCAAAAGCTAGTTGCCTATAACCAGAACGTGACCTGAAAAAACCTCGTAACGTGTATTAAATTCCATCCAGAACGGTTAGAATGCTTCGAGTGTGTAAATAATCCCAAATACAAACAAACATACATAAAAACGTTTAATAAAACAAAACCCTGACACGCAGTCGGGTAAAAATAACAAGAATCGGACATCAGAAAGTTGACCATGAGCTCGATAGATGGCGTTAGTGGAAAAATTAAAACTCGCTATGGTTTCGTTACCGCGAGGAACATGTATTCCCCGCGCGAAGGCGTTGTTGGTGCATAAAATTTAAATAAAAAATTAATTACAGTTATTTTTGTAGGACGAGCGCTGACTGACAAAAAGTCTGGTCAGTGCTTTCGTAAAAAAACTATAGTAAACACGGGACTATGTAGTAAGTGGGTAAGAATACCCACCACATTGTGTCGCATTCCCGTGCCAGGTCAAGTTTAAGACTGATTAATTAAACCATATGGCCAATAATTCTCGTATCTACAACTTTCAAAATCTAGTCGCAACTATAAGACGATGAATGTTAGAAATTAAATTTTTGACTTTTTGATTTTTAGTAAGATTGTGACCGAGATCAGAATGCATAAATGCGTTTATAAGTTTTGACGGATTACCGCCATGTGATCTGGAGGCAAAGGTCCTCGCGCAAATGTGGGATGATGATGATGATGGGACTCCCTTTTCCGCACGTAGACTCCCATTCGGTCCGTTGTGCGTGCGCAAATGTGGGAGTGGCGCGAGGAGGCCAAACGCCGGCCGGGGCGTAACTCCGCTGCCGCGGGAAATCGCGGCACAGCGGACAGAACTCCGGCGGGATCACATGGCGACATGGAGAGTGCGATTGCAGCGGTAAGTCCCCTCTTTGAGGAGTAGCTTGAGAGGCGGCATAGCGTCCTCACCTTCCGCCTGACGCAGGTCCCCACCGGATACGGTTGTTTCGGGAGATTCCTGTTTCGGATAGGGCGGGAGGAAACGCCCGGGTGTTTGGAGGTGAGGGAGAGGCAGTCTATGCGCCCTCGCGACCCTAGCCACCGCAGGATACAGAGACGCCCTGGGCGTCGGGAATCCCAGGCCGTAGGCATGAGCTTGCGGACGGCGAGTAATGGGTAACTCGCTGTCCGGTAAGGACCAAGCTCAAGTCGACGGCGCGTTGTGTTCCACGCGCGCCTCAAAGAGATAATAAATAATAATAATAAATTTTTATTCAAAAATTCAAATTGGTAAAATACAGTATAAATCTTAGCAATAATTTATATGTAGTACAAAGTATGATGCCTGTACTAGGATAAACCTGTATCACAGGCGGCATGAGTTCTTACCTACTATTTATGTTAGGACAACTGATTTCTTAACAATATTTAACTGAAGTTTTATGAATAGTGACATAGGTAGTTAATTTAATAAATTAGAATTTACTTAATACTAATAAGGTCCTAATTAAACATGTAGATAATATTTAGGTACTAAAAATAGTTTATAGCACTTAGTTACAAGAATATGTTTGAGTTAGCAGTACCTATTATTAACTAGGTTGAAAACAAATATTGTATGTATCACCTTCTAGGCAACATTAAATTTATATTTTTGAAGCGATCGGCTCATAATGCTTAGACAGCGGCAAATCGATGATAAGTAGGACAGCGCAGTGGTCGGGTATATTTTTGAGTCAGCAACAAGTGAAACGAAAGTCCGGCCTTGAGTATGACGCACTAGGTGCCCTCATAATCGATGGAGTTAATGTATCTATATCTATATTCTGCTATTTTCCTTGCAGGGCAATCAGCGTCTCCCGTTTTGTGATCACTGGGTTTTTTGAAGCGTGAGCAAGTTGCGCATTTTGTAATTTCGGCTTTTTTCGCGCATTCGGACATTGAATGGCCAGCGTCACCACAGTGACCACACGTAGTGACGATCTCTCGGCAAGTTTTAGCTGCATGTCCATATTGTTGGCATTTATAACACCTTGTTATCAATGTAAAGTCCCTGACTGGACAGGACATCCAATTTATAAAAACTCTTGATTGAGAGATTAGGGCTTTACGTATATCGGCTGAAACTTCAATAAGGTAGTTACAGGTCGTAGCATCTCTCTTCCCCGATTTGTGGCTTAATTTTATGAAGGTCAAGAAGGATTCCAAGGACATCGTTGGTAACTTGTCGGATACCTTTTGTTCGAAAATGAACCTGAACACCTCATTTTCATCCAGGGAAGTCGGCACTCCTACAACCACGATCCGAGGTTTGCGCTTGCTGGGTTCGTCGGCAGTAAGTCCAGATGTAGAGAGCTGGACTGCATGTTTCGCTACTCCACTCTACATAGTTAGTAGTAGTACCTTTATTATTAGTAAACAGGATGGCAGGGCCATCGACGCGCAAACTGTAACCATGAATTCATGACGACATTTAGACATATAAAACTATATCTATCAAAAAAAATGTCGGCTGTTTCATAGAAATGTGCAATACATAAGCGGTCAAAATGTATGAAATTAGTATGTACAGCTTTTTTTTAACACTTTTTTTGCAACAGAATGAACACAAATCCTGAATGTAGTTTGTTCATAATTATAATACTGAATCAATTTCGTCGAATCCGACTCGGCTGGGCAGTGTTTGGGAGGCTTCGTAATATCTTCTCGTCCCAAATACCACAGTGTCTCAAGACGAAAGTCTTTGGACCAGTGTGTGTTGCCAGTGATGACCTATGGTACAGAGACGTGGTCGCTCACAATGGGCCTTATCAGAAGGCTTAAAGTCACCCAAAGGGCAATGGAGAGGGCTATGCTCGGAGTTCCCTACGCGATCGAATCAGAAATGAAGAGATCCGCCAAACTTAAGTGGCAGTGGGCAGGGCACATTGCTCGCAGAACAGATGGCCGATGGGGTCAAAAGCTTCTGGAGTGGCGACCGCGTACCGGAAGACGTAGAGTGGGAAGGCCTCCCACAAGGTGGACCGATGACCTTGTGAAGGCCGCGGGTATCCGCTGGATGTGGGAAGCACAAGACCGGTCGGCCGGGCCTATGTCCAGCAGTGGACGTCTTTCGGCTGATATGATGATGATGAATCAAATTCAGTAACTTTTTTTAAATGATGTGTTTTGCGATACCTACCGCCGATTGGGCCAAAGCAAATTCAATTTTATGTTATGGCAATAAAACTCATTAATAAAATGCTATATGCATTTTTTTATTGCTAGGGTCAACACAATTTTCTAAATAAATAACAGTTAGCTTCAGAAAAAATAATTGGTCTTTGTATGCCATTAACTCAAAACTGGAATTACCCCTGGCACACAGGCAACTGAAGGAACGCGGGTGGGTTTTAGTCAGTAAAAGTCTGGCACACCCTTCTGCTCCACCCAGAGCGGGAGAAGTTATTTGATGATATCCCAACCTCAAATAAAACAAAGGTGTATGTGGTTTTGCGTTGGCTAACACACACACATTGTATAATCGACGACAAAGTTCAACGCGTTGATGCCACCTTGTATAGATTTACAAAAAACTATTAAAAAGGAAAATGTTTAGGCGATCAACCCTCATTTTCATGTTGTCAAAAGCATACTAGTATTACACCAACATAATATTATGTTATAAAAATGAATAATGACAAAAACATACAAAATAGTGTTGCATGTGTTTGACAAATGAAACGAAGGGACCGCCCACCCCTGGCCTTGCTTTCTCTTACATGATATTATAAAATGTAAATCAACTTTTGACAGTATTAATTTTATATCGTTGAGCTCCTCAAGTTCTGAGTTGAGCTACATGATAAATAAATGCATGCATTGATTGGACAGGTCCACTTAATCTGTGTAGTTCTTTCGTCAAAAGACCATTTCAGGCGCGAATTACACAGAAACGGCGTAAGGTGAAGGAGCGGCGCAGGCGCAGCGGATTCACGCCTAAGACACCAATCCACATGGTCTTTACATGATCTGACCAAGATTATGTCTGGACTTTAAAAGAGACCTCTGAGTTTGTTTTGGTCTTTCTTCTCAGAGTAGTCAGATAGGAAACGCCGACCTCATCTAGTTTTAAAAATATGACTAAAAAGTAAAAGTGTTTGTACAGGTTTATACTTACAGAAATAAAATAATTTAACAATTATAAAACATTTTAAAATGGCTTCCTTCGATATTTATAATCAAGCGCGTGTTATGGAAAATGTCGGGTATTAAATTATACGAGTAGTTTTTAGTTACAGTGTTCTTTAAGGTGAAACAAGTCCACATTTTTTCCATACAAACTTCGGGAGCGTTTTACTCCACTGTTTGACAGTGTAAATCAAAACTTAAACAGGGTATGGTTTTGTCTCATTATTAATATTGTCGGTACGGAATCAAAATATTAAAATAAAAAGCCATTAAAAAGTTATGAGCCAACAAAGATTAGTTTTTCTTGCTAATTCAACCTAACTTTGGGCGTTAACAACCTAACGTGTTTAAGTAATAAAAGAAGTGTAAAATCTCCAAAACCAAGTCGGTACCGACAAAGTTAAATTATCGATAAGTTCAATAAACTTTATTGGTCATTGATTTATGCAGTGGTTTTTTCACAAAACCCGATCTTCCGAAGGACTTTTCTTAATTTTTACGCGATGGATTTGCTATAGGTAAATGCTCCTGCATCTCACTCAATAACGTTGTGCGTGTAGACTAGCGTCTAACTGCTCATCACTGATACTATCTCTGTCGGATACGAAGCCTGGTGAGACCGCGTGATTTTTAGCCAGGCCCACCAGTGAGTTCTAGCCCGTGAAAAGTGTCCCCTTAAGCCAAGAAGCCTGTGTCCCACCGGTGGGAACGCTATAGGCTAATTATTCCTAATCTGACTGAAATCTGACTAATTGCCAGATTTTCCGGCTTCTAACTATTAAGTAACGACTGTCAAAGGTCTACAAATTACAGCCGGGAGGACCAACGGCTTAATGTGCTTTCCGAGGCACGGATGGGTCGTGGTAGGTATGTCATGGACTGTCACCCATCCACGGACCGACCTCGGCATGCGTTGCTTTACCTTGAAGATCGACTCGTCGGCATTTATTATTTAGCTACGAACACCTCACGAAACAATTACCAAAGTAACCGACATAAGTATCTACCCAATAGCGACGTTACTACAAAATGCATGCTTAACTAACTAAGTAATTAAATTACCACCAATTAAATTAATTAAATACAAAATTGAATGAATAATAATTATCATTTTCAAAATTCAATAATTATCGACACTATTATATTACCTATAACTTATCAAAATTAATATCAATCCGAATTTTATCACATTGTCCCAACACCAATTTATCTAGTCTACTTGTCGTCCGTATGTCGCTGAAGGGATCCAGCAGAATATCAGCGTCAGATTTGCCTGACACATGCTGAATTGGCTTGTGGCTAAGTAACAATAGCTGCGCGGGTCGATCGATCAGGTTAAGCTACGCTTGCCGCGGTCGGTCCGTGGATGGGTGGCCATCTTTACATACCAAGACCCCTCCGTGCCTCGGAAAGCACGTTAAGCCGTTGGTCCCGGCTGTCATTTGCATGCTGTTGTGATAAATGTAAGTAGGTTTGTACAAACACTTTTACACGTCAATCATATTTTTTAAACTAGATGAGGTCGGCGTTTCCTAACTGACTACTCTGAGAAAAAAGGTCGAAACAAACTCAGAGGTCACAGTCTCTTTTAAAGTCCAGACATAATCTTGGTCAGATCATGTGAAGACCATGTGGATTGGTGTCTGAAATGGTCTTTTGAGGAAAGAAACCACACAGATTGAGTGGACCTGTCCATTCAGTGCACGCATGTATCAGTAATCATACGGCTCAACTCAGAACTTGAGGAGCTCAACGATTTGACGAACAATACCAAAGAAAGGACATTTGGGTAGGCCGCATATAGTACTCAAACTGCCAGATTAACTTTAAAAATGAACTGAGAAAGAAATGAAACACAAAAACAAAAATACCACATAGTCCTCACATTCACAATAATTAAAGCAAAAATAATATTATACTTCTCAAAGTAAATATTCATGTCAAAGTGTATATAATAATAATCAAATGTCAAAGTGTAAATAACAATAATCGAATGTCAAAGAGCAAAACAAAAATATAAAAAAAAACTGTATACAAAATTGGAGCAGGTCAATCCCAAGCTTTTTTGTCCTCAATATAATCTTTAACGGTATAAAAGGCTTTCAGGGACAACTTACGTTTAATGAATGATTTAAATTTATTGAGACTTAGAACTTGAACATGGCTTGGAAGTTTATTATAGAAGCGTATACATTGACATCTGAATGACCCACCTATTTTCTTGAGCCTTGTTGATGGTACAACAAATTTGTGTGTGGATCTTTGACAGTCGTTACGGGTCGTCAGAAGCCCGAAAGTCTGAAACCAGTCTTACCAAGGGGTATCGTATTACCCAGTTACTGGGTTGTGGAGGTCAGATAGGGAGTCGCTCCATGTAAAATACTGGTATTCAGCAGCATCCGGTTAGACTGGAAGCCGACCCCAACATAGTTGGAAAAAGGCTAGGCAGATGATGATGATGATGACATACTGAGTTGGACTCCCATTTGGTGCAACCTTGAGACGCACCCGCACCTTGTCATTTGATTTGAATGATGTAATAGTCTCACTATATTTTAATTATGTGTTTCTTTTTGTAGATGAATGAGCACCTTGGTTTTATTTCAATGTAATATTTGTTATCATTTAATTGTATTTTTTTGTGTAGTGTTACGTCTTTCGTGTGCACTAAATAAAGGTTTTATCTATCTATTGATCTATCTAATCCTACTAAATATATGTATACAGGGTAAGTTTTTATCCAGTGCGCAAATTGTAACCATGATATGCTGAATTCATGGTTACAATTTGCGCACTGGATAAAAACTTTTCCTGTATACCTACTAACTTCTGCCCGCAACTTTGTCCGTGTGTTTTTTTTTTCTCCGTACCTCGCAACACGATCACATCGCATCGCCTACCGGCGCTCTAACTTCGTTTTCACTTACCGGTCCTTTTTGTTTTTTTCTCCGTACCTCGCAACACGATCACATCGCATCGCCTACCGGCGCTCTAACTTCGTTTTCACTTACCGGTCCTTTTTGTTTTTTTCTCCGTACCTCGCAACACGATCACATCGCATCGCCTACCGGCGCTCTAACTTCGTTTTCACTTACCGGTCCTTTTTGTTTTTTTCTCCGTACCTCGCAACACGATCACATCGCATCGCCTACCGGCGCTCTAACTTCGTTTTCACTTACCGGTCCTTTTTGTTTTTGCTCGGCTACTAAGGTAATGTTAGCCTTCCCCAAGAATGGGGCTATTAAATGCATAACGTTTTTTCAACAAAATCTTCAGTTTTATTTTTAGTAAATAAATAGATACAAAGTTTTAAATGTCAAACGTTTGTATGTTTATGTTTCTCAATCACGCCAAAACTGATGAACGGATTTGTATGAAATTTACTCACGGCTCACATACAGTTTATACCTTAGAATACTTACCTACTTATTCCAGTACTACGATCTCATAAGATAATTTCCGACTCCCTAGCGAAAAGCCGCGAGAAAAAGGCAGTTTAATTCATTATAAATGTTGAAACATATGTGAATGCAGTCATTTTGATCAGTGCTCTTTAGTGGGATTATGAACTTGCGAATTGAACTGCTTTGTTGATAATGATCGCAAAATGAATTTAAATTTGTAAATGGATTAAAAAATACGAGTACTTAAATGCTGTTTTTAGATTTGTTTCAACATCATCATCATTTCAGCCGAAAGACGTCAACTGCTGGAAATAGGCCTCCCCTAGGCTCCTCCACTTCGACCGGTCTTGTGCTTCCCACATCCAGCGGATACCCGCGGCCTGCACAAGGTCATCGGTCCACCTTGTGGGAGGCCTTCCCACTCTACGTGCTGTTCCGGTACACGGTCGCCACTCCAGAACCTTTCGGCCCCATCGGCCATCTGTTCTGCGACCAATGTGCCCTGCCCACTGCCACTTAAGTTCGGCAATTCTTCGAACTATGGAAGAATTGATTTGTTTACATTTCATTAAATCCTTACTAAAATTATAAATGCGAAAGTAAGTCTGTCTTTTACTCTTCCGCGTTAACGGCTGAACGAGACTTGATAAAATTAGACATACAAGTACATCATCGCCCTTCTTGCGTAACACTGTTTTAATCAAAATCTGAATTATTTTGAAAGAAATTGTTTTTTTTTTTTAATTTGTACTAGCCAAATAAAAAAAAACAATTGTTTGCAGAATCTGTCTACTTCACAACGTAAATAACGCAAAGAATATTGTTGAAAGGCCAAAATATTCAAACCATTCCTGCTGTTAGTGTGTTGTTAAATTACCTCGCTGGACCTGGACATAGCATATTCAGCCTATAATATTCCCACTACTGGGACACAGGCCTCCTTTCTGTGAGAGGGAGTGGGTCGTATTCTACCACGTGGGCCCAATGCAGGTTGGTAAATGTCACATGTCTTTGAATTTTTGGTTCTAGAGCATGCAGGTTTCCTCACGATGTTTTCCTTCATTCCATGTGGATTCGAACCCATACCTAACCTAAATCTCTTGCCGCTGGGACACTGCTCAAATCGTATATAATCAAGAACAAATGGGTTTTTGTTCGACCTTACGCCAATGTTACCTGAACACAGAAACCTTAGACTTCCTTCCTATAAAAGTTAATTACATCCTTGATACGAATTTAATTTTCCTTTGCAACTACTGATAAAGCCGAAAATATGTAATATTTTTATGAATTTTCAGACTAGTATGTCCGGTTAAATACAAAACTATAGGGAATATTCAAAAGAGTCTCAACTTCATCATTTTTCCGCTGCCTTTGTACCAGTTTAGTGAAGTTAAAAAAAAAAAAACAAGTTAAGTGCAGTAAGTTTTTTTTTTTTTAAATGTCTTTAATCACGAAACGATTATGCGTTCCTCGTACTTTTACAAAATAAATTGAAAGAATGTAATAATTACTATACATTTACACATGCCGACATCCCTTAACCTAAGTTTCTTTTCTGATTCCAAAGTTTTCCGTTCTGTCCCAACCTGAGCACACTCAAAACAAGCTTAACCTATTTTTAACCTATTTTTTATTAAGTAGGTACCCCCTTTTAAGGTCAGTTCATTCAGACGATTCGAGCTTAAGTATTTACTTAAACCCTTCCCTCCCCTCCCTATATGATAATTATCCTTTTTTTTAGGGTGGGAAATCATCAAATAACTTCTCTCGCTCTGGGTGGAGCACGAGGGCAGTGTCAGACTTTGACTGACTAAAACCCACCCGTGTTCCTTCAATACCCTTTGTTGATAATTAGTTACCTATTCCCTACATTTTTGACACGTGTTTTTTTTTTCTTGTTTCCGAAACATTCGAATCCTGGCTAGGAATATTGATTTTTTAAAGATCTCGTTTTTATACCTAATAGTTTCGTAGGTATTTGGCTACCCACGCAGACTTGGAACTATTCACCCTGTATTTATGTAGCCCAGGCGACTTCTACTGAAACTAAAGGTAAACTTCTTTCCTGCTAACGATGAAACTTTTCCTTTTGAAGCGTAGAAGACTTACTATTAAAGAGATCTAAGTGGTCTCTTCATTTTGTGGTCAAAGGAAATACGATGAAAACTTTTTTGCTAACGAATTAACTGAGAAAATTGTGTAACTTTATTACCTTTAAAACTAAATTCTGAATGCTAAATAAAGATAGTGTCTTTGTGTTGGTGCAAAAATATTAGGAAGCGCTAGCTGCTGCCCGCGGTTTCGCACGCTTGTATGTTGGGAATTATTCCACGGGAACCTGCTAGTGGGATAAAGAGTATATGCCTGCCTATGTTTCGTCTTATACTGCAAGCGATCTGCCAGTGAAGAAAGTCATGAAAAATCGGTTTCGCTGTTTCGAAGATTAGCCGGAACAAACAGAGAAACAAAACAAAAATACGTTTGTTTTTTTTTTTTGTTTTATGTACCGTTTATACTTTTATATGCATTTTACTAAATGCATATAAAAGTATAAACGGTACTACTAAAATAAACGTTTACACATAATTATGTATCCTATGTGTTAATCCAGGTTATATCTATCTGTGTGCCAAATTTCATCCAAATCCGTTCAATTGTTTTTGCGTGATTGAGTAACAAACATCCAAATATCGAAATATCCAAACATCTAAACATACAAACTTTCACATTTATATTAGTAGGATAGTGGAATATAAATAGAATAGTAGCATTTACGCCTTTTTACCCATGGGAATAAACCGCTGAACAAGGGTCCTTGAGTGGAGAGTATGTATAAAAAACATAGCATAGAGGTTGTCAAGAAAAGTATGTACTCGTAAGTCACACAAGGATTAATTTCTCTACGTAATTTTCTATGGCTTCCATATTCCACAAAAAAAAAAGGAAATATAGTAAAGTAATTAACATCCAATTACCAACTAATTAAATCCTCAAAGACCCTCGACTTGACAAGAAACAATTCCAAGTGTCTCTTCAAGAACTTTCAACAAATCAATTATGTTTGTGCAAACTAAATCGAAAACTCCATTTGGCAAGTCCCGAATTCCACAAAGGCCTTCGGCTGAATTCAATTATTTCTAAAAATAGGCTCTCTGTAATTGGTCCAGAAGTTGTCCGGAGCTTTTTATTTCGAGGTTTCGAGCGAAGAAATGCTGTATTTTATGGGAAGTTATTCGGAACTGTGTTAGGAAGTGGAGACATCTTGAGGCTGTAATCTGTTGAGTTGCTTCGCAACTGAGTGTGAAGATAAAACTGAGTTGATATTCTACATACGGGATTTAAGAGAGGCAAACAGAAAAAGCAGTAAACGTCAGCATAAATATTTGAACACTTTTCTTTGCTTTTGGCCACTATCTCACTTGATGGTCTTCTGGAAGTTATCAATTCAATCGCGCCTTAAAGAGGTTCTAATAATGGCCATACTAGGTTTAAAAATTATAAGAAATAAGATTAAGAATGTATGGTAATCTTTACACTCAGATTACATAAAAACTTTTTTCAAAAAAATAACAACCGACTTCCAAAAACAACACTACAAAGCTCAAAATAACTTTAATTTCGGAAGTCGGTGACTTTGGATCTGTATTTTAATTATTTGTCACCGCCTTCCGAAATTAAAGTTATTTTGAGCTTTGTAGTGTTGTTTTTGGAAGTCGGTTGTTATTTTTTTGAAAAAAGTTTTTATTTTTCACTTTTTAGTTACCTACCCCACACTAATTCGAAATTTCATCATCCTTGGGGTCAAAACAATGCATATTTATGCGATAGCAACATTCGCGGTTGATTTGCTGTAATTTTTTGAAGAGTTCCGTTGTCTGTCTCGGCGACGGAGTTATGCCCGAACATACATAAAATAAAATAAAAATAAAAAAAAACATGTCGAATTGATAACCTCCTTCTTTTTGAAGTCGGTTAAAAACAAAGGCAGATAGACCGCGCGGAACACCAAGAGTGAAGCCAAAAAACCAAATACTAAAGCGTCGCATTGTATATAATGCGAGGCTTTAGTATTTGTTTTTTTGACTCTTGGGTGTTCCGCGCGATCTATCTGCCTGTGTTCTATAATCTAAACAAATAAAAAAAAACAAATACTAAAGTGTCGCATTGTTTGTTACATAAAATGCGACGCTTTAGTACCTATTTGGTTTTTTGGCCTCACTCTTGGTGTTCCGCGCGATCTTTCTGCCTTTGTTTTATAATCTGAGCATTTACAGTTCTACACTATTCTAAATCAACACTGTTTCTTGAGCTGATTAGTAGCCTTGTGGCGGCATCTGCAACGCTACGTATGATCTACGCATTACACTGACGTCACACAAAATCCTACATCTCGCAAACGAAGTTTACTGCGCATAAATACCCGTACAACGTCCACATCATGCCATCACGCCAACATCAAAGGTCGGGCTGTTGCTCACTAGAAACAACACTCGTCGGAGAATCCTCCTTTTCTACGGAGGTTGAGTACTTACAACCTGTTCCATAAACATCAAGCTCAAGGTTTGACGCATAGATGAGAGTAATTATGTCGGGTATAGAGAGCCCCCTTTCAGACATTTTTGACGACCGCTAATGTAAATTGATCGGACAAACACGACATCTGGAGTTTGATGGATAAACAAAACTTGGCTGCCATCTTTTCTTGTTTGTCAAATTGTCAAACAAATTTCACTAATAATATTAAGACTTAAAAACAAAACAAATAACAGTAACAAGTAACAATTTTAACAGAATTAGCTGAATTACACTCGGAAAGCGCATCAACGTCGGGAAAGACGAAGTTGACAATGGTTGAATGTCGACAGTGACATTTGTTTGACAATTTGCTGGCTGCCAAGTTCTGTTTACCCACCAAACTCCAGATGTTGCTCTTGTCTATGGAAATTGATGACTGGTTCTAACTGTCTCCCCTCTGGTTTGACGGAATTTAAAGCGAATTGACAGACAAAATTGCGCATTTCTGTGCTGTTTTGTTTTTCAAACAAAACAGCACAGAAATGCGCACTTTTCTGTCTGCGAACTAAGAGGTATGTTAAACTGTCAGCAATGTATTTAGTGGTTTTCTATTTCACAATTTTTGCTAGTCTGTCTTCCAAAAGATTCGCCACCTTCCCCACCAATGTGTAGGTAAGGTTCAACAATGCACTTTCGAGCATTGCAGGCGAGCTGGCGGTACGGGCGCGAGACCATTAAATTTTATTGTGCTGCAAAATCGCGGTATTTGTTCACCCGACTCCGAGCTTTGTTATTTTGATTGATGTTGCGAAGAACTGTTTTATGAATTTTGCGAGAAATATCTTGTGGAAACTGGGGCTACATTTGTAGACAAAAGAATAGCTTAAATCTTTTCATAGGTATGAAAAGTGAATCAGGGTTTTTTTCAAAGAAAACACACGGCCATACTTCGCCACGATGTAGTGATGTTAGTTATCAAGAGTAACATTGAGGATCATGTTTTGTTTTTGTTTTTCATCTCTTTCTCAGTTAATTTTTATTGTTAATCTGGCAGTTTGCGTAGTTTATGCGGCTTACGAAGATGTCTTTTCTTTGGTATTTTTCGTCGAATCGTTGTGTTCCTTATGTTCTAAGTTGAGCTGCGTGATTACTGAAAAATGCGGTCCACTCAATCTGTGGTTCTTTCCTCAAAAGACCATATTAGACACCAATCCACATGGTCTTCACATGATCTGACCAATATTATGTCTGCACTTTAAAAGAGACTGTGACCTCTGAGTTTGTTTCGGCCTTTCTTCCCAAAGTAGTCAGATAGGAAACACCGACCTCATCTATGTAGTTTGAAAAATATGATTGACGAGTAAGAGTGTTTGAACAAACCTATTTACAGACATAAAAGCATTTATGACTAAACATTTCAGTTTAAACGGTAGGTAAGTGGAAACGCCGGGAGACGCCCCTATAAAATTTTTTCTTTACTAACTTACCCTGTCTCACTCCTGGACAGAGGACTCTCCTCCTTCAATATTTCGTGAGCCCGCGCGTTGTTCTTCCAGTTTTGACGGAATCTATCCAACTCGTCCCGCCACCTCCTACGCGGTCCGCAGCGTTCCCGCCTCACTATCAGGGCACCATTCTTGTGCTATTTGGGCCTATAGTTTGTCCAGCATGCGACCTGACCTTATTGGTGATAATCATGAGAAAGGTCAGGTACGTGGTATGATCAAACAAAGCAAAAGGAGTATGTAAGAATCATAGCAGGGACGTTCTGTAACTTCTGCCTACCCCCATGGGAAGAAGGCATGAGTTTATGTCATCATCATCATTATCATTTCAGCCGAAAGACGTCCACTGCTGGACATAGGCTTAGGGGAAGCCTATGTCCAGCAGGGTGAGCAAAGGGGGATTTTGCCGTAATCGCCCTCTTGGCAGGCAGATTGGCGATCGCAGTATGGTGGTAAAATGCATAGAGTACGCTGCTGCCCATTCTCTAGTAAGAGAGATTTATGTATGTATAATGAATAAAAATATAAAATGCTGAAATAAATTATTTCCGCTTCCTCAATTTCACGACTAGGTGGAAATAGTATTGGTTCAATTTTCCGCCCTAGACAAGTAAATATGTAGTTGGAACGGATTTTTTTTTTGTGAGATTTTTTTGTAATATAACCTCCTTTTACAAAATATTCCCAGGATGATATTGATTTAAAAGAGTCTTCTTGGAGATTCTTATTCATTCCCATAGAGAACTACGTTTTGGAACGGGCTTTAGCTTAAACTTTTGGACAAACTGATCTTTTTTGACAGTTTAAAAGTGCATGTAAATGAGTTGGAGTTTATTCTAATGTGCCTACAAAGGTAAGTACTGTATTTCCTCCTACTGACAAAGTCCTCCCCCTTCACTTACTTGTGGTTATACATAGATTTCACAACATCTTCCTCAATTAATTCTCATCAAAACCCGACCTACTCCACAACACCCAAAAATTAAACCAACAAAACGCAAAGAGTTTTTAATAAACGACTACCTTGCATGTTTAACGTCGTTAACCACTGAAAATTTTACCTCCTGGAACATTTTAATGGACGATGTTTAACTACGTATAGTAATAACAGGAAGGAGCGAAATAAATTATAGTGTAGTTGAGTAACGTGAAGTTTCTATTAGGCAAGGTGTGGTATACGGGCAACTTTATTGCTAGATTCTGGGTAATATTGCACAATTCTCATTCAGAATCAGAACTTTATTTGCTATGAATGTAGGTACAGGCATAAGATGTTGTACATAAATTAATGAGATCGGCTACAGTCTACCTTACGGCGTGCAAATTATTAGACCTACATAATAAACTATTAATGCATATTAAATTATGTCAGCAAAACAAAACAGAAATTAAAGTTAAGTCAATTATTATTATTATAGTCTCAGGTACATATGTCATAATTGGTCAAATTAAATTATGTCAGCAAAACAAAACAGAAATTAAAGTTAAGTCAATTATTATTATTATAGTCTCAGGTACATATGTCATAATTGGTCAAATTTGTAATTAAATAATTATAACAGTCATAATCAGGATAAATTTATATCATTTAAAAAGTCTTTAACTGAGTAATAACATTTGTCTAATACCTAGTAATGCAGTAATCTTAGATTTAAAAATGTTTATTGAATAATCCTGAAAACTATGAGGTATTTTATTATAAATGACAGGTCCCATAGTCATAATACTTTTCCTCAACAGTTCTGTTTTGTAATTACCCGAATGTAGCAAGTTCTTGTATTGGGATCTCAGGGGACCATTACGTGTTCTTATATTGGGAAGTGACGGAAATAAGTCTATGTTGGCATCATCATTGTGGTGGCATCTACAACGCCACATGCGAACTACCGGAACTACCCATCAAAGACTTGACGTCACACAAATCCTACATCGCGCAAGCAGTGTTTACCGCGCGACTCGTTTAAAACGTGTAACGGAAAGTGTATATACATACCAAGGGCACTGCGTCTTTGGATGATATCAAACGATATTGGAAGGGTTTTTTAATCCTATCTCTACATGTTCGGAAGTTATGAGAGTTTTTAATACATTGATACCAGAAACCGAACTTTTCAAATTGAAATAAACACATCACTCGGAAGAGATTTATTGTGATATTGGCAAGTAACGTAGAAAGTTATTGACACAGTGCAGTGACACGTTTGTTATGATTTGAATTTAAGAAACATGAAACCGAAAATTTTATATACATTTTTTGAGTATTATATTTTGAGCTGAAACTTTTATAGTGATTTTATACCAGCTGTTATCTTTAGTGCTTGAGGATAGCAATAGGGTTTCAGTTACTCCCTGTCTAAATAACATCACGGCATCAACCGTCGGGCAGTTGTCCACCAGACACAACACCCATCTGGTCGGAGGTTCCTCCCTTTGCCATAGGGTATGAGTGAACTCTACATCCTGTTTCTCATACCTCTGTATCACCATTTCAGCCGAAAGACGTCCACTGCTGGACATAGGCCTCTCCCAAGCTTCGCCACTTCGATCGGTTCTGTACTTCCCGCATCCAGCGGATTGGTGCTGTTATTGTTCAATATTACATCATACCTAACAACATACATAATCAGCTCATAATGTTCGCACTGCTGGGACACAGGCCTCCTCTCAGTGAGAGGGGATGGGCCGTAATCCACCACGCGGGCCCAGTGCGGGTTTTGTTCTATGATATGCCGGTTTCTTCACGATGTTTTCCTTCACTGGTTTGAGAGCAGTGGTGGTGAAATAATTTGCACAAAGTAAGCGCCTCTCTGGGTTTGAATCTACTACTGCAGTGGTGTAGCTATAGTACACCTACATTTCGACAGTTATGGTTGAGTCCTATGTAGTTATGTACAGACTTAATGTATAAATTAACACAAAAAAGTAAAATGCATAAAATAACAGATTACGACAGGAACTAATATCATCATTATCATCATTTATTCACGTTATTTCATTTGAATGTTAAAGTTTAAATCACTGTGTCATAGCCTAAAGTGTCATCACTATACTTATGTCAACCTGTTTTCTTTTTTTCTTAGTGTATTGGCACCTTGTTATTTTCATGTAATTAATTTTAATCTCATTGTGCTTTGTTTGTTGTGTTGTGTCTTTTATATGCACCAAATAAACGATTTATCTATCTATCTATCATTATTTCAGCCATAAGACGTCCACTGCTGGACATAGGCCTCCACCAAAAGGGGGGTTTTGCTATAATCGCCACGCTTGACAGGCGGTTTGGCGATCGCAGTATGGTGGTAAAATGCATAGAGAACGCTGCTGCCTATTCTCTAGTAAGTCTCTTAGTCGCCTTCCACGACACCCACGGTAAGAAATGGGATGGTGCTATTCTTTTACGTCCGGCACCACAGGGAACCACACGGAACTAATATGGCATAATGTAAAAATACAACATTACGATTTTTTTCCAGAAAACGATAATTTTTATTCAATAAAGATTTATTTTCATTAAATACAAAAATGAAAAATTACACACACTACTACACATATGTAGACTGTACAAATATATACTGTCATATAGTGTGGCGTCGCGTCGCCGTCGCCACGGCAAGCGTCGCCACGCCAGCAATCGGCTTAACGTGCTGCTATAGATGTTTCACATCAATAAGTACAAATGTAATAGGTGTCGATCCTATTACCATCAACCTTATACAAATCCAGACACCAGGCTGTTACTGAGACATTCTAGTCCAGATGGCAAAACACATTGCCCGATCCGGGAAGCGTACTTATTGATAAAGTTCTCTAAGTAAATATTTGTAAAGGCCGTGAATCATATTTAGATCGACATACTATCTGACACTGACCTGCAAATTTCGCGGGGTACCCCAACTTCGTTTTTGGGGTAACAAACTTCACTTTATCTTCTATCTTGAACTCACTCAACTAATTGCTTGACCACCTGCGGCAACTGTTGTTGTCAAAAACGCAGCCCGTTTAAGTGAATGCAGCTGTACAGCGTTCGAAAAGTGACGACAGAGTTTCAACGTGTAAGACATCGGAAGTTTTCGAGGAACAATTTTCTGTAGAGGTAGTTTTGTAGCGAAGGTAGCGTTTTTAATTTTGTCTGTTCATTCGTGGGTTCGTTCTGATGAACTGACCGACTAATGAACTGCCAAAATGCCAAGACAAGGCTTTCATTGATTGGTCGGAATACTGGTCTTCTATTGAACTACTAGTGGCGCCCTCTGTGGTGTCACGTTGAACTAACAATTCCACAGCGGCTGAGCTTAGCATCCTTGCTGCACAAAGCTGTTGCTGTCTCTGCGCGATGCTCGGTACTCCTATCGCAGCGATCTACTGCGAGTACACTGGGGCCAAAGCTGGAACCGACTAACTGCAAAAAAAATATGATCCGGCTCGAAGGACGAACACTTAGGGGTTTATTTATAAACGTTCCTTTGAGTCAAAAATGTATGGTTAAACAGTCGCTAACTTTACGCAACGTTTATGAATAAAGAGGTTAATGATTTGCATGTTCATTGTAGCGGTTACAAGGCCTGTGCTTAGCAGTGGACATTTACTTACGTCCTAAGTCTAAAATGATCTTACGGTCTTGGGTATTTTTTACAACAAAGATATGAAATCACGCCTATATTCCCTGAAAGGACAGGCACAATTGTATAGTATACCCACTTATTGCTCTCAACCGGGCACAAATCTTAATAACCTATCTATATCAAGTTGGTTAAATCCATTATTATTTAAATGATAATTGTCATGTACCACATAACCCTTCCTGTCAAACCTTTGTCCCAGCAGTGGGGACGTTATAGGCTGATTATGCCACGTAGTTTACTACCGGTGCTAAAAATGGTCTTCATTTAGTAAAAACAAGTTCACCTAACCGTGATTTCAAGGCACAATCAATCGGAATCGGACAAAGCTAACAAAATAAGAAACAAAATACACAGTAAACTCTTTTCTATATAACCATGTATTTGAAAGCCAATTCTCCTTCCAATAAAACATTGTCAAAGACAAACTCCTACACAAAACGACCTCCTTGATTAAAGCATGTTTAGCCAACATGACGCAATATACACGAATACCAACCAAATGGAAATACGACAGATAGGCAGACTGTTGCGATTGTTTCAAATTGTCTCGGTGATGCCAGCACTATGGGTTTCCGCAATTTCTACTTATTTGGAATTGTGCCTTGAAGACGCGCGACTTACGAGTTGTAGGTTGTAAGTTCGTACCCCAGCAGGCACTTTAATTTGTGTAAATAATTTCATTGCCACTGAGCATCTCAAAACGGTGAAGGAAAACATCGTGAAGAAACCGGCATGTCCTAGAACCAAAAATTCGAAGACATGTGACATCTACCAACCCGAATTGGGCCCGCGTGGTGGATTACGGCCCACTCTCTCTCTCAGAGGGGAGGCCTAGTGTCCCAGCAGTGGGAACGTATAGGCTGATTATGCTTATGTTTGACGAAAATATGTACTGCATTAGCTAAGAAGAGAAGAGAGGAAAAGACCAGACGAGACGACGTTATTGCCTTGGAAGGTGGGTAGACCTCTGGTGTGGGACGCAACCCGCGTCGACACCCTTGCGCCAACCCATGTCCATTCCATGTCCAGCACGGCGGGCTGTGCTGGCGCCGCTGCTGCAGCTGCTGAGACCCTCAAGCGGTGTAATTAAGGTAACCTTATGGGTAACTACAGTTTCGAGCCGTTTGGAGTCGACTCGCTCAGGTCATGGGGCCCATGTGTAAATCTCCCCTTTAAGGAATTTCTTGCTGGCTAGTCGACACCTCACGTGACCAAAGGGCTGGGTCGGTCTTTGGCCCAAAGAATTAGCATAGCCATTCAACGTGGCAATGCTACCAGTCTTCTGGGCACGTTTCATGATGACAGCGATGTGAACGAATACTTCGACGGCTAAGTACTGAAATGTTTATTTAGACGCTATGGCAGAGCTTCTGAGATCGTTTAAGGAAAAATATCATGAGGAAATCTGAACAAATCTGAAATCGCAAATCTATCTTGATCAGCGTGGTGAACAATGCTCTTGCCTTCTGTGTATGAGAAGAGGACTTTGCTTTGCAGTGGGTCGGTAATAGGTTGGTAACATAAGCATAATATCACGCCTGTAATCCCCAAATAGTTGTGCAGAGGTGTACCCATAGTACAGCCACATTTCGCCAGTTATGTTCAAGTCCCATGTAAAAGGGGGCGAGCCTATTGACATCACCCGAGCACAAATCTAGACTGCGTACTCTCTCTCTCTTTGCCTAGCCTTATCCCATTTCAGTTGGTGTCGGCTCTCCTCGTCATTCTTCGCGAGACGTTTCGGTTCTGGGTCATCGAGTCATTCACTTGGGCTTGCTTCAGGTCGTTGTTGACAATGACATCCAAGTGAGAAGAGGTCTACCTCACTTTTTTGGACCTGGATTCATGTGGAGGACTTGCTTAGTCATGTGTTCCTTGGGCCTTCTCATTACATGGCCATACCACCTCAACCGCGCTTCAAAGAGTCGTACTGGTACTAAGAAATTTCTGATGGAAAACCCAATAACAGTTTGCCCGACCTGGTTATCGAACCCATGACCTCATGCTCAACAGTAGCGCTTGCGACCACTAAACCAACGAAGTAGTCAGTCGGTAATAGGCTGGTGTTATTATTATTTTATGGGAGAACTTATCTAAATACCACACGACACAACGACGATTGGGTACGCCGCGATTGCAGCTGTAAGTCACCTCTTTGAGGAGTGAATTGAGAGGTGTCCGGTAAGGATCAAGCCCGAGTCGACAGCGCGTTGTGTTCCACGCGCGCGTCAAAGAGATGTCAGCACCAACTGGTGGGGTTCGCAAGGGCTGATGCCTGCCAGGGGTGCGGGTTGTTCGAAAGAGATTCCGCAGCCCCTGGCACACAGGCAACTGAGGGAACACGGATGGGTGTTAGTTCGAAAAAAAAAGAACAGCGACGATCATGTCTAGTGATTGTTTTATTAGAAAAGGAATCGTAGCAGGGGGCGTTCTATAGATTCTACTAACCCTCAAGGAAGAAGTCATGGTTTGTGTAGGTATAGGTACTATAAAAGGTTATCTATTAAAACGATGCCAGAGGGTTACCCCTTTGTCATCGTTTTAATAGGTAACCGTGAATCCTACTGATATTGTACTACGCAATTATTTGCGTAGTACAATATCAGTAGGATTCGCTTTAATTTTGACAGTTCCACAACATTCATGGCATTGTTTACATTGCTAAGTAGACAATTTTTCGAACATATGATTGAATGAATTAGCAATAATCTTCAAAATTATTCAAATTCTGATTAAAAGTGAGTTACGCAATTAGGATACAGGTTAAAGCCTTTATAGTATCTATCAAAATCAAAAGTCATTTATTCAAATTAGGCTGAAAATCAGCACTTTTCGTACGTCATAATATATAAGACAGTCCCACAAACCGGCCTTACTTCCTAGTGCTTTAGCTAGACAGAAGAAGTGGCGTTACAAACTCCCCAGCACCACAGCTGTATATTTAGTCGGATCGACTTGATTCTATACATATATAGGCAAAGTTTAAAAAATTTAATTAATTTTCCGTGTCTCGTAATGTAATATACATTACGAGACACGGAAAATTAATTAAATAATTAGTCATATGTCAGCTAGCCATGCCAATATACCAACAAATAAAATGAAAACTTGACTCAAGCACAAAGAATAAAAATTACAAAATGTAAATAAAGCATCATACCAAAACAAAAAACATGTCGCGCGCACGCATCTTTGGGGACTGCCGATAAAAGTGAAAACCAAGTAACTTGTACACACTTAAACAGCATACATATCGCTCATGGGAAGCGTGCGGTGACGATGACGCGAGTTTCACGCTTTTTGAAGTGAAAACTTCTTTAGCGGCGTTGTACACTTTTTTTTGTAATGGATAAAAAATGTTAAACTCGCGTCAGGACACGTGACCTGATCGAAAATTCATAAGACGGATGGAGAGTAGACAGCCGGCGCGGCGTAGGAGAGGAAGTATCCCCCTCTCTTTCTACGGCGCGGCGAAAATATATGCCTGCGCCTGCTGTTTCGTTTAGGCGGCGCAGGGCACTTGCGCGAATGTTCGTGTGTGTTTATGTTACAGCGTGCCACGTGCATCCATGGATGGTGACAGCTGATGGCTTGATTTTTCTGAGAGATAAACTTTTTAAATGTAATATAAATTGTCATGTTTGTGTACGATAGCGCAATAAATAAATATTGTATTCTACCACATAAATGATAGTACTTTAATACTGATAATTAAAGCAATTCGTGCAAAATTATTCCTAACCATTCCAAAATATCAAAAATGCACAACCTTAATATTCAAGTTTTCACTTCTGCCGGCACTCCCTGAGTGCAACCCGTCGTTTTTTTTATTTGATAGTCGTTACGGGTTGTCAAAAGCTCGAAAGTCTGACAACCAGTCTTATCGTGTTACTGGGTAACTGGGTCGTGGAGGTCAGATAGGTAGTGTGGCAGGCCGTGTAAAATATTGGTATTCACCTGCATCCGGTTTGACTGGAAGCCGACCCAACATATGTAGTTGCAAAAATGCTACGCAGATGATGGTATTAAATATTATCAAAACTGTTGTAAATTTTGGTACCAAGAAGAGGACTGGCTCAGCCACTAATGAAATAACAAAAAAAAAAAAAACAACCACAAACAACAGCAATATTTTCCCCTTTTTTTTAACTAGCAACATCTACGATTCCGCTATCCAATGTTCGACACGCTGATTCCCCGCTCCCGTCCCGCCCCGTAACGTCCCATCCCGCTCCCGCCCCGCTCCCACGTCGTGCCCGGCCTTTTAATTTCACCCCAACTGAATTAGTAATGTTGCCCTGTAACAATTGTTTGTTTTCTACTCTGTCTCAAATAGAACACGGTAACCTATTTAGTTTTTATTTTCTTGATAATGGAACTTTACTCAGTCTGAGGGGCTCGTGGCTTTACACTAACATACCCACAGGTGGACTGAAAGTTAAGCTAGTGAAAAGCCTAAGCTTAGTTAAGCTGAAAGTTTGTCGCGGTTGGTTCGTGGATGGGAGATCAGCCATTATCTACATATTGAGACCCCTCCGTGATGCGGCGAACACGTTAAGCCATTTTGATCCCGGCTGTAATTCGTAAATCATTGAAAATCGTTTCGAGTATTTAAAAGCCAAAACTCGAGCAATCATTCTTACCAAGGGGTTCAACTGGGTTATTTAGGTCACATTCGCGTAACACTAGGTAGGTAAGTACATGTCCGTCTTCAAAGTCAAAGTCAAAGAATTTATTTCAAATAGGCACTTAAAAGGCACTTTTGAACGTCAACATTTACACTAAAATATAATTGATTCTAGTCGTCCCTTCCAAAATGTAGTTTCGTATGGAGAAGAATAGGCAAGAAACTCCACCGTCACTGTTTTAAAATGTTTTAAGTAAAATATTTAACATGGTAATGCATTCATAAAAAACATGTGTGAAAACGATGCACCCAGAATAAAATTACCATACCAAAATAGGTAAAAAGAATTAAATTGAAGCAATGACAGATAAATTAATTTTATGATAGATACATGGTGCTCACATATTTACAAACATTGTAAAAGTAAGTATACCATTTTCCTAGAATATTAACAAGTCAGTGTGTGTGTTATAGTAATAACCGAGGGTAAATCAATGTCATAAATATAATAAATTATACAATTCTCAATCAATTCGATCAATCGATTCAATTTTTTTATGGAAAACCCCCTCCCCCTTTTGCCTATGTCCAGCAGTGGACGTCTTTCGGTTGAAATTATTATGATGAAACAATTCTAGTCCTTAGCATTTTCATCAAATCTGTAATTTAAATATGAACTTATAGCTTCAAAACTGCATAACTAAAAATCCCGTTACTCCCGTTCCATTTTCAAAACAAAAAAGCAAAGACTAACTATAAGCCTACCCAGAAAGGACACTTGACAAACATTAGAAAAGAAAACAACGTTCCTGCCTAAGTACACATCCGTACAGGCACATAGACCCAACATTGTTCGCACGAAGACACAATGTAACTGGTTTTGAGAAGTACGATGACAAAGGTTTGCTTGTCTACGCAAATATAGATATGGATGGTGTCTAGTCTAGATTTAGGGATGCTAGATACGATATTTAGCTATTTCTTTATGTGTTTTTAGGTTGTCTGAGGATAAAATTCCGTTGTTTCCGAGATTTCTATCCCGTATGTTGCACCTGCCATGTTTTGTCTCTGCATCGCCCTAGAACTGGCTGGTAGAAAATGCCTCAGGCATTATTGTCCGGCTTTATAGTTTTTTTTTTTTTTTAGTTGTGCATGAAGTTTTAATAATAAAATCCTGAAACAAGTGTGTTTGTCTTTCGTTAGATACAATATTTTGCAATATTTAATATTTGAATGAGGCTAAAAGGTTGTAAGTAGGGATGCATCCGATACCGATACCGATGCCGATATATCGGCGATACTCGAAGTTTGCCGAAATATCGGCATCGGCGATGTTTTTATGGCCGATTCGACGATACTTTTCAAATTTCGCGCTTTAAAAATGTAATGTAAACGCGCCTGTTGTCTCGTCAATTTCGTTGCAAACGAGGCACGAACTAACCATAGTAAAATATACTATTATCGAATCTCAACCTGTCTACAGTTTTAAACGGTTTATTTAGTTTGTCCTGTTATTTTTATGTTACTTAAAAAAATAACCTGACTTGTGTATTATTTATTTTACCTTCATTTTTGAATTCAATAATCGTATCGGTATCGGTATCGGTATCGCCGATATTTTTATAAGAGCATCGGTATCGGTATAGTATCTGCAAAAAGCCGTATCGAGGCATCCCTAGTTGTGAGTTGGTCAAAAAGTGGACTCTGAAAAGTTGTGATCGTTTTATTTATATGTCATAATGGTTTGATAACGTAACTACACAATTACACATACGTGCAAGAGGACGAGCAGTTGGGACCTCGTGGTAACGGCCCAGCAGGCCTAGACAAAATAGGCCCTGATCTACGAGTTTGTAGGTCGTGCGGGTTCAAACCACAGCGTGCGTTTTACTTTCTGTAGTTAATTTCATCATCATTGCTCTAAAAACAGTGAAAGAAAACATAGTTAGGAAACCGCGCCTTGTCTTAGAATTCAAAATTCGAAGACATGTTACTTCTACAAACTCGCACTGGGCCCGCGTGTAGGATTACGGCCTATTCCCGTCGGGCATGCATATGGCATGTCCATGTGCATGGCTCAAAGTAAACTGCCTACTTGGGTTCGAACCTACGATCTTACAATACGTAAGTCACCCCGATACCACAGGGTCACCGTTGCTACAATTTATTAGTTTTCAATGATATTTTTAGGAGCGCGAAATAGGAATTAATTAAGGTGCAATTAAATACATGCCTTCGTAAACAACAGATAAAGCCGTTAACCAATTCAGGAAAAAGAGTTCCGCAAGTAGTACAGAATATTAAAAACAGACTGCAAAATTAGATATACTGAGCTTCCCAAGGAAGAATACATAATGAATCACAGAGTTTACGTCTCAACAATTTCAAAAGCAAACAGAATGAAAGTTTTGTTACAACTTGTGCGACAAAATTTTCGTTGGTTTATGTAAAATACATCGCGAGTTTGGCGCTGTGGTTCTTGGCTAAGAATTTATTTCTGTACTCATATGTGCATTGCGTTTTATTGCCTTGGGATATGTAGCAGTGATGGCCCAGTGAAAATGGCCATAACTTGACAGAGCCCGAAAGTCTGACAAACAATCTTGCTAAGGGGTTTCGTATTATTCAGAATCTGGGTTTTGGAGGTCGTATAGGCAGTCGCTCCATGAAAATTACTGGCATTCAGCTGCGTCCGGAGTGACGAAAACCGACCTTAATATAGTTAGGAAAAGACTAGGCAAGTGAAAACGGCTGCGAATAACAAGGTCGAAGGTTCGAGCCCAGACAAGCGCTTTACTTTTTATTAATTATTACTACTTAGCTGTGTGCCCGCGACATCGTCCGCGTGGAATTTAACAAATTTCTACAAAAAAAAAGTAGCCCATGTTACTCCTTATAACATCAGCTATCTGCCAGTGAAGTTCCGTCAAAATCGGTCCAGCCGTTTCAGAGATTAGACGGAATAAACAGACTGACAAAAAATAAAAAAATATATATGTACCGTGTATACACCATATGCATTTAGTAAAAAGCGATTATTTTAATATTACAAACAGACACTCCAATTTTATTTGTGTGTAGTGGCAGGGACATCAACGTGGAAACTGAAATCATGAATTCAACGCAAACACATGATTCTAGACTCGACATCGAATCGACATTTATCGTCAGTAAAAAAAAAAAAAATCTTTTGTTTCATATAAAAATGCAATACCTACCAAGTCAAAATGTACGGAACAGCTAATTTTTCTCTAAATAACCGACGAAAAATTTCAACGCTCGCTCAAAAAAAGAACTCCGCTGAGTTTACATCCATGTGTTGAACTCATGGTTCTAGTTTTCTCATTGATGTCCCTGCCACTCTGCATTCTTTTGCTTTTGCCCGCGGCTTCGCCCGCGTGGTCGGGAATTATCCCGCAGGAATGTACTACCGGGATAAAATGTACCCTATGTGTTAATCCAGGCCATAAAATATCTGTGTGCCAAATTTTATCCAAATTCATTTAGTCGTTTTTGTATGATTGAGTAACAAACAAAACAACATTATAAACATCCAAGCATACAAAGTTTCACATTCGTAATAGTAATAGGATAAGATTTTATATCAAAACCTCGACTAATTTACATCTTTGTAACCGCTACAGTAGTCTAACAAACGTCTACTTCACAACGACTAGTTACTGCGCGTAGTTCGTACTAAGGTAGACTAGTTATACTTACGCCTCTGTCGAGTTCCCGTTGACTTCACAGTCACACACTTCTGTTTAAGTTTTAACTAGCTACGCCTGTGGATCTGTCTGACTGAAATTAATATATTTTTTCTTGATTTGTTCCTATTCTGACACTTTTTACTCTGATTGACACTTTGACTTAATTTATCATTTTTTTGACATTACTGTAGCACTAATCACTAGTGCTGTATCACTAAAGTTATTAGTCTGTTTTTTGTTTCTTTTTTTTGTAATTGTTTTGTCATTTATATTTATTCGGAATCATGGGCGTACCCAGGTTCTGGACCAGGGGGGGGGGGGGGGGGGGGGCAAATCAGATTTTTTATAAGCACCTAGTCAAATAAATAAAATCCTTTAATTGCTATTTTAAAAGTAACTTTCGAGGGTCTTCAGCAAAACGGTTTAAGACGTCTTCCGTGAAAGAATCGCCCATAGCGTTATCAAATTTTCTTTGTACAGTCGCCAGCAGGTCAAGCTATCACAAACTGTCAAATTTTCCCAATTGAACATGAACCTTTGTAATAAAGTTGAAAACCTATCAAAGAAAATTGACAGATTGGGGTAGCTTGATGTGCTGGCCTCTGTACACTGGGCATACAAAGCCCATTTCTCTATCTTCGATCTTATTTGATCTTAACCACGTTTTTACGCATTTAAGTGTGCTGAAGGACCTTTCAATTGTAGCAGTGGAATAAGGTATTGCCAGTAAAATTTCTAGGGCTGTCTTCACCTTCGGGTAAACAGCTTCTGCTACTTGTATTAACTCCGTTATTCGAATACTGTGTTTAAAGTCCTGCTGCTACTGCGTATTTATCCAAAAAGTGCGCCATACATAGTTCGGCTTCAGGTGTGATCACTTCTAATTTATAAAATTTTGATTCTTCCTCCATATTTTTTTTGTAATTTTGTAATTTTAATTATCTGAGCAGGGTGCAACAATGGAAAAGTAAACGCTGATGAATGGTCTTTGCTGAATCTTGCCTATAATTAAGGTGATAAATAGGGCACGTATAACGAGCGACGAAAATACTCGCTAAGGGAAACAGCTGGTTGATAACGTATTTTTTCCATATATATTTCAACACCAACTGGGGATTGGCTTTGGGTGCACTTGCACAGTGCATACTACATTACAGTGGATAGTTGTCGCGTCGGTTTGTGCTTAGTGTCCTTTAGTTTTAGAGTCTAACGGGCCTCTGCGAATTGGCTTCAACTCCTCGAACGCACGCAGGGGGGAGCAGCTTTTGGAATTGAATACCTATTATTTGCATGCCCATGAGACGGTAGAATATAAATGACTATTTTTTTAAGAAAACATCTATGTACCAATTATCCATGTTTAAAAAATAAATGATTTGATTTGAAAAGTGGTAATGTGCAACGGGAGTTTGTGTAAAGTTGGGTTGTGCAGCTCCCTAATGACGTAAAACACTTTCGATCACAAAGATATTTGAACGATATGGCTAATTCACTACTTCTTATTTTTCACTTGTTAAGTTAATAATAGTGACAGAATTTATTTTAACAGTATCAACAAACACTAAGTAGGAAAAATACGTAATATTGAAGCAAACTCAACAATCACTAATCCGACGAAACATTTATTAGACCACTCTATTAATATGTAAGTATACCTACCTACACCTCCAAACAAAGGAAGGATTTTTCAAATAAGTACATAGATGACAAAGTTATGTAACAAAATGTTAAAAAAATTGTGTTTTAATAAAGGTTCTTAGGTAACAAAAGTAAAAAAAAACAATTGCCTAGTAGACCTAAATCAAGGACAGTAAAAAAAAACACAAAACAAACAAATCGGAACTACATAGACCACGTATCGCATTGTTTAAATGGAAACGTCTGTATGAAGCGAAACTCATAGACAAAATTATCAATAGACATCATCATTCTCCTAACCTAACCTAAATAAATGTATTTTCTTTCTTTCTTCTTTCTTTCTTACCTATCCCAATTTATTTGTGGTCGGCACAACATGCCTTTTTTATCCACACTTCTCTATTAGTCCTCATCTCCGTAGTCACACCCTGTCTAACCATATCATCATTCACACAGTCCATCCATCGTTTCATTGGTCACCCCCTACTCTTATAGCCATCGAAATTGATACTCAAAACTTTCCTGGCGACATTTTCCTAATTCCTCCAAATCACATGCCCAACCCATGACAACCGATTTCCATTCCACTTCTCCGTTATCGATGCCACTTTCAGGCTTCCACTTAAATTTATAAGTACTCATTTCTTATTCGATCCATTCGTGTCATCTCATCTCAGCTGCATGCAATTGCCTTTCATTCAACCCTTTTGTAGCCCAACATTCTCAATGGAAAATATCACCTAACCTAATCTTCTTTCCCCCTAAGACAGGCCGACAAAATTAGACGAACACTCTTACCCAAAAACCAGACTATATATTTCCGAAGTATTTTGATGCGGTGAATCCGAATCTGGCCGCAGAATCGCTCTATCACGTAAGGATTTTAAGATATCCTAACCTGAAAGAGCAAAAAACACAGTTTTTGCTCATTTTTGAGGTTAGTCGTATGTAGCCCGCTAGATACTTTTTTTTATCAATTGTATCTGAAAGTACTAGTCTTTCTCTTTAAAATGACTAATAATTATTATTCTAATACATTTTTTTTTATCTGACCTTGGATTTCAAATTTCTAGGCCTTTTTACCGTAGGTGAGTTACTGATTTACTGACTGTGATAGAGCTAGGGAAAAACTGTCAAATCGTGTTGTCATTCGTTCTTAGTTCGGACTCCCAAACCTTTGCCCATAGGTAATACGGAGTAGGAAATGGCTGTAACTTTGGCTGAATCTACGGATTTCGTGCCGAGGTAGTAGACCCTCGAGAAAAAAAAAGCTGTTTTGCTGGGTTAAATGAAAAACCAATTATTTAGTACAAAAAGGCAACATAAAATATTTCGTAAGCGCATTTGGAAACTTTGCTATTAAAATTATGTCAGCCTCACATCTATGAGCGTGTTCTATAATAATCTAAGTTTCAAACAGTCACATACTGAACAAAAAAAAAACTTAATTTGTGCAAAAAAAAAAAAAAAAATTATAATCCCCTTTCCAAATGCGCTTACGGAAAATTTTATATTGTATTTGTTGGACTAAACAATTGGTTTTGCCTTTAACCTTTGCGGTTTATTTTGATCGCGAGGTCAGTTTTCTATAAAACAGCACAAATTTTACAATGGTTATCCGTTGTAAAATTTCGATGGATCTTGTGCTAAATTCATGATTTCATTTTGCGTATCGCTGTCCTTGCCACCCTGTGTATCTCCAGTTCATAACTTTGTGGTTTTTTTACCATGTCGCTACGGCACGTCAACGGAGCGTGATTTAGACGCAACAAAGACTGACACAGACTGACACAAACTGACACAAACTGACACAGACTAACATAGACTAGACCAGCATCTAGCAATTACTCGCAAGTTACGATGTAGTGAGACGTTTGAACATTGAAACAATAGATACGTTGTATATAGTTGTTATGTTTGAGACATATTGGGTGAAATTATCAGGTGAATGTACATAATTGTGGGTATGAGACATATTGGACAAAATATAGATATGGGTCTGTGTAACGTTATATTTGAAAGTACAGAGATGGTTGCTCAGTTCGGAATCAAAACAATACCTTAATATCGTTTTTGAAACCTAGATAGTAGTCTGACATATCCAGTCGTTGTGTGCTTTCTTTTTAGTCTATGACTTTGACATTACACCTGTCAAATTACTAACTGGGTTTAAAAAAACGAACCTTACCTATTATTTTACTACAATCGCTGTCCATGCCAAGGTTGCCTGGAAGAGATCGCGGAAAGCGATAAGGCCGCCCATTGTATATTTTGTTGTGTACCTTGTTTTTTTGTAATGTATTTTTTGTGGTGTACAATAAAGTAGGTATATATAAATAAATAAATAAATAAATACTTAATCATTTTTAAGAAACATAACTATCATTTAAAAACAGTTACTACATTCGTTATTATAATTAATTATATAGGTCTACCATTCACAAAAATCCTTCACAAAACTTGCCAAAAATTCGGATCCCTAACAAAAATTCGGCGACATTACACATGAGGCGCAAAAAGTTAGTAACACCCGTGACGTGCACTAGGGGCCGTAACGAGGTGTGCAGCTTCGCCGCCATCTTAATTGTGCGCGCCGTCAGGTGACATTGTTACCGACGTGCGAACAGACGTAATATGGAAGGTTAGGAAATATTTGCAAAGGAAATAATATTGTTAGAAATATCGGAATGTTTCTGTGTTAACTTTGTACCTATATGTAGACTATGTAGTGAGAAGTTTTGAAAGAATATTATGTACCTACGTAGTTACAATCGTTGTCAGATACATGGTCAGATACAACGACGAATGAATCTAAAAAGTTACAATTAGTGTACAGTACCGGAAAAATGTGTGGGATTGTTGCGAAGTCATAACGGCGGCACGGGTCAATCGATCAAATTAAGCTACCCTTGCCGCGGTTGGTCCGTGGATGGGTGACCATCTTTACATATCATGACTCCTCCGTGCCTCGGAAATCTATTGGTCCTGGCTGTAATTCGTGGATCTTTGACAGTCGTTACGGGTGGCCCAAAAGGCTGACAACCAGTCTTACCAAGGGGTATCGTGCTACCCAGGAACTGGGTTCTGGAGGTCAGATAGGCAGTCGCTCCATGTAAGGTAGATACTGGTATTCAACTGCATCCGGTTAGGTTGGAAGCCGACCCCAAGATAGTTGGGAAAAGACAAGGCAGATGATGATACTGAAAAACGGAATAACACACATACTTTGACTCAATGTTTTTCGTTAGCCGTAAGTATATTTTATAATTATTTCACACAAAAAAACAACACTTCACAGCACAGAACATATAGGTACTTCGCAGTGTCTACACATAGACAAAATAGAATATAAGGCCATGAGTAGATTCTATCATTTCTAAAATATCAATGATCACCTCTTTTCAAATTCCGAAAAGCTTGTTTTGTCTGACCCTTGCAAAAAAAAACAACATTCCAAATTCAAATTCAAATCCTTTAGAACAACACAGCAAATTGCAAACTGCAATCATTCTATTTACAAATCTAGCTAGCAAAAACAAAAGCGTAAAATTAAACCTGTAACATTTTAACTGCGTGTCGACCGCGTTACAAATGGAAAAGCTCACAAAAAAACCGCCAACGAGTAGAAAAACAGGTGAAAACACACTTGAAACGCGTCAGTGTTTGTGACTAGTGAGTAGTGGGTACCTGTGTAGCCCAGTCGCGACGCCTGTCTTTACATAGAGCTGCTGTTGTGGCCCAAGTTACAAGTAGAGCGATTAATTTAGAACAAAAATCTACGAAATGCGCCAACCCCAAATAAATGAGATAAGGCTTTATGGATAAGGACAAGAGAATGATTATAAATTTTGCTACCGTCAACTGTGGCATTACTTTCCATGAGCAACTATACCAATGAGAACTTTAAAAATAATCTCTCGATAACTAAAACTTTGTTATAAATAGTAGATTATTCTTCTTCTTTATCGATTCGATACTAAATGGCGGCAACAGATTTTTGTTTATCGAGAGAAATTAAAGTACAATTTTCATTGGTTTTTTTTAGGGTGAGAAATCATCAAATAACCGCTCTGGGTGGAGCAGGAGGGCGTGTCAGACATTTACTGAATAAAACTTGCCATTGTTCCCTCAGTTGCCTGTGTGCCAGGTGCCGCGGTATCTCTATCGAACAACCCGAACCCCTGGCAGGCTTAGGCCCTTGCGGGCCCCTTCAGTTGGTGCTGACATCTCTTTGAGGCGTGCGTGGAATACAACGCGTCACCGACCAGGGCTTGGCACCTTACCGGACAGCGAGCTACCCATAACTCGCCCTCCGCCAGCCCGCGCCTACGGTGGCCGAGAATCAGCCTGGGAGCCCCGACCCGCGCCTTATGCGAAACAGGAACCTCCCGAAATAGCCGTGTCCGGTGAGGACCTGCGTCAGGCGGAAGGTGAGGACGCCATGCCGCCTCTCAAGCCACTCCTCAAAGAGGGGACTTACCGCGGCAATCGTGGCGTGCTCAGCCCGCGCCTACGGTAGTTCTCATTGGTAAAGTTGCTCATGAAAAGTAAAGATGCCACAGTTGACCGCACGTTTTGACATAATTATTTCATAGCTCATGAAGTAGTAGTATTATTTCGTCTCGTAGATTAACAGACCGTCAAATATTTCCACAGATTTATTCTAGGCTTCGCAAAACGTTCGCTATCAGATGAAAACTTTAAAAAATGTCAGATGAGTTAAAAAAAAACCCGAAAATTCAAATCAGAGCTGCAAGCTGCTGATGCCGATGTAATTGATACAAAAACATTATTAAAAAACACTATTTAAATATAACATTAAAGTTAGAAAAAAATCCACAAAGACGTAATCACAGAGGTTCTTAAGAACATTTATCATTTATTCACTTTTTACATCAAAACTCGGACCAACCCGCACTGGGCCCGCGTGGTGGATTATGGCCCAATCCCTCTCACCGAGAGGAGGCCTGTGTCCCAGCAGTGGGAACATTATAGGCTGATGATGATGATGATGATGATGACATCAAAACTATTAATTTTCACTTGATGTTATAATCAAGAATCACGCTAAAGAGCAATTAAGTTTTAATAGGTACACTGGGCCCGCTTTATAATATTTTGTAGATGGTATTTTACAACAACCTTATTGCCAGGCAAATAAGATATTTAAAGGCTTAATAGATTACCGTATCTAGTAAACAAATAGTGTTTTAATTTGAATTACAAAATTTCAAAAGCCTCTTCTGCTAAAATTTACCATTTACAAATTAATCATTATGGTGAGAATAATATTTAAAAAAGTTATGTTGGTCAAATATTTAGTAAAAATCGCGTTCGCACAAATCAAATCATTTATTGGTTTGCAAACATGGGTAATTTAGTACATAGATGTTTTATTTATTTTATGAGTCCTCCATGTTCTACCGTCACATGGGCATGCAAATCATATATTATTATTGAAATTACACAAATTAATAATTTTAAAATAACAGTAAAGCAAATTAAATACTACAAGCTACAAATTCATGTGCAAAAACACACAATATTTTTATTTTTTTAACTTTAGTCTCAACGGCACCCTAATTGCGTAACTCACGATTGATCATAATTGGTTTCGTCTTTACAGTTAAACAATATTCATTGCGTTATTTATGTTGTCGAACAGACACATTTTTCGAACATATGAAGCAATGGTTTAACAATCCGTGTCAAAACGATACAGATTATGATGAATCGTGAGTTACGCAATTAGGGTGCTGGTTCATGTTTGTTTTTTACCGTTAATTCAGAAATGGTTTATTGGGTGTGTGTATTGGGTGCTCAGATTCGCTATAACAATAAAGAAAATATAGCAAATAATGTAGGTACGTGAATATTTTACACGTCGTTATACCTAATATTTAAATAGGTTGATCTTTCATATAAATGTTTGCTCTTGACTGTGTACTCCTTGTTTCATTATCCCTACCTACAAAAAAACAAATACAAAAACTTTTTCATCCTCCAAACTATTTATTAAATTTGTATCCCCGATGCAATTCAAAATCGCTCCCACTCCCGCTTCCGCCTCCAACTTGCACCACTTTCTAAACCCAGCCAGACTACCCGAGTGGTGTGCATGAACTATTCAGTACACTTGTCAGGTAGCTAATTTATTTCTTCCTGTATTTATGTTTATATAACACTAGTCCCGCACCCCGGCCTCTCACAGAATTTTGACACGTACTTGGACTCTTGAAAAATGGTGCGAATTTTCATTGCAAAAGTGAAGTTTACGCTCGATGAAGCGTATGTTTTCATCAAAAATTGGCTGTAGATCAGCAGATTCAATAGATTCTACTTCCGTATTTATAAACCGTTCCGTTTCCGTATTGGTACCCTATTGGTATGTTTAAAAATAACCTAAAACTATCTAGTAATGTCAATAGGACTTTAGTAGAACGAATAATCACACATATCGAAGCGAAGTCATTTCCTAAACAGGGTCTCTTAGGGACTCTTAAATATGTTCTTTGTAAAACACATTAACCACTACTGAACCCAGGTGCACTACAAACCTACCTCCAGTTTACTGATATCAAAAGCACTGATCATCATTCGCATTCAAACACATTCAGAAAACTTAAACATATCGGCATTAGATACTCAAAAATAGTTTTGTTTCGTGCTAAGGACAGATGAACGCAGTTTCCAAGTACACTAACAGACAGACAGACACACAGGCACTCTCACATTCTCAATGCAAGTTTGTAATAATGCTCGTGTTTTTCTGCCTTGTCGCATGAGTTGCGTTCTCGAATGGCTCGAATTTTTCTAATTTCGAGCAGAAACACAAGTTCGCAAGTGAAAGAAACTTCAGTACACCATAAGCTGGCAGCATTTTGTTTTTTTCTTTGTTGTCAAGGCATTCTATGCTTAGGCAAACTTTGAAGTCAGTGCCTGCCTTATCAAAGTTGGTAAAGTTTAAAACGAATATTTTATTTGTTACTTCGTTTTTGTGCGTACTGTATCTTTTAATGAAAACATTGTGTTTAGGTTAACATTATCAGTGAGCGGTTGTGGCCCAGTGGTAACGGCTGCCACTTACGAGTTTGTTGTTCGTAGGTTCGAACCCAGACAAGCACTTTACTTTGCGTAAATTATTTCGTCACCACTGCTCTCAAAATGGTGAAGGAAAATATCGTGGGGAAACTGGCATGTCCTACCTAGAACCAAAAAATTCGAAGCCATGTGACATCTACCAACACGCACTGGACCCGCGTGGTGGATTATTGCCCACTCCCTCTCATCAAGAGGAGGCCTTTGTCCCAGCAGTGGGAACATTATAGGCGGATTATGCAATATTATTAAAAATAAACAGACACATGTCACATTATTAATTTTTATAGTTCTGACTTTGGCGGTTTATTGTTTTTGTTGGCATAGGTACAGTCAGCGTCAAATAGTTAGTGACATTCAGGGTATTCAAATAAATAGACACAACCAAAAAGTCAATAATATCGGTATAAACAAAGTTTCCTTATTGATGTCAACAATAAAGTCGCTCAAAATGCCGAGACGTTTAAAATGTCATATAGATCGGTTCAATCAAACCGCCATAAATATGGTTACAGTCATCCTGCCAATGGTATCCAAGCATTCTAAGTGTTCAAAAATGTGGAACACATTAGAAAAATAAACTAGCATGCTATAGAAATAAACGGTTTCCCAAAGATAAAAACCTCTTTAGGCAATCTAGTGTAGTTTTAAGAGTTTGCATGTCATGCTACATATTATCTATAATTGCTTGTCAATTATCTATCAGTCATATCAATGTCAAGTGCAATACTAAAACAAGCTAGAAATAATATATATTGAAGCAATAATAGTGTTTCATGCTTAATTATGGCTACATATCGCATTAGTGACACCACAAAACATAGAATTATATATTTGAGGGAGGAAGGTGTCTCCGTAACAGATATTTCAAATGAACTGGGAATATCCGTAAGTATTGCTTTAGATGAGTTACTTAACGAATTATTCGCATCTCTTCAGAATCTTCTTATTTTATTTATTTATTTAACCATTTATGCACACACATATAAACAGACAAGGAACAGAAAAATACGTACAAAGGTAAACCTTATTTCTCAGAAATCTTTCCAGCACACCTGCGATAGGAGAGAAGATAACAGAGATGAAGATAACGCGTGAAATAATAGTAGAAGGGAAAACATAAAACTACAAATTATACTCTATTTTATATATACGCATAAAATATGAGAATATTCATACATGCATACATACATACTACGAAAATAAATATCACTGAAATACCTTCTATCCCCCCTTCTTCTTCTTTCTTCTATCTTAAATCCTTATTCTATTCTTCTATTTATCTTCTTCTTTCTTTTATTTAGAGAAACACCGTATACCGTTGGCTTGAGAGATGGCAAAGTGATGGTGCATTGCAAAACCATGTTTCATTTGGTCGTCCACGTCGAACGAGTACAAATCAAGACAGAGATATAGTGCAGCGAGCTATTAGCGATCGTTTTATAAACTCCAGGAGTATGTCTGTGGAATTTGGCACATCACAGAGCACAATAAGACGACGCCTGCGAGAAAATGGGTTACGCCATCGCATTCCTGCTAAAAAGCCTATATTAACACCGAGGCTTAAAGCGCAACGTTTACAATTCGCACGAAATTATTTAAATTTCAATTTTGATAATGTGATCTTTGTAGATGAAAAAGTTTTTTGTTCGTCTGCCCAGGGGCGCTTATCTCTATACCGAACATCGAACACAAGGTATGATGAAAGAAATCGTTTATTTTTAAACACTCGATGAGAGTTTTCAGTGTTCAGTGGCCCTAGTGTGAGTTTAATTTAACTCTCTCGATCAAACGCATCGAGCTCGTTCTGCGCTCCGATTGGTCCGTCACCAATCCAGGGCCAATCGGAGCTGACGCCCAAACGTGCTCGATGCGTTTGATCGAGATAGTTAAATGAAACTAAAGCCTCTGTACGCTTGAAAGTGACTTGATCGAAAGATCGAAAGTGCTCATTTTGTCGTTTATACAGAATGTGTTCTTTTTAATTAGGTACAGACGCCAGCACATCAAGCTACCCCAAACTGTCAAATTTTCCCAATTGAACATCTACCTTAGGGTTATGTAATAAAGTTGAAAATAGATCAAAGAAATTTAATAGATTTGGGATACCTATCCCAAATTTTATAATGAATTTTATTTGTGTACAGACGCCAGCACATCAAGCTTGATGTGCTGGCGTCTGTACACAAACAAAATTAAATACGAAATAATTTCGTATACTTATTATTTTAAAAATTGACATGAACATAGTATTGAATCATAGATAAGCACTCTTGCTCTACGAGTTAAATACTCATACTCATTTTCAATGAGGTTTACATCCATTTTCAGTCAGCTGTTGATTGCTTACAATAATATCGATTACAATAAACGGTTATGCACGAAATTCTTTACAAAACAAAAGACATGTCTATGACGTCATGCTTAAAATGAAAAGGACAGCAGTAGTTTCTATCCCTTTCATTTTGTGTATAAATGTTTTAATATTAATTGATACGAAAAATAATATTTAAAATATGTAGCAGTAAAGTTTATTTTTCTAATGTGTTCCATATTTTTGAACACTTAGAATGCTTGGATACCATTGGCAGGATGACTGTAACCATATTTATGGCGGTTTGACTGAACCGATCTTTATGACATTTTAAACGTCTCGGCATTATGAGCGACTTTATTGTTGACATCAATAAGGAAACTTTGTTTGTACCGATATTATTGACTTTTTGGTTGCGTCTATTTATTTTAATACTCTGAGTGTCACTAACTATTTGACGCTGACTGTACTGTGTGTTCACAGATTTCTTTTACCATTATTCTGTTAGTTTTAAGAATATGAAGTGTTGTAATTGGCTTTCAAATACATTTCCAACTTCTTAGTCTATTTTGTTTCAAGTAAGTCTTCCACTTCATCCGCGGGTATCCGCTGGATGTGGGAAGCACACGACCGTTTGAAGTGGAGAAGCCTGGGAGAGGCCTAAGTCCAGCAGTGGACGTCTTTCGGCTAAAATGATGATGATGATGATGATGAAGTCTTCCAAAGGAAATTAATAAAAACACTTCAAATTTTTGCTCAAAATGTCACAACAACAAAACAATTTCAATTTTCCCAGACTCAACACAAAGCCAATAAAACGCTACCGAAAAATCCGTTTTCGACGGATATCGCGGACGTCAGCTGAGGGACCGGGTCAACCGGGGTTTCACGTCAGGACACGTCAGGCCACGTCACCCAATCACCGTCGAGCAGCAACTTAATCCCGGCCTGAGTGATTTTGATGGCGCAATTTTGTGTGTGCATAATTTTTGCATTACGGTACCTACATATTTATTTTGTGTTTATTGCCGAATTGTTGTGCCTGCTTTGCACGGTCTAGTCTAGCCAGATGCAGCTGAATACCAGTATTTTACATGGAGCGATTGCCTATCTGACCTCCACAACTCAGTTACTGGGTAATAGGATACCCTCTGGTAAGACTGGTTGTCAGACTATCGGGCTTGTGACGACCCGTAACGACTGTCAAAGATTCACGAATGACAGGATCAACGGAATAAGTGCATTCCGAGGCGAGGCCTTAGTATGTTAAGATGGTCACCCATCGATAGACCAACAGCAACAAGCGTAGCTTACCCTAGCCGATGGTCCCGTGCAGCTCTTTTTTACTTTACTTAGCTACAAGCAATTACTAAACAATGAGGTACAAACGCTAAATAGAATAAAATCCTCACATTGTACACAGTAAAATTTACACACGGCTACATATCAAGCTATACATTTCCAGTTTACGCTGATCTCCTACTGTACGGGAATCCTATACAATGCGAGATCAGCGTATACTGGAAATGTATAGCTTGATGTGTAGCCGTATGTACTGAATGCCAATAAATCTAAAACAAATCCAACAACGAACAACAGTTCTTAGCTTGCTCACCGGTCCTCTTTGTATGTTTTGCCTGCTGGGAACAGAACTACAAAAGTACTTTATAGGGAAGTTTTATAAAAATGTGGCTGTTGTTGTAGAATATTGTGTTGTCTTACGAATAACACGCTTTTTTTTTGGGTGGGAAATCATCAAATGACTTCTCCTGCTGAGTAGAGCAGGAGGGCGTGTCAGACTTTTACTGACTAAAACCCACCAGTGTTCCCTCAGTAGCCCGTATGCCAGGGGCTGTGGTATCTCTTTCGGACAAACCCGCAACCCTGGCAGGCATCAGCCCTTGCGGACCCCATCGGTGGTTGCTGACATTTTTTGACGGCGCGCATGTGGAACACAACGCGCCGTCCCGTCTACCAGTTTTCGGCCGCAGGGGATAGGGAGAGCGGCTGACGCTATACCGACACTCCTCTTCCCTTGCGGCCCCACCGCGTCCGCCATCAAATGGTGGCGGCCCCGTCCAGGCCACGGAAGGGAAGAGCGCTGCTCAGAAGCACCGGCACTCCTCCTCTACCGCAGCCCGTAACCCTCAGCCGCAATGCCTCCCATTCGACATCGCGGCCCACCTCAGTTGCGGTGCACCTCAGACCAACCTACTTTTTGGCCGCTACGTCGTCGGCTTTGAGGCAAAAGCCCTGACGAGCGGCCCCACCTTTGGGTTCCTCTTGGTTTCACCGTGGCCGGAATCCACGGTTACTGAGCCCCCCCGCAACGACAATGCGGGAACCCATTCGGGGGGGACGAATAACACGCTTATATAAATATACAGGTCTAAGGACCCAAGCTTAAACCATTTTTTTTTAATAAATCTTACGTAAAAGCATATCTTGGAGTGAATCTCGAGCGTAACTGTCTACAATGGCCAACATGCACAACACAGATAAATTAAGAACCTCCTTCTTTTAAAATCCAGTAAAAATGCACAATATTTTTTACTCTAAATCGTTGCCAGTCTTTTAATATCTAAAACACACCGGTCTTTGATTCCAGCTTCAATATACTATACGCATCCATTCATAACAGCTTAACGAATCGTGAAAAGAATGTAATCCTGGGAATTGGGGCAGATATGAAATCATACGAGACGACGAATTTACAGGCGAGTATACAGGGTGCACATTTAATTGAAACAATGTTCGGAGAGTGGTTTTTCGGTGAAGGTGAGAAGAAGTCAGGTCTTTTTTTATTTGATTTCTTAAATTAGTGGTATCAGCATCATCTGCCTAAATAATACATAACACTCAGGACACAGATCTCCTGTCTTCGAGATGTAGTGGGCTCTACAACGCGGTCCCAGTGCGGTTTCGTAGATGTCTGGTTGTAGGACATGCTGCTTTCCTAATCGGTGATTTCCATCACCGTTTTGAGAGCAGTAATGATGAATTACTTTACTAAAAGTAAAGCGCCAGTGTATGATAAATGATTTTATATCTGTAAGTAGGTTTGTACAAAACACTTTTACACGTCAAAATCTGGATTCGAACCTACGGCCTATATAACTCGTTAGTAGCGGCCATCACCACTGTGCCACCACTGCGCATCTGCCTAACCTTTCTCAGTTATAATGGGGTCGGCTTCCAGTTTCTCTTTGGATGTAACATGAATACCAGTATCTTACATGGAGCGACTGTGTATTTTACCTCCACAACCCAATTACCTACTGGGTAACTGTTGACGATTACACGTCAACTGCTCTATTTCAGGAGCGAATAAATAAAATATGTGGACTGTATAAAAATTTGGTGTGTTACGTAAATACAAGTTACATTGAAACGTAGTGTCATTGTCGTGGTAAGATTTTGAGTGAGTCTCGGTTCAGCGCGGGAGTCCGCGCAAGCGCCCGCGTCGCCCGTGTACCCCTCAACCGCCGCTGACGCCCGATGCTGATGCCGCGGTCCGCGCGCCCCCTCAGGCACCGCGCATGTAGGCATGCCATGCATAGACAATAACAAGATACCCCTTGGCAAGACTGGTTGTCAGACTTCCGGCCCCGGGACCCACATCTAACATTACCAACAGTCAATATGCCAAGCCTTTTCCCAAATACATATGTCAGGGTCGGCTTTCAGACTAATCGTCGAATTAAATCAATAATTCGTAACACTTGCTAAAATTACTCATTTAAGATTGCAAATACGGTCAGAGAAACCAAGGTTACGACAAATAACGTAGAAAGAATACTTAACGTATAAAGAAAGTCAAAGAAAATAAATCAAGCAAAGTTTCTTCGTGTCTATACCTCGGGTTAAATTCTTAACCAGTGCGCAAACTGTAACCATCAATTCAGCTTATCATCCTAGACCTAAAAAGTGAAATTTTTCGTCGATTATACAATAATAAATCAGCTTTTTCATACATTTTGACCGCGTAGGTATTGCATTTTTCTGTGAAATAGCTGATTCTTTTTTGTATAACCGACGAAAAATTTCTACGCTGGGGGATCTAGAATGATATGGCTGAATTCATGGTTACAGTTTGCGCACTGATTAAAATTTAATCCTGTCATATTCAAAAAATATTTTTTCAATGGCTATTGTTTAAAGGGTACAACCCTGTTTAACACATTGCCTCCACATCTGAGTTTAGCACCACCATTATTTGAATTGTTAATTTCACCTAATTTATAATTTATGAAAGGTTTAATTGATCCAATTGGTTCTTTTACGTTCATACTCGAGTATTCAACAATGTACATCAAACATTAAACATAATATAGGTTTTTCTTATTATCAGTATTGTCTGTGCGCAAACAGAATACTAAAATAAGAAGCCATTAAAAAGTTATGAGCCAACAAAGATTCGTTTTTCTTCCTAATTTAGCCTAACTTTGGGAGTGTTTATGTAATAAAAAAATAAGTGTAAAATCACCAAAACCAAATCGGTACCGACAAAGCTCAAATAATTTTTATGCAGTGTTCACTTTTCTTAATTTTTACGCGCCTGTTTTACTATAAATAATTCTACATCTCTTTCAATAACGTTGTGCGTGTAGACTAGCATCTAAATGCTCATCACTAATACTATCTCTGTCGGATACGATGCCTGGTGAAACAGCGTGCTTTTTAGCTAGGGCCCACCAGTGAGTTCGAGCCCGCGACTAGTGCGCCCTTAACCATCTCGATCTAATGGGCCTACCACACGCTCAGGCTTCACCACAGTTTTCCCTGCGCAGGCCGGTTTGTACACGGAACACCGTGTAGAAATCGGCGAGTTTTACCAACCACACGCACGGTGTTCCGTGTACAAACCGGCCTGCGCAGGCAAAAAAAGCGCCAATCGCGGATTGCGTTAGATCGAGATGGTTAAAACGAACACACGAACACACAGCAGGGCATCTAGTCAGACACGCACACCGCGCCGGTTGCGTGACTTATGGGTGATAAAATCGGAAAAGGTTTCTGAACCGTCTCAGAAAGTGCGGTTTAGTTAACAATTAGAAGGTTTGACATAGACAATTGGACAGATTATAAATTATCGAAAATTAATGCGTAATATTTTAAGGCGTTTGGAATAGTTCTGCGAGCAATATGTCCCCTGCCCACTGCCACATACAAGTTTGGCAATTCTTTGGGCTACATCGGTCATCTTGGGTCTCTTACGGATATCTTCATTTCTGATTCGATTGCGTAGGGAAAACCTCCAGCATAGCCCGCAGATCAGATGGCCGATGAAACCGAAAGGTTTTCGAGTGGCGAAGGCGGCGTATCGGAAGACAGCGTTGGAATGCCTCCCACAAGGTGGCGGTGGATACATATGTCGAGCAGTAGACGTCGTTCAGGTTTTTACAATTTATCGACAGCTTACAATCTCGCGAGATAATTTATTAACTAACGAGGTTCACAATCATACGATGACTTATACAACATAATGCACCTAGCTTCTGACGTTTCATAAGTGCCCATGCAGGTTTATATGAAATAAAAATATTTTGAATTTGATTGATTTTGATTTTTAATATAACGGAAAGCGTAACATACATACCAACGGCACGGCTTCTTTGGATGACATCAAACGATATTGGAAAGGTTTTTTAATCCTATCTCTACATGTTTGGAAGTTATGAGAATTTTTAATACATTGATACCAGAAACCGAACTTCTCTATGCATTTTATCAACATACTGCGATCGCCAACCCGCCTGCCAAGCTTGGCGATCATGGCAAGCCCCCTCAAATTGGGGGAGGCCTATATCCAGCAGTGGACGTCTTCCGGCTGAAATGATGATGATGACATCACTCGGAAGAGATTTATCATGATATTGGCAATGGCCTGTCACGTGGAAAATTATTGACCTACGTAGTGCGGTGATACGTTTGTTATGATTTGAATTTAAGAAACACATGAAACCGATAATTTAGTATCAATTCTTAGAGTATTTTATTTTTAGCTGAAACTATGTATAGTGATTCTATACCAGCTGTTATATTTAGTGCTTAAGGATAGCAATAAGGTTTCTGTTACACCCTGTAGGTAAATACACCAAAAATATACAGAAATTAATGTAGACATTTTACAAGGGGTGAATAGTATCCACAAAAACGCTTTCCATATTCAAAACTCATGTTACCGCTATGATTGCAGGTCGCATAAACAAAAGCACTTGGCTGGAAATCAGGTTCCAGCACAAAGATGGGCTCGCCTTTGATATTCGAGGCCACAGACAATACAGAGCGATAGTCCGGGAGCCCGCGTTTTAAGTGAAAACTATTTGAAGAAATAAAGTAGTATTAAATGAAATGTTTTATGGTTTGTTTAAAAAAAAAAATTCGCAAGCGTAGTACCTATAGTGTGTGATCCACTATAATTTCGTATAAAAAAATAACAGCTGAATATTATTGTACATAGGTACCACATGACATGTTTAAGCATGAAACCACAATATTTATGTATTTTTTTACTCAAACGGTCAATTTAACAAATTTTGTGAAATATCGCGATATACTAAATCAACGAATCGCTTTCCAACCTCGATATTTTAAAATGAAATGAAGTGACCTTTGAGAACGTCTCAGAAAAGTCTTAGAAACTGAGGATACAGTTAACGTTGATGAAGTTCTCACTTACGATTTTGGATTTATATTGTAAATCATTTAGATTGTTGCGGTTTACACAAGCTATAAAATAGATTTATGCGTTGTTAGGTACGAAATTTTATAACTTTTTAAGAGTTGCGAAAATAAGACCGCGAAAGTCTCGACTCGGCTGATGAGTTTCCCATGTAAAAGAATGTTTTGACTAAGTAGTCAATTTAAACTTAAAGCCTGGAACGGTTTTAAAAGCTAAAAATCGTGACGAACGTCGAATGCTTCGTGTTTTTTCGAAGATTTTGCTCTGAAATTTAGAACAACACCGTTGGGTTACACCTGATAGCAGTAGCCTATAATAGTACCTGTATATTTAAATTTTTCGCGGAATTACTTCAGGCGACTGGTTCATCTAAAGTTTAGACGAGATTTAGATTCTAAAACTTTGCTGTGGGGTAATTGCGTAACACACTGGCTTTCAATTTGACAGTTCAACAACATTCATTGCGTTATTTACGTTGTTGAGCATTTATTTTTACGGAGTAATGGAATACCAATTTGCTTCAAAATTATTCTGAATCTGATTGATCGTTTGTTACGCAATTAGGATGCTGGTTGTCTAAAAAGTGACTTACCACTTACAAAAAGAAGCAGGAATTACTGAAAACTAAAAAATAATAAAACTTTTTAACAAAAAAAATTTACCGCCGAAAAAAACACCGAAAACTAAGAACCGTTATTAACCGACGAAAAAACGGAGGAGGTTACTCAATTCGACGCGTATTTTTTTTTTTTTTATATTTATGACCACGCATAACTTTTTCCAGAATAGTCCGATTTTGATCATTCTTTTTTTTAATGGAAATGGTATATCCCGAAATCAAATCAAATCAAATCAAATCATTTATTTCTTTGCAAACATGGGTATAGTACACAGATGTTTTTTTATAATAAGGTTCTCCATATTTTGCCGTGAAATGGGCATGCAAAGGTGCACATTTCTAATAAAAATTCAAAAATAAACATTGGTATTACAAATAAAAAAATATAAATAAAAAACGAAAAATACAAATCAAAAATGTCAGTGTATAAAACCAGCATCAAAATTATTATGTCAATCAGAGTAAGTATGTCAATCAGTCAGTGAATTATCATTAAGAAAATCGTCAATCGTGTAATAGGTTTTCATAATTAAAATTTCTTTTAGCTCCCTTATAAATTGTATTGTAGTCATATTTTTATACTATGAAGATGGTCCCATATAAATTTCGAAGAAAAATTCCAACCCTAAGGGTAAGAAAACAAGGGATGATTGATTGTTTACTCACAGATTTTAATACTGAGTTGTGTATTATAAAAAGTAATCAAAAATTAAGCATGTAGTAATTAAACCGCCGAAAAACCCAAAAGTAAAAAATAATAAACTTGCTTTGTCCAACCCCAATAACTAAGTTCGGAAGTCGGTGACTTTGGATATGTATTTAATTATATGTCACCGTGTGGTGAGGGGCTTGTGGCTAAGTAACATAAGCCGCACGGGTCGATCGATCAGGTTAAGCTACGCTTGCCGCGGTTGGTCCGTGGATGGGTGACCATCTTTACATACCAAGATCCCTCCGTGCCTCGGAAAGCACGTTAAGCCGTTGGTCCCGGCTGTCATTTGTGGATCTTTGACAGTCGTTACGGGTCGTCAGAAGCCCGAAAATCTGACAACCAGTCTTACCAAGGGGTATCGTATTACCTAGTAACTGGGTTGTGGAGGTCAGATAGGCAGTCGCTCCATGTAAAATACTGGTATTCAGCTGCATCCGGTTAGACTGGAAGCCGACCCCAACGTGGTTGGGAAAAGGCTAGGCAGATGATGATGATGATGTGTGGTGCCGGGTACCGTGTGGTACCGAGTACCGTGTGGTGCCGGACGTAAAGAATAGCACCATCCCATTTCTTCCCGTGGGTGTCGTACTAAGGGACTTACTAGAGAATGGGCAGCAGCGTTCTCTATGCATTTTACTACCCTACTGCGATCGCCAACCCGCCTGCCCAGCGTGGCGATTATGGCAAAACCCCCCTTTTAGAGGAGGCCTGTGTCCAGCAGTGGACATCTTTTGGCTGAAATGATGATGATATGTCACCGCCTTCCGAACTTAGTTATTGGGGTTGGACAAAGCAAGTTTAATATTTTTTATTTTTCGGTTTTTTGTAGATGGTAAGTATGTAGGTACTCAATTTAACTTTTTTCAGAACGCTATCTCCCGGTCTAAATCGGTAAGGAAATAAAAAATATATAGGTATGCCTTTGTCGTAAATCTCGGCTTTCTTAAAGATTGATTTGAAGAGGAAATCCTTTGAAATTATTCAGAGATTACAATTCACAGGATCCTGAAGATTTTATTCGTTCGAAACGACTCCATTCTTTTGCTGTGCTAGGGATAATTTGAAGCGTTTAGGTGTAAGTCGTAAAATATCTAGACGGAAGTGTAAAGCAAATCTAGGTACCATTTTACAAATGTATGTAGTGTACGAGTCCCATATCAAAAGGGGGCGAGTTTGTTTAATCATTTTATTTTTCTACTGTTTATTTTAATATTAGGTCTTTACCTATGAAATTGCCGTTCTGCAGTACTGGCCATTTCAAATCAAAATAATTTTTGTTTGGCTAAGAATTCTAATTTCAAATTAATTTTATTTTAAAAACATGGATTTTTTTTTCTAAAAGTAGTCATTTCTTTATTGATTAGTGTTACATTTTCATCGCATTTCAATCTTTTTCGTCATCATGGATACGTTAAAAATTCGAGTAATTATGGAATATGAGTACCGTCGTGGCAGCAACGCGGCACAAGCGGCACGCAATATCAACGACGTTTACGGAGCTAACACTACAAACCAACGCACCACCTGTTATTGGTTTGCTCGCTTCCGTTCTGGAAATTTCGACCTGAAAAATGAACCTCGCGGTCGTCCGAAGACTTTGGTCGACAATGACGAATTAAAGGCGATTGTGGAAGCTGATGATACACAATCTACGGCTGAATTAGCAGCAGCTTTCGACGTTAGCGTCAAAACAATATTGGTCCATTTGCGTCAAATTGGCAAGGTAAAAAAGCTTGACAAATGGGTGCCCCACGAACTCAATGATCTCCAGCGCGAAGTACGCGTCGAGACGTGCCTTGCACTGCTCAACAGACACACAAATGAAGGAATTTTGAACCGCATTGTTACCTGCGATGAAAAATGGATTCTGTTTGATAACCGTAAGCGCTCAGCAAGTTGGTTGGATCCTGGTTCAGCACCTAAACAATGCCCTAAACGAAAACTTACCCCTAGAAAAGTGATGGTCACTGTTTGGTGGTCTAGCGCCGGTGTGATTCATCACAGCTTCTTACCAAACGGGGTGAGCATTACTGCAGATGTGTACTGTGAAGAACTGAACACAATGATGGAGAAGCTGGCGCATCTCCAACCAGCATTGGTCAATCGCTCGTCTCCGCTGCTCCTGCACGACAACGCGCGACCTCATACTGCACAGACGGTCTCCAAGTTGCAAGAACTGGGGTTGGAAGCTCTCCGTCATCCGCCCTACTCACCAGACCTTGCGCCTACAGACTACTACTTTTTCCAGAATTTGGATAACTTCTTGGCGGGAAAAAAATTTAATACCCGAGAGGCAGTACAAAATGCCTTTGAAGAATTTGTTGCCTCCCGTCCAGCTGATTTCTTTAAGAAGGGCATCAATAAACTGCCACTGCGATGGCAAAGATGCATTGATTGCATGGGTGATTACTTCAATTAATACAAATAAAAAATTCATGAAAAAAATTCGTTTAAATTTTTTCATACAAAACGGCAATTTCATAGGTAAAGACCTACATAGCTGCCGCGTGGATGTTGGTATCACACGAGAACGTGCTACCGAGACAAAAAGTAGCCTATGGTAGGTACTCCATATAACATCATCTATTTGCCAGGTTCCAAAATCCCGTCACAACATCGGTCCATTCATGGATTAGCCGGAACAGACAGTTTTTTTTTTTTTGCTGTTACTATGTACCGCGAGTATATACATACATACCAAGGGCACGGCTTCTTTGGATGATTTCAAACGATATTGGAAGGGTTTTATAATCCTATCTCTACATGTTCGGAAGTTATGAGAATTTTAATACATTGATACCCAGATACCGAACTTTTCAAATTGAATTACGGAAGAGATTTATCGTGTTATTGGCAAGTAACGTGGAAAGTTATTGACCTAAGTAGTGCGATGTCAAGTTTGTTATTATTTGAATTTAAGAAACATGCAACCGAAAATTTGGTATCAATTCTTAGAGTATTTTATTTTGAGCTGAAACTATGTATCGTGATTCTATATCAGCTGTTATCTTTAGTGCTTAAACAATAGAGTTTCTGGTACACCTGGTATATGTACTTTCATATGTAATTGGTTAAAAGCTGTTATGTTGACATTGCAAACAGGTACCTACGAGTACTTCAAATTTATTTGATAGTAAGGTATTATGCTCCCCTCTTATGCCATGGTAGGCACTCTAAACGAACCTCCCTTCGGGAAAGGAGGTGTTATCGAAGCCAAATGTCATGTCGTGTGTTCTTTTTTAAACGAATTCAAAAAGAAGGAGGTTATCAATTCGACATGTTTATATATATATATATTTTTTTTATGTATGTTCGGGCATAACTCCGTCGTATATAGACGGATTTGCAAAATTCTTTTTTTTTTTCAAAAGGGGTTTACTTCGAAATGGTCCCATTGAAATTTCATATAGATCTGATGATGCATTTCGGAGACAGACAACGGAACTCTTCAAAAAATTACAGCAAATCGACCGCGAATGTTGCTATCACTTTTTTTTTTTTTTTTTTAGGTGGGAAATCATCAAATAACTTCTCCCGCTCTGGGTGGAGCAGGAGGGCGTGTCAGACTTTTACTGACTAAAACCCACCCGTGTTCCTTCAGTAGCCCTTAAGCCAGGGGCTGTGGTGTCTCTTTCGAACAAACCCGCACCCCTGGCAGGCATTGACCCTTGCGGGTCCCATCACTTTTTGTGCTGACATCTCTTTGAGGCGCGCGTGGAACACAACGCGCCGTCGACTTGGGCTTGGTCCTTACCGGACAGCGAGCTACCCATTACTCGCCGTCCGCAAGCCCATGCCTACGGTGGCCGGAAATCGGCCTGGGATTCCCGACGCCCAGGGCGTCTCCGTATCCTGCGGCGGCTGGGGTCGCGAGGGCGCATATGCTGCCTCTCCCTCACGTGCGCCGCCTCCCTCTTCGCGAGCATCACTGCTTCGCTGAAGGAGGTGACGGCTCCCCATGCCCTCTCGCTCCGTACCATGGCCTGGACCAGGGCCGGACGCGAGAGATCGCCGCCGCCGATCGCCTCCACGAGGACACGGCGGTGCTCCGCCCAAGCAGGGCAGACCGCCACCGTGTGCTCCAACGTGTCCTCAGGGCGATCTTCGCAGTGGAAACACCCGGGCGTTTCCTCCCGCCCTATCCGAAACAGGAACCTCCCGAAACAACCGTGTCCGGTGAGGACCTGCGTCAGGCGGAAGGTGAGGACGCCATGCCGCCTCTCGAACCACTCCTCAAAGAGGGGACTTACCGCCGCAATCGTGGCGTGCCCAGCACTGGGTTGCGACAATCGCTCTCTCCATGTCACCATGAGATCCCGCCGGAGCTCTGTCCGCTGTGCCGCAATTTCCTGCGGCAGCGGAATTACGCCCCGGCGTTTGGCCTCCTCGCGCCACTCCCATATTTGCGCGAGGACCTTTGCCTCCAGATCCCATGGCGGTAATCCGGCAAGGACGCCCGCCGCCTCGCCGGAGATCGTGCGATATCCTCGGATCATCCGTATGGCCATGACCCTATGGGACGCCCTCAACTTGCGAGCTGGTTGGCGCCTCAATGTAGGCGCCCACACCGGCGCCCCGTATAGGGCCATGGACTGCACGATCCCCGCGTAGAGCCTCCGGCAGGAGGCGTTTGGCCCCCCTAGATTGGGCAAGAGCCGCTTCAACGCAGCCCCGGCCCGCTCCAGTCTGGGAGCCAAACGGCGGAAATGCTCCGCGAAGTTCCACCGGCTGTCGAGGACGAGTCCCAAGTACTTCATCGTCGACTCGACGCCGATGTGAACCCCTCCCACCGTTATCTGGGAACCCGTCGGTGGCGCATTCCGAGGACCATGAAACCACATGGCCTCGGACTTGTGCAAGGCCACCTCGAGTCCCAGTTGCCGGATCCTATCGACGATTGTCGCAACCCCTTGGGTCGCTAAGTCAGCCGCCGCCTGGTACGACCTCCCTTGCGCCAGGACCAGCGTGTCGTCAGCGTAGCAAACTACACTGACGCCGCTAGGGAGGTCGGCGCGCAGCACCCAGTCGTACCCGATGTCCCACAGATGCGGCCCCAGGACCGATCCCTGTGGGACACCGCACGACATCTCTCGCCGGTTCCACTCTCCGAGGTGACCGGGGTAGATGACGGCCCTGTCCGTCAAATAGGCCTCGACCACACGACAGAGGTAGGTCGGCATCCGGTGAAACCGGAGTGCCTCCCTGATGCAACTCCAGGGCAGGGTGTTGAAGGCATTGGCGATGTCTAATGACACCGCCAAGACGACCCCATCCCGGGCCACAGCATCCCCCGTCGTGAGGGCTCGCACGCGCATGATGGCGTCCACCGTGGAGCGCCCCCTGCGGAAACCAAACTGGCTCTCTGCCAAATCCGGCCCACCCGCACCAGCCGCCCGACGAGGCGGTCTGCAATTACTCTCTCAAAGAGCTTGCCCACCTCGTCGAGCAGCACAATGGACCGGTAAGCGGACGGAGAGTCCGCCGGGCGCCCCGGCTTCTTAATGAGGACCAGTTTCCCCGTCTTCCAGCGAAGTGGGAACTGGCCCTCCTCCAAGCATGCGCTTAGGAGCCCTCTTAGTCGAGGCCCGAGAGCCTGCAAGGCCAGGACCCAGGCTTTGCCAGGCAAGCCGTCGGGTCCTGGGCCGGTATTCTTGGCATTCAGCCTACGTACCGCCACTCTCAGGTCTACCTCGGTCACCTCTGGAGAGTCGTCGTCGTCGTCGGTGTGGTCCGCATCGGGCACCGCAGGAGGCGGAGCCATAGGCGGGGGAGCGTGCTCCCCTCGCGAGGGGAACAGAGCGCTCACCACGTCCTGCACGAGCTGAGGCCGGAGACTGCGTCTGCGGGGGAGCCCACGGGCGGATCTTGTCCCGCACCGTTTTGTAGGGGCGTCCCCACGGGTCTCTGTTCAGAGTCTCCAGCGACTCCTCGCGGGCCACCACTCTGGCCCACAGGATCTCGTCTCGCAGGGCGGTCTTCGCCACTCTGTACCCCTCGTACAGTATGTATGTTTATATAAATATATTTTTTATGTATGTTCGGGCATAACTCCGTCGTATATAGACGGATTTGCAAAATTCTTTTTTTTTTTTTCAAAAGTGGTTTACTTCGAAATGGTCCCATTGAAATTTCATATAGATCTGATGATGCATTTTGGAGACAGACCACGGAACTCTTCAAAAAATTACAGCAAATCAACCGCGAATGTTGCTATCACTGTTGTTGTTGTTTTGACGCCAGGATGATGAAATTTCGAATTGGTAGGTAACTAAAAAGTGAAAAATAAAAACTTTTTTCGTCCTTTGAAAAAGGTTTTTATTTGTATTCCTACTTTCGCTGAAAAGTAACATTTCGACGAAAGCTTAGACCATATTCGCACAGGCGTAAAAGAATTGCGGCGAGATTTTAGCGGACACTAGATTTTCAACTCTTAGGGTTGGACTTAGTCCACTGACGATCGCGTTTTTTTTTTTTTTGTTGGAAATGGCGTTTCGAAGTTGGCCTTGAGAGGCCGTGACTTCTTAACCGGACTTACCTGTGGCTGCCTTAACAAAACTTAAAGCATCCAGCCAGGGGCGTAAAACTACTTAAAATACTAAGCGACTGCACGCTGAGGGCACCCCCTGCCGGGCCTCGGCTCAGGGCGTCACTTTTATGGGGACAGCAAGGGACAGGCTGGATCAAAATATTTTCATTATTATTAACAATCGGGGAATTTAACTCTACTGGCTCAGCTGCAGGCGGGCTAGCGCTTTAACGAGCAAGGGACAGTCGGGCTGACGATCGCGTGGAGCCACGGAATATTTTTATGTTTGACACACTGCGCGCGAGCACTGCGTCGTCACGCACCACGGGGCGGATAGATTAAGTACTAATTGTAACAATACTATATTATTCTCCTATTGGTTAATTTATTTTAGTTATAAGCGCAACACGCACTACTTTTTTTTTTGCGTGGGCAATTATCAAATAACTTCTCCCGGTCTGGGTGGAGCAGGAGGGCGTGTCAGACTTTTACTGACTAAAACCCACCCGTGTTCCCTCAGTAGCCTGTATGCCAGGGGCGGCGGTATCTCTTTCGAACAATTCCGCACCCCTGGCAGCCATCGGCCCTTGCGGTCCCCATCAGGTTGTGCTAACATCTCTTTGACGCGCGCGTGGAACACAAAGCGCCGCACAGTGGGTCGAACGATGATTTTAGTGATTTAGGAATCAACTTTGTTTTTTTACTTTTTTCTTTATGCGGATCGATAGAACTCATTAGCCTCAATAATAATTGTTCTGATGCTTTTTTTTTCCTAAACTTGCTCCTTTAGGTGGAAAAATGCATTTTGTGATATTTTTGTAAGGAGCGGATCAAATTAAATTAAATTCCTGCTAAGTGGCGAGTGATCCCGCTTTGAAACTATATTTTTCTTAAAGCTTGCCCAGTCTACTATCATTTGATGCTATGAACATTTCCATAAAGTTGCAACACTGCCAAATAAATGAATCCAAATTTTTTTAAAAAATACATTGAATAATTTTTATTTTCTCAAGTTGTTTTAAGTTAAAATCGATGTGGAATAGTAAGTAAAAGCACTTAATAATTCACATAATTAATTAAAAACTAACGACAATATATTAAGGTTCGTTATTAGCTTAAATTTACTAATTACGTATTACTTAAAAATGTGGATATCATTTATCTATAAATTTCTATTGACTGTAATTAGCTTGACTTTTTACTTTATAAAAAACAATGTTTTTCATTTTTAGTAGTTTTACTCATTACTTTAATGTTAATGAGGGTAGTAGAAATATTAGTAAACATTTGATTGTCACTGGAAGTATAAAATTACCATATTTATTTGATATTTACTAGTGTTCGTTTATTCGTACTACTATTAACATCTATTGTGATTGTGATCGTCCCTTTTCGTTATAATGGAAAATTTAGTTAACAATTTAGATTTATTTGTGATTTTAAGAGAGCAGCTTAAGTCGCTGTCAGATAGTAAAAAACTCTTCCAATACCTACAAAATAAAATAAACGTGACGTAAGAGAACAGTGCTAAGCTCCAAAAATTCTGTACGCGCTTTTGTTCAAATTTAAGTGCAAGATGGGAACGAAGTAGTCGCACGTTAGCACCGTTTTTAAGAAGAAATGGTAATTGGTTAGAAAGTGCGATAAACTGGCCCGAAGAAGTAATACTTGAAACTGTGAACACTGAACAGGAAAAGCTCGAGATTTGTGATATTGAAGATGTCGAAAATCTACCACCATCTGCTACAGAAGCTTCAACATCTACATTTACACCTCGAAAACCTTTCGAAGAATTGGGCTCCAGGCAAAAACGAAGACGCGTTGATCAAATAAACCAATCGCTTTCATTATCTCCGGATGAACTGAAAGCTACTACAATTGCTAGTTTAAGAAACACTGGTAATGAGGATGTAGGAAAAATAATGAACCATTTGCTAAATCACCCTGAAGATCTAGAAAAAGTTAAGCAGTGTTTAAGTGCAAATAAAGCAAACAGTAGTACATATTCACCCGATAAGGCACTGGCTTTATTTGTTTCACTTAAATTAAGTAAGTGGCAATATATAAGCCTAAGAGAAGCAGCCAGTGAAAATGGGTCTGATTTATACCCTTCTTATTATAAAATTAAGCAAGCAAAGTCAAAATGTTATCCAGGGAAAGAAGACATAACCATAACTGAAGAAGAAGCTGCTATTAAACTGCAAGCATTACTCAACTTGACGGTTTCTAGGCTTTTAGATGTAATTGCTTTGGATTTGGACTTGGCAACAGAGTTACTACTTATAAGCAAATGGGGCTTTGATGGAGCCTCAGGTCAAAGCACAAACAAAAGACTGAGAAAGAGTTTAATGACTCTACTATATTGATGGCCAGTCTAGTTCCTATAAGGCTTCAACAATCTGATGGAACGATTGTTTGGGAACACGACCGACCATCATCGACTTTCTATTGTCGTCCGATAATGTTTAAATTTACCAAAGAAACCCAGACAACAGTGGCAACTATAAAGGGTAACATAACATAAGAAATAGAAAGACGTCTGCCAACAAGAATCCACCAAGTAGAAGTTAAGCATCAATTGTACCTGACGATGATAGACGGCAAAATAACATCATATTTGTCGGATACATCTACAGCCGTCTGTGATATTTGCAAGGCAAAACCGTCAGATATGAACAATTTAGAGGCATTTTCTCAAAGAGAATAAAACAAGGAAATGTACCAGTATGGTATGTCATCCTTACATGCCTAGATATGATGCATGGAGTGCTTACTTCATGTCGGTAAATATAATTTTATTACTTCATATTTTTACATGTTTGTAGTTTCCTGTGAGATTATTTTTGAGTGACATTTCTTTTTTTTTTGCAGCTTATCGTTTGGAATTCAAAAAAAGGAGTTGCAGAGGCAACGACAAAGAAAAACTGTCCCTTAAAAAGAGTGATATACAGCAAGCATTTAAGAGGGAATGCGGTTTACTCATCGACATAGTCAAACAAGGAGTAGGCACAACCAATGATGGCAATACTGCCAGAAGATTTTTCAGGGATGCAGCAACAACAGCCCGCATAACTGGAATTCGTGAAGATTTGATAGAAAGGTTTCACGTGGTTCTTCAAACCGTTGCATCTGGAGAGCGCGTGGACCTTTCAAAATTTTCCGAATTTTGTAAAGATACGGCAGAATTGTATGTTACCTTGTATCCCTGGTATTATATGCCTTCCAGTGTACATAATTGTTGGTACATGGGAGTGACATAATAGAACTTTGGTGTCATGCCTACCTATAGGGAAACTGTCGGAAGAGGCAGCGGAAGCTCGTAATAAAGATTTTAGGAAATATAGAGAGAGTCATTCTAGAAAGGTAAGTATCCATAATCTTCTTTTGTCGTCTGATCCAAAGATCACAAGTCTACGGCCTCGATTGGTGAAAAAAAATAGAATGGTTCTCTCTCCAAAAGTCAAAGAGCTTCTGCTGAGTTTTCCTTCAGAATCCGATTTCGATTTTATTGATGTAGATAATTTCCAAGATAGTGAATAACATTATTGATAGATTGTAAGTTTCTTGATTTTTTTTATTAGTTTGTATGTCATGACTTAAAGGAAATAGTAAATTTGTTGTTGTATATAGTTAGTTTTAAGTTTTTACCTTTAGTAAATTTGTATTTGCATGTATCTTTACTTACTATTCAGTATTAAATCTAATTTAAAAGATTTTATAAGTTCATTGAATAAACAAATAGAAATTAATAGATCCACATTTTAAATAATACGTACTTAGTAAATTCAAGCAAATCAAGGACCTTTAAATGTATTGTCGTTAGTCTTTAAGTAATTATGTGAATTATTAAGTGCTTTTACTTACTATTCCATATCAATTATAACTTAAAAGAACATCCGAAAATAAAAAATGAAGCTTTTTGTTCAAAGTATTTTTTTCATTTTTTTCGATCCATTTATTTAGCAGTGTTGCAACTTTATGCAAATGTTCAAATCATCAAATGATAGTAGACTGGACAACCCCTAAGAAAAATATAGTTTCAAAGCGGGATCACACGCCACTTGGCAGAAATTTAATTTAATTTGGTCCGCTCTATACAAAAAATATCAAAATGCATTTTTCCACCCAAAGGAGCAAGTTTAGGAAAAAAAAATATCAGTACAATTATTATTGAGGTTAATGAGCTCTATCGATCCGCATAAAGAAAAAATAAAAAAAACAAAGTTGATCCCTAAGTCACTAAAATCATCGTTTCGACCCACTGTGCGCCGTCGACCTGCACCCTAATTGCGTAACTCACGATTTATCATAATCTGTATCGTTTTGAAACGGATTGTTAAACCATTGCTTCATATGTTCGAAAAATGTGTCTGTTCGACAACATAAATAACGCAATGAATATTGTTTAACTGTGAAGACGAAACCAATTATGATCAATCGTGAGTTACGCAATTAGGGTGCTGGGCTTGGTCCTTACCGGACAGCGAGCTACCCATTACTCGCCGTCCGCAAGCCTATGGAGCCCCCTCATCGGTTTGTGCAGAAAGCTCTTTGAGGCGCGCGTGGAACACAACGCGCCGTCGACCTAAGCAGCACGCACTACTTAGATAATAATTTTAGCTTTAAGTCTGTATATAATATTTAACATGACAATACATACATACAATCTTCTGGAGTTTTATTATAACACCTACCAAGCGCTACAGAAGAAACCGCGCGGTATTTTAAAAAATAAGCACATAGTAAAAACATCAACCGCGCAACGTCTATTCCGTGGCAAAGTTACAGAGAAACCCCCAGCAAAAAGCGTCACTCAACGTAATCCAATCTCAGCTGGAGGGTTGAGTGGAAAACAGCATAATACTAGATCGTCTGAAGTCTAGACTTAACTTGTGAGCTGTGACCACGATACAGCCGCAAGGGAATAAGTAGACGCTCTTCGAAACTCTTAAACCACTTACGAATTTGTTAGTCCATGATCTTGTTGAGAAATTGGTGTAAATTTTTATGCAGATTTTTTAAAGGACTTTCTAGATACTCCATCCAGTCTTTAGTGGCCTAGTTATGGATCGTGCATTTGTCTAGCATACATCCTACTTAGATACCTTACTTAGATTCCCGTACTTACTCTCTTAGTACAGCAGAACGGAATGCAAGTTAAATAAGGTACAGGCCCGATGGGATTTCCAATAATTAAGCAATTTTGGCAAAAATTAAGAATTTTCATACAATCTTTCATCCCCTATTTAACCTCTTTAGGGGGAAATTTTTAAACTCCTTAAGAACTCACTTTCGACAACATTAAGTGGAAGATAGTAACATGAAAATCGAAACTATACACCAACATTTCGTGCTTTTAAATAGTTTTTAATCAATTCTACTTTGCTTAAAACCCGACAACCGACACCCGACATCCTTAGTTCCTACGGAACATAACTAAAGACAAAATATTTTCCACAAAATTTTTTAAAGCCAATAATTTTCAGTTGGTAAACACAGGCTTAAAATTTTTTTTTTTTTTTTTTGGAAAGTTATGAATAAGTACGAAACACTAACTCGAAAATGATTCGCACTTGAATTTCAAATTGCATTATTAAGCCCAAAAACAAAAAGCAACTTATTTGAAACCCATTTTTTAGTTTTCACAACCCAATTTTTTGTCTTCTAAATAGGTACGTAAACTTAGATTATTTTCTATCATAAAAGGTCTCCAAAATAAAAGTTAAGTTATCAAATCAAACAACAATTTTCCGCTGAAAATATTTGAAGCATAAAATGTAAAGTTTTCTAACTTAAGTAGCAATTTGATTGCGACTCCAAACAAACTCCAAACTTAGGTAGCTACTAGCTTCTGAGGTGTAACTTTAGATGTACTAATTTTCAACTAAGTAGGTACTAGACAGTTCCAGACAGATGTTTCAATAAAATAAGATTAAGTTAGGCAGACTACTTGATAGGGCAAAATGTTTGTTATTAATGTCTTGTCCTAGATTTCAGCTTATTTAAGGTCAGTGTAGGTCCTAAGTTACAGCTGTCTTACGGCTCTTGTTTTATCATGTACAGAGGCCAGCACATCAAGCTACCCCAATCTGTCAAATTTCTTTGATAGTTTTTCAACTTTATAACAAAGGAATAAGGTTTATGTTCAATTGGGAAAATTTGACAGTTTGGGATAGCTTGACCTGCTGGCGACTGTACTTACTAAGATTAATTAGAAGGTATATTCTAACTAATCGTTATTATTAAGGTGGAATATTGGTAAGTATCTATTGTTGCTTTGCTTCATATATTTATTAGGTATTAGGCTTTTCAACAATGAGTAAATACACTGTTATTTTACAATCTATACATTGCAAACTTAAGTCTAAGCGCCTCATTCGTTACACAAAAGTACAAGATGCACTAGGTATAGACGTCATTACCTACATCAAGCTATCCCAAACTGTCAAATTTTCCTAAATGAACATGAACCTTATATACTTGTTATAAAGTTGAAAAACTAACAAAGAAATTTGACAGATTGGGGTAAATTGATGTGCTGGCCTCTGTACATGATGCGCAGATAACAACACAATTAATCAATTTAGGGCTGATTTTTCTTCACTAATTAGATGACTTTTATCTGAAAACTAAAACTGTCAGTTTGACATATTTTCTATACAAAAGCTGTCAGCCAACATATTTATTCCTCAGATATAAAAGTTATATGACTATAATGACTATTGAAAAATTTACCCTAAATTGCCCTTAAATAAGTAAGTAATACATCGTTTGACAAAATATAAATGAAATAAAAAGCTTCATACATGCATGCAATTTCAAAGAGCGTTTATTCTGAAAGTTGGTAACGTCGCAAATAGCTTTCAAATATTTACCTGTTTTGATTAATTTGGCAATATTACTGTATGGAAATATGAAATATCGCTAACTAGTGACCTAAAATGTTGATTTTGAAATGCAATCATTAATATTATAACACCGAATATTTAGTTTTAGATGTAAAAAAAAACTTGGAAACTTTCCAAATGCCCTTTTTACACCTAAAACGGTTACACCATCTAATTCAGTGTTATAATTGCAAATCATTATTCATATTTTAGGTAACTAGTTCGCGATTTTTCATATTTCCATACAGTGATATTAACAAATTAATAAAAAGAGGTAAATATTTGACAACTGTTTGCGAGGTTGCCAACTTTCAGAATAATCGCTCTTATCATACAAAACATTCACCATTACAAAAAACATGTAAAACCTACAAATGTGGAAGAAGCAAAACATGTGAAGATCGTAGCACGAGACCTTTTGTAATGTCTGTCTTCATAGAAGAATAGTTCGCTACTACCGTTATACAGCTATGTTTATGACCAACTTGTCTTTGAATGACTACATAACAATAGAGTCTACTTAGGTACTCCATGGAAACGTGGAGGCGCCTTTCAAACTTCGTCGGTGCGTTTTCAAGGCACGCAACGATTTATGTAAGCAAGTCCACTGTAAGTCGTAGGTACGTCGATCGTAGTTACTTACCTTGAAAAGGTGTGTGCAAAAATAGACCTTATGTTGCACTGGCTGGATAACTTCAATAACATTCGAACAATTAAACTAATTTAAGCAGAACAAAACAGTAGACGAAAGATTTTTGCCTGACAAGTCAAAGGAAAATAAAATAAAATAAAAAATAAATAGGAAATATAATAAATAATAAATAGGATTCGCAAAATGATCCTCTAGAAATCATCAACTGCCTAGCCTTTTTTTCCCAACTATGTTCGGGTTCAGGTCGGATTCCAGTCTAACCGAATGCAGCTGTATACCAGTATTTCACATGGAGCGACTGCCTATCTGACCTCCACAACCCAGTTACTGGGTAACACGATACCCCTTGGTAAGACTGGTTGTCAGACTTTCGGGCTTCTAAAGACCCTAACAATTGTTAAAGATCCACGAATGACAGCCGGGACCAACGGCTTAACGTGCTTGCTATGCCACCAAGGGGTCTTGGTATGTAAAGATGGTCACCCATCCACGTACCAACCGCGGCAAGCGGTTAATAATGATTGTCTAGAAATACTTTCTCAATTTACTGCACATGCCTACGTTCCGTGTGGTGCCGGACTTACAGAATAGCACCATCCCATCATTTCCCATGGGTGTCGTAGGAGGCGACTAAGGCACTTACTAGAGAATGGGCAGCAGCGTTCTCTATGCATTTTACCACCATACTGCGATCGCCAACCCGCCTGCCAAGCGTGGCGATTATGGCAACCCCACAAATTGGGGGAGGCCTATGTCCAACAGTGGACGTCTTTCAGCTGAAATGATGATGATGATGATGACGTGTTTATTTCTTCGACCCAGTACTGAGCGCCCCCTGCTATCACAGTAAGTACATACCTAAAATGAAAAAGGTACCCTAGCGTCCATAATTATATTCAAAAATTACCTGTAGTCAAAAAAAAAAAAATGGTGACAATAAAATAAAACAAAATATAGCAATCGCCCAAATTAAGTTTAGTTGGTGCAGAACAGAATCACACTTGTCGACCATAATAGTCCCACGTTGACGTTTTACCTAATAATAATAAAATGTTATATGTCACACAGTGGTGGAGTATTAATTCGCCTAATTAACTTGACCGCCAGTGTATTGTGTAAACCTTTTATATTTGCCCGTTTTACGGAAATTAGTGGATAATAAATTTACATATTATGCAAGTAAGTTGTTCAATTAATTTCGTTTGTTTCAACAATAAAACTGTGGGGTTGGGTTTAAATATTATTTCTTAAAATAATAAATGAGTGTTTGTGTGTTTTGTTTTAATTTTATTGCTTTGTTTAGCTACGTAATTCTGAACCTAAGTAAAAATTCAACCAGCTTAATACTGTGAAAAAAAATAATTAGCCTTTAACCAAACGAAAAACCGCTTCGGTATTTGCTTTCCTAGAACTTATTACGCGTTTGCGGCGGGATAAGGCGGGAGGAAACGCCCGGGTGTTTCCATTGCGTAGATCGCCCTAAGGACACGGTGGAGGTCTGCCCGGCTTGGGCCGACCACCGCCGTGTCCTCATGGATCGGCATGGCGGTGGTGTGATCGGCGGCAGCGATCTCTCGCGTCCAGCCCTGGTCCAGGCCATGGCACGGAGGGTGAGTGAATGGGTAGCCGTCACCTCCTTCAGTGAAGCAGTAATGCTCGCGAAGAGGGAGGCGGCGCACGTGAGGGAGAGGCAGTATATGCGCCCTCACGGCCCTAGCCTCCGCAGGAGACGCCCTGGGCGTCGGGATTCCCAGGCTGATTCCCATCAGCCACCGTAGGCCTGGGCTTGCGGACGGCGAGTAATGGGTAGCTCACTGTCCGGTAGAGAATAAGATCGAATCGAAAGAGATACCGCTGCCCCTGGCACACAGGCAACTCAAGGAACACGGGTGGGTTTTAGTCAGTAAAAGTCTGACACGCCCTCCTGCTCCACTCAGAGCGGGAGAAGTTATTTGATGGAAAAAAAAAAACATGATAGAGTAGGTATTATCTAACACAAAGATTTTGTTACTCATAGGTAGAAGTATCAATTTTAAGGCATAAATGCAAGGTATGAGATAAGTTCGAACCCAGACAATCGTAGGTGAAGGACAACAACGTGACGAAACCGGCATGTCCTAGAACCAAAACTTCAAAGACATGTGACATCGACCAACCCGCACTGGGCTCGCATGGTGGATTATGGCCCACTCCCTATTCACCAAGAGGAGGCCTGTCTCCCAGCTGTGGGAACATTATAGGCTGATTATGCAAGGTATGAAAAACTGGCTATTTTCTAAATAAGAAGTATCTACCTTCATTTCCCGATTTCTACTTGTAATAATGATTAAAAGCAAACAATAATGACAAATTTCTTCAAACTAACCAACATTTTCATAAGGGACCAACCACACTACAATCTTATCTAATCCAACCACACATCTAAATCCCCTTTATAATACAAAACATATTCTACTCGCGAAATTAGCTCTCCAAATCTCAACGCATCGTGCTTAGAACAATACAACGCTTGATAAAATGAAGATTAAAACACAGATTGCCGCTGCAGCGCTGTTTTGGCATCGTGACAAGACCGCATACGTGTGGCTCATTTGCACTTGTACTACAAACCGTGATAAAGCCATTGGTTTGATTTAGTGGACAACGTGTGCCCAGTTCTCTCCTTCTGTGGAAATTAGAAATGAGTGAGAGAGACAAAAGTTGGTGTTATCTCTGAAAATGTAGGTACTGTGTGGTTCCAGGTTTTATGTACCCAATCGGTTGGTTGGTTTCATAATTGTCTCTCCATTCTTAAGCGTCTAAGGGCTAAATTCAGCAATGAAACTGACCACGACCACTGATCAGCACCCTAATTGCGTAACTCACGATTCATCATAATCTGTATCGTTTTGAAACGGATTGTTAAACCATTGCTTCATATGTTCGAAAAATGTGTGTGTTCGACAACATAAATAACGCAATGAATATTGTTTAACTGTGAAGACGAAACCAATTATGATCAATCGTGAGTTACGGAATTAGGGTGCAGGTCAACTATCGCAACTTTACCCATGAGTACTGTCCTTAAATTTCTCTCGATAACCAAAAATATGTTGCATTGTAGCGATACAGTAGTAGAAAATCTACTATTTGTATGAAATGTTTAGTGTTCGAGAGATATTCTAATACAGTTCTCATTGGTAAAGTTGCTCATGGAAAGTAAAGATGCCACAGTTGACGGTACATCTAAACTGCATTCTACAGCTGTCAGTGTCAATATTCCCCAACAATTATGACGCTGACAGCTCTGTCAGCACAAACGTGATGGGGCCATGACGGGGCCCGCAAGGGCCGATGCCTACCCTACCAGGGGTGCGGGTTTGTTCGAAAGAGATACCACAGCGAAAGGCATACGGGCTAATGAAGGAACACGGGTGGGTTTTAGTCAGCAAAAGTCTGACACGCCCTCCTGCTCCACCCAGAGCGGGAGAAGTTATTTGATGATTTTCCAACCAAAAAAAAAAAAAAAAACGCTGACAGCTCTTGAACGCAGTTCTATGTCCTGATCGCGTTCAGTTTCATTGATGAGGGTCGTCCTTAGTAGCAATATTTGCCAGAACAAGATACCTACTGCCATCTATTTGAAGTATAAATACTTCAAATAGATGTTTTACTGGGCGTCCAATCCCGCAGGTTATTTGTAGGTGATCTATAATATGGTCTTATTGTAATCTGTATAGTAGTAATTTTAGTATGGCATTTAACATACCTAAAGTTTAACACCCTCACACAACTCATTCACTTACACTCGCACACACTCACGCAACCACTCACTCCACTCGAACACTCCGTTTTATGTCAAATGTCTATCTATATATCTACTAATACTTTATAGAGGAAAGATTTGATTGTTTTTTTTTTTTTTTTTTTTAGTTATAGTTTAATTTAATTAATTTAATAATTTATTTGTTCAAAAAAATATACAAGATGTTATTCGTATGGTGATACACTTTATGTCCCTTGTTTCAATAAACAGATTTTGAACATCTGTGTCTAAACTAGATATGAAATATCTGTATTTCAGACATCAGCGATGTTTTGCGTTGTTTGTTTGCATTGAATAGGCTCCGAAACTACTGAACCGATTTGAAAAATTATTTCACTGTAGAGAAGTTATATTTCCGGGTAACATAGGCTATATTTTATCCCCGTATTCCCTCGGGAACGGGAACTAGGCGGGTGAAACCGCGGAGCGCTGCTAGTAGTTAAATAAAAAGAAAAGTCCTGACTGACTGACTGACTCATCAACGCCCAGCCCAAACCCTTGGACCTAGAAAGCTGAAATTTAGTTCCCTTTATAATGTAGACAAGGAATAAGGAACGATTTTTCGAAATTGGGTTGAATTTCGAAAAATCGTAGTTGCAGTTTACGCACTGGTTAAAATTGTGTCCTGTTTATTTATTGTTTAGTTTTAATTTACGGGAAACCATTAATTATGTACAGTCGCCAGCAGGTCAAGCTATCCCAAACTGTCAAATTTTCCCAATTGAGCATAAACCTTATTCCTTTGTGATAAAGTTGAAAAACTATCAAAGAAATTTGACAGATTGGGGTAGCTTGATGTGCTGGCCTCTGTACTTGGAGCGGGGCCCTGAAATATGGACTTCGGCTTAGCTTTGGCTGTTTTATTTGATTTTGTTTAAAAGTTATTCACAAGCCGATATGTACTTAGTTAGTTTTTGAATTAACCTATTTTTCATTCTTTCATAATTAGGTACACCTTTTACGATTATAGGTAGTTCCCCACGGAGTAACTTTCTTTTCTCCGTGTAGTTCCCTAATTACGTAACGTGCTATGAATTACAATCTGAATAATGTTGAAGAATATCTCATATCCATTGCTTCTTATGTTCGAAAAAATGTTATGCTTTTTTTTTTTTTTTTTTTTTTTTTTTTTTTTGGGTGGGAAATCATCAAATAACTTCTCCCGCTCTGGGTGGAGCAGGAGGGCGTGTCAGACTTTTACTGACTAAAACCCACCCGTGTTCCTTCAGTAGCCCTTAAGCCAGGGGCTGTGGTGTCTCTTTCGAACAAACCCGCACCCCTGGCAGGCATCGACCCTTGCGGGTCCCGTCACTATTTGTGCTGACATCTCTTTGAGGCGCGCGTGGAACACAACGCGCCGTCGACTTGGGCTTGGTCCTTACCGGACAGCGAGCTACCCATTACTCGCCGTCCGCAAGCCCATGCCTACGGTGGCCGGAAATCGGCCTGGGATTCCCGACGCCCAGGGCGTCTCCGTATCCTGCGGCGGCTGGGGTCGCGAGGGCGCATATGCTGCCTCTCCCTCACGTGCGCCGCCTCCCTTTTCGCGAGCATCACTGCTTCGCTGAAGGAGGTGACGGCTCCCCATTCCCTCTCGCTCCGTACCATGGCCTGGACCAGGGCCGGACGCGAGAGATCGCCGCCGCCGATCGCCTCCACGAGGACACGGCGGTGCTCCGCCCAAGCAGGGCAGACCGCCACCGTGTGCTCCACCGTGTCCTCAGGGCGATCTTCGCAGTGGAAACACCCGGGCGTTTCCTCCCGCCCTATCCGAAACAGGAACCTCCCGAAACAACCGTGTCCGGTGAGGACCTGCGTCAGGCGGAAGGTGAGGACGCCATGCCGCCTCTCAAACCACTCCTCAAAGAGGGGACTTACCGCCGCAATCGTGGCGTGCCCAGCACTGGGTTGCGACAATCGCTCTCTCCATGTCACCATGAGATCCCGCCGGAGCTCTGTCCGCTGTGCCGCGATTTCCCGCGGCAGCGGAGTTACGCCCCGGCGTTTGGCCTCCTCGCGCCACTCCCATATTTGCGCGAGGACCTTTGCCTCCAGATCCCATGGCGGTAATCCGGCAAGGAGGCCCGCCGCCTCGCCGGAGATCGTGCGATATCCTCGGATCATCCTGATCGCCATGACCCTATGGGACGCCCTCAGCTTGCGAGCTGGTTGGCGCCTCAATGTAGGCGCCCACACCGGCGCCCCGTATAGGGCCATGGACCGCACGATTCCCGCGTAGAGCCTCCGGCAGGAGGCGTTTGGCCCCCCTAGATTGGGCAAGAGCCGCTTCAGCGCAGCCCCGGCCCGCTCCAGTCTGGGAGCCAAACGGCGGAAATGCTCCGCGAAGTTCCACCGGCTGTCGAGGACGAGTCCCAGGTACTTCATCGTCGACTCGACGCCGATGTGAACCCCTCCCACCGTTATCTGGGAACCCGTCGGTGGCGCATTCCGAGGACCATGAAACCACATGGCCTCGGACTTGTGCAAGGCCACCTCGAGTCCCAGTTGCCGGATCCTATCCGCGATTGTCGCAACCCCTTGTGTCGCTAAGTCGGCCGCCGCCTGGTACGACCTCCCCTGCGCCAGGACTAGCGTGTCGTCAGCGTAGCAGACCACACTGACGCCGCTAGGGAGGTCGGCGCGCAGCACCCAGTCGTACCCGATGTCCCACAGATACGGCCCCAGGACCGATCCCTGCGGGACACCGCACGACATCTCTCGCCGGTTCCACTCTCCGAGGTGACCGGGGTAGATGACGGCCCTGTCCGTCAAATAGGCCTCGACCACACGACAGAGGTAGGTCGGCATCCGGTGATACCGGAGTGCCTCCCTTATGCAACTCCAGGGCAGGGTGTTGAAGGCATTGGCGATGTCTAATGACACCGCCAAGACGACCCCACCCCGGGCCACAGCATCCCCCGTCGTGAGGGCTCGCACGCGCATGATGGCGTCCACCGTGGAGCGCCCCCTGCGGAAACCAAACTGGCTTTCCGCCAAATCCGGCCCCACCCGCACCAGCCGCCCGACGAGGCGGTCTGCAATTACTCTCTCAAAGAGCTTGCCCACCTCGTCGAGCAGCACAATGGGCCGGTACGCGGACGGAGAGTCCGCTGGGCGCCCCGGCTTCTTAATGAGGACCAGTTTCCCCGTCTTCCAACGAAGCGGAAACTGACCCTCCTCCAAGCATGCGCTTAGGAGCCCTCTTAGTCGAGGCCCGAGAGCCTGCAAGGCCAGGACCCAGGCTTTGCCGGGCAAGCCGTCGGGTCCTGGGGCGGTATTCTTGGCACTCAGCCTACGTACCGCCACTCTCAGGTCTACCTCGGTCACCTCTGGAGAGTCGTCGTCGTCGTCGGTGTGGTCCGTATCGGGCACCGCAGGAGGCGGAGCCATAGGCGGGGGAGCGTGCTCCCCTCGCGAGGGGAACAGAGCGCTCACCACGCCCTGCACGAGCTGGGGCCGGAGACTCTGTGTCAGCGGGGGAGCCCACGGGCGGATCTTGTCCCGCACCGTTTTGTAGGGGCGTCCCCACGGGTCTCTGTTCAGAGTCTCCAGCGACTCCTCGCGGGCCACTACTCTGGCCCGCAGGATCTCGTCTCGCAGGGCGGTCTTCGCCACTCTGTACCCCTCGTACAGCTCCGCCTCAATGGCTACCGTATCCGGAGGGCGGATACGGAGCCTGCGGTGCCTGGAGTAAAGGTGTCGCGCAGCAACACACGCCTCGCGCAGTGCTGTCAACTGCGGCGACCACCAGTACACCTGGCGTGAAGCACGACCTGGCTGGACCCGGGGCATTGCCACGTCACATACCTCGGACATGGTCTCCCGGAACCACTCGGCCTCGTCGTTTATGTCGGCAGGCCTGTCCGGTGATGACACCCAGGCCTGCACGATCGAGGCTTCCAGGAGAAGCTCCCGGTCCAGCTGCTTCAACGCCCAACGCGGACCACACGGGGCCTGTCGGACCGGCGCGCTCGAGGTCTGGGCGGAGACGTCAAACCGGATGTACCGGTGGTCGGAATACGTCTCCACCCCCTCCATGACGCGCCAGTCGATGACACGCGGCGACAGAGCGGGGCTGGCGAACGAAATGTCCACCACCGACTCACCCCGCATCCGCACACACGTGGCGACAGAACCCCGGTTTAGGACGACCAGGTCTGCTTCCAGAGCCCAGTCCTCCACCATCCTGCCCCGCACGTTCGTCAGCCGGGAACCCCAAGCCAAGCTCTTGGCATTGAAGTCCCCGAGGACGAGCACGGGGAGGGAACGAAACCCGACGACGACGTCTCTCAACTCCGCAAGGGAGTTGTGGAACTCGGCGAGAGTTCGGCTCGGGGAGAAGTACACCCCTACCACGACAATCTCCCCGAACCGTGCTGCCACGCAACCCCTTCCCCTCTTGACACCCTCGAGGGTCGGGGTACCGGCGGCGGCCGACGAAATGAGGGTCACTGAGCCGCTCAGGTCCTCCACCCAGTCATCCCTGGGCGGGACAAAGTACGGCTCAGCGACCACGGCGATGTTAATCGACCACTGCGCCATGCTCTGGATCAACAGATCCTGAGCGGCGGCGCAGTGGTTGATATTCGCCTGGAGGAGGCGTAATGGAGCCGTCACTGACACTCCATATCAGCCTCCTCCGGGGCCCCTTGTGAAGGCCCTGCCGCGGTGCCAACGGCAGCGACGACGACGTTAGAGGCGACAGCGGCGGCGGCAGTGGCGGCGGCTGCGGCGGTGACGGCGGTGGCAGAGGGCTTGCCCCTGCGCTGGGCCCTGGCTTCGGCGGGTGGAGCGCAGGCCTTGCTCCCAGCCCGGTGTTCGGCCGGCTTGCCAGCTGCCGCACATAAATAGCAGTGCGGCGTGGCAATGCAAGAGCCGGCCTTGTGACCGGGCTGACCGCAGCGGAAGCAGTGACTGCTGCGGTCCACCTCCGAGGTGCACCGCACTCCCACGTGGTGGCCCACGTGGCAGCGGAAGCACCTCAGGGGTCTGGGTTCCAGCAGTTTGACCTGCGCGGATACCCAGCCCACCAGAAGCCTACGACCCTCCTCGGTGATCTTCCGGGCCGCCGACACGGGGCAGCTCACCGTAACGGTGTGCATTCCCGTGTTGTCAGGACGAATGGTGCCTGCCCTCACCTGCTCGGCAGAGCACCCCCCAGTCCTGACGACGGCGGCCACCACCTCGCCCTCCGTCACGGAGTCGTCCAGGCCCAAAATGCGCATGTCAGCGCACTTGGTGGGCCTGGACACCCGGGCCTCGCCCGCATCTAAGGACGCCCTGAGCTTTTCGGCTAGAGCGTCAGCAGTCGGGCCACTGGCCGCACCGGGGAGCTCCAGCATCCGGGCTCCGGTCGCAGTGACCCTCACCCGGATGCCGTTGGTGACACCTATGTCCGCCAGGTTCACCGCCGCCCTTGCCTTGGATAGCAAGTCCCGGTAGGACACGCCCTTCTTCTCCGCTTCCGGCTGTAGTGTAATCACTACAGCGGTGGACTTCGGGGCGCGTAGCCTAGCCGCGGCGGATCGCTTTTTGCGCCGCTGCCGCCTCTCCTTTCGTTTGGCCGCCCTTGCGGCCTTGCCCGCCTTCTTCTTCTCCCCGGCCACCTGCCATTCGGCGTCGGCCGGAGGAGATTCAGAGGGTAGGGCCGTTTGTCCTCGTATGACGGCTGGGGCCGTCCGTCCTGGCACCACAGCTGAGGCCGTCGCCACCTGCGTAGCCACCCCGCCCTTCTTGGGCTTGGTCTTGGTCGGCACCGATTTCGCCGGAGTTCGTCCCGACTGCGGTGCCGACTTGGCCGCGGCTGACGTGGCGGTGGCATACGTGTCCCCCTTCTTCTGCTGGCCCGACGCCGGCCGGCTCGCCGCTAGTGGGGGGCGAAGGACTATGGCCTCCAGGGCGGAAAACCGACTCTGGAAGGCAGCCAGCTCCTGCCGCACCAGAGTCAGCACCCGGTCCTCCTCAGGCACGGGTCCACCCCCGGGACCATGCCGCGCCCCCTTCTGAGGCACATCCTTGGGGCCAGCTCCTCGGAGCACGGCCAGGTCCGCTCGGAGCTCCGCGTTCTCCTTGTGGAGAAGCTCCATGGCAAAATGTTATGCTTAACAACGTAATATTGTAATGAATGAATTTTATTGAACTGTTCAACTAGTAATGTGTTACGTGCTTCACCAAGGTGATGGCATGGCACGGCATTCTGCTGTGGGGCAAAGCCGCAGTTATCTATATAAATAAAAAGAGAAGTCCTTACTGACTGACTGACTCATCAACGCCCAGTCCAAACCCTTGGACTTAGAAAGCTGAAATTTTGCACAGACTTTCCCTTTATAATGTAGACAAGGAATAAGGAAGGATTTTTCGAAATTCAACCCCTAAGGGAGTTAAATAGGGGATGAAAGTTCCGCGCGGGCGAAGCCGCTGACAAAAGCTAGTTAACATATTTTTATTCTTAAAAAACGAGCTGTTCGAGCAATTTATAAACTAGGTGCTAGAGTTTCTCTTAGAGATTTTTTTAAAGATATTGGTATACTCACCGTGGCATCGCAATTCATCTTAGCCAACATCTTGTTGCCGTGCCTATGTATCTTACAGCAACTTACTAAATCACTATAAGCTTCAAAACCTTAAATCTAGACGTATACTGTTGGAATCGACGTTTCTGTTTGATTTATGTAGCAATTCTTATGATTGTATAGATATAGGGAATAGAATAAGTTATGTAGTACCCAGAACAACGATATGTCGAGGTGTGCGCGCACGACCGCTGTTTGCTGTAACCTCTTGTCGATCAAACGCAGGCTCGCTAGCACCCCTGCGGCGTCTTACCACGCAGTTCAATATGATTTTCCGGGATATGAATTCTTTTCTGTTTCTGCAGGCAAATTTCGAAGTATTGCGCTTAAAATTGTAGCAGAATTAGGTAACTATCAATCCTAAATTCATAATTTTTATTAAAATTTATTTTTTCTGTTTTTATTATTTTTACTTGTATTAGTTTCAGACTAGTTTTATTTTATATTTAATCATACTCTCTGTTCAATGTTACTATTTATATCGCACGCCGTCCGTGTTTGTTTAACTTTTTTATATTATGTGGAAAATGTTGTTGGTTATACATTTGTACTCCCATTTTAATTTTAAGTTCTATACCATAATACTGTAATGTGTAACCGTTTATTTTCGCAAAGAAAATAAAATAAAATCTTATATATTAGGCAAAACATAAACATGTAAATTAAAAACAGCGATATTCATAATATTAATAGATACCTACTACAAATAAGGACAAACTACGTGCCCCCTTTCATCGACTTCATAAGGTTCATAATTCATTTGTTGGTCTTGCTAGATTTAAATTTTAATGCGTTTAAAGCTAAAGTAAAATCCAACCTTTGCGCAAAGGCATACCTACTATTCTATCAACGACTACATAAACGATAGGAATAGTTGGTCGCTGTGATTAGTTCAAGACAATGTTTGTGTTCTTTCACCAGAATTTGCTTGCCTACTGACAGTTCATATCTTTATTAACGTTTGTTTTATTTTTTGACTGTATTAATGTATTTTTATGTTCATTTACTTAGTGTTGACATATTCTACTCATTACAATGTTTTTTTTTAATAATGAGATATTGCAAGATGTAGCTAGCGACCTCGACGATTGATCTATTATATCTAGAAATATTTTAATTTTATGCATCATAACGTTAATTACGTACCTATCATTGTATAGAATCAAGTTCTTTTAACATAACAGACAGCTATGCTGCTGGGGAGTTTGTTGCGCCACTTCTTCTTCCCAGCTAAAGCACTAGGAAGTGGTGAAGGGAGGGCGTTTTTGGGGAACTGTCTTTTGTAATTTTTGACGTTCAAAAAGTGCTGACACCAGCCTAGTTTGAATAAATGACTTTTGATTTTGATTTTGATGATGAAAAGAAAAATCTTGAATACTATCTTATTTTCATTTACTTACTTGAATTTAATCCAATACTAACACAGTTTAATAAATTAGTCTTTCGAAAAAATAAATAATATAACGGTCTACGATTAAAGCTTTGTCTTATGCTATCGATTTGATCGAGGGTACACCCAGGCGAAGTCTGTCCCGAAGACGTAGAAGTCGCTTGTACATGAACAGTTTGTTGGTCGGGAAACTTGTTTTGATGTCTTTTTCCTGGAAAAAAATGTATACATAGGTTGAGAGTAGCTGAGGACCGAGAAAAATGGCGTATGATTAGAGGCCTATATCCAGCAGCGGACTGAGATGATATTTCCCTACAGGGTGGGTAGCTAGCTAGAAAACCCGGCTATATGCGAGTCAGACTCGCACACAATGGGTACTTCCGTATCACAAGGCAAAATGCCGAAAAAAAAAACACATTTCTTGTATGTTGTTTCTTGTCCCCTTTGATTTTTAATTTTATTTTATTTCATTATGGCAACCTTAGGTGAACGGACCCTAAAAAATAGGCAATCCTCTCAATTATTTAGACGCCAATTTATTTTACTATTTACAGAAGATCGAAAGATTATGAAACTAACTGAGGCTTATCAATTAGTTAGTGTGAGAGGGCCGAGGATCGAGAAGAGCGTGGAACAACAACAGCAGAAAATAGTACGCAGACCCGAAATTTAATAGGTACAGACGCCAGCACATCAAGCTAACCCAAACTGTCAAATTATCCCAAACTGTCAGATTATCCCAACTAAGAACATAAACTCTGTCTAGTTGCATTAAAGTTGAAAATCTATCAAATACATTTGACAGTTTGCTGTAGCTTGATGTGCTGGCCTCTGTACAATACTACATAACTATTATATTACGGTTGGCAACCCTAGTATATTTAAGCTAGTTAGATTTAATCGCCAATATATTTTTTCAGGTGTCAAAAACTGAGACTGAATGTATCTAATATGAGAATCAGACCCTTGTGATCAATGGAACAATGATTAATAACAAATAGTTTTACTCACATGAGGAAAGAAATCAATCACCAACAATAAAATCTCAAAAAATGTTGCCACTATAATGACTGGGCCAGACTTCCTTTCACACACATCAAGATGAACAGCATATTTTTCATCTGGCAACACGGCTATCTTTTCAAATGTAGGCCTTGCGGCTCGTGTTTGGCTTGACAACCTATAAAGTAATATCTCACCAGCTCTTGTACCAATCAAAACAAAGTCTCCATAGAAATATAATGCAGTGATTGGTGGAAATTCTAAATACAAATGCGAGTATTTGTCAGTCTCGATTTTGAATAGGTTTCTGGAATAACAGACAAAATTTCTGTCATTAATCGCACAAATATGTTTAATTTGTTTTATCCATTCTGGTGGACAACGCATGGGTTTAACCAATACAGTTTTGTCTTTTCCAATAATGACAATCTTACCACAATCAGTAAAGATACAAAATTTTCCTTTATAATACTGAATTTCTTTGATATCGTAGTCACAGTGGAGCATTAACTTTGACTCAAGGTTCTTCATAGTTAGGTCACATATAAATACATCTCGGTTATTGAAGAAATATAGTTCCTTTCCATGTAGGACGAAGTCGTCTGCTCTGAAAAATGCTTCAGCCATATAAGTTGAGTCCTCAATTGTTCTTTGGAGAAGTAAGCCAGATTTGAGTAATAACACGGTTGCATGATCATTATTGGCAATTTTGAGGCAGTTTTTTTCTGGTACAGCCACAGGTATATGTTTCAAAGTGTTTGTGTCATACAGCACTATACCTCTAGTGTCTTTTAGCGGTAGAACACCATAATCAATGGCTAAAGCATGATTTTTGTCATGTAAGGAGAATTTATAGAACTCACGAGCTTCTGGATTGAATTGTGTTACCTTTGTCCACATTGAGAGGTTTTTATAAATATGGGACCATTTGCAGTCCATGCCACACTTTCTTTTGGCTATAGAGGAAGAATATTCGACCTCTTTAAGGCATATTTTCTCCCAAATGTAGTCATTTTCATCTATGGTTTCCATCCATTTTCTGCACACCCTACGAGATTTTCCGACGGTAATACCATCGGTTCTAATTAATATTTCTATAAAAATTTCCAGTGGTAAGCTTTCTATGTCCATTATTGTTTGTTTTTTTTTTTAATTTATTGTTAAGAAAAATCACAGAAAGAATCAGTTCTTTCTGTGCTTTCAAAGCTCACATATTTGTCGCATACAACTGAAATTGGTAAAATATACACATTACTATTTGTAAGGGGTGTTTTACTTTGTTTTTCATGTATTTTAGACTACATATTCTCAAAGAACTCACCGTGTTTACAATTATATCTCTTATCACTAGCACGATAAATTGATAGTTAAACTCGTGATTTTGACGTTTTGTTTTGCAATGTTGGTATTTGTGTTCGTTTCTAGTGACGTTCAGAAACGTGAAAGTCAAAATAATTTCAGATGTTTTCTATAAAACTATTTGAACAAATCGTTATGTCCTTATTACCTAAAACATCTTTTACTTTAATTTAAAACTCAGTAAAGATGCCCAACAGCGGCATCAACCAGACGTAAAAGAGAATTTACCAAAGAAAATATTGAGCGAACGATTTAACGATGCCGCTTTTATCGTAATTATACTTGTCCAACTTTATACATACCTACCATATCCGACACATAAATATGTCAAATACAGCACTAACACCGTTATTAAGGGGTGCTTGGACAGGAAACCTCCCCGTGTGCCCGTGGGCTGGAGTTTCCCTTGGATACGTCTGGGGGAAAGGCCAGTCTCCGGGACGGTGCACCCTGGGATGCGGGCAATGTCACCCCATTGGGTACTGTGCCTAAGGGGTGTCGTTGCCCGTATGCTAATATCCTGTCGGCGGGACGCTCCAACGCGTGTATCTCTGCGCTCATGCAGAGACGCACAGCGGCGGAGTAAGAGCGGGCTCGGTGTGCACTCACCCTGCCACCGGGCAGGCAAGAAGGAGTGCTCTCCTTCTGCCACCGTTAATCTCGTAGCCCCGAAGATTGTCACGGTCATGTCTCTGACTTTTGACGGGGGTCGAGGGCCTTGGCTTAATCGCCCGGGCCGCGAGGAAGAATACCTCTATAAAAAATTACCCCAAACCTCCAAGCGGCGGCGCACCGTGAGGGAGGTTGGTAGCTTGACTAATGGGTAGCTAAATTAGTCTCGAGTGCGAACCACAATTTTTGAGACGATAGAATGATAATATACTCGTGGGAACAATCATGGAAAACAATCAAACTAAAAACAAAAACCAGGTAGAGGAGGAGAGTGGTGCGGGGTCGGAGTCCGATTCCGCATCGAGTGCTAAGGGCTCTGAAAAGGGCCCGGAGCATGTGGCGGTGGGCGCTTCGAGGAGGACGGAGTTCCTCAAGAAGCGCCCCAAACCAAAGGACGGCCAGGGGTCGTCCTCGGATGGCGGGACGGCCTCGGCTCTAAAGCTGGGCAAGATCTGTCGGCAGGGTGGGGTTCGGTTAGGCCGAAGCCTAACCCCAAAAGAACCCGCCGAGCCGAGCGCCGGGGCGGCCCAGGCGGCTGAGGCTCAGGAAACCGAGGGGCAACTTTCTGGAGGGACCAGCAGCAGGGCCCTCTCGGAGTCGTCTGGCGGTGAGCCGGACAACGCTGGCGGCTCCAATTCGGAGCGGACGGCCAGGCTCGCGGAGGTTGTGGCTGCTGCAGTCAAGGGTGTGTCCATGAAGAGGCTACAGTCCTCGAAAGGCAAGGCCATACCCGCAGCCATAGCCTCCATTATGGCGGCAGCGGAGGACTTATACTCCCGACCTCCGTCGGACGGTATGTCGGAGATGCGGGCGGAGGTCGCCCGTTTGACGGCCGCCATGGAGCTTCTCCGAAAGGAGAACGAGGAGCTCCGAGCGGACCTGGCCGTGCTCCGAGGAGCTGGCCCCACGGTTGTGCCTCAGAAGGGGGCGCGGCATGGGCAAGGTGGAACCAAGCCAGAGGAGGAAGACCGGGTGCTGAGTCTGGTGCGGAAGGAGTTGGCAGCCTTCCAGAGCCGGTTTTCCACCCTGGAGGCCATCGTCTTGCGCCCCCCGCTAGCGGCGAATCGGCCGGTCTCGGGCCAGCAGAGGACCACTTATGCCGTCGCCACGACTGCCACAGCCAAGTCGGCATCACAGTCGAGTCGGACCCCGGCGAAACCGGTGCCGCCCAAGCCCAAGAAGGGCGGGGTGGCTGCTCAGTTGGCTACGCCCCCAGCCGTGGTGCCAGGACGGTCGGCCCCGCCTCCCCCATCTCCCGCGGCTGACGCCGAATGGGAAGTAGCCGGGGAGAAAAAGAAGGCGGGCAAGGCAGCGAGGTCTGCCAAAAGGAAGGAGAGGCGGCAGCGGCGCAAAAAGCGTAGCGCCGCGGCTAGGTTACGCGCCCCGAAGTCCGCCGCTGTAGTGATAACACTACAGCCGGAAGCGGAGAAGAAGGGCGTGTCCTACCGCGACGTGCTTTCAAAGGCACGGGCGGCGGTGAACCTCGCGGAGCTGGGTGTCTCCAACGGCATGCGGATGAGGGTGACTGCGACCGGAGCCCGCATGTTGGAGATCCCTGGTGCGGCCAGTGGCCCGACCGCTGACGCCTTGGCCGAAAGGCTCAGGGCGTCCCTAGATGCGGACGAGGTTCGAGTGTCCAGGCCCACCAAGTGCGCTGACATGCGCATCTTGGGCCTGGACGACTCCGTGACGGAGGGCGAGGTTGTGGCCGCCGTAGTCAGGACTGGGGAATGCTCTGCCGAGCAGGTGAAGGCAGGCACCATCCGTCCTGACAACACGGGGATGCGAACCGTAACGGTGAGCTGCCCCGTGTCGGCGGCCAGAAAGATAACGGAGGAGGGTCGAAGGCTCCTGGTGGGCTGGGTTTCAGCGCAGGTGAAGCTGCTGGAACCCAGACCTCTGAGGTGCTTCCGCTGCCAGGTGGGCCACCACGTGGGAGTGCAATGCACCTCGGAGGTGGACCGCAGCAGCCACTGCTTCCGCTGCGGTCAGCCCGGTCACAAGGCCGGCTCGTGCATTGCCAAGCCGCACTGTTACCTATGTGCGGCAGCTGGCAAGCCGGCCGAACACCGGGCTGGGAGCAAAGCCTGCGCTCCACCCGCTGAAGCCAGGGGCCGAGGCAGGGCCAAGCCCTCCGCCACCGCCGTCACCGCCGCAACCGCCGCCACTGCCGCCGCCGCTGCCGCCTCCACCGCCGTTGTTGCCGCCGCCGTTGCGGCTGGGCCTGCCCAGGGGGCCCCGGAGGAGGGTAATATGGAGTGTACGTAACGGCTCCATTACGCCTCCTCCAGGCGAATATCAACCACTGCGCCGCCGCTCAGGATCTGTTGATCCAGAGCATGGCGCAGTGGTCGATTAACATCGCCGTGGTCGCTGAGCCGTACTTTGTCCCGCCCAGGGATGACTGGGTGGAGGACCTGAGCGGCTCAGTGACCCTCATTTCGTCGGCCGCCGCCGGTACCCCGACCCTCGAGAGTGTCAAGAGGGGACGGGGTTGCGTTGCAGCACGGTTCGGGGAGATTGTCGTGGTAGGGGTGTACTTCTCCCCGAGCCGAACTCTCGCCGAGTTCCACAACTCCCTTGCGGAGTTGAGAGACGTCGTCGTCGGGTTTCGTTCCCTCCCCGTGCTCGTCCTCGGGGACTTCAATGCCAAGAGCTTGGCTTGGGGTTCCCGTTTGACGAATGTGCGGGGCAGGATGGTGGAGGACTGGGCTCTGGAAGCAGACCTGGTCGTCCTAAACCGGGGTTCTGTCGCCACGTGTGTGCGGATGCGGGGTGAGTCGGTGGTGGACATTTCGTTCGCCAGCCCCGCTCTGTCGCCGCGTGTCATCGACTGGCGCGTCATGGAGGGGGTGGAGACGTATTCCGACCACCGGTACATCCGGTTTGACGTCTCCGCCCAGACCTCGAGCGCGCCGGTCCGACAGGCCCCGTGTGGTCCGCGGTGGGCGTTGAAGCAGCTGGACCGGGAGCTTCTCCTGGAAGCCTCGATCGTGCAGGCCTGGGTGTCATCACCGGACAGGCCTGCCGACATCAACGACGAGGCCGAGTGGTTCCGGGAGACCATGTCCGAGGTATGTGACGTGGCAATGCCCCGGGTCCAGCCAGGTCGTGCTTCACGCCAGGTGTACTGGTGGTCGCCGCAGTTGACAACACTGCGCGAGGCGTGTGTTGCTGCGCGACACCTTTACTCCAGGCACCGCAGGCTCCGTATCCGCCCTCCGGATACGGAAGCCATTGAGGCGGAGCTGTACGAGGGGTACAGAGTGGCGAAGACCGCCCTCCGGGATGAGATCCTGCGGGCCAGAGTTGTGGCCCGCGAGGAGTCGCTGGAGACTCTGAACAGAGACCCGTGGGGACGCCCCTACAAAACGGTGCGTGATAAAATCCGCCCGTGGGCTCCCCCGCTGACGCAGAGTCTCCGGCCTCATCTCGTGCAGGACGTGGTGAGCGCTCTGTTCCCCTCACGAGGGGAGCACGCTCCCCCGCCTATGGCTCCGCCTCCTGCGGTGCCCGATGCGGACCACACCGACGACGACGACGACTCTCCAGAGGTGACCGAGGTAGACCTGAGAGTGGCGGTACGTAGGCTGAATGCCAAGAATACCGCCCCAGGACCCGACGGCTTGCCCGGCAAAGCCTGGGTCCTGGCCTTGCAGGCTCTCGGGCCTCGACTAAGAGGGCTCCTAAGCGCATGCTTGGAGGAGGGCCAGTTCCCACTTCGCTGGAAGACGGGGAAACTGGTCCTCATCAAGAAGCCGGGGCGCCCAGCGGACTCTCCGTCCGCTTACCGGCCCATTGTGCTGCTCGACGAGGTGGGCAAGCTCTTTGAGAGAGTAATTGCAGACCGCCTCGTCGGGCGGCTGGTGCGGGTGGGGCCGGATTTGGCGGAGAGCCAGTTTGGTTTCCGCAGGGGGCGCTCCACGGTGGACGCCATCATGCGCGTGCGAGCCCTCACGACGGGGGATGCTGTGGCCCGGGGTGGGGTCGTCTTGGCGGTGTCATTAGACATCGCCAATGCCTTCAACACCCTGCCCTGGAGTTGCATAAGGGAGGCACTCCGGTATCACCGGATGCCGACCTACCTCTGTCGTGTGGTCGAGGCCTATTTGACGGACAGGGCCGTCATCTACCCCGGTCACCTCGGAGAGTGGAACCGGCGAGAGATGTCGTGCGGTGTCCCACAGGGATCGGTCCTGGGGCCGTATCTGTGGGACATCGGGTACGACTGGGTGCTGCGCGCCGACCTCCCTAGCGGCGTCAGTGTAGTCTGCTACGCTGACGACACGCTGGTCCTGGCGCAAGGGAGGTCGTACCAGGCGGCGGCCGACTTAGCGACACAAGGGGTTGCGACAATCGTGGATAGGATCCGGCAACTGGGACTCGAGGTGGCATTGCACAAGTCCGAGGCCATGTGGTTTCATGGTCCTCGGAATGCGCCACCGACGGGTTCCCAGATAACGGTGGGAGGGGTTCACATCGGCGTCGAGTCGACGATGAAGTACCTGGGACTCGTCCTCGACAGCCGGTGGAACTTCGCGGAGCATTTCCGCCGTTTGGCTCCCAGACTGGAGCGGGCCGGGGCTGCGTTGAAGCGGCTCTTGCCCAATCTAGGGGGGCCAAACGCCTCCTGCCGGAGGCTCTACGCGGGGATCGTGCGGTCCATGGCCCTATACGGGGCGCCGGTGTGGGCGCCTACATTGAGGCGCCAACCAGCTCGCAAGCTGAGGGCGTCCCATAGGGTCATGGCGATCAGGATGATCCGAGGATATCGCACGATCTCCGGCGAGGCGGCGGGCCTCCTTGCCGGATTACCGCCATGGGATCTGGAGGCAAAGGTCCTCGCGCAGATATGGGAGTGGCGCGAGGAGGCCAAACGCCGGGGCGTAACTCCGCTGCCGCGGGAAATCGCGGCACAGCGGACAGAGCTCCGGCGGGATCTCATGGTGACATGGAGAGAGCGATTGTCGCAACCCAGTGCTGGGCACGCCACGATTGCGGCGGTAAGTCCCCTCTTTGAGGAGTGGTTTGAGAGGCGGCATGGCGTCCTCACCTTCCGCCTGACGCAGGTCCTCACCGGACACGGTTGTTTCGGGAGGTTCCTGTTTCGGATAGGGCGGGAGGAAACGCCCGGGTGTTTCCACTGCGAAGATCGCCCTGAGGACACGGTGGAGCACACGGTGGCGGTCTGCCCTGCTTGGGCGGAGCACCGCCGTGTCCTCGTGGAGGCGATCGGCGGCGGCGATCTCTCGCGTCCGGCCCTGGTCCAAGCCATGGTACGGAGCGAGAGGGCATGGGGAGCCGTCACCTCCTTCAGCGAAGCAGTAATGCTCGCGAAGAGGGAGGCGGCGCACGTGAGGGAGAGGCAGCATATGCGCCCTCGCGACCCCAGCCGCCGCAGGATACGGAGACGCCCTGGGCGTCGGGAATCCCAGGCCGATTTCCGGCCACCGTAGGCATGGGCTTGCGGACGGCGAGTAATGGGTAGCTCGCTGTCCGGTAAGGACCAAGCCCAAGTCGACGGCGCGTTGTGTTCCACGCGCGCCTCAAAGAGATGTCAGCACAAAAAGTGATGGGACCCGCAAGGGTCGATGCCTGCCAGGGGTGCGGGTTTGTTCGAAAGAGACACCACAGCCCCTGGCTTAAGGGCTACTGAAGGAACACGGGTGGGTTTTAGTCAGTAAAAGTCTGACACGCCCTCCTGCTCCACCCAGAGCGGGAGAAGTTATTTGATGATTTCCCACCCAAAAAAAAAAAAAAAAAAAAAAACACCGTTATTAAAAAAAAATGATATTTTTTCTATAAATCTATTAAACAAATGGTTTTATAGTAGGTAGATAGATTCTACATACTACCTAAACCTTCGAATATTTTTATTCGTTAAACAGTGCCCAAGAGCTAGCCGTAAAAGAATATTAACCAGTTTTTGAACGAATGATTCACCTTCAGTTCTACCAACATTATAAACTGAGGCGCGAACTACAAATAAACACATTACAACCTACTTTGCGTCGCGCAGTCTGTTAAAAGGTTTCTATCTCAGGTTCACAATGATGTCAGGTACGAAGTAACCTACATCTATGGTTTTATTGTGGCTTATTAAGAACGCCAAGACACTGGTTATTGTCTCTACTTCTCTCGTCGCAACTATAAGAATTGAATAGCCCATGCTGCGGTCTTGTATCTGTTTAGTTTCAACAAGGTGGTAGTGATGCTGACGTCCAGGGTGTGATCCACTGACTTTTCATTTTTGTCACTCATGGCGGCTGTTTGATCAATACAGCGTGTTTGGGAGTTGGTTTGCAAAAACACGAAAATACCCAAAAAATGCAATATTCTATTACACCATAACAATTGCACATTTAAAATTCACGTTACATTTACCATGTCACATTTATAAATAGATTGAGAAAAACGTTGTTTTGTGTTTAGGCTTAAACCTCTGGATTAGCAGAATCTATCCGTTGGTATGAGTTGAATAACACTGAGTTTCTGAATGGCTGAAAGACTGTAAAACTCATGTTTACGGCTGTGATAGGTTAACTGCAGTAAAAACCGCTTATAAAATCTTGAGATGACATTTGACAGCATAATATGAAGCGTTGTCCAAATGTATGCGATCGTCACGTTCATTTTGTTCGGCGAACCTGAACACGTTGACGCGCCTACCGGTTTTCGGAACAATTAAATGAAAAATGATTACGAGGATCGCGACGATTGCATTTATTAGAACACGACTTTAAATTTGGATTTTGGAAGCCACCGTTTCAAGATTTCTGATTCTATAGAGGACATACTTTAGAGGTCTAAGCCTCACACTTCTTTACTCATTAAATACACCGTAAAATGACTATGATATAATTATTTTTTAAGGTTTATGCATTTTATACCTAAATCTTAGTAGACATTTAATAGGTATTCTGTATGCATAATAACATTTTAAAGTTATTTTTAAACAGTGTCAACTTATTTGATTTGCATTAAAAGTTTGTTCCGTTTTGTTCATTTTGTGAGATAATTGTCAATTACCATACTTATATATTTATTGAGATAAATTATTGATTTATATATCAAAAATCTAAATAACCAGCAAGAAAAAAAAACAAGTATACCAATATTACAAAATACACACAAAATGTCCAATTACAAAGTACCTACTTACCTACTTTTAAAATAATTTATATATTAAATATTTACATACAATGCGGGTTAAGTATAGAAATTAGGTATGTCACAGCTGTTATGTAAAGTCCAGTGTATTAGATTTGTCAGTTTAAATAATTATATTAATCATAATTAATAAATAATAATCATCATCGAGTTTTCAGTTCGAGTTAACGATAAGTAAAATTATTCAAGCATACCAAATTTGTAAAAAAATCCTTAAAACATAAAATAGGTACAAAATTTGTGATATGCAAAAATAAACTTGTAAAACTTATAATATCATTGCTTTCAGGCATAAGATACTATATTTTCACATTATACACTTTGCACTGAGTTTCTATTTACTTTCCATTCGGAAAAAAATAGCGCGCGCCATGTAGCTCTAATTTTTGTAGACATAAGGTTTAAAGTACAATGATGAATTGTGAAATGTTACAACTTTAGCAAATATTTAAAACTGTCTGAAAAAAACTACCTCTATGCATATTCCCCAATATAAAAACAAATATCAAAACACCATTTCCCAAATTAAATAAATAACTCAACAACAAATCTTAAATTACAAATAACAAAACATTACTGCACATCTGCCTTTACCTTCGGGGAAAATAGGCGTGATGTTTATCTTAAATTACATTACATTAGGAATGCTTAGGCATATAATTTTTCAGTGGGTCCAGGATTTTTGGTCGAATCAACAGTTAATTACTCAATATCTATTCCATACTTTTCATACAAATTATAAAACATACAAGCAATTTTAAATCCAATAAAAAAGTCACGTCCCAAACTACAGTACGACAGTTTAAGATATGTCTGCGTAATTTTTTCTCAACATATTCTGCTCTTCACAACATAAAAGTATCCATTCAAGCAGCTGCATCCAATACAATGGCACATAAAAGGTCAGAACATCCATAGTAGAATAAGTGCTTGCAAAAAAAAAAATGCTTGACAATCGCCATTCAGACGGATATTTTGCCTAAAATCCTAGGTTTGGTGCGGAAGACGTACAACGGAGTGTTGTGTCAAAACTTGAATCGAGCCTTTGCCCGACAATGGTCTTCGGCGTGATGCCGGTTTTTCAGTATACTTATGTATGTAGTTACAGTCGTTGCAAGTCACGAGCTCATGTCATGTGACTTTTATGTCAAAAGCTTACGGTTTAAATTGCAACTATTGACGAGCGCTCGTGAAATACAAAAACTTTACATTGCCAATTTACCATTTTCGACACTTATTCTCGTACGGAATTTAGTAAGTAGGAATGATATAAAATTTTAAATAAATAGGATTAAAATGCTTTCACTACATTTGACTTAAAAACTATTTTTAGAGTCTTATTGAGGTCTTCTTATTACCTACTAATATCGATATAGCACAATCATGTTTGTATGTATAATATACATAATTTAATTAAAATATTACAAAATGATTAATGATTTATCATTTCTATTAGAAAAAATGAGCAATATTCAACAAGTGATTAATAATATTCAACTAATAATTATTTAATAAATGCAATTTTAAAATTGTTATCATTATTGAAACGTTTAATTAGAGTTACAACTATTTGCTTACTTTGAGACAGTTCTTAAAACAATAGTTTGTTTTTTTGGATCTCTTTGACTGAGGTCGAGACTTGTCAAGATAATACAAATACATTAAAATGATACCGAATTTCCTTGAAATACTTCTATAATATACCGACACTTTCTACGTATATCCCGACCACTTCACGAAAATGCTCTTATTCATTTACTTATTTGCTTAAAAAAAGCATCACCACATACACTTATATTCATAAATAATCTAATACACTCCCAGACTCTTAAATCAAACCACCAAATTGAATATTTTTTTTAAGGTCGCTTTAAATGGGTACGAGTTTAAATTTGGAATAATGATGACATCAAAATGATAGCCAGTATTTCGGCATCAAAACTGCTTTCTTCACTATTTTGATGGCCTTTTTAACTAACATAGAAGGCGGAGTCCGGGATTGTATTTCAGGGGAAGAATTCAAACAGATTCCTTAAAATCGAATACAACCGACAGCACTTGTAAATAGCAAAAGATTTTTTTTTTAATGCTAATAGGTTTTGGAACTAGTTAAACTGTGTAAAGTTTCTTGCGTTTTTACTTTCCTTTTTTCTTTTCATAAAATAGCGCGATTAATATTAATTTAAAATTCCTTGTAAGAAGTTCGATAGTAGAAAATGTTCACTGTATTTCCATAATAATCTATATACATATAGAAATTTTACCAGATATATAACACGAATTATCATTAAAACATACATAAAAAGCGCTAAGTTTTCATGATCTACGTAAAACAGCGAATTAAATACTTATTCTAGAACGAATACAGCCTATTTTCGCTTATCACCTATTTTTGAGTATTTTCGAAACGGCTAGCATTGTAAAGCTTCCTAATAGGTAAAGAGTTGCCGGTATCGAAGCCAGGAGCCTGTATCTTTCCTCTGTAACAGAAAAAGATTGGGAATTATTAGTAAAAGATCTTTTGTGTAGAAAAAAAGGTAAAATCCAATCAGCACACAAAATTCCAGTGCAAATGGTGTAATGAGCCGACTCAAATAATTTCGTTTGAAAAGATGCGAAATTTTGTGATATCAGAACTAAAAATATTAAGTTATTGTTTAGTTATGAACTACTCATAAGACCAGTAAGTTTACTCAATGAAGAAGTGAATTGAAAAAAAAAAACAATAATAATTGAAAATACTTATCGTTTGAAATCACAAAATTCCGCAAAATCAGGGCCGCACACGTTGACATTGTAGCACTTTTTTACACTTCCAATATAATATTTACGTGTACTTATAAAAGTAATGTCTTTATAGTTATTGCAAATCACGAGCGAGCATTACAAGACTTTATTCTCACTTACAAAAGGGTCAAATTATAATGATAGACACGCGCTCGTGAATTGCACCAACTATTGCAATTGTGGTTAAACATTAATAAATAGTCATGGTCACCGAATATTATTTGGCCAATGGAATGTGCTCTATTAGTTAAGCTGAGAATACAACTGCAATTGCGCAATCGTAGTTGTGTAAACAGCCTAATTCGATTATTTCCACAATTTTTTCATCACATGCTTTGTTGTCACCGTGCCTGTGCGTGTACTTAATTTAAAATTGTGTACTTAAACTATATTTAAAATCATGGATTAATCCAATGAGGACTAGAATTGATTGTTGCATAATTTTTATTTTCATATCGTTTCAAAGCAAATTCGTTATCTATTATCTACTTATCATAAACTGAAGATTTATCTTTATTGGGGTATAAAAAACATTTTTTCTATGATTTAGTAGGCAGTGTGCTATCGACTGCCCACTAGATAACACGTCTCATCTGGAGCCTAATTGGGTGCATGCAAAATAGTTTTCGGATTAAATAAAAAATGCAAGTTCGTATAATAACAAAAATAAAAATAAAAAACTCATGCAATGAAATAAGACGTTCTTTTCATGAGTCATGCAAAATTAAGTCGTGCAAGGAGTAACCAAAAATAAATTAAAGACCCAAAAAGGATAAATAAATATTTTTATTCAATATTCAAGTTAATACCAGTCTTATTTTAATGTTAGTAAAACAATAACAATATAGACGTCACAATATTCTAGCGAAAATTAGGAACTAAAATTATAAAGCACAATTTATTTGAAAAGGGTCACATGATTGAAAAGGGATTTTTAACATATTTTTAATTCGATATATAATAATCTATAGGACTTATTCGAATTAAGGAACGAATTTACTAGAGTTTCCGTATTAAATACTGATTTAAAAGTACTTTAAGAATAAAATCGGTGCATGCAAAGTCTTAAAAGGTCCGAAAAGTGATGAGTAAGTTAAATTGTTTGTTGTAAGTTACACTTTTTATTGTTTTAAACATAAAAATAAGCTCTTAAAGATTAAGATAAAAACTATTGTAGATTATTGTTCATTCGATTTTTTTTTTAAACGACCCAATTCATCTAATGCAGTGCTATTTCTACAAATTTGATATTGTTTGTACTTGAAACAATAATATACTTACTTTAAATGTCTTTTAATAATTTTTGGAACAGAAATACATCAAAATTTGGCTTCAAGGAGTATCGCTATCTTTATTCATGAATTTTTAACAAACTAATTCTAGTACTTTTGACTTTTAAGTACAATACGCCTAATAAATTTCAAACATAATTCGAAAATATCACATTTTAATAATAACAAGTAGTAACAAGAACTACGCAACATTTAATAACACCTAATTATATTCGTTGTAATTCGTCTTTTTGACGTCATTCGACATACATTTGACTTTTGGAGCTATTTTCCAACCTAGAATAAGGATTCGATTTGTCTTTTCATTTTTTATTTTAATTATATTTTATTTATCAATCAGTGGGACAATTCCGGTAATTTTAAAAACGTTCACCGTCTGATCTCAGTCTCAATCTGTCGAAAATTGCTCGAGTTTTCCCACATTATTGACAAGTTTTTTTTTTTTTTTTGTCGCTGAGACAACGACTACACTTAGTAAGTTTTTAATTACGAGAATTGGTCATCTGATATTTGAGCGTGCATTCAGCATAGTTGTTCAAGAAACCACGCGTATTAATAAAATCCTAAATCTTCATAGGATCTTTACTCTGGCATTCCGTAGCTAGGCCGCAATAGCCCAAATGTAATAAAAATATTTATTTTAATTACTACACAAAAACTCACAGAACACATTCACGTTAGAGGACTGGAGATTTTATTGTATATAGACTTAAACAAAGCCGGGAGTTTGTCGAAGTGGATTTTTTTGCTCAAACTCGCGGCCCCTATACTAAAGGCTGAAGTCAAAAAGACTGGCTCAGCTGTCACATGGGACCTGACACGTTCAACCATAATAGGGTTGTCATCACTATCGAATATAATCTCCGGATCGTTCTCGATAATCTCTTCAATCGATTCCCAATTCGTTTGCACCTTTTTCTCGATAGGGCAACACTCGCACATGCCGTAATCACATTCCTTTTTACTCATAAAATAGTCGATATCGTCTAAAATAGTACGTTCGCCTACGCGTTTCTTAGTCGGGACAAATATTGAGAATTTACGGGCTGAATATTGTAGTAATTCTTCAACGTAGTGGTTGACACCTTCGTCAAAGTTTTTGTCGTTTTTAATTTCTAGTAAGGTTAAGTTATGGGGTTCAAAGAGTGAGTTCTTTCTACTGTCGGGCAGAGACGAGACATCAAGACTTTGCTGCGTTGGCATCATGCTACACTTTCGTTTGGCCTGACCTGTCATGGTGAATGATTTTTTAGTTGTCGCCCAGCCGAGTGATCGTTGTACTGCCATCTTCCATTTGGTGTATCTTGCGTCGCGATCTGGAATGTTTTTTTAAATGAATACACTGTTCAATCAGTACAAAAAATATATATTTAGAAAGTCACTTTATATGTATTTCGCAAAGATGAATGAACGAAAAAGCAGTGGTGGCTCAGTATAACAATGGGAGTGATAATTTCCGCGAATTAAGAGTTCCAGGTCGCAGGTTCGAAACCCAGGCAGACGGTTTCATCATCATCGTTTCAGCCGAAAGACGTCCACTGCTGAACATAGGCCTCCCCCAAGCTCCGCCACTTCGACCGGTTCTGTGCTTCTCGCACCCAGCGGACTCCCGCGGCCCTCACAAGTCTGACAGACGGTTTACTTTGAGTAAATTATTTCATCACCACTGCTCTCAAAACGGTGAAGGAAAACATCGGGAGGAAACCGGCATATCCTAGAAAAAAAAATCAAAGTCTACCAACACGCAGGGTGGTGGATTACGCCCCACTCCCACCCACCGAGATGAAGCCTGTGCCCCAGCAGTGGGAACATTATAGGCGGTCGGCATTAATCGGCACAGCCGGGCGGCAAAATCGAATATAATATGTAGTAATTGCTTAGGGTCGGCTTTGCTGTTCAACTAATGTGCCGACTCGACCGTCTAGCACGCCTTACATCTGTAAAATGTACGTACCGTCATCGGTAGTGGTAGGTAGGAAGGTATCGTTGAGTGTCGCGTGCGTGCGCCACTTGTCCGTACTCCACACGCCGACTGCTCCGCCGGCAACCACGGCGACACCCAGCGTCGACATGTCCCACGCTTGGGCACGTACTACACACGAAAAATAACATAATTAGTTACGAAAGATGAATCATTTTACCCCATGTCTCACTTGGTGCTTTTTTTAACCGACTTCAAAAAGAAGGAGGTTATCAATTCGACGCATGTATGTTCGGGCATAACTCCGTCATATATAGGTAAGACAGATTTGCAAAATTCTTCTTTTGTTCGAAAGGGGTTTATTCCGAAATGGTCCTATTTAAATTTCATATGGATCTGATCATGAGTTTCGGAGACAGACAACGAAACTCTTAAAAAAATGACACCAAATCATTCACGATTGCTGCTATCGCATAAATATGCATTGCTTTGACCGCAAGGATGATGAAATTTCTAATTGGTGTGGGGTTGGTACTAAAAAGTGAAAAATAAAAGCAAATTCCAAAAAAAAATAACAACCAACTTCCGGAAAAACACTACAAAGTAAAAAAATTAAGTACTTTAATTTCGGAAGTCGGTGACTTTGGATATGTATTGTTTTTTTTTGTCACCACAGCCTTCCGAAATGAATTAAATAGAAGAGTTTTTTTTATTTTATTTTTTATTCGTTCAATATTAAAATCAATACTTACACACAGGTATCCCGATGAGGTCTGCTTGCAGCTGCATCAGTAAATCATTGGAAGTCATCCGACCATCTACGTGAAGTTTAGCTAATGGCATTCCGCAGTCTTTGTTCATTGCTTCTAAGATATCCCTGAAGATTTAACATTTTATTAAAATACATCACTCTATTGAATTTTGTAGTCGGAAACTATCTATTTATTTCACATCCATATACCCACGAAAGAGTGTGCTACTTTGCTTTGCTAGCTAGAAATATTAACATGAACTCTTTATTAATATTGCGGTATTTAAAGTGAGTTATGTACCTCGTCTGGAAACATACAGCTTCCAAAGCTGCTCTTATGATGTGGTTCTTAGTCGTAAATGCAGTCAGACCGCATATAATTCTGAAACAAAACATTTATTAGCAACGAAACGAAAAAAAGCGTTCAAGGTTCATGTGACTTGTAAAATAATAAAAAGAGACAACGAGAGAGTTTTCATGGTTTTAGATGTTACTGAAGTCGATAGTAATAATATAAATAAAAAATAAAGTTGGGGCTGCGATTTTTTTGTTTTTGTTTTGGGTGTCGTTTTTATGGTTTATGAGGGTGCTGAAGTGAGGTTAAAGTAAAGTTTGAGTATTTTATAGATAGATTAAATGACGTTACTTTCGGAGTTTAAGAAAAAGCGTAAGGAAATTAGTTCCGGACGGGGTCGCCCCGACCCCAAACGTTTTTATTACATTTACTAGCTTTTGCCAGCGGCTTCTCCCGCGTCGAGGTCGAAAATTTTCCCACAGTAACCTACTACCGGGATAAAAACTATCCTATATGTTAATCCAAGTTATAAACTGTGCACCAATTTTTTTCAAAATCCGTTCAGTTGTTTTTGCGTGATTGAGTCACAAACATCCGAACATACAAACTTTCACATTTATAATATTAGTAGGATGGACCGTTTCTGTATAATGTGTGCCTACCCTCTAGCGTCCTTCCTCCAGTAGGGCGCGTACAGGCCGCTGAAGGCCGGCACGAAGTACACGTCGCCCGTAGAGAACACCTGGCCGGCGATGTGTTCCGTGTCCAGGACTACGTCTTTGATCAGGCGAAGGTTGTCGCGAAGGAATTTCATTGCACCGCCTGCTACGGCTATGGAACCTGGGAAAGAAAAAAAAAGATATTTTTAATGGTGTTTTTTTTTCCTGAATCGTATATTTAACTGGTTTTTAAGTACTATTTATATTATTACCTATTATTATTATTACCTAAAAAGAAATTAAGTCGCAGTACAATTTTTTTTTTTTATTCACGTCTTACAGGTCTACCTTGGCGGTTATTAGCTGCTTAACCTGACTTGCCTGTGGCTGCCTCAACAAATTAGGCCCGCAGCCAGTGCTTCAAAAGCGTGTAACTTTTCCATTTTTCCACAGATTTGTTTTATCGTAATTTTTCTTTTGCAGTATTTTTTTTTAAATATGTAGGTACCTACTAATTCATGTACCTAAGTTTATCATTATCTTATGATGCTGAAATTATTTTCAGCCGAAAGACGTTCACTGCTGGACATAAGCCTCCCTCCAAAAGAGGGGGTTTTGCCATAATCGCCACGCTTGGCAGGCGGGTTGGAGATAGCAGTATAGTGGTAAAATGCACAGAGAACGCTGCTGCCCATTCTCTAGTAAGCCCTAAGTTTATAATAATTTTCAAATACTGTATTTTTTTGTTGTAACCAATATTAATCCAGCTTTAGAAAGACATTAGTGTCTACTCTTTTGTTCACCATCTAAACTAAAATAAGAGTAATGCTATCTCTTACTGACCGCCCACGAAAGAAAAAGACAATTGACGCTTAAGAACTGTCAAATTAAATTACGCCTCACCTTGAATTTGGCGTGATTTTAAACGTGATGAATTTTAATATTTCTTTCATTATTTAGAAAAACGTTCTACAGGAATAATTTGGAATCGTTCCATATTTTGGGTTGTCAATTCAACTGCATTTTTTAATTTTATTTATTTGTTTTGCTACTTCAGTACTTACCCTCGAGTGCATATACAGCGGGTGTGTTCGGGCCTAGCTTGTACGCCACGGTGGTGATAAGACCGTGTGTGGACTGCACGCGTCGAGTCCCCGTGTTGTACAGCAAGAAACAGCCACTCCGGTAGGTGTTTTTGGCCTGGCCTGCTTGTAGACAGTTTTGGCCTACTAAGGCTGATTGTTGGTTGCCTAGTATCTGTTTGAGAGAAAAATCAGTATTCATTAAAAAGTTGTTGTTGCATTATTTTTTTACACGGTTGAGGCGGTAGATTTTGTTTAAAAAATTTAAACTGTGGCTTTGATGTTTTTCAGATTTAAATTTAACTGAACTAATTGTCATATAATTTCTACGTCACTACAGCAATAATACAAATACTACTATCCTTTCATACTCCTTCTAAGAGCTACTTAATCTTCCGAGTGTGAGGGTTCGATTCCCAGGAAGAGACGAAGTGTTATAGGGTTTTTCTATTAGGAATTTCTCAGTAACAGATCTGGATTTGTGCCTGGTTGACGGCAATAGGCTCGCCTCTTATTTTTAAGCTATTGCATAGCTTCTATCGCGGGCCTTGAGCGTGGAGACTGAATCCAGAAATTCCGTAACGAAAATAACCTTACTCCGTTGCTATGCAACAGTCCGACATGTTGCCTAGCAACGAAATGACATGTTAAAATTGCAATTTTGACTGCTTTATCTGAATTTTCATACACAACATCGTATATTTATGGATAGTTTATGAAATATTCATACCGTTTTAGCAGTTTTTATTTACCTCGAAATATGTTCACTTCTCACTCTTACTAAAGCGGTTAAACTACGCTAAAAAGAGAAGCACTTAGTATTTATAGTCCGTAAAATACAGTTGGTGGTCTGATAAGAACCAACATTTTGTAAAAAGTGACTCCTATATTTGGTCGTGTTACTTAACTGTTACTGTCCAGTGACCATTATAAATAAACCTAAAATGTATTATATTTTTCTTTATGGTAATTTGTCCGAAGGCCTATATTATCTTTGGTTTGACGGAATTCATCGCAAAATATTCCAGGTTTATTTATAAGTTTGATAACCCAACAAAGATGAAATCAATTTTATTGAGAGTAATTTGCCAGGTTTGAAATAAAAAATAATTTAAAATAATATTTTGGAAAAATATGCAACCATAAAAAACTACAGTGATCGTCTACGGACACCTTTGATCAACATTGTCTTTGGTTTGACGTTTGACGGGATTGGTCGCAAAATGTTCCATGTGTTTACGACCTTATCCTTATAGCAATAAAGATAATATTCAATTTAAAGTAATTTGGCTGATTTGTTTGTTGACATTTTACAAATTTCGTATTTTTGTAATTTTTATTTATGTTCGAAAGAAAACACTTTTCGTATGAAATTACGAAAGGTGAACTGGTGAATAGTAATTGCATTTTTTTCGAAAGTGTGTGTTAGTGTTTACGGCGTATTAGTGTTTATATTCAATTTATGTATTAGTACAGTTTTTTAGTGTGGGTAAAATGGATAAACCGAATAGTTTTATAGTTAGCTAGTTAGTTCGCTTAGTAGTTAGCTCGTTGTAGGTTGCAGCAGTAATATATTTTTAGATTTGGTATCTAGTTAGTTCGTGAATAGTAAAACGTTTGAAAAACAATTACCATTTCGTGGATATAGGTGGTCACTACGTGACCTCCAATTAACATGTAAAGCGAAATTGTCAATTAAAACCAATCAATCTGCCTAGCCTTGTACAACTAAAATTATAACTGCATAAGTTGATAAAAAATGCTATGCAATAGCTTTACCGCGGCAGTCCCCGAGTGCCACACGTATATTTTTTTAAATAATATAATATAATATCCTTTATTTATAAAATACTACAAATTTTTACAAAGTATCGTAACAATAACCATTTTTTTTTGCGTTTTTATATAGATTTCAACTCACCCCAGATATCCTGATCCCGTCTACAATGGAGCCATCTTTCACGGTGCCGTATACTTCTGAACTACTGCGAATTGTGGGCAACGAGTCTCGATGGATGCCGAATAACCTAGTAACATTGACAGATCTTTATTATTACACGAACTTAAAATACAAATATCCACACATCATCGTTTCCCAACTGCATTGGGGTCGGCTTCCAGTCTAACCGAATTAAAAAAAAAAAACAATAACAAAAAACTTTGTTTGTCTGTCTCTTTTTATCGACTAATCCCTGAAACAGCTGGGCTGATTTTGACGGGACTTTCACTGGCAAATAATTTATGTTTTAACGGCTTTTGTTCCGATAGTACATTCCTGTAGAATAAACTATTTAGAAATACTTATTCCAAAAAAAAAAAATCGTTTCATATTCTCAAACTTTTCTGTCTTTTCTTTTTCTTTTTTCTTTTCTTTTTAACTTGTCTGTTTAGTGACAGTGAACAAAATATTACATTCGACCCTTACCTCATCAAAATAGGGTCCCAATTCAAAGTTTCCAGATTCATGAGCAGAGTTCTAGAAGCATTAGTGACGTCAGTGATGTGCAACCCGCCGTGGGGACCACCGGTCATATTCTGAAATAGAAAAATACTTTGTTATATACCTATCTATACAGGGTTATTTTAAATTAGCTAGCTAAACTCCGCATACGTGGTGGGCATTGAAATCTAAACATGGTAAAACAAAAAATAAATTAATGTCTATGCATGGCAGGGGGGAGCGACGAGCCGAACGGCATGGCACTTGGAATCTTACCACGACAAAGACACTGCGTTTGTTTCAACTTTTCAAAAAAAATCATCTGTTCCATACATTTTGACCGCGTTGGTATTACACTTTTCTATGAAACAGCTAATTGTTTTTGTACGCTAGCGGGTCTAGAATTATATGCTGAATTTTTAACCAGTTTGCGCACTGGTTAAAAAAAATATCTTGCAGACAAGGTTATATTTATTTTAGGTATATGTATATGTGTAAGTATGTATGGTCCAAGTATGTATGTTAGTATATTATTATTTGTTTAATTAATTTAGTGAATTATTGGTTTTGGTTATAAATGTAGTTTATTTTCCCTTTTACTCTTACACACGTTGTCTACATCTCTTTATGTTTTCTCCTATCGCAGGTATGCTGGAAGAGATTTCTTTAGAAATAAGCATCACCTCTGTACCTATTTTTCTGTTCTAATCTTCTTGTCTGTTTATTTAGTGTGTACATAAATGGTTAAATAAATAAATTAATTAATTAAATTTACACACACTGCAATTGCAGCAATTTGCAGGTGCACTATAGTGTGCACGTTTTATTTATTCGCTCCTGGAATTCAGCATTTAACATAGAATTGTCAACAATTATTAATATGATGTTTTATTTTGGATTGTAGTCACTTGAATTAATATCAGGTTAAATATTAGATTTTGTGTTTAACTTTCACAGGAATGGTATCTATATGCTAACACGATAAAACGGAACATAACAATATTTATTTCCTAAGTTACGTTATAGGTATTTTGTACCGACTTTTTTCTAGTTGTTTTCACTTTACGTGTTTATCAGTGCAAACTTATAAATGGCCTTCAGTTTCATATTATTTAACAACACTGTTTAAGTGAGCTGTAAGTTTCCCGAATAGAATAAAATAAAAGTTTTTCTGAAGTTATGTAACTTCAAGTAACAGAAATAACAACGGTCAGTGACTTCCAAAAATTGTTAAATGCTTAGCCTTTGGCCAAATTAAAACCCAGCCACGGGAAGTGTCAACGTGTCGGAAGAGTTCAAATTAAAATAACTTTTGTTTTTTTCGGAAGACGGTTTTTTATTTTTATTTTAACAAGTTTTTATCTGTACTAGATTAGAAAGAAAGAAAAAGTATTTATTGTGACTCGCACAGAAAGATCACTTAGCAAAATAAACACACACATAGTACAAAAATTATAAAAAAAACAAATTTATTTGAAGTAAAAATAATTAAAAATAAAACAGAAAGTCCTGCACTAGGCCAAAAGGCTCCTACCTCAGCATAATGCTGCGACATTTAAAAAGTGTCGCAGCGCTGGTATTCTGGTAGGGCCCGAGCGATGTGATGTCACGCAGGCAGTTACAGTATAAATAAAATTAAGATTACTACTCACCCACACAATCCAGGTATCAACCGTTCCAAATAACAGGCTCTTATCCCGACTGGCGCGCCTCACTGCCTTAACGTTATCCTTCATCCAACGCATCTTCAAGGCGCTAAAGTAAGGGGATATCGGCAGACCACATATGTTCTTGAAGTAATTCTTGTTGCGGTCGGGGATCTTGGCTAGAATCGCGTCTACCGTGCTGTCTGTACGAATGTCGTTCCAGGCTGGAATTAGGAAATTAAATTAAATTAAACTTTATTTCAGACTAACGTCCATATTTTTGTTAGTATTTTGGTGTTAGTAACAATAATGCTTAGAAATATAGGTTAGTATTGTTAGTCGTGTAGCAGCGATCATTTTTAGAATGCTGTTGTCACTACCATGCAAACGCTGTAGCATGGAGCCCGCTTTCTTTCTCATGATGGCATGGAAACCATCTGTGCGGGTCTCCGCAAACATTCCCGAGGCGCTACAACGCCATGGCAGTCCCAACAGCATCCTAAAAGCATTATTAAATTGCACACGCAGGACGCTGTTAGCTCGACGCGTGTATGCCACCCACAGGCCACCCATGTAAAACGCCTTAAAAAGGAAATGCGCAGGTTTTGAATTTTAATTATTACCTTACTTAGATACAACGAGTAACATAATTAACGCAAGACCTCCAACCCAATTAGAGTATTGAGTTAAAAGCATAATACAAAACCCAAAACAATTTTTTTTTAAAGCTTACTGATATTATTAAGAAAAACGTGTCGACCCAAACATTACTTTATGCATTTAAAATTGAGTCTTATTTCTTCTCTTCCATAAGATTGAATTTTTTTTGGCTCAATCAGTGGTAGGTATGGCAAAATACACAATTAAAAAAAATCTCATATTAAAAGTTACTGAAAGCGATTCAGTCGACAATTAGGAACAAACTACTTTCAGGTCTTGCGTCTATTCTGTTACACCTTGTATAGGTAGACTACATATCAATGAAATCCTAACTTAAATATTATGAATGCAAAAGTAAGTAAATTTGTTTGTCTGTTACGCTTCTTAGCGTGTCGATGGCAAAAATAACACACAAATTATATATTTAACGCATATTTTTTTTAGCGCTTACACGCTGAAACGGTCAAGGAAAACATCGTGAGAAAACCGGCACGTCCTAGAATCAAAAATTCGAAGACATGTGACATCTACCAACCCGCACTGGGCCCGCGTGGTGGATTACGGTCCACTCCCTCTCATGGAGAGAAGGCCTGTGTCCCAGCAGTGGGAACATTATAGGCTGATTATATGAATTTGTTAATTACATATTTATACAGCAATGCAGCATATCTTATGGATACAATCTGTCAAATTTCTTTGATAGTTTTTCAACTTTATTGCAAAGGAATAAAGTTCATGTTCAATTGGGAAAATTTGACGGTTTGAAATGGCTTGACCTGCTGGCGTCTGTACCATGCCGATTATTGTTGAACTGTAATACCTATCTAAAAAATCTCTCATGTTATAATAATGTTGCATGCCTATTATAAGGTAGATTGTACAAGGATCACCCATATTTTAACTGTCATCTTATTTACTGTACCTGCAATCTATGCAAATAAATTTTTTACTTACTTAAATATGAGAATGTGATCATCATCATCTGCCTAGCTTTTTGTTGAGGTCTGCTTCCAGTCTAACCGGATGGATGCAGCTTTATACGAGTATTTTACGTGGAGCGTCTACCTATATACCCCTTGGTAAAACTGGTTGTCAGACATTCGGGCTTCTGACGATCCGTAATGACTGTCAATAAATATGAGAATGTCTGTTCATGAAAAAGTAAAAAAATATATAAATACCTATTGCTGCATGCAACGGCTCGCCCGTATATTTGTCCCAGGCTATTGTGGTCTCCCTCTGATTCGTGATGCCCAAGGCCACTATGTCATCTTTGGTATAACCTGAAAACAAACAATTTACACTATAGTGTCATTGTAAACGAAAAATAAAAAAACACAGTTGCGCAAATTAATATCGCAACTGAAAATGTTTAAAGGTCAAATAACAGACAACAATTGTTTATTATTTTCTTGGGTTCAAAACTGAGTAATTCAACAATTACCTACTTATCATTTTTGAAGGTAAAATCACCTGATTTGGGTACAGAGTCAAAACAACTATCTGTTCCTACATAAGAAAACATATATTTTTAGGTTCGGTAATTAAAACTATGACCGAAACTCAAAATCAATCCGATTGTTTTTTTTAGGGTTCCGTACCTCTAAAGGAAAAAACGGAACCCTTATAAGATCACTTTGTTGTCCGTCCGTCCGTCCGTCCGTCAGTCCGTCCGTCTGTCAAGACCGTTTTTCTCAGGAACGCGTGGAGGTATCAAACTGAAATTTCTATATGATACTTAGTTCTACTGTCCCTGGAAGCTGTAGAAAAATCAACCTTCTAAGTCAACGCAATCAAAAGATACAGCCATTTAGGCCGCAAAATTCCGCAAATTTTCGAAACTCGCACGGGAATCAAAACCTACAGGGTACTTCCCGTGAACTTAGAATCTTGAAATTTTGTACGAAGTCACGTCTTATAGTACAGATATAGGAAAAATTACGAAAACCGAAAATTTTTAGTTTCGTCATATAAAAAAAAATATTTTTGACAATTTTGAACTTTTACTTATATACCCACAGGTTTGTACGGAACCCTCGGTGCGCGAGTCCAACTCGCACTTGACCGGTTTTTTTTATTTAGCACAGCCCTCAAAAACAAAAAAGGTTTGTAAACAAGCTAATTTCAAAACAAATTAATTCATAAAAACAGTTGATTGAACTGCGATAGTTAATGTATTCGATGACACTGATTCAATAATACACGTGTCATTTGATCATTCCAATTTATTTTTTTGTGTAGGCCTACGCTTTCTCACTCGCTTTTCACCCAAACTCTTAACTTCCTAGGTAGTATTTTAAGAGCTACTCAGAAACTTTTTTTTTAAATTCCGCGAGGCAATTAAAAAACAATCACCATACATCATAATATTTCTGATCACAAGACAGGGAAAGAGTTATTTTAATTTCTGAATTGTTTTTTTTTTATTACTGATGCTTTTAATGTCCACGTCTTTTTATATCGTTCTCACATGTATAATTTCAACATGAACGATGTTAAGTACCAATTTTTTCTTACAATATTTTGATTTAAAATTATGTTCGTGGAGTTTCTTGCCCGTTCTTCTACATATTTCTCTCTCTTCTGCTACGCTTTGGAATGGGCAACTAGGTTCATTTAACTGACGATCCCTTGACAAAGTATAGTGTTTTATTTGAAATTAATATATTTATATTAATATATTTATAATTATAGATATAGGTTACGAGTTACGTACTCAGAGCTTCCTCTTTTCTTTCTTTCTTTTTTTATTTATTTTATTTAGATCCGGCCTAATCAAAGGCATTTTGTTTATTCCAGTGACATTATATCGAGTGTTTTATTTATTTTGTATTGTATTGTAAATTACACACCATAATTCAATTAATAACTTGACATGACATGATTATAACTAATGTATTACCTATTCCTTAAATGTTTAATTCCACTGTTTTTACTACCTTCCTACTCGTACTACTGCAATCTGACTAAATGTGACTTTATGTGTGTTATTGTTTATTATATATTACTGTTAAATTGTGACATCATAACATAATGACTTCGAGACATGTATTTTTCTTAAATCTTTTATTACTGATATGTGTCATAATGTGTTTAAATTCGTTATAATAATATTAGTTTCCGTTAAAGTGATAATTATGATCATAAACTCAACAGCAAACCAACATTGTGCTTTGCAGTGCCCGGACAGGGTTCATGTACAAAAACCGACTAATATTGTAAAATGTGTGATGTGCATGAGAGCAAATAAATAAATAAATAATACTTTGAGTTTGAATTAAAAAGCAAGCGTCTTCTAAAATACGTAGTAAAAAAAGTAAGAGTAAAGTACTAAAGTAAGAACTTTAGTACTTACTACAATATTTTGTATTCGTTTTTATGAATGTTACAAGAGATAAGAGATAGTGGCCAGACGCTGACGTAATGGCTACTAATATGTAACAATAATATGCTTCAAATTTTGACGAGTCTCTGATATGAGAAAATTACGCTTTAAATATTGTGTCTACTTTACGACTTATTACTTCTTCTTAATAAAGTATTAGGCCATCTCAATTTGGGTCTAATGGCGATATGATTGTGGAATTTGCTAAAATAACAATATCATCCACGTATATCATATATCTAATTGAAACTCAGACAAATATATGTACGTATGTGATTTTTCAACACATTTATGCTGTGTATGAGCGCTAAAGGCCCGGATTGCTAACTAAAGGCAGGTACTATGTCAGCACCAACTGGTGGGGTTCGCAAGGATCGATGCGTGCCAGGGGTGCGGGTTGTTCGAAAGAGATACCGTGGCCCCTGGCACACAGGCAACTGAGGGAACACGGGTGGGTTTTAGTCAGTTACAAGTCTGACATGCCCTCCTGCTCCACCAAGAGCGGGAGAAGTTATATGATTTACCACTTTCAAAAAAAAAAACCGGCACTAGAGAAAAATCAATAACCTCTATGGGGTAAGTTAGTCCTTAGTATTCCATTTACATCTGATAATAAGCCTTACCTAACTCCACCAGCTGATCGCAGGCATTTTCCGCACACATTTTGATGTGGTGCATAATTTCTAAGGGATCCTGTTCCATCCAGCCCTCATGCGGCGTGATCTCTGTTTTGTCCATCTGGTAGGCAACCAGCTCATCTGACCGCCCTGCTTCATATATCTGAAACAGAAAAGAGAACCGTCTTTATATATGACTAGCTTTTACCAGCGGCATCGCCCGCGTGGTGGTCGGAAATTATCCCACGGGAATGTACTACCGGGATAAAAAGTATCCTATATGTTAATCCAGATTATAAACAACCTGTGTGCCAAATTTCATCCAAATCCGTTTAGCGGTTTTTGCGTGATTGAGTAACAAACATCTAAACATAAAAACTTTCACATAACATTCCTAATATTAGTAGGATATTATAATGGAATTTTAATGTAGTTTCGAATATTTGATGAACCAGTAAGCTTAGCTTGTGACGAACATATAAAAGCCGCTGGAAAAAACTTGTACCAAAGGCGAATTTGGTTTAGTAGCGTTATTTGGGAGAGGCCTATGTACAGTAGGCGAGTTCGATAATCGAAGTTGATTGATTGTTCATTTCGATACATAAATGGTATTGTTGAAAGTGCAGATCCGTGTCATTATTACCATGTGTGTTACTTATCTCCTTGATAAAGATACAAAAATCAAGCAGTGTGGCGATAACTTAGTCAAAAGTGGATACCTACTATCAACCATTGACTGCAATATCGTTCATCAGTAATGGAAAAAACGATTTGTACATAATCTGATAGTGGTTTTATAAACGTAATATTACAAAGTGGAAAGATTTGATTGTTGGTAATGGATAAACCCAAATACTTCTTAACCAATTTTCAGAATTCATTCACCTATGGAAAGCTACATTATTCCGGAGTAGTATGAGCTATAAATTTGACGCGGACGAAATCACAGGCGAAGTGTTAGTTCAGTATATAAGACCTATTGTTACCCCTAATTTTATTGATCAACAACAATATTTTTACGACATACGAGATACTGAAAATATACTGTCATAATATTACGTCAATATCAGAAGACTGAATCGCGACCAAACAATTTCAACAAAAAATAATGTATTTGCAAATCAAATGATATTTTTTTTCCATAACATAAACGCTCTTAGACAAAATAATAACAATCACAGCTAATATTTCAATATTTAATATTTAAACAATAAATACAATCAAAGTTCAAAGGTCTATTTGATTAAAATTGTTATCAAAACATTTGGGGTAAGTACGTAATCATAATCACCACGCCTTCTATCTATCCATGACCTCGTAAATATTTAATTTTGATGGTATTAATGTATAAATAACTACTATGTACTCTGTTGATAAAATATACTGCGATAGACTGGGTAAAATAATTGTATTAATTAGAATGACCTCTAATTAGGATTAGGACCATCAAACTGAAAATGCAGGTAGGTGGTCGGACTATAAAAAAAACTCAAAGGACCAATTATCACATCAGTGGTAACACATTGACCTTGAACTGGCCTAGCGTAGAACGGAGGTTCAAAAGAACAAGAGGTCAGTTTATTCTGATCTTGTTAACACTGATGTTTGATCTACCGACCGTCGATGCACATATTAAACATAATATCTCATAAAGTAGTTTCCCGACGTGTCCAGGGACACATTTAAACACAACTACTTAAAGCAATACTATTGATACAATATAAACAGAAAGTATGACATAATTTACCACAAATCTAACAGTCTTGGTGCCGTCGTCCACGACGCCGACAAGCGGCCGCTTGGAGCCGTCTCTCACAGGCATTTCGCTGCCTGAAAAAAAAAGAAATAAACTCTTATAATTTTAACAATCATCATTGTCGTCATTATCATCAGGCTACAGCAGTCCACTGCTGGACATAAGTATCTCCAATCGCATGCCATATTCACATCATGTGCTCAAAAATTGGTCAAAAGACGGGAGTGTTGCCGATAAAATGGGGATATATCAGCTGTCACATATCCATTGTTCCAAATAAATGTTAATCCAAAAACAATTAGGATACAATTACCAGGATAAAACACACAGTTGACAGTACCACACAAATCCTCTAGAAAATATCAATCAGAATTGCCAATAATATTGCTGAGATCACTGCAGTTGGATATCACGCACGAAACTAATTATTTCATCATCCTCACACACCGATAGACAAGAAGATTAAAGAAGGTTAACAAGTCGTTATCAATATTCAAGTCGTTAGGGTTATTATAGCAGACGGATTACCTACTCTAACGTTTGCACACATTACTAGAGAACTATATTAATCTTTATTGATTACAAATTCATAAACAAAATGTCGGTCCTTCTGTAAGCACCCTTCTCAAAGGCCAAAGAGCAAAATATAGTATTATCAGAAGTGATGAAATTGTATCTTCAATACTCAATACTCAATACTTTATTGCATTCCACATGTAGGTATTCTTAGATGGTAAACTTATAATTAGATCATGTGGACCCTGTCGGGCACATCAAAATAAGTAAGTTAGAGAGGAAGCATTTGATAATTTTTAAACATTTAGCAAAATCACTATATTATTATAACATGTAATTAATAATCTAAAATATAATCAATTAACATAAAAATAAATATAATTGACATAAAACATAAACAGGTACTAATGAGAATTGTAATAATAATGAACAGGTAAAATAAAATTTAAAGTTGTGGGAAACGTAACATAAGTTATGACTTTACAAGTTTGTCACTTAAATATTCATTAATCGAGTAATAGGTTTTATTAAGCAAAAAATGTCTTAGTTTTTTTAAAAATACGTTGATTTTCTCTTCTTTTTTTATTAGAGCGGGTAGTTTATTATATATTTTAATGGACATTACATAGGGACTTGTAGAGTGCATTTTTAGTCGAGAACTTGGACTTGAACTTGGAATCTTTTACATACTCTTTTAATATCTCCAATAATACGTCATTCGGCAGTTGAAGATGTCTACATTTCAAGGTGTAGACATCTTCAACTTTATGAAAAAAACAATCGAAGTATTAAATATCATTTTCCAAAAAAAGTATAATGAATATAAATTTTGATGGATGGAGAGGGAGAAAAACGCCAAAGAAATTATGGATGAATTGTGTGAGAAATGATATTGTGAAAGAGAAGAGAGTGAATGATAGCATGACGGGACGGACAAAGAATACAATGAAAATAGAAGAAGAAAACGTATTGCGTCGACCCCAATTAACATGGGACACGGACAGGGAGATGATATTGAGAACTTTCCATCAACTAAGATAGCATTTAGACGGGTAATACCCTGAGAAGGAGGAACATAATAAATGAATTATATTTAGTCATTGTCTACCATATAAATGTGAATTATCACAAATCCTTCACACAGTATTAAAGCTATTAAAATAATCTTTATTTTAATTACTGTATCGTTCGAACAAACTCTATGAGTGGTGTCGTAAAATAATAACTGTAAATGATAGTCTGCGTTGACTCATCTATCTTTGTGCATACAAAAAGTACAACGTTTGTTAGGCTCCAGTTACAATTATTAACCTGCTTGTTTTGTTTTGCTAGCATGAATGGATGCAGACCAAACTTCTTATACCTAGTCTTCGGCTTAAATGACCACACTAATAGCAAGATATACGACAAAACTTTGAGTTTCCTTTGCTAAGTAAGCGTCGCATTCCAATATGAACATTAACACACACATTTTCACAATTCCTATTCCACACGTTTTTTCCAACCCGCTTTTTAAACGAAGTGTACCTACGCATACATGATGAGAGTTAATTTTGATATGGCGATCGATACCGGCGGCTTTTACCCAAATTGAGGGGTTCGATAATTCACCTCAAGGAAATTCTTTTTCAGTCACTCAAGGCCCAATTCCTTTGAGAATTATAAGCAATTCATTACATTATTGGTATTATTGATTTCTGTATTACATTTTTGAAAGTACTTCTCTAAAGATAGCAGAGAAGACCTGGATATTAATCTCCTATAATTTTATAAAGACACTTTTGATATCATAAAATTCGCTTATCCAAATGAATTGAAGAGAATGTCGTATTTATTTGAAAATGAAATGGTTGTCTTCAATAACATGACTGAAGCAACAATTTGTCTGGAGGGGAAGCCGTAGTTATTGTGATTGCATGGCATTTACTCGCAGTGAATTGCATTAAACAAAGTATAATAGGTCTTTACCTATGAAATTGCCGTTTTGTATGAAAAAATTTAAACGAATTTTTTTCATGAATTTTTTATTTGTATTAATCGAAGTAATCACCCATGCAATCAATGCATCTTTGCCATCGCAGTGGCAGTTTATTGATGCCCTTCTTAAAGAAATCAGCTGGACGGGAGGCAACAAATTCTTCAAAGGCATTTTGTACTGCCTCTCGGGTATTAAATTTTTTTCCCGCCAAGAAGTTATCCAAATTCTGGAAAAAGTAGTAGTCTGTAGGCGCAAGGTCTGGTGAGTAGGGCGGATGACGGAGAGCTTCCAACCCCAGTTCTTGCAACTTGGAGACCGTCTGCTGTGCAGTATGAGGTCGCGCGTTGTCGTGCAGGAGCAGCGGAGACGAGCGATTGACCAATGCTGGTTGGAGATGCGCCAGCTTCTCCATCATTGTGTTCAGTTCTTCACAGTACACATCTGCAGTAATGCTCACCCCGTTTGGTAAGAAGCTGTGATGAATCACACCGGCGCTAGACCACCAAACAGTGACCATCACTTTTCTAGGGGTAAGTTTTCGTTTAGGGCATTGTTTAGGTGCTGAACCAGGATCCAACCAACTTGCTGAGCGCTTACGGTTATCAAACAGAATCCATTTTTCATCGCAGGTAACAATGCGGTTCAAAATTCCTTCATTTGTGTGTCTGTTGAGCAGTGCAAGGCACGTCTCGACGCGTACTTCGCGCTGGCGATCATTGAGTTCGTGGGGCACCCATTTGTCAAGCTTTTTTACCTTGCCAATTTGACGCAAATGGACCAATATTGTTTTGACGCTAACGTCGAAAGCTGCTGCTAATTCAGCCGTAGATTGTGTATCATCAGCTTCCACAATCGCCTTTAATTCGTCATTGTCGACCAAAGTCTTCGGACGACCGCGAGGTTCATTTTTCAGGTCGAAATTTCCAGAACGGAAGCGAGCAAACCAATAACAGGTGGTGCGTTGGTTTGTAGTGTTAGCTCCGTAAAGGTCGTTGATGTTGCGTGCCGCTTGTGCCGCGTTGCTGCCACGACGGTACTCATATTCCATAATTACTCGAATTTTTAACGTATCCATGATGACGAAAAAGATTGAAATGCGATGAAAATGTAACACTAATCAATAAAGAAATGACTACTTTTAGAAAAAAAAATCCATGTTTTTAAAATAAAATTAATTTGAAATTAGAATTCTTAGCCAAACAAATTTTTTTTTGATTTGAAATGGCCAGTACTGCAGAACGGCAATTTCATAGGTAAAGACCTAATATTATAAGATAGAAAACACAGACGAATACAGTTTATAAAATTGTTCAGATCATTGGTTTGCATAGTAAATATATCCTCTAGTTTATGTTACAAAACTCTGCCAGACTTTCTAATTAAATCAAAAGTTTTAAAGAAATATTTTTGAATAAAAATACCACATAATTTATAGGTTCGCGTTTCAACCCACCTGGTGGCATATTGTATTCACTGCCATCAACTACTTCATGATTGATAGATTCAAAGTTTTCAAAACTTTTTACTTCCACGGTATAATATTTCAAATCTTTCAATGTTTCTATGAACTGCAATTACTCGTACTATAAAGCAATAAGGCGGATTTAAATATTTACGACCCAATCATCAATTGGTAATGGTAAAGCAAATAACTGAAGTATTTGGAATCCATAATCTGAAAAAATTACTGATAAAGATTTCACAACGTGCTAATAAGGCTTACAAAAACACCAAGATTGATCTCACATCAGCGCATATAGATACAGTCGAATGCACGTCGATGGTAACACTTTGATCTTGAGCTAGCCTAGTACGGAGGTTCAGTAGAATAAGAGGCCTTCTTATACGGGTTTTGTATCCACTAACGTGCGTCCCACTGTACCTATAAAGCACAGAAATAAACATTTTTCAAGCTAAAGAAGGCCAGCGAAATTTACTAAAGGGAATCCCTTGCTTCTATAGGGATTGACGAACGCCTATACAACAAGTTGACTAATACAAGGAAAGATTTTGATGAAAACTGTCCATACAAAAGTCGTAGGTAGGAAGCCAGACATGTTTTGCTTTTTGTTTGGCCTAATTTGTGTCCCCAATCTAGCTGACAATCTAGTGAACTTTTTCGCTCAGCTATTCCGAAATAACATGTTCAGCTCAAAAGTTAGGCTGTTCACATTCCTGTTGAATCCACGACTTGACTACAATTGATCTAGCAATCTGCGCAACAGAAAGATTACCAGCAAGTTCCATTACACCTACAGAAAATGACACCATCCATTAAAACTTAGTCCCCTATATGGCCTGATTGTTCTCTAGTGCAGTTTATTTAGCTTTTCCTGCGCGTGATTGCATAGGTAGTTGCATCAGCCTTGAGTAGCGGTTGAGGAAAATCTTCAATTGATCGCTTAACGTGTCGGAGTCAATCTATAAAGTGGCGAGGGAATTACCACCGTCCTGGTATCACTTACACTAATCACAGAAGGGCAATTTACACGAGGTTTTTATCGGTATCAAGTAATTATGATCCCGGTAAAATTGACTTTGTTTTGTGACATACGTATTTGTCTATCTCGTTGGGAATATTGTGAAAAATGTTCTGAAGAACGTACCGTAACGTAAAAAGACGTACTAGGAGTCTTCTTTCCAATGACAGCAAGACCTTCAAGAAAGAAAGGAATTGTAAACCAGAAGGCCAATAATCTCGTTATTAAAACGTTCAAAATGTATTCATCTAATCTAAGCAACGAAGAATGTCAAAAATATTCTACAACTTTTAATAGATTAAGACTGAGATTAGAATGCGAACATTATTTTAAAAATACGAGAACAGCACCTGCTCCTCTGCCAATGCATGAAACAGAACAAGAAACATAGCTGACGTCAGTCTGACTGCGCTCGGGAAGATAGGAAATATAATAAAGAACGTTGATCGAAAAAACATGTTCAAAAATTGACATGAACACGAGTGTGGTATGCCACGGCTACATTACTGAGCTGCAGACAATTATACATTGCATTACAGATTTGGCAGAAGTAAATAATTGTTTTTGTTATCGTGCTACAGTCAATGACAACACGATAAGCATGGCCACACACTGGGCTAAAATAATTTAACATAATAATCGTTACATGTAATATCGATACGATAAGAAAAAGGACAGAAGACTAGGTAACGCAAATTGTATTGTATGTATATCCAGCGGATTCCTGCGGACTTCAGTCATCGGTCCACCTTGTGGGAGGCCTTCCAACTCGGTCGCCAATCCAGAACCTTTAGACCCCATCGGCGACCTAAGTGAACTACCATTCGGCGTGTTGTGCTTGGTGGGTCCTGGCTAACATAGCCAGCCTGACTCCACCTAGAAGCACAGAAGCTTCCTGAGATCACGGTCACAGTCTGGAGCGACCTCACTGTTTCAAGGAATTGTTCGTGTTAGCAAGCCACGGCTTCGCATTTTAGGATGGCGTAGACCTTTTCGCTTTTCGCTTATATGGGAATAATTTCCTGAAATAAATTATTATTTAATTTAATTTAATTTTTCAGTGTTACAAGACTTTGTAATTTTTATCAAGTCGATTAAATATAGTTATGCAAATATTATTAAAGAAGAAACAACGTTACGTAATAGTATTGGAGATATATACGCCTTTATAATATCTGATATCGATAATACCGATAACAATACGAGTCATACTCGAGTTGACAGCTTGAAACGTAAAACTGAAAAAATTATCGTTGATTACCTACATGATTCATAGGTTTTATTCTAGAGATATATACTTATTCCATTATCGAAATATTGTGATTGTTCTATAAGCTTAGCTTAACTTGGTAAGAAAGGTAAGCAGTTTTGACATTTTTAAAAGTCATCATTCGCTACTTTAAACAATTTCAGATTCCCAATGTTATTTTTCATTTTGCATCTGACAATGTACATATATGATAAATAGTAAATAACAGCTGGCTTTCAATATAATGAAGCCTGGCATTTAAAATAAGGAAAACCGAACCAGGAAGACTCGTTTGACGAGGAAAAACGCATGGGGAGCTCGCTTGAAATTTGTACATAAAAAACTTTAGGCTTCTAAATACGTATTTGCCGAAAATGCTCAACATTTTTGCTAGACGCTTCCTTTGCTTGTGCAATAATGAAAAAAGACGCCTATGTCAAAAAAAATCCAGCAAGATGTTAGAGGAACTGAGCTGGCTGTTGATGCAAACCTGGGCCCAAATTATATATGGTTATAATGATTCCCCGCGGAATCTTACTACGTTAAAACTACGTCAATATCGTGTTTTTTTAGAAACCAGTGTAACGGTAAGGAATCGAAATGTCATTAGTACGTTATTAGTAGATTTCGTGTGTGATTGACGTGGGTAACGAGTAAGGAATCGTTAAGTGGTCATAGTGAATTTAGGCCCTGTGTGATGCTATTACTCACTCCATTTCAAACGCTTTTTCCCAACAATTTTGTGGTCGGCTTCATGTCTAACCGGCAACAGCTTATTTTTCAAGCAATATGTATATAAATTAAAAACTCAAACAACAAAGTCCAGCTTTTATTTTTGTTTAGTCAAATTTTATATTTTACCTTATGTTTTCATTATTTTAAGTACCAATAAAATTTATCGAACTGGCAGGCAATAGCTTTTGACCTCTTTGTAGATATTATAATTCTTCGTACATAGTCCAAAGCTGACAATATCGAGATATATGCAAAGTATTATACGAATTGGACTTTGGTACCTATTATATTGTTTGTATTTTTTTTTCTCTGAATTAGTTTATCAACTCTGTTCGGAGGGGTCAAAAGATAACATTAACTATGCGTCAACAAAACAAAATTGATGGTAATTAATTATAAAACCTAGCAATACATCACAAGTAAACATGTAGATTCCTGCTGAAGGAATAGATATGTACCTAATAAACTTAGTAGGTAGCGTTCTGTAGTTTCTTCCTACCCCCAAAGGAAGAACGCGTGAGTTTATATGTGCGTTTTAAACCGGCAAACCACAAAGTTAAAAAGGTCAAAGGGGTCAAAAGTAGAGTACCTTTCAGATCAAATAAGGCATGAGCTTTGACCGAACAATTTACAGCAGCATTATCTATAATGTTCCCAACGCTGGGACACAGGCCTCTTCGGATATTTATCGGTCACGGCTTTATATTTTAGTTTGAAAAAAAACCTATTATGTAACTAGGTAATTTAATCAAGTTATAATAACTCAGCCAAGCCTCTGCCCAACTATGTTGGGGACGGCTTCCAGTCTTACCGGATGCAACTGAACACCACTATTTTACATAACGCGACTGCCAATCTGACCTCCACAACCTATACGGTACTCATTGATAACACTGGTTGTGAAAACCCATAGGTAATGATTGTCGAATGACAGCTAGGACCGATGGGTTAGCAACATTATAAATACAACACTTTGGATGTGTGAGTTTTTCAGTGGCGAAACAAGTAGATAATTAGCTCACCTGTTGGTGGTACTCCTAAAGCATTCCGAGTTATGTATCCCATCTTATGATATACCGCATTATATACCTACCTGACACACACGGTTTTATTTATTTAAAAAAAGAAAACCATAGAATCCATGATAGTTTAATAAACACATTTTTTTATGGTTGCGGCCCTTTTCGAAATCACGTTCAAAGGGACATTTTGAAGTAATTAGTTAATTCTTAATTTTCAAATTGGGTATTTTGAAACCTACCACTAGAGAGAGCGGCACCCGAATTGCGTATCACATTATTAATCAGCACCCTAATTGAGTAACTCACGATTAATCATAATCTGTTTCGTTTTGAAACTGATGGCCTAAACCACTGCTTCATATGTTCGAAAAATATGTCTACTCAACAACGTAAGTAACGAAATGAATATTGTTGAACTGGCAAAATGAAACCGATTCTGATTAATCGAGTGTTACGCAATTAGGGTGATGAATTCGAATCGTTTTGAAAGATATTGCTAATCCATCGATACATTATGTTTCCAGGTTTGTCTGCTCAACAACGCAAAAAACGCAATTAATGTTGTTGAATATTCAAAATGAAAGCCATTGCTTCTGTCAGTGTGTTACGTAATTACCCCGTTTAGAATTAATTATGCCAACGAGATGAAAGCAATAAGAATCACAATTTGCATAGATTACTGACAGGAACAAATTGGAATCGCACGCTGTTAAATATTTCACTGATTTATTTCAATATTTATAATGGACTAAATCTGTAAATATGACAACTTTTTGGCCGGTAGACAAACTCTACAATGATCTATTTCTTTAGACTGTATTACAGGTTACGCGCCAATGAGAATATTACTTACGTACATAAATCCAGCACAGCCAGCACGCTTATATAAATAAAGGACATGTTTGATTTTTGTATGGAGGTTGGGCTTTTATTCCAAGCTGCCGTGGACAGGGATGAGATTATAATTTTATGAATGTACATAAATTAAGGAACCTGTACATATTTTTTTTATTTTTTTTTGAAACACCCTTTCTTAGTTATTACATTTTAAAATAATTATGATTTAAAGAAATCATTGCAACCCACAATAATTATTGCCTTTGGCAACACTTTTCGGTTATATGTCATTGTGAAATGTGAAAGTCAATCAAGTGTCAAATTCCCGTTAGGGTATTTATGTTCTGTGGTGAAATTCGATTTTGTTTTCGTCTGTGGTCAATGTTATATGTTATACATCACAACGGATCTGAACGGCACGAGTTATAGAATTTGTTTGTTGTTTTGTTGTGTTATTTTCGTTCAAGTTTCTTGTTATACGTTTATCTTAATTTGACCTGGCTTTAATTTGGATTTTTTGATATTGCACTCGATTTGGACACCTGACGACCGGCGATTCTGACGACATTGATTTCTCACTTGGACTTGGATTTTGCACACAATTTATACATCCGTTTATCTTAGCTGCATAAGGTTAGTACCTATTTTCCATACGATGGGATTCTAACAAGCGATCCAATTGAGTCGCATTTCATAATTTTTGTTGAATCCAGATTTGCCTTGTAACAATGAATTGATTACCGTAGACTGACTCTTGACAAGCTCTGAAACCGCACTGTTTTTATCTTTCAGGTAATCGTCACCATTATGCCTCGCTGCATTAATTGCTGGATTGCTATTCCAATTACGCAACAATATCGGTACAATGCAACACATATGGATCTTGAGATTATCTCTGTATTAGAAGAATGGATTGCCAGACAGGTATGTAGCTAAAAATCTGCATATCCATAACAACGACGGTTTAATAATAAGTACAGATTTTTAGTTGCCATTTGTAGTGTATTCCAATCTTTCCACATTTGTGCAAGGTGACAATTAAGAATTGATTGTACTCTGCTGGGGCTCTTGCAAATATTGAGTTACCTTAGAAGTATAGTCATAACCATCATCAACATAAAAAAGAGAGCAAATAGTTACAAATTACCAAATTCCAGTATTGATTCAAATGTGGAGTTTTTTGTTTTGTTTTAGGTAACCGATGAAGACTACCTATGTCAAGAATGTATTAACCTATTGATTCTTGAATCAAATAATAGGAATGAAGGCAATACGGGTGAACGTCGTTTTGGCCATGATTCTGTTTGTGTATGTTGTGGCATATCCATTGCCAGAAGAACTGGACGACGGTCTCATCAACTAAATTATGGTGATGCTGAATGGATTTATTCCGCCAATATAATCAGCCCTCTTGAAGTAAGTGTACCTGCTTGTTGTAAGTATAGGTTATTCCAGCTAAAATAATTCTAAATTAGTAAAAAATCTGTATGCCACAATAATATCAACTTATTCAGCAGCAATTCAAGCTTAACCTGAGTGATCTACTCACTTTTGTTGTATTATGATTCACCCACATTTGAATTACTAAAACAAATTGTGCTTTCAATTGCAGATGCCTTCGAATGCCCGGGCATGTCATGCTTGTTGGTTAAGGGCTCATAGACAACCACCACCACCTGTAGAAAGTGGATCTGGATTAATTGTCACAAGTACTGCCAGCACCGATAGTGAGGATATTACGCAAGAACCAAATCCATTCATTAGTGGATCCAGCTCTGTAGTGGAGCCTGCCAGTTCTGCCAGCACAGACATTGAAAATATTCTCCAAGAAACAGTTGTAAGCCTTACATTAGATGGTTATAGTCGCACTCCAGATACCACTACTCATTGTTTTGTTCCGGATTGTATGAACCGGGAAAGGAAACGTGTGCCATTATTTTTAAAGAAAAATATTCTCACTAATCAAAAACTGTACATCACTCAAAATGCTCGGGTGTGTGAAGAACATTTAAGCTTATACAATTGGGACTTTCTTGCTGAATTTGAATTCGTAACTGAATTCAACATGCATATTACTGAAATGCTTGACTTATTACGGAGGGATGTAAATAACACCATAGACTTTGAAAATGTTGAAAACATGAATAATACTACTTGTCGATACTGGACAGGCTTGACTGTTTTGAACTTTCTGGCAATATTAACTTGCATACCTCAATTGTCCAATTTATGTAAAAAACCTAAAACAGGGCTTGGTATGTATTTAATCAAAATAAGGACTGGAGAACCTTTTCGACGCATTGCCTCTTTGTTTCGTTTATCAACTTATACAGTCTGCCAGTACGTAAAGAAGACCCGTGGTTGCTTATTAGAATCATATGTACCTTTACATTTGGGCATTAGTAATATCCCAAGAGCAAGCTTGTCCAGTAGAAATCTTTTGATTCCACAGGGTCTCTTTGGCACACAGGAAAGTAATCCTATAGTAATCTTTGATGGCACATATATTTATTTGCAAAAGTCGTCTAACTACCTGTTCCAAAAAAAAACCTACAGCTTACATAAATATGCCAATCTATTGAAGCCTTTTATGATAACAACCACAGATGGATTTATTTTAGATGTTTATGGTCCATATGCTGCTACAACTTCTGATGCCCAGATAATGAACCAGCTTTTTGCACCCAGTGGTGCTCTCAGAAATTATTTTAGAGAAAATGATGTGTTTTTGCTAGATAGAGGGTTTAGGGATGCTATAGGACTACTTACCTCATTAGGATTCTCAGTACACAAGCCAGAGACTCTAGATGTAGGTGAAACACAATTGTCCACAATAAAAGCAAATAAATCTCGGCTTGTAACTTTGTGCAGATGGGTAATTGAAGTAGTGAATGGTCGGTTTAAACGTGATTTTAAGATGTTCAGAAATAAATATTTTAATGTAGCATCAAGAAACTTAATGAGCGATTTTAGAATTTGCGCAGCAATATTGAACAATTTTCATCCGCTTATAGCTGACCGTTCTGATGCTCAAGCAATCTTAGACAGAGCAATGCAAAGAGTGAACATGCCGAACTATTTAGGTGAATATGTGCTTGAGCATCAATTAAATAGACGCCGAGCCAGTTTTATAAGAATAAATGATGCCCAATTACCACAATTAACTATGTTCCCTGTAATGGAAATGTCTGACTTGATATTGTTCAGTCTTGGAATTTACCAAATTAAGCAAGCCAGATCTTATTACGGGGAGCATATTCGTGCAAATGGGACATTTTTGGTTGAAATAAGTGAAAGCTTAGAAATCACAAATGTCCCAGGCATAATGTCATCACATGAGACAGTATTACTAAGAGGTAGGATCAGGTCAAGGCATCAAAGTACTAAAGTATATTATACTTATGTCTTGATAAAATTAACCGAATCAAATAATTGGGAGGAAAGAATTTGTGAATATTACTGCAGCTGTATAGTAGGAAAGAGAACTGTCGGAAGCTGTGCTCATGTAATGACGATCATATGGTATCTCGGGTGGGCTCGGCATCAAAACAACATATTACCGCCTGCACAATTTCTTGACAATATAATTGTAAGGGAAGATGTTGAAAATGAAGATGTAGAATAAATACAAACAAATATACACAAATACATTACTTTTATTTCTCTACCTAATACACAAAAAAGTTATAATTCCTTCCTGCTGGAATGACTATTTGACTTGGAAACGTCATTCATTATGTGAAAATCCCAAGTTGTAAGAAAAAGTAAGGATCTTTGTTATGTATAAATTAACTATCCTTAACATAAATCATTTATTCTTATTGTAAATAATAGCATTTCGCTATATAAAATAATTTCATCCCTTTACTGTCCCATTGCTGGGCACGGGCTTTTAGTCCGAATGAGAAAGGTTAATTGTAGAGTTTGGATGGTTATGGCCCTCAGATGATGATTTCACAAATATCAAGTTGAAATTACAAATACAATAAACCTAAATATTCATAGGGAAACGAAAAATGTCGACAATCTATACAAGAGTATTATGACAAGGCACATGACAACTGACAAGTGTGAATCTTCCTGACAGGTAATGTTTTCATAGATTCCATTATGAGGCAAAGAAAATAATGCCATACATACAAATCATGGAGATAATTCGTTGGTTTTATTCTCGTCTGATATTGTTTTATATTACTTTAAATAACAACAAGGTGTTTAATTTGCTTTAAAAAACATTATCCAACACTTTTTTCATTGTTTCAAGTCGCAAAAATAATACAACGATACAAAAAATATCTAGATATAAAATATTATTTATTAAATAATGGTGCTTTTAATTATTTTTTTGTTTTTGTGAGGCCATCCTGAACAATTTTTGCTATCAGAAAAACCACACATGAGAGCTGTTCAAAAATAATAATATTTTAAGCCCATTAAAAAACATGTCCTTTAAGTATTTTTGCTATACATGAAGCTACGGGTTCTATTTATTGCAGGTATAGACAACATTTAAGATTCTGTACTGTTACGCAAGTAGAGTGCACGTTATATTAGAGGAGAAACTCAAGATTTTCAACAACAAAAAAACAAAAAATATTTCTTTCATACAACGAGACCTAACGAGGAATTTCATAGGCCTGCAGTGCTGAAAAGAATAGACTCTCTTATGTACTCTTTATTGTGTCAGATTAGTTAGTCGGCCATTTTGGTGGTAGTTCTGACTGTCTGGGGTGCGTAGGCCGTAGGTGTACGGCGCGTAATTGCAGGCCGTAGTCATGGGGTGCACCATAGACCGTGGGCGTATGGCGAGTACTCGTAAGCCGTAGTCATAGGGTGCATAGACCGTAGGAGTACGGCGAGTACTCGTAGGCCGTAATCATAGGGTGCATAGACCGTAGGCGTACAGCAAGTAGGTACTCGTAGGCCTTAAACGTAGCGTACGGCGTAGGCTTTAGTTTTGACAATCGTAAAAGGTGGATAATGTTTCTATTTTGATGTAATTAAATAATATTCACAAAAAAAGCTTGCAAAAAGACAAAAGGATCAGAAAAAACTCGACTTTGAATATTTTGTATATGTTTAATAATTAAAATACATCTGTATGACTTTTGAGCGACCTCATCTGATATAAGGAAAACAACTGGATACATTTTGTTGCAAATGTTTTTGCAAGGAAATATGTAAGTCTTAAACGTTAAGGAGTTTTTTCCTTGACATGACGTTATGATGTCATACAATTATGACAAAATGTTTAGAAAGTAAAACCGCAAATAATTAACATGAACCAGATTTATTCATTAATAAACCTGATTCATTAACTTAACTGAAAGTAGTTCAATTAAGTAACAACTATTTGATATAGCAAGGCATTTATGTAAGTTTAAGAAACGGAAACGACTTAAAACCACAAAAATATACCGCAATATTTTAATTTTGTAATGAATCATTGTAAGAACTTACAATCTGAAGTTTCTTTGAATGGAGTATCGTGTTACAACGTTCCGAAACATCTCCTCATTCTTAAAACAAAATGACAGTGCACAAAGTATGTTGAACCGGTAATTCAACCGTCATAACAATATAAGTAGGTATTATTAAAAGTCTTAAGGTTCACTGAAAAACTACAATGGCAGGTACTTAAGGGGAACCTAGTCGCGGGCTCGAACCAGGGGGTATCAACTCTCTATTGGCCAATGTAGACAAGGTACCCGGGGCAGAAATATGACATTGCCAACATTAAAACTATTTTTAGGACCCAAAAAATTAGGTCTTTCATAATTCTTTATTTTTAAGTTGTAACACAGGTGCATTGTATTTGTCTCGTTTTTTTTTTCTTTCTAAATAGTAGTTTTTAGACTGCAAATTTCCCAAGGAAATATAAATATTTATTAGATAATAAAAAAGCGAATGACCGTTTCAAGTAATGCTAATTTTTTGTTAGTCTAAATTAGGTAATTTCATAGTAATCTTATCCTAAATATATAAAAACCGAAACTATATTTAGTAGTTTTTTTGATCATTCACAGTGGCAACTCAATGTCATGAGATGTCTTTGAAATTGTTTTTATGGTTAAACAATATATTCTTAGTAAAATCTAATCTACCATGTATCTTCAGGACTCGTTATATGTATAATAAACCTACTTTTTTACTGTACGTATCATAAATAACTAAATAACTTTGTGACTATAAACCACTGATCTGTGTATTGTGAAGTGCTGTGTAGGCCTGTGACGAATTCACCATTACCTACTCAATGCAAATTTAATTTTATTATGTTAATGTTTTTATTGAATAAGTCGTTGGTGTACCTTTTACTTATTTATATAAATAAAACCTAGGTACTGTTAATTTTCTGTTAGAGTACATTTTGAAAATTTGTTTTTGTCTAACCTTGTTGTACAAGTAAATGTAAACAAATTTCTGGTTTAGTCTATACTCTGAGGCTCCTGCAAACAGATTGTAATTAAAGTATTTGAATGTAATTGTCAAACAGTGGAGTAATACACTCCCAAAGTTTGTATGGTAAAAATGTGGACTAGGTTCACCTTAATTTATACATAAACCCCCTTATTACAGAACAAGGTTTTTCTTTAGGTATGGTGTAAACCTTCGAGCCCGTTTTTTAAATTAGAACCTAACTGAAATCTAAATACAGCTCCTTTTACAAAACTGACAAGTTAGTCCAGTGCTAAATAGTCAGTTTTGAAAAAGGAGCTGTAATTCTATTTCAGTTCTAGGTTCTTATTTCAAAAACAGGCTCGATGGTTTAAACCATACCTAAAGAAAAACCTTGTTTTGTAATAAGGGGGAATCTGTTCAGACTTCATTGTAAAAGATGAGTAAATTACATACCAATGCCAAGGTTTTGTATGTAGTTTCAGTAAACTATGTTGCGTAGAAGGAAAACCTGACGCCGGACGCTATGACACGTGAAAAGAGCGGGAAAATTCATTACGTGTCATTAAATTTTTTTATTACCTAAGGTACCTATTTATTTACAAAACAAAGTAAGTAGGTAAATTGTTAGTGGCGTGTACGTGGTTTTTCCATTTACCGTTTTTTTATGTCGCATGAATGTTGTACCTAGATGGATACATGGTTCATTATGCTGAGCAATGGCCGTTTTGCATGGATGTGACGCATATTTTCCCCTTTTGTTCTTTTTGTATTATGTTTTTTCTTAGCGAAATGTTTACCAGAAATAAATACCAACGGTATTTTTTTGTACCCGTTTTCCGTAAAAAAAATGTTCTCCGTATTTTCTTTCTTTTCTTCTTTCTTTTTTTCAATGTCACCTTGTGTATTTATGTTTTACTAGCTTCTGCGTCTACGCCCGCGTTATAGTCCATTATAGGGACTATAAAACATAGCCTATGGCACTCGGCAAGTGTACCATTCTGCCAGTGAAAGAAGTTTCAGTACTTCCAGACATTACCTCCTTCATTGAAACTTAAAAACTCTACCTCCTTATTAGTATCTAAGATGTAAAAGTGACAGATCGTTTGACAACCGAATTAATCAGTTGACGGAGGATTTGTAATAAGATAGTTAATTTCTGTTTCAATAATTAATTCACTATCAGACAAGGATCGTTAACCTTTCAATATAGAGATTTGAATGTTGACAAAAATTATTTTAAAAAAATAGGTACGTATTTGTTTTTTTTACGTATATGCTATTTATCAATATGACTTGTAATATTTTACAGATAAGTAAGTAATTATGGCTTTTTCAAATTATGAAGATTTTATTTCCAGTAGCCTCCTCTGTAGTCTATACCACTCCCGCGAATGCCAGAAGAAGCTCAATAGAACTACAATAATTTAATATTTAAACCCACTTTCTAAATATTTTCTGATATCGAAAAGAGAGATAAAAGAGCTGATACTTGTAAAATCAGTAAAAAAAAGCAAAATAGCAAGAAAAAATTACATTAAGAAAAAAGTACACAAACACTTACAGTAAGCTTATCAGAAACAAAGTATATAAGGTATTAAAACTTATCTCACCTCTAGACCATGTTGTAAAGATTAAGACAAACAAAGTAGGTAAAGTAATCTTTACTGAATATTATAAACTCAAGATTACCTAGCTTTCCAAGATTCGCCACGCAGTTAATAGTTTCGCAGTTTATCAATAAATAAACAGTTTTATTTTTTTGCAGATCCTATGTCATACCTATGTATTATGTTTGCCTACTTTAAAGTGGTAGCGCCATAGTAGACCCCGAAATTCAAATGTGAATATCGCAGAAAAAACAGTTCCAGTGCAGAAATCCAATCCAATCATAGAAATTTAAAAAGCAGAATCCGATCAATATTTGCTCAAAGTTGAACCAAAAATTATGAAATAAATAGTAGCGCCCCGCGGTTTCACCCGCATAATCCTCGATCCCGTGGGAAAATCGGGATAAAAATTATGCCGAGTGTTAATTCAGCTTATAAAGTATGTGTTTGCCATATTTCATGCAAATCCGTTCAGACGTTCAGAAGTAGTAAGACAGGAAAGTTTTATAAAAAATGTGGTGTCTTACGTCTTCCATGCGAACGAAGTTGCGAGCTCCAGCTAGTTTATAATAAGTACAGTAGAATTATAGGGAAAAGTGTATGTATATGTTATTGAATTTATTGTATCATGCATGAATGTGTTAGTGTATAATTTTAATGAGCTTGTTTTTGTTTTTATTTATTTGTTATGTATGTTTTCAAACACAATATGAATTGTTCCTGAAATAAATTAAATTGAAAATTAAACCATTGTTTTTATTAAACTTTTATTTTTGGGATTTCTTTTGCTAGGTACATTTTTATGATTTAACGATTATGGTACACCTGTTATTTCCCTAGGAATTCCCCGTAAGTGTGGGTGTACTATAAACACCCACTATTTGTTGATATCGCGCTTTAGTTCACAATGATAAGTCGATATCGTAATCGCCAGAATAAAGTTGATGCCATTTACTAAAAATAAAAAAGCGGCCAGTGCGAATCGGACTCGTACACAAAGGGTATGTTATTGTCATTATTGAGAACGACCAAAAAACGCCCGTTTAATTTTTACTTTATTAATTTTTATTATTTGTTGAACCGGCCATAGTAGGTAGTACATACTACATACTCTGTGAAAATTTCAAGTGTCTACCTATTACGGTTCAAAAGATGTCTGCCCTATGACAGACGGACGGACAACGCGGAGCCAAAAGGGCTTTTTAAACTTGGCTGAATTTAGTCATCTAACTAGTCGTCTAAATTCAGAAGCTACATTTAAAGCTATGGAAGCTATTTTGCTAATTGCGATTACACTTGACTAAATTCAGTAACGACTGAATTTAGATGACTAAATTCAGCCAAGTGTAATAAGCGCTTTAGTAAGGGTTTGGCATCCTTTGGGTAAGGAGCCGTAAAAAAATTGCATCTCTACTTCTGCATTTAAAGGATCATGTTGTAAGCCCATATTACGTTTTGGTATTTTTTACCTTTAATATTATACAAATCGAACTGATGAAAATTCTAACAAATAAATAATGCAACTAAACAGGGAAAGGAAATATTCAGCAAAAATCGTCAAATGGGCGCCAAGTATTTGGCTTTTGACTCAGTTTTCATTACTTTAAAGTTACTCTCAGGTCGAGCAATAGGTACTCTAGGTACACCTCTGCCTAAGCCTTCGGGGATACAAGGCGTGATGTTATTTTTATTCTTTATTTCGACAGATTTTTTACTTTTTTTTTTCAAAGAATGCACGACTCGTCCAAAACTTTCGTTTAAAAAGAAAGAAAGAAAGAAATAAAGAAAAAGTATGCTCTGAAGGAAAACCTGCAGAAAATACTTTCTTTGTTGTTTTCGGCCAGCTCTTAACAATTTGCCACCAAATATCTCTTTATCTTAAAATACTTACATATCCTTATAACACAGGGAACGGGGGATTTTATTATTTACATTTAATTTTTATTTGATTTCCTGGACGATAATCTACTTTCTAGTTCTTGCAATTAAATTGCTCGGCGGAATTTGTTTTGTTCAATCAAAGGAAGTTTGTAGGTATCTTTTGATCGCGGGACACAAAAGTGAAAAGTAGACTACCTTGATCGTGTTGTATGAGATACTGATAAATAAACCAAGCTTTCATTTGTTACAAAGAACATTTTAGTTATTCAGAAATAAAATGTCTGCCAAAATATTTACACTAAATAAAATCAGAAAATGATATCCTAAACATACCTTCTTCCATATTTATTTATTTAAAAAAATCACAACACTGGCCGATTTTTTTTTAATCAAATACACTGTTCACGTAAACACTTGAAATATTTCAGCGGAAAATTCAATTTTGGAACACTCAAAACGCGCTCTTTCCCGCGCTAACCAGCAGTCGAACTGCGGAGGCGCGGCGGTTTACACACCCACGCTATGTGTTATCACTCCGTCGTACGATGACGTAGAAAATATAAGTATAGAACAATAATTACGCGAACATAAAGTCGTATATAATCATTATTGGCGGCAGAGCGCAATTTCGCGGTTTTATCGCGACAAAATGTCGTTTAACAAAAGCCCTATTTATCGATCGATAATGAGTCGAAAGTTAATGGATAACCAACGATAAGATTTATTCAAAATTCACATCCTTTTGCAAAACATTATCTAGTGCTATCATAAATACTTTAAAATATTCAAATAATCTTACGGATCTTTATTTTACGCTTATTCCAATTGTTCACTTTCACTTCTTTCATTTTCACTAATATCACAACCACAATAACCACAAAAACAGGAATTATTATTATTTTTTCCCGATACATTACGAGCGGTTGACCAAACTGACCAATAGCAAGTTGTATAAGGTTGAACAGTATTAAAATAGAATATCACGTACGGACACACTGGCCAAACATTTTTAATTGCCTCTCATAAATTAAGTTACGTGAAAATGTTGGGGTGTTCGTCTGTCACCATTTCCATACTGTAACTGCTGATGATAAATTACAGGTAACACTGAATGAAAGTAAGTTAGTAAGTACTGTGGCAATTGTCCAAAAAGTCTGGACCATTCGTACTTGTCACCCCTTATAATTCATTGATCCAAAATAAATCTTACGACAAAACATTACTTGGTACAAGTATGATTAACACGATGTATCTTCGATTACGTAATGTAACTTTTGTGGCAGACGTTTACAAAACAAATTAACAACTAGTACCTACCTACGTAGGCCAAAAATAGTTCATCAAGACAAAGTCAACATGCGTCACGCAATACGCAACGCTTTTTTATCTCGCCTGACTATCATGTGCGAATTTTTGCACTGGTCTGGTAGGTACGATTTAATGCAACATAATATTTTTCGCGTATTTTTTCCGTACATCAGGAGCCAAATGACAAAAATAAATCTTGTAATTGCCAAACAAATAATAAACAAAAAAAGAAAGTGAATGTTACTGCGTAAGTAAGTGTGAGCATATTGAAGTACCTACACTACCTACCGAATAACCGTCAAAAAGTAAAAAACTTTTGGGGACTCTCGAAATTTGGAATGTCAATGCTTCTAAATGTAAACAAGTCTTTGTAAGGGAAAATTACAAAGCGTACATGACTTTTGACTCATAATTATGTCCCAAAAGTTGGACTTAGAATTCCACCCACATTCGAAGGGGTTGCTTCTTTAGTCACCAAGCTTGGCAACCGCATAGAAGTAGCTGTTACTACCTCCCAGTAGACATAGTCTATGGCAGAAAAAATCATGAAAGGGTTCGTGAGACATGTTTCGAGTTTGAGCATGAGTTTCTTATGGTTACTCATCTGTCTAGCCTTTTCACAACAATGTTGGGGTAGGCTTCCAATCTAACTGGATGAAACTGAATGCCAGTATTTTACGCGGAGCGACTGCCTATCTAATTTCCACAAACCAACCTTTCTTTTTCTTTTTCCTTTCTTTCGGGCTTCTGACGGTTGTCAGAAGTCCGAAAGTAGGAGTTTGGTTCGGCGTACGGGTTCGTAACGCCTGTCAAAGACGTATATAAGAAATCCGGGGCCAACGGCTTTTCATGCTTTCCGAGACACAACAAAAGCAACTCCGATGGCTTCTTATATGGTTATTAAAATGCTTTCAATTAATATAACTCCAACGCCGACCCCAAATAAATTGGGATAAGGGCAAGAGAATGATGATGAATTTAACTCCATTTAGAATACCTACTTATTGCGGTTTCAATATAGAAAGTGAATAAATGAATGACGAATAAAGAAGCCGTTACCGCACCTAGTCTCATCAAAACAAATGTTTCGCAAAAGCACTCGCATTATGCTGTATGCATCATCGTACTGTCTGCTCGCATTATCGTAAACAGTCGCAAAATAAAGTAAATCTATATATATTAGGTCTTTACCTATGAAATTGCCGTTCTGCAGTACTGGCCATTTCAAATCAAAATAATTTTTGTTTGGCTAAGAATTCTAATTTCAAATTAATTTTATTTTAAAAACATGGATTTTTTTTTCTAAAAGTAGTCATTTCTTTATTGATTAGTGTTACATTTTCATCGCATTTCAATCTTTTTCGTCATCATGGATACGTTAAAAATTCGAGTAATTATGGAATATGAGTACCGTCGTGGCAGCAACGCGGCACAAGCGGCACGCAACATCAACGACGTTTACGGAGCTAACACTACAAACCAACGCACCACCTGTTATTGGTTTGCTCGCTTCCGTTCTGGAAATTTCGACCTGAAAAATGAACCTCGCGGTCGTCCGAAGACTTTGGTCGACAATGACGAATTAAAGGCGATTGTGGAAGCTGATGATACACAATCTACGGCTGAATTAGCAGCAGCTTTCGACGTTAGCGTCAAAACAATATTGGTCCATTTGCGTCAAATTGGCAAGGTAAAAAAGCTTGACAAATGGGTGCCCCACGAACTCAATGATCGCCAGCGCGAAGTACGCGTCGAGACGTGCCTTGCACTGCTCAACAGACACACAAATGAAGGAATTTTGAACCGCATTGTTACCTGCGATGAAAAATGGATTCTGTTTGATAACCGTAAGCGCTCAGCAAGTTGGTTGGATCCTGGTTCAGCACCTAAACAATGCCCTAAACGAAAACTTACCCCTAGAAAAGTGATGGTCACTGTTTGGTGGTCTAGCGCCGGTGTGATTCATCACAGCTTTTTACCAAACGGGGTGAGCATTACTGCAGATGTGTACTGTGAAGAACTGAACACAATGATGGAGAAGCTGGCGCATCTCCAACCAGCATTGGTCAATCGCTCGTCTCCGCTGCTCCTGCACGACAACGCGCGACCTCATACTGCACAGCAGACGGTCTCCAAGTTGCAAGAACTGGGGTTGGAAGCTCTCCGTCATCCGCCCTACTCACCAGACCTTGCGCCTACAGACTACTACTTTTTCCAGAATTTGGATAACTTCTTGGCGGGAAAAAAAATTAATACCCGAGAGGCAGTACAAAATGCCTTTGAAGAATTTGTTGCCTCCCGTCCAGCTGATTTCTTTAAGAAGGGCATCAATAAACTGCCACTGCGATGGCAAAGATGCATTGATTGCATGGGTGATTACTTCGATTAATACAAATAAAAAATTCATGAAAACAATTCGTTTAAATTTTTTCATACAAAACGGCAATTTCATAGGTAAAGACCTATTATAAAAGAAAGTCGTGTTAGTTACTTCACTTATAACTCAAGAACGGCTGAACCGATTTAGCTGAAAATTGGCAGGGAGGTAGTTTAGAGCCAGGAGAAGGACATAGGATACTTTTTATCCCGTTCAGTTGTTTCAGAAATAAAAAAAGTATCAAAGTGGAAGTTGGCTGTCGAAAAACGAAAATTTTCACGGATAGGATAATAGGGTAGATAGGGTAGGGTAGGTAGGGTAGGTAGGGTAGGTAGGGTAGGTAGGGTAGGGTAGGGTAGGGTAGGTAGGGTAGGTAGGGTAGGTAGGGTAGGTAGGGTAGGTAGGGTAGGTAGGGTAGGTAGAGTAGGTAGGGTAGGTAGGGTAGGTAGGGTAGGTAGGATAGGTAGGGTAGGTAGGGTAGGTAGGATAGGTAGGGTAGGTAGGGTAGGTAGGGTAGGTAGGTAGGGTAGGTAGGTAGGTTAGGGTAGTGTAGGGTAGGGTAGTGTAGGGTAGGTAGGGTAGTGTAGGGTAGCGTAGGTAGGGTAGTGATTTTGTATGAATGACTTTTGGACGAACAGGACAACGTCTGTCGGGTCAGCTGGTTATAAATATATTAAACAGCTCAAAACTATTCATCGTGCCCTTGATGTATACTTCGCCTACGTCGATTTTATTTTTAAAATACAATTGGCTGTACACTACACATCATGTCACAAGATGTAGTTTATTGCTTCTGGTCTTCCGATCCGAATCACAGGATAGTTATTTTACTTTCATTCAAGTCATGTGCCATGTGGTCTCCGTCTCATAGCATCAGTGCCAACACCTCTTCCGTGGGTGTCATTGGGAGCTAAAAGTATGTATCATGCATGGGTTGAGTGACCAGGACTATCTCCAACAATAATAACATTGTCAAGATCATCAGTCCAACTTAGCATGATAATGTCGCTATTTCTGTCCAGATTCGTGCAGACAAGACCCCTTTTATTGTTTCTCAAAATACAACACAAATGTTAACGTTTTGCAATTATAATTTTATTCGAACAAACCTTTAGTCGCCTCACACGACTCATATACGTAACATCACAAAAACTTGCGTCAATGTCACCTTGGCTGGTAAAACTGCTTTCATAAAACAGCTGGGGGTGTGTCCGCTTGCCGCTCTTACGTAAACACTATCAAACGAAGGCCGATGACGTTTTTATTGGTCGAAACTGCTATGCCACTATTTGCGAGACTTTGGGTAAACGAAAACTAACGTGGGAATGTTTTGCCAATAGAGGAGTGCTACATGGTATTACAAAGTGATGCAAAACTATGCAAAATTGTGAAATAATGGTACCGAACTTACCGAAAGACCAAAATTATAATTTAGTTACACCTTCAGAGACCAGGAATTTAGTGGATTGAACATTAAATGTATTGAAGCCACTGTTTTGCATACAAAGCCCGGGTAATGAAGTCGAAACCAAATACAGGTAAGACTTATTTTTGGATAAAGGACCCAATTCAGAGACCCTGATTTAATTAAACCTAAACCTTTAAGCGTTTAGAGGTCAACCTGCACCCAACCATATTCTCTAATGAATTTAGATCTTAGGAATTATATTACGGCCACACCTTCAAGTTTTTTGTCAATATTCTAAATTAAGACATATTAATTCGCAAAAAGACTGTTAATGAATGCATAAACAAACCTGACGTCACAAAACATGTTTAGGCATTGGTTAATGTCATTGCCAAGTGTTAATGCTACTGTTTTGTTTTGCAAATACTTTCAGAATATTTGCAAGCGATTTTGTCTGCATGCATTTGCTCCTTTTTCACTCTAATTAGTGTGGGGAAATGAGAACTGAGAAACTGGTTCATTGCTAATAATTTAGTGTTAAATGGAAAACTAAATGCATGAGATTTGCTTTACCAAATATTAAAAGTACTGATTGTGACATAGTATTGAATTAAGAGAAACTAGAATTCGTCGATAAAACTGTTTTCCTAGAGATCACGCTCGACTCAAGTTTACAGTGGAGTCCTCATTTAACATATCTTGCAGCACGGCTAAGTTCAGCAGCATATGCTGTAAGAAAAATCCGCCAATACACTAGTGTAGAAAACGCGAGGCGTCTATATCAGTTACTTTCATAGTATCATGTCTTCCAGTATTTTATTATGGAGACGAGCTGCAGATATCGAGTCTATTTTTATTTTACAGAAAAGAGCCATTAGAGCAATATATGGCTTCCGTAGGCGGGATTCTCTAAGGGAACTGTTCAAAGTTAGTTAGTTAGTTAGTTAGTTAGTTAGTTAGTTAGTTGTTATCATGACGGTACCCTGTCAATATATCTATGAGAACACCATCTACGTCAGGAAAAAATTAAATCTTTTCAGTAAAAGTGGTGAAAGCCACACCATTAGGACTGGAAATAGGCACCAATTAGTTCAACCAGGCTTCAGACTGGCTAAAGTAGACTCATCCTTCATACCTCCCGACATACTCCAACTGAATGAAACTAAATTTAAATCTTGTATAAAACGCACACTATGCTGCAATGCTTATTATAACTTGGTGGATAACATCGCTGACAAAAATGTTTGGCTAAACGCTGCTGGTCCTACTCTACAGGGTAGCTTAAACTAAATTCAGCATTTGAAAACATTGTTGGAGCTACTGAAGACTGTAAAAGCTTCTTCTTTGCATTGTATACATTCAAACTTTTAGTATTGTATAATTTTATAGCATATGTGTGAGCACTGTGTTCCTACTATAAAGCTAACATTTACAGGGTACGTCTTTCATTGATTTGAATGTGCCCTGGCAGCCGAGTCAAATGTCATGCTCACTCAAATGGCTAGCTGGTGGTGGCGTGTGATGTGGTGAAGGAAGCTGCTGGAACAACTTCATCGAAAGCATACCACGACATAACAGTCTGGAGAGCGCAAGTAGCGCGAATTAAGCCCATCGATAGAATAGATATGATGAAGCGACTAAGAAGAAAGCATTCGAGGAGCAATTCCCACATTGATAAAAAGTTTCGCAATCTGATGATGTCTATCTCAATCTGTCAAAAATACCTCTAATTTCCCTAAATTTTTGACATTGATTGTCGTGGAAACGACAATATGGTAACCAAGACCTCTGGTCAGTCAATCGATCATTCATTATACATATATATTATGATAATTTTGTCAGCGGTATTAGTCTAATTACTTACGGCTTACAAACCAAAACAAATATTAGCCGTACTTCGCACCCTGAGTAATAGCGTTTGTTGCAAACAGTTCAATGAGTCTTAGCTGTGATGACATCATGGAACGATCTTTGATCCTTCTGTCAAGCGAGGTTTTTACGTCAATGACGATAACTCTGACTTGCTTGCCATGGACGAAGGATTCTTGCCACCTTGTGTAGAGTGACAAGTGGAAAGATAAGAAGACAAATACAAGGAAAGAAAGAAAGGGACTTGTCTAATATAGAGAAAGGTTTACTTTGTAAGTTTTGGCCTTCGAGTTTTTTAGGCCAGAACGCAAAACCGTAGGCACGTTTATTGATTAACAACGGCCTACAAAACATGGACGTAAATCTAGGGCAAGCACTTCAGGCTGTCTTTTATTGAAATAAATGGATAGGATACTATAATGAAAGTGTTAACAAGTTTAAGCCCATTTTAAATAGATGACCGTTTAAGGTAAACAAACAGCTCCCAGGAAGGTAAATTCACCTTGTAACTCTGACTTTGAAGTTTGCACTGTCATGCAATTAACACTGATTTATTGCAAAACAGCACTATTTATAATGTTTCTTGTAATTAAAAGATTGATACTCATGAACGTTAACGAACCAAAAGGAGTATGTAAGAAGAGGGAGTTTGTTGCGCCACTTTTTCTTCCCAGCTGAAGCACTAAGAAGTGGTGAAGGGCGGGCGTTTTGAGGGACTGTCTTATTTAATTTTGATTAAAATTAGATTTAAAAAGTGTTCACTCTGTCTAGTTTGAATAAATGAACTTTAATTTGATAGTTTCTGCCTATCCCAATAGAAAAACAAGGCGTGAGTCTATGTATGCATAAAATTGATCAGCTTCTAGGCCATTTCTTTGTTACTGAATCAATATGGGCCGGTATGCTAAGGTTAGTCCAACTGTCGTACAATATCCGGGGCCGACGTACCGTCCAACAGGGCTAAACCTTAGCACAGATAATAAATAAAAAAAGATACATTCTCTCTGCTAAGGTCATTAGTCATCCTCATTAATACTTGAAGAATGAAGTACGTTTGAACTGCCTATGCTTTTCGCTACGATGCTAAAGTCAGTGCAAACAAATGCTGCTGTATAACTGAACGGACCTACTCATCTGCCTCTTCTAATAACTTGGTATATCGAGAGTAATTCGTGGTCATATTTACTAGCTTCTGAGGGGTGGAGAGGAGTTCGTTGTTTTAAATAATAACAGCCGGTCCAGTCGACCGAATATTAAGACCCCTCTGTGTCTCGGAAAGCACGGTAAGCCTTTGGTCCCCGCTAGCATTCGTAGATCTTTGACTGTCGTGACGGATAGTCAAGAAGTCCCAAAAGTCTGACAGCCAGTCCAAGGAGTATCGTATAATACTGTAACTGGGTAGTGGAGGTTAAATAAGACAGTCAGAGAGACAGAAAGCCAACATAGTTGGGAAAAGGCTAGGCAGATTGTATGATTGACTTGCAAGCTTCTGTTAATTCTAGAGGCTTTTAATCCAGTTTAGAGTATTTTTGAGCTCGTAAGATCACGAAAATGTTACCACAACTAATATAAAGTAAAATTTCTGAGACACATGTACAAATTCTGATGAAAGACACAGGTTACAGGTACAAATGTACACAGGTACAGTTTCGGAGACTGACGTTTTTTAGAGGCAGGAAGTAGATTAGGCATCAAGGTGACCATGGCAGTCACAACATAGCCTCCAAATATGGATAGATCTGGGCAGTTGCCATTTAGCCAGTGATTCAGTGCAGGGCCTAATAAATAAAGGGGCTCATGGCTCATATTTTAATAATAGTACCATTTAGCGAGTGTCAAGCCAAATAAGCTTGAATATTTATAGTACAGTTACGTAATTAATATTTATGTTCTAATTGTGTGATATTCTTAGTTCAGTAGTAAACATGTTAATTGTCTTCACGTTTCTTCAATTAGTTCTTCATCATTTCAGCCGAAAGACGTCCACTGCTGGACATAGGCCTCCCCCAATCTCCTCCACTTCGACCGGTCCTGTGCTTCCCACATCCAGCGGATTCCCGCGGCCTTCACAAGGTCATCGGTCTACCTTGTGGGAGGCCTTCCCACTCTACGTCTTCCGGTACGCGGTCACCATTCCAGAACCTTTCGGCCCCATCGGCCATCTGTTCTGCGAGCAATGTGCCCTGCCCACTGCCACTTAAGTTTGGCAATTCTTCGGACTATGTCGGTTACCTTGGTTCTCCTGCGGATCTCTTCATTCCCAATTCGATCACGTAGGGAAACTCCAAGCGTTGCCCTCTCCATTGCCCTTTGGGTGACTTTAAGCGTTCTTATGAACTCCATTGTGAGCGACCACGTTTCGGTTCCATGTGTCATCACTGGCAACACGCACTGGTTAAAGACTTTAGTCTTGAGACACTGCGGTATATAGGACGAGAAGATATTGGGTAGCTTCCCAAACGCTGCCCAACCGAGTCGGATTCGACGATTGACCTCTTTCTCGAAGTTCAACCTACCTAACTGGGCAGTTTGTCCTAGGTAAACGTACTCGTCCACAACTTCCGAGTGTATATAGCGCCTCCGACCGTCATGAGAGTGGGTGTTACATGGGCATTCGACATGACCTTTGTCTTTTCCGTGTTCATTTTAAGACACACTCTTTCGGAAGTTCTACTGAGGTCATCGAGCATTGCACTGAGGTACTCCATGGTCTCAGCCATGACAACTATATCATCGGCAAACCGAAGGTGAGTAAATGACAAATATGCTGAAGCTTGGACAAAGTGCGGGAGGAGGATTTAAGACCAAAGGTCAAATGCCAATAGAAGTTCATCATCATCATCATCAGCCTATTATGTTCCAATAGAAGTTACTGCAATTTAATCGACGATTTTCAATTTTTTTTGAGCAAGAAACAGAAGACAATTGTTTTGGATCAGCTTAAAGAAAGGTGCTTTCGTCAAAAATGGATATCGGTAAAAGATTGTTTCGCTCAAGCGTGTTCCGGCGAACCATGACATCGGCAAATCTTGGTATCGGCTAACCATTCATTCATCTGCCAGGGGTGCGGGCTTGTTCGAAAGAGATACCGCAGCCCCTGCCATACAGGCTACTGAGGGAACACGGGTGGGGTCTAGTCAGTAAAAGTCTGACACGCCCTCCTGCTCCACCCAGAGCGGGAGAAGTTATTTGATGATTTCCCACCCAACAAAAAAAACATTCATTCTTTGTAGCGTTATTCGACGAAACGTGCTGTCGCTAAATAATGGTTTTGACTAAAAGTATTTTCGTATTACCGTTCAATGGTGAACCATGCTTTCTGTAGACAAGTTATATCGTTCAAGGGTAATTCGATAAACCGTACGGGACTCTTTATCTTACGGATGCGTGTCGCCGGGTGTAGCCATAACATCCCGGCGCTTTCGCGAGTGCTGTATCAGCGTGGGCCGCCCGAGGCGCGTACCAACTAACAAGATGTGATTATACTGGGTGATGATACAGCATGTATAACTAGTTATACACCGGATTTTATTAATACAAACTAAAGGTAAAGTCAATCGTAAATCCAATACAAAACAATTTGATTCATTTAATAGGGTATTTTTCAATTTCATAAAAACGGATTTAAATTGGATGATCGGGACGATATATTGAACAGAAAAATAAAAATAAATTTATTGATATCGATTTTCTCCATTAAAAATGATTAAAATCAAATTTCTTTTTCGTATTTTTTAATGTACCGCCAAAACGCTCCTTACGATGACTTTTTATCACGTGACATCGTGACGTCAGCTTTGTGTAAACAGCACCAGTACAAATACTTAGTTTGGCGCAGTTTTTGAAGTATTTGTGGATAGAGGCATCGAACAACAGTGATTTCACTTTCTATCCATAAAAAATCTTGCTAATTTTAAACACGACATTCAGTTGTTTATTTACCAACTACTTTAGTTTACACAAAGTTGATGTCACGTGATAAAAGTCATCGTAAGGATCGTTTTGGCGTTAAATACAAAACAACGAAAAATAAATTTGGTTTAAATCGTTTCTAATTGAGAAAATGGATATAAATTTATTAACTTTTATTTTTCTGTTACTTATTTCGTCCCAATCTTCAAATTAGAATAGTTTTTAATAAATTTGGAAATACCCTATTGCCTCACATGTTGCATGCTGTGTAGGTACAGCAATCGGTTATTCTGTTTTTGTTTCTGCCCACCCTGTTTAAACACCTTGTGCACGCCACTGCTAGACATATGTAGGCCTCTCCTATTGCATGCCATTAAGGCGGAGATTTCTTGAAAACGCTCAAAATGTGGTTTTTTAAACCTGTGTATCTCTTTAACCGTAAATAATTTTGAAAGCAAAAAAAAATGTTATATTTTCAAGTCTTTTTTGCATACAGTGATGGTACTCAAAACATAATTAAACATACTTTAATGCATCAAAAAAATCATCAAAGTCACCTCTTAATTATCTTTAAAACCAGTTTATCCCTTCAATAACAATTACTAATATAATTAAAAATATATCATAAAATTCTAAATGCCAAACTGCATACAGTGATGGATTATTTATTATCAAATAGTTAATATCTAATTTTATACGATTTTAATAGCATTTTTACGACAATGCTTGCTCATTTATTATTCGAATTTATTACAACAGATTTTAACCCGTATCGGATTGCAGTAAGAACTATTATCGCTCATAACGACAATACGACGAGTACATTCGAAATTTTCCAGTTGCAACAAGCCACCCGGAAGCGTGGGAGCGTTTGTGGCGAGTACATGTGGTTTTGTTTCTCGCACCGATTTTTACTCTTTCTCTGCTTTCTTTGGTGGTTTTTGGGTGTATTTTACGTGTTTGTGCTCGTCCTGTGTTTATTTTTGTTTGTGTATGTACGTGATCTTACATTTGGTAAGTTTTTAATCTTTCTATTTATTTAAATTTTTACTGGCCTATGCTGAGTGACTATGGCGGATGACGATCGGCCTCCTGGCCGCCCGCCTGATCCCCCCCATCCCGCTCAGCTACAATCGCAAGACCTCTTTTCACATGCGCCTATTCTGACGGCTCCACTGTCTCAATTTGAGATGATGGAAGTTTCAGTAGCTTCTCAAAAGAGGAAACTCATTGAAAATCATCTCCACAACGAACCTACGAATGGCACTGACGAAAATGCTCCAACGACGAAACGCGATCGGGTCACGGCCCCGTCGTTGATCTCACGCACAAAGTACTCGCATTTAGATAGACAACCATTTTTAGTATACGCATCTCTTTCCGAATCCGATCCAACCTCTGGCACTACCCTCCATCCTATAAAATTCGGTAAATTATTACAGAAACTGAATGTTCTGAATATTGTAGATGGGGGTATAAAGAGAATAGGAAGAAACAGGGTATCAGTAGAGTTCAAGGGCCCAGAAGATGCCAATGCATTTATCGACAATGAGTCTATCAAACAAAAAGGTTACTCAATGATCATTCCCACATTCAACATCACCAGGATGGGTGTTGTGAGGGGCGTCCCTACTGATTGGACTGACATTGAAGTCCTGGATGCCCTGAAGTCCCCACTTGGCAAGGTTTTGAAGGTGAGGAGACTGAACCGCAGAGTTTCCAATGATGGGAAATCGGAATGGATTGCTACATCAAGCGTGGTAATCACATTTGATGGTCAGAACCTCCCGGATCGTGTTTTCTGCTGTTTCAATTCCCTTCCAGTAGAGATCTATAATTTTCCCACTGTCCAGTGTTTCGGGTGCTGCAAATACGGACACACCAGAACTCAATGCCGGTCAAAGCCACGGTGCTACCGTTGTGGTGGTGACCACTTTGGGGACGGGTGTACCATTGAAGAGCCTAAGTGCTTTTATTGTACGGGTGCCCACCCTGCGAACAGTCGTCAATGCCCGGAACACCTGCGTCAGCGGAACATCAAGTCCACCATGGCTAAGGACAATATATCCTATTCTGAAGCAGCCAAACGTTTTACTCCCTCCTACCGATCTTTTGCAGATGTTACGGCATCAGCCCCCGCTGCACTGACTATCCACCGGACCCTTAACCATGATCCCCGTCCTCCCCGCCTCCCAATTCCTAATTATACCTCCCATCCCCAACTCCCTACTTCTTCCTCCAGCAAAAAAATTGTTACATCCCGTCCAAAACCCCACACTCCCCTCCACCCTGGTTATGACCGTAGGGCCCACCAGGATATTATTAACAGTTATTCTTTCCCCCCCTCTCCTAATGGTTGCGCTCTGATGGACCACCCTCCCACTCATAATGAGAATGAAGAGACTATTAACACTATTATTTCTTTGCTTTCCACCTTACTTTCAAATTACACTTTACCAGACCACGTTGCCGACAACATAGTCAATAAAATTAAAAACCGTAACATTCCATCTCATGCAGTGGAACACCAGAAGTGCACTCCCCAAAAAACATGAAATCTGCCACCTTATTAATTTGCATAACCCTGCAATTTTTGCTATCTCAGAGTCGTGGCTAACTCCACGACTCAATTTTAATATTCCTGGTTATAGCACTCTCCGGGATGACCGCTCTGACGGTTACGGCGGGGCTGCTATGCTAGTGAACAACCTTCTTTCTTCCTCCCCTTTATCCCTTCCTCCCCACGGAGATGAGATTAATGCTGTAGGTGTTAATATCCTTGGCATTAATTTTATATCTGTCTATATTCCCTCCCCTAATCCCTCCTGCTTTCAATACATTCATAATATATGTTCTTCATTGAATCCTGTTATAATTTTGGGTGATTTTAATTGCCATCATTCCCTGTGGGGCTCTGACCATTCCGATACACCAGGTTCTGAGTTGGTTGATCTCTTGGATGACTTGGGTTTGTGTGTTGTCAACGATGGTTCCGTCACTCGCCTACCAAGACCTGGCCAGAGTAGAAGCTGTGTAGACCTTACCCTGTGTTCAGCTAGTTTGACCGCCCAGTTGGAATGGAAACGACTAAACCTCACGTACGGTAGTGACCACTACCCAATATGCACTACCCTTATCAATAGGTCCTTACCTCATAAGGATAATCCTCCTCTTTTAAAATATAGGCTTACAGGCGCGGACTGGGACTCATACTCTCAAACTCTTGAGGATATAATTTCCACTTTGCCCCAAGTCTCCCCAGCCAACATAGATGACTGTATATCGAAATTTTCCAGTGCGATTTCTTCAGCCGCGGATGACAGCATACCACTTAAAAATTCAGCCTCTGGAAAACTGTCATCTCCCCCCTGGTGGGATCGGGAATGTTCCAACATGATTAAGTCTCGAAATGAAGCGGAACTTAATTATGTTGAAAATATGTCCACTGAAAACCTGATCGAGTACAACCGGATTGTTGCGAGATCCAGGCGTCTACTCAAAAAAAGAAAATATGAAGGATGGAAGAAATTCTGCTCTTCACTTTCCCCTACAACCCCTTCCTCTCTTGTTTGGCAAAACTTTAAACGATTTAAACGTGGCTGCTCCGTCCGAAACTCCTCTCCTATGCCTAGCGACATTGCAGAACCTTTCCTGAACAAACTTGCTCCCCCTTTCGCTCCTCTTTTGGGAGAGTGCCCCTCAACTTCTGAGGGGGGGGAAATTTCCAATGACCCCTTAGATGCCCCCTTCTTACTAAGCGAACTGGATGCAGTGCTCAAACACGTACACGACTCCGCCCCAGGTATAGATGGCCATCCATACTCGTTTTTAAAAAAATTGGGGCCCCGCAGTCGCCAATACCTTTTATCATTAATCAACGCATGTTTTATTCTCTCACATATCCCTGAAATTTGGAAAACACAGCTGATAATTCCTATACTAAAACCAGGGAAACCTCCTGATTGCCCTGATAATTTTCGACCCATTGCTCTATCACCTGTTATAAGTAAAATATTGGAACACCTTATAAAAAATAGATTGGAGTGGTTCGTTGAAAGCCGTAGTCTTCTAGCTAAATCTCAATTTGGTTTCCGAAAGGGAGCCAGTACAATGGACAGTATTGGTATTCTTATGACAGATGCCCGGATTGCCTTCAGCAAAAACGAGTCCGTTCTGGCGGTCTTTCTCGACATTTCAGCAGCTTACGACAGTGTCCTTCTTTCGGTACTCAGAAGTAAATTACGCCAGCTGAGTATCCCGGTAAAGATTCTTAATTGTATCTGTAACTTGTTGGCTGGTCGTAGTATTAAACTCCATGTTCCAGGAGAGTCACATGACCCCAGAACTGTCTGGCGTGGGTTACCCCAGGGTTCAGTACTAAGTCCTCTTCTATACAGTATTTACACCTGTGATCTCCACAAGTCCCTTAATAGCGACTGTCAGATTTTACAATATGCAGACGACCTATGCTTATATATTCCTACCTCGTCCGTGGAACGTGCTACGGAATCCATGCAAATATCCCTTAACTCCCTAAACCAGTGGTTAATCTCTCATGGTCTTAGCTTGTCAGCTCCTAAAAGCTCCGTTGTAGTTTTCTCACGTAAACGTCTAACTCCATATGTCCACCTTGAAATTGAAGGAGCCCCGATCAAGGTCGAGGATAATGTGAAATTCCTTGGGGTCATTTTGGACTGTAAATTATCTGGTGTCTTTCATCTCAATTATATTATTAATAAATGTGAGAAGAACCTTAATATGCTACGTGCCCTAGCAGGGGTTTGGTGGGGTGCTCATCCCTTTACTTTGAAACTCATATACAATGCTACAATAAGAAGCTTACTGGACTATGGGTCTTTCCTCCTGGAACCCTGTGGTAAAGTTGCATTGGCCAAGCTGGAAACCATTCAGTCTAAATCCCTCCGCATTGTACTAGGTTGCATGAGATCCACTCCTACCAATGCTCTGCAAGTTGAGAGTGGCGACCCTCCCCTTCTTCTCCGTAGACAATACCTAGCCGATAAATATATGTACAAAGCATATTTTCTTAGTAATCACATTGTTCTCTCTAAGCTTTCCATACTAGATAATTTATGTAGACAAAGCGACTACTGGAAACATAAAGACCCCCCTTTGATCCTTAATTCATTTAGAAATATCCGGAATGCGGAAGTCAAATCTCCTATTCCTCAGTGTAATAAATACCCACTATACACATGTCCGTATGAAATTCTAAATTTTGTTCCAAAAATCTCTTATATTGGAATAAATAGGGACACCACCAATGCTAATGACCATTTTCTTTCGTCTGTTAATAACAACTGGCCTGATCACTACAAATTTTATACAGACGCTTCCAAATTGACTACCGAAGGTAATACAGGCATTGCTGTATATAATTCCAACTCCCAGATATTCCTTCATTTCCAGTGCCCTCCCGAGTCTTCGGTTTTTACTGGGGAATGCATTGGAATTCTGGAGGCGTGTTTATTTATTTCCTCTCATTCAGCTATTACAAAAGCAGTAATCTTCTCTGATTCCAGGAGTGCTCTGGAGGCAATAGTTAAAAATTCATTTAAAGATAACCTACGTAGCTTAATCATTGTTGAAATCAAAACTGTCCTACATTCTTGTTTTAAAAAAAACGTTGAGATAATATTAGTATGGATTCCTAGCCATATGGGTATTACGGGCAATGAGTTGGTAGATATAGCAGCTAAGAATGCCGTCAGTGGCAATCTGGCAGATAAAAAACATTATACTGTTCAGGTCTATGACTTGATTCACAAGGCCAAAGTAGATCTCTTTGAATCCTGGCAAGAACACTGGTCCCAATCCAGCAAGTCAAAAGCTAGCTTGTTTGCATCCATACAGCCAACCATTCCTTCCAAGCCTTGGTTTTACAAATACAAAGAAGCTTCCAAAACCGTCACATCCGTTATATGCAGAATCCGTATTGGCCACTGCTGTACCCCAGTTTTTCTCCATAAAATTAGGGTCCGGGACAGTTCTTTGTGTGAGTGTGGGCTGGATGATGGTACGTTAGATCACATATTTTTAAATTGCCCTTTGAACAATGTTTCCTCTTTTGATAAGGTTATTACAAAATTGAAAATACAAAAACCCATTAATGTCCGCCATCTCCTCTCATTTTTCCCTAATCCCCAAATTATACGTGCTTTTATTAAATTTATTTCCAATAACAATATTAAACTATAATTTTCAGACATACCTATGTAGTCTAATTATATTAATATATTGTTTAGACGTATATATTTTATGTTACTAACTAACTAACTCCTAGGTTTTGTGTTTGTTTCAGGGCTAAAAGGATCGCCACAAGAAGTTTTAAGTTCATATTCTCTTTGTAAATATTTATTAATTATTTTATACCCATGTATAGTCACTACGTGACACTGGCAGAAATTGCCGTAGTCTTCGGCAAATTGCCATAAAAAAAAAAAAAAAAAAAAAAAAACAAGCCACCCTGCAAATCCGAACAAATCGAATCGAATGCAGATCGAATCCGGAACTAGTAGATCCAGCAAAGAACCAAAGTTGTCGACATAGCTCGCACAATTAGCATATAATGGGCCGGCCATATAGAACAGTAGAACCGATGTATGTTGGGCTAGACGCATCGAATCGACAAATGTAAGGTAGAACGCCTCAGGCTAGCTGAGCAGATAGAATACACATGCAAGTTTAATTATGAGCACATTTTTAGGTATGCGCAAGTAAGGTTTCGGTTGACTGTACTGCTTTGCAAATATTCCTATTAATCAATCAAATTGTTATCTCAAATTGGTTGATAATAACATGTGTGGCCTGATAATTTAGTTAATCTGCCTCGAAAAAAGTAATGTAAGTATAAAGTTCATTTCACAATGCCCAAATTCACTAAATAAATCTGTCGCATTATACCTACAAAATTAAAAATTATAAAACTGATATGCGACGAAATCCAGAAAGATGAGTTAAAGTTTATACATATTAGGAGGTAATCACCGAAACTATGTACAGTCGCCAGCAGGTCAAGCTATCCCAAACTGTCAAATTTTCCCAATTGAACATAAACCTTATTCCTTTGTAATAAAGTTGAAAAACTATCAGAGAAATTTGACAGATTGGGGTAGTTTGATGTGCTGGCCTCTGTACATATAGATGGCTGCACTATTGGCAAGTGCCACAGGATATATTTTATGATATAGTTCGCTTCTACATGGATGTTACAGGCAGAAGCTATTTGCTTATGAAAAGGTCAATCAAACAGAAAAAAGACCATGGTTCTCAACATGCAGTCCAAGATAAGTATTATTTTACAGCTTGAAAGAAAGAAATTCAAAGAAAGAAAATAAAAATGAAAAGAAAGGAAAATAAAATAAGAAGAATTTTTTTTTTTAAGACAGAAATTATGTTTATTTCACATAAACACAAACTATTAATGTATTTTTTTTTGTAAGTTAGCCCAATACAGAACTAAAATTATATAAAATAATCACAGTAAATTCCTACAAAACACACAGTCCAGAACAATAAATTAAAATACTGACTTAGATTTTCGAAAATGACATTTCTTATAATATATTGTGACCATATGGCACAACCAACCCGCACTGGGCCTGCGTGGTGGATTATGGCCCAATCCCTCTCACCAAGAGGAGGCCTGTGTCCCAGCAGTGGGAACATTATAGGCTGATAATAATAATAATAACAATATGGCACAAATGATACTGTGACTACCGAGATGGTGAATAATATAGAAGTATCTAAGAAAAAGACATGTTGAGCCGACCCCTAACAAATTAGGATATGGATTATATACTTAATATATAATCATGATATTATTATTTTTTTGCCTGTAACTTTGAGAATGACTGGATAGTAATTTAAAAGATAATAAACAAATAATTTATGGCTTCCTATCAGTTGTTTAATTTATCAACAAATTAAGAAATATTAAGTCAACTAATATGATAATGTGAACCTAATGGAATTTTAAGATTAAAATAATGTGCTATGCCTGAACATAGCAAATAAGGCTCTGCCTGAAGTTACTGAAACCTTTTCTTTTATTTTGGCAAATATTTTTCTGGACAACAGAATCAAGTGAGTCTGCATTTCATTGATAAAAGTCTGTAACTTTTTTGATATTCGTGAATTCATATTTGGAAAAAGGATGGCCAGTATGTCAGAACTGCATAAAAACATTTTATGATTTTAATTATTTTCATGTTTTACACCTGTTTACCTATAATATGTGCACAGTGGTTCAATTTTGGAGTCCAGGAATATATTTAAAGTTGGTTGTCGTGGATTTTTTAAAATTATTTAAAATTACTGGTTTTAAAATTCCTTTTTGTAACAAGATATTTGTGCTAAAATTGTCTAGATTATAAAGTGGTCCGACCAGTAAGATTAATAAGATTCCTTTTTTTAGTAATGGAGGCCTTATTATAATAGCTATAAATAAAAGATTTCTTATATCTAGCACTCTATGTATTGTTCATCAAAAAAAAGGTCATATTTAATGCAGTAACTGGATGCAATCATTGCAGGCAACCACAACTATTTTAAATGCAATTATGTAATTCCTTTGATAAAATCGCTACCCATTAAGCTTCCCGGGATTATAAGCTTTAATAGATCATCAGAAAGTTTAGATTTGTTTGATACTTCAATTCCAGCTAGGCCATTTTGGACTTGAAATTCGAATTTGTGATGCGAAGGCCCAGCTGAAAGGATCGGGACTATCGGAAAGCTCTATAATGGGTGTATACTATAAATACATGTGGATAGACTATTTTATATACAATTTCCTGTCAAAACATGAAATTTTCGGGCTTACCGGTCAAAAAAATAACAAACAGCCGCACAAAATCAATACTTTTTACGACAACATTTCGTGAGCGAAACGAGCCGTGAAACACGATAAAATGAAACAAAACTCATTTTGGTAACTAGTGATGTCCACTTTTTGTAATAAATCAATCAGATTTTAAATGTTTCAGTCAATTTTAGCCAAAAATATTGTTTCGGGGAAACATGAAATAAGTTGACTTACCTCAAATAAATTAACTTTGTAGGATTAAAAATACACAATTTTCACAACACAGGGCAAGATTTACATGCTTTTCAAAATTATTTCATATAATTTTATTCAGATTGAATAAAATTTATCAAAGTATGCGAATGACGTATCGTGACATTCGTGACATTTTTTTTTTTTAATTAGTTTTGTGGCCTGGTTTCAGAGACCTTTTAGCAAAGTCTTTATTAAGAACGTATCATAGTCATAACAAAGTTATTGTAAAGCGGTAGTAACTTTACAATAACCTATTAGAAGTTTTTGGGGGAACACGAAAAGTCCACGTTAGTCACTTATTTTCACCGTCACTACACTTGTGTACTCACACGTAACTAAATTGGATAACTTACTACCAAAATTATACAATTTAATTCGCTATTTCACAAAATTTAATGATAATGAAAATTCATGCGACATGTTCCAACGCGATCTCGCCAAAAACTCCTGACATATTTTGTATCTGTTTTCTAAATTAGTGACAAGGTGACAACCAAAAAAAATATTTTACTCGACTAAAAAAGCCGGTTTTTAAGACTTTCGTTTTTTATCGTTGCAAACGATCGTTGGCAAATGTGTGTGAACGTGCCTTTATGCACGGCAACGGGTGACTTAAGGCGGCGTGGCACGGGCGGCGGTAAGTCCCCTCTTTCAGGAGTGGATTGAGAGGTGCCACGCAGCGTCCTCAACTTCCACCTGACGCAGGTCCTCACCGGTCACGGTTGTTTCGGGAGGTATCTGTTTAGGATAAGGTGGGAGGAAACGCCTCGGTGTTTCCACTGCGTATGTGGAGTTGATCGGCGGCGGCGATCTCTCTCGCGTCCGGCCAGGTCCATATTGGAGATTAAGGTAGCAGAGCGTGGTTTATCCAAAAGAAATACATATAATCACAAATGCACAAGAACAATACTTTACAATAAACTTTAATAAAACACCACGAGCATTGACTTATGCATAAGTACTGGGCGGACCGCACGTTACAATGACGCCTCGAACTTGGTCCCAAAGTGGTCTTCCCTATAGCGAAGTAAACTAGAACGCGATCGGCTGTCTTCGGAGCGGTCGTAAATTTTTGTAAGTAAAAATGCCAAGTTGTGCCGTGAAGGGTTGCGTGAACTACGACAAAAAGCACATTAAAAAAATTATAACATTTCATATCCCCGGTACGTTAAAAATATGTCATTAAATCGACTTCTAACATTATTTAAAACTACTACCATTCACCATTCACCTACCCATCCACTTTCCCATTCACCTACCCCCTCACCTACACATTCACCACTAGTCACCTTCACAATCAACAACAGTTACCTAGACATTCACCCTTTAAACTGCTTTTTGTATCACTTTTATTTTCTTTACATTTATTTATGTTTTGTTTTAATTGTTTGGTTGAAAGTTATACATGTTACCTGCCTTTTAATTTGTATAAAGCCACTAAGTGGGGCCTGGTGACCTGTAACACAGGTTTTTTCTAAAACCTACATCCGGCTCTCACAATGTTAATTTATATAATTTTGTCAAAACTGTTAAGGCTATAGAACCATTGTGAGAGAAAATAAATAAATAAACTTAAACTTAAATTATGACAGCTATTTATATAGCTGTCATAATATGCTATAACTGTTAAACGCATTCCAATAATTTAATAGACCCAACACACCCCTGAGATCTATCCCTACATTATTTTATTCAATTGCCCTTATTGCCATGGAACTTGGGAAGGTCATGAGCATGACAATAAGAGCAATTTGGTGTGCTGAAACCTTTGTCGACATTGTTGCTCCATCCCATCTTCCTAGTACGGTGGCCTGGGGATGCCAGAGCGGCAACTGCAGAAACATACCCAACTACTTAATTGGTAATCCAAATGTTTGGGATTGAAACATAAGTGATTCGTTGAGTTTTCAAGTCAGCAGAGGGGTTGGCCTATTTTTCGGCCAGCTGCCAACCTTTCAGGCAGTTTTCTTCACCCTTTGCTCCGTCCGTGTCCATGAATGAAACATCTTGCAAGATGGCTGTCACTTATCACTTTAAATCTGCGCGTGTGCAACTGCAATGTTTAATTAAATATTTACGACGATCACATGACGACGATTTTATCATAAGAGGTAAACCTCTAATGATAAAAGTCGTGTGAGGCGAAGAGGAACCAAGTACACATCACTAAAAAACATTGACAGACTTGCTTGACAGTAGTTGACAGTTGAGTGTGACGTTTTGTAATTTCGTTTATTCAGTTCGATGTTTGTTGAATTTTTATTTGTGCTTTTTATCTACTACAAATTTATAATAATCTCAGAAAATGACGCCAATAAATAATGCTTTAAATAGCATTATAAATAGGAAGAAAGAGTTTTGTTGTTTATGTTTGTGTTCTTTGGAAGACGAACCGATTCGATTAAATGACGAAGTTGTAGTCAATATACATAGTTATGAATACGATACAGTCATTTCAGAAGTGTTTAACTTTATTTTTGATCAAGAGGTAAGGTACCATACGTATTACTTTTATAGTGACAACATTTTCAAACAATGTTAAGTTGGGCAAAGTCATGTTCTATTGTCCTGTCAGACCAGCGGCAAACATGTTTGTCTCTACCCTGCCCACCTACAGGATTACTAACAACATTTTTAGGTACATCCTTATTTTATCATCATGGCACTTATACAACTTCGCCCCTAAGACGACCCACTAACCCCAAACTGCTATCTAAATTATCTCAAATATTTTACTACTTTTTCCAGATGTGTTCCTACATAGCTGCATTCAATGCACTTTGTGATCAGTGCACAAAATCAGCAATAAGTTCCTACAAGTTCAAACATACGTGCCTGAAGAACGCTGAGTATCTTACTGAATTTCTTGATGGAGTCGCAAACAATTTTGAATATGCTACAAATGAACTATATGATTGTAAATCTCTGTATATCTCACTCAATCTTCAAGATTTGACTAGCAAACAATTCTATGATACAAAGAAGAATGTCAATACCCCACGAGCTGCATTGCGTAGATTCCGCAAACTAGATAATACCAATAAAATTCAGGTTGAAGAAATGATCCTAAAAAAGGTAAAAAAAGAAGAACATAATGAAAGCAGTAAAGTGAAAAACAGGAAAACTAGAAATACAACTGACATTCCAACCAGTGAAATGTATGATAAGAACAGTTGTGATGTATTAAGATGTAAAGAATGTTACAAAGAATATCCAACTGTTTGGAACTTGAGGAATCATTTTATAAGAGTACATGCTCCTAAAGTCTTTAAATGTTCCGAATGCCCTAGAAGTTATGGCTCTGCATCATTCCTGGAATCTCATAAATCAGACAGTCATTGCACAATAGTCTGCAGTGAATGTGGGAAATCTTTCAGAAATAAGCACATTCTAAAAATGCATGAGTTGGGCCATCACTTGAGCTTGGTTTGCCAAGACTGTGGCAGAGTGTACAAAAATAAAACTACATTCAAAAAGCATATTGATCTGAATGTTTGTGGAAAGGAATCGAGGGCTAATCCAGCAGAGGCTACATTCACTTGCGATTATTGCAACAAGAAATACACACAGAAAGTATCATTAAGAGTTCATATTCAGCATGAACATGGAAATTATAAGTCTCATGTCTGTGAATGGTGTGGGAAGAAATTTTGGGCGCAAAGTCGATTGAAAGCTCACTCTGTCAAACACACAAAAGAGAGAAACTTCCCTTGTTCAATATGTGGAGGAAAATTTGTAACAAGAGAGTCCCTCTTATATCACACTAGAACCCATACTGGTGAAAAACCTTACAAGTGCCCGCATTGCGAGAGCAGATTCCTTTCTGCCTCCCGTAGAACAGATCATGTAAAACGTCACCACATAGGAGCTACACTAGAATGTGACATATGCCACAGCAAATTCAATTCAAAAACTTTTCTAATAAAGCATAAAAAGGCGCATACGAAATTGGAGACCAAAAGCAATATAACTTACAAAGATGTAAAAACTGTGCCAAAACCAAATCAAGGTGACCAAAGTAAAAATTTCATGGAGTTAGTTTCTGAAAATAAACCAAAAGATCTTTGGCAGTTAAATAAAGTTGATGAACTGACTGGTTTTAAGAAAATTATTGATTCAAGTGATGTCAATTTAAATCACTTTACAGGACAAGTCTATGAGAATGAGGATACACAGCAGTCTTTAGATGATGTAAAAGTGTATTTGGAAGTGTCTGATGCAGATGAGGACTATATGAAAATATTAGGTGTTTAGTTTTAGACAAAAAGCTTGAGTGTGGTTTCAAGTGTGTACCTGTAGAACCTATGGGACAATATCAAAGCCTATGTAGGCATAACAATTTTGAGAACTTATGGTACACCATCAATATTTAACATTTAGTATGCTTGGTGCCCAGAGTGGTGGTGGTCCAGTGGTAACGGCCCCGACTTACGAGTTGTAGGTTGTGGGTTTGAACCCAGGAAGGTGCTTTCCTTTGTGTAAATCATTTCCTCACCACAGCTCTCAAAATGTTTTTAAGTTATTATAAACACCATGTTAAGTGATATTTGTTCTGTATATGAATTTAAGCTTTAAATAATATACTGGTGAGGAGTATATACAAAGGTGTTTGTAACAGAGTTCCTTATGGCATGTTATATTTCTCCATACTTGGCAAATGCGAGTTAGACCGAAAAAAGTGTAATTACCTAACATTTTGATTGTCACAACACTTTATGTTTCATTTAATTATTCTCAAACATTAATTTATTTCATGGTTCCTGCAAAATAACAGGTACAATGAAATAAATCAATAATATTTAGTGAAAGGAACTTCGTTCCAACTGGGTGTCCCGCGTCACCTTTCAACATTGCTTGCCCTGCTGTTAATCAATAACAGGGGCTTATGTTTATTAAACGGTGCGATATTTTTTAACAAGTATTATTTTTAGTAAAAGCTCATGCCAGACCAAAAATGTCAGTAGGTTATGTATGTGCTTACTTACCTACCTTAAGTCAAATTTTTTGTTATTGAAAAATCTGCGTTTAAAAGTTCCACACTGTATTTTGCCAATTCGCAAGTATTTGATTCTTATCAAATTGAAGTCTATGAAATGGAACCACTGTACTTTAGCACCCAGCGATTTTTTGATTGTTTCTATTTTTGGGGGAAGGCATTTTTTTTCCAAATTTTGAAAAAATGTTGAATTGGTGGAATATTGGGTGAGAAAGATCGCGTGGTGGGCCTAAATGTTTCCAAGCAATAATGAGGTCTATATTTATGACATATTCCAGATCAAGGCCAAAAGTGGAAAAAGATAAAACATAGGTAATTTAATTGTCAAACGTAAATGTATGTAAACGCTTAACGCATGGCGCCCCGGCTTCTTAATGAGGACCAGTTTCCCCGTCTTCCAGCGAAGTGGGAACTGGCCCTCCTCCAAGCATGCCCTTAGGAGCCCTCTTAGTCGAGGCCCGAGAGCCTGCAAGGCCAGGACCCAGGCTTTGCCGGGCAAGCCGTCGGGTCCTGGATAAGCGTTTACATACATTTCAAGCACGCAAGAAGATCTTATTGGTTATACCTATAGGTAACTCAAAAAAAAAAAAAACGATGTACCTAAGTGAAATAAATTTTTGAAAAGTGTCTTAATTATTAGGTCTTTACCTATGAAATTGCCGTTCTGCAGTACTGGCCATTTCAAATCAAAATAATTTTTGTTTGGCTAAGAATTCTAATTTCAAATTAATTTTATTTTAAAAACATGGATTTTTTTTTTCTAAAAGTAGTCATTTCTTTATTGATTAGTGTTACATTTTCATCGCATTTCAATCTTTTTCGTCATCATGGATACGTTAAAAATTCGAGTAATTATGGAATATGAGTACCGTCGTGGCAGCAACGCGGCACAAGCGGCACGCAACATCAACGACGTTTACGGAGCTAACACTACAAACCAACGCACCACCTGTTATTGGTTTGCTCGCTTCCGTTCTGGAAATTTCGACCTGAAAAATGAACCTCGCGGTCGTCCGAAGACTTTGGTCGACAATGACGAATTAAAGGCGATTGTGGAAGCTGATGATACACAATCTACGGCTGAATTAGCAGCAGCTTTCGACGTTAGCGTCAAAACAATATTGGTCCATTTGCGTCAAATTGGCAAGGTAAAAAAGCTTGACAAATGGGTGCCCCACGAACTCAATGATCGCCAGCGCGAAGTACGCGTCGAGACGTGCCTTGCACTGCTCAACAGACACACAAATGAAGGAATTTTGAACCGCATTGTTACCTGCGATGAAAAATGGATTCTGTTTGATAACCGTAAGCGCTCAGCAAGTTGGTTGGATCCTGATTCAGCACCTAAACAATGCCCTAAACGAAAACTTACCCCTAGAAAAGTGATGGTCACTGTTTGGTGGTCTAGCGCCGGTGTGATTCATCACAGCTTCTTACCAAACGGGGTGAGCATTACTGCAGATGTGTACTGTGAAGAACTGAACACAATGATGGAGAAGCTGGCGCATCTCCAACCAGCATTGGTCAATCGCTCGTCTCCGCTGCTCCTGCACGACAACGCGCGACCTCATACTGCACAGCAGACGGTCTCCAAGTTGCAAGAACTGGGGTTGGAAGCTCTCCGTCATCCGCCCTACTCACCAGACCTTGCGCCTACAGACTACTACTTTTTCCAGAATTTGGATAACTTCTTGGCGGGAAAAAAATTTAATACCCGAGAGGCAGTACAAAATGCCTTTGAAGAATTTGTTGCCTCCCGTCCAGCTGATTTCTTTAAGAAGGGCATCAATAAACTGCCACTGCGATGGCAAAGATGCATTGATTGCATGGGTGATTACTTCGATTAATACAAATAAAAAATTCATGAAAAAAATTCGTTTAAATTTTTTCATACAAAACGGCAATTTCATAGGTAAAGACCTATTATATTCTAGAGTGCTAATAAACCACAAATAAAACGACCATTTTTTAAATAATCGATTAGTGCCTAAATGCATTTTTAAATATTACATTTTAAAATTTCGCGCGTAATTTGACGAAAACGCTGGACGTAGTGGACGCCATATTTTTCTGCAGGTATGACGTCACTTTGCCATCTATACAAATGCGCCGATATTTTATAATGTTAGATTTTTTTTTATTTATCGTTGGTTTGCTGTTCCTGAATGCAAAATAATAATTTCTTTGGTTTCGAAAATAATAAAAGTACACAGTTGCTCAGTTGACATGCCGTATGACGTAATAACATGGCGGCTACTATTTCATAGTGTTCAAAAACAAAAAAACTGAAATCTTTAAATTGTATTTTAAAATTTATTTTGTTATTTCATGTACTAAAACTACCGTTTTCCGACTGCATTGTGTCTATCTCAGCAACATAAAAAAATAAATTGTAGATCTAGACAGTTCTTTTTTTCCTTCTTCTTCTTCTTCTTCTTTCAATTCCTGAGGATTATGGAATACTAAAAAAAATAAGCATACATCAATATCGTGAAATAACTGAGTTACAAATATTTAAAGTTGTCAAAAACGCTTAATCGTTCATTTATTGGTGCCACTACCCTATGCGTTAGTAAAAAAAACTGAGAGATAAGACCATGCGGAGATTATCGTAGACTTAACGAACAAACTACTCTCGTTACCCATTACCAAGACTACTTGATTTCACATACATACTCAAAGGGAAATTTATATTTTCAAAAATTGACGTTCGGAAAGCCTACCTTAATGACTGCCGAAATAGGTCTGATTCGAATTGACGACCTTGATCTGAGGTTATAAGTACTGGACAACCGAAACGAGCAATCCAATGCTCTACGAACACCTTAGCAACTGTTTCAGCTGTGATCTCTCTAACGGGTATAACTTCAGGCCATTTCGTCACCCTGTCTATGATGGTAACACAATATTTGAAATCCTCTGCCGGTGGCAGCGGTCACGTGTTCGAAACGGTTCCGTGTGTTGTCAAATTCGCATATCGGTGTTATTGTGTGGCGTTGGATTTTACATTTTTGACAGGGAACAAATGTCTTGACGTAATTTCTTATGTCGTAATTCATGCTGCTCCAAAAATACCTTGACTTAACTAAGCGGCCGTTGGGTAGCTGCGACGCCAGGATGACTCACATTGTGTAAAGTTTTGATGGCGAGTTCCCGGAACTGTTTAGGTAGATAAGGACGTAGGTATGTAATTTTTAGATGTTTCGCAGGCTGTCTTTATCTCCGAATTAGGCATGCTGATTAATTTGAATTGGAGTTTATCGTGTTTGTGTAGATTTTGTAATTCAGAATCGCTTTTTTGTAATTCTAACTTTTGAAATTCGAATAAAGATGGCACGATAATCTCCTCGACTCGGGATAATGCGTCGGCGACTGTATTTTTGTCACCTTCTATGTAAACGATGTTATCACAAAATTGTTAATCGCCTAGGTGAGTCTGAAGGAGATGCCTTTTTAGATAGGGCGAATGTTAATGGCTTGTGATCTGTTAGGACCGTTAGATTTCTGCCTTCTACTAAATAGCGGAAGTGTTTTATTGCCATGTATATTGCTAAAAGTTCCCTATCGTATGTACTGTATCTAGTTTGGGTGTCAGTGAGTTTCTTTGAGTAAAATCCTAGAGGTTCTAATTTACCACTAACTTTCAGCTGCACCTACGCAAGTACCGGAAGCATATGTCATAAACAGTAGTGGCACAGTTGCGTCGGGATGTGATAACACGACTGTATTATTTATACTTTGTTTACTTCGACTGAATGCTTCTAATGCACTTTCAGTCCACGTAATTTCAGTTTTGTCGTGTTTTTTGGAATTATGTAAATACGCGTTTAGTGGTGCTTGAATTTCTGCTGCTTTTGGAATGTTTAGCCTGTAGAAATTCATCATTCCGAGGAAACGTCGGAGTTCCTCAATTGTTTTGGGTTGTGGATAGTCATTTTTAAGTTGCATTTTTTTTGCACTCGGTTTTATGCCCTTTGGGTTGATGTGGTAACCGAGGAAGTTTAATTCGGGTTTACCAAATTCACATTTATCTGTGTTGATCGTTAAACCGTAATAGGGTATTTTCCATTTTTTCAAAAACTGTTCTAATTTGAAGATTGGAACGAGATATTTAACAGAAAAATAAAAATAAAATGATTTCTATCCATTTTCCTAATTAATAACGATTTAAACCAAATTTATTTTTCTTTGTTTTGAATTTACCGCCAAAACGTTTCTTACGATGACCTTTTATCACGTGACGTCAACTTTGTGTAAACTAAAGTAGTTAGTGAGTAAATAAGTGAATGTCGAGTTTTTAATTAACAAGATTTTTAATGGATATTACTGGTGTGCGGGGCCTCTGTGCACAAATACTTCTAAAACGGCGCCAAACTAAGTATTTGTACCGGCGCCGTATAAACAAAGTTGACGTCACATGTCACGTGTTATCAAGTCATCGTACGGAGCGTTTTGGCGGTAAATTCAAAACAACGAAAAATACGTTAGATTTTAATCGTTTTTAATTGAGAAAATGTGTATTAATAAATTTATTTTTATTTTTCTGATAAATATTTCGTCCCAATCTTCAAATTAAAATAGTTTTTATGAAATCGGAAAACACCCTATTATTTAAGTGTTCCAAATCTATCTCTAAATGGTTTTTTTTTTTGTTTTTTTTTTTGGTTGTGAAATCATCAAATAACTTCTCCCGCTCTGGGTGGAGCAGGAGGGCGTGTCAGACTTTTACTGACTAAAGCCCACCCGTGTTCCTTCAGTAGCCCGTATGCCAGGGGCTGTGGTATCTCTTTCGAACAAACCCGCACCCCTGGCAGGCATCGGCCCTTGCGGGCCCCATCACATTTGTGCTGACATCTCTTTGAGGCGCGCGTGGAACACAACGCGCCGTCGACTTGGGCTTGGTCCTTACCGGACAGCGAGCTACCCATTACTCGCCGTCCGCAAGCTCATGCCTACGGTGTCCGGAAATCGGCCTAGGATTCCCGACGCCCAGGGCGTCTCCGTATCCTGCGGCGGCTAGGGTCGCGAAGGCGCATATGCTGCCTCTCTCTCACGTGCGCCGCCTCCTTCTTCGCGAGCATTACTGCTTCGCTGAAGGAGGTGACGGCTACCCATGCCCTTTCGCTCCGTACCATGGCATGGACCAGGACCGGACGCGAGAGATCGCCGCCGCCAATCGCCTCCACGAGGACACGGCGGTGCTCCACCCAAGCCGGGTAGACCGCCACCGTATGCTCCACCGTGTCCTCAGGGCGATCTTCGCAGTGGAAACACCCAGGCGTTTCCTCCCACCCTATCCGAAACAGGAACCTCCCGAAACAACCGTGTCCGGTGAGGACCTGCGTCAGGCGGAAGGTGAGGCGCCATGCCGCCTCTCGAACCACTCCTCAAAGAGGGGACTTACCGCCGCAATCGTGGCGTGCCCAATCTTTAAATGGTTTACATGTATTTCTTTTGATTCAGACGCTATAATTACGTCATCTAGTTAAGGAAATGCAAAATCTAGACTTTTTAATGCATTAATGACTAGTCTTTGAAAATCTTGTACTGCGATGCGTAACCCAAAGTTCATTCTTGTAAACTCAAATAAACCAAATGGAGTTATGACTGCAGTTTTCCGAATGTCTTCGGGAGCCATTGGTATATTAAAAAGACTCGGAATGGAACGAGTTCGTACAACTGCATACAACCCAAAGGCGAACGGCATGATCGAAAGACTGCACCGCACCTTAAAAACCGCTATTATGACCAAATGTTCAAATAGTGCACAATGGTTACGGGAATTACCTCTAGTACTCCTAGGGTTGCGCTCGGCAGTTAAATTAGATCTAGGATACAGACCATCACAATTTCTGTATGGCAGTAGTCTCAGACTCCCAGGTGACTTAATTCATTCAAAGCTTACAACCAATATTAACACTATTACATCCAACAGTTAACTAATTCATTGTCATCCGTTCTCAGCCTCTCACATTCTAGTTCGCATAGCACAAACAATAATGTATTTGTTCATAAGGACTTATCCATTGGCACTCATGTGTTTGTTAGGAATGAAGCACGGCGATCTTTGGTACCACCGTACGAAGGTCCATACAAAGTAATAACGAGACATCCAAAATATTATACTTTAGACTGTAACGGCAGGCAAGTCACAGTATCACTTGATCGTCTAAAACCAGCTTATTTATTAAACTTTGATGAAGTGCCGGTCTCACGCAAAGAGACCCAAACAACGCCACCCGACACAGTCCTACATCCGGCGAAAGTTACGACTTCATACAGCACTTCAAATACTTCAAGCACTACAGCACCGCCGCCGCCGATTATAACGAAATTGGGGCGCATTGTTAAGAAGACCGTGAGATTCGACTTACGAGCCGTCGCCGTCAACGTCGTTATCAGCTGTTAATATAACCGCCACAAGTCAACAAAAGCTCACTATCACTGACTGGACTCTCATTCCAGTCAGCACAGTGGTAACCCTATGTGTGCTCTAAGTGGGGTGGACCGTGGAGCTCTACTGACAGCCTTGGTACTACGGCAGATAAAAAACACAGTTGACTGATAGCTGGTGTCTGGCATTGCTGGTGTGGTACGCAGTATAGTCTGTGGGCACACTGTTTTGCGTTTATCTGTGGAACTAAGCGATCTTTCTCCTATCTCTTTCGTTTTTTAAAAAATGATCAGGGTAGACAAGGCTAGCTATATATTTTTCACATGTACCAACATAACAGTGCAACCGTTGAACGTTCGCCGTATGTATTCATTCATTCATCGCAATCGCAATCGCAACAAACAAACCTCTGTGAAGTGTGAACCTCGTACTCTCAGTGTTTAGGTTTTTAATTTTAAGGTGTAATTGTATATTTCAAGGATGAATAGGAATACGTAAGTAAAGTTAATTATCTTTCTATTCATGTATTATTATGCATATATTTTATGATAAAATGTCCACGAATTGAAAAAAATGGTAGGTATTTTGTAAAATGACTGAAATACTGTTAAAACGGTAAGACAATTTCATAAATTATTCATAATTATACAATACTAGCTGCCCCGACGAACTTCGTACCGCCCATAAAATAATTACCGCCATATTTTATTTCTTTGCGATCATAAATTGAGATGGTATTTAGCAACGCGCGGGGAAGTAGCATGGCGTAGGTAGGTACCATTACAACGGAGGAAATGAAATGCAATATTGAATTTTCTCGCACAACATCGTATAATCTTAATAAATATGTATAAATTACGTGTCACGTTGTTTGTCGGCGATGGCGATGGACTTTTAATCAAAGTACACCGTGTGCAGTCCTATGTATTTTACTGTGTGTACATAAATAATAAAATAAATAAATAAATAAATAAGGATAGGATAGCTTACATCTCAATTTTATTAATGATCGCAAAGAAATAAAATATGAAGTTCGCCGGGGCAGCTAGTATGTTATATATATATAAATATAATAAAGCTGAAGAGTTTGTTTGTTTGTTTGTTTGCTTGAACGCGCTAATCTTGGGAAATACTGGTCCGATTTGAAAAATTCTTTCAGTATTAGATAGCCCTTTAATCGAGGAAGGCTATAGGTTATATATAACATCACGCTAGGGCCCTTAGGGGCCGAGCAAAAAGAAAACAGTCGCGAATACGAAGTACGGCCAGGCGATTCAATGCGACGGAGTTGGTCGTGGTTGCTAGAAATTTGACTCAGACGAAGTTTCGGGCAGAAGCTAGTGTTACATATAAATGCAAAATCCTGTAAAAAAATAAACAACAGAACTAAAATGTTTTCCATAAAAAAGTACTAAAATTATACAATTTTTACATTTCCTTGTGGAATAAAAGGAACAACAAAGTCTCTGATTACATTTAGAACACAGAACTGTGGTCTTTCCGTTCTTACACAGACGGCATCAACCTTGTGAAGATACCTAACAAAATGATCATAGCAATCAAAACGTACATCATTGAAAGGCTGTGGTTGGAAAGGCTTAGTGATTACATCAGGTACACAATCCAAGTGTCACTCTTTGGAGCTGGGATTTTGTATTTGCCTTGATTAGTGCAAGAGCTATCTGTATGCGAAACTTCTTCAGTGTATTTTTTTTCTCTGAAACTTGCAAGCAGTCACTATGGTGTAATAACCAGCTATTATTAATACACCTTTACCCCTTACCCTTTTTTTTACACCTGGGCAAAATTGATATAATATATACCACCGCCTAGTCTTCATATGAATTCAGTGTAATGCAGTTAACGTATAGACAATGTCCACTCCACCCATGTGACATTTATAACATTTGGACAAGGCATAGAAACATTCTTCTCTTTTTTTGTCATATCTCTCGACCGGATCTTGTGCACAGAATGAGCTGGCAATGTGAATGCACTGATTATCCACCCATTTAGTAACTGATAATCTTCTGTCATTATCACACACTACTTTGTATGCTCCTCAGCCCTCCTTCATAACTTTAACACTGCTCAGAGAACAATTTAGCAGTCGGTCTTATTGTGCCTAAGGATATTATTCCACATGCATTCCACAAATAGTAAAGCAACTCCAGCATAGTAAACCAGTTGTCGAAGTAAACTGTACACAGAGTGGGGTTAGATATTGTTTTACACAATCATACGAGTTGTCTGCTTTACCCCCAACACCCAGATAATCTTCTTCCCATTCTGTGAATTGTATATTCAGAAATGAATTTGAACCCTTGTATGCAAAAAAATCGCATACCATTCCTGAACTTGCAGCTCGAGTCAGAAATTTAAAGCCCCACTTATGTGGTTTCTTGGGATTGGATTATTTTCTGTGTGCTGCCTTTTTCCTTTGTATGGTATTATCATTTCGTTGATAGCAAATGATCTCTCCTCCTCTATTTTAAGACACTGCTTACGTACATGTCCTATCGCAGTAGAAACTTTGTGATAGCTATCATTCTGGTCTACATTTGTGTTGTTGCAAAAGTGTAAATAGCGTTTGATACATTTGTAATGCTTAAGAGGCATGACAGATGCAATGGGCTCAAATCTAAGATCATTACTCCAAAAATCTTCAATTGCTGGCATTCTTACAATACCCATAATTATCTCAATACCAAGTAGAATTTCAATTTATTTTTGTAACCGCCTTGAAAAAGGAGAAGGTTCTCAATTCTTCGGAACCTTTTACTCGAAGGTGGCTGGACCGATTTGGTTTTTTTTTTTTGCTTGAATTGGTATACTTCCCAAGTGGTCCCATGATCATCAAGGCAGGATCTGATGATGGGATCCTGGAGAAATAGAGAGAACTCTTCAAATTTTATAGGCACAGTTGAAGCGATTTAGGTAGGTTTTGGAAGAGTACTTTCTCAGAGTGGTCCCATTTCAATTTGGTGAAGATCTGATGAAGAACTTCAGAGATAAGCCACGGAACTCCTCAATAAAGTATATCATTTTTTTTTTTTTTCTATCTCCCTTTTCTTACAATCTGTCACTATCTATTAGGACATTCAGTAATTTTTATGACGTGTTAGATGTCTTGCTTGGTATGCGTCCTATGACACATCCTAGTTTTTATATAGCATGTAGCTAAGTTTGTCCAATGAAATCCTGTGGGATTTTGTGTTTTAGCCTGCGTATTCCTTCTTTATCCATTAGGTGGTTTGCCAGGTTATTTGGGTGGCGAGTTATTCTTTCCTTGTATGACCTGATATAGCTTTTTATTTCATCTTTGACTGTCGGAATTTTCAGATCATGATGTAGTGCTTCATTTGGTACAAACCATGGGGCGTTTGTAATTGTTCTTAGAAGCTTGTTCTGGAATCGCTGAATGATCTCTATATTAGAGTGTGATGCTGTTCCCCATAGCTGGATGCCATAGGTCCATATAGGCTTGATTATAGCTTTGTATAAGAGGGTTTTATTCGCCAGATGCAATTGAGACTTTTGTCCTATTATCCAGTAGAACTTTCTTAGGGTCAGTCCAAGTTGCTTCCGTTTTGTGAAAATGTGTTTTTTCCATGTAAGACGTCTGTCGAGGTATACACCAAGATATTTAACATGTTCAGCTTGAGGCAGTTGAACTCCATTGAACTGTACTGGTGGGCAGGTATTCTTCCTCTTAGTAAATGTGACATTTACCGATTTAGTCTCGTTGGCTTTTATCCTCCATTTTTTGAGCCATAGGGCTATATCGTCCAAACAGGACTGCAGCTTAGCTGATGCTACTTTATGATCAGTATGGCAGTACTAGCACAGCTGTATCATCCACAAAGGTTCCAGTAGTCGCTAAATTTGATATTGGGAGGTCAGCAGTATGAATCAGATATAAGATAGGTCCTAGCACACTACCCTGAGGAACGCCAGCAGTAATAGGGCATAGTTTTGATGAAGCTTCGCCACAAAGAAAAACCGATCTCTCAGATACGACATCAAGATAAGGAAGATGTTGGTTGGGAAGCTGTTTTTTATTTTATAGAGGAGACCTTCATGCCAAACTCTATCAAACGCTTGAGAGATGTCAAGGAATGCAGCAGCGCAATACTCCTTATCTTCAAATGTACTGTGAATTTTTTTAAAGAGCCTGTGGACTTGATCTATTGTGCCGTGACCCTGTCGAAACCCAAATTGATGGTCGGGTATTAAGTGTTTTCCTTCAATTATAGGCAGTAAACGTAGTAGAAGGAGCGCTTCATAGACTTTTGACGCTATTGGAAGCAGACTTATAGGTCGGTACGACTTCGGGTCTTCAAGAAGTTTTCCTGGTTTGGGAACCATTAGGATTTTAGCTGTTTTCCATTGTGGAGGGAAAAAACATAATCGTGACATGGCATTGTAAATAGACAGCAGGAAGGTTAGGCCAGAGTCTGGAAGTTCTTGCAGAATCATACCAGTTATCAAATCGTAGCCAGGGGCTTTTTTAGGTTTTATGTTATTTATAGCTCTGATTAGTTCTCGCTTCGTAAACGTTATGACGGGGCTCGTAGATGAATCACAATCCAGCAGTATTTCTTTCTGAACTTCTTCTTTGTGCTCTGGTGACCCTTCGTAGGAGTGAGGCTGGAATACGCCTTTTAAGTGTTCAGCGAACGTTAAACATTTTTCTTCGTTACTTCGAGCCCAGCAACCGTTTGATTGCCGAAGTGGGGGAGACACCGTTTTAGGCCGCTTTAGTTTTTTGGTAGCTTTCCACAGTGAGTATTCTGTAGCAGCTGTAGCATCAAGGTTGCACAGAGACGCCTGAACACTATTATTTATATCATTGTCTAGAATTAGAGATAGAGTTTGGTGTGAAGTACACAAGTTTCTGGAGTTTCTTTGAAGCGACTTGATAAGGTAACTAAGACTGGTGAATGGTCCGAAGATAGGTCAAAGCTGCTCTGGCACTGAAAGTAGTTTTTTGAGATACCTTTAACAGCACAGAAGTCTATTAAGTCAGGATTTTTTTTCCTGTCAGTGGGCCAATATGTAGGCTCTCCTGAAGATATAATTTCCATTTTTAGTTTTTCAACAGTCTTGAGTAGCTCGCGGCCCCTGGGGAGGGACAATCTTGATCCCCAATAAGTATATCAAATGGACTCAGGGATTGCTGAAATCTCATATCTGTCTATTGTTTATACCAGTTCATAACGTAACATCACATCGGTACGCTGTGAAGGGGTGAAGCACATGTGCACAAAAAACAACCGACTTCCGGAAAAAATAATAATTTCGGAAGGCGGAGACAAGAAATTAATAATTAATAAAATACATAAGTATTCTGTGCCGGACGGGCGTGATCGCTTGGACACGAAGGGTATGTAGGGGGGGTGTATGCCTATCCAGGTTTTTCCCGGTGTGTGTGTAGCTCTCCCAGTCATACTAGTATAAAAAAATCCTAGGTTTATATTTCAGGAGCTGTAAGACTAAAACCCCATGGCTGCGCCATCGAAACGGTGAAAATCACGTTATCGCCGATATCTCGCTGAAAAAGCATCAGTCTGAAGTTGTTTATAAAACCTAGATTTGAATTTGTCGAAATTAGTAAAAATACACCAAAAAAAAAGCGTAGGTTTATATTTCAGGAGCTGCAAGACTATAAATATTGGTATTGCGTTGAAATAAGTCGTGATTATCTATCGAAGAAAATAAGTAGTAGCGAGATTTTTTTTTGTGAACAACTATTAATATTGTTGCGCGTTATCTCAAGGATTCTTAATTAAATTTAAATAGAAGCACTATTTGAATTTAAATACACTATTAAGCACTATTAAGCACTATTTGAATAGTGCTTCTATTTAAATTTAATTAAGAATCCTTGAGATATATTTTCAAAAACTACGAGAGGAAATCATTACTAAATATTAAAAAAGCGAAAACAATACATAAATGGATGCCACAGTAATATTGCTTTTATTTTTGAACACATACTGTTAGAGTATTTGTACAGTGCTAATGTAACTAAAGAATGTTTAACCAAAACATGCGCCAACTTCTCAAAAAGAACAATAGTGTTTTTATCGATCCATATGGAAATCATACATTTATTCGGAATCGGAGGACTGGAAGATGCCGTAATTATCGATGAATCCATTTTAAAAATCTGTTTAAAATGCCATAACGAAACCAAAAGATTTACATACGAATTAAGTAATATTATTTTATTTGATCTCAATGGCACTGACAAAATTATAATCGATGAAATACCTTATTACATCGAAATAAAGCAAAAAATAAAGACTGATAGGTTCTGTGGAATATGTTCCACCGGTTATAGCTCTGACTAGTCATTACTTAGTAAATAATTCCAGTATGATTTGTTATGATGTTAATAAAACCGGAACGCACGCAAGTTCTAAACAATCTCTGACATTACATATTTTAATACATGGTCTAATAGATGATGATTAATACGGGATAAGTTTTTCCAGTGCGCAAACTGTAACCATGAATTCAGCATATTGTTGCGCCGCACAATTAATGTTTGGTTGCCACTAGCGCCATCTCTTATCGAATAGCGAAATTAATGGTCAGGAGCTTTCTAGAAAGTTCGATGCTAGAACTTTCTGGAACTATCGACATGTGTTCGGCCAGGGCCGATATGTACTCGAACATTCTAGATGCTTCTACGGTAGAAGGTTCTGGAACTATCCGAGGGCCCTATATAAGCGGGAACGGAGTGCGTCTCGGGGTAGTTCATTGGAAGCGATACATGCGAGAACATCTAAAGCGATTTTCAAGTGCGACTTAAGAGTGATCCGTAGTGCTATTGTGTTGTGTTATTAGTGAGTTTAATTAAAGTGTTATTGTTGGTAATTCATATCGGCAGTTTTTAATTGTCACGAACCCCTAGCTCGTAACAATATCATTCTAGACCGGGTACGTTACCCCAGCAAGAAATTGTCTCCTAGAGTGAAATGAGTAGAACGTATCCTTGGTGCCTTATGTGCTGTAAATGTGCCCCCACGTAAAAAAATGTGTGCCCCATGTCGTTTTGGAAAAAAAAAAACTGAAAAAATATTCTTGCTGGGGTAACGTTTTTATAGCAGGAAAATTCTAAACGAATGATCGGAGAGAGAAAAATTGTGCATGGCCAGAGAGCTTATACCGGCTGATTTTTTTTAGCGTCTGGAAAAAAATTGGGTATAATAGGTGAACGGAGTAGACCCCTAATGGCACAGAAACTACACTTTTTTTTTTTTGAAAACTGAAATGATATTAACCTATCAATGAATACTATTACTTATTTGCAGTAAACTTTTCATATTAAAACTAAAAAACAATTAAATTAAAAAAAAAACCAAAAAATTGGCAAATAATATCAAAATCCAACTTATAGGCACCCTACTCTACGCGTAGAAATTATCAATGAAAATTCGTAGCGAAATTCAATCCTTTGAAGCCGGCCGTTTTTTTCGCAGGCGTAGGTACCGCTCACGTTTCACCGCATGCGCATTCCCTCCCGCCCGCGCGCGCCGCTCCGCTCTCCGTTTCTCCAGTCACCTGCGATTGGTCACAGCGTGACGTCGATCGCTGTTTTTTCCGCGTGTGCTTCAACTGCCCAGTGATTGTTTTCATAATGACGTACGCATACTCCAGCATAGAGTACCTTGCCATGATGAGGTATTATTTTTTGTCCGGTACAAAAATTTAAATGGTGCGAGGCGATTGTACGCCGACGAAGAATACCCACAATCCCTTAGACGTAACGGAATCCCTGACCCCCGGAACCCCAACACAGACTTGATATTCCGCACTTATCTGCGGTTCCTTGACCATGGCCAGTTTCAGCTCCACGGTCATGCCAGGGGCAGAGGCCGGCCACCCTTGTCTATACATGTTGAAGACGCCATTCTGGAATATTTCCAGCAACAACCGAAGAGGAGGAGCACCCGGCAAGCAGCTCGTCGATTTGGCGTAAACCAGTATGTGGTATGGAAGCTACTCCATTCAATGGATATGCATCCATACCACTTCTTACGCGTGCAAGCTTTGCATGCTCTGGATCCTGGACCTCGTATTGAGTTCTGTCGCTGGCTGCAGAACCAACCGCAGGAGAACATTCTATGGACCGACGAGTCCATATTTACCCGCGTTGGTATCTGACTACAACGTACACAATTAGCACTGGTTGAGTTTTCAAAACCCACACAAAATAAAAGAACACGCAGGTAATCGCTCAACCACTTCACTAATGAGCCGTCTTATTCTTACCGCATTTTTTGGCAATTCGCTTAGTCCACTACGCATTTGTTTCAATGGTAGATAGACTACAATAATAATTATTAGGATTCTTTTTTTTTACACATCAAGTTATAACCTTCGAAATACAGATGAATGTGAGTGATTGTTATAAGAATTTAATATCAACAGGTTCGTTTACATTTCTATCAAAGCTTCACCGATCTTACGAGACGTAATTTATTTTGTTTACGGTTTCAAGACACGCGTCACACAGTGTATCAAATTATTTGCCTACTACAACTCCACACAGCACGGTGAGGTGTGTAGGTACACGCGCAAATGTATGCGTAGGGATCAGATTCTTCATTCATGGGTGATCGCAGCTGACGCTCGTTTACTATTACTATTTTGCCTATTATTAGTTTTACGCGAGTGTCGTAGGATGTATTCTTTTTCATGTATTTTAAGGATATTCCGAACTTTTATTAAATCAATGGTACTAGGGAAAGGTCAGCGTATATGAGTTCTATTCTACTTACACGACACGTCATATTGTTGTCCAGACGCTAAAAAATGTCATCCGGTATATGTGTGCCAAAATGTGCCCCCAAAAATAAAATCTGTGCCCCTTCAGGTTTTCGAGATATTGCATTTCCTGCTGGAGTAATGTTTTGATGAATAGTATATCTCTAAAACCATTGCATGTGCCCCTGTAGAATAAACATACACGAGTAGCTCTTAATGTGTGCCCCTTAGTGCCCCAATTAGATTCAAGAAAATATTTATAGTTTTCAAGTTATCGCGGCTTTATGAAAACCCGAAAAAACATCGCAGCGCCTAAATGAGACAAGGCATAAGTTCGCTGAAAACTGTATTCGGTCCTTATTGACGCTAATAATAACCATACAAAGTTTCCAAATTGTTCATGCATGCGTTTTTGAATAATCTTGCTAAAAGTCAAAACGATGGTGTCATAACTTTGACGGCAAAATACAAGCATTGTTATTTGTGTATGTTTATTCTACAGGGGCACATGCAATGGTTTTAGAGATATACGATTCATCAAAACGTTACTCCAGCAGGAAATGCAATATCTCGAAAACCTGAAGGGGCACAAATTTTATTTTTGGGGGCTTTTGGCACACATATAAGCTCTCTGGTCATGCTCAATTTTTCTCTCCGATCATTCGTTTAGAATTTTCCTGCTAGAAAAACGTTACCCCAGCAATAATCGTTTTTTTTTCCAAAACGACAGGGGGCACATTTACAGCAGATAAGGCACCAATTATACGTTCTACTCATATAACTCTAGGAGACACTTTCTTGCTGGGGTAACGTACACTTCTATACACCGCATACATTTTGACCGCGTAGGTATTTCACTGTTCTATGAAACAGCTGATATTTTTATGTATAACAGACGAAAAATTTCTTCGCTGAGGGGTCTAGAATGATACGCTGAATCATAGTCAAGTTAAAAAACGGTAATTTTAAACTAAACTTTACAGTGAGAATCAGCACCCATCTGAACAACATTTTTCGTGACCTAAAGAATGGGTCGTAATTTCAAAAACATTGGTGTTGCATACGAGGTACCCTCATTAAATTTGGTTTGTGTTAATGTCAATTTTTTGCAAGATTTCGACAAATGTTCTTTATAGAAAGTCCTTAGCCATGATGAGGTCGTAGTAATAAAAAATATATCATAGCTCTAGTAAATAACTTGTGATTTTAAAAGAAACATAGCTTAGTGTAAGTAAACAATCTGTGATTTATATGGAAATATATATTTTAGTGTAAGTAAATCATCTCTGATTTAATCTGATTTTTAATGAAATAAAATTATGTTTTTAGATCTAATAATTTCATTTTAATTTAGAATCTTTGAGATATGATTTCTCACACAATAGGTGGAAAGTTTTCTCTAAACAATAAACTATGGTCACCGTAACGAAAAATACAAAACGTATTTTAAGGCTTTATAAAATGAAATAATTGTTTTTTTTTTACCTATTATCGGTAGGTAGTTCTACATATTATTAGTTGTTGTTTAAAAAAAAATCTCGCTACTTCTAATTTTCTTCGATACATAATCACGACTTTTTTCAACGCAATGCCGTACTACAGCTGAAATATAAACCTAGGATTTTTTGTTGTATTTTTACTAATTTCGACAATTTCAAATCTAATTTACAAAAAACTTCAGACCTCTGCGTTGCTTTTTAGCGACATATCGGCGATGTGGTGTTTTTCACCGTTTCAATGGCGCGGCCATGGGTTTATAAGTCTTGTAGCTCCTAAAATAAACCTATGATTTTTTTCTACATTTTTACAATTTTATAGGTAAAAGATAGATTGATCATTTACCTAAATTTCAGGTCTCTGCAACGCTTATGTGGCCGCGCCATTGAAACGGACACCAAAGCAAAAACCCGTGGTCGGGGTCGCCCTCGGGGGTCACGGAACCGGGGTGCGTCTACGAGGAGGCGCAGTACCCGAGGGGTAAGCGGAAATCCAAAGCTGGACGTAGAAGACAGGTGTGTTTATACATATCATAGCACCATCTAATTGTCACATTATGTTATTGTCTTCAGTTATTAACGTAACCTTTGTAGTCTACTCTCAGGTTTCATCAACGACGATGATACTGTGAGTGGGCTGACGTTTGGGGTGGCTCTGGAGGTTGCATTGCACCCCCAGCGGTGCCGCGTCTGGCACTCACCTCCTCGATGCCCATCACCACCAGCGTTGACTCCGGTAGCGTCAACCTCGGCGCAGTACGGATACCCCGAGGAGCGGAGTTGCACCCAGAAATCTACCCCAGTACCGCTACCGGTGGAGCGTGTGTAAGTGAGGAACAATCGAACTAATTAACGCTAAGTAACCGAATTGACTAATGCTCTAACGTAAATGTTGTTTCAGTTGGGCCGATTTAAGGCTGGCTCCAGCGGCTACAGTTCCGTCTCCTGCAGCGTAAGTACAGTTGCTATTTATGTTTTTAGTTAATATAAATCACGGTATGCTGAACATTTTTTTTATTACAGTGGTGGCAGTGGCGATCAGGATACTCCTCGGAGGATCCTGAAATCCATACATAGCCAGTCGCTGCGGAAGGCGAAAATTGTTTTACCGCTGAACTATGGTAAGCTTATACTGTATTGGATTTTCTCCGCATCGAAAACACCGCTCTCAAAAATGAATGGCATGTCACAATTTATTTTCTATCCTCTAGGAAGTGAAGAGGACAGCGATGACGACGTGCGTGGAGAAGACGACGACGGTTTGTCGGTGTTTATACCAAGAGCGCAACGAATGTTCTTCGTAGACGTAGATTGCGACGTCGATGAAGTCGTTGCCTCTGCGGTAGAAACACCACAGCCCGAAGCCGAGTCCTCACCACCATCGCCGCCGCTGTCCACACCGGTCACCAGCCCGCTGGGGCCTACGAATATGTTTCACTTTGACTGGAGGCCATTTCCAAATCCTCCAGTTGCCCCGACTGAGAGGAGAGAAGTGTTCTCCGAGACTAATTGTGGACCCACAACTCCTTTAGTCACTCCGTATGATGCATTTATTGCCATATGGAGCCGTGATTTTATGGAGTACATAGCTACTGAAACAAATGTATACGCCCAAGAACTAGTGGAGAAACGGTTCCAGGAAGGCTCCCTTGCTCCAGAAAGCCGTATAACTTATTGGCGTGACACTGACGCCGATGAGTTATACGTCTATTTCGGGCTGAGTTTGGCAATGGGCATCTGTGTCAAATCAGACATTTCCGAATACTGGAACAAGAGAGACCTCCTGTCGACACAGCTTTTTCCGGAAAACATGCCACATTGCCGTTTTATCCTCCTTTCTCGTTGTCTTCACTTTAATAGAAATACAAATTTATCAAGACTGTCTCGATCCCAAGCCAAATTACATAAAATAGCTCCCGTAATCAATCATCTTAACTCCCGATTCCAGAGTCTTTACCGACTCGGTCGCAATATTGCGCTCGACGAATCCCTCACCCAGTGGAATGGACCGCTTGAATTCAAGCAATTTATAAAAAATAAAGTCGCAGGGGCTGGCATAAAGACGTATGAGGTGTGTGAAGCCCAGACGGCGTATTTGTGGAGGTTTAAGGTGCATGTTAGGCGAGAGAAAGAGACTGAGCAAGAAGTGACGCCTGTGTCTAGTGTGATACCGACCCTTGTGCTCGACCTCTTAAAGGGGCTCGAGTACAAGGGGCGCACAGTGTGGATGGACAACTACTATAACAGCCCTGCTCTTGCACGGGTTTTGAAATCTTTAGGGTTTGATTGTGTGGGTACATTGAGGACCAACCGCCAATATGTACCTAAACAATTGGCGAAACTTGAAAAGTCGAACATGGCGGAAGGTGAGATTACTGGTTGCACCAGCGGGGACGTCGACATCTTGGTGTGGCGAGATCAGAACCGTGTGGCAATGATTTCGACGTACCATGGTGCCGCCGTTCAATGCTTGCGCAATAAAACGAAGCCGATCGCCGTTCACGACTATAACGTGTGCATGGGCGGGGTTGACAAAAAGGACCAAATGCTGAGTATGTATCCAATGGAAAGGAAACGTACTCAGATTTGGTACAAAAAATTTTTTCGCCGACTTTTGAATGTGAGCGTTCTAAATGCTTTTATTTTACATAGAAGCAGCGTCATGCCACGCGGGCAAACTGCTATCACGGATCACCGTACATTTCGCAAGACTCTGATTAGTCAGATTCTTGCGAAACACAAAGTGCGTACACTCATAGAGCTCCCCGGGGCAACAAAGTCCTTTAAGGGTAAGAGGGGGGTCCAAGTGCCAAATGTTCCCTTATTGTCTCGAGAAGTGCTAAATCACTTCCCGAAAGAATACGGGTACGTACCGGGTCGCAATAAAGAGCATAAAAGGCACTCTTGTGTGCTTTGCAGCAGGCGTGTTTCCACCTACTGCCCTGCCTGTAACGTGGCTTTGTGTCTTGATTGTACTATTACTTTCCACTCCACCAAATAATAAGCCAGGCTTATGTGTCGGCAGAAAGGCATAGTACAATCATTATTAGCGGTGATAAGTGATATGTCCTCGTCTTGTCCTGTTTAGTAACGTTCCGTTCAAAAGTCGTTGGAAAAACTTAGTAGTCGTCAATCTACGCGGGCGTGTATGTAATGCATGCGCTTGTGACAGAATGTGTGAATGAAGCCGTTGCGGCTACTGGATGGATTATGGACGATAGGATACAAGGGTATGGGTGAGGGACGAATATATCGGTACAAACTCAATCTATCCTTTCCTCATTCCTCTTGCGGAAAAAGCACGTTTTCCCACTAATTTTGCGGCGTAACGTCAGGGAAATTGATTGTTAATCATATTTTTATCCTATAATAAAAAGAGCCCGGTTCTTAATAATTCATTACAATCTAGTCTATAAGACTAATTAGCTATTTTATTTTTATACATGATGAATATTTTAAAACTTGTAATAGTGTCCTTTGTACTTATCACAGGTCCGTTCCACTTAGATCAAATTGACTGCCTATTTATTCAAATCACAACTGTCATTGTTCAGTTTTATGAAATGTCTAAAACACGGTAAATTGACGTAGGATGTCAATTTGCATAATAATTCATTTCCTCGACTGTACCTCGTGACTGTTTCAGTAGTATTTTTTATGCTTAATTTTGAATTTTCCATTTTATGTCCGGACATGACCGGCTTTGTGTGAAAGTGGTTACAAACTTACATAAATAAAATCATTTGTCTTTTCTTTAAAAAGTATTTTTCTATAATAAAAGATTTTGACAAAATGTCCGGGTATATAACAGGATTATTCAAAATGGTATTTTTTACATTTTCGAAATATATATATATACTAGCTGACCCGACAGACGTTGTCCTGTTCGTCCAAAAGTCATTCATACAAAATCACTACCCTACCTACGCTACCCTACACTACCCTACCTACGCTACCCTACACTACCCTACCTACCCTACACTACCCTACCCTACACTACCCTAACCTACCTACCTACCCTACCTACCTACCCTACCTACCCTACCTATCCTACCTACCCTACCTATCCTACCTACCCTACCTACCCTACCTACCCTACCTACCCTACCTACCCTACCTACCCTACCTACCCTACCTACCCTACCCTACCCTACCCTACCTACCCTACCTACCCTACCCTATCTACCCTATTATCCTATCCGTGAAAATTTTTTTTTTCGACAGCCAACTTCCACTTTGATACTTTTTTTATTTCTGAAACAACTGAACGGGATAAAAAGTATCCTATGTCCTTCTCCTGGCTCTAAACTACCTCCCTGCCAATTTTCAGCTAAATCGGTTCAGCCGTTCTTGAGTTATAAGTGAAGTAACTAACACGACTTTCTTTTATATATATATATATATATATATATATTTACTATGAAATAAAAAGTCATAAAATGTTAAAGTCACCATCCGACTATCTATAGGGTAAGGTGGGGCATAGTGTTACAAAAAAAATAAACGGCAATGTAGTGACGAACATATTAATTTAATCAACTTCTAACTAGCATGGATATAAACTTTTAATAGTCTCTCCTTACTTATAATTATTTAAACTTAACTATTATTAGGAACAACCTACTTAAAATGGCACTTTAATGAGATCCGTCGATTGTAACAATGCGCCCCGCATCTGGGGTACTCTGTTACAGGGTAAGGGGCACAGTGTTACAACATTAATATAATAGAAAACAATCAACAATAAGAGAAAAAATTAAGGTTTTTAACAAATATAAAATTTGTTTATAATATTTTTTGGAAAAGTATAAACATCTGCCTGACGCTTCGTCTTTCTTTCAGCTACACCTAAGAGAGGAAGCACAATTTCAATATCCTCTGAAGATACTGTCGCTGTATCGGGTTCAAGAGGGAAGTAGAAATTATTATCAACTTTTCCACTTCTACGTAAATAACTAATGTCATATTCATTATCCTCAATATTTGTCAGTAATTTGCCAACATAATGCTTGACTTGTTGTTTTCCAACAAATTTAACGACAACAAAGTCGTCCCTTTTCGGTTTCGCAAGATAATTCAATGGAATTTCGTCCTCAGAATCCTCAGACGAGGATATCGATATGTTTTCTAAATTTCCATCTGAGTCATCAGTGAATAGAACTTTTTTGATTGTTTCAGTTGTCTTTGGTCTCTTATGCGGAACTTCCTTTTTTTGTGACACTTTCTTTTTCTTTCCTTTTCCAAATTTTTTATTGTCTCTTTTCAATGCTTCTTGTTCAATTTCGATTTTAATAGGTGTATCAGTTGGAATGCAGCTTCTCCCCCTCCTTCTCCCACGGTTTGATGGTAGTCTCGGTTGTGCTTTTGGATAAGCCCGACATCCTATAGGACTAAGCAGAGTATCATCTTGAGTAGTTTGAAAAGCTGCTAATGAACAATTTTCTTCAGCTGTTACAGATGGTCCTTCCGCAGGTTGGGTATCCATCTGACTTTCGTTCGTAAGTATACTTGGGCTAAGGGATACAGAAAGCCTGTTCAACACTTGTTGATCTGGAGAAGCTGGTATCTGAATTATCGAAGATGCGTTTGGCTCTACGTCGGTTACAGCACCTTTTTGTGGTTCAGAGGATGTACCCGATCTGGTAGCATCATCAGAATGGGTATTTTGGGAATCCTGATTATTTCTAATGGGTTGTCTTAATCCGGCGGCATCAGTAAAAAAGACTTGTTGAGGTTCAATGGGCTGACTTAATCCGACGACATTAGAAGGGTCCCTGAGTGGCCGATTCGTCACTTCACTTGGCATGAAATCATCGTCCGTGAAAATATGTCTGTCAAAAGGAAATATTCCAGTTTTCCGAAATCCAGATTTAATGTTTGCGGGTGTCATAGCTCGATCAAAAGCTTGTCCCAACAATTCAGCAACATCGTAAATGGAAATTGTCTTTCCAGGATGACGCAACAGCCACGAATCTGCAGCCGCATTGTAGTAAGTTTGCAGCGGACCAAAGACAGATACGTCTAGTGGTTGTAGTCTGTGGCTAGAATGTGGTGGTATGGTCAGTAGTGTAACTCCGTTCTCTTTTGCGATATTTAATACCGCGGGCACTAAGTGACTATCGTGATTGTCAACAATCAGTAATGCCGGATTTTCTTTTGAAGAAGCTGTTACTTTTATGAAATGTTTCATTACTTCAGGAAACAATTCACCATTCATCCATCCGGTCGGCTGAGCCAGCCCTAGAGTTCTTAATGGTGCACCATTAGTCATATAAGACTTGAATTGTTTTCTGGGGAACACCATTGCCGGAGGTAGTGACGATCCCGTTGCAGATACTGCACAACACGTAGTAACCAGTGTTCCTCTTTCGGCGCTCGTTACTTTATTCAGCTGTTTAACTCCCTTTGCTGCAATAATTTTTTTAGGTTTTTGGACAGTGGTTGTTCCAGTTTCATCCAAACAGTAAACTCTGCTACCGTCCGCGAAACTAGGGCATCGCCGCATAACATCTTCCAAATTGCTGAAGAATGTACTCACGTTATGGCGATTGAATGATGTTGCGCGCGTCAAGCTGCAAGGTTCCGGTTTTCTTAACGTTAAGTCTGCATGCCGTTTCCTAAATCCATATAACCAGTCAACTCCTGCCATCTTTTTATATTCCCAGTTTTTTGGAATCTTCAAATTGTGGTAAACAGCCATTTCGTAAGCGAGTTTTCTGCACTCAACCGTATCTAGACCGTAGCACATCTTAGAACAGTTTATTAAATATTCCTTCAATGCGTTTTCTTTATTGGCACTGAATACGGCTCTATTAGCATAATTTGGAGTAAGTGGCAAATGTTCGGCTTCTTGTTCTGAACATTCTTTCTTCTTTTTTACATATCTTTGCAATGTCATGAAATTCACATGTTTTTCATTTGCTGCCTTTCGAAGACTCATCCCACTTTCAACCATCAAAATTGCTTCTCTCATATCATTTTCAGTATGGAGTCCCTAATCCGTCTTCCTCTTACGATTTCGTACCATTTTCTTATAGACCTACAAATTAAAAAGAAAAAGCTCATTGGGGCTCAGTGTTACAGTGTCACACAGTGCCCCGTAACATAGTGCCCCAGGCGCAGCAATCAGAAAAATAAATTCAAATGAGCCTTTTAGGTTATTTTACAAAAAACGATATAACGATAATTTGACGCTAATTATACAGTAAACAGAGGAAAATAACAATTACTTACCTAAATGCAAAACCTCACTAAAGAAACAGAAAACTTTAACGTGATTTTTTCCACGTTTTATCACACAAATTCGATTTTTGCTCGATAACTGTCCAACGCGGTACAACCTGTAGCAATGACAACTGTATTAAGATGGCTGCCTATGCGCTTGTCGAAACAGTATACCAACAATAAAAAAGTTAAAGACAGAGACGGATATATGTGCATTGTAACAGTGTACCCCGTGTAACACTGTGCCCCACCTTACCCTACTTAGTTAGCCCTTGTACAGACGCCAGCATGAAGCTACCGCAATCTCAAATTTCTTTGATAGATTTTCAACTTTAAAACTTAAGCAGGTTCATGTTCAATTGGGAAAACTTGGCAGTTTGGGATAGCTTGATGTGCTGGCGTCTGTACTATCTTGTCATAGAAAATAAAAAAATGAGTGATATTTATCTTTCGTCATCTTATTATTAGAAACATTTTAAGCTTTACTTATTGCTATAACGCTTAAAAATGAGGTAATTTAATGTAGTTTCTGGAATCGTTTTCACATTTCCAATCGATTAAATAATTCAAAAGATAAAACCCGTTATTGTGAAGCAGTCTTTTATTGTGGTAAACAATAGATTTTTTGATGGGTTATATTTACGACTTCCGTTCGTTGTGAACACTTGTAAGTATTTCTTAGGTTAGCGAGGTATATAATCAAAGGGTTAGCGACAGTCTTGAACTGATTATCTGGCAGGCTGTCAAATGAACAACCTAGGAATGTTTGCAAATGGCCTAAATTAGGTCACGCCCCTTTTAGGTCCCCTTGCGCCTTGCCGATTTCTCGCTATTTTACTATGAAACCTCATAAGAAACTAACTGTTTCGGAATTTGTACAATATTTTCTATTCAGTGTATGACTTTCATGTAATTGGGTTTACAATAAAATGAGTAAGTATGTTTAAAATTAAAAACGAGTGTTTTTATTTTTCTCCCATTTTTATCATTTAATGCCTCAGAAATGTAATGTAACATAAGTATTACAATACTAAAATATAAAAGTTTTCTGTGAAATTTCAAGATTCAATGTCAACGGGAAGTAGGTTTGTAGCGATGCGCGATAGCGAGAGATTTTTTTTATTCGATTGTTTTCGAACATCTCGATGGTTCTCGATTATTTCGACTTGGACTCGAGTCCAACTCGGTCTGTTATTGCGACCGGCGCATGGCGCGTTTATGCGAAAAATGTACGATTTTTTTACGTACGTCGTTCACTGTTGACATAACACAACGAACGGCTTACGCGTAAGCGTTTCGTTCAACAGATTATTAATAAAATGATTATAGGTACAGAGGCCAGCACATCAAGCTACCCCAATCTGTCAAATATCTTTGATAATTTTTCAACTGTCAAAGGAATAAGGTTTATATTCTTATTGGGAAAAATTGACAGTTTGGGATAGCTTGACCTGCTGGCGACTGTACGTTACGTAATACGACTCGAACAACGAGAGTAAAGAGTCCCTTTGGAATTATAAACTGTTACATATTCATAATTATATGTAACATAAAACACAGGTAAAAGTAATATACGTATAACCTGTAACATTTTCGTAATCTTATCATAATACAAACGCAAAACCAACCAACGCCCTACTGTATTAAAAAATAACTAGTTACAAAATTGTCGGTTTTGAAACTAGTTACTCATACCCACGAAACTACGTAAGTATAACCGATTACGCCCGAAAGACGTTAAGCCGCGTCCCCACTAGGGCCGCGCGGCACCGTGAGGTTGAGCCGCGCGGCCGAGCCTCGTGAGCAGGGCCCAATCTAGCTATATATCCGCTCCGGGCAAAAATAATTTTCGCCGCCCTTTACACTAGCACTATTGAGGTCATGAGCTTGCTATTCCAAAGATGGGATGTATATACCATGCCACTCATACATACATATATGTATGAGACCGGCCAATTAAAATATTTTTTGAAAATTGATTATTTTTAAGTTAAAATAGGTACAGAGGCTATCAAGCTACCCCAATCTGTCAAATTTCTTTGATCGTTTTTCAACTTTATCACAATGGAAAAAGGTTCATTTTCACTTGTGAAAATTTGACAGTTTGGGATAGCTTGACCTGCTGGCGACTGTAGGTTCCAATTTCAAAATTTCCCTCCACATTGTTTGCGAGCTGATTTAAAGTAACGTGTCAGCGTGTCTCATAAAAAAATGGATCTGCGCCTGAACATTTTCGCGCTATGATTTTACGATTTCAAGTGTCGTTTGAAATCGGACGAATCGTACGATAGACTTCAAATGTCATTCATAGATGAAGGCCCTTCTAAGGCAACCGATTATCGTTAGTATAACGAATTCAAGCGCGGTGGACTAACTTTGGGGGATGAAGAAAGAAGTGGTTGCCCTTTGACGGCTATTACGGAAGAAAAAGTAGGTAAAAGCAGTGAAAAATTTAATCCATGACAATAGGCGAGTTGCGTATCAAGAGATTCAGCACACACTGCAGGTTGTATCGGGAAGCTTTCTACACGTGCATCTTCGCGTGAGGACGATAGTTTCACGCTGGGTGCAGCACAACCTCACCGATGCTCAGAAGCAGGCCCGGGTGGAGTGGTGCAGTGATATGATAAACTTTGAAACAGGCTCGTCTCGGCGTGTTTACGACATCATTACAGGTCTTTAGTCTTAGATATAACAATACGATTCATAAACGAAGCGCCAGTCGACGGTTTGGGGGTTGCAAAATGAATCAACTTCTACCGATCTAGAAGCGGTGGGAAGACTTCGATCGCGACCTTTTTCAATTTGACTGGCTAATTGGTGTCAATTCCTTTACGCAACCAAAGAAGCATCAACGCTGAATGGTATACTACCAAATGCTTGGCAGAAGTTTTCTCTGTTGTGAGCAACAAGCGACCAAACACAGGACTCTGCGGGCTACTGCTCCACCACAACAAAGCGCCTTCACACACCGCGCTCAAAACGAGGGACTTCCTGAACAGCACGCCGGTTAAACTCCTGCGTCACTCTCCTTACAGCTCTGACCTAGTACCGTGTGACTTATTTTTTCGTCGCCGGAAGATGCACTGTCAGCGTTCGAGCAGGCTGTAAACTAGGTGTCTGCGGCGGACTGGAAAAAGTGTTGAACACACATGAAACTTTGTATAGAGGATAGTGAAGAGTACTTTGAAAATATTAAAAAAAAATTACAAACAACAGGGTAACACAATAGGGTATTTTCCAATTTGATAAAAACTATTTTAATTTGAAGATTGGGACGATATATTTAACAGAAAAATAAAAATAAATTTATTTAGAAGTATCCATTTTCTCCATTAAAATCATTTTTTTTTTCGTTGTTTTGAATTTACCGCCAAACGCTCTTTACGGTGACTTTTTATTACGTGACATCGTGACGTCAGCTCAATCCAAAACAACGAAAATTTAATTTGGTTTAAATCATTTTTAATTGACAAAATGGATATTAACCAATTTACTTTTATTTTTCTGTTACATATTTCGTCCCAATAGATTTCAATAAATTGAAAAATACCCTATTCTTGTTTTCGCAAATCTTTCGGGTGTCCCACGTATGTGATATTATTTTAATTGTATAATAATATAAGTAAATTATTTACTATTATATACCTACTTACAAACATACAAAAAAACTCATGAATTACTTGTTCAGATGCCGTAGTGGACTCACGTATGTGAATATTATACAATTTATACTTACAAACATACTCTCATGAATTTTTGCATGTTAATGAATTTCTAAGAATTCACTGAACGGATTGAAATATTTTTTTTATCTATATATGTTTAAACTTCATTATCATCATCAACCTGTTCCCACTCACTGCTAGTTATAGGCCCTTTTCCCTTTTGCCATTTTCCCTATCCCGGGCTAATCTTGCCTACATTAATTTACGACCCTTGACTTGTGAGACATTGGTGCCGATTATGTTGTACACCGAACTAAACTAACTAAACTATAACTAAAATTCCTTACTTTTGACTATGAGAATCTTAACGCTATTCTGCAAAAAAATATCTCTAAATTTAAAAATAATTTTGACACAACTAAAATCGAATTTGACAATCGCGACTCGCACGTGATAAGTTTTGGCTTCGCAACTTGGTACCTGTTTGCCCTACCCCGTGATTTTTTTTAGAGCCAGCGGCACGCAGGTGCGGCAGCCTCGACGTGATTTAAATGGAATTTTCACTTTTTTCATGGAAAATATGAAAAATTATTACCCACATGTTGAGTTTTAGAGGTGTTTGGGGTTCTATAAAAGGGGTCGACATTTTCATTATTTTTGCGATAGGACACACCATTTTCGAGACATAAGCAAAAGAAAAGAAAAAAAATACAGTACTATTTTTGCACCAGAAGTCGAGGTGTGAATTTTAGTTCTTGACAACTAATTTTATTCCACATCTATTTAATCGCGATTAAAAATAGTCAGATTTAGTTAGACAACCAAAATTTTAGGTTGAATAGAATACTGAAATTGATACTTAACAACAGAATAGCAAAATTACCATTTTCACCAAACTAATAATTCAGTGCAATCTTAGTGCTGTCAAACTAAAATATAGTTAAGTTATGTCACTTTAGTCAATTTCAGAATTGGAAATCGTCGTTTGACAGGAATAAACTAAATTTTGGTGATTTTTAGTCTAGTTTAGAGAATTTTGTGACAACAGAATCGGCACCATTAAATATTTTTCATCAAAATCGTTTCAGAAGTTAAAGAGATTAAGACCAAAGTGTTAAAATTATAATTTTTAAGTTCAGGTTCGTAATTATTTTACGTTTAAAAAACACAAGGAACTATTTGTTTTTTTTATTTTATTTAAGCCAAATAAAAAAAAAACACTTATTAGGTTTTTTTTTGAGGTTGTGATATCATTAAATAACTTCTCCGTGTCAGACTTTTACTGACTAAAACCCACCCGTGTTCCTTCAGTTGCCTGTGTGCCAGGGGCCACGGTATCTCTTTCGAACAACCCGCACCCCTTTTTATATTTTTTTTTGGGTGGGAAATTATCAAATAACTTCTCCCGCTCTGGGTGGAGCAGGAGGGCGTGTCAGACTTTTACTGACTAAAACCCACCTGTGTTCCCTCAGTAGCCTGTATGCCAGGGGCTGCGGTATCTGTTTCGAACAAACCCGCACCCCTGGCAGACATCGGCCCTTGCGGGCCCCATCACATTGTACTGACATCTCTTTGAGGCGTGCGTGGAACACAACGCGCAGTCGACCTAGGCTTAGTCCTTACCGGACAGCGAGCTACCCATTACTCGCCATCCGGAAGCCCACGCCTACGGTGGCCGGAAATCAGCCTGGGATTCCCGACGCCCAGGGCGTCTCCTGTGGCAGCTAGGGCCGTGAGGGCGCATAGACTGCCTCTCCCTCACGTGCGCCGCCTCCCTCTTCGCGAGCATTACTGCTTCGCTGAAGGAGGTGACGGCTACCCATGCACTCTCGCTTCGTATCATGGCCTGGACCCGGGCCGGACGCGAGAGATCGCCTTCACGAGGACACGGCGGTGCTCCGCCCAAGCCGGGCAGACCGCCACCGTGTGCTGCACCGTGTCCTCAGGGCGATCTTCGCAGTGGAAACACCCGGGCGTCTCCTTCCGCCTTATCCGAAACAGGAACCTCCCGAAACAACCGTGTCCGGTGAGGACCTGCGTCAGGCGGAAGGTGAGGACGCCATGCCGCCTCTCAAGCCACTCCTCAAAGAGGGGACTTACCGCCGCAATCGTGGCGTGACAGCGATCGAATCGTGATGCGATTTCCTGCGGCAGCGGAGTTACGCCCCGGCGTTTGGCCTCCTCGTGCCACTGCCAGATATGCGCGAGGGCATTTGCCTCGAGATCCTATGGTGGTAATCCGGAACATTACTGCTTCGCAGGAGGTGACGGCTTCCCATGCATTCTCACTCCGTACCATAGCCGGATGCGAAAGATCGCGCCGCTGATCGCCTCCACGAGGACACAACAGGTGCTCCGCCTAAGCCAGGCTGACTTCCACCGCGGCCTCCGAGCGATCTACGCAGTGGTAACCGTGGTAACAGTGGTAACCCGGGCGTTTCCTCCCGCCTTATCAGAAACTAATTATATTCCGTTACAAAACGGCTTTTACGGGCAAACGTCGTCGCCGCTGTTTATTTCTTATTGGCGCAGCGGTGCTTATTACAATGAATGCTACTGAAGCTAAAAACATGTCCTTTTATTCCTATGTTGTATACATCTCAAAAGAAACTGCCGGTAATATCTCTATATAGTCTGTGGCACCTGCGCTAGGCAGGCCGCGTGGCTCTGTGGACGCGTGGCTAAAAAACACAAAAGCCTCGCGAGGCCAAGCCGCGCGGCCCGAAAAGCCGCGCGGCTCGTAGTGGGGACACTGCTTTACGACTACGTCTACTGTAGGGATACGCAAAATTTCAAAAGTATCGATACTTTACTCGATACCAGTATCGTATCAAAAGTATCGATACCAAAAACGTATCAGAACCACAAGTATCGATACCTGAAAGTATCGAGTACTTTTTAATACAAAAAAACCTGAATGGAGTGTTGTCTGTGTTGCTAACTTTCGAAAAAAAAAAAACCATCAGGAACGTGTCTCACAAAATAGTCGTTTCCCCAATAGAAATAGTTTAAAGACAAAAAAAACACTACACAGATTATTCAACCCGTAAAATGTCTCGTAAATAAACTCCTGAAACAGCTTAAAGAAATAAAATGGTACACGTAAGTGCTTGGCAATGAGTGGGAATTTCCTGAATCATGTTTTAGGTTTAGTAGTGTTTTAACAAATATTTTAAGTCTCGATTAATAATTTTTCTTTTTTATAAGCTAATTATTTATTAGAAGTGAGGAGAAGGAAAGTAGGTATCGATACTTCAAAAGTATTGGAACAAAAGTATAAATTCCAAAAGTACTTGGTATCGAAACAAAAGTATCGATATCCTGTGGTATCGATACTTTTTGAGTATCCCTAGTCTACTGTGGACTGAGTTCGGTGACCGAGCGGGCGAGCGAGACTCGAGAGACGAGAGTCAATGATTCGAACAATCGTAAACTAGTGGTCGATTCCATTGGCTCACAACAAGTCGATGTTTGACTCGATGGTTTATTTTAACGACTTTGATTCTTTCGATTTTTAAAACATCTCAGAATCGTCCATCGCTAGGTTTGATTCCCTTGCGAGTTTCAAAATATGCGGTATAGTATACATGGAGTAAATAAGACAGTGTAAAGCCGCGTTCCCACTAAGGCCGCGCGGCTCCGTGAGGCCGAGCCGCGCGGCCTGTCAGTGCGCTTTTTTGGCTGTTTAAATTTGGTCGCACCCAAAAACGTCACCGCGGTTGCAGCGGTGCTTATTACTATGAATGCTACTGAAGCTAAAAACATGTCCTTTTATTCGTACATCTCAAAAGAAACTGCCGGTAATATCTCTAAATATTCCGTGGCATCTGCGCTAGGTGAGCCGCGCGCCGCGCGGATCTTTAATGTGGACGCGTGGCTAAAAACACTAAAGCCTCGCGAGGCCGAGCCGTGCGGCTTGTAGTGGGGACGCTGCTTAAGGATCGTGGTAGCTACTACTGCTTTCCTTACGATTTTTTTACAGCTTACACTAAACAAGGAGTACGTTTATGGGACCAATCCGCAAGTAGTAATGGTGTCCTGTGCAGATGACGTCATTGGTATAAGGCATGAGTTTTATTAAATGTACCTTTAAATCGACTAAAAGTTTTAATATTATGGGCGCATTCCGTATTAGACAAATAGTGATAATATCGCGAAGCCAACCAAAATAAAAATCAGTACTAATGATCTGATAGCTCTTAAATTTTTTGACTATTCAATTTGGTCGGGTTCGCGATATTATCACTTTTGTTGCATCGGAACACGGCATAATTATGTTACCTGTATTTTTTTGGTCAGTGCCACTAGCCCTCTCACCCACTGTCACCGTCAGCCGATCAGCTGTCAAATTGTCAATACACGTCAAACTAGATTATTGTTTTTTTCAATTTATTTTACAGTAAATTGTGAAATCAGAAATGTTATAAACAAACAACTATTTCGTATCGAAACGGCAGACTAAGTGGGGTAACAAATTCAGAATGACGTTCTTGGAGGACACGTTGATAATTTTAATATCGCAAGTAAGTTGAATGTAAACAAAGTCGGAGGTTATGTATTGACCAAATGTGTCCAAATATTTCGTTGATAAAAGTAAACATTTAGTTAGTAACGAAGAAAACTAGTTTAATTTTGTAACTGTTACTATATTTTTCGTTAAAATATTGTAGCTTTCTTTTAATTATCCTTATGACTTAAGTTCGTAAGAGGGGCTTGTGGCTAAATAACAATAGCTGCACGGGTCGATCGACGGGTTAAGCTACGCTTGCCGCGGTGGGTCCGTGGATGGGTGACCATCTTTACATACCAAGACCCCTCTGTGCCTCAGAAAGCACGTTAAGCCGTTGGTCCCGGCTGTCATTTGTAGATCTTTGACAGTCGTTATGGGTCGTCAGAAGCCCGAAAGTCTGACAACCAGTCTTACCAAGGGGTATCGTATTACCCAGTTACTGGGTTGTGGAGGTCAGATATGCAGTCGCTCCATGTAAAATACTGGTATTCAGCTGCATCCGGTTAGACTGGAAGCCGACCCCAACATAGTTGGGAAAAGGCTTGGCAGATGATGATGACTTAAGTTTGTGAGTATTTTATTCTTATCAACATAACGATTAAAGTTTGAGATATTGCTGTTGTTGAATATTTAATGTAATCTGTAATCGAACTAACGGAATTCTCACATTACTTCCCATGACTGAGAGCAGTGGTATCGGTTGCGACACTCGCGACTTACAAGTTTTAGATCGTAGCCTACGACCTAAAACTTGTAAGTCAAATGCCTGCTTAGGCTCGATCCTACGAGAAACCAACATGTTAGAACCAAAAATTCGAAGACGTAATATCTACCAACCGGCACCGGGTGTAAAAGCTCATGCTTGATCAAAGATGACAGTTTCTGTCTCAGTTTTGGTTTAAAAAATTCGGTGAGTGAAATTTACACTCTTTTTTTTTTTAACGTTGCCTCACACTAGGAATTTCTTCTGTATTGTGGGTGCGTTTACAAACATTTAAACTAACATTCACAAACAGCCAGACCCAGAACAACTACTTGTAGGTCGTACAAATATTTGTTCCGTGCGGGAATCGAACCCGCGACATGCAGCGCAGCAGTCAATCGCTTAACCACTGCGCCAACCGTGCCATCAAATTCTGTGCTATTGACTGGCTAGAAAGTTATGACAGGCAACAGAATATCTACTTGGCAGAGTTACACGATACCCAGTCGTATTCTCCACACACACAAACACACACCGCACTCTCATGTACCTCACTCGTCACAGAATGTAGTGGTAACTCATTAAAACAAAATCTCTTTCATTATACTTTTAATGTGTGCCATAACTTTAATATATCTGATTTTTGTCTTTCACGCTTTATTAGTCAGACCTTTCAATTTACAGGGATTATATCCCTGTACATTGAGAAGTAAGTATGGTGTGTGGTACTGAAACTCATAGTACATACAAATCCAGGGCTACACTGATGTTTGTGACTTGGAAGTGAAATAAAAACAATCATTTATTCAAACTATCTAGATAGTCTTCTTCGTTGGTGGCTGGATATTCTTCGTGAAGCAACTGTTCCGCGACTATGAGGTCCATCACCTGCTGGTGCAGCTAATTTTCTCTGTGACCTTCGCTCTCAGCTGCACCATGTTTGAGCTCATCATATTTGAAATTATTGATTATTTGGATTCTAGGTTAGTTACTACAACAATTTTCTTTATTATTGGTGTTAATTATCATTTTGTATGCACATGTTTCTAATGGTTGTGATGTGACATAAATAGCCTTAACTTTCTCAAAAATTGGGCTATCTAATGCAACATTTTTTTTTATCCGACTGGTAGTGCTATAGATTAGTGAGTTACAAATTACTCTTCAGATTTATTAAATTAGTACCTATAGATATCAAAATCAAAATCAAAATATTTTTATTTCATATAAACCTGCATGGGCACTTATGAAACGTCAGAAGCTAGGTGCACGGTTCCAAATTGTTGTTTCCTATGGAGAAGAGCCGGCAAGAAACTCCACGGTTACTCTTTTAAAAATAATTGGATTAATTGGATATATTCTTGATTAATTACCATGTTTTGGCCCTTAGACAGACAGCTGCTTAATATAAAATACTGGTATTCGGCTGCATGTGGTTAGACTGGAAGCCGACCCTAACATAGTTCAGAAGAGGCTAGGCAGTTGATGATATTGAATCAACCATAGGACAATGCTTTACCTAGTTCGTCCTGTATTGGGCATCTCTGCTTAAGCTGTAGTCTTTGAGTACATTTTAACTATGATTATAGTGTATCCTTGTTTTTCTTCCAGCTCCCGATATTTCCACTGGAACATGGGTCTCTATTCGCTACTGTTTATGGTAATAGCTTTGATACCATTCTACATTGCTTACTTCTGCATCAGCAATATTAGGTTTGGTGAGTATGCACTTATGAATTCTGCAAATAGAGTTCAGAGGTTTTTTTTTTTGGGTGGGAAATCATCAAATAACTTCTCCCGCTCTGGGTGGAGCAGGAGGGCGTGTCAGACTTTTACTGACTAAAACCCACCCGTGTTCCCTCAGTAGCCTGTATGGCAGGGGCGGCGGAATCTCTTTCGAACGAACCCGCACCCCTGGCAGGCATCGGCCCTTGCGGGCCCCATCATTTTGTGCTGACATCTATTTGAGGCGCGCGTGGAACACAACGCGCCGTCGACCTGGGCTTGGTCCTTACCGGACAGCGAGCTACCCATTACTCGCCGTCCGCAAGCCCACGCCTACGGTGGCCGGAAATCATCCTAGGATTCCCGACGCCCAGGGCGCCCGTCTCCTGCGGCGGTTAGGGCCGTGAGGGCGCAAATACTGCCTCTCCCTCACGTGCGCCGCCTCACTCGTCGCGAGCATTACTGCTTCGCTGAAGGAGGTGACGGCTACCCATGCACTCTCGCTCCGTTCCATGGCCTGGAACAGGGCCGGACGCGAGAGATCGCCGCCGCCGATCGCCTCCACGAGAACACGGCGGTGCTCCGCCCAAGCCGGGTAGACCTCCACAGTGTGCTCCACCGTGTCCTCAGGGCGATCTTCGCAGTGGAAACACCCGGGCGTTTCCTCCCGCCTTATCCGAAACAGGAACCTCCCGAAACAACTGTGTCCGGTGAGGACCTGCGTCAGGCGGAAGGTGAGGACGCCATGCCGCCTCTCAAACCACTCCTCAAAGAGGGGACTTACCGCCGCAAGAGGTTGATGAGGTTTTCAGTAGAACCCTTAAACATAATCCCCGTATTTATAAACGTTATTTAAAACTAAGTTATCATTAGCGTCTGTTTAGCCATACATTTTTAATGTCTAAAACATCTCTTAACTTAAAGGATGGTTTATAAATAAGGGGGGTGATATCCCATACCTAGCACCCCTTTTTGGCAACATAGAAGATCCTGGCAACATTAGAAATCTTACTTATTAATAAAAATCTTAACTTCATTCACTGACAGCAAACTCCTGGTCTAAACCGCTGGGTCTAGAAGAATGAATTTCTGCACAAGACTTCATTGAAGAAATTAGGAAATGAGGTCATTTATAAAATTCATAAATCCCATCAGCTGGTTGCATGGCTTATAATATGCCATGTAACAACTGTTGTCAAGCTATACTGTTTGAATATTGCACATCTGTTTGTTTCAGTGTCACAGAATATGATAAGGCCACTGACTATGTTTGTATGGTTCATTTACTTATACTTCTTCTGGAAGCTCGGAGATCCATTTCCTATTTTAAGTCCAAAACAGGTGAGTGAAAGTTTAGTACTTCAATATAGACTGGTTTGAAAACTAGACTCATGGATAGCAACATTATCAACTACACTTTGATTGGGAGAAGGCAAATAAATGGAAACATAACTTTATTTGCCACGAATATTGTTGACAGAGTATAAACCATTTTAGTGTTCCTGAACGCCTGTCCGTCTGCAGTGTAACTCGGAGACCTTTGATACTAAAAAGCAGTTATTGAGCATGGTTAAACATACATTTCTGATAATAAATTAAATACATAGTAACAAACTCTGCTAACTTTTAATCTCGAGCATCGGATTTCCCGGTTTAGTGGTCAGTGTGTCCTGTGACACATCCGGCCTCTTCCAGCTGTCTCCATGATTCTATATTTTTAGCTTTTCCGGACCAGATACTCCCAACATCATCATCATTTCAGCCGAAAGACGTCCACTGCTGGACATAGGCCTCCCCCAAGCTCCCCCTCTTCGACCGGTTCTGTGCTTCCCGCATCCGTTTTCCCATTGAACAGAAAATATAAAAATAAATAAAAACCTTTTTGAACCCAACTTGACTTGGTGAAGACCGCAGGAATCCGCTGGATACGGGAAGCGCAGAACCGGCTGAAGTGACGGTGTTTGGGAGGCCTATGTCTTTCGATTGAAACGATGATGAATATAAACCGTCAATCATATAATTAATGTATTCATTTGCCGAAGTTTTAACAATTCATTTTCATATTTCAGGGTATATTTTCAATAGAACAAGGTGTGTCTCGTATAGGAGTGATTGGAGTAACCGTGATGGCTTTATTATCTGGATTTGGTGCAGTCAGCTATCCATACACTTCCATGGCCATATTTATAAGGTATAAGATTTTTATTAAAACTAGCTGTGCCCGCGGCTTCGCTCGCGTGGACGTCGGAAATGATCTTACGAAAACGTGTTATCGGAATATAAACTAGCCTATGTTACTCTTTATAACATCAGTTATTTTCCAGTGAAAGTCCCGTCAAAATCGGTCTAGCCATTTCGTAGATTAGTAGGAATGAATGGACAGAGGGACCGGCACTTTTTTTGAGAATTGTTTGTTTTGTTATACCGTTACTAAATGCATATGAAAGTATTATTATAGTTTCATATACTACTACTACTTTTATATTATGCATTTAGTAAAGGCTATTATTTTGACATCACAAACAGACACTTCAATTTTATTTACTTTACAAGCTTTTATTTAGTTTCACTTGTCCCGGTGTCTGTAATGAAATCTTGCAAGTAAAATTTGACCCACTTCCCGGTTTCCGATTGAGCTGAAATTTTGCATGCACATGTATATCGCGTGACAATGCAATATTATGATGACATGAAGCTGATCTGATGCTTGAGCTGGAAGGTGGCCATGGGAACTCCACAATAAAACGACAAAACGCCATCGAGTTTGGCCAGTTTGATTCGTATTGACGAGTACTTTGATCCTATATGGTAACCAGGGTCTAATGCTCGAGCTGGAAGGTGGCCATAGGAACTCCGCAATAAAACGAAACTAATTTATTTTAAACTTTTTTGTTCGTTCTATTAACAAGTAATAATAAAAGGGTTATAAAAAAGTTTTTTTTACTTTACAGATTAGCTTGCATGACATACGAGTATGTAATTGAACTATTTCTTTTAGATTGTAACAACTGTATTGTAACAATAAAAAAGAAATAGCCGTTATACTCATAATATTATTAGACTCAATTTTCAAATACAAAATAATGTTTATGTTTTGAATAAAAAGCGGTTTGAAATAATATAACAATACGCTTTGTTGCCGCAAAGGGTTGGGAAAAGTGTACTTATTTGTAGTACACCCACATTTCGCCAGCTATATTCGAGCCTATTGCCATCAACTGGGCACAAATCTAGAGCCTGGCTTACTACTGAGAAATACCAGGTCAAAAAACCCAATAACACATTGCCAGATCTGGGAGTAGTAGTACCACGTGAAGCAGTAGCGCTTGCGACAACTAGGACCAACGAGACATACACATTGCGAAACAAAATACAAGCACAATCGGTGCATTCCTCATAAATCATTTTGGCAAAATTCCAGTTTCAATAATAAATCTGACTAGGTATTTGACTTATTATTACACCCCCCACACAAGAAAATAGGCCAATATGAGTTATGACAACACCTGTAGATAGACGGACATTACTATGACATTATTATTTTAATTACTGTGAATGTGGGTCATGTTTTTGTATTTTTTATGTCTCAGTTAGTTTTAGTAATGATTTCTGTTTTGCTTTAAGATAGTAAAATAATAACACAATCATCATGAAATATTGTTTTTGTAGGAAAATAATATAAAAACTGTTTTATCAGAATGATTTGGTACTATTTACAAATGTTACTTAATGTAAATGGAAATGAAGTCATATCTAGATTACCGTTGTGTTTTTTTTTGTGTTGAGTTTGGAAAACTGTAAAAGTTCCGTTTTTTTTACTTTTTTAAGAAACAAGAGTTTTATTTCCTATTAATTTCTCTAAAACTCCTCGTACCTCTTCGGGGAAGCAGGTTAAATTTGGCCGATGAATCATCAGGCCGATCTGAACACCGTGGTCTCTGGGCACGCCACGATTGCGGCGGTAAGTCCCCTCTTTGAGGAGTGGTTTGAGAGGCGGCATGGCGTCCTCACCTTCCGCCTGACGCAGGTCCTCACCGGACACGGTTGTTTCGGAAGGTTCCTGTTTCGGATAGGGCGGGAGGAAACGCCCGGGTGTTTCCACTGCGAAGATCGCCCTGACGACGTGGTGGAGCACACGGTGGCAGTCTGCCCAGCTTGGGCGGAGCACCGCCGTGTTCTCGTGGAGGCGATCGGCGGCGGCGATCTCTCGCGTCCGGCCCTGGTCCAGGCCATGGTACGGAGCGAGAGGGCATGGGGAGCCGTCACCTCCTTCAGCGAAGCAGTGATGCTCGCGAAGAGGGAGGCGGCGCACGTGAGGGAGAGGCAGCATATGCGCCCTCGCGACCCTAGCCGCCGCAGGATACGGAGACGCCCTGGGCGTCGGGAATCCCAAGCCGATTTCCGGCCACCGTAGGCATGAGCTTGCGGACGGCGAGTAATGGGTAGCTAACTGTCCGGTAAGGACCAACCCCAGGTCGAGGGCGCGTTGTGTTCCACGCGCGCCTCAAAGACATGTCAGCACAAAAATGATGGGGCCCGCAAGGGCCGATGCCTGTCAGGGGTGCGGGTTCGTTTGAAAGAGATACCACAGCCCCTCGCATACGGGCTAATGAAGGAACACGGGTGGGTTTTAGCCAGTAAAAGCCAGACACGCCCTCCTGCTCCACCCAGAGCGGGAGAAGTTATCTGATGATTAACCACCCAAAAAAAAAAAAACACCGTGGTCTCCGAACTTTCGCGCATTTTCTCTCACTCACCACCATTTACATTACATTTTACAGCCTCATTTCATCATTTATCGTAATCAGCCTATATAATGTATCCACTGCTGTTTCCAGCACACAGACACGACAGCACGAGAGGGCCGTAATCCTCCACGCGGGCCCAGTGTGGGCTGGTAGCTGTCACATGTCTTCGAATTTTTTGGTCTAGGGCGGCATGCCCTAGACCAAAAAATTCACAATGTCAAGGTTTCGTCACAATGTTTTCCTTCACCGTTTTGAGAGCAGTGGAGATGAAATAATTCACACAAAGTAAATCGTAGATCAAATCCAGTCAAAGGACTGGATTCGATCTACGATTTACAACTCGTAAGTCGCCGCCGTTACTTCTGGGTCTCCACTGGTATAATATAAATACCACCATTTAGTCCCTAAGAAATGTTAAAAAAATTACGTGCACTAAACAAATGTTTGATTTTCGTAATGTAATGTAATGATTTTTCGGCCGTATTGAAATGTATGTGTCAAATAAATAATTTCGCTTTCAGACCAGTAACACAAGCTGACGTACTATCAATCGAGAAGAAGCTCCTTCAAACTATGGACATGATATTAGTAAAAAAGAAAAGGATAGCGCTAGCCGAAGCCAGCAGCGTGGGAGCGAGACAGCCGTATAATATGTTGGACCAGTCGAATGTTAAGAACAGAGCCGGATTCTGGACTAATATTTTGTCTAGTGTTGGGAGTATAACTAATACTTTGGGACATGGAACTGAGAGTGAGTGTTTGCACTTAATCGTTTAATAATATTAGATTAATATCTCTTTTCTTGTCTGCCAGTTCTTCTAAACTAATCAAATCTAATCTAACTAGCCTGTGTTGTCCCACTACAGCAGGCTTAACACGAGAACCGTAGATAAGCGTTTTGTCGTCGGTAGAGTAGACAAAAATGACGTTTCCGTATAAACAGTTGCCAGTTTTGTACACATAGTTTTGTACAGATCTCCTTTTAGAAGATCTTTAATTGACCAATAGCTTCTAAACTCCGCAATGAATTTTGATGCGGTTTTTATAAATATTTAGAAAATATATTCGTGAAGGCATAAGTTACATGTAATAAAGAAATTTCGTTTTCCAGACATTAACCAACTCCGCCAAGAGATCTCGGGCCTGGAGGAGTTGTCTCGCCAGCTGTTCCTGGAAGCCCACGACGCGCGCACCATGAGGGAGAAGATCGAGTGGTCGCACACGTTCCAGGGGAAGTACTTCAACTTCCTCGGGTACTTTTTCTCGCTTTATTGTGTTTGGAAGATTTTTATTGTAAGTATTCACTTTTATATAATGATTTTAGTTAGTTCGGAAGTGGACAAATATGTTTTTACCTTTTTTGGGTTTCGAATGAATGTTTCCGAAATGTATTCTAGTGCATTCGATTAGAACAGTAGAACAGAGAGAGCAGTGGTGGCCAAGTGGTAACGGCTGCGACTTACGAGTTGTAGGTCGTGAGTACGAACCCAGATAGGCGCATTACTTTGTGTAAATTATTTCATCACCGCTGCTCTCAAAACGGTGAAGGAAAACATCGTGAGGAAACCGGCATGTCCTAGAACCAAAAATTCGAAGACATGTGACATCTACCAACCCGCACTGGGCCCGCGTGTTTGATTACGGCCCAATCCCTCTCATCGAGAGGACGCCTGTGTCCCAGCAGTGGGAACATTATAGGCTGATGATGATGAGATTAGAACACAAGTCGCGCTTTCGTGCAACGCTTAAAATTAAAAAAAGTTAAGTTTTGGCATCAAACTTAAAAATTGTTTATTTTTTTTAGTTTTACGTTGCAGATTATTCCTTCAGTCCTACCATTTTTAAACTAATAAAAAAAAACATTGTCCACAGTCAACAATAAACATAGTCTTCGACCGCGTCGGCAAGAAGGACCCAGTGACCCGCGGTCTAGAGATAGTGGTCCACTGGCTGGGCTGGAACATCGACGTCGCCTTCTGGTCGCAGCATGTCTCTTTTATACTGGTTGGATGCATTGTACTGACTAGCATTCGAGGGTTACTGCTTACACTGACCAAGGTAAGAGACTGTAATTAATCATGAGACTTATCCGGGTACATTTTTAACCAGTGCGCAAACTGTAACCATGTGAAAAATTTCTGCACTTCTGAAATTTTTCGTTGGTTATATACATGGCTTATAGCTATTAGGTATGTCCCACAGTGGTCTTCTGTTTTCTGATAATCTAAATATTAAAACGCGAAAGAAAAATTTCGTACCCCTTTTTACGAAAATTACACGGACGTAGGAGTACGAAATTTGGCACAGTTAAAGTTAAATGGAGAAGAAAGTGCAGAATGCTGATATTTTTATTTAATAATGCTTTAGGAAATACATTAAGTTATAAATGAATTATGGTCGAATATCGACCACTAGTAATCATTATTTTGAGTTTCAACCTGCAGTTCCATCGAAAAGAACAAACATTAACGTATAAAGTGCATTAGAAAACATATTAACCTCGAACATTTGTTCCAGTTCTTCTACAAAATCTCCTCATCGAAATCGTCAAACATAATCGTGCTGATTCTCGCTCAAATCATGGGCATGTATTTCTGCTCCTCCGTACTCCTGATGCGGATGAACATGCCATCGGAGTACCGCATCATCATCACACAGGTGCTCGGAGACTTGCAGTTCAACTTCTATCATCGATGGTTTGATGTTATTTTCCTAGTCAGTGCTTTGACTAGCATATTTACGTTGTATTTAGCTCATAAACAACCGTCAGTTAGTTAGAAATGTAGGTAGGAACTGTAGGAGCAATTAATTTAAATGTGCATATCGCAGATGGATTGTCGAGTCCGCTGTTTTCCGCTGGCTTCAACAACGCACAGCTGGATTTTAATTGCGTTACGTTTATCTGCAGTCACAATAAGCGTTTGACTTCTAATGCCGAATTGGTAGTAGTAACTAACCCTATTTTCCGAGATACGATAATATCGATTTGAGCGCGCTCACACCCGTTCCGAATTTTGTTTTGATTCGCATCGTATCTTTATCTAACTTTGATTTATTTGAAATGGTGCTTCTATCTAAGAAGAAGAAATGTGAGGTGTATACAAGTCTAATATGGTGTGCTACCACACTGTGCTACCACGAATGAGGTGAGGCCGCGAGACTGCGGTGGCCTGTGAGCACACTGAGCACGTACGTGCTGTGAGTCGCGTGACTCGCCATACGAGTCGCGAGTGTGGTGTGTAGTGACGATGACGACAACGCAACATAGCATGACGGCACACATACGCAATAGAGTAGGCACACGCGGTGGCTAATCGGTTAAGCGCGTCACACAGCTCGCACGAGTGATGATAAGGGAAAGAGAAATGAGAATGTTTACGTGAAGGACATCAAAATAAAAAGAGTGAGTGACTCGTTTCGTTCAAAACTCACAACACGTAGTTAATCGCGGTGTAGCTAATCTGTGGTGTGTGCTAGCACTTCAAAATAAAAATAGTGAGTGACTCTTTTTATCCAAGTGAGTAGCTACAACTGTGCTAGCACATGTGCTGAGTTACCCAACACTACTGTGACTATACGCGCGCGAGCCGAACGAGCGTTACTTCCAAAATGGTCGCAGTTAGTTGCCTATTTAGTATTTTTAGGACTGACTTACATACAACTCTGATTATTATAATCAAATTGTCATTTAAATCACTGTTTGCAATTTAGGTAGGACAATTCACCACTAAGACTGGTTTTATTTATGTTTCGGACGCCATTATTGCTGCCGCCACGAGCATCAAAATTTAGAACTTTGACGTTTCATTTCAAGCTGTTTTACATAGCTTCTAATGGTTGACCGCTGCATTGATAAATGCAAAACGTTTATGCAATTCTGCGTATTAAGAGCGTTTATTCTGAAAGTTGACAACGTCGCAAATAGCTGTCAAATATTTACTTGTTTTTATTAATTTGTTAATATTACTGTATGGAAATATCGCTAACTAGTGACCTAAAATATTGATTACGGAATGCAATATTTAATATCATAACACCGAATATTTAGTTTTAGATGTAAAAAAAGAACTTGGAAACTTTCCAAATGCCCTTTTTACACCTAAAACGGTTTCAACATCAAATTCAGTGTTATAATTACAAACCATTATTCATATTTTCGCTACACACAACAACAGCTAGGTAACGGTTTTGTTAGACAGCGGTTTCGACAATCCATTTGCGACATGCATATATTGTACATGTTGAGGATAGAGGTGAGTTTTCAAAGTTGAACTCAATTTAAAATCGCTGTCACTTGACAAAGAGACTCATGCTGACGCATGAAAAAAGAAGAACGCCTTAAAGTAGAATTTCGCTTAATTACTCAAGGGTCTTTCCTTTTCATTTCAACATGTAGTGATGCCTAAGCATAAATACATTACAGAACGATACCAAAATTCAAAAGTATTCAAAACTATAATATTAATTGGTGTGAAAACGACCATTTTAAGGTTCGTATGAATTGTGATAAATGTAGTATCTGAAAACAGTACTTTTTTCTGTGTTTTGTAATTCTATTTATTTCATTTTTTTATAATTTAAAATTTCATTTCATTCGGTATCTACAAGAAAAAAAACAAATTGTGATTCTCTAGGCCTCAAAAAGATGTTTACATCGCCTGCAATCTTTGTTCCATAACATTGTAACAATGTTTAGTAACAAAACATATTATTACGCATTGGGTACTTATTCATCATTTTAGTCGAAAGCCGTCGACTGCTGGACATAGGCCTCCCTCAAGCTCTGCCACTTCGACTGGTTCTGTGCTTTCCGTAATCAGCGGATTCCTGCGGCCTTCAGAAACTCATTTGTCCACATTGTGGGAAGACTTCTAACGCTACGTCTTCCGGTACGCGGTCGCCTTTCCAGAACATTTTGGCTGCATCGGCCATCTGTTCTGCGAGCAATGTGCTTAATTGTAGCTACATATTGATACGATATTATGGAACATAAATTATATAGGCAGTCAAATGAATTATTGTCGTATGTTTACAAACTTTTGAGACTAATTGTACAGTCGGCAAAACAAATAAGTATGCATATATTGCGACTTTGTTGTTTTTAGTCAAATATTATAACCTTTTTATCAGCGCACATTCAATTAGAAGTGATGAAATGATAGCAATAATTAAGATTACAAACTAAAAACCATGTTACATAATAGTTTTAAGTATTATTAGTTTTTTTAAGACTGATATCTTAAAATTAAGGAAAAATAAAACTTCTAAAACATAAAATTAAATAGTTTTATTTAACAATTTTATTTATTTATCTTACATAAACTATATCGAAATAGTTAAAAATAGAAAAGTTTATATGGAAAGGCCACCTTAAGTTATACTTAAGAAATAGAAAATGTTTCTCTTTCACTATAAGTGTTTATTTATTTAGAAATTTCGAGAATTTGAACTTTGCGATGAAGCTATTTGATATTTTTATATATTTTTTTTTTAGTAAAGATTCGTGTTTTTTGGAGTTTATTCCACAACCACGATTTACTAAACAACTTTGGAAGAGAAAACCAAAGAAGTGAAAATGACAATTATCATTACTTCTGAAAATAAAAGCAACTAAAATCATAAAAAGATGTCACTAAAAATATCAATAGTAAAATCCATAAATTATTTACAAAATCATAAATACTCCAAAACATCTTAAAATATTTGACGAATCTTTACAAAAATCTTTGGAAAATTCTATAGATTGGTGTTATTTGAGCAATTAATTCGAGATTGCTACGATTAAGCGAATGTTCTATATTATCTGTGGCTAGAGGGTTGTCTATTCTCCCATTAAATCTTCGTATTGCTTTCTGAAACAGTCTCCGACCGGGAAGAAGTCCCAGCATCTTTGTGTGTACATGTTCCATACGTACGTTTCTTGACCTGGGGAATAGAAATTTTGTAATTAGAAAATCATCTCCTTTAAACCACTAAGGAGCTAAGTACCCTTTGAAGAATTTCTTCTACGCAGTGATTTTTTTAAATATGTTTCGGTTGTTTTTTTTTTGCAGGCTACATTTTAAACAAGTAGGTTGGATATGTCACTAGATAAGACGTTAGTACGGCAAAAAATTCTGGACGTCTTATAAGTTGAAAAAGAAAATTGAAATATATGAGAACAAAAGGTATTTATTCTGGGGACATTACAAAATAAACCTTATTATTAGTGTCACAAAGTGCAAAATTGACCGATCATCGACGCTACTCGCGTGGTTCAGTCTGGGCTTTTTGACATTAATAATAATATAGATCATAATTCATCATTCATCAAAATATATTTAATATTCAAGATATAATTTCACATACCTGTATACTCCGTGTCGGGTTTATTAATGAGATGCATAAGGAAGAACATGTAGTTCGCTAAATTATGCTCCCGTTGGACGTGAGTGTCGAACCCATGCGGCACCTGTACGTAAAACGTCATTTGAGATTTTGAATTGTGGTTTTTTTAAATTTTTAGTTACACCATTTCAAATATAAGCCAGATATCCGAAAAAGATAACTGAGTAGTACTCGTATCAATACTCATAGTCGACATTGTAACTGTCCGTTTCTAGAACGAATATCAACTACGTGTCAAAATTGAACTCAAATCAAATGATGTGATTGGTTGTTGATAATTCAGTCAAATTTATGAAGCCAGCGGTTAACAGGAGTATGACTTATTTTTGAAGGCCAATTCTCGTAATTAAAAACGTTCGCAGTGTCATCTCAGCGACAATCGAATTTCAAAAATGTTTCAGAAATGTATGGAAACTCGAGGAATTTTTGACAGATTGACACTGAGATCAGACTGTGAACGTTCTTAAAATTAGCAGAATTGCCCCTCAGGCGTTAATCGATTGTTTTTGGAACTTTGAAATAAGATTACGCATTTAAATAAACCTTTTGCACAGTCCGTTCAACTGATTTTGACTTCTATTCCCTAGGCATAAGGATGGCATTAAAAGCAAAAAACTGTTTACTGCAGATGCCATTTATCATGATATCAACGCAATAGAAGTCAACATCGGTTGTAAGGACTGTAAAAAAAGGTTTATTTAAATGCCTAATCTTATTTCAAAGTTCCAAAAACAATAGATTAACGCCAGGTTTTTAACGATGTGAAAATGTCTAATATTATTCCAAACGGAGTATAGGTAGTCGTAAATAAACAATTTCATCTGTGGCTCTGTCTCGCATAGTGCCACAGCATTATGCTGAGCGATAACTGTTCTCATGTCATAGTTTAAACCAACTTGTTTTTTTTTTTGTTATTTCTTTGTGCAAATGAACTTCTTTATAGAAAACAATACGTACTTTATCAAAATAGTCTTTATTGATGCCACATATGAAGCAGTTGGACTCCATGTCCTCTTTCACCGACTCCAATTGGTCACGGAGCTCTCCGAACGCGTCGATGATCAAACCTGTGATGACATATCATTATTAGTAATGTAAATACAAGGTGTAACAGAATAAACGCAGGTACTGAAAAGTATTTTGTCTATTTAATTGATTTCAGTACATTTTAGTAACGGTATTTAAAGAAAAAAAACTAGTTGTACCTACCGCTGATTGAGCCAAAGGAAATTCAATCTTATTTCAAGGAAATAGGGCTCAATTTTAAATGTATGATGTAATGTAATAATAAAGTTAGATTTAAAAAAAAAGTTTTGTGTATTCTGTGATTAGGGTGTACTGTAATTGAAGTGTTGCGCTAATTATGTTACATGTGGTGAGACCTACTAACAAGCATAATTGAAGGGGTGAGTGGACAAAGGTGTTAACTTAAAAAAAGTTCGAAATGAGTTATGGATGTTGCAAAATATTAAATCATAAAATCAAGGTAGATTTTACAGCTTGTTGTATGTATGTTTGTCAGTTAACACCTTCGCTTAGGTCTGTATTTATGACACGAATCAAAATTTGCGTGTTTTGAGCTCATCAGTCGATTTAGCATCACTTAAAATCTATGTTCATGTAAAAAAATAGATTTTTTCGGCTTTGTCAGATAAATCCATGAAGAATTTGGACTTAATAAAAAGTAGCTTTTTATCTAATTGAAAATGTGAAATCATTTTCACAGACTCTCACTCTTTCAAGGCAAAATATACTTATTATATCCTAGTACATAATTGTAATACTTTTGGCCACTGTAAATACTGAGGTACTACTTAATTAAAATAATATCTTGTCAAATAAACGTCGATATTGATGCAAGTGGTAGAAATCGATTAAATTACCATCGATAAAAATATTATTCGAGTGTTATCTCATTTTCAATGTCACAGACGCTACTTACCCTGCAGAATAGCCAGCAGGATGACGATAATGAAGAAGAAGAAAGTGATATCGAATATGATTCGATACACTTCGGAGTCGTCTCCGTCGGGCGGCTCCAGCTCGTCTCCAATACCGCCGCCTGCGCGTACTCCTTTGTACAAGTTGAACACGAAGCACTGCGGACAGATGAAAAAGGATCGTTGTAGTACTTCTCCTATTCTGCCCAACTAAGCGCAAAAGCGGTATCTTAATGAAAGCGAGTTTCGAGATAATTGGAGTAATGTAAAAATAATACCCTTAGTGATCTATGGTAAAACTGAGATAATGAAATCTTTCTTAAGGTTTTGTTATATGTTTTGAACAAGATAGTGCTAAAAGGCATAGTTCCCTAAATGCGTATTTTTTAAAGATACCTGATGGCATAAAAATCAAATTTACGAAATTTTTTGAGATACCGCTTTTGCGCTTAGTAGGGCAGTATTGAGCTCCTTAAGTTGAGCTGCATAATAACTGATAAATGCGTGCACTGAATCTGTGTGGTTCTTTCCTCAAAAGATCTTTACATACACATGGTCTTCACATGATCTGTCCAAGATTATGTCTGATCTTTAAAATAAACGATGACCTCTGAGTTTATTTTGGCCTTTCTTCTCAGAGTAGTCAGGAAATGCCTACCTCATCTGGATTTAAAAATATGATTGACATGTAAAAGTGTTACAGAAATAGGTTTGTAGGAACATTCAATCATTTATCATTTCATTCAATTACATACTAACCAATACAATGATTAGTATAGGTAACACACACCTCTGGCTAACACTGAGGATTAGAGGTGTGATGTAATGTGTGTCTTGCACTTTTTAAGCATCAACCGGTCGGTTCAACTTCGAAAGTAATCACTTTCGAACTCGATTTTGATCCGAAATAAAGATTTGAGTAAAACCTGCAATCGGTTCGCCTCCCTTGAGATAAACTTAGCATACCTACAATACCCGGGCGCAACGAGCTAAAGACAGATGACTCTTGACATTATAGTATTTGACTTTAAATCTGCCTACACCGATTTTATGTATTGGGACGTAACTTCATGTATTTGTTCAGCTGTGCTGCTGGACAGTTTGTTTTGAAATGAGAGTGTTTTAGGAGACTGCTTTTTGTAATTTTGAAGTTCAAAACGTGCTGACTCTCAGCCTAGCTTGAATAAATGACTTTTGATTTTATACGTTTACAGTGAGCATTCTGTCACGAATCAGCACGTACCGTCAACATGTCATGACAGTTCCTGTTGACCTCGTCGTCTTCCTCTTGTACGTAGAACTTGCGGAAGAAATTGAACGCGATCACCGTGTAGATGTACACGATGATCGTTAGCAGCATCACCGTCAGTACCAGCTGGGGAGAGAAATAATACATTAATATAATTATTGTTTAGTAGGTCTAAATTCGCAATATCTTCTCGTATACCGCAGTGTCTCAAGACGAAAGACTTCGACCAGTGTGTGTTGCCAGTGATGACCTATGGCACAGAAACGTGGTCGCTCACAATGGGCCTTATCAGAAGGCTTAAAGTCACCCAAAGGGCAATGGAGAGGGCTATGCTTGGAGTTTGGAGTGTGGCGTAGGGACGTGATCGGATCAGGAATGAAGAGATCCGGAGGAGAACTAAAGCAACCGACATAGCCCGAAGAATTGACAAACTTAAGTGACAGTGGGCAGAAACACAGGGCCGAAAAGTTCTGGAGTGGCGACCGCGTACCGGAAGAGGTAGAGTAGGAAGGCCTCCCACAAGGTGGACCAATGACCTTGTGAAGGCCGCGGGAATTCGCTGGATGTGGGAAGTACAAGACCGGTCAAAGTGGAGGAGCCTGGGGAGGCCTATATCCAGCAGTGGACGTCTTTCGGCTGAAATGATGACGATGAGGTCTAAATTATTGTAGACTGCCCGATAATATAGAAATAAGGCGAACAAAAAAGTTACTGAAGCTTCAATTTTTTTTTGTTCTCCTTATTCCGTGCTACCGCGAGAATGTTGGAGTGAGCCAGTTGGTGCCAAAAGCGTAGCGCTAATCATACCCTCGAGTGAAAGGGTATGATTTAGCTCCTTAGTCTGGCCTCCATTTTTTCCGTCTATTTTAATCATCATCAGTGTGGTTTTAGCTGGAGTATATATTTCACATTCTGGTTTACACATTGAAAAATCTATACCTAAGCTAAAGGTGAGGCCAAACAAGCGTAAATTCGGTCGCGCAAAATGAGTCGCATTATTAATGTTTCGATAAAATTTCGGCAAATGTCAAATCAGTTTACGTTGTCGTATGTCATATAAATCAGACTTTTATTATGAAACCATAGGCAGTGTAAATGTCGCGACTTACAACTCACCTAATTACGTCCTTTTTGAAGATGAAAGTATGATAAATTAAATTACCTGTTTCCCGTTATGCGTGACAGACTGTAGGATAGTCCTGAGGGTCTTGAAGCCGACCGCCACGTCCAAAAGATGGGCAGCGAAGAAGAAGTTATTGAAGTTGCCCATCACGGAGAATGAGAAGTACCACAGAGAGTAGAGGAACGAGTTGTCTGTGATCGTGACGCCCGCCTTCCAAACTTGGTAGCGCCAGTCAATGTTGATTATGCTGGAAAAAGGTGGAAAATTTATGTTTAAGAACTTTTTAAGTGTAGAAACAGGTATTAAAATCTATCTGAATTGTTGAAATCATTTAGGGTGGTCAGCACTCTAGTTATTTTGAACAAAGACCAGTGTCAAGGGAATGGCAATTTTTCGTTATTTTCCATAATTTACATTCAAACAATATTTAGACATAATTTACAGAAATGCAAGGGAATGTGTACAGGGTAGGTCAAGGCAACATTTAACAGTTGAAAAGCATTTTTAATTGATCATTTTTGAAGTGAAAACTTGTTTAGGCGCGTTGAGCACTTTTTGGGTGAACAAAAATCATGGAACTCGCGTCATCGTCACCGAACGCTTTCTATGAGCTATATGTATACTGTGTATATATAGGTTAATAAGCACACGGGTGAGTCGCGCGTTGATGTCCTTTTGGAAAAGTCCCTTACTTTCATTAGGAATTCTAATTCTTTTATCCCTTTCTTTCCCTTTAAAAACCTTCAATGGCTGAAGCCGATCGCTCGTATATAATTTTTACCGATAGCAATCAGGACCCAAGGACCCAATGTGAAATCCTGTTTTGACGATTAAAAAAATATAGGTATACGTAATTGTTCAAGTTTTCACTTCTGTGGCACTCTTTTTTATATCAAGAATGTACAGTCGCCAGCAGGTCAAGCTATCCGAAACTGTCAAATTTTCCCAATTGAACATAAACCTTATTCCTTTGTTATAAAGTTGAAAAACTATCAAAGAAATTTGACAGATTGGGGTAGCTTGATGTGCCTCTGTACCTAATAAGCTTAATAGCTCCAGGTCCACGTTCAATAGACAGAAAGAAAGAAAAAAATTTATTTATTGGACTTGCACAGGAATCTTACAAACTAGCATGACAATACTTACTAGTGAATCAGTCCCTTGCTGCCCTCGTCTTCCTGCGCGGTGAAGGAAGTCTTCTCCATTCCCAGCATGTTGGAGATGGAGTCGAAGTCGTAGGTCTCCGAGTACTTCGCGCGGACTTTCTTTTTGACGAACTTGTCCCAGTAGTTCACGGGGAATGATCTGGAAGTTAGTGTTTCGTAGATAATAAAATATTGCGGGTTTAAATTGAAAGTCAATGTCTGCCAGGGGTGCGGGCTGTTCGAAAGAGATACCGCCGCCCCTGGCACACAGGCTACTGAGGGAACACGGGGGGGGGTTTTGGTGAGTAAAAGTCTGACACGCCCTCCTGCTCCACCCAGAGCGGGAGAAGTAATTGGATGATTTCCCACCCAAAAAACCCCTTACCATATCGACCCGTCCCAAGATCATTCGCTTTGTTACCCTAATAAAGTAAATTGTTACTAACTTGGCAGATATAACAAGTTTGTCCCAGTGACTCTTCAGATCATCGTCTTCCGGTTGCTCCGCGATGTACAGTCCGTCGAACTCCAACTTACGAGCGATTTCTTTCTCACGCTTGAAGATGGCTAGCGGCACCTGTAACGTAAGGAATATTTTATTTTATTGTTTACTTATTTGGCATTAATATTAATTCTCCTAAAAGGGTTCAAAAAGAGTAGTGCCTATGGGAATGCATCTTTATGGAATTTGATATAAGAACCTGGGTTTTGTTAAAAATCAATAGCGTATTTTCCAATTTATTAAAAACTATTCTAATTTGAAGATTGGGACGAAATATCTAACAGAAAAATAAAAATAAATTGATTTATATCCATTTTCTCAATTAAAAACGATTTATACCGAAATTTATTTTTCGTTGTTTTGAATTTACCGCCAAAACACTTCTTACGATGACTTTTTATCACGTGACGTCAATTTTGTGTAAACTAAAGTAGTTAGTAAGTAAATAAGTGAGTTTATAATCAACAAGATTTTTAATGGATAGAAAGTGATATTATTGGTGTGCGGTGCCTCTGTGCACAAATACTTCTAAAACGGCGCTAAACTAAGTATTTGTACCGGTGCCGTTTACACAAAGTTGACGTCACGATGTCACGTGATAAAAAGTCATCGTAAGGAGCGTTTTGGCGGTAAATTCAAAGCAACGAAAAATTAATTAGATTTTAATCGTTTTTAATTGAGAAAATGTGTATTAATAAATTTATTTTTATTTTTCTGTTAAATATGTCGTCAGAATCTTCAAATTAAAATAGTTTTAATCAAATTGGAAAATACCCTATTGCGTACGTTATCATCAGATAGAGGGGCTTGTGGCTAAATAATAACAGCCGCATGGTTGGATCTTCAAGGTTAAGCAAACACTTGCCGAGGTCGATCCGTGGATTGGTGTCCATCTATTACATACCGAGATCTCTCCATGCCTCGGAGAGGACGTTAAGCCGTTGGTCCCAGTTGCCATTTGTACATCTTTGCCAGTTGGGAAGTCGGAAGTCGGTCTAACAACCACTCTTATTAAGGGGTATCGTATTACGCAGCAATTTCTTTGTGAGGTTAGATAGGCAGTCGCTTCATCTAAAGTAATGGTATTTCAGCTGCATCCGGCTAGAATAGAAGCCGACTCCAACACAGTTGGGAATAGGCTAGGCGAATAATCTGCCAGTTTGAGTACTTTATGCGGCCTACCCAAATGTCCTTTCTTTGGTATTGTTCGTCAAATCGTTGAGCTCCTCAAGTTCTGAGTTGAGCCGTATGATTACTGATACATGCGTGCACTGAATGGACAGGTCCACTCAATCTGTGTGGTTCTTTCCTTAAAATACCATTTCAGACACCAATCCACTTTAAAAGAGACTGTGACCTCTCTGAGTTTGTTTCGGCCTTTCTTCTCAGAGTAGTCAGATAGGAAACGCCGACCTCATCTAGTTTAAAAAAATATGATTGACGTGTAAAAGTGTTTGCACAAACCTACTTACAGAAATAAAATCATTTATCGAATTATGACAATGATTCTGATCAGGTACTTTTGAAGTTTACACTCACCTTAAGATGATAGTATCCGATGAGTATAGCGAGGGATACTACAGAGTGCATAGCGGCCGCGACCTTGATGACGTGTTCCATGTAGAAGAAATCTTCGTCTATGTGTACCACTTCTATGACGTCGTCTGCTTCTTCTGATTCGCCGCTTCCTCCTGAAAATTGATGAAGGATATATTTTTACGTTTTATTTTAGTTATAAGGGCGGTGGAAAATGACTTCGCGGCAGGCCCAGAGCGAGATGGTGGAATGAGCAGGACTCCTTTAATAAAGATACGTGCGAGTTTCATAACCTTCCCTATAGTGAAAATGAAATGTTGTTCGTTGTTAAGCGCGTCACTTGAGAACGGTTGGACATATTTGGCTATCTTTTGTTTTAAAAATGGTTGTAATAGTCCGAATAAGTTAGAATCGAATAATAGTTTTCTTTGGGATTGTGGTCATCATCATCATTTCAGTCGAAAGACGTCCACTGCTGGACAAAGGCCTCCCCCAAGCTCTGCCACTTCGACCGGTTCTGTGCTTCCCGCATCCAGCGGACTCCTGCGGCCCTCACAAGGTCATCGGTGCACCTTATGGGAGGCCTTCGAACTTCACGTCTTTAAGTACGCGGTCGCCACCCCAGAACCTTTCGGCCCCATAGGCCATCTGTTCTGCGAGCAATGTGCCCTGCCCACTGCCACTCAAGTTTGACAATTCTTCGGGCTATGTCGGTTACCTTGTTTCTCCTGCGGATCTCTTCATTCCTGATTCGATCACGTAGGGAAACTACAAGCATAGCCCTCTCCATTGCCCTGTAGCTATTGGCAGTGGTTGCTTTCTGGTGAATGTATTAAATTTGAACAGGAAAATGTCGGGTCAGCTAGTAATTACCATCTCCACTGCCAGATCCGGATCCCGAGCCAGAGGCAGCAGCGCTGATGATGTCACCGATACCAGAGCCCTCGCCGCCCTCCGCTTCTAGCGTGGACACCTGGAGGATACATTGATTATTAAATGGGGGAAAATAAAATCCAAGAGGGTACGACCGCAAGACGGAGGACCATCTTTAATGGTCCAAAATGAACTCTCACCGTCTTAATACAAAAGAAGTTCTAACTTTGGTCCGTTTTTGTATTTTAAACCCCATTGCGACTGGGGTAAAGTTACACACACGCAACATTCAACACACTAACATACAAACACTACACACACTAACATTATCATTTTAAGACCTAATATACAGGAAAAGTTTTTATCCAGTGCGCAAATTGTAACCATGAATTCAGCATATCATTCTAGAACCCCTAGCACAGAAATGTTTCGCCGGATAGACAAAAAAAAATCAGCTATTCCATACATTTTCACCGCGTAGGTATTGCACTTTTCTATGAAACAGCTGATTTTTTTTTGTATAACCGGCGAAAAATTTCTGCGCTAGGGGTTCTAGAATGATATGCTGAATTCATGATTACAATTTACGCACTGGATAAAAACTTACCCTGTATGAACTATTTACCTGCATTGTGACCAATGAAATGATTTGATTTGAACTCCGGTCTCAAGTAAGTTTTTGTATTTAGATCTTTAACAACGTTAGAAAAAATGGCTCGACGTTTTTGTGACATAATAGGTCACATCACTATTGTGTATTCTAGTAACTAGTGAGCGCAGCACTAGTCTGTCTCTCGGGGATATGGACAGCCATGTTGGGATCAGGAAAATGTTTTAAATAAAAACTTAACTGTGCATTCTCATTACAAAGCTGTTTAATTTACACGGCCCAAAACATAAATTGACATGGCGCAGCCGGAAACAAACAACGTTCCTGTTGGCACCAGGCCAGTGAGTATATTAGCGGATAATACAACGCCGACTATGACGCTCGCCCAACCACCGCCATTATCATTTGAAGGAGACCTAGGAAAAAATTTCAAGACTTGGCTACGCCAGGTCGAAATATACATGGCGGCAAATGAATGCTACAAAAAAACGACTGAGACCAGAGCTGCAATAATACTACATTTGTTAGGAGAAGAAGGCCTAGACAAATTTGAGACTCTCGACGTGACTGAACAGGACAAGAAAAATCATGAAAAAGTGCTTCAGTTACTAAAAGATTATTGCCTTCCAAGAAGTAATGAAACAATAAGTAGACATTTATTCTTCGAGAGAAATCAAAAAGAAGAAGAAAAGTTTGCAGAATATATATGCGAGTTGAAGAAATTATCGTTACCATGTAATTTTGGAAATCTAAGAGACAGTTTGATAAAAGATCGCATAATAGGAGGTATAAAAGAAACAAAATTAAAGGAAAGACTCCTCCGAGAACCAAACCTAACATTGGAACATTGTGTTAACATGTGCAAAACAGCGGAAATTGCTACAGGTTATATAAAGCAACTTAAAGAAGAGGAAAGTACAAATGTAGATAACATCAAGAAGAAAACTCAGGTACAACAGAAAAACTCAAATACAAATTCAACAAAATTCAAGTGCAAAAGATGTGGTTTTGAACATCAACCTCGCCAATGCCCAGCATATGGGAAAGTATGCAATTACTGTAAAAAACAAAATCATTATGCAACAGTATGTATGCAAAGAAGAATAAACGACCACACAGTAAAAGAAATTGATCAAGAGCTACAGGAAAACGCTACAAATCAGGAGTACATGTTGGGCAGCATTAATGTGAAGGACTGGACAGTGGAGGTAAATTTTATAAATAGTAGCAAAAAATTAAAATTCAAATTAGACACAGGTGCAGGTTGTAATGTAATTAGTAAGAGAACTTTAGATAATTTAGGAATAAAAGGACAATTGAAAAGCTCAAATTCTGTATTGCGGAATTACAACAATTCTAAAATAAATTTGTTAGGAACAATAGACCTCAAATGTGAAATCAATGACCAGGTAGAAATAATTAAATTTCATGTTGTTGATTGTAATTCTGCCCCATTGTTGGGACTGCCTATAATCAAAAAATTTAATTTGATAATTAGGTTGTGTAACATTAATAAGGAAGATATCATTAGTCAATACCCATCTTTATTTACTGGATTAGGCGAAATAAAAGACTATGTTTATGATTTCAAATTGATTCCTGATCATACTGGGAAAGTGATACCTTGTCGACCTGTGCCCATGAAACTACTGGATGCCTACAAAAAGGAATTACAGGAAATGGAAAAGAGCAACATAATATGTAAGATAGAAGAACCCACTGAGTTTGTAAATGCAGTTGTAATAGTTAGAAAAAATGATCAATCGCTTCGGATCTGTTTGGACCCACAATATCTCAATTCTTGTTTGTTAAGAGAACATTATAAACTCCCGACGTTTGAAGAAATCTCTGCTAAAATGGCTAAAGCTAAGGTTTTTAGTAAATTAGATTGCAGTAAAGCATTTTACCAGATAAAGTTAAGCGAGGCAAGCTCAAAATTGACTACATTCCAAACACCATTTGGTAGATACCGTTTTTTGAGAATGCCTTATGGGGTAAAAGTAGCCTCAGAAGTGTACCATAAACAATTCTCTCGTTTGTTTGAAAACATAAGTAATGTTGAGATATTTATCGATGACATGATAATATGGGCAGAAAATCAAGAAAAACATGATGAAATATTACATAAGGTATTGAAAACAGCAGCTGAAAATAATATTACTTTCAATTCAGAAAAATGTATAATTAATACTAATAAGTTAAAGTTTTTGGGACATGTTTTTACGGACAAGGGTATACTAATTGATGAGGATAAAATTGAAAGTATAATTAAAATGGAAAAACCTATAGATGTTAATGGGGTTCAAAAACTATTAGGTGTGATTACTTATGTTTCTAAATTTGTACCAAATGTTGCTGAGTTAACTGCTCCATTAAGAGAATTGCTTAAAAAAGACAAGAATTGGGAATGGGGTCCAGAGCAGGAAAAATGTTTTGAAATGATAAAAAAATATTTGACATCATCACCAGTGCTACAATATTATGATCCAAATGTTCCATGTTTATTAAGTGTTGATGCAAGTAGCAATGGGGTAGGTGCAGTTCTTTTGCAAAACGGTTATCCAGTAGCATATGCATCTAAGGCGTTAACAGAAACACAAAAAGCGTGGGCACAGATTGAAAAGGAAATGTATGCCATAGTGTTTGCTTGTGAAAAGTTTCATTTTTATATAATGGGCAGGAATTTTCAAGTTGAGTCAGATCACAAGCCTTTAATTCCTATTTCGAAGAAGCCTCTAGCAGAAATACCAATCAGACTTCAAAAAATGAGATTGAGATTGCAACACTATGACATAACATTATCATATAAACCAGGTAAATTATTACAACTTGCAGATTATTTATCAAGAAATTATTTAAAAACTAAAGTTAAGGATGATGATGACTTTGATTGTAGCATATTATTAGTAGACTTACAAAAAAAAAATGAGTGTGAAAAGATATGAAGAATTCAAGACAGAAACAGATAAAGATGAAGAGTGTAAACTATTGAAGCAATACATACTAGGCGGTTGGCCAGTAGATTCCAAAGATCTTCCAAATGTTTTGAAATCATATCATACCTTTCATACTGATCTACATGTAATAGAGGGGTTGATTTTTAAAAACAGTTGTGTAATTGTACCAAAATCTTTGCAAAAAGAAATGTTGTCAAAACTCCATTATGTTCACATGGGTAGAGAAAAAACAAAAATAAGAGCTAGAGAATGTTTATTTTGGATAGGCATGTCTAAAGATATAGATGAATATATAAAAAATTGTAATACTTGCACCAAATTTAGTTCTGAAAATTGTAAGGAACCACTAAAACCACATGAAGTACCTAAAGAACCATGGCAAAAAGTAGGAGTTGACATTTTCCATTTGTACTCAAAAGACTACTTGTTACTAATTGACTATTTTTCAAAATATGTGGAAGTGATAACTTTACAATCTTTATCTGCAGATTCAACAATAAAGAGTCTTAAACAATGTTTTTCAAGATTTGGAATTCCAACAGAATTACATAGTGATGGTGGACCACAATTTACATCTGAAAATTTTAAGAAATTTGCAAATACTTGGGGTTTTCAGCACATTTTTTCATCACCTTATTATCCAAGAAGTAATGGAATGGTGGAACGACACATACAAACAATAAAAAGGATATTGAGGAAATGTGTTGAAGACAAAAAAGACCCATACCTATCATTATTAGAATTTAGAAATTGTCCTATTTCTAGTGAGATTAAGTCTCCTAATGAAGTATTACTGGGTCATAAAGTCAGAGGAATAATACCAAGTGTGGAAACAAAGCTGGATCAGAGTAACGAATACATACATGCAAAATTAATGGAAAGACAGGTAGCACAAGAAAAATATTACAATAGACACACTAGACCCCTCAAAGAATTAAAGGTTGGAGATCAAGTATTAATAAAAAATCATGATAATGGCACCTATGATAGACATGCAAAAGTTGTGGGACCTGCAGATAGACCAAGATCTTATAATTTATTAACAGAATCAGGCAATGTTTTATGTAGAAATAGATTTCATTTAAAAAGTAGTTCAAAAACTTGTCCGTTCAAGGAAAATAGTGAAACAGAGTTTTCGGAATTAGAAAATATTGGAAATGATAATAGTGCAGATCTTAATAATAGCTTAGAATGTAAGGATTATTTAAATAATGATGACAAAGAGCAATTGTATGCAGAAGGTAGAGGTGGTAAACAGAATGTAGGGGAACCTGAGGTGGAGAATCTAAATGGTAGAGTGTCAAGTAGAGGTAGAACAATCAGACTTCCTGCCTACCTAAAAGATTATAGACATTGTATAAAAACCTAGAATTTAAACAGAACATTGTTTTAACTTCTTGCTTCCTTGAAAGGAAAGATGTGACATAATAGGTCACATCACTATTGTGTATTCTAGTAACTAGTGAGCGCAGCACTAGTCTGTCTCTCGGGGATATGGACAGCCATGTTGGGATCAGGAAAATGTTTTAAATAAAAACTTAACTGTGCATTCTCATTACAAAGCTGTTTAATTTACACGGCCCAAAACATAAATTGACAGTTTTTAACGCCACTTTACAAGACCGTGCAGTTCCCAAAAAAGATCTTAATCTTTCATTTAAAAGTTTTTTTTTTCCACTTACCTTATAGAACAGCAGAACAAAGTTGATACAGAAGGCCAACACGAGCGCGACGTACTTCAAATTGTAGAAGTTTCGCGCCAAGAACGAGACTGCACGTCGAGTGTACTGTGACAGGTCCACTTGAGATAATGCCGACGGCGCCGGCACTTGTACTGCCTGTGGCAAGAAGTGTGTTTTAATAAAAGAAGAGCATAGAAGAGAGAGAAGAGGACGAAGAAGTACAGGATAATGAGGGAGAGACAAGAAAATGTAGATAGATATGAGATAGGTACTTGAAAATGTGCAGTCGTGATTTGTACTTTATAAGGGCAAAATACGATGAGCAACATTTAACATGTTGCGCGTTATAAATGCAGTAGGGATATGATTCTGAACACCCAGAGTTTGAAAAATTTCCTGTTGTATACATTTTGACCGGATAGCTATTGCACTTAATTTATCAAACTGCTGATATTTTTTGATAACCGCCAAATTATTTCTACGCTAGGGTTTTAGTGGTTCCGTGGGTGGGTCCGTGTGGTGCCGGACGTAAAGAATAGCACCAACCCCTTTTGTTCCCGTGGGTGTCGTAGAAGGCTACTAAGGGACTTACTAGAGAATGGGCAGCAGCGTTCTCTATGCATTTTACCACCATACTGCGATCGCCAACCCGCCTGCCAAGCGTGGCGATTATGGCAAACACCCTCAGTTTTTTTTTTTTTTGGGGGAGGCCTGTGTTCGGCAGTTGACGTCTATCGGTTGAAATGATCATGATGTTGGTGGGGTCTAGAGTTATGTGTTGAATTTAATGGCTACAGTTTGCGCGTGGAAGTCCCTACCATCCTGTATTTAATTGGACTTTAATATTGTGCACAGCTTTCGTAATATGGTAAAGTTGGAGTGCAGTATAGAGTAGTCGAAAACGCAATAGTAAGCACTAAACAGCTATATAAGTGTGTAAATGTAGCTGATTACCTTTTTCGGCCTTAAAAACGATATCGAGCGTCCTCGCTGCGTCAAATAGCAAAATGGAAATGATAAATAAGTAATGAGTATGTTAATTAGCTTATGTAATGTATTTTGTAAAATCAAATACAACTCTGCTAGTTTTTTCTTGCGGTTACGCAAAAAAATATATGTCTTTTTCTAATACATAAAGTTAAGAGTGAAGGAAAATAATTAAAAAGCGGGATAGGTGAAGAGCAAATTAAAATGATAGATGTAGTTCTAAAATTACTATAGCTGAACTAAATGATAGTAGAAACAAAATATTATTTGTCTAAAGGTAATACTTAAAAGCTTTCTTTTTTCTATGTTTGTTTGTTACGCTTTAACGCTAAAACGGCTGCAAGAATTTGGATTATAAGTAGACCATGACCTGTTTTAGGACATAGGATACTTTCTTATCCCGATATTCTAACAGGATTGAGAATTATGCGGATGAAACCGCGTAGCGCAACTAGTAACAAATAAAGAACAACGAACGTATAATAAACAATAGTATTCAATCTGCCAATTCTTGAAATGATTCCCTGTAAATATATGTTTTTAAATATGTAACTAGAAACACGGCTGTCTGCCAAGCCAAGTTCAGTAAATGCGATGAAAGTCATACCTTTTTGCTTTCAGCTTCAATTGCTGACATAGCTGCTTGTTGAGCAGCTTGAGCTTCCATTCTTTCTTGTGCTTGCTTCTTGGCCTGTTCACCTCTGTAAGAGAGCAATTTTTTGGGAGCCATTTAGAAAAAAAAACTCTGTACATTTTGTTTACGTAATGCATAATTTTCAAAGTGAGAAAAGATTGCAAAATTTTAAACCTTAATAACCATTTCATAGAAAACAAAATTCGTTAGAATCAAAGTGGCATTAAAGTCTATTGAAATCCTTGTTACCAGTTGATGATTGATGTTATTTCCACTTAAACAAATATCAACCTTATGACTAGGGATCGGATAATCGGATGCATAATTACCTAATGTTAATTTTTAGTTATGAGAGTACGGAAGCGGCTTCTTATAATAAATATTTTTTGTAAAATAAAACGACGGGTGTTGATTAGTTAGTCAGGTGTAGGTATAGTATGGAAGCGACTTGTAAATTATTAACATTGCATAACTGTTCAGATGCATTTTTATTTAAAACTAACCCGTTCCCGTGGGAATACGGGGATAAAATCTAGCCTATGTCACCCGGGGATAGTGTAGCTTCCCAACAGTAAAATATTTTTTCAAATCGGTTCAGTAGTTTCGGAGCCTATTCAATGCAAACAAACAAATCTTTCCTCTTTATAATATTAGTATAGATTAACCCCGATGCAAATATGTGTATGTAGGGTGTAAGTCTGTAAGAAAAGGGGTGGTGTGTCTTAGTTCATCATCATCATCATCATCAGCCTATAATGTTCCCACAGCTGGGACACAGGCCTCCTCTCGGTGAGAGGGATTGGGCCGTAATCCACCACGCGGGCCCAGTGCGGGTTGGTAGATGTCACATGTCTTCGAATTTTTTGGTTCTAGGACATGCCGGTTTCCTCACGATGTTTTCCTTCACCGTTTTGAGAGCAGTGGTGATGAAATAATTTACACAAAGTAAAGCGCCTGTCTGGGTTCGAACTCACGACCTTACAACTCGTAAGTCGCTCGTAAGTCGCGCACTTGGCCACCACTGCTCTTGTGTGTTAGTTACCTATTACAATTTTTATTTTTACATTAATATATTTTTTCGATACAAAAGCGCGTTCCATATTAGCCAACATCTCAACTTAAGGTGAATATGCATCCGAATTCCGATCTCTGTTTATTACACAGTAAATTAAGTTGATTTTAGAAGTTTTATTGAAAAAGTCATAAAATTTGTTGAAGTAGCCCAAACTGAACCATAATGTGTTATGCCAGGTTACAAAAAAACTAAATAACGATTGCAGAATAGTCTATTCTTCCTAATTTAAGAAAAGTCTTTAATCCACCTACCCCAGCAAATCAATCAAAGATGGCGGCCTTTGTTCCTCAGAGTGTTCAGTTCCTTCGTCTGGCGACACTTCAGCCTCTTCGCCGGAAGACGGTGTTGACGTGCTCGGGGATTCGTGCGGTTTTACCTGTATCCTGGGGAAGGAAGATTTTTTTCTTTGGTTATGGGCAGAAATAGAATTAGGCGAAGCAATGGAGCCGTGCAATAATCGTGTCAGGGACGGCCCATCGCAAAGTTCATAGTCTTGACAACTGAAAGAGACTATCATAGTTTTGGACTTTATTTGACGGCAGAAAAACGTGGTTTGTACTTTGCTACGGCATAGTTCGCACAATGCTACGGCGTAGCACGTACTTTGCTATGTCATAGCTCGTGCTTGCTACGCGTGGCTCGTGTTGGCTACGGCGTAGCTTTTGCCTGCTATTACGTAGCTCGTGAATGGTATGGCGTAGCTCGTGCTTGCTACGGCGTAGCTCACGCTTTTCGACAGTTTAGATTGCTATGGTCGGTGCTGACTTTTGCTACGGTCGCGTCGTATTAAATGATCATGATTAAGTTTGTATAAAAGTATTTTCACAAATTTGTTTTTGGCACTGTCGGTCTGTTTTAGTAAAACATGTCCAAATTCAATACGTACTGTCCATTATCTTCTTTAGTGATATCCAGTCCGAAGGCCGAGACTTGTAATTGCCCGGTGTCGTCAGCAGGAGGCAATGCCGGTAGATGTCGAGAACCTGCCACGTTATAAGTTTACATCGTATCATACGTTCGATATTGTGTCGAAAACATGCAATATTCATGACAATGCTGGGCAGACTTATTCTCGGTAAGTACATATAATAGATTGGCGAATTATATCATGAAGTTATATTGTGTTGTTCGTGTATTATGCTAACAATGAGTGATTGAGAATCGTCTTAGAACAGGTATTAAAAAAAAAAAACAATGAAGTTGTTTGTTGTGGCTTGTTTTATTAATTAAATTGGACACATCACTCGTCCCTTTGAAAAAAATAATAATGGGGAAACAGCTTACCGGACACCTTTATATATTTTCAGCAACAGATATACGTATATTGCCATATCAAAATAACTATTTTTAGATTTATGATATGAGTGATAAATTAATGAAAAAAATTAAGGACATCACAATATTCATAGATTTACAACATCATTAAGTTGAGCAGACGTATGTTAAGCATTCCAACAACATTGATTTCCCTATCATAAACAATCCCATACTATGTCTTTGTGAAAACTTCTGATAGTTTAAGAGCCAGTGACTCTCTAATCTCTCATCGATTAGCTAATGCCCGATTCCTATAAACTAATTAAGATTCGTAAGCTAATTGTACCTGTATTCCTTCCATATGGGGGGGGGGGGGTATACTATGCAAAGTTATGAGGCCTTTGCTTAATTATTGGCAAAGATACAAGAGTCTTAATTTTAACCAATAATGGTCTGTAAATTAAAGGAACCGGCCATAAAAGATGAATACTAATTATGATAAAATTAGTATGTACCACATCTATTGGCATCTAGGATGAATCGTTATGACGTTGTACTAACTTTATTAGTGTACTGTAAGCTTCTAGATGGATAAACATCTATAATTATTTATTAGTAATCTTTTGTGTCCCATCTCTTTCCGTGGGTGTCGTAGAAGGCGACTAAGGGACTTACTAGAGAATGGGCAGCAGCGTTCTCTATGCATTTTACCACAATACTACGATCGCCAGCCCGCCTGCCAAGCGTGGCGATTATGGCAAACCCTCCCAAATTGGGGGAGGCCTATGTCCAGCAGTGGATGTCTTTTGGTTGAAACGATGAACGATGAATCTTTTAATTACGCATTTATATCGGCTTTGCCCGACTAATTTCGAACACGAATTAAGCTCCTTTTGTAACTACGAGTCGATTGAAAATCAAGGTATCTATGGTAAATGTGCGAAGGCTAGTTTTTTTTTACAGGCAGTATTTTTTATAATGACTAAACAACACGATTTCTTTTTTAACGACTCAACTTTATTGGTATCTGGCTCTTAAACTATTTCACCTGTTTTGTTAGCTTACCTGTTATTTTCCAAAAGCAGATTTGTTACACCATTGAATGTTATAATTAATACAATTAATGCCAATAATTAATACATAATTTTGAAACCATTAGGTGTTACATTTTGTTGTTAAACCTGCGTTTGGCGATTATTGTGTTTCTTGTTGATGATGCGTTTGGTCACTGTTGGGCTAGATTACGTTCTTTATAAATGAATAAAGTAACTGTTGAAGTTAAAAAAAAAACCCTTTTGTATATTGATATGCTTTGTGGTAATAGTTTCGGCTTTGAATCTTTTATTCTATGACCAGTTGCAGGGTTTGAATAGTGTCTGAGGCATGCCCATAAGGCAATGTCATTGTGTAGTGTAAAAATTAACAACGTTAGACTTAGAAAGTTATAGTTTACGTAACATCTTTAGGTACCTAGTACAAAAGAAGATTTAGAAATAACTACTTAAATCTATATTACTGTATTTATTTGACTGTGTGTTCATAAATGATAATTTATATTTTTTTAGCCTATTTAGTAAAGCGTGGGCTGTTTTCTTTCAAGTTTTTGAAATAGCTAATGGATTTTTTTTTATAATTTGCATCTGTGTACCAAATATAACATTTTTTTTATGTATTTTGCAATGTAATTGTCATTCTAAAAATAATATTGATGTCGATAGTTTAAACTCATTCCGTCTAATTACAAAACGCGACCTTACTTTAGTTGTAGCCTAAAGATCTGAGTCCGTTTTTGAATTTCCAACTTGATAAAAAAATTACCAGACTAAGTTGGTAGTATTATAAAAATAACTGCATTTCTATACATATTGGGTTCTTAATTATAAACGGGCTTGGTGGTTTAAACCCGATATAAATTAAACCCTTATTTTGTAATAAGGAGGATTTTGTTCTCTCTAGATTTTTCTTTACCAACTTTTTGACCCCCATTAGATCCCCAGTGACCAAACGCGGCGTGCTAAGCGGCACCCTGTGTGTATACCTGCATTGTTCTTACTTTGTGTGGCTAGCAACCTGTGCCTCAACTGACCGATTTTCTCCTCTTCCGTGGGCTCTGGGGGCGGTTCATCTGTCTGAGGCCCTCGCATCAGACCGAGGAGCACACCAAATATGTACCTGGAGGTATCAAAAGGTTATTTTTTTATACTTGGCTGGATTTACCACCGTGCCTTCTAAGGTTGCATTTCCAATTACAAGAAGTCTTCTGTGAGAAATTTCTGATCGATAGTTTCATTATAACTTTCAAATATCTCTATGTGTCATATTTACACCCGACACACATATATTTATTGTGGAGTTTACACTTAAAATTTCTACATTAACATTTCTTGCAGAAATTTCGTTGCATGTGGAAATTCGACCATAAAGGTGCGTAGGTACTTAGAAAGACTGTGTCTTAGAAGAGTTACACTAAGCGATAGTGGTGCTCTCTATCTATATCCTATTCTACAACAACACTGAAAATTATAGATTCTGGCAGCCTAATAAAATTAATCTTTTGTCAAAACGAATAACGGTTACCTAATTCTTGGTTTTCATTAGATAGCATGAGATTTGAAAGACAATAATAACAGATCAGGCTACCAGAATCCGAAAGGTTATTTTTACTGACATCACACTTTAATACCTTGAAGCTTACGACGTATGTATAGGTCTTTAGTTTTATCGTTTCTTACGTCCTACAAGCCAAGGTATTCTCTAGTATTATAAACACATATTTCATGTTACATAGTGCTCGTGCCAAAGCCTCTACTAATAGACATATATGTAGATATTGTGCACTAAATTTCTTTTTTTACATCCCTATTACAAGGTGGCAGGGACATTGATGCGCAAACTGTAATTATGAATTTAGCACACAATTCTGAACCCTAATGCGTTGAAATTTACGTCGTTTATTATAAAACGATCGCGTGTGTATTGCACTTTTCTATGAAACAGCAGATTTATTTTTGTAGTGAAAAATGTCTACTGTAGGACTACGGTCTAGAATCATGTGCTGAGATTATGGTAACAGTTTGCGAGTCTATGGATGCCATCGTGTATAAATCTATGTACACACAGGTTTCACACAGTTTTTAGTACACACATGCACATAGGTAAACTAACGTTGAGTTTTTAAGAAATTTGTGGAAAAGGAAGGTGAAGAAATAGAAATTTGTGGATGAAGAGGAACACACAGTGTATTTTATAAGTAATGGTTATTTTATCGACTTGTGACGCAGAGTTTTGATATTGTGTCAAGTGTATAATAACACTAATCCAACTAAAGGAAAACATTAATTTAATGTAAGCTTTGCTTGTTGTTTTTATTCACAAAGTCGACATCACATAGGTAAAACAAGAAACGTAACTCCAGGACTCCGATTCCTAATAAATACTAATTGAAAACCCATCAATGGAAACTAAGAGCTAAGAAATACATTTACACAAACTATAAAATTAGGTAACTGATTTTTAAATACACTAGAATTTTATTAAATACGTTTTATTAAAATTGTGACGTCACAAGCCTATAAAACACCCTACAACCACAACTTTGAAATAGTGAAGCATTTACCAATGACTGTGCACCGAAAGTAGCGTGGAACACAAACGAAACAAATCACTTATGGCGTTCGATTGATTATCGATCTTATCACAAACAAAATACAGTTCAAATTCAAACTCACCTGACCACGACGAGAACTCCGTAGCCTAAATAGTAGAATAGATAGAAGAACATTTTGAAGAAGCCGACAGCTAGTTCTGCGGGCGGCATTTGTTGCATGTCTGCGATTTTCGCCTTTATGTTGGATGGAGATAAGGATGAAAATGCTGTGGAGATTCCGTCTTTAACTGACTGGAGTCCCCGACGGAATGGATCTTTGCCGGCTCTGAAATAGTTCATAAAACGTTAGCCACGGAAATTCTGAATCTATATCGATTTGGCATGAATGTTTTTGGAAGCATCTGCATTGATGAAAAAGTACCTAACTACTTGAAGAAAATGTATGATTTTTCTTTAGATGCATACAGCTAATAAACATTTCGAAAAAAAAAATAGTAAGTATAACTTATACTTTTATTTTTTCTACTTCTGTGATATTGTCTAGCTAGATCAACGATTGACTGAATACAGCCCAAGTTAAGCAAGTGCTGTTAATTAGGGCTCATATTTAGAGTATTTAAGTAGGCAAAACCAGTACTAACCTTTCATCGTCATCATCTCCCATATACATATAGCTCGCCTCTCTATTCTTGGTTCCTCCCACAGATTCCTCAGAAGCCGCCATCAGACCAGAAGCGTGCGTCATTTCAAAGATGGCGTCCTCACAGAAGTTCACGAAGGCTTCCAACTTCTCCTTGTCGCCACCTTCTGTTACTATGCTGTAGAAGAATGCGCGTTTCGATTCCTGGAGAAAAACATGGAGTTATATTAGACGGATAGAACCTGATACTAGTAAATGACTTGTTTTAGGAAATGAAAACGACATTAAAAGTCGGTCGGGAGTTTGAATGTGTATTTGACTTCTTCACCATCGCTCTCAGAACGGTGAAGCAAAACATGGTGAGTAAACCGACCCAAAAAGTGAAAGACACGTGACATCCTCTAACTCGCACTGGACCCGCGTGATGGATTTTGGCCCACTCCCTCTTACAGATGACGCCTGTGTCCCAGCAGTGGGAAAATTATAGATTATTATGCTAAAGCATAAATAACCAATGATTAATCAAAATCAGCAGCGCAGCAATAATCTATGATAGTACAAAACACTGATTTCAATATCAAACTTGAGACTCCAAAAATCTCAAAAGCCTTTGCCTTAAATTTACAGGATAAGTTTTTAACCAGTGCGCAAACTGTAACCATTAATTCAGTTTATCATTCTGGAGCGTAGAAATTTTTCGTCGGTTATACAAAACAAAAATCGGCTGTTTCATAGAAAACTGCAATATTTACGAGGTCAAAATGTATGGAACAGCTGATTTTTCTTTTTGTATTACCGACGAAAAATTTCTACTCTAGAATGATTTGTTGAGTTCATGGTTACAGTTTGCGCACTGGACAAAAAAATTATCCTGTATCTAAGACGTAGTTATTCAAACTTCTTTAGTGTTTTTTGCAATTTGCAGGTCAGTGTGTTGAACGTTCCGCGACCGACCGTTGTTGCGACCGTGACACGTATGTTTTACAGAATAATTATAATCATTAGAATCTTCAAAATTACGCTCTAACTTCATTTAATCCCATTGAACGACTATTAATTTTATTATTATTATGAAGGAAATTTTAATTTCGCGGGCGCCTCTTTCCATCAACAGCATTTACAAAAAAAATTGTGGGTTGGAAATCATCAAATAATTCTCCCGCTCTGGATGGAGCGGGAGGGCATGTCAGACTTTTTAGACTAAAACCCACCCGTGTTCCCTAAGTAGCCTGTGTGCCAGGGGCGGCGGCGGTATCTCTTTCGAAAAACCCGCACCCCTGGCAGATCAACAGCATTAAACCTGATTTGAGTTTTCTGAATAATCATAAAGCTTGTTTATAAATTCTAAGAATTCAAAGCTATATTTAGAACGCACCTTAATCTGGGGCTTCTCCCACTGCTCGATATTAGACTCCTTGATTTCAAAGTACACTCGTTCAATCCTCTTGGAGCCGCCCATGATCTCGATACGACCTAAGAAGGGCTCGAAGTAGTTCAATACTGAACCTGCTGTCTCCAGGAAACGGGCCAACCTAAGGAAGCAAATTGTTATTTAGATTATTTTTTTTAGTACTTGAGGAATAAACTGTGCATGATTGTCGCTTCAATGTATATTTTTGACTTATCGGATTTGTGTACTTTTCTTTTCCTGATATCAAAGAGACGAATCTTGCAATCCATCTTTCCACTTTATTTGGGTGCGTAATTTTTACCGGGTTAAAAGAAGGAGAGAGAAGTATTTTGGTGGAGCTCAAAACTCCCAGTAATTTATATCTGCAGATATAACTTTGTCTGTTCAATACTATTTAAGATTATGTCATGGCATATAATTCTGATCAAATATCGCGGAAAGATTGTTTGCTAAGGGTACAGACGCCAGCAGGTCAAGCTATCCCAAACTGTCAAATTTGCCCAATTGAACATGAACCTTATTCCTTTGTAATAAAGTTGAAAAACTATCAAAGAAATTTGACAGATTGGGGTAGCTTTATGTGCTGGCCTCTGTACATTAATTTAAGAAAGTTTAACGCCACCAAAATGAGTAGAGAGTTTTTTTTAAGTCACTAGGATTTTTTTTTAATCAAAAATTTAACTTACCTAGGCTCATTAGGCATATGTTCAGACAGATTGGTCAGCAACACAGCCAGGTTAAAACCGATTTCTTTAGCTGGCTCATGGAACCGGTCGCAGAAACCAACGTAGTCCAACTTTCCATCGTGGTTCGTCTCACAGCAGGCCAGGAGGAATTCGATCTCTTCGCTGTGAAACAAAAATGAGGGTTTTAATAATACCATGAAGCCTGAATGTCAATCCCTGAAGGGGTAAGTGGAGGTATACAAGGTGTAACAAAATAAACGTAAGTTCTGAAAGAAGTAAGTTCGTAATTGCTGAATCGAAGTCAGTAACTTTTAATATGGGATTTTGTTACAAAAATGATGTATTTTGCAATACCTCCCGCTGATTGAGCCAAAGAAAATTCAATCTTAATTCGAGATGATAACACTAAATTTTAAATGCATAAAGTCACTACAATAAAAAAAAAAATGTTTGTTTATTGTATTAAGATTTTAGCTCAATACTCTAATTGGTGTGTCTAATGTCTTGCAAGAATTATATTACATGTTGTTTACAGTATAACTTTTTAACCAGTGCGCAAACTGACCATGAATTCAGCATATCATTTTAGACCTCCCATCGCAGAAATTTTGCGTCGCTTAAAAAAAAATCTGCTGTTCCATACATTTTGACCGCGTAGGTATTGCACTCTTCTATGAAACAGCTGATTATTTTTTTTGTATAACCGATGAACAGTTTCTGCGCTGGGGGATCTAGAATGATATGCATGGTTACAGTTTGGGCACTGGTTAAAAAGTTATCCTGTATAGTACACGCATATTCTCGTAATATAAGTCCCATAAATCGGAGGCCAATTGCAATTAGCCGGGTACAAATCAGATTACTCCCATAAGGTGGACCGATGACCTTATGAAGGCTGCGGGTATCCGCTGGATGTGGGAAGCACAAGACCGGTCGAAGTGGAGGAGCCTGGGGGAGGCCTATGTCCAGCAGTGGACGTCTTTCGGCTGAAATGATGATGATGATGAATCAGATTACGGGTTGCTACTGTACTAAGACGGTCCCATTGGCCAAACCCAACGCAGGGCTTGACCCAAGTTCGCGCAGCAGTGCGCGACCACAGGATGAACGCACCATTTAGCAGGGTAAGGGTGGTAATTTAGGCAGCTTCATTCGTCACGGATTACCCCTTGAATACCTACTGTTTTTCGAATATTGAGTAATGCGTTATAACAAAACCTAAACCATAAAACTCATTCAGTTCCCACCCAATGGTTGATAAAGGTTTATGTTCAAGGCCTCTTCATTTCAATTCCGATACGAGGCTCTGCTACCCGCCTGCCAATTTTCGAAAAACCTTGCATAATCCATAATCAGCCTATAATATCCCCACTGCTGGGACTCAGGCCACTATGGGAGGGAGTTTGGGGGACTGTCTTAAGTATTTTGACGTTCGAAAAGTGCTGATTCTCAGCCTAATTTGAATAAATGTTTTGATTTGATTTGAGTGGGCTGTAATCCACCACGCAGGGTCAGAGCCGGAATTTTTGGTTCTAGGACATGTCGGTTTTCTAACGATGTTTTCCTTCACCGTTTTGAGAGCAGTGAGTATTAAACAATTTACACTAATAAAAGCACGTGCCTGGGTTCGTACCCACGGCCCATAACTCGTAAGTTGCAACCGTTACCACTTGGTTACCACTGCTTTCCAAAAACCTTCGTTTATGTCAATATAAAACAAAAACTCACGGCGTATAACTCTTCTGCTGTTCCATCTTCTCTTTGAAGTCCTTGGGCAGAACCCATCCATCACTGTTAGCGTCAATCTCTTGGAAACTGGCGCTGGAAGTCAGGTCCTTCAGTTTGAGGAACATGTCGAAGTATTTCAGGATCAGCTCCACGTTGGACGCGGATTCTACCAGCGTGTCCACCATTTGTTTACCGATTGTGCCTGGGGGTAAGAAAATAGATGGTTTGTAGTTAAAACCACCATATCAATCGTTTTTTCTTGGGGTGGGGGGTGGGGGGGGGGTGGTTATGTATGTGTGAACATCCTAGCCTGTACACAAAATTTCAGCTTTCTAGGACTTCTAGAAATGCCTGATTGATGAGTAACTGAGTCAGGGAATTGACGTGACGCGACAAAAATGAAAAATGAAAACCTATCAAAGAAATTTGACAGATTGGGGTAGCTTGATGTGCTGGCCTCTGTCATCACATCATAAGCTGAGAATTTGAGCTCTCTATAACTTTTTAAGCCAAAGCTATGATGACTTTTGACTAAATGTTTCGGGAAGAGGTAGTTATTGCCGCTGTTTAAAATTTTTGCTTCATCTTAGCAGGGGGCTCCGCCGTGCCCCCAAATAAGTTTATTTTCTTTTCTTCTTCATACTTCGTACAAAGATGCGATAAGTATCTTAATTGTGAATTTTCGCCAATTATGTATAAAAGTCTTCATTAGATTTATATGACAGTTTTTTGTTTTCAGCCGCCATCTTGTTATTACAAATCACTTACCATTAACAACATTTCCTTCAAGCATAGACAACATCATGGTGATCATGTCCTTCTGCAGATTGAGCAGTTCCTTCAGTAGATCTACTTGAGACGAGTGTTTGGATAGCTTGTCTTGCATATGCGAGAACAGGAACAGGAAACCTCCTACTGCGTCCCATAACCTGGATGAAAGAATATTGATATTTTTTTTATTTTCACAAACAAAATAGTTGTTTTTTAAAGTTCCAAAGCCAGTTTACATTTGGTTTTGTTACAAATGGCATAATAGGGTATTTTCCAATTTTTCAAAAACTATTCTAATTTGAAGATTGGAACGAGATATTTAACAGAAAAATAAAAATAAATTAATTTCTATACATTTTCTCAATTAAAAACGATGTAAACCAAATTTATTTTTCGTTGTTTGAATTTACCGCCAAAACGCTTCTTACGATGACTTTTTATCACGTGACGTCAACTCTGTGTAAACTTAAGTAGTTCGTAAGTAAATAAGTGAATGTCGAGTTTATAATTAACAAGATTTTTAATGGATAGAAAGTGATATTACCGGTGTACGGTGCCTCTGTGCACAAATACTTCTAAGGTTTGGCGCCAAACTAAGTATTTGTACCGGTGCCTTTTACACAAAGTTGACGTCACATGTCACGTGATAAAAAGTCATCGTAAGGAGCGTTTTGGCGGTAAATTCAAAGCAACGAAAAATTAATTAGATTTTAATCGTTTTTAATTGAGAAAATGTGTATTAATAAATTTATTTTTATTTTTCTGTTAAATATTTCGCCCCAATCTTCAAAAAAAATTAAATTTAAATTTTTTTGCTTTTTAAACTTAATGTCTCCCTTAAATCATGATTTATCTATAACTAGCTTTTGCCAGCGGCTTCGCCCGCGCGGAACTTTCATCCCCTATTTAACTCCCTTAGGGGTTTAATTTCGAAAAATCCTTCCTTATTCCTTGTCTACATTATAAAGGGAACCTCTGTGTAAAATTTCAGCTTTCTAGGTCCAAGGGATTGGGCTGGGCGTTGATGAGTCAGTCAGTCAGACAGTCAGTCAGTCAGGACTTGTCTTTTTATTTATATAGATCTATTCATTGAGACCTTTTCAATGAGCCCAAACTCGATACTTCTGCTGTTTGTTAAATTGGTGAATAACTTGGGTTTCCTGGAAATTCCAGGTGTTGCTCCAGCATCAGTTCAAGGTTATTTTATTCGTCTAATATCATTGAAGTAATAGAATCCCAAATTTTGAGTTGATCACAGGCTAAAATCCCTTTTTCATCCGTTCGGGAGCTACGTTGCCTCAGACACACACGCACACACACACACACACACACAGACACGTCAAACTTATAACACCCCGTCGTTTTTGCGTCGGGGGTTAATTAAAATAGTTTTTATCAAATCGGAAAATACACTATTGGTGGCAGAAACGTCAGGCGTTTCCTACATACTGTAGCGTAAAACCGCTACGGTTTAATCCTCTTCCATTTCTATTCCAAACTTTTCAATAAAAAATTTCTTCATCGAGGTTTATCACATTTAAACTTCGAATTGGTGAAAAAATCGTCGGTTGTTTGCTTTCGGACGGCGTCACTACGTTTTGGGACTCTATGCGTGATGGTCTTCTTTAATTTTCCTCAATAATATTGAAATTTTGAATTAAATTAAGTGATTATATTCGAGACATCAAGTTTGTGTAAACTATAAAATACCGGTGCACGAGTGTACCGGTGTTCGTGTTGTGATTTTCCGTATTAATTTGGTATGTATTGTCGCCTATTTTTTTCTCTTTTCGATCTAATTCTCTTTAGATTCATAATTAATCAAAGATTCTGCTTGTACCGGTGGTCTGAAGTTTCCTTTTTGTCTAGATCCCGATATAAGCCAATTTTTGGCTTCACCCTACGGGTATTACGACGTTTGTAACCCACGGCGGAGGTTGAGGCGCTCTCGCCCAAAATCCAGGCGCGTCACGTGCCGTGTCGTCCACTCTCCAAGGATTGAGACGAGTACGAGGTAGACGCGGGCTCTGCAGCTCTGTGACTCCGTGTTTTCTACGATTCTCCCGACAGACGTATTCTGCCGTCCTGGATTTATCCGTGATTACATAGCAAGAGTTTTATTTTAAAAAGTGCACCTGATTAAAATATTTCTTTTCTAATATTTTCATGTCTAAAACTCTATATTTCTTTTCAAAAATTCTCATGTCTAAAATTTTAATAACTCTAACCTGAAGCCTATCAAGACGCGTTGGATTCGCTTAGTGTTTTGTTCTTAAAATTACCTTTTTTTGCTTATTCGCCAAGTCGTTAACCGATTGCAATCGATTTTTTTGTTAGGACGAATTAAAATAAACTTATACGTAAAATTTTAAAAAATAAACACTTACCTCACTAAGTTGACCCACGCCAACGGAAAGGTCCCAAAATAATCACGTATTTTTTTAAGGAAAAACTTATTTTAACCTTTTTTATATATTTTTTAAATTTCTTGTTTTCCTACCTTTTTTTTAAATCAAAATTAAACGTATTAAGTAGCGGTCTGTGTTTCACTTAACATAAATTTTTCTAATGCTACAATACCTGGAGTGCGCCAAAGCCTGTTGATTCTGCGTGCAAGGACCCTGAATGACTTCAGTGAGAGTGTTGAATACTTGTGAGGCGACGCCTATCGCTTTGAAGAAGTTCGCTTTACCGGCCGGGTCGATCAGTTCCTAGGTAAAAAAGTTCCAAAGTTAGTTTTGTCTGTCTGTTATTTTACTTTACTTAATAGGTATGAAAGTCCTCAGAAAATAACTATGATGCTAAAACACACGTAAGGTAAAGAGGGTTTTTATGAATACTCAAGCCACCAGTTGGCGCCACTTTGACAAGAGGTCTTCCAGTTCGACAATGAACTTAAAATATTTGATGTCATTCGTTTCATTCATTCGTTCACCATTCTGTCCGTAAGCGCTTTGACACTTTTGACAGGTGCCTGGACCTGACGTCTCAGTGCTGCCACCTAGTGAACGTAATTTCAGAAAACCCTCAATGATGTACAGTTATTGATTTATTGATCCATATATACAAGAGGCTTTGCCTAAGTACTAACAGCCGCATCGGTCGATGAGAGCTTAAGCTACGCTTGCCGCGGTTGATCCGTGGATCGATTAACATCTTAACATACCAAGACCCATTCGTGCTTCGAAAAGCATGTTAAGCCGCTGGTCCCGGCTATTATTTGTAGATCTTTGACAGTCAATACGGGTCGTCAGAAGTCTGAAAGTCTGACGAGTCTTACCAAGGGGTATCGTATTACCCAGTAACTGGATTGTGGAGGTAAGATACGCTCCATGTAAAGTACTGGTATTCAGCTGCAGTTAGACTGGAAGCTGACCTCAACATAGTTGGGAAAACGCTAGGCAGATGATGATAGAGAAGAGATATACCTTGCTAGAGTAGTGCCAGTAGAAGTCCATAATAGACTCTTGTAGTCGCAGCAAGTAATCCACAGTGCAGATGACCACGTTGACAGTTGTCGTGTTACCGGCTTGCGTTCTGAGGTAATTCTGCCAGTCTGTAATAAATAATATTGATCATCGTCATTATAAGCAACCTATAATGTTCCCACTGCTGGGACACAGGCCTCCTTTCTGTGAGAGGGAGTGGGTCGTAAACGTAGATTTGTAGACGATTTTCTATTCTTTATTTTAATTCCTCTAAGTACGTACTTATTGACAGGCCTGCATTGTCGTCCCATACCTATTATTACTGTATTTTGAAAAAAAAAGCCAATTATTTTGAAAAGAAAAACCGTGGAGTTTCTTGCCGGCTCCTCTGCATAGGAAGCGACAAATTGGAACCGTGCATCTAGATCCGACGTTTCATAAGTACCCATGCAGGTTTATTTGAAATAAAACATTTTGATTTTGATCCGCCAAACGGGCCCAGAACGGGTTGGCAGATATCACCTATTTTCGAATTTTTTGGTTATAAGATATGCCAGTTTCATCACGATGTTTTCCTTCACCGTTATGAGAGCAGTGGTGATGAAATAATTTACACAAAGTAAAGTGCCTGCTTGGGTTCAAACCCATGACCTTCAACTCGTAAGTCGTGGCCGTTAACACTGAGCCACCACTGCCTCTGACATAATATTCATATTAGAACTGAATTTATCACATGATTTCCCTAAATTCAGAGCCATTTTCTAACATTCATCGTCTCAAAATTGCAATTCGATCTTGAAAGTTTTTAAATCCGAGAATTGGATTTTGGTTTAAACCTGACCTGGCAAAGGAATGTGACAAGATATGTTAGGTGCACTTAGGTACCTACTTACTAGTACTACACGGTCCCGTGTTTTTTAAAGTTTTTATGAAAGCACTGACCAGGTATGTTGCCAGTCAGCGCTTATTCTACAAAAATAATTGTTAACTTCTTTCAGTTTGCACCAACAATGCCTTCGCGCAAGGATAACATATTCCTCGCGGTAACGAAACCACAGCGAGTTTTAATTTTTCCACTAACGCCATCTATCGAGCTCGCTGTGAACTTTCGGATGACAGATTTTTGTGGTTTTTAGCGGACTCGGCGACAGGGTTATTGTTTTTTAAACGTATTTATGTATCTTTGTATGTGGGATTATTTATATATTTTAAAACTTATTAATCAATTTTCATAATTCTTTCACCAAAGTATTCCACATACTTTCTGTAAGGCTTTAGTACGATATAAAGCTATTGTTAGTATTTTATAAATTATTTATTTATATTCTAGTAAATTATTATTGTTACGCATCAATTACCAAAAAATATTGAATAACTTTAATTGTAAATATCCTTTTTGGCTTTGTATTATAAAACCATAAATTGTGCATGTTGCCTTCAAGTAATTGTTGCACTTATGAACGTACTATTATTTAAATTATGTTTAATGTACTGGGTAAACAATTGTTGGCTAACCTAAATCAATAAATAAAAACGAGGTGAGAAGTAATGAGTTGTTCCAGAGGATACTGACCCAAGTTGTGTCCTTCACAGGTAAGTTGTATAAACCTGAAGAGTGCACACGTGAACTCCGCGTCATGCATGTTCTTCTCACCAGCCGCGCCTTCCAGCCCAACTCCCAAACCTATAATATAACACATACAACAATAAGATACCTACAGTCTTTAAAGCTTGCTCATCATTTCAGCCGGAAGACGTCCACTGCTGGACATAGGCCTCCCCCAATTTGGCGGGGCTTGCCATAATCGCCACGCTTGGCAGGCGGGTTGGCGATCGCAGTATGGTGGTAAAATGCATAGAGAACGCTGCTGCCCATTCTCTAGTAAGTCCCTTAGTCGCCTTCTACGACACCCACGGGAAGAGATGGGGTGATGCTATTCTTTACGTCCGGCACCACACGGTACCTAAAGGGTAAAGTTTGCTCATCGTCCTCTAATTACATATTTGACCGTATCAGAAATGTAATTAAAGGACGATGAGCAAGCGACTATAGACTCATATACTCATATCACTATAGGTCACAGGAAAAAATAATTACGACTTTCACTTTTTTTATACCTAGTCAAACATATTTCGTACTACAGTTGTAATTTACATTCTATTATTTTCCCTTAATACCCCATATTTTTAACGATCATCAGTCGTCACCATAGTAAATAATTATTATATGATACGTCAAGTTTCAATTTTGGACGCTAGAACCCATCGTCCTTTATCATACTGCTGTTGGATAGTCACGATAGGTTGTTATACAAGGTCAAATTGAATCAGGTAGCGCTAATGTTTCGTTATCTAACATTTAATTTGACCTTATGATGGCAAATGGCGGCCATATTAGATTGTTGATTGGCGCGCATTTTGACATGTTCGACATTTATCAAGATGTGATAAGACACAACTCTTCAATCAATTGACAATTTCTCTTTCAATGGGTTCTTGACCTCAAGTGGACAAGACATGGCCTCCAAGATCGTGTGATTTAAAGCCCCTTGATTATTTTTTGTTGTGTTATGTGAAATCACTGGCCTACGCGAACAACTCAAGAACTGTCAAAGTCCTAAAGTGTAATTACATCAGACGCGTAATCAATGAGATAAAATAGTGTATTTATGTCAAAAATTGATGGAAAATTGGAGCTCTCGTATTCATGCTACCATAAGAAGCCGAGGTGATAATTTTAACGATATGTTATTCCATACATAATGCCTAAAAGTAAACCTTCAAAAAAATAACATCTAATTTAAATTCATCAACGTGTTTTTATTTCAATTCAAATATGGGTCGTCCCTATTGAAAACCGATACCCACCATACCTCAATAGCAATGTTTCTTTTATTTTTTAAATTCTGAAATTTAAAAAGAGCGGTCCTGAATCCGTCTCTGAAGACGGATTCAGGACCGCTCTCTATCGAAGTATTTTGTTAAGAAAATACACAAAATATGTCATACATAAAAGCACTTTTTAGGTTGTAGGAGGCCAGTCTTACATTTGTAAATTGAAGAATATGTAACAAACCTTCTGCTTTGGTATTCCTTTCGAACGCATCCAGATCAAGCACCGAACAAGAGTTCATAAGACCAGCTATCGATGTGAAAAAACCCACGTCTTTCTTGTCTTTAAGGTGGTTCAGCATACCCTGGAAAAAAATTGTTACTTTGAGGCCATGTTAACAGTAGGTATTTGTTTCTGGCGTTAGTCAGTATACCTAGAAAAAGTTGTCGATTTTAAAAGACGTGACTTCGACTTCATAAAAGATTTTTGTACTTCATTCTCAGATTATAAAACAAAGGCAGATAGACCGCGCGGAACACCAAGAGTGAAGCTAAAAACCAAATATTTTAGGCTTAAGTATTTGTTAACCGACTTCAAAAAATGGAGGAGGTTATATGTTCCAACGAACGTATTTTATTTTTATGTATGTTCCCCGATTTTTGTGGACCGATTCTCAAAATTCTTTTTTAGTTGAAAGAGTATACTCCTGAGGTGGTCCCAATGGCACCAAATCAGGATCTGATGATGGAATCCCAGGGAAATCGAGGGCAAATCTAAAAATTTGAAGGTATTAACAATGTTTTTCATATGTTTTCTAAAGCTATTGAGACATTTGCGTATGGTCATCATCATCTCATGACGGTGAGCTGATGAAGGAAGGTACAACTCTTTAACGGTTAGGAGTTAAGTGGAGGTTCGGGCAACTCCGTCATATTATTATATAGACCGATTTGCATAATTCTTTTTATTTTTTACAAAGGGTTTTATTCCGAAATGGTCCCACTTAAATTTTATAGACCGATTTGCATAATTCTTTTTATTTTTTACAAAGGGTTTTATTCCGAAATGGTCCCACTTAAATTTTATAGACCGATTTGCATAATTCTTTTTATTTTTTACAAAGGGTTTTATTCCGAAATGGTCCCACTTAAATTTTATAGACCGATTTGCATAATTCTTTTTATTTTTTACAAAGGGTTTTATTCCGAAATGGTCCCACTTAAATTTCATATAGATCTGATGATGCGACAGACAACGGAATTCTTCGAAAAAAGACAGGAAATTAACCGCGATTGCTGCTATCGCATAAATATGCATTGTTTTGACCCCAAGGATGATGAAATTTTGAACTGGTTTGGGGTAGGTACCATAGCTAAAAAGTGAAAAATAAAAACTTTTTTCAAAAAAAAACAAAAACAACTGACTTCCAAAAAAAACACTAGAAAGTGAAAAATAACTTTAATTTCGGAAGTTCTTTTTTAATGTGGCTCTCGGGTGTTCCGCGCGATCTATCCGCCTTTGTTATATAATCTAAACATAAAAAAAAATATTCTAAAGCGTCGCATTGTATGTTAGATGAAATGCGACGCTTTAGTATTTGGTTTTTTGGCCTCACTCTTGGTGTTCCGCGCGGTCTATCTGCCTTTGTTTTATAATCTGAGACTTGATTATATTTCGTAATGAGTATTTTTTAAATAATATTTTTAAATTTAATTCTGGCTGGGTTTAAAGGCTACAGTAGCTACAGAACTTACAGAACTGAAGGTTTGTAGGCTAAGTAATTACTGTATTTCTGTATATCAATATTTCATCAGAGCCTGTGGTAACACATTTTTAAGAGTTTCGGGGTTCTGAGTACCCGTAACGACTGTCCAAGATCAAAGAATGACAGTCGGCTTAACGTATTTTCCGAGTTTCTTTTTATATCCACGGAGAGACCTTGAAAAATGTTGCCTAACATTCAAACGACACGTGTAGCTGTTATCACTTAGCCACGAGCCCTCCAAGCTACTTACCATCTGTATATCAATATTTCCTCCCCTCAGTATAGAGATGCCGAGCTGGAGGGTCTTCATCACCATCTCACTGGGCAGGCCTTTCGAAGCTGATATGTGTAGCAGCACCATCTCTGCCACTCCCCTGTCTGCTAAACGGGCTTGATGGAACAGGAGCTTTTGTTTCTCCATTTCTTGTTCCTGTTTGTGAAAAAAAAGCATTTTTAATTTGAACATTATCATCAAACCATTTACAAAATAAACCGTCTCCGCTATTTTTGTGACGTCATATATAACCTATGGCAGTGAAATTAAGACTTACTTTCAAGATCATTCATTATTATCATATAGTAATTGAAGAGAAATTTAATTTGTATAAAAGTTCTAAATAAACACTTTGTAAATACCTAATTTAAATATTTAAAATATAAACTTTAAACCTTAGGTTAAAAATACATACCATAAACATATCCACTGTTTTCTGCGTGTAACATATAAATACTATTTAAACCTTTTATCGCAAATCTCAACTTTGTACCAAGACCACAAGGTAGTTTTTCGTATATGATTCGACCCATTTATGAATTAAATAAGGTCTAGTTTTGAGCAACGCTATCATACGACCGAATTACGGTTGATTGGATATTCCAAATAAATCGATTCTATGAGTACCACAATAAATTCCTAATTCCACTCACGTTTCTACTTGTTTTGCCTTCATTCTCGGCCACAACCACCCCCACCCACCTCTTTATCCCCACCCTCCTCCTTTACTCCGCACGAGTTTTGCTATGATGACGTGTGCCTACGATATTCAACCCTATTCCAAAGAGAATAAAGTTGTAATTCAACTTACGTGTATACTAGCTCTGCCTTCTTCTTCGGCCTCGGGTTCCCCGCCTCCTCCTTCCTCTTCTTCCCCGCCACCCTCTTCCTCTTCTTCTCCACACGACTTTGCTATGATGTGTGCGTAGGACATGTATAGCGGATCCTCCTAGAAAGAGGTTGTGTCATATTTAGAACTGTGATCTTAAAATTAAATGGGTATATTTGAGACATATTTTGATGACTATCTTTCCTGGTAGATTTCATAGTGAAAACACTGGACGTTTTAAAAAAGCCCCAAGGCTTTATAATTGTCGCACAGCAGAAGGGAAATGCCCGTAATTTTAAGAACGTTCTCAATCTGATCTCATTCTTAATCTGTCAAAAATACATCGAGTTTCCAAATAATTTTGACAAGTTTTTTACATTTGATTGTTGCCGAGATAAGACTGTGCTAGTCACAGTAGACATGGGCGAAATAGCTCACTGAAAAAAAAAATACTAAAGAGTTATATCACTCTTCTAGCTCACTAGCTCTTCTATAGCTCAGTGACTCAGACGCCGACTGTTAGAGTAACAATTAATCAAACATCTAAAAATACGCACTACGCACAAATTTGGAAGTTAAAACTTGCACATTCGACGTACCTGCAAAGCCCCGGACCTCTCAGTCATGGCACCCCGACAGAAGGTGGTGACCAGTTGAGTAAGAGGGTCGGGCTTTTCTCCCTCTTCCACTACGTCACTCTTCTTTAGCTCAGCGTCCTCGAACGATTGCTGGGAAAATTAAACGCGTGTTATTTTTTGCATTTTTCTATAGTAGGTACACCCTCATTTCGCCAGTTATTTATTTAAGGCCCATGTTATTGGGGGAAAGCATAGGCTTTCCCCCAATAACAATATTTATATTTTAAATATTTATCAATATTTTTGGTTGATGGCAATAGTGCCATCAACCAAAAATCCAGTCTCCAGGCTAACACTGAGAAATTCCTGATAGAAAGCCCAAACATTATGCCGAACCTGGGAATCGAACCCAAAGCTTCATGCACTGCGTGTCGCGGGTTCGATTCCCACACGGAACAAATATTTCTGTGACCTACAAGTAGTTGGTCCGGGTCTGGCCGTTTGTGTATGTGAGTTTAAATGTTTGTAAACGCACTCACAATACAGGAGAAATTCCTAGCGTGGGGCAAAGCTTAAAAAAAAACTGCAGTAGCGCTTGCGACCTCTAGGGCAACGAGACAGCATGATAATAATTATGATCTTATTAAAATCATTGAAATGTCTTTGAATGTTTTAGTAAAAACTGAAGTAAAATTCTATTAGATTTTCATCCGAAGATGGAATTAAGCTTTAAATAGCTTTGTTTTGCTCTTCGGAAGAGATCCCTATTAATAGGTATGATCTCTTACTTTCTGATAAAATTATGCTGTCTTCAACAGCCCACTCACCGTTAAGTCTTCTATCATAACTTCTTGTCCAATATTCTCTTCTTCCAACCAAAGTTCGTAGTATGTTCGCGAAAATATGTTGCATGCTCGATGTCTGTGAAATTCAATAACAATCGTTACATTAAAATTATGCTGTAAAACTGTATTTAGACGGTTACAAATCCGTCAAGATGTCTAATACTAGCTTTTGCTCGCGACTGTTTCACCCTATCGCATCGCATCGCATCGCATCGCCCGCCCAATACTGTCAATCTGTGACCCCTCGCATCGCCTGCCTGCGCTGTTACTACGTTTTCTCTTTGTGTTCTCACTGATTTATTTTTGCATGGCTTCTAAGAGCCGTAGCGTGATGGTTGCCTATTGCCTTCCTCAAGTATTGAGCTATCAAATGCAACAATATTTTTTCAAATTTCACTGGTAGTGTGTTATTTTTGAATGAATGCGCTTATATCAGGAATGATATAAGCGCATTCATTCAAAAATAAAATAAAAAAAACAGCAACAGGTTTCTTTTTGTATGTAAGTAGATTCGACATTTATGTTTATTAGCTAGGAACGCCATGTAAAAAGAGGTCACAGATTAACAGTAATGAGTGATGCGATGCGATGGGGTGAAGAAGTCGCGGGAACAATTTGGTATTAGACATGTTGACGGGTTTAGAACTGTCTAAATACAGTTTCATTTACAATTTGGTATGACACGTTGTTTAAAACATTGCCATACGATAAACATTATTAATAAGCTGACAGATATTGTTTTGCGAAGTAACCTACTTTAGTTGTCCAAATACTTAACTACATTAAAAAAAAAATATGATGATTTATCAAAACGTTCTCCTCAAAAAACAAGAACATTGTTATCCTAATCTAGAAGTTTTCCGAACCTACCGACTCATCTTATAAAGATGTATGGACCGTAGACACGCGATAGCGGCCCGCTTGCGAGCCGCACAGAGCACCCTCTTCCATACATCGGACCGTTGGCGCGGCTTCGTCGCCTAGTCGAGTCCAAAAGCAGCATGCACAATCATACTTACGTACAACATTTTATTACAAAAAGCAATTGAATTAGGACTGTATGCAGATCACGGTGTATGGGTATTTTTGATTAAGCCATGTATCGGTTCAATCAAAGTTATTTAAAAAGTTAGCCGTTTTGTTTATAATTAACGTATAACTAGACGCACATTAATGAAAAAAACACACTTAAACAAATAGAGCGGTTATTGTATAAATCTATGACTAGTCACACCCATGCTACAAAAGACAGAAATAATTTAGGGATTTATTTATAAAAACGTTGCTTAAAGTTAGGAGACGCTTACCAAAACGTCAAAAATATATGGTTAAACACTTGCTAATCATTGCTTAGCTTTAAGCAACGGTTATGAATATTAGTTTATCAAAATGGCATCTTTTCCTAAAAGGAAAACCCTCACAGTTCTCTCATAAGATAAATAGTTTTAGAATTAGTATCAATTTGCACTATTATATCCAATAAATCGTCATGTCAATCAGAAAATAGTTTGAATCAATTTTTCGATTGATAAATCGGAAGGTGTTTGAAATTAGCGGGTTTGATTGTTTTTTTGGCTAGTTATCAAGTTTTCTGCCTACTATTAGTACGTATGTACAGTCAGTACACAAAAACACACATCTCGCACACATTATAAGGACCTCGGCAGAGAGTGCAGCGATGTCTGTCTGAAGCAAGCGATGACGGCGCGCTTGCGTTGTATCGAGACCACGGAGCGGTACACGTTCTTACTCATTTGTTGGGGATGATCGATCTATTGGGGTGGTAAATACATAGTAAACATAATAAAATGGTGTGTAAATTAATATGTGGATAAGTAGAATACGTAAACAAATAAATTGATGAATGAAAAAAGGCAACTTTTGCTAATTAATTGTCTTAATTATGTTTTAAGTGCAGTTTAATTCCCCATTATTATTGTCAGACTTAAAAGTGCCAGTCACTGCATGTATATGCAGTCTCCATATATACATATAGTTAGGGACTGATAAATAATATTGCTATTGTAAAAATGCTTGGTACAAAACCAGTTTTTTTTTTTTCAGAATATTATCACATCAAATAGGTTTAATAATGATACATAAAATGTGTCATCGAAACTATCGGTATCCAATCATCGTCATCATCATCATCATTTCAACCGAAAGACGTCCACTGCTGGACATAGGCCTCCCCCAGGCTTCTCCACTTCGACCAGTTCGACCTTGTGAAAGCTGCGGGTATCCGCTGGATGTGGGAAGCTTAAGACCCGTATCCAATAAATATAAATAATAGTATTTGCATGAAAAACACAAATCATACATACTAAGATCCTGGAATTAATTTGTTTACTTCATAAAACCTAAGAAATATAACCCACTCTTAATTCGACTTCACATATTTTTTAATGCTTTGTAGCTTCACATTTTTTTTTTATGTTTTCACTTACCATATGCAATCCAAACAATACTTTGCTCATAGCGACGATCCTCTCCACCGTATCATCTATAATTTTGGCTTTATTCTCCGCAGTTTCGATAGTTATATTGCTTTTACTCTTCGAGCCAAGCTTGCTATAGAGGTAATGCTGCCAGGACATCTCATCTGCTGGGTCAATTTTGTCCGGAAGTGTAAGCTGTGTCTTTGCGAATTCGGCTACGTCTTGTTCTGACATTTTCTGTGAATTTAATATGGAGCGGTTCGATTAGTACTTCTGTCGGTAAAATCAATTTATTTAGTATGTAGTTTCAGGGGAAAGCTGAGGAACACCTTTCAGAAGCCGTGGGTGTCATAAAAGATGACTGAGTGTTCCTTTGCATCTAGAGTTGGCGTTCGTCTAATGTCGCATTTCGAAATTCAACAAAAGTGATAATATCGCGAAGCCAACCAAAATAAAAATCAGTACCAATGATCTGATAGCTCTTAAATTTTTTGACTATTCAATTTGGTCGGGTTCGCGATATTATCACTTTTGTTGAATTTTGGAACGCGACATAACGTATACGCTGCGCATACGTGACCCAAGTGCCGCTGTCACACAATGTTTTGACGTTGCATGTACAATCATATCTGGGTATACAATGCTAGCTAACGTAGATCGCGGCGTCTACGCGACTTTAACCAAATCCAGATGCGAAGGCTATAGGTATCAAGAGGATTGAAAACAACGTCCTTCTGTGTCTTAATAAAAATAATACTGCAATTACCAATCCTATTTTTAAGCTTGGTGATAGTGCAATAAGTTTTTCAACTTTGTTCATTTTCATAAATAATGATATCACGCCAGTATGTCCCTAGGGACTAATTAGAGGTGTATGGCACACTTTGCCAGTTATGTTTAAGGCCATGAAATCTCCTTATTTTTTTTTTGTGGAAGTTTAAGCAATATAAGACCACAGGTAAAATATGCAATAAAATCACTCTTCAATCACCAATCATGCGATTATGAGTGCCGCAAGTTTGGTATAGGATGTGCAGAAATAACTTAAGTATAAAAATAAGTATAAATAAAAAAAAGTACTGAGCCAAAAAAAAAAAAAAAAATTGCACCACTATAAGATACTTCTTAAAAGCAGAAATTTAGCAAAATTATTAAGTAGTAAGGTTGGCCTTTAATTGTCCTACTGCAAGACAGAGGCCACTTCTCACGAAGAATGATGCTTTGATCATCTCATATTTAACAAGAAACAATTTGTCTAGTGCAAAAATTGAATTACGCTAAGCACCTTTCATAGCTGAATCTGTTTCTAGACTTTGATATTTCCCTAAATTATTTTTTGTTATTTGAAATTTTTGTAAAAGTGGTGCATAATATTTTTCGATCAGCAACAACTTATAAATAAAATTAACTTAAAAAGATGGTATTAATGAGGATATAGCATTACCTTAAGGGTTCCTACCTTCAGGAACCTGTCTTTACAATGTTGGACCAGTTCTTGTTCCCGACCAGCGAATAGGTTCAAACCTACGGGCAGTAGTCTCTTGAGACAGGCTACCATTAGGGAAGCCTGGACTTCCTTATCTTTATCTCGCTTCTTGTCACGGTGTTTCTTCTTTTTCTGTTTATAATATAAATACATAAGTATAATATACGTACGAGTATCATTCCATCTGATGAAAAAATGCGTTACACCTGTCAATTATATACAGTTCTTTCACATTTGGCAGCAACCTTAGAGCAGGGAGAATAAAGATCACCGTGGTACAAAATAACTGTGAAGGATTACAAACACTGAGTAAAACAAATATGTGTTTTACGAATTTAAACCTTATTAGTTCTTAATCGTGTCTAACTGACAGGTGTCAGGTACGCATTCTCTAGGTGGTTGGAATATAAGAAGACTGAGTGTATGGTAGGAGTAACTTTTAAAACCTTTGCTACACTGAATTTCAAAGAATAGGTACACACTCAAAATCAGATGAAAAGTATGCTAGAACTTTCGAAAATCATCAATAGGTTCGCCTTTGATTTGTTTTTAATGAAGCAAGGGTTTTAAAAGGTAAAATGGTCCGACATGTATTATGTAAGGTGTAATTTGAACCGATTATGAATTGAGAAAAAAAAAACAAGATTGCCAATCAATCAAGGGGTAAAATCGCAATAAATAAAATAACGTTGCAGCGAACCAATCAACTAGTTCTATCAAACTGAACAGCTACGGAGTATTATAGAAATCAACGAATAAAAAGCCAATCAATCGACATAAAAATGTAGTGAAGTTAAAGTGTAAGACTCATAAAAATGAAGTAAGAATACATTCAAAAACAATTTTCTTACATAAATTCGAATCAGGAAAGACATAAAAGAAAAGAACAGTCTGTGTGTAAACATGTACAGTTAAAACCCAATCAATAAAAAAATGTATCAATCATTTGTGAATCAATAAAACGGTTTATCAATCATTTGTGAATCAATCACGAGGTTTATAGCCATTGTGGAAATATAAAGGTAAGAAATAGACCGGTTTGATGCACACGTGATCTAAAACCTGCAATCATGTTGATCCTCATATTGATGAATCAATGTGTCTTGAATACTTACGAGTAGCTTTGCCTAGAGATAAGTCATTGTGTATTAGTCATCATCATCATCATCATCATATCAGCCGAAAGACGTCCACTGCTGGACATAGGCCTCCCCCAGGAATAAATGTGTATTAGTGCTTTGAAGTAATAAAGTGATAAAACTATTTAAAGTGCGTCTAGAATTTAACATTCTATTTTATCAATGTGTGTATTCTGTTTCATGCATAATATAACACAGTGGTGTGTTTTATTGTTAGCTCTGTCTTTTGTGTCCATTATGCCACATGAATTACGGAGGTAGATAGCTTAGTTTCATACATAATCGTAATATTATGGGCCGTGAATTCATCTGCCGTACCACGGACGGTGACAGTCGAAGGGAATGTTGAAGTCTAAACGCACCTTTTAGTATCTTATTGTTTATGTTTAATGTGACTAGTTATAAATGTTATTGAGCGAGTATTATAGTAATCTACTTCAAGAGTATTTTATTAAAGCAATTTATTATTGAATTCATGTTGGTCTGTGTCGGCTTGGAAAGCTTAGACCTAATTTAATTAATAATTTTGACTAAAAGCATTTTGTTTAGCAATATTTCAATAGTTTATGTGACAATACCTTTCCACCAGCTTGCGGAGTACCATCCACGACGGCTGTTACTCTTCTTGTTGCTGTTGGCATGATCAGTACCTGTAAAACCAAGAGAAGTTCAAGTCTTCTATCACTGTCACAATTAGCCTATAATGTTCCCCAATGCTGGGGCACAGGCCTCTTCTCGGTGCCGGGAGCGAGCCATAATCTACTACTCGGGCCCAGTGAGGGTTGGTGGACATGCCAATGACATGTCACCTCTGGGCGTGCTCTCAGTAACAATGAGTGGCAGAAATCAATTTAATATGTTTTGAATAACCATACTTTCTGCGTGGCACAAGAATGAGACATCAAATTTTTCACATAGTGAAACTCGGGATCTATCTACTTGAAACCGTTTTACTGTTTTAGGATGGTACATTTCACTTGAGACTAAAAAAATACTGCAAGTGCGATTTGTAGCATCCGTTTGATTCACGAATTGATTAAATCAAGCGGAGAAACAGGAAAGTCAAAGAGACTGGAGTATCTTGCTCGTAACTAGCATCATTATTATCGCTGTCATCTATTGTCGCCTTAAAGAAAATTTTATTTCGGCCTAGAGCTTGGTATTGTTGCGATATCTACATTATCCACCCTATTTTGAATATTATTTTCACTTACCATGTTATCGATTTCGTTGGCTGAGATGAAGTTCTGTTCCTCCTTCAAGAAGTACTGACTCTTGGACCAGATGTTAAATATCTCCGCTACGTGGTTGTATAATTCTTCCGCCTCTGTTAAATATAAGATGTAATTCATAACATTTTATTTCACGAATCGACGTATTATTTGTCTATGTTAAAGAACCAATTTATGTGATTCCCAGAAAAAAATATGCAACATCATGTTTCAATGCAGGTGTTTATGTATACTTGTACACTAGTCCTGTACAAGCACTAGATACCAAACAAAAACTACAATCTGCAACTAATGACCCGATTGTCATTATGTGGTGACTACGAAAATTTCCTTACCAATCTCGTCTGCACGATAGCCGGTCATTTGCAAAAAATATAAAACATCCCGTTTTCAAGAATGAAAACGCCATTTTTGCCTGATAAAATAGTATTTGTTCATTAGGGTGAGTTCATTGATCAATCCGCTGATTGATTAATTAATTGATTGATCAAATGATTGATTGATTAATCAATTGAATGATCAACCGATTGATTGATTAATCAATTGATTGATTGATCAAATGATTGATTAATCAATTGATTGATTGATAATCAAAAATGTATTGCTACACACCTGGAACATTATTCCTTAACCAGTGGTTTCTCTGCAAGTCAACGTATTTGATGAGCAGCGGGTAGAAGGAGTAAATGTCTCTAACTAATAGCTGCCAGTCTTCTTGAATCTGGGACTCTACTTGAGAAGTGTCGTCCGTAGATGACTGGAAAAGCAAAAGTTATCGCTATAAAAACAAAATTCGGGTTTTTTAATACTATTAAGATGCAATTCTGTCTGAAAATATACCCTTAACCGATGGTAAAAAGAATAGGGTATTTTCCGATTTATTGAAAAGTATTCTAAATTGAAGATTGGGACGAAATATGTAACAGAAAAATAAAAGTAAATTGATTTATATCCATTTTCTCAATTAAAAACGATTTAAACCGAATTTACTTTTCGTTGTTTTGAATTTACCGCCAAAACGCTCGTTACGATGACTTTTTATCACGTGATGTCAACTTTGTGTAAACCAAAGTAGTTAGTAAGTAAACAAGTGAATGTCGAGTTAATAATTAACAAGATTTTTAATGTATAGAAAGTGGAATTACTGGCGTACGGTGCCTCTGTGCACAAATACTTCTAAAACTGCGCCAAACAAAGTATTTATACCGGTGCCGTTTACACAAAGCTGGCGTCACGATGTCACGTGACAAAAAGTCATCGTAAGGAGCGTTTTGGCGGTAAATTCAAAACAACGAAAACGAAATTTGATTTTTATCGTTTTTAATTGTAAAAATGGATTTCAATAAATTTATTTTTATTTTTCTGTTAAATTTATCGTTCCAATCTTCAAATTAAAATAGTTTTTATTAAATTGGAAAATACCCTATTACCTTTCACTAATAAATGTCATGTTTGGTGTTAACAGGTTCACCAAAAAGCCAGAATTGGTTATTTTGATTTATTTTATGCCTACGGATATCGTTTCCGCAAATAGATAATAATAAGGTCGTAACTCAAGCACTAGGCTTCTAACCCGACCATTATTAAAATAAACATATTGACTTTGTTGAACCCCAATAACCTATGATTTTTTTACAAAATATTTTTAGGGCTGGCACAAATCATTAAACTAAGAAGGCTGTATCTTTTCAATATTAACTGTCAATTCTTGGAAAACGTACCTTGATAAACCCTCTCAAACTCTCCTCCTTATGGAACATATTATCGGTCCTCTTCCTCACCCTCTCAGCGAGAGGCAAGAACGAGTCCCGGAGCAATTCCTCCGAACTATTGATGATGATCTGCTGCGTATATGTCGCGATGCGCGTCATCCAGGGCGCGTTCTCGTTCCCAATGTTCTTCTTGATGAGTTTTAGGACGTTTTTCAGGAGTTGGTTCATGTGTTCTGCTGTTACCATTGTTACGTGGTTTCTGGAAGTGCAGATTTCAATTAGTTAGGTTAGGTTACACTTTGTAAAGTATTTCACCTTGTTGGATAAGCAAAAGTGTTGGGCGGGACAGCATACGTGACATAAATGATTTTATTTCTGTAAGTATGTTTGTACAAAGAGTTTTACAAGTCAATCATATTTTAAAAATTAGATGCGGTCGGCGTTTCCTATCTAGAGGTCACAGTCTCTTTTAAAGTCCAGACATAATTTTGTCAGATCATGTAAGGACCAAGTGGATTGGTGTCTGAAATGGTCTTTTGAGGAGAGAACCGCACAGATTGAGTGGACCTGTCACATCAGTGCACGCATTTAACAGTAACCACGAAGCTCAACTCGGAACTAGAGCTCAACGATTTGACGAACAATACCAAAGAGAGGACATTTGGGTAGGCCGCATAAATTACTCAAACTGGCAGACCATGATTAACATACATAAAATAACACTTTGTTTCGCCGAAAGGGCAGAGGTGTACCTATAGTATACCCACATTTCGCCAGTTACGTTTGACGGTTTAAGTCCTATGTAATAGGGGGAGGAGCCTATTGCCATCAACCGGGCACACCGGACTGCTACTGAGTAATTACAGATGGACAAAAACGAATTGCCCAACCTGGGAATTAAATCCAGGACCTCATGCTCTACGGTGGAACTCCGCCCAGCCTGGGCGGAACACCGCCGTGTCCTCGTGGAGGCGATCGGCGGCGGCGATCTCTCGCGTCCGGCTTTGATCCAGGGCATAGTACGAAGCGAGGGTGCATGGGTAGCCGTCACCTCCTTCTGCGAAGCAGTGGTGCTCGCGAAGGAGGAGGCTTAGAGCGTGAGGGAGAGGCAAAGATTGCGGCCTCGCGCCCCTAGCCGCCACGGTAGGCGCGGGTTTGCGGACGGCGAGCAATGGGTAGCTCGCCGCCCGGTAAGGACCAAGCCCCAGTCGACGGCGCATTGTTCCACGCGAATCTCAAACAGATATCAGAAAGAATTGAAGGCGTCCACTAGGGCCGATGCCTGCCAGGGTCGCCGATTTGTTCGAAGGAGTTACTGTGGCCCTGGCATAGGCAACTGAAGGAACACGGGTGGGTTTCAGTCAGTAAAAGTCTGACACCCTTCCACTCCGCCCAGAGCGGAAGAAGTCATTTGCTGATTGCCCATGCAAAAAAAAGACCTCATGCTCAGCATAAGCGCTTTCGGCCAATAGATCAACGAGGCAATAGTTGAAATTTTTCGTCGGTTATGTCTTCCAAACATTTTGACCGCTTAGGTGTTGCACTTTTCTATGAAAAAAGCTGACTTTGTTCGGATAACCGAAAAAAAAATTCTAGGCTAGGGTGTTTAGAATCATGTTCTGAATTCATGGTTACAATTTGACCTTCGATGTCATGCCACTGTATTTCTTTATTTCAAATTAACCTAAGTCTCACTCTTTTCCTCTACCATTTACTTTTCACCTACTTACCCGCCAGTAGGAGTAACATTATCAGGTCCCTGCGCCCACCAGAAGGGCAGATACGAGCATAGCAAAGGCAGCACCACGTCTATTATGTGCGGTGCCTCGTTGTAAGTCTTGTCTGACTCCACGAACTGGTCCACTTCGCCTAAGATCGTCTCAAGTGTCGGCATGCATTGTTCCATTTTCTGCATTATGTCTGTAGGGATAGAGTTGAGGATAAGTTTTGTTGTAAGGTGAGTTGATTCTTTGTAGAAACTTTTTGGTGACGATGCAATGATATAAGATTAGAGCTCTTAACCGTTTAATTTATCTTTCAATGTTTTCAATTTCTGAGTAGGGTATTGGTAAGGCACATTAATTTGCAGCAGTGACCTTGAATATTCACAGTAATTTAAGTACAAAAATAAGGCAGTATGATCTTTTTTTAAAGAGGCTGTTATACCGAGCAAACTATCTGCAATATTTCGTCCCAAAAAACTGAAACCTTCCAACACGTACCTAAGGTATTGAAACAAATACAAAATATTGAGAATTAAAAACAAAAGTATTAAGTCTTGCTACTTACCTTGGGCTTCCAACGAATGGTCGGCGATCCTGTTCAGCAAAGAGAACTGGTTGTGTTTGTTCAGATGGGGCTCCAGGAAAGCCACCGGGAAGGTGGAACTGAACGCTCCTAAGCACGAACCCTAAACAAAATACCCATTTCATTAGTAAATAAAAAAAATGTGTACTGTTGCCTACATACAGCCAGGGAAATTGTTAAGCAGATTGACACACTGCGTAATTTTGCCGAGTTATAGCCATTTCATACAACTGTCAAAGAATGACAGTTGTCATTTGAATATACGAGAGAAAGAAGCTTAATAATTAAGATAGAGTAGGACAAGTAGTAGACGTACAGACGACAGCACATCAAGCTACCACAAACTGGAAAATATTCCCAATTGACCATGAACCTTATGATTACGTAATAAAGAAGAAAAACTATCAAAGAAATTTGACAGATTGGGGTAGCTTGATGTGCTAGCGTCTGTACACAGCAGGCCTAGACAAAACACATTTCTGTTAGCGTTCACGCCAAACGCTACGCCAAAATGTATGAGAATGACATTACCTGCGGAAAGAACACGACGTAACCTTTCTGCAGGGAATATCATTCCAATACATTTTGGCGTAGCGTTTGGCGTGAACGCTAACAGAAATGTATTTTGTCTCTAGGCCCCAGAGCGGACAGAGCGGATATTGTTTTAGTTTTAAACCTTCATTTTATTTTGAAGCCACGAGGGTGCAAGTCATTTGCACCCCGCTCTCCGGTGAAGTACACACTTTTTCTCAAGCGCATTCCTAAACTATAAACTTTTATAATAAGTGAAAATAAAATCCAAAACTCACCAAAGCAGGCTTATGTCTCTCGATCTCAGTCTTGAGGTACTTTCTGTCGTGTGTCAGCGAAGCGTCTGTGCCCAGTGCGTATAGCGAGCCTAGCATCTTGTAGGACGCCACTTGAATCTCATCCACTGTAGGTATAAAACAAGGTTATTTATTTATACCTTTCAATTCATATAAAATGATCATCATCATCATCATATCAGCCGGAAGACGTCCACTGCTGGACATAGGTCTCCTTCAATTTGGGGGGGCTTGCTATAATCGCCACGCTTGGCAGGCGGGTTGGCGATCGCAGTATGGTGGTAAAATGTATAGAGAACGCTGCTGCCCATTCTCTAGTAAGTCCCTTAGTCGCCATCTACGACACCCACAGGGAGAAATGGGATGATGCTATTCTGTACGTCCGGCACCACACGGTACCATACCATATAAAATAAGGCAATTTAATAAGAATTAAAATGTTAAGGGTTAGTTTTACTGTAACTGAACAATTTTTGCCACTTCTTTTTGCTAACATCTTATATTAAAATAACAGTTCGAATATGTGCCATATGTGCTTGCTATGTGACAAAGGAATGTGAAAATTATTCAGTGCTTTTTATTTATTCTACCAGCGACGTCCTCCGCGTGTAAGTTCTTGTTGCCCACTGCATCGTATCGCATCGCTTGCTCATGCAATTACTTCATTTACGCTAAGAGTTCTTTGTGACTTTTTATTTTATTTTATTTATTAGGGAAAACAAACAATGGCAGATTTACAAAAAATACGACCAAATGTGTAACTAACAACATTTTCCACAAAATACACATAAAAATCATCTTTAATCTAACCATGCTATTTAAACGAAAACCTACAATATAATTTAAGTTAAGACAACATTTTTGTTTAAAATAATAGAACACATTTTTTTTTTAACAAAGAATGGAAAACTCATCAAGGAACGATTTTTTTTTTATGTTTCATCATCATCATCATTTCAGCCGAAAGACATCCACTGCTGGACATAGGCCTCCCCCAGGCTCCTCCACTTCGACCGCTCTTGTGTTTCCCACATCCAGCGGATACCCGCGGCCTTCACAAGATCATCGGTCCACCTTATGGGAGGCCTTCCCACTCTACGTCTCCCGGTACGCGGTCGCCACTCCAGAACCTTTCGGCCCCATCGGCCATCTGTTCTGCGAGCAATGTGCTCTGCCCACTGCCACTTAACTTTTGCCAATTCTTTGGGCTATGTCGGTTGCCTTGGTTTTCCTACGGATCTCTCATTCGATCGCGTAGGGAAACTCCGAGCATAGCCCTCTCCATTGCCCTTTGGGTGACTTTAAGGTTTGCTCATCCCTTATTAAGGGTCTTAGCGCGATTTTAAGTAGCCTTCCGCAAGGGATTGGGCTATCAAATGAAAAAATCGATTTTTTCAAATTCGACTGGTAGTTCCAGAAAAAAGCGCTTTTAATAAAACAAAGTCTTCAGCTTTATTATTAGTACCTATAGATATATATTTTCGGGTCCGGCGAGTACGTAGTTTTGTAGTACCGTAGTAAGGTACCTTTTTTTTTTGAGTGGGAAACCATCAAATAACTTCTCCCGCTCTTCGTGACAGACTTTTACTGACTAAAACCCACCCGTGTTCCCTCAGTAGCCCGTATGCCAGGGGCTGTGGTATCTCTTTCGAACAAACCCGCACCCCTGACAGGCATCGGCCCTTGCCCTTCGGTTTGTGCTGACATCTCTTTGAGGCGCGCGTGGAACACAACGCGCCGTCGACTTGGGCTTGGTCCTTTTTGGACACCGAGCTACCCATTACTCGCCGTCCGCAAGCTCATGCCTACGGTGGCCGGAAATCGGCCTGGGTTTCCCGACGCCCAGGGCGTCTCCGTATCCTTAGTAAGGTACCTTGGGCGATCTTATCACACAAGGCGATAATTTCCATACAATCTTTGAATAGACTCTTTGAGTAGATTTCGGTTTGCGATTTAAAAGAGTGACCATTATAAAAAGTAGATTAAAATTAATTGCAGTTTAAATCGTTTGATAAGGTTCATCGATGGGACTTAAAAATAAGTCGTGGGTAATTTATCTATTTATCTTTCGAACGTCTATGAGAGTATGATAATAATAAAATCCGACAAGTATAGCATGTGTCGGCTAGTACAGAGGCCAGCACATCAAGCTACCCGAATCTGTCAAATTTCTTTGTTAGTTTTTCAACTTTATTCCGAAGGAATAAGGTTTATGTTCAATTGGGAAAATTTGACAGTTTGGGATAGCTTGACCTGCTGGCGACTGTACCTACATAGTTAGTAAAACAATATTTGAAATATTAATGTATTTACATTTAAAATATTTATTAGGTATGAGAAATAAAACATCTATCACAAAAATAAACGCTCGGTCGGTTTATATGGTAACTCCAAATAAACTTATGGAATTTCGTCGGGATCCGCTTTTCATAAATAATGCATAAAATAAAATGTTTATTGTGAAATAAACAATAAAAGACGTGTGGTCGTTTAAATTGATTCGGTTTATCGCAAAAAACTAGTTTCTTTAGTAATTTAAATGTTGTTTCACTATGTGCTTTGTGTGTGTTTCTTGGCTTTATTGGTAATTTTTGTTTATTGGAATGATCGTAGTTATAATTATTTAAATAATAGCCTAAGAATCTGATTACGGAAGATGCGCGTAGTTAATCTATCTCATTATGAAAAAGTAGACATTTTTTTCAGTCCGTTATATTTTCAACTTGCTTAAAATAAATACATATATCTAATCTATGATTGTACAACAGTGAACTAGTACACTTACATTGGAAAGCCGAGTTAATAACAAAAACTTCTATTCTAGGCTCCAAAAATCGAAACAAATGCAGAAGACAATTCAGAAACCGAAAAGCCAGAAACACTATTCGCTGACGTCATCAAGAATATTTCACGAGTTAACAACGAGTTACAAGATCTGATCAATAACTATGAACAATTTAAAAAAGCACAGAACTCCCTGGAAAATTATGACGACAATGAGAGTGAAACACACGGCGGTCGTGTTAATAGAAATAGTAAAAATTCTGTAGGTAATAAGAGAAACTCATCGAATAAGACCTCCACTACCGTACAATATCAAACAGAAATGATATATGACGAAGATGAAGAAGAAAACATCAGTGAGCCAGAAAAGAGCATTGAAACAGAGATCAGTAAATCAGAACGCAACAATGAGGTGGACAAGACTTATGAAGTAGAATCCAGAAAGCCTGTGGCAAAGACTGAAAAATACAAACTCAAAGTAAAAAAAACCACTACACAGGCAAGCATTGCAAACGAAGAAAATAAGAAGATAAAAATTAAAACGGATAGAAAGAAACGAATCACACCAGAAGCAGCAGTTGAGCAAGACCCAAAGAGAACAATTTACTTCGAAAAAGAAAAACAAACAAAATATTTAAACCACAACTCTTCTGGAAGCGATTCATCTGTAGATATTGAACGGTATACAGAAGACGAATATGTAAACAAACCAAAGGAACGAGCTTACGAAAAAAGTACTGATGGCTCACATGTTACGGTTGGAATTTATTTAAGAAGTCGAACCAATGAAAGTAAAACCACCATGAATTTTTTTACGACCGAGGTATAGCTTAATGATCCATAAAATAGGGTTTTGGAAAATTCATGAGACTATGTTAACGGTATATAATATACAAAATACTATATTTTGAACGGATTTGTGTGAGAAAGGAAAGAATATTTAATGAAGATTCGCAGTAAGTCTGAAATGTCGTGAGGAAGGTTTCAAAGGAGATCAGTCATATTCAGGCCTAAAACTCCAGCCAGAAAAAAATGTGTTATGTATACGTGTCTGCTTGTATGTGTATGAGTGTGTAATGTTTGTGTTTGTGTGTGTGAAACTTTGTATGAAATGTGAACTCCTTTGAATGTAGATAGCTGTCAGGAAGACCAAAGAAACGATGGAAAGATGATTTATGGCTTAAAAGGGCGTTAATATCGACTCTACTCAAACGACAAGTAGACGAGTAGTAAGGCGGCAATCACTGCGATCACTGGTCCCGTGTGGTGCCGGACGTAAAAGAATAGCACCATCCCATTTCTTCCCGTGGGTGTCGTAGAAGGCCACTAAGGGACTTACTAGACAATGGGCAGCAGCGTTCTCTATGCATTTTACTACCATACTGCGCCAACTCGCCTGCCAAGCGTGGCGATTATGGCAAATGTCCCCGTCTTGGGGGAGGCTAATGTCCAGCAGTGGACGTCTTTCAGCTGATATGATGATGATGATGAATCACTACGATAACGGATAACAGAAGACATCCTGTGCCGACCGCAAATAAATAGACATGATGATGATTTCAATTTATATTGTTTTATGTTATTCTTTTAAAAATTTAACCAGTTACTTAGCAATATTTTATAGTCTAAGCGATACTACATACACGTATAACTACTATTGTGTAGTGTAGACCATATTTGTACTTCTTGCAAGGCAGCGCATAGTGAGACAACTTTTATTTTATAACATCATGCACCACAACATTTTACATAAGTGTCACAAATAAATAATTTTGAATTTGAAAAAAAAAAAAAATCAAAAACATTTTTTTATCCAGAAAGTAAATGAAGATAAGAAAGACAATGTTTTATCTATGGAATTGACGGACGATGACGAAGCTTTGTTCAAAGATTTGTTTAAGACAAGCGTTTTAAGGCAAGCTTATGGAGATGCATGCTTGAAACTCGTCATCAGAAAATGTTACAGGGTAAGAATTTAATTTGTTATTGTAAGTGGCTTTGGTGGTAGTTACAAAGTCATAAGCGAACTACGCAATGCAATTCTGTCATCACCATCACAGAATTTCGACATCGCGATATCCGAGTTATCCGCGGAACTATCGCATATAAGGTGCCAGAGAAATCGACATGCAAACTGTAATCATGAATTCAGCACATCATTCTAGATTCTCTAGCGTGGATTTTGTTTTTACAAAACATACAATAGTCGGCCAAAATATGGTCATAAAATAGTAATCGATAGTAATACCTTTAATTTTAATATTTACTTAACTACCCGACAGCATAAAAGGTGACACCCTTCAACAATTTAAAAATGTGATTATTTGAATGACCCTATGTGTGACATCTCAACAGTTTAATATTATTTGAAATTCTTTTGCGCACGATTTGAACTTTTGCATGCCCAAACTCAGGCAGAATATAACCGGCTCACTATATTTTTTATAACAACTTTATTGTACAATACCTACATTCTATGCGAATAAATGATTTGATTTGATTTTGATTTGACAGCTCAGCCACGTTCAGTATTATTTCCGTTGTTGAGCAGTCAAGTTTTTCAAACCTATGAAGCTATAGAGGTATGAGGAACAGGGTGTAAAGTTCACTCATACCTATGATGGTAAAGGAGGATCCTCCGGACAGATGGGTATTGTGTCTGGTGGGCAACTGCCCGACAGTTGATGTCGGGATTTTGTACCTATCTGCGTGTCGTGGTAAACTCTGATTGCGCGATGTAGAATTTCTTAGAGAGTTCGCCTGTGGCATTGTAGATGGCGCCACTTTTATTTTTGGGTTTCTTGGATTTTGTTGCGAAGCATTATTATTTGTAGTGCCGATACAAAGCAATGGATGTCAAAACGAAGCGACATCTCAGCATGATGCTTGAAAAAAACAAATACCGCAGCACCAAATTCCTACTAACTAATAAATGCGAAAATAACTCTGTCTGTCTGTTACGCTTTCACGCCTAAACAACTAAACCGATTGTCATGAAATTTGGCAGAGATATAGCCTGGGCTATTTACATATAGGCTTTTTACACGCAAAAGCTAGCATTGTAATATTCGAATTTGTTAGCACACTAACCATTTTTTTTTTAAGGCGTGCAAGTCAGCCTATAAATCTTCGTGCCAAGCTATCAGTTGCAAGAGTGAACTCAAAAGGTATTTTGAAAAGAGTTCCAAGAGGGGGTGCATTGATGCCTTCAACGCTTCTTCGAAGGGGGATGATTCCGACAGCCTCCGAAGAATAGTTGGCCGTGAGAATCCTTTATTTAGTCAAGGCTAAAAATATGTTTACACATACACCCGGTTTCTGAATTGACAACTTATCAAACACAGGATGCGTTAAGGTATCTCGCTATGTGCAAATAAACATTACGCCTGTGTTGTATGTCGTACAAAGTGTAAACAAACCTGCACCCTGCGTAACTCATGATTAATCATAATCTGTTTCAATTTGATAGTTCAACAATATTCATGTCGTTGAGTAGACACATTTTTCGAACATATGAAGCAATGGTTTAACAATCTGTTTCAAAACGAAGCAGATTTTTTACATTAATCGTGAGTTACACAATTAGGGTGCTGTTCAGGCTAAAATTCTTAATTTTTACATGACTGAACCGGTTTGTTGTTTGTACATTTCGTCAAAAAGTTTTGGAACAGAGTTCCTGTAAATGTATGCTATCAGTTTCTTCTTTTGTCACTGGCGTACAGCCGCCAGCACATCAAACCAACTCAAACTGTCAAATTTTCCCTATTGAACATGAACCCTAAACTTATGTAATAAAGTTGAAAATCTATCAAATAAATTTGACAGATTGGGGTAGCTTGATGTGATGGCGTCTGTACCTAATTGTCGTTGTTCTTATTCGTTCGATCATCGACACACAGGTATGATGAAATACTAATATAACATGTTTATAGCAACGAGTAAGTAAAATAAAGCTTTTAAAATTTCTGATTCTAGCGACATCATTAAACAGCGGTATAATGACGCGAGAAGGATATTTATCTGTGGCTTGTCAAACACAAATAGAAAAGGTAAATACATTTATTTTTTACATATTCGTAGCTTTTTATCCACAGAACTGCATCTTAATTGCTTAACACGCTATCACTCAGAATCTGAAGCATTTTGAAAGATATTGTTGTACCATTGCTTCATGTGTTCGAAATGCTTGTCTGCTCAACAACGTAAATAACGTAATGAATGTTGTTCCACTGTCAAAATTAATAATTAAACGTAAACTAGCTTCCACCCGCGACTTCGCCCGCGTGGAAGTCGGAAATTATCCCGCGGGAACGTACTACCGGGACAAAAAAATATCCTATGTGTTAATCTAGGTTATAATCTATCTGGGTGCCAAATTTCATCCAAATCCATTCAGTCGTTTGTGTATGAAAGTGTAACAAACATCCATACCATCTATACAAACTTTCGCGTTCATTATAATATTTGTAGGATTTTTCCTGCATCTTACCAAGATAATAAAATCTTTCAATAGGGTATTTTCCAATTATTTAAAACTATTTTAACTTGAAGATTGGGACGAAATATGTGACAGAAAAATAATAATAAATTGATTTATATCCATTTTATCAATAAAAAATGATTAAAATCAAATTTATTTTTCGTTGTTTTGAATTTACCGTCAAAACGCTCCTTACGATGACTATTTATCACGTGACATGTGACGTAAACTTTGTGTAAACGGCACCGGTACAAATACTTAGTTTGGCGCCGTTTTAGAAGTATTTGTGCACAGAGGCACCGCACACCAGTAATATCACTTTCCAATAAAAATCTTGTTAATTAAAAACTTGACATTCACATAATTACTTAATAACTACTTTAGTTTACACAAAGTTGGCGTCATGTAATAAAAAGTCATCGTAAGAAGCGTTTTGGCGGTAAATTCAAAACAACGAAAGATAAATTTGGTTTAAATCGTTTTTAATTGAGAAAATGGATAGAAATCAATTTCTTTTTATTTTTCTGTTACATATTTCGCCCCAATCTTCAAATTAGAATAGTTTTTTAATAAATTGGAAAATACCCTATTACGGTTATATGTGTCTCAGAATACAGGAAGAATCAGAAGCCGCGTTCAACTGATATTGCAAGCTGCAGGCTGTGTCCAAAAACAAAACAAGTGACCCCCGCTCGCCTCACTTCCCACCCGCGTAATATTGCTAGCTCAGACATTATTTGCCCATTATTGGGGTAAATGTTGAGAGTATTGGGGGTACGAAAATAATAAAATCAAAATGTTATTGTCCTTTTCAATACATGCATTAATACATACGGTTTGCTTTGATAACATATTTTTTCAAGTCGTTTAAAATATTTTTTAAAGTAGTTTTATACACACTACAGTGAATATATATCAAAACTCATAAATTTGCAACACGTAAAAGATGGACCCATTATTCACGATGACAATTACAAATTGAACAAATTATTCAATAATTAAGTAAGACAATAACTGAATGCGCTACTTGCATATGAAATGTGATCGCATCCTGTTTTTTTTAGCCCCGCTTAATTTTTAGAGGTAGAAACGACACAAGACGGCATCATTTGAATAAATTGAACACCGGTAAAACACGTCGCGCGATACGACAGTCACAGAGTGACTGATCGGCTGCGCGTCAAACTACTCTATTTAGGAGTCGTTTTTGTGGCTTCAGTATTAGGCGCTCTCACGGCTTCTGGTTCTTTCTGTATTCTGAGGTATAAGTCTTATATCAGATCAATAAAGCCTACTTATTGCACGATCCAGTTCACGTTTTCTTACCGTTTTACATTAACAAAAGACAACTGTGTTATTTAAAAAATGCAAATGAAAACCTCCTCCTATTTTTGGAGTCGGTTAAAAATGTAATGGTTTGGTTTAACTAAATTAAATTACAGAGGTCAATTTAGTCTTATAATGGTATAATAATTATTATAATTGTGAGGCCTTTACATTTTTCAGCCAAAACGACGAATGCCACAATCAAACACCACAAATAGCCAAAACGGCGAGCAACTAAACATACTAAGAGATAAATACGAGAAAGCATGTCAAAAGATATCACAAGGCAAATGTGGCAAGGCTTGCTTCTACGCACAAAACGCTACGTGCGTCAAATTCAAATGCAGGAAGCGTTTGAAGCAGAATTTTAAGAAGAACTGCAAAAGGGATTGCAAATTAGCTTATTCTAGTAAATCTAAGAAAAATAGCCATAGCGATGACAACAGTGATTCTGACAGTGATGATGATTCGGACAATGATGATGATTCGGACCATGATGATGATGATGACGATGACGATGATGATGATGGTGATGATGATAATGACGATGATGATGATGATGATGATGATGAATCTTAGTTCCGTATACTTTCGACTGAATTCTCAAACGCAACTTAATTTTTAAGACGCCAAAATGTCGCAATAACTTTTTTTCTCTTCATACTTATTAACGTCTAAAATCCGCCATTTTGATTTTATAAATACAAAACTTAGCTTATATCCATCGTACGATCGAGACGAATCTATAGATACTTCATGTTAAATCTATCGAGCCGTTAGGATGCTTCGTGGGCAAAGGAATCCCACATACAAACTGTCCCAACTTGCTAGTCTTTGCGTCTTTGAAGCGGCAAAAATACTTTTAAGAACTTCTAAAAATTTTTTTTTTTTTTTTTTTTTAAACATTTTTTTAGTTTAAAAAATTAATTGTAGTGTGAGAATTCGGTTGTGAGTTTTCTTAAAGTTGGCATTAAGTCTGTTGTTTTGGTAATAAAAATTATAATATGTTTTGGATTTTATGTTAATTCCATTGACCGTGAGTATGGAGTACGTTTTGATTTAGGGACATTATTTATAGCTATTTATATAACTAGCTTTTGCCAGCGGCTTCTTCCGCACGGAACTTTCATCCCCAATTTAACTCCCTTAGGGGTTGAATTTCGAAAAATCCTTCCGTATTCCTTGTCTGCATTATAAAGGGAACTTTTGTAAAAAATTAGCTTTCTAGGTCCAAGGGTTTGGGCTGGGTGTTGATGAGTTAGTCAGTCAGTCAGGACTTTTCTTTTTATTTATATAGATTTACCCTGATTTCAGACATTATTACTCTGGGTAAGATATCATCATCTTGTCTTATAAGCACACTTCGAAAAGGTAATAATATTAATTTCCCAAAATACACGTATAATGTTAACCAATATTGGCCACAAAGATTTGCACAGCAAGAAAGTTCCGTACTCGTAGTTAGCTAGGTGGTCGAATTTGGCTCAAACATAAATCTGTTTAACCAACATTGGCTCGAAACATTTGCAATACTTACACAACAAGTCAGCTCCGTACTCGCAGTTGGCTAGGTGGTCGAACTTGGCTGTCAGGATTGGAAGTAGAACGCCGTTGATGTAGCCAAGTGATGTAGATGTCTTCAGGTGGGTGCCTCGGAGATGAGCGTATTTGCCCTGGGTGAAAAAAAAAAATGAGTTTGCTTTGATGTCTTATTTGTTTAAAGTTTTATACAATGAGGAACGCTTGCACATATAGCATCATATAAATCTGATCTGTACACATAAATAAAAATGGAGGCTTGGGGCTAAATAATAATAGCTGCACGGGTCGATCGACCAGCACCCTAATTGCGTAACTCACGATTCATCATAATCTGTATCGTTTTGAAACGGATTGTTAAACCATTGCTTCATATGTTCGAAAAATGTGTCTGTTCGACAACATAAATAACGCAATGAATATTGTTTAACTGTGAAGACGAAACCAATTATCATCAATCGTGAGTTACGCAATTAGGATGCAGGCTAAGCCACGCTTGCCGCAGTTGGTTCGTGGATGGGTGACCATCTTTACATACCAAGACCCCTCCGTGCCTCGGAAAGCACGTTAAGCCGTTGGTCCCGGCTGTCATTTGTGGATCTTTGACAGCCGTTACGGGTCGTCAGAAGCCCGAAAGTCTGACAACCAGTCTTACCAATGGGTATCGTATTACCCAGTAACTGGGTTGTGGACGTCAGATAGGCAGTCGCTCCATGTAAAATACTGGTATTCAGCTGCATCCGGTTAGACTGGAAGCCGACCCCAACATAGTTGGGAAAAGGCTAGGTAGATGATGTCGCATAAATAAAAATGAAATGCTGTTCGTTGCTAAGCAAATCACTTGAGAACGGCCGAGCCGATTTGGATTTGGCTACTTTTTGTTTAAAATGTTCATAGTAATCCAAATATAATGGAAAGAAAAAGTTGGAATAGTTTTCCGACATCTCTTCAAATTCGAGAAAACCTGTACGTCCTTATTTCTATGAGAGTTTTGTATGAACTATTGAAATTTGGAGAGGAGAACGTCTGTCAGTTCAGATAGAGGTATAATAATTATAAAATAAAAATACCTACAAGCGGTGGTTGAAAATACCCGCGTAAAATGTTTGTGCCTATTTATGCGCAAGAAAGGCGTGAGTTTGTGTGTGTGTGTATGTATGCTTTTTAATTGTATTCATTTTTTCTTCTCCTTATTCTAAATTTTAATCTTTTAATGTACGTTTTTGATTGTGTTTTTTATGGATCATGTGGTCTGCAATAAGTATTTTTATTTATAAATGGCCTAGTATAGGTACATATAAAGAAAATGGCACAAGTGAATTGAAATGCTCGGTCTGTTTGTTTTCCAATCATTTAGAAGTCCTTTCCCCAATACTATTTACTCGAGGAAGTGAGACGATATTGTGCTTTAACTTAAACCAAAAAAAAAAACAGGCGTACCTCTTGTAAATTCATTATCGTATGCCCCACATCATCGGCCACATTATTGAAGAAGGTCAGCATAGAAGTGCGGATGAACTCGGGGCAGTTCTTCACCAGAGACTTGGCGTCGATGCCCTTCACCAGAACTTGGAGACAGCGGACCGTTATGCGGACGTCGGGACCAAACGCTGCGAGTCTGAGGACCAGAGAAACATGAGAAATAGGTAGTGGGAATCTTAAAGCTACTTTATGGTGAAAGCAAAAACGAAGGTGAATTTTAAAACCACGGATTCTTCCGCGCATAGGATTTTCAACTCTCGGTGTTGGACCAAGCATTGAGAATGCAACAGAGACCATTCCAGCGCATTGCATAACACTCATTGAAGATCCAGTACGAAAATAGACTTTAGAATAATCATTCATTGTTGACCCAGGGTTTTTTTTTTTCAAAATGTCTTTCATTTTATGCTCCTGACTAAGTACTAACAGTAATACAGGTCGATCGATCAGATAAAGAGATACTTGCCGCGGTTGGTCCGTGGATGGGTGACTATCTGTACATACCAAGACCTCCCCGTGCCTCGGAAAGCTCATTAAGCTGTTGCTCAGTCGTTACTGGTCATCAGGAGCCCAAATTTCTGACAATGCCATGATGAATGGCCTAATTTTTTGGCCAAAGAATGGTCTAATTCTCTGCTCACGTGAAGTGTCATTCACACCAGTCAACGAGATATTTTCTTAAAATGGAGACGCTCTCTCAGGCACCATGAGCGTTTCGACCCAAGACGGCACAAAACTGTAGTTGTTTAAAATGCTACTAACCTAGACCTCAGCAAGCTAGCCAGCTTACAGAACAGAGCAGCAACCATTTCCTTCTCCTTCAAACTGGCCGCACCCACGTTATTAGTCGCCGTCGCCACCGCTATAAAGTAGTTGCGATGTGTCGAGAAATACTTCTCCATCAGAGGTAGCACAACCTGGAAATTGAACCTTATTGTAAGTAGGGTAAAGTTGGTTTTAGCTTGTTTGTGTAGTGATGTGTAGGAAAGCGGGCTGGTGTATGTTATCTTTGTGGGTGTATGTAAATATTTTCTTTGATATTGAGAAATTAGAAACAAATAGGGCGGTGAGATTTTATTGCGCATTGGACTTTCAGCTCTCGGTATTAATTAATTAATTTTTTTTTTTTAACTATATCTCAGACCACATAGTCCTTAAAATAGTCATAAATTAAGGCGTTAGTAGGGTTGTTAGTTGAGTAAACAGAAAAAAAAAAAAAATATAAATGTTAGTAATTTATTAGTACTTAAACAAAAAAGTTACACAATATCTTTATACAATCTATTTCCTGTTCCTGTGCAAGTGTACACCTGCCCAGTACACAGTCAATGGACTATCAATATTGCACGCTAACGTTCTGAGGGCAGTTTTGGTGCTACCACGGACCCTGTTCATCATCGATGCAGTTCTCTTTCTTATGACCGCGAAGAAGTCATCGACGGATGTATCCGCAAACATCGCGGAAATACTGCAGTACCGGGGTTTTTTCAATTAAGCCGAGCGTTGATAATCTAACTATGCACCCCAGCGCAATGAAAAAACACTATTGGATTTTAAATTTTCGGCGCCTGGCAGTGGGTTGAAATTCCAAAGCACGATACAATCTCGCCGCTATATTTTTACTTTAGAGTGAACGTGGATTAAGTGCTGAAAGTGTGTAGATAAATTTGCAATGATGTTGTAATTAAGGTCACAATGGGTGCTTATTGATTTATTGAGGTATCCATTTGCGTTCACCTGTAGTGTCTCTATGTACAGACCTGGCTATAAATTGGCATTAGAGTGTGCAGTGGAGTTTTTTGTCTGATTCAAGTTTGTATGGTATTTGAATAGGGTCTGTTCCAAAAGAAACTGATGTAAATGTAAACAAAAATATCAGAAAATGTATCTGTGGATGTTACTTTTGTAGTGCAACTTACAAAGTGAGTGGCCAGATTTAATTTTTTGAATATTTAAACCAGTAATTCTGATTTTCAATCACTATAAAGATGTTTTTCATTTGACGTTTAAGGTTCGTTTTAAAATCTAAATTTTCGTCGTTAAAGTTTCAATTAAAATTCGGGTTCTAAATGTTATTTAAAAAAACGAGGTATTATTCCCCTTAGTGAGTGCTTTGCTTGCGTAATTACATGGTTTGTTTACACTTTTGTCTGAAACTTTTGGAATAGACTATACAAGGCGACGACAACATGCTCTAAAACGACTAAAGAGCCCCGTATGGGATTTTTAACACATTAACTTCTGGAGTCTAATGTTAATATATTTAGGTCTATGCAAGCAGCCAATGTTCAGCAATATACTTATTTATACAAAAAAAACACAAAAACGACCGTTTATTTTCATACTACAGGTATGAATCTTCTTCTCAACAGAAAAGAAATGAGCATAAATATAGTGCGCAAATAAAAGTAGCGTTAATTTGATGCGCATGATTACATGGTGTGGTGGTCACGTTCTAAGACACGTATGTACCTTCTTGAAGTACTTTAGTTCCGACTTGTGTTGCTTGGAAACCAATACACATAATTATAGCATGCTTTCATCATTGTAAATACACAAAGAACATAGTCTAGACAGAAATAGTCTGTCGATGGACAAGTAATCCACTATCAAAAAGGAAGTTAAAAAGAAGGTTAGTTTTCTAGTTCCTAAAAAAATCTATTTTGATTAGTAGTAATCAAAATTCTCATAAATTTAAAAGAACAAATGCCTAATTATTATGAAATAATTTAAATGAAAACAAGATTTGACTGATCTACGTGGCTATTTACACAAGAGTTCTATATTAATAACGCTCTCTGTGAATTAATGTCTATTTTTATCTACAAGAACACCATTAAAAAAAAAGAGTTCAAGAGAATGTTTATTTTACCTTACAATGAAATAAAACTCACCTTAGAAAAGAACTTAATATCCCTCGTACTAGTTTTAAAACTAGTCCTTCTACTGAAAGTCGTAGATGGTTTCAACAGCTTCATATTAATAGTAGCTCTATCAATATATTGTATCAACTTCTCGAGCAGCGAGTACGCGAATCTGAGCTCTATTGCTACGCCTGTAGTGGTCTGTTCCGTGTCACTCTGTGGTGCCTTGCTGGGTCTATGAAGCTTGTATCCTTGGTATTGTAGGTACTTGAGGAATTCTTGTGATCGTTCTCTGTCTTTTTTCTTCTCTTTGTCTGTTAGGAGATCGTAGGGGACTAGTTGTGGGTGGATGCCGCCTGTAGAAGAATAAATAAACGTTTAATTTTTATTGAACATACTTACTCAAATTAACAGTCGCACTGGTCGATTGATTAGGTTAAGCAACGCTTGCCGCGGTTGGTCCGTGGATGGGTGATCATTTTTATATATCAAGAGACCCCTTCGTGTCTCGGTAAGCACGTTAAATCGTTGGTCCTGGCTGTCATCCGTGGAACTTTGGCAGTCGTTACGGGTCGTCAGAAGCCCGAAAGTCTGACAACCAGTCTTACCAAAGGGTGTCGTATTACCCCGTAACTGGGTTGTGGGGATCAGACTGGTCAGATAGGTAGTTGCTTCATGCAAAATACTGTTATTCAGCGTTCTTATGTTTTGTGTCAACATGTTCTAGGATTAGTTAAAATGTAACGGGTACGGGTTGTACTTGAAGAGCGTTGCAGAGTTTGTCATATCTCCCATCTCCGTGGCACTTACCTCCATTAGTGACCAGCTCCTCCTTCTTCTTCTTAGCCCAGATATCGTGCGCGTTATCAGCGAGTCTCTCCGCCATGTTCTGCATTTCTCGCGATAGCGTCAGGTTGGTCATGTCCACCGGGTGCGGGTTGTAGTTGAAGGGTGTTGCTGAGTCTGTCTGCTGGAAAACCGGGAGGTTATGTTAGAGATAGAAAAAATATTTGACGTCTCGTTTTTTCTATCGTTACATATGTACCCATCTAGGCTAATTTAAAATAAAATATTTTTCAACACACTTGCTCATAAAATGGCTCTAATTTCACCGCAATTAGGCACATAATGACACCTATTATCAAAATGTGACTTTTTCATTACTATTATTCACTAGTGAGTTATAGCTTTTTTTATTGGTTGAGTTGCTTTGTTCTTAAAAAATTTCGATACAAAAAAGGTCGTGCTCAATAGTACAAGCTTGCTCATTTCATGCAACTTCGTAATTAAATAGATAATTTCAACTTGTACGTTTTTAATAAATAAAACTTTCACTCAAATATAACTTTTGTTTTTTTCTGTAATAAAGAATACTTTGAATTCCCCATTTTGTACGTGGTTAAAGACCTATCCGCAAAAAGCAAAAAAAAAAATACGTCATTCTTTTAGGCCACGTTCCGAGTTACAATAATATCGATTTGACCGCGCTCACACACGACGTCCCGCGAGTCGTCATAGATGACGTCATGACATGCGCCATCTTGTCAAAAATGACAGTCGTTCTGTTTTGTTTTAAGTCACATCGAAATTTAGATTTATTTGAAATAGTGCTAAGAAGAAAAAATGTGTGGTGTATACAAGTTTAATATGGTGAATATATGTTTTAACGTTGAGTGAACACTTTTATCGCGATCACGAGCGTTCCGTATTGATGACAAAAATGAGGGTTCTTAGCTGTCAGAATCGTGATATCTAACTCGGAACGCAAAATATCGATGTGAGCGCTCACAGCGTTATTTTTCTAATTCGGAATGCGGCCTTAGTATAAGGCCGATCGCCATTGTTAGATGCGGATGCGCGCGCATTGGAAAACTGATTACTTTTTCCCGCCATTGGCAAATAAAAATCTCAACTCGTTTTCACTGTTGAAATTATGGTTATTTATTCATTCAAATGACTACAAGTACTAGTTATGAAGAAAATTATTGATGTTGTATTTGTAACACCGCCCGATATAAGATGTGAAGCCCTTAACGTTATGGAAAGTTTACTACCTAAAAACTCCAAGGACAAAATGATTTTTTAGTATCATTTTCTTCACAAGTGTGTTGAAAAACGTCGTATGATACACGTGTCTATTGATGATTACCGCTGAGGCGCCATTGAGACCCGAGCCGTTAGGCGAGGGTCTTAAGAGAGCCGAGGACGGTAATCATCAATAGACACGTGACACCAACGTTATACACTTGTACCATAATGTACTATGAATTTACTTTGAGTTTAGAAAATTCTTTGAAATATTTTATGACTCCGGTGGTGGTCACTAACTTAATGTTATGGGAAGTGGATCTATACCAAATCTATACCAAGTTGTTTTTACTACCAGTTGATAAGTCTATAATATTTTAAGAGGTAATTTGACTACATCACCTCTTAGAATATTTTAGACTTATACCTATTGAACAGCATAAATTTTACCAAATAAACACAATTACACAAAAAATAAAAATAAGTGGTAATTTTTTATTTGTTTTATGTATGAGATACGAATGTATCCCTTTTTGTTTATTTACATGCATTGAAGCAAAAGCGTTAGTAAATACTGAAAGCAGTATAAGATGATTTGGATATTATAATTATTATAATAAAGAAGAAGAAATGCTTAAGAACTTAGTGTCACTCAATCAAAAGAAATGTATTTGGTAGTTTGGTCTTTCCAACAAAATGAAATCTAGCACGGTATTTTTATAGTTATAGCAAAATGTCTTAGCATTATTTTAATATTTTTTAGGAGGCTGATAATTTGAAAAATGCCATTGAAATTATTAAAGAGAAGAAAATGGAAAGAAACTTCATGGTTATTGTTGCTTTAAAAATATATTTTTAAAGTTTTTGTAATTTGCATGCTCATTTTTGGAAATTGGCAATTAGATTCATCAAAAATTACTGACTATGACTATTCTAAACTATACTAAGTACAAAAACTATCTTTATTCTAAATCTATTTATTTTTAAATTTAATTATTTAGTTCTTAAACTCACCACAATATCGGGAGGGCGCTGTGCGTTGCGGGGATATGAAAATAACACAAGTCAGGTGGGTGAAAAAAAAAAGCAAAATAGACGTGTACAAGGTGTTCATTCAATCATTCACTTCGTTCACAGAACGATTCGTTCATTAATTTTAAATCGATGCAAAAGTGATAAAATTTTGAGTAAAGGCTTTCTTCCACGTAGATAAATGCTACACTAGCTCGATTTTCAATTATTAATAAGTCGACTCAGCAATCATTGTACCAATAATCGTTACAGTAAATGGCCTAATAGCGAAGAGCCTCGACCAACACCTCAGGAGGCTCTCATTGCGCGGCTGGATCAAGGGCTTGATTCAGAAAGCAGTACGAGGTTCCTTTCTCTAGAGCCCTGACCACCGGCATCTTGGACCCTGCTCCTGATGCCGATGGGCCACTATTTTTTATATTTTTAAATGTTTGTACGATTTTTGTAAAAATATTTAAAAATGTACCAAATATATATGAAAGAAAATCAAACAATATTTCGATCGGCAAATTAAGCGAAAAACTGCTGACAAATAATTACATACAAATACTTTGAGAGCAGTGGTGGCACAGTGGTTACGACCGCGACTGGTAATACGAGTTGTAGGTCGTAGGGTCCAACCCTGACAGGTGCTTTACTTTTTGTAAATTATTACATCACCACTGCTCTCAAAACGGTGAAGGAAGACATCGTGAGGAAACCGCCATGTACGTGTATGGTTCTACCAACAATTTCGAAGATATAATGTGACATCTACCAACCAGCACTGGGCCTGCGAGGTGGGTTAAGCTGCCCAGCCCCCTCGCTCTCACAAAGAGGAGGCCTGTGTCCCAGCAGTGGGAAGACTGTAGGCTGATTATTCAACTTTAACTTTCGTCAGCATTTTTAACAATCTCAAATTTTACGAAAGGCCCAAAAGAGGGTGTTTGAGGTTCACAATTTTGATCGAGGCAGTCATTTGTTTTTAGTCGCATGATTCGTCGAATCATCAAAAATCGAGCCAATGTGTCGTACAAATAAATAAGATTACAAAATTAATATAAAATTGCTAAATCAATATTATTAGGTAATACTCTAAAATTGTGGTAAAAAGGAAAAATGCCAGTCACGCCAATCATGTAAGTGCGAACATTCATACTACGTTTGGTGCCTATAAACAGACTGTATACGTTATAGATATATAGAAAGCGTATGTAGGTACCGTCGGCTCCTTGACTCTTTCGTCCTTTGGCTAGCATGCACAGGGAATGTAAAAAATTATAACATAATACATTATATAGTTTTAAAATTTCACAAAAGCCACGGTTAACATTTCAGATTTTTACAGTTTATGCCAATGACATTTGGAAAAAAAAAAACATCACTGATCTAAATTCTCGTTCAAATAATTATTTAATATCAAGATTAAGCTCTAAATACGTTTAGCGGTGAGCATTATTCAAATGTCTGTTCGTCTCGGTGTTCTTCAAACGACTGACCGAAACAGAACGATGTTTTAGCGCTAAACGCATTAAGATAATTGTTCAATTATTTCTAAAAGTCATTGAAACATTTGTTTAAACAACAAAAAACCCAATTAGCTTTGGATTGCACAACAGAGAGAATCTAATGAATAAATTCCCTCGTCTGCTTGGTAGCAAATCTATGACGAAAAAAAATCGTAATTTATTAAAATTACTATAAGATGTCAATCCATAGAAGAACGCCGTATTCGGCGCTATCCTACTACGAGTATGTATAAGTTACGGTTTTTGTTTATACAAGTATTTATGCAACTTACGCCTCCAGACTTGGATTGTCTCCTCATAGAACTGCGGTTAGTGCTGGGTATGTCCACTTCGGAATGCTCCACCGACCAGCCGATGGCGAGGAGAGCCTTCAGTGACTCGCGGACAGGCTCTTTGTAACGTTCTTTTTCCTGTAAGATGATGAAGTAATTACTAGTTTGATGCTTTGTTGTGGTATTGGAAATGACAATGGCAAGTGTCTCAACGAATGGGAATAAAGTCTGGGGTATCTAGGGCTGCCAGGGCTCACTACAGATCTTGCTGACTGATTTATCTTAACAGTTTAACGCAATAAATCAGCTATTCTTGTGTATCTTATTAAAAAGAAAATGCCCAACACTATGAATGTCTCCTGTATTGAGGGTGACACATTTAAATTCACATACACAAACGGCCAGACCCGGAAAAACTACAGTGTTTCGTGCGGGAATCGTACCCGCGACACGCAGCAAAGCTGTCAATCGCTTAACCATTGCGCCAAGCGTCATCTATAGAAAGAGAAGTCAAACAGCTTTCCAATGTATTGTAGCGGCACTACAAATAAAAATGCTTCGCAACAAATATCGAAAAACACAAAAAGAAAAGTGGCGCCATCTACAATACCACAGGCGAACTAACTGAGCAATTCTACATCGCGCAAGCAGAGTTTACCACGCCACTCAGATAGATACAAAATCCCGACATCAACTGTTGCCCGGACCAGACACAATACCCGTCTGGTCGGAGGATCCTCCATTACCAGCATAGGTATGAGTGAACTTTACACCCTGTTCCTCATACCCCTAAAGTATCACTAACAGATTTCAAGGTATTTTTTTTTTGGTTTTGACTACTTCCGGACGAGTTACCAAGACTAGGCCATACGGCAGTTTTGCATCTCGAAACACTGCTAGAAGGTTGATTTAATTTTATCGAAAGACTAGGATGATATTTGCTCGTTCCACAATGGTCTATAAATAGCCTATTGGAGACGTTTTTCTGGATAGACAGGCAGAGAAAGGCCAAAGAATATATGGGTGGATTATTTGAAGAATTATATGAAAGACAAAGGGAGTGAATGATAGCGTGACGATTGACAGGGGTGAATGGAAGAAGAAAACGTGTTGCACCGACCAGGAGTAACATGGTGTAAAGGTGCGCTTACACGAGTTACTAAAATTGCTCCATCTTGGGCAATTCTCGTCAAATGACGGCGCGTAATCGTGACGTCGTGATCCAGCAATTTAGGGCAATGGCAACATGTAGCAACCTGTTTCCAGAGATAGGGCCACACAATATGGAGCAACATAAAAAACTAGGCAATGGGCCTCCCCCGCCGCCGGCCGGTTCCTCTCGCAAAAACGAGACGTAGTTATACGTACAAACGAGAAAAAAAATTGACAAAAAAAAATCCAAACCGATTGGATATTCGGCAACTCATAAAATATATGGAGCAATCAGAGGCAATATTGCCGAAACACATCGGCAATTTATTGTTGTTACTCCAGAGTGATTCATTAGTGTTGCCCAGCAATAAATGCTCAAATTGCCCGTGTAAACGCGCCATAAGGGCAAGAAGATGATGGAGAGGTTCACTCACGTAGTCGTTCAGCATGTTGTACGGCTTCAGTCGAGGATGTGCCTTCTGGCTGTCAGACCGACCCTCTGCATAAACCCAGCCGTTTTCGATCTTTCTAGAAGCCCAGGCGTCGTGGTAATGTTCTGAGAACTTCTGGACTATTGTGTTCAGGTCGTTGTTCAGGGCTACTGAGGACGTGTTGATTGGTTGTGGGTCATATTGAGGGTTGTCGAGGTCTCCTGGAAATAGAGGTTTATGATGTAATTTTTTATAAAGACCGAAGACACGGAATGGGAGTCCGATGCTGCAATGCATAAGCATAATCAGTTTATTGATGAGACACAGGCCTCCTCTCTGTGAGATGAAGTGGGCCGTAATCCACCACACGGACCCAGTGCGGCTCGGTGGATGTCACATATCCTCCAAATTTTTGGTTCAAGGACATGCGACTTTCCTTACGATGTTTTCCTGAACCGTTTTGAGAAAAACGGTGATGAAATTGTTTACACAAAATAACTGGGTTCGACTTACGACCTACAACTTGTACGTCGCGGCCGTTACCACTGGGTCACCTCTGCAGACGCTGCAAGGGCCGTTCTAGAACATTTTAAGCCAGACGAAGGGAATTTAAAAGGGAGTTTAAATAGCTTACCTGTGACTTGCTCCTTGCCGTAAAACTCGTCATCATAGTTCTTCGAAAGGGAGTAGTCAGGTGGTAGGGCACATCCTGAAAACAACGTTATATTTCATATTCTGTTGTAAAACGTAAGTCATTAATATTGAATTTTTTTTTTTGGTTTTGGCTTCGCACGGTTTGTGCATTTAGCCAGTGTTAAGTAATCTTAATTTTCAATCAAGTAAATGGCCCGATATCAGGCACGAAGTTACAAAAAAGTCATAGTCGGTCAAGTCAAAGTTAATCAAAGTTAGTGTAAAGCGGTAGTAACTTTACAACAACCTATTGGGAGTTTGTTGGGGGGAAAACGAAAAGTCCACGTTAGTCACTTAATTTCACCTTCACTAAACTTGTGCACTCACACGTAATTTAACTGAATAATTCACTACCAAAATTCTACAATTTAATTAGCTATTTCACGAAATTTCATGAAAATGAAAATTCGTGCGACATGTTCCAACGCGATCCCGCCAAAAACTCCTTAAAATTGAGTTCTCATTAAAAGAGTCCGGTATCGTCTTTGAAGGTAACATTAAGAAATAGAGGGGGGCATCGACGCGAGAGCTACTACTCTCGAATACTCGCCAGTTATAAAAAAATGCTGTTCCATATATTTTAACCGAGTACGTAGATATTGTACTTTTATATGAAACAGGCGAGGTTAAGAGCAGGCCCAATTAGTGCTAAAAAAATAACAACTGATTTTCTTTTTAGGTATCCGAAGAAAAAAATCTACGTCAGGGGGTTTAGTATTAATGCTAAATTCATGGTTATAGTTTGCAGGTCGATCTGCTTGCCACTCTATATTAAGCAAATTAATCTAAGTCTTGGAAAAAATATTTTTATTTCTAAATAGTCACTTCGCCTCATGCCTCCCATTATTGCTAGAGTAAAATGAGCCTTATACCTATAGCGATAAGACAGGGCAGTGCTTTGCCAAACAGTTCTGGCTCGTAGTCCATCTTACTGAGCGCGTCGAAGACATTACTGAACACTAGTTGCTATGGTAAAATGAGCCTTATACCTATAGCAATAAGGCAGGGTAGCGCCTTGCCGAACAATTCGGGCTCGTAGTCCATCTTGCTAAGCGAGTCGAAGATGTTGCTGAAGAGCATCATTGTGAGACGTTTCTCTTCATCTGAGGACGCTCCGTATACTCCTTGGCCAGGTCCTGTACTGCCGTAGTATTTGGCACAGCGTTCGTAGTGGAGGGTTAGAAGCTGGATGGAGAAAAAATAATTTTGTTACATTTTTTAGTACTCTTTTTCAGCTGAACGCCAATCTCGTACTTAAAAAAAAAAAAGAAACCTGCTTTAAGAGGCCTACGTACAATGAACTGTCCATACATACGTAATATCTAAATCATTTGCAACTTGAGCATATTTCCATCATATTATGATGATATTCGGATTCAGACAGTATTTATCTAGGCTCGTAGGGGTTTTTTTTCCAAAATACTTACCTGAAATGAAGTTTAAGCGAATTGCATTTCGCACATTTTTACAGCGTAAATGACATGTTTTCTCACTGTTTTTTTGGTATATATACCAACAATTTCCGTAATATTGTTGTCTCAGAAGCATAGCTCATATTATCAAGTTGTAAAATGTCGAAAAAAATATTAAAATACAATAAGTTTTCATTCATCATTTTTGGTATTACGGAACACACCCAAATTCATCATAAATGGTCAGTAGCTAGTAGCGCTATCGCGTCAAGCCATTGTCAATGTGTGTGTGGTCGTACTGCTCACTGTAGGTATGTATCCTCGACAGGTACTAACACTAGCGCAACGATAGCAATTTTCAGACGAAATATTAGGGGCAATTCTACTAATTTTAAGAACGTTCACAGTCTGATCTCAGTGTCAATCTGTCAAAAATTCCCATACATTTTTGTCAAATTTTTGAAATTCGATTGTCGCCGAGATGACACTGCGAACGTTTTTAATTAGTAGAATTGGCCTTATTGTCTCCGGCCGAATCCTAGTTGCGAGCTTCGGTCGTAGGATTCTTAATTGGTTGAGTCGGTGACTTTGGATACGTATTTTAATTTTATGTCACCGCCTTCCGAACTTAGTTATTAAGGTTAATCAAAGCAGTATTATTATTTTTTACTTTTCAGTTTTTTTGGCGGTTTAATTTATTTGTTAAAAAGTTTTTATTTTACAATTTTTTGTGGCTATAATCTACTCATTACTACATGTTTAATTTTTGATTACTTTTTGTAATACACAACTCAGTATTAAAATCTGTGAGTAAACAATCAATCATCCCCCGTTTTCCTACCCTTAGGGTTGGATTTTCGAAAATGATATGAGACTAACTTCGGGGTATACCCTTTCCAATAAAGAAATAGTTATTAAAATCGGACTACTCTGAAAAAGTTATGCGTCGTCCATACATTAAAAAAAAATACGCGTCGACTTGAGAACCTCCTCCGTTTTTTCGTCGTTTAAAAACGTTCAAATCCAAAGTCGCAATCTCATTTCGATATCACAGACTTGATAGAATTGTGGGTAAAATTAAGGTCATCTCGACGTATTGAGACGGAGGTTAGAATGCAAAAGTAATTGAAAATACGGGAATTGCCGCTCACTTTATCCACAGGAATTCGAGAAATAAAGTTCGTCAATGCTACGTTACGACTGCGCTTCCAATTTGTTGGTAGGCTTGTAAACACGTCAGGAACTAATATTCTTTTATGGTTCCAACACTCAACTTGTAATCGCTTTCTATGACTCGTTCCGATATGTTTTTTTTTGTCCAGGTTCGATAAGATCTTGGACCGAGCTTTTGACAATACCATGCAGAATTTTCAGCGTTTGAAATCCTCAGATATTAGTTATAGATATACGATATTCCGAGGTCTTAGATTACATATTTTACAGTAGAACTCGAAGGAATTGGCAATACACTCGGAAAGTTCTAATAGAAATAATTACTGGACGGGTGGCACGTAGTTTTTTTGCTACGAAAATACGTAGCCAAGTGGCGTAGTAACACAAGCTACGCCGTAGGAGCTGGGTACATACCGAAGGTATAAGTGACTGGGTTGGTTGCTATGCCAAAATATGCATTGTGACACTCACTCTAAGAGCTACAGTGGTATACTTAGATAGCTTGGAGACATGAACGGAAAATTTCCTCAACAGTTTCAACTACATGGCTGGCTTCATAGATGAATTTAGTGTTACTAAGATATGCAATACTATGCCTTATGACCAGTGATCGGATAATCGGGCGCCTAAACACTAAACCTAAACTTCACTTTTATTTCCACGAAAGAATAACACGGACATGCCTTTCAGAATCGTTTGCGATTCCTGAGATTGCTAAAAATTTAACCTGCATACAAAATATAGATAGAACTTGTTGTGAAATTTAAAAAAATTCACTGAATAATGCATACATACTTATCCGGACTTTCAAGACGGCTGTTCCTTGTTAAACTCTCATTGTATTATTTTTTATATCCTAATGGAACTTTTAATTTACAATGAAAGTTTTTATGATAACTGGTTTAGTAACAGGCCAGCAGCCTTAACTACTTATGGAATTGAAAAAAATACAATTTTGTGTGTAGCACCATTTATTTTCGTTCAAAAGCAAATTCTTCAATCTCGGGAACTCATGATTCGGTTTAAAGATATTTATTTCTCAAAAAAGAACGTTACAGTTCATTTAACCAATTGAGAAAAGCAAGATTATAATTAAAAGTAAAAAGTAAGTGCGATTCTCTGTGTTCAGAAAATTAAGTTAGGAGTTCAAGGTGACAATCGGTATTGTTAATATTGTTTTCTAACGTGTTCTTCGTTTTCTAAAGCTTCTTTAAATGTATATATGGTGTCACTATTGGTTACATACATGATTACTTATTTATTCAGAGAGAAATTTCCATATTATTCTTTCGTGGGATTTAGATATATAAGCGCCCGATTATCTGATCACTGCTTATGACCCTAACGTTATGAGTGAGAGTCGTATAGTCGGAAAGTTTAAAAACCTCACGCAATGGTTTTCCTAACAGTTTGAGCAACTTGGACGGCTGCATCGCTAAAGTGATGGCCACTAATGAGCCTGATACGCAATAATATGTCTTATGACACCTACTCTAAGAGCGACAGTGGTGTATTCGGATAGGTTGGAGACATCAACAGTAGGTTTTCTCAGCAGTTTTAACATCATGGACGCCTGCATCACTGAAGTTAGCACTACTAAGATATGCAATACTATGCCTTGTGACACACACCCTAAGAGCGATAGTGGTATACTCGTGTAGTTTCGAAACCTCACTCATTCGTTTTCCTAACAGTTTAAGCAACTTGGACGGCTGCATCGCTAAAGTGATGGCCACTAATGAGCCTGATACGCGATAATATGCCTTATGATACGTACCCTAAGAGCGACAGTGGTGTATTCAGATAGCTTGGAGACATCCACAGTAAGTTTCCTCAGCAGTTTCAACAGCATGGACGGCTGCATCGCTGATGTCAACGCTACTAAAAAGTCTGACACTGCTTCACGTTGACCCTTGGTTAACATACGGTTCTTCGATAACCTGGAAAGGAAAACAGGTTTTATGAATAAATGTAGAAAAGAATTGTTTAAATTCGATAAATTGGTCCCTTTAGGTTGTTAGTTCTTTACGGTTATGAGGAACAGGGTGTAAAGTTCACTCATACCTATGATGGAAAAGGAGGATCCTCCGACCAGACGGGTATTAGCCTGGTGGGCAACTGCCCGACAGTTGATGTCGGGATTTTGCACCTATCTGGGTGTCGTGGTAAACTCTGATTGCACGATGTTGAGTTCGCCTGTATTGTAGATGGCGCCTTTTTGTGTTTCTTGGATTTTGTATTTGTAGTGCCGCTACAGTTCTACTTTACGTTTTTGTTTTTATTTCTGCTTGAGTATAGTTTTTAATATTTTGTTGGTATATTGGCGTGTGCTAGCTGACATAATTATGGCAAATAATTTAATTAAATGTTTTGCTTTTCGTAATGTTAATTACTTACCTACTACTGTACAGAATCAAGTTCTGAACTGAACAGACAGCTGTGCTGCTGGGGAGTTTGTTGCGCCACTTCTTCCCAGCTAAAGCACTAGGAAGTGGTGAAGGGTGGGCGTGCCGGGGGACTGTCTTATGTAGTTTTGACGTTCAAAAAGAATTGACTCTCCGCTTAGTTTAAATAAATGCCTTTTTTAAAATTGTAATCTAGAATTTTAGATGGAGACAACATTTCAAATGTTGAATGAAGAAATTACATCACAATCAGCCAGTAATGTTTTTTCGGTGAGGGGCAGTGGGCCTATTTATGTTTTCATAGGCCGACTGCACATGACATCAAAATGTAATGATCGAGACGTAGATGGTTTTTTGGGTCGAAAATCATCAAACAACTTCTCCCGTTCTGGGTGGAGCAGGAGGGCGTGTCAGACTTTTACTGACTAAAACCCACCCGTGTTCCCTTAGTAGCCTGTGTGCCAGGGACGGCGGTATCTCTTTCGAACAACCCACACCCCTGGGACGTAAGATGGGTAAATAAATAAAAGGTATTCTTACCTATACACAGTATGTAGCGTGGCGTCCAGTAGACTCGCATAGTTTTCCGCCTCGTTGTAGAAGTAGGCGTGCTTGATGAGCAGCGGCAGGATGGAGTTGCCGATGTAGCGGTTCATTGAGAGGGCCATGTCGGATTCGCAGCCGTCGTTCTGTTCAAGAAAAATATAAATAAAGAACTATTTATTTCACACTAGTTTCTGACCGTGATTTAGTTCGCGTCGAAGTCGTTAGACACGACAATATACTAAAATAACAGCGACATTTCCCGCCCGCGTGGGTAATTCGTTTTTGTTTAGCGTTCTTTGCGACTTTTTTTCTGAATGTCAGAAATTGGCCTATCAAAGATAATACGATTTTTTTTTATCCGACTGGTAGTTCCAGAATTTAGCGCGTTCAAACAACAGAACACACTCATCATCATCAATATCTTTATTACTAACTTTTGCCAGCGGCTTCGCCCGCGCTGAACTTTCATCCCCTATTTAACTCCCTTAGGGGTTGAATTTCGAAAAATCCTTTCTTATTCCTTGCCTACATTATTAAGGGAACCTCTGTGCAAAATTTCAGCTTTCTAGGTCCAAGGGATTCTGCTGGGCGTTGATGAGTCAGTCAGTCAGTCAGGACTTCTCTTTTTATTTATATAGATATGACGAAGCAACGAAAATTTTCTACGCTAGGGGTCTAAAACCATGTGCAGAAGTCTTAGTTTTAGTTTGCGCGTCGATTGCCATACTGCCATGTTAATGCAAGTAAACGTGAAAGGTTATACAACAACTAGGCGAATGGCGGGACCATTCGAATTTGTTTCAACGTGTGCTTGATTAATTTCATGTCACATCGCAAATATTTCGACAGCATGTTTTTTCAACGAATGTTATGTACAGACACAAACAAATCAAGCTACCCCAAATTGTAAAATTTTCCCAATTGAAAATTAACCTTATGCTTAAGTTATAAAGATGAAATTCTATCAAAAGAAATTTGACAGATTGGGGTAGCTTGATGTGCTGGCTGTACATTTCATTTTACATTTCGCCTACACATTTTTGCTTACGTTATCGTACGTCGTCCCACTCCTTAGCAAAGGCTTCACATGTGTACCCACCATTACAATTACAGTGTTAAATAAAAACAGATCATCATCTGCATAGCCTTTTCCCAACTATGTTGGGGTCGGCTTCCAGTCTAACCGGATGCAGCTGAATACCAGTATTTTACATGGAGCGACTGCCTATCTGACCTCCACAACCCAGTTACTGGGTAATACGATACCCCTTGGTAAGACTGGTTGTCAGACTTTCGGGCTTCTGACGACCCGTAACGACTGTCAAAGATCTACAAATAACAGCCGGGACCAACGGCTTAGCGTGCTTTCCGAGGCACCGCGGAGTCTTGGTATGTAAAGATGGTCACCCATCCACGGACCAACCGCGACAAGTGTAGCTTAACCTGGCCGATCGACCCGTGCAGCTATTGTTATTTAGCCACAAGCCCCATTAAATAAAAACAGATTAATAAAACATTTGTCTTGTTGTCTACTTACTCTGTCCAACATGGTAGCGGCTCTCAAATCCGGCAGGAAGGCTTCCTCCAGTAGCTTGTAGAACAGCTCCTGTGTCTCAATACCGTACACTCGCTCCAGGAACAGACCCACGCTCTGCTTGTGACCGGGGATCAGGCCTGATGGCATGTCTGTTGGGAGGATAAACGTAGAGTTCAGTGAGAAGCTGATTGACAAGATCAATATCATGGTCATGAGCTTGGATAACTCCTAGAATTACTATAAATCTGTCGCGATAAAATTAAGAAATTATCGCGAGAACATTTTGACAGTGTTCAAGGGTTGCATTCCATTCATGTTCCTAACTAAACGAAAGTATTGGTGGCCCAGTGGTTTCATCATTTCAGCCCAAAGACTTCCACTGTTGGACTTAGGCCTCTCCCAAGCTCCGCCACTTCGACCTGTTCTGTACTTCCCGCATCCAGCAGACTCCTGCGGCCCTCACAAGGTCATCGGTCCACCAGTGGTTTACTTTACGGAAATTATTTCATCACCACTGCTCTCAAAACAATGAGGGAAAAGATTCCCAGAACTAAAAGAATCGAAGTGTGACATCGACCAACCCGAACTGGACCCGCCGTACGATTACAGCCCACTCCCTCCCTCAGGAGGAGGCCACTGTCCCAGAAGTGGGAGTGAGTTACTTACGTCATCTTTTTGCCCCACTGACATGGCAAAATATTATACTCAATACTTTATTGCTTTCCACATGTATGTATTCTTAAGTGGGAAACATATAATTAGATCATATGGAAACTGTCCGGCACAGCAAAATAAGTAAGTTAGAGAGGAAGCATTTGTTAATTATTAAACATTTGGCAAAACTAAGTACTTTATTATAAAATTCATGTAGGTATTTACTGAGACAATCCAATTGTAATTAATAATCTAAAATATAATTAACTCATGTAAAATAAAATAAAATTAACATAAAATATAAACAGGTACTAATGAGAGATGTAATAATAAAATTAAGAGGTCAAATAATATTTAAAATTGTGAGTACACAAGTTATAAGTTTATAAGTCTATCACTTAAATATTCGTCAATCGAGTAATAGCTTTTATTTCGCAAAAAAAAAACTCTTTTTTCTTAAATATGTTAATTTTCTCTTCTTTTTTTGTTGGAGCGGGTATTCTTTTATTTCAAACTGTTTCGCAAAAGTTTAACCAGGTAAGGTTAAATATAAGAAATACTAACCAGACTTAGGTCGTTCCTCTCCAGCAGCGGGATTGTTGAGCGTGAACCTCAGACTGAGTACTCCTTGTAGATCTTCCAACGGCACCAGGGAACGGAGGATGGCGCGGGCACGGAGGGACTCGTTCTTTCCCTGGGAATTGATTGAAAGTTATTTTTTGTGTCCATTCGTGGTGATATTCGTGGCTTAAATATATTCGAAGTTAAGCCACGTGCTTTGAACGGGTGACACTTCTTCACATTAAAATTTTAATGCAATTATGACAATACGTTAAAGGCAGTAAAGAGTCTATAAAAAAATGTCTCCACTAATGATATATATCAGGGGAGATTACGATGGTTATAAGCGGAAAAACTGCACGGGTTATTCCGCAACATCATGTCAGGTGAAAACGTTCTATTTTACGTTTGAATTTAAATGTTTTTAGGCCAAATATATTTGCGATATCAGTAAAGAAAGTAAATATTACTTACAAGTGCAATAACCCCAGCATCAGGGGCACACCTGCCCAGCAGATCCACCAACGTACAGTAAAAGTTAAGGATCGCAGCGCCGGTGTCGATGTAGTCTTCATCCTCTTCTGATTCTGGTAAGGGATGGCTGAACTGTAACAAAAAAAAAACGGTGTAACGTAATTTGTCGGCCCACGACGGAAAAAACCTTTCATTTCATCGTCTTGTGCCGTGGCCCGGCATATAATCTGTGGGAGCCGGTGTGAGCGCTCTTTTCCGTTTCTCTATGAAACTAAGCAACCTACTATCTCTTTCGTTCTTGTATTAACATGATCAGGATAGACAAGGCTAGCTATGTTTCTTTGACTGATGCCAACGTCACAGTACAAATTTTCGCGGTATTCATCGCAGAACATAGTACTTAGACAGTTGGTACGGCGCGGACCCGAGCTATTCGTTTTATTGATTGTGCATTTTTGTGAAAGTACCTACATATTTCAAGCATGAATACGTATGTAAATTTAATCAACTTTCTATTTATGTATTAGTTATATGCAGTTTAATATATTTACGCATATATTTTACGGAAAATATTCTACGAGGTGAAAAAATGGCCGCCACATAAAATCATAAAATATTTGCGGTGACTTTTTTCATGTGCGTATGTTGTATGAAATGGCTAAAATACTGCTAAAACTACTAATTCCGAAAAAGTTACAGTTTCATATGAGTTTCATAGTAAAATAGCGAGAAATCGGCGTTTAAACCCAAGGGACCTAAAGGGACGTGACCTAATCGACGCCATCTTGCATTTACTTGACACAAGGTCACTTTTTTTTTTTTTGACGGGTTACACTTTAAGGGATAAAGCCAGATACCTATCAAACTTAGGAGAACTCAATCTTGATAATATAAATACTGGAGTCATTGACTGCATAACTTCTGTATTAACAATGTTTGTGTTAATTTACGGATATAAAAGTGAATTTAACAGGAGACATCAATGGTCAAGTGTTACCAGTCATCTTCTCCAAAGTGTATGAATGAAATTAGTAATGAAAATATAGAGGCATTTTCCTGATCTGATAGCGATAAATCATTTTAGATGCGGCAATACAGTAAACAGTTTAGCTTGAGTGTTATCACATAAGCCTATATTGTCCCACTTCTAGGACATGGGCTTCCTTTCTGCGAGAGGGAGTGGGCCGTAATCCACACCGTGGCCCCGTGCGCGTTGGTGAAAGAGAACATACTACGGTTCTAGGACATACCGGTTTTCTCACGTTGTTTTCCTTCACCGTTTTAAGAGCAGTGATGAGGAACTAAAACAAAGTCTGCCTGAGTTTGAACTCCTGACTTGACACGTAAGTCGATGGCGAAACTACTAGGCCACCACTGCTTTGCGCGTTAGCTGTTTACCAAACACAGGGCTAGACTTGCCACTTGCACATTTACATGGTACGTTTTTGTCACTATAAAGCTCAGAAAGTATAAGTAGCACTCACATTAACATCTCCTTCCTGCTCTATCTCCCTTAGTTTCCGTCTGTCGGCGATCCTCTCGCTCATCTTGTTGGCGTCCACAATAGCCTTCAGTAGGCCTTCGCCCTCGCCCCTTAGGGCAGGACCCAGACACTCCGGCCGACGGATCAGGAGACGGATAACTAGATTCGCATTTTCTTCTACGCTTTCGCCATTTACCTGGGTAGAAAAGAGTTTTGATTATTTTTGATACAATCAATGTTTTCACCACTTATGAGTTTTCTTTCGACATCCCGATGTGAATAATTTTTGAATTCAAGAAAACTAGTAATCCTATCACACATTAAGGTCCGTAGTTTCGGCCGAAGTTAAGGGCGTTTTCTCCTCCGCATCACCTATGGACATAATATTAGTTTGGGGCACGAGATTAGAATGAATAGCAATACGACTTGGCAGTTGCCTTACTACTCACGACGTGTTTTTGCCCAGCCCAAAAAGTAAATAAATGGGGAGTAGGGCCATTCTGAAGTATCGAACTATTTTAACGGTCCCGCATCTTCGTTGACGACTTTGAAAGTACGCCCCCTGCATTCAGTTTAGATACCACGTAAAAGCACCAAGTCAAAGATATTTAGATATCTTAAATTTGATAACATGTTTTGCTATAATAAAACACTTCCGCCTGGAGAGATCAACGTCAAAGTCAAAGAATTTATTTCAATTAGGCACTTAAAAGGCACTTTTGAACGTCAACATTTACATTTAAACGGAATTGATTCTAGTCGCCTATTCCAAAATGTAGTTTCGTATGGAGAAGAACGAGCAAGAAACTCCACCGTTACTCTTTTAAAATGTTTTACATACAATTTATCATAGTACAGTCACGAGCATTAATATGTATACAAATCGCCAAATTCAAAAGCTATTTTCTTTTAAATAGCGATTGCAACCTTGAGATAACTTGGGTATTTCATTATAGTGTGGTTTCCAAAATATTAATTTCATAATAAAATAAGATTACAATGAGTAAAAGTGGAGAAAATCACTTTTAAAAGTTGGTAAGCGTATACATATTATTGCTCGTGACTGTACATCATCAGTAGTGGATCAATGTGGGTTGTACCCAAAATGTATCGATGATGACTTGATTACAATGAAACGTATCCAAAAACAGGTTTCCACTTACCCAAACGCAGAAACGAAGGAAGTCGAGGTAGCGTTCTCCCTCCACTGGATCCCATCCAAGGTCTGGGTACCCTTTTTCTATCAACTCCGAGTTGCTTTGCAGTCCACAACGAGATAAGTATACTGCTATCTTCTCAAGGTAATGTTCTCTGGAATTTCGAGTTAATTAGGTGTTTGTTTGATATCCCAGAAAGATTTTTTCTTCAAATACAGGAAAAGTTTTTATCCAGTGCGCAAATTGTAACCATGAATTCAGCATATCATTCTAGACCCCCTAGCTCAAAAAAAATTCGCCGGATATACAAAAAAAAATCTGTTGTTCCATACATTTTGACCGCGTAGGTATTGCACTTTTCTATGAAACAGCTGATTGAATGAAGAAATTGAGCACTGTGTTTTGTCAACGCGCCGGGATATGCTCTATTGGATTCTCAAATCTCAGTTCAACACAGAGAGTTGTATTATTTTTACGTCTTTCCGCACGTGGTGTAACCGGATAACGCTGAATACCACTATTTTACTTTAAGGGGAACCTAGTCGCTGGCTCGAACTCACTGGTGACCCTGGCTAAAAAGCACGCTGTCTCACCAGGCTTCGTGTCCGATAGAGGTAGTATCAGTGATGAGCAGTTAGACGCTAGTCTACACGCACAACGTTATTGAGTGAGATGCAGGATTAGATAAAGTAAAACAGGAGCGTAAAAATTAAGAAAAGTCCTTCGGAATATCGGGTTTTATGATAAAACCACTGCGTAAATCAGTGACTAATGAAATCTATTGAACTTTGTCGGTACCGACTTGGTTTTCGAGATTTTACACTTCTTTTATAATTTAATCACGCCCAAAGTTAGGTTAAATTAGAAAGAAAAACGAATCTTTGTTGGCTCACAACTTTTTAATGGCTTTTTATTTTAGTATTCTGTTTCCGTACAAACAATATTAATAATGAGACAAAAGCATACCATGTTTAATCTTTGATGTACATTGTCAAATAGTGGAGCAAAACCCTCCCGAAGTTTGTATGGAAAACATGTGGACTAGATTCACGTTAACCGACTGCCTATCTAACCTCCAAAGTACTGGGTTACACTATGCTCTTTGACTGGTCGTCTTGACTTTCGACCTTTTTGACCACCCTTCACCTTCTGCCAAAAGTCTACGAATAACAGACAATATATTATATTCAGAACCAAATAATTCTAGTACTTACCTCAGAGCCAGCGCCAGCTCAGTATTCTCCATAAGACTAGAGTACGCCACGTCCAAGGGAGTGGATCCTCTCAGCGAGGGTCGGGACAGCAGAATGTTGGAGTTCTCCAGCAGGAAGTCGAAGTGGTCGAACATGGCCTTCTGGTTCTGTCGGCCTGTGCGGCAGAAGTAGCAGAGGAATCGGCAGCAAGCTACTACCATCTCGTGGGAAGTGTCCTGGGGAAAGGAGTTTATAAATGTAGTTAGTGAAATTTAAAAGGTACAGTCGCCAACAGGTCAAGCTATCCCAAACTGGCAATTTTTCCCAATTGAACATAAACCTTATTCCTTTGTAATAAAGTTGAAAAACTATCAAAGAAATCTGACAAATTGGGGTAGCTTGATGTGCTGGCCTCTGTACGTTGGCAATCAGCAATTTCGATAATTTGTTAAAAAAAGAACTTGCAGAAAAAAGTTCAGTGGTGCCAGAGGTCACGAGTTCTAGTCTCGTTAGCGTTGGTTGTTCTTAATTGTCTTCACTAAGTTTGTTAAATTGTAAGTATAAAGTTTGAAATGATCATAAGAAATTAAAGAAAAAAAAAATACAGGCACATGTCAAAGTTTCTTCCTGTTATATATGTCGCCGCGAAAGCGCCAACCTGTTAAGATTATAACATAATCTTATGCGTAACTATTAATTCTAACCATTTGTATGGCATCAATCAGTGCCTATTGGTTTTCTTGAGATCAATGTCATCTATTGGCCAGGTTGTAATATAAAACTCAGAGTACTGCTGGTTTAATTACTAGCTGAATAACTATAAAACTAACAACAATGTCTTAGTTAAAACTATAGTCATAATTATAAAGGAATAATGGTTTATTGTCTTTGGGCTCTTAGTTTATGATACATGGCTACCTACTGTGCCGAAAAAATGGCGCGTATTGCGAGTTTCATGGTCAATTACTGACTGTTATATTTTAATACGAAAACTAAATCAGTTTCAATCAAACTTTACAATCTATAAAGTAGCAAGATTATTTCAAACACACATTTATTTAAGAATACCTGTTCTTTGATTAAATTCCTTGAACTGCCGGAAATTTTATAAAGTAGTAATATTTGTGTTGTAAAAAGTAATGACGTTACTAATTAAACTTTCGTCTTAAACCGCCATTGCATTTGTGAATATTAGCATTGTTTAATTGTAAAAGAATTAACTGATAAGCGTTTCACCATTGTTAGTAAATTTTATAACACTAACTAAGTATTATAAAATTTACTAACAATGGTGTCCATGGAGTTTCTTGCCCGTTCATCTCCATATGAGACCTACTTTAGCTTTGGAATGGGCGCCTAGATTCAATTTTAACTCAAACTATCTGATTCGCTGTTCTATGAAAAATCCAAAGTGCGTGTAAAACATTTAAGTGAAAATAAATGGTTTGAGTTAAGTGTTGTGTGTGATTGTAAACCAATTACCCATATACCAACGAAGAAATACACAAGAAACAACAGAGACGGCATGCATTGGGTTTCCCGCCGTCTCATATATGTTCAGTGGTAATTTGGCACGAAAGTTAAATTTGACAGCGTCAGACTTGCATTATCATTATCAACAGCGCGTTTTCGTGTATGGTTAGACACCGTATTATATTTTATTGAAGTTCTATGGAAGACACATAGCCAGCCCACCTTCTCCTGCTTGTCCTCGGCGACGGGCGGCGAGGCGGGCTGCGCGTCGGATTGCGCCTGCGCACGCCTGCCGAGCGTGTTCATCATGACCGCCATCACGTTCTCGTGCACGCGGAGTACTCTGTAGGGGAAAGGTCAATGATATATTTAATATTTCTTGGTAGCTCACAATGGGCATCATAAGAAGGATTAAAGTCTCTCTAAGGGCGATGGAGAGGGCTATGCTTGAAGTTTCCCTGCGTGATCGAATCAGGAATGAAAAGATCCGCAGGAGAACCAAGGTAACCGACTTAGCCCGAAGAATTGCCAAACTTAAGTGGCAGTGGGCAGGGCACATTGCTCGCAGAACATATGGCCAATGGGGCCGAAAAGTTCTGGAGTGGCGACCGCGCACTGGAAGACGTAAAGTTGGAAGGCCTCCCACAAGGTATACCGATGACCTTGTGAGGGCCGCAGGAGTCCCATGGATGCGGGAAGCACAGAACCGGTCGAAGTGGCGGAGCTTGGGGGAGGCCTATGTCCAACAGTGGACGTCTTTCGGCTGAAATGATGATGATATTTCTTACGATAACTATAGCCTTAAGGAAGCGCCAAAGTAGCCCACAGAATGCAAATTTTCTTATGTAAGTCAGTTTTAGGTTGTTTGTTAAACAAAATATGGTTCGAGACCGTAACAAGTACCTATGTATTTACAGAGTTATAATAATATGTTGTGTATGCTCATACGCATGAGTTGATGTCCAACTGATTTCTTTGTAAAATTCAAACATTAAATTGATAAATGCGAAAGTTAGTTTGTTCATATGAAATGCGTTCACGCTAAAACGGCTAAACGGATTTGGATGACAAAGTCGCGGACAATAGCTAGTATAATTTATATTTACCTAATCAAATCTGGATGCTGGAAGAACGTATGGTTGTTGACGAGTTTCCTGTAAATAGAAAAGAAGATTATTTAATATAATATCTTTTTTAATTGTATTAAATATTGCTACAAATCTTCTATTATATTTTTTGTTTGCGAATTAAATTGAAGAAGTATTTGTCTCTTATTCATCGTCATCGCCATATATTTTAGCCAATGTGACCATAGATGCGAACGTCAAAAGATGGGGTTGCCGTTTTAACAAAGTACCTTAAACTAAGAGAGGTGCTTAGAAAATACGCTGTTTCTTACCAGAGCCTCTTCCTCATGAGTTCCTCTTCCTCCTGACTCATCTGCACAGGCAGCAGAGCTCGGATCTGACTGAGTCCCACCCACATCTCTGCCACGTCTAGTTTTGTCTTTGCGTTGATGACGTATGTCTTCTCTAAGGCGCGGATTAACTCGCCTACTGCGTCGTACTGACGGACGAGAAGACTGAAAGGAAATTATCATTACGATAGTCATAATTTTGTAAGACAATTTTTTTAGCTACCGCAGTAGATGTCGTGAAGAAAGTTTTGAGCATGAATGTCGATGGCTATATAAGTAAGGGAGACCAAAGAAACGATGGATGGACTGTGTGAATGATGATATGGTTAGAAAGGGTATGACTACGGAGATGACGACTAATAGAGAAATGTGCACGAAAAAGACATGTTGCGTCGACCCAAAATTAGTTGGTATAAGTGCAGGAGAATCATGCTAGATGGCGTAATAGGGTATTTTCCAATTCATTAAAAACTATTTTAATTTGAATATTGGGACAAAAAATGTAACAGAAACATAAATTGGTTTAAATCCATTTTCTCAACTAAAGACGATTAAATTCAAATTTATTTTGGTTGTTTCTAATTTAACGCCAAAACGCTCCTTACGATGACTTTTATCACGTGACCACACGTGACGTCAGCTTTGTGTATGTATTTCAATTTGATTTAAATCGTTTTTAATTGAGAAAATGGATTTAAATCGATATGTTAGATATTTTGTCCCAATCTTCAAATCATAACAGTTTTTAATAAATTGGAAAATACCCTATTGATATGTTTCTGAAAGATTGTCAGAATGCATAAAGAAGCTACATGAATTAATACACATAGTTGACGAGGTTTTATTTTCTAAAATTTTATTTTTTGGCATATTCTTCGACACCGACAGCTCACTTGAAACAGAGTGGTTACAAGCGGCTTTTGACATCTGCCATATTAAATTGTTAGCTATACGATATTTAAGTATGTATACCCTTCTAAATAGAACATTAAAAAAATCCGGGGCAAAAATAGACATATGTACCTACCTATCTGTTGTCTGTTGTACTCCCCAGAAAAAATCCTCAGAAATTCTGTTTGGAGTCAGAAATAGATATAGCAATAGTACAGTCTTAGAAATCACAATAAATTACCTGAACATCTCTCTGACGAGTTTAGGTGTCTCTATCTGCGATTCCTCCGCCCAGTTGACGATGGTCTGGATCAGCACCTTGCGGAACTTCTCCTCAGGAGTCTTCCTTATAGGCTCTTCTATCGCCTGAAAAATAGGTACAACAACATTTAGTATGTATAAACTAACTGTTTGCGTTTACACGAGTATTAAAAAAGATAAATCGACCGTGTCGCACCTACTTAAAAAAAATTGCGTACAAATCTTTTTGGTTTTCATTTTATTCGTGTTCTCAGCAGAATCTTGTTAATTACTTACAAAGACTGTAGGTAAATAAACTGTGTCTTCGCCAAATAAAATAAATTAAATAAACAAGTATTTATAAAATAAAAAAACCTTATATGCAAGGTGTCACATAACCCAAAAAGGTCACAGGAATTCGCGTGTAAAAAATGAATCAGTATTGTAGGGATCTCCTGAATTTATGACTAAACTAGAATTTTTTATTTTTTTTGAGAAATCATCAATTAACGCGCTGGGTGAAGCAGGAGGGCGTGTCAGACTTTTACTGAGTAAAACCCACCCGTGTTCCCACAGTAGCCTGTGTGCCAGGGGTGACGGTATCTCTTTCGAACAACCCGCACCCTAGATGAGGTTTCAGTGTCTTGTTGTCAAAAATAGTTAAACTTAGTTAATTGTAGTTACCTTAGCTTCGTCTTCTAACTCCTTAACGGTGTTAATAATGTTGTACAGTTTGCCAAACGCACCTGTCTTCACCTCTGGTTCTTGGTTCTCCTAAAACAAGAACAAACTATCTAGTAGCAAAAATAAACAAAACAAAATCCCAAGTGTATTGGGGTCGGTATCCCGTTTAACCAGCTGTATACTAGCATTTTACATGGAGCGACTGCCTATCTGACCTCCACAACTTAGATGGTGGGTAACACGATACCCCTTGGTAAGACTGGTTACTAGATTTTCGGGCTTCTGACTATCCGCAATGACTGTCAAAGATCCACGAATGACAGCCGAGAACAACGACTTAGCGAGCTTTCGAGGGACGAGGGGTCTCCGAAATGAAATGAAATGTCACGCATTCATATGCAACGCTTGCCTTTTTTTTGACAACCGACAAAAAAATTCTACGCTAGGGTGTCGAGAATCATTTGTTTTATTCATAGTTACAGTTTGTGCGTCGATATACATGCCAAACTGTATAGTGCTGATATCTTTAAAATGTTAAGACCCTTAAGAGGCCGTACACCAAAATTTTGTGGATTTCGCTTATTTACTTGATTTGAAATACGTTCTTTTGCAGTTAAAATACTGCATTTCCATAACTTTAACGCACAACTTAACTGTCTTCTTCCTTTCAAAGTAAAACACAGCAATGATGCTAAACGGCAAGATATGGTGGTAGTAATTCTTCGGACGAGCTCCTTTGCATGGAACTCGTAAGTACGACAAAAATACCGTAATAAAGTTATGAATACAATAACAAAGAAGTGAATCAAGCAAGCGTCGACAAGCGTTGATTTAACCATGATCGATCGGTTTGTAAATACTTGGCCAGGAGACCCTCCTCTTTTTACATTGAAAGTAATATGGTAAAATTGCTTGTTTGTAAGAAGTCTCTGGAAATACTAATTGCTATTGTCTGATGATTTAAAAAATTCTTTCACTGGTCCAAGTCAAAGCATTTATTTCACTTAGGCACTTTTGAACGTCAACATTTACATTAAAATAGAATTGGTTCTAGTCGCCCATTCCAAAATGTAGTTTCGTATGGAGAAGAATGGGCAATGTTTTAAGTACAATATTTAACTTAGTACATTCATTATATAATTATGTATGAAAACGATGCACAATAAAATTACCATACCAAAATAGGTAAAAAGAATGCAATTGAAACAATACAGATAAATTAATTTTATGATATACATTTTTCACTGGTAGGAAGTTACTCTATCACCGAGTGCCATAGCATATTTTATACGGTTTAGTTAACTTCCAGTTGGACGGAAATCGCAGGCAGAACGTGGTTCTGTATAAAAAGCATTATTGTAAAACAGGCTGTGCGCACTATTTTGCTTTTTTGATCGGCAAAAACGACAAAAACTAGTTTTTTTTAAATTGCTTCCTTAGTGCTCATCATCATCATTTCAGCCAAAAGACGTCCACTGCTGGAAATAGGCCTCCCCAAAAAGGGGGTTTTGTCATAATCACCACGCTTGGCAGGCGGTTTGGCGATCGCAGCATGGTGGTAAAATGCATAGAGAACGCTGCTGCCCATTCTCTAGTAAGTCCCTTAGTCGCCTTCTACGACACCCACTGGAAGAAATGGGATGGTGCTATTCTTTTACGTCCGGCACCACACGGAACCTTAGTGCTCACTTTAATTTTTAGGCTTTGGATTGTCTGTCAGTGAATGTATTTTTTTTAATGGAAAATCTATAGTTACCGATCCATCGGGTTCCTGTAGCGCGTGTAGCGACACATGCGCCATGAGGCTCTCGTGGAAGTACATCATGCGCGCGATCAGCTCCTCGCCGCATGGACAGTTGTCCTTGTCTTCAGATTCTTCCATGTGCTTGAAACCTAAAGCAAAATGAGTTTAATTTTGACTTTTTTATTTTATTATACTGACCACCGTTTTTATAATTAGCGCCTACTTTCTTTAGATTGATGAGCATAAAATGTGCAAAATAAGCGTGTGCATTAGGAGGGACTCCCGTCACTAACAAAGTATTTAATAGAAAGAGACATGGAGAAAGAAAGTCCTATAGAGCGGGCATAGGGCCTGGTAGAAATCGTCACATAAGGACAAATCCTTCGTGACGATTTAACTTCGTTCCGAAACTCCAACTTTTGACCTCTTTATTTTAAAGTTATTTTCGATTGGTAAATTAAAGTTCAGAATCAAAATGATGAGAGTACATTCTTATTTTGGATCTAAAAAAAAGAAAGAAAGAAAATACATTTATTTAGCACAGAATAAAAAGGTACACAATATATCTACAACAAAAAATAAAGTTAAAAATTAAAACAAACAAATACAAAATCATTTTACTATTTTGTAAGCATAGAGTAAAAAACAAAAAGTGTAACGTGCGTGAATGTGTGCAATCTGTCTTGGATAGATCAACTATAAATAATAAACTTACTAAGTATAGCATTCATCTGTTCTCTGGGCGGACAACGGAACTCCCTGGTCTTCTTAGCAGCAACCGCGCTTGGTAAGTCCGACTGCTTGATTTCTGTGTAACGTCTGAAAAACAATGTTTTATTATTATTAATATTTTATTCATTTACTATTAACACATACAATTGTTTTAATAGGTTGGAAACCCAATACAGCAATGTAGTCATAATTTTCCCACTTAGAGACGTTACCCAAAAACGAATCCAGTGCCACCACCAACAAAAAATAAATATTTTTATCTGTCCTGACTGACAGTGTACAATCAAATGAAAATAATAAATACAAATGATTAAGTACAGTTTACACAGGACAATGCGTTAAGTGTCACCCTCTGGAATTCCGCCACAGAGCAAGTATAGATATCCAATCGCAGAGATACGCTGTAAGTATTAATCCATGAACAATCAGTCTGCATAGCCTATTCCAACTATAATGGGGTCGATTTCTTAATTAACCTCATGCAGCTGAACACTAGTATTTTACATCACATATACATCATGTATATAATTATTTAATTATAAGTATATATTTAACATTAATAAAAATAAAGTTTATTTGGAACAACTTAAGCTTACAATAATTTACAAAGGAAAACGAAGATAGCCACAAAAGTAAAATACTGTGGCGCAGCTATCAACGCCCAATCCAAAAAAAATATATACACAAATACATTGTTCCAGACAAGACAAAAAAGAAGAAAAATGTCAAAGAAAGTTAATTAATTGAGGTTTTTTTTTAGAGGCAATAGAAAACAGAAAATACTCTATTTGGAGGTTACTATGAGTATAAGTGAAGAGTGGAGGTGGGGCGAAGTGAATATGTGTGTGTATGTGTGTGTGTGTGTGTGTGCGCGTGAGTTTACCGTGTAATGTAATATTTACAATGAAAACAGTAAATGATTAAATCGTTCGGATTTATCGATGATTAAATATTCATAATATATAGGTTCCGTATGTTGCCGGACGTAAAGAATAGCACCATCCCATTTCTTCCCGTGGGTGTCGTGGAAGGTGACTAAGGGACTTACTAGAGAATGGGCAGCAGCGTTCTCTATGCATTTTACCACCATACTGCGATCGCCAACCCGCCTGCCAAGCGTGGCGATTATGGCAAACCCGCCTTTTGGGGGAGGCCTATGTCCAGCAGTGGACGTCTTTCGGTTGAAATGATGATGATGAATATGTAGGTATAATCAGGGCCTTAATAACATTGTTTTGTGTTTTATTTATAGTTTAAGGTTTTATAAGCTGCAATATAATAAACAAATAAATAAAAGCGTTTTTTTTTTTCAGGGAGATTAATTATTTAGCAGATTTTTTTTATTACCATATATATCGGCCTGCTCTTGACCTCGATCACGCCTGATGGAAAGCGTTTGATGATATCTATGATGGATCGAGTGTGGCCAGAAGATGCCTGTTCACTCTTGTTTAGAAGGTGGTAGGGGTTAAATGAGGAAGGGAACACCGACTAAGATTGACACACTAACACAAATTGCCGTATTAAAGCCATATGTTAAAGTACTTTCAAACAATGACAGTCATGTTTTTTAATAAACGGACAATTTGATGTTCAATTTGCTAAGGAATTGTTTTCCCTGATTTTACATTTAATTCACACATCGACAGTCCCTACGTACAATCCCATAAGTGGTAGAACTAGAACATGATCTCAGATTACAAAACAAAGGCAGGTAGACCGCGCGGAACACCAAGAGTAAGGCCAAAAAACCAAATACTAATTCGTCGCATTTTATGTAACATACAATGCGACGCTTTAGTATTTGTTTTTTTTTTGTTGTTTAGATTATAAAAACAAAGGCAGATAGACCGTGTGGAACACCCAAGAGTCAAAAAACAAATAATAAACACTCGCATTATTTGCAATGCGGTGCTTCAGTATTTGGTTTTTTGGCTTCACTCTTGGTGTTCCGCGCGGTCTATCTGCCTTTGTTTTATAATCTGAGAACATGATATGTTACACGCGTTTGAAACTTTGAAGCGCTCTCCTGTAAAATTTGTCATTTGTAGTTAGGGGATTAAACGTAGGGACCGTCGACATGATATTATAATATAAAAAAATATATTGTAGTTATGATATGTAGTCACGAGCAATAATATGTATACACTTACCAACTTTTAAAAGTGATTTTCTCTTCTTTTACTCATTGTAATCTTATTTTATGAAAATAATATTTTAGAACCCACACCATAATGTTATACCTAAGTTATCTCAAGGTTGCAATCGCTATTTAAAAGAAAATCGCTTTTGAATTTGGCGATGTGTATACATATTAATGCTCGTGACTGTACCTATGGTGATTATTTAAAATCGAATAAAAATAGATTTTACCTGAGCTGATCTGTCTGTAGATCTCCGACGAAGTCATGCGCGAAGGCGATAATTGCCTCAACCCTGTGTCTCAGTTGTATATCGTTGAGATGTTGCAGTAGGTAGCACATCTGTAGCTTTGCGCCCTCCGCCATCTTCATGTGGAGGAGACCTTTGCGGTGTTCGTCTTTACCCTCTGAATTAATTAAAAGGAAGACTCAGTTAGAAATGTTGTTTTATTCGTTGATTTTAAGCTCTCTAAGAATAAATGACTCAATCTTAAAGAAGTCGAAGTAATGTATATGCCAGAAATGCAGTACTATAAATGTTCTATCACCATTAACTGGTATACAAAAGATTTCAAACAATTGAGTTAGTCTAATACCTTTAAACGAGCAATTCTTGTATATATGTTCTGAATCTCGGAAACGGCTCCAACGATTTTCATCAAATTTAGTATGCAAGGGGTTTCGTGGGCGATAAATCGATCTAGCTAGGTTTCATTTTTAGAAAACTTCAAACCAAAAATAAAACCGAGCAAAGCTCGGTAATACCAGATATAAAGGATGAAATAAACTGTAAACTTCGAGCATAATATTTTTTTTTGTTAAAATGTTTGACGAATCACCAAAAGTTTTTCAGATACGTATCACAATACATTTAAATAGTCCTTTCAATACTGTCATATCAAGTTCTTATAAAAAATATACCTTTATCAAAGGAAGGGTCCCATGTCTCAGGGTTGGTCATGATGAGTAGTTTCTCCACATCTTCGTCACGCATCATACCGACCAATAGCAGGCGGTCGACCAGCTTTATCAGGGGCCTGTAATATACAAATATGATATAGATCAAAATGTATGTAGGGTACAGACAGATTGATTTGACGATCATTAACATAATATTTTTTGAGAAGATCGTCGAAATCTCAGACAATGGTTTTTAATCGCCTAGAATATCATGTTGTTTTAAATCAAACAAAAGAAGCATTGAAAATTGCATTATTAACATTAACAATGTTCAGGGAGAATATTACGCAAAGTTCATTTCTACACGAATAATAATTACTTGTTTACAACAATAATAAAAGAAAAGTCCTGACTGACTGACTGACTCATAAACGCCCAGCCCAAACTTTTGGACCTAGAAAGCTGAAATTTTGCACAGAGATTCCCTTTAAAATGTAGACAAGGAATAAGGAAGGGTTTTTCGAAATTCAACCCCTAAGGGAACTCCCTTCGCGCGGAATTTTCATCCCGTATTAAACTAAATACGGGATGAAAATTCCGCGCGAGCGAAGCCGTTGGCAAAAGCTAGTCAGTTAAAACTATCAAGGAAGTAGAAAACAAATCTTTTACAGTACTCAGTAATTCGTAAAGACCTTGCGGGTTTGATGACGACCCACTCTCTTACACAGAGAAGAGGTCTGTCTCTCAACCAATGTCCAGTACCCGGCGATAAATATTGCACATCGACCTTTGGAAAGAGACAATCGGCTGATTTCGGCTTCGTAGAGCGTTATCTCTGTCGCACGAAATACAAACATCCCGTATCTATTAGGAGCTGTTAAAACAATTATGATTTGCTTCTTTTTATAACATACACCAATTTTTCTATAAGTGATGGCTTTAGACTGGGGTAAAATAAAAGGCCATAGACACCAATGCCATAGTACAACTTTAAATTATTTAAATTTGGGGGTGTTAACAACTCTAAATATATATTTTGAACTGGACGCGACCGCACTCTATCGCACTTGAACAATGACTGACAAAACGTCACATAGGTAGTGTGCGACAGAGATAACGCTCTACGAAGCTGAAATTATCCGATTGTCTCTTTCCAAAGGTCGATGTACAATATTTATCGCCGGGTACTGTAGGTTCATTTTGTTATATGTTATACTCACAGGAACAAGTTTTCATTGCTGCCTCCCACAGGATCTCGGTTGTGGACCTGGTTGGTTTCTACGGCTTCTGCTAACGCCTGCATCACGAACTCACGAACCACTTCTAAGGGGAAGTACGGTGAGTATAGGTTGCTAATTTCTGTTATGCTTTCACTGTAAAGAGAAAAGAAAAAATAATCAATATTAACATTATAATTACATATTTTTTTTTTTACCTCAAACATTGGTCTTATGATTCGTTATCGGAAGTATTAATAAGGGAACCTGGCACTCCCAAATGATTAATAGTTACGACCTGTAAATTAAATTGCAACATGAATGCTTCGTTAGCTATACCAAGCTAACTGATGGGGTTCGCAAGGGCCGATGCCTGCCAGGTATGCGGTGTGTTCGAAAGACATACCGTGGCACCTGGCACATGCAACTGAAGGAACACGGGTGGGTTCTACTCAGTAAAACTCTGACACACCCTCCTGCTCCACCCAGAGCGGGAGAAGTTATTTGATGATGTCTCACCAAAAAAAAAAAACCTATACTATAGAGTTATGCTGAGCTATCATATCAGCCGAAAGACGTCCACTGCTGGACATAGGCCTCCCCCAGGCTCCTCCACTTCGACCGGTCCTGTGCTTCCCACATCCAGCGGATACCCGCGGCCTTCACAAGGTCATCGGTCCACCTTGTGGGAGGCCTTCCTACTCTACGTCTTCCGGTCTCTACGTCTCTACGTCTTCTGCTGAGCTATACTCACGCTATATCAGTCATCTTCATCTGAGGACGCACACTCTCCGTCTGCAAGGACCGCAGACTATGTCCCATATCGGGGTCCTCGTACAAACACTTCAGTTCTGGTCCTAATGGTATTACGAACTCGTTCTTACACGCCTCCCTGCGATAAACACAAAAATAAGATTATGATCGCGTATAATTTTTTGTTTTAAAGGTGACCAAAGTCGTTAAATGTAGTGGTTTTTGTCTGCCTCTACAGGGAACCTAGTACGCTTTGGAATGGGCAACTATCTTCATCTAAATGACTGATCGACCCCTTGACAATTCAAAAGTGCCCGTAATTGGTTTGTTTTGAGGTTGAATTTCACATGACGAAATGTTATTGCAAGAGTTGTCTTAGCTCCGCATCATTTTAATTTTGGTATCCTGCTTTGATCATTGGTTCTCTAAGCATAGTAGGTTCTTAAAATAGATGAAATGTTTATTGTACCCCAAGGTCAAGGTACCCCAATCTATAAAATTTCTTTGATAGTTTTTCAACTTTATTACAAAAGAATAAGGTTCATGTTCAATTGGGAAAATTTGACAGTTTGGGATAACTTAATGTGCTGGCGTCTGTACTGGTCGAACTGAATTATCTACTTGAAATGGTCCTTTACTAAGAGCAAATCATAAGATAAGATGTTGTTTTAACACAATGCAAAAAAAGTTTGTATGTACTTACATAGTAGTTGCGTGCGACTCAAGATGCAAGGCAATGAGTAGATCGTAGAAGCCTTGCCGCAGTGGACCTGACATGTACTGCGACTGGATCGCGTAGAGGAGTTGTTTCTGGTCTACGTGAGTGCATAGAGCGTGGGCAGCCCTGAAATTATAATAAACCGTAAATTTTTTATTCAACTTCTGAAAATAGACTGATTTATTTAAAACTGTGCATCGGTTACATAATTAATTAATATGCGGATAGTAATTTTCGAACCGACGAAAAAACGGAGGAGATTACTCAATTCGACGCGTATATATATTTTTTTTTTTATGTATGACCACGCATAACTTTTTCCAGAGTAGTCCGATTTTGATAATTCTTTTTTTATTGGAAAGGGTATACCTCGAAGTTGGTCCCATATAAATTTCGAAGAAAAATTCCAACCCTAAGGGTAAGAAAACAGGGGATGATTGATTGTTTACTCACAGATTTTAATACTGAGTCGTGTATTAAATCAAAAATTAAGCATGTAGTAATTAGTAGATTATAGCCACAAAAAATTATAAAATAAAAACTTTTTAATAAAAAAATTAAACCGCCGAAAAACCGAAAAATAAAAAATAATAAACTAGCTTTGTCCAACCCCAATAAATAAGTTCGGAAGTCGGTGACTTTGGATATGTATTTGATTATATGTCACCGCCTTCCGAACTAAGTTATTGGGGTTGGACAAAGCTAGTTTATTATTTTTTATTTTTCGGTTTTTCGGCGGTTTAATTTTTTTTTTTAAAGTTTTTTTACTTTATTTTATCAAAATAATACAGCGGTAATCGGACTATGACTTTTTACCTGTGACACATTGTTTCTGGTCCTTCGTTGTTAATAATAAATAAGGACTTACCTATAATTACTCTGGTAACACAACGCAGCATACAACGTCAGCGTGTGAGAGTGGAAACTAAGAAGCTTGTCCATTTCTATAAGCTCCAAAATATCTATGCAACGATCTTCCTCTGTGAACAAAAGAATATAAATTGACTATGAAGAACAGTTATAATTTATCCATAATTAAGTTAGAAAAGGCAAGAAGGTATATAAAGTGTAATTTAAGAAGAAAGAGAAAAACAACCAACAGACGAGTGAAAAACACAAGTAGGTAAACATTTTTAAATTTCCCCCCATACCAGGTCTTTTCCTCTATCACAAACACTTAAGGTGAATCTAGTCGACATTTTTTCCATACTAACTTCGGGAGTGAATTACTCCACTGTTCAAAAAATTTCATCAAAAATTAAACATGGTGTAATTTCGTCTCATTATTAATATTGTCTGTACGGAAACAATACTAAAATGAAAAGCTATGGAAAAGTTATGAGCCACCAAAGATTCGTTTTTCTTGCTAATTATACCTAACTTTGGGCGTATTTAAGTAATAAAAGAAGTGTAAATAATTCCAATTTATTAGAAACTATTTTAATTTGTAGATTGGGACGAATTAAGTATCAGAAAAATAAAAATAAATTGATTTACATCCATTCTCTCAATTAAAAGTTATTTAAATCAAACATATTTTTCGTCGTTTTGAATTTACCGCCAAAACGCTCCTTACGGTTACTTTTTTATCAGGTGACCATGTGATGTCAACTTTGTGTAAACTAAAGTAGTTGTAAACAAGTGAATGTCGAGTTTATAATTAACAAGATTTTTAATGGATAGAAAGTAGTATTACTGGCGTGCGGTGCCTCTGTGCACAAATACTTCTAAAACTGCGCCACACAAAGTATTTTTACCGATGCCGTTTACACAAATCTGACGTCACGTGTGGTCACGTGATAAAAACAAAGTTCAACTATCGAAAAGTTGAATAAACTTTATTGGATTTTCTTTCTTTCTTTTAAAAACGTTGCGCCACACTAGGAGTTTCTTCCTGTATCGTGGCTGCGTTTACAAACATAGAATCTCACAAACACCCAGACCCGGAACAATTACTTGCAGATCATACAAATATTTGATCCGTGCGGAGATCGAACCCGCGACACGCTGCGCAGCAGTCGATCGCTCAGCCATTACGCTAACCGTGTCGTCCGTCGATATTCATATATGCAGTGGTTTTTCATAAAACCCGATCTTACGAAGGACTTTTAATCATTTTTTACGTGCATGTTTTACTATAAATGATCCTGCATCTCACTCAATAACGTTGTGAGTGTAGACTAGCATCTAATAGCTCATCACTGATACTACCTCTGTCGGACACGATGACTGGTGAGACAGCGTGCTTTTTAGTCAGGCCCACCAGTGAGTTCGAGCCAGCGACTAGATTCCCCTTAATCTCAAATTCTAATCAGCCAGATCTGGAACCACTAGCTCTACAAAAGTCACAGTTTGCTCCGTGTGAGTATTGAACCTGCTGTAGTGTTCCTAACGCTGGCACACAGCCCTCCTCTCTTCAAGAGGGAGGGGGCTACAATCTACCACGCGGGCCCAGTGCGGGTTGCATGTCACATGTCTTCGAGTTTTTGGTTTTAGGACATATTTTAGGATAGGATGTTTTTTCCTTTAAAGTTTTAAGAGCAGAAGTGCCAATATAAAATAGATGGAAAAATAAGTGAATTACCTGGTATATGTAAAGCCAGCATAGAAACTGCATCTTCACACAGCATGGACCAACCACGGATGTCTGATAACTTGAGGGCATGTACTTGCAGAGATTGATTTGGAACCTGAAAAAAAAAAGAATATCGTTTTAAATAATAAAAAAAAACTGTTTATACAGACGCCAGCACATCAAGCAAACTCAAATTTTCCCGATTGAACATGTACCTTGTCCTTATGTGATAAAGATGTAAATCTATCAAATAAATTTGACAGATTGGGGTACTTTGATATGCTGGCGTCTGTACCCATTCAGAGATATTTAATTTATACCAAAGTATACCAAATGTTTACAAGTTTCGTCATTAAAACAGTAGCTTAGAATATGGATTAATAATAATCATAGTAATCAGACCAATTTTGTGTTCTACAACTTGGTTCAATAAATATTGATAAATGTTAGATGTAATTCATAAGGACAGTATTTTTTCAACGTTACTTACGCAAAAATCGCAATGGAATGTGGGTGTAATATAAGTATATTACACCCACATTCCATTTGCCTAACTCTTCGGGGTTACAGTCGTGATGTAACATAAATGCTGCATTTATTCAGAATTAAAATAATATATACGTAAATAACAACGAATACCTTATTACTTATACTTATTTTGTAGAAGAAAAATGTCTCCAATAATTTCTTGAGACTTATGTCGCGATCCGAAATTCAACAAAAGTGATAATATCGCGAACCCGACCAAATTGAATAGTCAAAAAATTTAAGAGCCATCAGATCATTAGTACTGATTTTTATTTTGGTTGGCTTCGCGATATTTTCACTTTTGTTGAATTTCGGAATGCGACATTAGACTCAACAATCTCACAAACTTGTGTGAAGTCCTAATGATTATGTAGTCCAAAATGTTCTTTAAGACACTCACCCTAGCCCATTGATGCGGCTTCAAGCACTGCACCTTCAGCCTGGGCGGGAACTGCGGTATAACGTGCTTGTCACTCGTCGGCAGTACTGCAGCAGACAGCGGCAGGCTGGTGGCAGACCTGCCCAGTTCTATCTGCAGGATCTCCTTGGATGTGGCTTCTACGAAGATCGCGGGGAAGAGTTTTGTTTCTGGCTCCATCTGGGAAAGGGGGTGGTAAAGTCATGGCTGTCAAAAGACCCAGAAGGTTGTGGCAACATGCGGTTGAAAGCAACCACTCAGTTCTCAGTGTAGCTATAATATGTTCAAACAAGTTTTCTTGCAATCAGAAACCTAAAAATCTTAATCAGCAGAACATCAGTAGATAAAGAAACGCTAACAAGTTACATAGATAAAATTTCTAAGAAGCTAGTTCAACTCTGTAACAACGTAGTTGCAAGAAAACTTTAAGATAACAACACCGTAGACTTATGATATGAACATTTCTGCTTGTTTCCGAATGAAAGTAGTTAAAATACTTTGGTCTACAAGCTAATTAATAAAATTCTGCTTTGGCAATTTGCGCTCACCTTAAACTTAAAGCTAGTATCCTTCCCCTCGCATGTGAAGGACACTGTTCCTGTCGAGGTATCCACCGAGCATCCGATGAACATGCCCTGTGAAGCACCCTTAGCTGTGGCTTCGGCCATCACTTCGTTGTACAGCTCGTCGGCGCGAACCATGTAGCATGACTGGCGGTTTACGCTGGAAGGAAATAATTAGCTTAAAATATGAAAATTTTTCAGATCTTTCGTATATTCACGCGAAAGATGGAGAAGATTGGAAAAAAATTGGCTAACTATAAAGTGGTTACATGAAATCTTCCAATTACTCAGTTTTCGATTGAAAATTCGATTCATAATGAAACGGAATACTAATAGTCAGTCAAAATAATCCAAAAAAAAATTACGAGGTGCAAATTCCTTGTCAAGCCAGGACCCTAATTGCGTAACTCACGATTCATCATAATCTGTATCGTTTTGAAACGGATTGTTAAACCATTGCTTCATATGTTCGAGAAATGTGTCTGTTCGACAACATAAATAACGCAATGAATATTGTTTAACTGTGAAGACGAAACCAATTATGATCAATCGTGAGTTACGCAATTAGGGTGCTGGTCTGTATATGCAATTATTATCCATGGTTTATCTCATAATTTTTTTTTTAAACAGTTCAATGCTTGGTCCATCTGCGGAATTGAGGATGAAATTGAATAGGTTCGCCAAATTGTAATATATATATCTACGTGTCGTGAATCATATCTTAAAAGCACTTTCAGCAGATTATGTTTGGTAACTTTATTGACATTATAAACTTACAAACCCCAATTGTATCAACTTAAGGAAGAATAATCGCCACTTACTTCTCAATAACCCTGTCGTAATCATCGGTGATGATGACGGATGACTTGGTGACCTTGCTCTGGTTGAAGTCTTTGGAATGAAGGTGGTACTGCGTCGTCACCCAACCGATGTATACGTGTGTAGGGTCCTGACCAGGGTATATTCTGGAAAAGAATTGTGTGTGTGTAGTAAACCAGAAGAATGGGTTTTTAAGTCAGTTCAATTTAAAAGTAATACAGTACAGCCAAAATGCGTTCAACACACCTCCACGATTGCGAGCACTTATGCCTTAGTTCAATGTTATTAGCAGAATACTACAACACTGCTCAGACATAGATTTTCAAGGGCATCTAAGTCAAGTATTGGTCCTGTTTTTCTTTATTTGGGTTGGGATTGCAAATTTTGGATATTTTAAATCAATTTCAGCGCCTATTCTACGCTTCTAAGTCATTTACATTTATGTCTTTCTCATACTTTAGCCTGGAGTATGATTAAATTATAACATACTAGTTTCCACCCGCAGCTTCGCCTGCGTGGAAGTCGGAAATTATCCCCCGGTAACATACTACCGGGATGGTCGTTTTTGCGTGAAAGAGTAAGAAACGTCCATATATACATCCATACATCCAAACATACTTTCACGTTTATAATATTAATAAGGATTTATAATAATTTATAATAGGGACGTAAATATGAAACATTTGCCACTCTAATAAATTAGAAATCTAATTAAAATACTCAACTTACCTGACTCCATAAAAGTATTCATTGATAAGCTTCAAACACTCGGAGTCAAAGATCTCGTTGCCCACCGTCTCGGTCGCCGACTGCGCGAGAGTGCTTGTCGTCATCTGTTTGCGGTCTTGAGTCGGCGTCGCCATCTGAGCGTTGGACTGTGACGTCAGACGTCCGGAGTAGAGAAGAGTGGGGAAGAAAGAGATATTAGAGAATGGAAAGAGAAGAAGTATAGTGGTCGTAAGCATCTAGGTCGTTTACACTAGGGTAGGTAAACGCTAAGAGTGGAAGTAAACAGCAATAGGGTTTATATCTAGAAGACCTGTTAAAATTCTTAAATATTTATTTATTTTGTACAAGTTCCCTGCAATTTCGTTTGCATGTATTTTGCATTTAATTTTCCTTTTCATTTTAAAAACAAACATCCAAGATGAAAAGTAGTCTTCGTCCTCTTCCTGGTCCAAAGCTACCCGTCTGTCATATTTCATTACTATCAGTTCTGTGGTTTTTGTGTGAAAAGCCAACGGATAGTGAGGGCACTTTCGCATTTATTTAATAAAATATCGATGTTAGCATTGCTGGCAGGCAGGTAATTTGCCTGCCAGCAATGCTGTACCAAGTATACGTATGTAGATAAGACGGATTGAAGAGATTATTTTTGGATCTTTCTTGGTCTCTCATGAAGTTGTATAATTACTATAAATACATTAGTATTGAATAGGAAGCTGAAACAACCCTCTAGACTGACTTATAAAATAAAATAAAAATAGTAATAAGTTAGAATAAAAACCAATGAAATCGATGCTTGTTAGTATAAGACAGGGTTTTACGATAGGACTTACATTCAGACCAACTTGGCTTCCATACAAGTTGCCCCTGCTAGGTCGCGCGTTCATGCCGTTATATCTTTGATTGGCCTTGTGAGAAATTAACAAAAACATAATGAAAAGTAACAAAAATGAACAAATATTAAAATAATGTGAAAGGACTGAAGGACCAAAAAACATTCTGCGAAATATTTGGTCCTTTTGTACAAAGGTAATGCCTTGTGAATAACTCATGGTTTTTACAAGTAGCAGTTAATTTATTACGAAAATCATGAGATAGTTACAGAAATTGATTAATAAATGACAAGGCCTAGATTTCAATTAAAAAAAATAACGAAACAAAACAATGGAATAATTAAAATCTTAGGTAGGTAGTTAATAACAAAAAAATAAAAATTAGGAAATTTTACATTTAGTTAAACAAAACATCGACATTTTCAAATCATTTTTTTCATAGTAAAATCTACATTCTCATTTGAATAACATATTCCAACCACAAACTCTCCATTGAAAACAAAATGCAAAATGAAATTTAACTCACAGCAACAGAGTTCATGCATACCTGTGATACTTTGATCTGAGGGTTTGGCCGCCTTGGTCCACGTTCAGGCGATACTTCGGTATCACTGAAAGGATCTGGGGTCTTGGATTTACGAGTCTTGGCACGGTCGTTACTTTCACCACGCTTGCTTCTGAAGAACCTGGGTTTGGAAGACAATAATTAATGTCAAGTATTAACTACGACCTAAGTGCGATAACTCTTAAGCAAATAGACTCTATAGCATCGTTGCTGATGTCATTATCCCTTACCAAAGGTGTGTCAACGTTGCAAGGTATGTAGGTGAATTATGTACGGTCACTAATAAAAAGATAACCTGGGTCGTCGGATATAGTTGAATTATCGTTTTCGAAATAAATCTAATTTAATTAATAAAAAACAAACAGGTCAAAATCAAAAGTCATTCATTCAAACTAGGCTGAGAGTCGGCACTTTTGGAAGGTCAAAATTACATAAGACAGTCCCCCAAAATGCCCGCCCTTCACCACTTCCTAGTGCTTTAGCTGGGAAAAAGAAATGGCGCAACAAACTCCCCAGCAGTACAACTTTCTGTTAAGTTAGAAGAACTTGATTATGTACAATAATAAAATAATGATTTATACAGTCTTATAAAATAAAAAATATATATGAAGTAACTCATACAACCTGTCAGAAGGTAAGCTAATTGTGGTGAAAGAACACAAACACTGTCTTGAGTTAATCACAGCGACCAACTATTCTTATCGTTTAAGTAGTCGTTAATAGAATAGTATGCCTTAGAACAAAGGTTGGATTTTACTTTAGCTTCAAACGCATTCAAATGTGAATCTAACAAAGAAGAGGGAAGATTGTTATAAAAGGTTATACCAAGCCCAACAAAATAGGCCTTGACAGGTGATTTGTCAAATTAAATTTTAGTTGAACTTCAACTATATCCGAAGATCCTCGTTACTTACCTCTCTTGGTGACTGTATAGACAGTAGGTAAGTTCAAAGAAACCGTTTAAAAATGTGTAAATTCTTCATTAAAATCGAAGCAAATATAGATTGAATAGGTCCGAACAAACAGTACCTATGTAACTACAAAAAGAAGCATTTCGATCTGCAATAAATGTTAACAAATAACTTACTTGAATGGCGACCGTCCTCTCTTATCTTTCTTATCATCAGGAGTCAAGCTCTGCGCTCCCAACTCATACTTCGCCATCTCTGCTTCACTTGTGGACCGGTGCATGCCGTTCACTTGACCTGTATCAACAACTACACTTTAGGGCACTCATAAATGAAATTTAGGTCGAAGGACCAATTTTTGTTTAATTTTTATTAAGCTTCAGTGAATCCAAAGGTTTTTAGCATGTGAATTATTTTTTAGAATTATTATTTCTGTTATTACAGCAGTAAAGGCTTCGCACTAATCAATTGAAAGAGCTCGAAATGAGTGTCGATAATATTGCGACACGATTTTTTTCGCGCACTGTATTATCTACTTTCGACCGTGAGTCGAGCATTGAGAATTCAGTACACGAAGCAATATCTCCGCAATATTTTTACGGCCGTGCGACGCTATCAACTTAGCTAAAGGGTTAGTAATTTCGCTACGACAAGAACCTTCTTTCCTGCCGACAAACGAACAGAAGAAGTATGCTGTGAAACCCTGGTGCCTTGTTTGCTATTGATGCTGGGGCCTACTCTCGAAATACGTCAACGAAGATCCCGTCCGAAAGTAAATAGAAACTTGTGAGTGAACCCTACTCCCAATTAATTAAGTTTTTCAGACGGGCAATTATACTTTAGGGGTATGAGGAACAGGGTGTAAAGTTCACTCATACTTATGATGGTAAAGGAGGATTCTCCGACCAGACGGGTATTGTGTCTGGTCCGGGCAACTGCCCGACAGTTGATGTCGGGATTTTGTATACGTTCGAGTGTCGTGGTAAACTCTGATTGCGCGATGTAGAATTGCTTAGATAGTTCGCCTGTTGCATTGTAGATGGCGCCACTTTTCTTTTTGCGTTTTCTTTTTATTGTTGCGAAGCATTTTTGTTTGTAGTGCCGCTACAATACATCATTTTGTCAATCATTCTTAGGTTGGGCCCCAATGTAATCTTATGTCCGCATATGATAAAGATTAGGGATCGCCCGTATCTTCAGCCGAAACTAAGGATTGCGTGCTTTGGGAATATACCTCCTGGTTAAAGACGTGAAGAAACCTAGTGTGTTAGATCTACGAATATTTGTATATTTACTGAAGAAGGCAGTCAAAGCGATACAGCCTAGCAAACCAACACAGTGCTCAAGTGAAGAAGTGATGTAATTATTTATATTTTGTATAATTGTTTTAGTTATGTCTTAAACCCATCAATCATTTTAGTCAGAAGCCTCCATGTGTTTTATTTTTGTTATGAAAAATGCTATGTGCTTGTATTTGAGAACTTACTTCATTGATTGATTGTTGTACTTTTTTATAATACTAGCTTTTGCCAGCGGCTTCGCCCGCGCGGAACTTTCATCCCCAATTTAACTCACTTAGGGGTTGAATTTCGAAAAATCCTTCCTTATTCCTTGTCTACATTATAAAGGGAACCTCTGTGCAAAATTTCAGCTTTCTAGGTCCAAGGGTTTGGGCTGGGCGTTGATGAGTCAGTCAGTCAGTCAGTCAGGACGTCTCTTTTATTTATATAGATTATCAAGACGCAGCGTTTAATTTAGAACTTACATAAATACATAAATTCACGCCTTCATCACATGGGGGTAGGAAGAAACTACAGAACACCACCTGCTACGACATTTACATACTCCTTTTGCCTCGCTCACGTAAATACATCTTGTCATAAACGCACGGCGGCTGCGAATAATACCTGATTTTTCTCAAGAATATCACCAGTAACGCCACTATATCCCCTGATTTAAGTGGAAACGCCCACCTAGGGCGTTTCCACTTAAATCTACCTTGTAAATCCCTTTTCTTAGTCGCCTTTCATACATCCTCTCAACATGAACAAGCCATCTAAGTATACTCTTTACAATTTTTGTCTCCACATCTTTTAAACTGCACCGTGGTCATCCCAGATCATTATTCAGCCTATCGTTTATAGTGACATTCCCACAGCATCAATTCTAATTTCATGCTTCGTTTGTCACGCCCTACATTCACTTCCATACACAAGCGTAGGCACCGGAACACCATTGTGAACAGCCAGTCGAGCCTTCCTGGACGACAGATTGGTCACAATCGCATATTTAGCACCATTCACTTCATTTCCCGCATTTCCACATCTTCATCAATCTTTCCATTTCTTTGTTTTTTTTATTTTAAATTGTTTTTAATTATGATTTAAAAAAAAAACAGTAGTAATTTTGAAGATTATTACTGCGTTTGTTAAATCAGCGTTCTGTGTCAAGGCCTTTTACACTTACCTTACCTCAGAGCAACGGCTATGTGTACTTACTCAAAGAAAACATCACTAATGACATGACGATCATGTATTTAAGATGAAAACAAACGAGACGGCGACAAGCTCACACGAACAGTCAACACCCAGCCTTAGCGAGCACAATATACAGAAAAGCCTCGTAATAACCTGGTTGCAGATTATTGTAATTTTGTATAGAAACACCTCTCGTCATGGAGCCCTTACGTGGTGGTCTTGAAGGTTGGCGTTTGACCTTGGAACTGGTCGGCATCTCCTCCTGATTGTCCTCGTAGTGCAAACCTTGGGTGGTGGGGAAAATAAGGGTGAAAAGCAAACGTTGTAAGGTAGGGTGGTGTTTGCAATGTGTTTTAATTTTACAGTCAAAATTCTTTACATGTTGCAGAAAAAAAGAATGCAATAGTGCGAATTGCTTTGTGATATTTCAGGGTTTTTTAACATTATCGTTTTGGGAAATGTATGCTTCAAAAATAAAACATGTAAATATAGATCATCATGCCTGTTTTCACCGAAGGGTCTGGGCAAAGATCTGCCAACATTTTGCCAGTTATGAAAATGTAAATGAATATTGGTAACGATGAAAACTAGGTTTGGAGTTCTAGAGCATTTTAAAATGGGTCTTAGTTTTTCAAAGTATATTTTCAGGACTTTGGTTAATTTAGTGTAGCATAAATATGAAATTACATAACAGATAATGCGCAATTTTGTACAATCATTGACAGTAAAGCATATTTTTGCCAATAAACTTTGTGTATTTACATATTGCATACACCTTACGGACAGGGACACAAGTGCAAAACATACAATTAAAATACAAATGGAAACAACAAGCCAGTCTATAAAATAACTGCGGGACACTATTCTAATATTTATTTACTTTCGATTCAATAAGCCAAGATTTTAAAATCAGTATATTTTTGATTTAATAAAAAAAAAAAAAAACGATTCGAACACCATAATGACTTTATTTTGTTCACTCGGAAATTAGGTTTTATGGTTTCAACGGAACCCAATCACTAAGCCTTCATTGTACGTCTGTCCGTGTGTCAGCGGGCTATATCTCAAAATAAGTAGATAGTTGAAATTTTTCAGATTGTTTTTCTACTACCACTATTAAAATAAATGCCTCGGAAAGCACGTTATGCCGTTGGTCCCGGCTGTCATTTGTGGATCTTTGAAAGTCGTTACGGGTCGTCAGAAGCCCGAAAATCTGACAACCAGTCTTACCAAGGGGTATTGTATTACCTAGTAACTGGGTTGTGGAGGTCAGATATGCAGTCGCTCCATGTAAAATACTGGTATTCAGCTGCATCCGGTTAGACTGGAATCCGACCCCAACGTGATTGGGAACCCCCCCGAGTGGGTTCCCGCATTGTCGTTGCGGGGGGGCTTAGTAACCGTGGTCTCCCATCCACGATGAAGCCAAGAGGAACCCAACGGTGGGGCCGCTCGTCAGGGCTTTTGCCTTCAAGCCATTGTCGTAGCGGCCAAAAAGTAGGTTGCGGTGAGGTGCACCGCAACTGAGGTGGGCCGCGATGTCGAATGGGAGGCATCGCGGCTGAGGGTTACAGGCTGCGGTAGAGGAGGAGTGCCGGTGCTTCTGAGCAGCGCTCTTCCCTTCCGTGGCCTGGACGGGGCCGCCACCGTTTGATGGCGGACGCGGTGGGGCCGCAGGGGAAGAGGAGTGTCGGTATAGCGTTGGCCGCTCTCCCTATCCTCTGCGGCCGAAAAGTGGTAGACGGGACGGCGCGTTGTGTTCCACACGCGCGCCGTCAAAGATGTCAGCAACCACAGGTGGGGTCCGCAAGGGCCGATGCCTGCCAGGGGTGCGGGTTTGTTCGAAAGAGATACCACGGCCCCTGGCATACGGGCTACTGAGGGAACACGGGTGGGTTTTAGTCAGTAAAAGTCTGACACGCCCTCCTGCTCTACTCAGCAGGAGAAGTCATTTGATGATTTCCCACCCAAAAAAAAAAAAAAAAAAAAAAACGTGATTGGGAAAAGGCTAGGCAGATGATGAGATGATGAATAAAAAAAATTAAGTTCAAAAGAAACGTTTTTTGTTTAAATTTTGAAAAAAAAATGTAGTATCAATTATTTATTGCACGGTGGTACGAAATCCTTCATATTCGAGTCCGATTCGTGTTTGGCCGATTTTTTTGTTTCGTTTTTGTTATCACAAAGAAAATCAAAACTTTGAATGAACTTTGGAACTGTGGAAATTGAGACTGAAAGTGACTTTTTCATGTAATTGTTAAAAAATCCTGGCTCACTGAATCATTCAAAGACAATATAAAGGAAACTTGAATGGATACATCAAATTAATAAGAACGAGTAAAAAAGATCCAAAGGTGCGTCTACCATATACACTGCTCCTCATACCTTTGATGTCGTTCATGGTAAACCCACTCCTCATAATCTGGTCGATATGGGCGGGCATCTGAGCTTCCACCGCTTCTTTCATCAGGATCTGTTGGCGATCCTTGATTTCAATCCAGCGTCTGGACTTCTCTGCCTCACTGTAAAAGTATTATTAATTTAATAATTCAGCACTTTATATAAAAAAGTACAAGTACTTTTTAAATTAATTGGCGATGCTACATTCATGTGTAAGCTAGCAGCAACCAAAACACTATTAATTACGCGGCACTCGTGGGAGCATTCCCAGTAATAAGCCTTTTACTTAAAATTATGATTTGAAGGAATCGGTCTATTTTTTTTTATTGCTATTTGATAGCCGATGCCGATACCCATCACATCTTCGCAGACGGGGCCATCCATAAATTACGTCACACAAATTTTATGGTTTTTTGACCTCTCCCGTCCTTGTCAGAGGTCACACTTGTGAAACTCCCTCCTTCCTTGTGTGATGTCACACATTTGTCAGTTTTAAATTTAGAAGTAATTAAATTAAAACAGCAGTTTTTGCAGTTTTTTAATGTAAGTATTTAAACTAAAATATATTCTGTAATAAAATTGACATAAAGTCAAATATTTTAGATAAGTACATAGAAGAAGCCTTATAAATATAAATCGAATACCTAAGCAATATTAAGTTTTTGGTTTACATAATATATAAATTTCGAATTTCAGTATTTTCGATTTTAACATGTGACGTCACAAAGCTTTTGACCCCCTGTCCCTTGTCACACAATGTCACATTTCGTTGACCCTCTCCCACCCCCTTACGTGTGACGTAATTTATGGATGGCCCCTAATCAGCCTATAATGTTCCCACTGCTGGGACACGGGACTCCTCTCTGTTAGAGGAACTGGGCCGTAATCCACAGCGCGGGTGTCTAGATGTCACATGTCATCAAATTCTTGGATATATGCCGGTTTTTCTCAAGATGTTTTCGTTCACCGTTTTGAGAGCAGTGATGATGAAATAATTTACACAAAGTAAAACGCCTGTCAGGGTTCGAAACCACGACCTACAACACGCAAATCTCGGTCGTTACCACTGGTCCACCACTGCTCTGAAGCTGCTCATGCATGACTTTGAAGTTACACCAATTAATTTAAAAGGCCCTGTATAATCAAGCAAATAGCATGCTCTTTACTCTACATCGGGTAAAGCCTGCGCAGAAAATGCCTTCTTAAAAAAAATTAAAAACGTTGGCAAAAAAAAAAAAAAACGCTGCATTTGTCATGCGAATACGTAGATCAGTAAAATAAAGTACTCAGCTAAACATGAACCCTCTTATTTACAAACGTTGCATATAGCTAAGGGATGCTTAAACGTCAAAAATGTCAAGTTAAACAGACGCTAATCATTACTTAATTTTTAAGCAACGTTTATAAATAAAGGGGCCATTATCTTAGTAAAAGTGATATCTATGTTAATTATAAGTGTACCTACCTCTTTACTAGCATCTCTTTAACGTCCAAAGGTTGGCTGATAGAGAATGCCTTATGTACCATATATTATAAATGTGCATTAATCAAACAACAAGTCAATTGATATCTTAAGTTAACTTACTCAATAAACTCTAAGTGGCAAATAACGGGTAGCGATAGTCGTAAGAACTCCCAGTTAGCTTTCTCCATCGTCTCGAAGGTGTTGTGAGATATCTTCAAGCATGGTGGTGTGTCTAGACAGAAAAGTTTATTAATACATTGATTAAAGTAGTATAATCTAGTTTTTCCTTAGATCTAGTTTTTGATACATGCTTTTCGTTCTAGAAAATGGACTTAAGAATTTTTGTAAAATTAAATAATTTAATTTTGTAAAGATGCTATAAAAATAATAATAATCATCATCATCAGCCTGTAATGTTCCCACTGCTGGGACACAGGCCTCCTCTCTGTGAGAGGGATTGGGCCGTAATCCACCACGCGGGCCCAGTGCCGGTTGGTAGATGTCACATGTCTTCGAATTTTATGTTCTAGGACATGCCGGTTTCCTCACGATGTTTTCCTTCACCGTCTTGAGAGCAGTGGTGATGTAATAATTTACACAAAGTAAAGCGCCTGTCTGGGTTCGAACCCACTACCTACAACTCGTAAGTCGCGGCCGTTACCACTTGGCCACCACTGCTCTCAAAAACCAAAAGTTATTTCTTCAAACTAAGCTGAGAGTCAGCACTTTTTTAACGTCAAAATTACACAAGATAGTCCCCCAAAACACCGACACGACCCGACCCGACCCGACCGACTATACAGGGTAAATTTTTTACCAGTGCGCAAACTGTAACCAAGTACGCAAATGAATTCAGCATATCATTTTAGACCCCCAAGCGTAGAAAATTTTCGTCGATTATACAAAAAAAATAATCTTATAATAATAAATTTGATCGCGTGATTCTTTTTTAGAATAACCGACGAAAATTTTCTACGCTAGGCGGTCTAGAATGATATGCTGAATTCATGGTTAGAGTGATAACTGGAAAAGATGGTTGTGCTCTTACTTAATTTTGACAGTGATTTTATAGATGGACATTGTTACCTGATCCAGCTGGTATTCTTGTGACATCAATTCTGGTGTCTGCCATTTCATCCGTGTTCTCGAAGATAGGCTGGTCCTTGGTGTACCAGTGAGTTACATCTCGTTTCATGTTACTATAAAACGCGAACAATCGTTAAGAATAACTGATATTTAACGACAATTTATTTGGGACATTGATGTTGTTTCATTTTGTGTCCAGCAAAATTGGTCAATAGGGTTCCTCGTTTATTCTTGATAAATTTTTTGCGTAAAACATTGATTGTCATAGACAAAAAGTTAACCAGTTTTTAGTTAATAATATTAGGTAGGTATGTGTGATACTTACACACAGAATGGCTCGTATCCCTCCTGCAGACCACATGTTGTGAAGTACTTCAGTGTGTTCACATCTTGACCGTATGTTAATCTGGTAAATAAAAAATTATAAAAATAAATAGGTGCTGATAATAGTACCACGTACGCACGCACGTAAAAATATCGCGGCGGAATTATGTCGTGCACTAGATTTTTTGCTCATGGTGTTGAATTGACCATTGAGAATCAAACAATGTGCATCCCAGCGGGTCAAAAAACACGTTGTTCAATTTTCCACTCTATATGCTAAGGAGTGAGTTGAAAATCCAGCGCGCGAAAATCGATGTAGCATGGACCTAATAATATGGCGGATATTATTACATCCGTGGACTGGACATGGACTTAAAAGGTTGTTCCATACAAATGTTGGTTCTGTTTAAGAAAACTGTAAATTAAGGTATCCGAAGAATACAAAAATTGAAGAATATGTTCATATGAATAACAGCATAGAAACTATATTTTAGTTTCTAACACTTGCAAAACGACAATAAGAAAAAATAAATAAAAGAAAATATTACAAACTTGATCAAAACTTACCTAGCTTTCTGCCCCACTCCTAATGTGCAAGCTGGTACAAAGTTGTCTCCCTGAACATCAGCGAACGTGGTCTCTCCACCGAGAGCATCCATCAACAACTCCCCATTTAGAGAGAAACCTGGTACATTATGTATGTCAGTAAACAATCTTATTGTTATTTTTTGTATAAAGACCTAAGATCAATCTGAGGCTGTATCTATTTTATATGAAAGTGATAATGTTTGCAGGTTCATTGTAAAAACCAAAAAAAAAGAAAAAGAGAATATCATTTGAACTACAAAACTGCGAACTATATCATCATTATTGTTTTTTTTTACTGAGGATATTAGTGTGGCTAATTTTTTTACACACCCTTGCAGTAATGCGACTACCAGAAAAAATACATACTTAATAACGTCTTCTTTTTAAAACAAATCTGAACAATTTAAATAAGGAATTAATTTAAAATGTTTCTGAGTATGACGTATGTAGAGGAATATACAATTAAATGGGAATGCTACAAACTTTGCTTAAAATGCGACATACGTGTGACATAGGTAGATTAAAAGTTGTTATTGTTAACAATAGATTAATATTAAAGAAGCAGGCAGGAATTATAAATTATGAAGGACAGTTCAGAAAAAACTATGTTTTAATGGAGTCAGTTCCATTCATTAGTATTACGAAAACACTGAAGTGAATGTAGAAGTTGACAGACAAAAAATTACCAAAAATAAAATAAAAAGATACCGCAGATATTACTCTGATAGGACAAGACATTTTTTTTGTCTTTCAACTTCAGTAAAATTATATAAGGCCATAGGTAGAATTATTTACACTACAAAGGCATTTCAGGAAAAGTTAGTCACACAGTTTTAGATGAGTTTTAGACGTGTTGACTACTAATGTCTATGCTACTCAATTTATCTGATGATAACACTACTTTTACCCGACTGCTGCTAAGGGTTATGATGATGAAGTGTTCAGCTAGAATAACTAGATTTGAACTCACCCTTGTTACTGAGGATCATTTAGAATAATTTGAAAGGAATCAATTTACTAGATGCGGATTCCTAAACATAAACATAAATTGATTTCAAACAGCTTTTAAGATTGATACTTATGAAATGTCAGATATCCCTAGTTCCCGGCATAAGAATTTTTAAAAACAGCGTCGAGCAGGCAGCAATAGAATCTAGATGCGTAAGAGGACGAAACTTCGGTAACCCTCTTGTTTTTGAATTAGTACAAACGTCACGACACAGAGTCACGCAGCAAAGCTTTTAAGTATTATTATCACTTATGCCATGTATTTCCAAACTGCACCTATTATTGCGCATGAAGTTTTTTTCTGTTACGTAGCCTACTCTGGTTGAACCTTGTCACATGTAACTCAAAACAGTTCAAAAGTTTTTGGGAATTACATTTGGGAGTTGTTAATTTCAAATTTTGAAACCCTGGTTAAACAAAATAGGTAAGTAATTTTATGGCTGTAACATCGCTATATTGAATCACATAATGGCGCGTTCGTATTTCTGAAGATCAAACGATGATTGCCAAAGTGCATACATTTTGATTTGAAAAAAATTCTGGGAAATCTACAGTTCACTTGCTATTAATTAAGACTTAGAATCAAGCCCATATCGCGATAGGGATAAGAATCAAGTCCTGGAGATAACGCAAAAGTCGTTCAGTCCATTATAAATCACTAGTTCCTAGACCATAATAACCAGCTTCGAAGATCATAAACAAACTGGATTAGCTGTGTGTTAAAAACAAACAGTGCAAAAGAGACCACGAGTGCTTTAATATTTTTTATACTTTTAGCATCTTCATATCTTCTGTTATAACAACAAATGTATTTAACAATGATCCCAGTAAAGGGGTGAGTGTGCGATCAATCAAATTAATTATCAATCGTTCAATAGTGCGCCTCTATCATTCATTGCAAGCGAAGCGATGCAGTGGATTCTAATGTCGATATCATTTTAAGCGTTTTGCGTTTAAGCATTCAAAGTAATCGTAGTGGCTTTTCTTACAGTGGTAGGATCATTTTTAGATATAGTAGTCATATATTTATGAAGGATTTTTTGAATAAATAATACGAGGATGGACAAAGAAAATAATCTAAACTTCTAAACATGCAGTTGAATTTAGAGATAAACAAGTTGGGTCGTGTAAATAATAATGATATTAAAAAGCAATCGCTTAGAAAAAGTATAGACTAAAAGAAAGCTTAGCATAAATAAAATTAATGACAAGAAACGAGGTTCTCATAGACCTAAAGTAACACCTGACTGCACATATAAATCTAAATACAGGGATAGAAATCTACAAAGGTAAAAAAATTGAAAAGTTAATCATTTGAAATGTTCACACAAAAATGTTCCTGCCACTTAATTAGCCATTTCACTCTGATATTTACTTATCGTCTTATCAATGAGATCTAGGAACACGCCCACTACGTCACCGACAGCCCATTGCTTGCCGAAAGACTCTGTGCTACCGCTGTACACTTTTTCCTCCTTGAAAGTCGGGAAAAAATAGTTTTTACCTTATGTCGAATGGCATAAAGATGGATTTTGTTGAGTTATTTTGTTCTGCTTATACATTTTGCTTTCTGTGAAGCGTTTGATGTTCTTGTACGTTATCAAATACACGTGATTAAACCTATACGACACAAAATTTTACATTGCATACAAAATGTTGTTTTAAAGGTCTAAGGTTACAAATGCAACTGAAGTATTTTGATTTAGTTAGAACATAATAATTGTACAAATGTTCTCCATATAGGAGTACCTCAGGGTTATATCTTAAGCCCAACTTTAGAGGTTAAAAATAACGAATGAAGAAACTAACGTTTACAATTCGATTTTTTATGAAATTGTGTCTAAAATTCCAATCTTAAATAAAACCACACTTTGTATGCATTTAAAATTAAAATGGCCAATGAAATGTTGTACTACCACAATAGTCACTACTGAAAACTATGAACTACATAGAAGTCCTAACACTTAAACAACATATAATTAAAGGTTCCATTTTAATAGAGAATGGGGCAAACATAACATTCAACAGAGGACAGCAGCGGGAGAGGTGTTTTACGGAAAGTTACCACGAGTTAACCACATAGTTACAGAAGGAAAAGACCTGGTAGAAAAGGTGCTACTGTGATTTATAAACAAAAAAAAAAAAACATTTGTCGTGTTATCAAACAAACTTTTAATATGGTAGGTATCTAATGAAAAATATTTTGAGAAAATATTATTTCTGCAACAACAAAAAAATGTGTTTCACTTTTAAATAAAGATTATTCAGAATACAAAATAACAAACTCTATTACACATTCAGTTTTAGTTCTGCGTGGTACAAAAAAAGACTCTTGGCATATTTTTGTGGATTGGAACACCAAAAATCAGAGTAGCACCTCTTTGTCCCTATCTGTGGTAACTCACTAATGGTCTGGTCTGTGACATCGAGGAAGCAGCCGACAATATCGCCCACTTTGAGCTGCAGTCCGAAACTATCGGTCGCGGCGCCGTGCACTTTAAGTGCCTGTAGTAATAATAGTTTTAATTTGTGTTCTATTGTGACGCGTTTAAAGTCTATTTTTGTTTGGAGATATGAGACTGATAGTCATATTAAAGGTGTTTTGCGTAGGTTGCGGCCAATACAATATTTTGTAACTTTGAATTTTTGCTAAAACGTTTAATCCAGACTAAAGGATCAAAAGACTAAGTTTCAGACTAAATACATTCTATCCATTTATGGAGAGAATTTAGTAAAAAAAAAAAAATATTTTTGTTGCGATGTCGTTTTAAAAAACGCCCAGTTTCTGCTACTATGGCCTAACCTCCAAAATAAAACAGAATACATTATTATTTCTGGCTAAAAATGAACTGACACTTACATTGTATCCGTCGAATGCCCAAGAGTTCTCATCTTGGCCAAGCATCATTCCTGGTGCCATATCGGCGTGAGCCCAACCCACCTGCAATAAAACGATTATTTTTAATAAAACTGTCTTTACGTTTACTTTTTAAGCCTTGAAAGTCTAACATAATTAGTGCTACTATATGATAGAAAAGTATAAACACAGTCTTTTCATGAGATCAGGTATTTTTCTTTCTTTTTTGCATACACACATGAATTCAAAATTTCTGCCCATAGATATTGGCAGAACGGAATCTGCTCGCTCCTCTCGTACTCCTTTTGTCTCGTTTACGTACATCCGTTACGTCCGTTACCAATCCAGGGCCAATCCACCCACTGGATGCATTTGATCGAGATGGTTAAATTAAACTTACAATAGGGCCACTGGTCATTGATTTTGACTACTTGATTTTACTGAAGAATATTTCCAATAAGGTCACTATATCCTCCTCGGGTGTCCCCTCCTGGCTACTACTAATTCCGTTATTAATAAAACAGAACCCTGCTCTTTGCTTCGATTGAGAGAAGTACAACAGGACCTGTGCCTTTTGTAAACTTAATATGAAAGTTTCAAAGATAGTTTGTAGTTACTATTCTCCATTTGACATTTAAACAAACCTTTTTTACAGCTGGTTCAACTGATTTTGACTTCTAATCCGTAGGCATAAGGTTGGCATTAAAAGCAAAAAAGTGGTTATAATACCAACTGTTTACTGTCGATACCTTTTAGAATGCTTCCAATGCAATAGAGGTCAAAATTAGTTGAACCAACTGTAAAACTCCTCTAAACTTATTTCAAACGGAACATAGGCAATTTATTGAGACTGATCTTCTGTCAAACAATACAAGAAACTGATGATGGATAAGTTTTCTAACGGCAGTCTTTTGTTATTTTCTATCACATTTTAAGACCGCTAAACGTTAAATGCGTTTCTTCGTGATTTTTGATGCAAGCCAGCATAAATGTATGAATGACTGGGCTTTTGAAGTTAACACATCAAATCCGGTTGACATGTTCAATCTATCTAATGTAAAGAGCAGAATGTGTTTGTATTTAAGCTGACGGATATAACATAATAAATACACTTACTCTCATAGGCCCAGCAGTAAGAATTTCGAATTCGAAGTACCACTTGCCGGAGCTAACAGCATAGTTCTTCTCAGCGCGGTAGGTTCTGAAGTCGGCTTGTTTCTGCTTTGATGCTTCCAGTAAGAGTGCTGTGAAAGAAAACATATAATTCGGCTATTCATGAACTTTTATTTTATAACTGTAGAGTTAATAAAGTTATCACAAAATTTGGATAATTAAATGTTTTTTATGCGGTTTTATTTCGGCAATAAATCTCTCTGAAAGTGATTATCAAAATTATTATAAAATATGCAATCTGGAACTTTATTCTAGGAAATATTTAGAACTCTGAAGTCAAAGGAATATGCGGTTTGTAAAGACTTTCGTAAATATTTCTGAAGCAGCCCTCAGTCTGAATTTGAGCCTAATTTGATAATAGGTTCGCCTCTTATAAGACGGGACTTTAGCAGTACCTACTAGCAAAATGAGCGAAGACATAATATTTGCCTACTTTTTTGGCATTATCATAATGAATACTTTTGTCCTTGAAAACTCTCCGTACCTTCATGCTGTTCCCCGGTGGGCGGGTCCAGCATGTACCCATATACCAGCAGTGTCCTCACTGTCTCGGAGGCGGTGTCTCTGTTCGCCTTCTTGATGGCATCATCAACCTTCGGGTAGGGCACCAAGTGAGGCGAGCGGTGCATGTCGGGGTCCTACAATGATATATTAAGTTAGTGAAATTGATAAAACTGTTTGGAGGTTATTTTTGATCAGAAAAAGAAAATTCAATAAATGATTTAGTCTCCATCATAATTTCAGACAAAAGACGTCCACATCTGGTCATAGACTTTCAGATTCTTACATTTTTGAAACATAACAAAACGAAACTGTAAATTGGTCCTAACATCCGCTAGTGGTCCTAGTGTGACTATAATGGAGCCGGATTGTTGAATTAGGAAATTTACTAGTCATAATTATTTCATATTAAAACAATTTATTCAGAGTAAAATAGATAGTGAGAGTAAATAGACAGGAATACTAAATATAGACATGCGTAATGCATAATCAGCCTATATTGTTCCCACTGCTGGGACACAGGCCTCCTCTCTGTGAGGAGTGGGCTGTAAATCCACCTTACGGGCCCAGCGCGGGTAGATGTCACAGGTCTTCGAATTTTTGGTTCTAAGACATGCCGGTTTCCTCACGATGTTTTACTTCACCGTTTTGAGAACAGTGGTAATGAAATAATTGGGTTCGAACCCACGACCGAGTCGTAAGTCGGGGTCGGTACCACTGGGCCATCACTGCTATATACACATAATACATGTTTAATGTTATAGATATCTGACAATTAAAAATAAAACATAAATATAAATACATACATGAGCAGAAAACAACATACTCGTAAGCACATAATATACCTACAGCCAGATACATAGTTTAATAACTTAAATATACTGCGCAGAGTTCTTCTTTCTTCATTGAAGAGACACTCAGTGACATCTTGCTGTGACCCTCACACCTAATAGAATACAATACCATACTAAGTGTGAGAGTCACAGGTGATGTCACTAGTATTGTCATGAGGCAGAAGATACACATCTAGATTCTACATCCTAGAGTCTATGCCGATATCTAAGAGAAACTTAAGACTGAACAAGTGAACATACAAGTGAAGGTTTAATATATAAATAAATATGGAAATGCCACCAAATATTAAATATTAACAAAACATAATATCACGATTGGAATCCCGGTAAGGTTCGGTAGATGTGTACACCTAAATCTAAATATTATTAAGTGAAGCAAAAACTATGTAACCTTTTTTACTAAAATAACTGAGCCAAATTTCAAACTCCCCGTATGAAATTTGGCTCAGTTGAAAGTTTATAAGGAGAAGTGCAGAAAGCTAATATTTTACATTAAAATGCATTAGAAAAACATTACGTTTTAAATGAATTATGTTCCTATTTCGACCACTGGAAGACCGCTATAATTAAGCAATAAACTGTGGAATGTGAGAAAGTGGTTTTTATGTTACGGCGTTAGTTTTGAAAAATCTTAAACTTCTTGCATTACGCAACGGATACAAAACAACGTTTTTTTTTGTAGTAAGAGGCTTGTTTTATAATAAATAACGTGATAAGCTTTCTTCGATCAAAACTTAGTTGTTGAAATATATAATTATTTTTGTCACCTGTTTATTTCACATTTTTTAACATACATTCAGACCAAAACTTGAATTCAATTGTAAAAGTAGGTAAACGTCAATTCTGAAAAAGGAAATTGTTCGATGCGCCTTCGTCTTGTATTCTTAATAAATGATGATGAGATGCAAGATGAAACAACAACAGTGACATCTTGCTGTGACCCTCACACCTAATAGAACGATACCATACTAAGTGTGAGAGTCACAGGTGATGTCACTGGCAGGATCCTGATGACATGACGGCAACCCGATGAATAGTGAGTAGAACAGATAAAAATAGATGGTTCTAATAGAGGAGAATACTAATAAAATATGAATAAAAACAAATAAAACAGTTTTAAATAAAAAATATATTAAAGATCTATTACTAGTGGAATCTCCAGGGTAGCCAACGAAATTCTAATTTTCTTACGTTTTTTTGCACAATTACATGAAAAAGTCATTCAATCGAATTAAATGAACGTAGAGAGTTGTGTTGATGATTTTAATTCTATAAAACCTTATTTGTTAAAGACTCGAATCATATTTTGTCCAATATTCAGTCATTACACTGACACAGACACTGACCAGCAAATTGTAAAAAACCTAAGAAATTTTGTCTGTCACGGGCTAATTTGGCGCTTCCCCCTTAAAAAACTGAGCTACAGCTTAATAAGAGCGCTGTCACCGGTCCACTAGCACCACTCCTTTAAAACAATATTATCTCGAGACTTAAAAGGAATTATGAAAAACGGCTCGATCAGCTGTCTCAGTGTGTCTAGAATTTTCTAATACCTTTTATAAAGTTTCATATTGAGACACGAAGCAACAAAATACGATCTAAAGAAAAACGGCCACATTCCTCTAGATCGTATTTTGGGGCTGAATTATACACACTTAAGCTAATTATACGCATTACAGATGTGAAAAAATACTAACGAAGAGATACCTAATTGATTTGTAGCCATAAACTGTGTAGCATATTGAAATGTAAATTGCTGAATCAGCATATTACATTATGTATAAACAAAAGCAAATTGTGTTTCACAATTAAATTATAGTGAATATCAATACAGGGTGGTAATTTCTTATCCACCGCCACAGGTGCAAACTGGAACCATGAATTCAGCACATGATTGTAGACCCCTAGCGTAGATATTTTCGTCGGTTACAAAAATTAAAATCAATTGTTTCGTAGAAAAGTGCAATTACTACGCGGCCAATATTGGTGCAGCAATTAAAAAAAAAAAGTTAAATAACGACCTGATCGGCTACACATCACTCTATACATTTCTGGTATAAGCTGATCTCTCATTGTAAAGGATTTCCATACAGTGCAAGATCAGCGTAAACTGGACATGTATAGATTGAAGTGTAGCCGTGTGTACTGAATCTATGGTAACAGATAGCGCATCGATGTCCTTGCTAACTTGTATGTTATAAGAGTTGGAATACTAACATTTTACCCGTGAAGAGGTTATATCCCACTTGGCCCATTCAGTAGTCATCTTAATCTAAGGATGGTCCTTACCTCATTCAGTCCGTAAGTCCATCCTTGCTGTATCCTCTCCCTGGCCCATAGGTTGTGTGTGTTCTCCGCTAGTTGGTCTACCAGTTCATCCATCTTGGGTGTCAGGGTGACAGCACTCAAGTCCAAAGGTGCTGGCTTGTAGCCGTTTGACTGAAAAATACAATATGTGATTAGAGCAGTATTTTAAAGTAGATGTTAGAAGAAACGGACATTGTGGGGATCATCACACATCTTCTCGTCTACCAATTTTGCGCTTAACCCACTGTGAGTATGAGAACTAGGTGTAAAATGTTCAAAATCAAAAGTTATTTATTCAAACTAGCCTGAGAGTTATCATTTTCTGAATGTCAAAATTACATAAGACAGTCCCTCAGAAACGCCCGCCCTTCACCACTTCCTAGTGCTTTAGCTGGGAAGAAGAAACGCAACAAACTGTCCAGCAGCACAGCAGTCTGTTAAGTTAGACGAACTTAATTTTGTATAAAGTTAAATTAAATTATTTGCCATAATATGTCATCCAGCACACGCCATTATATCAACCAAAACACACAAAATTTAATAGGTACCTAAATAAATGCTTCCCCTCGAGGCATAAAAGGCGTGCCCGCTTATAACGAAAATACAAAAAAAAATGCGCAGATGAATAGGTACATTTTAGGGTCCAACTGCACAGCAGCACAACTGCACAGCTGTCACTATACGCAAGTAGCCCTCTACTTTCTACCATTTTAAAGAGTTAAAAAACCTACACTAAATGCAGTTCAGAGGTCGTTAGGGGAATATTTAATACCTATCGTTAATTGGTAAATTACTTATCGAACGCTCAAATGTAAGCTTCGGACTTTGTTCCAAATTTAGGTATTTACTTCAAAATTACATATGTAGGTAGTTGATTTACCTAACGATGAAGATTAAGACTATATATTTACCTGCATGAACGGTTCGTTGGGCAGACGAACGTTGCGGATGCGCGCCGGCGGCTTGTCCAGGCTGATGTAGTAGCCCAGGGCCAGGATAGTCCTAGGAACAAATGTCAGACAAGCAAAATATCATATCAATTCATCGTTTAAAAATGAACAGAAGTGTATTGGGATGCAATACATTAAACAATTTAATGCAAAGTAGCAAAGACTTCAAAAAGGTGGAAGAATTCAAATGCCTTTCTGGAGACCGGTATACTCTGATCGCCAAGATCAACGTCTGGTTTCTAACCGGATCCCTTAATCGAAAAATTGAATTAACAAACTCGCAATTTTTTTGAAACACTTATCCAACGACACCCCACAGCATGGGGAAGACAAGAAAAAGTAACGTCCCCACTTATCTGTAGAGGGTATTAAAAATGCTTTTTAAGTACTGTCTTAACAGTACTTAAAAAAACTTGGTGACATAAAATTAAAATACATTTCCAAAGTCACCGACTTCCGAACTTAGTTATTTAGGTTAAACACAGCAGGTTTATGATTTTTTTTTTCAGTTTTTTTCGGCGGTTTAATTTTTTTGTTAAAAAGTTTTTATTTTACAATTTTTTGTGGCTATAATCTCCTAATTACTACATGCTTAATTTTTATTACTTTTTGTAATACACAACTCGGTATTAAAATCTGTGAGTAAACAATCAATCATCCCCTGTTTTCCTACCCTTAGGGTTGTTTTTTTTTTCGAAATTTATATGGGACCAATTTCGAGGTATAGACTTTCCAATAAAAAAAAATCGGACTACTCTGTAAGCAGTTATGCGTAGTTTTACATTGCAATCAGTGAGTGAACAATCAATTATCCCTGTTTTCCTACCCTTAGGGTTAGAATTTTTTTCCCAATTTATATGGGACCAACTTCAGGCTTATACCCTTTCCAATAAAAAAAGAATTATCAAAATCGAACTACTCTGTAAAAAGATATGCGTGGTCATACATAAAAAAAATATACGCGTCGAATTGAGTAACCTCCTCCGTTTTTCCGTCGGTTAAAAAAGCATTCGATGAGCGAACAATCATAATTGTTCGCTCATCGAAGGCAACCTTACGTAACTGGCAGCCAATGATTGGGCTTTGTCTATGTTCGAACGGTTAGGACGTTCTAGAATATAAACGTCATGGATTTTACCTATGTTTTGTTCCGGGAACTTTGATTAAATTGACAGGCGCGGACTTGTAAGCTTCTAACTCTTGAAATAAACGTGAAGTTTCATATTTCTACGCGAATGTGGGTTTAATTGTAGCTTACTTTAATCTTCACTCACAGAGGGCTCGTCAGAGTCCTCATAGAACCCTCTCTTATAGCTTACCCCTATCTATAACTACGAACAAAAGTTCTTTCAAAGAGTCAGTCCCGAACTTAAAATCACCATCTTGTTTCTCTGTTGTTACTTCTTCCAATTTTCATCATCATCATCATCATCATTTCAGCCGAAAGACGTCCACTGTTGGACATAAGCCTCCTCCAAACGGGTAGGGAATTGCCATAATCGCCACGCTTGGCAGGCGGGTTGGCGATCGCAGTATGATGGTAAAATGCATAGAGAACGCTGCTGCCCATTCTCTAGTAAGTCCCTTAGTCGCCTTCTACGACACCCACGGGAAGAATTGGGATGGTGCTATTCTTTTACGTCCGGCATCACACGGCACCAATTTTAACCAATTTTTTCCAATTTTACTTTTCTCCAAATTAAATGGCTATTAAAGTAGGTAAAAACCAGTTCAATTCATCAAAATTAAGCTTGAATAACATCACATCTATGCTAGGTTAGCTTTAGGAAGAAATAATTTAAAAAAGCATAATTGTCTAGAATAATAAATATGGTTAAGTGCCGTACTTGAGTGTTTGCACAGCAAGTTGTATGTCGTATCTCTTCTCGGCCGGTGGTAGTCGTTCGAAGGGCACGAGGCACGGGTGTATCTTGTGCAGGTCTTCACGCTGGTCACCGTACATCCAGCCTGCTTCGATCTGAATAGAATGATTAGTAAATACGTTAATTTTTAATCCAGATATTCTAATATCCCTATTAATATTACAATTGCGAAAGTAACTATGTCTGTCTGTATGTTACGCTTTCACGCGTAAAATACTAAACCATTCGTCATGAAATTTGGAAGAGATAGAGCCTGGGATAGGGAGAAGGACATAGGCTACTATTTTACGTGATAACCGACATCCACGCGGGCGGAGCTGCGGCCAAAGTTAGTAATATTATAAATGTGAAAGTGTGTGAAGATGTTTGGTTGTTTGTTACTCAATCACGCAGCAACGGCTGAACGGATTTGTTTGAAATTTCGTACCCATATAGGTTACCTTTTACCCATATTGATTAACACATACGATAATTGGGATAATTTCCGACTTCCACGCGGGTGAAGTCGGTGGAAAAAGCTAGTGTTTTATAAGTTCGTTCCTTTCATCCAGATATAACTTAACATAACATAACGCCTTGTTGCCCAGATATAGGAAGGTAATAATAATATGGTAATATATAAAAATATATGATTGACGTGTAAAAAGTGTTTGTACAAACCTACTTACAGAAATAAAATAATGTATAATTTAATTAAAATAAAAAAAGTAAAAAAAAAAAAATGATATCCTACTTCAGGAAGGACCACATTTTAATATAGCTTGCTTTCAGTTACGTAATGAAATTCAGGTCCTCAAGGGCCAAAATAATCCCAGAAGGACCAATTATAACTACTAAATATCTATTATATAGGATAGGATACGTATATATCTATGTATCTATTTTAGTATATTGTATATTTATTATTTGCGCCAACAACATCCCCATTTTAGATCCAGACCAATCGCTGTCCATACCTAGGTTGCCTGGAAGAGATCGCGGAAAGCGATAAGGCCGCCCATTGTATATTTTGTAGTGTACAATAAAGTATATATAAATAAATAAATATAACATCATCATCATCTGCCTAGCCTTTTCCCAACTATGTTGGGGTCGGCTTCCAGTCTAACCGGATGCAGCTGAATACCAGTATTTTACGTGGAGCGACTGCCTATCTGACATCCACAACCCAGTTACTGGGTAATACGATACCCCTTGGTAAGACTAGTTGTCAGACTTTCGGGCTTCTGACGACCCGTATTGACTGTCAAAGATCCACAAATGGCAGCCGGGACCAACGGCTCAACGTGCATTCCGAGGCACGGAGGGATCTTGGTATGTAAAGATGGTCACCCATCCACGGACCAACCGCGGCAAGCGTAGCTTAACCTGGTCGATCGACCCGTGCAGCTATTGTTATTTAGCCACAAGCCCCTCGAGGACCAATTATAACCTAAATAATTATTTAGGTGTGTAGGCAAGAAAAACTTTGACAAAATCTTACCTTGTTCATAGCCCACATTTCGTGAATATTTTCGGCTAGTTTGTCCCGGATTTGTTCTACGTAGGATGGCAGTGTAATCTGTGAAAAAGAACAATGTTATTTATTAACCATCTGTAGTGCATATTATGGTTAAGAAGAAAACAAACAAACTAATAGGTAATTAATTTTTGTAAAGGCCTATTACCACTTCAGGATGCTTTACTGCGAGATATACAGCTTACTTAGCAACAACTTTTTTCTTCTGCGAAATCCCTTCATTCTACGATTTGATCGATCAGAAAGTTTCATAGCATTATACCCTTTCCAAATCTTGTTGAGTAATCCTGAATTTGTAGAAGTACCTTGCCATAAACTCACCTGTAAAGTATCAACCGGGGTTGGTACAAACGCTGTATCATCTTGAACTAATGGTGGTCCAGCTAACGCTCTCTTGGACAGGTTCCCGAAGTAGAAGCAAGGTTCCAGACTGAGGATCTGCTGCGGAAGGAGAGACTCCACTAATGGGGAGTAGCCTTCTGGAGCTGCGTAGCGAAGGCGGCCGTGTTCTCCACCCAGGAGGAAGCGGCAACTGGGGATGGAAGGACCAGGTTAACAATGAAAAATATATATAAAAAAAATGTAAAATTGTATGTATGTTTTATTTGTTATGTCTTTTTAATCAGAAATGCCAGTAAAAGTGACACACTGCTGTGTGAATATATTTTTTAATACAGTTGCTCAAAAAGTGGCGTATTGCAGGGACGTATAGCGTTCGGGATGTGGGCTATTACATACCAGTGCTTTTTTTACCTTTCCCGAACTCGTGCGTTCTCTTTCCCAACTGTCAAAATTATGTCTATTAAAAAGAAAAACCAACCATGAAGTTTTTACTAAAGAGTTTGTGATTCATACAAATACGTATATTTCTAAAAAGAATCTACTAATTGATTTCAATATCAGATTTAATGATTTAATTGAATGAGTTAGGTTAGGTTTCATTTCATTTCATCTCATTAAATTTCATTTTCATTTAATATGAATAAAAAAAATCTACTGAAGACTAAGCTGTATGGGCATAGTTCCCTTTGCCTACCAAAATGGGTGAAGAAAAAAAAACTCTTGTTTGTTGCACAAAATGAATAATTTAGACCCAATTTTTTTTTTAATTAACACCACCGGAACTCAGTATAATTGCAGAAAATGCTTCGGAGACCATTTTACCGGAAAAGTCAAAATATCGTTACATATCTACATACGACGAATTTATTGCGTGGAGAGAACATGGAGAGAAGAGAAAAAAGCAAATAGTTTTTCAGAAAATGTTATGTTGGCATACTTCTCCGAACTCTCAGCAAAATTAAAACCGTCTACGTTATGGTCGAGGTTTTCGGTGATAAAAAGTATGCTGAAAATAAGGAATAACGTGGATATAAGTGAATACCCAAAATTAAATGCTTTCTTAAAACGACAATCAGACGGTTTTACAAGTAAAAATCGAAAATATTAACATCCAATGAAGTGAAAGGTTTTTGAACGAAGCTCCCGATGATCGTTATTTAGCCACAAACAAGGTAATTTATTAATAAGTAGGTACTTACATTTTTCTTTAGTATTCAGTTTACGAAATCGCAAAATACAGTCAATGCATTATTTAAAAAATATTATTCAAATCCCTTTTTTTTAAGTTGCTCTGATTTTTAGCGTTGTTGGAGCTTGCCGCAGAGAGGAGTTAGCCAATATTACTTCTCATGGTGACATGGAGAGAGCGATTGTCGCAACCCAGTGCTGGGCACGCCACGATTGCGGCGGTAAGTCCCCTCTTTGAGGAGTGGTTTGAGAGGCGGCATGGCGTCCTCACCTTCCGCCTGACGCAGGTCCTCACCGGACACGGTTGTTTCGGGAGGTTCCTGTTTCGGATAGGGCGGGAGGAAACGCCCGGGTGTTTCCACTGCGAAGATCGCCCTGAGGACACGGTGGAGCACACGGTGGCGGTCTGCCCTGCTTGGGCGGAGCACCGCCGTGTCCTCGTGGAGGCGATCGGCGGCGGCGATCTCTCGCGTCCGGCCCTGGTCCAGGCCATGGTACGGAGCGAGAGGGCATGGGGAGCCGTCACCTCCTTCAGCGAAGCAGTGATGCTCGCGAAGAGGGAGGCGGCGCACGTGAGGGAGAGGCAGCATATGCGCCCTCGCGACCCCAGCCGCCGCAGGATACGGAGACGCCCTGGGCGTCGGGAATCCCAGGCCGATTTCCGGCCACCGTAGGCATGGGCTTGCGGACGGCGAGTAATGGGTAGCTCGCTGTCCGGTAAGGACCAAGCCCAAGTCGACGGCGCGTTGTGTTCCACGCGCGCCTCAAAGAGATGTCAGCACAAAAAGTGATGGGACCCGCAAGGGCCGATGTCTGCCAGGGGTGCGGGTTTGTTCGAAAGAGACACCACAGCCCCTGGCTTAAGGGCTACTGAAGGAACACGGGTGGGTTTTAGTCAGTAAAAGTCTGACACGCCCTCCTGCTCCACCCAGAGCGGGAGAAGTTATTTGATGATTTCCCACCCAAAAAAAAAAGCCAATATTACTTTAAAAGATATTGAAGCCCATGGAAAAATGCTACTGATCAAGATTCCGAACACAAAAAATAAGATACCGAGAAGCTTTGTTGTTGAAGGAGATTTTCTTAGAATAGTGCAAAATTATATGAATCAGCGGTCCCAAAAAGGAAAAACCGATCGTTTTGTTCAAAATTACCAAAAAGGGAAGTGTACAGCTCAAGCAATCGGGATAAAGAAATTTGGTAATATGCCAAAAGAAATAGCTACGTTTCATGGTCTGCCAGATGCTGAGTATTATACTGGGCACAGCTTCAGGAGGACCTCTGCTATATTATTGGCAGATTCAGGAGCCAATTTGACGTCCTTAACTAGGACTTTTGACTAGGAGGTTGGAAATCAGACAAAGTTGCAGAAAGCTATATTGTTGATTCAATAAACACCAAACTAGAAACTGGGAAAAAAATCACAAAATCCATTAATTTAAGGTCCAGTCCGTCTCCTTCACAGGTTGAAGAGAACGTTCGTCCATCTACCTTCGTTGATAATGATAATTCATCAGATCCAATTCCATCAACTAGCAAACGCCATTGTATGACAAATATACATGAACATTCATACGAAATTAATAATAGTTTGTCTCAAACAGTAAATATGCAACCTAAAACTTCCCCAGTTAGTATAAAAACTGTACCAATTTCAATGTACATGTGTACTATAACTTTTATAAGAAATAAATGATTAGTTAGTTGAGTTTATTGTGATTTTATTAAATTGCTTAATTTTTTCGCAACTGTATTAAAAATAGTCGTTCAGTACACCTGCGGAACCGTCGTTGCAACTTGTTCCGACTGTCAACCCTCGCCTTCGGCTGCGCCTCGGCTCGGGTAGACATGCAATGACAGCCTTTCCGCGCTTGTAATGAAATATACTATAAATTATGACATAAATTATTGCTTGTCATCAACATTTTAATCCATCATGGACCTCATCCAACATTTGTTTGAATGGCACGTATGAGTGTAAAAAAAAAAACAATTTAAAAAGCTCCAGCATTCTCATTTAAACGGCTAAATAAACAAATATGATTATAAAAAAGAAGAACGTGAAATTAAACTCGACTATTTGCTTGCATTATTGGCTTTAAAACCCAGTCCTGGTTTAAAAAAAAAAAAACTACTAGATGGGCCTGGTTTTGACCTCGATCACGCCTGATGGAAAGCGATTGATGAGGACCATGGTAGATCGAGCGTGCCCAGAAAATGCCTGTTCACTCTTGTTTTGAAGGTAGACGGGTTAAATGAGGAAGGGAACACAGATGTAGGCAGAGAGTTCCACACTTTGGGTGTTATACCATACTTGTTGCTAGAAATCTTCCAAATCCAAAATAAAGATAACATTATTCTTACCTCAATTTGCTCGAACAGCTGATAACGGGAAAGAACATGCCTTCCAGGTTGAAGTTGGTGAAGGAGCCCGTAACCCTCACTCCGTTGAACATGAAGTTGATGATGGGCACCGTCAAGTCCAACGCGCAGCCGATCACGTCACCTGAAGAACATTATTTTGATTTGTAATCAAAATTGTGCTTGTGGCTAAGTGATGATAGCTGCCCGGGTTGATCGATCAGGGTAAGCTATGCTTGCCACGGTTGGTCCGTGAATGGGTGACCATATTTATCTAGCCAGAGGCATGGAGGGCCTCGGAAAGCACGTCAAGCCGTTGGTCCCGGTTGTCATTTGTGCATTTTCTCGTACAATAATCCGTCATTACTTATCTCTATCGCTCGCGCACAAATGTATTGCTGTCGCACTCGCACTTCAGAAGGACCGCTGTTATCGCGAGTAGAAATTATTTTTTGTCGTTTTTTGTTCGAATAAACACCACCCTCGATGATTTCTTTTATCGTCCTCGGCTACCTCGAAAATCGGTTCATGATTTTTGGCTCCAGTTGAGTACATAGCTATTTGGGGACTTCAATAAAGCCCAATTTATAATCTAGAAATGCTGAAGCCATTGAAAAATAAACCATACCTTTCCTAATATAAGGCTCCTCATGATGTGTCCTGTTGACCATGGTCTTCCTCCCGCCCGACCACAGGTAGGCTCCGTCGAACCCGTACGACGACAGATCGTCGCCGACGCCGTTACCGCCCCACTTCTCTCCGCCACCCGGGTATGGGACATAGCTGGAATAAAATTTTTTTTAACATATTAATAAGACAAGTTTTTGACATCTTCCATATAGAATGGCAGGGCCATCGACGCGTAAACTGTAAACATGAGTTCAGCACTGATTCTTAACCTCTTAGGGTCAAATCACAGCGAGACACGACGCTGCTTGCACTTTTTAAGATAGCAACAAAATATCTAACTTATTTACAACACGGAAAAGGTATAATTTCACTACAAGCGCGAAAGCATGTCGAAGAACGCTGAGATGCACCGTGTTGTGCAGCCCGTATACCTTATTATGAGGTGAATAAGATCTATTTGTATCGTGATCTTAAAAATGCGCGCAGCGTCGAATCGCGTCTGGGTGTGAACTGACCCTTAGCGGAAAAGTCGGCTGTCAAACAAAAAAAAAAAAAACAAATCTGGTGTTTATATAACAAGCGGTTAAAATGTATTGAACAGCATTTTTTTTTGTATTACCCAAAATTTCACCAGAGCGTTTCAGAATCATAAGTTTATATTGTAAGTATTACCGAATTTAAACATTTATAAAAATAATTTTGGTTTTTTGAAGTTCTTCGGCTGTCACCTTCGTAATTTGCTGAAAATATTATTTTCGTTTCCCGTGTGAACAAAGTACTTTTTAAAGAAAGCATTTAGTCATCATTCAGGCTGCACAATATTATTAGGTTCAATTAAATATAATTAACATCTCACCCAGTAGTGTTAGCCCATCCGATACGCAGGTGTGGCATCATATGCGTGGTCTTCTCGATGTGGTCCATCGTGACCTCGAAGTACCACTTGCGGTACACTGCCGAGCCTTCCACGCGACCCACGAATATGTTTGGACGAACACTGTGGAAAGAAGTTGTTATAAAATTAATGACCAGAGCAAATAAACTGTAATTTTTATTAAAAAGGATTTTTCAGATATTGGCTGAAAAACTATGCTACCTATGCTAAACAAAGTTTGGGAGCAAGATGCCGCCAATAGCTCCATTTGAAACCGCACGCAAGGGCATCTGACTCGGTCAAAGTTACCTTGTTGCTTTTAAGACAAGGCAAGACTCCGTTCCTAATGCTTGGATTTGTCAAGCTAAAATATATTTTATGTTTTTTTATAAGAAAAGATTCAAACTCACTGGGCACATAATCCTAGTGCAGTTTGGAGCAGTAAATTCTTCCGTGGCGGTAAATGGTCACAGATATTACTGACTCGGTCAAAGTTACCTTGTTGCTTTTAAGACAAGGCAAGACTCCGTTCCTAATGCTTGGATTTGTCAAGCTAAAATATATTTTATGTTTTTTTTTTATAAGAAAAGATTCAAACTCACTGGGCACATAATCCTAGTGCAGTTTGGAGCAGTAAATTCTTCCGTGGCGGTAAATGGTCACAGATATTATTCTGTGAAGATCTCATTGCGACGCCATTACAGACACTAGTGTCAACCCAAAGTACACCCTATTTCTTACGAAATAAGGTTCAAACTTACCTAGACACATGATCAACTAGCGCCGTCTGAAGCAGTAGATTCTTCCCTGGTAACAGATAGTCACAGATGTTGTTCTGAGATGACCTCACTGCGACACCGTTACCGACGCATAGAGAACAGAGTACGTCTAGTACTTTAGGATCGCGACCGTGTTTTTCTAGTAGTGAGATTATAACTTTTATGTGTTCGTCCTGTGGAAAGAAATATTAAAATTAACATGACAGAGACGACACGATTTAAACATAAATTGGTAATATTATAAATAATAACTTGATTGGGAAAATCAAAGAAAAAAAAAATGATATCTCTGTACTGTCTGCTCAGTTCTTAAAATATAAATTGATATCATTTTATTTTGCAAGCAATGATAATATTCTAATAACATTTATTAGGAAACAATTTTCTTTCTCATTAATATAATTATGCTACTATTATTTGTAGATGCAGTCCATCGACCTGGATTCACATCACTAATCGTTCGTACTATTTTTTTATACATTCTAAAGTAATCCCTATCCATTACTCACTCTCATCATGTTCAGAGCTTCAGGCGAGTCGATCAGCACGCAATGTAACACATCCAGCATGCCCGTTCCCTCCCCCGAGGCTTGAGACCCGAGACGAGAGAACAACCAGTTCAGACGGTTCGAGTTGGCGAATTGTGCGCAGTTTGTGTGGTTGCCTTTGATTATGGCGGCTGTGGACAGAAAGAGAAAGAGACATATCCGTCAGCTATGCTATTCTGTAACCATCTCACCCGGTGAAGTGAGCGTGGAGTGAGCTGTCAGTGTCATTCCACCTGATGCCAGGGATGACCAAGCATTACATTTACAATCTTTTAGTGACTGGGCTACTAGAGGTATTAGGATAAGCAGGGAAAGACTGTTCGAGCTGTATGGCCTTAAGCCTTACATTAATACCGAAACTTTCAACAAGTATGTTGCTACATATTCCAAAATTTTTAGAAATACCTGTAAGTTAGCTAAAGCCTTGTACATTAGCAACAAGATCCAAACAGCAGAGAATAAAATAAAAACAGTTTGGAAAGTAATTAATAACGAAACTGGTAGGAAAAAAATACGAAATACGGATTATACATTGGAGACTTCGCGTGGTGCCATAAGCTCTAACATAGAAGTAGCTCAAGAATTTGTAAAATTCTTTACTAATATACCATCTAAAACGACGGATTCTTTAAATTCGTCCCCCGATGTCTCAATTGATTTATTAAGAGCGAACGTTCCAAGCTGTCCAGTTGAATTTCAATTTAAGCACATAACCCCTATAATAGTTTTAAAATCTTTTCGGCAAATCAAAATCAAATTGTCCGAAGATCTATGGGGAATGTCTATAAAAGTTTGTACATCCATAATCGAGACCATAGCACCATACTTGGCTTTAATATTTAATTTGTGTGTGGATCAAGGAGTCTTCCCAGATTTAATGAAATATAGTAAGGTTCTACCACTATTCAAATCTGGGGACAGCAAAGACGCCAACAATTATAGACCAGTATCCGTGCTGCCGGTATTCAGCAAGGTGTTCGAAAAGATAATGCTCAATCAAATGCTTAATCATTTTAATACCAACAAAATCTTACACGATCAGCAATATGGTTTCACCAAAGGACGTTGTACGACTGACGCCGGTGTTACCTTATTAAAACACATATTCGCAGCTTGGGAGGAGGCTCAGGATGCCATTGGAATTTTTTGTGACCTCTCCAAGGCATTTGACTGCGTTAATCACGAAACCTTGCTTTTAAAACTTGAGCATTACGGACTAGGTAAACTTGCGCTCAGTCTAGTAAAATCTTATTTAAATGATAGACAGCAAAAAGTTCATATAAATGGTGTCAATTCACATGGTTTAAAAATAAAAATGGGTGTTCCACAAGGCTCAATATTAGGTCCTTTCCTCTTTTTAGTATATATTAATGATCTTCCCCATTTATTAAAAAACCAACCACAAATGGTGTTATTTGCTGACGATACATCCTTAATTTTTAAAATAAATAGACGTGCATCAAATCTTGACGACGTAAATAATGCCCTACTGCTGGTACATAATTGGTTCACTGCTAATAATTTAGTGTTAAATGGGAAAAAAACTAAATGCATAAGATTTGCTTTACCAAATGTTAAAAGTACTGATTGTGACGTAGTATTGAATAAAGAGAAACTAGAATTCGTCGATAAAACTGTTTTCCTAGGGATCACGCTCGACTCAAAACTACAGTGGAGTCCTCATTTAACAGCTCTTGCAGGACGGCTAAGTTCAGCAGCATATGCTGTAAGAAAAATCTGCCAATTCACTAATGTAGAAACCGCGAGGCTAGTCTATTTCAGTTACTTTCATAGTATCATGTCATACGGTATTTTACTATGGGGACGGGCTGCAGATATCGAGTCTATTTTTATTCTGCAGAAAAGAGCCATTAGAGCAATATATGGCCTCCGTACGCGGGATTCTCTAAGGGAACTGTTCAAAGTTATTAATATCATGACGGTACCTTGTCAATATATCTATGAGAACATCATGTACGTTAGGAAAAACTTAAATCTTTTCAGTAAACGAGGTGAAAGACACACCATTAGAACGAGAAATAGGCACCAATTGGTTCAACCAGGCTTCAGACTGGCTAAAGTAGACTCATCCTTCATGGGGTACTGTTTAAAATGTTACAATAAAATACCTCCCCACATACTCGAACTGAATGAATCGAAATTTAAATCTTGTATAAAACGCACACTATGCAGCCATGCTTATTATAAGTTGGGGGATTACATCGCTGACAAAAATGCTTGGCTAAACGCTGCTTGTCCTGCTCCACAAGGTAGCTTAAACTAAATTGGATAACATTGAAAACATTGTTGGAGCTGCTGAAGACTGTAAAAGCTACATATCTTTGCATTGTATAAATTCAAATTTTTGTATTGTATAATTGCATAGCATATGTGTGAGCACTATGTTCCTACTATAAAGCAAACATTTACAGGGTACGTCTTTCATTGACTTGAATGTGCCCTGGCAGCTGAGAGTATGTCATGCTCACTCAAATGTCTCGCTGGTGGTGGCGTGTGTGTTGGATCATTAAGTTCCCTTCAAAATGGTTGAGCTGAATGGTGCTGATGCATACGTCATGTCCGTGAACTGGCGCCGCCAGTAGGGACTGGTCATCTCTTAGCTCCCACGGCTTATTTTAATTGTTATTTTATTTTAATTACGGACGCTTTTAATGTGCACTTTTTACATCGTTCTCACATTGATAATTTCAACATAATGATGTAACCAACTTTTTGTAACAAAATCTTGATTTTAAAAGAGTGTCCATGGAGTTTCTTGCCCGTTCTTCTCCATAGGTACCTACGTTTTGGAATGGGCAACTAGCTTCATCTTTCTAACTCACCGTCCTTGACAATTCAAAAGTGCCTGTAATTGGTTTATTTGAAATAAATGCTTTGAGTTTGAGTTTGAATCATAATCGAGGTTAAATCTAGATTATATAAAGCTAGTGCTCCATGCATTAAATTTTGGGGTGTTTTCAAATAAAGTAGCAAAACAAAACTCAGTCAGAAACTCTATGTTGTTTCGGTCTATTTTTTCCTAGACTAGTTCCTGAGTATATTGCCTGAGCGAGTGAGCGTATAATGTAATGAAATGCATGATGCACACTTAAACACTAAAAATAATAGTTTAAAAAAACTAAAAAACACGCTTTTTATAGAAAACTGACCTAAAAAATAGAAAATAAATTTTAATCAATTAACATTAAGAATAGTGTTAAAAATTTCAATAAATATAAATTAATAATCGTGTGAATAATAAAAAATAAATAAAAAAAAAGCGTGGGGTGCATGGTGTCAATAGTTATAAATATTTTAGTGACAGATATGAGTAGAGTGATTATCATTTTGATAATATCTTAAAAAGCACACCACGCTTTTTTTTATTTTATTTTTATTCACACTATTATTAATTTAAATTTATTGAAATTTTTAACAGTATTCTTAATTTAAATTTATAAAAATTTATTTTCCATTTTTTGTTTTTTTTAAACTATTATTTATTTTCTACTTTATAGTTTGGTTTATTTATGAAAGCGGGATTTTTTAGTTTTTTATTTGTTTTGTAGGATTAAAATTCTCCTTAGTAAAATTTGTCAATATTAGAGAAATCGGCTAAAGAAAATTATTGGAAATTAAAATTAACATCAAGCCCTGTCATATCGACTGTAGAGAAAAAATATAAAAAAATAAAATTATGTTTCTTACCTTATCGACTTAAATTAACAAAAATCATATTTTGCAAATTGAAAAATGGAATAATTTTATCAAATTAGAGTATTGTCATCGGTCCTCAATAAATCTACAAAGTTTGAACGAAATCTGGCCGTTTAAAGTGGGTCAAAATCGCGCCCAAAGAAGTCGGTTACAAACATACATACAGGTGAAGCTAATAAAAAGCGTGTAAAAACAAAATCAACTTGGTGGGATTCGTTACGCTGTTATGTTAAAGACTCAAATAACTTTAAAAGGTTTATTGCTGAGAGCTAACAATTAATGTTTAGGCTAAACTAGCGTTAATATGAACAAAATGATGGAAATGAATGAACCCGGTTGCTTTCCTTAATGCACTGAGCTCGTGGCGTATTTAGTGCGACCGTATTGTATCGCTAGGTCAGCAAATGTCGTCGATTGCAATTATTGCACGGAACAATAGTAGTAGGTGGCGTTCTGTAGTTATCGCCTATCCGAATAGGAAGAAGGCTTGAGTTTTTGTATGCATGTATACTCACCAAGCAACTGATACAAATATCCGGAGATCATCTCCCAGCTTTGCCCCGACTCATCGCCTGCGAGGAATCCTGCGAGGAATCCCTGCGACGTGATGACGTTGATCTTGTCTATGGCTTCCAGGATCAGGTTGAGGATGCCTTCCTCTTGGAACAGGTCCTGACGATTACGGAGGGCACGGAACCGGTTTTGTTTTTCTTCGTGTTCTGAAATAATGCCGAAGATATTATGAATTATAGCATTGCAATAGCGTTTTCTCAACGCAGAATTTCGGGACAGCTTTAAGATTTTAGTTTTAGTAGTTGACTTAAACGTGCAATATCGCAGGCTTAAGTGGGGTTACACTTTTACAAGCCTTAAAATATATAGCACAATTTCTCAGTATTAGTATAGCAATACCTTAGAGTCCTAGAACCAACAATTCAAAGACATGTGACATCTACCAACCCGCACTATAGCCTGACCGATACCGCTATACCGCGCCTTAGGTATGGGCGCGGCGGGACGGGGGAGCAAAGCAAGCCGCTGATTCGTCGGTGCAAGCCGCTGATTCGTCGGTGCAAGCCGCTGATTCGTCGGTGCAAGCCGCTGATTCGTCGGTGCAAGCCGCTGATTCGTCGGTGCAAGCCGCTCATTCGTCGGTGCAAGCCGCTCATTAGTCGGGCAAGCCGCTCATTAGTCGGTGCAAGCCGCTCATTAGTCGGTGCAAGCCGCTCATTCGTCGGTGCAAGCCGCTCATTCGTCGGTGCAAGCCGCTCATTCGTCGGTGCAAGCCGCTCATTCGTCGGTGCAAGCCGCTCATTCGTCGGTGCAAGCCGCTCATTAGTCGGTGCAAGGCCCGCGTGGTGGATTCCGGCTCACTCTCTCTCACAGAGAGGAGACCTGTGTCCCAGCGGTGGGAACATTATATGCTGATTATGCATGCATTATGCAAACCTTAAAGTCTACTTGAAAGCGCTGTTTTTTATAGGTCTACTTTAGACTAGTTGTAAACGGGGGAAACTTAATGCTCAAACTTTTTACAGTACCCGGCAGTTAATATCATCATTTCAGCCAAAAGACGTCCACTGCTGGACATATGCCTCCCCCAAGCTCCGCCACTTCGAACGGTTCTGTGCCGCTGAATGCGGTTCTTCCCGCATTCAGCGGATTCCTGCGGCCGTCACAAGGTCATCGGTCCACCTTGTGGGAGGCCTTCCAAATCTACGTCTTCCAGTACGCGGTTGCCACTCCAGAATCAAAGGTCACTTTTCTTCTATAAAGGTCTGTTACAATGAAATCATACCAACTGCGAGTATTTTGTCTACTTACCCATATCCTCATCAGGCTGTGCGAAGTAGTTGATGAGATCCTCGAGACACATCACCATTTCACCGAGGTTCACTGACGCGAAGAACATGGAGTGACGACGGTTCTCTTGAAGAGTTTCAAGGCCACTGTGGAATTGTTTTTAAAATTTGATATTTTTCTAAAACTAAGGTGGTCAGAAGGGTGATCAAAATCCATCCATAACCCATCCATTAGAGCTTATAAATCGGTACTGAATAAAATATATTTAAAAAAGTACAGTCACCTAAATGTTAGAGGCACTTGAGCTTATTGCTATTATATTAAAGCGTTGTCAATGTCAAATGATTACTATTATTATTATTTGTCTTTTATTTCAGCAACTAAGGCCCATAAAACACATGAGTATAAAAACAACAACTATAAACCAATACATATTTTGTAAAACAAAATTTAAAAACTACTGCACACGAAGTGATGGCGTCGTGAAACGCTGCGAGGTGCCGCGTAGCTGGCCGCGGAAACGCCAATACAGCGATATTATGGAAATGCAGTTGACTGTGCGACGTGTTTTATTTTGATTGACAATCAAGTCTTATCAAGTAGTATCTAGACATTATTACGCAGTAATTGGGAGTTCAGATCGGCTGTCCCTCCATGTAGGACACTGGTGTTCAGCTGCATCCGGTTAGACTGAAAGCCATCAGGCTAGGCAGATGATGGTTAAACTGACAAACTGAATCACCAGCCTGATTTTTGGAAGTCACAACGTTATTTTTCAAGTTTTTTGTCTACTTACTTGATAAACTTGGTGAACAGCGAGGAACACTTCCTGATAACCCTGGCAGTCCTGGACTCTTCCTCCTGCGAGCGCGAGAAGTCCAAACCGTCGTCCATCTTGCCTTCCTCGTGGAGGATCGCTTGCTTCTCTTCTACCTTACCCACGCCTTTCTTCTTTGTTTCGTATGACTGGAAATAAAAGAAGATAGTGTTGATGGTGTGCACTTATGTGATGATATAGAAGACTAACACTGGCTGGGAATGTTAGCAAAATTGTTTCGAACAGGTTTTCAAATACAAATCCCGCTGATTGATGTATTAAATTAGTAGATTTTTCCTGTATCGTGATGCTTACTTTGTAGTTTTCTCCTTAATTAAGTTCTATGTGGCCAATTTTCTCCACTTCGAATATTTTAGGATTTCGCCCTAGTTTCCTATCTCAAAAACTCACCCTGCATAATAAAGTAGCAATGATCACAAACGTTTGCGGATTCGTTGGTTATTGATTTCTCCGGAAAGTGTTTGTACCTATGTTTTATTTTGCATTTGTATTAGTGAGCGTGACCCTGGCAATTTTACTGGAAATTAGACGAAATAAAACGTCTTATCCTTAAAATTGGCTCAAACTGAAACAGTAACAATAGTACCTTGTTCTTCTCATCGTGTACTTATTCAGCCCACAATATTCCCACTGCTGCGACACAGACCTCTTTCTGTGAGAGGGACCACATAATCCACCACGCGGGCCCAGTGCGGTTCGGTAGATGTCACATGTCTTCGAATTCTTGGTTCTAGGACATGCCGGTTTCCTCACGATGTTTTCCTTCACTGTTTTGAGACTACTCTGTCTGGGTTTAAAACTACGACCTTACAATCCATTGCTACTGGGTCAGCGTTTTTTTTTTGGTTGGGAAATCATCAAATAACTTCTCCCGCTTTGCGTGGAGTGGGAGGGCGTGTCAGACTTTTACTGATTTAAACCCACCCGTGTTCCCTCCGTTGTCTGTGTGCCAGGGGCCACGGTATCTCTTTCGAACAACCCGCACCTCTGGTAGACACTGCTCAGCGTGTGATCATCTTTAAATAACATGTACCTTATAAGACAGCCATAGGCCAGTCTCCGAGTGCTGCACAATGACGGTAGAGTCACCATACTTGATGATGGGAGCTCCGATCACTTCCAAGTCTTTGTCTTCTAGCACCTGTTTCTGATCATCCTTCTCTTGGCGGAGACAGAAGGCGCAGGATGCTGTTGTGGCTTCCTCTCTGGAAAGAATATTATAGTGTTATATCAAATGCATGAAGATGAATGAAGGGCTGCTAACAAAAGGTATTTACAAGGCAGATATGAGTGGAAACTCCGAGAGGAGACGCCCGCCGGCGGAGGTTATACAGGATAAGTTTTTAACCAGTGCGCAAACTGGAATCATGAATTCAGCATATCATTCTAGATACCCTAACTTAGAAAGATTTCGTCTGTTATACAACAAAAAATCAGCTGTTCCATACATTTTGTCCGCGTAGGCATTGCACTTTTCTATGAAACAGCTGTTTTTTTTTTTGTATAACCGACAAAAATAATCTGCGCTAGGGGGTCTAGAATGATATGCAGAATTCGAGGTTTCAGTTTGCGCACTGGTAAAAAACGTATCCTGTATAGTGACATTATTGGTGATGTTCTTCAGAAAGGCCAGGCGCGTAGTACTCACAATCGGCGTGCGTGTATGACCAGTTGTATAAACGTAAACGAGGCAAAAGGAGTATGTTAGGTACGATCCTAAAATACTCCATTTGCCTCGTTTACGTTCATGCAGGAACCGTTCTGCCTAAAATTTCCCACCAAAACTTTTATAAATCAATAGGGGAAGGTAATCTATATCTATAAGGAAGTTTACAGACCATAGCCGTTCTCCAGTGGCGAAAGCACCATGTAACACGATTCCTACCGGCTTCCCTTCGGGGATTCGCAACAACAACTCTATCGCTATTAAAAAATGGCACGTCAATAGTGGCTAGTATTGTCCAAAAATTTAGTTACACTATGGATATTTCCCTTCACAAGGTGGACCGAAGGCCGCGGGTATCCGCTGGATGTGGGAAGCATAAGACCGGTCGAAATGGAGGAGCCTGGGGGAGGCCTATGTCCAGCAGTGGACGTCTTTCGGCTGACATGATGATGATGATGATGATGATGATGATGATGATGATGATGATGATGATGATGATGATGATGATGATGATGATGGGTATTTAATTCACTTTTAAATAAATAACAACAACAAACACGGCTTTTAGCTTTGTGTCACAAAACAAAAAAAAACTTAATTAACCCGACGCCAAAACGTCATAATTGGGAACTAACAATTTATACAGCAGCGATCCCGTAATGATGTTACAAAAGGTCACGGGGCACCGCTTGATATGGACGAGAGCAAGCCGCTGTACAACGGGTTATGACAGAGACAGATACCTATAGAAAAATCCGTCAGCGAGAACGAGATGGAGGAATATTGCACATTTTATTTGGTTTTCAGCCTTTCAACTTTATTGTATTAAATTTTTTACATTCCTATATTAATTTTAGAATGATAGTAAGATTCTTCCTTACATAGTATAAAACAAAGTAGTTTTTCGTGTTTGTACGCTTAGATCTTTTAAACTACGCAACGGATTGCAATGCGGTTTTCATGAGTAGACAGAGTGATTCATGAGGAAGGTTTATATGTATAATACACCGACCTCCACGTGGGCGAAGTCGCTGGCAAAAGCTAGTTATTGATAAGTCACTAAGATAAAGCCGACTTCGCTTCGGCTTCTCTCTTAGATAAATTGACACCTCGCCACTGCCGTTCTCAGTATAATGGCCATCGACTAGACTATATATAGACATAGTCGTTTCCAAATTACATACCTGCTAACTAAATACAGCTCGTTCTGGTCGTTGACCCCAAGATATCGCCCGGTGGTGATGTGCCGGATCCTCATGGGGTGGTACCAGTTGATGAACCCGCCCGCCCACTTCGTGCGGGCCAGCTCCAGCCGCCAGAGAGAACGGGCTTGCGACATCACAGAGCCGCCTTCGTAGACCACAATACTGTAAAGATTAGGAAGATTGTTTAAAAATATATATTTTTAGACTTTAGGGGTAGATAAATACTATGAGAAGAAGTTATGAGCTGAGTGGACTCAACAATAAGAAAAAAACAAAAAGTCAACAGTATTGTTTTGCCTTTTTTTTCTACTTTTTCACATGTACAGTCAATATTTTAATTCGATTTACACTGTTCATGAAAATCATCTAAAGTTAAATCACATAAAATTATTCGATAAGACTGATTTTTTGCATTATAATGCAGCGAGTAATATGTAGTTGTGTTATTATATTTTTGGATGGGTTTTATGTTCAATTTATGATTTAAATACATAACTGACATGTTTTTGTGTGAATTGATTTTCGTTGCTGACTGTACCTATGTGTTATGACATCAAACGCATCGAGCGCGTTTGGCACTCCGATTGGCACTGGATTGGTGACGGACCAATCCGAGCGTCGAACGCACTCGATGCGTTTGTTCGAAATGGTTAAATGTAACTCACACTAGGGCCACAGTTAGTCCAGATATGCAAGGACGTAATTAGAATCTCATAGAGTGCATCCCAACGCGTCGAAAGAAACAACTGTTGAAAATGCAATGCACGAAAAATCCCCGCCGCGATATTTTTACGTCTGTGCGTCCGTGGATTTGCACTGAATAAGCAATCTTATCTACAACGACCAAATACTCACTTTAGCCCCCCATCCTTGGTCCAAGTACTGGGTATGGTGAGGCACTCGTCCCCTCCGTGGAAGAACCTCAACACGTCACCTCCGAACACGTAGCCCACGTACTTCATACGAGATATACCGGTCCCGTATGGCTGTACCGACCAATGGGTGACGTGGAATGACGCGTTCACTATCGATACTTCGTTCTCTTTTGTCGTGTGCTGAAATTTGAGGAAAACGGTTTTAATTGGGACGAAAATTTTGTTCAGCTGTTCTGTTAAAGTGGTTGAAATTGTTATCAATAAAATATGCTGTTTTTAGGCAAACTTCGGGTGCAGTCTCTTTGTGTTTTTGTAGCCATATTTTTGTGGAAATTATTTCTCTTGGGTGATTGAAGTGTATTTTTTAGTATTCATTATTAAGACGGAAAGAATATTTTTGTTCTTAAACGCACATTCTAAAAGTTTTGACGAAACTAGTGTGAACATTAACGGAAGAGGAAAGGCTTCGAAGTGTCTGTAAAATTTCAAAAACACGAGAGCCGTTATAGTAGAGATGTTCATAAAACATACTTCCTCAGTTACAATTTGCTCAGCACTTATTTGAAGGAAACAATGAACAACAATATAAAGTCATGATTTACGTTTACAATATTAAAACTATACGAAAATGTGATAATTGGTGTATTCACATAACTTAAGATGGACACGACATAAAAAAAAAAAAACTGTTACTACCTATTATAATATGAATAGCACAAGTTTAAAGTGTACAAAATATTCTGTTTCTGACATACAACACATTTCAAATACGACAACATTAAAGTACCAATGTAATACAACAACAATTAAAGTACCAATGCGATGTAACAAGAACAACATTTAAAGCCACAAAGGGCTTTAAACGTTTAAGTGAATTTTGGCGTGACGATGCAATACAAAGGCTTTGTGATCTACCTACTAAAATTTATAGATATGAATTTAGCAAGGAATTGTCGATTAAATAGTACCAATGCGAAGTAACACGTACCACATTAAAAGACATAAAGGTCTTTAAACGTTTTAGTGGTTTTTGTCGTTAATGCGATACAAAGGCTTTGTGATCTCCATACTTACATTTATAGATATATTATCGAAGTATAAATTATGAATATATCAAGGAATTGTCGATAAAATGTGATGACACATAAAAAAATGGTTGTGCAATTTAATGAGTCATAAATAAGATTTTTAAAGACACCTAGGTCAAGAACTTATCCATAAAAAATGATACCAGAATTTTGATGAATGCTTCAATAGTGAGTTTCGAAACAGAATGATCACAAGATGTAACATAGAGACAACTAATAACATTCAGGCGACTGGCCTCACCGATAAAATAAACCTTAATCCTTTTGTGATGATGCGCGGAGCACATTCCGCCGGGGATAATATGACCTTGCCCTGAGGTTAGATAAGTACTAAATGTTTATTCAAAACTGTATTGAAAAGTTCATAGATTGTAGTACGTTAATCTACTAAATCGTGGACATTCCTATAGATTAAATAAAAGGGTCAATATGTGAAGATGGCTCTCCTAAACAAGATTACTTTAAAATAAAGCTAAGCAGGTTTCTAACACATCTAGATTATTAACACATCTTGACCGAAGCTGCAACGCTTTGGTATACGCAGATTTATTTAGCAAAGCTTAGTATTAGAAGTCACCTGATTGGCTGTTGATAAGCTCAGAATTTGAAGTTAAATAATAAACTTACCAAGTATCTCTCAGTGGCCACGGAGACGAGAATCAAGTCATCTCCGACTCGGACCTTCTCACCCTCAGATCTGTTAATAATATGCAAGTTTTTATTGTAACGATTTTTTACTGTTATATATTTCAGTCTAGTCAATAGCTTTTGATTTGTGTATAGGCGTAAATAACCAATATAGAGGTAATCTCATTGCACATTATTTAATATGATACTGTCACTCAGCTATATGGGTTTATCATCATCTTATGATGATGATGATAAACCCATATTTCTATACTTAAGTTTGACCTAACTTTCAAAGGCTTTTATCACCACTAAGCTGATAATGACCAAAAAATTATAACTTCATCAATAACAATAGCCTCAGATTTGCTTTAACTCGTAGAAACTATTTGGATATAACTATGAAAGCGGCTACTGGTGAGCGAAAACGCCAAAACATATATCATGGAACATTAAATCCACACCAACTACCATAGAAATGAAGATGGATTACCTTTGCTTGCTGGCAGGATGCAGCGTCCACCAACAGGCTTCACCCTGAGAATGTTCCTGTAGACCCACATCGAAGGCTAGCTTGTCCTGGGATGATGACGTCGACAGGCAGGCCAGGTACTGTGAATTACAACACAGAGTTGAATTTCAGTCGAATTTGTAGCAGTCAATGTGAAGATATTGTAACTGCGACCGTAAGTAAAAAGAGCGTATCTGAAAAAACCTTTCTTAGCATTAAAATCTGTGAGTGAACAATAAATCATCCCTATTTTCCCAACCTTAGGGTAGGTTTTTTTTTCCAAGTTTATATGGAACCAATTTCGAAGTATTATACCCTTTCCAATAAAAAAAGAATTATCAAAATCGAACTACTCTGTAAAGAGATATGCTTGGTAATACATCTAAAAAAAAAATACGCGTCGAATTGAATAACCTCCTCCATTTTTTCGTCGGTTAATAAGGACAAAGGGTTTGGGGAAATGTATAATATCACTCATTCGTACCATATCACTGTTGAGATGTCGTAGAAGGATGGCATTGCCGTACAATAGAGTACGATGCCCAGAACCGGTGCCTTTACCCTGCAATAGAGAAAGGGAGAGTAGAAGAACATTTTTCTTATCATAGATATTTCTTTCTCAGGAAAGGTCGAAAGCAATATTTCTTAATCGAAATCATCAATTAAACATCAAATAAATTTAAGCAGAAGTCCAAGACAAATTAATAATTGAAAAAAACGTTTATATCACAACATTAACTAAATTATTTATAAAAAGTCAGTTCCATCATTCAGTTTGACCTTAATCGAATTATGAACGATCCAAAAATAATGATGGTCCTATTTAACAGCTCCATATATCACTGTCAAACCGTTTTTGTTGAATGACGATCAATTTAGCATAGAACGTATAACTAAGCGAGTTATGGCAGTCATGTTAATTGTACCTTCAGAATGCTAACTTATACTCCGTTTGATATAAGATTAGACATTTAAATAAATCTTTCATATGGTACGTACAACTTATTTTAACTTCTTTGCGTTGGTAGCATGATAAATAGCACCTGCAGTAAACATTTGGTATTGTAACCACTTTTTAGCTTTTAATGCCGTCCTTATGTAAAAGGAGTAGAAGACAAAAACGGTTAAACGGAATGTAAAAAAGGTTTGTTTAAATGTGTAATCTTATTTCAAATGGTGTATAGGCGATATTATTTCGCACCTCGGGAGCCATTGATTGGGTTAAGCCAGTCCTATTATTCTAACGGAATTACAAGACTTTGAACTTAAAACGAATTCAATATATCTTTTATAGCTTATAGTGACAAAAGGAAGAATTCTGTTGGTATTTTTAGTATACCAACTATATGTCAATCAATCTGCCTAGCCTTTTCCCAATTATGTTGGGGTCAGCTTCCAGTCTAACCGGTTGCAGCTGTACCAGTATTTAACATGGAGCGATTGCCTATCTGACCTCCACAGCCCAGGTACTGAATAACACGATACACCATAAGTATTCCTACCACATGTACAAAATTGATTTAGTGGCTTTAAAAATTGAAATTCTGGGTAAGTACGGTATTTTTTTTAAATCATAAATAGCTTAAATCTGTTTTGTTACGAAATAACACAATATTTGTAAAAACAACAGTAATCTATCAATATCAATATTCGTAGCATTATTATTAGTCTCATAATGCTGGATAAAAACCAAATTTATGTTTAAAAAATACATCAAATAGCAAATACTTACTATTATTTTATAGTAAATTATTATTGTTAATACAGGGACGACTCAAGTATTCTAAACTAATAAAATACACATGCGAAGGATTAGCGATAGAAATAGAATTTTTTTTCTAATATAATAATTATACCATCTTATATAGAATCAACTTTCTCTAACTTAACAGACAGCTGTGCTGCTGGAGAGTTTGTTGCGCCACTTCTTCTTCCCAGCTAAAGCACTAGGACGTGTTGAAGGGCGGGCGTTTTGGGGGACTCTGCTATGCAATTTTGACGTTCAAAGGGTGCTCATTCTTAGCACAATAAAATTGAATAAATGAATTTTCATTAAAAAATATTACATTATTTATGCAATATTTTGTAAATGTATTACCTAGGGGAGGTCAAGGTCAGTCTAAAATTTCAAAACACCTTTTTCAGGGTTAAGTTTTGTGTTGTACGTTTCGCACTTTTAAAGTAATAGGGTTCTCGGGACCGATTTCAAATTTATTTATTTTGAAGACTATCGGGTTAAAGATTGACTCCAATTTTTACAAAAAAGAAAAAAAAAAAAAAATTATAACAAATTTGAAAATGATTAAAAAAATATACTCAGATGGTATCATTTTATAGAACTACTAAATTAGTAAGTTTTATTAGCGATCACATAATGAATTTTAAAAGTTAAACCACGTATTATAATAAAAAAATGTTAGGCAATAAAATTTTGTCAGAAAAATTTGGAAAATTCAAAAGTAGCCAGATTTGTTTTACCAATTAGCCAAAAAATGTAAATGATACAGCATGCAATTTTACCGATAGGCAGATATACTCACTAAGTTTTCTTTTCCCTGGAAAAATTTAAAACACGATCGCAATACGTAAAACGGAATTATTCACAAGAGGACAAAAATATATTCATATTTGTTAAAACACAAGATTAAATAATAAATACAATATAATGGAGTGTACAAAATCATACATAAGATTTGCCTTTTGAAATCTTTATAGGACAACAGGTATTCGTTTCACCATTTTCTTGTACCAATAGGATAAAAATAAAAAATAAAAAATTTCAAGAAAAACTATGTCAAAATCATTACTGCAACTCAAAATACCAGAGTAATAAAACAAAAACAACTAAAGTTAATAGTGAAACCAAACCTTATTAGAACATATTTAAAAAGTGTAGTTTAGTCAAAAAAATAATTGAAAATTATTCATAGGGTGGCATTATTATACTTCGGAAAGGTTTTCAAAAATGTTAATCTTACAGGTACATATAATTATGAAATACTTGATGTGTACATTTATGTGATAACATTGTTGACTATAAACTTACAGTTTCTGATCCTGCAGCTGTCACCAACTCTTGTAAAGCTCTCACCGACAGCGCCTAAAAATACAGATAAAAAGTGATTAATTGAATGTTTCAAACTTTGGTCAGTATATTTTATTTGAATATTAGTTGACCCGACAGACGTTGTCCTGTCTTAACTATGAATATTCACTTTTGTTAATTTTTTCTTGCATAAGAACTTTCTCCTGACAATAACAAATACAACAAAAAAAGAATTAACAAAATTGGTCCAGCCGTTCACGTGTGATGCCGTGACCAAGGGAAATAGGGAGGATTTTTCATATATAAGATGTACACATATATAGATATGGATTTTTCAGAAAGGACGGCTTACAATAAACGAATATATGTATTAGTCGATGTCACAATTAGCCAGAGACGTCGGGCGACACCAGACGAAGTGACGCGATGACTCCAGAATGCGCACGACAAACATTATTGCCCAGTGCAAAGTTGATACGTCACATTCAGACAAGCAACGAAAGCAAGTTCATACTCATGCACCAAAAAGAAACACTAGCTCCTAGGATCTTATTCTTCTTCTTGTCGCTGGCACGACAGTTTGTCTAAGATCATCATCATCATCATCAGCCTATAATGTTCCCACTGCTGGGTCACAGGCCTCCTCTCGGTGAGAGGGATTGGGCCGTAATCCAACACGCGGGCCCAGTGCGGGTTGGTAGATGTCACATGTCTTCGAATTTTTTGGTTCTAGGACATGCCGGTTTCCTCAAGATGTTTCCTTCACCGTTTTGAGAGCAGTGGTGATGAAATAATTTACACAAAGTAATGCGCCTGTCTGGGTTCGAACTCACGACCTACAACTCGTAAGTCGCGGCCGTTACCACTTGGCCACCACTGCTGTCTAAGATACCTAAGATGATTTGCGACGTCGTCGTGCGATGTCCTTGAAGACACCTGTCAAGGCACATTTGCAGTCAGTGATATAAAGTTAATTTTAAAACTGACCTGTTCGATGACAAAGACGCACTGGGACAGGTCGGGCGGTATGTTCTTGTCGGCAATGTTCTCCAGAAAGCAGTGTCGGTTACCGAAGCCCTCGGCGGCCAGACACACTCTCTCGCCTGTCGCTGTGCACGACAGGCACACCATGTCTTCCTGTGAAACAAAAGAGGAGTGGTTAAAGAAGGGCTGCAAAAATAAAGTCCTATTCATCTTTACATACTTATAGGAAGCAAACTGCGAGGGCCAGGAATACCTTAACCTAACCTACCAAAATACAGTGCATCAGGAAGTAAAAATCTGGGCAAAATGTTAAAGAGCACGCTTACAGAACCATCCAAATCCTTTGATGAAAGGCGAAAGGGTAAAGCCGTAATGGACCTTGCCAATCCCAACAGGACATGAAAAAAATGTAAAAGGAGAATCTCGCTGGAGAAACCACTCTGCACGACCAATTCCAACAACTAATCTGTTTATAGACCTGGATATGATTGCAGAAGAAAAAAACGACGGGTTGCACTCCGGGAGTGCCGGTAGAAGTGAAAACTTGAATATTAACGTTGTGCATTTTTGATATTTTGGAATGGTTAGGGAATAATTTAGCACGAATTGCTTAAATTATCAGAATAAAAGTACTATCATTTATGTGGTAGAATACAATATTTATTTATTGCGCTATCGTACACAAACATGACAATTTATACTACATTAAAGTTTATCTCTCAGAAAAATCAAGCCATCAGGTGTCACCAGCCATGGATGCGCGTGGCACGCTGTAACATAAACACACACGAACATTCGCGCAAGCACCCTGCGCCGCCTAAACGAAACAGCAGGCGCAGGCATACATTTTCGCCGCGCCGTAGAAAGAGAGGGGGATACTTCCTCTCCTACGCCGCGCCGGCTGTCTACTCTCCATCCGTCTTACGAATTTTCGATCAGGACACGTGTCCTGACGCGAGTTTTTTTTTATCCATTGCAAAAAAAAGTGTACAACGCCGCTAAAGAAGTTTTCACTTCAAAAAGAATAGGAAGCATCTTTTAGCAGTCATAAGTAGTGTATTATTTTACATACTTGACTATCTTATCAGTCCATTCGTCGCAAGCGCGCTTAGTTCAAAGTTCCGCTAGCAAGCGCTTTAGTTTCCACATCTAGCATGTCGTAATTGGAAATATGAATACCCATATTCTTTCCTGTTCAACGCAATTTAATTTGGTATAATTCATTATCATTTAAAATGTATGACATACTAACGAGCTACGGTCCGTATTTATAAATTCGAACTTCTTGGAAAGTATGTTTTAAGAGTTTAAATAAAGAAGTCTTTATTTAGCTCTTTCACCACAGGTTTCAACAAGTACAGAGGCCAGCACATCAAGCTACCCCAATCTGTCAAATTTATTTGATAGTTTTTCAACTTTATTCCAAAGGAATAAGATTTATGTTCAATTGGGAAAATTTGACAGTTTGGGATAGCTTGACCTGCTGGCGACTGTACTTTGAGTTTGGTCAAAGAGTACCCTCCTTTTGAGTAAAAAATCAACGCGGTGTTTAAAACTCTTTGGACAAGTGCCTTGTGACATCGACGGTCCCTACGTACAATCCCCTAAGTGGCAGATACGTGCTTTGCATGTTTTCTTTTCGTAACCTTGCCATTCCAGGCCTTGTCAGGCCAGCCTATACCATCGTTTAGTTTCACAAAAATAAGTCTAAGATGGCAAAATGCAATTTATATCCATCATGACATTACATTAATTAGAACATGATATACCTACACGTGTTTGAAACTTTGATCCGCTCTCCTGTAAAATTTGTCTGTATCTATTTGTATTTAGGGGATTATGTGTGTGGACCGTCGACATAGTATTAAAAGTTGTATAAGTAATTAGTATATTTTCATGAGCTGTATATATGCAAACTCAAACTCAAACTCAAAGCATTTATTTCAAATAAACCAATTACAGGCACTTTTGAATTGTCAAGGTCGGTGAGTTAGAAAGATGAAGCTAGTTGCCCATTCCAAAGCGTAGGTACCTATGGAGAAGAACGGGCAAGAAACTCCATGGACACTCTTTTAAAATCAAGATTTTGTTACAAAAAGTTGGTTACATCATTATGTTGAAATTATCAATGTGAGAACGATGTAAAAAGTGCACATTAAAAGCGTCCGTAATTAAAATAAAATAACAATTAAAATAAGCCGTGGGAGCTAAGAGATGACCAGTCCCTACTGGCGGCGCCCGTTCACGGACATGACGTATGCATCAGCACTATTCAGCTCAACCATTTTGAAGGGAACTTAATGATCCAACACACACGCCACCACCAGCGAGACATTTGAGTGAGCATGACATACCCTCAGCTGCCAGGGCACATTCAAGTCAATGAAAGACGTACCCTGTAAATGTTTGCATTATAGTAGGAACATAGTGCTCACACATATGCTATGCAATTATACAATACAAAAATTTGAATTTATACAATGCAAAGATATCTAGCTTTTACAGTCTTCAGCAGCTCCAACAATGTTTTCAATGTTATTCAATTTAGTTTAAGCTACCTTGTGGAGCAGGACAAGCAGCGTTTAGCCAAGCATTTTTGTCAGCGATGTAATCCCCCAACTTATAATAAGCATGGCTGCATAGTGTGCGTTTTATACAAGATTTAAATTTCGATTCATTCAGTTCGAGTATGTGAGGAGGTATTTTATTGTAACATTTTAAACAGTACCCCATGAAGGATGAGTCTACTTTAGCCAGTCTGAAGCCTGGTTGAACCAATTGGTGCCTATTTCTCGTTCTAATGGTGTGTCTTTCACCTCGTTTACTGAAAAGATTTAAGTTTTTCCTAACGTACATGATATTCTCATAGATATATTGACAAGGTACCGTCATGATATTAATAACTTTGAACAGTTCCCTTAGAGAATCCCGCGTACGGAGGCCATATATTGATCTAATGGCTCTTTTCTGCAGAATAAAAATAGACTCGATATCTGCAGCCCGTCCCCATAGTAAAATACCGTATGACAGGATACTATGAAAGTAACTGAAATAGACTAGCCTCGCGGTTTCTTCATTAGTGAATTGGCGGATTTTTCTTACAGCTTATGCTTTAATAGAGCCATAGATGTTCGGTAGTAACAATTGGATTATAATCAATAGCCTCGTCATTTAATTGGACAAACATGTCGTCTTGGACTTTACAAATATGTCCCTGCCTACCTCTACAACAAATAAAGGCGTGTTGTTATGTTTTAGACAGGTTATAGCATGTTCTGATTAGATATTGTGTATTTTTCGTGCAGCAATTTAAAATTTTTGAAGTAACATTGCGTGACTAAAATTAAAGTGTCCTTAGTTTATGGCAGAATATTAAAATTGCTTCCGTGACATCATCATGACATTCATAAATTACTTTTGTTTTTCAGCTTTATATTTTGTTATAGGTCTTAATATCGCCCTACCGCGGAATTTAGGGCAGCACCGAACTATAATACATCTGAAATAGCTTCATAATAAACTCTTTGACACACTCTGACGTCACTTCTCACAACTCAAACATTATGACTGACTGTTGGTACCCATTTGAGAAGTCCCTGACATTCATATTTATTTCGTCGTAAATATGTATTTTCATTTCCTATTCGTAATCTTTGAGATGAGATGTTCGCGTTTGTTTTATGTCATTCAAACGGAACGTATTTCTGTTACTTGGAGTTCAGTTGCATACATTACAAATATACAGGTGACGATTCAAATAGACAAGTATTCATAACTCAAACTCAGATTCAAACTCACAGCATTTATTTAAAAAAAAAAAACCTTTTAACAAAAAATTAAACTGCCGAATAAACTGAAAAGCCAAAAATAATAAAGCTTTTTTGTTTAATCTTAATAACTAAGTTCTTAAACTAATGTACGTATACCTAAGTATATATTTTTATAATTATGCTGAGTTTTCAGTTAACTGTAATAACTAAATTCTTAAACGAGTTCCTAAGTAATTTTGAGTCGGCGCCAAACAAGCAAATTAATTAATTACGTAAATCGTGATGCGCGACACGACATGCCCCTTCGGCGGAAAATGCCGAGCGTTCACGAAGTTATGTCAGCGAGACTGCAACCCGAACGGGCACACACCTGAGGACATACGTCGTTGCGTGGGGTCGGGTCCGACTTCGGGGTATTATAATAGGTCTTTACCTATGAAATTGCCGTTTTGTATGAAAAAATTTAAACGAATTTTTTTCATGAATTTTTTATTTGTATTAATCGAAGTAATCACCCATGCAATCAATGCATCTTTGCCATCGCAGTGGCAGTTTATTGATGCCCTTCTTAAAGAAATCAGCTGGACGGGAGGCAACAAATTCTTCAAAGGCATTTTGTACTGCCTCTCGGGTATTAAATTTTTTTCCCGCCAAGAAGTTATCCAAATTCTGGAAAAAGTAGTAGTCTGTAGGCGCAAGGTCTGGTGAGTAGGGCGGATGACGGAGAGCTTCCAACCCCAGTTCTTGCAACTTGGAGACCGTCTGCTGTGCAGTATGAGGTCGCGCGTTGTCGTGCAGGAGCAGCGGAGACGAGCGATTGACCAATGCTGGTTGGAGATGCGCCAGCTTCTCCATCATTGTGTTCAGTTCTTCACAGTACACATCTGCAGTAATGCTCACCCCGTTTGGTAAGAAGCTGTGATGAATCACACCGGCGCTAGACCACCAAACAGTGACCATCACTTTTCTAGGGGTAAGTTTTCGTTTAGGGCATTGTTTAGGTGCTGAACCAGGATCCAACCAACTTGCTGAGCGCTTACGGTTATCAAACAGAATCCATTTTTCATCGCAGGTAACAATGCGGTTCAAAATTCCTTCATTTGTGTGTCTGTTGAGCAGTGCAAGGCACGTCTCGACGCGTACTTCGCGCTGGCGATCATTGAGTTCGTGGGGCACCCATTTGTCAAGCTTTTTTACCTTGCCAATTTGACGCAAATGGACCAATATTGTTTTGACGCTAACGTCGAAAGCTGCTGCTAATTCAGCCGTAGATTGTGTATCATCAGCTTCCACAATCGCCTTTAATTCGTCATTGTCGACCAAAGTCTTCGGACGACCGCGAGGTTCATTTTTCAGGTCGAAATTTCCAGAACGGAAGCGAGCAAACCAATAACAGGTGGTGCGTTGGTTTGTAGTGTTAGCTCCGTAAACGTCGTTGATGTTGCGTGCCGCTTGTGCCGCGTTGCTGCCACGACGGTACTCATATTCCATAATTACTCGAATTTTTAACGTATCCATGATGACGAAAAAGATTGAAATGCGATGAAAATGTAACACTAATCAATAAAGAAATGACTACTTTTAGAAAAAAAAATCCATGTTTTTAAAATAAAATTAATTTGAAATTAGAATTCTTAGCCAAACAAAAATTATTTTGATTTGAAATGGCCAGTACTGCAGAACGGCAATTTCATAGGTAAAGACCTAATATTATTACCTTTTGCAATAAAAAAAGAATTATCAAAGTCGGACTACTCTGTAAAAAGTTATGCGTGGTCACAATTAAACAAAAAAATACTCGTCGACTTGAGCACCTCCTCCGTTTTTTCGTCGGTTGCGCGTCGACGTCTCTGCCACCATGAATTCAATGCAGCAAACATCTAAGTTAAAGTTAAACGCAGAGTAATAAACAAGATTTGTAGCAAGACCTTCTATGGTCTTGAATTATTCATGTATTCAGTAGTCCTAGTCCCAATATCTCAAAACTTGGCACACTTTAGAACCGGGCCAAGGTGTTAAGATACTGAATATTGTATTATAAACGGATTAAGGGATGATAAATTAATTTCCGCGAAACGGGTTCCGATAGATTTAGTATTAACGAGATTCTGCTGTGGGCGGCTAAAACCAAAGGGAATAGAGAAAATATTGCTGATTTAATATTTTAAAAGCTGGCCGGTTTTTGGTAACTAAATATGTGGTTTTAGGCAGGCATAGTTAGTTGTTTCAAACTTTTGGTATTTTGGTGGTTGATTTTCTTTTCATATTGACTTTGACTTCGTAATTATTCGGGTTTGGTTTCCGCAATTAGTCCTTCAGGTGGACCAATCTGCGTGGGCTAGGGCAGCCGTCAGTGGTTCAGCCCACCTTCCTCCAGAATTGATTTTATGGTCTGCTCTGGTAAGATCATCTGTGTAAGATCTGGGTGTCTCGACGGTTTCTGTCAATCTGGGTGACGGTTATGCATTCAAAGAGCACATGCGCAACGGTTTCCTTAGCCTACATGCAAGCCTGCATAGAGGACTTTTCGTTCAAAAGTTCACGTTACTATCTTAGTTTTCGTTTTGTTCTGGGTCTATTTCAGCTAAAAAATGAGGAGCTTAAAAAAATAGTAAATATATACGAAAACATATACAATACCCACCAAGTGTGAAAATAATTTATTTATTTTCGCGTTGTTAAGTTCGAACTCCAATTTCACCAAGAAAAGTCCCAAGAAGTACTTCTGCAGTACCATTTGTATTGCTTTGGAAAGCCAAGGGGTTCGTGGAAGTTTTTAAAACTACTTTGGGGTCATAGCCGCTCTTTTTATTCTTCAAAGATTTTGCCTAGAAGGAGTCTGGTTAAGATTATTTTCCTTTAAGCTAAGCTTTCGTCACTTCGGGTGATGTATAGACAGATATTACGTTTTATCGCTCGTAGACCACAGTTTAAGGATTCATAATTAAAACATAAAATCAAATATATTTGGAAATCTGCGTCACAGCAAAATAAAAATCAACAAAAAGGCTGAAGTCAAGTGTGAATTTTCGAAAAAATATTAAAAACCGTCAAGTTCCTAAACTTTAAATAATCAATGAACCTATACGGGGGTGTCGCGGACAGCCCTTGGATGAGAGCCTTGTAAATTTTTACTTTGCATCTCTTTTCAAGTGCCACCCTGAATAGGCGGTGCCGTCTCCACACTCTGTGGCTAAACCAAAGTCAAACAATTAGAGTGAATCATAAGATACACAAACAACTTCCTCCACAAACCCAGTTCCCCAGAGGCCCCCCCCGATTCTAAGTTGGAATAAAGTACAACACTGTACAACTGCGAATAAACTTAGTACGGCCCGTAGTCCCGTACCCGACTCGGGAATCGTTAAAATATTATTGTCACGCCATAAATAACAAGTCTCTTGTAAAGTTTAATCTTCGCTCTTGTCTTTGTTAATTATTAATTTAGCGTCATGACCTCCTTTCGCTTTATTAGCATTAACTTTTTGTTAGAAGTTTTATAAGACTTTTTTATGACGCAATTGGTTTATTTTACTCTTTATCATCTCATTCCTCGCCCTCGCTGCAATAACCTTATTCCATATTGTGACATTCTTCTCTGTTTTATGCCAATCAGACATGTCAAACGATTAATGGATGAGCCAGAAGTTATTGGATGATTCAATAATTGTATTATCTAATCTGAAAGTAACAAAGGTGAAGTGGCAAGTCTTTTTTATATTAACTAGTGGTCACCCCGTGGTCGAATTTCGACTATAATTAATTTAAAACTTCATGTATTTCTAATGTCATGATACTAAGTTTTTGCTTCTGATGATGATAACTAAAACGTTCTGGAATTAAATCTCTAAATGATGGCCAAGCCCGCATTAAAATCCCTGCGTCGTTAACATGAACAACGAGTGTTAGAAACAGACACGAAAGGCGACTTTAATTTATAATAATTTGATGTCAATTGGCATCAAATTATTCATCACCTTTATTAAACGAGTGGATCACAGCAGCATATTTTTTTAGGACATACAAAGGACAGTGTCCATGTACACCCTCTTGAACCAATCCTTAGTTTGCTCTCAAGACTCATCAAGAAGTATTATTCCACCTCGTAGAACCCTATAATTTTCCAGCAACCAAGTCCCAATTAAGACAAAATCCCTATCAAGACTAAGTAATTCAACACCACTTCCTAACAAACAGGACAAGCAAACAAAGTCTAACTGTTCATCACACAAAAGGAACGATTAGCACAAGACAGTATAGCTAGCAGTAGGTAGGTTTCCTTTCAATTTAGGCGTTAATTCCACACAATAGTCGGCCAGTTCGCGCCTCTGCGATTCCATTTGCAACAATCATTTTCTTCTAGTTAGGGTTGGCGCTTGAGATTTTTTTAGCAAGTGAAAGAAGTGAAACATAATTATATATTTTTGCAATGACGTATTATAAATAGACTCAATCATATATTGCACGAAGACCAGGAAATACCCATACCGATTCCTGTTGTTAGAAAGAGAGATAAACTTATATTTAGTTACGTCACTAGCGTGTCGCCGCGTCACTGGATGATACGTGACTAATAAAACGGCAGGCAATTACCTGTCATTTATCTTGCCAATATTGAGCGCCGGTAACGCACCTGAAGGTAATATTTTGTAACTGTATTTTTGGTGGGATACTTTGATTTTGTACGGATGAATGGACAGGATGAAGAAAACGTAACCATATAAAAAAAGCAATATAACATCATGTGTGTATTCCCGGAAGGGTAAGGCAGAGGTAGCACCCACATTTCGCCAGTTATGTGTAAGTCCCATGTAATAAAAGGCGAGCCTATTGCCATCAACCGGACACAAATTCAGACTCATGGCTGCTACTGACAAAATCCTAACGGAAAAACCCTATGCAATGTAATTAAAAACCTACTTTTAGATATAAAAAAAGCTACGGTGCCACAGACAGACAGACACACATGGCGGTCAAACGTATAAGACCCCTCTTTTTGCGTCGGGGGTTTAAAAGAACTATGACCGACTGAAATAAAGTAGAACAAACAATGATGGATTTGAGAGATACAGGAAGAAAGAGAGCAATGAAAAGATGGAGGGATTGGTTACACTCAAGATGATAATATAATCGGAAAGAAGTAAACTTACACAGAGATAGAAGAAAAAGAAAGAAGATAGAGAGAAGGAAACAGGTACAATGGGAAGCAAAACACTACCAATTTGAGTTTAAAAGTTGAATAGAGGAAAGAGAATAATAAAAGTTTCAATTTTGCACTCGAACTTGTATTTGACAGATTTTAATAAGCAATTTCGAAAATTAAATCATGAGAAACGAGATATTTAGATGGTAAATAAAGATACGCGATGAAATGCGAACCTTTCCCATTACGGAAGTCGTTTAAATGTTTATTGACCATTTGGCGACTTTAAGGTTATAACTTATTTTACTTTAAAACAAGGTACAGTAGATAAACCTGTAAATTGTAACATATTTCTTTATCAGGTAGTACAAGGTGAAGTTGGTCATCTAGAACGTAACATCGAACCGTTTTCGACAGCAGACTTTGTCATTCGAGATAAGTAAAGAAAATCTCGTCAGTTGGCTTCCAGTCTGACCAGACTCAGCTGAATACCACAGTACCAGTATTTTATATGGAGTGACTGCTAATAGATCTTAACAACCCAGTTACTGGGTAACATGATTTATCATGGTACTCGTCAGACTTTCGACCGTGAATGTACCTGTTGGTATGATAAAAGTATTTTTTAAATAATATTATATTTTAAAATAAGTGTAGTCATAACAAAAGTTGTTTAAAATGACGTGTACAATTCGCCACCCTGTATTTATGCCCGGGCATTGTACCTATCCTCATCTAAATACCTTCTTACAAACACCAATCCCATGTAATTCAAATTGATTCATAATTAATAATAATAATAGATTTGCCACATCGCACATTGCAATCGGTGTCGATTTATTGCCAAAATTGCATTTGCCTTCATTAATGCCTAATGGCTGATTAGTCATCAAATTAGCAATTTACTGATATAGAACATTACGTAGTATCATGTTACATAATATTACGATTGTCACATGCAAATGGGGTAATCGCCGTTACACTTTTGTTAAACATTCTCATTTTTCGTGAATGATGGTTTGCTTTTTTTACACCAGTGTGTTCTGCCCACCATGAAGTACGGTGCTGAGACGTGGACGCTCACGCAGGAGACTGTGTACATGCTGAGAGTAGTACAAGGAAATCAGGCATAGACACCGAATTCAAAACTTCAAGATACGAAGACGTAGGAAGGTCTTCGATATTCCAAAGCGTGTTATGGAGCTCAAATTGCGTTGGACAGGACACTTGGCAAGGCGCAGTGATGACAGGTGGAGTAAGGCTTTGATAGAGTGGCATCCAAGGATTGGAAGACGAGATGTAGGTAGTCCGGCGGAAAGATATGCAGACAACATTGTTGCCATCGCGGACAATTCTTGGATGAGGCTCCCACAGAAGCGTGGGGATTGGCACATGAAAAGAAAAGCCTATACTCAGCAGTCGGACTGGATGATGACGGTTTTTAGCATGACGTAATTTGGGATAACCCTATTGATATACTACGGCTACTACGGCTTATTTTAATTTCGGAATTGTTATTTTGTTTTAATTACGGACGTTTTTAACTTGCACGTCTTTTTACATGGTTCTCACATTGATATTTCAACATAATGATGTCATTATCTCGATCTATCCACCCATCTCTTCCCGTGGGTGTCGTAGGAGGCGACTAAGGGACCTACTAGAGAATGGGCAGCAGCGTTCTCTATGCATTTTACCACCATACTGCGATCGCCAACCCGCCTGCCAAGCGTGGCGATTATGGCAAGGCCCTCCAAGTTGGGGGAGGCCTATGTTCAGCAGTGGACGTCTTCCGGCTGAAATTATGATGATGATGTAACCAACTTTTTGTAACAATATCATGGTTTTTAAAGGTGTCCATGGAGTTTCTTGCCCGTTCTTCTCCATAGGTACCGAAACGGTACCGGACGAAATCATTCTAACTCACCGACCTAGACAATTCAAAAGTGGTTTATTTGAAATAAATGCTTTGAGTTTGAGTTTATGTTTGTAAACCTTTGATTTGAGAGGCCTGAATCAAGCTATGGCTAATAGGATACCAACAATTAAAAAAAGTAATTAAAAGCATTTTAATAACAGCTTTCTACTCAAATACCCACATAAACATGAGCTCGTACATGGAAACGTTACACAAAAACGACCATTATTTTAATTTATGTAAAATTTTAATTACTTTGTGAGCTTGCTGGTATCAGGAATTTTATACCGAAGTTGGGTCATGCGAATATTTTAGCCTGGCTTAAAAATGTTGCTTGCGGAATTTTTCGTGGGTTAAAAAGGGCAAGTATACGGCATGAAAGGGTACACACATATTATTTTATACAATATGTATAAGAAAGGCGTGGTCATTTTTAAGACCATCAAACTGCACAGCAACTTTCTTTAAGGGATGAACTTTGTAGTCGGGAAGAAAAAGAAGAGAAAAATGTACAGTTTACGGTCTGTTTAGTTCGCGACACGTAAGTTGAACCAAAATTAGAACAAACAACCGAAGGTAAGAGCTCGTGCACTCGTTGCCTCGCACGGGAAAACGATGAGGTCACCTTCTAGGATAATCATTGATGTGTACTGAAGTTTCGTAATAAAATACAGATCTCGGCACGTAAGTTGAAACTAAGTCCGCCCTTTTGGTTCAACTTATGTGCCGCGATCTGTAACACACCAAACTTTTCAAATACATGCTCTTTACATGGGGAAGAAACTTTTTAACATTTCTACAACAAGCCGACGGCCCACCTGAAGTTAAGTGATTACTTTCGACTATGGTTATCTGCAATACTCTCGCCGCAGATGCATTGCCAGCCCAGAGACAAAACTGAAATGACTCCTGGTCTATAACTACACGGCACACATACTCTTGAAATTAGCACAGAGCAACGCTGGTTGGCGGTAATAGATACTATGGTGTAAATACTCCCGCGAACGAGCTCTGTTCTGTCACAAAGAGCTATGCCAAATTTCATCCAAATCCGTTCAGCCGTTGTTGCGTGATTGAGTAACAAACATCCAAACATCTAAACATTTAAATATCCAAACATGCAAACTTTCACATTTAAAATATTAGTATGATGTTAAACCTTGAAATTTCACGTGGCCGAAGTCGTGGGTAGAAGCTAGTTTAAGAACATAATGAATGAGTATGCTATTACCACCACTAGTTTCACGCTAACAAATTGTTTTATCCAAAATCCTAGTCCTAGTCTAAAGGGAATTTGTTTGAAAAATTGCCTCCCTACTCCTAGGACAAAGCGAGATATAAATTGTGTGAGCCGGTCTCGATTATTAATGTCGTGACCTAAGTTAGAAAAACGGAATATCTGGGTATTTTCAAGGTGAAATAAGGGAAGCATAGATTTATAGAGTACTAGTAGACCTGACAAGTTGTTCTGCCCGAACAGTGCCACCTACCGGGTCTGATTGTGAATCTAAACCTTCCTTTCTATACTCAAAAACACACAAAAAAACAAAAAAAAAACAAAATTGATCCATCCATATATATAAAGAAATATAGCCCTCGAGGATGAGGGAATATTTTGGGGATAAATAGCATTTGCGTTAGTAGCCAATTGTGGCAAAGTTGCTTTAAAAAAATTCAAATAGTGTTGCTCATAATGTTAAAAACCGGCGAAATGCGAGTTGGACTCGCACACTTAGGGTTCCGTACCACCGTACAATATTTATCACGTTTTTTTTTAAAGATTTGGTTCTTGTACAATATGTATGGCCGATATACAAATTAGTTTATTTCTGTCGACCTATTAGAAAGATATAAGGAATGACAGCGGAATCTTAGTAATAGGGTTCTGTTGGCATCTTTCAGGTACAAATTCAAAATATTTTATTTCACATAAACCTACATGGGCACTTATGGAGCTAGGTGCACGTTTCCAATACGAAACCCTAATAAGAAAAAAATGCTGACTAATGAGCGCTGATTGCGTATAAGATAATACGGCTAGGAAGGAAGTCTTAATGAAGGCTAAGATGAGTGAATTAAGCTTATGTTAAGAGTGGGTTCACATCAATAGAGCTTTAGAACTTTAACGTATTTTCGCCTTTCTTTACCGCTGAAGCTTTAATGACCACTCGGGTGACCACTGAAAATCAGCGCTGTGCTGTGTGTCCCATAGCACAGCATCATGCTGAGTGGAAGCCTTCTCGTCACAGTCACGGCGTGCAGCTGCCGACTATTTATGTTCTGTATGCCTATGTATAAAAATATTTGTTTTGTTATGATGTTTTTGAAGTGAAAACTTCTTTAGCGGCGTTGTACACTTTTTTGTAATGGGTAAAAAAAAAATAACTCGCGTCAGGACACGTGACCTGATCGAAAATTCCTAAGACGGATGGAGAATAGACAGCCGGCGCGGCGTAGGAGGGGAAGTATCCCCCTCTCTTTCTACGGCGCGGCGAAAATGTATGCCTGCGCCTGCTGTTTCGTTTAGGCGGAGCAGGGCGCTTGCGCGAATGTTCGTGTGTGTTTGTGTTACAGCGTGCCACGCGCGTCCATGGATGGTGACAGCTGATGGCTTGATTTTTCTGAGAGTTAAACTTTTTAATGTAATATAAATTGTCATGTTTGTGTACGATAGCGCAATACATAAATATTGTATTCTAGAACATAAATGATAGTAGGTACTTTTATACTGATAATTAAAGCAATTCGTGCAAAATTATTCCCTAACCATCCAAAATATAATTTTGCACGAATTGCTTTATTCCCTAACCATCCAAAAAAAAAAAAAAATATTGGGCACGCCACGATTGCGGCGGTAAGTCCCCTCTTTGAGGAGTGGTTTGAGAGGCGGCATGGCGTCCTCACCTTCCGCCTGACGCAGGTCCTCACCGGACACGGTTGTTTCGGGAGGTTCCTGTTTCGGATAGGGCGGGAGGAAACGCCCGGGTGTTTCCACTGCGAAGATCGCCCGGAGGACACGGTGGAGCACACGGTGGCGGTCTGCCCTGCTTGGGCGGAGCACCGCCGTGTCCTCGTGGAGGCGATCGGCGGCGGCGATCTCTCGCGTCCGGCCCTGGTCCAGGCCATGGTACGGAGCGAGAGGGCATGGGGAGCCGTCACCTCCTTCAGCGAAGCAGTGATGCTCGCGAAGAGGGAGGCGGCGCACGTGAGGGAGAGGCAGCATATGCGCCCTCGCGACCCCAGCCGCCGCAGGATACGGAGACGCCCTGGGCGTCGGGAATCCCAGGCCGATTTCCGGCCACCGTAGGCATGGGCTTGCGGACGGCGAGTAATGGGTAGCTCGCTGTCCGGTTAGGACCAAGCCCAAGTCGACGGCGCGTTGTGTTCCACGCGCGCCTCAAAGAGATGTCAGCACAAAAAATGATGGGGCCCGCAAGGGCCGGTGCCTGCCAGGGGTGCGGGTTTGTTCGAAAGAGACACCACAGCCCCTGGCTTAAGGGCTACTGAAGGAACACGGGTGGGTTTTAGTCAGTAAAAGTCTGACACGCCCTCCTGCTCCACCCAGAGCGGGAGAAGTTATTTGATGATTTCCCACCCAAAAAAAAAAAAAAAAACCATCCAGAATATCAAAAATGCACAACGTTAATATTCAAGTTTTCACTTCTGCCGGCACTCCCGGAGTGCAACCCGTCGTTTTTTTTAAATATGTTATTTCATCTTTTATAAGTACGTGTTTCTGTGACAAATAAATCCAGTTTTCTTTCTTTCTTCTAATGAATTAACCTACGCTTAATTGCGAATAAGTAATTGCAAAATGTTCAAGGAAAAATAAATGCAAAATTGCTGCAAACACGCGTGGAAGCTAAGTAATTTATTTAACTTAATTATAACTATACTTGGTAAGCATGCATTCATTTGACTACCTATTTAGCTATGTAGGTACTTGTACTTCAAGATGTTAAAAGGTCACGCTTATTTTCAAGGACATTCAATGCTCACTACGGTTTGCAATATAGCAATCCTACTGATAATATAAATGTGAAATTTTGTATGTTTGTTAGTCAATCACGCAAAAACGGCTGAACAGAAACTATTAGGCTGGTATTTTGTTTTTCTGGCTGACATAGCTATTCACAACCATTCGATACGCTTCCGTGCCGAATCGAAGATCAATCAATGTTATCAACGCATGCGGCTTTTCCCAAATCAAAACCTTTTTTTTTCTTTTCAGTTTAAATTAAATAAACGACCCCCGTTATACTGACAGCTGCTCGGAGGCAAAGCAATTTATTATTTGTAAGCGTGACATTTTCAATTCGACAGCTTGTTGTATGGTTCTGAATAACTATGCTACTCTATCGCACTCCTGGGAAAAGGCTTTTCTCCACTCTTTACATCGGGGTAGGAGATGGAAGATGGCCTGACGAACAGGGCCCTTACTACGTTCAAACTACGTCAATATCGTGTTTTTTAGAAACCAATGTAACAGTAAGGAATCGAAATGTCATATTCTGTACGTTCCAAGACAATTTGTCAATATTATTAATACGATATTAGGAGATTTCGTGTGTGATTGACGTGGTTACGAACGAGTAAGGAATCGTTAAGTGGTCATAGTGAATTCCGGCCCTGGATAGGTTCCATCAAAGCTAGAACGGAGCGCGGGCTCGTGAAATGGGAGCTGGTATTTTAGTGGTTATTTAAAATTGCATTACCTTTATCTATGACCCTATACGAATAAGCCACGGCACCCCCTATGAATTTCCTGCCTAGCAAGTTTTTTTATCAAGGTCTGAGCTATTTTGTAATAACTCGATTAGACAAGAAAGAAGAATATTTCAAGCTTTTGTTTTAGAAGAACGTGGCAACCCTAACACCAGCCGGTCCGGCAACCAATTACCGGTTCCTTTCGCGCGGAATGGCGTTTTCATTATAATAGCACACTTTTTATTGAAAATGATTTCAATTTTTTAAACTTAATAAATGGTGGCTTTAGAAATCAAAAGATCTTTATTCTATTATCCGTTATAAGGAATAATAACAATATTTTGTTAACATAACAATCCCACTTTTCACTGATATGACAAAATAAGGCATAAACCGCTGACCATAACGCATAACCGGATGGCGCAGTGGTTAAGTGATTGACTGCTGCGCTGCGTGTCGCGGGTTCGGTTCCCGCACGGTTCAAATATGTGTATGACCTACAAGTAGTTGTTCCGGGTCTGGCCGTTTGTGTATGTGAGTTTAAATGTTTGTAAACGCACCCACAATACAGGAGAAATTCCTAATGTGGGGCAACGTTTTAAAAAAAAAAGTCACAAGCATATACAACGTTCTGGATTATTACTTAAAATTCTTTTTATTTGTGTAAATGACTTAGTACCTACTAAGTCATATACTCAAATAAATATATATTCCAAATATAATAATAATACCGACATAGCCCGAAGAATTGCCAAACTTGACAGTGTGGCAGCAAAGTGGCAGTGGGCAGGGCACATTGCTCGCAGAACAGATGGCCGATGGGGCCGAAAGGTTCTGGAGTGGCGACCGCGTACCGGAAGACGTAGAGTGGGAAGGCCTTTCACAAGGTTGACCGATGACCTTGTGAACTTCGCGGGTATCCGCTGGATGTGGGAAGCACAAGATCAGTCGAAGTGGAGGACCCTGGGGGACCCCTATGTCCAGCAGTGGACGTCTTTCGGCTGAAATGATGATCACCCTTTTAGATACTCAACACTACTGTGTAGATACATAAGTTATCCGAATTGAATGTACCGATAACTCTCAATAACATCCATTTTACAGTTTACTATCAAGCCTTTTCATTTTTTGGCATCATTATTATCAGCTTCGTTATCTTTTTTCCGTTAATGTTTTGGGAGTAACTACAATGTTCATTAAATGTATGAATCCAAATCATCGGTGAGCAGTGGTGGCCCAGTGGTAACGGCCGCGACTTACGAGTTGTAGGTCGTGCGTTCGAACCCAGCCAGGCGCTTTACTTTGTGTAAATAATTTCATCACCACTGCTCGCAAACGGTGAAGGAAAACATCGTGAGGAAACCGGCATGTCCTAGAACTAAAAATTCGAAGACATGTGACATTTACCAACCCGCACTGGGCCCGCGTGGTAAATTACGGCCCACTCCCTTTCATGGAGAGGAGGCCTGTGTCCCAGCAGTGGGAACGTTTACAGGCTGAGTATGTATGTATGTATGTATAAATCATCTGTTGGCATACTTTTCAATACAACAATTTACAACCTATAATCTGTATCTGTGTGACAGTTTTTTATATACAATCCAGTACAGACTACTGATTTTAGATTTTAAGAAAAAGTCAACATATATCATAAGACGTTATTTTTATAACATCAAGAAATTCGATTGACCTCTCAATAGAAAAGCGATCGGAAAGAATAAGTTATTTTCTTTGTGATATCAATTCCTAACGACATCGAGGGAAGATATTGCGACACTGGCGTTCTAGTTTTTTTTTATCGTAGTTTGTGTCTAGAAATGAAGTTTTAGATTTATCTAATTGGAACGAAAATGTGAGTAAAGTATTTCATTGATTTTTGTAATTATGTCGTTCTAAAAACCGTGGCGTTCATGGTCAAAAAGCAAAAACTACCCCAAAATCACGGCGTTGACTGACCAGATACAAAAGACGGACGCACTGGGTGTTGTAACCCAACTTAGGAGCACCATGTCGATGGCAATTTACAAAGAGACTTGGTTACGAGTTTGGCTCTTTCAGTGGCGCCCTTTAGTTTCTGTAACGTGCAGACAACAAGACATGTTGGACACGATTTTAAGTGCCTCGTTTCTTCTGGGACATTGGAGCGTTATTTGAGCTTTTAGTTCTTCCTAGCATTTAAACTGAAGCGAGCATATGGGCTTCAAGGCCAGATAAGCCAAAATAAAAATATTTTTTACGGAATTCTAAATTGAACCAGACTATACGGCAAGACAGCGAATCCATTTGTGGTTTATTTTGAAACAAATTACTTGTGTTTAATTCGATATTAACCACGTAACCACAGCCGTGCCAAGAAACTATAAGTACGATAATAACTCATAGTCAATTATATGGCATGTTGATTTGTGAATGGAAGATTATTATGCTCTCTCGTAGATAAAACGTACACAGTACACACACAACATATCCAGAATATTTTTTTTTAAACGTTGCCCCACTTTAGGAATTTCTCCTGAATTGTGGGTGCGTTTACAAACATTTAAACTAACATTCACAAACAGCCACACCCGGAACAACTATGTGTAGGTCATACCAATATATAAGATTATATATGCATATAACATATAATAGACTGGCATTCTCTTATTATTCCATTATTTTCTGGTTAAATACAGCTAAACCAGAGACTATGTTCATAAATGTTGCGATATGACTGATTAATGTTTGATTAACGTTGTATGAGTGATTAACGTTGTAGGCCTTACAGACTGTAGATTTGTAGACGATTTTTTATTCTGTATTCGTCTAAGTACCTGGTACTTATTGACTGGCTTGCACTGTCCTCCCATACTTTTCATCACTGCAATTTGAAAAAATTGTTAAAGCCAATTATTTTTAAAAGAGTAACCGTGGAGTTTCTTGCCGGCTCTTCTTCATAGGAAACAACAATTTGGAACCGTGCACCTAGCTTCTGACGTTTCATAAATGCCCATGCAGGTTTATATGAAATAAAAATATTTTGATTTTTGATTTTTTGTATGGAAAAAAGCTCAACACGGCTATTTTGAAACAATTTTTTTTTTTTATTATTGGGAAATCATCGAATAACTTCTTCCACTTTGGGTGGAGCAGGAGGGCTTGTCAGACTTTTACTGACTAAAACCCACTCGTGTTCCCTCAGTAGCCTGTGTGCCAGGGGCGGCGGTATCTCTTTCGAACAACCCGCACGCCTGGCAGTATTGATACCATTAAATGTTTATTATAAGCCACATTCCCAGATATATGGATTATTTTCTTTTAACTATATCTCAAAAAAGTGTTTGATACCTAGTATTGGATTCTGCAGTTTTATTCTTTAAGATTTCTTCCAGTGTTTAGACACAAGGGCTTCCTAGTCTTCTTTAGTCTTCCTAAGTTGTATATATTCGAAATATGACATTCTCAATATCTATGTTCTCACATTTTCTATCATTATTATTTTGGGACGGTGAAACATGTCTTTTTCTTTCATAGTTCTCCATCAGTTGTCATCTCCTCGTTAGTCACTCCTTTTCTACCCATCTCCCCTTTCACATGGTGTTTCCATTGTTTCTTTGGTCGTCCATTGGCACATTTTCTATATTAGCCACAAAAGTAAACGAGCCTCTGCCACTGCATTAGAGTTTTGCCACCTCACACCCCACATCAGCACAATGCGCTTGTTTTCTAATGGGAAGGTTGAGGACTTTCGAAAAATTTAAATAGCTTTGGTTTATTGTCCAAATAGTGAAAAAATGTCTACAGAAACCACAAATTTAAGATTAATTTAAAGGAAGAAAGGTTTCAACAATCTTGATGTATTTTTGGTAGGTATGATGTATAACCGAACCAAGTCCGAAAGTCAGATCATTAGTCTTGGGGTCCAAAGGGTATAGTGTTACCCAGTAACTGGGTTGTGGAACTCAGATAGGCAGTCGCTCCATGTAAAATACTGGTATCCAACTACATCCGGCTAGACATAGGTAGGGCATATTGATTTTTGGACATATAACCAAACTTATACACATAATCTATATAAATAAAAAGAGAAGTCCTGACTGACTGATTGACTGACTCATCAACGCCCAGCCCAAACCCTAAGACCTAGGAAGCTGAAATTTTGCACGGAGTTTCCCTTTATAATGTAGACAAGGAATAAGGAAGGATTTTTCAAAATTCAACCCCTAAGGGAGTTAAATAGGGGATGAAAGGTCCGCGCGGGCGAAGCCGCTGGCAAAAGCTAGTTACATATATGAAGATAATTATGATGCAGATTTTATGTGTTTAAAACCCAGACCAAAATTGATGATGATTTCAGCTAGTTTTGACGATTACAAGCAAAAATAAAAATGGTTTGAAAAGATCAATGAACGTATGACGATAGCGCTACGCTATGTAAATACAACTGACGATGACGAATCTCAACTGAAACGTTTCGAAAATGTACAGAACCACATCCGAGTGTGGATGTTTGTTCAACGTGTTTGTGTAGGCAAGAGGCAATAGCATTTACGAAACAGGAAACTGCTTATAACCTATGTAAAGCCAAGTGAGAAAATCGTTCAGCTCTGCAAACAGGTTCTGTGATTTGGCGTTACACAAAATTGCCTATCGAAGCAAGCAGTGTTTATTTATTCAACAATAATTTATGTCCACTTTAATGGGCTATTAAAGTGGACATGAATTATTGTTCTAATCGTAATCATTGTCCATACTGAATTGTTATGGTGGCCAACCTCAGCGGAGACTAGCCATCGACTAGCGAGAGATATTATAGTACACAAATATTATGCGCAGTCACAGGTGCACTGTTTCTTCCCTTACTCCCAATAGGACGGCAATCCGAAATTACCTTTGTTGGTCTCATGGTCACAAGCGAGACTGCTGAACTTGATTTGGTTCCCAAGTCCGGCAAAAGTATTATGTCCACATAATACTAGTACTTAGTTATTGAATATAGTTTAGTAACTGTCTTGAATTCGCTGTCTTCAAATGTATTAGCACTCTCTGTTTGGATTTCCGGCATAATCTCAAGGTGTTTACCTAGGAATATTAACTATACGTTGACATTGTGCGAACAAACAATAATTATTATGCTCAATAGTATACGTATGTAGGTAGCTGCTGAAATTTGATTATATAGCTTTAGCTTATTATATTCCAAAGTTCCATACCATTATTTGTCCGAAAAAAAATAATTGTTGTTTCTGCTTCACTGTATTGTATTTCTTATTTGATGGTAAGTATAAGTGTCTTACCGTTAGGCGTTTTTGTAGCTTACACACAACTTATTATTCTTTCATCTTTTCTTTGAAAGATATTTGGAATATAAATTCAATATCTCTCATCCTCCCATCTATTCCTGTGGGTGTCGTAGGAGGCGACTAAGGGACTTACTAGAGAATGGGCAGCAGCGTTTTCTACGCATTTTACCTCCATTCTGCGAGCGCCAACCCGCCTGCCAAGCGTAGCGATTATGGCAAACTCCCCCAAATTGCGGAGGCTTATGTCCAACAGTGGACGTCTTTTGGCCGAAGTGATTTGATCTCTCAGAATCGGTGAAGGAAAACATCGTGAGGAAACCGGCCATGTTCTAGAACTAAAAATTCAAAGACATGTGATATCTACCAATACACACTGGGCCCGCCTGGGTGCATGTAATCCCACTCCCTCTCACCGAGAGGAGGGCTGTGTCCCAACAGTGGGGACATTATAGGCTGATTATGTATGTATGTTACGTCCCAGAATCATGTTTCTTGACTATCCCATTATTTTCTACCTCGTCAGATCACTCGACAAATTCCTTTACCCGCATGTCAGCCCATACTCGGATTTCCGGCAGATCTCTGCTGTCCTCTATAAATAGCTGTCCTTTTTGACAACACACTTTGTCTAGACGGTTGCCAAGTCCCGGATTGAATCACTAGGTTACATTAAGATGGGTATTATTAGATTTAGGCCCCATGTCAACTGTTAAATATTGCAGATTGATATGCGTATCTACGTCTTCTTGTTTTAGACAACTGTCAAATAGTGACAGTTCGTCATTCTCCTGCCCATAATCCAATTTATTTGGGGTCGGCGCAACATGTCTTCCTCTTTTTCATCTATATAAATAAAAAGATAAGTCCTGACTTACTGACTCCTAACGCCCAGCCCAAACCCTTGGACCTAGAGAGCTAAAATTTTGGACAGAGGTTCCCTTATAATGTAGACAAGGAATAAGGAGAGATTTTCGAAATTAAACCCCTTAGGGAGTTAAATAGGGGATGAAAGTTCCGCGCGGGCGAAGCAGCTGGCAAAAGCTAATACTTCTCTATTCGTCGTTTTTTATTTATTTAAAGTTCTCGCACACAAAAAGGTACAAAGGTGGACTTAATACCTTGGGCATTCTCTACCAGTCAAACATGGGTGGTGAAGAGATTAGATGGCAGGTGCTTAGGTTGAGAGGAACAATGATACAAAATACTATTCAAAATACAATCATTAGAATGAATTATACATAACAGGATACACTGAAACATAAACAGATTATCTCAGTCGTCACTCCTTTTCGAACCATATCATCATTCACACAGTCCATCCATCGTATCTTTGGTCTATCTCAACTCTTATAGCCATCGACATTTACACTCAATACTTTATCTTTCCTCTTTCTTGTGTATTACATGCCCATACCATGACATCCGATTTCCACACAACTTTTGTGATAATGATGACACTCAAAAGTGTGATATGATGAAAATACGAACGATTTAAGTGGGTGGTAAATTCGCTTAGCAATTCATTTCCCTGACATTACATTTGATATATGGTCATTTAATTATCATATCCATATCATCATCATCATCATCTTTTCAGCCGGAAGACGTCCACTGCTGGACATAGGCCTCCCCCAATTTGGGGGGGCTTGCCATAATCGCCATGCTTGGCAGGCGGTCGCTTGGCGATCGCAGTATGGTGGTAAAATGCATAGAGAACGCTGCTGCCCATTCTCTAGTAAGTCCCTTAGTCGCCTCCTACGACACCCACGGGAAGAGATGGGATGATGCTATTCTTTACGTCCGGCACCACACTAACATATCCATATTATATCCATAAAAGTAAGTTGCATAAACAAGATGTAACTTTCCTTTACCTGACTAATATTATCAGTCATAGAGTGTATATATATCACAATGAATGAGGATTGTAGTAAATAGGTATGTTTCTATCAACGCAAAAAATGCCATTTGCTACTGACAATAACACCTACGCCTCTCACTATAGAGTCTAAATTCCGGTCCAACCAGTAAACTACAGGTAAAATATACTTACGCTATCAATCTTGGTCTGACTGAAATGTCCACCTGTGCAACCCTTATCATAGACAGTTTGGGGCTAATTCTATAGCTTTATCGCGATCGAGACGCTTTTGATATCTTTTAAGGTTGACACGGGTACAAAGGCCATTCAAAAGAGAACGCTGTAAGGTTTTCTAGTTCAATATAATGATGGCTGAAGAAAGGAAAATGTATTTGTATAACTCATTTTTTTTTAAAGACTGCCGTATGATCCCCGAAGTCTTTATGCTTGTGTTTTTTCCAATGTCTTTATCCTGTCAAATTACCTTTTTCGTCACTTTATCTTATCGTATTCTTGTCCATATACATAATCTATAGCTGCACATATTATGTATACTATAAAATGGCATTTCGTTCCCGTCTGTGTGACTGCTTTGTTTTTCTGAACAAGGCAACGGATTTTTCTGCTTGGTTTTGATGTGGTTCTTACCTTCACTTAGATAATTTACTCCAGATGGTTTTTAATTATAAAACTTAAAAGAAAAAAAGAAAACTCCATGGTTTTTCAAGAAGTCAAAACCATGCTAATCATGGGCGGGTCGCTAATAAATAATATTATAGAAGGCTAACTCCGTCACCATCGAAAGTAAACAATCGGAACGAGAGAGAAGACGAGAATAATGTACATATATTTCCAGTTGAAATCTCTTAGGAATCTTTAACTAACAAAACATAACCGCACAGAAATACTACCCTCAAATTCATTACAAAATCACGTCCAACACTACAATTAATTAAATTAAGCCTACAAACAGAATCGCATCAATTACACACACACACACACATAATTATATCTAATCATAACAGATAACTAATTTGAATGGGGTTAGACCATAAATTACGTGGAACAGTGTAATTCGGCCAGGGCTGGTCACAAGCCTTTAATTATAATCATAGGCGTTGTGGCGTCCTTAATTATGGTAAGTAATAATTTTGTGGCCGAATTTCGAAGTTATTATTTGCAAGTCCTATATTGGAATTTGTCATTGACAAGGTTGGGTGTTAGAAACGATACCTATAGATACTTTCCCATAACTAAATACATGTATTTTTGAGTTAGCAGCCTGTTGTCGACAAAAGATTCTTAGTACACAGACCACAGAGTAGGAAAGAGAATTTGTGTTCGCAAAATTATCTAACTTTTAGTGATGTTTTCTTGCTTTTGTTTGTTTTTGTTTATTGTAACGACCAGGAGTCCTCAAGTAAACGTCAAGAAGTTATGTCATTTATCAAGAAATTATCACATAAAACGATTGTAATCTAAATTGTGATAAACTCAAGCGATGTCACTGTAGGCCGTTCTCGCTCCGTAGCAACAAGAAAGCTATGTAGCGCCTCCATATTATTTTACATGGTTGACCCGTGTTGCATTTAAGACGAATTGTAAGAAATTATGTGATTTATTACGTCTTGTCACTAACGTCTTCGGTACGCTCGTGCTCACCCCACTGCAAGCATAGCACTTGTTACAAGAAAACGTAACTTTAATGTTCGTGATATATAACTGGAAATACAAACCTACTCGGTGTGATTCGTTAAACATTTCCAAGAAAGAAGGAAATAAATTCTTCGTGTTGAATTTATAAACTCAAAACTCAATGAATGAATAACCAAGCTGAAAATATAATGAATAAATAACCATTGATTACGGTCTTAAGGTCGTAAAGAATTTCATTAAGAAGTGAAGTTTGCAAGACATTTCGCTCGCCCGCCATTAATCAGGTCAACTTCTTAAACTGTTAATTACCATAGGGGCGCCGGATTTTGAAATTACACTCGTATTTTTGGCAGTTTTAAGAAGTTGCTCAAGTAATCTTAGCATTGGTCTTTAGCTCCGAATTAAATCAGTCTCGTTTTGAGTGATTTATGCTGAATTTGTAATAGAACCGTGGATATTACAAATGACGTAATTTACATTTAGGCGGCCGTTTTCAAGATTCTTTAACGGCTCCCGCAGAGGGGTGCGACGCGACGCGACCGTGCGCCGTGATACTGGTAGTTATCTCGCAAAGGCTGGTTGACACTTCCCGTGACCCAAGGGCGGTTACTACCTTGGCCAGCGGCTAAGCATTGTCATAAAACGTGGTAATGCTGCCAGTCTCTTGGGAACATTAGCAGTTGATAGTGATGCGGATGAATTTTTGCGACGCCATTTTTTAATTTGTGAATAGTTTTAGTTAAGTTATTTTTTTTTTCTTGTAAATAAATGTCAAATCACTGGTAGAATAATTTTCCTGAAGTTTTCATAGAAATTGTTTTACTAGAGTCTCGTCGTGCCTGCAGGAGCCTTGACAAAGCACAGGAAAGTGATTGAGAATTATCTTCGATTCCAAACTATTTAAGTGTAAAGTCTTTGAGACTGTTTCGTTGGTCTAATGGTCACAAACGGTTCGTTTGACCATGTGGGTCCTGGGTCCTAAGTCGGGCAGTGTTAATCGGTTTTTTCAACAGGAATTGCTTAGTCTAGATTTGTGCCCGGTTGATACATAAAACATAACTGGCGAAATGACGTTGTTCCTAAAGTGGACACCTCTACTTAACCTTTCGGAGAAGCGATCGATGGCAGCGATTTCGCGCGTCCGGTCCTGGTCCAGGCCATGGTACGGAGCCGTCACCTCCTTCAGCGAAGCAGTAATGCTCGCGAAGGGGGAGGCGGCGCACGTGAGGGAGAGGCTGTATATGCGCCCTCACGGCCCTAACCGCCGCAGGAGACGACCTGGGCGTCGGGACTCCCAGGCTGATTTCCGGCCACCGTAGGCGTGGGCTTGCGGACGGCGAGTAATGGGTAGCTCGCTGTCCGGTAAGGACCAAGCCCAGGTCGACGGCGCGTTGTTTTCCACGCGCGCCTCAAAGAGATGTCAGCACAAAATGATGGGGCCCGCCAGGGCCGATGCCTGCCAGGGGCGCGGGTTTGTTCGAAAGAGATACCGCCGCCCCTGGCATACAGGTTACTGAGGGAACACGGGTGGGTTTTAGTAAGTAAAAGTCTGACACGCCTTCCTAATCCACCCAGAGCGGGAGAAGTTATTTGATGATTACCCACCGCCAAAAAAAAAAAAAAAACAGATACCTAATGAGCGCTTTCAACGATTTGGTACCGTATTATTGGCCCTATATTGGTGAATATCGATGACGGCGCGATGCACCAAACGACTACAGTACTTAAGTAGTAAGTTATCTATTAGTCCCACGTAATAGGGGCCAACCTATTACCATCAACCGGGCACAAATCCAGGCTACTTGCTGCTACTGAGAAATTCATGATGGAAAATCCCAATAAAACTTTGCCCGTCCTAGGGATCGAACCCAGGAGCTTATGCTCAGCTACTAGTAGTGTTTGCTACAAAACTAACGGGGCAGCGACACATTCTGCTATCCTACCAATAATATAAACGAACGAAAGTTTGTATGTATGGATGTTTTGTACTCAATCACGCAAAAACAGCTGAACGGATAAAGATGAAATTTGGCACACATATCGTTTATAACGTGGATTAACATATAGGATACTTTTTATACCGATATTACGTTCCCGTGGGTTTAATTTCCGATCTCCACGCGGGTGAACCCGCAGGCAAAAGCTAGTTCTTCATAAAACATCACACACGGATGTAACAACTATATAAAGCGGTAACTGTCAAGCGGTTTGATTAACGATGTTCATCGCGAGGGAATATACACATGTGCCATGTTCTGATATACGGCTGGATACATATGAACCGACAATACGGTGGCATGCTATCAATAATCTTGAGGTTTATGTACACAGGTACCTAACTGCCTCCATTACCAGGGTAAGTGAATAACTATAGGTGTGATGGTAGAATTTATAAAGAGGTAGCATTGGTGAGTTTGTATGTAGGGGTTATCTTCGGAACTACTTATCCGATTCCAAAAATTTTGTCACTAATGGGAAGCCACAGTATTGCCGAAATACGTCCACTACTGGAAATAGGCCTCCCTCAAAAAGGGGGTTTTGCCATAATCGTCACGCTTGGCAGGCGGGTTGGCGATCGCAGTATGGTGGTAAAATGCATAGAGAACGCTGCTGCCCATTCTCTAGTAAGTCCCTTAGTCGCCTTCTACATTCTTCATAGGATATATTTTATGTTAAAACAAGAAATTTAACACGAAATAATTCGCGGAGAGAGTGCTAGTGCAGCTTTGTTCATGGCTGGATATCCCCACATAAAAAGGGAAAAGAATAAAAAATGAATGAGCGAGAGAGAAACGGAGTGATTGAGCGAAATAGGAAGATTTTGTGTGATTTTGTGAAGAGTTGATGTTGATGAAATTACACAAACAATTTTGATAAAGCCGTATTCCTATATTTCACATTATGTAAATACCATTTAAGCAATTAGCTTGTGAAATGGAAATGTTTACTTCCATCAGAATCAACCTATAATTTTCCCACTGCTGGACCACAGGCCTCCTCTCTGTGAGAGCGAGTGGGCCGTGCCCGTAATCTACCACGTGGGCCCAGTGCGGGTTGGTAAATGTCACATGCCTTCGAATGTTTGGTTCTAAGGACGAGGCAGTCTTAATTGCAAACACTGGTGAAAAGTATAGATTACATGCCGGTGGTAGTAATAATAATTTTAGGAAACCCTATCCTAATAGCTCTGATATGATGATTTTCTATTTTTATTCTTCATGACAGGGAGACAGGAAGTATGTGCGGGAGAACTTTGTCCAGCAGTGGATCAATTGGCATACAGAATGATAAAAAAAAACCGTGTGCGGTCGGGGGACCACCCCCGTCAGGACTGAAGTTACGATACTCTCACGCACACAATCGTTTTATGGTGTTCGAGGGTGCTAAAGCCGATAGTGACGTCAAAATTAAAATCCAATATCTCTGTTTCTTTCTATTACATATACTCGAAATTTACTGAGAGAGAGGGAAAGTCGCATGGAAGGGGCTTAAAACTCTTTCATTACGTGACAATTTCTCCAGTTTACTCCTACCTAGAACTCTTCTCCAAATCATAACATAACAGTAAACATCAACCCCCTTATTATAAAACGTTTTGTAAAAGGAGCTGTAATTCTATTTCAGTTCTAAGTTCTTATTTCAAAAACAGGCTCGATGGTTTAAACCATACCTAAAGAAAAACCTTGTTCGGTAATAAGGGGGCAACAGTTTAAAAACTCCTTAAAACATCCGTTCCGTTTTCAAATGAACCGTTACTAACCGTTTTAAGGTTAATCGATACTAAACTGCTTTATCGATCATGTTTTCGCAAACATCGTCAATTTACCGACAGTTTTGACAGTTTATTACCGAGACGGTGGGCGTTAATCACATTAGCCGGCGCTAGTATGACGTCATCTCCGTGATAAGGCTTGTTATTTAGAAGCTTTATTGATAGACAGTTTTGGTACTTGGTGAGTGAAAGCTGATTACTTTGCAAACAATTTTTTTACCGGAGGAAGAAATGGGCAGGTTCTGAATTCGGTTGTATTTTTTTACGTTTGTTACCTTAGAACTCGATCACCAATACTACCCCCTAAATAGGCCACCTAAACAAGATAATAATAGTAGTGTGCGATGAGAAGATTTCGGGCAAAGTTGCATACGACCACGGCATTCAGAAGACGACATTTTCTTGTTTCATACTTTTTAGAGTGTGATTTTTCCGTGGTTGGGATTTTTGGAGTGAAAACTTCTTTAGGCGCGTTGAGCAGTTTTTGGGTGAACAATAATCATGGAACTCGCGTCATCGTCACCGAACGCTTTCCATGAGCTATATGTAAACTGTGTAAATGTGTGAACGAGCACACGAATGAGTCGCGCGTTGATGTCTTTTGGAAAAATCCCTTTTTTTCATTATGCAATTCTAATTATTTTATCCCTTTCTTTCCCTTTGTATTTTATAGTGAAAATCTGTGCTTGTACCTTTAATGGTTGAAGTCAATCGCTCGTTCATATTTTTTTACCGAGAGCAATCCCATTGGGACCCAAGGACCCAATGTGAAATCCTGTATTGACGATTTAAAAAATACACACGTAATTGTGCAAGTTTTCACATCTGTCTGCACTCCCGGAGTGCCACCGTTTTTAACCGACTTCAAAAAGAAGGAGGTTATCAATTCGACATGTTTATATTTTTTTTTTTTTTATGTATGTTCGGGCATAACTCCGTCGTATATAGACGGATTTCCAAAATTCTTTTTTTGTTCGAAAGGGGTTTATTCCGAAATGGTCCCATATTCAAAAAATCACAGCAAATCAACCGCGAATGCTGCTATCGCATAAATATGCATTGTTTTGACCCCAAGGATGATGAAATTTTGAATTGGTGTAGGGTAGGGAACTAAAAAGTGAAAAATAAAAACTTTTTTCAAAAAAATAACAACCGACTTCCAAAAAACACTACAAAGTGCAAAATAACTTTAATTTCGGAAGGCGGTGACAAAGAATTAAAATACCTAAACATCCAAAGTCACCGACTTCCGAAATTAAAGTTATTTTGCACTTTGTAGTGTTTTTTGGAAGTCGGTTGTTATTTTTTTGAAAAAAGTTTTTATATTTTACTTTTTCTTTTCCCTTTCCATAATATCAGCGGGTTAATTGCGTAACATACATAGTACAATGGAAGTCTATGGCAATTCTTTTCATTTTGAAAATTCAGCCTCGGTCATTGCGTTATTGATTTTGTTGAGCAGACGAATTCTTTAAATACCTATCAAGCAATGGATTAGGAATTTCTTCAAAAACCCTGCGGATGGATACTTTTAAGTGTAAGACTGGAGTTTTTGGCAGGATCGCGTTGGAACATGTCGCACGATTTTTCATTTTCATCAAATTTTATGAAATAGCGAATTAAATTGTATAATTTTTGTAGTGAATTATTCAATTTCGTTACGTGTGAGTGCACAAGTGTAGTGAAGGTGAAAATAAGTGACTAACGTGGACTTTTCCGCGTTCCCCTCCAAAACACCTAATAGGTTGTTGTAAAGTTACTACCGCTTTACAATAACTTTGCCTTGACTAAAGCCGACTATGACTTTTTTGTAACTTCGTGCCTGATATCGGGCCATTTACTTGATCGAAAAGAAAAATTACTTGACACTGGCTAAATGCACAAACCGTGCTAAGCCAAAACCCAAAAAAAGTGTAAGACTGCAAACTGTTGTGCTCTATGATTTTGCATCCTATTACTTACTGGATTTTCGCGAAATTTGACCATTCGGTATTAAATCTGTTATTTCTTTAAACCATTGCATTTGTGGTGTGCTTTAACACATCCTACATATTTAATATCTGAATGTTTACCCTACAAACCAAAAACTGTATACCGCCAGTCCGGTTCTCTATGTAGTATATACGAGTAACACCAAACCGAAACCTGTATCCTAAATTGCATTACCATAAAAAAGATCATTACGGTAAAGAAGGTTCTAAAACCTTCCTCCATTTATTACCTATCCATTATAAATAATACAAAATGCAAGTCACTCACCGTACGCAAGAATGAAACATCATCTTGCTCGCTTGCTCCTCCCTCAGCTTCCGCCATCTTGGATTAGTCGACTGTCAGTGCGTTACTGCAACGTTGCCATAACACTCGAAATGCATCACTGTGGACAAGGAAATTGAATTTTAATAAGTTTTACTTTATGCATAGGTTTTGAAAAGCTAAGGTATTCAAATTAATCGGTTTTGATAATTTATATTCTAAACTAAAACGACGTTTGGAGACTCACAGGATACCCGAGACTAGAAGTTAAGGGCCCGTATGATAGTGTCCGGCACCTTAATATCAAAGTGTCAAATCTACTACATTGACCACTCGTAAGACCGTCTTACGAGTTACAACTCGACGGTCTTACGAGTTGTAGGTCGCAGGTTCGAAAATCGAAGACACGTGGCTTTTGCGAACCCGCAATGGGCCCGCGTGGTGGATTATTGCCCACTGCCTCTCGTAGAGAGGATGCCGGGTGATCCAGCAGTGGTACCATAAGCTGATCAAGCGTCTCCTACAATATGGTGAAGAGCAGGTGCAAGATAAGCAATAGTCATAATAAAAGGGGTGAGTGGTCAAAGGTGTTAACTAAAAACAGTTCAAAATTAGTTATGGGTGTTGCAAAATAAAATTAAGGTAGCTATTACAGCTTATTGTATGTATGTTTGTCAGTTAACACCTTTGCTTGGGTCTATGTTTTTGACACGAATCAAAATTTACGTGTTTTGAGGTCATCAGTCGATTTATCATCACTTAAAACTTACTCGTATGTTCTTTAAAATTAGATTTTTTTCAGTCTTGTCAGATAGCACCTTTGTCCACTCAACCCTTCTACAAATCCCCCCCGAGTGGGTTCCCGCATTGTCGTTGCGGGGGGGCTCAGTAACCGTGGATTCCGGCCACGGTGCAGTCAAGAGGAACCCAAAGTTGGGGCCGCTCGTCAGGGCTTTTGCCTCAAAGCCGACGACGTAGCGGCCAAAAAGTAGGTTGCGGTGAGGTGCACCGCAACTGAGGTAGGCCGCGATGTCGAATGGGAGGCATCGCGGCTGAGGGTTACGGACTGCGGTAGAGGTGTGCCGGTGCTTTTGAGCAGCGCTCTTCCCTTCCGTGGCCTGGACGGGGCCGCCACCGTTTGATGGCGGCCGCGGTGGGGCCGCAGGGGAACCTATCCCCTGCGGCCGAAAAGTGGTAGACGGGACGGCGCGTTGTGTTCCACACGCGCGCCGTCAAAGATGTCAGCAACCACTGGTGGGGTCCGCAAGGGCCGATGCCTGCCAGGGGTGCGGGTTTGTTCGAAAGAGATACCACAGCCCCTGGCATACGGGCTACTGAGGGAACACGGGTGGGTTTTAGTCAGTAAAAGTCTGACACGCCCTCCTGCTCTACTAAGCAGGAGAAGTCATTTGATGATTTCCCACCCAAAAAAAAACCCTTCTACAAATGTTCATTATTCAAACTTAACGTACGTTACAATAACGTCATACCTAGAGCTTCAGCTAACCGTTGTTTTTACTAAAATAATAGTTCACCTGAATAAAAATAAGGGGTAATAGTAAATAATAGCGTCATTTATTAGAGGCACAAATAATAGTTTTATTTGTTAGCGCCGCGTTTGTTGCAACATACGGGTACACGTTGTAAATCAACAGGGTCCCAATTCTATATAGTTAGAATGGTTCCCCGCGGATCTTACTACGTTCAAACTACGTCAATATCGTGTTTTATAGAAAACAATGTAACGGTAAGGAATCGAAATGTCATATTCTGTATATGTACTATTTATTTGTAAAATATAATGTGTAATTGTTTGTTCTTCCAAATAAATAAAATAAAATAAAATAAAAATTCCAAGACAATTTGTCGATATTTATTAGTAGATTTCGTGTGTGATCTAAGAAATTGACGTGGTTTCGAAGTAAGGAATCGTTAAGTGGTCATAGTGAATTATGCTCTCTGTTGTGCAGAGAGACATGCGATAAGACCGTTTATGGAATAATTGTACTAAAAGTCGTTTCTTACAAGCGATTTATATGCAAAACCAGTTTATGTTATCATCACGCGCCCAGTGTTACCAAGGGGTATCGTGTCTCCCAGTGACTGGGTTGTGGAGGTGAGATAGGCAGTCGCTTAATGTAAAATAGCTGCATTCGTTTAGACTGAAAGCTGACTTCAACATAGTTGGGAAAAGGCAAGGTAGTTCATCTCTCTAGCCAGGTACGGGCTGACCCGTACATGGCCCGACGTGCTAACGCGGGTAAAAATAAATCCTGCACGGAGCACGACGGCAGTTGCAAATGCTTGCGGATAGTGGCCCGTAAAACAGTGTACGGATGCCACCGATAACGTTGGATGTTAGCCGGAACTTTGGAGATGTTAGCCGGAACTTTGGACTCTGGAAACATAACGTCCAGCGTGTCACAAAATCTCCGCTGATTGTGACACCAAAGCTAGTAAGATCAAATAACTTTTCCCGCTCTGGGCGGAGCGGGAGGGCATGTCAGACTTTTACTGACTAAAACCTAGCCGTGTTCCTTCAGTTGCCTGTGTGCCAGGGGCCACGATATCTTTTGCGAACAAGCCGCAACCCGCACCCTTGGTAGGTTAATGATGCATGAATATGTAACATCTAAACGTAGTCTCTACGTAAAACTTAACATTCACCAACACTCTGCTTCGTTGAAAGGGGTATCCCCTTTCAACGAAGCAGAGTCAAAATTGAGAAGATTGGTACTATTTTTTTTAATTCCGAAAACGTTGCGTTTCGATTCAGCTACATTTTTGTACAAAGGATCGCATAGTACAGGCATTTACTAATACCCAATACATAATATTGGCACGCAATCATCATTTTACCAACCCTTTTCAGCTATCAAATATAAAACCCAAGTCACCCACACTCGCCATATTTCTTTTAACCCTCATTCAAAAAGTTATGTCGACTTACTACCCTGAATACCGCTACCAACCTGTTGTACTCAAATAATAATACCTTCGTGATAAAGCGCTGAAGGGTTAAAGTTTTACCGTGCCACTTGTAGGGTTAACTACCCAAAACTTGGGCAAGTGAGAAGGGTTAGAAGTGATTGTATTTTGGAATGTGTGAGTTGAAAAATGGGAAATAAATGCACGTAAAGTTTTTATTTACCTGAACACAATTATTATCTATTTCAATTAGACTATAATTTAAAAACTAACAGTATATAAAAGAAAATAATCACAAGATATCAAAAAAAAAAATCGTACGCATCGTTGTCAATACTAAAACTGCCCAAAAGGCTGGCAGAATGACCATGTTGTATGACAAATAATAGGTTAGCGTAAATAAGTAGCGTGATCCAAGTAAGTTAGTAGTAACTATATTTATTTAATTAAAATAATTACGCCAACAGCATACAGTGTGCCGCTTTAATGGTGACATTAATTTAACACACGCGGTCTCGCGGTTTCGTGTTATGAAGTTTTTTTTGTTGTTGTAAAATTGCATCTTGGCGCAACCTGAAGACCTGTCTGTAGTGCACAGAGGTCAATTGCCGGGGTCGGGATCATAACACCGCATCAATGAAAATTAAAACGAATAACGTGCAAAGAGTAAGCGAATTGAAAGAAAGAGAGAGAGCACTATGTCAGCCAGCAGCACAGGCGGTCGTTTTCAATTTACGAATTATTTGATATATTTTTTATGATTAATGGACACTAGGCGATTGTTTCAAATTACTGTCACCATTGTAGCGGCACGTGGTGTACATTGTACATTGCATTGTAAAAGTTAACACGTACATCTAGTTCAGTATTAATTAATGTATAGCCATAAAGACGACCTATGTGGTAGTAGTTATTACTAATTTGCTGAATTCCTGCCTAATTGACCGTCAAATTCGTACTCGAATTCTATAGCTTCTACAACTATAGGAAATCGTAATTAAGGGCAAAATAGGGCAAGTAAAAATGTTTTTCTTTCTTTTTTTTTTTTATAAAAATCTATACATTTATATAGATTTTATTAAATATTATTAGATAATACATTTTAATATTCTATATATACATTTTTAATATTATTAGATAATATTAAAAATGTATATGTATAGATAATATTATTATCTTTCGCTTGTAGGTTTTTTGTATATCAATGGTTGTAACATTTTTTTAAGTCATTTATTTGTACTTTAGTTTTAAGCTAGTGTAAGAAGACTATTTGGTTAATAAACGATTATTTGGTTGGACTATTTGGTTAATTAACCAAAAAGTGTATTGATTATTTATTTAATGTTGGAATTATTCAACTTTAGTGGCTAAACTATTAAAAAATACTGTGCGAAAAACTAAAGCATCCATGGAGCTTCTAGGTTGTAATAATGAACCGAATTCCTAGTAAATTTGATGGAACCGACCCTACCATTACTTCAGCCAAATATTTCGTGATTTTGGGTCGAATTCTTAGCCTAAACAAAGACCTAACAGTTGACCTATCTTTCATGAGGTTGTGTCTTACAGATTATTATGGACATTGCCACACACAGCGGCTTAAATCCGGTACTTCCTCGTCAGTAATCGTCCGTGTGGTTACTATACCAACTCAAAGTCATTTATTTCAATTAAACCATTTACAGGCACTTTTAAACTGTCAAAAAGTCGATCAGTTGGAAAGTTGAAGCTAGTTGCCTATTCCAAAACGTAGATCTCTATGGAGAAGAACGGGCAAGAAACTCCACGGACACTCTTTTAAATCAAGTTAGGAATTACAAAATCTTGGGAACATTATTCTTGTTACTTCTTTCAGTGAGAACAATATTAAAAAAAAGAAAAAACAATTCTAAATATAAGATTAAAAATAAGCCGTGGAAGTTAGGAGATGACCAGTCTCAATCGACGGCGCCCGTTCACGCACTTGACGCGTGGATCAGCACCAACGACTCCTAAGGTATTCTCTCTTATGGTTCGTACCGCATATACAAGATGTTGTTTTGCATCCTCGTCAAATTTCAGGTAGTTGTCATAAAAGACATAAATAATCAATTGAAAGTACAGTACCGGGCAATAACTAATCAGCGCTGCTTTTTTTTGTTGTTGGAATTTAACAGTATTTCAGAATTAAACCCTTAATTCAATACAAATAAAAGAGAATCACCCGACTACGCAACAGCGACAATGCAGCTGTGTGCGTGACTGTCGACGTCTTACCTACGAACCAAATTCAAGCGTGCGCGACCGAGCGGCGAGCAATGAATGACCTGAGCGACCGGTAGCAATAATTTTACCTAATTTTATTTCGAAAATCACCTACATTATTGTCATAAATTTAGTTTGATAATGACCTCTTTTTAAGCATCATTAGAATACGGAAATCTTACTAATGACAGTAATACTAGTGCGCCAAAGAAAAGTTCACTGACCTGGTATCAGATGATTAATAAAATGTTCGTTTTGCTCTAATGCTATCGTTCAGCCTAAACTTTTCGTGATTTTGATTTTATTTGTGGATTAAATTGGTTGATTTGAAATGTTCTTTACTACTTAACGGGCTTAGGACCGGTAATAATACCTACCTACCTTAGTTGATGTACCGATCTACTAAGTTTAAAAATGTTTTTTAGGTTTGATGGAAATGGAAAGATTTGCTAGTTATGTGTAAGTAGGTGGTGATACTCGTACTTTCGACTCTTAGGTATTATTGGTTAAAAATTTAAAATCAACTTATTTACACTAATAAAATTGGTTAAGCTAACAACGTATTTACAAAATGTACAAATAAATAAATTACCTACTTAAGTTACCCGGAGGAGTTGTTCAAAGTTGCCACCTTCACACTCTTGGCACAATCGAGCACGACGTAGCTGGTTTTCCTTTAGTTTACGTAACACTAACACATTCGTTTTAAAGTGTCGAAAGCACTAATGATCCTTGCACGTACACTGTGGTGTGGTGCACTCCAAAGCGTCGACCAGCCTCCCGCGTGCTTGCCCGTGGTTCTCGCTGGAAATATTCCAGGATGTCTTCCTGCAAGGCGACAGGCAGGCCTACCTACGCTGCCGCGAGCTTGAGCATGCCGGGGAACGTCAAACTGCCGATGATCCCGCAGTCTGCGTAGCAGCCAGCATGACGCTCTGTGATGGGGGTTCCCGATAGGGAAACATTTCCGTGAACATCCGGATGGCTCCACGTAGGCTGTCTCCACTGATGGCATACAGGCGGACCATCTCCACCAACTCGACATTAGTGTAATTGTCCGTCATCTTGCACTTTGTATCGAATGACGTCTCAACAATTTACCGAGAACTGAGAAGCGCGCACGCACATTTCGGCGACATCAAACAAACTGTTGGTTCGGGGGCGGGCGGGGGGCGCGCACGCGGACCCGAACGAACGATCGCGCAAGCGTTGTGAATGGATGTATTATTTGCGTTTGTGCGTGAAAGCGCGGTTAGGCTAGTAACAGACGGGCCGCGTTTAAATACGGCCGGTTCACACTTACGGATTTTAGTAAACAGGAAAAAATATTTAAAAAAATACCTACCCATTTTATTGTTGATTTGGGTCGAGAATCATTAGCATAATAACGTCCTTGAATTTGACTAGGATGCAAATCAACATCTTGTATACAGCATCTAGACATCTACTTATGAATAGGTATGCCAGAAATGTAGTCTTGGTACAGCCGGTATGTTCCGTAGCTTATTTCAAGCTCTCGAGCAGTACGTTGGCCCAGTAATAACGGCCCCGACTTACAAGTTTTAGACTTGTAGTTCGTGTGTTTGAGCCGAGGCACGCACTTTACTTTATGTAAAGAATTTCATCGCCAATGCTCTCAAAACGGTGAAGGAAAACATCGTGAGTAAACCTAGAACCAAAAATTGGAAGACATGCGACTTCTACCAATCCGCACTGGGTGTTTTTTTTTTTTTTTTTTTGGCTGTGAAATCATCAAATAACTTCTGCTGAGTAGAGCAGGAGGGCGTGTCAGACTTTTACTGACTAAAACCCACCCGTGTTCCCTCAGTAGCCCGTATGCCAGGGGCTGTGGTATCTCTTTCGAACAAACCCGCACCCCTGGCAGGCATCGGCCCTTGCAGACCCCACCAGTGGTTGCTGACATCTTTGACTGCGCGCGTTTGGAACACAACGCGCCGTCCCGTCTACCACTTTTCGGCCGCAGGGGATAGGGAGAGCGGCTGACGCTATACCGACACTCCTCTTCCCCTGCGGCCCCACCGCGTCCGCCATCAAACGGTGGCGGCCCCGTCCAGGCCACGGAAGGGAAGAGCGCTGCTCAGAAGCACCGGCACTCCTCCTCTACCGCAGCCCGTAACCCTCAGCCGCGATGCGTACCATTCGACATCGCGGCCCATCTCAGTTGCGGTGCACCTCACCGCAATCTACTTTTTGGCCGCTACGTCAATGGCTTGAAGGCAAAAGCCCTGACGAGCGGCCCCACCTTATGGTTCCTCTTGGCTTCACCGTGGCTGGAATCCACGGTTACTGAGCCCCCCCGCAATGACAATGCGGGAACCCACGCCTGCTTGGTGGATTATGGCCCACTTCCTCCTGAAAAAAGGAAGCCTGTGTCCCAGCAGTGGGAACATTATAGGCCATATCTTGATGAAGCTCTGTTCACCTACATTTTCATACTCAGTTTTTTATAGAACAGAGGAGTTATGTACGGTCAAAAAACGTCACACCAATTATCAGGTCATGACCAACGACCTCGGTGCTAGAAAGAAGTCTGCCAAAACATCGACCGTCCAAGGCAAGCCGATGCCCTGAGTCGGCCCTAACCCTTGGACACACTACAATAATACATGGCCTTGCGTACATTATGTACGATGTGTACCCAACACTATTTATAAGCGGTTCAATGCCAGCTGCGGTATTACATAGGGATTTTGTTACGTTTGAATTGTATTGTAATTCCAGATAAAGTGCAAGTGATCATCATCATCATTCCAGCTGAAAGACGTCCACTGCTGGGCATAGGTCTTCCCCAAAAGGGGGGTTTTGCCATAATCGCCACGCTTGGCAGGCGGATTGGCGATCGCAGTATGGTGGTAAAATGCATAGAGAACGCTGCTGTCCATTCTCTAGTAAGTCCCTTAGTCGCGTTCTAAGACACCCATGGGAAGAAATGGGATGATGCTATTCTTTTACGGCCGGTATGTTTTTTTTTTTTTTTTTTGAATTTACATTTTGCCTTCGGCATATTTTAAAACAGCGAGCGTTTTTAAACGGACGACGCCGTTTGTAAAACGCGGAATCATACAAATTGCCTCCGACTTATACATATATACAAGAATTGCTTGTTTAAAGGTATTAGATAGATAAAAAACGTTCTACCAAAAGGTTATATTGCAGTTGCATGCAAAAACCAGCAACTGACTACGCAACAGTGCTTCGTGCAACGTGATTTATATTTCGCAGTCACAAACACGAGACTTTTGCTAACATTGTTGTACCATTGCGGACTTTATTTACAATGGTGGATTTATACTGGTTTTAAAGGAAAAAGTTAGGACCAAAACCACAAAATTTCCTGAAAGGAAAACCTTTAATAGCTACCTTAACATTTTATAAAGTATTTTACAATTCATATGTACTTTCTGACCGAAAGTCTAACAACCAGTCTTACCGAGGGGTATCGTATTACCCAGTAACTTGGTTATGGAGGTCAGATAGGCGGTCACTTCATGTATGTATTCAACTGCATTCGGTTTGACTGGAAGTAGACATAGTTGGGAAAGGTCTGCGGAGATGAAGATGATGTACTTTCTGAGTTCATCTGCAGGCTTAGCATGACGTTTTCTATTTCTACTCTACTGTAGAATAGAAATCGCTTGTCTACCTTTCTCGTTGAAAAACTGTCAACTGTCTATATGGAAACGTCATTTTTGTCTACTCTTCCGACGACAAAACGCTTGTCTACGGTTCTCGGCCTAAGCCTTCTGGACATTACCGACATAGGAGTAGGAGAAACATCAAGAGAAAACCTAGGCGTATACAGGGTGTCCGGTAATTAATGGATAACCTTGAAATGGTTCATGGTAGAACTAATGGCCATTCAGAAAACATATATTTTGTTTGTATTTTTTCTGTAAAAAAAAACAACAACCGACTTCCGAAAAAACACTACAACGTGAAAAGTGACTTTAATTTTGGTGCGTCGGTGTCCTCGGACATGTATCTTGATTTTTTGTCACCGACTGCTGAAATTTAAGTTAATTTTTCACTTTGTAGTGTTTTCCCGGAAGTCGGTTGTTTTTCCATTGGATTTTTTTTTACAGAAAAAATACAAACAAATATGTATTTTTCTGAATGGTCATTAGTTCTACCATGAACCATTTCAAGGTTATCCATTAATTACCGGACACCCTGTATAATATAAGTCTGAATTCGCCAACCCGTCTTGACCAATCGTGGTAATCAATGTTCGTGCCTTCTCTGTATGAGAAGAGGCGTTTGGCTTGCAGTGGGACAGTAATAGGTTGGTAACTTTACACCCTGTTCCTCATACCTCTAAATTGGTGACCCCGAGAAAGAACGTCAGCGCAGCCTTCGTGCAAAACTTCAGCGTGACGTCATCATCATCATCATCAAGACCACTTCCTCAAGCTTTCAAGTAGCGAGACAGCCAGCCAGCTTCGAATTGGTATCCCTGACCACCAGCATGCAGCGGAAGCACATTCCTGGTCAGCACCCTCAGCCTCAACAAGCTACCACGGCAATACTGTTCTTCGGCCGGTCGAGAGCTCAATCTCCCGGTCGACAACAGCAGTCAGCCACATCGCGGCGCTGTACCGCGACGCACCGGAGCAGCGCCAGCCCTGACTCACTGGGGTTCGCACCACCGCAGACAGTTCCGACTCACCGCGAACTATACGACGCGCGGTTCCGACCCACTGGAACCACCGCTGGCACGGCTCTACAATGCCATATGCTAACTACGCAAAAAGAAATCCTACATCGCGCAGTTAGAGTTTACCACGACACTCACCTATACACGACATCTCGACATCAACTGTTGGGCAGTTGCCCACCAGACACAATACCCGTCTGGTCGGAGGATCCTCCTTTACCAACATAGGTATGAGTAAACTTTACACCTCATACCTCTAAAGTTTTAAGTATTCGAGTAATTTCATTTTGCTCTTTGATTTTGAATACAGTAAAAAATTAGGAAAGGTTTAAACCTCTAAGTATAAACAAACAAAATATTTTCTTCATTGTGTAGAAGTAGCCTAAACGCAAAACTTATTGTCGTAATGTCGATTCCTCTTGCACCACTATTTAGAAAAACCTGGTATTTTAAAATTCAGGCAACTGAAAAGCACGATTTTGCATATATAACATAATATTTTAGTCTTATTTTGACCAACTCATAGTAACAAAAGCTTTGCGTGATAATATTGATTCAGTCAGAAATCCATTATATTATTATTTTTAATCTGTATCTGGTACCACAACCCGCTGGTCGAGAAATCGTTTTGAAATTGGAAAAATTATGCTTTCAAGAAGAGTAATTTTTAAATAATACCTAGGTAGATATATTGGTACCTGAAAAAGTCTTGTAATTTCGGTAGTGTTTCAGTAATAAAATATGAGTTAATTTCCCGTTTTCCCAATTTTGATTCTGAAAAGCTTTAAGTACTTATCATCCTGTACGCCAACTTTTTCGTCACAATATTTTGAATTTATGATTTGGGAAATTCTGACTCCGTGATATTTATTATGCATGAGGGATTCATGCATAATAAATATCACGGAGTCAGAAGTTTCGAATATTTTAACAAAATTTATGCATATTTAGATTATTTACGTGGCAATACAAATATAGGTATCGAACAACGCATACAGAGGAACACAAATTGCTAGTATAAAATTATATCACGTAGGCATTTCATAACATGTAGGTTAGGAGAAGGATGCGAATAAAATAGGAAGTGTCTGACAGGATGTGAAAAAAAAAGTGTCGTCATTCACAGGCAAAACATTTTTCCAATGAATCTGCCAATAACTCTGCCCAACTCCAAATCTGTTTGCTTCTTTTTTAGTACATAAACATAATAATAATGTTCATAAATAAACCAATACCAGAAATGGAACCGGTTTCTATTACACCAATAGACGTAGCCAAAGCAGTCCGTCCGTTACCGAATTGGAAATCACCGGGACCGGACGGACTGCATAACTTTTGGCTAAAATGGATTACTAGTTCACACAATCGCCTGGCATCTCAATTCCAGTCATCCTTAGAGTCTGGGTCGTTACCACTGTTCCTAACAACAGGCGTTACCCACGTGCTCCATAAATCAGGTAGTCCCGCGGAACCCAAGAATTATAGACCAATTACATGTTTGTCAACGGTTTATAAACTTCTTACATCCATTTTGAGAGCGAAAATTAATACGCACATCGAGAAAAACTCGATTATGTCTTCCTCTCAAAATGGATGTAGGAATGGTTCCCGCGGTACTAAGGAGTTACTCCTCATCGACATGGCCATTAGCCAACAGGTTCGTCGATCCCGCAAGGATCTGTTGACATGCTGGATAGATTATAAGAAGGCCTACGACTCGGTGCCACATGCATGGCTCATGAGAGTGCTGGAGTTGTACAAGATTGATACAACTCTACGCACCTTCCTTAAGTCGTGCATGGGGCAATGGAGGACAGTCCTTCGCTATCCGGGATGTCCACAGATCCAGAGGAATGATGAGCCTGTATGGATCAAACGGGGAATATTCCAGGGCGACAGCTTGAGTCCACTTTGGTTTTGCTTAGCCCTGAATCCTCTAAGCACACTGCTGGAGGATTCAGGTCTAGGCTATCGGCTGAGGAGAGGTGGTGAGGTTATATCTCACCTCCTATACATGGATGACCTTAAACTCTTTGCCCCCAACAAATTGCAACTGATGGAGCTACTGAAGGTAACTGAAACTTTTAGTAACGCCATCAGGATGGAATTTGGTGTGGACAAATGTGCAGTCATGCATGTAAAGCGAGGTGAGATTATGGAATCCGAGGGAATTCAACTTTCGGATTCCATACACCTCAGATCCCTCTCCTCATCCGAGAGCTATAAGTATTTGGGTATGTCGGAAGCGTTGGGCATCAACGCTGCCGACATGAAGCAATCGTTGACGGAGCGCTTCTTTGGTCGCCTGAAGAAGGCATTAGTTAGTCTTCTTTCAGGCGGAAACAAGGTGCGCGCCTTCAACGGTTGGGTCATGCCAGTTTTGATGTACTCTTTCGGCATACTCAAATGGACTCAAACTGAACTCGACGCCTTGGATAGACGGGTCCGTACACTGCTGACTGCAAACCGGATGCATCACCCACGATCATCGGTGATGAGACTGTACATCCCGCGGAAGTGCGGGGGTCGAGGGGGTTTCTGAATGCCAAGACCCTCCACAACCGCGAGGTGTGCAGTCTCAGGGAATATTTTATAAAAGCCGAAGTGGGTATGCACCGTGATGTGGTCGCAGTGGATAAGGGACTCACGCCACTGTCCATGGCTAAAGAGAACTGGCGCAAACCTGTAATACTAACTATCGATGACCGCAAGGAAGTATGGCGAAACAAGGAGCTTCACGGGCGCTTCTATCGGGCTCTTCACGAGCCCGGTGTTGATTTCTTAGCGTCCGTATCCTGGCTACGTTTTGGTGACCTTTTTGGGGAAACTGAAGGTTTCGTCTGTGCAATTATGGATGAAGTTATCTTGACGAATAACTACCGGAGACATATTATGAAGGACGGGACGGTAGACGTGTGTCGGGCATGTCACCGTCCGGGTGAGTCCATCAGACATATTATCTCTGGTTGTTCTCGTTTGGCTAACGGCGAATACTTGCACAGGCATAACCAAGTAGCCAGGATTATTCACCAGCAGCTTGCTTTGCAATATAAACTTGTGGATTCGGAGGTACCGTATTACAAGTATGTGCCCGACCCAGTTCTTGAAAATGACCATGTCACGTTGTACTGGGACCGATCTATCATTACTGACAGGACTATTGTAGCCAATAAGCCTGATATAGTGGTGATAGATCGGTTAGCGCGCCGCACAATGATAGTCGATGTTACCATTCCGCATGACGGGAACCTCGTGAAAGCTGAGAAAGAGAAGCAAATTAAGTATCTCGACTTAGCACACGAGGTTGTTGACATGTGGAATGTGGACTCGGCTGTCATTGTGCCGATTGTCGTATCAGCCAATGGACTGATCGCCGAAAGCCTCGAACAACATCTCTCGAGGCTCTCGTTAGGCGGCTGGATCAAAGGCCTGATTCAGAAGGCAGTACTCCTCGATACGGCTCGCATCGTGAGGAGGTTCGTGTCTCTGGAGCTCTAACCACCGGTAGCTTGGACCCTGCTCCCAATATCGGCGGATCCCTATTTTATATATTTTTAAATTTTTGTTTTATAAAATATTCAAAAATGTATTTAATATGAACTTAAATGAATAAAGGAATAATAATGTTCATAATAAGATCATAAATTTTCCCTTACTGGCCCTCAGTGAAATATCATGGTGTCGACATGACAACAACCCACAATGAAACGTCTCATTCGTACATATACCCCTATGTTCAAAAGTATTGGCACCCGCACAAAGAGTATCGAGTTTTTTTGTTTGCGGCAGGATACACACAGCACTGTCATGTTAAATCGAAACTTGATATTGTTTTCATGTTACTGACAATATCGGCATTCGGGAAAAAATGTTCTTTCTAGAAGTAGTGTTTTTTCTTCGTGTCACTGAAACGCCTGGTTGGCCCAAAACTTTTCCACTACCACGGTGTCAACTGTGGCAGCGCGGAGGTCATTTTTACTGCATGTTTTGGGACACAGAAGGCAGGATAGGAGGTAGATCATAGTTTGCGGCACAGCTCTACATCCACACCCGGTCAAAACCATTCGAAACAGGTTTTACAAGAGCCGACACCCGGGACTTAACTTCATCAGCCCTTAATTATTATAAAGTCCCAATAACAAATCAAAAATTCGCACAACTCATTATAACATTAAAGAAAATACATTAAAATTCATTAGAATAAAATACATTAAATTTGATTAGATCTTTAAAATAATACATTAAAATTCAAAACAATCATTAGAATTTATTGAATTACATAATATTATCACACAAAAAATAAAGAAATACGAAATTAATGCTACTTCAATCAATATCTAGTAGAGGTGAGACTTCGAAGTTAATGTTGCTTGTTGCATTATTAAGTAGCGTTGTCACGCTGGGAATTAATGACTTGACAATTCCAATAACTTAGGAAAGTTATTGGAAATAAGCATGATATTGCAAAATTACGGAAGCTTCTACGTATACTAAATAATAAATTAATGAACAGAGGTAGATAAGTACGATATCAAAATGTTTTTAGATTTTACTATTATTGCAGTAATCTCATAAACTTCAGTTCATTGAGCGTGAATCCAACTAACCTGATTAATTTTACACTAGCCTTCCTACAATAAAACCCTCAAAACATTCATATACCTATGCAGTTTGGGATAAGGATGATATTGGACACGCGATGAACAGTGTCAAAGTTTTGTGGCGAGACCCTAAACTTTTATTCTAATAAAAATGCAATCAGACAATTCATCGTCTTCCTAGTTTCATCGATCATTTTTGTATTTTGACAGCAACATTCACAATATCGATACTCATATTTTGTATCCACATAAATACGTATAGTGCATGTATGGAGCCCGAGGCTTCCATACATCATCATCAGAATGTATTCACTCGCACGTCTGCATGAATGAACCGTTCGTGTGAAACGGATGGTTTTAGTTATTCTTGTTTTTATGCTGAAGGATGTTTCAGGAATAAAGTAAGCGGATATTCGTACGTTTTTCTAGGTTTAGCTACGAAAATTTTGTCTTGAAGAGCTTTTTCCTATTTTTAGAAATAAAGTACTTAAAAAAAGGTCTACCAACAATGTGATTTGCCGTTCGGCAGAGGTAATGTCTGATAAGAAAAATATTTCAAAATACAAGAATTCCGTAAGTAACGAGGGCTAAAGGGGTTAAAAAGGTATTTTTATGGCCATTCGTCGTTTTGGCATATGGAGAAAATCTCATCAGGTAAACGGCTCGTTTCTAATAAGTCACCATGACGGATGACAAAACCTTTTTGCAAGAACTATTAAAACTATTTTATATATGCCCGGATGGATGCCCCTTATCAATCGTAGCTTTAGATAATACTAAACTGTTCTTTGAAAAGACTTGGTGAAGAAAAGATATTCGTCACATTAATTAAGGAAACTGTAGCGCGCTTACTAATGAGCTCATCGTTATTTGTATAGACAAAGGCAGAACCTCTATTGTTGAGGTTCTCTTAGCAAAACGGAAAAAGATGGTAGTAAAATACACACTGATTTTTTAAAGTTTTGGGTTTTTAGATTTCGCAAATCAGACAAAATATTTGTGTTTAAAAATGTAAAAAAAAAAAACGTGAGCAGCCATAACGGCAAAAGAGTGATTTATCGTTACCAAAGTCAAATTCAACTCATTTATTTCAAATAGGCAGATGAATAAAAGGCACTTTTGAACGATAACATTTCCAAAAAAATATAATTTATTTTAGTTATCTCTTCCGGTAGTTTTGTATGGCGAAGAATGGGCAAGAAACTACATCGTTACTCTTTTAATATGTTTCAATATCTGTTTTAAAAAATCTCTGCTACACCATTTATCCAGTAGGTATCATGTTGTCACGTTTATCATCATCATCGCCATCATCAGCATAATGTTCCCACTGCTGGGATACAGACCTCCTCTCGGTGAGAGGGATTGGGCCGTAATCCACCACGCAGGCCCAGTGCAGGTTGGTCATGTCACATGTCTTCGAATTTTTGGTTCCAGGACATGCCGGTTTCCTAACGATGTTTTCCTTCACCGTTTTGAGAGCTGTGGTGATGAAATAATTTACACAAAGTAAAGCGCCTGTCTGGGTTCGAACTCACGACCTACAACTCGCAAGTCGCGGCCGTTACCACTTGGCCACCACTGCTCCCGTTCACGTTCACAAACACCAAAATTAGAATCAGATGGAAATACCTATAGGTATCTAATTTCTTGTTGAAAAATAGCAAACACCAAAATTGGAATCAGATGGAAATATTCTTATACATAAATATGTAAGTAGGTATGTAAGAAAGGAACGAAAGGACCATTCACCTTTGCAAGTGAAGGGCGAGTAATCAATTGGAAAAGCCTGTGGAATCCAATTATGTACCTACTCAATTCTATATTACTTTATACGATTTTCGACAGGAGGAGTGGTTTGAGAGGCGGCATGGCGTCCTCACCTTCCGCCTGACGCAGGTCCTCACCGGACACGGTTGTTTCGGGAGGTTCCTGTTTCGGATAGGGCGGGAGGAAACGCCCGGGTGTTTCCACTGCGAAGATCGCCCTGAGGACACGGTGGAGCACACGGTGGCGGTCTGCCCTGCTTGGGCGGAGCACCGCCGTGTCCTCGTGGAGGCGATCGGCGGCGGCGATCTCTCGCGTCCGGCCCTGGTCCAGGCCATGGTACGGAGCGAGAGGGCATGGGGAGCCGTCACCTCCTTCAGCGAAGCAGTGATGCTCGCGAAGAGGGAGGCGGCGCACGTGAGGGAGAGGCAGCATATGCGCCCTCGCGACCCCAGCCGCCGCAGGATACGGAGACGCCCTGGGCGTCGGGAATCCCAGGCCGATTTCCGGCCACCGTAGGCATGGGCTTGCGGACGGCGAGTAATGGGTAGCTCGCTGTCCGGTAAGGACCAAGCCCAAGTCGACGGCGCGTTGTGTTCCACGCGCGCCTCAAAGAGATGTCAGCACAAAAAGTGATGGGACCCGCAAGGGTCGATGCCTGCCAGGGGTGCGGGTTTGTTCGAAAGAGACACCACAGCCCCTGGCTTAAGGGCTACTGAAGGAACACGGGTGGGTTTTAGTCAGTAAAAGTCTGACACGCCCTCCTGCTCCACCCAGAGCGGGAGAAGTTATTTGATGATTTCCCACCCAAAAAAAAAAAAAAAAAAAAAAAATGAAGAATTTATTGCGCATTTACTTCTGACTTTAGATGTTTTTACCGGACAGTCGGACCGGAGTCGTTGAAGCAAATTAGACTTTCAGTGAAGATTGAAAGCCGGCTAATAGAGCGTAAAGCTTACACGTTTCAAGTCACATGGATCACCTACCTTATAAAGGCAGCTGAATTACTGTGAGGGTACAATTTCCAGTAAAGGAACGATTATAAAATAAAATACTTAACAAATCAAGATTTTAAGTTAAAGTATGATTTCGAGGTTGTGTGTAAAGTCATCTTAAAACTGATCTTGGGGCTAAGTAAGAACATCTGCACGGGTCGACCGATCAGGTTAAGCTACGCTTGCAGTGGTTGGTGCCTAGATGGGTGACCATCTTTACTTACCAAGATTCCTGTGTGTCTCGGAAAGTACGTTAAGCCGTTGGTCCTGGCTGTCATTCACGGATGGCAGTCGTTACGGGTCGTCAGAAGCACGAAAGTTTGACAACCCGTCTAACCAAGCGAATATGTATTACCCAGTAACTGGGTTGTAGAGGTCAGTTAGGCAGTCGCTCCATGTGAAATACTGGTATTCAGCTGCATCCGATTATACTGGAAGCCGATCTCCGTCCATAAAAATAGATAACTTTTTAAACAATTTCTTAACAAAAATGTCAGATTAGATTGTGGTTAAAATTCAAATGAGTTAATTTCTATGCCACCCTCGTAACGAAAACACTTCCCACCATATTGGAACTTATGAAAAGTCGAATATATCGCCGCTAAGGCTTGAAAAAGTTATCACAATATTGACCTCTTGGGATTTAAGATAATTTGCTATCTGGCAGTAAAGGTCAAATTAATACAATCATCATAGATCGTAACGATAAGACTTGGCTTCGAAATTACATATAAGTGGATTAACTTTGAAAAAACTGGCCACTGCTCAGGCTTACAAAAAAATTTGATCTGTTATATAAGGTACTAAAGCTAAGCTACGCTTGCCGCGGTTGGTCCGTGGATGGGTGACCATCTTTACATATCAAGACCCTCCGTGCCTGGGAAAGCACGTTAAGCCGTTGGTCCCGGCTGTCATTTGTGGATCTTTGACAGTCGTTACGGGTCGTCAGAAGCCCGAAAGTCTGACAACTAGTCTTACCAAGGGGTATCGTATTACCCAGTAACTGGGTTGTGGAGGTTAGATAGGCAGTCGCTCCATGTAAAATACTGGTATTCAGCTGCATCCGGTTAGACTGGAAGCCGACCCTAACATAGTTGGGAAAAGGCTAGGCAGATGATGATGATATAAGGTACTAAAAAAAACCGGGCCAAGTGCGAGGCAGCACGCACACGAAGGGAACTTTATTTCTAATTTTAATTTTTTTTTTGTTTGTTATAGCGGCAATAGAAACACACTGTGAAAATTTCAATTTTCGACCTATTACGGATCATGAGATACAAACGGGTGGACGGACGGACCAATGGACGGCGGAAGCTTAGCAATAGGATCCCGTTGGACCCTTTGGGTACAGAATCCTAAAATTGAAAGAAATTTGTTAGCAATGGAATTTGCATTTTCAAAGACAAAGACAACAATTTGACTTTAAAATTCAAGAAATAACTTTTATGGTCTACTTGAAATGAAATCAATGGCTTGTTTTCACATACCATTCAGAACTTTATTTGAATAATAACAAAAGCAATAATTCAATAAATGAGTGCCCTACTAATAAAAGTTCGTTCACTCTTCCTTCGACTATAGAGCCTCGGGCACAACACCAAATAGCATTACAAAGAGGGTCCTCAGTCCCTCTCACTCGATTCCACAAACGAGGTATTTATTTCTGAAGTGTGAGAACTAACCGAGCATTGAAGTGGACTACAAGTGGGTATAAACTGGCTCATACAATACGACGAAATGTTGCGACTTTAAGTTTATGCCTATTATGTGCCCACTACTGGGACACAGGGGTCATGTCTGTGAGAGAGAGTTGGCCGTAATCCACCACAGGAGCCCAGTGCGGGTTGGTAGATATCAAAGCTGTAATAAAAATTTAGCGCAGTGGTGGCCAAGTGGTAACGGCCGCGACTTACGAGTTGTAGGTCGTGAGTTCGAACCCAGCCAGGCGCTTAACTTTGTGTAAGTTATTTCAACACCACTGCTCTCAAAACGGTGAAGGAAAACATCGTGAGGAAACCGGCATGTCCTAGAACCAAAAATTCGAAGACATGTGACATCTACCAACAGGCACTGGGCCCGCGTGGTGGATTACGGCCCAATCTCTCTCAACGAGAGGAGGCCTGTGTCCCAGCAGTGGTAACATTATAGGCTGATGATGATGAATAAAACTTTGGATACTTAATACAAACTCAATAAAAAACGGTTTCCTTTGAAGTCACTATTAGAACTCAGTATCAAAAACATTTCCTTCCTTTAGGATTGTGTGACTAGCTTTAAATTAATGTCAAAGGATTCTACAAACTGAGCTGAACAAGTGTAACAAAAACTCAATGAGTATCAGAAGTACGTTACTTTTATTTCCGTGACACGAACTGCGACAGCCAAAGTTTCCTGTTCATTGTGCACGTGATTGAGGAAGAGGCTCTTTAGTTCAAGTTTCTTAGTTCCTTATACTTTCGTGATTTAGAGAGCTCGTTAAGCCACCAGTCTTCGTCATCTCACTAACACAATTACAGTAGTTAAGGGTCGTCTCAAAGAGATGTCAGGACCGACTGGGGGTCCGCAAGGGCCGATGCCTACCAAGGGTGCGGGTTGTTCGAAAGAGATTCTGCCGCCCCTGGCATACGGACAACTGAAGGAACACGGGTGGATTTAAGTCAGTAAGTCTTACACGCCCTCCTGCTCCACCCAGAGCGAGAGAAGTTATTTTATGAATTCCCACCCAAAAAAAAGCATCATATTCAGGCTAGACAACACAAAGGCAGACACAGGCCTCCTCTCTTCGAGGGGGAGTGGGCTGTAATCTACCACGCGGGTAAGATGTCACATCCCAAGCAGCACACATAGCTGTATAGCCACCGGACAACAGAATTTTTGAAAACTCATGGCTGTTATGCCGTTTGTACGAGGGCATTATATCCGGCTACACAGCTTCTATAATTCTAAATTTGGCCCCAAATTAACCAGCCCTGAGCATTGTAGTAGCTTGTTAATAGCATTCCAGAGCATTGTAAGAGCATTACATGGGCTGGACAATAGCTTAGACAGCTGTCAAGATGCCACTATCTAGCTCCTTTGATTCTCTTAGACAGCCCAAAGATGTTGTATGGCTTACTAACGGCGATTGTTAAATCTACAAAGAAATAGCAACAAAAGTCTATTTGGACAGCGCAACTGTTATGCCAAACTATAATCTGTAGGCAAATAATATATAATTAATTTCCAATTTAAGGTAAGTAATTTTTCACGTTTATTTGCATCTCTATCGGTAAATTGTATTGCGGGTGCAATTTTACTGTTAATATATTAGGTGATATTATCAAATATTACACGCGCCATCGAAATAATACAGTTTTACTAAAATAAATATACACAATAAATACGGTGTGGAATCATTTATGGATTTTTACAAAAAAATACCATCTTATGAGCATTATCATCTATTTGTAGCTATGAAATACTTAGTGTGTTTTACTTTAATAGCTCTGAAATATCATAAAAATTTAACAGATTTCCGTTTTTTTTTTTCCATATTTAATCGTTTTGTATACATTAAAATGGCGTCAATTTGTTATCCAGCTATAATTCTAACTAAATTCTCTACAACTTCACTTTGCCGTGCAATGGCCATATTTAATTCTATTAACCAGCTGAGAACTGGACGCTAGCTGCACAATGGTTTTCAGTTATTCTAACGAATGGTGAAAGCAGCGTCTTAGGGTTCTCTAATCTTGATAGAAAACCATTTCGGGCATTTTGTAATCAATTAATAATAGTGTACATATTTTTGTTATAGTGCCTGTAATAGATGCTTTGGCGCTTTAGAGCTTTTTTCTTAATGGCACAAATACTAAATTCGCATACTTAATTATCTCTTACTTATAACGTAGTAGGTAAAGATGCTAATGTTATTGCTAATTAATTATTTTTGTTTTCAGAAAATAGAAATGTCGTTCAAAAATAAAGAGGGAAAGAAAAATTATCATACCAAGTGCTTGGGAAAAGGATTGAGATGGCCTATTAAAAACGTCACTTCGAAATTGAATAAACTAGAATATTCAAAGCCTCATACAGATTGGAAAAAAAATGCAATGCATAATGAAACGGTCATCCATTGCAACTTATAATAATGCATAAAAAGAATTAACTGAAATGTTGAACCATAGTAACACGTCTGGAGAAATAAATATATTAGACGAAATCGTTGACCACAACACATTTAGTACCTACATATTTAATAACGTTTTCTTATGACGTTACTCAAAAGTGTTTTTTTAAATATTTGGTTCATTAGTTGGTTATTTAAACAGTATTCTGCTTTAATAACCAACTAATGGTTTAACATATAGAATTACCAAAGCCAAATATGGAGTATGTGACTGATAAAATTAAACGCAGTAAATGTATACCATTACTTTTATTTTTATTGACCATTCCTTACCCAACAGCTATTAATAAATAAAAACTTCTGAGTGCCACTGACACGTCTTTATTGTTTTGTAACGGTCAAAAAATATTAAAATTTGTCTTCTCATAAAGACGTGGCGCTGAGGGCATGAAAATGTACGTACGTTTTATCCCTTGCGGGTGAATCGCAGAAAAAACATCTAATAATGACTGCTATGATCTTGCTAGTTGATAGAAGGATTCCGTCATTCAATAACTGTTTTATTTCTACTACAAAATCTTCTAGATAAATATCAAGATTCTTCGGTTTTCCGACACCATAATAAACGCCAATGATAAATGGTTGGCTATTTCAAAAACATTACACAAAATCGGCCAATCATTATTCTACACCTATTTAATCGCCGATTAAATAGGTGTGGAATAAAATTGGTAGTCAAGAACTAAAATTCACACCGACACCTCGACTTCTGGTGCAAAAATAGTAGGTACTGTATTTTTTTTTTCTTTTGCTTACATATCGAAAATGGTGTGTCTTATCGCAAAAATAATGAAAATTTCGACCCCCTTTATAAAACCCGAAACACCTCTAAAACACAACATGTGGGTAATAATTTTTCATATTTTCCACGATTCATTTCATTCATTCAAAAATCTTTAATTCACTATTATTAGTAATTCCATCAGTGCACCTTGAGCAATATTTCTCTTTATTGCCTATAAAATATAATATTATCTCCCTCATGTCTGGTTTGATTCAAAACTTTCACACCCCCACCACTTCTACTTACAATCATTGTTTTAGAAAGGTCACTGACCGTATCCTTAAATTGTACGGAACTATGATCATTGGTAACAAAATCTATGTGATTAATTCGCGTTACGGGGTTATGACAAAATTGACGTTTTCATAGCACTACTCACCTAAGTCTACTCTTCAATAATTCTAGAGGCTGTGAAATAGCTAATATTTACACTATAAGCTTTGGAATTAAAGTGGAGTAATACTACACTAATTTACAGCTCATGCAGTCGTTAAATGCTTTTAGCCAGCTAGTGTCAAGCTCATTGAGGAAGCATTATAATAGAATTATTTTACACCATAAAAGAATACCAATGGCATAATTAAATTCTCTAATACAGTTCAAAGCTTAGAAAGGGTGTTACTTTATCTCGTTAGCCATCTGTTTACAAGCGTCGGTCTTCTTGACCCACTAGTAGCATTATACGTAGCCAAACGGTGGACAATGGTTCTTTCAAGTTCTACTAAAATGCATTTTGATGTTTTTTTGTCCAATGTACAGCCATTAGTCAGCTGTGCTGTTTAACAGTGTAGAGATCACCTCCCATACAGCCCCAAGAATCGTCTTATCCATTAGTACAGCTACGTAAGAGCCATTGGCTGTTATATAGCTTGTTTATGGATGTAATCTTCGCTAATGTGCTGCTTGGGATGTCTTCAAATTTTTGGTTCTAGGGCATGTCCTCGGTTTCCTCACGATGTTTTCTTTCACCGTTTAAAAAGCAGTGGTAATGAAGTAATTTACACGAAGTAAAGCGCCGGCCTGATTTCGAACCCACGATCTACAATTTGTAAGTCAGGGCCGCTACGACTCGGCCGCCACTGCTCCAGGGTGCTGAAGGGTAGTTAGGTAACAGTCTAACAATAACCAGTTAGTTTTTTTTTAAATAAATTAAGAGCTCTGGGTACGAAACAATGAAGTCGTAACGCGAATAAAAAATACATCACTACATAAGAGCTACGAAACGTAGCACTCTCGTAGCGTGAAACGCTATGCAGAACAAAGCGCGTAGTAGCGGTGCAACCTTTGTCCCAACTTTGGGGTCGGTTTCCAGTCTAACCGTATGCAGCTGAATACCAGTATTTTACATTAAGCTACATCTTATCTTACCTCAACAACCATCCAACCTATTTACTCACTATGTTTCAGTTCAAGCATTTAACTAAAATATATAGCCACATACTAAGTTAAAAGTAAATAAATAAATCTTTTCAAAGCTTCAGTAACACAAATAAAAGCGGAATGTTCATAAAATATACATTAAAACATGGGAGCTACGAAGTGTAGACTTCTCGTAGCGCTCGTAGAGCCTTCGTAGCCAGTTGCTACGAGCATCTTTGGAATTGAGTTCTAACTGAGATTTAATCTATTAATTTTGTTACGGAAATGTCAACCTTCGTAGAATATAAATAATATTAATAAGGGAAATACACAGTAATCACACAGTAAAAAATACACAGTAATTTTCTTGTGTATTTTTAAGGTCTAATTTTAAATGACACAAAAATCTTCAAACACAACTATGTTTAACTAGCTTTTGCGAGCAGCTTTGCTCATGTGGAGGTCGAAAATTATCCCAAGGGAATGTGTAACCGGAATAAAAATATACTATGTGTGTTAATCTAGGTTATAATCTATCTGTGTGCAAAATTTCGTACAAATCCATTCAGCTGTTTTTGCGTGATTGAGTAACAAACATCCATATGAATAAAAGGAGAAACTGACTGACTGATCAATCAATGCACAGCCGAAACTACTAGGACTAGGAACGTGAAATTTTGCACACGGCTTACTTTTATAATGTAGGGGAGCACTAAGAAGGGGTTTTTGGAAATTCGACCTTTAAGGGGGTGAAAAGGGGGAATTTTGTTTGTATGAAAAATCTTATTCGTTGAGTTAATAAACCTGAAACTTGGCACAAATAATTATCTAAGTAAATTATAAAGTTGGTTGTTTTTTGTTTTTCTAATTTACCCCATAAAGGGAGATTGGGGGGTGTCAAAGTTAGTATGGAAGAATTTTAACGCGCTGTCTGAGCTACTCGAAACTCAGTATTTATACCTAAAACCAAAAATAAAGAATAACATGTATCAGGGTTTTTCGAAAATCTACCCCTATAGGGTTAAAATTAGCACACATATAGATTATAACCTAGATTAACACATAGGATACTTTTTATCTCGCGGGTACGTTCCCGCGGGATAATTTCGGACTTCCACGCGGGCGAAGCCGCAGGCGAAAGCTAGTTTCAGCATAAAAACTTTTACATTTATAATATTAATTAGGATGATACGAAGAATCTTCCACAAATCTAGGACAATTACTGCAATAGTCAGCCAGTCGTTGGGACCGAAGAAATTATCTCAGTAGGTCCCACACAGATATTTAACTATGTGTAGTTGACTTCAGTCTTTTATTCTTTGCTTTAAATCCACGATTTCATCTTGGACTTGTTGTTTTAGCTAATTGGTTTCATTACTGCAGTACTTTTCTGGGATTGAACCGCTCTTTTAGAAATTGAGTTTTTACATACATTCATACTTTCCTATGGGGCTAGGCAGAAACGACAGAACGCTACTAAGATTACATACTCCTTTTGCTTCGTTTATATGCATGGTCACAGTTTTTAAAATAATGAAAAACTCGTTTGTGGGTGTGTGTTTTTACTACCAAAAATACTCGGTCGGAAATAAAATTTTGGTGTTTTTTTATAGGTACACCGATGCACAACCCTTGGGGATTTACAGGCGTGATATTTTATTATCAGTGATAGGAACAGGTAGTGCCTATTTGCCTAAACTTCGAAGAACAGAGACAAGAAACGGAGACTTCCTTAGGACAAACATTTTTTTCGGGGATTCGGGAGAAATCTTCAGTAAGTTGAAAACAAGCTTTATTTAAGATGTGTAAAAGCTATATTTAACTAAACTTACAACTACCAACTTTCAGGATTTTCACGTAAAATCCCGAAACAAATAATCTAACTTTAATTCATGATTTGATACAACGGTTAGTTGGATCGTAAATATAATTCGAATACATGAATTAAAGTTAGATTATTTATTTAGGGATTTTACTTGAAAATCCCGAAAATTTGGTAATTGCAAGTTTAGTTAAAAATAGCTTTTACACATCGTATATAGGATAAGTTTTTATCCAGTGCGCAAATTTTAACTTACTGAAGATCGTTCCCAAATCCCGGAAAAAAAAATTGTCCTAAGAAGTCTCGGTTCGAAGTCTCCGTTTCTTGTCTCTGTTCTTCGAAGTTTAGGCAAATAGGCACTACCTATTCCTATCACTGTTTATTATTCATATTTTACTGCAATTTAACCCGGCGTGGTGAAAAAATATTTCATCGAGTATGTGGCGGGGTATGACATACCCGTAAATGAAACTGCCTGTATATGATTATAATAATCAAATTTAAATGAAATTTTAATTTTATTAATTTAAACACAATCTCTTTACTTAAATTTAAATGAAAAACTTGGTCATATTTATATAGTTTAATAGTTTTTATTACCAAAGTTAAGGCACTAATTTTTGGTTACAAATCAAAACAGTCTTTCATAAGAGGCGTCAATCCTTTAAACCAAACTAATATTACCAAAATAAACAAAATTAAAACTCTTAAAAACATAAAGAACATGAGATCTAGAATAAAAAGAACCTTTAAAAATCTATAGTTATCATTGAGAACTAGATTCAGAATAAGCACAGTCTTTGCAGGAAAAAATTGCGTGTTCAAGACAAATGGCCTTTCCACAGCTTTAGATTTGTAATGAGGTGCGTGACCTTGAGTAGATGGACGACGAGTTCTGAGAATTGAAAGAGGGACATCATCGTCGGAATCTTGATCACTACCACTCTCAACATTTAGCTCCTGTTCCGTATCGGATTCTATATTTTGTTCACTGCAATAATCAGACATATGCGACGAGCTCGATTGATGTGAAGAATTTTCTAATATGTCGTATAACATAGACCTAAGCCTATTTTCCCTACTATTTTCAACCATGTTTGTCAAAACCCTAAAAAAGACAAGAAATAATTAAATTTAATGTAAATAATGTTATGATTAAATGCACACGTAAACTATGTGGCGGGGTGTCACTTACCCCAAGCACGTGTACTCGCGTGTATCTCGAACGCTGGCTGACGCCACACTACGATCACGCCACTGTCCCCCCTCGCATTACCTCAGCTCCAGCTACTCGAAGCCGCTACCACGTAACTTACAATAATAAAAATGTACGCCAGTAAAAAGAATTGGTGGGGTATGCTACACCCCACCACACTCCCGCCGGTTTAAGAGGACTAGACGTTTTTGAATGGCAATATTTTCAGTGCTCTTGCTGCCATGACACCCATCTAGGTCACACGTCAAACAAAAGAGGCTTTATAAATTACCCACTAACTTATTCCAAGGGAAAATTAACCTACCCCAACACACGTACGTACGCCGTAAATTCAGGGGTCGCCAACATTTACTTCCGACATTTCGCAATTCTCCAGGCAAATGTCAGGGTTCACCCATTTTCACCCAACATGCCTCATATTAAAACTATGCTGCTACTTCTGAATAATTAAAACTTACTGAAGATCGTCTTCTTGGGCCTTGGTGCGTGGGATACAATGTTATATTTGTGAATTTTATTCATTTTTTTTAAGTGAAAAGTTTGGTCTAAGTTTGTTGAATTGAAAATATTTTGGTAGGGGTAGTTAAGGTAGACGCAATTTCGACCTAATATAAACGAAATTTTGACTTAATATAATACCAATTTTTACGCAAAAGTGTTTGCTACGTGTAATTACCTACCAAAACAAAAGTTGCTAAGAGGTAAGTTGGTAGCGTTAAAAAACTTTTTAGTGAAATAATTAAACCGCCGAAAAACCGAAAGTAAAAAATAATAAACTTGCTTTGTCCAACCCCAATAACTAAGTTCGGAAGGCGGTGACATATTATTAAACGCATATCCAAAGTCACCGACTTCCGAACTTAGTTATTGGGGTTGGACAAAGCAAGTTTATTATTTTTTACTTTTCGGTTTTTCGGCGGTTTAATTTTTTTACTAAAAAGTTTTTATTTTATAATTTTTTGTGGCTATAATCTACTAATTACTACATGCTTAATTTTTGTTTACTTTTTGTTTTGTAATACACAACTCAGTATTAAAATCTGTGAGTAAACAATCAATCATCCCCTGTTTTCTTACCCTTGGGGTTGGAATTTCGAATTTTATATGGGACCAACTTCGGGGTATACGCTTTCCAATAAAAAAAGAATGATCAAATCGGACTACTCTGAAAAAAGTTACGCGTGGTAAACATAAAAAAAAAAAAATTACGCGTCGATTTGAGTAACCTCCTCCGTTTTTTCGTCGGTTAAAAATATTATAATAAACTGTTAAATATTGACCAAGCGTAAGAAATTCACCAACAGCAAGCACATAGCACGGAATCTCCGTATCGTTGGGATAGGCAGAGGAACCTATAGAGCCCCCACATGTCGCCAGATATGTTTAAGTTCCATGTAATAGTAAGCGAGCCTATTGCCATCACCTAGGCACAAATCTAGACTCCGGGCTCACCCAGAAATTTCAGGTGGAAAAACCCAATAGCACTGCCCGACGCAAGAATCGAACCCAGGACCCCATACACAAACATAGAACATACAAAAACTAGACAGACGAAGCGTCTAGAGACGGTAGTGCTAATAAAATCCTAGATCGTGAAACCCAAAACAAACGCGACCCGGGAATCCACGACAGCCAGAACCTCATGCCCCGAACTAGCGCTTCCGACGTGCTAATTTAATACATCGCGCCGAAAGTGCGCTGACCGCACAATTTCTGCCATTTTCTTGGTTTATATTTGTATGGTATTGACAGTGCCGCTTCTAGCAGCGGCCGGCATGCTCTGTGAGCAAACATAACTTTGCAAGCCCAATTTACTTTCACAATTAACTTTTGAGCAAAATTAAACGTGTAATTGCACTGTGCGCATTAAACGTCGGTTTTAGCATGCACTAAGTAATTACATTCAAGATTACGTAGGTATTCCTAAAGTTGAACTCTAAAGTTCAAAGGGAAGCAAATGTTAGAGAATTTCCTTAGAGACTGTTTTTGTAAAACCACACATGTCTCTGTCTATTTCGACGTGTTCCCAAATGTTTTTGTACACGATTGTCGGTGATAAATTGAATTGCCAAGGTATTCTGAATCTTACTGATTGGAGTGCCTCTTGCTTTTTGGTTTCGTTTGACAAGCATTGATGGTTGGTGTTGATCTTGTCGAGCTGATAATGTTTTGTATGCTTGTGTAGGTGTTTATTTATTTATTTCCTTTTCGTCCGTCTTATATAATGGAGTAACGAGCAAACAAATTTCCAGGTTAAGCTACGCATCTACGTCCGTGGATGGGTGATCTTGTTTACATACCAAGACCCCTCCGTGCCTCGGAAAGCACGTTAAGTCGTTGGTCCCGGCTGTCATTTGTATATATTAATGTAAGTAAGAGGATTTTTGGAACTGTTTTGTTTGTAGTCAGTAGTAACATCGCATTGGCGCATTAGCTGTTAAGGTGTTATGTACGCAATTTTAAATAAATAAATAAATAAATCTTTGACAGTCGTTACGGGTCGTCAGAAGCCCGAAAATCTGACAACCAGTCTTACCAAGGGGTTACTTTATAACGAAAAAAATACTTGCTTTTAAACGTAATGAAGTTTCACTATAAATAAAAAGAAAAGTAGAGTAGAATATTTTATTAATCTAACCTAGTTTATTACACCAACCAGCATCAAAGTATACGTAGCCACTTAAATAAGTTAGCTTACCAAGTTGCAGCTATTCCTTACCGCTTGAATATTTATGAGCTTAACTGTACCAAGTTTCTCGAAAGGTGTCACACTGAGTTCAGTATTAAGTAATGATAGGGATAAAGATGAAACCTAAACTATGCAGGTTTAATAAAGTTTAGAAGGCTTTTTAAAGTGTCAAAGGGTGGGCGTTTTTGGGGGACTGTCTTATGTATTTTGACGTTCGAAAAGTGCTGATTGTCAGCCTAATTTGAATAAATGACTTTTGATTTTGATTTTTTTTGAAGTTGGAATGTTTAAAAGTGACAAAAAATTTAATGAATGCTTAGACGGTTTGCTCATGTTGAGGGAGTGAATGAAAGGTGACTAATACTAGGCACATGTGAGTGGATACATCGGGAGGGGACGCACTATAAGGAGAGTGCTGAAGCGATTGGTGATCTTCTTCATAAATGTTAAGTGCATAGTACTCGCAACCGGGGTGCGTGTATGACCAGATGTACATATGAACATTATGAACGTGTGCGGGTTCATTCGAAAGAGATACCGCAGCCCCTGGCATACGGGCTACTGAGGGAACACGGGTGGGTTTTAGTCAGTAAAAGTCTGACACGCTCTCCTGCTCCACCCAGAGCGGGAGAAGTTATTTGATGATTACCAACCAAAAAAAAAAAAAAACATTATGAACGTAAACGAAGCAAACAGACTTAAGAATCGCAATAAACGTTTTCAAGTTCAAGAAACTCAATGGATGGTTTGGAAGAATATATACCTAGAGGTAGCAGATCCTCGTTTAGCAATTGCAACAAGCTTTTTATCTGCAGACAAGAGGACGCGCTTCATACGTACTCTTGATATTGTAGTCACCATTTAGGACCCGATTCAGTCTTTGCCTTTTTTGAACCGACGAAAAAACGGAGGAGGTTACTCAATTCGACACGTAATTTTTTTTTTTTTTTTATGTATGACCACGCATATCTTTTTACAGAGTAGTTCGATTTTGATAATAATTTTTTTATTGGAAAGGGTATACACTAAAGTTGGTCCCATATAAATTTGGAAAAAAAAATTCTAACCCTAAGGGTGGGAAAACAGGGATGATTGATTGTTCACTCACTGATTGTAATGTAAAACTTCGCATAACTGCTTACAGAGTAGTCCGATTTTGATAATTCTTTTTTTATTGGAAAGGCTATACTTCGAAGTTAGTCCCATATAAATTTCGAAAAAAAAAACCAATCGTAAGGGTAGGAAAACAGGGGATGATTGATTGTTTACTCACAAATTTTAATACCGAGTTGTGTATTACAAAAAGTAATAAAAAATTAAGCATGTAGTATAGTAGATTATAGTAGTATAGTAATTAGTAGATTATAGCCTCAAAAAATTGTAAAATAAAAACCTCAATAACTAAGTTCGGAAGGCGGTGACATAAAATTAAAATACATTTCCAAAGTCACCGACTTCCGAACTTAGTTATTAAGGTTAAACACAGCAGGTATTTAATTTTTTATTTTCAGTTTTTTCGGCGGTTTAAGTTTTTTGTTAAAAAGTTTTTGTAGCGTAAAATACTGAACCCTATACTTTAGCATAATGTCATTATCTGCCCACTCCTCTGTGACAGGGAGTGGGCCATAATCCACCACACAGGCCCAGTGCGGGTTGATAGATGTCACATGTCTTTGAATTTTTGGGTTTTAAGACATGCCGGTTACTTCACGATGTTTTCGTTCACCGTTTTGAAAACAGTAGACATGAACTCACGAACTACTCCTCGTTAGTCGATCCTATACTTGACAGAGATATATTTCTTACCTTATCGCCACGTACGTGACCTCCAAAAATGTTTACCAAAACAGTTCTAATCTTCCTCTAGTACCGTAAGCCATTTTATCGATCGGAACATATTTACCATATCCATCCCTCGACTGCCTGAGGTCATGTTTATTGATTTGACAACTTACGTATGACTCCCGTTTTGTCTAGACATCCATATTAATAAGTTTCAGAGGTCACAAACCTGCTCAAGGACAAAAAAGCTATAAGTTTTTATTTGAAAGATAGCTTGGCGTCCTTTTAATTTGAATAAGTTAGGTTTTTATGGAAAAGTAGAAGCGTTTCAGCGTTATTGAGTTAGTTTCGTAGTAAAAATGGAGACCATTTTAAACTTCTTAACTCTTCATTAATTGTTTTTTAGTTTATTATTAGCCATTAAAGTCCCGCTGCTAGGCCAAAGATTCCTTTCTCTCTTTCTATCTCACTTTGTCCAGAGCTGCCAATGAACTCAGCCTATTGCAGTCCAATGCTGGACATAAGCCTCTCCCAAGCTGCGTCACAACACCCTGGCCTTCACCTCTCGCATTCAGTCTGTCCCAGCCACGTTCTTAAGGTCGTCGGTCCATCTAGCTGGGGAGACTACGCTTGGCGACAGAGCCAGAGCTGCCAACATCGTGTTTATTTATAACATAGCTTGTTGAAAAAAAAAAAAAAAACAAATAGATCTAATATTAGGTACTGTTTGAATTATAAAGCATATATCTAATCTAACACCTTTAAACGAGCAATTCTTGTATATATATATATATCTGAATCTCGGAAACGGCTCCAACGATTTTCATGAAATTTAGTATGCCGGGGGTTTCTGGGCGATAAATCGATCTAGCTAAGTTTCGTTTTTAGAAAACGTCAAACCTAAAAAAAAAGCGAGCCAGGTTCGGTCATCCAGATATTACATATTTAAATAGTATTAATTCGTTCCGAACTACGAGTAACGACGTTTCATATACGTAATGTTTCCGTGCCCGAAAAAGTAAGGAGAGCGTCGATCGTCAAATATTGAGTAGGTAGCCAATCTAACAAAATGTTTTGTAGACAGCTATACCCTGACATCCTATCAATCATCCTGACACGATCAATGAAACAAGATATGACATCAAAAAAAAAAACAACAAGCACAATTACATATTACAAAATAAAAATGAAATGTAAACCTACCCCAGGCGGCCCATGATGAAGAATTCATTTCTTTTAGCACCAGATACGACGACAAATATCCTATTCCACAAAAGATAAGGAAAGATTCGCGAAAGTAATGGCGGTAACAGGAAAAAAAATATTTGTTTTCATAGTGAGGGTATTGCCCTGGTTATGTCAGACGAAAGTGGTTGACAAATAAATAGGAGTCACGTATACAGTTCGTTTGACTGACGTCATTCAGAAGTAATTGACAAGAAACGGGAATGAGACGTAAGCTGGTGTCAGAGAGCTGATATTGGCTATATATTTCATATAAACCCATATAAGTCGCGTTTAATAACAAGCTACTAAGGAAAAGATGAATTCGACATATTAGAAATATGATAGAAAAACCAACGTCAAGTAGATGGAGTAAACAGATCATGAACTATATGGTACAGGCCATTCCGAGATATAACGGATGATGGTCTATGAATTATCCAAGTGTTTATACGTCTACGCAGGGCTAACGTATGTTTTCATGAAATTAATGCTAATAGCTTAGATCACTCAAGAAAGATAGACGTAAAGTCTAGACATCACAAACAACAATTAAATATTTTATGGTCTTTATCATTGGTGCGTGGCAAAAATCGAAACCGTCGTCGCAATTTTGTATTTTCAATACAATTTCACAAATTTTACCAACAACTGCCAATGGAATTTAAGCACCAGATATCTTTGAAGCACCATGGAACTATTTATTCGTTTTGTATCCTCTAAAGAATTGACTTAAGAGGATAGTGGAGATGTTATTGACATACGTCAGAAAATGGTAATAACCTACTTGTTGCTAGGAAACTTACTTTATTACGTCAGTGATAGTACAGATATAAAAAAAGACAAAATGTTGCATAGATCAATCAGTCTATAATGTTCGCACTGCTGGGACACAGGTCTTCTCTTGGTGAGAAAGAGTACGCCACCGTAATTCACCACGCGGGCCTAATATCACATGTCTTCGAATTGTTGGATCTAGGACCCTTTAACCTACAATGCTGCGATTCTGGGCCAATCGAAAAGATTAGCGACACAGGTAAACACAGACCTCATCATCATTTCGGCCGAAAGACGTCCACTGCTGGACATAGGCCTCCCTCAAAAGGGGGTTTTGCCATAATCGCCACGCTTGGCAGGCGGGTTGGCGATCGCAGTATTGTGGTAAAATGCATAGAGAACGCTGCTGCCCATTCTCTAGTAAGTCCCTTAGTCGCCTTCTACGACACCCACGGGAAGAAATGGGATGGTGCTATTCTTTTACGTCCGGTACCACACAGACCTAATTGGCGCAAAAGACCAACTCAAATTCGAATGACAGGTGGTTTTGTCATTCTGATTTTAATTTGTTATTTTGCGAAAATTGACGTAAGTAAGCCTTTTAGTTGTATAAGGTTTTATAGATTACCATTACCTTCGGGACCACTTACTGTATAAAGTAGTTATCCCCAAAAAGAGGTACACCTGTGTACAGTGAAATGTTTCATACAGCATCCTCCGTTTGGGTACTTTAGTTCGTTTTTACAGGTTGAGTAGAGCATGAGGGATATTTTGAGGTTTGAAAACGGTAATTGATAGATTTAAATTAGAGATACTTATCACTAGTTTTTACCCAGGTGAACTGGAGAAGAAGATTATATTGGCTATATTACCGGTTCAAAATTCAATTATTATTCTGTTACTACACTGAGCAGTGCAGGGCAGTCGTGGCCCAGTGGTTAAGGCCGTGATTTATGAGTTGTAAGTTATGAATTGGAACCCAAGCAGGCACTTTGTGTAACTTAATTCATCACCACTCTCAAAACGGTGAAGGAACACATAGTGAAGAACCCGCCATGTCCAGGAAACAAAATACAACACTACCGCCTGTTACATCCACCAACACGCGCTGACTGCGTGGTGAATTATGGCCCACTCTCTGCCACAGAAAGAGGAAGCCTGTGTCGCAGCAGTGGAAATATTCTATGCTGATTATGCTACACTGAAAAATGAAAACTGATTGGTCTATGAAGGTTCCAACCATTGATATAATAAAAACCCAAGATGCACACTCAACGCTTCAAAACCGTCCGCATAAAATGAGCGCACAATTCTAAATTGTGCGCTCATTTCAAATAGTATCGCGTCGCACGCGTCTAGGTAAGCACGTTAAAAATGCCGAAGTGTTCTTTGACAAATTGTAAAAATATTACGTCAAGAAGGCTAAAAAAGGATGGGATATCGTATTTTCGGTAAGTAAAAGAGTTTATTGATTAGTTTTTGTTGTTTTTATGACTGAATATATGAAGAATTAAGTGATTTTGATTTAATTTGTCTTAAAACTTCATTCAACGGTCAAAGTATAATACGGCAAATTTCAATGGCTGCTTTTTCAGTGTCGGAACAGTGTATTATAGCCACCTCTTTATTTTAGTCGCATAATAAAAATTACCCTGTTCTTGTTCAATGGAGTCGATTTTTTTTTAATTGTTTTTTTATTTTTTATTAATAAGTTTATGTAGTTTCGAACTTTTTTGGGTTTAGTTTTTTGCAAATATGTATACGTTATATAACATAATATAGGAGAAGAGGTAGTCAATTTTACGATTTTTTTTTAATGTTTGTAAATATTATAATGTATATCGATTTATTATGGAATAACTTATGAGTTCGCGACATGCGGCATGCTAATGACAGAAGTGTCACGTCTGTGAGTGTCGCTTTGGCGCATTACGTCTCATTAAAAACTTCTAATTTTTTATATTTTAGTTTTCCTCGTGACCCAATACGATGCGGAGAATGGACATCAATCGTCAGTCAACAAAGGTGTGAAGATGTTTTTAAGCCGAATAGTTCAAGCGTCGTTTGTTCAGAGCATTTTTTGGACGAAGATATGTATGTAACTGCAAAAGGGATAAAACGTCTTCGTAAAACGGCTGCTCCTAGGGTAGTGGTAAGTAACTCGCTAGCTAGAAAAAATAATTTGACAAATAGTATCGTACCTTCATTCAATTAACTATGTTTTTTTACAGGATGTGGCACCACAGGACCTCAAGATTGTAAGTAACTACGATGAAGAACGAACGGAACCTTAGTGCCGCTGTGTCATATAATATTATTTGGTATGCTAGATACTTATCATTTTGATGTTACTTACAGATTGAAATACCGGGTGATGGCGGTGATACTGAAGTCTGTCGTACGAGTTCAATGTTTGATTTAGAAAATGAAAAGAAATTCAAATCTCCTACTACTTCTCTAAGCATAGGGTCAATTCTGGATACACCACGAAAAGTTCGCATAAAAAGCGAACTTCACAAATGCCGCAAAAGGTTAATTACCAAAGAAAAGGTCATTGACAACTTAAGGAAAAAGAATTCGAGACTAGTTAAAAAGACCATTTCACTAAAGAATGCGTTAAAAGTTTTAACGAAAAGATTTAAATTAGACTCAAATTTATGTCAAGACCTATCCACGTTCATAAAACCAACTGAATTGTTTAATTCTAGTTTTATAAACAGTCAAAAAAAAAAAAAAAGAGATGTTCTAAGTATCCTCCGGAGGTCAGGAAATTCGCTTTAACGTTACACTTCTACTCACCAGCAGCTTACAAATATCTTCGAAAAATGTATAACACCTGCCTACCTCACACAAACACGTTGCATGATTGGTACAAAAGTGTTGAAGCAAAACCAGGCTTCACACAAGAAGCACTTGATCGACTCAGAAAAAGTTAAAACCTCAAAGAAAATTTTACTTTGTTCTTTAGTGGTTGATGAAATGTCGATTCGACAGCAAAACATTTGGACTGGAAAATAGTATGAGGGCTTAGTTGATATAGGTATAGAAAGTAACAACTCAGATCAAATAGCCACTCAGGCATACGTGTTTTTATTAGTGTCTGTTAATGAATCATGGAAAATTCCTATAGCTTACTTTTTCATCAGTAGTTTGACGGCCGAAAATAAAACAAATTTAATAAAAATTGCACTCACAAAATGCCACACCGTGGGTATAAAAGTAGTATCATTAACATTTGATGGATGTAAGACGAACATATCTGCCATGAAACTTTTAGGCTGCAAAATGGATGTTGCTCACGATTTGAAGCCTTGTTTTAAACACCCTACAGCTGATTACGACGTTTTTGTATTTCTTGACGCATGTCATATGATTAAGCTGATGAGAAATTTATTTGAATCAAAAAATAATAATTTACAATAACGATAATAACCAAATAAAATGGAAACTAGTCGAAGATCTTCATAAAGTTCAAGAAAAACATAAATTACATTTAGCCAATAAATTAACTCAAAAACACATTTGGTTCAAAAATTCCATTATGAAAGTTAAACTAGCAACTCAACTTTTAAGTCGCAGCGTCGCGAATGCAATTACTTTCTGTGATACGATTTAAAAATTCCAAATTTTATTAATTCTGGTCCAACTACTGAGTTCATACTAGTATTAAATAATTTATTTGATATTTTAAATTCAAGGAATTTCAACTGCGGTGGTTTCAAAAGACCCCTAAGTAACATGAATTCAAAAGACGTTTTTAGGTTTTTCCAAACATCGAAATAATATTTTCTATCGCTTTTCATTATAGTTCAAAGAAAACGCACCATCAAAAAGATTGGAGAAACAAGAGTAATATTTTCTCAAAAAAAAGTATATGTACACAATTGCCAAGCAAATACAGGAATTATCGGATTGCTTGTTTGTATTGAAAGTGTACAACGTTTATATACAAGTTATGTGGAAACAGGTTATTTAAAATACATATTAGTCTACAAATTCAGCCAGGATCATGTTGAGCTCTTTTTTGGCAATATTAGGAGTCAAGGAGGGTTCAATAATAATCCAAATTCACGCCAATTTAAATCCGCATATAAAAAACTTTTAACGCATCTGGAGCTCGGTTCCAAATTTACAGGCAATTCTGTTCCTTTGGAAAATGTGCCTATTTTGAATTGTGGGATAACTGTATCAAACATTAACAACACCAGCATTGGATATCGTTTTGATATCGAAAATGAATATTTATCAGTTGAAGATAGCAGTTATGAGACATATCAAAATAATTGTGATATCCTCTCAGATTCTTTAAATAATTCCAGCTCTGAATATATCTGTCAAATTGTTGGTTACATTGCGGGATTTGTGGTCAGACATCTCTTAAAAAAAATTAAATGTGAGATCTGCAAAGATTTTACATTAGCACGTAACAAATTATGGTTTCACAAACTAATCGATTTAAAGGATTTTGGTGGTCTATGCTACGCCAGTGAAGATGTTTACACTGTGTGTAATAAAACAGAGGAGATTATAAGACGAGAACAGCGCATAAATGGTCAAAAAAACACAACCAAGAACTATTTGTGTTCATTAGTTTTAAAACGTGTTTTCCATTTAAATATATTTTCTAGTATTGACATAGATTCCCGTCAACAACCTGCACTATTCAATCATAAAATTAGTCTCATAAAAGCTATAATAGAAAAGTTTATAGACGTTCGTTTACATTATATTGCAAAAAAAACAACAGAAGGGTTGAAATCAAATTCAAAAAGACAGCTCTTCAATAAACTTAATTTATTTCAAGGAAATTAATGTGTGTCCTGCTGTTGAGTTTGAGTTGATTTGAGTTTAAACATAAAATAATTTTTTTTTTTTTTTAATTTGAATACTTTTTGAACCGTAAATTTCAATAAACGATTTCAACAGTTCATATTTGTTTCATTGGTATACACCAATTCTACCCAAAAACATATTTACGCTCATATAAGAGTATAATTACGTGTTTAGAACACAATTTAACAAACTTTTATAATACTAATAAAATGGTTATGAAAAAAAAAGTATAAAAATATTCGTCTCCACTCAATGCCTTGTCCTACTGACCAACGTCGGTCGTAAAATTTTATTGCTTTTCGCACGCTGCTTTGTAAAAACAACTTTATGTAATTCCTGTAAGGTTGAATTTGCAAAAACTTAAGCTTATAGCATAACTATAAGTACGTAGGTATAATTTGTGAGTGTTCGGCGCACTGACTTATAAATATGATTTATACGTCAGTGGTTCGGCGACAGTTTCGAGCGTTACTTTTCTTCGAGACTGTGCATCTAGGGTTTTTATTATATCAATGGTTCCAACATTATATTTATCCTATTATTACTACATCCATTTTGAACGATATACTTGGTAGAAAACAAGTTGTTAACATATTGATGGCCTTAATTATATTCTGACAACGAAGTCACGCGAACTTCATTATACGATAATAATCTACCTACCCACATTTTTGTAACACGATCAAATTATGATAATGATGTGTGTTTTGTATGAGGTGTTTTTTTTGAGGTTGGGAAATCATCGAATAACTTCTCCCGCTCTGGGTGGAGCAGGAGTATGTGTCAGACTTTTACTGACTAAAACCCACCCGTGTTCCTTCAGTTGCCTGTGTGCCAGGAGCCACGGTATCTTTTTCGAACAACCCGCACCCCTAGTGGTATTAGGTGTTGGTACGTGATTATCAATCTAAGGTGTATTTAGTGTTCTTCATCATCATAATACAAATTGACTTCATCTACTGCTGAGCATTGGCGTCTCTTCATGAGCCAATCTTTAAAAAAAATTAAAAAAAAATTGTTAATCCATTACTTCAAATGTTCGAAAAATTTGTATGTTGAACAACGTAAATAACGCTATGGATATTTTGAACTGTCAAAATGAAAGCTATTATTATAACATAACCAGCTTTTGTCTGCGGCTTCGCTCGCGTGGTGGTCGGAAATTATCCCACGGGAACTCACTACCGGGATACAAGTATCATATATGTTAATCCAGGTTATAAGCTATCTGTGTACTAAATTTCATTCAAATCCGTTTGGCGGTTTTCGCATGACTGAGAAACAAACACCCAAACATCTAAATATCCATACATCTAAACATACGAACTTTCACATTAGACTTATTTATCGATCGAACCGTCCGGTTGTTGTTATTTATACAACCCCATCAGCATACCCCCGAGTGGGTTCCCGTATTGTCGTTGCGGGGGGGCTCAGTAACCGTGGATTCCGGCCACGGTGAAGCCAAGAGGAACCCAAAGGTGGGGCCGCTCGTCAGGGCTTTTGCCTCAAAGCCGACGACGTAGCGGCCAAAAAGTAGGTTGCGGTGAGGTGCAGCGCAACTGAGGTGGGCCGCGATGTCGAATGGGAGGCATCGCGGCTGAGGGTTACAGGCTGCGGTAGAGGACGAGTGCCGGTGCTTCTGAGCAGCGCTCTTCCCTTCCGTGGCCTGGACGGGGCCGCCACCGTTTGATGGCGGACGCGGTGGGGCCGCAGGGGAAGAGGAGTGTCGGTATAGCGTCAGCCGCTCTCCCTATCCCCTGCGGCCGAAAAGTGGTAGACGGGACGGTGCGTTGTGTTCCACACGCGCGCCGTCAAAGATGTCAGCAACCACCGGTGGGGTCCGCAAGGGCCGATGCCTGCCAGGGGTGCGGGTTTGTTCGAAAGAGATACCACGGCCCCTGGCATACGGGCTACTGAGGGAACACGGGTGGGTTTTAGTCAGTAAAAGTCTGACACGCCCTCCACATATCGACTACTTCCAAGTTAGTGGCAGTTACTTGACTATTTAGTAACTACGCAAGATACTATCCCTCTTGATAGCAGTTCACAATTTGACAGACAGATTAAAAACCTTCGAAAAATAGTGCGTTGAAAATTGTAAATGGTTTTAGCAGTTCACAATTTATCGACATTTCATAATCTCGTTAGATAGTTTATAAGCTAACGATGTTCACAATCTTACGGTGACATCATCAACTCATTAAATATTGTCGAAGGCCACATGGAGAAGCCATGCAGGCTTCTATACAGTACTGTACTAGCCTGTTCAGTGTGGTGGTATACGTTTTTGTCTGTCCCTGGGGAATCAACTTTGGCTATTAACTATTCAAAAATGTTCCACGCAGGTTTGTCGCACCTGCGTAGTGTGGGTACAGGTCAATGTCTTGTTTAGCTACAGCTTTTATGCATGGCATTATAAATTTATACCTATATGTCGAGATACCTTTTTTGAGACAATTTAAATGAACGCTTATAGAACAAAGCTTTCGGAGAGTTTTGAATTTATTTATTAATCATTGTTATGGATCGAATTGGATCCAGGTGGTGCTAAACCGATCAATATGCATATAGAAAGAAAGAAAGAAAAAGAAAGAAAAATAGTTTTATTTGTCACAGAAACACGTGCATATAAAAGATGACAACATTAAAAATAAAGAAAAAAAACATGATAACAAACACAGATAAGTATACATAGGCATAAAGAACACAAATAGTCGGCAGCTGCACGCCGTGACTGTGACAAGAAGGCTTCCACTCAGCCATTAACCACCTACTGTGAAAAATTTACGAGCACAACTAGACCCTGCTAGGTTACAACATGAAGTAACAGAAGAAAAAGCTCTTTGTTCAACATATACTCTGACAAATGCTTATAAAAACATCAAATCAAAGTCTGACAAATAATAAGTATAAAACCATTCAATGCACTTATTATAAAACAAATCAACCACCCTGCATTAAAAAATTGAACGTCATTCGTCACGACTAGGGGAATCTAGTCGCGGGCGTAAACTCTGGTGGGCCTGGCTAAAAAGCACGCTGTCTCACCAGGCATCGTGTCCGACAGAGGTAGTACCCATGATGAGCAGTTAATAACAGCTAGTCTACACGCACAACATTATTGAGTGAGATGCTGGATCAGTTAAAAAGTTAAGAAAAGTCCTAACGAAGATCGGGTGTTATGCAAAAACCCCTGCTCAAATCAATGACCAATAAAGTTTATGAAACTTTTCGATATTTGAGCTTTGTCGGTACTGACTTAGTTTTGGAGATTTTACACTTCTTTTATTACCTAAACACGCCCAAAGTTAGGTTAATTTAGTAAGAAAAACGAATCTTTGTTGGCTCCAAATTTTAATGGCTTTTTATTTTAGTATTCTGTTTCCGGACACAATATGAATAAAAAGATAAAACCATACAATGTTTAATTTTTGATATACATTGTCAAACAGTGGAGTAGTACACCCCCGAAGTTTCAATGAAAAAGAAATGTCGACTAGACTCACCTTCACGTTCGTATTTAGTGTTGAAATCTTAACTTTAATTATCATCATCATCATCATTATCATTTCAGCCGAAAGACGTCCACTGCTGGAAATAGGCCTACCCCAGAATGGGGGGTTTTGCCATAATCGCCACGCTTGGCAGGCGGGTTGGCGATCGCAGTATGGTGGTAAAATGCATAGAGAACGCTGCTGCCCATTCTCTAGTAAGTCCCTTAGTCGCCTTCTACGACACCCACTGGAAGAAATGGGATGGTGCTATTCTTTTACGCCCGGCGACACATACGGGACTTTAATTATAGAAGTAGTAAAATTTTCACCTTTTTGTCTATTTTTGTCAAAATCATACAAAATCACGCCTTGTTTCCCCGAAGGGTTGGGCAGAAGTGTACCTACAGGACACTAACATTTCGCCAGTTATGTTTAACTCCCATGTAATAGGGGGCGAGCCTATTGCCATCAACCGTGTACAAATCCAGACTCCGGACTACTACTGAGAAAATCCAGGTAGAAAACCCAAGTAACACTTCGCCCGACCTGGGAATCGAACCGATGACCTCATGAACAACCATATGATGACTGTGACCTTTTGTGCATAATGCCAGTAATAAACATAAAAATATATCACTTTCATTTAAACATTCTCAAAAAGTATGTCTTTATTATCATATTTATACTGAAGTTTGTGACAGTGACAATGAGCATGACAAAAAGAGCATAAACTCGAAATTACCGCGGTTAGAATGCGGCAGACATAAAATGTGAGAGCCTCGCATTTCAAACAAACAGATTTACATTTCGGACACGAAAATATGAATAAAAACGTCGACAGAATATGAAGCTGTATAATGTAGAAGAGTTAAAGAGAGGGTTTTTCTGAGCTTTACATCTTTTTTATCGGATTCCGATATAAGTATCTACCTGTTCGGATAATAAAATATTTTTTAACCACATTTTAATATTTAAATGTAAAAAATATTCCTTTTGCATCGTTTATATATCCGGTCATACACGCACACCGAGTGCGGGTAGCACCTGAACTTTCGAATGAACATCACCAATAAAGTCACTATTTATATAAACGAATACACACGTGATATATAAAGAAAGAAAAAGTATTATTGGACTCGCACAGGAATAGATATCACAAACTTAACTACACAATATACTAGAGAAAAGGAGCGACTGCTTATCTGACCTTTACTACCCAGTTACTGGGTACCACATTACCCCTTGGTAAGACTGGTTGTCAAACTTTTGGTCTTCTGACTACTCGAAGTTGAAAGATGTAAATCAAAAATCAAAATCAAAATATTTTATTTCACGTAAACCTGCATGGGCACTTATGAATCGTCAGAAGCTAGGTGCACGGTTCCAAATGGTTGTTTCCTATGGAGAAGAGCCGGCAAGAAACTCCACGGTTACTCTTTAAAAATAATTGGCTTTAACAATGTTTTAAAATTACAGTGATTATAGGTATGGGAGGACCACCAGTGCAGGCCTGTCAATAAGTACCTGGTACTTAGAGGAATGAAAATACAGAATAGAATATACTAAAGATCGTATGTCGATCTATCTATAAACTATTCCATCGCACATCTATAACGAAAACCCTGTTATCCGGAAACCGGACATGTCTTAGTCCGGCTGAGATTGCCCGGAAGGAAGCAACGTGACCTTATCCACCGCCATTTGTTGTGGTAAATAATATGGTGGCTTTATAAAATAGTAGTGTTAGTCCTGTCATTTCCAAGAATGTGTATGATCTATGTGTAACTATAGATGATGTACGTTTGCACTTCTATTTCGCGTCATGTTTGTGAACGGGAGCCGACAGTTGCGATTGGTCATCTCTTAGCTGACATGGCTTATTAAAATATATTTTTGTTTCTATTTGCTGTACTCTGGACGCATTTAACGTGTACGTCTTTTTTGCATCGTTCTCACATATAATTATAAATTCAACATTATAAATGTAAGTATTATTTTTGTAACAATATAATTTAAAAGGGTGTCCATGGAGTTCCTTGCACGGGCAAGAAAATTAAAGATGAACGGTCATCTTTGTATACCTAACACAATTTGGAATGGGCGACTAGCTTCGAGTGGCGACCGCGTACCGGAAGACGTAGCGTTGGAAGGCTTTCCTCAAGATGGACCGATGACCTTGTGAAGGCCGCAGGAATGTGCTGAATGCGAGAAGCGCAGAACCGGTGGAGGAGCTTGTGGAAGGCCTATGTCCAGCAGTGGACGTCTTTCGGCTGAAATGATGATGATGATGATGAACTAGCTTCATATTTCTGACTGACCGACTCTTTGACAATTCAAAAGTGCCTGTAAATGGTTTAATTGAAATAAATGCTTTGAGTTTTGAGTTGAGTTTTATTTGTTAGATTTCGTGGCTATAAATCAATCAAAAGATTTCCAAAGAACAATCGCTTTTAGCTCACCAAGAAGGCCAATATTTTTGGTGATGAATGGAAGAAGGTTTTATCAATGCGCCTCGAGTATTATGAGAATTCTGTGAGCGAGTTGCGTCTTAATTTGTGTTTTTGTGTATTCGTGATTCAAAAGTTGAAGAGTTAATTTGTTTCAACACGCGAGAGATGCAGTGCGAAGACAGGGTGGGTCATGGGAGGAATAAATTTCAGGCGGATGAAGTCGTGGGCAGAATCAGAAGGTTCATAATTGGTAAACCAAACATCATCATTCTTTAAGGTGAAACAATTCCACATTTTTTCCATACAAACTTCGGAAGTGTACATCAAAAACTAAACATGGTATGGTTTTGTCTTATTATTAATATTGTCTGTACGGAAACAGAATATTAAAATTAAAAACCATTAAAAAGTTAGGAGCCAACAAAGATTAGTTTCTCTTGAAAATTTAACCAACTTTGGGCGCGTTTAAGTAATAAAAAAAGTGTTAAATCTCCAAAACTAAGTCGGTACCGGCAAAGCTCAATTATCGAAAAAAATTATAAACTTTATTGGTCACTGATTTATGGAGTGGTTTTTTCAGGAAACTTTCCTGAATCTTCCGAAGGACTTTTCGTAATTTTTTAAGCGCATGTTTTACTTTATCTGATCCTGCAGCTCACTGAATAATGTTGTACGTGTATACTATAGCGTCTAATTCACGGAGTTAAGAAAGAAGGTCTAATTACTCATCATGAGTACTACCTCTGTCAGACACGAAGCCTGGTAAAACAGCGTGCTTTTCAGCTAGGCCCACCAGTGAGTTTCAGCCCGCGACTAGGTTCCCCTTAATATTCTTTATCCTTAACTAGCAGCGCTCCGCGGTTTCACCCGCGTAGTTTTCGTTCCCGTGGGAATACGGGGATAAAATATAGCCTATGTCACCCGGGGATAGTATAGCTTCCCAACATTGAAATAATTTTTCAAATTGGTTCAGCAGTTTCGGAGCCTATTCAATGCAAACAAACAATCAAATCTTTCACTTAGATGGCGCCGGCATTTTCTGGCTGACAAATCCCTGAGAAGAAATACCAAAACAAACTCAGAGGTCTCTTTTAAATTCCAAATATTATAAATATTTGAATTTTATGTGAGACTAACAATACTGGGCAATGTTCAGACATTGGTTCTTTTGAAGAAGGAGCCATTGCACCATTTACAGAGACTGATATATTATATTAATAGTCATCGTGCAGCTCAAACCTATTTTAGGGAGCTCAACGACCCGTCACAAGACACTACCAGAACTGTACGACATTTGCCTAATTGCTATTAATATTTTCCTGATTCTGTCAATCTTGAATTTTAATTAAAACGTTTAAGACAATAAATTATTATTCTTCTGTACCTATCTAACAAATTTAAAAAAATGCATCAACAAAACCAAACATAATTCCCGTATTTGAAAGCAGAGCAATATCAATCACAATTAATGACTAAAGCACTTCAAACGATTAAAAAAGTGTTCCAAACATAATTTCGTGGATAAAATTTAATAAAACGAGTATATAAAATGATTAGGCCACACTGCGGGGCGTCAAAATAAAATGGTATAATATTTCACCCAGTTTCCAACGGTCTACTATAAATCGTCGAGCCGGGCTAAACTTACAGCATTTTCAGGATATATTTTATTTATTTGGGGTAGGAGTTATCGGATCACATTGGGGTTTGTTTATTGATTTTCTGTGGAAACAAACTATTATGTCGATAAACGCACTTATTTAAGGTCATTTTTAATTTTTTGAATAAGTAAGTCAGTCATCATCATCATTTCAGCCGAAAGACGTCCACTACTGGACATAGGACCCCCAAACTCCGCCACTTCGACCGGTTTTGTGCTTCTCGCATCCAGCGGACTCCTGCAGACCTCACATGGTCACCAGTCCATCTTATTTATATATTTCCAACATTACGTCTTCCGGTACGCGTTTGCCACTCCATAACCTTTCGGCCACATCGGCCATCTGTCCTGCGAGCAATGTGCCCTGTCCACTGCCACTTAAGTTTGACAATTCTTCGGGCTATGTCGGTAACCTTGGTTCTCCTGCGGATTTCTTCATTCCTGATTAGATCACGTAAGGAAATTCCAAGCATAGCCCTCTCTATTGCCCTTTGGGTGACTTTAAAGTCTTCCTATGAGGCCCATTGTGAGCGACCACGTTTCGATAAGTCAAGTAAGTCAGTATTCATTTATATTTAAGATTAGTGAAAATTTTGAGATGATTGAATTAGAGTATTTACTGTCAGTAACAGGTCGCGTTCTGTAAGCAGTCCCATTTACGCCTGGGGTAGGCAGAAACGGGAAAAATGGTTTGAGTTTATGTGTTAATACGCAAAATTTCAAGTTAGCTACTTATTTGACTACAAGACTGAGAAGATTTGTATAGCTTATGTGAGAAGTTGATATATCTACCACGCGAAAGTCAATTTAAATCAGGAATATCTGCCACCAAATGCTCATCGAAACGCACTAACGCAGCACAGTCACCTAACTGCCATAGGTAGCCTATTCATTACAAGAAAACTCCAATATCTCCACCTCCTGAGTCTGACAAGAATCCTTTACGATGACTCCAGTAAATACCGTCTACCCATTACCTAAATACCGGTGTTCGTGCCTTCAAGTGAGGCGAGCAGACGGAACCCGACATAACTTCACGAGGCAAACATACTTCCCCGCAGGTTTAGGTATGTAGTCCTCATAAATTGTCCTGGATGTCATACAGGGTAAGTTTTTATCCAGTACGCAAACTGTAACCATGAATTTAGTTCTAGACCTAACATGGTCGGGAAAAGGCTAGACATATGACTAGTGCATTAGGAATGAGTAGGGGTCTTGTAAAAAATAAAACCAACTGCATTGCTACAAGGCAACATTTCAAATATAACAGCAGTTTCCAACCTTAACGTTGAACTTTGCTAACCACAAACAAAAACAGAGTAAAACGCGAAGGAAATACATTACATTGTGCCTACTAAATATTTAATTACTCCATCTAGCCTCGAGATTTACGACTGCAAACTACTTTCTTTCTCAAGGAACAAGCGGTTTATTGCCGTTCTATCTTTTAGGTTTTATAACCACACCGCTCAGAATAGGAAAATTGAAGACGGCATAAGGATTATATAGTTATGATGGCTTATATCGAAATATTATGCAGGATTATTCCTGGCGACAAAAGTTCGATAACGAACTATATAAGTAAGAAATAATGTTAAAATATCCTACGGGTTTTATATGAGTCGTATATCTACAGTTTTCATTGTACGTGTGTTAGTATGACGATATATTATTCCACATCAAAAACATTTCAAGACTAGATGCGACATGTAATATGGTAGATCATAGCATGCTAAAAAGGAGGGGAGTGTTGATGTAGACGAAAAAGATAGATGGATAAGTGTAGATAGAAATTTATTAAACCTACAAGTATAACATACCAAGATGGAAAATCCCACCGGGGCTTCACGATCTTCCCTACAAACTTTCATACCTACTCAATTGAAACCCTTCGGGGGATGATTTTTATCAACTCTTAATGCTCACTTTTAGTAATATAAACAACTCTTGCGCAAAAGTTCTTGCTTGCTAGACCCTGCGGTTTTGGCTGTGCATGGTCCTAAAGTTGACTTACGAGTTTTCTTACGACGAAGATGGATGGTCTTCCTCTCTTTTGTTTAAAAACGATAAAAGGCCTTTTATCATTCTTAGACGTCCCGTAACGTGAGGGCCTAAACTAAGCAGTGTGTGGAACAGAGCTGATGATAATGACCTAATGCAAACACAAGACAGAAAAAATAAAACACTCCATGTCACCAGTATTTCTGGGAATGAAAATGACTCGTTCGAGTTGAAAATGTTTCATAAAATGTCGTCGGTTCTTATTATAAGCTTCATCCAAGTAAAAGATGCTGATGTTATGTTTAATTCATATCACGTAAGATCTCAACCAGCACCCTAATTGCGTAACTCACGATTGATCATAATTGGTTTCGTCTTCACAGTTAAACAATATTCATTGCGTTATTTATGTTGTCGAACAGACACATTTTTCGAACACATGAAGCAATGGTTTAACAATCCGTTTCAAAACGATACAGATTATGATGGATCGTGAGTTACGCAATTAGGGTGAAGGCTTTTGCGAGGCAAATCTGAGATGTAACATCTAACATTAAGTTAAGTCTGTCCTGCATAGGGCATTATCACAAACCTGAACACTGTAGTTTCCTTTATTTTTGTAGTTTCTTTTATTTTGGTTTTTTCACTTACATAGATTTAGACAGCATCTTTTTCTTTGTATTGGTTGGCACAACGTCGAACAAATGTGGTTGGATCCATCGAAATTAATAAGTGTTCACTTGTATTTGTATGTCGGGTTTATGTGACACTCTATTCATGTAACAATCTATTTATATAAGTTAAATCTGTTTTGTAACTGTATTTCCTACTTCTATATTTAATGCATGCCGTGGCAGCCTTTAATTAAGGCTACACTATAAATTGTTTGATTGTAAGTGCTTTAACATGTATTTTTTTTGTGTAATCTTTGTTGGTTGTCCCTAAATAAATAAACAAACACATTTGTTGGGACCGCACATGGTGTTTATTTTAGCATGGTTTTCTGTGAGTGAATATAATGTAGATAATATGGACATTATTCAATAGCAACTAGTAGTCTGAATTTATACCCGGTTGAAAACAATAGGCTCGCGCCCTATTACCTACTGTAGCGTAAAAAAATAAAAGTGTGAGTGAAACACAAACCGCTACTTAATACGTTTAATTTTGTTTTTTTTAAAAAAAGGTACAAAACAAGTAATTAAAATATAAAAAAAGTTAAATTATCTATTTCTAAAAAAAAATGATTTTTTTTCTTTTAGGGACCTTAATGCGTCGAGGTGGGTTTGCTTAGTGGAAAAAGAAAAAATATTATTGAAAGTATTATGCAAATATTTTAAATCTGACCTAACAAAAAATCGATTGCAATCGGTTAAAGTTAGGGGAGTAAGCAATATAAGTAATTTTAATCGCGAAAAACACTAAGAGAATCCAACGCGTGTTGATAGGTCTTAAGTCAGAAAGTTGTTATTTTTTGACATGAGAATTTTTGATAAAAATTATATAAATCGGCTGCACTTTAAAATAGGTCTCTTGCTGTGAAAAACACGGATAATTGCTGGACTGCTGAACACGTCTGTCAGGTGAAATGTAGAAATCAGGGAACCACAGAACTGCGGCGTCCGCCTCTAACTCGAACACGTCTCAATCCATAAAGATAGTCGTCTCGGCACGTGAGGTGTTTGGATTAGGTACGGGCGAGAGCGTCCCGACCTCCGTCGTCGATAACTGACGTCGCTTGGCCGTAGGGTGAAGCCAAAAATCGGCTTGTAACGGGATCTAAACAAAAAAGAAACTTCAGACCACCGATACAAGCTGAATCTTGATTAATTATGAATCTAAAGTGAAATAGATCGAAAAGAAAAAAAAAAACGGCAATACATACCAAATTAACCAGAAAATCACAGGGTCACTGTTATACTTGTGTTAAGATACTTTATATTATTAGGTTTGCACCAACAGTAAAACCTTTACCAAACATGATAATTTTCAATATTAAACACCAAAAAAGATAAGCTCGACCATTACGTATCGGGTCCCAAAAAAGCAATGACATCGTCTGAAAGGAAACAACCGACGATTTTTTCCGGATTCCTGGTTCAAATGAGAATAACAGCTATGAAGAAAAATTTTGTTGAAAAGTTTGGATTAGGATTGGAAGAGGTTTTAACCGTAGCGATTTTACGCTACAGTACCCCATTTCCAGTAAAAAAAAAAATTGAGAGTTGCAACACTATTGAAAGGTGAATGGCAACCCTAAAAGAAAGGTGAGTGACCAACCCAACTGAAAGTATCGACCAGATCGACAACACTAGAACAGATCGACAACACAATAGGAATAGAATCAACCCTATAAAAGAGTGATGATAACCTTAAACAAACTAAATAAACTAGCCTAACTAACCTTAAACTAAATAGATCAAATCAACAACATCGAAGTGCAGCTGATACTGAATAAAATTGAAAGTCGGCCTTCAGTTTAGACGTTATCAGTGCGAGCTTCAGATGCGTCTCCTAGACCTACGAGTTATCTAAAAACTAGAAGAACAAACGACATGAGAACTAAGAATCCCATCAGTATTTACAAGCACAAATACTACTAAACAAGTCAAAGAAACGACTTGGCGTCTATAATGTAACTCGAATAAAAATACAAGTCAAACAAAGACTCGAAGTCAAACAGACTCGAAGTCAAACAGACTCGAAGTCAAACAAAGTCTCGAAGTCAAACAGACTCGAAGTCAAACAAAGTCTCGAAGTCAAACAGACTCGAAGTCAAACAAAGACTCGAAGTCAAACAAAGACTCGAAGTCAAACAAAGACTCGAAGTCAAACAAAGACTCGAAGTCAAACAAAGACTCGAAGTCAAACAAAGACTCGGAAGTCAAACAAAGACTCGAAGTCAAAGACACGACTTGAAGTCAAGGACAAGGACAGGACTTAAGTAAAAAAGGGGCTTAAGTCAAAGAAGACAAGTCACAAATGGACAAGTCAAAAGAGGACCAGACAAAGGACATGCAGTCAAAAAAAGGAGAACATGCAGTCAAAAAGGAGGACGTGCAGTCAAAAGAAGACGTGCAGTCAAAAAGAGGACGTGCAGTCAAAAAGAGGACGTGCAGTCAAAAAGAGGACATGCAGTCAAAAAGAGGACGTGCAGTCAAAAAAGCGGACGTGCAGTCGAACAGGAGACTAGCAGTCAAACAGGTAGACATGCAGTCAAAAATTAGACACGCAGTCAAAAAAGTAGACACGCATTCAAAAGGGAATATGAAACGTCAGTCAAAAAAATATGCGACCTCAGTCAAGAAATAGACCATTGTTTAAGCATATTTCAACACGTGCTTAATTAAGTCGACTTTCAGCTAAATAGATGCTTAGAGTCTGACCCTTCAAAACACGTATTAAATATGAGGGTTTATGCCAAGGGAGGACGAATTCGACACGAGTAAAGTCCGACTTTCAGCCAAATAGATGCTTAGAGTCTGACCATAGCACCCAGACCAGCGACCAGAGGAAGAATCCATAAGGTCTTCCCTATCAAACAAAGAGGTTGTGTGTTTAACCAAGAGGCTAAACTAATGTGAATTAAACTTCATATTTGAAAAGAAAAAGTTATTTTTTAAATTTAAGGAGTACCGTACTTTTATTTACATTAGGTACTTGAAGAAATGAAGAACGCTTCTTCAGAAGAATATAAAAAACTTTACAAAAAACAGAAGAGGGAGATCTGTTCAGTGTTGACAACAAATAAAAGAGAAGTTTGGTAACACCAAAAATTAGTGATAAAAATTTCCGTCATCGCCAAGAGTCTATGAACAAAGTCCCAACACTAAAGTTACAAATAACGCCATCTGTGTGCGTAAGCAAAAAAACAGACCGTAACCAAAAATTGTCGGCTAATAAATAGTTTCCTTCGTAGCAACTAGATGTCGCTATTTTGGATCCGCCTAAAGTAAAATACGTAAAAATATTTGAAATAAGCTGTAAAAGTTTAGGTAAACAATTTTTGTTAAATAAAGGGAATAAAATATTATCTAAAACTAACATTCCAGATGAAACCAAATAAAAATCGGAAAAGGTGTGTAAAAGTTGTTAGAAAACCGTATCAAAATCGGTTCAGCCAAACGCGAGAAAATCGCGGACAAACATACCAACACAGGTCAAACTGAGAACCTCTTTTTTTTAAGTCGGTTAGCAAATTGTATGAGGGAAATTATACCGAACTATTTTTACTGAGTTTATGTTCTAAAACTTTAATGTTGAATTATGAAAGTGAAACAGGTTCGTCGTTCGATAAAAGGCGTACCATTTATTGGCACTTCTGGTGCGGAACAGCGGTCCGTGGGTTCATCTGCCATGTTAGAAAACACACTCACAACAGACGATTCCAAAGAATACACAAGACTGCTGTCTGCTAGTATGTAGTTGGGAAGTGACCAAATTGAGTAATATGGCTGATAGGGGAATGGTGTGGCATTACGACGGCAAAGGAACCGATTGCGCTAAGTATCAAAAAATAGTAGATACTAGCAAACAACAGGAAAGCAAACAGTTGGGCTAAGAATCAAAAAAAGGTAGACACTAGCACACGACCGTTCAAAAAGCTTACCTTTGGTCACGACGCCTAACCATCCACACATCAAACACACAATACGGGAAACTGACTACAACTACCTACAGGGATCAAATAAAACTCGGGAAATATGTATTTTTTCGGGAGAAAATAAAAGAATTGGAAATTGGGTATAGTTACAAAGTTAATCTTTACAATTATATTTCACAAACATCACACAATTAAGCAAAGAACATAAATTCTATTAGCAGTTCCGTAGTCCAGTCGTATGAATCGGGGAAACATTCAAGACAGGTAATCCTTTTAATTTCCACACGGGTATCTGACCAATTCTAAAACCTGAAACTCACAATAAGAAAGATGAAAATTAAAGATTGCTCTCAAGAGCAACCACACACGAGATAACAAAAAAATAGGTATTTCAGTAATAATGAGTGTAAATACATAAATACTTACTTTAATTCGGGCGCCATATTGTAGCGTAAAAAAAAAAAGTGTGAGTGAAACACAAACCGCTACTTAATACGTTTAATTTTGTTTTTTTTAAAAAAAGGTACAAAACAAGTACCTAATTAAAATATAAAAAAAGTTAAATTATCTATTTCTAAAAAAAAATGATTTTTTTTCTTTTAGGGACCTTAATGCGTCGAGGTGGGTTTGCTTAGTGGAAAAAGAAAAAATATTATTGAAAGTATTATGCAAATATTTTAAATCTGACCTAACAAAAAATCGATTGCAATCGGTTAAAGTTAGGGGAGTAAGCAATATAAGTAATTTTAATCGCGAAAAACACTAAGAGAATCCAACGCGTGTTGATAGGTCTTAAGTCAGAAAGTTGTTATTTTTTGACATGAGAATTTTTGATAAAAATTATATAAATCGGCTGCACTTTAAAATAGGTCTCTTGCTGTGAAAAACACGGATAATTGCTGGACTGCTGAACACGTCTGTCAGGTGAAATGTAGAAATCAGGGAACCACAGAACTGCGGCGTCCGCCTCTAACTCGAACACGTCTCAATCCATAAAGATAGTCGTCTCGGCACGTGAGGTGTTTGGATTAGGTACGGGCGAGAGCGTCCCGACCTCCGTCGTCGATAACTGACGTCGCTTGGCCGTAGGGTGAAGCCAAAAATCGGCTTGTAACGGGATCTAAACAAAAAAGAAACTTCAGACCACCGATACAAGCTGAATCTTGATTAATTATGAATCTAAAGTGAAATAGATCGAAAAGAAAAAAAAAAACGGCAATACATACCAAATTAACCAGAAAATCACAGGGTCACTGTTATACTTGTGTTAAGATACTTTATATTATTAGGTTTGCACCAACAGTAAAACCTTTACCAAACATGATAATTTTCAATATTAAACACCAAAAAAGATAAGCTCGACCATTACGTATCGGGTCCCAAAAAAGCAATGACATCGTCTGAAAGGAAACAACCGACGATTTTTTCCGGATTCCTGGTTCAAATGAGAATAACAGCTATGAAGAAAAATTTTGTTGAAAAGTTTGGATTAGGATTGGAAGAGGTTTTAACCGTAGCGATTTTACGCTACACTACGTAGGACTTAAGGGAAATCTATTCGCAGGCTCGAACTCACCGGTGGGCCTGTCTAAAAAGCACGGTGTTTCACAGAATTCATGTCCGATAGAGGTGATGAGCAGTTAGATGCTCGTCTACACGCACAACATTATTGAGTGAGATGCAGAATCAGTTTTAGTAAAACAGGCGCGTAAAAAATTAAGAAAAGTCCTCGGAAGATCGGGTTTTCTGAAAAAACCACTGGATAAATGAATGACCAATAAAGTTTATTGAACTTTTCGATAATTGAGCTTTGTCGTTACCGACTTGGTTTTGGAGTTTCACACTTCTTTTTTTACTTAAACACACCCAAAGTTAGGTTAAATTAGCAAGAAAAATGAATCTTTGTTGGCTCATAACTGTTTAATGGCTTTTTATTTTAGTATTCTGTTTCCGTACAGACAATACAAATAATGAGACAAAATTATACCATGTTTAATTTTTGATGTACAACATTGTCGAACAGTGGAGTAATGTACTTCCGAAGTATGTATGGAAAAAATGTTGACAAGATTCACCTTAAACTACAACAACTGGCGAAATGTGGGTGTGCCATAGGTACATCTCTACATAATCCTTTGGGTATTACGGGATGTTGTTATGATATGTTATAGCTGTACCCGTAGATACTGATAGGAATAACATGAAGAGACAAGACACAACAGACTACTAGAAATCCTTCACGATGCAACAGATGTTGGATGTCATAAAAGTTATAGCAGTTAATACGGGCTTGTGGCTAGGTAACAATAGCTGTACGGGTCGATCGATCAGGTTAAGCTACGCTTGCCACGGTTGGTCCGTGGATGGGTGACCATTTTTACATACCAAGACCCCTCCGTGCCTCGGAAAGCATGTCGTTGCAAGCCATTGGTCCCGGCTGTCATTTGTGGATCTTTGACAGTCGTTACGGGTCGTCAGAAGCCCGAAAGTCTGACAACTAGTCTTACGAAAGGGTATCGTGCTATCCAGTTACTGGGTTGTGGAGGTCAGATAGGCAGTCGCTTCATGTAAAATACTGGTATTCAGCTGCATCCGGTTAGACTGGAAGCCGACCCCAACATAGTTGGGAAAAGGCTAGGCAGATGAGGATTTGTGCCTTTTACAAATCAACTCTACAATAATAAACTAACAAAATAAAAAGAAACCTAGAAGTCTACATAAAGTGTACGTAAAGTATACAGACTTAACTACTTCTCCTCAAATCCATACATGTTCCAGCAAATAAAATAAGACACTTTTTCAAGTTCCAGTAACATGAAGAGCTAAAATTCTTGTACCATTTTTCTTCCCAAGCTGAGGATCTTACAACTTAGTAAGCGTATAACTTTTTACGCCTATGGTATTTGCTTCATAAATAACATGTTGTATCTCACTTGCACTCACTAAAAGTGGAGATATGTTTGTCTTGCTCATACATTAGACACAAGAATTATGTGTTACGTGAATCATTTTACAACGGAACACGGGTACTAAAATTTATGGAAGATACCGAGTTGTGCTGAAGAAGTCAGTTTATAGAACAATGTGGAACATTTGAGCAATTAAAGTTTTATGAAACAAAACAGAACCTTTAGGTACAAAACGGGAATATTGTAATTTTTAACGCACCACATTTCTCTGCCTAGACTTGTCTCAGTTAGGGTCAGTTTCTCCTATATTCAAGAGTTTTATTTAGAGGGAATCGCCCAGTAAATGGTGGGTAGCACGATCTCCCTTGGTTAGACTGGTGGCCAGGTTTTTGGGATTTCGAGTACCCGGAACAACTGACAAAGATCTACGAATGAAGCCGGGACCAAACGCTCGGGAAGCACGGACCAAAGGCACGGAGGTGCCTTAGTGCGCCGCGAAATCTGAACACACCATGTTTTCTCTTCCCGAAAGATCTTATCCGAACAAACAGTCAACTCGATATAAAATTTATAAGCATTTGATCATTTTCTCTACTAACTTTAACAAGTTTTCAAGGCGCAATCTAAAGTAGAGAGTTATGAGAATTGATGCTATAAAACGTGCACTGTGCTTATCTTTAAGTAGTTAGTTCTGTTAACTTAGCTCGCTTTGTGTTGACTCTGCTACGAACTTTACTACTGTAAGAACTTAGCACGAGAATATTGTTAACAAGCAGTCTGGGCCTCAAGTCTGCTATTACAATAGTGTCAGAATGGTCTTTCATTGATTTCATAATTGTTGATTTTGACAAGTTTGGTAATCTACTAATATAATGGCGTCTTTATGACTTTCCAGTGGTCAGCCACTGACACTCCATTGAAAGAAATGGCATTTATTGGTAATCTCGTACTTATTGACAAATGAATGACTGACTTTGGGGGTAATCTGCTAAAATTTTGACAGTTCCTAAAATAATATGTTAAAATAAAACGTAAAATTATATACAAATAAATGAAATCTGGCATGAATAAATGTTCAAATTTTGTAGTATTTTTTCGAAAATCATTGCTACTAACGGGTTTTATAATAATGGCAATACGACAATGCCATTATAACACAATTCTATTACGAGACCATTGACCGACCACTGATCGACCATTATGAATTTAGTAGATTACGAACTTTTATCAAAATGACGATGGGATCGTGTTAGAATGACGAATTTATAAAAATAGCAGACTTAGGCCCCAGGTCGCAGACCTAGGTAGCTAAATAGAGAAAAATTGGTTTAGAAAAACACCCAATTACTTAACATGCAAATTCATCATCATCATCTGCCAAGCCCGTTCCAACCTATGTTGGGGACGGCTTTCAGTCGTTTCTGATGCAGCTGAAAACTAGTATTTTACATGGAGCGACTGCTATCTCACCTCCACATCATCATCAGCCTATAATGTTCCCACTGCTGGGACACAGGCCTCCTCTCGGTGAGAGAGATTGGGCCGTAATCTACCACGCGGGCCCAGTGCGGGTTGACAGATGTCACATGTCTTCGATTTTTTTTTTTTGTTTCTAGGACATGCCTGCAAGTCGCGGCCGTTACCACTTGGCCACCACTGCTCCTGCACTGCACCTCCACAACCTAAGCTTAAACCCTTGGTAATACTGGTTGTTAGACATTCTCCCCCTTATTACAAAACAAGGTTTTTCTTTAGGTATGGTTTAAACCATCGAGCCTGTTTTTGAAATAAGAACTTAGAACTGAAATAGAATTACGGCTCCTTTTACAAAACTGACAATTTAGCACTGGACTAACTTGTCAGTTTTGTAAAAGGAGCTGTATTTCGATTACAGTTAGGTTCTTATTTACAAAACAGGCTCGACGGTTTAAACCATACCTAAAGAAAAACCTTGTTTTGTAATAAGGGGGTATAGGTTTTTACTACCCATACCGAAAGAAAAAGATACTGAGAGCCGCGACCAACGGCTTAACGTGCTTCACAAGGCACGAAGTGGTCTCGGTATGTAATTAATGGCCATCTATTCAACTGCCGACCTCAGTAAGCGTTGCTTTACCTTGATGATCGACCCGTGCGTTTATTATTATTTAACTACGAACACAATCGAAGACAAAATAGAAGCAAAAATTCAACATCGAAATGGCAATCAAGAAGTGCTTAGTAAATTCGAGATTACAACGTTTTACGGAAAGGGTATATACTCGTATACATATATACCAAGGGCACGGCTTCTTTGGATGATACGAGTATCAAACGATATTGGATGGGTTTTTTAATCCTATCTCTACATGTTCGAAAGCTATGAGAATTTCTAATACATTGATACCAGAAACCGAACTTTTCATATTGATTTAACACATCACTCAGAAGAGATTTATCATGACATTGGCAAGTAACGTGGAAAGTTATTGACCTGCGTAGTGCGGTGACATGTTTGTTATGATTTGAATTTATGAAACACATGAACTTATCAATTCTTAGAGTATTTTATTTTGAGTTGGAACTATGTATAGTGATTCTATACCAGCTGTTATCTTTAGTGCTTAAGGACAGGAAAAGGGTTTCTGTTACACCCTGTATAGGTACGGAAAAAAAAACCGAGACTTGACTCGCATCCGTAAATTCATCTATTAGTGATGTCCCTGAAAAATTCTGTCCACTCACAACACTGGTACGAATGAAATAGACAGAAAAATGCCGAGTAGCGAGTGGTGCCGACACTAATCTGAGAGTAGATACAGATAAAGCCTCTTAGCGGCTTGCAGTGACATTGGTAATACCGCCGAGTTGAGTGGCTTGGCTTGTCCAACTGTTTCGTAAGGCAGCTAGGTTATATAATATGTATAACTTCAAGTTTAGGTGGGTTTTAGGTCTGCGAATGAAGTTCTATATCTTGAATTTGTTTGTTTACGAAACACTTTTGCAGTACTACTTATACCAATGGTTTGAACCCAAACGGCACTTATCTATCTTAGCAGATATTTCAACAGAAATTACCAAGACCATTCCTTCCCTATACTTACAGGGTCAAGTTAAATAAGCTGGCAATACTTTATCTACGTGTTGGTGTCGATATCAAAAACTTTTGAAACAAAAAGTACAGGTAAAGCTCAGATTATAAAACAAAGGCAGATAGACCGCGCGGAACACCAAGAGTGAAGCCAAAAAACCAAATACTAAAGCGTCACATTGTACCCTATATAATGCGAGGCTTTAGTATTTGTTTTTTTGACTCTTGGGTGTTCCGCGCGATCTATCTGCCTTTGTTTTATACTTTAAAACAAAAGAAAAAAATGTTACATAAAATTCGACGTTTTAGTATTTGGTTTTTTGGCCTCACTCTTGGTGTTCCGCGCGGTCTATCTGCCTTTGTTTTATAATCTGAGAGGTAAATTCCCGAGTCCTCAAAAACTGGTTCCATGTACACATAGCCTGTTCAACCAGTCTTTCAGTTCAGCGGTATTCGTACCTCTATAGATATTTACAACCAGTAGCTAGAAGCTAAACAAAATTTTAATCAAAAGCTTGCAGTGACCTCTATAGGTACCTGCATACCCCGTAACCACATGTAACCTACATAATACTCCACACGGCAAAGCATTCCCGAGGGTTCGGCCAAAGTCGACACAAGTTGTGATTAAAGGAACCAGGCTACGAGATTTATGACCGCACCCTTCAAATGTAGATTCTCGTGTTATGTTGGTTTGTTTTTTTTTTTTTTGGGTGGGAAATCATCAAATAACTTCTCCCGCTCTGGGTGGAGCAGGAGGGCGTGTCAGACTTTTACTGACTAAAACCCACCCGTGTTCCTTCAGTAGCCCTTATGCCAGGGGCTGTGGTATCTCTTTCAAACGAACCCGCACCCCTGACAGATGTTGGTTTGTTGAAGTGGATATTTCTTTTAAAATGGCATTGGGCTGTAGGCTAAGACTTGGTTTGTGTAAACATAGCTAAATACTATAATTAAATACGTTTGCTGCTATGACATGGTATTAATTAATCAAGACGCAGCGTTGGAAGGCCTCCCAGAAGATGGACCGATGATCTTGTGAAGGCCGCAGGAATCCGCTGGATGCGAGAAGCGCAGAACCGGTCGAAGTGGAGGAGCTTGGGGGAGGCCTATGTCCAGCAGTGGACGTCTCTCGCCTGAAATGATAATGTTGATGATAATTTCATCCGAATAACGTCCACTGATGGACACAGGTCTCTCTCAAGCACCGCCACTTCAACCGGTTCTGTGCTTCTCGCATCCAGCGGACTCCTGCGGCTTTCACCAGGTCATCGGTCTACCTTGTGGGCGACCTTCCTATGCTACGTCTACCAGTCACGTTCGCCACTCCAGAATCTTTCGGGCCCATCGGCCATCTGTTCTGCGAGCAATGTGCCCTGCCCGCTGCCATTTAAAATTGGCAATTCTTCGCGCTTTGCCGGTTATCTTGGTTCTCATACGGATCTCTTCATTTCAAATTCGACCGCGTCGGGAAATTCCAAGCATAGCCCTCCTCATTCCCCTTCGGGTGACTTTCAGCCTTCTTATGAGGCCCATTGTGAGCGACCACATTTCAGTGCCATAGTCATCACTGGCAACACGCACAGGGCAAAGATTTTCGAGGCACACAACTCTTGTTACAATTACGGAATAAAACAGACGAAAATTGTTGTTGCTTTTCGTTTGTGTGAATTTACGTGAAATAAAACTTTTTTGTCACGCTATGTGAAAAAAAAGTTTTATTTCACGTAAATTCAGCGGCAACAATTTGTGACTTTTAGCTGAACGAATAACAAATGCGAACTTACGAACAGTAATGTTTGGAAACAATACTAAACAAGACGTTCAGGAGAAAGTTTATATCTAGGAATAAAACTTTTATGTTATTGTTTTGATATCATAACATCACGCTAGTATTCACCGAAGGGTGAGACAGAGTGGTTATGTTTTAAGAAGTCGAGTCTATTGATCAACTTGGCACGATTCCAGACTCTAGGCTACAAAATAACAAATAAAAAAACCTAAAATAAAATCAAAATCTGAGATAATTATCTAGTTATAGAAAAACTAACTCAATTTCAAACATGACAAAGTTCAAATTCCATTACAATAAAAAAGTTGACCTTTTAATTGTAAATGGCTACTCAAATATTACATTACGCTAAACTAGATAGTTGATTAAGTGGATTATCAAAGTACTTAGCAGTCGCACACAACCGCTAAGCCGATGAAACTGTCAAACCTCAATTATACGCCGCAGATAACACTAATCATCAATTTTAACTTGGCCAACTAGATTACGAGCCACTATACTACATCTCCTAGTTTAGGACAGCGTTACTGCACTATATCCAAAGTTGGTCTGCCAACCAAATGGTCTTGTGGGATATTACCGTGCTCGACACGCTTGTCAAGCAAATTGGGGATGCGTGGAGGAACGAGATGTGTTACTATGGTCTATGTGTGTTAACTATTGTGGTGTAGGGCATACTCTAACAAGGCAGGACTATAGACTTGTACATGGCACTACAATGGTTGACGTAAGAACTTCGCATAATATACGTATCTTTTCTTGCGTGATCCAGACATTGTCTTCCACAGTTACCACTGATGTGGATACTGAAGGTCGGGTTAGTCCACATAAGTAATTCATGGTTGCTTAAACACACTATGGCGCGAGATATTTTCTGAGTTTCTTTAAATGATAAAATCCGAATTGAAATTATCTGGAAAATAACCATTTATGATACAGCTTGAAGAGTTGTCGGGGGTGTGCGGTGGAATGGTTGGTGTTGTCCCGGGTCCCCGTCATTCGGCAGTAAAAGGAACAATAGGTTTTTAATTGGTAGGAGTACAACATAAAATTCCGTTCTCCCAAGACGGCGAATATGGATGAGGATATCCCCACGGAAAAGAAAGTCCAGATGAAGTTGGCTGGCCATGTCTGTTGAAGGAACGATGGCTATGATTGAACGAGTCCTTGGGTGGGAGCCGCAAAATCGGCAAACGTATAGTTTGTATAATTGACTGTACGCTCGTCGTAGATGTTGATATAAGCGTACATTCCACAAGTCTACGTTTACAAACGAAGCTATTTGCAGTTTCCAGAAACATCTAAATAGGTACTTCAAATAATTAGCCGCAAAACGGACGAGCTTTGAAGATTAAATGACCGCGATGCAACGGATACGCGAAAATAACTCTACGTTTATGTAACTCGCATGTAGTATGTTTTGAATATGTGCTAAATATAAATTCGAACACAATATGTATGTAGTCGTGCAAAAAAAGGTAAAATAAAATTGTAGGTAGGTACTATTTCTGACCTTATCTAATACGACAGGAATGCCAAGGCCGACAATTTATTTAGGGCTGATTTGTCAATAGTAAGATTTCTTTTATCTGAGGAAAAAATATGTCGGTTTGACAACTTTTAAATAGAAATATGTATGTCAAACTGTCACATTTATTCATCAGATAAAAGTTATCTGACTATTGAAAAATCTGCTCTAAAGTCTTATAGCGTAGCAACCTTTTGTTTGACGCCTTGAAAACAGCCCTTAAACGATCGATCGATCTGTGAACGATCTTGTCGATTATTTGTGAAAAAGTGAGATAATAATAGCTATTGAAATGAAACTATTAGTAGAAGTTACCTTTGAGATTGAGTTAGAAAACAGTTAAATTATAGAACGTTTATCGAGGCCACGTATTACTTCCACGCCTCTATTCCTTCCATATTATGTAAACAAAAGTCAATTATTAATTAAGGGTTCTGCCTAATACACTAGATGCCTAACTATCTTATCTCCCCCACTATAAAAACCAATGACATCAACTAACTTACAAACAGAATCAACTAAAACACAATAAACCAACGAACGTCATTAAGCCAACCAGATGATCCCAAGCGACCCTCTTAAAGTAGTTCATTTTTACGGCACATCGTAAAGAAACCAAGACATATCGATACTCGACAATCGATATGAAACATTAAAGGTTTACATCACTAGCGACCACTTGGGAAATAAGCCTGCGGATATGTATCTCACGCAGAATTATGCCTCTACCGGTTTTTCCGGGAATATTAAATGCAGCATTTTAATTTCGGATCCCGTAAATTCGTGCGGTATCCGAAACTGTAGCCATTTAAATTGATTTACGTTTGTATTGCATTCAATAAAATATTGCAATACTATATTTTCTTGGAGCTTATTCATATTCAATATTATCTTTCTTTTGGGATATGATTTATGAAAATAATAGCTGTTGCCCGCGACTTTTTCTGCGATCCAGAATACAAAGTAGCTTAGGTACTTCTCCAGATCATGGTCTGTCGATGTGCCAAATTTCATACAAATCAGTTCAGCCGTTTTGGCGTGAAAGCGTAACAAAGTGTTGCTTTCGCATTTAAAATATTAGTTAGGATTTTAAGCAGATCTATTGCATCTGCATCCATTGTATAACTTTATGAGGATGGAGGGTAGGAGTTACTGATAGAATTTTAGAACATTCCAAGGGTAACAAATACCTTTTTATTTTTATTCACATATTTCTATTTGTTGATACTTTGGTGGAAACCATTTTTTTTTTATTATTTTACAAAACAAAATATTTTATTTTTGGTTTTACAATTTTGCTCGCCAAACTTTGCCAGTTTGATGGTGAGTGATCTTGTGGTGTAAAGTTCACTCAACCTCGATAGAAAAAGGAGGACCCCCTGACTACGATGCATGTCGGGACTTTGTAGGTATATATGCTAGTTGTGCGATGCAGGATTTGCGTGACGTCAATGCGTAGTTCGCATTTGCCGGTGTAGATGCTGAATCGCTCATGAGGTCAAACTCATGACATTGTGTTGATAGTTTTGAAGTCTTCAGGCTTTATTCTGTATCTTCATAGGCGTTAAAATAAACAAACAAAAAGCACAACCCTTCTAACTCTCAAATTCGACGTCAAATTATTCAAATTAAAGCGAAAACTAAGCGTGTTTAGTGCTTATTACACTTCGAAAGTAGTAAAAACAAGTTGAGCAAACAAGTGTTAGCGCTTGTTAACAAATGGGTAACCAACCTCTCCAGTATCCAGTGCAATTTACATTTATATCATTGTTTATACATTGGCATTGAGAACAATTACAGTTGTCTAGTCCTTGAACAGAAAATATATTTTTTTTTTTTTTTTTTAAGCCGCTCGCAAAAGCTAGTATTCGTATACGAATACTAGCTTTTGCGAGCGGCTTCGCCCCCGTTGAGGTCGAAAATTATCCCATAATTGTAGTACACAGAAAACTCATCCCCTGCAAAGGCGAAATGCCTTTGTAGGGGATGACTTCAAAAATTCAAATCATAACAAACGTGTCACTGCACTACATAGGTCAATAACTTTCCAGGTTACTTGCCAATATCATGATAAATCTCTTTCGAGTGATGTGTTTATTTCAATTTGAAAAGTTCGGTTTCTGGTATCAATGTATTAAAAATTCCCATAACTTGCGAACCTGTAGAGATAGGATTAAAAAACCCTTCCAATATTTATAATATTGTAATAATTATTATAAATTAATTGTAATTATATATTAATTAATTTATTAATAATTTATTCATTATTATTATTTCCTTTATTCCGTTAAATATACATTTAAATTACATTTTTAAATATTATTATAAAAATATAAAAACATTTAAAAATATACAAAATAGTAGTCCACCGGTATCGGGAACAAGGTCCAAGCTACCGGCGGTCAGGGCTCCAGAGAGAGGAACCTCCTAACGATGCGAGCCGTGTCCAGGAGTACCGCTTTCTGGATCAAGCCCTTGACCCAGCTGCCCAACGAGAGCCTCCTCAGTTGTTGGTCGAGGCTCTTGGCTATCAAGCCATTGGCTGAAACAACTATCGGTACAATGATCGCTGAGTCCACATCCCACATGTCGACAACCTGGCGAGCCAAGTCTAGATACTTGATTTGTTTATCTTTCTCGGCTTTCACGAGGTTCCCGTCATGCGGGACCGTTATATCAACGATCATTGTACGCCGCTCTAGTCGATCCACCACTACTATATCAGGCTTATTGGCAACAATAGTCCTGTCAGTGATGATGGATCGATCCCAGTACAGTGTGACATGTCCATTTTCGAGAACTGGGTCGGGCACATACCTGTAGTACGGCACTTCTGATTCCACAAGGCTGTATTTTAGAGCAAGTTGCTGGTGGATAATCCTGGCTACAAGGTTGTGTCTATGCAAGTACTCTTCGTTAGCTAGACGAGAACAACCGGAGATTATGTGTCTGATTGATTCTCCCGGACGGTGGCATGCCCGACAGATGTCAACCGTACCATCTTTCACAATAAATCTCCGGTAGTTGTTCGTCATGATAACTTCGTCCATAATTTCACAGACAAAACCTTCGGTTTCCCCAAAGAGGTCACCGAAACGCAGCCAGGCTACGGACGCTAGTTGGTCTACATCGGGTCCATGTAGGGCCCGAAAAAAGCGTCCGTGGAGCTCCTTACTCTGCCATACCTCCATGCGATCCTTAGTGTCAAGCACTACAGGCCTGCGCCAGTTCTCTTTAGCCAAGGAGAGCGGGGTGAGGCCCTTATCCACCGCAACTACATTTCGATGCATCCCCACGTCGGTTTCTAGGAAATAATCCCTGAGACTGCATATCTCGCGATTGTGGAGAGTCTTAGCATTTAAAAAGCCTCGCCCTCCACATTTTCGCGGGATATACAGTCTCATTACCGATGACCGTGGGTGGTGCATTCGATATGCAGTCAGCAGCGTACGGACCCTCCTATCCAGGGCGTCGAGTTCGGTCTGAGTCCATTTGAGTATGCCAAAAGAGTACATCAAAACCGGCATGACCCAACCGTTGAAGGCGCGTACCTTGTTTCCACCTGATAAAAGACTATTAAATACTTTTTCAGGCGGCCAAAGAAGCGCTCCCTCAACGATTGCTTCATGTCAGTAACATTGATGCCCAACGCTTCCGACATACCCAAATACTTATAGGTTTCGGCTGCGGAGAGGGCTCGAAGGTTTTTTTTTTTTTTATATCGTTTGATATCATCCAAAGAAGCCGTGCCTTTGGTATGTATATACCCTTTCCGTTACACGTTGTATATTTAAATGTTAAAGAATTTATAACGGGGTGTCGCGAATGCGAAGTAATATACCCTATAGGTACAGATAACTAACTAGTTAAGATCTGCCGTGAGGTGGGGGAAAGAGGGGGTGGCGCGCGGGAATAGACGGCGCGCGCGCCCGCTTCACTTGGGCCTGATGGTCGGAGCTAGCAGTCAGTATATTGGTGAGTGACCTTATCATTACTCAGTGCATGTGTCTTCAGATTTACCAGATATTCATTTTACTATTGTCTTTCAATGTTATCAATTCGTGTGTGTGTGTATTTATTCCAACAGCGATCAGATTCAGAAATCATACCAAATCAGACCAGTATTCAGATGAGAGGCTCGGGGTGGCTATAAGGGGAGGTTGGAGGCCACTTTGGGGGGCACCCCCCAATATCATTGCGATGATCATTCAGTAACAGTTATTCAGTGGAAATCAGTTCACATAACAACAGCGGTCATAATTCAGATCATAATCATATTTTACCCAGGCTTATTCAGATATTCGTCATTAAAAGGTATGTGACGACATGGTGGAGATGCTGGGATCTGATTATTGTACCTAGTTTAAAAAATATTTTTTGTTTAGTTCTGTAAATAAAATATGTGGGTAGATGGTTTTGTTCTACATTTAAAAGAATCGCGCTTGTGTCACATAGTGCCCGAATAGCCGCTATACCTACCTCCCAACAAATAAATTCAAAATTGGAACGAATTTGTATGAAGTTGACTGCCAGATAATTTACACGAAACGTTATCAACAAAAAACAAAACCATAATGTTCGAATCTGTTGTGAGTGTTGAGTAATTTCGTTCCATGTTATTATTATGACGTTTTCTTAGATACATTATTGGCCTACACATGACTTATACATTATTAACCTACCCAAAAACTGTGTCAGATAGGAACTTTGAGTTTTAGAGTAAGTTTTTAAATAATAATACTCCAGTGAAGTTTGAATTCATAGTTGTTAATTGACAGGTTACACATCCTACACTGGGGTACCACCAATATCAGTCTACCCTACGTCAAGCCGATTCTAAGAAATAATACTATACGCGCTGGAAAGTATTCAGTCACGACTTGATTAAACATTTATTTAGTAAATCCGACTACACAATAACGTGCGAATGAAGTCTAGTACTTAAATATAATTACAATTTTTACGTTGCGCAGTAACCAAGGATATTAGTAAACGTTCATTAATTAATTATATTACACGTTTTATATGAAATCCTAGTAATCAAAGGAGTATTCGTCGTCATTGGTACTAAGTAAATAGACTTTATTAAGTGAACCAATTATAATGTTTTATGATTTCGTTTAATGGCCTTAGATGTGTGCGGTTTATTAGTATTTTCAGTTTCATAAGAATCTCATACAAAGTTACGTTGTTTTAGATACTCGGGATATTCATTTACTAAGAGAACGGTCTATGAATTTGATTTTATGTTGCTGATACTCTATTTAAAATGGAAGACGCTATCCGATCTCGTTTAAAATGTATTTATGAATCCCTTCAATCAACCATGAGATCTGCTCGGTGTGCCCTAACGGAATTATCAGAAGAAGATCCCAACTATAAAGGATTAGAACTAAGTGGTGCTAAACTAAAGGGTATAAATGAGATGTTTGTTTCGGAAATTCATAATTATTGTAAATTGATAAAAGAAATCAACGTTGAGGAAATTAGTCAGTATACGTCCACACAGATTCAGGCCGAAGAGTTAATAGCAGAAATAGATGTAAATATAAAACAGAATAACCGAAACCGCGCACTTGTTTTTACAAACAATGACCACAATGTTAACACAATTAGTAAATTACCAAAAATGGAGCTAGGCAAGTTTGATGGTGATGTTCTAAAGTGGTACCAATTTTGGGATCAGTTTTCATCAAACGTTGATAAGAGAAATATCAATGATGTCGATAAGCTGTTGTACCTTCAATCGGTTCTTGAGGGTGACGCGAAACAGGCAATTGATGGGTTGGACACAACAGATAAAAATTATCGTATTGCTGTCGACACATTAAAGGAACGGTATGGAAAACCTAGCGTAATTATTGATGCTCATTATGTAGCACTTTATAGAATTAAAGCAGCGGAATCTAACCAGGTCAAAGATTGTAGACACGTCCTAAATGAAATTGAGAGACATCTTAGAGTATTAAGATCTTTAGGCGAAGATGTAAATCACAATCATCTTAGAGTAATGATTTTAGAAAAGTTCCCTGAGGACCTCATTTACGAATTAAGAATGAAGATAACTGACGAAGATGAGTCTATTGATAATATTAGAAAATTCTTAGAGTATATCATATCGGCTAGGGAAACATCAAATAGATTAAAGAAATCTGCAGAAATTAATACAAATAAAACAACTAGCGAGGACAAACGCGCTTCTGATAATATTACAATAGGATCATTACATGTTAGATCGGAAGAGACAAGTGATAATAAAAGGCGTAGAATTACATCAAACTTTAGAAAGGAAAAATTTAGGTATGAAAATAGACAGCATATTAAACATAAACTGCCCCCACGTAAAAGACCACATGACGGTGACAGGTCCGATGAGCCACCTAAAAAGAAATCAATTAAATGTATATTTTGTAAGCAGGATCATTTTAATGATGAGTGTAGTGTGTACAAAACTTTACAAGAAAGAAAAGCTCGGTTAGGAATCCGTTGTTATAATTGTTTCGGTGAAGGCCATAGGGCTGACAATTGCCGTGCAAAACGGAAATGTCGACATTGTAATAAGTTCGGCAATCATAATCGAGCATTATGTCCAACTAAGCTAACACAGCCAGTGAAGTCCGTACCAACTGACACCTTACATACTAATCATGCATATAGCACTACGCTGTTGCAGACAGCCCTAGTAATTGTAGACAATTTAGAAACTAAAACAAAACTAAAATGTAGGGTGTGTACTCAGAGTATAAAAGTACCAATGTTTTATGATTTAGACAAAATCGGAATTAACGATCGAATAATGGCTGATGATGGGTCTTGTGGCGAAAAAATAGATATTTTAATCGGAAACGATTATTATCACTCATTCATGTCGCAAGAAAAGATATCGGTCACTCAAGATCTGTTCTTAGTTAATTCAGATTTTGGTTGGGTATGGTCTGGAAGAATTAGTGAGAGTATTGATAATTCCGATCAGTTAACTGTATTAACTTACTTTCAATCAGATGGGTCATTTGATACCAAATTAAACGAACCCGATCTCCCCCTAAAACTCGATGATGTAAAACAGTTATGGGACCTTGAATCAATAGGCATCACAGATTCCCCAAAAACCACTCGCGATGAGGAAGCGATTAAGCAGTTCAATGAAACAGTTCAGTACCAAAACAACAGATACCACGTTCAATGGCCATGGACTGAATTACCCCCAAATCTTCCTAATAATCTTGGCTTAGCTTGGGGTCGGCTCAATAGTTTAATGAAACGATTAGATGATTCAGATTTAAAGGCATATGACCAGGTCATTCAGGAACAGCTACAGACTAAAATAATCGAGATTGTACCAGATCCAAAGATTGCACAGAAACATCCAGTTCACTATCTTCCTCACCATTGTGTTCGTAGTCGTGATAAGCCCAAAACGCTCCGTATTGTTTATGACGCCTCAGCTAAAACTGCAGACAATCGAAGTTTAAACGAATGCCTATATAGGGGTCCACTTATGTTGGAGGATCTTACAGGATTGCTAATTAAGTTTAGAGAACATCCTATAGGAATAGTTGCAGATGTAGAGAAAGCTTTTTTACAATTAGGTCTTCAAGATTTAGATAGGGATGTAACACGATTTCTTTGGATCAAAGACGTAAATAGTACAGTCCACCCAGATAATGTGGTGCACTTACGTTTTTGTCGTGTCCCATTCGGTGTCATATCAAGTCCATTTCTACTAAATGCTACGATCAGATATCACTTAAATAAATCAAACAACATATTTCTGAAACAAATTGCGGACGACATCTATGTAGACAATATTATAACTGGTGCACAGACAATTTTAAACGCAAATAAACTGTACTGTGCTGCTAAAGATTCATTTGATAGCTTGTCCATGAATTTGCGTGAATGGAATTCAAATTCAAAGGAACTAGTATCTTCCATACCAGATAAGTTTAGAGCAAAAGACCGTGAACACATAAAAGTTCTCGGTTTACTATGGAACATACAAAAAGATCAGTTATATTTGAAATCTAACTTCAATACAGAATCAGGTACAATTCTATCAAAAAGAGACGTGTTAAGGGTCATTGCTTCAATTTATGATCCGTGTGGTCTCGCAGTTCCGATAGTTCTCCCAGCAAAACTATTCTTTCAAAAATTATGGAAAGAAAAAGTTAAATGGGATACCAAATTGAGCGACAGTCTACTTATAGAATGGCAGAAAATAGCATCAAATTTTGTATGTCTAAAGAATATTCATGTTGATCGTTATTTTGCGCAAGGTTTAAATAAAAGCCTAATCCCGGAGCAAATTGACTACGAACTACATTGTTTTACGGATTCATCTATGCATGCTTACGCAGCAGTAATTTATCTACGCGGTACTTTACGCACTAATAATATTGTCAGTTTTGTTATTGGCAAGTCTAGATTAGTGCCGTTTAAGGACCAAAATGATTTACAGATTCCAAGATTAGAATTGCTGGGAGTACTTATCGGATGTAGACTTATAGGTTACGTAACAAAATTTTTACGAATAAAAATCAAAGCACAATTTTTGTGGACTGATAGTCAAATAGTAATAAGCTGGCTCAAATCAGATAAATTACTTCCGCCATTTGTGGCACGTAGAATCAATGAAATAAAACAGAACAAGACTTTACAAATCAGATATGTACCAACTGAATTAAATCCATCTGATGTAGGCACTAGAGCGGAACGGGTAGATTATTACAACAGATGGCTAACAGGACCTGACTTTTTAAGGAGTAACTCAAATCAGTGGCCTACAGTTCAAATAGATACACAAATTTCAATTGCCGGGGAGGGTCTTTCGAATTCAATACATTTAGATAATAATAGACCAAGTCCAGATATTCCAGAACCGATGATAGTAGATGATTCAGACAAAAGAAAGAGTAAAATATCAGAAATTCAGGCTAAACATTTTCCTAAAGAAGTTGAGGGTATCACAACTAACTTATCGAGATCACTGAAATTATATAAAGACGAGGAAGGACTTATTAGATGTAAAGGTAGATTCAAATACACGAATTTGTCATATAATCAAAAAGAGCCTATACTACTCCCAAAAGATTCAGATTTTACGCATAAAATTATAATCGAACTGCATCAGAAAAACTATCATGTAGGTGTCTCTCATACCTTAGCTCTACTTAGACAAAAGTTTTGGGTGCCACATGGACGCTCAACAGTTCAAAGAGTCATCAGAAAGTGTCCGCAGTGTATAAAGTACGGAGGTGGTCCATTTAAATTACCACCCATGCCTGATCTACCAGCAGAAAGAGTCAATCTTAGTCTTCCGTTCACCTTTACTGGCCTGGATTATTTCGGTCCACTGCTTGTGGATGAGGGTAGTAAGGAAAAACGCTGGGTATGCCTGTTTACATGTCTTACAATTAGGGCTATACATTTGGAGGTCGTTAAAGATTTAACAGCAGAAGAATGTTTACTAGCCATTAGGAAATTTGTCGCTACAAGAGGTTTACCTCAGTTATTCGTGTCAGACAATGCTATGCAATTCAAGCTTACAGCAGAAGTATTAACTTCAGATTATTGCATTCAGAATCACTTGCGGTGGAAATTTATCCCAGAGTTGGCGCCATGGTTCGGAGGATTTTATGAACGACTTGTAGGTTTGGTCAAACACAGTATGAAGAGAACTTTAGACAAACATCTCATAAACCATAACCAGTTATGCACAATAATGAAGGAACTTGAGGCTGTAACGAATACAAGGCCACTGACTACTGTAGGCGCAGAGTTAGAGCATATATTGACTCCTTCAGATTTTCTACGTGTGGGCGGAACTTTGACCACTGAAGTTGCAGATCGAGAGTTTTTAGAATCAGCTACAGTAACCAAGACGAATCTTATTGACGGATGGAAACGTGGTCAAATCATCATCTCAGAATTCGCCAAAATGTTTACTAATCAATACTTGACTAGCCTCCGCGAACGAAGTGACAAACACAAACAACCTAGAGTTGTGGTTAATAGGCCACCAAAGTTAGCAGAGATAGTTCAAATTAAGTCAGATAGTAATAGGGCACATTGGAAAGTTGGCAAAATAGCAGTTGATTAAAGGATCGGATGGGCAAATTAGAGTAGCCAAAGTTAAATTATCATCAGGAGAAACACTTACCCGTTCAGTAGGCCATCTGTTCCCGTTGGAGATTGACGAGCAAAGTATAGAATCGTCCCCAGATCAGAATGTTTCGCCAGTCAGAATCAGTCAAAATTCAGAAGCTATTCAGAAGGAACAATCAGTACAAGGCGACTATCCAGTCAGTTTTAACCGAGAGTCTCGAAGTACTCAAGACGATGAACCAGTTATCAATGATGCACCCATAATTCAGTCAGTACCAGACACCAGTAGACGACCAATCAGGGCATCAGCAGCCAAGGCGAAAGAAAGAGTTAAACAGTGGACATCTCAGTTGATGAGCAGATTATTTCAATAATCAGTGATAATCAGTGTTGATTCAAAATTAAGGGACAATAGTCAGTTGTAATCAGTTTTATTCAATAATCCTGGTAATCAGAACGCAATTAAAACCCGTTATCACTCTTAAGTTGTATCAGTTGTTATTCTACTATGATTTTAAATATACAGTTATTTCAATAGAAAATATTTTTTAATTATCTCTTCCCTTGGGCGGGAGTGTCGCGAATGCGAAGTAATATACCCTATAGGTACAGATAACTAACTAGTTAAGATCTGCCGTGAGGTGGGGGAAAGAGGGGGTGGCGCGCGAGAATAGACGGCGCGCGCGCCCGCTTCACTTGGGCCTGATGGTCGGAGCTAGCAGTCAGTATATTGGTGAGTGACCTTATCATTACTCAGTGCATGTGTCTTCAGATTTACCAGATATTCATTTTACTATTGTCTTTCAATGTTATCAATTCGTGTGTGTGTGTATTTATTCCAACAGCGATCAGATTCAGAAATCATACCAAATCAGACCAGTATTCAGATGAGAGGCTCGGGGTGGCTATAAGGGGAGGTTGGAGGCCACTTTGGGGGGCACCCCCCAATATCATTGCGATGATCATTCAGTAACAGTTATTCAGTGGAAATCAGTTCACATAACAACAGCGGTCATAATTCAGATCATAATCATATTTTACCCAGGCTTATTCAGATATTCGTCATTAAAAGGTATGTGACGACATGGTGGAGATGCTGGGATCTGATTATTGTACCTAGTTTAAAAAATATTTTTTGTTTAGTTCTGTAAATAAAATATGTGGGTAGATGGTTTTGTTCTACATTTAAAAGAATCGCGCTTGTGTCACATAGTGCCCGAATAGCCGCTATACCTACCTCCCAACAAATAAATTCAAAATTGGAACGAATTTGTATGAAGTTGACTGCCAGATAATTTACACGAAACGTTATCAACAAAAAACAAAACCATAATGTTCGAATCTGTTGTGAGTGTTGAGTAATTTCGTTCCATGTTATTATTATGACGTTTTCTTAGATACATTATTGGCCTACACATGACTTATACATTATTAACCTACCCAAAAACTGTGTCAGATAGGAACTTTGAGTTTTAGAGTAAGTTTTTAAATAATAATACTCCAGTGAAGTTTGAATTCATAGTTGTTAATTGACAGGTTACACATCCTACACTGGGGTACCACCAATATCAGTCTACCCTACGTCAAGCCGATTCTAAGAAATAATACTATACGCGCTGGAAAGTATTCAGTCACGACTTGATTAAACATTTATTTAGTAAATCCGACTACACAATAACGTGCGAATGAAGTCTAGTACTTTTCAGATATTCGTCATTAAAAGGTATGTGACGACACGGGGCGCTTAGCATGAATATTATTCACATAAAATTACCGGAATAAATTCCATATGGGATGTTGAATACAACAATAAAATCGATTGTGTAGTCAAGAAGTACTACGCGGCCTATACAGACACGAAAAGCGTCACAATTTTGCGCAGATTGAGTTACCATTAGGTAAATTATCTGTGGTCAAAACTGTCTATAGGACTAACACTTGCTCTATGAAAACAATGACGGTGCGTACACTTGCAGAAAAAAATCCTAGTAGAAATGTAGCCATGTCCCCGTGGAAAGAATTGAAAAACTGGTTTTCGCAAAAGACAAATACATTTCTTCTATGCTGGAAATGGACAAAACTGTCCACGATGGACAAAACTGTGTTGTTTCTAGTTTGAGTATATAGGTACTGTATTACGTACAAAATACATTTTCGTGTACCTATTACACCAATCGTAGAACTAATAGAATAGTGGATTAATGTTTTTTTATTGTTTTGTTGTCCTGTGTTTTCTATTGTATTTATTTGTAGGGTCATGAGTTCACGACCTTTTTCTTTGTGTTTTTATTTCAATTACATAAATGTTTACTGACTTTTAGTACCTACTTTGGAAAAATCGTTTTGTTTAAAAGCACATTTTTTCATAGAGTCATAATTTTTCATCTTTTTGGGTGCAGGCTTAAGTCCATTGTAGTTTATGTATCTGTATTTATAAGTATAAATTTGTTTGACGTAATTTGACACAGACATCATAGTTGCTTTTACTAGTAAATAGTTATCCTTATGATAATAATATTGTGCTTATCTTACAACTACTGATATAGTATGTTCAAATTATACGCGAGGACGCTGGCATCATAAACAAAAGTCAAATCTTACATTGGGTGCTAGAATTCATCGAAAACAATCATTTACCTTAGTTATAACGCTGCATAGTGTTTAGATAAGTGTTTTTTTTTTGTGAGCCCTGTCTCTCTCCACATTTATATATTGTTTACCCTTACCAATGACGCATACAACTTTGGAACCGTAAACTATTTTATACAACTGTCAAATAATGACAGTAGTGATTTGAATATACGAGCAATTTAAGTAAGCAATTTAAAATTAAATTGCTCGTATATTTTAATCTCAATAATGAAGCAATCCTGCGGCATGAAGCAATGAAGCGGTCCTGTATGTGTCGAAGAATAGCACCATCCCATTTCTTCCAGTGGGTGTCGTAGAAGGCGTCTAAGGGACTTACTAGAGAATGGGCAGCAGCGTTCTCTATGCATTTTACCACCAAACTGCGATCGCCAACCCACCTGCCAAGCGTGGCGATTATGGCAAAACCCTCCAAATTGGGGGAGGCCTATGTCCAGCAGTGGACGTCTTTCTGCTGAAATGATGATGATGAATGAAGCAAAGACCTTCGCATAGTTCTTCAAAGTAGCTATCATAATTAAAAATTAGCTTACGAAACTATTTATTTACCCAACGTGGAAATAAATTGGTTGGTAAAGATAGAGAAGTCTTAATTTTAACATAGAACTGGGTGCTTACTCTCGAATATAATTCCGATAGATCGACATTGGAATTATCAGTTAAACGTCAGGGATTGGCTATACTCAGTGAGTCCAGCCAATCCCTGACGTTTAACTGATAATTCCAATGACGATCTATCGGAATTATATTCGAGAGTAAGCACCCTGTCCGTAAATATTCGGCCTTAGACGATCCGGCTGACTTCAAAAACAGTACCTATGCCTAAGTGTGGACGATAATATTGTAATTATAACCTACCAACATACTTTTCGTAGGTTGACGTATTTGCATACATTTCCTTTATAATGCAAGAAATAAATGAAATAAACCTTGACCCGAAGCCGCCAACTACAACTATAAAAGTAACTGGTACTTATTAATATTATAATAAACGTCAGACTCTAGTAAATAGGTTCTATTTCGTTTGATGAAAGTACTAGTTTATGCTTTTAATTAATTAATTAGCGACCCGCCCCTGCGTCGCACAACTTTTTTATGACACTTATACAAAACATCGAAATTTATTTATCATGTGTAATTTTATAATTAATGTGCTATTTATTTTTTTGTAAATATTAGATAATGTTATAAATACATAAAACTTTCCAGAATACATTCTCTAAATTATGGTGGAAACGGAATCAAAAACCGTTGCGATGTTGAGGAGAACAACGTGGGCACAGAGACAGACACGAAGCGCCCCTATAATTTATGATTTGTTGAGATTCAGTATTTTGGGAAATGATTAATTCCAAAAAGAAATCCGGTGTTTAAAATGTTTGTCTTTAGTTCTAGATTAATTCTTGTTTGTTTATTGCTAAGTTACAATAGCTGCACGATTCGATCGAACAGGTTAAGCTACGCTTGCCGCGGTTGGTCCGTGGATGGGTGACCATCTTAACATACCAAGATCCCTCCGTGCCTCGGAAAGCACGTTAAGCCGTTGGTCCCGGCTGTCATTTGTGGATCTTTGACAGTCGTTACGGGTCGTCGGAAGCCCGAAAGTCTTACAACGAGTCTTACCAAGGGCTATCGTGTTACCCAGTAACTGGGTTGTGGAGGTCAGATAGGCAGTCGCTCCATGTAAAATACTGGTATTCAGCTGCATCCGGTCAGACTGGCAGCTGACCCCAACATCGTTGGGAAAAGGCTAGGCAAATGATGATGTTTATTGAAAAAGGTTAGAATTAGGCACAATAAAAGTAGTTTTAAGTTCTAGGCTCCTAAAATCGTTTGGGGTCTCGAAATGTCGACTGTTTTTGTTCAGTATAACCTTAATAAAATTACATTTCAGTACCTACACAAGATCTCGAAAAAAATCTATACTAAACATCAACCGTCTCCGCTTCAAAGAATAGTCACAGGAGAATAAACTCAAACCAATAAAATTGTCGTACAATATTTCCAACTTAGTCTTTAAGGAAAGGAAAACAGAATAATAAAACCAATGTCTTGCCAAATAACAATAGAAACATGTCGTGATGGCAAAGTAGTTAAGGTGAAAGCCCCCTGGGTACACCACGAATTTCCATTTTTCTTACGTTTATTGCAATTTGCAAGTCAGTGTCAAGCTGTAGGTATGTTGAACAAAATATGATTCGTGACAGTAACAAATAAGGCTTTAATTAATTAATCACCAATATAACCGTCTTCTTCATCTTTTTCGTAACACTCTTGTCGGAGCGCTCGTGGTCCTCATGAAATTTCTTGTCTAGGGGCTTATGTAAGCCTCACGATTTCTCGCCATTTCACAAGAGATGCGGCCACTACCCGTGTCAGTCCAGCTCTTGGGTAAGCGTCTGTCCGCGTGATCTAGTGCCCTCCACTAGAACCCTCTCAAGTTCATTTAATTCCATTTAATTACTTTCATGAAAAAATCATTCAACGGAATTCCTCTAAATTCGTCTGATTCCATTTAATGACTTTCATGAAAAAACCATTCAATGTAATTATAGGGTGTGAGGAACTTTACACTCTATGGAAAAGGGACGATCCTCCGACCAGAGGGGTGTTGTTTCTGGTGGGCAACTGTGCCACGGTTGATGTCGGGATGTTGTATATATACGAGTCGCGCGGTAAACTCCGCTTGCGCGATAAAGGATTTGTGTGACGTCAAGCCTTTGATGCGTAGTTCGCATGTGGCGTTGTAGATGGCACCACAGAATTACGTGAACTCAGAGGGTTGTACAGATGATTTTAAGATTCAATAAACATATACGTGTTACGGTCGCGAAACATATTTTAATAAACATACAACCTTACACTTACCTGCAAATTGCAGAAAACGTAAGAAATTTTGAATTTCGCAACCTGCCTAGGCGTTTCCACCTTAAAACCTCTAATTCATGGATGGGTTCAAATCAAGATAAGTACCAATGTGGCTTTTTAAATTCATATGTACTTTAAAAGTTAATCTTAGAATTCGCTGACAACGGTGAAGGAGAACTTCGTGAGAAAACTAACCCATCTTGAACAAGCGTAGTGAGAAATGCTCGTGCCTTCTCTTCCTTTGCCCCGCAGACGGACATAAAAAGTCTGTTAATATAATAGAAATACTTACAAAAATGACAGTCCGACTTAAGTTTTTTAATAAAATCTATGCTTTAGACCTCCCCATTCAGGCAAGGCGGCGAATTTCACGAGGAATTTAATAAAAAGTAAGGAATTTGAGCGAATTCTCTACAGCTCGCGATTATAGGGATGGCCCATGAATGTCGATAACATCGACAGGGGTGAGTATTTGTGGCAGAAGTTTCATATGAGTAATGTTTTGGGTAATTTAGGGATACGAGAGTATTGGCAAAGTTTTAGTTAGATAAGGTTTTAATTAAGTAAGTGGTGCGTAGAGTTGGGTTTTATTTACGTTATAGGTAATAAATAAAGTAAATAAATAAAATAACATACATACTACACAACCCAGATCTTTATTCAGATAAAGGAACGCCGGAAATAACTACTTAAACAACAATATTTTTTCAATCAAACTTTCACCCGCAAAATATCCGGTTATAAAAAACTTCGTAGGTAACCGAAATCTCGAAGGTTTATCGAAAACTTTTCCGTACAGAAATCACTAGCATTGTCGTGACTACCAAGATTTTATTGCAACCTCGCTGCATTAAAATATTACACGTATATATGTAGGTGCCAAGGCTTTAAAGGTTGGAATTCAAGGTGAGGAAGTAACATTGTAACGAAACAATGTCTTAGACAAAAGAATCTAGTGACTTTCTGAATCTATACTCATACATCCATACTAATATTATAAATGCGGAAGTGTACTGTTAATAAAAGCATTTCCACGCCTTAAGGGTACACTAGTCGCGGGCTCGAACTCACTGGTGAGCCTGGCTAAAAATCACGCTGTCTCACCAGGCTTCGTGTCCGACAGAGGTAGTATCAGTGATTAGCAGTTAGACGGTAGTCTACACGCACAACGTTATTGACTGAGCTGCAGGATCAGTTATAGTAAGTCCTTCGGAAGATCGGGTTTTATAAAAAAAACCACTGCATAAATCAATGACCAATTAAGTTTATTGAACTTTTCGATAGTTGAGCTTTGTCGGTACCGACTTGGTTTTCGAGATTTTACACTCCTTTTATTACTTAAGCACGCCCAAAGTAAGGTTAAATTAGCAAGAAAAACTAATCTTTGTCGACTCATAACTTTTTAATGGCTTTTTATTTTAGTAATCTGTTTCCGTACCGACAACATTAATAATGAGACAAAACCATACCATGTTTAATTTTTGATGTACATAGTCAAACAGTGGAGTAAAACCCTCCCGAATTTATAAGGAAAAAATGTGGACAAGTGTCCCCTTAACGACTGAATGGATTTCGAGGAAACTGCCCAAACATGTTCGCACGGACATAAAAATTTCGCGGATATTTATCACGCAAATTTTTAACCCTAGGTGTTCAGAATCAAATAGAGTGCACCCCAACGCGTCGAAAAACCAATGCGCGTTATCCTAGAAGTACGTGCTCGTGGAATAATTCCCATTATATCGCGTACGAAACGGCGGGCAAAAGCTAGTATTACTAAAAATCAGTTCCGTGTGGTAACGGACGTAAAAGCACCATCCCACTTCTTCCCGTGGGTGTCGTAGAAGGCGACTAAGGGACTTACTAGAGAATGGGCAGCAGCGTTCTCTATGCATTTTACCACCATACTGCGATCGCCAACCCGCCTGCCAAGCGTGGCAATTATGGCACATCTCCCCCCTTTTGGGGGAGGCTTATGTCCAACAGTGGACGTCTTTTGGCAGATATTATGATGCTGATTAAAAATTAAAGTTAGTTTGCCACATATGTAGACTACTTTATATGTTTGTCATTTGACCCCTCAACCGGAGAACCGATTTTAACAAAATTCGCCACAAAGCTGAGACATGAATCTCATGATATTTTTATCCTTTTGTAATACCAGTACCTTGATGAATCGTTTTGAACGACGTGGAAATAAATCTACGAGCACAAAATCACAACCAGCGGCGCTTCCAAAAAAATCTTTAAATTTTCCGCAGTATGCGAGCAAATGGAAAACATCTATTGTTATGAAAGATGAAATGTTAAAGTATATTGTGTTGTTGACGTTACTGTAAACGTTTGATGTATCATCCTTTTAAGAATACAGGGAAACCAATAGGAAATGAACGACTACATTCTATTCAGATCCTAGTTGCCAATTGATGTTAGTTCCACTTAAGGCTGCCCTCTCAAAAAATGGTTGAAAATAGCATACAGATGAAATCACTTTTCGTCGGCATTTACAAAGAAATTACATTTGAAAAAATAGTTAGTAATCTACATAATATGATACGTCATTTGGTTTAGGCATAACTTTTCTATGGGTATCAAATAATAAGAAAAAAAAAACACCAAATCACCTCCAAATCGTTGAGATGAAACCATTTTACTCCTTCATCTTTTAACAAAAGAGTAAAAAAATGTTTACTGCTTTGCAATACAAAAGGAACATATTTTGATTTTGTTACTTTTTACAAATATGCATTATTTTTGTTCTAATAAATTAAAAATGCGATTGATTAAAGACGGCTACATCACCCCGCACTCGCCTACAAATTTAGTGCGCCAAATGCTGAAGGTCCTTGGCGTGTATACAAGCCTTAAAGAAATATCATCTTGATGATTCATGTGTTTCTATTTAGCTGCAGCTTGATACAAATTGATAATTATGGATTTTAGAATAACTAGTAGGTACCAAACTACATACTTTTGTGTAACGGAAATTTATTTGTAGGTATTAGAGTTTCCAAAAACACATATTTGTTAACATGTATACAAACTATATTTGTGGATATTACACCTAAACGGTCTATCTATAGTATACTTTTGGTAGCAAAAAGCTCCCTTTTTTCAGACCTCATTAAGAGTCAGACATTGCAGTTGGCGAGAAAATTCATGTTTATTTAGCTTCTAGGCCTAACAGAACCTTTTGAGAATTCCTTTGTGTGTTGCAGTTCTTGCTAATGAGCAAAGCTGACCTTGACATAAGGAAACAGTACTAGTAAGTATAGTAAGCTTGAATATACTGCCGTTGGTGACGTCATCCATACTAACTTTATAAATATAGCTCCCTACCTATTCACTATTATCTACCATCAAACGAGCATCTTCCTATAGGGTGTAACCTTCCGTGGTTGGTGTGGGTTGTTCGAAAGATATACCGTGGCCTCTGGCACACAGGCTATTGAGGGAACACGGGTGGGTTTTAGTCAGTAAAAGTCTGACACGCCCTCCTGCTCCACCCAGAGGCGGGAGAAGTTATTTGGTGATTTCCCACAATCAAAAAAAAAAAAACCTTCCGTGGTTCATTTAGTAATCCCTGAACCACCTCCAACCGCAAATAGAAAGGTGTACATCGAACCTCGAAAAGAGACTGCCACGACGGAATGGTAACAGGGTTTGGATGTGGAGCTCTGTCGCAAACTATTCTCCACCTCATATATATACTGTCCTCTGTGCCCCAAACTATGCTGTCAAAACGACCTATGCACTGATAACCCCGTGGAAGTAGTGAAGTTTTGGGCAAACAAAATCTGTATTACTGTCGTGCAAGCAACACGACGATTGGTGGTTATTCTACTCCCACAAGATTGACCGATGACCTGGTGAAGGAAGGAGGCTGTAGGAATCCGCTGGATGCGAAACGCACAGAACCGGTCAAGGTGGCGGTGTATGAACGAGACCTATGTCGCTTTCGATGAAGAATATTATAAACTGTATCTGTTACCTTTTCACGGCTGAAAGGATTACGATGAAAATCAGCAAATGGATAGATGTATAACCTGGGTACACACGGCTACACATCAAGCTACTCGTATACATTTCCAGTATAAGCTGCTATCGCGTTGTATTGGATTTCCGTACAATGCGAGATCAGCGTAAACTGGAAATATAATAGCTTGATGTGTAGCCGTGTGTACATAGGATACTTTTTATTCTGGTGGTCTGTTTCCGCGGGATAATTGTATAGTTTCCGACCTCCACGCGGGCGAAGCCGCGGCCAAAAGCTAGTACGTATGAACTGCCGTTGCTAAGCTCAAAAGTGTCTGGGCCAATCATAATATCACCAAAGCCACGAAAGCCCGCCTGATGAGAAGTTTGGTTTTTCCAATTTTTCTGTACGGCGCAGAAACATGGACGGTTCGCCTCAGAGAGCGACGCAAAATCGATGTACTTGAAACGTGGTGCTGGCGGCGACTGCTGCGGATCCCTTGGACGGCGTTTCGGACCAATGTCTCGATCTTGGAGGAACTTCGAATCAAGGAGAGGTTATCATCGACTGTACAGATGCGAATCCTTAAATACTTCGGGCACATTGTTCGAAATGAATCCTCCATGGAACGACTTGTTGTCCAGTGGAAAGTCGAAGGCAAGAGGTCACGCGGTAGATCACCTACGCGTTGGACAGACCTTATAAAAGCTGCAACACAAACGTCCATAGTTCAAAGCTCCCGAGACGCTGAAGACCGCAACAAGTGGAGGCGCATCGCGAAGGCTACGTTATCTAGGGAAAATGCATCATCGTCAACGAGGACGATGAACTTCAATCATCATCATCATCATTATTATAATTTCAGCCGAAAGACATCCACTGCTGGACATGGGCCTCCCCCAAGCTCTGCCACTTCGACCGGTTCTGTGAAAAATAGATTGAACCTCTGGATTGAACTAATACCAATCTATTGAACTCCAATAGATTGGTATTACTTAGGTATGTATTGCTTTAGAATGAGATCGACTACGTCAATAGGCAATCGAACTATCAATTTTAGTTCTTTGTATCTCCACACTATACAACGTATCTCGCTATTGTCTGGTAATATACAAGTCTAAGATAAGACAACACACAATGGGAATTGATATTCTCTGTACATGAGTTTGTAACGGAAAAATATGCAAGAGTATTTTGTCGAATTGTTCAAGGTTTTTTTATAAAATTATCCTTATCCTTACGTAGTATAAAACAAAGTTTTCTTCGTAGTATTAAATACGCTTTTCGTGTCTGTAGGTACGTTTAGATCCTTTAAACAACGCAACGGCTTTTAAAGCGGTTTTCAAAAATAGACATAGATTCAAGAGATAGGTTTATATGTGTAATACACTGACCTCTGAATTATATCACCTTAAATCTATCTAGGGGTATAATCAATCAGAAATTAGAATAAGTCATAAACACTGTATAAAATTCCCACAGCTGGGACAGTCCTTCTCAGTGATGGGGCTGTAACACACGGGCCCAGTGCTGATTAGTAGTTTTTCCAAGTCTGCGATTTTTGGTTTACGGCAACTTAGGTTCGTATCAAGCCGTGACTATCAGCGACACCAAAAATACTAGAGAATTTGCTGATCAGAAATTCTTTAAAGACAGACCGAATTACTAGAAAGCCTTATGTTTACCCACCTATACTGCATATTACAATAAGAAGTTAAAAAAGGTTCTTTTTGATGTACTTTGTAACAAAAGCAGGTACGCTACACATCAAACTTTACATTTCCAGTATAAGCTGATCTCGCATTGTATAGGATTTCCATACAGAGCGAGATCAGTGTAAACTGGAGAACATAGCTTGGCGATTAGCCGTGTGTACGTTAATTACAGTTACGATTAACGCCAAATTCATTAAAAACCTATCTATTTATCAGCGTACTTTGTTGTAATCATTTTAACAATTTATCTCATGAAACTAAATGGCTTTCGTTTATATAATTTATTAATTCCAATTTAAAATTAAAGTGTAAATGATAAAAACCCAAAAGAAGCAGGAGTGAACAATACCAAGAAACGTTTAGTGACTAAATTAGCTAATGAAGACGAAGAAGTTTCACCAACGTATTGTGTTATAAGTTGTTATTAAATTAAAGTGTTGTAAAAATATTTTGTTTCTTTTAATCTTTAAAATTTAAATCATCGTGGTGTTTTTTTTTCAATCATTCGTTTATGTTTGTACTGCGTGATGAAGATCTCATTATAAATAAAGCATTATTTTAAATGACATGACATTTATTTCGTTTTTTTCATACTGTCTTAAATTTATCTAAAAAAGTTATTACTTACGAGCCTCTTTTTTCTAATGTTATTATAAAAGGAGTATAGTAGAAAATTAAGTACCAGATTGCGTGTTTCGTCACACGTTAATCGGTAAAAAAACTAAGTGAAAGAAAATCAATTTGGAAAAGACAACAATACAATACAATAGGTCGAACATATTATAACATCTAGTACAAAAACTTCTTACAAATGGCTTACATTCACAGACTTTAACAGTATCAAAACGAGCAAGGTTCTCTTCAACCCCACATTTATTTCGACCTCACGTACCGAACCCGTAAAACTGAAACAATTTCACCGCTGAAACTGTACTATTTCCCAATTCGAAATCCAACTAGCGGTCTTGAATAAAGAAACTTTTTACGTTTGAACGAAATAGATTTTATCTTTTATTTTAACAAGCTGATCTATGGGATTTCCCTTAGGAAAAATGACAAACTCTTGTCCCCTATTAAACAACACCTTGGTGGGAAGAATTCTCAAAAACCTTTTCCTAATGACATCATAGTGAATCATAACATTGCCATTTTGTTTCTATTGGGTAGGGGGTTTGACCGTGGTGAGGTAAAATACAAGTATGTGACATTTAGTCGAAATAGATTATACATAATACAGTCAGCCACAAAAATCTATTAATATTTCAGTTTTTTTTGTAATTATTGAGCTAGTGTCGCGATTTCATTGATTTTGTTTAGAAGAAATGTATTATTTAAATACCGAATTATAATATCCACTGCAGCAGCACTGTTAAGTTATTATCATGAATTTTAACGGTGTTTTTAGATATATTTATTATGACAAATCAGGCAATTTAATGTGTAATTGTACGATGGCAACACTCAGAAACAACGTCACCGAGCCTTTGTTTCTGGGTGGGCACATAAATCTGTTTTAATTTATTTAAAATGGTAAAATGGAGTGCGATTCAGTCGTTGTTGGACAATCGAAGAAAACAGTTGTGAAATTAAACGTATAAGCAAGTTATAAGTATCGTTTTTCTTCTGCACTAGTTAAAAATTTAAGTGGGAACAGCTCTAAAATCAAAAGAATTTTAAAGAACTATACATACATATCAGGGCTGTGTCTGGGACGTTACAGTACCGTGGCACACACAAGGCACTGAAGCTCATCGCGAGAAGTCTTGGTATGTAAAGATGTTCTCCCATCCACGGACCATCCCCGGCAAGTATAGCTTAACCTGATGGATAGACCCATGCGGCTTTTATTGATTACTTAGCCACGCGAAACAAAAAACCTATTCTAATTAATTTGAAAGCTGATTCTAAAAACGCTCTAAGGTTCGAATGTGATTAAAAGTTTTCAATCGCCAGCATGTACCTACAACATAAGGTCGTATTTTGCACACAACCTTTACAGTACCAATGGACAAGAACGCGCAAGAAACTCGGGCAAGGATTGCTCAAGTCAGGAGCTGGTTGAAAATAATGTTCGGTGATATTTCAGCTTAGAAAGCTGGATATTCTATTCAACACTCCATAGTAATTTCATCCGTTTCATGTGTACTTAAGGCCTAATTTAAATCGATGCCACCGGAACCCATTTTGACCCTCGCATAAACGAGGGTCTATATGTTGGTAATGATGCCTCTGGGAATCTTAATCGTAACCAAGAACATTAGGGTTTTCCTATTATGGTATAGTAACGTTAGTGTACAGTTTTACTTGATTAAATAAAATTATCTGGATGACCGAGCTTCGCTCGTTCTTTTTTGTTGACGTTTTGTAAAAATGAAAACTAGCTAGATCGATTTATAGCCCCCGAAACCCCCTGCATACAAAATTTCATGAAAATCATTGGAGTCGTTTCCGAGATTCAGATTATCTATGCTAATATTATAAAGAGGAAAGATTTGATTGTTTGCATTGAATAGACTCCGAAACTACCGAACCAATTTGAAAAATTCTTTCACTGTTGGGAAGCTACACTATCCCCGGGTGACATTCCACAGGAACGGGAACTACGCGGGTGAAACCGCGGTGCGCTGCTCGTTTATATATAAGTACACTAGCTTCCGCCCGCAGCTTCGCCCGCGTGGAGGTCGGAAATTATCCCGCGGGAACGTACTACCGGGATAAAAAGTATCCTGTGTAAGTTAATCTATGTCATAATCTATCTGTGTGCCAAATTTCATTCAAATCCTTTCAGCCGTTTTTGCGTGATTGAGTAACAAAGATTCAACCATCTTCACAAACTTTTACATTTACATTACTGACTACCCTTTTTTACCCCTTTAGGGGTAGATTTTCGAAAAACCCTGATACACATTATTTTTTATTCTTGGTTTTAGGTATAAATCCTGAGTTTCAAGTTAATCAGACAGCGCGTTAAAATTCTTCCATACAAAGTTTGACACCCCCCAATCACCCTTCAGGGGGTAGTTTATAAAAACAATAAATGACCAACTTTATAATTTACTTAGATAAATATTATTGCCAAGTTTCAAGTTTATTAACTCAAGGAATAAGATTTTTCATACAAATAAAATCCCCCTTTTCACCCTCTTTAAGGTCGAATTTCCAAAAACCCGTTCTTAGTGCTCCCCTACATTATAAAAGGAAGCCGTGTGCAAAATTTCACGTTCCTAGTCCTAGTAGTTTCGGCTGTGCGTTGATTGATCAGTCAGTCAGTATCTCCTTTTTATATATATAGATTAAGTGAAACTCATCTAGTTTCTACAAAAAATACATAACGTGAAAACAGACAGTAGGTACTGCGTAGATCGCCCGGAGGACACGGTGGAGCCTACAGTGGAGGTCTGCCCGGCTTGGGCGGAGCACCGCCGTGTTCTTGTGGAGGCGATCCGCGACGGCGATCTCTCGCGGCCGGCCCTGGTCCAGGGCATGGTACGGAGCGAGAGTGCATGGGTAGCCGTCATCTCCTTCTGCGAAGCAATAATGCTCGCAAAGTGGGAGGCAGCGCACGTGAGGGAGAGGCAGTATATGCGCCCTTACGGCCCTAATCGCCGCAGGAGACGCCCTGGGCGTCGGGAATCTCAGGCTGATTCCCGGCCACCATAGGCGTGGGCTTGCGGATGGCGAGTAGGTAATGAGTAGCTCACTGTCAGGTAAGGACCAAGCCTGGGTCGACGGTGCGTTGTGTTCCACGCGCGCCTCAAACAGATGTCAGCACCAACTGGTGGGGTCCGCAAGTGCCGATGCCTGCCAGGGTTGCGGGTTGTTCGAAAGAGATACCGTGGCCCCTGGCCCACAGGCAACTGAAGGAACACGGGTGGGTTTTAGTCAGTAAAGCAGCGTCCTTACTACGAGCCGCGCAGTTTCTGGGCCACGCGGCTCGCGAGGCTTTTGTGTTCTGAATTTGAGATTATACCTAATGCAGTTGGACCCATTGTTGTCAAAAAAGCGCACTGACCGGCCGCGCGGCCCGTCCCCACCACCCAGAGCCGCGCGGCTTTCTTTGAAGTAGACCGACATCCGTCGGGTCGCGCGACGCCGGCCGCGCGGCTCAAGCCTCGCTCGCGTCCACACTCACGAGGAACGGCCGCGCGGCTCGGCCTCACGGAGCGACGCGGCCCTAGTGGGGACGCGGCTTTAAAGCCTAACACCAGAGCCGGAAAAGTTATTTGATGATTTCCCATCATAAAAAAGGCCCCAAGGTAGATAGGTGCGACACAACGGCCTAACGCGATTCTGGTAAAAAAAAAAAAAACTATTTTTATAGACATTGTTTTACATGAGTCGCGTGGCATCTGTCTGCGGGAGCCTTAAGTTTGTACATCACGTTTTTGTTTGACCACTGACACTGAAAAAGTTATTACTTACGAGCCTCTTTTTTCTAATGTTATTATAAAAGGAGTATAGTAGAAAATTAAGTACCAGATTGCGTGTTTCGTCACACGTTAATCGGTAAAAAAACTAAGTGAAAGAAAATCAATTTGGAAAAGACAACAATACAATACAATAGGTCGAACATATTATAACATCTAGTACAAAAACTTCTTACAAATGGCTTACATTCACAGACTTTAACAGTATCAAAACGAGCAAGGTTCTCTTCAACCCCACATTTATTTCGACCTCACGTACCGAACCCGTAAAACTGAAACAATTTCACCGCTGAAACTGTACTATTTCCCAATTCGAAATCCAACTAGCGGTCTTGAATAAAGAAACTTTTTACGTTTGAACGAAATAGATTTTATCTTTTATTTTAACAAGCTGATCTATGGGATTTCCCTTAGGAAAAATGACAAACTCTTGTCCCCTATTAAACAACACCTTGGTGGGAAGAATTCTCAAAAACCTTTTCCTAATGACATCATAGTGAATCATAACATTGCCATTTTGTTTCTATTGGGTAGGGGGTTTGACCGTGGTGAGGTAAAATACAAGTATGTGACATTTAGTCGAAATAGATTATACATAATACAGTCAGCCACAAAAATCTATTAATATTTCAGTTTTTTTTGTAATTATTGAGCTAGTGTCGCGATTTCATTGATTTTGTTTAGAAGAAATGTATTATTTAAATACCGAATTATAATATCCACTGCAGCAGCACTGTTAAGTTATTATCATGAATTTTAACGGTGTTTTTAGATATATTTATTATGACAAATCAGGCAATTTAATGTGTAATTGTACGATGGCAACACTCAGAAACAACGTCACCGAGCCTTTGTTTCTGGGTGGGCACATAAATCTGTTTTAATTTATTTAAAATGGTAAAATGGAGTGCGATTCAGTCGTTGTTGGACAATCGAAGAAAACAGTTGTGAAATTAAACGTATAAGCAAGTTATAAGTATCGTTTTTCTTCTGCACTAGTTAAAAATTTAAGTGGGAACAGCTCTAAAATCAAAAGAATTTTAAAGAACTATACATACATATCAGGGCTGTGTCTGGGACGTTACAGTACCGTGGCACACACAAGGCACTGAAGCTCATCGCGAGAAGTCTTGGTATGTAAAGATGTTCTCCCATCCACGGACCATCCCCGGCAAGTATAGCTTAACCTGATGGATAGACCCATGCGGCTTTTATTGATTACTTAGCCACGCGAAACAAAAAACCTATTCTAATTAATTTGAAAGCTGATTCTAAAAACGCTCTAAGGTTCGAATGTGATTAAAAGTTTTCAATCGCCAGCATGTACCTACAACATAAGGTCGTATTTTGCACACAACCTTTACAGTACCAATGGACAAGAACGCGCAAGAAACTCGGGCAAGGATTGCTCAAGTCAGGAGCTGGTTGAAAATAATGTTCGGTGATATTTCAGCTTAGAAAGCTGGATATTCTATTCAACACTCCATAGTAATTTCATCCGTTTCATGTGTACTTAAGGCCTAATTTAAATCGATGCCACCGGAACCCATTTTGACCCTCGCATAAACGAGGGTCTATATGTTGGTAATGATGCCTCTGGGAATCTTAATCGTAACCAAGAACATTAGGGTTTTCCTATTATGGTATAGTAACGTTAGTGTACAGTTTTACTTGATTAAATAAAATTATCTGGATGACCGAGCTTCGCTCGTTCTTTTTTTGTTGACGTTTTCTAAAAATGAAAACTAGCTAGATCGATTTATCGCCCCCGAAACCCCCTGAATACTAAATTTCATGAAAATCATTGGAGTCGTTTCCGAGATTCAGATTATCTATGCTAATATTATAAAGAGGAAAGATTTGATTGTTTGCATTGAATAGACTCCGAAACTACCGAACCAATTTGAAAAATTCTTTCACTGTTGGGAAGCTACACTATCCCCGGGTGACATTCCACAGGAACGGGAACTACGCGGGTGAAACCGCGGTGCGCTGCTCGTTTATATATAAGTACACTAGCTTCCGCCCGCAGCTTCGCCCGCGTGGAGGTCGGAAATTATCCCGCGGGAACGTACTACCGGGATAAAAAGTACCTATCTTGTGTAAGTTAATCTATGTCATAATCTATTTGAGTGCCAAATTTCATTCAAATCCTTTCAGCCGTTTTTGCGTGATTGAGTAACAAAGATTCAACCATCTTCACAAACTTTTACATTTACATTACTGACTACCCTTTTTTACCCCTTTAGGGGTAGATTTTCGAAAAACCCTGATACACATTATTTTTTATTCTTGGTTTTAGGTATAAATCCTGAGTTTCAAGTTAATCAGACAGCGCGTTAAAATTCTTCCATACAAAGTTTGACACCCCCCAATCACCCTTCAGGGGGTAGTTTATAAAAACAATAAATGACCAACTTTATAATTTACTTAGATAAATATTATTGCCAAGTTTCAAGTTTATTAACTCAAGGAATAAGATTTTTCATACAAATAAAATCCCCCTTTTCACCCCCTTTAAGGTCGAATTTCCAAAAACCCGTTCTTAGTGCTCCCCTACATTATAAAAGGAAGCCGTGTGCAAAATTTCACGTTCCTAGTCCTAGTAGTTTCGGCTGTGCGTTGATTGATCAGTTAGTCAGTATCTCCTTTTTATATATATAGATTAAGTGAAACTCATCTAGTTTCTACAAAAAATACATAACGTGAAAACAGACAGTAGGTACTGCGTAGATCGCCCGGAGGACACGGTGGAGCCTACAGTGGAGGTCTGCCCGGCTTGGGCGGAGCACCGCCGTGTTCTTGTGGAGGCGATCCGCGACGGCGATCTCTCGCGGCCGGCCCTGGTCGAGGGCATGGTACGGAGCGAGAGTGCATGGGTAGCCGTCATCTCCTTCTGCGAAGCAATAATGCTCGCAAAGTGGGAGGCAGCGCACGTGAGGGAGAGGCAGTATATGCGCCCTTACGACCCTAATCGCCGCAGGAGACGCCCTGGGCGTCGGGAATCTCAGGCTGATTCCCGGCCACCATAGGCGTGGGCTTGCGGATGGCGAGTAATGAGTAGCTCACTGTCAGGTAAGGACCAAGCCTGGGTCGACGGTGCGTTGTGTTCCACGCGCGCCTCAAACAGATGTCAGCACCAACTGGTGGGGTCCGCAAGTGCCGATGCCTGCCAGGGTTGCGGGTTGTTCGAAAGAGATACCGTGGCCCCTGGCCCACAGGCAACTGAAGGAACACGGGTGGGTTTTAGTCAGTAAAGCAGCGTCCTTACTACGAGTCGCGCAGTTTCTGGGCAACGCGGCTCGGCCTCGCGAGGCTTTTGTGTTCTGAATTTTGAGATTATACGTAATGCAGTTGGACCCATTATTGTCAAAAAAGCGCACTGACCGGCCGCGCGGCCCGTCCCCACTACCCAGACCCGCGCGGCTTTCTTTGAAGTAGACCGACGTCCGTCGGGTCGCGCGAGGCCGGCCGCGCGGTTCAAGCCTCGCTCGCGTCCACACTCACGAGGAACGGCCGCGCGGCTCGGCCTCGCGGAGCGACGCGGCCCTAGTGGGGACGCGGCTTTAAAGTCTAACACCAGAGCCGGAAAAGTTATTTGATGATTTCCCATCATACAAAAAAGGCTCCAAGGTAGATAGGTGCGACACAAAGGCCTGACGCGACTCTGGTAAAAATAAAATAAAAAATAAAGACATTGTTTTACAAGAGTCGCGTGGCATCATTCTGTCTGCGGGAGCCCTTAAGTCCGTACATCAGAATGTTTTTGTTTGACCATTGACACTGACCTCCAAACTAGGCTTGTATTTTGGGAGCCGGACTACAATTGGGAAGAAAGAAATATGTCGAGTGTTTATTAATCAGAAATTGAATTGAATTTATAGCTTTTATGAAACCAGCAGCAATCGTTCAAAATCGCGGCATTTCTCAAGAACTCAATTCGATCTATCAATGAAAGCTTGGTTTTTCCTTACCCAGTTTACCCGCACGAGTTTCCAAGGTCCTTCAAACTAAGGTAGCGTGCACTGACAGTCCCAACCCGTCCCTAAGGAAATCAAAAACGTGACAAGTATATATGAATAGATATTCACTTCCACCTTAAGAATCTCCACATCGAGGGTACCTCGCTAAGTAAAAAGCATATTTGAAGAATATCGATCGCTCACCTGATTGAATATTCAACCCATGTTTCTGCAGAGCTGAGAGAAGTCACGTTGAAACAATATTTTGAAGCCACCTGCACGGTTATGCATTTACGAGAGTAGCTATTAGCCAAGTTGATATGTCTTAAGTTAGTCCAAAGCGTGAATGATATAATTTCGCTCCTATCTTCAACATCGGCGTTATTTTAGAAATTAAAAAAAAACCTTTGAAAATAAAAAGAATAAGTATGAGATGCAGTGAGATGTTAAAGGCTAATTAAAACTTATATTATTACATAGCCTATATTAATAACAAGTCATAAGTCTAGTTTGGAGGTTAGGATCACATTTGTGGCAATTATCGTGTACTACTCGTATTTTATTATGACTAGCTTGTAACATATATTTTTAAGTGTCAAATAAACAATTATTTTCACTCATTTCATAACAAAAAAAATGTGTTCAATTACATTAATGAGAGATTATAATAATAAAATAAAATATATAAAAGTTGATTACATTCATATTTAAAACTAGCTGTGCCCGCGACTTCGTTCGCGTGCATGTCGGAAAACAATAATGTGTCGCTTTGACGGTGTAGGTACCACTCCTCCGATCTTCCGATCTATCCTGGTAGGAATCTACCACAGCTTTCGAATGCAGTCCAGAGCCTAGAGACAAAACACATTACTCTTGGCGTTCACGCTAAACGGTACGCCAAAATGTATGGGAATGACATTACCTGCGGAAAGGACACGGTAATGTCATTCCCATATATTCTGGCGTAGAGTTTAGCGTGAACGTTAACAGAAAGGTGTTTTGTCTAGGCCTGCAGGCGTCTTTAGGGGTTATAATGATATTGCGACGAAGTCTCACTCAGATTTTTAAGAATAAATATAGATCAAAGCGCCTGGTCGAGGCTCATTTTATAATAAATGTGCACCTGCCGTAGGTACAGTAAAAGCTCTTTATTCGCGAGGTATACGTTCCGTAAAATACCTACCGCGAATACAGAAACCGTGACTATGGAATGGTAATTTATATGGGATTATAGGGGATACGTTCCTAAGTGACAAAAAAAAAACAATTTAATTGAAATTTTTGACCATATTGATTAATTGTATGAGCGTGATATGGATGCAAGCGACTCTCCAAGGCGTAAACGATCAAGCATTTCTATGCGTTAAACAGATTTTTTCGCGTCGAAAATCGTTTTTAAGTAAAAAAAAAAATTCAACATTTTGCAATAAATGGAAAGATGAAACAATAGGTAAAACACGCAAAGCGGCTCGTACCAAAGGATGGAATGTCTATTAAGTCGCAGCATTTATAAATGTGGGGGAGGCCTATGTCCAGCAGTGGACGTCTTTCAGCTGAAATGATGATGATGATGATATATAAATATACTTTATGGTGATGAGGTTGGTTTCATTATGTTTGTTTACATTCTCAAAAAACAAATAAAAGACAAATAATTAAAATACACATCCAACGTCACCGACTTCCGAAATTAAAGTTATTTTGCACTTTGTAGTGTTTTTTGGAAGTCGGTTGGTATTTTTTTGAAAAAAGTTTTTATTTTTCACTTTTTTGTTACCTACCATACACCAATTCGAAATTTCATCATCCTTTGGGTCAAAACAATGCATACTTATTTATGTGATAGCAACATTCGCGGTTGATTTGCTGTAATTTTTTGAAGAGTTCCGTTGTCTGTTTCCGAAACGCATCATCAGATCTATATGCAGGGCCCAATCTAAGGGGGGGCAAGCCGGGCAAATGCTCAGAGCGGCAAAAATGAGCGGCGGCAAAATGTATACTTACAAACATACCTACTCTCATGAATTTTTGTATACTTGTTCAGAAGCCGTAGTAGACTAACGTATGTGAATATTATATAGTTAAAAGAATATCACATAATTATGGTCATACCATCTTTGATGGTGTTAGTGCAAAGGGCGGCGAATGTTATTTTTGCCCGGAGCGGCTAAATAGCTAGATCGGGCTCTGTCGAATTCTTAACCTCCTTCTTTTTGAAGTCGGTTAAAAACACCGACCGCGGCGAAGGCGGCTATTGTAGATGTCAAAGGCCGAACCAATACAGCGGCGATATCATTTGACAATGTACTTTAGGCGAAGTTGTAATAAGGTCTATTTCACTTTTTTATAGTCCATCTGACGACGCGTTTACAAAGGATATTGGGTTGGATACCTATTGGAATCCTTTTTGTTATTTGTTAATATGTATGTACCGATATACCGATTAGACCCGCAAATAAATAAATCTTTAGCCGCGGATATAGGAATTAGGTCGCATTTTTTTAATCCGCGAATAGTGAAAACGCGAATGAAGGAAGCACGAATAAGGAGCTTTTACTGTACTTACTCAATAAATCGACTGCGCGTCTGGTTGAGTGTGCTGAAGCATTATTCCACGCGGGGGCGGGCGCCTATCTCGGCCCGTACAGGCGCGTGTCTTTTAGCTTTGTTTATCAAACGTTGACCACTGAATAAAACCACAGCAGTGGGAATGCTCTGCACGGACTGCGATAGGCCTCGACAGGTAGCAGTGCAGTAACACCTGACGCCACCTGTCAGTTAACGGCCCGTGGGACCATGGCGTTATCACGATGAAGAAAGATCACGCTGTAAAGGTGGATACTGACCGGCGTCACGGGTCAAAATGCACCTAATATGTTACCAAGCAAGTATTCGTGCAGTCAGTAGTACCTACGGCAAAACATGCGAGCGAGCAACACTGATTTTAGCACATGGCGTAAAGACATGCTCGCTGCGAATGTTACCTACATTACCTACGCCCCGTAACGTCGGTCATTATCCACATTAAAAGCGCTGTTGAAAAAAAAACCAAACCAGGCAAAAAAAAACTATTTAATTGTATAGCACGGGTTAATTTTCTATGAACATAGTAAGTACGATGTTGTTGCTACGTAGTGCCATACCGCGCTCGCCCCCACCTCTCTCCCCGCTGCTGACGCAGGCAGCAGGAAGAGATAGAGCCCGATCCCGAGGATAATGGACGTAACAGAGCGATCCTCCGCGACTCTCTGTTGCGATGCCTTTTTATTGTAAATTGTAATCAAAAATGTTTCAGTGTTTCTTTTGTTCAGCCATACATTTATTTGTAGACCAATAAATAATTATATTTAAAGAAGCGACTTTAAAATTGTCAATATTTTACTATTGTGATTTCTATTGTTCCTGTGTAGGTAATGTATCCTTTGTTGGAGATGCCAAATGGATAAATAAATACATTTTTAAACTTGTTTTAACTAAGAAAATGCTTCTCTGTAAGCGATGTTGCTCGGAAGAGCATCGACATAACTACAGTTGCCCGTGTGAAAACCTATCTATTTACTCAAATCCACCAGTAGTTATGGTCGCAATTTTGGATTTTTTTTTCCTGACTTTCACCATCCGACCTCGCTTGAAACCCTCCCCACCTCGAAAACTAACATCACGAAAATTAGCACATAAGTATTTACAACTCTTTACTCCCAAAACTCCCATTATTTGAATCGAGTAATGCTGTAAACACGCATTTAAATTTAACATTATCTTTCGCGCGAAATCAAGTTGTTGTCTTTGCATGTTTGCTATTCAAACCTAGATGGCGTTACTGACGCTAGAGATTAAGAATTTAAATGGAGATGTTCCTCTAGCCGCTCTAATTTTACTATATTATGCTAGATGGCGCTACTAAGACTTTTATCACAATTAAAAATGAGATTTCTTCCCCTCTATTTGTATTAATTTGATTGATAAAACTAATAAATATTTATCTAACATTGCATTCTAGGTATATGACTCAGAACACCACGTCAGTTAATATTATCACAACTTTTTATTTGAAATTCTTTTAGCTTTTTTGATTCGTGGGAATCAACCACCAACGGAAAGCGATTTTAGTAATCAGTAGCATTACTTTTTGAAATAACACAGACACAGTAAGTAACTTAAATGAGAATGACGTGTTATTATTAAGTATTCGTTAGTACCGTTTCACGCCAATAGATGTCGCTAAGTGTAAATAAATTCTTCTTGAACACTTTAAATTATTTAGATAGGTTGACCGAAGCGATTGCGATGAAACAAAGACTAATATAAACTCTGAGTTATAAACAATATTTGAGTATGAAAGATAACCATATTAGTTTCGTTCTTTTGACGTGATACTTGATCTATTCAACATAGAAACTGAAAAACCGAGCTAAAGACAAAAATTTTGATAAGGGTTAAAATGTCATCTGTTGATTATCCCTTACCACCCCAAGCAATTATTTTCGAAATATTTTAAATGTACAGAAAAAGTTCCTTTACAGATTTATTATATGTATAGATTAATTACGCGTTTAAAATGGAACACCAATAAATAGTTAGCAAAAACTATTGTTTGATTTTTTCATACCTATAGATACTATTTATACCTATATAGAGCTTTATAAAGGCGAACTTTTACTTCGAACAGAGGAAGAATTAATCACCACAGCGACATGCAAAGTTTCCAAAGGTCCCTCTCTAGTCCATCCATCAAATATTTTTTTCTAAAGTTATTGACTTATAACTTTATCTACTGCGATCGCTCTAAAGCTGTAACTTACCCCTCAATAAAGATGGCGCCCATCAAAACAAGCTATAAATTACTTCGAAGAAAGACAAGGCGAACTATTTTATGTCGAACGAAAGCTGACCTAATTCGGCGCCTTTTAAAAATAGTTACCTACAGTCTGGGAAACTTCTATTACTGGATCGACGATTTGTTTCTTGGGAGTTAGTGAAAAGTGGTACTTGGTCTGTCTGCCTTTCAAGATCTCAGGGGCAATTCCCGTATTTTGAAGGAAATTACATTCTTGTCTTAAGGCGAATTTCACGCAACTTTTATACATTCTGAGAATAAATTTTTGCCAAAGAGCAATGGAGCGCAGTATTTTAGGCGTTAAACGAACCGACCGAATACGGAACACCACGCTGCGCTCCAAAACGGGAATTTTAGACGTAGGTAAAAAGGCTGCCAGGCTAAAATGGGACTGGGCGGGTCACACTAGTCGCATGCACAGTGACCGCTGGGCAATTGTCGCCACACAGTGGGTGCCTGAGGATGGACGGTGCGGCACCGCCGAGGCCGGCCCAAGAAAAGGTGGCGTGACGACCTAGACGCGTATTGCAAGGGCTGGATCGAGGAGGCCCTGGAAAAGGATGCCTGGAAGTATTTGGGGGAGGCCTTTGCTCAGCAGTGGGACAGTGTAGGCCAAATGAAAAAAAAAAAAAAAAAAATTGACAGTTCTTCCGTAGGTAGTGTGGCTACACATCAAGCTATACATTTCCAGTATAAGCTGATCTCGCGTTGTATAGGATTTCCGTAGAGCGCGATATCAGCGTAAACTGGAAATGTATAGCTTGATGTGTAGCCGTGCGTACTATAATTTTCTGACGTCAGTTTCTGACGTCAAAAATTTATCTGACTTTGGTAAAATTTGCCCTTAGTCTGTCAAAGATATCTTGAAATGACCCACATTTTAGACAAGTTTTTAACACTAATAATAATTGTTACTGAGATAACATTGCGACTAGATTTTGAACGTTTTTAATTAGAAGAAAGGAAAATAATTTCGTCACAGATATACGTGCATAGAAAACGATAAGATCACTCAAAAAGTAAAACAGATTTAATGTTACGGACACAGAACATAAATAGTCGGCAGCTGCATGCGTGAACTGTGACAAACTGGCTTCCACTCAGCATGATGCTGTGCTATGGGATCTACGGCACAGCGCTGTGGCAATCGCTTCCAAAGCGTTTCGTAAGTATTTCTACAAAGACGTTTCACGAGATTGACATAATATCGGTGGCTTATGTCAATACAATACATTTCTGATTTTGCTTTCATAGTTAATGGTGCCGATTCTGTTGTACACCGAACTAAACTAACTAAACTATAACTAAAATTCCTTACTTTTGACTATAAGAATCTTAACGCTATTCTGCAAAAAAAAATTCTCTAAATTTAAAAACAATTTTGACACAACTTAAATCGAATTTGACAATCGCGACTCGCACGTGGTATGTTTTGGCTTCGCAACGTGGAACTTGTTTGCCCTACCCCGTGATAGTTTCTTAGAGCCAGCGGCGCGCAGGGGCGGCAGCCTCGACGTGATTTATATGGAATTTTCACTTTTTTCATGGAAAATATGAAAAATTATTACCCACATGTTGAGTTTTAGAGTTGTTTCGTGTTTCATAAAGGGGGTCGAAATTTTCATTATTTTTGCGATAGGACACACCATTTTCGAGATATAAACAAAAGAAAAAAAAAATACAGTACCATTTTTGCACCAGAAGTCGAGGTGTCAGTGTGAATTTTAGTTCTTGACAACTAATTTTATTCCACACCTATTAAATCGCGATTAAAATAGTCAGATTTCGTTAGACAACCAACATTTTAGGTTGAATGGAATAGTGAAATTGATAACAACAGAATAGCAAAGTTACCATTTTCACTAAACTAATAATTCAGTGCAATCTTAGTGCTGTCAAACTAAAATATAGTTAAGTTGTGTCACTTTAGTCAATTTCAGAATTGGAAATCGTCGTTTGACAGGAATTAACAAATTTTGGTGATTTTTAGTCTAGTTTAGAGAATTTTGGTAGAATCAGTTCAACAAAACATAGTAACAAGCAATAGGAATTTATTGGATGACTCAACGGTATGTTATAGAAGGTTACAAAGGACACTTTTGTGACCTTGTCCCAATCGAATCATGTGACCCTTACTTAACTAGAACAGGATTAGTATCCGTTTTATATGGGGTTTTATACGGGATCATGGATTTTCTGCTCGTAAGGGATTTCTAAAGGATTGTCCTCTTGACCCTTTACCGGATACACACAGTTTTCGCAAGAAAATGAGCTCTGTTCCTGTGGATACTGTATTCTCTGGTTACCGCACACTTCTGTATAAAATTATGAAATTCAATGAAAAACGACGGTCGAAAATGTAAATTCTGTGTAAATTTAAGCCCATAATGAGTTTTAATTATTCGCGAAATTACACTGGGTGTTAAAGTACTTTGAATATAAACGAAAACTGGCCTTTTAAGGTGAAACAAGTCCACATTTTTTCCACACAAACTTCGGGAGGGCTTTACTTCACTTTTTGACAATGTACATCGAAACTTAAACATGTTATGGTTTTGTCTTATTATTAATATTGTCGGTACGGAAACAGAATACTAAAATAAGAAGCCATTAAAAAGTTATGAGCCAACAAAGATTCGTTTTTCTTGCTAATTTAACGTAACTTTGGACATATTTAAGTAATAAATGAAGTGTAAAATCTCCAAAACTAAGTCGGTACCGACAAAGCTCAATTATCGAAAAGTTTAATAAACTGACTAATTGGTCATTGATTTATGCAATGGTTTTTTCAGAAAACCCGATCTTCCGGAGGGCTTTTCTTAATTTTTTACGCGCCTGTTTTACTATAACTGATCCTGCAGCTCACTCAATAATGTTGTGCGAGTAGACTAGCGTCTAACTGCTCATCACTGATACTACCTCTGTCGGACACGAAGCCTGGTGAGACAGCGTGCTTTTTAGCCAGGCCCACCAGTGAGTTCGAGCCCGCGACTAGTGTACCCCTTAAAGCTTTATCTGGTTTTCGCTTTTCTTTGAATTAATTATATTTTTTATTTATTAACAACTTTTTTGTTCACCATAGAAATAAAAAAACAAAGAGATAAATTACTCCTACTACATATAAATAATACTAATGGCTTTTGCCTTTTCTATAAGCACCTTTTACGACGCACACACAACAACTGTCCCAAGATTCATCACAATAGGACGAGATATTATTGAGTTTATGCGAGACTAACGCACGGCAGTTGATCTATATCTATATCTATACATATAATAAATCTGTAAAGGAACTTTTTCTGTACATTTAAAATATTTCGAAAATAAATAATTGCTTGGGGTGGTAAGGGATAATCAACAGATGACATTTTAACCCTTATCAAAATTTTTGTCTGTAGCTCGGTTTTTCAGTTTCTATGTTGAATAGATCAAGTATCACGTCAAAAGAACGAAACTAATATGGTTATCTTTCATACTCAAATATTGTTTATAACTCAGAGTTTATATTAGTCTTTGTTTCATCGCAATCGCTTCGGTCAACCTATCTAAATAATTTAAAGTGTTCAAGAAGAATTTATTTACGTATAGCGACATCTATTGGCGTGAAACGGTACTAACGAATACTTAATATTATCACGTCATTCTCATTTAAGTTACTTACTGTGTCTGTGTTATTTCAAAAAGTAATGATACTGATTACTAAAATCGCTTTCCGTTGGTGGTTGATTCCCACGAATCAAAAAAGCTAAAAGAATTTCAAATAAAAAGTTGTGATAATATTAACTGACGTGGTGTTCTGAGTCTTATACCTAGAATGCAATGTTAGATAAATATTTATTAGTTTTATCAATCAAATTAATACAAATAGAGGGGAAGAAATCTCATGTTTAATTGTGATAAAAGTCTTAGTAGCGCCATCTAGCATAATAAAGCAAAATTAGAGCGGCTAGAGGAACATCTCCATAGAAATTCTTAATCTCTAGCGTCAGTAACGCCATCTAGGTTTGAATAGCAAACATGCAAAGACAACAACTTGATTTCGCGCGAAATTTGATAATGTTAAATTTAAATGCGTGTTTACAGCATTACTCGATTCAAATAATGGGAGTTTTGGGAGTAAAGAGTTGTAAATAATTATGTGCTAATTTTCGTGATGTTAGTTTTCGAGGTGGGGAGGGGTTCAAGCGAGGTCGGATGGTGAAAGTCAGGAAAAAAAATCCAAAATTGCGACCATAACTACTGGTGGATTTGAGTAAATAGATAGGTTTTCACACGGGCAACTGTAGTTATGTCGATGCTCTTCCGAGCAACATCGCTTACAGAGAAGCATTTTCTTAGTTAAAACAAGTTTAAAAATGTATTTATTTATCCATTTGGCATCTCCAACAAAGGATACATTACCTACACAGGAACAATAGAAATCACAATAGTAAAATATTGACAATTTTTAAGTCGCTTCTTTATATATAATTATTTATTGGTCCAGTAGAGCAGTGGTGGCCCAGTGGTTACGGCCGCGACTTACGAGTTGTAGGTCGTGAGTTCGAACCCAGACAGGCGCATTACTTTGTGTAAATTATTTCATCACCATTGGTCTCAAAACGGTGAAGGAAAACATCGTGAGGAAACCGGCATGTCTTAGAACCAAAAATTTGAAGACATGTGACATCTACCAACCCGCACTGGGCCCGCGTGGTGGATTACGGCCCAATCCCTCTCACCGAGAGGAGGCCTGTGTCCCAGCAGTGGGAACATTATAGGCTGATGATGATGATTTATTGGTCTGCAAATAAATGTATGACTGAACAAAAGAAACACGGAAACATTTTTGATTACAATTTACAATAAAAAGGCATCGTAACTGAGAGTCGCGGAGGATCGCTCTTTTACGTCCATTATCCTCGGGATCGGGCTCTCTCTCTTCCTGCTGCCTGCGTCAGCAGCGGGGAGAGAGGTGGGGGCGCGCGCGGTATGGCACTACGTAGCAACAACATCGTACTTACTATGTTCATAGAAAACCCGTGCTATACAATTAAATAGTTTTTTTTTGCCTGGTTTGTTTTTTTTTTCAACAGCGCTTTTAATGTGGATAATGACCGACGTTACGGGGCGTAGGTAATGGTAACATTCGCAGCGAGCATGTCTTTACGCCGTGTGCTAAAATCAGTGTTGCTCGCTCGCATGTTTTGCCGTAGGTACTACTGACTGCACGAATACTTGCTTGGTAACATATTAGGTGCATTTTGACCCGTGACGCCGGTCAGTATCCACCTTTACAGCGTGATCTTTCTTCATCGTGATAACGCCATGGTCCCACGGGCCGTTAACTGACAGGTGGCGTCAGGTGTTACTGCACTGCTACCTGTCGAGGCCTATCGCAGTCCGTGCAGAGCATTCCCACTGCTGTGGTTTTATTCAGTGGTCAACGTTTGATAAACAAAGCTAAAAGACACGCGCCTGTACGGGCCGAGATAGGCGCCCGCCCCCGCGTGGAATAATGCTTCAGCACACTCAACCAGACGCGCAGTCGATTTATTGAGTAAGTACAGTAAAAGCTCCTTATTCGTGCTTCCTTCATTCGCGTTTTCACTATTCGCGGATTAAAAAAATGCGACCCAATTCCTATATCCGCGGCTAAAGATTTATTTATTTGCGGGTCTAATCGGTACATCGGTACATACATATTAACAAACTAGCTTTTGCCCGCGGCTCCGCCCGCGTGGATGTCGGTTATCGCGTAAAAAAGTAGCCTATGTCCTTACCCATATCCCAGGCTATATCTCGGCCAAATTTCATGACGATCGGTTCAGCGGTTAAGGCGTGAAAGCGTAACAGACAGACAGACAGACAGACAGAGTTACTTTCGCATTTATAATATTAGTAGGGATAACAAAAAGGATTCCAATAGGTATCCAACCCAATATCCTTTGTAAACGCGTCGTCAGATGGACTATAAAAAAAGTGAAATCGACCTTATTACAACTTCGCCTAAAGTACATTGTCAAATGATATCGCCGCTGTATTGGTTCGGCCTTTGACATCTACAATAGCCGCCTTCGCCACGGTCGGTGTTTTTAACCGACTCCAAAAAGAAGGAGGTTATCAATTCGACATGTTTATATTTTTAATGTATGTTCAGGCATAACTCCGTCGTATATAGACGGATTTGCAAAATTCTTTTTTTTTTTTTTTCGAAAGGGGTTTACTCCGAAATGGTCCCATTGAAATTTCATATAGACAGGGCCCGATCTAGCTATTTAGCCGCTCCGGGCAAAAATAACATTCGCCGCCCTTTGCACTAACACCATCAAAGATGGTATGACCATAATTATGTGATACTCTTTTAACTATATAATATTCACATACGTTAGTCTACTACGGCTTCTGAACAAGTATACAAAAATTCATGAGAGTAGGTATGTTTGTAAGTATACATTTTGCCGCCGCTCATTTTTGCCGCTCTGAGCATTTGCCCGGCTTGCCCCCCCTTAGATTGGGCCCTGCATATAGATCTGATGATGCGTTTCGGAAACAGACAACGGAACTCTTCAAAAAATTACAGCAAATCAACCGCGAATGTTGCTATCACATAAATAAGTATGCATTGTTTTGACCCAAAGGATGATGAAATTTCGAATTGGTGTATGGTAGGTAGCAAAAAAGTGAAAAATAAAAACTTTTTTCAAAAAAATAACAACCGACTTCCAAAAAACACTACAAAGTGCAAAATAACTTTAATTTCGGAAGGCGGTGACAAATAATTAAAATACACATCCAACGTCACCGACTTCCGAAATTAAAGTTATTTTGCACTTTGTAGTGTTTTTTGGAAGTCGGTTGGTATTTTTTTGAAAAAAGTTTTTTGAGAATGTAAACAAACATAATGAAACCAACCTCATCACCATAAAGTATATTTATATATCATCATCATCATCATCATTTCAGCTGAAAGACGTCCACTGCTGGACATAGGCCTCCCCCACATTTATAAATGCTGCGACTTAATAGACATTCCATCCTTTGGTACGAGCCGCTTTGCGTGTTTTACCTATTGTTTCATCTTTCCATTTATTGCAAAATGTTGAAATTTTTTTTTTACTTAAAAACGATTTTCGACGCGAAAAAATCTGTTTAACGCATAGAAATGCTTGATCGTTTACGCCTTGGAGAGTCGCTTGCATCCATATCACGCTCATACAATTAATCAATATGGTCAAAAACTTCAATTAAATTGTTTTTTTTTTTGTCACTTAGGAACGTATCCCATATAAATTACCATTCCATAGTCACGTTTTCTGTATTCGCGGTAGGTATTTTACGGAACGTATACCTCGCGAATAAAGAGCTTTTACTGTACCTACGGCAGGTGCACATTTATTATAAAACTAGCTGTGCCCGCGACTTCGTTCGCGTGCATGTCGGAAAACAATAATGTGTCGCTTTGACGGTGTAGGTACCACTCCTCCGATCTTCCGATCTATCCTGGTAGGAATCTACCACAGCTTTCGAATGCAGTCCAGAGCCTAGAGACAAAACACATTACTCTTGGCGTTCACGCTAAACGGTACGCCAAAATGTATGGGAATGACATTACCTGCGGAAAGGACACGGTAATGTCATTCCCATATATTCTGGCGTAGAGTTTAGCGTGAACGTTAACAGAAAGGTGTTTTGTCTAGGCCTGCAGGCGTCTTTAGGGGTTATAATGATATTGCGACGAAGTCTCACTCAGATTTTTAAGAATAAATATAGATCAAAGCGCCTGGTCGAGGCTCATTTTATAATAAATGTGCACCTGCCGTAGGTACAGTAAAAGCTCTTTATTCGCGAGGTATACGTTCCGTAAAATACCTACCGCGAATACAGAAACCGTGACTATGGAATGGTAATTTATATGGGATTATAGGGGATACGTTCCTAAGTGACAAAAAAAAAACAATTTAATTGAAATTTTTGACCATATTGATTAATTGTATGAGCGTGATATGGATGCAAGCGACTCTCCAAGGCGTAAACGATCAAGCATTTCTATGCGTTAAACAGATTTTTTCGCGTCGAAAATCGTTTTTAAGTAAAAAAAAAAATTCAACATTTTGCAATAAATGGAAAGATGAAACAATAGGTAAAACACGCAAAGCGGCTCGTACCAAAGGATGGAATGTCTATTAAGTCGCAGCATTTATAAATGTGGGGGAGGCCTATGTCCAGCAGTGGACGTCTTTCAGCTGAAATGATGATGATGATGATATATAAATATACTTTATGGTGATGAGGTTGGTTTCATTATGTTTGTTTACATTCTCAAAAAACAAATAAAAGACAAATAATTAAAATACACATCCAACGTCACCGACTTCCGAAATTAAAGTTATTTTGCACTTTGTAGTGTTTTTTGGAAGTCGGTTGGTATTTTTTTGAAAAAAGTTTTTATTTTTCACTTTTTTGTTACCTACCATACACCAATTCGAAATTTCATCATCCTTTGGGTCAAAACAATGCATACTTATTTATGTGATAGCAACATTCGCGGTTGATTTGCTGTAATTTTTTGAAGAGTTCCGTTGTCTGTTTCCGAAACGCATCATCAGATCTATATGCAGGGCCCAATCTAAGGGGGGGCAAGCCGGGCAAATGCTCAGAGCGGCAAAAATGAGCGGCGGCAAAATGTATACTTACAAACATACCTACTCTCATGAATTTTTGTATACTTGTTCAGAAGCCGTAGTAGACTAACGTATGTGAATATTATATAGTTAAAAGAATATCACATAATTATGGTCATACCATCTTTGATGGTGTTAGTGCAAAGGGCGGCGAATGTTATTTTTGCCCGGAGCGGCTAAATAGCTAGATCGGGCTCTGTCGAATTCTTAACCTCCTTCTTTTTGAAGTCGGTTAAAAACACCGACCGCGGCGAAGGCGGCTATTGTAGATGTCAAAGGCCGAACCAATACAGCGGCGATATCATTTGACAATGTACTTTAGGCGAAGTTGTAATAAGGTCTATTTCACTTTTTTATAGTCCATCTGACGACGCGTTTACAAAGGATATTGGGTTGGATACCTATTGGAATCCTTTTTGTTATTTGTTAATATGTATGTACCGATATACCGATTAGACCCGCAAATAAATAAATCTTTAGCCGCGGATATAGGAATTAGGTCGCATTTTTTTAATCCGCGAATAGTGAAAACGCGAATGAAGGAAGCACGAATAAGGAGCTTTTACTGTACTTACTCAATAAATCGACTGCGCGTCTGGTTGAGTGTGCTGAAGCATTATTCCACGCGGGGGCGGGCGCCTATCTCGGCCCGTACAGGCGCGTGTCTTTTAGCTTTGTTTATCAAACGTTGACCACTGAATAAAACCACAGCAGTGGGAATGCTCTGCACGGACTGCGATAGGCCTCGACAGGTAGCAGTGCAGTAACACCTGACGCCACCTGTCAGTTAACGGCCCGTGGGACCATGGCGTTATCACGATGAAGAAAGATCACGCTGTAAAGGTGGATACTGACCGGCGTCACGGGTCAAAATGCACCTAATATGTTACCAAGCAAGTATTCGTGCAGTCAGTAGTACCTACGGCAAAACATGCGAGCGAGCAACACTGATTTTAGCACATGGCGTAAAGACATGCTCGCTGCGAATGTTACCTACATTACCTACGCCCCGTAACGTCGGTCATTATCCACATTAAAAGCGCTGTTGAAAAAAAAACCAAACCAGGCAAAAAAAAACTATTTAATTGTATAGCACGGGTTAATTTTCTATGAACATAGTAAGTACGATGTTGTTGCTACGTAGTGCCATACCGCGCTCGCCCCCACCTCTCTCCCCGCTGCTGACGCAGGCAGCAGGAAGAGATAGAGCCCGATCCCGAGGATAATGGACGTAACAGAGCGATCCTCCGCGACTCTCTGTTGCGATGCCTTTTTATTGTAAATTGTAATCAAAAATGTTTCAGTGTTTCTTTTGTTCAGCCATACATTTATTTGTAGACCAATAAATAATTATATTTAAAGAAGCGACTTTAAAATTGTCAATATTTTACTATTGTGATTTCTATTGTTCCTGTGTAGGTAATGTATCCTTTGTTGGAGATGCCAAATGGATAAATAAATACATTTTTAAACTTGTTTTAACTAAGAAAATGCTTCTCTGTAAGCGATGTTGCTCGGAAGAGCATCGACATAACTACAGTTGCCCGTGTGAAAACCTATCTATTTACTCAAATCCACCAGTAGTTATGGTCGCAATTTTGGATTTTTTTTTCCTGACTTTCACCATCCGACCTCGCTTGAAACCCTCCCCACCTCGAAAACTAACATCACGAAAATTAGCACATAAGTATTTACAACTCTTTACTCCCAAAACTCCCATTATTTGAATCGAGTAATGCTGTAAACACGCATTTAAATTTAACATTATCTTTCGCGCGAAATCAAGTTGTTGTCTTTGCATGTTTGCTATTCAAACCTAGATGGCGTTACTGACGCTAGAGATTAAGAATTTAAATGGAGATGTTCCTCTAGCCGCTCTAATTTTACTATATTATGCTAGATGGCGCTACTAAGACTTTTATCACAATTAAAAATGAGATTTCTTCCCCTCTATTTGTATTAATTTGATTGATAAAACTAATAAATATTTATCTAACATTGCATTCTAGGTATATGACTCAGAACACCACGTCAGTTAATATTATCACAACTTTTTATTTGAAATTCTTTTAGCTTTTTTGATTCGTGGGAATCAACCACCAACGGAAAGCGATTTTAGTAATCAGTAGCATTACTTTTTGAAATAACACAGACACAGTAACTTAAATGAGAATGACGTGTTATTATTAAGTATTCGTTAGTACCGTTTCACGCCAATAGATGTCGCTAAGTGTTTCAACATACGTAAATAAATTCTTCTTGAACACTTTAAATTATTTAGATAGGTTGACCGAAGCGATTGCGATGAAACAAAGACTAATATAAACTCTGAGTTATAAACAATATTTGAGTATGAAAGATAACCATATTAGTTTCGTTCTTTTGACGTGATACTTGATCTATTCAACATAGAAACTGAAAAACCGAGCTAAAGACAAAAATTTTGATAAGGGTTAAAATGTCATCTGTTGATTATCCCTTACCACCCCAAGCAATTATTTTCGAAATATTTTAAATGTACAGAAAAAGTTCCTTTACAGATTTATTATATGTATAGAAGATATAGATATAGATGAGCCTCGACCAGGCGCTTTGATCTATATTTATTCTTAAAAATCTGAGTGAGACTTCGTCGCAATATCATTATAACCCCTAAAGACGCCTGCAGGCCTAGACAAAACACCTTTCTGTTAACGTTCACGCTAAACTCTACGCCAGAATATATGGGAATGACATTACCGTGTCCTTTCCGCAGGTAATGTCATTCCCATACATTTTGGCGTACCGTTTAGCGTGAACGCCAAGAGTAATGTGTTTTGTCTCTAGGCTCTGGACTGCATTCGAAAGCTGTGGTAGATTCCTACCAGGATAGATCGGAAGATCGGAGGAGTGGTACCTACACCGTCAAAGCGACACATTATTGTTTTCCGACATGCACGCGAACGAAGTCGCGGGCACAGCTAGTTTTAAATAAACAGAAGATAGAAGAAGAAGATTATAAATGTGAAAGTTTGTCTGTTTAGATACTTAATCACATAAAACCGGCGGAGAGGATTTACATGAAACTTAGCATACAGAAAGTTTACATTAGGTACACATAGGGTACATTTTATCCCAGTAGTAAGTTTCTGTGGGACAAATTCCGTCGTCAACGCGGTTAAAAACTAGTCGATGTGTTGTATGTAAAAATATAAGCCAATCTGTAAGGTTTACTGCCCAAGATTTTCCGGACGGAGGTCCATTTAAGTAGGTTTCGCTCGTGGAGGCTATGCTAATGTAGATACCCTCATAAATATCATTGACCAGGTTCGCGTGTATGACCAGATGTATGCACGCAAATGAAGCAAAAGTAGTATGAAAGGATCGTAGCAGGTACCCTGCTGCACGTTCAAAGTAAGGTGTGTGTGAGTTTTTGTGTGTGCGAGTGGATCATCGGCGTTGAATAAATGACGATTTTTGGCGAATATATTTATCTTAGGGCTGATTTTTCAAGAAATTTTATTTGAAAAATAAATCTGACGGTTTGGCACATTTTACATACAAAGCCAAAGCATTTATCTCAAATAGGCACTTAAATGGCACTTTTGAACGTTAACATTTACATTAAAATATAATTGATTCTAGTCACCCCTTCCAAAATGTAGTTTCGTATGGAGAAGAATGGGCAAGAAACTCACACTAAACACCGTTACTCTTTTAAAATGTTTTAAGTACAATACATTATATTATTATAAGTATGTGTGAAAACGATGCACCCAGAATAAAATTACCATAGCAAAATAGCTAAAAAGAATGAAAGTGAAACAATTACAGATAATTTGATTTTATGATAGATACATGGTGCTCACCTATTTACCAAACATTGTAAAAGTAAGCATACGATTTTTCTAGAATATTAACAAGTCAGCGTGAGTTAAAATAATCACCGAGTGTAAATCAATGTCATAAATATACATTCCTCAGATAAAGGTTATCTAACTGTTGAAAAATCAGCCCTTAATGATAGGTGTAAGTAAACATTTAAAAGCTAATAGATTCCCTTCCCACGGACCCAAATAACTACCTAACATGGGAAACTAACACATTATTCTTGCTCGAACTTCGTTCCTAAGAAAACAGCGCCTATGAATATGTATGCCTACAATATAGCTTCTAATTATGTGCCACGGGATATTACGTTAAACTGTTTGAATATTAATAACCCAGTAATGCTATATTACATTGAGGTGGTTCGTAACACCTGGCCACCTTTAGATTATCTATTCAGGGCCCCAATTCTGTATGGTCATAATGTTTCCCCGCGGAATCTTACTACGTTCAAGCTACGTAAATATCGTGTTTTTTAGAAACCAATGTAACGGTTAGGAATCGACAATGTCATATTCATGTTCCAAGACAATTAATATTATTAATACGATAATAAAAGATTTCGTATGTTAAGTGGTCATAGTGAATTCAGGCCCTGTAATAGTAAGGTACGGTCTGTTAGAAAAGTATCTCTTGAAAATATAAACAAATGTAAAAAACGAACCAGATCCATCCATTCCTAGCCAATAATGTTCCCACTGCTGGGACACAGGCCGCCTCTCGGTGAGAGGGAGTAGGCCGTAAACCACCATGCGGGCCCAGTGCGGGTTAGTAGATGTCACATGACTTCGATGTTTTCCTTCACCATTTTGAGAGCAGTGGTGATTAAATAATTTACACAAAGTAAAGCGCCTGTCTGGGTTCGAATCTGCGAGCTGCGACCTACTACAGCAGGCTTAGCACGAGCACCGATTTGTCGACGCAAGAATAGACATGACTTTTAACTAAATGGAATGATGTACAATAAGAGAAGAAGCTATGTTTTTCTATTAATGATCACAGTTATGCGTTCTAAACGAATCAAGATTTCGTACATACTTTGTGGCTGTCGAGTAGAAAATTTGTTGTCAGTGTGATTTTTACAGTTTGGGAAGAAATATTCTTCTGAAATAGTCTATATTTATAAGGACCTAGACAAAGGTCGTTAGAAACGAAAGACAAAATGACAGATTGTAGAAGGATATCTCCGGTGCGATGTCAAAAATTGAAAAACGAAATATCATTTTGTATTGAAAATGCACTGTCTATTCTTCGTAGAAATAGAAAGAGTCACGCTAAGCCTGCTGGTAAGTCGCAGTGGTTACCATTTTGCCACCACTGCTTATCCTTATCAGGGTGCTTACTCTCGAATATAATTCCGATAGATCGACATTGGAATTGTCAGTCAAACGTCAGGGATTGGCTAGACTCAGTCCCCCTTATTACAAAACAAGGTTTTTCTTTAGGTATGGTTTAAACCACCGAGCCTGTTTTTGAAATAAGAACTTAGAACTGAAATAGAATTACAGCTCCTTTTCCAAAACTGACAATTTAGCACTGGACTAACTTGTCAGTTTTGTAAAAGGAGCTGTATTTCGATGTCAGTTAGGTTCTTATTTCAAAAACAGGCTCGATGGTTTAAACCATACCTAAAGAAAAACCTCGTTTTGTAATAAGGGGGAGTGAGTCCAGCCAATCCCTGACGTTTAACTCAACCAACTGACGTTTGACCAATGTTGATCTGTCGGAATTATATTCCAGAGTAAGCACCCTGGTCTTTGAATGATTAGAAAGAGACGTGAAAAATGCTGTTACTATATTTCTGGTAAATTTTCAACCTTCGACAAATTTTCTTTCGCAGCAGCGTGTGATTATGATTTTTCTGCTGAGTCTAGTTAGATATATTCAGGTAGAGAAAAGGACGTGAAGGGTATGAAATAGAATACCTGGAAGCTAGATTGGAACGCGACTCGAATATAAAAATATATTCGCAAGTTCTTTTTTTTGTTTAGTACCTATAACTAGCTTTAAAAACCCTCCTTTTGTAGGTATGTTAACAGAAATGACTCTAGATAAGCAGTATCTACTATCATTTTCACTTACGTAGATCCTTACTAATATTTTAAACACGAAAGTTTATATGTACGGATGTATGGATTTTTGTTACTCTTTCACGCAAAAACGGGAGAACGGATTTGGATGAAATTTGGCACACAGATAAGATTATAACCAAGATTAACACATAGGATACTTTTTTTTATCTCGGTAGTACATTCCTGCGGGATAATCTCCGACTTCCACAGGGGCGAAGCCACGCGCGGGAGCTAGAATGTTTTACAAAACGTTATCGTTAAGTCCATAGCTAACTGCACCATAAATATAAAATAAAATTTCTATTCCTGTGCACAATCAAATCGAACTAAAACAATAACTTTCTCTTTGGCATCAATATACGGAGTATAAAAATAATTCCATGTCGATCTAACGTACGGTCTTGCACCCACGCAATCGTTGTGGAGGAAATAGCCTATTACGTCTAAGTACGCAATCCGCTAGGGTGGGCCGATGCACTGGCCGATATATTATTCAACAAGTTATTGTTGAGTGGGGGATGTAGTACAAAAAAAAAGTGTCTGTTTCTAATGTCAAAATAACAGCTTGTTTCTAAATTCATGTAGGTAGTATGCACACTTTTCGACAGTAGTGTTTAGTTACCAACAACCATAAAAAAAACCTAGACTCTAGACTGGTTCTCTCCTCCTGTTGGAATAACCCGATAACACTCAAGCTCGGCTGTAGCGTTTGCAACCACTAAACCAGCGAGTAACCGACCAGTTGACCAGATATAACCAATTCGTTACCCCGTCATCAGCATCTTAGCTAAAAGACTTCTACAGGTGGGACATACAGACAGCTGCTGTGCTGCTGGGGAGTTTGATGCGCCACTTCTTCCCAGCTAAAGCACTAGGAAGTGTCGAAGGGTGGGCGTTTTTGGAGGACTGTCTTATGTATTTTGACGTTCGAAAAGTGCTGATTCTCAGCCTAATTTGAATTAATGACTTTTGATTTAGATTTTTGATTTTGATACGTTTCGACGCCCAGTCATTTTCTGCCCACATTTAACGGATTCTGAACCAGACAAAACAAAACCATACTATTTTCATATAGTCAGCCGCAGAATATAACTTTCTATGAAAGTCAATTCAGACATACCAACGCCATTGAGAAAACCGTTAAAAAAGGTACATTTTAAGTAATTTCTGAGACATGAAACGCTTAAACCTACAAATTTGCAAGCTTAAATTCCGAATAAACCATTCTTTACGACCTTAAAGAGATGCTGAAGGATTATCACCCTTCAAGTTTTAAAAATAGAGTTCAAAATTATTGATGGTAAAGAAACTTTGGATATGCAAACAGTTCTTTGTCTCTTACAGTATTATTAAGTTTAATGCAGTTTACTAACTTTGTAACAAGAAATAGAGACCCAGACTTTAAAAATATGAAAATGAAAATGGGATAGTGTAAAAATTACATACTATAATACAAAGAAAAACTTCCGACGCCAAGCCTTATGACCTAAAACACGGAAAACAATAATTACCGCTAGTTTTATTCTACAACTAACATAACAAAATAAACATACTGAACCAACCTTTTTAACATCACTTTTCACCACTACATGCACAAAACACATACACACACAAGGTTTCAAACGTAACGACACAGCACAAAACTACGAACAACTTAATATTTATATACTGTTAGGACTTGGACGAACATTCCGTAACACACGTCACGCCGCGGCCGGGTGCCGCAGAAAACTGAAATCTGCAAAGCTATTAAGCTTTCGCTGTAACCGGTGTTGCCAGGATTGATAAATTACCCTGGAAAGGGGGAAAAGTACGAAAGCACGATGTTTGTAATAAAAGATCCTGTCTACTCACAAAAGAACATGTAAAATATTTAATTAAGATACTCTATCAAGCATTTAGTGCAGTAAATACTGAAATTGAAAAGACAAATATGTCGTACGTAATGGATATTATTAGTCTGAAAATATGTATATGATACTCGTACATTAATAAGTTATGACGTCAATTCAATGTGACGAAAATAATTTTGAGCAATTTTCATTTCCTTCTACCATGAGCTTTAGATGTAATCATCATTTGCTGACTCATGAGTATCATAATACCAGCCTTTCAATGTCCCTCAAGGCATCTTCTCATACATTGAAGCAACAAGCATTGAGGACCACGCTTTCTCTAAGTCGTGTTGGCGATTTCAGATCGACTTATCAGTCCTAGTTTTGTCATGATGTTTTCTTTCTCCTCTTGTTACCCTGTGGATGGCAATCCAAATAGAGTAGGCCCAGAGTTCTACGATGAAGTAGAGAAAACTTCAGTAGCATCTATCAGTTCCTGTAACGTGGACCAACAGAGCAAGCTGCAATGGACACGATATTAAATATCCCGTTATTCTTCAAGATATTGTAAAGTACCTTACCAACCTACAGACCTAACTTAGGTATGGTTACCTACTCAAAATTAACTTTTATCAAAAAATCATAACTTCATAAAGGTATTTAGAAATAGAAGGCTAGCAACTCTTATTTACTCAATTGCACAGTTGCAACCTTTAATCCATTTTGCGGTGAACGTTTGTATGTATTCCAGGCTATTTATTTGCACTTTAACTGACCCTCTTTTCCACTAGAGAAAAATGGGTTGATAAAAGTAACTACCTACTTTATATTTTGATTGCAACAAAAAAAAAAAAAACTTTACCCCACACTAGGAATTTCTCCTGTATTTTAGGTGCGTTTACAAACATTTAAACTCACATACACAAGCGGCCAGACCCGGAACAACTACTTGAACAAATATTTGTTCCGTGCGAGAATCGAACCCGCGACACGCAGCGCAGCAGTCAATCACTTAACCACTGCGCCAACCGTGCCGTTTATATATATTTAATAATCTTATATTTTTTTATTTCTTTAATAACAATTTAAAAATTTACTTTTAATCACAGCCAAGTTGCTAGGCATTTCACAAGAGTTCCATATATTGTAATAAAGGTGAGCAACTGGAAAGGATTTTTTTAAATTCTTCCCCTAAAGGGGTTAAAAATGATATGAAAGTTTTTATAAAAGTTCGTCATTTTTGAAGGTGGGAAATTCCAAAGAGAACATGGCTCGTGTCAAAATAAATCTACTGCCAATCCAATTTAAGTTTTAGATTTAGCTCTAGTGTCATAGAAACCTATATTCTGTACCTACATCCTAGACAAGTCTGCGGGCAGACTAGCGGATGCATAAGCTGTCGTCAAAGAGATGCTATACTGTCTGATCAGAATCACAAGGCCATTTCTCCTATATAAAAATATTACGAAATATTATCTAAGCGACAGTAAATGTGGATGAACTCAAGTTAGTTTTTATAATGTTTTTTTTTTTAAATCATAATACAATAAAAACGTTCTTAAGAACGCGGGAATTTCCCCTCAGCAGTAGATCAGAAGGCCACAAGTTTCATTCACAGCGCAGTCATTTTGACCAATTCGATTTATCTAAAAAGGAATCCCCCTTTACCCGAATCCCGGAATAATAGTCAATACTAAATTAATTATACATTTATACATATGTTTCCCGATAAAAAAATATAATAGAATACTTTACGGCGGGTTTAAGTTTCTCTTTTCTGTGTTTAAAACGTATACGTATGTAAACGTAATGATACTTAAATATAGGTACTGTTACGAGCTAGGGGTTCGTGACAATTAAAAACTGCCGATATGAATTACCAAAAATAACACTTTAATTAAACTCACTAATAACACAACACAATAGCACTACGGATCACTCTTAAGTCGCACTTGAAGATCGCTTTAGATGTTCTCGCATGTATCGCTTCCAATGAACTACCCCGGGACGCGCTCCGTTCCCGCTTATATAGGGCCCTCGGATAGTTCCAGAACCTTCTACCGTAGAAGTATCTAGAATGTTCGAGTACATATTGGCCCTGACCGAACACATGTCGATAGTTCCAGAAAGTTCTAGCATCGAACTTTCTAGAAAGCTCTTGACCATTAGTTCCGCTATTCCATACGAGATGGCGCTAGTGGCAACCAAACATTAATCGTGCCGCGCAACACTGCCCCCTCCTAAGTAATGCTCGTCCCGAGCATTATCGGCCCCATAATAACGCGCCAGTCGATCCACGTGGACTATCTTAGGAGTACCTCTTGCGCCTTTCTGTATCCGGTAGGTAACGTCATTGATCTTTGTCACAATCCGGTACGGCCCGTCCCAGTTAGCTTGAACCTTAGGAGATTTACCTTTGCTGCGGACGGGATTATGCAACCACACTAGTGAACCTTCGTCAAACCCTTTATTGTTCATTTTGCGGTCATAACGGGTTTTCATCTTTTCAGACATTTGCTGGCCTGATTGTCTGACGTCCTCATAAATGTCATTCATCTTGTTCCGCAAGTCATTCGCATAATCGGTTATACTGCGTGGGGCATCAGGTGGTATTCCGGTAATCAGGTCTGCAGGTAGCCGTAATTCCCTTCCAAAGTTTGCGAAAGCTGGTGTCACCGATGTGCTTTCGTGAACAGCGCTTCGATATGACAACAAAAACGGTTGTGTATGCTTGTCCCAATCTCTTTGCCGATTTTCCACAACTTTTGCTAGGTACCTCTCTAATGTCTGATTAAATCGTTCCACCATTCCATCCGATTGTGGGTGGTAAGAAGTTGTTCTTGTTTTATGAGTACCCATCACTCGACAAGTTTCCTGGAATATTTGAGACTCAAAATTCCTTCCTTGATCACTGTGAATCTCTAAAGGTACTCCAAAACGACAGAAGACTTCATGAACTAATTTATCTGCAACTGTCGAAGCTTCTTGATTTGGAATGGCGAAGACTTCCGGCCACTTAGTGAAGTAATCCATCACAACCATGAAATACTTGTTACCACTTTCACTTTCCGGAAACGGCCCCGCAACGTCAAGGGCTATCCTCTCCCATGGTGCACCAACATTGTACAATTTCAATGCACCTCTGCTACGCGTCTGAGGTCCCTTTACAGCTGCACAACTTGTACATTTGCGACACCAGTCCTCGACATCGTCCCGACAGTGGACCCAGTAAAACCGTTCTCGTATCTTCAGTAGAGTCCGTTTTACTCCCAGGTGACCTCCTGAACAACCATTATGGTACAGCTGCAGAACATCCGGTACTTGTGATTTAGGGACAACCATTTGCAAGTGACAGCTGTTTCCCCGAGCATTTTCCCATTTACGGCACAGGACTCCATCCTGAATCACCAAGCTGTCCCATTGGGCCCAATAGCTCTTTGTGATGGAACTCATTGCTGAGACGTCGCTCCACCTGGGCTTAGGAGCTTTGGCCTTCATCCACTCCAGAATCGGCTTGATGTCCGAATCTTCCTGCTGTGCACTTTGTAGGCTTTCCTTCCACTCGTTGCTGAGGTCTGTCCTGAGCATCCTCACAGGTACCACTTCCTTACTCTCTTGCCTAGTACAGTGCTTGCAGTCTTCAGGACAAGGTCTTCTTGACAATGCATCTGCGTTGCCATGAGATTTCCCGCTGCGATGTTCGACCACAAAGTCGTATTCCTGCAGTAGCTCAATCCATCTCGCAACTTGTCCTTCTGGATTTTTGAACTGTAATAGCCATTTCAGTGCAGCATGGTCGGTTCGTAAGTGGAATTTCCGCCCCAGAAGATATTTGCTAAAATGCTGCAATGACTTTACCATAGCAAGCAATTCCCGTCTCGTGACACAATAGTTCCTCTCCGGCTTTGACAACGACTTGCTGAAATACGCTATCACAACCTCTTGATCACCATTCCGTTGAGACAACACACCACCAAGTCCTATGTCACTTGCGTCTGTGTCAACTATAAATTCCTTGCCTGCATCAGGGTACCCCAAAATAGGTGTTTTGCATAGTCGGTCCTTTAACTCCTGGAATGCGATATCGCAACTTTCATCCCAGCAGAAATGTCGCTTCTCTTCGGTTAGCTTATGCAGGGGTTTGGCAATATCCGCAAAGTTCTTAACAAATCGCCGATAATAAGAGCACAACCCCAAAAACGCTCTGACCTGCGTCTTGTCTTTTGGAACTGGCCAATCCTTGACAGCGGCGATTTTCTCTGGATCCGTGCGGATACCTTCTTCCGACACTACATATCCCAAAAAGCTAACTTGCCGTTTGAATAGTGAACATTTCTTCGGACTCAACTTGAGGTTGGCACTCTGGATCTTCTTGAGCACGCGTTCCAGGTTTTGAAGATGTTCTTCAAACGTACGGCTAACGATGATGATGTCATCCAAGTAGACCAGACAGGCATCGCCAATCAACTTAGTCAGTACAAGTTCCATCAACCTTTCAAACGTTGCCGGAGCGTTGCACAATCCAAACGGCATAACTTTAAATTGCCACAGACCCTTTCCTGTCGAGAATGCTGTTTTCTCCTTGTCCTTGGGGTCAATTTCCACTTGCCAGTAGCCACTTTTCAGGTCCAGCGTGCTAAACCACTTTACTCCAGTGAGCATGTCCAACGTGTCATCAATTCTTGGCAAAGGGTAGCTGTCCATCTTCGTAACGTCATTCAGACGACGATAGTCAACACAAAACCGCATGCTGCCGTCCTTCTTCCTTACCAGCACTACCGGTGAACACCATGGACTAGATGAAGGTTCAATAACACCATCCTTCACCATTCCCTCAATCATGGTTTCTACTTCCTTTTCACGCGCTACCGGCAATCTCCTTGGCCGCTGACGGATAGGCAACTCGTCTCCTGTATTTATTTTGTGTTGAACTAGGCTAGTCTTCCCAATGTCACTATCGTTTAGGGAGAAAACTTCGGCGTACTTCAGTAATATCTTCTTTGCCTTGCCCATCTCATTTTGAGACAGAGCGCTGCGACACTCTTCTAAAAGTGTGGTCACTCTCGTTTGTGCATCCTTGCTGGGGGTCCCAGTCGATAGATATTGGCATTGACGCAGCCAATCCACTTCCTCGCAAGTACCAATCAGTGTGCCTTTTTTAATAGTCTGTTCTTGATCACAAAGGTTCAGCACACGTACCCCTGAGATGTCGGTGGCTCTGATCAAAGTTCGTGCCACTTTCCATGGAAGGTCATTGTCTACCCTTTCCACGAGTACACAACGATGAGTTTTCCCAGGATTCCGAGGAAGACTAACCGGCACAATCGTTTCTGATTTCGGAGGAAGAACAATTTCCTTAAGGCTGTACACATTCCCTGGTAACGCCCCTTCCATAAAAAGTTCCTCTCGTCCACATTTCATAACTCCCTGCTTGACGTCAATCTCGCAAAAATTCTTTCTCATAAAGTCAAGACCCAGGATGCAATCGTCCATTATATCAGCCACGATGACCTTATGCAGGTAGGTCATGTTGCCTAGCTTTAACTCCATCTCCTTCTCTCCACGGACGGGTATGCGCTGACCGGTGGCTGTCACCAAATTAATGCGTTCCCGGTTGTATGCGGAGTCCCCAAGGAGCCGACTCATAACTTTGGAACTGACGACCGTACGAGAGGCTCCCGTGTCTATGGTCAGCTTACAGGGCATTCCGTTGATCTCACCCTTGATGATTAAGGTGTTCCCGTCATGGGTTTGTGTGATCGAAATCCTTGGGGCTCTTTGAACATCAGCCAGCACCCGCCCCGCAGTCCTGGCTATTACTCGTTTCCCTGCTGCTGCTGGGTAGTGCTGTTAGCCGCGCTACCCTCTGGAGACCGGCCATCTTCCCTTTCTGCAGTTCGTTTAGGGCAACTGGATCGAAGGTGGCCCCTTTCCCCACAGCCGTAGCACCTAGGGCTGTATCCTTTACGATCGCGAACCGTAGCCGCTACAACCTCCCTGACGCGATGGGAACGATGATCCTGCCGCACAGCTTCCACCTCCAGTGCATGGGCCAAGGCGTCCTTAAGCGTCCCGTGGTGACCGAGTCTCACAGCAGCTCTAACTTCAAGGTCCCGGATGCCGTCGACGAATGCCTGCACCAGGTTCCCATCAATAAGCGCAGGTACGGACTGGTACGCTTTTCGAACCAGCTTCTCCACTTCAAGGGCCCACTGCTGCAGGTTTTCGTTACTGCGTTGCACACGATCCTTGAGCTGCGCACGAAACACGTGTTCCAGGTGAGCGTCGCCATATCTAGCCTCCAATGCCTCGAGGAGCTGCTCGTAAGTCACTTCCTTACCGAGAGCTTCCAGCACATTTAAAGCCTGGTCGCGCAGGCCTAGAGTGAGGGCAGTCATGGCCTGACTTTTATTCCACCCGTTCGCCTTCATGACAGCCGCAAACTGAATTTTGTAGGCCGACCAGGAAGAAGTCCCGTCGTACGGCGGCACTTTGAATCCACGTAGCGAAGGTGTTGTAGCTACGGGAGCTGCGATTCCATCCCCAAGTTTGAGGTTACCCAACTCTTGCTTCACATCAGCAATGACGTCACTGAACTTGCTGATCTGAGTTTCAGCTTCTGACAAGCGGTTGTCATGCTGGGCAACCTTCTCCTTCACCTCCTTCATGTCTTTCCCGAAGGTTGCGTGAAGGTCCTTTATGAGGAGCATCTGCTCTTCCTGGCGGTGCACCTGCTCCTCCTTATCCTGTTTGAGCTGTTCTTCCAATTGACGGGCCTGCTCCTCCTGTCGGCGAGCCTGCTCCTCCTGTCGGCGAGCCTGTTCCTCCTGTCGGCGGGCCTGCTCCTCTTTATCCCGTTTGAGCTGTTCTTCCAATCGGCGGGCCTGTTCCTCCTGCCGGCGGGCCTGTTCCTCCTGTCGGCGGGCCTGCTCCTGCAACATCATCATCAGAGCAGCAAAATCTGGTGCTGGTGATGCTGGAGCAGCTGTGGACGGGCCGGCCTCTGTGGTTGGTAGCTGGCCCTCCGACGCCTGTGGCATTGCTCCACCAAATCGCCTCTGGTCCGTCTCCTGCTGGCGATGACTCCGGGTACGGATACCCTCCATGGCGTCTTTAGGTAAAATCGGCATGATTTTAATCCTTGCTTCTGACACCAATTGTTACGAGCTAGGGGTTCGTGACAATTAAAAACTGCCGATATGAATTACCAAAAATAACACTTTAATTAAACTCACTAATAACACAACACAATAGCACTACGGATCACTCTTAAGTCGCACTTGAAGATCGCTTTAGATGTTCTCGCATGTATCGCTTCCAATGAACTACCCCGGGACGCGCTCCGTTCCCGCTTATATAGGGCCCTCGGATAGTTCCAGAACCTTCTACCGTAGAAGTATCTAGAATGTTCGAGTACATATTGGCCCTGACCGAACACATGTCGATAGTTCCAGAAAGTTCTAGCATCGAACTTTCTAGAAAGCTCTTGACCATTAGTTCCGCTATTCCATACGAGATGGCGCTAGTGGCAACCAAACATTAATCGTGCCGCGCAACAGTACTATAGGTAATAAATACCTATTGGGAATTGGATGGATTCCAAATCAAGGACCCAGAACCCATATCCCAGCATCTAGTCCAACCCGATACCTACCTAATGTTAAAAAAGGTCAATTAAGGCAACTTGGCAACCAAGTACGTATACGTATATGTACTGTTAAAAACATAACCCACTTCTGGCACAATCGGGTAAAATGGGTCAGGGACAGAAGCTGTTCAATTACGTCACTCGATTAAAAGACAAGAGACGGTACGGATATCTTGGGGCTGCTCACAGACCACGGAATTGCCGGCACTCTGGCAGCGGCTAGAGGCGGAAGTACCTACTGATATAATTCGTGACGCTGATAATGCATTGAGCGAAAAAATTTGACACGGACCGCCTAGAAAGCAGTGGGTTTCTATGCGTCATTTGTCGTTATAATATAGTCACAAACAGTCCAATGTGCAAGGATTGAATGGAGGACGACGAGACAGCTGCTCATGTTCTTCTAAACTACCCAGTGCTTGCCATATACAGGACAGCGTACTTCGAAAACCCCTTTTGTGAGATCGTCAGTAACACCAAGGCATTTCTGGCCTTCCTTGAAGAGCTGGCTTGAATAATCTGTTTTCCCATCCGTACGCAAAATACGCACCTGGACCTGGAGTTGCGGACACCAGTCCGTTATACTATACCAGGGGTTCCCAAACTTATTTTGTCTACTGCCCACTTTGAGAATAAATTATTTTTTAGCACTCCCATTTTTTTCACCTACTACTTAAAAACCACTATAACTTCAAATTGATTATTGTGCCGCTATATTAGCGGAGATTGAGCGGAATTAGCGGGTCTCTAACCGCCCCCGTTTACGCCTGCAGCGCCTACAAAAGGGCATTGTCGCCCACTTTGGGAAAGGCTGTACTATAATATACGCCATTAATAAAATATTTAATTAATGATACCTACGCTTGGTTTGTATGGTAAGTGTTGACATTGCCGCCTCTAGAAGCGGCGGCCGAGGCGTCTCCGTGTTCTGTGGAGCTGCGGAATTTTAGGAGTCGTGATCCTTGAGAAGGAATAGATTATCTTGTTCCTTCCTGAGTGGAAAATTATAAAAGATTATACATATACCTGTCCTGCCCTATGAAAGCTCCTAGATGTATAAATATCTGAGTGGAAGTCTATAGAAAATACCATGTTTGAGTTAGACTTGAATTGGAAGGGAATGTAGATGACAAGATACTTGAAGTATTGTTCAAATGTTTGAATAGGTGTGTTAACACATACCATATAGGTCGTAGGTACATGATTTTATTAATACAAGTGGTCGAAATCGAAGAACATAATTCGTTTACAACTGAATGATTCTCTAATGCATTATTATATAAAAACATGAGCTTTCTGCTCTCCTCCTACATACAGGAAAAGTTTTTATACAGTGCGCAAATTGTAACCATGAATTCAGCATATCATTCTAGACCCCCTAGCGCAGAATTTTTTCGCTGGATTTACAGAAAAATATCAGCTGTCCCATACATTTTGTCCGCGTAGGTATTGCACTTTTCTATGAAACAGCAGATTTTTTTTTGTATAACCGGCGAAAAATGTCTGCGCTAGGGTTTCTAGAATGATATGCTGAATTCATGGTTACAATTTGCGCACTCGATAAAAACTTACCCTGTATAATAGACATTCCATACTCCTCGTCCACATTATTTTCGTAAAACTCTTTTTTAACAAAGTTTTTGCTTCACGTAATATGTAGATAACTATCTTGTTCGTACATCTACACACATTTGATTACGAAGCCAGCCTTGCATTTGCATGTAAACAGTACTTACAGCTCTTAGAGTGCTTGCTCTCCTAATTAACTAATGTAAAAACCCTCTGCAGAGATGAAAATAATAATATTTACCCGCAACTTCTCTCAGCTTCAATACATTTACGAGTATATCTACATATATTTAAAGTCACTTTTCGTGTGTCTGTGTGACCGCGTTGTTCTTCTAAACTTCGCAACGTATTTTGATGCGGTTTTAACCATCATTTAGAAAATGTATTCCAGAAGGTTTATTTATGTGTTTATTACATTCATATTTACATACAATAAGATATTTTGTCAAGTTTTCCGCTTAAGTCTGTCAGAGGTTTCCACGGGAAATGATAAGTTTGCTATCGCTTTCAATCGATGGCTCAAGCAAGTACTAGAAAAAGCACATCCAAACTAGAATAATATGTTTGTAAAATCTAACGGATATTGGTTGAACAGAAGTCAGCGTAGTAAAGGCAAACAAACTCACACAGTTACAATGTGGATTCGGAAAAAAACATAACAATAGGTAAATATGTTCGGAAACTCAGATCTAAGAACTGGATTTATTTTCGAACTGAATTAGGAATTACCTAGCTGGTTTTTAAAACCCGCCTTATGTGTACCAACACTGCCCATGAAAGTAATTACTTGCCTAGCCTTTTCCTAAATATTTTGGGGTCAGCTGCATTAGGCTAAATAGGCAGTGGTTCCAGGTCAAATACTGGTGAATTTTACAAAGAGCGACTGCTTATCTGACGACATCCCTTGGTAAGACTGAATGTCAGACTGTCGGGCTTTTGACTACCCATATTGACTGACATAGATCTACAAATGACAGCCAGGACAAGGGGGATCAAAAATATAAATAACGAATAGAAGTTTCTAAGACCACCAAGCCGTGCGCCCGATGGTTTACCAATGGACAAAAATTACGGACTTCCATACAACCTTTCATTCTTATTTAACCCATGCATGCAGCCATGATTTTGGGCAAAAACTTCCTTAGAAAGGCATAAAAGAAATCCTTGTGAAAGATTCATGCTTTTAGACCCAGCGGAATAGGTGACGCATTGTTTCTCAGTGAATGAAGTAAAGTAGAAATATTAGTTAAGATGAATCTAGTCCACATTTGTTCCATACAAACTTCGGGAGTGTTTTACTCCACTGTATGTTACATCAAAAATTAAACAAGGTATGGTTTTGTCTCATAATTAATATTGTCTGTACGGAAACAGAATACTAAAATAAAAAGCCATTAAAAAGTTATGAGTCAATAAAGATTCGTTTTTCTTGCTAATTTGCGTTTGAGTGTAAAATCTCCAAAACCAAGTCTGTACCGACAAAGTTCAATTAGGTACCGAAAAGTTCAATAAACTTTATGGGTCATTGATTTATGCAGTGGTTTTTTCATAAAACCCGATCTTCGAAGGACTGTTCTTAATTTTTTACGCTCCTGTTTTACTATATAATGATCCTGTATCTCACTCAATAACGTTGTGCGTGTAGACTAGCATCTAACTGCTCATCTCTGTCGGGCATGAAGCCTGGTGAGACAGCGTGCTTCTTAGCCAGGCTCACCAGTGTGTCGTTATGCCTTTTCAAATACAAGATCAAGAGAGGAACCCATATCGTTTGATGACGGTTGACGTTAACCCTTTTAAATAAAAAAATGTACTGGCTGGCTGTTTGTGTATGTGAGTTTAAATGTTTGTAAACGCACCCACAATACAGGAGATTTCCTAGTGTGGGGCAACGTTTAAAAAATATATACATATATATATAAATATTGGATTTTCATTCAGTCACTGAGGCAGAGGTTATTCTGAAAAAAGTACTCGTAAAAATCAAATAAATTAGACATGGCGATGAAAAACATTGAACACTGAATATAGTAAAACATTTTAAAAGAGTAACTAAGGAGTTTTTTGCCCATTCATCTCCTTACGTTAACCTTGGGGCATCTAGAATCAAATATATTTTGTAAACATGACTTTCAAAAGTGCACCATGGCCTATTTGTTATTTTTTTATGAGTCAGACGCATTCATGTGGTTTACATTACGTCCACATTATGTTATTGTCTATGTCAGGTTTAAGTTATGTGTCCAAGGCCCATATTAATAGTGTCTTTTATGAACCGCTCAGATCCGAATTTCAAAAACAAATGACAAAATGTCAACGACTTTAGAATTTACATCTTGTCTACGAAACGAAGTGCATACTTACTGGTTTTCTTATTGAAATAAGACGAATCAACAATTAAATGAGGTACCTCTCAAATGAGAGCTTTTTATCTCAAATATTTAAGAGACGAAATGAGAGTAGGTATACAAAGTAAATAGGGCAAAACCTTCGGTCAAAAACTATAATAAATATATGGACAGAAATAAACCTGAAGCCAGTACTATAAAAGTTATGTGCCGCTTCGATTTCACATAACTTTCCATTTATTGCTGTATGGTCTGGCTACAAATAGTGTCGTAAAAGGGCAATATAATCTATAATTAAATAGTATTAAACAAAGTCGGTGTGCGTTTCTGTTTGTGGGATGCTCCAATCGACTTAACCTATCGCAGGCCACTGCTGGAGCTTTGTCCATCATGGGAGAGCCCCATGCTTCTCCCATGCTGCGCCAAAAGACTCCTCCGCCTTCCGCATCCAGTCGTCACCCTTTATAAGGTCGGTAATGCATCTAGTACTGGGCCTTCAACAAACATGGCCAGCCCATTGCTAAACAACGGATTTTGTTGCAGTTTCATTGACAATCCAACAGCAACCTTATTTTAACCACAATACAGATCACTGTGATTTTGACAGACCTGTCAGCGACAGCATCTCAACACGGCCGAAGCGATCTCAACATTATAAAGAGAATAATGTGTAAAATTAGAAGTAAAATAACTCCGACTTCGTCTAGGTACTGTAGAGGTTGTTCGCCTCACGAGCGACCTCACATACTTGCTGGCAGCCAATATTTAGGCTGTGTCTATGTTCTAATAATCGAGAAGTTTTTATCTTTAGAATGTCAAATTATTCTACTTAGGTTTTTTTTTTAAGTTTCATTCGATGGTCAGGCGCGACGTCCGCATGAGCTAATTCCTTATTAAAGGTGGAGTCCCAACGTTAAAAGACCACCAAGTTTTTCATTCATTAGATAGCTTTACACCCGGTACTTTGGGAACTCAGTAGAGCTCTCACAGTACCTTCATCAGACAGAGAATACCTAACGAACACAGATTATTCACAAAAAAAGCTTTATAAAATCCCGGGTAAAGTATTTGTCATCATTTCGTCACCGACTAGACAGGAAGTCCATATTATTTGGCTAGCGTTGTATTCTGACTAACCAGTCCATTTGGAACTGTGATTTATAATAAGAAAGAATTTCAAACAAAATAATGTAATTGAATTGTCTAACAAAACACTTTATAGACGGGTCCACTCCAACTGTGTGGTTTTCTCCTCAAAATACCATTTCAGACACTCCACATGGTCTTCACATGATCTGACCCAGATTATTATGTCTGGACTTTAAAAGAGACTGTGACCTCTGAGTTTGTATCGGCCTTTCTTCTCAGAGTCAGATAGGCAACACCGGACTCATCTAGTTTCTTAAATACGATATTAACGTGTAAGTGTTTATACAAACCTTACAGAAATATAATCAATTATCATTTAAAAGAAATGCCTGTATTTAAAGCCAAGGAATTTGGTGAATTTTGCCATTCTAAAGCAAGCGTGCTCTATTAAGAACAACCATCAGACGTAAAGTTGGAAGGCCTCCCACAAGGTGGACCGGTGACCTTGTGAGGGTCGCAGGAGTTCGCTGGATGCGGGAAGCACAGAACCGGTCCAAGTGGCGGAGCTTGGGTACGCCTATGTCTAGCAGTGGACGTCTATCGGTTGAAATGATGATGATGATAACATAAACGAGTAAAATAGTGGCGAAACGATTCTAATATTATGCATGTGAAAGTGACTCTTGTCCGTTGCCTTTTCACGCGTCAAAGGCCAAACAGCTTGACCATGTGCTGGGTTAGGACGGATACTTTTAGGATAGTTTTTATCCCAGTAGTACGTTCTCATAAAATGATTTTCGACCATCCAATGGTGCTGATCCATACGTCATGTCCGTGAACGGGAGCCGCTATTAGGGACTGGTCATCTCTTATCTCCCACGGCTAATTTTAATTTCTGAATTGTTATTTTATTTGTTTTAATTACAGACGCCTTCAATTTGCGCATCTTTTTACATCGTTCTCACATTGATTATTTTTTACAACATAATGATGTAACCAACCTTTTGTAACAATATCATGATTTTAAAAGAGTGTCCATGGAGTTTCATGCCCGTTCTTCTCCTTAAGTACCTACGCTTAAGAATGGGCAACAAGCTTCATCTTTCTAACTCACCCACCTTGACAGTTCAAAAGTGCCTGTAATTGGTTTATTTGAAATAAATGCTTTCCCCCTTATTACAGAACAAGGTTTTTCTTTAGGTAAGGTTCTTGGAAAAGGAGCTGTAATTCTATTTCAGTTCTAAGTTCTTATTTCAAAAACAGGCTCGATGGTTTAAACCATACCTAAAGAAAAACCTTGTTTTGTAATAAGGGGGTTTGAGTTTGACCTACACACAGGCGAGGCGCGAACAAAAGCTAGTCCATCATCATCTGCCTAGCCTTTTCTAACTATGTTGTGGTTGGCTTCCAGTCTCCAGTCAACCGGATGCAGCTGAGTACCAGTATTTTAGATAGATCGACTGCCTATTCACCTCCACAACCCAGTTACTAGGTAATACGATGATCCTTGATAAGACTGGTTGTCTGATTTTCGGAGTCTTCAGGACTGTCAAAGATCTGACGAATGATAGCCGGAACAACGGCTAAACGTGTTCTCCAAGGCACGAATAGGTCTTGTTGTGTGGAGTTTCTTGTCGGTTCTTCTCCGTAGGAAGCGACAAATTGGAACCGTGCACCTAGCTTCTGACGTTTCATAAGTGCCCATGCAGGTTTATGTGAAACAAAATATTTTGATTTGATTTGAAAGATAGTCAGTATAGTCACCCATTCATGGCAAGCGTAGTTTAATAGTAGCGTAGTCTGGTTGATTGACCACTCTGCGGCTGTGATCAGCCACAAGCCCCTCAGACAAAAGCTAGACCAATATATAGGTAAAAAAAACAGTGACATGATAATCTTATTATTATCTAAACTAATATTATGAAGAGGAAAGATTTGATTTTTTGTTAGTTTGCATTGAATAGGCTCCGAAACTAATGAACCGATTTGAAAAATTATTTCACTGTTGGAAAGCTACACTATCCCCGCGTGACATAGGTTATATTTTATCCCCGTATTCCCAAGGGAACGGGAACTACGAGGGTGCAACCGAGGAGCGCTGCTAGTAATAAATAAACTTTTGAAAGGAAATATCACAGGAATATTAGTCTCACCCACACGACCATTTTCATTAAGCCGATTATATTAGTTTGATAAATCGATCCGACTAACCGAAAAGTGGGTTAGGTTAGAATGCTAGGGGAATTCCCCTTACATAAGTACTTGTAGAGGTTCTGATAAGATCAATAAATTCAAGTGTATTTTGTAACATATCCGTTGTAGAACTTTATAAAAATATTGATAGTTGCTTGAGCTCAACCTCCCAAATGATCTTTCGTACTTATGAATAATTAGAATATACCTACCTACTCATTACATACCTACGGACTTCAAATGTGATATATTCAATCAATACACCTAGCTTTATCCTAAATATTGTTGGAGTCGGCTTCCAATATATCTACCAGTATTTTTGCATGGGGCGACTGCTTATCCGACACCCACAACCCAGTTACTGTGATCAATATTGATTTCTGATAAAACCTGTACTTCAAGAGTCAACGACCTTGCTTGTCTTTGCATTCTGCGTAAAAAACATAATTTTATGCTATACATTTTTGACACTGGCAATACAGCCAAGAATTGGTATCGCATACTCAGAATCAGAACGTCTTTAGGAAACGAAACGTTTCCTATTTCTGTTACCGTGTTAACCAATAGACAATTAGCCGAGCTATAGGTATCTATAGACACCTATGACAAGACCGATCAAGTGTCAAAGCACTTTTATGGCACTATCAATCCATTAATTACATGACCTACAGATTAGCATAATTGTAAACCCGGCGCTCAGCCAAATTGCCGAATAAAATTAATTGCCTGGGCAACGAATTATTTATAGTTATGTAACGAGGTTTTATTCTAGATTTTAGGCTTATACGTTACTGAAATAATCGGCTTTTTGACAATTTGGATGATTTTCGCCTGGAATTATCATGCACAAATGGTTATAATAAAAAATATACTTACCACATGCGTCGAAACGCACAAATAAATCCTATTTTTTCTGGAATCAACGCTGCACGCACTGTTCACACATTTTCACCGTTCACAACACTAAATATTCTAAATTCAAGAAAACACACGTTCCTTATACAAAATGTACCAATCACGTGGCCTTTCCAGTCGGAGTCGGGATTGGAATTTCGAAATTTGGATTTAAAATCCGATTTTCAAACGTCCGGGCTGCCCGAGCGCCGGACTATTTGAATTTAGAACAGATCGGGAACGCGCATGCGTGCCGGTGCCGCGCTATTTATATTTTCGCTGGGCCAAATACTGGCTAGATATTAAGAGCCCTCCTTGCCGTGTTATACAATATAATGTGAGGTACTTCTATACCTAGCCGGAGCTCAATCAATTTTGGCCAGTTGTCATTATTTTGACTGAGAAACACTTGATCGAACCTGGGAGTTTATGACTTTTTGAATAAAACTAAAATCTTTTACGAATAAGATAAACGTATCTATGCAACGTCTTCATCAATGGATTATTTGAAAAAATAAAGGCCAAACTTAAATATTTCTTCTCGCATGTGTCGAGACCACGTGAAGAGGTCGGACATGACAAATTGTCAAGCTACGAATTTTGTCATGTTTCATTTCATTTCAACGCGGAAAAACTGGGTGTTATTTTCTCATAACATGAGCCAAAAGCTTGTATATTTTCCGAGTCACTGCACAAGTAGATATCGCTTTAGCGACGGCGGCGCACACTGGTCCCAAATTAAAAAAAAGTGGACATTGATAGTAGACCGCTGATATTTTTTTTTATTGTTGATACAATGATAACAGATAAGGCAAAAAAATATTATTGTCCTACTTCAAATACTTTTCTGTAAAAAAAATTTTTCTTTTTTTTTTGTATGGGAGCGATTACATTTTACTCAATTTCTCAAAAACTTTAAGCGATGTCGAGATGGCAATCACATATGTTAGAAAACTAATAATTCTGAGTATTTGGCTCGAAGAAACTTATTGCTTATCTCTGCGTACTTTCGAGATAATAGTGACAGAAAATAACATTTTTTTTTAATGTTAATTGTTTGCTTTTTTTTTATCATAGCCTTACTTTAGCACATAATTATAATGTATGCGTAATGTCAAATAAATAAAAAGAGACTTCTCTGTAAAAGAGGTTATGGGGGCTCACTAATGACTGAAAAGCTATGACCTTTCTGAAGGAGTATTTTCATCAGTTTTAAAAAACAATCAAAATGAAGACAAATAAAGCTGCAAACATAAAGTTGAATATGTTCACAAACGATTCTGAAAAAATATTATGGTGAAAGATTAATATTTGGGTCTATATTCTCTTGAGAAATCTCTATTTCCTCGTTTTCCAACGAAAGCAATTCATTGTTCAAGATCAAAGCACTAGCCTCTGGAAACAACTGTTTATGTAAACGAGCAAACTTTGGTTTGATATGGCTGATGTAAGGATCTGAGCTAATTAGAAAGCTGTGGATAATGTCTAAATTAGTCTGAACTCTACCGATTTTTCTTGTATGTGTCATTCTAACATTCCGGAAATCTTTATTCCTCGCTTCGGAAGCTTCTTCGGAAAGCATGCCTATCGGAATAAAGGAGAAATTTTCACAAATATCAGCACCGTGTATCAACAATTTATGGACACTTGAAGGCATGTAATACCATGGATATAAGTTTACATACAGCATTGCTGTTTCTTTACAATATTCCCTAAACAAGTTGTTATTAATAAGTTGACCAGATGAAATTGTTTGTAAAATGACTGCAAATCTCTTGATTAAAACAGGGTGGATACCCGTTATTTCAGCAGATACTTCATAATTTCCAAAAAACCTTCTTGCCGTGTTACCGTCATTGGTTGTACCAAATCCCTGTTTTACTATGTCAATTAACAAACCAGTTCTTTCCCGGAATTCTTCTTGTGTCAAATTCTTTTTAATTTCTTTTAACAATTTATCTTCTTTTCGTGCAGCCCACTTTTTGAAGTCTAAGTTGTACGAAATGTGTAAAATACATTCCATACATCTTATCCACATATGAAGCGAAGACAGACCATATTTATACATATCTTCTCTGATGAGTCTTTTGGATACAAAGTCCAAGTCACTCATTTTGATAAGTAGGGTATTGCAAATATTACAAACAGCTGCAGAAGAAGTATTGGGAATCACAGTAGAAATTTTCCCATCAATCATAGTCATGTACAAAACATGTTTAATATCAAAATTATCTACAATTGTGGGAACAAGATTACGAATTTCTTCCTCTAAGGATGCACTTTCCTTCTTTATCAATTCATTTGTTTCTTTTGCAAATATAAAGCCAATTGGACGACAATAGTTTGTTGAAGAGGGAGCAGGATTTTGCCACAAGATAGTACCACTCTCTTCTTCCAAACGAAGCGGAACCAAACTAATCATGAAAACTGAAGAATCGTCAATTTTAGTGCGGAGTGTGACTTTTGTTTATAATTACTTTGAGAAGATGACCCGTCAAAACCCCATTTGCTTATTAGTTTTAGCGATTTTTTGTCGGCAGAGTTGTGCTGAATTGTTTTTAATATCCTATTGGTTGTCAAATCTAGAAGCGATTGAAGTCTTATCTTAGCATCAGATTCAGTTACAGTTATGTCTGACTCTGGAGGATAACAAGTTTTTTTAGCTTCCAGGAGCTTTTGATAGGATGGAAGACCATACATTTTCTCTGAAGCAAGAATAGTTCTTAAATTTCGATATTGCCATTTTGACAAATTTGTTGAGGTGTAAAGCGCTAACGTTTTATCATCTGGTAAACACGGTTTGTCAGTCTTTTTAGCGAATCCATCTCACATTTTTCCTTGTTTTGGCTGAGTTCGTTTAATATAGCTGCTAATTTTGTTTTTTTAGACTCTTTTAATTTGGCACATAAAGCATAAACTAATTCCTCCTCTGTGTGATCTAGAAGTGTTAGAGAACGCCTTTTCTTCTGTTTATCAGATATATCAACAAATGGTTTTTTACTTGTACCACAACTTAATTGATGAGTATCCACTTGCGTTTCGAAATTTGGAATTACTTCCTCGGCAACTTTAAAAATGCTGCTTAAATCGATATTTTGACATTTTGGCCAAACTATTTGGGATTGTAACCAGTCTGAATTTTTGTTAAGAAAGGTCTTTTGAGCTCTACTGGCAGCAGACCATCTTTTTGAGATATTACTTGAAAAATTACGACAAAATAATTTAATATTACTCAAATCTTCGGAAGACAATTCAACACCAATACGTTCAATAAGGGCATTAAATAAAAATTCGACATTTTTAAAACCACCTCCTAATTTAAGAACAACGTATAAGTCTAAGTTGGTGACAAATGCGGACATATTATAATTTTAAGGAAAATTGAAAACAAATTAGAATCAAAGATATCAAAGACAAAGTGACTTTGATTTTAACAAAAAAAAAATTACGAAAACAAATTCGACGAAAGAAAGACAAACAAAAATTATTTGATTTTAAAATCCAAAGATTCAAAATACAACAATAACAAAACAAACAAACAACAAGCATTTCTTCAAGTGCACAGAAAAAATAAGGACACGTCTTATCGCAACCACATTTAGTTGTACACTGAGGTGTACGCGCGCGATTCGTGACCGTATTACGTTACGTCATGAGAGGCGGCCATCTTGTTATCCCGGCAAACTCGCGTCGAAGCTCCATTTTGCTGGCCAGCGGACCTATTGCGATATGAGTAAGGCTATGAATAAAAAAAAGGGAAAAATTAACATTAAAAAAAATTGTTATTTTCTGTCACTATTATCTCGAAAGTACGCAGAGATAAGCAATAAGTTTCTTCAAGCCAAATACTCAGAATTATTAGTTTTCTAACATATGTGAATGCCATCTCGACATCGCTTAAGGTTTTTGAGAAATTGAGTAAAATGTAATCACTCCCATACAAAAAAAAAGAAATATTTTTTTTAGAGAAAAGTATTTGAAGTAGGACAATAATATTTTTTTGCCTTATCTGTTATCATTATATCAACAATAAAAAAATATATCAGCGGTCTACTATCAATGTTCACTTTTTTTTAATTTGGGACCAGTGTGCGGCGGCGCGGCGGCAAGTTGGCAAAAGGAGTGTGTAAAGTGTAAGGATTGTTGCAGCGACTTAGCACGAGCACCGATTTGCCGACGGAAGAATAGACATGACTATTAAATAAATGATGTACAATAGGAGAAGATAGCTATGTTTTTCTATTCATTATCACAGTTAGGCATTCTAAACGAATCATGATTTTGTAGATAATCGTATATACTTTGTGGCCGTCGAGTAGAAAGTTTGTTGTCAGTGTGATTTTGACGGTTTGGGAAGAAATATTCTTCTGAAATTTTCTACATTTATGAGGACCTGGACAATGATCGTTAGAACAGAAGACAAAATGACAGATTGTGGAAGGATATCTACGGTGCGAAAACAAAATGTAGGAACGAAATGTCACTTTGTATTGAAAAAGCACTGTCTATTCTTCGTAAAAATACAAAGCGTCATGCTAACCCCTCAGGTGGCGGTTTGTAATTTCTGCCTTATACCTGCTGGCGTCTGTACTTTCAGTTTACTGTGAAATGTTTTCAAAGAAGGCCACTCAATTAGGAGGTCGGCTGTGCAGACTTAAATAAAACAAAAATACATAGAGAATTGAAATAAATATTTAATTATATAACAACAGCCGATTATGAAAGACGTAGTACAAGTAAAATATCCGATACTTATTTACAATTTACATATATTTCTGCACGTTTTAAAATTATTTAGGCACGGCGTACCTACCTGTAAAAAAAAACAAAGAATTGAAATAAATATGTAATTATAACAACAGCCGATTATGAAAGACGCATTACAAGTAGAATATCCGATGCATATTTACAATTTACATACATTTTTACACGTTTTAAAAATTATTCAGGCACGGTGTACTACCTACAAACAAATTATGCATTTAAGGCGAAAACGTCAGCGTAGCCCGCAAAATTCTTTTTTTTTATGATTTTTCAATTTTCAGAGGTTGTATTACGATCTAAATATGATTCGCGGACGTAACAAATACTTGAACAATAATAATCTTAAAAACCTTTAATACATCTCTCTTAAGTAGGTATATATTATCCTATTGAAGGACTATTTCATGAAATCGTGACAAGGCCAATTTAACTTTTGGGAGTTGTATAGCTGATACTAATCTTGTATTTAATATTTAATAAATAAATATAAAATGAAGCTATAACTTTGTAGGAGGAGTATAAAATTTGGCACAGTTAAAGTTGAAGAAGGAGTGCAGAAAACTAATCTTTTCATGTAGCGGCACTACGGAAAAATACTTTGCAACAAAAAAGCTTGAAACACACAAAGTGATGTGGCGCCATCTACAATGCCACATGGAAACTACGCAAGGAAATCCTACATCGCGCAGTCAGAGTTTACCACGAAACTCGCATATATACAACATCCCGACATCACACTCGTCTGGTCGGAGGATCCTCCTTTACCAATAGAGGATGAGTAAACTTTAAACTGGTGACCCCGACGTGATATGAACACGCAACCTTCTGAATTCATCATTCTCCTGGCCCTTATCCCAATTTATTTGGAGTCGACGCAACATGTCTTTTTCTTCCACACATCTCTATTAGTCGTCATCTTTGTAGTTCCACAGGAGCCGGGTGCTGCCCCTGCGCGACGCCTGTGTGATTCGCTCATCATTGTTACTTTGGGTTTTGCCAAAGTTTAACAGTCGGCCGCCAGCCTGACACCAACCCTCCTTGGGAATGCTATTGTTGGTGGTTTAACCACCACCGAGCGGTAGACCCAAGGTGCTACAATGGTTTTCACTAGGCCCGTAGTTCCCTTAGTCACCTCCTACGACACCCACGGGATGAAATGGGGTGGTCATATTCTTCAAGTCCTGTTAGGCCATATTTGTTACGAACGCGAATCATATTTTAATAAATATATAACCTCACACTCACCTGGAAATTGCAAAAACGTAAGAAAATTTGAATTTCACGGACTTCGTTAGCGCATCCTTTTATTTCAAACACTTGACTTCAGTGATGTATGTATAAAATTTTGGTGATGAATAATTGGATGAAATTTTTGTGCTTTACACACTAAGCCCACGTTCCTATGGACGCAATAAAATCACGGAGGGATTTTTCTGCGTACTGGATCTTCATCGCTCTGCTTAGCGCAGTGTTGAACATCGAATAGTTACATACTGTTAGATTTTCAACGCGCTGAGATGCACTCTGTTGGGTTCTTAATACTCGGTTCAACACCGAGAGTAGAAAATCCAGTTCGAGAAAAAATGCCGCCGCGATCCCATTACGTCCGTGTGAAAGTCGACTATAAAGGTAAAGGGAACCATATTGGTTTGTCCAATCAAAGTAGAAAATACATCACTGAAGTTAAGGCTTAGCCAATTCCAGGTAACAGATGGGTTAGAATAACCATGTTAAAGTGCTACAAGGATCTTTTGACACCTGCGGTACTATTCTGTACAAAATTTCACCGTGAACATAGAGGTGAAGTGAGTTTCAAGTGAGTTGTCAGTCCAACCCCTAGGGGTTGACACCTCACTCCAAGCTCACTTTACTTTTAAGTTTAGCGGTGAAATTATTAGAGAATATGACATTGACAAGTGTTATTGCTTATTGTACACTTTTGTAACATTTTTTTTTACGAGTAACGCCCCTTTGTCCCAGAAATTATGTTGAAAAAACAAGATGGCGGCGTATGTTCCAAAATGGCTACGTGTCAAAAGATCCTTGTACCTTTGTAGAACTACATAAAGGAATTCACAGCAATCCTGTAAGTACAGTACTCTGGCGTAAATAAAACATATCGAATTTTAGAAAGAGACACATATATGAGTGAGAGAGACGACGCTATTCAAGGCTGGGCATTTTCTGAAACCCATAATCAGCTATGTTCCCACTGCTGGAACACATGCCTCCTCTTCCTGTGAGAGGGAGTGAGCTATAATGCAACACCTGGCCCATTGCGGGTTGGTGGATGTCGCATATCTTCGAGTTTTTGTGGTCTAGGACATACCGGTTTTCTCACGATGTTTTCCTTCACCGTTTTTAGAGCAGTGGTGATGAAAAATTTACACTTTAACCTTTGAACCGTCAGAACAAAAACACACGCGCGTGCCCTCCACAGCAAGCCATTATTTCTCACCGCAAATACCTACAAAAAGAATAGGGATTCCAAAACTTTATCGATGACCAATATTATTATAACATTTTTGTCTGTGTTTTCGAATAAACGCTACTCATTTGATTGAGAATTTATTTAACCTTGCACTAATTCGTACTATAGTAATCTTACACGGCATTTACAGAGTTTATCAATGTTAAAGCAGACATTAGGAGAAACAAAATATAATCGAATTACGTTATTCTCGATCTGCTATCTTGATATTGTGAAAATTGCGTGGGCGGCCAGCCATTGTATGATTTCCTCGCATCAGATTTAGGGATGTGGGTAGCAGTACAGAATGTCGCTTATCGATTCTATCCAATATCAGGTTTCGTGAAAATCCGATATTTATAATAAAAATCCATATATCCGATATTTGATATATAACGGAATTCATCTAGCAACACTTTGTAGTATGATATTATTTTGCAATAAATAAAACAACTATTTGATTTTTTTAGTCTTTAACTTCTAGTGAGGTTTTATAAGACTGAAACTTAAAATTGGTTTATCCAGATACCAAATGATATAAAAGTAATTTAATCAAATTGATTTGAAGATAAGATTCACTTTAATTTTAGTAAGGGTTTATCGATATTATCAATCATACGTCACGTCACTAGCAGTCACATATAGAAGACTTTGGCGTGTGAGAACACTACTTTTTAAACGTTTAATTACTCCTTTTTTGTTTTCAAATTTCTCAATATCCATGGTATAATTTAATTCGTTTCAAACAATTAAAGACGGACACGAGCTTAAATATTTATGGTATACAAATAAAAACACATAAAAGTAATGATTTAATTGTTTATTTCGTGTTATTCTGCACCGCATTATTTGTCACGTATTTGTTTGTGTCGTTGGCACGCGCTTGCTTATCACCTTTATGTGACAATGGCGTTCAAAGTTTAAGTGCCTGATTGGGTTGCACCACTGCTCCTATTTCTCATTCTAAAACTCGATTTATTTGCAATATTTACTTTCGAGTTCTATACTAAGTCTTTTTAAATTTTGTATTTCTGGCAACACGTAATGTTCTCTTCAATAAATCTAAGCGCAATTCGATTAATTTGATTTATCATTATTGACGATGAACACAAAATTATCTCTCTTAGTATTAACTTATTGCATCGTACATACTCATGACGTTTTAGATTTTAGAGCCTCATTCACTCTAGCACCGATATCGATAAGTTATCGATGATACATCGAATGGAAATTCGAACACAGTTGTATGGATAGCTGATCATCACTACAACGATATTTAGAGCCATGTTCAGTTCAATAATAATAATATTTTAAAATACTTTGTACAACTATTTCTTTGTAAATGTTCAGTAACAAAATAGTGAACTATTGATAATCTTTATAGTTGAATCTATCGTCAATTTTAGCCAGGTTTTAATCACGACGAAAAATTCGGAAACTTTTCGAGCTCAAGATGTTACTAAGTAGTTATGTATATTTCACCGAAAAACCAAAAATGTAGTGTCTAAACTAGAAATACCCAGTACCAAACTCAGTACTTTGCCAATGAGATAAACGACGAATTAAGGCAAGAAAGAAAAAAAAAAAAGGTAAGATATGCAACAACATTACAAATTAACCTAAATCCCAGTTATCGATATTTCAATGTAACATCTCTATATCTGGTCGTAGTATAAACCAGGCTTTATACAAAAAATGTTTCCGAAAAAAATCACTCAATAATTTAATTATTTTATATAACTTCAACAGTCTAACCAACAATACATGGGATAATAACAAACTATACGAAGTTTTTTGATTGATAAATTTCATTATAACAATCACATAAAAAACCTACTTATTTACAAGGTAGCCATTGGTCGAAATCGATGCTTTATATTTTCTATTCATTATTTTATCAATTACAAACTTTAGAGAGGGAAAATCGAGTACTTATCACATTTTTTAAAACACGACAAATGAAAAATAAATAAAAAATAAACAATGTTATGAACAAAAGTCACATTTTTCAAACTTGGAACGAAGCATGAATGCGACTTTTTCAATTACCTATCAATCCCATCGAGTATTTTTTTGTGAACAAGATGAATTCTGGTAATAAAGAAATTCGCAATTTTACCCAATGGCTACGCGAATGCCACTATTTCGCTTCATCATCTTGTCTGACAGTTTGTCCCGTATCTAGTATAGCTTCGGCACTAGGTATGACTATAACGTCAACAATCTCAGCACATTCCGCATCACAGACATTTTCACCTTCCGTACTACCTTTTTTCTCTAAATAATCCACTATATCGATTTCCTCAACACCCTTAGTCGAATTCGACTCTAAATGCTTAGCAATATCTAAACCTTCATGAATTTTATCCGCAGAACAAAAGTCTGTTATTTCCGAACATATTTTTTTGACGTTTTCATCCAATAGTGTTGTGATTAAGTCGTCTTGATTGTTAGTCGATATTCTGACTAGCGTCTGTGTCAAGTCGATAGTCGATTCGCCGCCTAAAGTGAATACGACTTTCGATTGATTTTCTTCGTTTTCGTTCAGTCTGAGTATTTCTGAGTCAGAATTGTGAGACTTCAGACTCTGTGGTAAGTCTGAAATGTCGACTTGCGTCAGTTTCCTGTTGTAGATGTTTGGCTCGCTGCCCATTATTGAAGTAGTTGAGTCTTCTAATGTTGGCAGCTCCTGGAGGGTAATTTTTATTAGTATGTTGGCCAATGTGGAGCTACATTACAACTATACAAGGATCTTCTGGCACGTGGCAAAGATTGGAACTAACGCCGCCATCTTGTTTTTTTATACTGTGGCGGTATCTACAACGCTACATGCGAACTACACATCAAAGTGACGTCACACAAAATCCTGCTTTGCGCAAGCAGAGTTTAGCAAGATAGGGGTGACGCAATAACCGTTTGGACCGTCCTTACAATTTCACAGTCCAGTCCCTTTGCCATTCAAGTGGCAAAAGGTCCTTGTATCTCTGTATGTTATTGTGGGTCTATGGCACATTTATATTTGTCAAAGTCGTTTGAGTATATTGCGTTGGGCCGTTCATCCTTCCGGATTATGCACTGGCAAATGTAAATGAATTTTCATACTACTTACTTCCTATCAACTTTCTATTAATGACAAATTTGAATGAATAGTCGAGACAGAACCTCTGTCACAACTGTTTCATTGCACAAATTAATCAATCATAGTCCACTGCCGGACGAATGATGGCCTCATTCAGGTCATCTATCTATAGTACCGGTACCGTGTGGTGTCGGACGTAAAGAATAGCATCATCCCCTCTCTTCTCGTGGGTGTCGTAGGAGGCGACTAAGGGACTTACTAGAGAATGGGCAGCAGCGTTCTCTATGCATTTTACCACCATACTGCGATCGCCAACCCGCCTGCCAAGCGTGGCGATTATGGCAATCGCCCCCCAAACTGGGGGAGGCCTACGTCCAGCAGAAATGATGATGATGATCTATACTGGAGTTATAATCTTAATAATGGAGAATATAATCGGGTTATAATCTAGCCAGACTATGCTGCTGTGTCTACAAAACTACTATCTACATTTCGAACTACAAAAAAAAAAAAAAAAAATTACTTACTGAAAATAAAAGGAAGCCGAACTCAAAAAAGTAATTGAAAAAAACATTACGTCACAAAATTTCGGGGCGCATCAAACAAAACAAACATAACATAAAAATAATTTTGAACATATTGACCAGCCTATATATTTGATGAACACATTTCCTCAAAAAAAAAAAAAAAAAAACCGTAACATGATGTACCTATTTAAAGAATTATAGTCATACAAATAATTTAAACAACCCTCTCCCCCTTATTACAGAACAAGGTTTTTCTTTAGGTATGGTTTAAACCACCGAGCCTGTTTTTGAAATAAGAACCTTACTGAAATCGAAACACAGCTCCTTTTATAAAACTGACAAGTTAGTCCAGTGCTAAATTATCAGTTTTGGAAAAGGAGCTGTAATTCTATTTCAGTTCTAAGTTCTTATTTCAAAAACATGCTCGGTGGTTTAAACCATACCTAAAGAAAAACCTTGTTTTGTAATAAGGGGGTCTAAGTTCATCTAATTCCATTGAATGACTATTTGATGAAAAAGTAATGTGATGTAGTTTGGCGAGACAAGTTCAACTTCAAATTCTCCTTTCAGAAACCGTATAACAGCTAATCCTTATTAATTCCCTACTAATGTCATAAATGTGAAAGTTTCGCTTTCACGCCTAAACCGCTGAACCGATCGTCATGAAATTTGGCTGATATATAGCCTGGGATATGGAGAAGGTCATAGGTTACTTTTTACGCGATAGCCGACATCCACGCGAGCGGAGCCGAGTGCAAAAGCTAGTAATATATAATCATATACATGCAACAGTTCTGGTTTAAATGTACCTGATCATCATGATAACTGCCGACGCTTCGAGAGTGCCTGTGGCGCTTGTTCATCATGGCTGATTGTGGAGACTGCCCGTCTACGGCGTCCTGGGAAAACACATTGATTTAAAAAAGCGTTTTAGATACGAATACACACATTAGTTAACTGATAGAGAATGCCTAAGGCATTAAAACTGCCTTTGTAGATATTTTTGTGTTCGAAAAGTTTAAATAAATAAATCATCATTTCAGCCGATAGACGTCCACTGCTGGACATAGGCCTCCCCCAAAAAATAGGGGGTTTGCCATAATCGCCACGCTTGGCAGGCGGGTTGGCGATCGCAGTATGGTGGTAAAATGCATAGAGAACGCTGCTGCCCATTCTCTAGTAAGTCCCTTAGTCGCCTTCTACGACACCCACGAGAAGAGATGGGATGGTGCTGTAAAGGACAGCGACACGACACGGGACTAAATACATAAATACATACTTAAATATGTCATCGGTCAGTTCCTGAGCAATCAGGGCGTTCAGCAGAGTTTTTAATTTCTGAATGGGCTTTTTCTTAACTTCGATCACGCCTGATGGAAAGCGATTGATGAGGTCTATAGCGGAACGAGCGTACCCAGAAGATGCCTGGTCACTCTTGTTTTGAAGGTAGACAGTCGGGTTCAATGTGGAAAGGAAACCAGACGCTGGCAGAGAGTTCCACACTTTCAATCCACAGATTGATCGCTTGCGACTATACGAGTGTATGTGTAAATGATAAATGATTTTATTTCTGTAAAGTAAGTTTGTACAAACGTCAATGATATTTTTTCAAACTAGATGAGAACTACTCTGAGAAGGTCGAAACAAACTCAGAAGTCACAGTTTCGTCTAAAGTCCAGTCATAATCTCGGTCAAATCATATGAAGACCATGTAGATTGGTGTCTGAAATGGTCTTTTGAGGAAAGGACCACACAGATTAAGTGGACCCGTCCAGTCAGTGCACGCATTTGTCACAAATCGTGCAGCTCAACTCAGAAATTTAGGAACTTAACTATTGTCGTAGTAGTGTTTTGAGTGCTACATACCTTAAACCTGTTGAACTGCCTGTACTTGCATCTCTCCGAAGCGACGAGACTTCTCAGCGACTGCGTTCGAGGACACTGACTATCCACCAACCATCTGTACGTGCCATACAACTTTGTAGTGTCCGACCTTAAACATAAGGTGCAGTTTAATATGTCACCATTTTTATTAATAAATCTAGTTTGAGAGAAAATCGTTTTTAAGCGGAAGACAAAATGTTTAACTTAGCTTGATAATTGAAGGTTTTTTTTTTAATGTGAAGTACGGTAATAAACTTACGTATTAGCAGGCGTAGTAAGCAGCCTCTGTAGATTGGCCAATGTTGGCCGTATGTCTGACAAAGGTAGGCCACGACCGACCACAAGTTGGCCGATACACTTGTTGAGCAGAAATAAGGCGTAGCGGAATAATGTGGTGTCTCCGCCTCGAGGGAATAGCGGGATGCTGAAATTGATATGAGATTTTTTAATAAAATATTAAATACTCCGCCTATAATGTTTTCTGCTGGGACACAGGCACTCTCTTTTCGAGGAGGGAGGAGGGAATGGGCTTATAATCTACCAAGCAGGCCCAGTGGTAATTATCACATGTCTTTGAATTTTTGGTTCTAGGACATGCCGGTTTCCGACATTGGTTTTCTTTACCATTTTTGGGACAAGGGGTGATGAAATTACTGATACAAAGTGTAGCGCCTGCCTGAGTTCTGAGGGTGTAATCTCTATACCCGAATATCTGTAGTTTCGGCCTAAGTTACGGGCGTTTTTACTTCGTAACACTTAAGGACATATGATCAATTCGGGGCCCGAACTAAGAACGAATTAAAACACGAGTGGTTATTTTTTATGATTTGTCCGAAAAAAAAAAAAAAGATACTTGTTTTGACGGATCATCAAATTGACAGACTTGGACAGAAGACCCTCTGGGTTCTAACCCACCACCTACAACTCGTAAGGTCTTTTACAATTTGACCAACACATTATCCATTATTAATATATTTAAAAATTAAATCACAGGCAGAAAGGCAGAGCTCAAAATTGAAACCTCAGACGGACCCCTAGCGATAAAAACTTGCAATAAAAATTAAAAAAAACAAAGAATCCACTCACTTCGGATCCGGCAAATCCGGGGTGACGTCCAAGATCTTGCTGGCGGATCCCAACAACGTGATCTTGTACCGCAGCGGCTGGTTGAGCAGCGCGGCGGCCAGGCACGTGGCCTGCGCCGCGCTGCCCGCCGCCACGGCCTCGCCCAGCGGGCTGGCGCCGCGCGGGCTGTCGTCGCCGCACACGGCCAGCGGCACGCCGCATATCGTCCAGGTCGACAGGTCCTTCTGCAGGTTTTTTTTTAAATTGAACACGACAAGCTAAAGGTATAGAAAAGAAACACCGAATGTCCAGAATTCAAGTGACTTAAAAAGGAATTGTGAAAAAAAAAACGATTGGACAAAAAATTTGGAAGACACGACATTTATGGGTCACAGAAATTCGAAACAAAATGGCTGTGTTCTGACTCTCTCTGTCTGCAGAGCGGCACACCAGTCATCCTTTTAGTGTTAAATTTTTTCATTCAAACGTATAATTTTTTAGGGTTCTGTACCCTAAAAAATTATAATGTTTCTTTGCTTTTTAAGTCGACACAACATTTTCGGTTATAACCACAAAAATTACTTTGTTTTTCATGCTTAATTTATTCGGAAAATGATATGAGATACAAAATTACTTTTGCGTTTCATAAAATCAATACTGTGCACGACTAAATCGCTGCCCTAGTTCAACAGTAAGATATCTTAAAAAAAAACAAAATTGAGATAAGTTTTGTTTCATGTGAAAAATTTGCTCTTCTGTCTGGTTCAAAAATCGGATATTTGTAAAACGCAACCAAAGTGCCTAAATTTCAATGTCTCACTGAGACATTTAAGCATGTTTTTACCGACGTTTAGTTCAATATTCTGACATCTTAAGATATTTATAAAGTCAGGAAGATTTTTACTTTTCTTTTATTTCTACACTGAGACTTCTTCAAATGTCCTTAAATGGAATTATAAAAATACATTTCAATTAACAACGAATGAATTAATGACACTAAAATCATAAAAGTATGAATAACTCAAAACATACTTTGTACAACATATCTTACTGTTGAACTAGGGCAGCGAAATAATCATCCCATCTACAGAATCGTTCAGTGTTAGTAGACACACGCACTTGGTCAATTTTTATAAGTAAACTTTCAAAATTGAATCTTATGGACTCCAGCTAAGGTCAATTTAACCTCGCATTATCATAAGATTATAATCACCTGCTCAATATAGAATATATGGTGCAACTGTTTGAGCAGTTCGGTCCTCTGGGCGCACAAGGCGTGGTGTGACGACGCCGCTAGCTCACGAATCGCTGCGCAGGATTGTCGCGTCTCTTTCACGATCTCGTTTCGTCGCGAGAGTGAGTGATAGTTCTGCATTAGCTCCGTCCCTGAAAATGTACTTTGATTTAACTTCAGAATCATAGAAAGAGAATCCAACTCAATTGTCTTGTAGGAAAAAGTTCAAATTCCATTGTAGCAAAAATTTGGTAAGAATCTTTTTATAACAAATAATCACTCAAAAATCAACTTAGGCTCCACTACGCTAAGGTAGATACTTGAGTGGCTAACTGGCAATAGAATATAATTATCGAAAATTATGAATCCCAGTAAAGCTTGAAATGTAGGCAGGCGTTCATGTTTCTTTGTGCAATCAATTAAATAGGTCAATTTTAGGAACAGATGTAATTATTTGAATACAAGTTTGCTTTTTGTCAAAACGCGCAAAGCGGATGTATTATTAAATACGTAATGAGGCTGTCAAAGTTTGCCAACCCCTATTTTTGTTCATAAACGTAACTAAAACACTTGTTTACTCAGAAGCTGGTAAGAGCGGTAGACTGTACTGAAGAACCCAGACGGTACTGTTCTTTTGTAGAGTGGCAGTCATACAAACATACAAAGCTTTTCAAATCAAAGCTAGATAAAAAAAAAAATACAAAAAAAAATACAACCGACTTCCGGAAAAAAACTACAAAGTGAAAAATAACTTTAATTTCGGAAGTCGGTGACTTTGGATTTGTATTTTAATTTTTTGTCACCGCCTTCCGAAATTAAAGTTTTTTTGCACTTTATAGTGTTTTTCCGGAAGTCGGTGGTATTTTTTTGAAAAAGTTTTTATTTTTCTGTTTTTGTTATTTCATCATCCTTGGGGTCAAAACAACGCATATTTATGCGATAGCAGCAATCCCGGTTGATTTGCTGTCATTATTTGAAGAGTTCCGTTGTCTGTCTCCGAAACGCATCATCAGATCATATGAAATTTAAATGGGACCATTTCGGAATAAACCCCTTTCGAAAAAAAAAAGAATTTTGTTACGCGGTCTATAAATGATGGAGTTACGTATGCCCGAACATACTTACATAAAAAATAAAAAAAACATAGAAACATGTCGAATTGATAACCTCCTTCTTTTTGAAGTCGGTTAAAAAAAAATTAAAAATTGTTCTCTCAGGTTTTCGTAATTTCCGTGGGCTTTTCCAATATAATAATATTGTTTGCGGTTTTTGACCCATTACTGCACTATCTTGTCGGATCACTGTAAATGACTGATAAAAGCGATGCAAGATGACATATCTTTGTGTGCAAACTCCATGATGATTTTACTACTATACCTTAAATACCAGTTGTGAATAAAGTACAATAAACGTGAATTAATTGAACCAAGTACCTCATATCACAGCAGAGCATATTTAAATATGGACCATAGGTTGGACAGCTTAAGGTTCATTTTTCAATACTCAATGGTGAGTCATGGGGTTGGTGTAAATAATGTACTATAAAATGCAGACGTATCACAAATGAAACCCATCCATTACACAATACCCCAAAACACCTTAAAACAAAAAAAAATATCCTTACACTCACCAACATCCTGGTTCTCTTCGAACAGTTTGGCATGCCTCTCTTTCAGTTTCCTTATGTTCGTCAACTTGCTATCTCTTTCATCTGACAGTATGATGCGTTTGAACCTTAGTATCTCCAGCTGTTTCGTCAGCCTTACATGTTCCGCCCTTTGGAAAGGTGACGGTTTTGCCTGAAATATTGAAGAACATTATTATTAGTAACTGAAATGTTAATACGACATTTCAGTTTTGTCTCTGGGATGGATACACAGTTGCGATGTTTGGTATTGCACGTAGATAGAGTATAGCAAATATTTACTAATAAGAATAATGATACAAGGACACACTTAGTAAGAGTAAACGAGATAGAAATATATTATTTTTCGCCTCTGTAAACTTTTGGTCTGACCCCAGTTATTAGCTATAGGCTGGGTCCCAAAAACGCGGCTGAGACGGTACGTTTTCTTTGGAAAATATTATCTGACTACATTGGATGGTACCAGACAGGGGGCTTGGGGTAAAGCCACAGGGGTCAATCGATAAGGTTAAGCTACGCTTACCGCCGTTGGTTTGTGGATTTACATATTAACATATTACATATCAAGACCCCTCCGTACCTCGGAAACGGATATAAGGGCAGTGTTTTGACTACCAATAGAAAATATCGTTTTATACCAACCTTAAAAGATAAGAGATCATTCAATTTCAGAGTCAACCTCGGTCCATTGGACACGATTGGCCTATCCTCCTTAATCCTTCCATTCTTAACGCTCAGATCACTTTGTGACGAAGACTTATCCTTACTTAAACTATCACCATCATCAGGAGAAAACAGGTTCCTTTGAGATCTACTCTTGAACTTCAGTCTGACGTCACAGGCATCATCCGGTGAAGGCCAGTCATCGTTCGTCAACGCAGACTTCTTGTATATCCTCTCCTTTATATCCTGGACGGCCTCCTGTCTCTTCTTGATTGAATATTGCAGTAAATGCAACTTTTGTAACTTCGTTGCATTGTAACTCGGCCTTATTTCTGACTTCAAGAAGTTCAGAGCCATATACCTGTATTTCGGAACTCCGTCAGCTTCGTTTCTCAAGTCATAACTCTCGGCTGTTTCACTTAGGTCTATGTTACAAGTTAAATCTTCTTTCGACGCGTTTTTACACACATTATCACAGTTTACACTCGAAGTGTATTCCTTTACGTCTAAATTCTCCGGCGAATGTTCGTATATATGGTTCGCCGTGTTAGGGTCGCCTTTGCCAGCGGAACCCTCTTCTCTTCGTCTATAATAATCTCTTTGACTTTGGCTAATGTTTAAGCTAGCAGACGTCCTCAAAGTCGGAAAATTCTGCTGAAATCCTCTTTCTACAGGACTGTGACTCTTCGAATACTCTTTATCAGACTTTTTCGTGTACTTACTAGGAGAAATGGACCTCGATTCTTTGCCTAACTTATGATTCAATATATGTTTAGCTTCTAATTGGATTTTAGATAGATTGGTCCTTTCAGAGGAGTCTGAAGATATAGAACCGTGTTCTATTTCGTATTCTGGGGGTATGATATCAAGCTTGAGACTTTTGTATGAGCAGAAGTATCCACCATGCATTTGTAAGACTAAAGTGTTGCTTTTGAAGCAGTCTGACGTAAAATTCGAAGCGAGATTCGCTCCTATGTACCTCAAGCCACTAAAGTAGACTCCCCAAGTTTGTATGACAGTATCCTGTGGTAGTTTATTGTTGTCGTCATTCGGATGTAGTATATGACACCAGATTCGAATGACGACGTTGCTTGACGACATGCGTTGCGTCGAATCTGCAATAAACAACGGCGATGATTCAGAGTATGACGCAATTGGATTTCCTAACAGTTGGGAGATGATAACACGAGTATAAACAGTATCTTTGTTGTGCCAATTTTAGTGATAAATGATAAAAAAAAACGTTATGCTTTTATCTGAAAGTATTTTGAGAAGCGAGATAATATTAAAAATTGTCTTATATGAGTCAATTTCTATACAGTCAATGGTGAAAAGAAGTTATGTGCATTATATTCAGATGTCGATTTCATTAATCGATGAAGTCCCACAAGATCAAAAAAAAAAAAAATCCTTAACACTCCACTACTGTAGGCACGTAACTACTTTTCTAAGGATGCATCCGATACCGATACCAATGCCGATTTATAATTTCGCGCTTTAAAAATGTAATGTAGGCGCGCGTGTTGTCTCGTCTATTTCGTTGCAAACGAGGCACGAACTAACTATGCTAAATATACCAATAAGTTATCTCAACCTGTCTATAGTTTTAAACGGTTTTATTTACCTAGTTTGTCCTGTTATTTGTTCTTTTTATATTAATTTAATATTAATTTTAAAAATAACCCATATATTTAACCTTATGTGTCGCCGGGGTCCCATATGTGTCGCCGAGCGTAAAAGAATAGCACCATCCCATTTCTTCCAGTGGGTGTCGTAGAAGGCGACTAAGGGACTTACTAGAGAATGGGCAGCAGCGTTCTCTATGCATTTTACCACCATACTGCGATCGCCAACCCGCCTGCCAAGCGTGGCGATTATGGCAAAACCCCCCCATGACTGGGGGAGGCCTACGAGTATGTCCAGCAGTGGACGTCTTTCGGCTGAAATGATGATATTTAACCTTCATTTTTGAATAGGATAAGCGTATTGGTATCGGTATCGCCGATATTTTTATAAGAGCATCAGTATCGGTATCGTATCGGCAAAAAGGTGTATCGAGGCATCCCTACTTTTAACATTGTGACGCACAGCTTCCTGCTTACACTTTGCTTTGTGCCAAGTTCATTACAAATTAATAAAATAATTTGTAATGAACTTGCAGTACACTTACAAATTAATATAATAATCTTTATTTTCGGAACTGGGTTCATAGCCCGCATAGGTCACATTATAAATATTCTGTTCAGACGACCTAATTCAATTGAGCTCATTTGTGTTAATTAAAAACTACAAAACATAGGTAGGTAATCGTACAAATTCCACTAACCTACTATTATACAATATTATAAATGTGAAAGTATGTGTGCTTGGATTTGTTACTCAACCACGCAAAAACGGTTGAACGAATTTGGATGAAATTTGGCACACAAATAAAAATAAAAATTAATGAAAATATTTTCTTTCACATAAACCTGCATGGGCACTTAGTGAACGTCAGAAGCTAGGTGCACGGTTTCAATTTGTCGCTTCCTATGAGAAGAGCCAGCAAGAAAATCCACGGTTACTCTTTTAATATATACAGTTATATATATTTATTATGTATAATATATATATGTCTGGAGGTCTAAAGGTATATACAGTGAAACCTGGTTAAGTGGGACCTGGATAAGTGAGAAACCTCTATTATTGAGAACTTCAATGAGGTCCCGGCACTTTTTCATCGAATTACCTCTGTTAATGGGACTTTTCGAACTTGGTTAAATGAGATTTGATTTCTAGGATTTTTTCGATGTTTACCTCTATAATTGGGACTCTGGAGCTCAATTCCCTTTATAAGTGAGACAATTTATCAGGTTGGGACAGGTTACGACACGATTGTTTACAAACATTTGAATTTCTTTCGCAAAATTTTCACCTTTATAAATGGAATAACGGTACATTTCGACCTCTATAAGCGGGCCCTCTGTAAATGAGACAACTAAATTTTAAACCTGTCTAATTGGAAAACTGGATAAATGAAAACCTCTTTAAAAGGTACACTCAAACTCAAACTCAAAACATTTATTTCAATTAGACCTTTCACAGGCACTTTTGAATTGTCAAACAAAAATAGAAGTTGAAGCTAGGTGCCCATTCCAAAAACGTAGATCTCTCTGAAGAAGAACGGGCAAGAAACTCCAAGGACACTCTTTTAAATCGTGGGTATTACAAAATTTTGGGAACATTATTCTTGGTGCTTCTATATGTGAGAACAATGTAAAAAAATATAATTAAATTTTTTTTAAAAAAAATTGATTCAAAATAAGCCATGGCAGATAAGAGATGACCAGTCTCAACCGACGGCGCCCTTTCACGAACTTGACGCATGGATACAAAATCCTTGGTCCCTTGAGATCCCAATTAACCAGCACCCTAATTGCGTAACTCACGATTGATCATAATTGGTTTCGTCTTCACATTTAAACAATATTCATTGCGTTATTTATGTTGTCGAACAGACACATTTTTCGAACATATGAAGCAATGGTTTAACAATCCGTTTCAAAACGATACAGATTATGATGAATCGGGAGTTACGCAATTAGGGTGCAGGTTTCACTGTATATAGTTTATTACCTTAGCATTAACACATGAGGTACTTTTAATACCGATAGTAAGTTCCCGTGGGAAACTAGCTTTTGCCTGCGGCTTCGCTCGTCTGGAGTTCTAAAGTTATTTAGAACTCCAGACGAGCGAAGCCGCAGGCAAAAGCTAGTTCTGTTTATAAATTAAACGACATTCCGTGGGAATTGTCTATGTGAACAAAACAGATTGTAAACATCACAAAAACCTAGATGAAGAAATCAACGGCTATGAAGTTTGGCAAATGTATTAAAACAGACCCTTTATACTTTGTATTCTCTTTAGCAGAAGCCAGATACAATTTTTGTTAGGCAGCATAACAACTTCCCAAGTTTACACATAATAATACATCAGGACAGAGAATAGATCAGCACGCATGCTCAAGACGGATTGGCCATTTCAGACTTACATTACTTGAAGTCCTCAATACCTCATGCATGATGTATTCTTTCACCGATGTCAGTAATGTCCAAGAAAAAGTCAGACAGGACAGGTACTGCTCATTGATATACAAAAAACTCAAGATACACAATCGGCGTCTCAAAAACGTCCGCAATGTGTGCTGGTGTCAATACTATAGTCAGTCATCTTTCAGTCAGTCTTTTTGGTCATTGCTTTGTAAAAACTAAATTAAGTCATGCGTGTAAGGTTGAATTTGCAACAAAAAAAAAATGTGTGTACAATTGGGGACAGTTTTTAGTGTTACTATTTTTCGAGACCGTGCATCTTTGGTTTTTTGTATATCAATGGTACTCTGCCAGGGGCGCGGGTCGTTCGAAAGTGATACTGTGGCCCCTGGCACACAGGCAACTGAAGGAACACTGTTGGGTTTTATTCAGTAAAAGTCTGACACGCCCTAGCTCCGTCCAGAGCGGGAAGTTATTTGAAGTTTTCCCATCGTAAAAAAAGGGTACTGCTAAAATTGTACCTCACAAAATATACATTTTATATTTTGGCATATTATTTTACTTCCCTTCAGTCAACCAAGCTTTATCCTATCACAAAATCGGCTTCAAACTATTCTAATCAAACGCATTTTTACGCAAATAGGTCGTTGTGTGCCAAATACGGATAAGCACATCAACAGTTGATTAATTAGGCATATTGCATGTTATTGATAACGATTGACACATAAACAGTTAGATGTAATAGTCAAATGAGTAAGCCTGTACCAATGATTTGAATGGCTGTTTGAAATGTCTCTGTTCATCTATACAAAGGGTTAATTGTTTTGTAAATATCTGTGAATAGCCGGTATATATGTGGTAGAGTCTAGACGCTGACCTGGCTTCTTTTGGAATTAGGCGTTGGCGCGACCGCGTGTGGGTCGACCACCAGCATATGGGAATGTTTTGGCGATGTATATAATTAAGATACTAGTATTACATGAACTTCTGTAAAGCTCGGTCGTAATAAACTCTTACTTCCATGCAGACTCCGTTTCATTTGCGCTCCCGAAATCTAACTAGTTTGTGCCCACCGCGACCTCATCTGCGTAAAACCGCGTCACAGCCCATCGCCCGTATTACCTCGTTTTCGCATAGCGTTCTTTCTGACTTTTTCTTATTGCTTGGCTCCTGAGGGTTGCAGCGAGGCGGAATATAGCCTATAATAGCCTCGAGAATTCGGATATCAAATATGAACAGAATTTTCCAAATCCGACTTGCAATTCCAGAGTTTAGCGCGTTCAAACAAACTCTTCAGCCTTATTATTAGTATACAGCAAAAGTTTTTATCCAGTGCGCAAACTTTAACCATGAATTCAGCATATCATTCTAGACCCCCTAGTGCAGAAATATTTCGCCGGTTATAGGTACTAAAAAAAAAAATCTGCTGTTTCATAGAAAAGTGCAATTAACATCACACTTTACACTCTTTGTTTGTTTGAATTTTTAGTTTTATTTTTTGCTGTATATTGTGTGCCTTTTTAGTCTGTGCTAAATAAATGTATTTTCTTTCTTTTCTTTCAATGCGTACGCGGTCAAAATGTATGGAACAGCAGATTTTTTTTTTGTATAACCGGCTGGTGATGGCCAAGCATTGAAATCCAAACAGACTGATTTACTGTCACATTTTTTATATTATAATACAGTACTTATGGATAGCGTATATCTTTAAGAGCTTAAAATCACAGTATTACCTGAATCGATCTCCTTCCATTTGGGATGTGGTGAGGATATCCGCTCGCTGGTATAGAAAGGCGCCGACATAGTGGTGTGGTGCAGCGACAGATAGAAACTGCACGGAGATGTACACCATTCAGGAGGCCGGATGTTGTAGCCTACAATCTGAAAATTAGAGATACTCAGATAATGATTGAATTAAAGATTGTTTTTTGGTCAAAATGTTGCCAATGCCATAGAATATACAGCGTCAAATTAAATTAGCTAGCGAAACTCGGGAGACTGATGGATTTCAATATCTCAAGTTAACTTAATGGGCTGGTGGACGACGGAAAATCGCATTGAAGACCTGAATGAGACTCACATAGATCAAGGAAACATGGGACTCAAAAGGTAGGAGGCCAATAGTCATTAGTGGAACAAACCTGGTATTGGTAATGATGATCATGGTGCATTTTGGGCAGTCAGTCCCACTTCCAATTTGCTGACTGGATTTCCAGAAATAAAATTAAATAAAATGATATTTATTTCTGCAAGTAGACCTAAGACACTTTTGGACTCAATTTTATAATGCATGAACTATCCTAATGTCATTGTTTGTGCCAATATATGAGAGAGAAGAAGACGGTACACATGGGTAGAACATATCTTTCAATTCTGATCTTTACTAATGAAACACAATAAATCTAATATAGTATGATCCTTTTCGAAAATATCATTGTCAAATTCCCTTCAATTGTTTTCCTTTTCAATAGCTTTCAAGAAGTTTTTCTTACACTTTTTCGCAATAACTTTTTGATAATGCAACTGATTTCAGTTTCGATTTTTAAGTAACTTTGCTTTACAAATAGAATAAGCCATTTGATAAGCAAAATTGAATGTATTGAAATCAAATGAAACTAGTTATTAGTAGCAACTTCATTGTGTAAACATTCAAATAACAAGTATCTAAGAAAATCTAGGCCAAGAGCTTGCAAAAAAAAAAAAAAATGTTTTACACAAAAAAAGAAAACATAAGTCTTAGATAGTAATTATTCTTATTCTTATTCTTATTCTTATAGTACCTAGAAGTGACACTTTGTTACTCTTTGTTCAGATTTTTTTCATTTACCTATTTTATTTTAAATAGAATGGCCGAAGCCAATTACACTATTTAAACAAATCAAATATACATACATTAACCATTCATCATGCATTCTTCACACAAAAATTCAAATATTCTGACAGCATCATCTTCCATTCATTCGCAAACATATCCGAGGAATAGGTGACTTGGAATGTGCAACAGTAAGGCAAGCTGGAACAGCCAGTAAGCAGTGTTTTCTGCCACGATAATAATTGTCTTAAACCAGTGTATACAATGGTTGGTGAAAAAAAAAAAAAAATATTGTAGAAGGTTTTTTTAATGGTAGGATTTTTGATGTGTAGGTTTTTTTTTTGTATAATTTAACAAAGTTATGTATTTTATAAGCATGATGATATGGTTGTAAATAATGTTTTACCTTTCTAAGTCTAATTCTAAGTGGTTATATCGGAATAAAAAGTATCCTATGTCCTAATCCAAATCATGTTCTACCAATGTGTTAAATTTCATCTAAATCCGTTCAATCAATTTAGCTCGAAACCATAACATACAAAAATCATAACTTTTATTTTTCTATTATTCGTTTAGTTAGTCTATCAATGAATGATAAATTAGTCTTCTAAGCTGTGTCTGAAAGTGCAAACTACTAAAGGAAAATTATGTAGAAAAATAAAAAACAGGTACCTACCAAATTCAGATAGGGATTTTATTAGCAGTATGGCTTGCGAGCATTTCTACTTATAATATACCTAGTAGATTAGTAGCAATGTCAATATATGACAATAAATATTATCACGTATTCGCAGCGTATTGGCGTGGGCGAATGTTGGTAAACCTAAACCTATAAAACTTTGCAAAACTTTTAAAGTTCCTTTATTTATTACCTGTATCAAACTTCGTAGTCGCAGCTGTTGGGTGGCCAGTGGAGTCCACTCTCTGCATCTCGGCCTACCAAACATTGTTCAACAAATTGTTTCGTCGCAAAAATAACAAAGGTACTCAAGTACCTCAGCAAGCAACGGTGTCGATTTGAAAATAGGATATCACATTTGCAAAATAGACAAGCGAAATAACATTAACGGGATGAGTTTAAGTTTCTTTTTTTTGATAAATAAATAAAATGCATTGTTCAGCTGACTTGACTACTCGAATGTCAAATTGTCAAATTGAAATTACACATTCGGGTTGCAAGCAAAAACACGTTGAAAGCTACCATTTAGAAGATGGGACGGTAGATTATTGAACTTTTTGAAATTGGTAATATATGAGAACCTTGGTGGAAGGGATAAAGTTATTACGTTCAAAGTAGGTGTTTTTTTTTTAGATACGAACAGTAGTTTTAATTTTACGTTAAATTCTCTGTGGTTTGAAATGATTAATTCCTGGACATGCAGCAGTTGACCAGTGTGTGTTGTGTGTGTTGCCAGCATAGGTTGCCAGTGAAGACATATTTGGTACTGAAACGTGGTCACTCACAATGGGCCTTATCAGAAGCCTAAAAGTCACCCAAAGGGCAATGGAGAGGGCTATGCTCGGAGTTTCCCTGCGTGATCGAATCAGCAATGAAGAGATCCGCAGCAGAACCAAGGTAACCGACATAGCCCGAAGAATTGCCAAACTTGAATGGTAGTTGGCAGGGCACATTTCTCGCAGAAAGATGGCCGATGGGGCCGAAAGGTTCTGGAGTGGCGACCACGTACCGGAACACGGAGCCAAGGCCGCAGGAATCCGCTGGATGCGAGAAGCGCAGAACCGGTCGAAGTAGAGGAGCTTGGGGGAGGCCTATGCCAGCAATGGACGTCTTTCGGCTGAAATGATGATGATGATGATGCAGTCGTAGCGATCAAAAACCACTTCTGAATTAACAAATAATTTACCTTGTCTCATATCACAACATTTAGAAAGTGAAATAAAAGAAAACATTTTTTATTTTAATACGGCGTAAGATGCGTACAGCGTAAGAGGACATGGCAATATGACGAGATACCTACGTTTCGAGTTTTGCTTTGTTACGGAAAATGTGTATTATTTTAACCGACTTCTCAAAGGAGGAGGTTCACAATGCGTCTGTAAGTTTTTTTTTGTACGTAGGTATGTTCCACGATATTTCGATAAGTTGTCGGGCAATTTCAAAAAATCTTTTTTGATGAAAAGGGGTTGGTTAAAGTGTTAGCTTCGATAATACGCTTTTAATCCACTTTGTGTAGGTATCTTGATGGCATAGTACCTCCTGTAACCATTGTTTGCATAGCAAGTAGATCATTCACCATACCATACATACATAAACGAATTAGTGTGGGGTGGTTATCATAATGGAAAAAAAAGGAGTTCCAAAAAAAAAACGGCTCCAAAACGACGCAAGCACTATAGTGAGTGAAACATTATTTTAATTTCGGAAGTCGGTGACACCAAAAACTAAAATACAGATCCAAAGACACCGACTTCCGAAATTAAAGTTATTTTACCCATCTGTTTTGGTGGCTTCGGTGTTCGCCAAATTACCAGTATTCGTTCCTGTCCTCTGTCCACAGCACTGAAAAGCTGGCCAGAATAATGTTTGCATCCTCCCTGGTTGAAACCGAAGTGCCGTGCTTGACTGATGCTGAAAACGTCTGGACAGCGACTTGCCCAGAAACAGATTGGCCCTAGAAACCTCAAACGGCAAAGTATTGCAATCTTATTGAGAGTTATATATTCGAGCCGTTTGGGGTTGAAACACTTGGGCCACGGGGTCCGAGTGCCCATTTAGTTTTCCGAGACATTGCCAAGCGGTTAGTGCCTCTTCACGTGACCAGAGGGCTGTCCTGGCGGCGAATAGTCCCGTCGAAGTAAAGTCTTGTCGGTGTTCAGTCTGTCGGCGTAGTGTCTGTCGGCGTTTAGTCGTAGGTATACTCGGGCGGCCGAACTGTAGCTGTATAGCTTAGCTATAGCCTAGAGTCCTTTTATTTGTACTTTCGACTGACTGAGGCAATCGACAGTGCTAGGAAGGTGCTAGGAATTATTACAGAAGTTGTCAACACTAAATTCCTTGGAGTGACGATTGACAAAAAGCTGAACTGGAAAGCACACATAGAAGAACTCAGTAAAAAAATTAGTAATTCTTGTTACGCTCTGTTCAAACTGGTCCCAGTGCTTAACACAGAATCATTGCTCACGGCTTATCACGGTTTGGTTTCTTCTCAATTAAGATATGGGATCATTTTCTGGGGCAACTCAACTGACAAGGACGTACCCTTTAAAGCCCAAAAAAGGTGCATCAGGACTATGTTTAGATTGCAGTCAACTGAAAGTTGTAAACCCTACTTTATAAAATATAAAATATTAACTCTCCCGTGCCTTTACATTTTAGAGATTGTCATGTTTGTGAAATCAAATCGGCTCTTATTTCCACGTCAATCAGAAGTGGTTGATCGCAACCATAGTAGACGCGATGATAGTATTCTCTGTCTACATAGGTCTAAAACGACATTAATGCACAAGAGTGTTTTCTGTATGGCCCCTAAAATTTTCAATAAACTCCCTAATAGTTGGAAGGAGCTTAATGTCCGCCAATTAAAAAATAAATTAAAGATACTGCTACAAGGGAAAGCATATTACAGTGTTCTAGAATTTCTCAATGACAATATTATCAGTACATCTTTGACATAATCCATACATGCAGCAACATATTATTGCTATGATGATAATTTATTTTAATTGACATTAAATAATTCTTATGTAATAACTATGACGAAATTTAAATATTTGTACGCCACTAAGGCCAAACATGACTGATCTCAACTATTGTAATTTATTAACTTGCATGCTCTGTATGTGTACTCATGTTTCCACAAATAAAGAATCTTGAATCTTGAATCTTGAATCTAGGTACTACCTACTTACCTACATATTAAAAAAATCTAAGAGCACGAACTTACAACCTGTCGAAGGCTTATTTATCATCATCATTTCAGCCGAAAGACGTTCACTGCTGGACATAGGCCTCCCCCAATTTGGGGGGTTTTGCCATAATCGCCACGCTTGGCAGGCGGATTGGCGATCGCAGTATGGTGGTAAAATGCATAGAGAACGCTGCTGCCCATTCTCTTGTAAGTCCCTTAGTCGCCTTCTACGACACCCACTGGAAGAAATGGATGGTGCTATTCTTTTACGCCCGGCGACACATACGGGACCGAAGGCTTTTAGGCCCTTATAATTATTACACTTAGTTGCAAAACATTGCGGGAACGGTATTATATTAAAATAATACCGTTCCCGCAAATAATAAATCGAGCCACCCTGTTTTTTTTTTTTTGTTTATAACCTCTATAGTTTTAGTTGAAGCTAAGCTGAGTTAATTTGTGAAAACCAACATTATTAACCTATTTATCTAAGCATTATAGTTCATCAACTCAGCGTATCGCAGTCCAATGCTGGACATAAGCCTCTCCCAAGCTGCGCCACAACACCCTGTTCTCCGCCTTCTGCATTCAGTTTGTCCCAGCCACTTTCTCAAGGGCATCGGTCTATCCAGTTGGGGGGGCGTCCCACGCTACGCTTGCCAATACGTGGTCTCCACTCCAGGACTCGTCTGCTCCACTGGCTATCGCTCCATCGACAGTCGTGGCCAGCCCACTGCCACTTTAGTTTGCTTACTCTGCAAGCTATGGCGCTAACTCCGGTTCTTTTCCGGATCATTTCATTTCTGATTTTATCCTTCAAAGAAACTTCGAGCATGGCCAGCGGGCTATGCTCGGCTACACTGACAGTTGGGCTGGTCCATAAATTCAAGGTACCTAGCTCAGCGCACTATAGCGCTCCATAGTGCGCTACTTTGAATTTGTGGACCAGCCCAACTGTCAGTGTTCGCGTTTCGCCACCGTTTGTCATTACGGCCAGGACGCACTGGTTGAAGACCTACACAGCACTATTGGTATTAACATCAAAGTAGGTACTGACAAAATATGCTCTAATAAGAAAAAACACACTTCGAACAGTGATGTCACCAAAATGATGACCATTATGCGGGCTTCCAAACTGCATCAAAATGTTGTCATTGACTCATCACTATTTTGATGTTTTAAACCTTTATACCTAACATGGAAATGCATGGAGGTTCGATTTAGTACTACGGAGTACTGAGGAGTAAAGGCGGGGGACGGCTAATGAAAATGCTAGGCCTCTGTTTGGCGTTTTCATTGACCGTCCCCCGACTTGACAATGCATTGATCAAAATATTACCTTCATCTTAAAAGGCCTATAAATGTTATTATTTTTACTTTTTAGAGTTTTTGTTAGGGTCGGGGGTTTTTTAAATTTTTAATTTAATTTTTATTTCCTCCTTTTAAACATAATGTCTCGCTCGGTTAAATCTGCGCATCGTTGCGTATTTTTCCCACAGTGAAGTTTGTTACAGGAAATGTTATTATCCTCATTCCTCGTCCTGATCACTATTTATCTATAATCTATGCATTGAGACCTTTTCAATGAGCTCAAACACGATACTTTTGCTGTTTGTTGGTGAGTAACTTGGGCATCCTGGAAATTTCAGGAGTTACTCCAGCATCATTTCAATGTTACCTTGTTCGTCTAATATCATTGAAGTAATAGAATACAACATTATGAGTTGATCAGCCCCGTGGAAGATGCTCAAATCACTTCATCAACCAGAAAAGAGCTGATAATCTTCAACACCTTTCAAATAAAATAAAATAAATCAAAATCGGTTCATCCGTTCGGGAGCTACGTTGAATCAGACAGACACACACACACATACACACACACACACACAACACCCCGTCGTTTTTGCGTCGGGGGTTAAAAATAGGAGAAGTAAGAGTTCAAAAAGAATCATGATTTTGTAGATACCTAACCGTATATACGTACTCTGTTGCCGTCGGGTAGACAGTTTGTTGTCAGTGCGATTTTGACAGTTTGCGAAGAAATTTCTTCTGAAATAGTCTACATAATTATAAAGGGACCTAGACAAAGATAGTTAGAAACGAAAGACAAATTGACAGTTTGTAGAAGGATTCCTACGGTGCGATGTCAGAAATGGAGAAACGAAATGTCACTTTGTATGAAAAGAGTTCTTGTGTCTATTCTTCGTAGAAATAAAAAGCGTAATGCTTAAGCCCGCTGCTTCTTGTTCTAACTGCCCCGTTGATCTCAACCGTGACTGCTGAGCGTGAGATCCTGGCTTCGATTCCCAGGTACCCGGGCAAAGTGCTGTTGGGTTATTCTATTCGGAATTTTTCAATATCCGCCAAGAATTTGGAACCCCTTCGCGTCGAAAAGTATGTAACGAATTCGCCATGACCAACGAGTAGATTGGGCGCTGGACCATCTCCTGCCTCCAATCTATACGTTGGTCAATATCATTAAGTCCATTTATAGCTAAGGCAATAACTGTGTGCGTCTTTAAAACGAATTTCGAAAAAAAAATTGTTGGCGAAAATATTTTTTTTGATAGTTTCAGACTCAAATTTGCGCCCGGGAGTTTTTTTTTTTAGAAATTGTAGAATTTCGTAGTGTAATTTCAAAATTTTCAAGATGTCATGTCACATAGGAAAAAAAAAAAGTTGTGGCACTTAAAATTCCGTAACACAGTTCCAAGTTTATTATACGCCGTCATTTAGAGAGTCTTTAACAACATCAATACGAACGTTATTTGGTTTATGCCAAACAAAGGGAGCAGGTTCATGAATAGGTTTGCCACAAATCAATGCCTCAGCTTTTAAACCTTGGTATTTTGGTTTATCTACATCCTCCAACATTTTTCTGAACTCATCCATTACTATACCGCCAGTTTTGATTCTTCGTGCTTCGTATGTTAAATATATACATGATTGGTGATGTATTGATATGTGATCAACGATTTCTTTGACTCTTCTTTCGTGTTCTCTTTCCCTCTTCATCATTGCCGAATGCTCTTGATTTTTCATCCTTTCTTCACTTCTGTTTCTCGGTCTATTCTTATATTTTAATGCGGCCTTTTTAAGTCCGTTTGTAGCGTTGTTCCTATTATTGTTCTTAATTATAGACCCAGTTCCTAGTTCATCGTTGTCCACTTTTAAATGCACGCCGGACATATGTTGGCTCCGAAGAATATTTTTTGTGTCTTCTTTATAATTTTCATCAGCTATCTCAGATGGCTTATCAGCAATAAAAATCACAAGACTCTTCTTCGAGAAATGTTGTTTCGAATCGTTCTCACTATATTTTCCTTCTGACTTTATATTTTTAACGAAGTCTTCTAAATCTAACCCGATTGCAAAATCCGCGTGCAGTAATGTGATTGTGGTTAGCTGAAAATTTAATCAATTAGTGGGTAGATATAATAACAATAAAACCAATATATTTGAATCGTTAGCCCACAATAGTCCATGAGAATATTAGGTTGATACAAGGAGAAACTTACATATGTTCTAAGTGATATAGGAGACATGGTCAACAAACGTACATAAACTCACGCCTTCTTCCCGTGGGGGTAGGCAGCACTAAAGAACGTCACGTGCTATGATCCTTACATACTTCTTTTGCTTCGTTGATGCATCGTGTCATACAGTCCAAAGTTATTACGTTTCCAATGAAGCATGTAATTGAGAAAAGTCCATTACAATAATTTTATAGTAGGAAATACAACTTTTTATTTTCAGTCATGTTAGGTCGGCCAACCGACCGAACGAAAATACATTTTTGAGAAAAAAAAAAAATGTATTTTGAGTCATCATCTGCCCAGCTTTTTTCCAACTATGTTTTTTTTTTTTGGTTGGGAAATCATCAAATAACTTCTCCCGCTCTGGGTGGAGCAGGAGGGCGTGTCAGCCTTTTACTCACTAAAACCCACCCGTGTTCTCTCAGTAGCCTGTATGCCAGAGGCTGCGGTATCTCTTTCGAACAAATCCGCACCCCTGGCAGTTCGCAACTATGTTGGAGTCGGGTTCCAGTCTTACCAGGATACCAGTATTTTACATGGAGCGACTGCCTATTTGACCTCTACTACACAGTTACTGGGTAACACGATATCGATAAAATACGTACAGACGCCAGCACATCAAGCTACCCCAGCCCCCCAACTTTATGACATAAGCTTATTTATGGTTCATGTTCAATTGGTAAAATTTGACAGTTTGGGGTAGCTTGATGTGCTGGCGTCTGTACAACGATTCTGAACGAAATATACGTAGTTAAGGATTCATTGGGGTTCATTCACTCAGTATCTTCAGTAGGAACCTACCAACTTTTCTTTTGGACTCTGAAGTTCGTCGCTGACACGTAGGTATATTTGCGCGTGGCCAAAATCAAAACTAACACCGCCATCTTGTGTTGTAAATAAAACTTCTGCCTCACAATTTCACAAATGTTTACCAACAACGCTCTCCGTGTTCATGTCATATGAAGCCAATATATCTCTGTAGCACTCTAACCTAATGAGTTCCAAAATAAGTTTAATTTATTAAATATGTAAGTCCACAGCTGCCAAGGACCAATCTTTAATAAAGGTGTAGGTACAGATCCATCCATCTCCTGCGAGCCTGTCGCGATGTCCCTCTGGGTCATAAGTTTGGCCCATTTATCGTCTGATATAGGTACAGCAGATGCGTCTAGCTCAATTCCATTTAAGGCTTAGGCTTCTACAAACAAGCGCAGCACGACACGACAATTGCTTGTAGAACATCGCCATATAAAAGTAGTTGTAGAACAATTTCGATGAAGTATTCATAGACATTGTTCTACGTAAGTTGCGTCGCGCGTTTGTAGGAGCTTTTATGCGTGGCAGCTTTCCGAGTGACATCCGATATTTTAGTAATGGAACGGATTGGTGTAATCTTAACCCGGTCCAAAAGTTTGATACCCAGAATACTCCATTCCATAGCATAAGTCCAGTCTATGGAACGGTGGATTCTAAACTTTTTTTTTGTGTATGGCATCTCGCAGTTGACCTTGAAAGGCCGTGACTGCTTGACCGGGCTTGGGCTTTCCTGTGAAGGTTTTTAGTGATACTAAAAGCCTCCAGCCAGGGCATAAACCTACTTAACCTAAAGCGACTGCACGCTGAGGGCACCCCCTGTGGGGTACGAACCTCGGCTCAGGCCGTCACTGGCGGGGGGGGGGAGGGGCAGCTAGTGGGAACAGGCTGGGTCAAAGGGCTGGCGCATCAACGAGCAAGGGAGGGTCGGGAATCTCAAAAGTTGAGGTCTGCTCAATTTATATCAAGACCATGTTTGAGAAACATACGTGAGAGTGGGAAGAATACAGAGAGAGAGAGAGAGAGAGAGAGAGAGAGAGAGGTGGAAAGAGAGTAGTGAGTGTCCAACTGTGGGACATTAAATGCAACAAAAAAAATCTCGGAGTCTGACGCGAAGGTGAGATTAGTGTTGTTAAAACATCTTAGGTATAGGCTGATGAAAACGAAAGGAACTGTATTTTCAAAAGATAGATCTGTACAGAAGGCTTTATTGAAGACCAACCAACCACCATATACTACCCAGTGACGCCATCGTTAAGTGAATCCTTGACGGCATTTATGACCAAATTATTAGTCTGCAGCCCCCACAACCTACTATCCGCTACCGAATCCGCTTCTGCTTTAGCTTTCTTGTAGCAATCTATTACACTTTGTTTATATCCTTTTTTTGGACTTCTTTCCACACGCAAGATCATTTGTCTAATGTCATCCATAATTACCCTATCTCTTTGAATTCTTTTTATTTCCCTATACATAAATGATGCGGCTAAGTGGCTGTCTTTAATAACAGAAAGGATTTCAGCAACTCTCGCAGCATTTTGGGCTGTTACTTGTAATTCTTGATCCTGTATAGCCGCTTGCTCTTCCCTTATTCTTTTATTCACCGTACTACGCTTTTTCTTTGGGAGCCATCTTAGTATATTTTGTAATATTGGTGGCTGTGTATCATCTTGTTCATTAATATATTTTAAATCTTCTTCATCCGTTTCTGATTCTACATAATCTGACTCATCAATATAAAGGGTAGTACTGTCGTTAAGATCCCTGGGGGTTTCTAGTTCTTTCATTGACAGAATAATAAAGTTTCTGTCTTCCGATATGCGTTGTAGGGCTTCTAATTTATTCAAAACATTCGTAGCATTTACGCTAGTGACTGTCACGTCTTGTGTAGTGATCTGAAAAATCTTAGATAATTTAGTTATGAGCATTCATTGCTACTTACAAACTTAATTATCAACTTTAGTGTTAAAAAGTCTAAGTTGATTAAGTTTGTTTTTGGAAACCTAACTATTTGGAACAATGAAGCCTTAAAACGAGTGCGTTACGTGACCTAGAAAAGTGTAACACCGAATAACATGTCCCCGTAAGTTTACTAACACGAAGCACTTAACAACGAAAGCACGCTACCACGAAAAACTTAACAACGAATGCACGCTACCACGAAAAACTTAACGCCATATCCACGCGATCTCGAATAACAAAACCTCAAAAAGTATCTGTACAAAGTCTTAATTCATATAAAAATCTACCAAATCAAAAATTTGAGGAAAAAAACAGAATATGAGTTCAGTTATCGTTTAAAATAGCACAAGTATGCAAGACCATCTAAAAATGTGGTTAAGTCCATTATTTCATTACACAAAATGAGGTAGAATCATGGCACCACCGCTGGAACAGCCTATTGGGCAGAAAGAAATGGAATTTATATAAGACCATTGAAGAATTAAGCAAGGAACGAAAACATACAGAATTGATGGTAGAAAAGTTAAATTCACAGTCTCAAGAAACCAAAAGAAAAAAGAAAATAGGGAAAAAATAAATTTAAAAAACATTTGGGAAAAAGGAACCAATGGACTTAACCACATTTTTAGATGTTCTTGCATACTTGTGCTATTTTAAACTATAACTGAACTCATATTCTGTTTTTTTTTCCTCAAATTTTTGATTTGGTACGGATACTTTTTGAGGTTTTGTTATTATTTTATGTGTGAGTGTGAGTGTTTGTTATTTTAAGACTTTGTACGGATACTTTTTGAGGTTTTGTTATTCGAGATCGCGTGGATACGGCGTTAAGTTTTTCGTGGTAGCGTGCATTCGTTGTTAAGTTATTCGTGGTAGCAAGCATACGTTGTTGAGTTTTTCGAGGTAGCGTGCATTCGTTGTTAAGTTTTTCGTGGTAGCGTGCTTCGTGTTAGTAAACTTACGGGGACATGTTATTCGGTGTTACACTTTTCTAGGTCACGTAACGCACTCCACACACCTGAGTACACCCTCATTTCGCCAGTTATGATTGTTCCCATGTAATACTGGGTGACCCTATTACCATACACTGGTTGTAAACCCAGACTCCGGGCTTCCTAATGAACAAAAAGAAAAAAACCACAATAACATTTTGCCTGACCTGGGAATCGCGCTTCAGGCCAAAAAACCAACGAGACAGTCAATTTAAGTTTGAATATAATCGGGAATTTAAACAATTATCGGATAAACTCGTTACATTTATTTTGTGTTACTTACAGTAAAGGTAAATGATAAGCAGAATAGCAACAGTAAAATCATGGCACAAACAGTTCTTACGTTTTCTTATCAGAATATAGTTTCATGCATCGTTTAAATATTTTAATTAATATCAGCATTATTAAGGGTCGGAGGCGGCATCTACAACGCCACATGCGGACACGCATCGAAGACCTGCATATTAATTGCGTAACGCACGATCAATCATAATCTGAATCGTTTTGAAACAGATTGCGATTGAATCTATTGCTTTATATGAACGAAAAATGTAAATAACGCAATGAATATTGTTTAACTGTCAAAATGACAGATTATGTTTTTTTTGGTGGGTAATCATTAAATGACTTCTCCCGCACTGGGTGGAGCATGTCAGACATTTACTGACTAAAACCCCAACAACCCGCACCCTTGGCAGGCATTGGCCCTTGCGGACCCCTTGGTCACCCTGCGACGGGTCAGCACAGTGGCCCCACCGCCTACGTACTACTTTTCGGCCGCAGGGGATATGGAGAGCGGCCAACGCTATATTGACTCTCCTCCTCCCTTGCGGCCCCGCCGCGTCTGCCATCAAACGGTGGCGGCCCCGTCCAGGCTACGGAAGGGAAGAGCGCTACTCAGAAGTACCGGCCTCCTCCGCGCAGCTTGTAACCCTCAGCCGCGATGCCTCCCATTCGACATCGCGGCCCACCTCAGTTGCGCTTCGTCGTCTTTGAGGCAAAAGCCCTGACGAGCGGCCCCATCGTGGCTGGGAGACCACGGCTACTGAGCCCCCCGCAACGACAATTCGGGAACCCACTCGGGGGACACAGATTATGATTGATCGTGTGTTACGCAATTAGGGTGCTGACGTCACACAAATCCCGCATCAAGCCATCAGAGTTTACCGCACAACTGGTATAGGTAATTATACAGGATACATTTTTTACCAGTGCGCAAAACTGTAACCATGAACTCAGCATATTATCATTCTAGATCCGCCAGTGCAGAAATTTTTCATCGGTTATGTAAAAAAATCTGCTGTTCCATACATTTTGACCGCGTAGGTATTGCACTTTTCTATAAAACAGCAGTTTTTTTTTGGGGTTTAACCTACAAAAAAAAATGCGGGTCTAGTATGATATGCTGAATTTATGGTAATAGTTTGAGCACTGGTTAAAATTTTATCCCATTTAAAAAAAAAAAAACTAAATATTTTTATTTCATATAAACCTGCATGGGCACTTATGAAACGTCAGAAGCTAGGTACACGGTTCCAAATTGTTGTTTCCTATGGAAAAGAGCCGGCAAGAAACTCCACGGTTACCTACTCTTTAAAAAATAATTGCCCTTAACAATGTTTTCAAATTACAGAGATAAAATGTATGGGAGGACAGTGCAGGCCTGTCAATAAGTACCAGGTACTTAGACGAATGCAGAATAGAAAATCGTCTACAAATCTACAGTCTCTAAGGCCTACAAGGTTCTCTCATTCACAATATGTAAAATAATCTACGTAAATAAAATGAACCTAATTAAAACATAGTGACATGATTTAGGTCCCACTGACAGTTGGCCTGCAGGCTTTTGTGTAATCGGGCGGCGGCATGTCAGCCAACGTCTACAGCCCACTCAATAGCACCACCAACCAGATCGATTAATACCTGCAGCTAATGGTGCCGTATCAAAGTTGCCGTGTGCAAGCAAAAATTCGAAATATACTATCGAAAACTTCAAATTCTTATTAACAGGCCCGTAATGACTAAACACCTAGTGAATATATGAAAAAATTGTCATTTAATTATGTCAATAAGAATATTGCAAAAGCAATTGCATTTCGGAATGAATACATCTAATCCATTTTCATGAATAAGTCTAACAAATCGTGAAGTCTGTCACGGAGTACAGACGTGACTTTATTTTATACTGTTTATTATTGAACAGTGCACTTTTTAAACTTAAAATACCAATGGGACCTATCCACTCATTAGACAATCTTTCTTGTGAGATTTTAGGTTATAATGAGAGTCATGTTTAGACTGTCGTATTTCACAGTATTCCGGTTACATTAAGTTTTGTTAATATTACCACTGTAATCTAGAGATAATAAGGATTATACCAAGATGCATTTCATTACTATACGCCACATTTTGTGGTGGGCCTATGCCCCGAACAAAAAAAAAACTCTCCCCTTTAGTAAAATCACACTGAAAGTGTAAACTATAATAGACAAGGAGCGCCTTGCTTCAATTTTTGAGCTCGCTTTGATCGTACTTGTATTATTTTATTAAAATCACAATACCAGCTTAACCAAGTATCTAGTTTAGATAAACAAAAGTATGCCATGTTATAATATGTCTTAAAATTATATGTAAATGGATAGGGAACCCTGACACTCCAACGTTCGAGCGCGTTTTGTTCGCTTTTGAATTCTCTTAATGAAATAACAATGGAAACTTAACCTTGCAAGTCACCCCCCCGACTGGGTTCCCGCATTGTCGTTGCGGGAGGGCTCAGTAGCCGTGGTCTCCCAGCCACGGTGAAGCGAAGAGGAACTCCAAGGTGGGACCGGTCGTCAGGGCTTTTGCCTCAAAGCCGACGACGAAGCGGCCAAAAAAAAAAATAGGTTGCGGTGAGGTGCACCGCAACTGAGGTGAGCCGCTATGTCGAATGGGAGGCATCGCGGCTGAGGGTTATAGGCTGCGGCGGAGGAGGAGTGCCGGTACTTTTGAGTAGCGCTCTTCCCTTCCGTGGCCTGGACGGGGCCGCCACCGTTTGATGGCGGACGCGGGGGAAGAGGAGTGTCGGTATAGCGTTGGCCGCTCTCCCTATCCCCTGCGGCTGAAAAGTGGTAGGCGGCGGGGCCACTGTGCTGACCCATCGCAAGGTGACCGAGGGGTCCGCAAGGGTCGATGTCTGCCAAGGGTGCGGGTTGTTTGAAAGAGATACCGTCGCCTCTGGCACACAGGCAACTGAGGGTACACGGGTGGGTTTTAGTCAGTAAAAGTCTGACACGCCCTCCTGCTCCACCTAGAGCGGGAGAAGTCATTTGATGATTTCCAACCCAACAAAAAAAAAACCTTCCAAGTCAGAACGCTATTTTGTAAACATAAATCCCCTCTTTTGGAACTTCGCCGCAGTCGGGTAGGCTCTTTGGCCCTAATAAATGTTGATACATTATAGCTAGCTACGCCATTGAATGATGCGGACAGGCAGGCCAGAATAGAAACGCGCTGTACACACAGTTCGCAATACACCGCATTTGTAGAACTTCGGATGAATTGTTAGCTTTTATTGTTGCGCTTTCCCTTCCTACGAATACTGACAGACCAATATTGGCAGATTCTGGAGGCAGACTGTTTTGTTAGTTGGGTCTGGACCCTTCAGCACAAAGGAAATCTTGTGCATATGGCCAGTCTTATGAAGAAGTCATTGTATAAACAAACCTTTTCTCTGAAGTTCTTTTAAGAAGATGCCAATTTTATTGCGAGAAGAAAAATATAGACAATTGTTTAAAGTATCGTGACAGTATAGTGCGAAAATATTTAATTTTTGGAAAATACTTTACTAAATGTGTTTTTCTGCATAGATTTTAAAAATGGTATGGCATAAGTTATGTTATTACATTCTATTTAGTTTTATCCTTAGCATTCCTTTTTTGTTTGCTCAACCTAGATATTTTATGATAAGATCAGAGGTATTCAGTGACACGGCGAAAACGCGTGGAAAGCTGTCGCCTCTTTTTACGAGGAGGTGATGTATGCATAGGAGGCGGTGGTTAAAGCATCCGCACCAGAAGTGCAGCTGGGTGTCCAAAGGCACTTAACGAACTCCGGCCAACAAATGCACGAGCCTGCGTGCGGCGAATTTGGGGCTGTGTCGTCGCTCGAGCAGAAAGGTTCAAAGAGATCTTATAGGGAGGTCGATCGGCTGCTTTTAATGATGGGGCCTGCTAGGCTTCGCGTACTGATACCAGTCGGGAGTGCGGCGAATGTACAAGTATCTCTTCGGCCCCCATATCATATGTGCATCTGGATTGAGGGCCTATTTTTTTAATCCTAGGGAAACGAAATAAGACATAAAGGGGAAATTAGTTAAAAATAGTTAAAACTAAAAGCAAAGGGTCATGAATTTCATAAATGTGAATTAAAACTGTCATGATTAAATAACTTGGGCCCCCAATCCAGACGCGTGCATAAAGTGGCATAGTCTAAATCTCGGTCAGTGGCTCGTCTTAGGGGCGGAGTTTCTCAGAAGGTATCTCTCTATCTCTGGCTTAGTCATTTTTATTGAAGGATTTAGTTATGATTTTCTTAACTATTTAACTCAGGCATTCAAAATGCCTACTACGCAATATTACGTAGCCGGTGCTAATGGCAGAGGCCGACTACGTATTATTACGTAGGTCTTCCATAAAGAATAAATGGTAATCTGTATTATTTGGCCTCCTTGAATATTCATTTTTACACTCTTTGGCATCTCAAATAAAACACGACATGCAAAAGTAGTAACTTTATTATTTCTAAATATCGAAAATCACAAAATTTCGAGGGTACTTTTCGGTTAAAAATTAAAGTCTACTAATGAGATTAAAAAACAAAAACGGTACTTCTTACTACATAAACAAAAAAAAAATAAAAAAAATAAGTAGGTACTTCTAATATAAGTTTTGAAAAATTAAACAAAACGAGGATCAGTGTGGTACATTTTAAAACAACTGACTTACACGTTGGGCCACGATTGCGGCGGTAAGTCCCCTCTTTGAGGAGTGGCTTGAGAGGCAGCATGACGTCCTCACCTTCCGCCTGACGCAGGTGCTCACCGGATATGGTTGTTTCGGGAGGTTCCTGTTTCGGATAGGGCGGGAAGAAACGCCCGGGTGTTTCTACTGCGAAGATCGCCCTGAGGACACGGTGGAGCACACAGTGGCGGTCTGCCCGGCTTGGGTGGAGCACTCTTAAACGGGTGAACCGATTTGGGTGAACTGAAAGAACACGAATGGGTTTTAGTCAGTAAAAGTCTGACAATCTCTCTTGCTCCCCTCAGAGCGAGAGACTTATTACAGACTTAGAGACCGATTCATCACCAAGTTTTGAGACCCTTCAGAAATCTGATGACTTAAATTTTTAACGTGGCGGTTTTATTGTCCATCATTGGTCATCAAATGGCCCTGGTGAACCAAGCCACGAATCGCAGATCGCCGTTTGAGTTTACTTCGCTCAGTAAAACATGTACGTTTGGCCCGCTCGGCCCCCAAAATTTGCGTTTCATTTGTGCACCAATGCAATGTACTCGCCTCTAGGAGTAACGTACCGTTTTTTTTTTTCAATGTACCTCTGTACTTTTGAAGAAATATGCACAGTCAAACGTTTTCAGCACGGCCGGGCGGCCCCCGTGTAACTTGAGAAATCTACAGCGTATTAAAAAAAATCTTTGCGGTTACTACACTACAAGCATTAAGAATTGTAACCGTAAGACTTAATCAAGAAATGACTTCGCAACAAGCAATTACTTATATTTTATTAAACGGGTGTAAGACTTAGCACGTGTCGCTCACACGTGAATACTGAAATTATTGGAGCAGTGTTTAAAATTACTGCCGTAGGTATATTCTGCGCGTAAAGATGTGACTTATCAATCAACACTCGAGCGCAACACCAGCGCCACTTCAAAAATTACGGTAGCGTCAGTGAACTAATAGCGACCGCACACGACAAGTTTTAACTGATATAATTCCTTAAAAGATGTCATCGCAAATATTAATTTCGAGGAAACAAAAGACATATTGTGAAACAGAATGTTTATTTCAATGTAGTCACATAATTTAATGAAATAGAATAGAAGGAATCATGGTCGCCCCATCAGTTGTAATATGTGAAATTTTTGATCCAATTTAACTATTAAAGTATTAATACAGCAGAATCGCAATTTAATTCGAACGAATGTACTCATAAACATAATTCAGGATGTCGAATTTTGTAAACAAACATGTCATATCTAAAAAGATATAGGTAACTGTAGAGAGTCGTGCTGAATGAATTAAAATTAGTTTATTCTTCAAATTTAGCAAGTTGTATGAGAAACCAATGCGGTACATATGTTACTTGCCAAACATCAATTATTTTTTAATAGTTTTTGGCTAAGGTTTTTTAGTCTTTTTTTAGATTTTTTGCTTATTAATATTTTTCCAGCACGGCCCCCTTTCCACATCTATAATATTATTTATTATTAGGAATTCACAATGTCTGTTACGGCACATATAACGTGATAATAGAGTACATTCCTTGAGTTTAAGATTTTTTTAATACGCTGTATATTTTTCAAGTTACACGGGGGCCGCGCTGGAAACGTTTGGCTGGCACGGCGCCCTTATTGTTCATATTTCTTCAAAAGTACAGAGGTACATAGAAAAAAAAGCGGTGCATTACTCCTAGAGACGAGTACATTGCATTGGTGCACACCTGATACGCTAATTTTGGGGGCCGAGCGGGGCAAACGTACATAGTAAAACGCATCTTTTCTTGTTAAGTAAGGTAGTTTTTTTACGAACAGGCACCTCCTTATGTTCCGAGGCCCAGCAGAAATTTCAGGAACCTAGCAAAAACACAGGCTGAAGAGGATTCTTATGATTACCGGAAAGCAAGAGAGGCTATCCCTGATGCCAGGTTCACCAGGTAACCACAAAATATCAAAGATTAAAAATAGTTAGAGCTTCTTAGTCCACAGTTAGAGCTTCTTAGTCCACAGTTAGAGCTTCTTAGTCCACAGTTAGAGCTTCTTAGTCCACAGTTAGAGCTTCTTAGTCCACTGTTAGAGCTTCTTAGTCCACTGTTAGAGCTTCTAAGTGCACTATTGGAGCTTCTTTGTCCACGTTCCCTTGAACGTAATAAAATCGCGTAGGGGTTTTTTCGCACAGTGGATTTACAATGCACTACTTAACGTTGAGAGTTGAAAATCGAACTCCGTTTTTTCGGCGCGCTGTGTCTGCTCGGTTCTACACCGAGAATTGGCAATACAGTACGCGGAAAAATCCCGTCGCGATTTTATTAGTCCAAGGTCCGACCGTCCATGTCAACTTACCGTACTTAGGTCGCGCGAAAAAAGCAGAAAATAATTTCAAAAAAGCGTGGGGTGGGATGCTTAACTGATTATATATTAACTGATTATAAAAATCTCAAAAAGCATTTAGTTTTTAAAGCGTGTTTTTAGTTTTTTTATTTATTTAATATTTTTTAGTTCTGCTAACTACAAAAGCGTGATTTCTGTTCTTTTTTGACATTTTGGAACAAATTTATGAAATTATTGAATTGTCATCGGTCCTCGATAAGTCTACAAAGTTTAAATGAAATCTGATCGTTTGAAGTGGGTCAAAATCAAGTCCAAAGGAGTCGGTTACAAACCTGCTTACAAGCATGCAGGTGAAGCTAATAAAAGCGTGTTAAAAAGACATGTTGCACCGACCGCAAATAAATTGCAGCAATTGGAGAATGTGAAGTTGCAGACGTTGCAGTCGGTTCGGCTTTTTTCCAATTTTTCCCAGTCTACTCATAAATTATTGATACTGTGTTATGTCGTTTTTTTTACAGATACAATAACATACCTAAGCCTTTAAAGCAACCAATTCTTTCTGATTTCAGTACAGTGGGTTCCATCGCACATATAGTGAAGGGAGCTCTTGGAGGCGGAATCCTCAGCGGTCATGTCAGCTACATGAAGGCTGGCGTGGGAATAGCTATTCCTCTTAATATTTTATTCGGTATTTACATGGGATACTGCCTCTATGTAAGTATAGCTGCCTGCTGCTTTTTTACTATTAGTGTGATTCATTATATACACTCGCAAGCAATGAACTGGAATCACTTCATCGCGCGTCGCTCAAGACATTTTTTTTAATTTCTATGCCGTGAATGAATGTTGTGGATTATGGTATATCACCTGAAAGGCACAACGGACCGAATGGGAGTCTACGTGCGGAAAAGGGAGTCCCATCATCATCATCACCTGAAAGGTTATAAGATTTACAATTAATTAAATTTTATATACCTAAATTTAGAGAATTATTGCAATAGGTCGTAGTTGTGGACGTCTAAATGAATAGTAAGTAATATGAAAAGATAAGTCAGGCTTCAGTTTGCCCGCAGTCACTTAGATTGGGATATTGAGCAATGGAGGCGAGTCCTGTTCTCGGTAGCGACGTGCATGGTAGCGACCGTCGACAGAGAGTCATAGGAGACCGGAGGAGCGATTCGCACAATGCTGTTTTGTGGAAAATGGCATACGAGGGTGGGTTCTGTATGATGTGGACGGGGATATCTATTGAAGCCAAAACGGAGTTGATATTTGTACTTGGTGGAGGTCGTGGAGGGGGCTAATCGCAGAAAGTAACATCGACGACATTCTGCTAGGCCATGTGTTCCGCCGGGTTTATTGGCATAGATTTCCTGCTAATGCACGATATTGCCAGTACACCGCTGCAGTGACTAGATAGTGCCTTGTAGAAGTCGGAATTCCCACACAAGACTGGCTAGCCCTCAGCCCTGACTTAAATCCGATTGAGTGATGCGCTTTGTGAGGCGGGCGTTCACCGGGACCCCGGGACTGATATTAGCTCTCAAGATTAAATGAACCGCGTCACAGAGCGTATCGACTTCCTGAAGCAGAAGATCTGTGCATGGGCAAACCGTATTCACCGGTATAGGCTGAGAATGAAGTGTTACTCTCAGAATCGCACATTTCGAAGCGATGAAAGGTGGGTTTACAGAGCTTGGGAGCGACCGGACCAAGGTGTGGCTGACCCGCGCCTATTTGATGATGACGCCATGTGTTCGTTCTGGCGAAACATCTGGTCGGTGCCTGTCAATCACACTGTAGGTGATTGGAGGAGATCGAGCAAGCGTACGGTCAAATGCCAGAAACGGGGGCACTTACTATCAGCCCCCAAGATGTAGCTCGTGCAGTCCGTACGTTGTCTAACTGGAAATCTATAGGGCTGGACGGGCTGCAAAACTTTTGAATCAAATGACTCCAAAGGTTACATGCTCGCTAGGCATCCCAGTTTCAGACAGCCTTAGAGTCAGGGTCGCTACCCCAGTTCTTAAAACAGGGATAACCCACCTGGGTGCTGGAGTTGTATGAGGTAAATGCAACCCTGCGGACCTTTCTGGTGTCGTGTATGCGGCAGTGGAGGACTGTCCTTCGCTATCCAGGATGTCGAAATGTCCAAAGGAATAGCGAATCGATAAGGAGCGAGGCATATTTCAAGGTCATAGTTTGAGTCCGCTCCGGTCCTGCCTAACCTTGAATCCTCTTAGCACATTGCTGGAGGATTCAGGAATAGGCTATCGATTGAGGAGAGGTGTTCAGGTTATATATCCTCCTATACATGGATGACCTAAAACTCTTTGCCACCAACAATTTGCAACTGATGGAGCTACTGAAAGTAAATAAAACTTCCAGTAGCGCCATCGGGATGGAATTTGGTGTGGATAAATGTGTGGTCATGCATGTAAAGCGAGGGGAGATTGTGGAATCCGTGGGAACCCAACACTCGGATTTCATACACCTTAGATACCTCTCCTCAATCGAAACAAACAAGTTTTTGGGTAAGCTAGCTTTAGGCATCAACAATGCTGACATGAAACAATCGTTGAGAGAGCGCTTCTTTTGCCGCCTAAATAGTGTTTTATCAGGCGGAAACAAGGTCCGCGCCTTCAACAGTTGGGTCCTGCCAGTTTTGATGTACACTTTCGGCATACTCAAATGAACTGAGACGGAGTTCCGTCTGAGTTCATTTGAGTATGCCGAAAGTCCGGACCCTCCTATACAGTTAGATAGGAGGGTCCGCACACTGCTAACCGCAAATCGAATGCACCATCCACGGGCATCGGTGATAAGACTGTATATCCCGCGGAAGTGCGGAGGTCGAGGTTTCTTAAATGCTAAGACCCTGCACAACCGTGAGGTATGCAGTTTCAAGGAATACTTCTTAGATGTACCGAGATGTGGTCTCAGTGTACAAGGGCCTCACCCCGCTCTCCTTGGCTAACATTACATACTAATGACCGCAGGAAGGTATGGCAATGGGCTTGCGGACGGCGAGTAATGGGTAGCTCGCTGTCCGGTAAGGACCAAGCCCAAGTCGACGGCGCGTTGTGTTCCACGCGCGCCTCAAAGAGATGTCAGCACAAAAAGTGATGGGACCCGCAGGGGTCGATGCCTGCCAGGGGTGCGGGTTTGTTCGAAAGAGACACCACAGCCCCTGGCTTAAGGGCTACTGAAGGAACACGGGTGGGTTTTAGTCAGTAAAAGTCTGACACGCCCTCCTGCTCCACCCAGAGCGGGAGAAGTTATTTGATGATTTCCCAACCAAAAAAAAAAAAAAAAAAGGAAGGTATGGCAGAGCAAAGAGCTTCACGGGTGTTTTTGTCGGATCCTACATGGACCCGATATAGACCTCTTAGCGTCCGTATCTTGGTTACGATTCGGTGATCTCTTTGGAGAAAAAGTAGGTTTTTTCTTTGCAATTATGGACGAAGTTATGATGACGAACGGCTACCGGAAATATATTATACAAAGACACCGAATTCCTTAAGCTATTTTTTTTCAACCCGCTGCTGGTTTAGTAACCTTCGTTATTAAATTCGTTTTGTTTGAATTTGAATGAAACATGCATACATAAAAAATATAATTTCAGTCAAAAAATTATTCCTTAAGCTATTTTTTTTCAACCCGCTGCTGGTTTAGTAACCTTCGTTATTAAATTCGTTTTGTTTGAATTTGAATGAAACATGCATACATAAAAAATATAATTTCAGTCAAAAAATTATCATTAATTGTCTATTTTGGGTAATTGTTTTCGGTGTTAAAACATAATTATTATACCTGATAATTTATTTACAGTTACTTGTTGAGTCTGCGCAAATACTTCTTAGACGTACAAGGATGCCTGTTCTGTCGTATGCGGACGTGGGAGAAGCATCCGCAATGACACATTCGAGCAAGGCGGTTCAATTCTTTGCAAGACCTTTCAGGTAACTATTTACATAAATTTACTTCTCCTATATAAATTTTTGACACTGGCCACCACTTTTTAACCTTATCGCTTAAAGTATAAGGCTCAGATTATAAAACAAAGGCAGATAGACCGCGCGGAACACCAAGAGTGAAGCCAAAACACCAAATACTAAAGCGTGGCATTGTATATAATGCGAGGCTTTAGTATTTGTTTTTTTTACTCTTGGGTGTTCCGCGCGATCTATCTGCCTTTGTTTCATAATCTAAACCAAAAAAAAAACAAATACTAAAGCGTCGCATTGTATGTTACATAAAATGCGACACTTTAGTTTTTTGGCTTCACTCTTGGTGTTCCGCGTGTTCTATCTGCCTTTGTTTTATAATCTGAGGTATAAGGGTGAAAAGTGATCCACCACTTTTGTCCGCGGTTGTATCTGCAGTCACGAGCATAAGTGAATTTTTACCTTACCACCACTAATGCAAATTCGATTTTCGGATTTTCTCTTACCTATTTGGTAGTATGGTTTCGAAAACAGCGGATAGTTTGAGAGTTTAACAATATTCATTACGTACGTTGTTTAACAGAGTTTTTCGAACATATGGATTAGCAATATCCGTCAAAATTATTCTAATTCAGCACCCTAATTGCGTAACGCACGATTTATCATGTGTGAGTTACGCAATTAGGGTGCGGATTGATAGATTGTTACGCATTTAGGATGCTGGTTCTGTGCACCTTCTCGTGGTCGCAAGTACCTACACCTGCTGAGCGTGGGGTTTTTTTTTTCTTTTTTGGGTTGGAAATCATCGAATGACTTCTCCTGCTGAGTAGAGCAGGAGGGCGTGTCAGACTTTTACTGACTAAAACCCACCCGTGTTCCCTCAGTAGCCCGTATGCCAGGGGCTGTGGTATCTCTTTCGAACAAACCCGCACGCCTGGCAGGCATCGGCCCTTGCGGACCCCACCAGTGGTTGCTGACATCTTTCCGCGTGTGGAACACAACGCGCCGTCCCGTCTACCACTTTTCGGCCGCAGGGGATAGGGAGAGCGGTTGACGCTATACCGACACTCCTCTTCCCCTGCGGCCCCACCGCGTCCGCCATCAAACGGCGGCGGCCCCGTCCAGGCCACGGAAGGGAAGAGCGCTGCTCAGAAGCACCGGCACTCCTCCTCTGCCGCAGCCTGTAACCCTCAGCCGCGATGCCTCCCATTCGACATCGCGGCCCACCTCAGTTGCGGTGCACCTCACCGCAACCTACTTTTTGGCCGCTACGTCGTTGGCTTGAAGGTAAAAGCCCTGACGAGCGGCCCCACCTTTGGGTTCCTCTTGGCTTCACCGTGAGTGGGAGACCACGGTTTGAGCCCCCCGGGCTATGTCGGTTACCTTGGTTCTTCTGCGGATCTCTTCATTCCTGATTCGATCACGCAAAGATACTCCAAGCATAGCCCTCTCCATCGCCCTTTGGGTGACTTTAAGCCTTCTGATGAGGCCCATTGTGAGTTACCACGTTTCGGTTCCATATGTCATGATTGGCAACACGCACTGGTCAAAGGCTTTCATCTTGGGAACACACTTGTGCACTATAATATCTCCCGCGCCAGAGTCTCCGTTGAGATTGGCCTCCAGTGCCGAAATACGGTCTGGAGGACTGTATATGTAGGTACCTTAGCAATGACCGAGTACTGGAACACGGAAACTTAAGGTGAAACACGTCCACATTATTTCCATACAAACTTCGGGAGGGTTTTACTCCAATGTTTGACAATGTACATTGAAACTTAAACATGGTATGGTTTTGTCTCATTATTAATATTGTCGGTACGAAAACATGATACTAAAATAAAAAGCCATTAAAAAGTTAAGAGCCAACAAAGATTCGTTTTTCTTGATAATTTAACGTAACTTTGGGCGAGTTTAAGTAATAAAAGAAGTGTAAAATCTCCAAAACCAAGTCAGTACCGACAAAGTTCAATTATCGATAATTTCAATGAACTTTATTGGTCATTGATTTATGCCGTAGTTTTTTCATAAAACCCGATCTTCCGAAGGACTTGTCTTAATTTTTTTGCGAATGTTTTGCTATAAATGCTCCTGCATCTCACTCAATCACGTTGTGCGTTTAGACTAGCGTCTAACTGCTCATCACTAATACTATCTCTGTCGGATATGAAGCCTGGTGAGACAGCGTGATTTTTAGCCAGGCCCAACAGTGAGTTCGAGCCCGCGAAAGGTGTCCCCTTAAACTTTATACTACGATTCCACTACTATTAAGTAACTAAGGGCAACCACTAAATTTCGACGTATGCCGACGACTTCCCAAAGAGTAGGTACTAATTTAGAAGATTTGTTTTTACACGGCAAGCCTTGAATGTCATGAAAAACAATCAACGTGGAAATTACTCGTATGATAAAATTACCTTTATTTGAGTAACTTGAACAAGTTTAGCGAGATTACCTTCCTTTCCCCGTATTTCGCAATTTTCTTTTGCGATCAAAGTAGTTATTTTCTTGTTAATTTATTTATAGGTACTCCATAGACACCATAATATGTATGGATCTCTTCGGTTCGTGCTGTTGCTACCAAATAATTATAGCAAAATCCATCAAACAACTTGTTGAAAATACCCATGAAACTAGCATGTATGGAGTCGACGGTAAATTAATATAAATCATATCTAGCTAGATAAACGGCTCATATTCGTTAGTAGATAAGTCGGTGGTCGATCTGTCGCAGGCAGATTGTATAATTCATCTTTATACGTTACTAGCTGACCCGACAGACGTTGTCCTGTCCGTCCAAAAGTCATTCATACAAAATCCCTACGCTACCTACGCTACCCTACCTAAACTGGCACCCTGCATGGGGCAGCGTAAAATCTAACCCTAGAGGAACCAGCGTCCTGGAACTTGCTTACGCCAATGACATGTACATCTGTAATACCGGAACCACCCCGACTTTTGAGACAGTAACACACGGGCGCGACCGATCGTCTATCATTGACGTGACGTTGGCTTCAGCCACAATGTACGACTCGGTACGGGATTGGAGGGTCAACCGGGACTGTTGCACGTCATCACAACACAATGCCATCGATTTCTGCATCGCCACTCGCAGACCCATAAACAAAGGAAATAACAACAATTCCACTTTCCTATTTAACACCAAAGGGGCGGACTGGGCAGCCTGTAAAGATGCTGTGCTGCACTGGATGACAACCTCGGACTTGCTCGATAGGGATGTGCCCAACCTCGATATCGATCAGCTGGAGTATCTCGTCATAGAAATCACCGGGTTGATACGCGACAGCTGCAACGAAACCATGCCTACCAAAGGTCAGAACCGTAAGTTCAAGCCTCCATGGTGGACCGAGAACCTCGAAACACAAAAGAGAGACATCATCGATCTCCACAGACGCATTCACACCGCAAAACGGCAAGGCCTACCACTCGAAACGCTTCTAGAAGAGAGTCAGAACAAAAAAGCAGTCTACTCGGAAGAACTCAAAAAGGAGTCCACCAAAAACTTTAGAAAGTTCTGCGAACTCCAGCAGAAAGAGAACGTCTGGTCGTTGACCACCGACTTCTGAAAGAGACTGCGCCTAGAAAACCACCCATCACCCTTAAAGTAGGTGACAAATTCACCACCGATGGAGAGGAGACAGCCACCGCCCTCCTAAATCACTTCTACCCTGACGATACCCGCGATCTCATGCCTATACAAGAACAACTCCGTCTTCAGTATCATAGCCCTACGACCAACACAATAGATGACCATCCGTTCACAGAAGAAGAGGTTCTCGAGCAACTCAAACAGATAAGCCCCAGTAAAGCCCCTGGCCTCGACAACCTCACCTCCGATATCTGCCTCCAATTCACCGTTCACTACCCGCACTTGGTAACCGAAATCATGAACAGATGCCTCACTCTACAGTACTTCCCCCGAATATGGAAAGAAGCCTATGTCAAGATCATTCCCAAACCGGGAAAGGATGATCCAACGGACCTCAAATCCTTCCGCCCCATAGGCCTCATTCCAGTATTCGGGAAACTATTAGAAAAGCTCTTCATTAAAAGGGTGGCCCACCACGCTGAGGTGGAGAACCAACTTAACCCTCAACAATTCGGTTTCCGCCAACAAAAAGCACCATCCAAGCTATCCATTCAGCTCTGAATCACGTACACCATGCCAAACAAAACAACAAACTTGCAATAGCTATCTCACTTGACATTAGGGCGGCATTTGATAACGATTGGTGGCCTGCCCTATTCCATCGACTTAAATATATCGGAACGCCGCAAAACATCTATGGGCTGATCAAAAACTATGTGGAGGATAGAACAGCCACGTTGGACCACGCGGGAGAGTTCGAGTGCGTAAAACTCGGACTAAGGGTTGCATTCAAGGTTCCGCGTGCGGTCCGGTCTTATGGAACCTGATCTTGGACGAGCTCCTGGAAATATGCTCGTAGTTACGGCTGATACTTCTGAAACATTGGAAGAACTAGCCAACAGCACCCTTGCGTGAAACTCACCTTTGGTCCAGCAAAAACACAAGTCATCGCCTTCACGCCCAAAGCGAAAACCGCGCAGCTTCGAATGGACGGCACTGACCTTGTGTTTGTGCCCGAGATAAACCTCCTTGGCGTCACCTTAGACGAACACCTGCGATTTAATAGCCACCTGAAGTATGTTATACGCATATTCAACAAATTGAGAATATACACTAGGTGCACACCCAGAAAACGCCCGCACAATTTATCTACACGTCATTGAACCAACAATTACGTATGCTGCTGGCATATGGGGGCACATAGTGAAAAGAAAGTGCGTCAAAAAACAAATTGCCAGCCTTCAGCGAGGTTTCGCATTAAAGGCCATTCGTGCCTTCCGGACCGTCTCTACAACTGCCGCTCTTGCACTGGCAGAGCTCATGCCACTCGATCTTAGAATGGAAGAAGTCCACCATATCGAGACGATCCGGCTCACAGGCACTAGTCATCTTCTGCCAGCAGACATAATCCCAGAGCGACCCACACCCGTACGTGAGCTATTACACCCAGCGACAAGACTTCCAAAATCCGTCACCAGTACCCGGAAATATGACGAAGAACAAGAGACCCAATCAACACCAGCATCGCAGCACAATATTTTCACCGACGGCAGCAAACAGGACGAAGGCACCGTTGGAGCGGCCTTCATCTGTTACGACCCGGGAGGAACGGCAACCATGAAAAAATTAAACTCCACAACGTCTGCGCAGTCTTCCAGGCTGAATTGTTGGCCATCCTGGAAGCTTGCAAATGGGCACACACAAGGAAACAAACCAGCACCATCATCTTCTCAGACTCCCAGTCGGCCATACAGGCAATCGCAGACCGGCACCCTAATTGCGTAACTCACGATTCATCATAATCTGTATCGTTTTGAAACGGATTGTTAAACCATTGCTTCATATGTTCGAAAAATGTGTCTGTTCGACAACATAAATAACGCAATGAATATTGTTTAACTGTGAAGACGAAACCAACTATGATCAATCGTGAGTTACGCAATTAGGGTGCTGAGCAACACACACCCACTGGTCGCAAAAATCCACATAATTATCCATAATCACACACAGAACACCACGGATACAACACCAAGAATAAAAATCAAGTGGGTGAAAGGGCACAGCGGCATTGCAGGAAACGAAGCTGTGGATGCTGCTGCGAAAATGGCCACTCGGCTACACAAAGCGCCTGACTATAGTGCATACCCGATGTCATACGTCAAACACGAACTCAGGAAAACCAACCTGGCCAAGTGGCAAGCCAGGTATACATCAAGTGGGCAGGGGCAACACACTAAAATCATATTCCCAACATTGTTAGAAATCCACAAATTCCGCAAAAAACTACAACAAAACTTCTTCATAACCCAAATTCTTACAGGCCACGGATTCCACAAACACAATATTTACACCGATTCAAAATAACCGATGATGACAACTGTCCCTGCCACGACAACACTACACAAACACTTGACCACCTCCTCAGGGATTGCCCCAGATTCGCCATGGATCGCATGCAATATGAGGCAATCTCTGAGCGATTTTGTATCACAGCGTATGACATCGGGATGCTGACGGGAAACAAGGATGTCTTTGACGCCTACGTCAAATATGTGACCAAAATTATGAGCCATCTTAAAAACTTTAATGGCACGTGATTAAAATATATATATATTTCTTTAAATAAACATTTATCACTATTATATACTACCTTATATAACCTATGCGAAAAAACCATAACAAAAAGACAGTGTCCGTATCAAATCGCAGACACTGTCGAAACCAAATCACAAACATAAAATAATACAAAAGTGAATCAACAAACATGGGGAAAAAACCCTACCTACCCTACCTACCCTACCTACCCTACCTACCCTACCTACCCTACCTACCCTACCTACCCTACCTACCCTACCTACCCTACCTACCCTACCTACCCTACCTACCCTACCTACCCTACCTACCCTACCTACCCTACCCTACCTACCCTACCTACCCTACCTACCCTACATACCCTACATACCCTACATACCCTACCTACCTACCCTACAAATTTCTGAACGCACCTATAAATATTTGACAAGCAAGTGACAACATACGTAAGACAAAAGACATCAAATGTTTCATACCTAGGAACAATAAGTATTGGAAAGTTAAATTGTCGTTTTTAGTATTTTCCCTTATTATTTATATTTCTCACAGTTTAAACCATCACTGAACTTCACAAATATTTCAAGATCAAAATTAGCCTAATCGGTCCAGGCATTTTCGAGTTTTAGCGAGACTAACGAACAGCAATTCATTTTTATAAATATAGATTAATAAATGGGCCTGCTCTTGACCTCGATCTTAACTGATGGAAAGCGATTGGTGAGGTCTAAGTCTAACTAGGTCTTACTATTTTGGTTTACGCGACGCACGCCTTCATCGGACGGGCAGAAAAATAAACTTTAAAAAGACCCAATAAGAAATACCAATGAAAATGAGCCTTCAAAGGAACTGCCAAACGTGCGGTGTAAGTTCTACGTGTACCGAAATCGAAATAGAAAACGGTTCCCCAAATACAGGCCCTAAGATGCCATACCCCGGGCCTGTATTCGGGCGGCTCTGTTCTCGAGTTACAGAAAGCTTCCGCAGGATATGAGTCCCATCGACCAATGAAAATGAGCCTTTTGTAGATTTAGTTTTCGATGTAGTCGGTTTGTTTGGTGGAAAATAAATAAACATTGTTTTATTTCACTTTTTTAAGGATATCCGGATTTGAGAGTATACCTAGCCATAATGATACCTTTTCTAGTTGCAATATGTTTAATAAGACATTTAAAAGTATTGGCGCCATTCTCAATAGCCGCAAATTTTGTGATTGGTGAGTACATACGAGTTTTTGATCCATATTTATTCTAATTAAAAATTATATTTATGTACATACTTGACTAAATATTTCATTTATGTTTATGTTAGAACCGAACGCGACATCATTGTTTTGTAACTAGTATGAACAGAGCCTAAAGAGACGAGTTTGGTGGTATTACCCCAAACAGCAATATTGCCAACAACACTGATGCGTGTTTGTGTTAGCCTCTCTTCACCAGACGGTTTTTTTAACGCTGCGATTTTTTATTGCGCATTGGTTTTTAAACACACTGTTTTAAGTCGAGTATTGATTAATCTAACAGTGCGTCAATATAACAAATTGTTGGCTTTTCAACTTTCGGTGCTAAGAAATGCTATAAAATTAAAATGCCTTGTACGAAATTCCGGCCACTGAATCACCGAACGATTGAATTCAATTAGTGCAATATCATCGGGCTGGCTAATTACACACCTACATATATGTGAAGAAGGAAACATTGAACATCTTCGTACAAGTTGTACCAATTGGTGCGACCGAATTTCGTCCTCAGTATCCTCCTCAGGATCCTCCTCAGTTTGGCTTGAGCTTTACTCGACGGCTATAAAATGTTAGCCAAAAAATGCCCACAAACCACGGTAATTCCGTTTTTGCACCCCCAAATATCCACCGTAAGAGGAAATGGAAACGCATGACCGAGAATCCACCCTAACACCCAACTAGGCCTAGTTGGGTGTTAGGGTGGATCCTCTGACATGCATTTCCACGTATCCACCTTAGGATGATTTTTTTGGGGGATAAACGGAATAACCCAAAAGCTAGCTTGTTTACGAGCACCTTAACTAAAATTAAGAAGCATAATCATAACCTTCTTTTTCTTTTCTTTTAGTGTTTTGTATTATACTGACCATTTACTATGCGTTTTATTTTAACCCAAAGTTCTCAAACTTAAGAATGGGTACATCTATTTATGGCACCTTCGAGTACATTGGGATGTCAGTGTTCAGTATGTCATGCTCTGGAGTTGTGATCGCCATCGAAGCCAACATGGCAAGACCTGATCAGTTCAACATAGCCCTCACCATTGGTAGGTATATACCGGTTAGCATATCATGACGGTAGTTAAGTTGAACAACATAAAAGTATGTAGGAATTACACAGCATATATAATTTAATATGGATAAAATAACCTAGATATCCTAAAATTATCGCGGTACCCGCTCCTCCGATCATGTTAATCGTTAGTGCCGCTGTTATTGAAAACTTGCCAGTGACATCGTGTGTAGCTAGCAAAACGCTAATGACCTTGAGCCTTATTACCAGGGTCGGAGTACATATGGCCGGTTATTCCTTATATCTACCCAAAAAAGTCCACCCTAATGTATCTACCCAAAAAAATCCACCCTAATGTGGATAAACGGAAACGCATGTCCGAGATGTCCGTTTATCCAACTAGTCCTAGGGTGGATGCTCGGACACGCGTTTCCGCGTATACACCTTAGGGTGAATCCTTATTGGCTGAACGGAATAACCTCATATGGCGAGTCACGGTGTAATGTAGTTTTTCGGGACCTGTTTTATAAAAACTAGAACGTAACTAAGTTGTAATGTAGTTTTTCGGGACCTGTTTTATAAAAACTAGAACGTAACTAAGTTGTAATTTCGTTTTAATGTCTGTAAAATTCGTTGAATAGCTTAGGTTTATCAGCGTTTTTCAATGAGGATCTTCTGACTCTACCTTGATATAACGTTAACACTCAACTCGGCTTTATCATTTCAGGCATGGGTTTAATTATTGTATGCTTATTCATGGCTTCGTTCTTCGGCTATGTGGCTTTCTTAGAAGAATGCGTGCCACCCGTAACACTTAACTTCCCTATGACCTTGTGAGTATAAAAGTTTCATTTTTTTTAACATTACTATCCTCTACTTTCTAAGTTATAATCATGCACAATTTTTGTTTCGATTTTATTTAATAGAAATCTAAACAAACCTTACTTTACCACTCCATGGACAAATGTCTCTTGAATATCATAAAATGGTATTTTTTCGCTTGCAAGACATAGGACAGTTGCATAGTTTTATTAATTGGTGAAGTCCAACTTACATACTAGGACCTGAGGAGCCAATTCTCGTAATTTAAGAAACGTTCACAGTCTGATCAGTCTGTCTCAATCTGTCAAAAATACCTCAAGTTTCCATACATTTTTGACAAATTTTTGACATTTGATTGTTGCCGAGATGACACTGCGACTAGATTTTGAACGTTTTTAATTAGCAGAATTGGCCTTCTGTTATCAGAAGTGGTAGAGCCATTACAAGATACACAGTTCCAAAGGCAGTGCAAGCTGATTGGACGCATTAAACTCAAACTCAAAGCATTTATTTCAAATAAACCAATTACACTTTTGAATTTTCAAGGTTGGTGAGTTAGAAAGATGAAGCTAGTTGCCTATTCCAAAGCGTAGGTAGGTACTAGTGAATGCAAACCGGGTTAACCGTTTTTCAAATTATAAAAAAACCCGGGTTTTTTTTTTTCATTTTCCGGTTTTTCGAGTTTTTTTTTTATATATTTTCAAATGGCAACATTGCTACTCCACATGTCAGTCAAAATGATGCATTTGATGTCAGCCATTTTATTTTTAATCTCCGAAGCAAAAACGACGGGGTTTTATAAGTTTGACGTGTCTCTCTGTGTGTGTGTGTGTGTCTGTCTGTCTGAGGCAACATAGCTCGGACGGATGAACCGATTTTGATTTTTTTTTGTTTGAAAGGTGAATTACTCGGGAGTGTTCTTAGACATGTTTCATCAAAATCGGTTCAGCCGTTTAAAGATTATCTGCTCTTTTCTGGTCGATGAAGGGATTTGAGCATCTTTCACGGGTCTGATCAAGTCGAAATTTGGTATTCTAATACTTCAATGATATTAGACGAACAAAGTAACCCTTGAATTGATTCCGGAGCAAAACCTGGAATTTCCAGGATACCCAAGTTACTGAAAAACAAACAGCAGAAGTATCGTGTTTGGGATCATTGAAAAGGTCTCAGTGAATAGGTTATTGGTAATTTGGTAACATTTAACTACTTTCAATCGTTTTGCATGCATTGAAACGATCTAAGGGTTGTACACCTTCTTTAACTGTGTTCGAGTTTTAATCGAAGACTCAGCGAAAATGCATAATTACATCGAACGCAATAATGCACATTCGCTCGTCCACCAGATCGTGGGCCAGTTCGCGTTTAGATCTCATTGGAGACACCTCGGACTCATACCATAACCACATAACCATTACCATTTTACCATACATTTTTACCAATAAGTTAATTATATAGTTTTACCATATCTTGTATTTAAGTGTTATAGTGATTAAATATACATAGCTATTCCCCTTACGTTCAAGACTTTAACTTTTACCATATAAACCATCCAATTATACGAGAAAGGTGTGTTAGGTCACCATAGCGCCGAACACTACTTTCTACATGGTCCTTCGAGCATTTTATTATTATAACTACCAGTGACTACCAAGTGAAACAGTGCCACGCGAACCAGAAGATCGCTACTATTAGGAGAGCCTTCGAGCGCAGAGACGGTCTGATGGAGAATTGAGGTCAGATCAAACCATTTATTTGTATAAATTACCATTACCAATTTTTATCGAACTTAAATATGGATTCCGATTCTCTATTTATCAACCAAACCGAGCTTTATGAAATCCTAAACAAGTTTTTGATTGATATAAAGAAAGATGGATCCGAAAGGAAGACCATCGACAATTACAAGCGCAAAGCTAATATGTTGGAAGCATACTGGCACGATTACCAGGAAAACCATAGGAAAATGTGTCAGTTTGCGAATTTTGACCACATTTACTTCAAGAAGGGTTGTTTCGAGACAGTCCAGGAAGTTTATTCAGAAATCAAGGTGATAATTGATAAAACCCTGGGGAAGTTACGCACAACGCAGCTGCAAGAAGAAAGCCCCCGTAGACCAAAAGCGGAAGGAGTACAACCATTATCAGGTATCCGGACTAGGCAGCAGCTAAGCGCAGACCAGCCGGAGGATGAGGCGGCGCACCCACAACCAGGTACAGTAGCCCCCACTAATGGTGCCCCAATCTCAAAAAGCAATAGATTGACACTTCGCTTTAACTTACGACCTTCTTATAATAAGCAATTTCTATAGGCTATAATACTATAGACACACACACTCTCATACGTTTACAAATGAATGTATTTCCTAAATTCAACCGTTAAAGCAAATGGCATGATAGCTGAGCGGTTACCGCACTTGATTATCGCGTTTGAGCGCAGCGAGTCGCGGTTTCGAATCCCACTCGCTGTGTGATAGTCTTTTTATTGTTTTAAAAATCACTTTTGAGTATAGTTTCTTGTTCTGTTCTTCTTATTCACTAAACTCGTAAAACTTTATCATTGTACCCACATAAACCTAAATAAATTTAAATGATTTACGACTCATTCACCGCGACTTATAGAACGGTGTTGGTTGATATTGTGTGCTAGTGACGTGTGTTTCATCTATTAGCGTTCTTCTAATTCATTTTAAAATGTAAGCAAATTTAAATATAGAAATGAAAGCGAATATTATTGCGCTGCATAAAAGTGGACTTAATACCTATATCACAAACAAATACCTATGTGATGTGATGAAACCGGACTGAGTGTGAGTATTATGATGTAAATATTTTATTAAACATTTATTTAATTAAAGTATAACTGCTGATCCTTGTAGTTATTTTAAAACGTTTTATAAATATCATAATGTCTAAATAGAATAAAAATATAAAATTTCGATGTAAATTTATTTCCTAGATTATAGAACGATGAAAATAACATTATACTTAATATTTATGTGAAATTGCCCTTTTAAATAATTTTGTTTCTAAATAGTAGGTAATACATAAAGTGTGTATTTTGCTTAGTAGCCTAACAGTACCCCTTTTTTGTTTTAGTGAAATACTGTGAGTCGGTGGGTGAAAAGATACGAGGAAGGCGGTAGTCTTGCCCGTGGAAAGCAAAGTGGAAGACCCCAGCTCCTATAACAGGCACACGTTCAGCGAATTTGAAACAAGTGGTTTCAAAACGACAAAACATTTTGCCGAATTATTCGACACATCTTTACGAACCGTGCGCCGTGCACTCAACGCAGAAGGTTCAAGGCATCATCGAAAACCAGCTCGAGAATCTGCTCAAAAAACATAGTAATATAGAAAAAACATTAACATTAAGTTATAAATTACAAATATTTTAGTAATATTCAAATAATATTTTGTCTTATCCGTAATCTGGATTATTTTGAGGTTTAGTTTCAATCTTCTTTTCGGAATGAAAATGAACACTTAAGCTATAACCTCTTTAAGTCCTATTAAATACGATTTGTTAACTTTGAGGTTTGAGTTAGAACGAACTCACTCGCAGTAGAATAAAAGTAGTACTACTGAGTCATTTAATTGTATTGTGACAACTTGTCTGCATTTGTTACTTTTACGTGGGTAGATTTTTGTAGAATATTGTGATTTATTTAGAGTACCGACACACAGTAGTAATCAGCACAATATTATTATATTACTAAGATACAATAGCCTGATTATCATAGTTCACCAACTAGCTTATTTACTTCAATAAATTGTTCTTTATGAGAAAATAAACTGTTTTAACAAGAAGTTATTATTAGTTATTTTTATACATTCTTCATGAAGTTATAACGAATAAACATTTTGTAATCATTTATTATTGTTAAACCGTTATTTAAATAACAATACGAGTAATAAAAAAAAATGTTACATTATTATTCTGGTATATTAATAAATCGAATAATAAAAGAACAGATGCAGATGATTGTTGAAAAGAAAAATTAAAGCTTCATCGCGAGATTTGAACCCAGACCTATGAGTTTCTTAATCCAAGACGATACGCTGCACGCTACCGGAACCCTAATTATACAAGTTAATTTTAGCAATGGTATGAACCGACCAAGGTCATGTCTGTGCGTCGCCGACGGTATGTATAAAATACAGAACGCTTGTGTGTGAGTGCAGCGGTGAGCGTTCTGTGTTAATACATCACTTATACACACAGCTGTAGGTACGGCCTGGACCGCCACTTCATAGCAATATAGCCCTTAGTATGCGACTGCTATTGTGAATCTTGATTGTACGTCGTCTCGCTATGAGGAGTCTCACTATACAGAGAGAGGGTCCAGCAAGCTGAACGGGTTAGTGAGAAAGCAGAATATTAATTTCAAAGCGTTCATGAGAACCGTAAGTAATATTCAAGTCGATAAGTTCGAGAATCAATGGCAATTCGAGAACGCTCTTAAATCACTGGACAGCCGATGGGGTGAGATTGACAAACTTCATTGGGAAATTGAAGGTGAGGATGGAGGCGACGATATTACGTACCAAACGGAATTCTGTAAGCACGAGGAAAAGTACAATGAGCTGACAAACAACATCAACAAAAATATATGGGCAGTGAAGCACTGTGAGAAGTCAGCTCCAAAGATGGACATCCCGGTGTTCAATGGGTCTTACAGCCAGTGGGTTCCGTTCAAAGACTTGTTCAGCGAAGCGATCGATAAAAACCCGTCGATGTCAAATGCACAAAAAATTCAGTTTTTGAAGAGTAAGGTGACTGGAGAAGCAGAGCGTCTGATTCACCATTTACAGATTGGCTCTGACAATAGGGTATTTTCCGATTTGATAAAAACTATTTTAATTTGAAGATTGGGACGATATATTTAACAGAAAAATAAAAATAAATTTATTAATACACATTTTCTCAATTAAAAACGATTAAAATCTAATTTATTTTTCGTTGTTTTAAATTTACCGCCAAAACGCTCCTTACGATTACTTTTTATCACGTGATATATGACGTCAATTCTGTTTATACGGCACCGGTACAAATACTTAGTTTGGCGCAGTTTTAGAAGTATTTGTGCACAGAGGCACCGCACACCAGCTCCACTCACTTTCAATCCATCAATCATATCACCAAAAATCTTGTTAATTATAAACTCGATATTCACTTATTTCCTTTAGTTTACACAAAGTTGACGTCACGTGATAAAAAGTCATCGTAAGAAGCGTTTTGGCGGTAAATTCAAAACTACGAAAAATACATTTGGTTTAAATCGTTTTTATTTGAGAAAATGGATAGAAATCAACTTATTTTTATTTTTCTGTTAAATATCTCGTTCCAATCTTCAAATTAGAATAGTTTTTGAAAAATTGGAAAATACCCTATTATCAGGCATGTTGGGAGATTCTAAACCATAGGTATGGTAACAAGAAATTGATTTTCACGTCCCATATTAATCTTTTACTAGGACTTCCCAACATACAACAACAATCGCTGGCCACGATTAAGAAGCTGCATGACATAACCAAAGAGACGTTACACGCTATTAGAAATCTGGGAGTAAACATAGAAACTTGGGATCCACTTTTAGTGCATCTGCTAGCGCAAAAGCTCGATAACGATACCTTCACCGAATATATAGCATCGGTCAAGAATCCTAGAGAGCTACCCGATCTGCAGGAGTTCCTGGAATTCTTGGAGACGAAATTTACAGCTCTAGAAGCGTCTCGCCGCAACCAAGAACCAGCCAACCAAAAAACCACGCCGCACCAACCATGTAAAAACAGCGACCACAACCAAAACCAGAAGAAAAGTTTCTACGGAAATAACCATCAATCAGGCAACAGGGAATCGAAGTCTATGAATGCATTACACGTGTCGCGGTCGATAACCTGTGCATTATGCAATTCTGAACACGGATTGTGGCGTTGCCCTGATTTTTTACAAATGACGCACGAGCAAAAATTAACCAAGATTAAACAATTAAATTACTGCCAAAACTGTCTATGCAGTCATAACAATAAATCGTGTCAATCGAACAAACGATGTCGGAAATGCTTAGCTACACATAACACGTTACTCCATGAAGCATTGGCAAGACAAAGTCCAACTGCGTCAGCGGAAGAAACCACCAACAGTATTGTAACCGAAAACAGCAGATCTAGGTCATCTCACGTGTCTTGGGATGACATGTCTGAAATACTTTTAGCCACCGGTATTATAAAAGTAAAGGGAGCTGACGGAACTCAGTACAAGATGAGAGCTTTAGTTGACCAGGGTTCTCAACTATCGTTGATCAATGAAAATGCAGCCCAGGTCTTGGGATTGAAGAGGGCTCATTGAAATTTCATTGAATTTTCGGCGTTAGTGAAAAAGAAAATAACACGAAAGGAATGTTATATGTAACACTACAGTCGGCAAATAGTGAATTCACTTGTGAAATGAACGTCATTGTTAAGAACAATTTAATCAAACGATTGCCAAATAACACGTTTACCAAACCAACAATATGAAACCATATCAATGGATTATAATTGGCAGACCCGGAGTTTCATATAAGCAGACCCATAGACATACTTCTAGGTGCAGATGTTTACAGCAAAATCATGTTAGGAAGAATCTTGAGAGGAGATAAAGACAAGCAACCAATCGCTCAACAGACGCAACTAGGATGGCTACTCTGTGGATCCATGAAACCGTACTACCAATGCAACGTAGTTCTCAACAACACAGAAGATCTACTGAAATATTGGGAGAATGAAGACAAAAAACCAGAAAACAACCAAACCATTTACGAGACGACTTTAGAAGCAAAGCCGTCTATTTTAAAATAAACCAACGCGGTAGTCAATGGACAACCAAGAGAATCGATGACTACCAAAATTATTGAACATCTGATAGCCAAAAATAGCTCCATTACAAAAATAATACGTATTTTTGCATGGATATTGCGGTTACCTACCTTGCATAAACCAATTCGCCGACCCTACCTCGATTTACACGAGCTTCGTCGCGCTAAACAGCTGATAATCAAAAACGTTCAGCATGAAGAATTTGCAAATGACCTAGATTCGTTAAACAAACATGGAAGAGTTCACTCCAAAAGTAGGATAATGAGTTTGAATCCAACCATTGATGCACATGAAATTTTACGCGTGGGTGGGAGATTGGAAAACGCCCACATATGTATTGCAATGAAACATCCCAATAACTTACCCCACAACCATCTGCTAACCACATTACTCATCGACCAAGCTCATAAGCTGACTTTCCATGGCGGAGCGCGTCTAACTTTAGCAAACCTGCGACAACAATTTTGGATTATCAGCGGATATACGACCACAAAAAAGTTTATCAATAAATGTGTCATATGCAGAAAACAAAATCCCGTACGGCAGCACCAGCTCATGGGAGATTTACCAGAACCAAGAGTGAATCCAGAATATGCATTTTATCACTGCGGAATAGATTACACAGGTTTCGTAGAAGTTAAGGCAAATAAGGGAAGGGGAATCAAAACCACAAAGGAGTACACAGCAGTTTCCGTACGTATGGTCACGAAAGCGGTACACCTAGAACTCGTGTCAGACCTGAGCAGCTCCGCCCTTTTGGCAGCTCTAAGCAGAATGGCAGCCAGAAAAGGGACACCACGACATATGCACAGTGACAACGGCACTAACTTTGTGGGAGCAAACAGGATGATACCCCCACCCGGAAAATGGGCACTTAGACGTGTGGTCGACACACATCCAGGGAACGATGGTCTAACCAGTGCGGTTTCATTAAAAACAAAAAATGGGGTCATGAAACGCCCTATCGTGAAACTCTCCATTTTGCCCCTTAACCAGAATGAGACAACAACGTCCAAACCAGAAATAAAACCAACAACCAGCTCATCAGAAAGAAAAAGAAAACCAAGATCAAAAATCGCAACTGTAGTAACTGTTTTACTGAGTTTATTCATGCTGATTTTCCCATGTTACGGTTTAAATTACGTCAAACCATTTCCATATTTTGACCCTATTTCCAAAGTTCAACTAATCAGGGATAAATGGACATTAGTCATGTACTACGACATGGGACCCTATTGGATAAACACCTATAATAAAATAGCCAATTATCAAGAAAAATTGTGCGCCACCATTGAAACACAAAGCCATTGTAATACGATCGTGCAGCAAGCCCGGCACGATTACCAGGAACTCGAATACTACAATGAACTTTTGCTAACACAGCATTTTGATATCCACGCTAAACGGCGACGCGCCACAAGGAAGGCGGGTCGGCGCCGACGAGGCCTTATCAATGGTATCGGATATCTAGCGAATGACTTATTCGGAGTGTTGGATTCGCGTTTCGCAGACCAGTATGAAAGGGACATTGAAACCATACATCGCAATGAGAAACACCTTTCTAATTTATGGAAAAATCAAACTTCCATAATTGAAACAGAGTTCATCCTCATGAAAAGAATGGAGATCACTGTAAACAAACAGCACAAGCTAATCAACAAGAAGCTTATGGATTTGCAAGAAAACGCGAGCACTCTCCAAGGTGAAATACAAAACATTTCATACGTCAATGACTTCACATTGTCAGCGATGTCCGGAAACAGCTTGCTGCAAGGATTAAGACGACTTCAAGACACGTTGCTCGATGCATTAACAGACATCTACCACGGTCAAATTAGCATACATTTACTGCCACCAACGCAACTTATACGTGAGCTCCATACCATATATGGCCAGATTCCAAGCGAACTCACACTACCAATAACTAATTTAGACACCGATCTTCAGTATCTTTACAAACTACTGAAAGTCAAAGCCAGAGCAACTCAAAAATTTGTTATAATTCAAGTCACTTTTCCATTAGTATCCAGAGAAGGTTTCAAACTGTACAGAGTAATACCAGTGCCGCACCAGACAAACACTATTATGACCAGAATAATACCAGTCTCCGAATATGTGGCTGTCAACCTAAAGAAAGATTCCTTCTTTAGCATGTCCACACAGGAACTGACGGCATGTCTACACCATGGACCAAGTTACATGTGTCAGCTGCTAAAACCAATTAGGGACCTGCAAAGTGACGAAAGTTTTTGCGCCAAGAACTTGGCAACCAACAAATGTAAGGTGGAAAAAACCAACTGCACCAACGTTTGGCTAGAATTGCATTTAACGTCTCAGCATTTTTACTTTTGTTGTGACACCTACACAATAAAAGTAATATGCGACGACCGCGTAACAGTTCGTCAGCTGAGCCAAGCCGGGGTCATTGGCATAGGTCAAGAGTGCGTCATCAAAGGAAATGACTTCTCATTATATTCCATAGGTCATCAGTCCAACCAAATGAACATTTCACCAAACATATACATGCCAGAATTCGATCAGATTAACCACTTAATTAACATCAAAATCCCTGACGAAAGGCACACTGATGACGGTAACCTAACCATAACCATGACCAATCTGGGGGAGGCGATAGAAAAGCTGAAGAAAAGCGATGCGGAAATAGAATATATATCACCCCATGATATCCATCAATACGTAATTTGTTACGTGTTGATGTCAATTGCTCTATGCGTGGCAATAGTTTGGGTGTGGAGGACTCGGCGCTGTCACCTGTGCCGGCTGGCTGCTGCTGGGCACCGTGGCGAGGGGTCCCGCCGACAGCAAACCGTGGAAACCCCGCCGCTTCCGAGACCACGACGCCGCAGCGAGAGTCGCTTTCAACAGGAGTTAGCAGTGGCTCCGCTGACACCAAAACCAACCAGAAGACACAAATCACACAGTGAAGTGCTTAGTGCCAGGGATCTAAAAGATCAAAGTGAAATCTGCTTACATTTACACAATTATGCCAAACGCTGGCCTAGTGCGAACTATAGTGCGATCAAACGAACCAGAAATACGGACACAGGCAATCAAAATATTGCTTTTACTGTGGAAGACTCAAAAGTTTAGCTTTTAATATATTTTTATAGTTTTTTATAATAATTTACGTAGACCATTATGCCTTTGTTTTAGCTTTTGTTAATCAATTTGTTTATATTTAAGATCACCATATCGTATAGTTTTCGCTATCATCCCGCATTTCTTCTCGCTCTCGGGAAGATGTTCGAGTTTTAATCGAACACTCAGCTAAAATGAATAATTGCATCGAACGCAATAATGCACATTCGCTCGTCCACCAAATCGTGGGCCAGTTCGCGTTTAGATCTCATTAGAGACACCTCGGACTCATACCATAACCATAACCATTACCATTTTACCATACATTTTTACCAATAAGTTAAGGCTAGGTTGTTCCGGCCTGTGGGCCTTTGAAACGCTACCTCCGCCTCCCCTAAATGCAGCGCGACGTATTTATTTACGATGAACTGTCAACTATTTCGCAGAAAATCCATGCCATAGTATAACTTATTGTTACAGTTGATCAACTTAATTATTTTTGCTTAGGTTCGATATTTTTACCTTACTTTTAGGTACGGTATGGTGAAACTAAAAATATTTCTTAAAGTTCCCTGTGTAGGGTAAGTGTCCTGTAAGTTACCTATTGAGCGTTTTCATTTTATCAGATATTGACACCAACCCGATACCGATATGTCGGCAGCTATACACATACCGATTCGAAACCGATATATTTATTATCGGCCTGATTATTTTGGTGAATATCGATGACCATCGCGACTCACCAAACGACCACAGTAGGTACAGTCGGCCTAAGAATCGACGTCTCGAAGTCGACAGTGCGAATAAGTGTGTTCAATTGAAAGAATGGCCAGTTCTCTCACCTCTATTGTGCTGATATCGGAGTCAGTCACTGTGTACGACGACACAGGTGACAATAACAACTCTTATGTCAAAGCGTTTATTATGTGCTAAACGTACGTGAAAAGCTGATCCCCGGTATCGTGGCGGTGTCGGAATCGGCTAATGTGCTGTGTTGTAATTTAATGTAAATGCTAATGTGATGTGATCAACTAGTATCAAATGAAAATGCAGAAATGTATTTTCATTCAAAACTAGCTTTTGCCTGAGGCTGGTGGTTCCAGAAATAGCAATTTCAAACATTTATTTAAAAAAAACCCTTCAGCTTTACTATTATTATGATTGCTACGGGTTTCGACCTCAGGACTAGCTGCTTCTCACACGGACAACTGTACGTCAATTTTATTTGTAAATTTAGACTGTTGAGAGCAAATCTACAAATGTGACTTAGTTGTTTACAGGAAAGTTTTATAAAATGTGGCACAATAGTGGTGTCTTACGATTTCCACGCGAACGAAGTCACGTGCAGAAGCTAGTTACAGATACATATGGTTTTGCGGTTGTAAGGTGAAAATGAAAAATTGCAATCGTTTCATTTGGAAATCATGCTTCCAGGCCTTTCAACCAGAGAATTTCTAGACAAGTGTTAGTTGTCAGTGAATTCGAACTGAAGGAATACGGGTTGGTTTTAGTCAGTAAAAGCCTGATACGCCCCCCGCTCCGCCCAGAGCGGGAGAAGTCATTTGATGATTTCCCATCCAAAACAAAAAAAAACCCTTGTGCAATTTGTTCTTTGAGAAAATAAATGTCTTTAAATCGAAATCATGCTTCCAGACCCAAAGGTTAAGGCTAAGCGTAAGTTGTCAGTGAATTCAAGAATTTATAGAGTCGACAAGCTGTGTGTCCGACGGTATTTCTCTTCGTCAAAATGGTAGTTTTCCATACAAATCATCCACTATTTTATTTAATCTGTAGTGGCAGAATTTTCAAAGATCCTGATTTTCAGATTTTTATTATGTAGAATACGCTAAAAATGGTCGTACTGTTTCGGTTACACTGTAACCATATTCTTTTGTTTTTGGTGTTTGCCATCGCTCAGAAAGAACCGTAAATATTGTGAGCTACATATGAAGGAACAATTGCCGTACTTTATTGTCTAGTGACGTACCTATTGCTCCAGCTATAATTTATCGAAACTATTATTTTAGGACATCAACATTCATATTTTAAAATCACGGATTCGACAAAAAATCTTGTATTGCTAGCGCCGCTATTCGAGAAATATCAATAAAGTTGTTATCGTGTTCCTTCCAATTGGTCGTGTACCCTATAGCACTTTTGTCTGAGCAATTTTTTTCCTATTTTCTCTGTTGGTGTCAGACTGAAAGTTCTTTATATTATTAGTATACAACCGACAACCAGACATATTGTATAATACTTAATATTAATGTAGGATATGATAGTAGCGAACACAGTTCGGTGCAGAGGAAATATCATAGTTGATATGGATGAAACTGATTAAAAGAATCTTAGAAAACTGTGATTTGTACAAACTTCTTCATAAACGACGAATACGACTCTCACTTGACTATTATTTCATCGACAATAATTTTTAATGTGTCAACATTATTTTAAGATGACAATTAAACGTCATCATATTGCCTAGAAATAATCACATTTTCGAAAACAATTTTATGAATTAAAACTATTACTTAATTACAAGATATTTTTTCTGAGCTATCGTAACTTCATAAATTAATTTGTTATTATTTTATTAGATTTTTTGTACAGGTGCAGAATGAGCGTGTTTTTGAAATTTTTGACATAGCTCCACCCTCGATGACGTCCCGCAGGACTCTGACAGACTCTGAGCGTGAGCCAATTTAGCCGAATTTAGATCTTTTTGAGTTTATTCAAAAAAAATCTACTAAACTAAAAAATTGAAAGATTCCCTCTTAAATACGATTCCCTCATCGTACATGCAATTTTCACATAATTTTGTGCTCTTATTAGGAAATGAGACAGAAACTGGTTTTGAAATCGACCCGTTTCGGATTTTTTTTTCATCGAGCAAATTGCAATTTATCGTGTTTTGAACCTTTAATTTCCCGGGGTGCTTGGACAGGAAACCTCCCCGTGTGCCCGTGGGCTGGAGTTTCCCTTGGATACGTCTGGGGGAAAGGCCAGTCTCCGGGACGGTGCACCCTGGGATGCGGGCAATGTCACCCCATTGGGTACTTGTGCCTAAGGGGTGTCGTTGCCCGTATGCCAATATCCTGTCGGCGGGACGCTCCAACGCGTGTATCTCTGCGCTCATGCAGAGACGCACAGCGGCGGAGTTAGAGCGGGCTCGGTGTGCACTCACCCTGCCGCCGGGCAGGCAAGAAGGAGTGCTCTCCTTCTGCCACCGTTAATCTCGTAGCCCCGAAGATTGTCACGGTCATGTCTCTGACTTTTGACGGGGGTCGAGGGCCTTGGCTTAACCGCCCGGGCCGCGAGGAAGAAATCCTCTATAAAAAATTACCCCAAACCTCCAAGCGGCGGCGCACCGTGAGGGAGGTTGCAAGCTTGACTAATGGGTAGCTTAATTAGTCTCTAGTGCGAACCACTATATTTGAGTCAATAAAACGATTTTTTACTCGTGGGAACAGCAATGGATAAACTTACACAAAAAACAAAAAACGTAGAGGAGGAGAGTGATGCGGGGTCGGAGTCCGACACCGCATCGAGCGCGAAGGGCTCTGTGAAGGGCCCGGAGCATGCGGCGGTGGGCGCTTCGAGGAGGACAGAGTTCCTCAAGAAGCGCCCCAAACCGAGGGATGGCCGGGGGTCGTCCTCGGATGGCGGTGTGGCCTCGAACCCAAAGCTTGGGAAGGTCTGCCGGAGCGGTGGGGTCCGGTTAGGCAGAGGCTTAACCTTGAAGGATCCCGCCGATCCGAGTGTCGAGGCGGACCAGCGATCCGAGGCGTTGGCCACGGAGGAGCGGCTCTCGGGTGGGACCAGCAGCAGGGCCCTCTCGGAGACGTCTGAGGACGAGCCAGATGCTGCTGGCGGCTCCAACGAGGAGCGAATGGCCAGGCTCGCGGAGGTTGTGGCTGCTGCAGTCAAGGGGGTGGCCTTGAAGAGGCTTCAGGCCTCTAAAGGCAAGGCCATCACAGCAGCCATAGCCTCCATTATGGCGGCAGCGGAGGACCTGCACACTGGACCTCCGACGGACAACATGTCCGAAATGCGGGCGGAGGTCGCCCGCTTGGCAGCCGCCATGGAGCTTCTCCGAAAGGAAAATGAGGAGCTCCGAGCGGACCTGGCCGTGCTCCGAGGAGCTGGCCCGAGGGTGGAGCCTCAGAAGGGGGCGCGGCATGGTCCCGGGGGTGGATCCGTGCCTGAGAAGGAAGACCGGGTGCTGACTCTGGTGCGGCAGGAGCTGGCTGCCTTCCAGAGTTGGTTTTCCGCCCTGGAGGCCATAGTCCTTCGCCCCCCACTGGCGGCGAGCCAGCCGGCCTCGGGCCAGCAAAAACAAACGCAGAAGGCGGCCACGTATGCCACCGCCACGACTGCCACGGCCAAGTCGGCACCGCAGTCGGGTCGGACCCCGGCGAAACCGGTGCCGCCCAAGCCCAAGCCCAAGAAGGGTGGGGTGGCTGCTCAGGCGGCTTCGCCCCCAGCGGTGGTGCCAGGACGGTCAGCCCCGCCTCCCCCATCTCCCGCGGCTGACGCCGAATGGGAAGTAGCCGGGGAGAAAAAGAAGGCGGGCAAGGCAGCGAGGGCGGCCAAAAGGAAAGAGAGGCGGCAGCGGCGCAAAAAGCGTAGTGCCGCGGCTAGGTTACGCGCCCCGAAGTCCGCAGCGGTAGTGATCACACTACAGCCGGAAGCGGAATTGAAGGGCGTGTCCTACCGCGACGTGCTTTCAAAAGCTAGGGCGGCGGTGAACCTCGCGGAGCTGGGGGTCACCAATGGCATGCGGATGAGGGTCACTGCGACCGGAGCCCGCATGCTGGAGATCCCCGGCGCGGCCAGTGGCCCGACCGCTGACGCCCTGGCCGAAAGGCTTAGGGCGTCCCTAGACGCGGACGAGGTCCGAGTGTCCAGGCCCACCAAGTGCGCTGACATGCGCATCTTGGGCCTGGACGACTCCGTGACGGAGGGCGAGGTGGTGGCCGCCGTAGTCAGGACGGGAGAATGCTCTGCCGAGCAGGTGAAGGCAGGCACCATCCGTCCTGACAACACGGGCATGCGAACCGTCACGGTGAGCTGCCCCGTGTCGGCGGCCCGAAAAATCACTGAGGAGGGCCGTAGGCTTCTGGTGGGCTGGGTATCCGCGCAGGTAAAACTGCTGGAACCCAGACCTCTGAGGTGCTTCCGCTGCCAGGTGGGTCACCACGTGGGAGTGCAATGCACCTCGGAGGTGGACCGCAGCAGTCACTGCTTCCGCTGCGGTCAGCCCGGTCACAAGGCCGGCTCGTGCGTCGCACCCAAGCCGCACTGTTACTTATGTGCGGCAGCTGGAAAGCCGGCCGAACACCGGGCTGGGAGCAAAGCCTGCGCTCCACCCGCCGAAGCCAGGGGCCGAGGCAAGGCCAAGCCCTCCGCCACCGCCGTCACCGCCGCAACCGCCGCCACTTCCGCCGCCGCTGCCGCGTCCACCGCCGTCGTCGCTGCCGTTGGCACCGTGGCAGGGCCTTCACAGGGGGCCCCGGGGGAGGCTAATATGGAGTGTCAGTGACGGCTCCATTACGCCTCCTCCAGGCGAATATCAACCACTGCGCCGCCGCTCAGGATCTGTTGATCCAGAGCATGGCGCAGTGGTCGATTAACATCGCCGTGGTCGCTGAGCCGTACTTTGTCCCGCCCAGGGATGACTGGGTGGAGGACCTGAGCGGCTCAGTGACCCTCATTTCGTCGGCCGCCGCCGGTACCCCGACCCTCGAGAGTGTCAAGAGGGGACGGGGTTGCGTGGCAGCACGGTTCGGGGAGATAGTCGTGGTAGGGGTGTACTTCTCCCCGAGCCGAACTCTCGCCGAGTTCCACAACTCCCTTGCGGAGTTGAGAGACGTCGTCGTCGGGTTTCGTTCCCTCCCCGTGCTAGTCCTCGGGGACTTCAATGCCAAGAGCTTGGCTTGGGGTTCCCGGTTGACGAATGTGCGGGGCAGGATGGTGGAGGACTGGGCTCTGGAAGCAGACCTGGTCGTCCTAAACCGGGGTTCTGTCGCCACGTGTGTGCGGATGCGGGGTGAGTCGGTGGTGGACATTTCGTTCGCCAGCCCCGCTCTGTCGCCACGTGTCATCGACTGGCGCGTCATGGAGGGGGTGGAGACGTATTCCGACCACCGGTACATCCGGTTTGACGTCTCCGCCCAGGCCTTGAGCGCGCCGGTCCGACAGGCCCCGTGTGGTCCGCGGTGGGCGTTGAAGCAGCTGGACCGGGAGCTTCTCCTGGAAGCCTCGATCGTGCAGGCCTGGGTGTCATCACCGGACAGGCCTGCCGACATAAACGACGAGGCCGAGTGGTTCCGGGAGACCATGTCCGAGGTATGTGACGTGGCAATGCCCCGGGTCCAGCCAGGTCGTGCTTCACGCCAGGTGTACTGGTGGTCGCCGCAGTTGACAACACTGCGCGAGGCGTGTGTTGCTGCGCGACACCTTTACTCCAGGCACCGCAGGCTCCGTATCCGCCCTCCGGATACGGTAGCCATTGAGGCGGAGCTGTACGAGGGGTACAGAGTGGCGAAGACCGCCCTCCGAGATGAGATCCTGCGGGCCAGAGTAGTGGCCCGCGAGGAGTCGCTGGAGACTCTGAACAGAGACCCGTGGGGACGCCCCTACAAAACGGTGCGGGATAAAATCCGCCCGTGGGCTCCCCCGCTGACGCAGAGTCTCCGGCCTCATCTCGTGCAGGACGTGGTGAGCGCTCTGTTCCCCTCACGAGGGGAGCACGCTCCCCCGCCTATGGCTCCGCCTCCTGCGGTGCCCGATGCGGACCACACCGACGACGACTACGACTCTCCAGAGGTGACCGAGGTAGACCTGAGAGTGGCGGTACGTAGGCTGAGTGCCAAGAATACCGCCCCAGGACCCGACGGCTTGCCCGGCAAAGCCTGGGTCCTGGCCTTGCAGGCTCTCGGGCCTCGACTAAGAGGGCTCCTAAGCGCATGCTTGGAGGAGGGCCAGTTCCCACTTCGCTGGAAGACGGGGAAACTGGTCCTCATTAAGAAGCCGGGGCGCCCAGCGGACTCTCCGTCCGCTTACCGGCCCATTGTGCTGCTCGACGAGGTGGGCAAGCTCTTTGAGAGAGTAATTGCAGACCGCCTCGTCGGGCGGTTGGTGCGGGTGGGGCCGGATTTGGCGGAGAGCCAGTTTGGTTTCCGCAAGGGGCGCTCCACGGTGGATGCCATCATGCGCGTGCGAGCCCTCACGACGGGGGATGCTGTGGCCCGGGGTGGGGTCGTCTTGGCGGTGTCATTAGACATCGCCAATGCCTTCAACACCCTGCCCTGGAGTTGCATAAGGGAGGCACTCCGTTATCACCGGATGCCGACCTACCTCTGTCGTGTGGTCGAGGCCTATTTGACGGACAGGGCCGTCATCTACCCCGGTCACCTCGGAGAGTGGAACCGGCGAGAGATGTCGTGCGGTGTCCCACAGGGATCGGTCCTGGGACCGCATCTGTGGGACATCGGATACGACTGGGTGCTGCGCGCTGACCTCCCTAGCGGCGTCAGTGTAGTTTGCTACGCTGACGACACGCTGGTCCTGGCGCAGGGGAGGTCGTACCAGGCGGCGGCCGACTTAGCGACACACGGGGTTGCGACAATCGTGGATAGGATCCGGCAACTGGGACTCGAGGTGGCATTGCACAAGTCCGAGGCCATGTGGTTTCATGGTCCTCGGAATGCGCCACCGACGGGTTCCCAGATAACGGTGGGAGGGGTTCACATCGGCGTCGAGTCGACGATGAAGTACCTAGGACTCGTCCTCGACAGCCGGTGGAACTTCGCGGAACATTTCCGCCGTTTGGCTCCCAGACTGGAGCGGGCCGGGGCTGCGTTGAAGCGGCTCTTGCCCAATCTAGGGGGGCCAAACGCCTCCTGCCGGAGGCTCTACGCGGGGATCGTGCGGTCCATGGCCCTATACGGGGCGCCGGTGTGGGCGCCTACATTGAGGCGCCAACCAGCTCGCAAGCTGAGGGCGTCCCATAGGGTCATGGCCATACGGATGATCCGAGGATACCGCACGATCTCCGGCGAGGCGGCGGGCCTCCTTGCCGGATTACCGCCATGGGATCTGGAGGCAAAGGTCCTCGCGCAAATATGGGAGTGGCGCGAGGAGGCCAAACGCCGGGGTGTAACTCCGCTGCCGCAGGAAATCGCGGCACAGCGGACAGAGCTCCGGCGGGATCTCATGGTGACATGGAGAGAGCGATTGTCGCAACCCAGTGCTGGGCACGCCACGATTGCGGCGGTAAGTCCCCTCTTTGAGGAGTGGTTCGAGAGGCGGCATGGCGTCCTCACCTTCCGCCTGACGCAGGTCCTCACCGGACACGGTTGTTTCGGGAGGTTCCTGTTTCGGATAGGGCGGGAGGAAACGCCCGGGTGTTTCCACTGCGAAGATCGCCCTGAGGACACGGTGGAGCATACGGTGGCGGTCTGCCCTGCTTGGGCGGAGCACCGCCGTGTCCTCGTGGAGGCGATCGGTGGCGGCGATCTCTCGCGTCCGGCCCTGGTCCAGGCCATGGTACGGAGCGAGAGGGCATGGGGAGCCGTCACCTCCTTCAGCGAAGCAGTGATGCTCGCGAAGAGGGAGGCGGCGCACGTGAGGGAGAGGCAGCATATGCGCCCTCGCGACCCCAGCCGCCGCAGGATACGGAGACGCCCTGGGCGTCGGGAATCCCAGGCCGATTTCCGGCCACCGTAGGCATGGGCTTGCGGACGGCGAGTAATGGGTAGCTCGCTATCCGGTAAGGACCAAGCCCAAGTCGACGGCGCGTTGTGTTCCACGCGCGCCTCAAAGAGATGTCAGCACAAAAAGTGATGGGACCCGCAAGGGTCGATGCCTGCCAGGGGTGCGGGTTTGTTCGAAAGAGACACCACAGCCCCTGGCTTAAGGGCTACTGAAGGAACACGGGTGGGTTTTAGTCAGTAAAAGTCTGACACGCCCTCCTGCTCCACCCAGAGCGGGAGAAGTTATTTGATGATTTCCCACCCAAAAAAAAAAAAAAAAAAAAAAAAACCTTTAATTTCCCTCAAACAAGGATCTATCTATGACATATGTTTTTTTCAGGGCCTAAATATACAAATTTGATCATTTAATCTTGATTCTGAAACAGGCAATTTGGGACAACCCCCCGTTAATTATATAGTTTTACCATTTTTACCATTTCTTGTATTTAAGTGTTATAGTGATTAAATATACATAGCTATTTCCCTTACGTTCAAGACTTTAACTTTTACCAGATAAACCATCCAATTATACGAGGAAGGTGTGTTAGGTCACCATAGCGCCGAACACTACTTTCTACAAACTTTCTTACCAAAAACGTTGTAAAAAAGTAAATTGCTTTTAATGAAAATTGTTGAATTTTTAGCCTATGTTCAAGTGGTGACTTTTTATTTCACTTGTTTTTTTAATGATTATTTTTGGTTATTAATTAGAACTAAATATAATTAACCTGATCACAGTTATAATAATTGATCTCTTTTAAAATACTTATTTCTACGTTATATAATGTTAATTAAAGGCTTAAGTTATAGAAAACATTCGAGTGGTTCAACTATAGTCGGAGGCTATTGGGACTGTTATGAACTTATTTTCAAACCGGTTTCACCGAAAACCGGGTTGTTTTATATAAAACAAAAACAATACCGGGTTTTCATTTCGGTCGGTTTTGCATACCCTAGTAGGTACCTATGGAGAAGAACGGGCAAGAAACTCCATGGACACTCTTTTAAAATAATGATATTGTTACAAAAAGTTGGTTACATCATTATGTTGAAGTTATCAATGTGAGAACGATGTAAAAAGATGTGCACATTAAAAGCGTTTGTTATTAAAACAAAAATAAAATAACAATTCAGAAATTAAAATAAGCCGTGGGAGCTAAGAGATGACCAGTCCCTACTGGCGGCGCCCGTTCACAAAATTAGAATGGGTAGGTAGGTATACCACGGTAGCACAGCCGTAAAAATATCGAGGCGAGATTTTATCGCGCACTAAATTTTCAACTTCGGTGTTAAACAAGAGCATTGAGCATCTATCAGAGTGCATTCTAGAGCATTGAAATAACACACCGTTCGATTTTGAGCTCCCGCCGCTTAGCAGAGCGTTGGAGACCAATGCTTAGTGAATTCTGGAAATCCACTAGTAAGTTGGATGGGAAACCCGGTGTCCCTGTGAGTGTGGGAGGGATGGATAAGTAATCCCCAGGGAATCGCAAATATGTTTAAAGAACATTTTCAAGTACAATCCCCTCTCGGTCCCTCACTCGTGAAGGAAGATTCTGAGCCCTGCAGTCGTGGAGCGAAACCTCTGACGCGTCTCTCTGCCAAGCAAATCATGCCATCATTAACGGTATGAGCCGACGCAAATCTCCAGGACATGATGGGCTCAGTATCGAACACTTAAAGCACGCAAGTGTGCATCTGCCGCGGGTCTTGTCTATGTTTTTCACAATGTGTGTTAGTCACGCATACTTACCTGCTAATCTGATGAAAACTATCGTGACTCCCATTGTGAAAAACAAGACGGGCGATATCGCGGACAAGGGTAACTACCGTCCCATTTCCCTTGCGACAATAATTGCTAAGGTGTTGGGCGGTGTGCTTGATACTTTATTAAATGATTATATACATCTTCATGATGCGCAGTTTGGGTTTCGCTCCGGACTTTCAACTGAAAGCGCTATTTTAGGTCTCAAGCATACCGTTCAATACTATATAGATCGAAAGACGCAGGTATACGCCTGTTTCCTTGATCTCTCCAGGGCCTTCGATCTGGCCTCGTATGATGTGCTCTGGAGAAAGATGGTAAACAGGGGTATACCTGCGGAAATATGTGGATTATTTCAGCACTGGTATGGTAATCAGACCAATCATGTGAAGTGGGACGGTACGCTCTCTGAACCGTATGGGTTGGAGTGCGGGGTGGGGCAAGGAGGTTTGACGACTCCCAGACTCTTCAACCTCTACGTAGATGAGCTCATAGAGGGACTCAGCAGCATGCGTGTCGGCTGCAGTGTTGATGGGGTTAGCATTAACAACATCAGCTATGCTGACGACATGGTGCTGCTGGCTCCGTCTTCAGGGGCAATCAGAGAGTTGCTTAAGACTTGTGAAGCCTACGCTGCCGTACATGGATTAATTTACGAGTATAATGTAAAAAATGTGAATACATGGTTTTAAGGTTGGCGGAAAATGCCGTGAACTGGGACCCGAGCTTCTAATAAACGGGTCAGTGATCAAAAGGGTATCCACTTTTAAATACCTGGGTCACTTTCTTTCCGACGACCTGAAAGACCATGTAGATATAGAGAAAGAGCGCAGGGCACTCGCCGTCCGGTGCAATATGTTGGGCCGTAGATTTGCTCGGTGTACGGACCAAGTAAAAATTACTATTTTTAAGGCTTACTGCCAGAGTCTGTACACGAGTAATCTATGGGTCAATTACATCAAAAGATCGCTATATGTCCTGCGCGTCCAGTGTAATAATGGTTTCAGGATGTTGTTGAGACTTCCTCGCTATTGCAGCGCGTCGGAGATGTTTGCACAAGCTCGTACCGACGGAGTTTACGCGATTGTGTGCAAAAAAACCGCTTCGCTACTAAGTCGAGTGAGAGGCAGTCGCAACCTCATCCTGAGAACTGTAGCGGAGAGTTTCGGTTCTCCAATTCTAAAGCAGTTTGTGCAGAGGGTGATTGGTACTAACACTAGATAATAAGTTGTTTTCGTAAATATTATTATTATAATTAATGCGCGGAAATATTAATGAATATTTTTGATTATTTTCAGTTTGCCGAAGCTATTAAAAGGTCTTATAGCCGTGATGATCTATGTGACTCACGCACTAAACTTCTGGGTGCCATTCAATCTCTGCTTCTACTACCTCAAAAGAAGACACGCACCGGAGAAACAGGTTTTTATGGAGCTCGTCTATCGTGCCATAATTGTGACTCTCCTTGGCATAATCGCAATTGTATTTCCGGATATCAATGCCATTATGGGTTTCGTAAGTTCATTATTTTAACTTTTATTGTTGTAATTCCAGAAAGAAAATAATTTTATTGCACTAAATGCGACGACAAACAAACCTGGTTACTAAATTGTCATGTTTAAAACTTGGTAGGTACTATGTTTTAGGTATCTGACGATCAGACATAGTACCCTTAACTAAATGTAAACTAAATGCATATAAATAAAAAACTTTTTTTCAAAAAAATAACAACCGACTTCCAAAAAAACACTACAAAGTGCAAAATAATTTTAATTTCGGAATTCGGTGACTTTAGAGGTGTAGGCATTTTAATTCTTTGTCACCGCCTTCCGAAATTAAAGTTATTTTGCACTTTGTAGTGTTTTTTTGGAAGTCGGTTGTTATTTTTTTTTTTAAATGTTTTTATTTTTCACTTTTTAGTTACCTACCCCACACCAATTACAAATTTCATCATCCTTGGGGTCAAAACAATGCATAGTTATGCGATAGCAGAATTTGCGGTTGATTTGCTGTAATGTTTTGAAGAGTTCCGTTGTCTGTCTCCGAAACGCATCATCAGATCTATATGAAATTTATATGGGACCATTTCGGAATAAACCCCTTTCGAACAAAAAAAAGAATTTTGCAAATCCGTCTATATACGACGGAGTTATGTCCGAACATACATTAAAACAAATATATAAAAACATGTCGAATTGATAACCTCCTTCTTTTTGAAGTCGGTTAAAAAGAAAAGTCCTGACTGACTGATTCATCATTGCCCAGCCCAAACCCTTGGACCTAGAAAGCTGAAATTTTGCACAGAGGTTCCCTTTATAATGTAGACAAAGAAAAAGTAAGGATTTTTTGAAATTTAACCCCTTAGGGAGTTAAATAGGGGATGAAAGTTGGCTGGCCGCTGGCAAAAGCTAGTTAACTAATAAAAATAAATACTTTTTCTAGTCTTAAATTATAAATTATCACAAAAACAATGACCACTCTCTTAACATGCTTGGACTAATAAAATCTAACTAGATATACCTACAGTGTGGATTTTTGAGACGGGGCAGTCATGGCAAGCACTGCAACTGTCGTACGGTAGTCCCTTCGTAGGTCGTAACTGCAGAAACTCAGTTGATAAATGCCCATTATTTAATTACACATAACCATACCATCCAACCCCCCCGAGTGGGTTCCCGCATTGTCGTTGCGGGGGGGCTCAGTAACCGTGGATTCCGGCCACGGTGAAGCCAAGAGGAACCCAAAGGTGGGGCCGCTCGTCAGGGCTTTTGCCTCAAAGCCGACGACGTAGCGGCCAAAAAGTAGGTTGCGGTGAGGTGCACCGCAACTGAGGTGGGCCGCGATGTTGAATGGGAGGCATCGCGGCTGAGGGTTACGGGCTGCGGTAGAGGAGTGCCGGTGCTTCTGAGCAGCGCTCTTCCCTTCCGTGGCCTGGACGGGCCGCCACCGTTTGATGGCGGACGCGGTGGGGCCGCAGGGGAAGAGGAGTGCCCCTGCGGCCGAAAAGTGGTAGACGGGACGGCGCGTTGTGTTCCACACGCGCGCCGTCAAAGATGTCAGCATCTACCGGTGGGGTCTGCAAGGGCCGATGCCTGCCAGGGGTCCGGGTTTGTTCGAAAGAGATACCACAGCCCCTGGCATACGGGCTACTGAGGGAACACGGGTGGGTTTTAGTCAGTAAAAGTCTGACACGGCCTCCTGCTCTACTCAGCAGGAGAAGTCATTTGATGATTTCCCACCCAAAAAAAAACCATACCATCCACCGATACACAAACTACCTGGGGATACAAATAATATGTCATCTGTTTTACTTAATTATAAATTACTAGCATCGCTCCGCGGTTTCACCCGCGTAGTTCCCGTTCCCATGGGAATACGGGGATAATATATAGCCTGTAACCCGGGGATAGTGTAGCTTCCCAACAGTGAAATAATTTTTCAAATCGGTTCAGTAGTTTCGGAGCCTATTCAATGCAAACAAACAATCAAATTTTTCCTCTTTATAATTAGTATAGATTATTATTATTAGCCCTTGCTGGAGGCCTTAATGTATTAAGGCAGCCACGGGCATGTCCGGTTAAGTAGCCGACAACCTCCTAGGTCGACCTGCGGGATGTCATAAAAAAAAAATATATGTTCTGACCTCCGACCCCGAGGATACTCGTACAAATAATATGTCACCTGTTTTACTTAATTATAAACTATATCAGTCCTTGCTGGGGGTCTTGATGTATTAAGGCAGCCACAGGCATGTCCGGTTAAGCAGCCAATAACCTCTTAGGTCGGCCTACGAGATGTCATCCACAAAAACTCATCATTTATGTTTTGACCTCCGAAGTGAAAGCATAATAATCGGCATGTGAAAAATGTGTTGCACTCGCCGATTATGGTCTCTTCAAGGAAATCTTGAAAAGGCTGGTTGACACTTTCCGTGACCCAAAGGCTGGTTTCTACCTTGGCCAGCGGCTAAGCATTGCCATAGAACGTGGTAATGCTGCTAGTCTCTTGGGAAAATTACCAGTCGACAGCGATGAGGGTGAATTTTTTGACGCCATTTATTTATTTGCGAATAGGTTTAGTTAAGTTAGTAATATATTTGTTTTTTATTAACATGTAAATAACTAATTGATTAAATTCAAATCCTATTTATTCAATTTACATGAATAATTATTAATTACTGTACCTATTATTATAAAGTTACATCAAAATTATCTTCACGACAAAACACAAAATGTTTTCGGATTAGGGCGTCTCACTGCTTGAAACCATTTATTTCGTAGTTTAACATCTTGTGGATCATTCAAAAACGTTTTGTTTTTGAATGATCCACAAGATGTTAAACTAAACGGGGCTTGTTTTTGTAGTATTCATACTTAATGGTACGATAACTTGTAGGGTTTGTAATTTTGGATAAATTTATCAATAAACTGATCATAGTAGCGCTAAAACAAACAAACATGCTGAAGGTAAACATAATAATAAATTGAAATCAATGAGATGTAATGTAAATGTAAATAATAATATCACATAAACAATAAATTAGATCAATCATATCTATAATTAAAACAAGTCATGTAGGTAATATAGAATACTATAAGCTATGAGATCAATCAAAAGTACAAATATTTATAAATCTCATTGATAATTTTATAAGTGTTGGAAAACAAACTCAATGTCATACATGACAAAGTTAAAAGTCTATTAAAACTGAAACTCATTTTATTTTGGACCTCTTTATTGTAATGGTCAATAGATTTATCCGCGCTGACTAAAGAAAGGGTATTCTAGTATATGTATCTTCATAAAGTCGAACAAGCTAACTAGTTGGAAATAAATGTACCTATATACCTAAACCATAACCATAAACTACACTCGCGAGCAATAAACTGGAATCACTTCCTCGTCCGCTGCTCGTAACTTTATACAACTTCTATGCAATGAACTATAGATTGTGGCATATCATTGGAAAGGAAATTTTGTTAATTTTCAACCTCTTTCAATATTCTTCATCATTCTCTTGCCCTTATCCCAATTTATTTGGGGTCGGCGCAACAACAACAATATTATTCACCTTATTTCATGGAACGTAAAACAAAACACAATATTGTTCGGTAGTCATGAAACTCTATGAAAAGGGGGCGTTTATTTTTTTTATCAGTTCAATATTTCACGTCACTGGAAATACTGAAGATAAAATAAAATGGAAACCACACCTATAGAAGCCGCTCAAGTAGTCATCTTAATCCAGCAGGGATTGTCTTAGCATACTATCGCTCGACAGCTACATTTGAGCCAGTCTTGTGTCTCGAAGGTATACAAGAGCTTCAGGGAGACTGGAAACTTAGTCTGGAGACCAGGATCTTGATGACAGCGATGCGCTTCGGTGAGAGATCACCGATTTACTGTCACCTCTTCTCTTCGAAATCGACAACTGATCGGCGTGGACGTCCAGCAGCAGCTCAGAGAGATTTGAGGGAGGGCTGCCAGCGAGTGGACAGTGAGGCGAAGACACAAAGAAGTGAACTTGACACCAAAAAGGCCATTCACGGAACCTAAATTGTCTCCAGCCAACCGACAAGTCAGGCTTCAGTTTTCTCGCAATCACTTAGATTGGGATATCGAGCAATGGAGGCGAGTCCTGTTCTCGGACGAATCCAGGATGTGCCTGCATGGTAGCGACCGTCGACAGAGAGTCTATAGGAGTCCAGAAAGAGAGACCAAAAACGGAGTTGATATTCGTACCTGGTGGAAGTCGGGGAGGGGGGCTAACCGCAGAAAGATACATTAACGACATTCTGCTAGGTCACGTGCGCCAAGATTTCCTGCTAATGCCGCTGCCACACCGTTGCAGTGACTAGACAGTACCTTGTAGAAGTCGGGATTCCCACACTAGACTGGCCAGCCCTCAGCCCTAACTTAAATCCGATTGAACATATATGGGACGAGCTGAAAAGAGAAGATGTCAGACAGCACGGTTACCGCAGTGGTTAAGCGATTGACTGGTGCGCTGCGTGTCGCGGGTTCGATTCCCGCACGGAATAAATATTTGTATGGATCTACATGTAATTGTTCCGAGTCTGGCTGTTTGTGTATGTGAGTTTAAATGTTTGTAAACGCACCCACAATACAGGAGACATTCCTAAGATGTCCAGCTCCGGCGTCAATAGAAGACTTGAAAACTGCTTTAGTCGAAGAGTGGCAAGAAATCCCACAAGATTCCATCAGGAAACTCATTCGGTCAATGAAAAACCGTTTACAAGCAGTCATTGGGGCCAGGGGGGGGGGGGGGTAAAACAAATTATTAAGTGGTAAGTAACATTAATTGTAAATAAAAAAATATCTTTTCTTAATACTTCCTATTCATTTAGACGTCCACAACTTTGACCTATTGCAATAATTGTTTAAATTTAGGTAGAAAATGTAATGTTTGTATAAACTTTTTGATACCACTTGAAAGCTAACAAAATTAACTTTCAGATGTAATACCACAATCCACAGCTCATTGCATAGAAATTTAAAAAAATATTTTTGAGCAATGCGCGATGAAGTGATTCTAGTTTATTGCTCGCGAGTGTGGTTACTTAGTATATCCAGCATACATACGGCAAAATCTTAGACTGCTTCTTCAAAACAATGCTATGTGTTTTGAAGGAAACATTAACAAGTTCTGAGTTGAGTGAGCCGTGTGATTTATTGATAAATGCGTGCACTGAATGGACAGGTCCACTCAATCTGAGTGGTTCGTTCTTCAAAAGACCATTTCAGACACCAAACCACATGGTCTTCACATGATCTGACCAAGATTATGTATGGACTTTAAAAGAGACTGTGACCTCTGAGTTTGTTTTGGCCTTTCTTCTCAGAGTAGTCATATAGGAAACACCGACCACATATAGTTTAAAAAATATGATTGACGTGTAAAAGTGTTTGTACAAACCTACTTACAGAAATAAAATCATTTATCATTTAACAAGATTTAATCGATTTAAAGCCAAAACATTATCAGATGTATGCTACGATGAGAGAAAAAATAAAATTTAGACGTCACATGTCCTCGGTTTTGTTCGGTGTGTTTTCAGCGTTGGGTTCAAAAACTTATTTTCAATTCGATGTAACTTTTTAATAATAGCGAAAAAAAAAAACTAAACACAGTTTTGCTATGAAACTTGGATGTGTCCATTTATTACAATTTTTTTTAAACCCAGTTTTGTTTTCTTCGAATGTTTTGTTTGTAAGTGTTGTTTGTGACATGGATTGCCAAGTACAAGGTATGTTTACACTATTTAGTTGTTTTTTTTATTATTTTTAGGTTTTTTTCACGTGCTACGCCAAACAAGATTTGCAGTTTATTTTACATTATCGGTACCTAGTTGACTTTACGTAAACCCACAAAATTTTGCACACATAAACAAATATGCTCACCTACTTCAAACTAAACATTGAACTATTTTGAAAATATTAAGTTAAGCTAGCTAGGGTTAGCGTAGGCTCGGGCGTAGCACAGACTACGACTGCGTAGGCTCGGGCGTAGCACGTACTACGAGTGTGTAGGCTCGGGCGTAGCATGGACTACGTCCCCTGTTACAGAACCTCACTCAAGCCTCAAGCATTACTTAAAACTAGTTTCAACCAATCAAATGGCTCTAAACTAGTTTTAAGTAATGCTTGAGTCTTGAGTGAGGTTCTGTAATAAGGGCCTACGACTGCGTAGGCTCGGGCGTAGCACGGTCTACGAAACATGCTTACATTTTTTAATTTTATTTTCAGGTTCTTTGTTTATATGTTCTTTTTCCAGGTTGCATGTCTTTGAGGATACTGTGCGTACTAGTTGGTTTCTTATAAAACTATTGTGACTCACGACTTGATATTCATAGGGAACCTCCCGCTACTTCTAAAAATACTCGGGAATCGAACGTTCAACTACAGGTTCGCAAAGGAATCGTCCAAACGCTTAGTTATTTTGCTTTTTCGAATGTTAGCTAATTAGCCGTTCTTTTACTTTGTCAAGACCGACTGCTGGGGATGTTAATAATATCTGTAACTATCTGCTTTGTTCCCTAGTAACAGTAGTAGCCCAGTGAACTAATGAAATAATTCGACTATTGTCATATGTAGACTGGTATTTGTGTTTGCATTCATCTAGTCTCATTTCCTACGTAAATGTATGACAAGATTCTTTGCGATTTCTGACATTTGTACTATTCAAACCTCTGTGAGTTTTTTGATCCCTATAAACAAAAGTATCGAGTGGCATTACACGTTTTTTTATTACTGACTGTACATTTTTTTTTGTGAATGCGAATAAGCATAGTCTCCTAAGGTCGTTTTCATGTAGCGACAACGGTTGAATTACCCACCCTTGTTGCCTCATCCAACCTGTATATGTTGTGATGTCCATCTCTGCTGCTTAGGTGCATAGTGGAAAAGCGTGATGATAATCATTTAAAAGGTTAAATCTGTAACTTTCCGTAATTGTCTAACCTATTGGCCCGTCTTTTTACAATTTACGGTAAACTATAGAAGAATATGAATAAGTTGCAATACTACTCATCCCATGACATAAAACGAGATAATATATACCCTGCGGTCAGCGCAGACATATAGGGAATATGTGTGCAAAATTTGAACCAAATCTATTCGATAGTTTTGACGTGATGCTGGAACATACATTCAGACAGACTCACAGACAAAAAAAAAGGCATTATAGAATCGTTCCCATGCAGACCTCGTAAAAATTACAAAAAAAAAATATGTACTCGTATTCAATGTACAGTTTTGACTTCGCTACGATTTTATTATATGTAAGTATAGAAATACTACTCCCAAAATTTACAAGAGATATTGCGAATACGGACTTCATAACCAGCATATAACGTTCCCACTGCTGGGACGCAGGTCTCCTTTTTGTGAGAAGGAGTGGGATCATAATGCACCACGCGGGCCCATTGCGGGTTGGTAGATGTCACATATTTTCGAATTTTTGGTTCTAGGACATGCCGGTTTCCTCACAATATTTTCCTTCATCGTTTTGAGGGCAGTGGTGATGAAACAATTTACATTTATGTAAAGCGCCTGTCTGGGTTCGAACCTATGACCTACAAGTCGAACGTTGCGGCTGTTACTACTGGTCCACCACTGCTTAAGAATACGGACTTATTCGACAGATTTTTACTTAGTTTAGACCCATTTGTTTCGTGTCTTTGGAAACTTTCCAGTAACAAAATTAGCGTATTTAGATGTATTTAGTTTAGCGTTAATTTTAGTTTAGTTAGTAAATTGTTGTTATTATGTTTCTAAATAAAGTGTGTTTGATACTTTGTAAGTTTTTGTTTCAAAAGTCTTATATACATGTATAACATTAAAACCCCATTACGAAAAGGTTTGATTCCTCAATCAGAAACATTTCTAAGCAGGGGAAAGTAAAACTTTTACACTTTTTTTTTTACGTAAAATGAAACTTAACCTATCAATGAGTACTGTTATTTATGGTAAACTTTTATACTAAAATTTAAAAAAAAAAAGTAAAAAAAGAATACAAACAATCGGCAAATAATATCAAAATCCAACTTTACTCTACGCGCAGAAATTATCAATGAAAATTCGTAGCGAAATTAAATCTTTTGATTGAAGCCGATCTTTGATCCTTTGATATTTTCGCAAGCGTACCGCTCACGTGTCACCGCATGCGCACCCCCTCCCGCCCGGGCACCGCTCTCCGTTTCTCCAGTCAGCTGCGTTTGGTCACACAGCGTGACGTCACTCGCTGTTTTTACCGCGTGTGCTTCAACTGCCCAGTGCCCAGCCCAACACCCGAGGAGGAGGAGCACCCGGCAAGCAGCTCGTTGATTTGGCGTAAACCAGTGTGTGGTATGGAAGCTACTCCATTCCATGGACATGCATCCATACCACTTCTCACGCGTGCAAGCTTTGCATGCTCTGGACCGTGCACCTCGTATTGAGTTCTGTCGCTGGCTGCAGAACCACCCGCAGGCGAACATTCTATGGAACGACAGATTTGGGGGGTAATTCTGTAGAAGTTACTAAGTCTATTATTGACATTGTAGCACCTACTATAGCTCTTATATTTAATAATTGTATCGACTGTGGGGAGTTTCCTGACCTAATGAAGAATAGTAAAATAATACCTTTGTTTCATCAGACCCCTCTAATAATAGACCTATTTTAGTACTACCTACCTTTAGTAAAAATTTTGAGAAATTAATTTTAGACCAATTACAAAGACTTTTAAATAAACATAATTTCTTACATAACAATCAGTTCGGTTTTACAAGGGGTCGTTCAACTACTGATGCTGGTGTTGAACTCTTAGGGCATATTTATAATGCATGAGAAAATAAATACGATGCCTTGGGCATCTTTTGTGACTTATCGAAAGCATTCGATTGCGTGCTTCATGAAACTTTAATCAGGAAACTCCGCCACTACGGGATCCGGAACACTGCTCTGGATATTATTATTTCATACTTGTGTAATAGGATTCAGTGTGTGGATGTAAATGGAAAACGATCTCCCGGATCCATAGTACAAATGGGAGTCCCACAGGGCTGAATTCTTGATCCTTTCTTGTTTCTTGTTTATATTTATGACTTGTCTTACCTCATAAAGGATTATCATGATATAGTGTGGTTTGCGGATGACACTTCACTTTTGTTGAAACTTAAACGTCAGCAGCTTATTCATGACGATGTAAATAGCGCAATCTCAAAAGTGGTTCACTGGTTCAATGTTAACAATTTACTTCTCAATGAATAAAAATAAACGAAATGCATTAAGTATACGCTACCACACGTTAGGCAGGTGAAAACTAATGTGTTGATAAAGGGCGAAAAACGGAATCCTGAAGATAGCACTGTATTCCTGGGCATATCTTTGGATGCCAAGCTTCAGTAGGGCCCACATACAGATAAATTATCGAAAAAGCTTAGCTTTTTTTTTTTGGGTGGGAAATCATCAAATGACTTCTCCTGCTGAGTAGAGCAGGAGGGCGTGTCAGACTTTTACTGACTAAAACCCACCCGTGTTCCTTCAGTAGCTCGTATGCCAGGGGCTATGGTATCTCTTTCGAACAAACCCGCACCCCTGGCAGGCATCGGCCCTTGCGGACCTCACCGGTGGTTGCTGACATCTTTGACGGCGCGCGTGTGGAACACAACGCGCCGTCCCGTCTACCACTTTTCGGCCGCAGGGGATAGGGAGAGCGGCTGACGCTATACCGACACTCCTCTTCCCCTGCGGCCCCACCGCGTCCGCCATCAAACGGTGGCGTCCCCGTCCAGGCCACGGAAGGGAAGAGCGCTGCTCAGAAGCACCGGCACTCCTCCTCTACCGCAGCCCGTAACCCTCAGCCGCGATGCCTCCCATTCGACATCGCGGCCCACCTCAGTTGCGGTGCACCTCACTGCAACCTACTTTTTGGCCGCTACGTCGTCGGCTTTGAGGCAAAAGCCCTGACGAGCGGCCCCACCTTTGGGTTCCTGGATTCACCGTGGCCGGAATCCACGGTTACTGAGCCCCCCGCAACGACATGCGGGAACCCACTCAGGGGAAAAAAAAAAAAAAACTTAGCTCTGCAGCATACGCTGTTAGAAACATTTGTAATTTAACTGATATAGAGACAGCCCGTTTAGTGTTATTTAGCTACTTTCATAGTGTATTGTCGTATGGTATTCTATTGTGGGGAAATGCCGCCGACATTCAGACTATCTTTGTCTTGCAGAAAAGAGCTGTTCGATTAATTTATAAATTAAGTCCAAGACACTCTCTCAGACAGAAATTTAAGGAGATTAATATAATAACTGTGCCTTCAAAGTACATTTATGAAAATCTTTTAAATACCCTTAAAAATACAGTGATATGCATAATATAAATACTAGGAACAAACACAAATTTGTTGTACCATCAACAAGGCTCAAGAAAAAAGGTGGGTCATTCAGGTGTCAATGTATACGCTTTTATAATAAACTTCCAAGTCATGTTCAAGATCTAATTCTCAATTAATTTAAATCGTTCATTAAACGTAAGTTGTGCCTGAAAGCCTTTTATAACGTTAAAGATTATATTGAGGACAAAAACCTTGGGATTGACTTGCTCCAATTTTGTATACTGAATGTTGTTTTTTTTGTGTTTGCTAACCTAAACTCTTGACATTTGATTATTATTTTATACACCTAGGTAAACTGCTCAGTGTCTATTTAAATTTCTAGCCAATACAGCAAACTGGCCCATTTTCACATTTACCTTCTCCTACATGCCCTGTGCACTAGTAAGATTTCTAGCACCCCTTCCCTCATATTTTGTGGCACTACCGTGCGATTATTATCTATATCTATACTATTTATAAAGAGGAATGATTTGATTGTTTGTTTGTTTGCATTGAATAGGCTCCGAAACTACTAAACCGATTTGAAAAATTCTTGTTGGGAAGCTACACTATCCTCGGTTGACATACGAGTAGACTATATTTTATCCCCGTATTCCTAGGGGAACGGGAACTACGCGGGTGAAACCGCGGAGCGCTGCTAGTAATATATAAATAAATATAACGTTAGCTTTGACAAGTAACTCAGTTAAGTCAAGGCAAGCTATGTCGGTGACACCGGTTCTTTTCCGGATAATTTCATTCCTGTTTTATCCTTGAAAGAAACTCCGAGCATAGACTGCTCCATAGCACGCTGAGCGACCTTAAATTTGTGGACCAGCTCAACTGTCGTTACCACATTTTGACACCATTCTTAATTAGAGGTAGGACGCACTGGTTGAAGACCTTAATCTTACAACTTTGCGGAATTGGCGACGTAAAGACGTAGAATTGTTTTCCAAACGCTGGCACTCCGCGACCGGATCCTCCTATCGGCTTTTTTCTCAAAGTTGTGTCTACCAAGTTGGATGACTTGCCTTAGGTAAACATACTCCTTCACAACTTCGAGAAGCGACTGTTGAGGAGTAGACTCGGCAATACTTGAGAATTGCACATGACTTTCGTCTTGTACAAATTCATGCCGAGGCCAACCCGTCGAGAGGCTCCTTTAAAGCTGTGCAGCATCTGGTCTAACTGTTCTAATTAGCCTAGTAGCTAATTAATTTACAGAAAACTAATTTCATGATCTTCAGAAACAGGACTATAATCTGTCCGATACAGCTGTACCGCGCCTTAGGAATGCGCGGCGACGGTGCGGGGGTGCGGGGGACGGGACGCTGTGAGTGGTGACGAATGAGCGGATTGCACTGACGAATCAGCGGCCTGCACTGACGAATCAGTGGCCTGCTCTGCTCCCCGGTCGCGCCGCGCCCATACCTAAGACGCGGTATAGCGGTATCGGTAACCACCAACAGACTTAAACATAAATTATGCTAGAACAAAAAATATTGAAGTTGATGTAACAAAATTGTTAGGTTCTAATGTAGATTGTAATTTAAATTGGAAACCACATGCCGTTTGAAATTGAATAAATATTCCTATATGTTGTACAAACTCACAAAAATTGAAAATTTATCCACTGTCATGATAGCCTACCAAACACACGTGGTATTCACGCTGAGATATGGGGTAATTTTCTGGGGGAACTCAACGGAATGGGAGTCGGTATTTGAAGCCCAAAAAATGTGCATACGGGTAATGAGCAGACTAAAGACCACTGATAGCTGTGAACCTTATCTCAAATAACCTCCTTCTTTTTGGAAGTCGGTTAAAAACTTTTACCTAGCCTGTTCATTTATGAGATGTCAGTCTTTGTCAAAAGTAATATGCATTATATGAAAAATTCTAAAGTGCTAAGTTTTTTTTTTTGGGTGGGAAATCATCAAATAGCCCGTATGCCAGGGGCTGTGGTGTCTCTTTCGAACAAACCCGCACCCCTGGCAGGCATCGACCCTTGCGGGTCCCATCACTTTTTGTGCTGACATCTCTTTGAGGCGCGCGTGGAACACAACGCGCCGTCGACTTGGGCTTGGTCCTTACCGGACAGCGAGCTACCCATTACTCGCCGTCCGCAAGCCCATGCCTACGGTGACCGGAAATCGGCCTGGGATTCCCGACGCCCAGGGCGTCTCCGTATCCTGCGGCGGCTGGAGTCGCGAGGGCGCATATGCTGCCTCTCCCTCACGTGCGCCGCCTCCCTCTTCGCGAGCATCACTGCTTCGCTGAAGGAGGTGACGGCTCCCCATGCCCTCTCGCTCCGTACCATGGCCTGGACCAGGGCCGGACGCGAGAGATCGCCGCCGCCGATCGCCTCCACGAGGACACGGCGGTGCTCCACCCAAGCCGGGCAGACCGCCACCGTGTGCTCCACCGTGTCCTCAGGGCGATCTTCGCAGTGGAAACACCCGGGCGTTTCCTCCCGCCCTATCCGAAACAGGAACCTCCCGAAACAACCGTGTCCGGTGAGGACCTGCGTCAGGCGGAAGGTGAGGACGCCATGCCGCCTCTCAAACCACTCCTCAAAGAGGGGACTTACCGCCGCAGTGCCCAGTACTGGGTTGCGACAATCGCTCTTTCCATGTCACCATGAGATCCCGCCGGAGCTCTGTCCGCTGTGCCGCGATTTCCTGCGGCAGCGGAGTTACGCCCCGGCGTTTGGCCTCCTCGCGCCACTCCCATATTTGCGCGAGGACCTTTGCCTCCAGATCCCATGGCGGTAATCCTCCAGAAATCATGGTTTTCGAGGGTGCTTAACCCGATAGTGAGATCAAAATATAAACCCAAGATGGCGGCTGCGTAAATTTAGCGATAGTTATTATGGGTGTCGTTTTTTTTTTACTTTCAAGCGTTCAAAAAAAGCTTAATAAAGACATTCAATTTCCAGTCAATTCAAAGACAAGCCTGCTCCTGGATTGTTAAAATCGTACTATAAAAGGAGAAAGACTATAAAAAGAAGTAAAAAAGAAAACTATGTTTTATTCTTCGATCAGTAATAGTACTAAAAAAATGCCTAAATGCTGAGCGATAGCCGTTTTGCCTGGATGTGACGCACGTCACAACCTTTTCTTATTTTTGTATAGGTACTTACCCGCACCCTAATTGCGTAACTCACGATTGATCATAATTGGTTTCGTCTTCACAGTTAAACAATATTCATTGCGTTATTTATGTTGTCGAACAGACACATTTTTCGAACATATGAAGCAATGGTTTAACAATCCGTTTCAAAACGATACAGATTATGATGAATCGTGAGTTACGCAATTAGGGTGCTGTTTCTTTTTGCGTCGTGTTTACCGCAAATAAACGTTTTTTTCTTTCTTTCTATCTTTACTATAGTGATGCTTGTGCCTGCTACTTCGTCCGCGTAATATTTCTTATTTCTCCGCATCGCCTGGCCGCGCTATTGCTTCGTTTTTCTTTTTGCTTGGCTCCTTATGGGGTCCTAGCGTGATAACAATCGCCTTCATCAACAATTGGACTAATAAATGCAAAAAGCATTTCTCAAACCCAACTAGTAGTTCCAAAGATAGGCGCAATAAAATAAACAAACAAGCTTTCAGCTTTATTTTTAGTGTTCAATTATTATTTTTAGATAGATTATTTTGTCATTAATTTTATTTTTTTTGTTTTCAGATTGGAAGTTTCTGCCTTTCATTTATGGCCTTTATTTGGCCTAATCTCATTTGTCTATTGGTTATTTGGGATAGGCCAGGTCTTGGTACCATGAGATGGAGGCTCTGGAGAGGGGTGGTTCTTATGGGTGTCGGGATTTTTATCTTCATATGCGGTTCCATTGTGAATGCGATGGAACTGGTCTCCGTATTCATAAAAATAAATATAAATACAGAAAAGCCAACAACAACAACAGCAGCCCCCGCCCCTTAAATACAAACTTTACTTTGTTTTGTTTTTTAGACAACGATCTAAAAGTTTTCCCTATACATTTTACCGCTTCCTTTTTTGTAGGTAATCTACCTAGAATTTATACTTTTTACGTCATTTTGTATTCTACAATGACATCGGCTCTAGCTACTCTTGTTCTATTAAAATTTTAAGGAGCGAACTATTACCGTGCTTAAGATAGTTAATTTGTGTTTATTTAGAATCGTCCCAAATTTCTTAAACAAATTCGATGTATCTCTGGAATACTGCACCTTTGATTTCTTCGAAAGTCTTTGAAAATGCCCATGATTCGCTTCGGTTTGGTCAGAGGTTTACTCGGTACATTTAATGTTTTTGTTTTTGATCTATGGATCTTGGAAAAAACATGAAATCAAAGCCATTTAATTCGCCATTCTATAGCTATCTACATGGAATTCAATAAAATTATTTAGTATTCATTAATAATAACATAAAAGTGTTTCTGCGACCCTTTTTAATTTCTGAATTAGGTGTTTTGCTCATAAGCATAACTATTGATTCTAACTAACAATTACTAAAGGGATTTAAAAAAAAATCTAGTTACAATGTGAATACGAGGAATCGGTAAAAATAAAATTGGTAACTCTTGAGGTACCCTTCTGGAGGTACCGCTACAAACTGCATTCATTAGTCATCAGAAACATCTGTGCATGTCTGTACATAGTGTAACTATTACAGGCGTTACCGCATAAAAATGAGGAATATTAGTTTTGACACAATAATATATCCAAATTTTCAGAATTTGGTCATATATAGAGGGTGACTGGTAGTGACCGAAATTTAAACACATGATTGTACTCACTTGGTCAATAATTACCAGTCACCCTATATGCCTACTAATAAATAATATATACAACTTTTAAGTTGCGAAGTATGAGTGTTGCAGAAATCGGTAATAGCCAATTTTGACTACTAGTAATGTAAAGTCATTGGTTTTCATTTGTGTTTGGGTCCTTTGTCAAGAATTTGTTCTTTTTCAAGCATTTGTATTGTGCCACAAACTTATCTGACCCGGAGGCTGGAAGTGGAACTAATTAAACCATTATGAAAAATGATTCACGTAAGGATTGAAGCCCATAACTGTGCCTCGGTTTAGTGTAAACAGGATGAACATCTGTTTTTGCAACGAAACAATGTGGCTCTGCAATTTCATAATTCGACCCAAGGTCTAAATTAATGCCCTGTTTGCCGTCTCCGACATTTTCTCCGGGCCAGATAACTCTATTTTTTTAAAGTCCCTTGTTCTGTACTGTCGACTTCACGTAGATGGTAATACGTTCCACATTGAGCTGGCTATTTCAATAAAATCGGAGACTATCTTTCGGAGACTGATTTTGTTAACACTGACGGCCTACTGTAATTTGCAAGTAATTGTAAACCCCAGGCGTAGTTATAATTATGTAGCTTGTGACTCTTATGTTATGGCAAAATGACCATTTTTGGTGTGATCCAAATTTTTTCGTGTTAATTTTGGCCATTGTTCTTTCATGTTTATGCGGTATTTACAATTATTTGGTTTAAAAGATTATTTAACTTATTGAAAAATGGTTTTACTGTTTTTAATTATTTATAGTATTGTTACATTAGTTTTTACTTGTTTACAGTTGTTAAATTGAAATAAATAGATTTTAAAAATAATTGTTTTTGTTACGACATTCATACCCTTCACAGTTCCCAGGCGTATCAGAACCCTAATTGCGTAACTCACGATCAATCATAAGGGAGAGCAGGTAGGATTCGTACACTTTTTATTCTAATCCGTACAAAAGAAAAACTATATGCAATTTTAAAATAAATTCAATGCTGCTGTATACACGACCTATTTGGCTTTTATAAAAATGAATTGTAGTTTAGATACTCTCTAGCATGGCGAAGCTACAGTAACTTAAAAAAAAAAATGAAAACGTACGAAGCTACCCCACACGTGGGGTAGCTTCGTACATAGCGTGGGGCACTTTCGTACATAGGAGAACCTTTGTACAGTCAAAGAAAATACAATTTATTCAATGTAATATAATCGTGTATTGAACTCAAAATTAACACAGAATCACCATTCAATAAACTCAGCATATCGCAGTCCACTGCTGACCATAGACCTCTCCCAGGATGCGCCACAACACTATCCTCCGCCTTGCAGCCAGTCTATCCCTGCCGCCTTTTTAATGTGCATCTGGAACTACAATACAATATAAATAATTTGTGGATACGATTAGGTAGTCCAAATAACAGGTCAGCGCATGGCGCACAGACGGGTGAGTGAGTGGCTGGAGCGGCGTGGCTGCAGAGCCTACGTCAGGTCTTCAAGCGCGTCAGGTCTTCAGGTAAGACCGCGTCGACGTAGGTCATAGCGTACCACGTCGCCTTTAAGCCCGTTGGGAAAACCGAAATTCGGCTTGTAACTTGACGTCCAATATTTGTCGAAGAAAACACAAAAATTCGCAAAACGGAAACAGCTTTTTATTATTGCTGTTTTTTCTCTTCAAATAACCATAATTATCGCTCGTTATAGTAAAATTTTGGTGTATTGGTTAAAACAAGAAATTCGTGCCACCATCCATGGCTTCCAAATCTGCAGTCCAGGACACAAACTACATAGAAATACTACCGTATGTCCAGGACGTCAGAAAAAAAAACGGTCAGCAATATTTTTTAGAATCGATGTAAAAATCTTAAAAGAATTGGAATGGAAATCAAAAAGTTTTTAACCGTAGCAGATTTACGCTACATTGCATATATGTAAACAATGTGATTCCTGAGTGGCGCCGCTCTGGAGCAACTGCTGCGCTGTGTGGAGCAGTGTCCAGCGTGTGGTGAGTACCTAGGTACCTAGCAATAGGTAGGCAGAATAGACTTAATAACTTAATAACTCTGAGTTCTTTATGTGTCATATATCGGGCGCGCACAGCTGGCCTATCGTCGAGTCGTGGCGTTAGAGTTTTCTTTCAAAGGTTTCTGTAAGCTTGGTAGTTTTTGCTACAGTAGAGGTTTGATTATTTTATTTTCGACTATGCCCAATTTTGCTGTTTGATTTAGTAAAATAGTACGATTTGGTTCAAATCAAACTATAAACTTCTAAAATGACTTTATTATCACCGACAGAATGAATCTAGAGTTGGTTCGGAGTGACCGAGTAGGACAAAACTCTCTTGTGGATTAGTGAGACGATTTGTTTCCAGGGCAACTATCATACGAGGACGTGCGCAAGCAGTATGGTCGTGCCGCAATGCCAGCGCCATCTGGGGAACTCGATGGAGTTTGTGGGTTGCGCTCCGTTAATCGAGTCACTCATCTGTTGGCAGTGGTAGCGTGCGGACATTACCAAACTATTGCGTGTTCTGCGATACGTACCAACCTAGCTATATGTGCCTACTTATAAACTGTGTTGTAACTGTTGGATTGGAATTATAATTGATTGAGCATTCTGATCTGTTTTCTTCATCCATGGTAGTGACCATCGACGCCTACGGTTAAGAAGACCAACGAGTGCCAATAATGATGAAGAGGGCCATATAATTAATTATGTAAAAAAAATAAAAATGTTAACTAAGAACGACGAAAACTATCCCTCCGTACCTAATACAGTTTATAACTAAGTAGTACGGGGGTCAGAGTGAATCGGTTTCGTAATAACCTGAATGTTATTGTGCACTGAGAAACTAATTGGCTATGTATTTTTAGATTCGTAGAACGTAAGTACCTAATAGTGTATTTTTTTGTAAGGTTATCATCATTCTTTTGGCAAAAATAAAGATTTATTTATGAAAAACTCAGCCGATGAAATGATTTTGATCGTTATCATTAAATTTGATGAAACATTATTTAGGCTGTAATGCCTACATATTATAAATTGTTTCCTGTGGTGCCAGACGTAAAAGAATAGCACCATCCCATTTCTTCTAGTGGGTGTCGTAGAAGTTGACTAAGGGACTTACTAGAGAATGGGCAGCAGCGTTCTCTATGCATTTTACCAGCCTACTGCGATCGCCAACCCGCCTGCCAAGCGTGGCGATTATGACAAAACCCCCCTTTTTGGGGGAGGCCTTTGTCCAGCAGTGGACGTCTTTCGGCTGAGGTGATGATGATGATAAATTATTTTAGTTGTTGCCATTTATATCGATTACAAGATAGGCCAGTAATCACCGAAATGCGTGATCGGGGCATTTAATTCTGGGTAAAAAACTGAGACAATGGTGCCGATTCTGTTGTACACCGAACTAAACTAACTAAACTATAACTAAAATTTCTTACTTTTGACTATGAGAATCTTAACGCTATTCTGCAAAAAAATATCTCTAAATTTAAAAAATACACAACTAAAATCTAATTTAGCAATCACGACTCGCACGTGGTATGTTTCGGCACAAAATAAAGAGAGTACAGAAGGCAATCACATGTATGTACTTCGATTTTCATACCTACGCTCGGCGGTCGCGCTAGGGTTGTCAACTTTGTCGGGAGGACACGGCGTGGCACACGCTGGCAGAGTGTGCCGCTTGGACGGAGCCGCGCCGTGCCCTCATCTCAGGAGTAGGCAGTGACCTGTCGCTGCCGGCCGTTGTTGACTCGATGGTCGACAGCGAGGAGTCCTGGGACGCGGTGGTGTCCTTCTGCGAAGCGGTTATTTCGCAGAAGGAGGCTGCGGAGAGGGAGCGGGAGATTGCTTCCGCGAACCCGATCCGCAGCAGACGCACCGGGCGTCGGCGGAGGGCGGACAACGCCCTTTTCCAGCCCCCCTGAATGGGTCCAGGGGCGACGGACTGGGGAATCCGTCGCCCCCTACTTCTTAGGACCCGAGATGGCGGCGCGTAGTGTTCCACGCGCGCCTCTCTTTGATGTGGGGGGGAGTTTAACACCTCACTCCCCCCCTATCGCGAGGTGGCCCGCATAGGCGGGCCGGCACTAGCCGGGGATCGCGGAAGACTTACTAGTTCCCGTGATCCCCGGCGTAAGTGAGAGACGGAACACCGGGGTGGTTTTAGTCAGTAAGAGTCTGACAGACCCCTCCGCCCTCCCCGGGGCGGAGGACATCCATGAGGATTTCCCCCCGTCATCAAAAAAAAAAAAAAAAAAAAGGGTTGTCAACTTTGGCTTATGCACAAAAATCTATCGTGGTAGTGGCACTCGTATTTAGGTCTTTGCCATGATCACAATTAATCTCTGATCGGCAGCGGGCGACTACGTGGGTGGCCAGCCGGCTCGTCGAGCAGTTCTATGTTAATTATTTATAATGAGGAAGATGAACGTATTTTTTAGCTTATAAGTACTACAATAAATACCTTATATAAATTGTAAAAATACTACAAGGCCACAATGTCATTTTCGCTTACCCACAACTAACTGGGTAGGTATTCTGTGTTACGTAAAAACGAACCATAAAAACACGAGCAAATACCTAGGCACTCACCTCCCTGGTCAACTCAACAACTGGTAGCTTAAAAAAAGACAATTCACAGTTTAATGTTGAATACAACCGTCCACTGAACTGTTTTAATAACTTTTTTTGTTGTTACGTTTTTGCATTTCACAGACATATTTCTCAGGGGATGGCACTCACGCTCGCACTGATCCCAACCGGTCCGAGATATCGTGTCCGTGAGAGGTGTCCATGTGTGCGTTGCTCGAGCGCACTTTGTATGTAGATTGCCTTCTGTACTCTCTGTATTTTGTGGTTTCGGCTACGCAACGTGGTACTTGTTTGCCCTACCCCGTGATTTTTGTTAGAGCCAGAGGCGCGCAGGGGCGGCCGCCTCGACGTGATTTATATGGAATTTTCACTTTTTGGATGGAAAATATGAAAAATAATTACCCACATGTTGAGTTTTAGAGGTGTATGGGGTTCTATAAAGGGGGTCGAAATTTTCACTATTTTTACGATAGGACACACCATTCTTGAGATATAAGCAAAAGAAAAAAAAAAAACTACTATTTTTGCACCAGAAGTCGAGTTGTCGGCGTGAATTTTAGTTCTTGACAACTAATTTTATTCCACACCTATTTAATCGCGATTAAAATTAGTCAGGTTTAGTCAGACAACCAAAATTTTAGGTTGAATAGAATAATGAAATTGACAACAACAGAATAGCAAAAATGCTATTTTCACTAAACTAAAAAATTAGTGCAATCTTAGTGCTGTCAAACTAAAATACCTATAGTTAAGTTGTGTCACTTTAGTCAATTTCAGAATGGGAAATCGTCGTTTGACAGGTATAAACTAAATTCTGGTGATTTTTAGTTTAGTTTAGAGAATTTTGTGACAACAGAATCGGCACCACTATGGTACTAATCGTCGTTTGGTGCGTCGTCGCAAATTCGCAATGCTCATCGATATTCATCAATATCATCGGGCCGTTAGTAAATAATAATGGTGTATACATATAAAGGTCTAAAAGAAGAATTACAAAGAATTCACAAAAATAAAACAGTAATATTATGAGAAATGTAATATGACAAACAGAAGGCAATTTTTTTTTTTTTATGTGAGTGTTGTTCAGTATTTTTATTTTTCTCAGCAAAACACGGTTTACTCGTGGTAGCCAAGTGTACAAACACGCTGTGGATGTGTCCGTAAGCGCCGGATCTGTCGGTACCGTCCCAGACAATGTCGAAGCCGGAAGTATGTGTGCGTGTTATGTGCTGATGCCAGTCTTTTCTCGCACACATTCACGGCGTGTTTGTATACTTAGCTACCACAAGTAAAGCGCGCGTCGCTTCACGAGATAACAATACTTTACTATGGATTAACTGTGACGTCCATACGTGATGTGTTTTCAATGTTGGTTAGTTCAAAATTTGAATCTTATAAACTTGTCCTGTATGGCTATTCACAACCATTCGACAGGCTTTGAAACAAAAATGACACATTTTCGGTTACCTGATTTAATTATTCCCCCCGCAAATAGCCGTCGCCGCGTCAGTAGAATAATAATGGTCATCTATTTGGTTTAAACTAACAAAATTTCCGGGTTTCTGATTTGTGAACAGCGTTGAGAAGACTCCTTCAATATTATTGTTTGATGTTCGATGCGGCATGGAAACGTATCGAATGGTTATGGATGGGTATGCTGGCCTGTAGGACCTAGGTGGTAGTCTTTCTTGTTTTGAAACACGTTTAAGGTTCTTATATAGAAAATTCAAAGTCTCCTTCGCTTCATAGGTGGTTTAGAAGTCCTTTGTGGCTTGGCTGGTCCGATTTCGTTCCTTCTCTCAACGTAATAATTCATGGATGGGTAATGTATAAACCTGAATTCTGGTGCCACTTCATACCTCAATGGTTCAATCTAAGACAGTTACAATAATTTTAGGGGTTTATTTTTAAACGTTGCTTAGTGTTAAGTGATGATTCATCTTAATCATAATTAGCCTCCACTGCTGGGACTCAAGCCTTCTCTCCGTGAGAGGGAGTGGGCCGTAATATACCACGCGGGACCAGTGCGGGTCGGTAGATGCCACATGTCTTCGATTTTTAGTTCTAGAACATGACGGTTTCCTCACGATGTTTTATTTCACCTTTGTGAGTGTAGTGGTGATGAAATTATTTATTACTAGCAGCGCTCCGCGGTTTCACCCGCGTAGTTCCTGTTCTCGTGAGAATACCGGGATTAAATATAGCCTATGTCACCCGGAGATAGTGTAGCTTCCCAACAGTGAAATAATTTTTCAAATCGGTTCAGTAGTTTCGGAGCCTATTCAATGCAAACAAACAAACAATCAAATCTTTCCTCTTTATTAATAGTATATAGATATAGATTAGCAGCACTCCGCGGTTTCACCCGCGTAGTTCCTGTTCTCGTGGGAATACCGGGATAAAATATAGCCTACGAGTATGTCACCCGGGGATAATGTAGCTTCCCAACTGTGAAATATTTTTTCAAATCGGTTTAGTAGTTTCGGAGCCTATTCAATACAAAAAAACAAATCTTTCCTCTTTATTAATATTGCAGAAGTAGATGTAGATTATATATATGTAGATTGTAAATTCAGATGTAGTTGTGGAAGATTGTAGATGTAGATTATTAAAGATTAACACAAAGCAAAGTGACTGCCTGGGTTCGACCACGACCTACAGGTAGTAAGTCGGGGCCAATATCACTGGGCCACCGCTGCTCTCATTAATTTACTATCCAACTATACTATACTTCCTATCCTACTATACCATATTAGACTTAAATAGGAACGCTACACCTGGATTAACATATAGGATACTTTTTATCCCGGTAGTACGCACGGTTACACATCAAGCCGTTACGCTGATCTCGTACTGTACGGAAATCCTATACAATGCGAGATCAGCTTATACTGGAAATGTATAGCTTGATGTGTAGCCGTGTGTACGTGGGCGAAGCCGCTGGTAATCTAAGGCAAAGCGCGCACTGCGATGCGTTTTTAATAATCGCGTGTTCATGCGAAATAAAATCGCAAACGCATATAATTGTTCAAGCAGATTCTCAGGCGTTTTTTTACTGCAGTGCGCGCTCTCTGGTATATTGGTTTTGTTCACAGATTGGCGATTATTTATCGCAACGATTAAAATACGTAGTGCGCGCCTAGCCTTATATTAGTAATATAACTGTTAGCTTTTGGTTTTAATGTAACTAAATATTGTTGATTAGGTGCATATTATTTTGTAAATGTTTTATTTCATTAGTTAAGAATCTCTGCAACTGACTTCCGGTGCTAAAAATATCGTCTCTGATTAATGAACGGAAGTCGGTTGCAAACTTGATTGAAATAATATTATTTATTTTATTTCCGGAAGTGTTGAATAGCACGCCACCTATTGGCCATTTTTAGATGTGGAAAGCTTTAAAAGGACATGTCAGTGAATTTTAGAGTTAGTTCGGTGTAAATTAAAGATCTAAAACGTTACGCTGCTCGTTTTCTTGTCCCATTCCGGTCTGGTTTCTTATATCAGAAGTGGGATTTTACCTAAAATGCAAGCGATCTAAAAATTAACAAGTGTTTAATATAAATCTTTTTTTTTTGTTTTGCTTTGTATGAAACAAAGCAAAACAAAAAAAAAAGCTCGTTGAAAGCGTTAAAACCGACATTGTGTAAACTGTACGGAGTGCTGGTGTGGTGAACTTTAAACGGTCTTGACTATGCCCAAACGCATTCGTGATGTGAGTAGTGCTTCTTCATCAAGTGAAACAAGTGAATATTCGTATAGAGGGAGTCCTTCAAAACGACGAAGGGATAAAAAACATTCAAACTGTAACAGTCGTTCACGTGCCCACAAAACAAAAAATGAGTCCAGAAGATCACGCCGAACGAGGAAGAGCACCAGAAATCCGAATAGAAGAACATTAAATGATGGCAGGTCATGTGAAACTCCAAAAAGGCTGCCGGGAGGCGAAGTTGCTTCTGTAGCGGTTGAAGATTGCGGGCATGTTCCTGAACCAGGACCCTTGGATGAAAATGGGAGCTATACACCAGAAACTGGACAAGAGGCAGTGCCAGGATCTTCAGGAGTTCCGGATGGAGGTTTGAAAAGCAATCCATTTAATGTTAGTTTGCCAGTCAATTTGCATGATTTAGTGAGCTTTATTTCTTCTCGTGTAAAACCTGATCATTCTTCATATTCTTCATTAAAATATGATAGAAATATGATTCCTGAATTTGACCCGTCCGTTAAAAACCAGAGAATAGATACCTGGCTATCAAAAGTCGACGAATGTGCTCATATCTATGGTTGGTCTGATCTACAGACGACCCATTTTGCTTTGCCACGATTAGTAGGCCATGCTAAAAAATGGTATGAAGGGCTTAAAACTATAACATATACGTGGTTAGAATGGCAACATAATTTAAAACGTGCGTTTCCTTCTGACACTAATTACGGTGCTTTGTTATTTGAAATGCTAGAAAAGAAATATAAAATCGGCGATTCGCTCGATGATTACTATTACGATAAAATGATTTTGTTGAATGCATGTGATATATCAGGTAAAAAAGCAGTAGATGCTATCATTTACGGTCTTGAGGACCGCACTATTAGAGCAGGAGCATCTTCAGCCCGTTTTGCAGAGCCTGAAGATTTGTTAAAATATCTAAAAGACATGTGCAGTGATCAAAACGAGTTCGTAATTACTAAAAATAAATCTGACACCCCTTTGCCAAATAGTTCTACCATAATTTGTCACATTTGCAGTAAGAGTGGTCATCATGCGAACGAATGCAGGCAATCAAACGGTGCTCCTTCTGTATGCTTTAATTGTAAACAGACTGGCCATAGAGTTTCACAATGTTCAAAACCTATTATTAAGTGCGAAAATTGTCAAAAGTATGGACATAAAACTGAAGACTGTTTTTCAAACAAAAATAGAAAACAAAATAATAACGAAAATCGGGTTTAATAATCACTACCACTGATGTTGTATGTAGATACATTAATCAATTCTCTTATTTGTGTAGATATTATTTATTTTGGTAATTCAATTAAATTAATATTGAGTCTAATTGACTGTTGACAATTTATATTAATTTATTACAATTTTTTTTCCTTCATGTTATATAGTCAATAGAATTTATTATTAAAATTAACAATTAAAATTATTTAAAATAACATAGTACCTTCATTTATTTCCACATGAAATAAATATTTCATTTTTTTATTTTTTTATTAAAAATAAAAATTATTTCATAAGAGTTTCATCATGCAAAATTAATCATTATTATTAGCACTTTGACATTATTTTGATAGGATTTTATTCATTCCACGTTATCATTGATTATTATTTACTAACATGAATACTATTTCAATATTAAAAATGATTAAATGTAAGGACCGCCTATAGCGGTAAAAGCCTCCTCCATTATTTTCCATCTCGCTCTGTCTCTGGCCAGCCTGGTCCATATTTTATGTAAGGAATTAATAAAGCTATTTTTATTTATTTATTACTACTGATATAGACGGTTCACAAAATTAATACTGTAAATCTGCTTCTTATAATAAGTTTTCAATTAAAGTTTAATGCTTTTCAACCTCGGAAGCCAATGTGCACTTATCAGAGATACATTACAATATCGATACAATTCAATCATGCTTAGAAGCTTATACCCGTAGATAAAACTTAGACTGTAATCGCTGTTTATGTTGTGCATCTAACCACTCTTACATGTACCAATACGAATCGGACAAAACTTCACGGAACTACCAGGGCCCAACATTGACAAAAAGCAGTATTTTAATAATTAGGCTGTGGATCAGATACAGCCACATATTAGTACAAGTATTTATGATAAAAGTTCAGGATATAACTTTGAAAAAGAATGATCAAGTTGATTAGGTAGGTGACAAATAAAAGACGTTAATTTTATATTATGTAATTGGTCATAGAATAAACGGAAAATTGTGTTATATATCATTACGAAAATCGACAGAAGTTATGATTTACATTTCTCCATGTGTTTTACCTGAAATAATAAAAACACAAATTAGTACTATTATTGATCGAAGATGAAAGGAATAACTTTTGATACAATTGATTCATGAATTTTATGATTAAGTTAGTGCTTGAAAATTAAGAGCAAATATGAATTAAATATTTTCTTTTGTTAGTAGTAACTGTGTTAGAAATAATAGATATAATATATAACGAATAATGGATCAAAAGTAGTGATTCTGATGATTATGATGATTCATAAGAGTTAAATTATTATTAATGGACAATATTGGTTAAACTAAAATGAAAATACATACCAGAAATTTAGATGATTGGGAGATGGAAGACGCGTGGTTGTTGGCTTTTTATATAAATGTTGATGAAGGTCACGTTGAGTGGTCAACCGCCAGCGACGTCCCACGGTGCATTTTCCACCTAAAAGCATAAGTCAATCATTGGAAGTCGTATGGCGGCTGGTGGCAAGTGTGCGTGCTTAGCCACTGAAGCTTGCGGTGCAATGATTGGCATGTGTAGAATGTGACGTCAATCATTGGAAGTCGTATAGTGGCTGGCAAGTGAGAGTGCTTGGCCAGTGAAGCTTGCGGTGCAATGATTGGCATGTGTAGAATGTGACGTCAATCATTGGAAGTCGTATAGTGGCTGGCAAGTGAGAGTGCTTGGCCAGTGAAGCTTGCGGTGCAATGATTGGCATGTGTAGAATGTGACGTCAATCATTGGAAGTCGTATAGTGGCTGGCAAGTGAGAGTGCTTGGACAGTGAAGCTTGCGGTGTAATGATTGGCATGTGTAGAATATGACGTCAATCATTGGAAGTCGTATAGTGGCTGGCAAGTGAGAGTGCTTCGTCAGTGAAGCTTGCGGTGCAATGTTTGGCAATTGTAAAATGTGATGTCAATCATTGGAAGTCGTACAGTGGCTGGCAAGTGAGAGTGCTTGGCCAGTGAAGCTTGCGGTGCAATGTTTGGCATGTGCAGAATGTGATGTTGAGATATTATGATTTGCTCATTGTAAGTCGAGTGGTGGCTGACACGAGAGTGCGTGATCAGCGATCCTTGCCAATGTTTGGCAACTGTAGAATATGAGGTCAATCATTGGAAGTCGTATAGTGGCTGGCAAGTGAGCGTGCTTGGCTAGTGAAGCTTACGGTGCAATGTTTGGCAAGTATAGAATGTGATGTCGATCATTGGAAGTCGTATAGTGGCTGGCAAGTGAGAGTGCTTGGCCAGTGAAGCTTGCGGTGCAATGTTTGGCATGTGCAGAATATGATATTGAGATATGAGTTGCTAATTAGAAGTCGTGTGGTGGCTGACAGGTGAGAGTGCGTGATCAGTTGAGCTTACAGTGCAATGAGTCATGTATGTAAACTAATATTGAGAAGTATGAAAATGCGAAGTTAACAAATATGATTATGTACTCGATGTCTTACTTACCTATTAAGCAGTTCCTTAACAAATTGTCACTGACTAGTTATTACGTAATTTATCTTCTAAGAATACTGTTAGCTAATTAAAAAAGTTCTCATTAGTTAATGTAATAATTAAAGCTAAATATTCAGGTCAGCTATGATATTGATTGAACAAGTAAGCACCATATTGTTTGTGTAATTTATAGTTTGAGGACAAACTTAATGTCAGGAAGGCCGAATGTTAGCTTTTGGTTTTAATGTAACTAAATATTGTTGATTAGGTGCATATTATTTTGTAAATGTTTTATTTCATTAGTTAAGAATCTCTGCAACTGACTTCCGGTGCTAAAAATATCGTCTCTGATTAATGAACGGAAGTCGGTTGCAAACTTGATTGAAATAATATTATTTATTTTATTTCCGGAAGTGTTGAATAGCACGCCACCTATTGGCCATTTTTAGATGTGGAAAGCTTTAAAAGGACATGTCAGTGAATTTTAGAGTTAGTTCGGTGTAAATTAAAGATCTAAAACGTTACGCTGCTCGTTTTCTTGTCCCATTCCGGTCTGGTTTCTTATATAACAGTAACAATAATTACCTGTTTAATGAACCCAAATAAAAATATACAGAAAAACAAATGTATGAATGACATGGTTAGGCTTGGGACTTTGATTTCAAATCGTTTTAGCTACACCGTTTCTGGCATATCAAGCCAACTGACATTTACTACTTACACATATAATCCAATTTCAACTGCATCACAAAATAGTTTCACATTTATGTGATTTCGCAATAGTAACTTTCAGACCTGCGCATAAGAGTTAGTTTCCGATACAGCTTAAATATTTTTATGACGTTTTAAATAGTACGAGTCATTCTGAAATCAACTTAATTTACATTTCCATAAAGTTGATATTTGTATAAGAGAGGAAATTAAACTAATTTGAAAAAAGGACTTGGACTGTCGTTACAATTGATTTATTGATATTATTTCAATGAAATTCTATTGAAAAGAAAAGAAAAAGATTTTACGTAAAACTTGCTTTTGCTCGCGGCTTCACCCGTGGGTGGGTATCGGAAAATATCCCACGGGAACGTAGTACCTCTATTGTTTTCAAATACTTTACTCTACTTAACTGGCGTGAGCCGTGTATACCTATATGCGGCGCACGCCAGTTAAAGTGAAACAAGTCCACATTTTTTCCATCCATTCTTCGGGAGGGTTTTACTCCACTGTTTGACAGTGTACATCAAAAATTAAACATGTTATGGTTTTGTCTCATTATTAATATTGTCGGTACCGAAATAGAATACTAAAATAAAAAGCCATTAAAAAGTTATGAGCCAAAAATGATTCGTTTTCCTTGCTAATTTAACCTAACTTTGGGCGTATTTAAGTAATAAAAGAAGTGTAAAATCTCCAAAACCAAGTCGGTACCGACAAAGTTCAATTATCGATAAGTTCAATAAAATTTATTGGTCATTGATTTATGCAGTGGTTTTTTCATAAAACCCGATCTTCCGAAGGATTTTTCTTAATTTTTTCGCGAATGTTTTGCTTTAAATGCTCCTGCATCTCACTCAATAATGTTGTGCGTGTAGATTACCGTCTAACTGCTCATCACTGATACTATCTCTGTCCGATACGAAGCCTGGTGAGACAACGTGATTTTTAGCCAGGCCCACCAGTGAGTTCGAGCCCGCGAAAAGTGTCCCCTTAAGCCACCAGTTGGCATGAATTTTTCCGATTTCTTCAACAATAATCCTCATGTTTCAACCAAATTGTTTGAAACAAAAAACCTTGATGATAAAACTTGGAAATGAATCACACCTACACCTAAACCACAGCCTGAAAGCTTCCAAACAGAACTCAAAATTCTTACTTTCCTATATGTAGGGCTGCCACTCGGTTGTTGAAAATCAAACAGTTCTAGTTTTTGCTCGTATCGAACAGTGTCTTTCTTCCATCGTCCAATGTCGTATTCTAACTTTCTTTGGACATATCGCACGTCAAGAAAACACATCTGTGGAGCGACTTGTAGTACAGGGAAAGGTTGAAGGTACAAGAGCACGTGGCAGGTCTCCAATGCGTTGGACCGACCAAGTCAAAACTGCACTCAATGGTCCACTCCACGAATGCTCAAGCAAAGCCACAGTACAGGAGGAATAGCGACGGATTGTGAAGCTTGCCACCACCTCCACCACCACCACCTGATGTGACGACCACGACCACTGTGCCAAGAGTGTGACGACGAAGAAGAAGTTTTTGCCCGCGGATCCGCCCGCGTGGATGTCGGTTGCCGCGAAAAAACATAGCCTATGTATTTCTCCATATCCCAGGCTATATCTTTGCCAGATTTCATGACGAACGGTTTAGCGGTTTAGGCGTGAAAGCATAACAGAGTTACTTCCGCATTTACAATAGTAGGGATGAAATTATTACTTGTATCCTTTTCTTTTTCATAAATATGATTTAAATTTGAAATTAAGTAAAAACTTATTCGTAAACCGTCAATTTAGGACTTAGGTAGTAATAAAACCCTCGACCCAAACAAAAAGTAAAAAAAGAATCTATATTAAATAAAAATAAAAGTCCTGACTGACACACTGACTGACTGACTGACTGACTCATCAACGCCCAGCCCAAACCCTTGGACCTAGAAAGCTGACATTTTTCACAGAGGTTCCCTTTATAATGTTGACAAGGAATAAGGAAGGATTTTTCGAAATTCAACTCCTAAGGGAGTTAAACAGGGGATGAAAGTTCCGTGCAGGCGAAGCCGCTGGCAAAAGCTAGTATAATATATAATGGCCTTATAAGTCGTAGGTAATATTTTGATCAAGGCATTGTACAGTCGGGGGACGGCTAATGAAAAGGCTAGGGCCTCCTCTGTTTGGCGTTTCCAATGAGCCCAAACACGATACTCTGCTGTTTGTTGGTGAGTAACTTGGGTCTCCTGGAAATTCCAGTTGATGCTCCAGCATCAGTTCAAGGTTACTTTGCTCATCTAATATATATAATTGAAGTAATAGAATACCAAATTTCGACTTGATCAAACTCGTGGAAGATGCTCAAATCCTTTCATCAACCAGAAAAGAGCTGATAATCTTCAAATGGCTGAACCGATTTTGATGAAACATGTCTAAGAACACTCCCGACTCACCTTCGAAACAAAATAAAAACAAAATCAAAATCGGTTCATCCATTCCGGAGCTACGATGCCACAGACAGACACACACACACACACTGACACGTCAAACTTTTAACATCCCGTCCTGCGTCAGGCTTTAAAAATACAGAATTCATTAATATTCTTAAGGCTGTCTTTTATTTATAATATAAAGCAATTTCGGAGATATTTTCTTCATTCGTGACACCACCTTGTAGAATTCCGTGCCTGGGTTAATTTTGGCTTTTATTGAGCCCTGTAAAGAAGAATAATAAATACATTGAAAATTCATTGCTTGTGTTTTTAAACACGTAGAGTTGCTGATAGGCTTATCAGCACGTACTACGCGTAAGTACATACGATTCGACAATTTTCTTCGCTTATGACTCTATCAACTTAAATACAAATTGCTTAACAGCGTCATATTATTATACAAACACCCAAGATACACAATCAGCGTCTCAAAAACTTCCGCATAAAAAGGGCGCAATGTGCGCAGGTGTCAAATAGTATCGTCAGTCATCTTCTTACAGTCTTTTTGGACATTGCTTTGTAAAAGGACTTTGAGTCGTGTGTGTAAGGTATTTTCAAAAAATGTATTTTAACCGAGTTCAAAAAGAAGGAGGTTATTAATACAACGTTTTTTTTTGTATGTTCTGGCATAACTCCGTCATATATGTCTATTTATGACGGAGTTATGTCTTGCAAAATTCTTTTTATGATTTGAAAATTATTATTTTTTTGTTCGACAGGGGTTTATTCCGAAATGGTCCCTGATGATGCGATTCGGAGACAGACAGCGGAACTCTTCAAAAAATGTCAGCAATTAAACCGCAATTGCTGCTATCGCTCTGTTTTGACCCCACTTGGTGGGTACTTTATCTTAAAGGTGAAAAAAAAATACGCGTCGAATTGAGTAACCTCCTTCGTTTTTTCGTCGGTTAATAAAAAAACATTTTCCAAAAAAAAAAAACAACTGACTTCCGGAAAAACACTGTATAACCTTAATTTCGGAAAACGGTGACAAAAATTAAAATACGTATCCAAAGTCACCGACATCGAAAATTAGAGTTATTTTCACTTTGTAGTGTTTTTCCGGAAGTCGGTTGTAGCGGCACTACAAATAAAAATGCTTCGCAACAAATATCGAAAAACACAAAAAGAAAAGTGGCGCCATCTACAATGCCACAGGCGAACTAACTGAGCAATTCTACATCGCGCAATCAGAGTTTACCACGCCACTCAGATAGGTACAAAAATCCCGACATCAACTCGGGCACTTGCCCGGACCAGACACAATACCCGTCTGGTCGGAGGATCCTCCTTTACCATCAAAAGTATGAGTGAACTTTACACCCTGTTTCTCATACCCCTACTGCTACTACCTACCTAATACTTTTTTTTTTTTTGAAAAAGTTTTAGCATATCTATAACCTCTGACGTATAATTGGGGACAGTTCTGTGTGTTACTTTTGTTTGAGACGTGCTTCTTGGGTTTTTTTGAATATCAATGGATGAGACGGTAAAAGTTCAAGCTGGTAAGAAATCTCACTAGTTTCTTTTTCTGCGAAGAAGACCTCATAGCGCTTTTTGGTTTAACTTCTTCTTTCCATACTCCGTTCCAGTAGTCCTGAAACAGTTAAACGTCTGCTAGTAAATTACGTTACCGAGTTAGGAATACGACCACCCGTTCCATCACAAAGATAACAGAGGGCAATTCTACTAATTTAAAGAACGTTCACAGTCTGATCTCAGTGTCAATCTGTCAAAAATACCTCGATTTTTCATACATTTTTGACATTTGCTTGTCGCTGAGATGACACTGCGAGTAGATTTTGAACGGCTTTAATTACGAGAATTGGCCTTCTGATGTCACTTGGAAAGCTGCCACAGTAAAATGGAAGTGGGCTAGACACATTTGACACATGTCAGACGAGCAATGCGCCAAACCGACCGCCCTATGGGTCCATCTTTATGTAAAACGACATCGCACAGCAGTAAGCCGAGACGGAGATGGCTGAATGAGCTGGACCCCTTCAACAATAACTGGTCATTAGCACCATAAAACAGAGAGAAATGGAGGGAGAGATGTCTCAGCGTTGCATTGGTAGATCACAGGCTTTTATTAATAAATAATAATAAATCGATATATCATCACTGACCGGACAATTTTTGCCAATAAGCTGGACATAGTCATAGTCTGGAGATAGATCGATTAGAGTGTCGCACAATGATTGTTGATATAATTATCAGTCCCACATGACGAGAACCTCGTGTAGGTCGAGCAAGATAAGAAAATCAAGTATCTTGTCCTAGCACGCGAGGTTGTCGACACGTGGGATGTGGATACAGCAGTCATTGTGCCGATAGTCATGACGCCCAATGGCATTATAGCCAAGAGCCTCGACCAACACCTAAGGAGACTCGCGTTGGGCAGCTCGATCAAGGGCTTGATCCAGAGAGCAGTACTACTGGACACGGCGCATATAGTAAGGAGGTTCCTCTCTCAGCAGCCCTGACCACCGGTAGCTTGGACCCTGTTCCCGATACCAGTGGGCTACTATTTTTTATATTTTTTTAAATGTTTGTATATATTTTATATTTTAAAATGTAGTATATATACGTATTTAATGGAATAAAGGAAAATAATAATAAAATACGTAAGTACTAAAATCTGTACCCTTAGGAACGTTCATACATCAGAAAGAAAACTTAAATTACTACATACCCCAGATCTCAGTAATTTCTTCCGATCAAAGTCGCTTCCAAGATCTGTATCTTTCCCAGTTCTCAACAATGCAGATTCCTTTGCCACCAGTAACACAAGTTCCGGAGGAGCCTGTAAAACTTTTTGTATTACAACTAAGTCATCATCGGCTTGGCCTTTTCTCAACTATGTTGGAGGCGGCTTCCAGAGACCGGCACCCTTCATACTCTGTTTCGTTTTGAAACAGATTGTCAAACCATTGCTTCATATGTTCCAAAAATGTGTCTGCTCAACAATGTAAATAACGCAATGAATATTGTTGAACTGTCAAATTGAAACAGATTCTGATTAATCGTTTAGTCACGAAATTAGGGTGCTGGTATTAGCGTAGTAGTTACCAGCATTTTGCACGAAGCGACTGTGTTTCTGATCTCCGCAACCCAGTTTCTGGGTAAGGCGATACCCTCGGAAAGACAAGTTGTCAGACTTTTGGGTTTCAACGACTGTCAAAGATGTAGGTACGTGCTTTCCGAGGCACGGAGTAGTTTCGGTATGGTAATAAATGACCCATTCTAGGAATAACCTCGTCAAGCGTAGTCTAACATTGGATCCACCCGCAGCATAACCATCTTAGAAACGGGGTTTGTTGACGGAGGAATAGACAAAATGACATATTGTAGACAGATTTCCAACGTCTTAAGTCTTATGCATGGCATTCATTTAATGAAAATTTCATGAAAAACTCTTCAACAATGTCACTAGCTACCCCGCCGCCGTTGCAATGGTAATAATAACTACTATCTGATTTTTAATAAGCTAGAATAAAATGATAGCTGTTTCCATCGTATAGCTGTCATGTTGACCAAAAAAAGCTCTATCGCAGCTGTCATTTTACTCTAGCTAATTCAAGTTTATGTTTAAGTATATCTTTGTCTTCATAGAAACGCGAGTCTACGGGTTGCCTCGTGCTCGGGCAGAAGAGATGTGAAGTTGGATTCAAAGAACTTTGTCCATTTTTGGTAGAATAGGAATATAATTAGTCATGCTACGCTTGCAGTGCGGCTATTATTTCTTAGTCACGATGTCTTAAAAAAACCGTTATATTTGATTGATTGGTTTATTTATGGCCTTAGGTAATTTAAAATGACTGTACCTTTTCAGGAGTGAGGTAATCAACATTTTCCGTCGCTATAGTTTTCAAAGCCTGGCGAAAAAATAACTTTCATTAAGAGTGTAAAAGTTAGAATAAAATAAGTAGAAATGTAAGTGTAATAGTATGATACGTCTAGATTGAGTCTGATACCATGAGAAAAGTAATACGGTATTTTCCAATTTAAAAAAATCTATTTTAATTTGAAGATTGGGACGATATATTTAACAGAAAAATAAAAATAAATTTATTTAAATCCATTTTCTAAATTAAAAAGGATTACAATCAAATTTCGTTTTCGTTGTTTTGAATTTATCGCCAAAACGCTCCTTACGATGACTTTTTATTACGTGACATCGTGACGCCAGCTTTGTGTAAACGGGACCGGTGCAAATAATATCACTTTCTATCCATTAAAAATCTTGTTAATTATAAACTCGACATTCATGTTTACTTACTAACTACTATGGTTTACACAAAGTGGACGTCACGTGATAAAAAGTCATCGTATCGAGCGTTTTGGCGGTAAATTCAAAACAACGAAAATTAAACTTGATTTAAACCGTTTTTAATTGAGAAAATGGATATAAATCAATTTACTTTTATTTTTCTGTTACATATTTCGTCCCGATCTTCAATTTAGAATATTTTTTAATAAATTGGAAAATACCCTATTGTGTTAATTATTTGACACGAAGGTTTGTAGACGGAATTTCTGTAATACCAAGTAGGTAAGAAGTGAATATAATATTTGAATTGAAATTTACCAACCCCATGTATGGTGATCAGTGAAACGGTGTTAGATTTTATGAATCTCCCATACCTACTTATACCAAATATTAAACATTATGGGAGATATGTCTTTAATTTTAAAGTGACCACTGAGTGTATTAAGTTTGTGCGTATTAACATTATGTTTTTTTAAATAAGTAGTGCCTATTATTTCAAAAAATGTAAATTGTTAACGAATAAATTGAATTCAGTAGTGGAAAAAAGCGGAGGCCTATACCTAGCAGTGGGTGATTCCACGCTAAATGATGATGATGATGATGATGATAATGAACCTAATGAATGAAGTTTCTCAAGACTTCGGTACCTTAGTGCCAATACTTACTTGTGCTTCCGATCTTCGTCCCAAATCTAAATAAGCGTGGCTTTGCACTATATGTTGATTTTGGCCGATTAAATCTGCATTGTCACCCGCATCCAGCTCAATTAAGAACCTGGACATGGTATCCTGAAGAAACACAAGGTCGGTACAATGCTTGCTTGGCCCGTCCATACGCCCACGGCTGTCTTGATCTAGCGCATCGACCGCGTTTGGCGCTCCGATTGGTCCTCAAACAATGCAGGGCCAATCGGAGCGCCGATCGCGCTCCGTGCGTTTGATCGTATTCCTATTATTTACCCTAGATTTTTATCTCCAATTCTTACCACATGTTGTTTCTGTTTTATCTTGTCATCGACTGCCGAATTCGCACCAGTGGCGCCACCTGACAGTGTCTCTTTTATTTTCTCATGTGTTTTTTGTCCCGAATTTTCAGCTTCCGAAGCGTTTTCTTCACCTTCGCTGTCATTCTTTTCATAAATACTTTTTTCTGATTCTCCTGGGGGATTATCTTCTGCTATTTCGTAGGATACTGGGTCATTGCCGGACAAGTTAGAATCTGCGTCAGTTTCTCCTTCCTAGTCAGAAAAGAATGAGAGTTAAAATGATGCATAATTATAGAAATTAGTTACAGTTGCGAACCAAATTTTGAACTAGGTACATGCAACCGGAGAGTGTCTTGCAAATTGCAGAAAACCTAAGCACAGGACGATGGGCAAGCAACTATGGATTCTGTACCCAAACTTTTTTTAAACACGGTTGTATAAACCGTTGGTTTAAGGTCTTAAATATATGCTGTTTCCTGAAAAAAGTAAATAATCTTTCAGTTTTATTTGTCTAACGATATAAGGGTTGTAGCCAGGGACCGAAAACCTTTATAAATTACGGTACAGGTATTGAAGAATTTCGGTTACCTCTACGACTTACGGTTACCGTTATCTGGGTAACCAAGAAAAATAAAACCGGTTACCTCTATTTAGGTTACCGTTTTTATATCGGTTACCGAAAAATGCCCTTGATTACGAGAAAGAGACGGAATATCGCACTGCCGACAATTTGTTGCATTAGAAAACACTCTACATTACTAGACGAATCGTCGTGCCGCTGTGTACGTTTATTTGGTTCGCCTTTTTGTGGAGTATTTGAGTTAAAGTAAAAAAAGGAAATGAGCCAGAGTATGATAATATTACATTAATAAACTGGTAGAATGTCATTTTTTTATCTTTTTCTCTCGCCAAACTGCCATAGAAATAAACTCGGTAATTTGGGTTTGTTTAATTTGCGGAGAATGGTACGCCCGTTTTTCTCATAGAGGGCATCATTTCCTTGTAAACAAAGCGCATAAACATAAGCTTGCATTTTGTTTGAGCGTGCTAACAGCGCATAGATACCGGGCTCTGGAGCAAAAAACGTCTCTGGTTGCTAGTTTGGTAGGGGTTTTTTTTTTGGGTGGTAAATCATCAAATAAGTTCTCCCGCTCTGGGTGGAGCAGGAGGGCGTGTCAGAATTTTACTGACTAAAACCCACCCGTGTTCCCTCAGTAGCCCGTATGCCAGGGGCTGTGGTATCTCTTTCGAAAAAACCCGCACCCCTGGCAGGCATTGACCCTTGCGGGCCCAATCAAATTGTGTTGACATCTCTTTAAGGCGCGCGTGGAACACAACGCGCCGTCGACTTGGGCTTGGTCCTTACCGGACAGCGAGTTACCCATTACTCGCCGTCCGCAAGCTCATGCCTACGGTGGCCGGAAATCGGCCTGGGATTCCCGACGCCCAGGGCGTCTCCGTATCCTGCGACGGCTAGGGTCGCGAGGGCGCATAGACTGCCTCTCCCTCACGTGCGCCGCCTCCCTCTTCGCGAGCATTACTGCTTCGCTGAAAGAGGTGACGGCTACCCATGCATTCTCGCTCCGTACCATGGCCTGGACCAGGGCCGGACGCGAGAGATCGCCGCCGCCGATCGCTTCCACGAGGACATTGCGGTGCTCCACCCAAGCTGGGCAGACCGCCACCGTGAGCTCCACCGTGTCCTCAAGGCGATCTTCGCAGTGGTAACAACCGGGCATTTCCTCCCGCCCTATCTGAAACAGGAACCTCCCGAAACAACCGTGTCCGGTGAGGACCTGCGTCAGGCGGAAGGTGAGGACGCCATGCCGCCTCTGAAGCCACTCCTCAAAGAGGGGACTTACCGCCACAATCGTGGCGTGCCCAGCACTGGGTTGCGACAATCGCTCTCTCCATGTCGCCATGAGATCCCGCCGGAGCTCTGTCCGCTGTGCTGCGATTTCTCGCGGCAGTGAGTTACATCCCGGCATTTGGCCTCCTCGCGCCATTGCCACATGTGCGCGAGGACCTTTGCCTCCAGATCCCATGGCGTAGTTTGGTAGGGTTAGTTTAAACTTTCCAGGTCGCCTCTGAACGGGCCCAGCTTCGTCCATGAACATTTCCGTCATCCGGGATAACGCTATGCCTTTTACATTCTCATAGCCCAGTAAATATTGTTGTCCTTGGTGATGTATGGTATGCCAAACATTTGTACTTTACTCATGAGTTTACGCCAGCGGAAAACGTTGAAATGTTGCAAAGACTTGACGTTCTTTCAAATTGCCTACTAAAAGAACAGTTGTCAAAAAACGCCAACTAAAAAGGCATTGGTCCACCTATAAACAAAACATCATAACCAAATATCGTGTCCCCCGACCCTGCCACGATGAAGTACTAGCTAGCCCGCGCCTTAGGTGAGCCTGTGGCATACCCTGATAATAATAATTGTCCAGTTCAGATCCAGCCTGTCCCATTATGCAGTCGTAGTCCCACCGACGCCCTAAGCCGAGGTTCGTTAGTATTAGCGATGGGCGTTGAATGAACGAACTAGTTAATTCGACCGTCGACGTACAGTGAACGAGTCGACGGTTCACCGTTAATCGATGGACTAGTCGAATCCGTAGACGCTAGACGCCGAAACACGGAACGCGACAAGTTGTGAACGAGTCGACGATGCGACGGACGGTTCACCGTTTATCAATGGACCAGTCGAATCCGTAGACGCCTCTGACGGCGTAACTGAAACGTAGACGAGAACGTAATCGATTCATTCGTCCGTGCGCCCTTGGAAATAAAATAATCGTGCAAACAAATTTGAACTTTAAATCTAATATGAGGGAGTTGTTAATTGTACGGGTCGAATATTTATTATTTTATTATTGTCATGGGAAGGAAAGTATGCAGATATAGTAGTTTCGCGTGTGCGAAGAGGAAGGCGATGGACTGGTCGGGCGATGCGAGACCAACCGGTTTGTATTTGTTTAAACAAACTGTGAGTTTTCATGTTGTTTTGATTTTTGAATTTGTAAATATTTAACAAAATAATAATTAATGTACATAAAATCAATTGATCTTCTAACTAAGCCAGAATAGTGCATCATCATCATCATCATCACCATCATCATCATCAGCCTATAATGTTCCCACTGCTGGGACACAGGTATAGTGAATACGACTTTATAATTAACTAAAAGTCCTAAGCACCCGATATATTATGGTGCTCTCCTCTTATGGTCCTAAGCCTGGAAAAGTATGAAGGGAAGTTCAAATGAATAGGTACAGTCCGCGAGAGATGAGACGTCTACCGCCTGCGTTCACGCCGTCCGCGTCGGCGTCGTCGACTGCCGTAGACGACGTCGCAAAGTTTATTAAGTTAACGCGTAAACTAGTCGACGAATTAGACTAGTTGATCGACTAGTCGATAAACGAAAATGGACGGTCTAGTTGCGTCGACGCCAAATACGTCGACGACCCATCTCTAGTTAGTATACCACGCAGGGGGTGTCCTTAGCATGCAGCCCCTTATTAATGTAATAAGTTCGCCCTGGCTGGGGCATTGAGTTAGCGGTTGGTAACTCCGGAGGTACTGATATAAAGTTCCCAGTTCCAAACGCGAATACGTGAACCTTATTTATTCCTCACAATCCTTACCGACACCGCGGTGCTAAAACATTCCTGGAGCGCCACTGAACGCGCATTCACTATCGTTCACTCGCTCACTCGTAACGTGTCGTAGATATGACACCGTCGCGAAGTGTCTGTCGATAAGCGCCCTTGGCGTTATGAAATTAGAGTTAAAATTGTTTGGGTTCTTCCATGAAAGCGATGCACTGATGAACATAATCAGAAGAGCTCGTATTTATATTTGTTAAAAGAATTAAATATGGATTGAATGAGTTCAATTATTTTTTGCTGGGACTCCCCAAATGTCAACCTCACCTGCGCGCGGTACACCCTGCCACTGACAGACGAGGCGCTGGCGACCGACCGATGCCAGTATAACCATCCAACAAGCCAATCTAAATTCTACAGAGCGATGACGGGCAGCAGCGTCATCGAATCGTCTGCGAAAGGACTGGCCCTGCGGTCACCAACCCGCATGCCCAGCGTGGTGAATATGGGCATCAAACCTCCCATAGATAAAGTGCCAAAACTACGGCCCCCAGTTCCCGGTGGTCCCGCTATTCCTGGCTAAGGTAGCGGTTATGGTAACGGCGGGCGGGACGGGGGTGCGAAGAATCTTTGGGTTACGACAGGCCATCGACAATTACATCTGGCTACGTACAATGGACTTTCGATGAGGCTGGACCATCACCTCGCTGAACTTGAGGTAGAGTTAGGTCGCATTAACTGACATATACTGGGATTATCTGAAGTCCGAAGACAGGGGGAGGATGCGATAACCCTGGAGTCAGGCGACCTATTCTACTTCCGCGAGGGTGATCAGCTGTCCCAAGGCGGTATCGGCTTCCTGGTCAACAAAGAATTCACTAGCAGCGTTGTGGTCAATCAGTAGTGTGTCGACACGGGTAGCATACAGCCGAGACCTTGTACGAGGACATTGCCAAAGCAAGGCACTTTAAATATAAATTTTCGGGCTGAGAGAATCCGCATGATGAGGCCTACCCTCTGACCTACGCAGCTCCAAACTGCACTAGGATCCGAAAAGTTCCAACTGGAACTTCAAAAATCGTTTCTCTCTGCTGTAAACCACAGCACGGTTGACGAGAAAGCCAACGAGGTGGTCAAACACTACGTGACGTGTCCCGCAAACTTTACCCGTCGCAGCGAAAAAGTGAGGTGTCCAAACTTTCCTCAGAGACTCTCGGACTTATGAGGGAAAGACGAGAACTGCCATCTACGCAGCCATCTTCGTCAGAGAAGAGGGCCTTAAATCTAAAAATAAGAAAGCTCATGCGACGCGACCTTCGGTGCTCCAACATCCGCGACATTAAAGTCGCGATTGAGCAAAACCGTGGGTCGAAAGTGTTCGCTCAGCAATTAGGTAGGTCCCATCTAACGAAACTAAGAACTGCGGATGGCAGAATCATAACTTCAAAGTCCGAGATACTCGAGGAAGGCGAGGATTTTTACGAGCACCTTCACTCAACGCGGACGGAAAACTAGCGGAACATAGTGCAGATGACCACCGAGCCGATTTAATGCGCCACTACACGGAGGACATCCCGATGTTGATCAGTGCGAGATTAGGGCGGCTCTCGAGCATCTTAAGAATAACAAGGCACCGAGTGATGACGGAAAAACGACAGAGGTCATTGAAGCGGGCGGGGCTCCAGTCCTAAGAGAGCTAGTGAGTCTCTTCAACTCCGTCATCCAAGAGCGTACAACGCCCGAGGCGTGGAGCAGAGGTGTGGTGGTTCTGTTCTTCAAAAAAGGTGTCAAAACCTTGCTGAAGAACTGTATTCCCAGATCACTTCAAAGGCACGTCTACAAGCTGTTCTCGAGGGTCGTCACGAATCGTCTCGCCAGAAGACTTGACGAGTTCCAGTTCCAGCCACCAGAACAAGCCAGTTTTCGAAAAGGCTTCAGTACCGTAGACCACATCCATACTGTTCGGCAAATTCTACAGTAGACTGAAGAGTACAACCAACCTCTGTGTATGGCATTTGTGGATTACGACAAAGCCTTCGACTCCATCGAAATATGGGCAGTTCTGGCCTCTCTGCAACGAAGTCGAATTGACTGGCGCTATATCGAGGTGTTAAGATGTTTGTATGACACTGCTACGATGACTGTCCAGATCCAGGATAAGAAAACAAACCCCATCCAACTGCTCAGAGGGATGCGACAGGGGGATGTTATAACCCCGAAACTGTTCGCCAACGCGTTGGAGGACATCTTTAAGACATTGGACTGGACAGGGTATCGATATTAACGGCGAATACATCTCACACCTTCGGTTTGCCGATGACATCGTCATAATGGCAGAGACACTTAAACAGTTAGACCAAATACTGCACAGCCTAAACGGAGCCTCTCGGCGGGATGGCCTCGACATGAATTTGGACAAGACGAAAATCATGTGCAATTCTCCCGTCATCCCGAGGCCAATCCACATCAAAGGGTCGCTTCTCGAAGTTATGAAGGAGTAGGTCTACATAGGGCCAGTCATCCAGCTCGGTAGACATAACTTTGAGAAAGAAGCTGACAGGAGGGGAGGATCCGGTTGGGTTGGGCAGCGTTTGGAAAACCACGTCAAGTCTTTTCATCGCCTATTGTGCAATGCTTGAAGACTAAGGTCTTTAACCAGTGCGTGCCGAAACGTGGACACTGAAAGTTGGGGTGGTCCACAAATTTAAGGTCACTCAGCGCGCTATGGAGCGGGCTATGCTCGGAGTTCCTTTTAAGGATAAAATCAGGAATGAAATTATCCGGAAAAAAACCGGAGTCACTGACATAGCTTGTAGAGTGAGCAAGCTGAAGTGGCAGTGGGCTGGCCATCTTTGTCGAAGGATCGATGGACGGTGGGGCAGACGGGTCCTGGAGTGGAGACCGCGTATCGGCAAACGTAGTGTGGGACGTCCCCAGCTAGATGGAGCGACGACCTTAAAAAGGTGGCTGGGATAGATTGGATGCCGAAGGCGGAGGATAGTGTTGTGGCGCAGCCTGGGAGAGGCCTATGTCCAGCAGTGGGCTGTGATAGGCTGAGTTGATTGAGTTGAATTTGGTCATTTAAGCTGTCCGCAATTTAAATCGTTTTTACTTCACTATGCATAAAATGATGTATTGTTCCAATCAAAATGGGCCAAATGACCTAGTGAACGGAATGAATATAATGTTCTAGGGGAACCGCGGAACCAAAATGAGCGAATGAGTGCCGGTGCCAAAGGAATAACTAAGGTGAACCGGTACTGGACCGGGTCTAAATAAGTGAATCAATTCACTTTCCGGAATAAGATTATCCAGCTTTCTGCGTTTCCAATTAGAGATAGAGATGACGGGTGCAAATCGAATTCTAATTAAATAATGACTTCTGGGAGGTCACGACTATGTCAGCTGTTTATTCGTTGTCTACCTACCCATTCACTAGTAGGTTCATTAAAAAAAAGTTCTTATTCGTATGTTTACTTCCATTACTAATCAAGCTTATGATTATTTTCATGCAGTTCAGGTTTGTTTGAATCAGTTCAGGATAAAAAATTCGTCAGCTTGACTTTCCGCTGTCGCACACCGTGTTCGTGTTATGGACAATAAGAAAACATACAAACGTGAAGTCGCGCCCGTAATCTCCAAAGGGGTTTTAATACGTAGGTATAACCCAAGCAACAGTCAAACAACTTAAATCAACACGTGAATGAAGCTCGAAGACGTCGGAAGTACCTAGATGCAATTCTACTTCGTATAATTTATCAAATAAAAATAATCATGCGGATAAGCGGATGCAAATTTTTAGCAACGATTGGTGAGCTGTTTGACTACCTTCATCAGCTCGAAAGCATAAATTGCAAATAAAGAAACATGTCGGCCACAGTGATGACGACATGAGTGATAAAACTTAGGCGACACCATAAGGGATATTATTTTATAAGGAAAATCTTCAACCAGATATGTTATTTTACTTATGCTCCTTTAATAAAATATAAATCCACATAGGTACTTTTATTAAAAAGTAATAAATGGTCTGTCTATCTATTTACGAAGCCAACCAAAAAATCCAACATTCGCTAGCAAATTGAGAAGCATGCAGTGTGGCGGCGCCGATCAAACGATCGGCTCCGCCTGCGCGCGGGTCGACTCGACTCTGGCACACACAAACGCGATCCGCGCCCTTTGACTAATGCCGACGGCACGTGTAAGATAGAGGTAATTTTTATTTCGGTAACCGGTATTAATACTGGTTGTATGAAATTGAAGAATTTAGGTAACCTTTAAAAATACCGGTTAAAAAAATAAAGGTTGTAACCGAAAAATACCGGTATTTTTCATACCGGTTTCGGTCCCTGGTTGTAGCTATGCACAATATCTACCAACACCTACGGAGTATACAAGCGTAAATATATTATTTAATTGAATAATAATAAGTATAAACAGTTACCATTTTATTTTCCATGAAAACTACTTCTTACTACTTTTGACGGTCGTCGCCATAATAAAGAATGTTCAGTGAGCTCAATAAGTCTATTGACTAAGTTTCAATTTTGGGGATGCTAGAGCCCATTATCCTATGCATTACACAGGCTACCTACCTTAGGCCCGAATTACACAGAAAAGGCGTAAGGCGAAGGAGCGGCGCATGCGCGTTTTTTTGTATGAACACGTTTAAAAGCGGCATCATGCCTACATACAAAAAAAAAACGCGCCTGCGCCGCGCCTTCGCCTTACGCCGCTTCTGTGTAATTTGCGCCTTAAGGAGTGAACACCAGAAAGCTAATGAACTAGATAAAACATTCTTACCACATCAATCAGTCTTCCTATAAAACAAAGGGTAATAATAAATAGCAAACACTTCATGACATCCAAAGTAAAAGAACGAACATAAAAGCAAGGAGCTCAGTAAAATTTTATTGCACTTTTTTGATTGGAAAAAATTTATCGAAGTTGAATTTTAATTGACAAACGGAACGCCTGTCTTGAGCGCACAAGCACAATTTCTATTGCAATAGGGTATTTTCCAATTTAATCAAAATTATTTAATTTGAAGATTGGAACAATATATTTAACAGAAAAATAAAGTTAATTTATTTAAATCCATTTTCTCAATTTAAAACGATTAAAACGAAAAGTAAATTCGATTTAAATCGTTTTTAATTGAGAAAATGGATATAAGTAAATCAATTTACTTTTATTTTTCTGTAACATATTTCGTTCCAATCTTCAATTTAGAATACTTTTCAATCAATTGGAAAATACCCTATTCGAAGGATTTTGAAGGAAAATTCTAATAAATAGTATAGTAATAATATGTTTGCTAATTTATTAGTCTGCTAGCCAACTTAGGTAAATAACACAATGAGGGCCATAACACACCTCTGCGCTCTAATTGCATAATACACTCTATCCATCAGAACTGTATTATTTGAAAAGTATTATCCATCACGTTCACTGTGCAGCTACGATGAGAGAGACTACCTGTACAAAACTGGAGGAACTTCTTAGGGATTTTGGGAATTAAAAAACTCAGGATGTAGTACGCAGAGAAAGACTTGTACATTATTAACCTCACATTGACATTGAACAAGCACTCAAGGACAGTAAGTTAAACGCCTGATAAAATACTTATAGTTAAAGTTTTACTATATACAAATTGCTCCGAGTTATCTTGAGCCAACGGTAGTGGAGCTGATGCTTTAACACTACCCCTTAAGGGGACACTTTTCGCGAGCTCGAACTCACTGGTGGGCCTGGCTAAAAATCACGCTGTCTCACCAGGCTTCGAATCCGACAGAGATAGTATCAGTGATGAGCAGTTAGACGCTAGTCTACACGCACAACATTATTGAGTGAGATGCAGGAGCAATTTATAGCAAAACGTTCTCGAAAAAATTAAGAAAAGTCCTTCGGAAGATCGGGTTTTACGAAAAAACCACGGCATAAATCAATGACCAATAAAGTTTATTGAACTTATCGATAATTGAACTTTGTTGGTACCGACTTGGTTTTGGAGATTTTACACTTCTTTTATTACTGAAACACGCCCAAAGTTAGGTTAAATTAACAAGAAAAACGGATCTTTGTTGGCTCATAACTTTTTAATGGCATTTTATTTTAGTATTCTGTTTCCGTACCGACAATATTAATAATGAGACAAAACCATACCATTTAATTTTTGATGTACATAGTCAAACAGTGGAGTAAAACCCTCCCGAAGTTTGTAAGGAAAAAATGTGGACTTGTTTCACCTCAAACGCAAATTGTAGATAATATGTTAAAATAACGTTAATACGTCTTCTGTTTTGTTTATCACCCAAAGTAACTCATTTTTGATAATGGGGTACTGGCAACTCTATTCAAAAAGTTTGTCCGGTTTTCGCGTAATATTTATTCTTAGTTCATTGTTCACACGTGAGAACCGATAAAGTGGCTAAACTCACACGTGTCTGAGGTTATGAGCCATTTGTGACGACTCATGCCCCACGCATGGGTCATGCACGTACGATGAGCAACTCGATATGCCCCATCGGTGGGGCATGCACAGTGAACGTTTTAATTTCAACAAAAAAAATTATCTGCTTCCAAGAATGTTGTGGAACTGTCCAAATTAAAGCGATTTCTACGCAATTACCCACAAATATAATATTTCTATGCAATTACCCCTCTGGTACGAAAATAATGAAGGGAAATGTTGTCATTGTTGTGAAATATTACTAAGTGGATCACCACATCATTCGTTACTTAAATCATTAAGTAACGGATCATCAAGCAAGTCTGCTGAATTCTAGCAATTGGAGCTCTAAAAATACTTTTTTTATAATTTGATCGTCTTCTTAAGTTACTGGCTTTTTCTCAGAGCCGGTGAAAGTAACTGTACTAGGGTACCTAGGTAATTTAGTCTCTAACCTAACCCACTAACCTAGCTACTAAAAATTTTACTAGGTAATAAAACTACTACTACCTACTAGATACAACTACAAGTAATATATATGCTAGGTACGGTGTGATTAAAATTGAATTTCCTCACTTTTCCCAGTTGTTATTAATAATTCACTACTAACGTCGGTAAAGGTAATAAAATAAGACTCGAAGTTATTCGTCCAGTAGGTATATATTTTACCAAATTACTTAAAAATCCATAAATAAAAAAAACTTATCTACATTCAAAATCGTTTATTCTTTGGTTTTTTAAATCAAACAAGAACAGATAAAATAAAAACTACACGATCATGGAGCCCGTAAAATCAACATTTTAAATTAAAATCTTTTTTTTTTATTTCTAGTGTTTTTATTTTTTTTCTAGCTTTTCCCGGTTTTCTAGGTTTCATAATTATCATTTCTGCTTTAGACTAGCTAAGGAGGTTAGTACGGGTATTTTTAATTGATCGCGGTAAAGAAACCTTAGCGTCTTGTGGCGTCATCTGTCGAGCGTGTGGAGAACTTTAAAATTAATGGTAAATCCCAATACCTACATTTATTGTTCCTAATTATTTGTGTACAGAGATATTAAATCTAATTGTATTGTTGACGGACTTTTCGGAAGCAAAAAGTAATTTATTAATACTTAATAACACAAAATAATAGAGAAAATAACTGAACCAAAAAACAGGATTTTTCCATCAGTGTTGTCATCTTCGATCAATTATTGATCGAAGGTTGTCATCATCCGACTCAAATGACTGTGTATTGTTGCTGTTACTAGCTGACACACGCTTTGAATATTATTTTACACTAGCAACGCTCCGCGGTTTCACCTGTAGTTCCCGTGGGAATACGGGGATAAATTAATATAGCTTAAGTCACCCGGGGATAGGGTAGCTTCCCAACAGTGAAATAGGGAAGGTACGTATTTACGCAACCAGGTTTTTACACCAGGTATTTCCTTCCAAGTACACACACCAAGTACCGACCCGAAATACTTGCAAGACTTCAAGGTATTTTATACGGCTACTCGCTCGACTACGTTAGTTTTCGCAAATGCGATCATGCTCCTTATCAGTAAGAATCTACGTAACAATTTCGCATGCAAGTATTTTTTACTTTAATGGTTTGTAAGTATTTATTTGTAAACGCGATTGTGCTCCTTATTTATAGGTCGTTACAGATCAATTTCCTATGCAAGTATTTTTTCTTCAAACAGGGCTTGGAAGTATTTATTTGTAAACACGATTATGCTCTTTATTTATAGCACGTTACAGATCAATTTCCTATGCAAGTATTTTTTCTTCTAACAGGGCTTGGAGGTAATGGTTTGTAAGTATTTATTTGTAAACGCAATTTTGCTCCTTATTTATAGGGCATCACGGGTCAATTTCCTATGCAGGTATTTTTACTTCTAACAGGGCTTTTGTAATACGAGATTGTGCTTTTTATTTGTAAGACATCATGGGTCAATTTTCGATGCAGATAGAAAATATTTGAAAGTATCTCGAGCCCTGGTTTTAGGCCCTGGTTTCTTAAGGTGGACGTACTTGGAAGCCCTGGTACTCGATTTTGCAAGTACGACCCATGTCTACAGTGAAATAATTTTTAATATCGGTTCAGTAGTTTCGGAGCCTATTGAAGGCAAACAAACAAACAATCATAATCTTTCCTCTATATGTATAATGTTACTAAAGTTAACCCAGCCAGGGTCACATCACAGACCCGTTTTTAGCATACGAAAAGCGACATAGCGACGGCAACGCAGGTGAGCGTGACCTACTTTTTGCAGGTACTTTTATTCGCCGCCAATGCCACCACCACCACCCAAATAGCCCATTCCAATTATTATATAGGCGCTGATCAGACTAGCCAGTCTAGCCAATCAGCTCCCTTTCAAGATAAAGCTTATTTCTTCAGTCAGAAATGTCGTCAAAAACGTACCGTAGAAATGGCGCGCTGGAATACTTATACTGCGGGCGGTAACGAAACCATAGCGACTTTTAATTTTTCTAACAACGCCATCTATCGAGCTTGAGGGCAACTTTACGACCATTCGTTCCTAGGTAAAAATCATTTGTTTGTTAACTAATTCTGTACAGTATTATCAAGATTGAAATAGAAAAATATAATCATAACAATATGACATCACGCCTGTTTACCAGAAGGGATACACATAGCTGTATCTAAAGTACACCCACATTTCGCCAGCTATGTTTAGGTAAGTCCCAAGCTCCCTAGTAATAGAAAGCGACCCTATTGCCATCAACTGGGCAAAATATCCAGACTCGGGTTGCTACTGAGAAATTTTGGATTGATAAATATCAGCATATTAAGTATGATTATAACATACAAAACAGTTTATTAAAAAAATACCCGACTTAAAAAATAAAAAAAATAAAAAATCCTCTAGAGTATTTTTTTTTTTTTAAATAAAATCAAGGTCTGCTGCAAACACGTCCCTGTCATTTTCTTTTTTTCGGCAATTAATTATTAAAGAAAATATTACCATCTAAAAAAACCTATTTTTAGAGGACTACCAGACAAATTAGAAAAGTTTTTACATTTAAAAAAATGCTAGGAACCTAAACAAACTCTTTCTTAAAATGGTAATGTAAAAAATGATTGAATCGGCTCAGTTTTCGAAAAGAAAAAAGGGGCATACGAAACGTCGATCTCGTCAAATATTTTGTGATAATTTCGGTCTGAGCTTCAGATTATAACCAGGATTAACACAGGATATTTTTTATCCCGGTAGTACATTCCCATGTGGTAATTTACGACTAGGTACCACGTGGGCGAAGCCGCTGGCATAAGCTAGTTAAATTAAATTTTATTCGAAAACATCTATCAGTTTCTCACTAAAATGTAAATTATATCTGACGATGGTAACTTAAGGCTCCGTGCACTAAATTAACTGATTTTGGTCAATTTTGATCACTTGTTGTGAGTTAGGGAAACGAAATTTAGACATTTTATTTTGTTTTTATAATAGTGGAGTTCTAATTCTTGCATGTGGTGGAAAGGGATTTTTCAAATAACTTATAGAATAGTGGAAAATCACCAATATTCACAGACCCTTTTCAGAAAAAGTGACGAGCGAGTGATGTTTGGCTTCGTGTTACAAACAACTACAAAGAATTCTGGACATAAAAAAAATATAAATAACATCATTGAATGGTCTACTTGCAGATAGTGGAACCACTTTTTTGACTTTTATACGAAATATAGCAGAAAATAAATATTGAAATAACGTAATTTTTAGGAAACTGCTAGACGAATAAGCATTTTTTTCTATTACTTAAAATCACTTTATTGAAATTTTAAAAATTACGTATTAATCTTAAGTTAACCATTGAATATAATCTAAATTTTATTTTTATAATAAACAACAACTTCATTTCGTAAATAAAAGTCAAAGTGAACTATATAATCGACCGCGCAAAATCGATCCCGTCAGAAACGACCGGGCCTTCCCAGCGTGAGGACGTATCACTTTGCATCGCAGGAGTCACGTGGGCTCCTGCGATTCTACGTAAAAATATTCCAGAAATTGTACGCCGACTACCACATTTTGATCCGGTAAGTATTAATATTTATTTTAAGTACTTGCAAAATGTTAATGTTATACCGGTGTGCGTGTGTTCGTAATTCTTCTCATCCTAAACGGCTAGTCCAATTCTAATGTATTTTTTTTTAGGTCGCCTCTATCCCTCTTAGTTTTTGTTGGACCTGGGTGAAGTGTCGCAAGAAACGACTTCGTACCGGGTCCGCTAGTTATACATATTTTGATTGTATGTTTAAAAGATTTTTGAAAGGAAGTTCTTTAACGGAGCTTGGTACGAGCAAACTTTTAGAAATCGTCACGTAATAAAAATGGTAGAAATGACAATTTCTATCATTTTTATGCTAAAAGTTTTTGCGTTGTAATAGAAAAAAAAGAAAGACAGAGAGATAGTTTTTATGGTTTCCAAGAGTGAGTGAAGCCCCTAATGAGGTCAATATGAAAATCCCAGATGACAGTTGTGAAAAGTTAAAATTTCATCATAGGTGTCGTTTTTGAGATTTTTGAGGGCGCTGAAGCCGATGGTGTAGTCAAAATAAAAATTCAAGATGGCGACTGCGAAAATTTTCATATTATTTAACATGGGTGTGGTTTTCATGGTTTTCGAAGGAGCTGAAGCCGATAGTGATGTCAAAATAAAGTTTCGAGTATTTCAAAGATAGAGTAAATTACGTTACATTCGGAGTTGAAGAAAAAGCGTAAGGAACTTCGTTCCTGACGACGGGGGCCCCCGACCCCGTTACCAAATTTGTAGTTTGGACAAATCAATCGATTGAAAATTTCAGTGATTGAGCCCAACAGTGCCTATAAGTTACTGATGTTAATATTTTTTTAGATAATGTCGAAAATGTACGTCGATATGGTCGAAAGAAAGTAACACATTACCAGTGCATCACCAAAAAAAAAAGGACGAAACGTGGGATTGGCATGTATCAGACAAATTCTAGCAGAACGTAATTCCAACCAAAACTTACACATTCTTCAACGAAGCCATAGGGCTTCGTTTCAAGAACGTGTAAGTTTTTACTTTCAATCAGTGTTAGAAGTACCTACATAAATAAGTATTTACGAGTGCATTCGTATCTTCATTGTTGTTAATTTTAGGAAATCAATGAACTTTCGCCGTTGTCTTATACAGGATAAGTTTTTATCCAGTGCGCAAATTTGAACCATGAATTCAGCATATCATTCTAGACCCCCCCTACCGCAGACGTTTTTCGCCGGTTATACAAAAAAAACAGCTGTTTCATAGAAAAGTGCAATACCTACGCGGTCAAAATGTATGGAACAGCTGTAATTTTTTTGTATAACCGGCCAAAAATTTCTGCGCTAGGGGATCTAGAATAAAATGCTGAATTCATGGTTAAAATTTGCGCACTGGATAAAAACTTTTCCTGTATAAATAAATTATGAATTTATAATATTCCTACTGCACGTAGATAATTTTAAACTGATCTTTCAGAGTGAGGAAGATAATGATTCAAAGTTAGACAACACCTCGAAAAAATCCGTAGTTCCAAATGTTGAAGAAGGACAATCAGACATGATAAGAAAAATATTATGCTGTCTTAACGCTTCATTGGCCAAATTGTGAAAATGAAACCCTTAAATTCAAATTCAAATTTCAATGTTTTGTATTTTAGAAAACTTTATTTTTTATCCTAATTCAATTCCAATTCTCCTATTGTATTTGTATTATTTATTTTATTTTAATAACAGTTTTCAAATGTGGGGCCCAGGCTCAATAGTTTTTTTGTTTTTGAACTTATTCCCCCTTATTACAGAACAAGGTTTTTCTTTAGGTATGGTTTAAACCACCGAGCCTGTTTTTGAAATAAGAACCTAACTGAAATCGAAATACAGCTCCTTTTACTAAACTGACAAGTTAGTCCAGTGCTAAATTGTCAGTTTTGGAAAAGGAGCTGTAATTCTATTTCAGTTCTAAGTTCTTATTTCAAAAACATGTTCGGTGGTTTAAACCATACCTAAAGAAAAACCTTGTTTTGTAATAAGGGGGTCTAAGTTTATCTTGGCCATTATTGACATCGATGATGTCACAATTAAATTTCTAAATATGCAAACTACTCGTATTTATGTAAAATGCTTTCCTCAATGTTATTGAATGTCTAAAAGTACCTACATGCTTATGACACGAAATTGTGCCATTTTTGTTTATTGTGATATATATACTAATATTACATATATATATTAATACGAATATACACAAACATTCTAGACTTTTATTTCTCAACCATACCTAAATAACATAAAAAATATAAATCTATAGGATACTACAACTCTACTACTACTACTGTGTACTATCAAAACTGTTTAAGCGATCACTACGCTCGACTTTTAGGCGTGTGTGCGTGAACGGTGCACACAAACATAGTATCGCAATGAATTTGCCTAAACTCTAGCGAGTGAATTTTATGCACGGGGCCTTAAGTATTTTAAAACTATATCTGACGACCCAGTAACTTATCTCTTTTGGTCACCGTACACGGCACGGTTTGTTTTATGGTATAAAAGTATAAACCACACTGTAGAAAAGACGTGTCGGTCAACAAGCTTCCATAGTGATACACAACACTGACGACCGTGCCTACACATCATCATCATCATCATCACAGCACTGACGACCGTGCCTACACATCATCATCTCAGCCCGGAATCACCCTCTGCTGGATATACTTAGGCCTTCTGCTTTTTGCGCCATACTTCTCGGTTTCTTTACTTATAGGTATCATCGTTATTTACATGAAAAAGAAGAATGTGTGTGTACAAAGTGTGTAGTCAGAACGCTAAGGGCTGGTACTAATACTTAGTTAACTTTTATCGAAAGAATAATTATGTCAATTTGAGATATTTTCTGTACAAAAGCTGTCAAACCGTCTTTTTATTCCTCAGGTAAATCATCCTAACTTTTGCAAGTGGCTTCGCCTGCACGGATCTTTCATCCCCTATTTCACTCCCTTAAGGGTTCGACAGTGGAAAATTGTTGTGCCCTGAAGATTTTTATTTCAAATAATAGTGAAAAAATGGTATTTTCATAATCAGAAACCATTTTGCCATTTATTCACCCTGGTTCACGAGATGTAATTGTTTTTCTGTTGTAAAAATCTAGGTTATACCTAATTTGAAATTGACATTCGACACTGACTGTTTTTTAACCTCATTTACTCAGATTTGACAGAAAGCATGCTTAAGTCATGCTTAAGGTCGTCAGTTGCGTTACTGAACTAAAAAAAACGTGTTTGACAATACTCAAAGCATTATCAACGAAGTTGACAAACCAATTTCAGCTACTCAAACTGTAATCAGTTATAGCAACTAGAGATTTTGTAAGGGATTTTGGTCATAATAAGTGACGACGATACTTCCCTATCATCTTTGGAGATGCCTCAACGTAGACAACCATGCAGAAGAATAGCAGGACATTAGCCTTACTTGTTCATCACGCTGTTTTAACAGAATGAAGCCTAAACTGACCTGTCGTATTCAACGGCGGGACTGCATTTCTCCCATGCAGCTACTAATAGGTCTTAGGTATAACGCGACTCGCAGCTTTCAAGGTGTGTTGGGGGACACCGTGAATGTGAGCAAGGTGACGGTGGTTTCCTTTTTTGAGGGTGGGAAATCATCAAATAACTTCTCTTCTCCCGCTCTGGGTGGATCAGGACGGCGTATCAGACTTTTACTGACTAAAACCCACCAGTTGCCTGTGTGACAGGGGCCACGGTATCTCTTTCGAACAACCCGCATCCATGGCAGGCATCGGCCCTTGCCCCCTTCAGTTGGTGCTAACATCTCTTTGAGGCGCGCGTGGAACACAACGCGCCGTCGAACCGGGTCCGGACAGCGAGCTACCCATTACTCGCCGTCCACAAACCCGCGCCTACGGTGGCCGAGAATCAGCCTGGGATTCCCGACGCCCAGGGTATCTCCTGCGGAGGCTAAGGCCTATTGCCTTTCCCTCACGTGCGCCGCCTCCCTCTTCCTTACTGCTTCGCAGAAGGAGGTGACGGCTACCCATGCACTCTCGCTTTGAACCATGGCCTGAACCAGGGCCGGACACGAGAGATCGCCGCCGCCGATCGCCTCCACAAGGACACGGCGGTGTGTTCTTCCGATCTCCTAAAGACATGCGATACGGACGGTAATAAATAGGCTTTGTATCCGTTAACTCAATGTGCATTTGGACTGAACATTTTCCAATTTTATTTTCACTACCCGAAAAACAATCGGAATAATCGTGCAGTAAAGATTCAAGGCCAGTCACGACATTGGGTTCCAGGTAATCACCTATTTTGTATTTATAATTACTATCCGTAATCGTCGCTCGCGCCACGCATCGGTTGCGCGGTAGTTTTATGACCTCATTACTAATATTAATTACGTTTAAGACAACTTTGCCATCAATAACCTCCGTGTTACATTCGGGAATAACACACTCTGCCCTCGGCGTATTATATTCAGTAGCACGCAGTGTAACTGAGCCAGAGACAAAATCAAAACAAGTTAATAGTATTTTATTTACACCGGGTAGTAAAATTATTTCGTCATCCGAAACCAACTTGACGCGCTCAAGTTCACTACATGCACCAAGTAGTTCAAGAAAATGATTTGCATTAAATATCTTTAAAGATGTCGGCGTTTTAATCACATATACGCTAGAATGCTCTGTAAAAGGTTGCCCTATAATAGTGCCAATATCTTGAGCAGAGTCAGGTACTATGAAAGCCTTACAATCACAAGTAGCCTCGTCAACTTCAATCTTAACAACTACCACACCGATTGGATAGGTTTTTGAACCACCAAAACCGGACAAAACAATATTATGTTCACAAGGAATCGTTTCTAATTTTAAATGACTAGCTACTGATTTTGTTATTGTGACGCAAGCGCTTCCAAAATCAATAAAACCGTACACAGAAAACTCATTAATTTTTACGGTCATGTAATATTTCGAACTAAGCGACGCATCAGTGATAACGCGCACAGTATGTCATTCTTTGTCATTTTCTTTGTTAGAAATTGCACGACGATTTTTTAGTTTAAGACATTCTTCTTTTAAATGACCTGCACCCTAATTGTGTAACTCACGATTCATCATAATCTGTATCGTTTTGAAACGGATTGTTAAACCATTGCTTCATATGTTCGAAAAATGTGTCTGTTCGACAACATAAATAACGCAATGAATATTGTTTAACTGTGAAGACGAAACCAATTATGATCAATCGTAAGTTACGCAATTAGGGTGCTGTTTTCCTACAGTAACTACATTTTTTATTTTTAGTGAAACAATTAGTTTCGTCATGACCGCGCTTGCTACAGAATACACACACCAAAGTAGTTTTGTCTTGTTTCCGAGATTTATTATTACACTTATTTGCGGTATGGCCTCGTCGTTTACAGATATTGCACTTTAATTGGTCGTCATAATTACTATTGTATTTTTTGTTACGATCAGCATTTACGCCTACGGGGCGCCTAAACGATGACAAGTAATTTAATAAGCTAATTGGGTCACGACATCTCGCGGAAATAGCGCCTACTTCTATTAATTCATTTCCGATCGTACCGATGATTGCCTCAGTGATAAGGGAGTCTGGTATTCCACATGCGTTACCCAGCGCCAATTTATCGTAGTAAAACTGAATATAATCTCGTTCAGGACGACGTACCTCGTTTACAAGATCACGCATCATAGTTAATTTACTTCGGTTTGACGGAAAAGCTGCCATAAGACGTTGTTTCCAATCTAACCAATTTAAATTTACGTCGTTAACTTGATCATACCATCGCCGCGCATAGCCTTTTAATTTAGAGGAACAATTAAATATGGCAGTTTTTTCGTCCCAACCGAACATGTTTGAAATACCCTCAACTTTTCTAATCCATTGTTCCATTGTAATCAAAGAAATATGTGGATCGAATTCCGGTATTGGATCATTACGACCGACATATCGTAAGGAAGTTGAGCACGACGGATGAATATTATGATGGCAATATGGTGGAATTGCAGAGGTAGCTTCTAACGTCGGGACTATCACCGATGCCGATTGCATGGAAGTTACAGAATGCACTTCACGAGAGGTATCTCCAACGCAGGGATTCTTTGCTATACTGTTCGCCATCGGGGACCCGTCTCCGGAACGCGCTAACGGATTTTCGTTAGGTTACTGGTGGCAATAGATTCACGAAGGGTACCGCGGGTAGTGACGGCGTATAGGAACGCTCACCAGATTGGGCATCTGCGCATTGATTTGTCGCATTCGTCGCGGCGCCAGAACTACCCCCCAATGCGGGTGTTACGCTAACCATGCCTTGCAAGACTTGATTTTCCAATAAGGCTACGCGTTCTAGTAATCTACGTGTATTAACATCTTTGACTAGTCGACGACGCAATGATTTTTTATTGTCACTGTCGTCCTTATTTTTACGTTTACTTTTTTTATGGTGTCCCATTATTGTAGAATCAATCACACGAAGCAATAGATAGGGTACGCAGTCAAGTGAAATGCAACTGTAAAATAAAGTCAAACAATAGTCAAACACGATACCTGATTACGATAGGTACACTAACAGTGATTATTTTAAAACACTTACGTGGGCTGCAGATCTATCCCGCTTCTGAGCTATAAGAGCTCAGAAAAACAAAGTAAAAGATTAATAAAATATTTAATTAAAAATACACAATGTAGTAGGTACAACAGAAAGTAGATGTTAAGCCGTCGGTGTCCGCCAGGAAAGAGAATGAATGCCTCGGCGCATGCCAGCAAGGCGCGCCCGCCGCCCGCGCGTTGCTATCTTCACAGTTGTCAACTTCACGACAGTTCTCGAGCGCCATCTACTGCCTTACATTACAGATTTGACATTCACGTTTCGGTTGAACCGTCAAACAAAATATGAAATTGGTAAAATATGCATTAGAGAGTTGATGTAAATTTGTGAATAACATAAATTTGTTGAAATTAATATCATTATTTAAAATTAAAGTGCTTTGTAAGTCTGTTTTAAATTTATAACATTAAAATGATTTAATTTTTGAGTTTTTGAAAAGTACCGGTTTTTAGAATGTAAATTGGAACGTGTCAGCTTTGATCAGGAATTCATATGTATATGATCAGTTGATTATTGTTTGACGTAATTCAATTTTAACTTGTGAAACGCAAAAAACTTAAGCATATACTTATGTATTTGAGAATAATCAGTTGAGATTTGCTACTTTTCTCAAATCAGAAACTGGGTGTAAGTCTCTATTACTTTATGTACAGACGCCAGCACATCAAGCTTCTCCAATCTGTCAAATTTATTTGATAGATTTTTAACTTCATACCATAAGCATATTCAATTGGGAAAATTTGACAGTTCGGGCGTACATATAATAGCAGCACAGTAAAAAGTAGATAGGTAGGTACTCATAAATGGCGTAGAATCGCCGTTTAGATATGAAAAAAAATGTGTAATTGGTTAAACAGCTTCAGCTCTGGACTTTCATAATTAACGATATTGATAGGTAGTTCATGTCTTACCTAGTCTTACCAAAGGAAATAAATCAAATCAAAACTTGAATAAACATTTTATTAAAAGATGCCATTATTATTAAATTCTTTGATACCTGGCAACTTTTTTTGTATACCAAACAAACCACAGACTACATTGAATCAAACGGATGTCGACGTAATGTTTAACTATTAATTAACTTTAACTTTATTCCTAGGGTGAAAGAAATTGTATAAAAATACCCTGTACACAAAAATAATAATAATAATTTTAGGTTATTATAAAAATCAGGCACACGATACCACAAAAGGGACCAGGGTGCTTACTCTCGAATATAATTCCGATAGATCGTCATTGGAATTGTTAGTCAAACGTCAGGGATTGGCTAGAATCAGTGAGTCCAGCCAATCGCTGACATTTAACTGATAATTCCAATGTTGATCTATCGGAATTATATTCCAGAGTAAGCACCCTGCTCGGTGGCAATCTCCTTTAAAAAACCGCACCTAAATCGGTTCACCCGTCAAGAGCTTACGGTAACGGTGCTTCGGACAGACAAACAGCGCTCAATTTTTTCTTTTTAATTAATTGACAGAGGTATCTTAGTAAAATATATTAAAGTCGTATTTATGTATTTCCTCAGATACATTTTTAAGAGATTTTTGATAAGTTTTGCAGATTCCTCAGTAAAGACGTGAATGAATTGAGGGGTATAGCGCCATAAATATGTAATGGCATATTCTACAGATTTGGGAATTTCTTAAAATATTTAAGAAAACCTCAATTAAAATGATTAGCCCAGATATAGTACCTACTTTTTGAGATTCAGGCTATATGCACGCGTTTGGATTGAATTTGAGGGTCCAAGTTATTCAATCAAAACGGTTTTAATTCACGTTCAAGAAATTCATGGCCCTTTGTTTTAAATTTTTAATTTTTTTTTTTAAATTTCCTAAAAGTCTTATTTCGTTTCGTAACGATTTAAAAAATGGGTTCTCAATCCAGATGCACATGCATATTTTTTTACTTACACGGGGCCTACGTACGGGATCTCTTCAATCTTATCAAAAATCGGGGAAGATTTAGTAAAAATTGTTGGGCTAGGAAACGCCCGCGTGTTTCCACTGCGAAGATCGTCCTGAGGACATGGTGGAGCGCACGGTGGAGGTCTGCCCGACTTGGGCGGAGCACCGCCGTGTCCTCGTGGAGGCAATTGGCGGCAGCGATCTCTATCGTCCGGCTCTGGTCCAGGCCATGGTTCGGAGCGAGAGTGCATGGGTAGCCGTCACCTCTTTCAGTGAAGCAGTAATGCTCGCGAAGAGGGAGGTGGTGCACGTGAGGGAGAGGCAGCATATGCGCCCTCGCGACCCTAGCCGGCGCAGGATACGGATATGGATACGGAGACGCCCTGGGCGTTGGTAATCCCAGGCTGATTCCCGGCCACCGTAGGCGCAAGCTTGCGGATGGCGAGTAATGGGTAGCTCGCTGTCCGGTAAGGACCAAGTCCGGGTCGACGCACATACGGGTATTTCCATGCTCTACGCGGCCAAAATTATTTTATGGTCAATGTTAGTTCTAAACGACATTAGTAAATAAAACAAACGTTTTAACGTCACATGGAATCACATTGATTTAAAAAAAAAAACTCAAATCTTCATAATTCGCATTCTGAAGAATGACTAGGTTCATTCGGATTCGCAGGCATAAGTAGGGCAATGATTTCTGGCAATAAGGAATTACGTTTTTTACTTTTTACGCTTCTCATGTTACTTAAGAGCAGCACCCTAATTGCGTAACTCACGATTCATTATAATCTGTATCGTTTTGAAACGGATTGTTAAACCATTGCTTCATATGTTCGAAAAATGTGTCTGTTCGACAACATAAACAACGCAATGAATATTGTTTAACTGTGAAGACGAAACCAATTATGATCAATCGTGAGTTACGCAATTAGGGTGCGGGTCCGAACTCTCTTTTTCAACAACTTATCGGTTGAAATCCTTAGAAGTTGCACTGCATATCTGGCACCTTATCCGCGACTTTCCGCGGCAAATTTTTACATGATTTAGGTACTACTGCATGCTTTAATCTTTCGACTGTATTAAGAATTATGACTTGATCTAACTTGGAAGTATAACAAAAACACCATTAAACACAAATCATTGCTAAAAAATTACTCCATAATACGCGAGTCTTGGAATGCACTAAAACGAATCCTTTCAATCCTAAAAATATATCGAAATTCTATTTTAATTAGTAGATAATGCCTGCAGTATCAGGATATTACGTAACTTTTTTTTTTTATAAGCACAAAATTATAGATATTCACTTTTAAAGTCCTTGTTGGCGCACGAACGCCGAGAGCAGACACATACACCAAACGAGACGGTCAAATTCCGAATGCTCGTGGAAGCGCAGTATGCATGGGGGAACGGCGGGATGGGCTGGGTATTGTCCTCAAACCTATCCCCTAGCTCAGATAGTCGTCCTTTTTTAAGTGTTATGCATTTTGTAAATTTGAATTATGGCCGCGTAGATCATTGAAATACCCGTATGTGCGATTCCACGCGCGCCTCGCGAGATCTCGAGATTGGCGAGATCTCGCAGTATTGATTCATAAATTCGCGGGATCTCGCTTGAGCCTAAATCTCGCGAGATTTGCATTCCCTACTTATGGCCGATTCCTATAATTTACGGACAGTTGTAAGAATTGTTCAAGAATCTATACCAATAATGAAGCAAAGACCAAAACTTTCACAAAGTAGACCGTTTTGGAACTAGCTATCACAGGTCCAAGCGGGGATTTAGGGATTTACTAGAGCGTGGCAGAATAACATAAGGGGGCAACCTTGCACCTTGAGAAGTACTCCCACCACACATGAGCCCTTTATATAGGGTCGAACGTCTAGGGTGGTCGATCAGATTAGTAAAAAAAAAAACGATCGTTAGAAAAACTCGATGCTGGTAGAACCACCGGAGGCGAATTCCGCGCAAGATGCGGGATGGGAATCATTAAGAAGCTACGGCCGAAATTGCGCCCGTACCGCGACCAGCCGTGGTTTTGGCCGCAAATTGCGCCCCTAAACCAGTGCCAGTGAAGGGTATGACCGTCGAAAAAACTACACATTTTCTAAATCAATTTATTCAAATTTAACAACAGTAAATAAATTTAAAAAAAACTTTACAATATTATATTTAAAAACAATAAAACCATTTTCAAGAAGCAATAACTGCTGTTTTAAATTATTTTTATAAAAGTATAATGGCCATAACTAACATGACAAAATTTGAATCAGATAAAAACATGAATCGCAAATTACATATATGTATAAAATTGTAAGTATAATAGTTATTTAAATTATGTTTGTAATTAATTAATAATATGACATGGCCTAGTAGAGCACAATGGTCAAACGCGGCTTCACAGAATAGCGGGCGTTTACAACAAACAGGACGTAATAAGATATTTTCCAATTTATTAAAAACTGTTCTAATTTGAAGATTGGGACGAAATTTGGTATAGAAAAATAAAAGTAAATTGATTTATATCCATTTTCTCAATTAAAAACGATGTAAATCAAATGAATTTTTCTTTGTTTGAATTTACCGCCAAAACGTTCCTTACGATGATTTTTTATCACTAAAGTGGTTAGTAAGCAAACAAGTGAATGTTGAGTTTATAATTAACAAGATTTTTAATGGATAGAAAGTGACATTACTGGTGTGCCTCTGTGCACAAATACTTCTAAAACTGCGCCAAGCTAAGTATTTAGTATTATTTATATCTATTAGTATTTACCGGTGCCGTTTACACAAAGCTGACGTCACGTGATAAAAAAGTCATCGGAAGGAGCATTTTGGCGGTAAATTCAAAACAACAAAAAATTAATTTGATTTTAATCCTTTTTAATTTAGAAAATGGATATTAATACATTTATTTTTATTTTTCTGTTAAATATATCGTCCCAATGTTCAAATTAAAATAGTTTTTATTTAATTGGAAAATACCCTGTATGTTTAATAACGGAAATCATATAAATAAAGGTATGTCTGCCGACACATCCATGTAACCAAATTGTCTTAAAACGATTATTGCAAATTTTTCATGCGAAACGCCTGTAATAGTGTCATTTCTGACATGAATCGACTCATTAGTGGAGTCGTTTCTGACTCAACTATTAAGTAGGTACAGTCGGCAGCGGTACCTTCTGGATCGAGTGTTACATGAAATACTAGACTAATTTTATTTTTTACCGATTTTCTTTTGATAAATTCGATGTTAAGTATCACGAATTGAAAGGCTTTGATTTTTTACTTTATTGGTAGCTAGCTAACGGTTTTTCGGAGATAAGGTATCCAAATGATCCGAAACAAAAACATGAATGTGTAATCTATGTTTTCCGATAAGTTAGTCATTAGTGTCCGGTGTGTCCACCTCCTCTTGATTTATATTTACTTTAATAAATACGCTGACCATTTCCATAGCATTCACTAGGGAGCCGCAAAAGAAGATGAAAAGCCCGATTACTAAAAGGACCACCCCTCTCCAGAGCCTCCATTTCATGTGTCCAAGACCTGGCCTGTGCCAAACAACCAACAGTGTGATGAAATTCGGATAAATAAACCCCATGTTTGAAATGGAGAATGATCCAATCTGAAAAATAAAAATAAATTGTTAAAATGAATTCAACACTAAAACATTAAATAATACGTTTAGTGTTATATGTTTTATCTTGTTTCATGTATGCACTTAGGACACACGGTACGATATCTATAAGTTTAACAGGGGGTTTTCCGAAATTGCCTGTTTCAGAACAAAAAATAAATTATCTAATTCGTACCTATATTTAGGCTCTGAAAAGAAAATACCCCACACGCAATTAGTGCAAATAAATGTATTTTGTCTCTAGGTTTACAATTACAAAAATCAGAATGAAAACTTACGAAACCCATGATAGAATTGATATCTGGAAATATAATTGCGATGGTGGTAAGGGTCGTCACAAATAAGGCACGATAGATGTACTCCAAAAAGATAATTCGGTTCGGTGAGTGCTTCTTCTTGATGTAGTAGAAGATGAGATTGAACGGCACCCAGAAGTTTAGTGCGTGAGTCACATAGATCATCGCGGCTATACCACCTTTCAGCATCTTCGACATACTGAAATAGTCATAAATATTAATAGTAATTACAAAGTTAAATATTAATTCTACGCTTTTGACATTCGACACACACATTAGCCCCATGTGTTCGTTAAGAAAGTATAGGTATATTCAGGCAATGCTGCCGATTCTCTTGTCACAAAATTCTGTAAACTAGACTAAAAATCACCAAAATTTTGTTCATTCCTGTCAAACGACGATTTCCCATTCGAAAATTGACTAAAGTGACACAACTTCTATATTTTAGTTTGACAGCGCTAAGATTGTACCGAGTTATTAATTTAGTGAAAATGGCAATTGTATTATTTTGTTGTTGTCAATATCATTATCCTATTCAACTTAAAATGTTGATTGTTAAGCAAAATCTGGGTTTTTTTTTTTTTTGGGTGGGAAATCATCAAATAACTTCTCCCGCTCTGGGTGGAGCAGGAGGGCGTGTCAGACTTTTACTGACTAAAACCCACCCGTGTTCCTTCAGTAGCCCGTATGCCAGGGGCTGTGGTGTCTCTTTCGAACAAACCCGCACCCCTGGCAGGCATCGACCCTTGCGGGTCCCATCACTTTTTGTGCTGACATCTCTTTGAGGCGCGCGTGGAACACAACGCGCCGTCGATTTGGGCTTGGTCCTTACCGGACAGCGAGCTACCCATTACTTGCCGTCCGCAAGCCCATGCCTACGGTGGCCGGAAATCGGCCTGGGATTCCCGACGCCCAGGGCGTCTCCGTATCCTGCGGCGGCTAGGGTCGCGAGGGCGCATATGCTGCCGCTCCCTCACGTGCGCCGCCTCCCTCTTCGCGAGCATTACTGCTTCGCTGAAGGAGGTGACGGCTCCCCATGCCCTCTCGCTCCGAACCATGGCCTGGACCAGGGCCGGACGCGAGAGATCGCCGCCGCCGATCGCCTCCACGAGGACACGGCGGTGCTCCACCCAAGCAGGGCAGACCGCCACCGTGTGCTCCACCGTGTCCTCAGGGCGATCTTCGCAGTGGAAACACCCGGGCGTTTCCTCCCGCCCTATCCGAAACAGGAACCTCCCGAAACAACCGTGTCCGGTGAGGACCTGCGTCAGGCGGAAGGTGAGGACGCCATGCCGCCTCTCAAACCACTCCTCAAAGAGGGGACTTACCGCCGCAATCGTGGCGTGCCCAAAAATCTGGGGGTTAGGTAGGTCCAATATCGGAAAAGAGGTCAATCCTCGAGTCTGACTCGGCTGGGCAGCGTTCGGGAGGCTTCGCAATATCTTCTCGCCCTAAATACCGCAGTGTCTCAAGACGAAGTTTTTGACCAGTGTTTGTTGCTAGTGATGACCTAATATGTTACAGAAACGTGGTCGCTCACAATGGGCCTTAGCAGAAAGATAAAGTCACCTAAAGGGTATGGAGAAGGTTATACTCGGAGTTTCCCTACGTGATCGAATCAGGAATGAACCATCACGGTATTGACTTTTCCAATACTGGTATTGATACCGGTTTGAAAAAATCCGATATTTTAAAGCCCTAGTCGCATTGCGAGAGCTCAGCACTACGTACTAAAATCGTAAATTTTACTGCAAAAAATTGAATTTTGGGAATAGTGGAGTTGGTTGATGTGTTTTTAAATTGTTTTATAGTTATATTTATTGTACAGTTTTATTGGTATTCAAATTTAGTTTGTAAAACATGGGGAATAAACAGAAACTAATGAAGATATGTTTAAAAGGTAAGTGTCAAGTTTTATCTACATAATTCATTATACACTATAGCTTTAGTTACCTTTCATAAAAATAGATAGGTACTGTTTATAAAATTCCTATATTAAAACAAAGTCGTAAGTATAACGATTGTGTGTCATAGATTAGTGAATGATCACAGAAGGTCCATGTCCACGCAATGACTTTCAGTCTTTAATATTATATTTTGTTACATGTTTTATTTTATTGCAGATCTTGTTCAGCTACAACTACAGGCGAAAACATTGCCAACACTGAAAATGCTCCTGAAGTAGGTATTAATTATGATTATAAGTTAGGTAATTGCTAGCAATTGGTTAATTTATTGATTACTGACGTAATTATTTTCAATAGTAAATATTTATAAATAAATAATAATAGACTAATTTATATATTCATTATCACTTTTCACAATATATGTTAACACGAAGAAATAAGTGATGATGAAGAAGCCTAACCGAGCAAAAAAAAATAAAAATACTTGGTGAAAGAAAATTAAATTTTAGCGAATTTTAGTTGTAATCCATTTGTTTATATAAAATATAACAAATAATATGACAGACATTACTGATAATCATACTACCTACCCTACCTACATACCTACCTACCCTAGTTACCTACCAAAGGGTCACAAAGTGCGCTGGATTGGAGGGTGGAAATACGACACGACACTAGTCATTGTGAATATGGGCGGTGGACCACGCTCAAAATACTATATTCCATTGTCAAAGGTGGCGAGTACTAAAGTCTCCTCAGTCTAAATCAACTAAATCTGGGAAGTCACGACACCCCCGTCAGGTGCGTGGCGTGTGGTCACGGGGCTTTGCCATCTGGCCTTTTTTTTCGGGAATGGTTTGATCTTGAACTGAAGTTTATTATTTTATTTTTAAGAGAAATGAAAAGTTTCGAATACGGCCACTTAACACAGATATATGATTATTATAACATAAGGGAAAGTACCAACGTTAAAAAAAAAAAACAATTGAAGACTTACAAGGTCATTGGGAAGTTCAGTGTTACAGGCGACACGCATTCTTCTAAGTATGCCACATACCCGAAGAAGGATATACAGAACAAGAATAATATAATTAAACCCATACCTGAAATGAGAAAAGTTTTGTGAGTGTTAACGTTACCACTAAAAAAAAAAAAAAAAACAAAACGGTGGGTTAGATGATCCTAACCGAAAAGCACTCAAACCTTCATTCAGAGCTTTCTGGCGAATCTCAGATACACAATACTAGCACGAAATCATGCCACTAATGAGCAATTGCTACTTAGTAACATGTGTGTCGAAACATTGCTCTAATAATTATGAGTATGCTCATTTCGAGTTTGCTCAAAAATCGACGGTCGTGCGATTTTTGGTCATATGCTACCTGCAGCGCGGGTGGAAAGGGCTTTTAGCGCATCTGAACAGGTTTGCTTATTGTGCATGTGCAACCAAAATGATGATTATATTCAATTCTGTGGAGAGTACCACTTGTTTTCCACTTTTTAGCTGCACTGGAATACTGGCAGAAAACTTGCTTTTAGCACGCGCATAAGTAGCATGTGTGTTCAATTGTCTGCTTTGAGCACGCTTATTTAGAAGTATGCTTAAAAAAGCATGCTGAATAAAAGCAAATATGCACGCTTATAGCACGCTTGTTTTAAGCATGCTAATAAGCATGATATTTTGTGAGCATGTGTAACTGTGCCTTTGAGAAAGAAAAAGAGAAGGAATAAGAAGATCGAACTAGCATGAACGAACGACTGATCGATACTAGCATGCAAAAAAAGGAGACGCGCTAAAAGCACGCCCCCTTCCACCAGCGCGAGCGCTGCAGATAGCATGCCCAAAACTCGCACGACCGTCGATTTTTGAGTAAACACGAAATAGGCATGCTCATTAATAGCAATGTTTCGACACATAATTATGCAATTATTGCTAAGTAGCAATTGCTCAATAATGGCCATGCTTTCGCGCTAGTACCTAATGAGCATGTGTAAACTATACCTTTAGAATCAAAACAAAATTGCTACTTAGGTATAGTATAGTTTTTTATACAACATGTAATTAACGCACATCACCAGCAATTTAGAATATTGTGATAAAATTATTATTTTATAATTCCTTACATACTTAAGAAACTGGCGTTTTGTCGAATTTACGTTACGTTACTTTGATCTCAAATATGCATTTGAGTCGGGGGCCTAAGTCTACTAATTTATAAACGTTACAATGGTCTCTCAATGGTGTGTTTTTGACAGTTTTTGTATGGCAAATCTGTCAAAAACTTACCATTGAGAGACCATTATGACGTTTATAAAATTAGTAGACTTAGGCCCCTGGAGTGCGGGGTCAGAGGGGAGGTCTGACTTCGCCGAAACTCAAGGCCCAGGGCCTCAGACATAAATAAAAAAGAGCGAGTGTCTGTTGTTTAAGGCAGGCACTAAATACTATCGTGAAGTGCCGCCTGTCACACTCGAGTAGAATCCTTCAAATGTCTGGAACATTGGGTTACTGCAATGCAGATGGATAGTGTTGACATGGAGAGGTAGCGTAGTACAATATGTTGATCCATAGGTTTGCAAAGTGCTCGAGGGGTATGAAAACTACTCTGTTTAGGGCATACTGCCAATAATACACCTGCAGTCTATGGATCGACTATACGCAGAGGGCTTTTTTTGTATGGGAAATCATCAAATAACTTCTCCCGCTCTGGGTGGAGCAGGAGGGCGTGTCAGACTTTTACTAACTAAAACCCACCCGTGTTTCCTCAGTAGCCTGTATGCCAGGGGCGGCGGTATCTCTTTCGAACAAACCTGCAACCCTGGCAGGCATCGGCCCTTGCGGGCCCCATCGGTTTGTGCTGACATCTCTATGAGGCGCGCGTGGAACACAACGCGCCGTCGACCTGAGCTTGGTCCTAACTGGACAGCGAGCTACCCATTACTCGCCATCCGCAAGTCCACGTCTACGGTGGCCGGAAATCAGCCTGGGATTCCCGACGCCCAGGGTATCTCCTACGGCGGTTAGGGCCGTGGAGGCGCATATACTGCCTCTCCGTCACGTGCCCCGCCTCCCTCTTCGCGAGCATTACTGCTTTGCTGAAGGAGGTGACGGCTACCCATGCACTCTCGCCGCTTGAATGGCCAAGCGAATTAAATTAAATACCGCAGAGCGGCCACGATGACGTCATCGCACCCATTGGGACAACCAACTTCCCGTGGCCGCTCAAGGGGCAAAAACACGCGTACACGGATGTGTTCTTGTCCGTGTAGTATCTGACAGTGTGCTTGAGACAAAGAACAGTGTTCTGTTGAAAGACCAGCTCTGAAGCCAAATTGGGCATCGTGAAGAAAGAGATGTTTGTTTAACTGCTGGTCAAGCACACTGTCCAATACTTTGGTAATAATCGTAGCCAGAGATATATCTCGTATCTAGTTATCTATGTCAGACGCGTCTCGAATCTGTCGCGTTTTTATAATCGGCAAAATTAGGTTTTCATACGGTCATCAGGGAGATACGTATGTGAGAAACAGAAATTGATAAACATTGCCAGCACTCTGGGCATATGAACACCTGCATTTTGTAAATGTTCTATGCTGAGAGAGAATTGTGCCCAGTTGATTTACCGCGCTTCATGTTTTTCAACACTTCAGCTTTTTCTTTAGCCGTTACTCTTTTCAGTGATTTTGTTGTTGGCTCTGTTACCGTCAATGACTCTCCTGTCAACCCCAGATGGGGTTTCATCGCAAAATGATTTTTATGATATTGGCTATAGAGGCAGACTCACTAATACCCTCTACGGTCGCAGGAAGGGACGACTTGCTGTTCAGTTTGTTAATATGCTTCCAAAACTTACTAAAATGTTTCTGTGTGTGACAAGATGCTATAATATTCATTTTTATAACATCATTTTTTCTCTGTTTACCTGACACCACCAATAAAAAAAAAACTTTCCTTGTTCACTTTTAAAACCCGTTTTGTTTCTCTCGTGGTAGCGTACACAGAACCCACTTTATTCCCGATTTACTCGACGAATATACGGTGGCCACTGTTTCGAGCTTAAATTGAACTGTTCATTATTATTACCAATAGTCATCTAGACACACGGAAACCACAACAATTTAAAAGAAAATATAAGTACAAATCCCGTTCTCGTCGCCAACGGAACGTCAATAAAATACGTGGGTTAACGACAGACTGATATATACCACGATACTATGAGTACCCACCGATGTTACCTAAGTAAGCTACGCATACACGCAAAAGTCATTATGTTGATGTGCGATTAACATCAGATGTATCTAGTGTATGACGGTGATTTGTATGACGGTGACCCTTGTATGACGGTGACCCTTGTATGACTCTGCCCAACTTCCCCCTACCTACTTTACTTAAATATGCAGTATATACTTACCAACAGTCAGGGCAACGTTAAATTGTTTAGGTTTGTCCATGTGGGCTTCGATGGAAATAACGATTGAACAGCAAGACATACCAAACACTGACATCCCAACGTACTCAAAGGTGCCATATAAATTGGTTGTCATTGTTAAGTTTTCGAAATTAGGGTTATTTTGAAACGCATAGTAAACCGTCAGGAAAATGCAAACAACTAAAAGAAAAGAAAAACAGCTTTAACGCATGCTACTTAAAGTTAGTGGAGGTGCTCGTAAATCAGCTGGATTTGGGTTATTCCCTATTACCACCTCAAAAAGTCGTCCTAAAGGTGTATACGCGGAAACGAACAACCGAGAATAAACCCTAGGTCATGTCGGGAAATAAGCCAGGGCATAAGAACTTAAAATCTGTGCAGTAAGGACCTCAGCTTTGGGCGTCGCTGGAATGGGGCTGGATCGGAATGAGTAGGAAGATTAAGAACAGGCGCATTCTGCATCCTGCTCATAATCAGCCTAGAACGTTCCCACTGCTGGGACACATGCCTCCTCTCGGTGAGAGGGAGTTGGCCATAATCTACCAGGCGGGCCCAATGCGGGTCGGCAGATGTCACATGTCTTAGAATTTTTGGTTCTAGGATAATTATGTCAGTTTCCTCACGATGTTTTCCTTCACCGTTTTGAGAGCAGTGGTGATTAAATAATTTACACAAAGTAAAGTGCCTGTCTGGGTTCGAACCCACGAGCTACAAACTCGTAAGTCGCGGCTGTTTTCACTGGGCCACCACTGCTCTCGCATCCTGCTTGCTTACGTTTGAATCAACTTGCCGCATTCTGCTAGGCTAGGAGATAGCGGCTAGGCTAGCCCATTTACGTCAGTCCTAGGGGACTTGCATGTGCTCGGCATGTAGGTACGTGGCCCGGTACCCGGTGATAATGCAATATGTGAATTTAATTGTCATAACACAATGACATCTCTTTTAGTTTCATTTACATATTTAGTCAAGCATTTCCTTTATATTATAATTAAAATAAATATTGATCAAAAACTCGTAAGGACTTACCTATCACAAGATTAGCGCCTATTGAGAACGGGGCCAATATCTTCAGATGCCGGATTAAACATATTAAAATAATTAAAGGCAACATTAAGGCTAGGTAAATTCGCAAAGACGGATATCCTTTAAAAAAAAGAAATAAAGCAATTAGGTACGTAGGTAAACAATAATGAAATAATTACCGCTGAACAAAACGACTACTTCGAAAACTAAATCAACATCAACATAAAGTTTTAAAATGGCAAAAGGTACGTGGATTTAACAAAAATACAAAATAATTTATAGTGTCAAAATCAGCATAAACATTACATATTGCATTTCGACGTATCTGGATCCTCCTTTTAAGCAAAAAAACGCTTGTATTAGGAGACTCCGCTCTTCCATTTAATTGCCGTGAAATATTTAGTATATTAACTGTGAGTATATTAGTACAATACGGTACAAGTGTAATAATACAAAAAAATAATTTTGTCCTTCGAGTTTTTAGGTACCTAGTAAACTTTCCTTAACGTTAAGGGCTTCACATCTTATATCGGGCGGTAGTACAACATAAATCATTTTCTCCATAACTGGTACTTGTAGTAATTTTAATGAATAAATAACTATAATTTCAACAGTGAAAACAAGTTGTGATTTTTTTTGCCAATGGCGGGAAAAATTTATCAGTTTTCCAATGCGCGCGCATCTAACAAAGGCGATCGGCCATAGACTAAGGCCGCATTCCGAATTAGAAAAATAGCGCTGTCACGCCAATTCGGGACGGGTGTTAGCGCGCTCAAATCGATATTATTGTAACTCGGAACGTGGCCTAAAAGAATGAGGTTTCTTTTTTTTCTGGCTTTTCGCGGATAGTGTTTTAGCCACGTACAAAATGGGGAATTCAAAGTTTTCTTAATTACAGAGAAAACAAAAGTTAAATTTGAGTGAAAGTTTTATTTACTAAAAACGTAATTTAAATACGAAGTTGCATGAAATGAGCAAGCAATAAGTACATTAATTTATTTGTACTATTGAACACTACCTTTTTTGTATCGAAACTTTTTAAGAGCAAAGCAACTCAACCTTTAAATAAGAAACCTGTAACTCACTAGTGAATTATAGTAATGATAAAGTCACATTTTCATAATAGGTGTCATTATGTGCCTAATTGCGGTGAAATTAGAGCCATTTTATGAGCAAGTGTGTTGAAAAAAATATTATAAAACAAAATAGTAACAAAAATATAAGAATACTGTGCCTTGTGATGTAGCAAAAGTAGAATTGATCGAGACAAGTAGCGATGTCTGTCGTGGGAATTTGAAAGCAAGGCCACAGTGTCAGCGTTGGTCTGTAAGATGGCGTTGTTATCTTTTTGTCTATCAAATTAATTAATTAAATCTATATATGTAAAAAATTAATTGCTGTTCGTTAGTCTCGCAAAAACTCGAGAACCACTGGACCAATTTGGCTAATTTTGGTTTTGAAATATTTGTGGCAGTCCAGGGAAGGTTTAAACGGTGAGAAATTATGGAAAAGTTGCATGAAAAATCGAAGTAGCAACAATTTTATTTTCCCATACAAAATGTCCCTACCTGTCAAACTACCTGAAAACGCTTTATGCCTTCAAAGTACCACGTTGTCATAACTCGGTAGGAATTCGTAGGGTAGATAGGGTAGGTGCGGTAGGTACGGTAGGTAGGGTAGGTAGGGTAGGCACGTTGGTAGGGTACGGTAGGTAGGGTAGGTACGGTAGGTAGGGTAGGTAGGGTAGGTAGGGTAGGGTAGGTAGGGTAGGTAGGGTAGGTAGGGTAGGTAGGGTAGGTAGGGTAGGTAGGGTAGGGTAGGTAGGGTAGCTAGGGTAGCTAGTGTAGGTAGGGTAGGTAGGGTAGGGTAGGTAGGGGTGGGGTAGGTAGTTTCGATAGGTAGGGTAGGTAGGGTAGGGTAGGGTAGGTAGGGTAGGTAGGGTAGGTAGGGTAGGGTAGGATAGGGTAGGTAGGGTAGGTAGGTAGGGTAGGTAGGGTAGGTAGGGTAGGTAGGGTAGGGTAGGTAGTTTCGATAGGTAGGGTAGGTAGGGTAGGGTAGGTAGGGTAGGTAGGTAGGGTAGGTAGGGTAGGGATTTTGTATGAATGACTATTGGACGGACAGGACAACGTCTGTCGGGTCAGCTAGTAATATAGATAAACAAACGCACATAATTTCCCACATTAATATAAAAAAACAGTGACTAAGTAATGACAGATATTAGGTCTTTACCTATGAAATTGCCGTTCTGCAGTACTGGCCATTTCAAATCAAAATAATTTTTGTTTGGCTAAGAATTCTAATTTCAAATTAATTTTATTATAAAAACATGGATTTTTTTTTCTAAAAGTAGTCATTTCTTTATTGATTAGTGTTACATTTTCATCGCATTTCAATCTTTTTCGTCATCATGGATACGTTAAAAATTCGAGTAATTATGGAATATGAGTACCGTCGTGGCAGCAACGCGGCACAAGCGGCACGCAACATCAACGACGTTTACGGAGCTAACACTACAAACCAACGCACCACCTGTTATTGGTTTGCTCGCTTCCGTTCTGGAAATTTCGACCTGAAAAATGAACCTCGCGGTCGTCCGAAGACTTTGGTCGACAATGACGAATTAAAGGCGATTGTGGAAGCTGATGATACACAATCTACGGCTGAATTAGCAGCAGCTTTCGACGTTAGCGTCAAAACAATATTGGTCCATTTGCGTCAAATTGGCAAGGTAAAAAAGCTTGACAAATGGGTGCCCCACGAACTCAATGATCGCCAGCGCGAAGTACGCGTCGAGACGTGCCTTGCACTGCTCAACAGACACACAAATGAAGGAATTTTGAACCGCATTGTTACCTGCGATGAAAAATGGATTCTGTTTGATAACCGTAAGCGCTCAGCAAGTTGGTTGGATCCTGGTTCAGCACCTAAACAATGCCCTAAACGAAAACTTACCCCTAGAAAAGTGATGGTCACTGTTTGGTGGTCTAGCGCCGGTGTGATTCATCACAGCTTCTTACCAAACGGGGTGAGCATTACTGCAGATGTGTACTGTGAAGAACTGAACACAATGATGGAGAAGCTGGCGCATCTCCAACCAGCATTGGTCAATCGCTCGTCTCCGCTGCTCCTGCACGACAACGCGCGACCTCATACTGCACAGCAGACGGTCTCCAAGTTGCAAGAACTGGGGTTGGAAGCTCTCCGTCATCCGCCCTACTCACCGGACCTTGCGCCTACAGACTACTACTTTTTCCAGAATTTGGATAACTTCTTGGCGGGAAAAAAATTTAATACCCGAGAGGCAGTACAAAATGCCTTTGAAGAATTTGTTGCCTCCCGTCCAGCTGATTTCTTTAAGAAGGGCATCAATAAACTGCCACTGCGATGGCAAAGATGCATTGATTGCATGGGTGATTACTTCGATTAATACAAATAAAAAATTCATGAAAAAAATTCGTTTAAATTTTTTCATACAAAACGGCAATTTCATAGGTAAAGACCTATTATAAATCGATATGAATATTGATATTGTCTCTGGGAGAATATTCCAGAAACTGACAGATTGGTTTTCGAAAAGAAAAGGAGGGGTTTCCGGATTGACGATCGAGAACTCGCTCGAGCCGGAAGGCTGATAGCAAGTGAGTTATTCCAGGAAGGAACTGGATGTGCCTAAATAATGGGGTATTGTTAATCCTTGATGGAGCTGAATCCTGTCTGGCGATTAGGCTAGCCTTTTAAGATTGGTGCCTATGCGCGATTAAGTTGATGCCTGGGTGTCGCGCCGTTTGATGTGGAATTCATTGGAGCGCAGGCGGCTTTAAGGTTAAACCTCGTGGTGTGGTCTTCGAATGTGAAGAAGGCCTTACCTAGCCGAATCCCGGTGTTGAGGAAAGTTGGGCACTCCAGGTAACGAAAGCGTCACCATCTTTGCCCGTAGGCCACGTTCACGTGTGTACACAGGTTTATCCTGTGTACGACGCCAAGACACTTAATCCCGGACAACTCAAATCTAGGTATTTATACTGAGAGAACACTGAGGAGATTTATAGTGTCCTAATTTAACCTATGAGAGAGTTAGGCCTATTGTAGGAACAAGGTGCTCAGACCAGTTGTTATAAGATATTGTGTCTCTGGTTTGCTTTGCATAATTGTCATTTACCCTATATGAGCACAATCCAATTAGGGAGATACTTGTACGATTGAGCTAGAAGTTGTTAACTGGTTCATCTCACGGACTTGCTATAGCGACTCTGAGAAATATAAATTGTCATAGTCTCATGCTGGCGTACACCAGTGCGATTAGGACCGGAGTCTAATTGTATGGGTGCATGCCCAGGAGTCTGAGAATGATACATAGGTTTGGTGGCCCGCCACATTATTTGTATTGTGTACTTAATTTTAGGTTACTTATAATAAACTTTGCATCATTGTGAGGAAGTACTTGTTTAATTGAATCTTTCCCAAGAGATTATACCCTATAAATTTACTGTTAGTCTGTAGTTCAACTTCAGGGTAGAAGACTCTTTGAAAACCTGTTTGCCGGCTGAGAGCCTTAGGGCTGAAACATACATTATGAGTAGGTGCACTGATTTATTTGTTTAAGATCTATATAAATCTTTAAGAAAAAAAGAAAACTATAAGCATAAAGTTTAGTTATTAATAATAAAAAATAACACTAATTTCCGGTGTGTAGAGTGGTGCGTGATGTGATGTGATGTGTTGTGTTGTTAGGTGTGTGGGTGGTGTGATATGTTATGTGATGAGGTGTGTGTGTGGTGTGGGGTGGGGTGGTTTGGTGTGTTGTGTGATGACGTGTGTGTATTAGGTTATGTCATATTACCTATGTGCGATATGTTTTGGCTACTAAACATGTTCCAGAAGTGCCTCGGTTTCCTCATAGGTAAGTGGTTTTAACTTTCTATTATACTTTTTCCCAGTCGCGGTAATTTTTGTTGTATATGTACACACGTTTATTAATTTTGTTGTAGAGTTGAGCTGAGCGTTTATATATAGTACCTGCGTAAATAATATCAGTTATGCAGACGACATGGACTGCTGAGCGCGTCAGTCTGCGGCCTCAGAAAATTGGTTGCTCAATGTGAGGCGTATGCCAAAGTTCATGGACTGGTATACAATACTAAGAAGACGGAGGTCATGGTCTTTGAGGCTGGGGGTAAAAGTCCTGATGCAGTACCGCCTGTATTTCTCTATGGTATTGGCAGCCTTTGCAAAGAGTCTACAGGTTTAAGTATCTTGGTCACATATTGACTCCCGACCTCAAAGACGATGATGACATTGAGCGGGAGCGGAGGGCGTTGTCGGTTAGAGCGAACATGCTGGCTCGCAGGTTTGCACGTTGCTCACTTCCTGTTAAAATCACGCTCTTTCGAGCCTACTGTACTGCTTTTTATACATGCAGCCTGTGGGCTAGATGTTCGCAAAGATCGTACAGCGCTCTCCGCGTTCAATATAACAATGCATTTAGGATGCTGGTGGGGCTGCCCCGTTTCTGTAGTGCGTCAGGGATGTTCGCAGATGCGCATGTAGATTGCTTTTACGCAACAATGCGTAAAAGGTGCGCTTCCCGGGTGCGCAGGGTGAGGGCAGCTCCAATAGTATCTTGAGCATGGTTGCGAGTCGCCTGGGCTGTCTATACGTGGGTCGCTGTTGTGCCGTCTCTCATGGGATGTCGCAACGGTGATCAACCGTTATTTCTTGTGTTGTTTTGTGTATAGTCTGTGTTTACTAACATAGTTGTAAGTTATACTAACAAGCTTGTTGAGTCTTGGTTACTCGAATAAATAAATATTAGGTCTTTACCTATGAAATTGCCGTTCTGCAGTACTGGCTATTTCAAATCAAAATAATTTTTGTTTGGCTAAGAATTCTAATTTCAAATTAATTTTATTTTAAAAACATGGATTTTTTTTTCTAAAAGTAGTCATTTCTTTATTGATTAGTGTTACATTTTCATCGCATTTCAATCTTTTTCGTCATCATGGATACGTTAAAAATTCGAGTAATTATGGAATATGAGTACCGTCGTGGCAGCAACGCGGCACAAGCGGCACGCAACATCAACGACGTTTACGGAGCTAACACTACAAACCAACGCACCACCTGTTATTGGTTTGCTCGCTTCCGTTCTGGAAATTTCGACCTGAAAAATGAACCTCGCGGTCGTCCGAAGACTTTGGTCGACAATGACGAATTAAAGGCGATTGTGGAAGCTGATGATACACAATCTACGGCTGAATTAGCAGCAGCTTTCGACGTTAGCGTCAAAACAATATTGGTCCATTTGCGTCAAATTGGCAAGGTAAAAAAGCTTGACAAATGGGTGCCCCACGAACTCAATGATCGCCAGCGCGAAGTACGCGTCGAGACGTGCCTTGCACTGCTCAACAGACACACAAATGAAGGAATTTTGAACCGCATTGTTACCTGCGATGAAAAATGCATTCTGTTTGATAACCGTAAGCGCTCAGCAAGTTGGTTGGATCCTGGTTCAGCACCTAAACAATGCCCTAAACGAAAACTTACCCCTAGAAAAGTGATGGTCACTGTTTGGTGGTCTAGCGCCGGTGTGATTCATCACAGCTTCTTACCAAACGGGGTGAGCATTACTGCAGATGTGTACTGTGAAGAACTGAACACAATGATGGAGAAGCTGGCGCATCTCCAACCAGCATTGGTTAATCGCTCGTCTCCGCTGCTCCTGCACGACAACGCGCGACCTCATACTGCACAGCAGACGGTCTCCAAGTTGCAAGAACTGGGGTTGGAAGCTCTCCGTCATCCGCCCTACTCACCAGACCTTGCGCCTACAGACTACTACTTTTTCCAGAATTTGGATAACTTCTTGGCGGGAAAAAAATTTAATACCCGAGAGGCAGTACAAAATGCCTTTGAAGAATTTGTTGCCTCCCGTCCAGCTGATTTCTTTAAGAAGGGCATCAATAAACTGCCACTGCGATGGCAAAGATGCATTGATTGCATGGGTGATTACTTCGATTAATACAAATAAAAAAATCATGAAAAAAGTTCGTTTAAATTTTTTCATACAAAACGGCAATTTCATAGGTAAAGACCTATTATTCTATTCTATATAGCCTGACCGATACCGCTGTACCGCGCCTTAGGAATGCGCGGCGAGGCGGGGGACGGGACGCTGTGAGTGGTGCATGAGCGGCTTGCACCGACGAATCAGCGGCTTGCACTGACCAATCAGCGGCCTGCTCTGCTCCCCCGTCGCGCCGCGCCCATATCTAAGGCGCGGTACAGTGGTATCGGTCAGGCTATAAATGGTCTGCATGCAAATTTTGTTTTGGTTTGGGGAATTTGGACCACTAGATCTTTTCTTTTCTTAGATTTTTTTCATATTCTTATATGGTAAGGCTTTATGTGTTTTGAGAGCTATTTGAGTTACATATAATGTTCTGACTGAGAGTAAATCACTTATTTGGTTTAGGCTTTTAGTGGGGAACATTTTATTTTTGAAATATATTATTTTTATTAATGCGCGTTGCGCTCTTTCTAGAGCTAGATAATTAGGTACTTCTACATTTTTTCAACGCTTTGTTAATGTGACACAATTATCTACCAAACAATTTTACAATATCAAAATAAATAATCTAACACACGCAAATAATACTTATGTAATAAAGTTGAAAATCTTTCAAATAAATTTGACAGATTGGGGTAGCTTGATGTGCTGGCGTCTTTACGATATGTATTAAAACCTGTACTTGCTTCGGCAGTACATATACTAAAATTGGAACGATACAGAGAAGATTAGCATGGCCCCTGCGCAAGGATGACACGCAAAATTATTATGCAGTACAACCAACCATAAAACCAAAACCATGGTTCTACGGTTATAAAAAGTTATCAAAATCTATCGCATCCGTCCTTTGTCGTATTCGTCTAGGTTTTTGTAGTACTCCCGTGTTCTTACATAAAATACGTGTTCGAGACTCCTCTCTCTGCGAGTGCGGATTGGCGGAGGGCACTCTGGATCACATCTTTTTTGAATGCTCAAACAACATTCCACCTCTAGATCTGTATAGCCGTCTCCCTAAATTTAAAATCCCTCTTCCTATTAATTTCCCCTCCTTGCTAACTTATTCCTCCCCTGAACTGCTTGTGGCGTTGATGACGTTCATCCGTCACAATGACATAAAATTATAAGTTATTCTTTCTGTGTGGGTGTGGTATGCGTATAGTTTATGTTTTAACAATTCTATTACTTATATATTTATTTTTATTTTTTGTTTGTTTCAGTCCCATACTAACCAATCAAGATCTACATTGTGCTCAACTGTATCAATCGAAGAATTTTACTTGTGTATTTATTATTATCACCAATTTTAACATGCACACTTGTTTTTCCAATTCACTTTAGACATTGGCAGAATAGTCGACATCGGCTTTAATTGCCATTAAATAAAAATAGAATAGAATAGAATGTATTAAAACCACGTACCTTTAAAAAAATAAACGAAACAGCTGATTCATACGTTTAGGCTAGGTACCCACTCCTATTGGCTTTTATAGAATACTAATGAAAATGAACCTTATAACTCATGGTGGTTTAACACTAATGAAAATGAGCTTCATAACTCATGGTGGTTTTTGTTTATTTACCTTCGTACGCTCCTTCAAACGAAGTTTCATGGGTGTTTTCAACGAGTTGTTTGAGGGATTTCGCTATAATTATTTGGTAGCAACAACACGCACCCAAGAGATCCATACATACTAGGGCGTCTATAGAGTACCTATAAATAAATAAACAAGAAGATTACTCCAAGACTGCAAATATCTATCTATATATATAAAAAGAAAAGTTCTGAATGACTGACTCATCAACGCTCAGCCCAAACCATAGTGGACCTAGAAAGTTGAAATTTTGCAAAGAGGTTTCCGTTATAATGTAGACAAGGAATAAGGAAGAATTTTTCGAAATTCAACCCATAAGGGAGTTAAATAGGGGACGAAAGTTCGCGGGCGAAGCTGCTGGCAAAGGCTAGTTATAGTTAATTACATCTAGACTTCGCGCAACCTACTCGAAAGTAATGATAGAAACGGAATATAGGTTGCTCAATAAATTAAGTAATTTTACTATATATCATGACGAAATGGCTGTGTAATATAAATCTTATAAAGAACTATGGGCATCAGCGTCCCCAAAATTGAAACATATAGTAGGGGAGCCCAAGAGGCTAAATATGGATTTAATCGAGCGTCGTGTCGACCTATCGGATTGTGCAAGTTAGATGCCAAAAAGAAAAAAGTTTATGTGATGTGATGATGACTAATAACTGCACGGGTCGAACGACCAGGTTAAGCCACGCTTGCCGCGGTAGGTCCGTGGATGGGTGACCATCTTTACATACCAAGACCCTCCGTGCCTCGAAAAGCATGTTAACACGTTGGTCCCGGCTGTGATTTGTGGATCTTTGACAGTTAATGAATTGAAATAAATAATAACTTTATTGTACAGAGAAACACAGAGAAGAGTAGAGAGTGAAGAGTACTGGTGCAAAACCAGGAATGTCACTAAAATTCAAAAAGTTTATTTTTGATGGCAATATTTTCATTTTCCGCGTATTTTTATTTGGCATTACACAAAATGCGTAAAAACAAGTATAGTCAGATGTATTACATAAGTCTCAAAACTGTATGCAGAAACAAAACAGGGAAGGTCCATAGTGTAACGGAACGTAGGAAGGAATGTCCAAGCTGTCAAAATACTTTGAGGGTAGGTCGAGTCTTTATTTGGAGCGGCTGTGTATGATTTCGAAGAGATAGTTGTTTGGATTCCATCAAAATTATATATCCGAGGACATTCATATTTAGAATGCGACAAAAATATGGGCCTTATCAATATAAAAACCCATAATTTTTTTTTGGGTCGGAAATCATCAAATAACTTCTCCCGCTCTGGGTGGAGCAGGAGGGTGTGTCAAACTTTTACTGACTAAAACTCACCCGTGTTCCCTCAGTAGCCCGTATGCCAGGGGCTGTGGTATCTCTTTCGAACAAACCCGCACCGCTGGCAGGCATCGGCCCTTGCGGGCCCCATCGTTTTGTGCTAACATCTCTATGAGGCGCGCGTGAAACACAACGCGCCGTCGACTTGGGCTTGGTCCTTACCGGACAGCGAGCTACCCATTACTCGCCGTCCGCAAGCTCATGCCTACGGTGGCCGGAAATCGGCCTGGGATTCCCGACGCCCAGGGCGTCTCCGTATTCGCGGCGGCTAGGGTCGCGAAAGCGCATAGACTGCCGCTCCCTCACGTGCGCCGCCTCCCTCTTCGCGAGCATCGCTGCTTCGCTGAAGGAGGTGACGGCTACCCATGCCCTCTCGCTCCGTACCATGGCTTGGACCAGGGCCGGACGCGAGAGATCGCCGCTGCCGATCGCCTACACGAGGACACGGCGGTGCTCCACCCAAGCCGGGCAGAACGCCACCGTGTGCTCCAACGTGTCCTCAGGGCGATCTTCGCAGTGGAAATACCCGGGCGTTTCCTCCCGCCTTATCCGAAACAGGAACCTCCCGATACAACCTTGTCCGGTGAGGACCTGCGTCAGGCGGAAGGTGAGGACGCCATGCCGCCTCTCAAGCCACTCCTCAAAGAGGGGACTTACCGCCGCAATCGTGGCGGGCCCAAATCGTGGCGTGCCCAGATGTGCCATGCTACGTTGCCATGGATGCATTTGATATATTACATATTCATTGGTTTACATAGTATAGCACAGACTGGTGGGAACGGGTTCAACATAACTGTTTCTTTTTATAGGTATGGAAGGTTGCGTGCTCTGGACAGGACCTAAAGTGGCGTGAGTGGTACTGTCGATGCATCGCATAGCTCGAGCTGCGCATCTTCAGAGCACATCTTACTCGCTCCACTACACTGCTTAGCATTCGTGGAAACGGTCACATTATTTTGACAGACAGGTAGGTCGTTTTGCTAACCATGGTTTTGTAATTGTTATTATTAATTAACTGTTTATTTATTTTACACTCGCACAACATTTATTTTACGAGGCAATTTGATGTAAATACTAACCTAAAAGGTTTTGCCAGGGTTCGAAGCCCTTTGTTCGGACTTAGCATTAAAGCTGCTTCTCCCACGTCTGCATACGACAGAATAGGTATTTTTGTACGTTTACAAATCAATTGCGCAGACTGTACAAGTAACTGAAATAAAATATCATGTATAATAAATATTATTTAACTAACTTAAGTATAGTCGATCGCACGTCATTAACAATGCCCTGTCCTTGACGAGCAGATGATACTTAACGGGGCACTAAAAAGCATCGCCGGTGGCTTTAAGATCAAAATCAGTCATGACCTTGACCTTAAGGTCGGTGACCTTGGGAGTTTCACATGATGTTCTCCTAATCTTCTGCTCCCACATCCCTCCTTGAATCACAGAACAAAATACTGTGAAAATATTGCTCTCTGAGACAGGAAAACCTTAAAAATAATGTATTCTAAAAATCTGACAAAACTCTACCTCAGTGCCCAGTTTTTTCCAGACAACCATAAAATAAAAGAGGGTAAAACTAACGGCCTTTTTTAAACCCCCATATTTATAAACTGATTTGATTAGCATCTGTTTAAACATGATACATTTTTGACGTTTACGTCTTAAGCAACGTTTATTAATAAGAGGGAAAAAGCTATCGAACGTCTAAAAACTTGCTGAATTTCGTTTGTTAAAAAGTGTTATTTCTAAATGCATTTTAGAACCAAAACGTTCTACAAATCTACTACAAAGATAAAAAAAGCCAGTAGTAGCCGACTCTCTACAACAGCTGATAAGAGAAAATTAGATTTGACGTACAAATGTTGTGTGCCAACAAATGTCAATTTCGAAACAGTTGACAGTTACAATTTCAAATTCATTAGCAAATTTATGAAACAATGACGTTACCGCGTCAGAAATGACGAAACTGTAGGTTTATTTGTTCATAATGGTTAATGGAAAAGAATAAAATAGAATAGGATAGAATTTTATTTGCTCAGAATGTGTATTTACAATAAGGTGGTTACAATATTAAATTAAAGTTTTTGAACGCATCCTAGTCTTAGTTTTGTGTAGGGTCTGAAGATGTAACCACCAACGAAGTTTTTGATTTTTGATCACATCACAAACTCGCAGTTGGCCAAAAGCGGAGGCGTGCTTCCTCAAAAACCGATGAAGTGTCAACTTATTTGGCTAATCCAGTCTGCGCTTTTAAAGCCAACCATTAGAGGAATGGGAGGATTTAAAGCCCGTATTCCCAGCGTTAAATAAACAAGCAAGCATATATTTGAACGTAGTAGGTACCTCTGTACCTTGCAAAAACTGTTAGTTAACTAGAAATCGCCTGACAGGCAAACATTTGGAAATAGTACATCATGGTACAAGTGTGTAACGTTGGTGATTACTGCTGAGGCGCCATTGAGACTCGAGCCGTTAGGCGAGGGTCTTAAGAGAGCCGAGGACGGTAATCATCAATACACACGTGTATCATACGACGTTTTTCAACATACTTGTAAAGAAAATAATACAATAAAATAATTTTGTCCTTGCGAGTTTTTAATGATTAATGATTTTATTTCTTTAAGTAGGTTTGTACAAACACTTTTACACGTCAGTCATATTTTTTTAAACTAGTTGACGTCGGCGATTCCTATCTGACTATTCTGAGAAGAAAGATCGAAACAAACTCAGAGGTCACAGTCTCTTTTAAAGTCCAGACATAATCTTGGTCAGATCATGTGATGACCATGAGGATTGGTGCCTGAAATGGTCTTTTGAGGAAAGAACCACACAGATTGAGTGGACCTGTCCATTCAGTGCACGCATGTATCAGTAGTTATACGGCTCAACTCAGAACTTGAGGAGCTCAACGATTTGACGAACAATACCAAAGAAAGGACATTTGGGTAGGCCGCATAAAGTACTTAAACTGCCAGATTAACATTAAAAACGAACTGAGAATGAGATGAAACACAAAAACAAAAAACAAAAATATCACATAGTCCTCAGATTCACAATAATTAAAACAAAAATAATATTATACTTCTCAAAGTAATTATTCATGTCAAAGTGTATATACTAATAATCAAATGTCAAAGTGTATATAATAATAATCAAATGCCAAAGTGCATATAATAATAATCAAATATCAAAGAGCAAAACAAAGATAAAAAACAACATTCAGTATACAAAATTGGAGCAGGTCAATCCCAAGCTTTTTTATCCTCAATATAATCTTTAACGGTTTATAAGGCTTTCAGGCACAACTTACGTTTGATAAATGATTTAAATTTATTGAGACTTAGATCTTGAACATGGCTTGGAAGTTTATTATAAAGGCGTATACATTGACATTTGAATGACCCACCCACATTTTCTTGAGCATAGTTGATGGTACAACAAATTTGTGTTTGTCCCTAGTATTTATACTATGGATATCACTGTACTTTTAAACAATTTAATATTTTTATGGGCATATAAAAGATTTTCATAAATATACTGTGAAGGCACAGTCATTACATTAATCTCCTTAAATTTATCTCTGAGAGAGTGTCTCGGACTTAATTTATAAATTGATCGGACAGCTCTTTTGTGCAAGACAAAAATGGTCTGAATGTCGGCGGCATTTCCCCACAATAGAATACCATACGACATTACACTATGAAAATAGGTAAATTACACTAAAAGGTCTGTCTCTACATCAGTTAAATTACGAATTTTTCTAACACCGTATGCTGCAGAGCTTAGCTTTTTCGACAATTTAGCTATATGTGGGGCCCACTGAAGCTTGGCATCCAGAGTTAAGCCCAAGAATACAGTAATATCTTCAGGATTCAATTCTTCGCCCTTTATCAACACATTAGTTTTCACCAGCTTAACGTGAGGTAGCGTAAACTTAATGCATTTGGTCTTTTTTCATTAAGAAGTAAATTATTAACATTGAACCAGTGAACTACTTTTGAGATTGCGCTATTTACATCGTCATTAACAAGTTGCTGACGTTTAAGTCTAAACAAAAGTGAAGTGTCATCCGCAAACAACACTATATCATGATTATCCTTTATGAGGTAAAGCAAGTCATTAATATAAATAAGAAACAAGAAAGGACCAAGAATTGAGCCCTGTGGGACTCCCATTGATACTACGGATCCCGGAGATCTTTTTCCGTTTACATCAACACACTGAATCCTAATACACAAGTATGAAATAAGAAGATCCAGAGCGGTGTTTCAGATCCCGTAGTGGCGCAGTTTTCTGATGAAGAGTTTCATGAAGCACGCAATCGAATGCTTTAGATAAATCGCAAAAAATGCCCAAGGCATCGAGATCAAAGGTTAAAAAAAAAAATAGTTTTTCGCGATTTTAAGCAAAACGGTAAGTTTTATCATAAAAGTAAGTACTTCATACAAAAATTGAAGATCATAAAATTATCTATAAAAAATGTTGCAATACTTTTTTCCTACGAGCCACCGTTTCTGAGATAAAACGATTCAAAAAGTTGTTATCGTCATAATATGCACACGCTTCCGTCACCTATGAGGTAGTGTACTTAGCGCGTTTTTTTAACGTGGTTTCCCCAGTTAGGTAGTACCCCCCTACTCCACGGGTCAGTTGTGATCCTCTTTAATTTGAAACTATTGCAAAATAACGGAAATTTTCAAAGATTGGAAAAGATAAAAGCGATGTAAATTTAAAAAAAGTGGTGAAGTTCACTCGCCTGATTCGTCACTTTCAAATTATTGTTCTTCTTCTTGATCTTGTTCTTGTTCTTCTTCTTCTTCTTCTCCTGCTGCTTCTTCATCTTCATTTTGGATGTAAGTAAATTGCGTCAATAGCGATGTATCGCATGACACTTCGTTGCAATCAAACGAATCCTCCACTGTTGGTGATTCAACAGGTGAGCACGACCAGCCTTGACAATTTGTGCATGCCAGAGAACAAAACAGTCCGACTTTTTTACAACCACATTTAGCACTGCATCCCTTTTTGCAGTTGCAAAAAATTGTGTTCAGCAGTTTTTCCGGCGTAGGTGGGAGTAAAGTTTGAACTGGCTCTAATATATTGTTGACCAACTTCCAACCCCAGTCTTCTTATAGTTGCAGGTTATGTATATTTTATATTTTAAGTATAAGTTACAATGACCAATAGAAAAATATTTCAACAAATAAAACAACTCTAGAGATGTATTGTGGCGTACTCATGCATATTATGACGATAACAACTTTTACAACTTTTTGAATCGTTTTATCTCAGAAACGGTGGTTCGTAGGAAAAAAAGTAGTGACACATTTTTTATAGATAATTTTATGATCTACAATTTTTGTCTAAGGTACTTTTATGATAAAACTTACCGTTTTGCTGAAAATCGCGAAAAACTCATGTTTTGACCTTTGACCTCGAATAAAAAAATCCATACACGAGAATGATGGGGAACTTTTAAATTATATTTATAATTATGTTTTGAACAATTTCACTGATTTTCAACTTGTTGGAACTTTATGCACCTTCACTCTCATTCTTTGGTCTAGATTGACCGGACTATTTTTGTTTTTAATATTTTATTTGTATAATAAACGATTTAATTATCAAGACATAACTACTTCGTTGCGGCAAAAGTACCATTAAAATTTATCTGTGTATATGTTTAATATAAAACCCGTGGCTGCTAGCGTGACCGTAAAATCGCCCAGGTTGAAAAAAACAATATTTTGTTTGGAACACAGACACGGGCAATACAAATAATACAAATATCATTTAAAACTAACAAAATAATGAAAACAAAAAGACAGCCCTGTGCTAGATCAAAAAGGTACTATCTATGCAAAATGCTGCGATATTTAAAAAAAATTAGTACCGCAGCGCTGGTATTTCGATAGCGGCCTGCTGTGACGACCTGCGGACATTTAATAAATCCCACTGATAATAAAAAGCTGCAGGCAGCTAATACTTACATAAAGGCAGTATCCCATGTAGACACCGAAGAAAACGTTAAGAGGAATAGCCACTAATATGCCGCTTTTCATGTAGCCGACATGACCGACGAGGATTCCGCCTCCAAGAGCTCCCTTCACTAAATGTGCGATGGAACCCACTGTACTGAAAACAGAAAGAGTTGGTTGGTCTATAGCCTATTTATTTTATAGACTCTGTAAAAAAAAAAGTCTTTGGAAAAAAACAACCGACGAAGAATTACTTTAAAACGTTCAATGGCCAGTTTACTGGCCATTGTGATTTTCTCGAAAAATAACGATTTTCATGTTTTTTTTCAAAAACATGTCATTTCGATTTACGGCACAGAATACCTATCTACTCGTATATCACTGGCCCCGGGCAATAAAGCGGTAATATCAAAAATCGATTTTTACAGGAGAAATAAAAGAAGCTAATTTGTTTACAGTGATCCAAAACAGGTGTTCAAAATGTCAAATGAAAGCTAATTTTTTTACCAGTTTAACCTGTTAAAAATAATTGTAATGGCATAAATATTTGAGGAAATAATTTAAGAAATGTATAATACAAAATTTAGACGTTATTGTTTCAATTGCAACACCATTAATGACTTTATAAACACACCGATCACTGAGATTCAGGACTGTAAGAATATAATACGACGTATTTTCTGCTTTAGATCTCGAGCGTACCAGCCGATTACCACCTTATTCAGGGAAAATTACTGTTACTTTTTGATTAGAAAGTGTGTAGAGTAGTGTAAAGATATTCACCGGTTTTTTGTGTTATGTTTCAAAGAGAAATGCAATAATACATTTTAAGTTGTAAGAGAATTTTCCATGCAATAAAGGTGTTATTGTCATTTATTCTAAAGAAATATTAATAAAAAAAATATTAAAAAAATTGAGTGACAGACTGATACTCAGAGAAGTCAAAAATCAAATAACATTAAAACGGGCTTAACCGACGTTTACCGCTATATTGCCCACGGCCAGCGAAATATGTATCACAAAATATAAAGAGTTCAAAAAAAAGTTTGGGTGTGCGTTAACCCTTTAACGCACACCCAAACTTTTTTTTGAACTCTTAAGGCGGTGAAAAAGAATTAAAATACACATCCAAAGTCCGACTTCCGAAATTAAAGTTATTTTTACCCGACTGCGCCAGAAGGTGGGTTATGTTTTTCGAGTGTATGTATGTATGTACCCTCCTTCTGGCGCGTCGGGTAAAAATTTATAGACTTACGAGTATGTCTTAACGAACAATGGGTTAGTAATGAATACCGTTCGCTGACACAGTCATTAGGTCCTTTATGTGAGCAGGTGACAGGGCATGCGGTGCAAGACGGGAGGTGAAACATTGCCCTTTGCCCCAGCAGTGGGAACGTTATCATCCGATTATGACGATGATGATGTGTACCTAAGTCATCTGAAATTGGGTAGGTACCTACCTATGATATTCAAATATATCTAGTTACCATAAAGACATTTGACAAGGATTGAAATCGTTAGATCCGCCATACCGCGCCAAACAATGATCACATTTCTGTTTCGTTTTGACCTTTGAAGAGTCTGTTGTCTCGCTCACTCATGTTTAAAATGGTATGATGTTTTATCTCACGAAAGCGGGTGACCCAAACTTGTGTGTGTAAGTGTACATGCACACTGTCTTTGCGTGCGTAAGCTCGGTAGCGCCCAGTCGTGGCCGAGTCAGCAGTGCTTCTTGGTTCGCGCCAAAATTATTTATCAAATACCGTCAGCATGGTGTATTTATGTTGTGTGTAATAAATTAATGTATTAGTTAGTTTATTACGAACAATTTACAAGATGACAGTGAAGAAGAAACTAACTCTGAAGAAGATTCTAGTTACGATTCTACTTGAAATAGTAATTTAAATAAAATATAAATTGTATTCAAAATATAGCTAAAATTAAATGGTTCTTGAATATAAGATTCTATTTTATTATACCATGTCTTATCTTTACATAGAAAAAAACTAATAACTTTATTATTTTATTCATTCGCTATGAGCTTGCTAACGCTACCTGTAGTTACGCACACAAGAGCGCGTGTCTATACACATTACAACTACAAGTATGGCTCACCCGCTTTCGTGAGATAAAACAACTTGTATCCATTTCACGGTCTGTGAAAGGTCACTATTGTCAATGGTAAACACTTTTTCGTGCGACTTACGTACGGAGGGGCACCTCTAACGATTTAAACCTTTGCCATTTTGTGGTTACCTTGTGAATTTGATATCCGGGGTGGTCCCTCTTACTTTCCGGATGTCGTAGGCATCTTCATCGGCCTGTGTTGGAGCGAGATTCTTGAATTCTCTGGCTGGAGCAGCCTATTCATAACAGAAAAACTACTGTAGTTAACATTTACACGGATGGGATGTAATAAAAAAAAAACACCTGGCGAGATTGTTTCAAACACTGAATTTTAAAGTCTCGGCGATAAGCAGATAGATCCACGAAAAATACTGCCGCTTACTTAGCAAGAAAAGACGCTACGTTTAATTAGCGAAGTGAAGGCAAGCTACATAAACCGCATTTTCCTAAGACAATAAATTATTATGATAATGAAATATTATAGGTAATTTTTTCATTATCCTGGCAACACACAGAGAGGAACGTGTATTTACGTCGTAAGTCTATAAACGTGTCTCACAATAAAGTTCCGCGCGCTCTATCGGCCTATATTCTATAATCTGAGAATATACTACAGGTTAACCAATTGCAATTTTATGAACAAGTGATAACACACAATAATAAACAACCAACTTCCGGAAAAACACTACAAAACGAAAAATAACTTTAATTTCTGAAGTCGGTGATTTTGGATACCTACGTGTTTTTTTTGTCACCGCCTTCCAAAATTAAAGTTATATTTCATTTTGCAGTGTTTTTCCAGAAGTCGGTTGTTTTTTTTTTTAATTTTTATTTTTCATCTTTTAGTTAGAGTACCTAGCCCATTCCCTCTTCTAATTTCGTCATCCTTGGGGTAAAAAAAATGCATGTTTATGCGATAGCAGCAATCGCGATTGATTTGCTGCAATTTTTTGAAGAGTTCCGTTGTCTGTCTCCAAAACGCATCATCAGATCTATATGAAATTCATTGATTTAAATAGTAAAGATACGGCCGTCCGAACATTTGACGGACGCGGTCGCCCTACAAAAAACACTAACGCCATCTATTACAACTAGTATGAACTACGATGTCAATCGGCGTGGTCTGACGTAACCTGGTCCTAGACGTAACCCTATAAGAGCGGGGTGTGGTATTTTTCGAGGTACAAAGAATTAAAATAAAAACCTTATATTTTTCAACACTCAATTCTGTACTGTGCGGTGTACAGAGTGGCATGTCGTGTAGCTCATGTCAAATTTCCTAACAGTGACAGAGTTCCACGACCAAAACCAGCCGTACCAGCTTGGCAGTGCAGGATTGAGCGTCGTATCGGTGAGGCCAGAGCACTCATCGACAATCTTATCTGTTTCAGGGAGGGCAATAATCGCCCTAGAGTGATGCGCTTTATGAGGCGGGCGTTCTCTGGGACCGATATTTGTTCTCGAGATTATATGACCCGACAGAGCGTATCGACTCTCTGAAGCAGAAGATCGAACCGTATTCGTCGGTACAGGCGGAGAGTGGAGCGGTAGACTCAGAATCGCACATTCCGAAGCGATGAAAGGTGGGTTTACAGAACCTGGGAGCGACCAGACCACGGTGTGATGGACACGCATGATGACGCCATGTGTTCGTTCTGGCCAAAAATCTGGTCGGTGCCTGTCAATCACACCGAAAGTGATTGGGCTAGGGAGATCGAGCGAGCGGTCAAATGCCAGAAATGGGGGCACTTACCATCAGCCCCCAAGATGTAGTACGTGCAGTCCGTCCGTTGCCTAACTGGAAATGTCCAGAGCCGGACGGGCTGCACAACTTTTGGATAAAATGCCTCCAAAGATCACATGCTCGCTTGGCATCCCAGTATCAGTCAGCCTTAGAGTCAGGGTCGCTGCCCCAGTTTTTAACAACAGGGATAACCCACCTGCTCCATAAATCAGGTAGTACTGCGGAACTCAAAAATTATAGACCGATCACTTGCCTACCGATGGTCTTTAAAGTTCTGACATCCATTTTGAGAGCTAAAATTTACCATCATGTAGACACCAACTCTATCATGTCTACCTCTCAAAATGGATGTCGGAACGGGTCCCGCGGTACTAAGCAGCTGCTTCTCATTGAAATGGCCAGTAGCCAACAGGTTCGCCGTTCCCGAAAGGATCTTTAGACATGTTGGATAGACTATATATAAATAAGGCCTACGACTCGGTGCCACATACATGGCTTAGGAGGGTGCTGGAGTTGTATAAAGTAAATGCAACTCTGCGTACCTACCTGACTTCGTCTATGGGGCAATGGAGGACGGTCCTTCACTATCCAGGATGTCGAAGTATCCATAGGAATAGCGAGCCGATAAGGATCGAGTGAGGCATTTTTCAGGGCGATAGTTTGAGTCCGCTTTGGTTCTGCCTAGCCTTGAATCCTCTTAGCGTAGTGCTGGAGCATTCAGGTCTAGGCTATCGATTGAGGAGAGGTGGTCAGGTTATATCTCACCTCCTATACATGGATGACCTAAAACTCTTTGCCCCGAACAAATTGCAACTGATGGAGCTACTGAAAGTAACTGAAACTTTCAGTAGCGCTATCAGGATGGAATTTGGTGTAGACAAATGTGCGGTCATGCATGAAAAGCGAGGGGAGATTGTGGAATCCATGGGAACTCAACTCTTGGATTCCATACACTTAGATCCCTCTCCTCAACCGAAACATACAAGTATTTGGGTATGTCGGAAGCGTTAGGCATCAAAACTGCTGACATGAAACGATCGTTGAGAGAGCGCTTCTTCTGCCGCCTGAATAAAGTTTTAAATAGTCTTTTATCAGGCGGAAACAAGGTGCGCGCTTTCAACGGTTGGGGGTTTTTTTTTGGTTGGGAAATCATCAAATAATTTCTCCCGCTCTGGGTGGAGCAGGAGGGCGTGTCAGACTTTTACTGACTAAAACCCACCTGTGTTCCCTCGGTAGCCCGTATGCTAGGGGCTGTGGTATCTTTGTCGAACAAACCCGCACCCCTGGCAGGCATCGGCCCTTGCGGGCCCCGTCACTTAGTGCTGACATCTCTTTGAGGCGCGCGTGGAACACAACGCGCCGTCCACTTGAGCTTGGTCCTTACCAGACAGCGAGCTACCCATTACTCGCCGTCCGCAAGCTCATGCCTACGGTGGCCGGAAATCGGCCTGGGATTCCGGACGCCCAGGGCGTCTCCGTATCCTGCGGCGGCTAGGGTCGCGAGGTCGCATAGACTGCCTCTCCCTCACGTGCGCCGCCTCCCTCTTCGCGAGCATTACTGCTTCGCTGAAGGAGGTGACGACTACCCATGCACTCTCGCTCCGTACCATGGCCTGGACCAGGGATGGACGCGAGAGATCGCCGCCGCCGATCGCCTCCACGAGGACACGGTGGTGCTCCACCCAAGCCGGGCAGACCGCCACACGGTTGGGTCATGCCGGTTTTGTTGTACTCTTTCGGCATACTCAAATGGACTCAGACGGAACACTTGACGCCCTGGACAGGAGGGTTCGCACACTGCTTACCACAAATCGGATGCATTATCCACGGTCATCGGTGATGAGACTGTATATCCTGCGAAAGTGTGGAGGTCGAGGCTTCTTAAACGCTCAGACCCTCCACAATCGCGAGATATGAGTCTCAGGGACTATTTTCTAGAAACTTATGCTCCGAAATGTGGTCTCCTCAGTGGACAAGGGCCTCACCCCGCTCTCCTTGGCTAACGAGAACTGGCGCAAACCTAAAGTATTAGATACTAATGACCGCAGGGAGGTAAGGCAGAGCAAAGAGCTTCACGAGCGCTTTTACCGGACCCTACATGAACCTGATGTAGACTTCTTAGCGTCCGTATCCTGGTTAAGATTCGGTGATCTCGTTGGAGAAACCGAAGGTTTTGTCTTTGCAATTATGGACGAAGTTATGATGACGAACAACTACTACCGGAAATATATTGTGAAGGATGGCACGGTTGACATCTGTCGGGCATGCCACCGTCCGGGGGAATCAATCCGACACATTATTTCTGGCTGTTCTCGTCTGGTTAACGGAGACTACTTGCATAGGCATGTAGCCAGGATTATCCACCAGCAACTTGCTCTGAAATACAGTCTTGTGGACTCGGAAGTACAATACTATAGGTATGTGCCCGACCCAGTTCTCGAAAATGGCACTATCATATTGTATTGGGATCGATCTATCATCGCTGACCGGACTATTGTTGCCAATAAGCCGGACGTAGTGGTGATAGCTCGATTAGACCGTCGCACAATGATTTTTGATATATCAGTCCCGCATGACGAGAACCTCGTGAAAGCTAAACAAGATAAAAAAAACATGTATCTGGACCTGGCACGCGAGGTTGTTGACATGTGGGATGTGGATACAGCAGTTATTGTGCCGATAGTCGTGACGGCCAATGGCATTATAGCCAAGAGCTTCGACCAACACCTCAGGAGGCTCTCGTTAGGCAGCTGGATCAAGGGCTTGATCCAGAGAGCGGTACTACTGGACACGGTGCGTATAGTGAGGAGGTTCCTCTCTCAGCACAGCCCTGACCACTGGTAGCTTGGACCCTGTTCCCGATACCGGTGGGCTACTATTTTTTATATTTTTAAATGTTTTTTTTTTATGATTTTTGTAAAAATATAGTTAAAAAATATATAATTAATAGGTATAAAAGAAAATAAACGAAATCATAAAAATAATAATAGGTCTTTACCTATGAAATTGCCGTTTTGTATGAAAAAATTTAAACGAATTTTTTTCATGAATTTTTTATTTGTATTAATCGAAGTAATCACCCATGCAATCAATGCATCTTTGCCATCGCAGTGGCAGTTTATTGATGCCCTTCTTAAAGAAATCAGCTGGACGGGAGGCAACAAATTCTTCAAAGGCATTTTGTACTGCCTCTCGGGTATTAAATTTTTTTCCCGCCAAGAAGTTATCCAAATTCTGGAAAAAGTAGTAGTCTGTAGGCGCAAGGTCTGGTGAGTAGGGCGGATGACGGAGAGCTTCCAACCCCAGTTCTTGCAACTTGGAGACCGTCTGCTGTGCAGTATGAGGTCGCGCGTTGTCGTGCAGGAGCAGCGGAGACGAGCGATTGACCAATGCTGGTTGGAGATGCGCCAGCTTCTCCATCATTGTGTTCAGTTCTTCACAGTACACATCTGCAGTAATGCTCACCCCGTTTGGTAAGAAGCTGTGATGAATCACACCGGCGCTAGACCACCAAACAGTGACCATCACTTTTCTAGGGGTAAGTTTTCGTTTAGGGCATTGTTTAGGTGCTGAACCAGGATCCAACCAACTTGCTGAGCGCTTACGGTTATCAAACAGAATCCATTTTTCATCGCAGGTAACAATGCGGTTCAAAATTCCTTCATTTGTGTGTCTGTTGAGCAGTGCAAGGCACGTCTCGACGCGTACTTCGCGCTGGCGATCATTGGAGTTCGTGGGGCACCCATTTGTCAAGCTTTTTTACCTTGCCAATTTGACGCAAATGGACCAATATTGTTTTGACGCTAACGTCGAAAGCTGCTGCTAATTCAGCCGTAGATTGTGTATCATCAGCTTCCACAATCGCCTTTAATTCGTCATTGTCGACCAAAGTCTTCGGACGACCGCGAGGTTCATTTTTCAGGTCGAAATTTCCAGAACGGAAGCAAGCAAACCAATAACAGGTGGTGCGTTGGTTTGTAGTGTTAGCTCCGTAAACGTCGTTGATGTTGCGTGCCGCTTGTGCCGCGTTGCTGCCACGACGGTACTCATATTCCATAATTACTCGAATTTTTAACGTATCCATGATGACGAAAAAGATTGAAATGCGATGAAAATGTAACACTAATCAATAAAGAAATGACTACTTTTAGAAAAAAAATCCATGTTTTTAAAATAAAATTAATTTGAAATTAGAATTCTTAGCCAAACAAAAATTATTTTGATTTGAAATGGCCAGTACTGCAGAACGGCAATTTCATAGGTAAAGACCTAATATTTTGCCCATGCATAAACTTCCTGAAGCAGAAAGTTTATGCATGGGCAAACCGTATCCGTCGGTATAGGCGAAGAGTGGACTGGTACACTCAGAATCGCATGTTCCAGAACGATCAAAGGTGACTTGGGAGCGACCCATTCCCACTCAAGGTGTGACTGACGCGTGTCTACCAGATAGTGATGACATGAATGCGTTTCGGTGGAGTATTTGGTCGGCTCCTGTCAGTCACACTGAAGGTGATTGGATGCGTGTTGTTGAGCGGGCGTGTGTTTCAATACCAGATATGGGGGCTATTACCATCTGCCCCCAAGATGTAGCTCGTGCAGTCCGTCCGTTGCCTAACTGGAAATCTCCAGGACCGGACGGACTACACAATTTCTTAGCTTCACAATTCCAATCATCTTTAGAGACTGGGTCGCTACCACTGTTCTTTACGACAGATATTACCTACCTTCTCCATAAATCGGGTAGTACTGCGGAACCTAACAATTATAGACCTATTACATGTTTACCGACGGTCTATAAAGTTCTTACATCCATTCTTAGAGCAAAAATTTCACACCACGTCGAAAGCAACGCAATTGTGTGAGTGTCTCAGAATGGATGATGGATCCCGCGGTATTAGTACCGGCTCATGGCCATGTCTATAAGGAGCAGCTCCTTAGGGAGCTGCTCCTTATAGACATGACCATGAGCCAACAGGTTCGTAGATCCCGGAAGGATCTGTCGACAGGTTGGATAGATTATAAGAAGGCCTATGACTCGGTGCCACATACATGGCCCATGAGGGTGCTGGAGTTGTACAAAATAGACGCGACTCTACGCACCTTCTTGATGTCATGTATGAGGCAGTGGAGGACAGTCCTCCTTCTGTATCCAGGATGTCGACAGATCCGGGGTACCGATGATCCGATAAGGATTGAGCGTGGAATATTTCAGGGCGATAGTTTGAGTCCGCTTTGGTTTTTCTTAGCCTTGAATCCTCTAAGCACACTGCTAGAGAATTCAGGTCTGGGCTATGGGTTGAGAAGAGGTGGTCAGGTGATATCACACCTCCTTTAAATGGATGACCTAAAACTCTTTGCCCCCAACAATTTGCAACTGATGGAGCTACTGAAGGTAACAGAAACCTTCAGTAGCGCCATCAGGATGGAATTTGGTGTGGACAAATGTGCAGTCATGCATGTAAAGCAAGGAGGAATTATAGAATCCGTGCGAACCCAACTTACGGATTCTATACACCTTAGATCCCTCTCCTCAACCGAAACCAACAAGTATTTGGGTATGTCGGAAGCATTAGGCATCAATCCTGACGACATGAAACAATCGTTGAGGGAGCGCTTCTTTGGCCGCCTGAATAAAGTGTTAAATAGTCTTTTATCAGGCGGAAACGGGGTGTGTGCCTTCAACGGTTGGGTCATGCCGGTTTTGATGTATTCTTTCGGCATACTTAAATGGACTCAAACGGAACTTGACGCCCTGGATAGAAAGTGAAAAATAACTTTAATTTCGGAAGTCGTTGACTTTGGTTATGTATTTTATTAATTTCTTGTGTTTTATGGAAAAAGTTTTTATTTTCACATTTAGTTATAGTATCCACTCCACACCAATTAATGCATCATCCTTGGGGTCAAAACAAAGCACATATAAGCGATAGCAGCAATCGCGGTCGATTTGCTGTGATTTTTTGAAGAGTTCCGTTGTCTGTCTCCGAAACGCATCATCATAACTATATTAAATTTTAATAGGACCATTTCGGAATAAACTTATTTCTTTCTTAAAAAAGAATTTTGCAAATCGGTCTATGTATGACGAAGTTATGCCCGAATCTGCACCTAACTCCAATCCGTTAAAGAGTTGTACCTTCCTTCATCAGCTCAGCGTGATGAGATGATGATGATAATACGCAAATGTCTCAATAGATTTAGAAAATATATGAAAAAAATTGTTAATACCCACAAAATTTGAGGGTTGCCTTCGATTTTCCTGAGATTGCATCATCAGATCCTGACTTGGTGCCAATCGGACCACCTCAGGAGTATACTCTTTCAAATAAAAAAAGAAATTTGAGAATCGGTCTGTAGCGGCACTACAAATAAAAATGCTTCGCAACAAAATCGAAAAACGCAAAAAGAAAAGTGGCGCCATCTACAATGCCACAGGCGAACTATTCTTAGAAATTCTACATCGCGCAATCAGAGTTTACCACAACTAATGATAAAATATCCCGACATCAACTGTCTGGCAGTTGCCCGCCAGACACAATACCCGTTTGGACGGAGGATCCTCCTTTTCAATAGAGGATGAGTGAAATTTACACCCTGTTCCTCATACCTCTATACTGGTGACCCCGTGAAAGAACGTCAGCGCAGCCTTCGTGCAACACTTCAGCGTGACGTCATCATCATCACATCATGACCACTTCCTCAAGCTTTTGAGCGGCATGTCACACAGCCAGCCAGCACCCTCGGCTTGAACTGGTATCCTGACCACCTGCATACAGCGAACCGCATGCCTGGTCATCACCCACAGCCTCATCAGCAACCATGGCCCAGCACACTGCACTTTCGGCCGGTCGAGAGCTCAATCTCCCGGTCGACGCTAGCAGTCAGCCTCAACCTCTCATCCCAGCGCTGTACCACATCCGACTCACTGGAGCACAACGCAGCGCAACCCCGACTCACTGGGGAATCGCACAGTGTTTCATTATGAACATGCTAGCTAGACAAAATTATTTATTGATGATTTTTGTCTTATTATACGGCTTTAATGTGATGTCTTGTTGCGTAATTCGTACAAAACAACCAAATGAAAGATGGTAGGTAGGTAACTAGGATGACATCACCATGGATGTCATTACCTAACTTTATATCGCAAATTACCTTAAAGTAATTACATTCTTCAAATTTTAATTAGTAAATCTTATTAAAAGTAATTAAATAAATCGATATAATAATAACCTACAACAATACAATAGTCCGCTTCCTTATTCTACATCACTATATTCTTCTGAAGAAGAATCTTCAATATTATAGTCAGAACGAACATTTAGACTAGAACTACTCATATTTACACTAGAATTTATGTCTAAACTAGGGGTATAATCAGTGCTGGGCACGCCACGATTGCGGCGGTAAGTCCCCTCTTTGAGGAGTGGTTTGAGAGGCGGCATGGCGTCCTCACCTTCCGCCTGACGCAGGTCCTCACCGGACACGGTTGTTTCGGGAGGTTCCTGTTTCGGATAGGGCGGGAGGAAACGCCCGGGTGTTTCCACTGCGAAGATCGCCCTGAGGACACGGTGGAGCACACGGTGGCGGTCTGCCCTGCTTGGGCGGAGCACCGCCGTGTCCTCGTGGAGGCGATCGGCGGCGGCGATCTCTCGCGTCCGGCCCTGGTCCAGGCCATGGTACGGAGCGAGAGGGCATGGGGAGCCGTCACCTCCTTCAGCGAAGCAGTGATGCTCGCGAAGAGGGAGGCGGTGCACGTGAGGGAGAGGCAGCATATGCGCCCTCGCGACCCCAGCCGCCGCAGGATACGGAGACGCCCTGGGCGTCGGGAATCCCAGGCCGATTTCCGGCCACCGTAGGCATGGGCTTGCAGACGGCGAGTAATGGGTAGCTCGCTGTCCGGTAAGGACCAAGCCCAAGTCGACGGCGCGTTGTGTTCCACGCGCGCCTCAAAGAGATGTCAGCACAAAAAGTGATGGGACCCGCAAGGGTCGATGCCTGCCAGGGGTGCGGGTTTGTTCGAAAGAGACACCACAGCCCCTGGCTTAAGGGCTACTGAAGGAACACGGGTGGGTTTTAGTCAGTAAAAGTCTGACACGCCTTCCTGCTCCACCCAGAGCGGGAGAAGATATTTGATGATTTCCCACCCAAAAAAAAAAACTCTAAAAACTAGGGGTATAATTAATTTCAAAACCTCCGAGGGAAGCTCACTTGTCGGTTTTTTGGGAATTTCTCGAAGACTGTTTATTACAGGATACGCTATTCGTGGCAATACGTGAAACTTTTCGTGTATTGTGTTCTCAGAATCTTCTACAATATTGCGAGCTTCCTGAGTTTCCTCAGAAAGCTGCCCAATAGGTAGAATAGCCGATTGCACAATATCGACACTGTGCACAAGAAGTTTGTGCACCGTAACTGGCATATAATACCACGAATAGAGACTAAGGTATAATTTTTAGGTTACGAAAATCTGTTCCTCAGGGGGATAACAGTCTAATTTAGCCTGCCTAACACTATTAAATCAAGGAAATACCGTATGTCCCGCCTTCATGCTCTATTTTCGGGTTTGTTTGTAAGAATGGGTTGTAGCTCTGGCGTCCACATAGTAAGCCAGAGATTCTTCCTTTGAACTTTTGACCTTTGCATAGTAGTTTTAATAATAGCTTTTTTCATGTCTTGACACTTCTCCGGGCTGTTCGCATCGGGAGCGGCGAACGTCACGAGCGACACAGGTCCGATGTCGGGAAGCCCTTGGACGCGACTGAATGCCTCCGTCTCTGGATCTTCTCTGCACCCCCGAAAGGGGGCGCGAGGAATCGGTTTCGGGGCTCTTGGCCCCCTGACCGAGGTATTTTTCTCTCGGTCCCCTACTTGGGGACCCGTCTTGGGATTTTCCCTGCCCCCTTCCCGAAGGTAGGGGGGTGGGAGTGCTCTTCTTCGCACACCTAGTCGCCTGGGGGGGGGCTTAGCCTCCCCTTGGCGGTCTGTGGTGTGTTTTGGAGGTGTGACTGAGGGAGCGTCCTAAGTGCTTCACGGCGCCCGCGCGATCAGGCCCCTGCCGGGTGAGATCCCTAGTTCCCTAGGGAAGGCCCAGCAAAGGTCGATCAAGCAGCAGGGCGTCGGTTTTGTTTGACGCTCACCTACAGTGGGTGCTTACCCCGTTCCTAGCTCCGCCGCCAGGTCTAGCCGGCGGTGGCCTAAGTTGCGGGGCTGAGTGGTGTTTCGTGCGACTTGTTTGGTGTGTGTACGTCGCCCGTGTAGATTTCTGCGTGTTAGTGAGTGTGGAGTAGTGCGTGTGTGGTCCGCGTTTGTGGCGTCTATATTAACCTAGTCGTCACTAGCGCGGCGGTCGTTGTGTGGTGAGTGTGGAGTCTTTGGTACAGGTAAGTCGCGTGTAGAGGGTATGTGACTGAATGCCTCGAGCGAGCGCATCGGTTTATAAGGCATTATTTAGATATTTTATTAGAATTAAATAGGTTGTCAAAAATAAAATCTAAAAATAGATTTTGGTAGAAAAACTCTTAAATTTTTACAATATTTAAGATTTATTGTTATTTTGGATAAATTCGTACGTGTACACGCTGGTTTTGCACATGGTTTTATTGAGTTTTTTCAGCGTAGATTCCATTTTTTTTAAAGTAATTAGTACTATAAAAAAAGATGATGTTTACTGTCCATTAAAAAAAACACACAGATATCATAAGGTTATTGAGAAATTTGCGCTGAAAAGTTTGATTTTTATGTTTTTAGGCCGCGAAATTGATAGGGGCTCTTAACAAGTATAAAATTCACTAGCATTTGATGTTTCTCGTTAGAAGCAAAATTGCAACGAAGTATCACTTTACTTACCCCTTATTTATATAACAGACCTCCTTACCTTATCAGTGATTGAAATGTGTGCAAAAAAATTCTTAGAACCGGGATAATGGGGATAATGGCTACATACTTAGATAATTCGTTCTTGGAAATTTGAAGTGACTTTTGTCTAGCTAGCATATTCAGGATGAATCACTGTGAATCGTCGCAGACAGTTCCGACTCACCGCGAACTATGCGACACCCGGTTCCGACCCACTGGAACCACAAATGGCCCTGGCAAGCATCACAATATGCACTGACTCAGCCCACTATCGACCTGCGGTCTCCGGGGGGAGTGATGTAGCGGCACTACAAATAAAAATGCTTCGCAACAAAATCGAAAAACGCAAAAAGAAAAGTGGCGCCATCTACAATGCCACAGGCGAACTATTATTAGAAATTCTACATCGCGCAATCAGAGTTTACCACAATACTCGAATAGATAAAATATCCCGACATCAACTGGAGAGAATGAGAGTGTCATTTGCCCACTGGCAGTTGCCCACCAGACACAATACCCGTCTGGTCGGAGGATCCTCCTTTTCAATAGAGGATGAGCGAACTTTACACCCTGTTCCTCATACTTCTATAGGTCCACAAATGGGGAAGAAATCGAGGAGTATCATTAAAAAAAAAAAAAACATCGGTGGAACATCTAACCTCCTCCTTTCTTGGAAGTCGGTTAAAAATACCAAGATTGAGCATATAAAAATAAAAAATGCCTTATTAAGCTAAGTAAATGAACGAAATAATACAATACCATTATTCAAACTTCTGCAGCAAGCCACATTGAGTAAAATTTCTCAAAAAAAATTAATATTTCCACCATAAACTGTCAAGATACTTTAAACAATTGTCTATATTTTTCTTCTCCAGAAAATTTGGCATCTTCTTAAAAACGAACTTCAGAGAAAAGGTTTGTTGGTACATACAACAACTTCTTTTACAGACTAGCCACATGCAAAACGTAATTTGTACAGAATGGTACCCCGAAAAAATGTTTCGGCAGAATCTGTCGATATTCGTATGCATAAATCGTAATAGGTATTATATAATCGAAGGTGAATCGAAGCCACGCTAACAGGCTAAAAAGCATCGGGAGTTCTGAGACTGGTCTATTGTGAATTGTCTGTGGCTCATTTCAATTCTGGCCTGCCTGTCAGCGTTAATCAGAGGCGTGGCTAACAGGGAATGTGCACGAACTACATATAGATGGCAGCCCAAATTGACACGAGAGCTACGGTATGGTCAAAAAATCAACTATTTAGAGCAGTCATCGTGTTGCCGCCAATGTTTATGTTTATGTTTACATTATATTTACATCGTTTGTAATGATTAAAGTGATAAAATATGGGTTACGGCCGATTAATAATGATCGTCAGCGTGGTCAAAATATGTCCAAAGGCCAAAAACCCTTCGATTCCGGTCCGGGCATGTCTTGGATGTAGAAGAAACAGTTATGAATCCTGAAAATGCTGTATTACTAACTGGCAAAATTGTAGCTCAAACGACGATTTCTAACGTATAAGATGTCAAAATTACTGTAAAGTATTTTCTGAACTCATTTTTCACGTTAATATTCAGTCTATATTATTATTTATGACCATGTCGCCTTCTTTTCAGCTTGATTGCAATTTAAATATTAGAAGAGCAAATTGCAAATGTAAGTCAGGCTTATTTGAAAAATGTAAGCACGCCTGTGCTTTAATTTACTTATAAATTCTCCAGATAGTGCTTTAACGAAAACTAACCAAAAAAAAAAGTGGCAGAGCTTGGGGAGGCCTATGTCCAGCAGTGGCCGTCTTTCGGCTGAAATGGTGATGTTAACTTAGATTTGTTTGTATTCAATAGAAGTACCTACTACATACAAAACTCAGGTATTTTTACAAATAACATGATTGAGTAGTTTCTAAATGTTTTGAAAGTCGTATTTTTTTTTTACCGCGTTCGTCGCCTTTTGTCGTCTATCACGTACCTAACCAAGGAAAGTGAGTAATATCCGTGACACTTATGAAGTTTTCCTATCGAAAAAAAATTAAATTTCTAATTGTTTTTTTTTTTTACCGCGGTGGGATGTTTTTCGCGTAGTTACTGGATTTTAGCTTCTGTATTGAGGTACGGTTTACTCCTATGGGGCAACTCGTCTCAAGTTCAAAGAGCTTTCATGGCGCAAAAAAATATGCTTGAGAGCAATAACTGGGGCGCCTCCATATGAAAGTTGTAGACCAATTTAAAGAAAAAAACTAAAGGTTCTAACGATCTGTTCTATTTACATTCTAGAATTAGCCATATTTGTTAGGAAAAATTCACAATTCTTCTCCACAATAACCGAAAATAATAGATTCACAAAAGGGACCCACCCCATCAAGATCCCCCCGAGTGGGTTCCCGCATTGTCGTTGCGGGAGGGCTCAGTAACCGTGGATTCCGGCCACGGTGAAGCCAAGAGGAACCCAAAGGTGGGGCCGCTCGTCAGGGCTTTTGCCATAAAGCCATTGACGTAGCGGCCAAAAGGTAGGTTGCGGTGAGGTGCACCGCAACTGAGGTGGGCCGCGATGTCGAATGGGAGGCATCGCGGCTGAGGGTTACGGGCTGCGGTAGAGGAGGAGTGCCGGTGCTTCTGAGCAGCGCTCTTCCCTTCCGTGGCCTGGACGGGGCCGCCACCGTTTGATGGCGGACGCGGTGGGGCCGCAGGGGAAGAGGAGTGTCGGTATAGCGTCAGCCGCTCTCCCTATCCCCTGCGGCCGAAAAGTGGTAGACGGGACGGCGCGTTGTGTTCCACACGCGCGCCGTCAAAGATGTCAGCGACCACTGGTGGGGTCCGCAAGGGCCGATGCCTGCCAGGGGTGCGGGTTTGTTCGAAAGAGATACCACAGCCCCTGGCATACGGGCTACTGAGGGAACACGGGTGGGTTTTAGTCAGTAAAAGTCTGACACGCCCTCCTGCTCTACTCAGCAGGAGAAGTCATTTGATGATTTCCCACCCAAAAAAAAAAAAAACCCACCAAGATAAAAAAAACATTTTGTAACAGCATTCTCCACTATAGAAACAGTTATCTTACGAGTATGTCCATAAAAGTTTACAACCATATTCCAAAACGAATACGAGAACTACCATTACATTTCTTCAAAAAACAACTGATAAATTTCCCCAAAATATTTTTATACACTAAAATTATTTTTTGAATATAAGTAGGTATTATTTATAGATATTTGATTTTTTATATTAATACGAAGGTTGTTATTGTTTTGTTTTATTTTATTTCGTATTGTATAAATGTGTCCTTAAATACACAGCCATAAGTTTTTTTTATCGTGTACTAATGTTAAAATAATTTAAAAGTTAGGCTTTACCCATGTCTAAATTACTAATAAATTGTGTTACTAATAAAACAGCGGCGGATATGTCCTGAACGTATTTATACTTGTCCAACTTTGTACCTACCATATCAGACGAATAAATATCTTTTTCTTTTATCTTTATCTTTAAAGTACAGAATTTCACACCATTTGAGTTATTTTGAGTTTTCTTTGAAGAGTTCGAGCATCCAGAAACACAATACATTTTCATTTAGTAACTATGTTTTTTTCACTGCTTTTATGAGATTATTTTATTATGTTATGTGTCAATTTCAAGTAATGATTCCGAGTAAACTTTTGATTTTCGCCACCAGATGGCAGACCCTTCGTCGTGCACGTTCCCTAGTCATTAAGAGGCCCTGTATCAAAATTGAATGACTTGGAAGGGTTTAATTGTGAGTTAAGGCCATCTTGTAGTGCGGTGTGTACTTGGGTATGAAAACGCTTCCTCACTCCCCGCACTAATAGGTATTATCGAGCGTGTAGACGCGGCGAGCGCGCGCCTGGCGCCGGGCGCCGAGCTTGCCGATGCTAGCGTTTGGACATGCCACAATGCAGCATAAAAATACAGTAGATAAGGAAGGTATTACGGGTTCGGGTCATTGACGGAAGTTAAAATTAAATTGCTTTTCTGCTTGGTTTGTATTATTGTGATGTTATCAAAGACAAAGTTAAAGTTATTTATTTGCAGTAAATGCGGTACAAAAGATGGTAGGTAGATATTATATTGTTAGTACGATGACACATTTCGCCATAAGTTGGCATGCAAATATTAAGGCGCTGTGTATAGACGACTTTTATGTATTTGAGGGGGTGAAGCAAATGAAGCTGGGACGAGTAGTCATGCTTTCCGCCCGCGTAAATCCCGCCGTTGCGAGGCGACCATTATGTATAGAAACGTAATTTCGCAAGGTATACTAGATGTACGCATGGCCTAGTACGCCACTGTCCACTACTAGGTTCGAATCCCTTCAGACGCAGCCTTTATTTTCTCATTTTGTACCTACATATTTTCGTATTATTTACATTATTTTGAAAAAATATAGCCAATAAATCATTTACATCCTTTATTTATTTTCATTCCTTATTATCTACATTTTTAAATATTTTTATAAAAGTAAATTAACAAAAACATTTAAAAATATAAAAAATAGTGGTCCACCGGCATCGGGAGCAGGGTCCAAGCTACCGGTGGTTAGGGCTCCAGAGACAGGAACGTCCTCACGATGCGAGCCGTATCGAGGAGTACTGCCTTCTGTACAGTCTACAAGCTGTTTTCGAGAGTCATCACGAACCGTCTCGCGCGCAGGTTTGACGACTTCCAGCCTCCCGAACAAGCCGGATTCCGTAAAGGCTTTAGCACAGTAGACCACATACATACGCTGCGGCAGGTTATACAGAATACTGAAGAGTATAGTCTGCCTCTCTGCTTAGCGTTTGTGGACTACGAAAAAGCCTTTGATTCGATCGAGACATGGGCTGTACTGCAGTCCCTCCAACGGTGCCAGATCGATTATCGGTACATCGAGGTGTTGAAGTGTCTGTACGAAAATGCCACTATGTCAGTCCGACTCCAGGACCAGACCTCGAAACCTATCCTTCTGCAGCGAGGTGTAAGACACGGAGACGTTATCTCTCCGAAACTCTTCACCGCTGCACTGGAGGATATCTTCAAGGTCTGGAAAGGACTGGTCAAGGACTGGAAAGGGGCTGGCATCAACATCAACGACGGGTACATCACTCACCTTCGGTTTGCCGGTGATATAGTTGTCATGGCTGAGACCATGGAGGACCTCAGTACAATGCTCGATGACCTCAGTAGAGCTTTAATAAATTTAAAGATGTGTTTGTATCTTGGCTAAGAAAACATGCGGGTGTGGCTTCATGGTTATAGTCTAGTTCATAGTCATATGTTGTCTGAATGATGATGACTAGACGAAATTACAGCAAATAACTGATTTTTGAAATTAACCAGTTTATTAAATACATGTCGAACAAATTTCTGCGGATCTATTTTTGTGGTTAAAAAGGATATACGAACATTTGTGTACTTTTCCATAATCACATTAGCTAATTCTAAAGTATGGTTAATTAACCCGTTATCATACGTATGATGTGCAATATTAGGAAAAAGTTATTTCCCACTAAATGTTTCAGTGAATTGGAAACGATAAATTGAGTGGTTATTTTTGAACCAAGTTGATTTTTATCGTTCAAATTCTTACGAATCTCTTTTTCGCATATTCGGCACAAATCGATTACCGGTCGTGAAACATATAGCAGATACAGATTAGCTTTTACACCATCACATGTCAGTGATTTGATTTCAACCCCAGTTTCGTGGACAAGTGACAAAGCTTTTGAGACTAGACGTGACTTTGGTGCGGCTGTTGTGCCTTTTACCAAAAAATATCCAATGGGCACTCTAAATATTTTATTTATACCCACAAGTAAAAGAACTAGAGCGTCGGTTGCTTTGTCGGAGATGTCAGAAATCGACACAAATCCGTGGTTAACATAACCAAAATATCTTTTTGATCGAGGATCCCACTCTGGATATAGCTTGATTTTCATCTCGTCAAAAACAAGGGCGCAGTACATTTTGTTAATTTTCTGTTCAGCTGAGTTTTAAAGCAAGCAAGCTCTCTTTCGTGAAACCGGACTGTCCATCGATGTTGCTATACCACTTAGATAAAGTCCTCGGATGAGGAAGACAAGTCTGAAAAACCTTGCGTACGTACTTATACGCTTTTGCCGAGTAGTAATGCAGAGTGAGTGCAAAAGGTCTCAACTCTGATGAATATTTCGTCCTAGGAAGCTTATCACTTGTTTTAATCTGCCGTTTAAGAAGTTCCTTCTCCGTAACACCAATTTTGCTCAAGACTAATTTATCTTCTTTGTCTATCACTGATCTTTCTTCTAAATTGTTAAGAAGATCTTTTAGAGTATTGACCTTTTTCTTTAAGTATAACATTTTTGCTTGCAGTCTACGATTTTTTTTATTTTTAAACTGTAACTGTTTGCGCAGTTTTCTTTTTCTTGAAGTCTCGACCAATTCACTGACAGATGTTGTTGTTGGGACACGTTGACTGTGTGTTGATGGTGGAGAGCTGTATAGGCTGTGAGACTGTAATGATTGAGGAATAGATTGTCTGTGTGACTGTAATGACAACGGGATGGATTGACTGGATGAAGAAAAAGAAAGTACTTCCGTTGCTATGGCAGGTGGGCAGGTGTTTGCAATTGTGAGGATTCTTGCACTCTTAAGCAAATTTGGAGGCGGTTCTTCCGTGCCGAGAATGTTTTTTAAAGTTGGTATCGCGCCCTCAACTAATTGCCTTCTATTATTTGCAAGTTATTTAAAACTAGTCGACATAAAATGTTCTGAACAAATTTCACTAGTACGCGTGGGTCCCCAATTTTCTGTATTACCGCAAAATTTCCTCCATTTTTCTCTTATTACTGGATCTTTTGGAAATCTGTTAAAAAAATAGAAGATAAGTAATCAGTTTAAATAAGTGCCAACTAAATCAAACGAAAATGATGCCCATTCATTTTTAACCGACAAAAAATCGGAGGAGGTTCTCAAGTTGACGCGTATTTTTATGTATGGCTACGCATAACTTTTTTCAGAGTAGTCCGATTTTGATAATTCTTTTTTTATTGGAAAGGATGTACACTGAAGTTGGTACCACATACATTTTGAAAAAAAAAAAAAACAACCCTAAGGGTAGGAAAACAGGGGATGATTGATTGTTGACTCACAGATTTTAATACTGAGTTGTGTATTACAAAAAGTAATCAAAAATTAAGCGTGTAGTAATTAGTAGACTATAGCCACAAAACGTTATAAAATAAAATTGTGTAAGTACTGCATTTTCGTAACGGCCTTGAAAAAGCTATTGGTTCGCGGAGGAATTTTAGATTTGGGCGACATACCTATTATCTACCAATTTTATTTATTGTGTTTCTTATTCAAATTTCATGAGCTACAAAAACTCACATACGGAACAAACACAGTTATTTTTTACCAACCAAAAAAAAAACCTACAAAAGAAAAAAAATTAAAGCGACTCACAAAGAACTGAAACTTATTATTTTGTCTATATTATTAAAAAAAAAATCAACCTGACTTGTCCAGATATATATTTCAAAAAAACTGGTTACTGACTGGTTACTGAACATATTGACTGAAAAAAGTATTGATTTTATCAATCATTCATTCACGCTGTCCCAGCAGTATGCAAATCCCTACCGCTGTACTGAGTTTGAGCTACCAACGTACCACTGTATTTTTCTATCGTAACGTCAAAGACGATTATTTCGATATTGTACTTAAATAACACTATGCTAATGTATAATTAATACTAAAATGTGGTAAGAAACACCATGGTTTCGAAAATTTGAAGTGGCAGACCGCTTTTTGCACGAGGAAACTGCACAATTAACCATTTTTTGGGAGCACTTACTCGCGACACAAAACGATACACAATGACAGCAGTCGGCGAATGAACTAGTTTTATAAAACGTGCATGGTCATATGGCCAATCGATTTTGGCAGAGGGGTTCGCTCAGCTATGCCATCTCCATAGGTTCATCCTTCTCCGTGGGGGGGGGGGGGGGGGGGTGAGGCGTCACGTGATGTGCAATTGTGTACGCACCCTATATTACGTGGCATTGCTTGTACTATAATAATAATATTTATTTTTTATTTGATCTGACAACATTGGTCCACTAGTTAGTACAAAGAACATAACAAACTAAGGTCAGTATGTATAAAATTAATAGGTAAGCACACATCATATTTATTTATCCCTGCCGCACAAGCAACCGGACAGCGTGTCTTAGTATTGGTGCATCGTGTTGTTCAGCTAGGGTTTTCAAAATACTGTTGCTGCTAGCCCTCATTCTGCTTATTAACGATGCGGTCTTCTTCCTCAAAATGGCATAAAAGTCGTCAGTTTGTGCTACAGCAAACATGCTAGACGCGCTGCAGAACCGGGGCAACCTCAACAGTACTCTGAAGCCATTATTATATTGCACACGCAGGGCATCTAGAGCTCTCCGCGTATACTTGGACCACAAATTGCCCGTGTAGAACGCTTGACAATAAGATTTAACAGAGTTATTTTAACCTCGTTACTACAACGAGCGAATCTGTGAGCCAACATGTTGCATCTGGCTGCTAGTGCCCTGCGCTCACGATCCATATCTACCTGGTCCTTGAGATCCTCGGTAACATAGTGTCCCAAATATTTAAATTGGGTGACCCTTTTTAGTGCTCGTCCATTGAGGGATATTGAGGGCTCATAATTCAGATGTTTCCCAGGAGCAGTAAAGATCAGGTATTCACTTTTAACTACATTGTATAGCAGGCCGTGGGTTGCTGCATACCTTTCACAGACGCTCAGCATCTCCCTGATTGAGCCAGCCGTTGGACCCAGCAGCACCATGTCATCAGCGTAGCTTAAATTGTTGACGCTAGCGCCATCTATTTTGCACCCAACTGGTATGCTGCTGAGTTCAACGATCAACTCATTTACATACAGGTTGAAGAGCTTAGGGGAGGTTAACCCCCCCTGTCTCACCCCACACTCCAACCTGTACGCATCAGATTGGACGTCTCCCCAACGAACCTGGTTTAACTGGTTAGAGTACCAGTACTGGAACAAACCCGTCAACTCAGGTGGTACACCTGCTCCCCTGAGCTTATCCCAAAGGACATCATATCACACAAGGTCAAATGCCTTTGAGAGATCAAGGAAGCACGCATACACCGGAGTACTTCTATCCTTATAGTATTGGACAGTCTGCTTAAGACAGAGGATAGCACTCTCAGTGGAAAGTCCAGGCCGAAATTATTGGCCGTCACAGCCTTGGTTTCCATTAATTAACAAAATACGTCAGTCTGATATTTTATACCTAACGCCAGATCCCAATATTTCCTTGTCCTCTTTCAGGACTCCTCAACTTCCTCTGAGACAGTTTACCCTGGCTGCAGCGGTGCTCTCAGGTCTGCCTTCGAATCCAGAGGAACACCATGCCTTGCGCTCGACTTAATGATGGCTTCGCTATCCCAGAATACACTGTCCCAGTACAGTGCTGCCACCATAGTTTATAGGTACCGACCTATAAACTATGGTGGCAGCACTGTGAAGAAAACAGTCTTAACCCTTACACTGGTGCCCAATCTAGGGGGGCCAAACGCCTCCTGCCGGAGGCTCTACGCGGGGATCGTGCGGTCCATGGCCCTATACGGGGCGCCGGTGTGGGCGCCTACATTGAGGCGCCAACCAGCTCGCAAGTTGAGGGCGTCCCATAGGGTCATGGCGATCAGAATGATCCGAGGATATCGCACGATCTCCGGCGAGGCGGCGGGCCTCCTTGCCGGATTACCGCCATGGGATCTGGAGGCAAAGGTCCTCGCGCAAATATGGGAGTGGCGCGAGGAGGCCAAACGCCGGGGCGTAACTCCGCTGCCGCGGGAAATCGCGGCACAGCGGACAGAGCTCCGGCGGGATCTCATGGTGACATGGAGAGAGCGATTGTCGCAACCCAGTGCTGGGCACGCCACGATTGCGGCGGTAAGTCCCCTCTTTGAGGAGTGGTTTGAGAGGCGGCATGGCGTCCTCACCTTCCGCCTGACGCAGGTCCTCACCGGACACGGTTGTTTCGGGAGGTTCCTGTTTCGGATAGGGCGGGAGGAAACGCCCGGGTGTTTCCACTGCGAAGATCGCCCTGAGGACACGGTGGAGCACACGGTGGCGGTCTGCCCTGCTTGGGCGGAGCACCGCCGTGTCCTCGTGGAGGCGATCGGCGGCGGCGATCTCTCGCGTCCGGCCCTGGTCCAGGCCATGGTACGGAGCGAGAGGGCATGGGGAGCCGTCACCTCCTTCAGCGAAGCAGTGATGCTCGCAAAGAGGGAGGCGGCGCACGTGAGGGAGAGGCAGCATATGCGCCCTCGCGACCCCAGCCGCCGCAGGATACGGAGACGCCCTGGGCGTCGGGAATCCCAGGCCGATTTCCGGCCACCGTAGGCATGGGCTTGCGGACGGCGAGTAATATTTCCTTGTCCTCTTTCAGGACTCCTCAACTTCCTCTGAGACAGTTTACCCTGGCTGCAGCGGTGCTCTCAGGTCTGCCTTCGAATCCAGAGGAACACCATGCCTTGCGCTCGACTTAATGATGGCTTCGCTATCCCAGAATACACTGTCCCAGTACAGTGCTGCCACCATAGTTTATAGGTACCGACCTATAAACTATGGTGGCAGCACTGTGAAGAAAACAGTCTTAACCCTTACACTGGTGCCCAATCTAGGGGGGCCAAACGCCTCCTGCCGGAGGCTCTACGCGGGGATCGTGCGGTCCATGGCCCTATACGGGGCGCCGGTGTGGGCGCCTACATTGAGGCGCCAACCAGCTCGCAAGTTGAGGGCGTCCCATAGGGTCATGGCGATCAGAATGATCCGAGGATATCGCACGATCTCCGGCGAGGCGGCGGGCCTCCTTGCCGGATTACCGCCATGGGATCTGGAGGCAAAGGTCCTCGCGCAAATATGGGAGTGGCGCGAGGAGGCCAAACGCCGGGGCGTAACTCCGCTGCCGCGGGAAATCGCGGCACAGCGGACAGAGCTCCGGCGGGATCTCATGGTGACATGGAGAGAGCGATTGTCGCAACCCAGTGCTGGGCACGCCACGATTGCGGCGGTAAGTCCCCTCTTTGAGGAGTGGTTTGAGAGGCGGCATGGCGTCCTCACCTTCCACCTGACGCAGGTCCTCACCGGACACGGTTGTTTCGGGAGGTTCCTGTTTCGGATAGGGCGGGAGGAAACGCCCGGGTGTTTCCACTGCGAAGATCGCCCTGAGGACACGGTGGAGCACACGGTGGCGGTCTGCCCTGCTTGGGCGGAGCACCGCCGTGTCCTCGTGGAGGCGATCGGCGGCGGCGATCTCTCGCGTCCGGCCCTGGTCCAGGCCATGGTACGGAGCGAGAGGGCATGGGGAGCCGTCACCTCCTTCAGCGAAGCAGTGATGCTCGCAAAGAGGGAGGCGGCGCACGTGAGGGAGAGGCAGCATATGCGCCCTCGCGACCCCAGCCGCCGCAGGATACGGAGACGCCCTGGGCGTCGGGAATCCCAGGCCGATTTCCGGCCACCGTAGGCATGGGCTTGCGGACGGCGAGTAATGGGTAGCTCGCTGTCCGGTAAGGACCAAGCCCAAGTCGACGGCGCGTTGTGTTCCACGCGCGCCTCAAAGAGATGTCAGCACAAAAAATGATGGGGCCCGCAAGGGCCGATGCCTGCCAGGGGTGCGGGTTTGTTCGAAAGAGACACCACAGCCCCTGGCTTAAGGGCTACTGAAGGAACACGGGTGGGTTTTAGTCAGTAAAAGTCTGACACGCCCTCCTGCTCCACCCAGAGCGGGAGAAGTTATTTGATGATTTCCCACCCAAAAAAAAAAAAAAAACCCTTACACTGGTTCTCCATCAGATATTATGTTATTTTTAACCAAACTATTTAACAATGGTGCCACTTACGGATCTCTGAATTCTCATCGCTCAGCTCTTTCCTTGCTGTTGGGCAGTATTGTAACTTCTAACGACCAAGTTAAAAGGCTTCTAAAAGGGGCTTATAAATTAAGACCCGCCACTCCAAAGTACACTTGTACCTGGGATCCACAAGTAGTTCTAAATTTTGTCGCAGAATGGATTCCCAACAGAGCATTGTCAATTGAAAGAATCACCAAGAAGCTAGTGGTTCTCCTGGCATTATGTACAGCACATAGAGTACAGACGTTTTCACTAATAAAATTAGAAAACATTGTGGTAGGTCCATCTGGTATTCAGATAGGAATATCTGATATCATCAAAAATTCCGCGGCTGGACGCGAACAACCTGGGGCCTAAGTCTACTAATTTAAGTATAAACGTCACAATGGTCTCTCAATGGTAAGTTTTTGACAGATTTGCCATACAAAAACTGTCAAAAACACACCATTGAGAGACCATTGTAACGTTTATAAATTAGTAGACTTAGGCCCCTGTACTCATATTACCGTACTTTAATGAAAATAGAGCAATATGCCCCGCCACCATATTAGAAGATTATATGTTCGCCACAAAAGATATAAGATCTGAAGCGACAAACAATCTTATATTAACTTTTAAGCGTCCGCACAAACCAGCAACTGCCCAAACCATCAGCAGATGGATCAAGCAGGTGCTGTGTGCGAGCGGCGTCGATGTGCCTGCGTTCAGCGCGCACAGCACGCGGCACGCAGCCACGTCCGCGGCGTCCGCCAATGGGCTCTCGTTAGATGCCATTAGGAAGGCAGCCGGCTGGACCAGTACTTCTCAAACCTTCGCAAAATACTACCACCGCCAAGTAGTTGACGAAGGTCACTTTGCTCGGTCAGTATTACAGACCAAACCATAATACATTGTGATTTTATTAGATCAAAATTAAGTAGGTAACTTAGAACAGAATTTTGTTTAAATGATTTACATACAAAAATTATGTTATACCTAATATTTTTTGTATTTCAATGTGTGATAATTAAGAAGTTTTTTCATAATCTACAGAAAATAAAAGATGATCGTTTTCTTTTCCTTTCGTAAATGTGTTTATATTATTTCACAAAATTTTCAGCTCTGAACATCTACATTGTTGTTATTATATCTGAAGAATGAAACGACGAAATATAATAATATGATCAAACGAACTTGCAAAAGTGAAGTTTGATCGATATTATATGAGTACGTTTCATTCGAAGATATATACTCCCACCCTCCCAATACCCAATCAAATGAAAATTTTGAAAAATATCTCTCAAAAATAATGACGAGCCGGCCATAGTGCCTACCCGGAGATAGAGGAAAAAAAAAAGTAACGAAATCACTCTTTACCCGTGCGAAGTTGCCAGTAGGATAAAAATTACTACATTGTTGTTATTATATAAATTTGAGGGCCCTAGATATACCGCCATAAATCTATAATTTCATATTCTACAGATTTGGGAATTTCTTAAAATATTTAAGAAAATCTTAACTAAATTCTTAAATAAAAACTATTATCCCAGGTATAGTGCTTTCTCAGATTTAGGTTATGCCACTTTATGCACGCATCTGGATTGAGGGCCCAAGTTATTTAATCATAACAGTTTTAATTCACGTTTAAGAAATTTATGGCCCTTTGCTTTTTTTTAAACTAATTTTTAACTAATTTCCCTATTTCGTTTTGCAAGAGTTTAAAAAATGGGCGCTCAGTCCAGATGCACATAGACATGTGACATCTACGAATCCGCACTGGGCCTGCGTGAGTGGTTATAGCCCAGTCCCTCTTATAGAGAGGAGGCCTGTGTCCCAGCACTTGGAACATAACTGGCGAAATGCGGGTGTACTATAGGTACGTCTCTACCTTTTACTGTTCGGGGAATACTGGCGTTATTGTACAGACGCCAGCACATCTAGCCACCCCAATCTGTCAAATTTCTTTACTACGACACCCACGGGAAGAAAAGGGATATGGTGCTATTACATCCGGCACAAACTACCTGTTTATCGTTGAATAAAAAACAAAAGTTACCCAAAATATATTTATTGTGTTTTATTTATTTGCCCAATGCACCTACACACAGTTACAGGTCAGAAAACTTAACTTTAAGAGTACATGAAAAAAAATAAACGAGTCTGGTTTTTCTAGCACACTGGATTTTAATTTCTCGGCACTAACAGCCACACTCAGAAAGGTTCATTTAAGTTAGTCCTAACGATTACTTAACTAAGTAGCATTAAATACATTAATCAACGGTATATCCCAGAGACACAATTTAAGGGTTCGTTAGCAAACGACAGGTTTCAGTAACCCTAGGGCGAAGCATCTCCAAATCGTCTTATCGATATCATATCGATAAAGCCTTGGTGTAGCCACATTTAAAAACAGTTGATATTAAACCACAAAAAAGTATATTTAAACACGTTGAAAACGATTATTCGTAGTAATATAAATGATAATCAGTTCTCTAAATGTATTTTTTCACTAAAATACTACAAAGCGAAACAATTATTTCCATTTAAATAAGTTAAAGCGATTGCGACCTTTTTGCTATGGCATCACTAACAATTGTCAAAGTCAAAACAGAGAATAATATTTATTGTTTTTGTTTGTGTTTCATTCGCCAGGAGAGAAAGTTTTGTGTTGTGAATTTTAAATTTCATCTGAATGTGCAAAACAGCCGATCCCATGGTTTAAGTTTTAGATTAAAGATAGTTCCAGGCACGTGTTATTTAAGATCTTGGGAAACAAATAGGTGCCATTTGTATAGTAAGCATTTTAGAAAGTAGCCAGATGTTAGGGACTCACGGCGACTCTGGAAGCTTTGGTATTTGTTTATAGCCGAGCGTTGTAATAGAATTAATTGTGTAATTACTTCCGTAATTTTCGTATATTCCCATTGTCCCCGTAATCTGTGTCCCCGTCACGGGGACAACGGGACTTCAAAAATTTCCTTACCGATGTCCCCGTTATACATATACGTACGGACAACGTATAGTTAAGATTTCACGTATCGTTGACCACTTTAAATTTTATTTCTTTTTTAAACGCGAGTAGCGGCAATCCTAGAACTAAAATGAAAGGTATTTTGTATATTATAGATTTCAAATTAAACTATAGAAACAAATAAGAAATGTTAACATGTTTATAAGGAGATATTTTTAGAAATTGGTATCGTGCATGAAGTACCTACCAGGTTTTTATAACTTTGTAGGAGCTCACCTAACATAGGTAGGTTTGTCAGCTAAAAAAACGCTTTATGCCTTCGAAGTACCAGGCTGTCATAACTTGTTGGGAGCTAACCAAACATAGGAGTAATCATATTAAAAACTAGCTGTAACAACAGACGTTATCCTGTCCGTGCAAAAGTCATTCATACAAAATCTATATAAAGCGTTTTCTAGCTGACATACCTTTGTTATGTGTGCTCTTACCGAGTTGTGACAACCTGGTACGTCGAAGGCATCAAGAGTTTTCTAGCAGACAAACCTGTTAGGTGTAGGTACTCTTACCAAGTTATGAAAAAATGGTACTTCGAAAGCATACAGATTTTTCTAGCTAACACACCTATGTTAGGTGAGCTCCTACCGTGTCATGATAACCTGGTACTTCGAAGGCATAAAGCGTTTGCTAGCTGACATACCTATGTTAGGTATACTCTTACCTAGTTATGACAACCTGACACTTCGAACTGTGATGTAAATAATATTTTAGGTAATTTATTTACACCTTGGATTACTGGAGTTTTAGTAAGGAGCACTATTTTTTTTAAAAATATAATATAGCCTATGTCACACGGGGATAGTGTAGCTTTCCAACAAAAAAAGAATTTTTAAAATCGGTTCAGTAGTTTCGGAGCCTATTCAATGCAAACATACAAACAATCAAATCTTTCCTCTTTATAATATTAGGTTAGATTACAATACATTAACGGGGACAGCGGGAAGTAATTTTAATTATTTTATTAAATTCCCTTTGTCCCCTTTAACGGGGACATGGCCTACGGGGACAACGGGAATAAACGGTAATTTTGTGTTATTAGTGTGAACGAAGATGTTTGTCGGAGCCTATTGATAAAAATATTTGCATTCCCTATTAGTTCTATAATAATTTTGATAGTTTGTAATAACAGTTTGTGCAGGTATTTTTATCCGCACCAGATGTGTTTCTACAGATTTCAAATAAATAACAACCTAGCGAGAACGACAAAAAAAAAACAGCATTCTTGGAGGAAGAGAGAAACAAAACATTGTTAGCAAAAGCTAAAGCAGAATTAGAAGAATTTAAACAAATCTATTGGGAAACAGTCATCCTGATTTGACGCTTTTTGGTGAAACCTAAAATAAAAGTATAATCATTTGATTAATTTGTGCATTTTTATTCATAAAGGTATCAATTTTAAGTAAAAAACCTTTCAACCAAGGCTTGTCGCACTGTAAAATCATTGCTGTTGGAGTTTTCATTCATTTGTGCCACATCAACAATGTATATCTAAATTTAAATCTATATGGTACATGGAATTCTTGAATAGAGTAGGTATTTAGTAATGGGATCAGAATAATCTCGTATATACCGCCTCGGTACTACTTCTCTACATCTTTCGGCATAGTCCACAAACTCAACACAGTCTGCTAAATCAGGCTTTTAAATAAATGCAAAAGCTAATTCACTGGTAAAAATAAACAAATAACCACAAACTTAAATGTCAAAATCAATAATTAACAAGTTAAGTAAAGGTCTTGCTGTACGTAACTTTAACTGTCACTAAGGGCCACTAACGAACCGTTAACTGACTCTGAGAGTGAACTATTCTTAATTTTTACTAAGGAGCCTCTTAAGTAACCATTAGGCGTCTCCGAGTGTGGCTGTAAGAAGTGCTCTGAACAGAGTGCCAATAAAATTGCAAGGTGCATACATGGACATAGGGCGCAGCAAGAATTATTAAATTTTTCGTTACAACTACCCTTCATTCATAAGACTAAATATTTGATTTATCACATTCCTTATCATTACTTTATTATAAAGTAAAGCACCACAGCCTGCAATCACTGAAATGGTTACTAGGAAGACATTCACAAGTAGGTATCAAATCAAAATCAAAATCAAAAGTCATTTATTCAAATTAGGCTGAGATGATTCTCAGCCTAATTTTATTAAAAAAAATTATAGGACCATGGAAACTCATAACCATATCACTCTCACACTTAACAGGAAAAGCATACTTTCTACCTTCCAATAACCTCTTAAGCATACTAGGTACACAAAATTTATAAGAAAACTCTTCAAACAAAATAATTTTATGATACGACCAATATAAATTGTGTGTTAACTGTGTTAATCCAATTTTCCTGTTAAGTGTGAGAGTGATATGGTTATGAGTTTCCATGGTCCTATAATTTTTGTGTCTAATGAATTGGATGAATGTATGGATGAAGCTTTAAAGAATCGTTTGTTGTTTGTTAGTGCGTTGGAGCCGTTTTGGGAAGCGGTACGGACGTGTGTTCCGAAGGTTGAGGCGGACTCGCCTCCGTGGTCGCAAGAAACGATCAGTTTATCGTCGGAAGATGAGGCGCCCTCGGCGATTTCGCCGTAATAATGCTTTGGGTCCGCCAATTAGGAGTGTTATGTCTATTCCGGGTCGTGTTATGAAGTATGTTTATAATGGTGCTGCTATTCAACATGTTTATTGGCAGTTTGGTGTTGGAAAGAGTGATGTGAAGTATAATGAGATTCCATTGTTTAGTTTATTTGGTTTGGGTAATAAGAATGTAAAACAGTATTTACAAAATCAGTATGGTATGATGATTCTTAATAAAGTGGAATATGTAATTAGGAATATGGAATTAAATAGGTATTATGATATGGGTAAAGTAGAATCTGACAGTAGGTTACGTTAGGTTACATGTAGTTGTTACGTGTACATCACATGCTGTTTCTATTTCTAGAACATGACGTCATCCGCTCGCCGCGCCGGTATAGAACACCCTACCGGCGCGTACGCTGGGAACGCAGCAGGGGGTCCGTCGAGCGGTCGGGATGGTGTTGACTTAAGTGGTGTAAGTGCACATTTGCCGTCTGGTGCTGCTCTGTTTGGGGAAGACCATACTCGAAACACCAATAAGCACAGAACGAATCTGCTAAAGGCTTGGGAAGCCGATGAGAAGATTAAATATATAAAAAATAAGGTAAAGTAAACCAATCTTGTTTGTCTTATATAGGCCCGATCAGTATCATCATCATTTCAGCTGACATAAGTCAACCGCTGGACACAGCAGACACTTCGACCGGTTCTGTCCTTCTTGCATTCAGCTGAATCCTGCATATCTGCCTACTGCCGCAGTTATGTTTGGCAATTCTTCGGCGTATGTCGGTTAACTCGGTTCTCCTGTGGATCTCTTTTTTTTATTCCATCACGCAGGGAAACTCCAAGCATAGCCATGTCCATTTGTCCTTTTGGGTGACCTTTGAAGTTTTTTTTTAATTGGCATGCAATAAAAGAGGCCCTAGTCCCTGGCACTAGTGGCAGGCCGATATAATGATTACAGAAAAACATTACAGATTTTCCATTACCTTTAAGTAATCAACCCCAAGACTCAATTGTTGCATCAGTAAAATCTTGAATCTTCAATCTCTTGACACTAGGAGGTAAGTTATCAGCGTAACTATCCAAAATTCTATTGTAAGTCCAAGGGAAGGAATGAGTGACTCCATTACTATCGTACATAACTGTGTTGCCATCGCTTGAGTCTTGTTCTTTGTTTGTTTTTTCATTCAGAAGTTTATGAACAAGCTCTTCAAAGGATGGAAATATTACATCTGTGGGCATGTTTTTTGCTGCAACTGAAAGTAGAAAAAAGAAATGTTACAGATTTATCTGAAGAATAAATCTGACAGTTTGACATATTTTCTATCCAAAAGTTGTCAAACTGTACAACATTTAACAACCTCAGATAAAAATTATCTATTGAAAAATGGTCTAAATTACAATTAGGTACTTAAGATCACTCCTTCATTTCCTGAAGAGTTAAGCAAAGGTGCACCCACATTTTGCCAGTTATGTTTAAATCCCATGTAATAGGGGGTGAGCAGGGCACAATTCTAAATTCTATATGGAAAAACGTAATTACACTTTGCCTTCCCCTGAAAATGTACCCAGGATTACATGTTCAGTAGTAGCGCCATGAGGGAAAATATAAGTCCCAAACAGTCTTAGGGGCTGTCTATAATTATGTCAAATTTTAGGGGGGGTGGGGGGGTGGGGGGGGGGGGCGGGGGTCAACGTCATGTGACATTGTGTGATAAGGGACCAAAACTTAAAATATTACTTACTCTATCTATATTTATAAGGCTTTTTCTATCTATCTAAAATACTTGAATTTATGTTAATTTTATTATAAAGATAATTTTTAACTTATTTAAATAAAAAATAAATCGTTTTTAATATAATTACTTGTACACATAAAATTGAAAAATATGTGACACACAAGGGGGCAGGGGGTTTCTCAAGTGTGACCAACTGTAACAAGGATGGGGGGGGGTCAAAAAACTATAAAGTTTGACGTAATTTATGGATGGCCCCTTATTCCTAAACGAGGTTTTTCTTTAGGACCATCAAGCCTGTTTTTGACTTATGAACCTTACAGAAATCAAAATACAGTTCTTTTTACAAAACTGACAACTTAATCCGCTGCTAAATTGTTATTTTTGTATTAAGAACTTTACTCAACTTAAACAGAAGCGACAAAGACAGTTAGTTTTTTAAACATATCACACGAACGAAGCATAAAAAGCTGTACCGTGTTCTCTTAAAGCTTCTATTTCTTCCACACTGTAATGTGAATAGCGGCATATGCTACCAAACTGGCATTGTCCATTGGCGAATCTTGTACACAGTTTCTTTTTGCTCTCCTCTGCTAGTATGGTCTCAGGATCTGTAATATAACATTAAAATTTACTTTTGTGAAAGTTATTTTTTTTTCATGGTTTACAATGTTGTAACAATGGCATCAAGTAAATTCGACCCCAATAGGGTTTTAATAGGGGATGACAGTTACAAACATGGAAATTGGTGTTTTTTGCATTCAAAATAGAATTGAAATGAAAATTTCAAACGAGCATTGCCCCTCTGGTTTCACCAGGTTGTTGCAGCCACCTATCCAGAGAAACATCAATTTATTGAGAGAGAAATTCAACGGGTTCGTGATAACAAGATTTAGAACATGGTACAATATACCATATTCTAAAGGCAAAGAATGTTTTCTAGTTTTCTACTTAACGCTTGTATTTAGTAAAAGTATTCTAAGACGACCCACTGACCAAAGTTAGTTTTATCATAGCCTTGTAACACTTGTTAAATAATAATATTTTACCTTTAAACTGTTGGTAGTGTTCCTGAACTAACTTTTGGTGAATCAGCCCATTGTTGTGTGTCCGCACGATTGCTGGTGTCGCCACCATTGACTTGTCGCAGTAACTACAAATATATCTTTTACCCATGATTAATTCAGTTGTTGCACAGAATGGAAATATGTTTCATATCTTATTTAATTTTGTCGACACAAGTAAATAAAAACAATCCCGTTTCAGATTTTGATAAAAAGTAATTTGACAATAATGTCATTATCTTGACAGTTTGACAGTGACATTTCATTACATATATGGCCACGTTCCGAGATACGATAATATCGATTTGAGCGCGCTCACACCTGTTCCGAATTGGCGTGAGCGCGATAACGAGGTCCCGCGAATCGTCATAGATGACGTCATGACATGCGCCATCTTGCGATAACGCCGACCATGCGTTATACTATTATCACCGTAAGCGCTGTCAAAAAAATGACAGTTGTGCTGTTTTGTTTTGAGACGCATCGAATCTTTAGTTAACTTAGATTTATTTGAAATAGTGTACACGTTTAAAATGGTGAAAATACGTTTTAACGTAGAGTGCACACTTTTATCGCGATCACGAGCGTTCCATATTGATGACAAAAATGACGGTTCTTAGCTGCCAGAATTGTGATATGTAACTCGGAACGAAAAATATCGATGTGAGCGCTCACAGCGATATTTTCCGTTCCAAGTTAGATATCAGGATTCTGACAGCTAAAAATGTCAACAATACGGAACGCTCGTGATCGCGATAAAACTGTTCACTCATCGTTAGAACTTAAATTCACCATATTAAACTTGTATACACCACACATTTCTTCTTCTTAGATAGAAGCACTATTTACAAAACAGCACAACTGTCATTTTTGACAGCGCTCACGGTGATAATAGTATAACGCATGGTCGGCGTTATCGCAAGATGGCGCATTTCATGACGTCATCTATGAAGATTCGCGGGACATCGTTATCGCGCTCACGCCAATTCGGAACGAGTGTGAACGCGCTCAACGGATTGCGGCCTCAGACTTCATATTTTTGTAGTTGTGTTTCGTTCGGAAATAAATTTATAGTTGCAATCCTATACAACATACATTTTAACCCGTCTTCACAAACAAGAGTGAAGAGGAATCTCTTCACTCTTGTTTTGAAGGAAGACGGGTTAAATGCGGAAGGGAACACAGACTCAGGCAGAGAGATCTACAATTTGTTGTGTGCAAAAGTGCCTTTTAAGTGCCTAATTGAAATAAATGCTTTGACTTTGTGCATAATAAATGTGGAGGAGTAGGCACGACACTACGCCTGTCACCCTGTGCCGCCATTGTAGTCGGTCACAATTTCGCCAACACCCGATGGCTGAACACGCGCTTGGCCATCGGACACATGTAATTATTAAATACCAACCAAAAGGCTAAATACAATTTTCATGGTTTGAAGTTGAACTACAAAACTTAGGGTTTGAATTTCGAAAAATCCTTTCTTATTCCTTGTGTAAGTACATTATAAGGGAACCTCAAAATTTCAGCTTTCTAGAGCCAAGGGTTTGGGCTGGGCGTCGATGAGTCAGTCAATTAGTCAGTCAGTCAGTCAGGACTTTTCTTTTTAGCTATTTAATATCGATTAATTATGTAGATTCATTAAATATATTTATTTGGAAAAAATGGAACATGTATAGAGGTTCGCCATCCCTGACCCAGTAGGTAGGTAGGTACATACATAAACAGGCATGAAAAATTAATCAACATAAAAAAATAAGTAAGTGTAACTGTCTACGGTGTAAATAGCTTTCCGATTGTCCACGGCTGTCGTAAAAGCATACTTTGCAAAGTATGACAATCAATTTCATAGATCGTGGGTAATGGATAATCAATCCATCCACCGTAGGTACATTTTAGTTCACAAAGTATTATCAGTCTGATAGTACCTACATAAACATGTCACGATGACAAAAATATTTTTAGTTCTGTTTATTTTATTGGTTTGCAGTTATTTAAACATTGGAAAGGTAATTTTTTTTTTAAAGCAGTTGAACATATTTGTGTTTATTTTTCTACGAGAATTAGTGATTATTAGGTACTTCTAATAGTTACTATGTCTTAAAAATTACCTAATGTATTCGTAGATATAGTACAAAACGACAAAAAGGTAGGCAAATTGATACTACACATGCATTTTAAGTATGACGAACCAGCTTTGAAGTATTCTATTTTTTCGCACAGAAATCCATTGCTAGTAATTATGATATTAGACTTTATCAAACGACTCTAAAAATAATCAAAAAATAGTGTGGGTACCGAACTAATTTATATTTTTTCTTCAAAATACTGATAATTAGGTAAGTACCTATTTCCAACGCTAATATATATTATTAAAATTCGTAGGCAGATAAATCAGAAGAAATAGCAGATAATACTGAAAATACAAAGAGCGATGATGATGAAGATGAGTCTGCCTCAATACAAGTTGTTCAAAGGGATGTGGTCGCAGATCAACAAGACAAACCTTTAGTAGAATATAGCAATAATCCACACGAAGAAGAAAATGAAACAGAAATTCTAAAAGGTACGAATATGAATACAACGAAAGCTGAAGCCAAATACGATGCTTTTTTTGAAGATTTAATTAGTGACTCTGGTGAGATACCTTTAGAAAATCGAAATGATAACAATGACGAAGTATCAATGCCTGACGTTACTTCTATTGAAGATAATGGTCATGACAAAATAGCTATTACTTTCGAAGGTATTACAAAAGCTTACTACCATGATGAAAAAAGTCAAGAAGATAGTACGATTGTAGACGATGATGAAAATAATTGGAGAAGTGCAGAACATTTTCATTCTGATGAAAATAAATATGCGAATGAAGCGGTAAATGAAGAGAGTGTTGAAGGTGACAAAGACTATAGTGTTGAAGATTATATGGATAAAAAGATCGACTTAGAAGTCAGGGGAAGAATGGAAACAAGACATCCTGAAAGAAGGCAACATTATAATACAAGACCAATGAACGTAAGACATTATGGGCCGCCTGAAGATCATGGATTATTAGGTAAGAAGAACACAATTGTTTGAGAGAGTCTCCGCTATGGCGGTGATTTTTTCGAAAAGCCGCCGCTGATTGCCATATAGCAATCGCAATTGCGGGCAATGATTTTACTAGAAGCAGCCAAATTTCAAGAGTGAGTGAATTGAGCTCGGGATGTTGAGGTCCCAACACGAAAAGTTTCCAACTTTATCCTCACCAAATCTGGGATCTGGGAGTGTTTACTATACAACACTACTCGGTTTTGAATGTATGATTTATGAAGGCAGAAAGTTCTTAGAATCTGAATGACCTTGTGTTAGGAGATTTAAAAAAAAAACTATTTTTCACCTTTACAGATTCTGGCCCTATGCGAAGCTTCGGTCAAATGGTGGTACCTCGCTACCGGCCAGTGTTGACTAGAAGTGGAATTGTGTATACACCGACTTTATTTCCAATGCAAACAGGACCGTCTCTCTTAGACCGATTATCAGGACGCAGCTGGGGTTCAAATACAGTTCTTATGAATCAAGAGTCAGAGGCTTTCAAGCCACGCCATTCCAAAATAATTGGAGGGCCCCACTATGACGAATCTAAGATGATAGACGACTACAATGACTACGGACCTAATACTAATACTTACTCCTATACACCAGTCAGGAAGGTGACTACGCAAGCACCACCTCAGCAGATCGTTGCTCCTAACAAATTTGATGTCTTCCAAAAGCTTGTGGAAGCATCAAATCACCCTAAGTCACAAAAGAGAACGTTCAATGAGTTCCCTGGTAATTACCCTACTCAACGGCAGTATCCCGAGAGTTTTGGAGCTTTCAACGTTCGGAGGGTTCGTCGAAACGCATGGGATGAATAACCCTTTCAAGATATTTAAGATTTAATTATAATTATTTACCAATATTGTTGGCCGTTGTTATTAAACAACCAATAAAGTTGTTTCTTTTTCCGCTAGAAGAATAGAAACAAGTTTAAATTAAATTAAATTAAATTATTTAATTTAATTTAAACTTGAAAAAATAAAATATTTATCTGTTTTTATCAAACTTCAACTCTATCCGAAGATCCTAGTTATTTATTTGTTTTGGTGACCATACATTGGTCGACTTACAGGGCTAGTTCAGTAAACCGTATCATGTTGTGTGTGTGTGTGGGTGTGCACTTGTCTTGTCGGCAAATGTTAGAGAAAAGATTCGGTTTCGAAATAAGATAGCTCCAGAAGCCATTTCTTTAGGGCAGTTTTTAGGCGAGTGGTAAGCAGGTGTTTGATGTCCAGTACTTTGCAGACCTTGTTGAATGCGTGTAGGTGAGAGTAAGCTGGGCTCCGTCTGGCCAAAAGGGACTTTGCTGGCGAAGTAGGGATTCTGAACACTTACTTTGTCAGGAGTTCTCCATAGTCAGCTCTTTTGGGGAGGGTCTTGTGAGTGCGGACGATTGCAGTGACGATAAAAAGTTGCCTCACGCGGAGGACTTGGATTTCTCCATAGAGCTTGTCAGTTGAGAATCGGAATGGTTTCCTAAATGTAACTTTCAGGAGTGCTCTCTGGGCTCTCTCAACGTAGATCATGTGGCTTTTCCCGGCACTTCCCCCGATACAGAGACGCAGTACTGTACTATGGGCTGACAGATAGCTAAATAGATCTTTCTTATGAGACTTGGAAGCAGGCAGTCCCAAAGAGTCTTCATTATGTAAATTAGTTTCCTTGTCCTGCCAGCCAAAGCGGCGATGTGTGGCCAGAAAGAAAGCCTTGAGTCTATAGTGACACCCAAGTATTTTACCATCGAGGTGCGTTCAATCGGGCGGCATGTGCAATTTGCAGATATTGGGTCTGACAAGGAAGGGCAGGAGTGTATTGTCAGTTGGAGGTCGTTAGGAGTAGAGGATGAGGTTTTCGAGAAGGCGAAGTATTCCGTTTTTTCAGTGTTAAGTGAGAGTAAGTTACTATCGAGTGCCTCTGTAACAATAGATATACCCCACCCTGCGCGACTGAACACGAGTTCCCACGACTTGTCATGAAATAGAATCACTGTGTCATCCGCGTAGGTTATTATTTCGGCGTTATCCAGTACTAAGTTAGAGATGTCGTTTATGTAAAGCGTGAAAAGCGTGGGACCCAGAATACTGCCCTGAGGGACTCCATAACCAATAGGAAGCTGTTAGCTAGACTGGTTATCTATTTTTATAAATTGCGCGCGGTTTGTGAGGTAGCTTTTGAACCAGTCGTAAGATACTCCTCGGATTCCTAGTGTCTCCAGTTTTCTCAGGAGTAAATCCACCGACACCGCATCGAACGCCTTTGTCAGGTCCAGAAAGACCGCAATGCACTTATCTCTGTTGTCCGTGTGAGACGCTATTTTATTAACCAGCAGTGTTACGGCATTCTCGGTGGACTTACCCCTACGAAACCCGAACTGTCTGTCTGAGACCAGTCGATACTTATCTAGAAAGTTAACTAGACCAGTGTTAACGACCTTTTCCAGTACCTTAGACAAGGTGTTAAGCAGAGCCTATAATTTTCTGGATTCTTTTTGGCTCCGCTTTTATAAATTGGGGTTACGGCCGCTACTTTCCAGCATTCAGGGAAAGTGCCTGTCTCTAAGCTCAGGTTGAAAATATGCGTTAACGGTACAGCTATGGAGTCGAGGGTTTTCTTGGTCAGAGGAACAGTAAGTGAGTCCGGGCCTGGAGAGCTGTCATCCTTGAGCTGAGTGATAATATTCTTAATTTCATGAGGGTCAGTAGGGTAAAGAAAAAACGTGTGTTCTACCGTGTTATGCGGCTGGTATTAATGTACTATTGATTCTTGTGTCTCTGATGTTTTAAGAAGGATTTTATCGACCAGGTGTTTCCCTACTGAAGCAAAATGATTATTGCAGTTATATATCGAAGACTCAATGGTATGGCAGCTGTTTAGTAATTCTAAGTTGTTGTTACTCGTATTACGGTTTGAGGTAACGCTTACAATTTTCATCGATTTCCATAGCTTTTTTGGGTCTGAACTATTTTCCGAAATTAGGCTAGCGTTATAGTCGTCCTTTATTTTGCGGATAAGAGAGTTGTAGAAGTTATGGTAACGGCTGTAAACTTTCCTGCTGATTGCGTCGTCTGGGTGTGCCCTTGAATGACTGTACAGTTTATCTCTGTGATGCGAGCATCTTAATAGCTCAGGAGTTATCCATGGCTTGATAGTTATCATAGTTCGGCTCACTTTAGTTATACGGGTATGTTTCTCACATGGTTCGGACATTATTGACAGGAAGTTGCTGATTGCTGTGTTTAACGAAGTGCTATTGGTCACAGGAGACCAGTCTGACTTATTAATTTCGGCAGCGGCCGCCTCAACATCGATTTTCTGTTTCAGACGAGAGTTTCTATTTGCCGTGAAGCTTTTTGGAAGGTGCAGACCGGCGACAACAATATCATGGTCTGTCACTGATGACTTGCATACCATACCAAAGGTTACAAATTTTAATCTAATAAAGATATGGCCCAGGCATGCTTTACCCCTAGTAGGTTTGTTTATGGCTGGTAACAGACCGTGCGAAGCCATTAAAGCTAGGTACTCACTATTGCAGCTGTCGAGAGGAGAGCAGATGTCAATATGAATGTCACCGACAAGGATAACGGAGGAGTAAGTCCGTTAGAGAACAGTCAAGGGAATCCAGGAAAAGTTTAGTATTGGAAATGGACGGGGAGCGGTATATGCCCAGTAAGGTTGTTGTACCATTTATTGTAATTACCTCATTGTCTGCATTTACGATTGTTGGCGTCAGCAATTCTGTTCGGTGACATGACTTACTATAGATTACTACGCCACCAACCAGCAACCAGCATTCTGTCAGTACGAGAATGTCTACGTCAGAATCCAGGCGTGTCAGTGTAACCAAGAAGTTATCAAAGTTGCGCTGTATGCTTCTTATATTAAGTGACAAGATTTTGAAGTTAAATTTTGAGGCTTTTAGGGAACACTTGCATGATTCTACAGAGTCGAAGATATGACAGTTTGTTTCGGCAGTGTTGTCTAAGTTATCGAGAACGTCAAGTAACGCCATTTGTGTTATTTGAAAAGAGCAAGCTTAGTGGTCTCGTTTTAGGCGGGAAACTGTAATTTAACCGTTCGGTTGCGTGTAAGTGCGGGATGATAAGTGCCAGAAATGTGTAGCCAGTGAGTGTAAGTGTGTGGGTGTAGTTGTCGGGTGGGCTCATTAGATTGGTTGTGATTGAGTAGGGCTGTGATTTGTGGTGAGTTAATGTATGATAGTAACCCTGAAGAGGCTTGATAGAAAAGGTAATTGACAAATTGAATATAAAAATAAAAGTGAGACAATTATACATATCTTCAGTAATAGGAATTTGAGGTGACGACTGTTAAATAAGAATGGTGTCCACACTCCCGGAGTGAGACTGCGGACAGTTGAGAAAAGCGGTCGCAATTTCAACCGTAGGGTCAGACGGTAGAGGAGCTTCAGGATTTTGGGGCGAGTTGGACTCTGGACCAACGTGGATGCGAAGATCTTCCAATGATTTGATGGCGATAGCCGGATTTCCTTCTTACATTATAATGATTCTTCAAACATTTGTAATAAACTTAATGATTTTATTATTAATTTGACATCTATTCAGCCTATAAATTCCATTTATTATTAAACGAAATGAAAAAACAAAAATTTTGCTGCAATTTTTTAAATCTAGTGGATGCACTAGAAGTATATAAAATCATTATGTCTCTAAATAATAGCAAAACTAGTGGAGATGATGATATCAACACAAACTTTGAAAGCTTGTGCTATTTCGATATGTCATCCACTGGCCACATGTTATTTTATCATTCCAAGAAGGTGTATTTCCTGAACAGCTTAAAATGTCTACGGTAAAACCACTTTTCAAAAAGGGAACTAAGTCTGACCCTAGCAATTATCGGCCCATCATTATAGTTCCGATCTTATCGATTTTTTTTGAAAAGGCGAAAGGAAACGCCCGGGTGTTTCCACTGCGAAGATCGCCCTGAGGACACAGTGGAGCACACGGTGGCGGTCTGCCCGGCTTGGGTGGAGCACCACCGTGTCCTCGTGGAGGCGATCGGCGGCGGCGATCTCTCGCGTCCGGCCCTGGTCCAGGCCATGGTACGGAGCGAGAGGGCATGGGTAGCCGTCACCTCCTTCAGTGAAGCAGTGATGCTCGTGAAGAGGGAGGCGGCGCACGTGAGGGAGAGGCAGTCTATGCGCCCTCGCGACCCTAGCCGCCGCAGGATACGGAGACGCCCTGGGCAACGGGAATCCCAGGCCGATTTCCTGCCACCGTAGGCATGAGCTTGCGGACGGCGAGTAATGGATAGCTCGTTGTCCGTTATGGACCAAGCCCAAGTCGACGGCGCGTTGTGTTCCACGCGCGCCTCAAAGAGATACAAAATGATGGGGCCCGCAAGGGCCGATGCCTGTCAGGGGTGCGGGTTCGTTCGAAAGAGATACCACAGCCACTGGCAGACGGGCTACTGAGGGAACACGGGTGGGTTTTAGTCAGTAAAAGTCTGACACGTCCTGCTGCACCCAGAGCGGGAAAAGTTATTTGATGATTTCCCACCCAAAAAAAAAATCTGTACTTAAAAGATATCTGAAAAACACATGCACTACTTTAAACAACGTAGTGAAGTCCTAACTAGACAAAAAAACTTTTTTCAAAAAAATAACAACCGACTTCCAAAAAACACTACAAAGTGCAAAATAACTTTAATTTCGGAAGGCGGTGACTTTGGAGGCGTATTTCAATTCTTTGTCACCGCCTTCTGAAATTAAAGTTATTTTGCACTTTGTAGTGTTTTTTGGAAGTCGGTTGTTATTTTTTTGAAAAAAGTTTTTATTTTTCACTTTTTAGTTACCTACCCCACACCAATTCGAAATTTCATCATCTTTTGGGTCAAAACAATGCATATTTATGCGATAGCAGCATTCGCGGTTGATTTGCTGTAAAGTTTTGAAGAGTTCCGTTGTCTGTCTCCGAAACGCATCATCAGATCTATATGAAATTAATATGGGACCATTTCGGAATAAACCCCTTTCGAACAAAAAAATAATTTTGCAAATCCTTCGATATACGACGGAGTTATGCCCGAACATACATAAAAAAAAAAAAAAAAAAAATATAAACATGTCGAATTGATAACCTCCTTCTTTTTGAAGTCGGTTAAAAAAGGGCTAAGTTTCGCAACCACAGTAGGTTGCGAAACTTAGCCAACCACCCTGTGACGACGACGACTCTCCAGAGGTGACCGAGGTAGACCTGAGGGTGGCGGTACGTAGGTTAAATGCCAAGAATACCGCCCCAGGACCCGATGGCTTGCCCGGAAAAGCCTGGATCCTGGCCTTGGAGGCTCTTGGGCCTCGACTAAGAGGGCTCCTAAGCGCATGCTTGGAGGAGGGCCAGTTTCTACTCCGCTGGAAGACGGGGAAACTGGTCCTCATTAAGAAGCCGGGGCGCCCAGCGGACTCTCCGTCCGCTTACCGGCCCATCGTGCTGCTCGACGAGGTGGGCAAGCTCTTTGAGAAAGTAATTGCAGACCGCCTTGTCGGGCGGCTGGTGCGGGTGGGGCCGGATTTGGCGGAGGGCCAGTTTGGTTTCCGCAGGGGGCGCTCTACGGTGGATGCAGTCATACGTGCGAGCCCTCATGACGGGGGATGCTGTGGCCCGGGGTGGGGTCGTCTTGGCGGTGTTTCTGGACATCGCCAATGCCTTCAACACCCTGCCCTGGAGTTGCATCAGGGAGGCACTCCGGTATCACCGGATGCCGACCTACCTCTGTCGTGTGGTTGGGGCCTATTTGACGGACAGGGCCGTCATCTACCCCGGTCACCTCGGAGAGTGGAACCAGCGAGAGATGTAGTGCGGTGTCCCACAGGGATCGGTCCTGGGGCCGCATCTGTGGGACATCGGGTACGACTGGGTGCTGCGCGCCGACCTCCCTAGCGGCGTCAGTGTAGTTTGCTACGCTGACGACACGCTGGTCCTGGTGCAAGGGAGGTCGTACCAGGCGCCGGCCGACTTAGCGACACACGGGTTTGCGACAATCGTGGATAGGATCCGGCAACTGGGACTCGAGGTGGCCTTGCACAAGTCCGAGGCCATGTGGTTTCATGATCCTCGGAATGCGCCACCGACGGGTTCCCAGATAACGGTGGGAGGGGTTCACATCGGCGTCGACTCGACGATGAAGTACGTAGGACTCGTCCTCGACAGCGTGGAACTTCGCGGAGCATTTCTGCCGTTTGGCTCCCAGACTGGAGCGGGCCGGGGCTGCGTTGAAGCGGCTCCTGCCTAATCTAGGGGGGCCAAACGCCTCCTGCCGGAGGCTCTACGCGGGGATCGTGCGGTCCATGGCCCTATACGGGGCGCCGGCGTGGGCGCCTACATTGAGGCGCCAACCAGCTCGCAGGTTGAGGGCGTCCCATAGGGTCATGGCGATCAGGATGATCCGAGGATATCGCACGATCTCCGGCGAGGCGGCGGGCCTTCTTGCCGGATTACCGCCATGGGATCTGGAGGCAAAGGTCCTCGCGCAAATGTGGGAGTGGCGCGAGGAGGCCAAACGCCGGGGCGTAACTCCGCTGCCGCGGGAAATCGCGGCACAGCGGACAGAGCTCCGGCGGGATCTCATGGTGATATGGAGAGTGCGATTGTCGCAACCCAGTGCTGGGCACGCCACAATTGCGGCGGTAAGTCCCCTCTTTGAGGAGTGGTTTGAGAGGCAGCATGGCGTCCTCACCTTCCGCCTGACGCAGGTCCTCACCGGACACGGTTGTTCTATTGTTGTTCTCACTGGCAACACGCACTGGTCAAAGACCTTCGTGTTGAGGTATGTGGGACGAGAAGATATTGCAAAGCTTCCTGAACGCTGCCTATCCGAGTCGGATTCGACGATTGACCTCTTTCTCGAAGTTGGACCTACCTAAGGACAGTTTGTAATAGGTAAACGTACTCGTCCACAACTTCGAGTACCTACAGTGCCCCAAATTTTTTTTTTTTTAACGTGGTTTTATTAGTACCTGCTTGTTAATAAAACGCACAAAGTTCAAAAATAGTTTAGTCTCAATTATTTAAATAAAAGCGTGTTACGTTTTGATGACAGGAGAAATAAAGAACATTTATTAGCATGTTACACCATCTTTATTTCTAACCGTCACTACACCATCTTTATTTCTAACCGTCATTATGTAACACACTTTTATTATAAATAACTGAGAATAAATTATTTTAAACTTTTTAGTTCGTTTTATTAACAAGTAATGATAAAAGTTTGTTTTAAAAACCTTTTCTTTTCCTTTAGTTTTATTTTAAACTTTTTAGTATTTATTACTAGCTTCCGCACGCGGCTTCACTCGCGTGGAAGTTGGAATTTATCCCGCGGGAACGTACTAACGGGACAAAAAGTATTCCATGTGTTAATCTAGGTTATAATCTATCTGTGCGCCAAAGTAGAATCCATACAAATGTGTTGTTTACAGTGTTATGTATCCATTTTCCAGTTCCAGCATCAGACCCTGGTTACCATGTAGGATCAAAGTACTAGTCAATACGCATCAAACGAGCCTAAACCCGATGGGGTTGTGTCGTTTTATTACGGAGTTACTATGGCCAACTTCCAGTTCCAGCATCAGATCCTGGTTGCCATATAGGATCAAAGTACTCGTCAATACGAATCAAACGAGCCCAAACACGGTGGGGTTTTTTTTTTTTTTTTTTTGGGTGGGCAATCATCAAATAACTTCTCCCGCTCTGGGTGGAGCAGGAGGGCGTGTCAGACTTTTACTGACTAAAACCCACCCGTGTTCCTTCAGTAGCCCTTAAGCCAGGGGCTGTGGTGTCTCTTTCGAACAAACCCGCACCCCTGACAGGCATCGACCCTTTCGGGTCCCATCACTTTTTGTGCTGACATCTCTTTGAGGCGCGCGTGGAACAAAACGCGCCGTCGACTTGGGCTTGGTCCTTACCGGACAGCGAGCTACCCATTACTCGCCGTCCGCAAGCCCATGCCTACGGTGGCCGGAAATCGGCCTGGGATTCCCGACGCCCAGGGCGTCTCCGTATCCTGCGGCGGCTGGGGTCGCGAGGGCGCATATGCTGCCTCTCCCTCACGTGCGCCGCCTCCCTCTTCGCGAGCATTACTGCTTCGCTGAAGGAGGTGACGGCTCCCCATGCCCTCTCGCTCCGTACCATGGCCTGGACCAGGGCCGGACGCGAGAGATCGCCGCCGCCGATCGCCTCCACGAGGACACGGCGGTGCTCCGCCCAAGCAGGGCAGACCGCCACCGTGTGCTCCACCGTGTCCTCAGGGCGATCTTCGCAGTGGAAACACCCGGGCGTTTTCTCCCGCCCTATCCGAAACAGGAACCTTCCGAAACAACCGTGTCCGGTGAGGACCTGCGTCAGGCGGAAGGTGAGGACGCCATGCCGCCTCTCAAACCACTCCTCAAAGAGGGGACTTACCGCCGCAATCGTGGCCTGCCCAAAACTCGGTGGGGTTCTGTCGTTTTATTGCGGAATTTCTATGGCCACCTTGCAGCTCTATAGCATCAAAATAGCTCCATGTCATCATACTAATGCATTGTCACGCGATATACATCATCATCATCTCGGCCAAAAGACGTCCACTGTTGGACATACGCCCCCCCAAAAGGGGGGTTTTGCCATAATCGACACGCTTGGCAGGCGGGTTGGCGACCGCAGTATGGTGGTAAAATGCATAGAGAACGCTGATGCCCATTCTCTAGTAAGTCCCTTAGTCGCTTTCTACAACACCCACGGGATTTTTTACGTCCGGCACCACAAGGAACATATGCATATGCACGCAAAATTTCAGCTCAATCGAAAATCGTATCGAATCGGAAATGGGTGAAAAACTTGCAAGATTTCATTACAGACACTGGGACGGGTGAAAGTAAATAAAATCTTGTAAACTTATTCCATTATTATACATACTTTTTCAAATATCTTACAAAATTGCTTCAAGGTACCGAAAAAGAAAAGCACTGGTGAACTTAAAAAATAGGTATATTCATTATAACAATATTAAGTATCTTAATTTACAAAATTCCAATTAAACCTTCAGCATTTGAGTATGTGCCAGCTACAAACAATAGCACTCCTACTACATATTAGGACTATAACGTTTTTCCACAAACGCCATTTATACCTTCCCAGGCCAGGAGCTTCCCACACCACAAGCAGTTCAATGATTGCCGGGAATATGAAACCCATGTTCGATAAGCAAAATGCACCGAGCTGAAAAAGAAAAATTAGTTTCAGGATCTGACGGTGTGTACCTACAGCTCTGACGAATGCGCCGCTCGCGTGCCGTCCGCGAGAGACGCGCGTGCTACGCGCATGCTGCATGCGTGCTACTACTGCAATTATTTGTTGCGCTTCTCGCGTGACGCTCGCATGGTACACCCAGAGCTGCGTGCGTACCGCCCGCTCGCGCATTGCGTGCATGCACATCAGTTCGCACCCTCACTTTGCTTGTTGCTTTTGACGATGTCGGACGATAACATGATTGCCACCATCATTACTGCAGCATGAGCTATTTTATTAGTGAAATGTTTAAAACAAAAGAAAGCGACGGTTTGGTGGCAGGTTGCATTTTACAGAGGAAGACAGAGTATAGAGTCTGACCAACGAAAGCTGTCCAAGAAAAAAGACGAGAATCAAGAGTTGTCAACCATGGCCATGGCTATCTATACACTGCTTAAACGGAGTTGATATTAATTATTATTCAAGACATATTATTATGCGATATTTACATCAGTATAACCTTAGTACCCCTGGTATATGGCATTTTTGGCATTATAAAGGAAAGGTTGAAATAAATAATTCGTGGTCAGCTTTCGTTGGCCAAACTCTAGTATCAAAATTGAAAGACCAACAAATTAGTGGACATTGTGCAATTTTTTTTTAATGGCACACGTGCGTCTATTTTGCGCCGTTCACGTGCGCGCGAACGGCGCACGGACGGAAATTATGCCACGAGAACGTACTACCGGGATAAAAAGTATTCTATGAGGTTAATGCAAGTTTTAAACTATGTGTGTTTCATATTTCATCCAAATCCGCCAAGCAGATTTTGCATGATTGAGTTACAAACATCCAAAAATTCACATTGACATTCTGGCTTTTGTGATACAGGAACTCCTAGTACAAGAGCCAGGGATACACTATTGATGTAACTTGAAGTAAAAAAAAAAAAATGATTTAAGTAGCATCATTATTGGTGAGGAAATATATTTACCAGTCCCATTAGATTTCCTATATTCGGGAAAGCGATCGCTAAAGCAGTGATGATGACGATGAACGTAGCTCGGTACGCCCTCTCCCATATCCAATACTTCTTCGGGTCATGTTTCTTGGACACGTAGTACCAGACTAGGTTGAATGGAGCCTAGAAATTGAGTGCGAATATTACAAAGATCATAACTGCCATTAACACTTTCAGAATTGTTGGGAAGCTGTAACAGAACGGTTTATAGTGATTAATCGTGGCAAAAAGTTCAAATATTTCATTTCTTTATTGGCACTGGTCCAGGCCATGGTCCGGAGCGAGAGTGCGTGGGTAGCTGTCACCTCCTTCAGTGAAGCAGTGATGCTCGTGAAGAGGAAGGCGGCGCACGTGAGGGAGAGGCAGTTTATGCGCCCTCGCGACCCTAGCCGCCCGCGCCGCAGGATACGGAGACGCCCTGGGCGTCGGGAATTCCAGGACGATTTCCGGCCACCGTAGGCAGGAGCTTGCGGACGGCGAGTAATGGGTAACTCGCGGTCCGGTAAGGACCAAGCCCAAATCGATGGCGCGTTATGTTCCACGCGCACCTCAAAGAGATGTCAGCATAAAATGATGGGCCCCGCAAGGGCCGATGCCTGCCAGGGGTGCGGGTTTGTTCGAAAGAGATACCACAGCCCCTGGCATACGGGCTACTGAGGGAACACGGATGGGTTTTAGTCAGTAAAAGTCTGACACGCCCTCTTGCTCCACCCAGGGCGGGAGAAGTTACTTGATGATTTCCCATCCAAAAGAAAAAAAGGCACTGGATGTGGGAAGCACAAGACCGGTCGAAGTAGAAGCCGCTGAGCGTAATCCACGTTAAATCATCGGGTATTGATTTTTTGTAAGAAGTAATTTTCGGTAGCAGCAGCTGGTGTCTGGAATACTGTTCGGTTGAATCAAAAGCGTTAGGATCATCTGCCTAGCCTTTTCCCAACTATGTTTGGGTCAGCTTCCAGACTAATCAGATGCAGCTAAGTTTCAGAATATTCCAAACAGCGAGTGCCTATGTGACCTCGGATTTCTCACGACCCGTAAATGCCCGTAGCAACTGCGTAAACTATAAAAGCGACAAATGACAGCCAGGACCAAGCAACGGTTTAACGTAATTTTCGAGGCACAATGGGCTATTATATTATAATTGATGGTCACCCATCCACGAACCGACCGCAGAACCATTAACCATTGACCGAACCGTGCGGGTGTTGTTACAACAGGCAGTACTTAAATTTCTGACGGAAAATTCAGTGTGACTGGTGATGTTGATTTCTCACCAAAACCCCAGTATCCGAAGAATCCAACCAAAATCAGGAATGAGACCACCACCGTCATTCCTGGAGTAGAAAGTTAAATTACAAGTAATAAATATTAACAATTTTTAGGTACCCAACTTTTTGTAAGTGATAGACTCACAATTCTAATAATATATTTTGGACCATGACCTGTAAGTTTGGTTCGGCATTTTTTCTCACGGATCAGTCACCTAAGAAATGCCGGCGCCATATAGTTTTTTTTTAATATTGACGTGTAAAAGTGTCATAAAAGATCTATATTTACCTACAAATAAACATTCCATTTTATTTCATGAATGGAAAAAGAACTTCAATGCTGTACTAATCTATGAATCTATATAATTAAATAAGGTATTAAAAAATTAACTGCAAGAATTTCGTCCACTTATTCGACATCGAAAAACGAACACATAAAAAACGAAAACTTTTTTTTTGAGCATTTTTTATTTTTACATTAATAAAACAATTTATTAAAAAAAAAATTGTGCTTTGTACGCAGACCTGCGCTTGCGTCTTGGGCCGCCATTGTACCGCGCGCGAGCGACTCGTTAGCGGTTCCCCCGCCGCCCGCTACTCTTCCCACAGCTCTCGCTACCCCTTCCCGACCCGACCCCTTTTTAGTCGTCCGATATCCGTCGCGCGAGAGGGGTGTGATTCCCTGTCAGTGTTGCCAGCTTAGTGGAATTTCCACTAGATCTGGTGGTTTAGACTTACCTTTTAGCGGACAAATTTTGGTTTTAGTGGCTAGTGGATTTTTCTAGTGGCTTTGGTTGTTTCAGTTAGTGGTAAGGTACGAAAGTCAACCACTAGTTCGATTAACATATTTTCAGGAAATAACTAGAACGTTTGACGTTAGTGTATTTTTTTTTAATGTGTAGGCAACACTCAGAACTAAGGTGGTTGTTTTCGGGGATTCCCCGAAAATTGTTTTTCAATTTCTTGAACAATTTTGATTATAGACTTATATGAAAACTGGGTTAATTTTGATTTGAATTAAAAATGTGTTTCCTATGCATGCACAAAAATATAAATACAACGGACAGTACAGTAGACACGGGTCGTAACGTCTTTTGGGCGTAATCGGATAAACATAGTTTCGTGGATATATGAGTAACTAGTTTCAAAACGATAGATTTCAAGATTTAGCCACATTTGCTTTATCTTTATTACTTTTATCTCATTCTAACGCCAACTTAAAGCGATTATTTAGCATGATGAACGTTGTCAAGACAAAACACAGAAACCGAATGAAATGCTATCTTCAATTCTCACAGTCCGTGCTGGTTTAAAACGCGAAGGAAAATGCTGTAATAACTACATAGGTATTACCCAATAGCGTAGAACAAAAAATTGGGACCAAGGAAATTTATTCTGCAAAAACAGAAATCATAGAAGAAGTCAATTCACCCAAACTTTTTTTTGAGATTTTTTTTTGTACAGTCGCCAGCAGGTCAAGCTACCCCAAACTGTAAAATATTCCCAATAAAACATAAACCTTATTCCTTTGCAATAAAGTTGAAAAACTATCAAAGAAATTTGACAGATTGGGGTAGCTTGATGTGCTGGCCTCTGTACTTATCAAAAATAAACTATAATTTTATAATAAAAAATCCAATGTGTTGTTTTATTTTCAAATACTATTTAGGTATCATCTGTCTGGCATAATATGTTAGTGGTTTTTTGGTGGTTTGAGTGATCGCTAAATTTAGTGGTTTTCTGGTGGATTACGATACCACAATTTGTGGTTTCGTTAAAATAAAGTTGGCAACACTGTTCCCTGTGTCATACGTGCGTTCGCGCAGTTTCGCGAATACTTTTAATAATGCCGTTTACTTATTCCAATCGAGAGTACTTAGATATGGTAGTGTGCTACATTATGACTGGTGAAAGTTTAGCTGCGGCACGTAACCGTTACCATCAACTGCATGGTGACCAACGACGAGTGCCTGCTGTCCAAACAATCCTAGGAGTCTTCCAGCGCTTATTAGACTATGGCCAGCTTCGTCCTCATCAAGCAGATGCCGGTAGGCCACACCTCTCTGGTGACATTGAAGATCGAGTGCTGGACTACTTAAATCCACATGCGAGCAGACGTGACACAGGTCGGGACCTAGGAATAAGTCATGTTACTGCGTGGAACGTGCTGCGTGAAGAAGGTCAACATCATCATCATCTGCCTAGCCTTTTCCCAATTATGTTGGGGTCGGCTTCCAGTCTAACCGGATGCAGCTGAGTACCAGTATTTTACATGGAGCGACTGCCTATCTGACACAGGTCGGGACCTAGGAATAAGTCATGTTACTGCGAGGAACGTGCTGCGTGAAGAAGGTCAACATCCATATCAATTTTTAAGAGTACATGAACTAAACCGCAGATTACGAGCCAAGGTTAAGGTTCTGTAGGTGGTTGGTGGAAGAACCTCGTAAAATTCTATGAACAGATGAGTCTACTTTTAGTAGAGTGGGGTTATTTAATGTCCATAATGCTCACCACTGGTGGTCGTACGAAAACCCGCGAGCTGTGGTTCTTGACCATTTTCAACATCGATTCTCAGTAAACTTATGGGCTGGAATCATAGGGCAGACGGTACTCGGACCCGTTTTCCTGGAACGCCTTAATGGCGAAACATATCTGCACCTGCTCGAGTCTGCGGAAAGCCCCCGCTGAGGCATCCTTTTATTAAGTGGCCTGTTGATTCTAGAGCACTGAAATAAAACAAAGAATTAAGCATTTGTTGGCTTCAGGCCTAAGGCGGCACTTCACAATTTCAACTCGGTACGAATAATATTGAAAATGCGATGCAATGCGATTAATCCATCTGTTGTCAAAATATTGGATAGTAATTGTAGTAATAATAACAATGAATTATAATTTAATCATCTCTCATCTCATCTTTTCAGCCGGAAGACGTCCACTGCTGGACATAGGCCTCCCCCAATTTGAGGGGGTTTGCCATAATCGCCACGCTTGACAGGCAGATTGGCGATCGCAGTATGGTGGTAAAATGCATAGAGAACGCTGCTGCCCATTCTCTAGTAAGTCCCTTAGTCGCCTCCTACGACACCCACGGGAAGATATGGGATGATGCTATTCTTTACGTCCGGCACCACACGGTACAATTTACTCGGTAATTTACGCTGTAATTTAATCATATGTTGTCTATTTTAGGTGTAAAAGAAGCATTAAGAAAGATTCCATACGCTTTTTTAAACTTATTTTACCTAGCAAATAATCGGTGATAGGTACGAATGTTACGATATAATTATTTCAATTCTTATTTAATATTTTACTGAACTTTAAGGTTAATATTTTAACAGGTGGAGGCGTTGCCAACTTAGGACACCCTCTTAAATTTACTGATAAATCTTAGGATATTCCGTACTTCGAAATAGTTTAACGAAAAATAAATACAATCGTCTTTTAGAGTTTGAACTCATCTCTGATTTATTGGATCAAATTATTTGCATATTTAACTTTTGTAAATAATTAACTTAACATTATTATAAAATCAGCTAATAATTGGGCCCAGTGCGGGTTGGTAGATGTCACATGTCTTCGAATTTTTGGCTCACGAGGACAGTGAAAACAGTGGTGATGAATTTACACAAAGTAAAGCGCCTGTCTGGGTTTAAACCTACGATCTACAAACCGGTAAGTCACGGCAGTTACCACTAGGATTTAATAGAGGTGTCAGTAAATAGCTTCTATTAGGATAGGCACTGTCTCCAAGTAGTCAATAACCATTTGACAGTCCTGCATCACATTGGGCTATAAAAAATATAAATTTAATATTACTTACTTATATCTAATCTAATGATTTATAAAGTTAATAAATATATATTAATAATAAAACATGTCGTAAAAACGGAACCTCTTAAGATGGAATTGTTGAAGATAGTTGCATCATGGGTAGAAGAGGCCCGGCCAGCGATCAACCACATTCATAAGTCTTAAATCAGCATCACAGACACCTTGAACATTGAAGGAAAAGTAACCCTTTCTGTTCATAAATTCTTCACCTATTAATAGATCTGAAAGAAATTTTATGTTAGGTATAGTAAGTATCTATTTAAATAAATTGCAAAAATATAAATTATGTATTTACATGGAGATTGTATACGAATATGTGTGCAATCTATTGCTCCAACAACCCGAGGAAACTCTGCTATTTCATAAAAAGTTTCTGAACCTCCATGATTCATAAGAATGTACCTACTCAGCATACAATGTGGCAATTGCTGATAAAATGTCCCGTACTATTCTGCCTGCTGTTGATTTTGATACTCCCACAAAATCAGCTACAGAAATCAGCATAATGCATAAAATCTTAAAGTCATCAATAGTTGATGAAGCGGTGGCACTCCATGATTTCTGAAATAAATATTATAAGTACTTACTTTAAAAACAAAGTTCTTTATTTATAAGGTAGCTGTTTTTTTTACTATTTTGCAACTTACCTTGATGAGGTTACACGGACGAGAGGCATAATTTCACTCAACAGTAAAACTGCTAATTTTGACAGCCTAAACCTAAAAGTAAACTCCTATTTACGCAACAAGGTTTTTCACCAGGTATTTCCTTCCAAGTACACACACCAAGTAGGTAAATCGACCCGAAATACTTGCAAGACTTCAAGGTATTTTATACGGCTACTCGCTCAACTACGTAGGTACTCAACCACGTTAGTTTTCGCAAATGCGATCATGCTCCTTATCACAGTCTCACTAAGAACCTACGTGACAATTTCGCATGCAAGTATTTTTTACTTTAATGGTTTGGAAGTATTTATTTGTAAACGCGATTTTGCTCTTTATTTACAGAGAATTCACAGATAAATTACATAGGCAAGTATTTTTAACTTAAAAAAGGGTTTTGAATACGCGATTGTATTTCTTATTTGTATGAAGTCGTGGATCAATTTTCTATGCAGATGGAAAACAATTGAAAGTATCTCGCTTCGTCGTGGACTCGTGGCTCGAGTGCTCGACGCTCGAGTACGTAGGTAATCAAATAGTTCAAGTATTTATTTGTAAAAGCGATTGTGCTCCTTATTTATAGTATGTTACAGATCAATTTCCTATGCAAGTATTTTTTCTTCTAAACAGGGCTTGGAGGGATTTGATTTTTTCTTTTAACCTTGAACTTTGCAAATTTGCAATACTTAATAATTTAGTCGTGATTTATTTACGTCACTGATTGCTCGTGCATTGTGTGTCACCTAATTTCTTGCGACACAAAATTTCTTGCGAACTATTTTGACTAGCTTACTTTCCTATTTTCTAAGATTTTTATGTTTTTAAATATATATTCTTTTGTTTTTGTTTAGTATATTAGTTGTTTAATTAATTACGTGTAAATATGGCGCCGAAAAGAAGTGTGGCCTGGGACTATTTTGTAGATTTAGATATAGGAGAGTGCAAAATGTGCAAAGCCAAAATTTCTTTTAAATCAGGTGTATCAAATTTGACGCAACACGTTCAAAGAAAACACCTTGCCGTTAATTAGTGTCACGCGAAGAAGTACAACGACAGCATCTTGCGCAAAATCCTGTTTTTATGTAGGAAGGAAGGGTTTCATTATTCATTTAATAGCGTGCTAACCTTTTTATTTATTAGATGTAACCGATCTATTAATTACGATTTTTTTATTCTACTTACCAGTTACCACGTGGTCTGACTGAGTAGCGGTGTTTACAAACTTCATAACCACGTAGGTAGGTCCCCCATCAGATCGTCAATAGTTCAATAATCGCATTACTTTTCCCAAATGCGATCATGCTCCTTATCAGTAAGAATCTACGGATCAATTTGGCATGCAAGTATTTTTTACTTTAATGGTTTGTAAGTATTTATTTGTAAACGCAATTTTGCTCCTTATTTTTAGAGGCTCCCGGGTCAATTTCCGATGCAGGTATTTTTACTTCCAACAGGGCTTTTGAATACGAGATTGTGCTTCTTATTTGTAAGACGTCATGGGTCAATTTTCGATGGAGATAGAAAATACTTGAAAGTATCTCGAGCCTTGGTTTTAGGCCCTAGTTTCTTAAGGTGGACGTACTTAGAAGCCCTGGTACTCGATTTTGCAAGTACGACCCATGTCTACTTTGCATGTAGTTCACCCTTTTAATTCTCCGCGCAGAAAGAAGCACGTTGACGTCTTATTTCTTCACCAGCATCACTATCAGTATCCCAATCCGATAATTGAGCCAGAACTTCCATATCACTATCACTGTCACTATCACTGGAGAATATTGACAGTGCCATTTTTCAAATCAATTTATGTAAGGAAATTCTAAGATTAAGATTTGGATTGTTTACACCGATCAAAACAAACGTCAAATTCAACGGATAGGTTAATGACACACTCAAACTGTCATTTTCGAACAGAGGTCAATCTGTAGTGTATGATCCGTCCTCTCAAAGATCGATTGGTGGAAAAGATTGCAATTGCAATCCGCGGATCGTTTTTATCTACACTTTAGTACAAATCTGGATTGAATTTTCGATCTTAAATCTACAGATATTGGATTAGATTGGTTATTAATTTCGGCCGTAAGCCACCTTTGCTAATTAATTAGTACCGACATTTGTGCATCCTTACGAATTCAAGAAGTAAGTATAGATATAAAGAAAGAAAAAGTATTAATTTGGACTTGTGCCGGAATATCACAAACTAAACTAAAAACAATATACTTTATTATAAAAAAATTAAAAAAAAAAAAAAAGTATATCTTGAGCACTGTATAATGTTCAAGGTACTATTTTTGACTATCGAATTCACTATGAAGGTTGACTCATATAATCAGCAAACAAATTGATGGTAATAGTATACGTTCAATAATGATCTCAAATTGTATACGTAATGGAATTATGCGACACGTGAACCCAAAGAATAATACTACATTATGGTACAAGTGTGTAACGTTGGTGATTACCGCTGAGGCGCCATTGAGACTCGAGCCGTTAGCCGAGGGTCCTAAGAGAGCCAAGGACGGTAATCATCAATGCACACGTGTATCATACGACGTTTTTCAAGACACTTGTGAAGAAAATAATATCTACTAAAAAATAATTTTATCCTTGGAGTTTTTAGGTACCTAGTAAACTTTCCATAACGTTATGGGCTTCACATCTTATATAGGGCGGTGTTACAACATAAATCATTTTCTTCATAACTAGTACTTGTAGTCATTTTAATGAATAAATAACTCTATTTTCAACAGTGAAAACGAGTTGTGGTTTTTTTTTTTGCCAATGACGACAGCTAAGAGCCGTAATTTTTGTCATCAATACGGAACGCTCGTGATCGCGATAAAAGTGTTCACTCAACGTTAAAACATATATTATTTATTTAAAGTATGTTTGTTATTAATAAATAATATGACATGGCCTAGTAAAGCACAATGGTCAAACCACGCGGCTTCACAAAATAGCGGGCGTTTACAACAAACAGGACATAATAGGGTATTTTCCAATTTATTAAAAACTATTCTAATTTGAAGATTGGGACGACATTTGTCACAGAAAAATAAAAGTAAATTGATTTATATCCATTTATTCAATTAAAAACGATTTAAATCAAATTAATTTTTCGTTGTTTGAATTTACCGCCAAAACGCTCCTTACGATGAATTTTTATCACGTGACGTCAACTTTGTGTAAACTGAAGTAGTTAGTAAGTAAACAAGTGAATGTTGGGTTTATAATTAACGAGATTTTTAATGGATAGAAAGTGATATTACTGGTGTGGGGTGCCTCTGTGCACAAATACTTCTAAAACTGCGCTAAGCTAAGAATTTGTACCGGTGCCGTATACACAAAGCTGACGTCACGATGTTACGTGATAAAAAGTCATCGTAAGGAGCATTTTGGCGGTAAATTCAAAACAACGAAAAATAAATTCGATTTGAATCCTTTTTAATTTAGAAAATGGATATTAATACATTTTTTTTTGTTAAATTTATTGTCCCAATGTTCAAATTAAATAGTTTTTATTAAATTGGAAAATACCCTATTTGTTTAATAACGGAATTCATATAAATAAAGGTACATCTGCCGACACATTTAGGTAACCAAATTGTCTTAAAACGATTATTGCAAATTTTTCATGCGATACGCCTGTAATAGTGTCATTTCTGACATGAATCGATGTTTCTGACTCTACTAATAAGTAGGTACAGTCGGCAGTGGTATCTTCTGGATCGAGTGTTACATGAAATACTAAAGACTAATTTTATTTTTACCGATTCTCTGTATTCTTCTTTTGATAAATTCGATGTCATTCGATCACGAATTGAATGGCTTTGATTTTAATTTTATTGGTAGCTAGCTAACGGGTTTTTCGGAGATAAGGTAGGTATCCAAATGATCCGAAACAAAAACATGAATGTGTAATCTAAGTTTTTCGATAAGTTAGTCATCATCCGGTACGTCCAGCTCCTCATGATGTACATTTACTCTAATAAATACGCTGACCATTTCCATAGCATTCACCAGGGAGCCGCAAAAGAAGATGAAAAGCCCGATTACTATAAGGACCACCCCTCTCCAGAGCCTCCATTTCATGTGTCCAAGACCTGGCCTGTGCCAAACAACCAACAGTGTGATGCAATTCGGATAAATAAACCCCGTGTTTGAAACGGAGAATGATCCAAGCTGAAAAATAAAAATAAATTGTTTAAATGAATTCATCACTAAGACATTAAACAATATGTTTTTGTGTTTTATGTTTGATCTTGTTTCACCGCATGCATGCATTTATCCAAGGACACACGGTACGATATCTATAAGTTTAACGGGGGGTTAACCAAAATTGCCTGTTTCAGAATAAAGATTAAATTATAAAGTTCGTGTATTTAGGCTCTGTGCGCTATGTGTCATAGATACATCCTTGTTTAAGGGAAATTAACGGTTTAAAGACTGCGGTGGTGAGTCCCCTCTTTGAGGAATGGCTTCACAGGCGACACGACGCGGCATCCTCACCTTCCGCCTGACGCACTGGACACGGTTGTTCCGGGAGGTTCCTGTTTCGGATAAGGCGATATATGCGCCATCACGGCCTTAGTCGCCGCAGGAGACTCCCTGGGCGTCGGGAATCCCAGATTGATTCCCAGCCCCTACAGGCGCGGGGCTGGCGGATGGCGAGTAATGGGTAGCTCGCTGTCTGGTAGTCCTTACCGGACAGCGAACAAGCCCGGGTTGATGGCGCGTTGTGGTCCACGCGCGTCTCAAAGATATCTCAGCACCAACTGTTGGGGTCCGCAAGGGCCCTGAACAAAAAGCCCTGACGAGCGGCCCCACCTTTGGGTTCCTCTTGGCTTCACCGTGAGTGGCAGACCACGGTTACTGAGTCCCCCCGCAACGACAATGCGGGAACCCACTCGGGGGGGGGGAAGGCTATACCTTTTGGTTAGTTTAATTACGAGGCACGCTACCATCATCGAGACACTGGAGACGTCTACAACGTTATCACAAAGAGATTTGTGTACCAGAAACCTGACTCCGCCTTGGGATAGCTGGTCCTTCTCTCGATAAACAAAAAGTCTGTTAGGTTTGACGGCCATTCTTAATCCGGGGATTCTTCTTACCCCCTACCTTGCCGTTACCGTAACCGCCGAAAAAATCAGGAATAGCAAGGCGGCCGGGAACTAGGGACGTAGGGTGGGCGGAACGTGGTAGAATTTGGCATGCCATTGAAGGGTTTGGCCATAATGGCCACGCTGGATATGCCGGTTGGCGATCGCAGAACCCAGCTTTTCGCGCTAGTGACGCTGCTGCCCGTCACTAGTCTCCGCCATTTAGTTGCGAAGCATTAATAATGGTTATCACCCCATTTGTTGGTTGTCAGAGCCTCGTTTGTCATTTAGCAGGGTGACCCACGAGCAGGTGAGGTTGACTTGGGGCACTGAGATGGTGAGTGTGCCCCCATACACACCCAAATACAGGGGGTATCACCCCCACACGCAATTAGTGCAAATAAATGTATTTTCTTTGTAGGTTTACAATTACCAAAATCAGAATGAAAACTTACGAAACCCATGAGAGTATTGATATCCGGAAATATAATTGCGATGGTTGTAAGGCTCGCTACAAGTAAGGCACGATAGATGTACTCAACATAGATAAGTCGGTTCTGTGAGTGCTTCTTCTTGATGTAGTAGAAGATCTGATTGAACGGCACCCAGAAGTTTAGTGCGTGAGTCACATAGATCATCGCGGCTATAGCACCTTTCAGCGTCTTCGACATACTGAAATAGTCATAAATATTAATAGTAATTAAAAAGTTAAATATAAATTCTACGCTTTTGACATTCGATACACACATTAGCCCCATGTGTTCATTAAGAAGGTATGTAGTCAGGCAATGGTGCCGATTCTCTTGTCACAAAAGTCTCTAAACTAGACAAAAAATCACCAAAATTTTGTTTATTCCTATCAAACGACGATTTCCCATTCTAAAATTGACTAAAGTGACACAAATTAACTTTATTTTAGTTTGAGAGCACTAACGGCCTGGCTACGGGGATCGGCGGTGCGAACGGCGATGCGCGAGTCAAGGCGACCATTCGCGCAGCATCATTTGCAGGCCACGGGCAGTCACGTTCGCCGCCGCGACCAGTAAAGTAGTCCGAGAGCGAAATGTCTGATAAATGTCAAAGTTATCTCGATATTGCTTAGAAAGTAATCGTTTTTTGATTCAAGACATAATATTTGGAAGAGATTGTGGAGTATATAAATTGAATAGGAATCGAGGTATAGATAGAGAATTTCACAAGAAGTACGAGAAAATCTGGAAATTGTATTTAAATTTCTTCCCACAATCACTTCACTATATGTATATATTTAGGTACCTATGCTGTGGGCCAGACTTCCAAATAGGTGGCCTTGCTAGTATTTCAGCAATAAAAGTCTCGGTGTTCATTATTCGCGGCGAAAACAAGTAAACTCGTTTGATCGCTGCCCTAGTCGCTGCGAATGCCGCTTGACGCCGTGGCTCGCGCCGTGTTTGTTCTCGGTACATTTCGCCGGTCGCCCCGCCGCACGGTGGATCGAAAATCGGCTGTAGAAGACATAGGATCTCGATTTCTTAAATGTTATTTTTTTGCTGGAAATGACTTCTGCTGATCATTACTGTTCTATAAAATGTCATATGAAGTAATTGTGTGCACAAATGGAAGAGTTATAATTTTTATAAGAAAAAAATGTATGGAGCTGACATGAAAAATGAGGATATCTCTGGAATCGCAAGGTTGGCCGTTATATCCTTGCACACTGTTATAGTACTATTTATTTGTGAATTTTTGACATACTTAATATCGCGGCATCACTTGCGATTTTTTTTTTAATCTTCAAAATTAAAAAAAAAAAGTATATGATACATTTTAATGCTTAAATATGGCTATACCAAGTGTAATTTACAATATTTTTTATGCTTAGACCAAAACATTCTAAGAAATCACAAAGTCGTATTACCTACTTATTTGAAATGACATGGTAATTATGAATTACGTAATGCGTAATCTTGTCTAATGCCTCAAGTCCACATTAGCTAATGATTAATAAAACTTAATACCTATATACCTAGTTAAAAGGATACGTACCAAAATAATTTGGGGTACTCGCTAATTTAGCAATTAGTGCATGATTAACTTAATGAAAGTAATTAGATAAATGTGATACCATCATTAGTCAATAACAATAAATAGTCAAACATTGGATTCACAACTTCAGTTCATTTAGAGCATTTTTAATACTAACATCTATCCTACCGTGTCTTTTTACTCAGTGATCGTGAATAATGGATAGCATTATTAAAAATTTGGATTTGTTTGTTATTCTGAGCAATCAGGATGCTTCGTCTTTTGGATCATGAAATATTGTTCAACACACTTGTTATTCGACTGGGCTCTAGCTTGTTATTCGACTGGGCTCTAGCCTTTCAGATGAAGACAGTGTTACCGTGAAAGAATTTTGTCGAAGATTTACACGGGCAGTTCAAAAGAGATGGTTACGATCCCACAGGAAAAGTGAAGTTTTTAGACGTGATTCCAGTAATTGGCTTGAGGCAAATATTGACTGGACAAACTGCGTGCAAACCAATTTGCTCATTCAAGAATCAACAAGTGAAAATATTTCTACTGAACCTGTACCTGAACCTGTACCAACAACTTCAACAATTGCTGCTAATAATCTTTTACTCAATGCGAACAAAACTAAATGTCTTAAGTTCTCGTTACCAAATGTACCCCAAGTAGGTCTAAACTTAAAACTTGATGGCAAGAAACTGGATGCTATTTCGGAAACTGTATTTTTGGGAATTACTTTAGATTCAAAATTGCAATGGGGTGCTCACATTAGAGCTCTTTCAAGTAGATTAAGCTCAGCTGCTTACGCAGTAAGAAAAATAAGGCAGTTGACTGATGTAGCCACAGCTAGGTTAGTTTACTTTGCTTATTTTCACAGTATTATGTCTTATGGCGTTCTGCTGTGGGGATCGGCAGCTGACGTAGATTGAATTTTCATTTTACAAAAGAGGGTATAAAATGGGGCCTCGCGAGTCTCTTAGAAACAAATTCAGCGAAATTGATATATTAACTCTGCCTTCTCTTTACATCCTAGAAAATATCTTGTATGTTCGCAAAAACTTAGGCCTTTTCAAAAAACGATGCGATTTCCATAATCTGAATACACGTAGTAAAGATGAAATTGTGATTCCAAAATTTAGATTGACTAAAACTAGCAAGTCATTTCTAATAAACAGTATCCGCTTCTATAACAAGTTGCCAAAGTCGGTTACAGAACTTAGCGATGGAAAGTTTAAAACGCACATCAAACGTGTCCTTATCAAAAAAGCATATTATAAGATAAAAGACTACGTTGAAGACAGGGAAGTTTGGCATTAATTCCTTCTGCACATGTGGCTTCCCTGGTACCTCATTAACAGCATAACTATGTGAAAGTCTATTAACTGCTCTCAAATACAAAGTTCTTTTTAATTCTTTTTATTTTTACAATGCTGACATAATCTCGTCATTAATTGACATTATACATCAATTTTATTTAGGTTCATTTTATTTATGTAGATTATTTTACATATTGTGAATGAGAGAACGTTGTAGGCCTTACTGACTGTAGATTTGTAGACGATTTTCTATTCTGTATTCGTCTAAGTACCTGGTACTTATTGATAGGCCTGCGCTGTCCTCCCATACATTTAATCTCTGTAATTTGAAAATATTGTTAAAGCCAATTATTTTTAAAAGAGTAACCGTGGAGTTTCTTGCCGGCTCTTCTCCATAGGAAACAACAATTTGGAACCGTGCACCTAGCTTCTGACGTTTCATAAGTGCCCATGCAGGTTTATATGAAATAAAAATATTTTGATTTTGATTTTGATTTTGAATGAAATCAACTTCAACGATAACAAAAAGATCTCGAAAGCCGTTTGAAGATCTAAGTAACAAGCAGAAGGAGAGACGATCTGATGAACATATAGACGATGACCTTAATGAAGTAGCTCATTCAGCTGCAGCACTTTTGAAAGGAGATGGTCGTGAGGATATTGCATCTGTTATTGAACATATGCTCCAAAATCCAGAAGCAGCAGCAAAAATCAAGGAAATGTTGAACAAACCAGCTCCTTCAACAATATTTTCACCAGAAAAAGCACTGGGTTTGCTACTTTCATTAAAACCATCGAAATGGCAATATATCACATTAAGGGAAACGATTATTCGAGAAGGTTCAAAGGAGATATATCCGTCTTACTATAAAGTGCAAAAAGCTAAGCTAAGTGCTACCTTCCGAAGACATTTGTTACTGTTACGGATTCATCTGCTAAAATTGCACTACAAGCGTTACTAGATTTAACAGTGAACAGAATTTTTGAAACTATTCGTAGTCCTGATGCGATACAAGATAAACAATTGATATTAATATCAAAGTGGGGATTTGACGGTGCATCTAACCAAAGTAGATATAAGCAAAACATAGAGAGTGGTCAAGATGATTCCAGCATATTTATGACCTCTTTGGTTCCATTAAAGTTGACAGCTGACGGTGATACGAGTACCGTATGGGTGAATCCAAAACCCTACTCACCTAGGTATTGCCGTCCAGTCCAGTTTAGTTTTGTGAAAGAAACCAAAGACGTTGTCATAAATGAAAAAACTGCAATGGATAACGAAATTGAATGTCAATGACATGAAATTAGTCACAAATTAATGATGACGATGATTGACGGCAAAATTTGTACATATCTGTCTGAAGCTAAGTCAAATGCGGCCTGCTACCTGTGTTTGGCTAAGCCTACAGAAATGAATAAGTTAGATGTCATTGCGTCAAAAACCATTTCTTCTGGTGTGTATGAGTTCGGATTATCATCACTTCATGCCCGCATTAATGTGATGGAATGTCTTCTACACATAGCGTATCGTCTCGACTTCAAAAAGTGGTCTGCAAGAGGAGAAGGTCATCAAGAGTTATTGCATTCACGAAAAAAACTCATTCAAGATCGATTCAAAGATGATCTCAACCTTTTGATTGACATCGTTAAGCAAGGATCAGGCACAACTAACGACGGGGAGACAGCAAGGCTGTTTTTTGAATTTCCTGATAAAACTGCAGCGATCAATGGATTAGATGAAGACCTAATACGCAGATTTTCTGTGATTCTGCAAGCTATCACATCTGGAGAGATTGTAGACGTGCCGAAATTTCAAGAATACGCTAGTACAACCGCTGATAAATACGTGGAACTGTACGATTGGTACTACATGTCATCAACCGTCCACAAATTGTTGATTCACGGAGGGGACATAATTGCAGAAAATGCTATTGTACCAATTGGAAGTCTTTCGGAAGAAGCTTCAGAGGCCCGAAACAAAGACTATAAGAGGTTCAGAGAACACCATTCGAGAAAAAAGAGTAGACAAGCATCAAACGAGGATATCCTCAATATGCTTATCGTCTCTTCTGATCCTCGAATTTCTTCCACAAGACCAAAATTAAATGCCCACAAGAGGCAGACATACTTTAAGGAAACAGTAGAACTACTGAAACTTCAGGATCAGGAAGCTCCGACAGAGTTCTTAGAAGTTATATCTATTGTAGAGCCTGATTCTGAAGTGGATTCTGATGGTGACGAAGTATAAAATAAGTTAACTTTTATTGTTTATGTGAGGTTAGGTTAAGTTATTTTTTTTTTAATAATTTGCTTTTATTTTTAATCATACAATAGTTTACCATTTATTGTTATTGACTAATGATCACGTTTATCTAATTACCCTCATTATGGTACGTATCCTTTTAACAGGTATATAGGTATTAAGTTTTATTAATCATTAGCTAATGTGGACTTGAGGCATTAGACAAGATTACATATTATGTAATTCATAATTACCATGTCATTTCAAATAAGTAGGTAATACGACTTTGTGATTTCTTAGAATGTTTTGGTCTAAGCATAAAAAATATTGTAAATTACACTTGGTATGGCCATATTTAAGCATTAAAATGTATCATATACTTTTTTTTTTAATTTTGAAGATTAAAAAAAAAATCGCAAATGATGCCGCGATATTAAGTACCTATGTCAATAATTCACAAATAAATAGTACTATAACAGTGTGCAAGGATATAACGGCCAACCTTGTGATTCCAGAGATATCCTCATTTTTCATTTCAGCTCCATACATTTATTTCTTATAAAAATTATAACTCTTCCATTTGTGCACACAATTACTTCATATGACATTTTATAGAACAGTAATGATCAGCAGAAATCATTTCCATCAAAAAAATAAAATTTAAGAAATCGAGATCCTATGTCTTCTACAGCCGATTTTCGATCCACAGTGCGCCGGTCGCCGCCCCGCGTGGATTGATAAGTACATTTCTATGCGTTTGTTTCAGTCGCTAGACGCCTCGCCGCCCGGTCGCACCGTGCGAATTTTCGCTATGGCGAATGTCCCGTGGCCAGGCGTGGTTAGATTGCACCGAGTTATTAATTTAGTGAAAATGGCAATTGTATTATTTTTAGTTGTTGTAAATTTCATAATCCTATTCAACCTAAAATGTTGATTGTCCAACTAAATCTGCGGGTTAGGTAGGTCCAACATCGAGAAAGAGGTCAATCGTTCAGTCTGACTCGGCTGGGCAGCGTTCGGGAGGCTTCGCAATATCTTCTCGCCCTACATACCGCAGTGTCTCAAGACGAAGTTTTTGACCAGTGCTTATTGCTAGTGATGACCTATAGTACAGAAACGTAGTCGCTCAAAATTGGCCTCTTCAGAAGGTTAAAAGTCACCCAAAAGGTAATGGAAAGGGTTACACTCGGAGTTTCCCTACGTGATCGAATCAGGAATGTAGAGATCCGCAGTAGAACCTAACTGACTATATTTAATCGCGATTAAAAAGGTGTGGAATAAAATTAGTGGTCAAGAACTAAAATTCACACCAACATGCAACACTTCGACTTCAGGTGTACGGTCGCGGTCAAGAGTCCATTCTCATGCTAAGGGTTATATTGCTATGACTCGCGGTCCAGGCCGTACCTACAGCTGTGTGTATAAGTGATGTAACCAGACCGCACACCACAGTAGGTACTCACACACCACTGTCGTCGAAAGATACAAAAAACATACCGTCGCACAGAGTACTCTGTCTCTGTCTGTACTGTGTTACGTAGTAACTACGTATGACCTTGGTCGGTTCATACGATCGCTAAAATTCACGTTCTAATATCAAGTCTCGGTAGCTCGCAGCGTATTGTCATTGATTAAGAAACATATAAGTCTGGGTTCAAATCTCCCGAAGAGACTTATTTTTCTTTTCAACAATTTCATCAGTTCTTTTATTATTCGTTATACGAGAATGTTTTTTTTAAATTACTTAAATTATTATTTAAAGAAAGGATTAAGAAGATTATGTGATTACAAAATGTTTATTCGTTATAATTTTATGAAGTAGGTATAAAAATAACTACTAATAACTTCTTGTTAACAGTTTATTTTCTCATAAAGAACAATTATTGAAGTAAAGTAGCTAATTGGTGAACCATGATAATCAGGCTATTGTATCTTAGTAATATAATAATATTGTGCTGTAATTACTACAATGTGCGGTACTCTAAAGAAATCACATTTTTCTACGCAAATCTACCCACGTAAAAATAACAAATGCAGACAAGTTGTCACAATACAATTAAATGACTCAGTAGTACTACTATTAGAATAAATCTACTGCGAGTGAGTTAGTTCTCTCAAACCTCAAAGTTAACAAATTGTATTTAATAGGACTTATCGAAGTTATAGCTTAAGTAATCATTTTCATTACGAAAAGAAGATTGAAACTAAACCTCGAATATAATCCATATTACGGATATGACACAATATTATGTGAATATTACTAAAATCAATAAAAGTCAATAATAATAAATATTTCTAATTTATATCTTAATGTTAATGTTTATGTTTTTTGAGCTGGTTTTCCATGATGCAAACCTTCTGCGTCGAGTGCACAGCGCACTATGAATAATTTGGCAAAATGTCTTGTCTTTTTGAAACCACTTGTGCTGTCGCTTTCTTTAATAAGCTGGGGTCTTCCACTTTGCTTTCGACGGGCAAGGCTACCCCCTTCCTCATATCTTTTCATCCACTGACTCACAGTATTTCACTAAAACAAAAAAGGGGTACTGTTAGGCTACTAAACAAAATACATACTAATATGTATTACTATTTAGAAACAAAATTATTTGAAATATAAATTTCACATAAATATTTAATCTAGGAAATAAATTTACTTTGAAATTTTATATTTTTCTTCTATTTAGACGTTATGATATTTATAAAACGTTTAAAAATTACTACAAGGATCAGCAGTTATACTTTAAATAAGTGCTTAATAAAATAATTAAATCATAATACTCACACTCAGGCCGGTTTCATCAGTTATTTGTGATATTTAAGTCCACTTTTATGCAGCGCAATAATATTCGCTTTCATTTCTATTATTCAATTTGCTTACATTTTAAAATGAACTAGAAGACCGCTAATAGATTAAACACACGTCACTGGCACACAATAACAACCAACACCGTTCTATATGTCACGTCGAATGAGTCGTAAGTTAACTATCATTTAAATTTATTTAGGTTTCTGTGGGTATATTGATAAAGTTTTACGAGTTTAGTGAACAAGACGAATAGAACAAGAAACTATAGTCAAAAGCGATTTTTAAAACAATAAAAAGGCTAGCACACCGCGCGTGGGATTCGAACCCGAGACTCGTTGCGCACGATGGCGCTAATCCAAGTTCAGGAACCACTAAGCTATCACGTCATTTACTTCAACGGTTGAATTTATGGAATACAATCATTTGTAGACGTATGAGAGTGTGTGTGTCTACAGTATAGAAATTACTTAATATAAGAAGGTCGTAAGTTAAACCGTAGTGTCAATCTATTACTTTTTGAGATTGGTACTCCGCTTTTGGATCCTACTGTACCTTTTGTTAATTTCTTTTGCTATCTCGAAAAAGGTGTATCCTATCGTAAAAATAATGAAAACTTGGATCCCCTTTAAAAAACCGAAAGACCTCCAAAGCTCAACCCCCCTAATTACAAAACAAGGTTTTTCTTTATGTATGGTTCTGGTTTCATTTGGTAAACACGTCTAAGCTACGCGCCACCATCTCATAAAATAATTACAGGGTTGGGCAACCAAGTACCACGTGGCGAAGCCGAAAAAATACCACGTGAAGTCGCGATTGTCAAATTCAATTTTAGGTGTTTCAAAATTAAGTTTTTTTTTTTGTTATAGCCAAAAGTAAGAAATTTTTGTGATATTTTTGTTAGTTTAGTTCGATGTACAAACGCCAGCACATCAAGCTACCCCAATCTGTCAAATTTCTTTGAAAGATTTTCAACTTTATCACGTATGCGTAAGGTTCATGTTCAATTGAGAAAATTTGACAGTTTGGGGTAGCTTGATGTGCTGGCGTCTGTACAAGAAAATCGGCACCAATGCCAATGCACTATTCTTTTGTGCGATGGGTCACAGAGTGCGCTGGATTGGAGGGTGGAAATACGACAGGACACTGGTCACTGTGAATATGGGCCATGGTGGAAGTACTTAATTGAAAATACTGTATTCCATTGCCAAAGGTGGCGAGTACTGAAGTCCACTCAGCGTACTGTCTCGTACCAGATCAGAATCGGAACTAAATCTGGGAAGTCACGACACCCCCGTCAGGTGCGTGGCGTGTGGTCACGGGGCTTTGCCATCTGGCCTTTTTTTCGGGAATGGGTTGATCTTGAACTGAAGTTTATTTGTTATTTTATTTTTGAAAAATGAAAAATTTCGAATACGGCTACTTATGGCTAGTCCACATTTTTCCCATATAAACTTCGGGAGTGTATTACCTACTCCACTGTTTGACAATGTATACATCAAAAATTAAACATGGTATGGTTTTGTCTTATTATTTATATTGTCTGTACGGAAACATAATACTAAAACTAAAAACCATTAAAAAGTTAGGAGCCAACAAAGATTCGTTTTTTTTTTTGCTAGTTTAGATAACCTAAGTTTGGGCGTGTTTAAGTTATAAAAGTAGTGTGAAATCTCCAAAACGAAGTCGATACCGACAAAGCTCAATTATCGAAATGTTCAATAAACTTTATTGATCATTGATGTATCTAAACAGTGGTTTTTTCAGAAAACCCGATCTTCCTAAGGAGTTTTCTTAATTTTTAACGCGCATGTTTTACTATAACTGATCCTGCAGCTCACTCAATAATTTTGTGTGTGTAGACTACCGCGTAATTGCTCATCACGGGTACTACCTCAGTCGGACACGAAGCCTGGTGAGACAGCGTGATTTTTAGCCAAGCCCATCAGTGAGTTCGAGCCCTCGACTAAGTTCCCCTTAACACACATGATTATTATAACATAGAATGGGGAAAATACCAACGTTAAAAAAACAATTGAAGACTTACAAGGTCATTGGGAAGTTCAGTGTTACAGGCGACACGCAGTCTTCTAAGTATGCCACATACCCGAAGAAGGATATACAGAACAAGAAGAATATAATTAAACCCATACCTGAAATGAGAAAAGTTTTGTAAGTGTTAGATAACGTTATAAAATGTCATGCTTATTAGAGTGCGTGTTACGAGCGTGCTCTTCAAACTGACACATTTGCTTTTGTTTAGAATGCTTTTTAAGCATACTCCTAAATAATTTGCAATGCAATGTGTCCAAAAACTTTTGTTAAGAAAGAAAAAGAGAAGGAATAAGAAGATCGAACTAGCATGAACAAACGACTGATTGATACAAGCATGCTCAATAAGCAAACCTGTTCATCATCATCATCATCATCATCATCAGCCTATAATGTTCCCACTGTTGGGACACAGGCCTCCTCTCGGCGAGAGGGATTGGGCCGTAATCCACCACGCGGGCCCAGTGCGGGTTGGTAGATGTCACATGTCTTCGAATTTATTGGTTCTAGGACATGCCGGTTTCCTCACGATGTTTTCCTTCACCATTTTGAGATCAGTGGTGATGAAATAATTTACACAAAGTAAAGCGCCTGTCTGGGTTCGAACTCGTCACGACCTAAAACTCGTAAATCGCGGCCGTTACCACTTGGCCACCACTGCTCAGACGCGCTAAAAGAACGCCTCCTTCCACCCGCGCTGCAGGTAGCATGGCCAAAAATCGCTCGATTTTCGAAATAAGCATGCTCATTATTAGCAATGTTTCGACACACATGCTACTAAGTAGCCATTGCTCAATAGTGGCATGGCTTTTTTTTTTTTTTTGTGTGGGAAATCATCAAATAACTTCTCCCGCTCGGGGTGGAGCAGGAGGGCGTGTCAGACTTCCACTGATTTATGTGCTGACATGTCTTTGAGGCGCGCGTGGAACACAACGCGCCGTCGCCTTGGGCTTGGTCCTTACCGGACAGCGAGCTACCCATTACTCGCCGTCCGCAAGCTCATGCCTACGGTGGCCGGAAATCGGCCTGGGATTCCCGACGCCCAGGGCGTCTCCGTATCCTGCGGCGGCTAGGGTCGCGAGGGCGCATATGCTGCCTCTCCCTCACGTGCGCCGCCTCCCTCTTCGCGAGCATCACTGCTTCGCAAGGAGGTGACGGCTCCCCATGCCCTCTCGCTCAGTACCATGGTCTGGACCAGGGCCGGACGCGAGAGATCGCCGCCGCCGATCGCCTCCACGAGGACACCGCGGTGCTCCACCAAAGCTGGGCAGACCGCCACCGTGTGCTCCACCGTGTCCTCAGGGCGATCTTCGCAGTGGAAACACCCGGGCGTTTCCTCCCGCCCTATCCAAAACAGGAACCTCCCGAAACAACCGTGTCCGGTGAGGACCTGCGTCAGGCGGAAGGTGAGGACGCCATGCCGCCTCTCAAACCACTCCTCAAAGAGGGGACTTACCGCCGCAATCGTGGCGTGCCCAATAGTGGCATGGTTTCGTGCTAATAATGAACATGTGTAACTAACTGTACCTTTACAATCAAAACAAAATTGCAACTTAGGTATAGTGGATAATATAGTTTTTTATACAACATGTAGGTAATTAACGCACATCAATGTGCATCTGGATTGAGGGCCCATTTTTTAAACCCTTACAAAACGAAGTAAGACTTATAGGGAAATCTATATATATAAAAATGAAACCCGTTTTCCTTGGTCACGGCATCACGCGTGAATGGCTGGACCGATTTCAGTAATTCTTTTTTTGTTGTATTTGTTATTATTAGGAGAAGGTTCTTACGGAAAAAAATATTAAGAAAATCTCTCAGAAATATTGAAAAATATACATTTAATTTTGCATATTTTAAAAAACGCGCGTAACGAATGTCAATGGTCTGAGTATATGAGTTTGATTTCAGAACGCATTATACAAACTTCGCATAACCTATTTAGTAATCTGTGGTAGTACATTGGCTTTATAAAAAAAAATCTGTGGTAATCTGTGATAGTGATGTGCCAACTCGGAAAAAATATTACTCGATTTAACTCGAGTGAAATCCAATCATTTATATAAGTATTTAAATTAATATTTACTATCAATTAAACTATTTTTATAATCAGTAATCACAATATTTTCAAGAAAATAAGATAATTAGTATCACAAAGAATATTTTTTCCTTAGTTAAATTATATGCTTGAGTTTTTTTTCGGATTCGAGTTAGAGAGAATTCAACTCGAGTAGATTCGAGTTACGTCCAACTCGAGTACACTCGGGTTACGTGCTCGAGTTAACCATCACTAATCTGTGACATCACACCCATAACCGCGCCAACAATAAGTTTATAAAGTTTTTGATAAAGTTTGTTTTGTTTTAAAGACTAAGAACATTTTTGTTTGCTAATAAGTGTTTGTTAATCACGATAAGTTCACAGCTTCATATTGATTTTTAGTAACTTTTGGTGACTACACAATACTATAATTTGGTATACATGGTTATACAGAAAATGTATGAGAGCTTTTTATTTTCAGTTGGATTTTCGTTTTGAACAATGCCACCAACCAGACGTACAAGCTTAGGCCGCAGAACTCGAAATACGGCAAGTCAAAGAAATATAAGAGCAAATCAAACTGATGAGCAACTCGAAGCGCGAAATGAACTTGAACGGAATTTAAGCGTTTACAGTTTCCAGTGCGGCTTGCATTTGCAATGTCAATAAATGAATCGCAAGGGCAGTCGCTAAGTGTATATGGCATCAACCTAGAAAATCCATGTTTTTCACATGGCCAATTATATGTCGCCTGTTCCCGTGTCGGAAAACCATCAACATTATTTATTTACGCGCCAGAACATAAAACTAAAAATATAGTTTTTCAAAAAGCATTAGAGTAGAGAGAAGCAGTGAAGGGTACAGAGACTATTAGTTGCTTTCTAGAGCGCGCGTGGTATTGAGCTCAGTGTTTACTTAAAAATGCCAAGTTGTTCAATAGCGATTTGTAAAAACATTAGTGGAATTATTGAATCCTATGGAATAAACACTATTATGAAAATATATATTTAGTTTTTTATTTAATTAAATTAGTAAGGTCCTTTTCAGGTATAGTGAGACCAGGGAATTATGGATTCATTTTTATATGGAGGATATTATAGATTCCAGTTCAAATTGAATAGGTACTCATACCTAAGATAGGTCAGCTATACAAAATAAAGTAGTGCATCATTGCTACGCTAAGGCAGTACGAAGTTCGCCGGGTCAGCTAGTTAGTTAAAAATTAGTAAAAAAAAAAGCAAAGGGCCATAAATTTATTAAACGTGAATTAAAACTGTTATGATTAAATAACTTGGGCCCTCAATCCAGACGCGTGCATAAAGTGGGATAGCCTAAATCTGAGAAAGTACTATCTCTGGGTTAATGATTTTTATTTAAGAATTTAGTTAAGATTTTCTTAAATATTTTAAGAAATTCCCAAATCTGTAGAATATGAGATTACAGATTTATGGCGCTATCTCTAGGGCCCTCAAATTCATTCATGTCTTAACTGTGGAATTAAAACTGTTATGATTAAATAACTTGGGCCCTCAGGCCCAAGTTATTTAATCATAACAGTTTTAATTCACGTTTAAGAATTTTTGGCCCTTTGCTTTTCTTTTTACTAATTTTTAACTGATTTCCCTATAAGTCTTATTTCGTTTTGAAAGGGTTTAAAAAATGGGTCCTCAATCGAGATGCACATCGCACATCACCACCAATTAGAATATTGTGATAAAATTATTGTTTTGTCACTCCTTACACACTTATGAAATTTGGCGTTTTGTCGAACGTACATTACGTTACTTTGATCTCAAATATGCGTTTGGGTCGGAATTACAAATTTAGTTTCTAATTTAGGCTTGTGTATTTGTGTTTCGAATTTAGTGATTCATTTCGTTTCGCGCCATTAGATTTTTCTTTGAGACCGTTTTGTTCACAATATGAAAAACTTAAAATATCCGTGTTGAGAATCCAGTAAGAATCTAGTAATTACCGTAGGTACTAGAAGCACAGCAAACCTTATTAGAATATTAAGGGTAGAAATAAATAGTCCAATACTGTTTTAATATCGTTTTAATAATAGTAATTATAAGCTGTAACAAGGTAAGAACACAAAATACAGAGAGTACAGAAGGCAATCTACATACAAAGTGCGCTCGAGCAACGCACACATAGACGAGACGCGAGTGCCATCCCCTGAGACACGCGTCTGTGAAATGCAAAAACTTAGCAACAAAAAAAGTTACTATTACTGTTCAGTGGACGGTTGTTTAAATTCAACATTAAACTGTGAATTGGCTTTTTTTAAGCTACCAGTTGTTGAGTTGACCATAGAGGTGAGAGTTTTAACGTAACACAGAATACCTAGTTAGTTGTGGGTAAGCGAAAATGACTTTGTAGCCTTGTAGTATTTTTACAATTTATATTAGGTATTTATTGTAGTACTTATAAGCTAAAAATACGCTCATCTTCCTCATTATAAATAGTTAAGATAGAACTGCTCGGCGAGCCGGCCGGGCCATCCGCATAGCCGCCCGCCGCCGATCATAACTATTAGAATTGAGATTAACTGTGATCATGGCAAAGACCTAAATACGAGTGCCACTACCACGATAGTTTTTTGTGCATAAGCCAAAGTTGACAACCCTAGCGCGACTGCCGAGCGTAGGTATGAAAATCGAAGTACATACATGTGAGTGCCTTCTGTACTCTCTTTATTTTGTGGTAAGAGACAGACGTACAGCGCGACATAAAAGAGTAGAAATTAAATATTTTGGAACTAACAGATTTCATTTCCTAGCAACACTAAAATTAGTCTTGACCTGTCAATTCTTCTCGATCGGTTTCGTTTTGCGTTAGAGTTTTGATTTTTGTGTGTTATTTCTGTGTGTGGACAAGAAAACAGTGATGCATCATGAATAAAGTAATTCGTGGTGGTGCCCGTGAAATAATTTATAAAGTTTTCAATCGGTGTATGACAGAATTTCAAGTTCGAAAGCTGCAGCCAACTTCAAAGATAAAACACACGTACAGCAGATTTTAATGGTAAGTAACTATTGAAAGTTGCACCAAACATTCATTACAGACGATTAATACATTCAGGGAGCCAAATTTTTGAATGAAATGTTGTTTGCAGATTATTTGTCTATAATTTTTGAGGTTACGTTTAGATAAACAAATACTATTGTAATTATAGCGCGACTAAGCAATTTTGAAAGTAAGGCAAAAAATATATGTTATTTGTATAATACATTTTACGAATTCTTTTTTTTTTGCTATAGCTCATTCGTGGAAGCAACATACTAAATGTAAAGAAATATAATTTGAAAATATTTTCACATTAATAACATATTTTCCGCGGGACTTCTGTCGTCAGACTGACATTTTTTTTTTAAATGTTAACTCCGTGCTTTGTTTGTTTTAGGTGTTTCTGTAAGCACAATGCGCAGAATCGAATTGAATTGAAATTGAATAAAAAAAAAGAATTGCTGTGAGCATGTTATGAAAATTGAGAAGAAATATTACGAGCGTGGAAGAACATTGTACAGTCGCCAGCAGGTCAAGCTATCCCAAACTGTCATATTTTCCCAATTGAACATAAACCTTATTCCTTTGTGATAAAGTTGAAAAACTATCAAAGAAATTTGACAGATTGGGGTAGCTTGATGTGCTGGCCTCTGTACCAGGACACAGACCATTAAGTTATGCAGGTTGGTGCAGACAGCAGTGACGATGAGATTGGTTAAGAAAACAGTGACGAATCAATGCCAGAGCCGAAAATAGACACGAACTTAAGTGATCCCATGGAAGATCTAGAATATTTAGATTTTCATTTATTAGATTAGTGTACTTTCCTAATTAAAGTTTACATTTGAGTGGAGTTGTTGTTTTATTACTACTACATACATACCTCCTTACTAAAAATGTATTATCTCAGATGAATAGTTACACAATGCTTTGTCTTCTTCTTTCGAAAGTCAAATTACTGACGACTGAAAAAGAGAAAACGGTGTGTAACTATTCATCTGATACAAGGATAACATTAACACACATTGTGAAAAAACTCGGAAACGTTCGGAGCAAGGCAAAATTGCAATCACGGTCATGTCTTCTGGAATCGCTATCACACGCGTCTTGGTAGCAAAAGACATCCGCAGCAACAAACACATGATGGGTGGTATCACAGTTCTGTTTAGTGGCGATTTCCGGCAAACACTACATGTGGTGAGCCAAGGAACTAGGACTCACGAGGTGAATGCTACGTTGAATAGGTCGACTGGACGCAAGTTTATAGACTGCGCTTGACCATCAACATGCGAGTTCTTTTTAAAGTTAGTGAAGACACTCTACCAGAGGAGAGCATTTGTAGGTGAACCTACCAGAGGCTTTTGGTAGCGTAGTTCCCACTTTAGAAGATCAGATTCGTCTGATGCAGTTCTAATTCTCGGGTGTGTGAACGGGTCATTTTAACGTTCAAAAATGATCAAGCTGCAGCGCACAACCACAGTATTCTCTAGAAAATTGAAGGCCAATGACCATAAGACCGTTGGGCGGATGTCGACTTCAGGACACGCTGCTTCTTACACGGTATAGTGTACTGTAACCAAAACTGGAAACGTAGTATAAGGAAAGTTTTATAAATTGTGGCTGTTAATTTAGTAAATTGTTGTGACTTACGACTTCCACGCGAACGAAGTCGCGGGCAGAAGCCAGTCTGATATAATACGTTTATTAGTAAGGAGGCTAATCTTTTATCTATGTCTGCGGAACTTATTGAAAGCAATGTATACAAATAAATAAAATTTAAGTGTCTGTTTTGTCATGTCAAAATAATAATAATTGTTCGCGACGATAGGTCGTGGTGGAGCAAAATGAAAGATTTAGTGGACTGTATAATATGTATATAAGAATGAAATTAAATTACAACGGTTAAGATGGTCGGTTAAAAATGCAAACAAGATAATTTGAACGTTAAGAGACGCAAGCGCAGCCGTGCGTGGAGGCGTGCAACAGCTGACTGGTGTGGCGCGGGGGCCCGCGTTCGGCCGTTCGGCCGGCTGACGAGCCGCTGTCTCCGCACCCCTCTTTCACTGCTGCTGGCGCGCGGCGATGTTGAGATGGGTGGACTCAACAATAATTGTGTTGTCTTACGACTTCCACGCGAATGAAATCGCGGGCAGAAGCTAGTTTAAAATATTGTCTCATTATTTAAATGTAATAAATAAATCATATTATTCAAGTATCAAAATCAGCTGGGTCGTACTAACTGGGTTGCTACCTGAGCAATTGTGGCGCCCTCATTTATTTTCTACTCTTTTATGTCGCACTGTAGTTTGAAAATAAGTATTTTCATAAATTAACGTAAACAAACACGTTCAAAGTAGCGATGGGTCGTTGAAGGTTTTTCCGTTAACGAAACGTCAACGTTGATTTACGTTCGTTAACTAGTTAAATTCGTCAACGAGTTAACGTACATTAATGTCAACTTACAAAGTAAACCGTGTTAATTTATTCAACGGTTTTATTCAAAGCCGCGACGTTCTACGAGTTGAACTAGTCTCTGAGCAACATCTACTGACCTAATATAATGCTAATTTTGATTCAAATATGATGATGATGAGACGTCGAAAAAACTGATGAAAAATTGAAATATGTTTCAGTTTTAAGTAGCTTTTTAAATTTGCCGTGGTCGATTTGTATGATATTTTCTCCTTGCACACGTTACAGACAGCTTTACCGCTAGAATCGTCTTGTTCAAATTACTCTTACGTCCCGACATTTAAAATGCAAATAGGTATAAACAATTATAAGTACCTATTTACAAAAACAACACACCTAACACTGTTTCTTAACTATAAAGCCTATTATTATTTACGATAAACAACAAAAAACTCTGACCTTGTGCACAACTTGTCACAAACTGAGTGAAACAAAAATAAAAAATAAAGAAAGCGAACTTCGTTTCGAAACGTAAACAAATGAACCATGTGTTAAATACCTAATGGTTTTTGGGTGGCTATTTATCCAGGCCAACACTACAGTGGGATCCGTCCACGTTTTGACCTTGTCTTGGGAGATACTCAAGACTTCAGATGTTTGAGACAGTATCTGTGACAGCAAGACTGCTCCGCAGAGCTCTAACCGTGGTATACTTGTACAGAGTGGCGAAGACCGCCCTCCGAGACTAGATCCTGCGGGCCAGAGTAGTGGCCCGCGAGGAGTCGCTGGAGACTCTGAACAGAGACCCGTGGGGACGCCCCTACAAAGCAGTGCGGGACAAGATCCGCCCGTGGGCTCCCCCGCTGACGCAGAGTCTCCGGCCTCAGCTCGTGCAGGACGTGGTGAGCGCTCTGTTCCCCTCGCGAGGGGAGCACGCTCCCCCGCCTATGGCTCCGCCTCCTGCGGTGCCCGATGCGGACCACACCGACGACAACGACGACTCTCCAGAGGTGACCGAGGTAGACCTGAGAGTGGCGGTACGTGGGCTGAATGCCAAAAATACCGCCCCAGGACCCGACAGCTTGCCCGGCAAAGCCTGGGTCCTGGCCTTGCAGGCTCTCGGGCCTCGACTAAGAGGGCTCCTAAGCGCATGCTTGGAGGAGGGCCAGTTCCCACTTCGCTGGAAGATGGGGAAACTGGTCCTCATTAAGAAGCCGGGGCGCCCAGCGGACTCTCCGTCCGCTTACCGGCCCATCGTGCTGCTCGACGAGGTGGGCAAGCTCTTTGAGAGAGTAATTGCAGACCGCCTCGTCGGGCGGCTGGTGCGGGTGGGGCCGGATTTGGCGGAGAGCCAGTTTGGTTTCCGCAGGGGGCGCTCCACGGTGGACGCCATCATGCGCGTGCGAGCCCTCACGACGGGGGATGCTGTGGCCCGGGGTGGGGTCGTCTTGGCGGTGTCTCTAGACATCGCCAATGCCTTCAACACCCTGCCCTGGAGTGGCATAAGGGAGGCACTCCGGTATCACCGGATGCCGACCTACCTCTGTCGTGTGGTCGAGGCCTATTTGACGGACAGGGCCGTCATCTACCCTGGTCACCTCGGAGAGTGGAACCGGCTAGAGATGTCGTGCGGTGCCCACAGGGATCGGTCCTGGGGCCGCATCTGTGGGACATCGGGTACGACTGGGTGCTGCGCGCCGACCTCCCTAGCGGCGTCAGTGTAGTTTGCTACGCTGACGACACGCTGGTCCTGGCACAAGGGAGGTCGTACCAGGCAGCGGCCGACTTAGCGACACAAGGGGTTGCGACAATCGTCGATAGGATCCGGCAACTAGGACTCGAGGTGGCATTGCACAAGTCCGAGGCCATGTGGTTTCATGGTCCTCGGAATGCGCCACCGACGGGTTCCCAGATAACGGTGGGAGGGGTTCACATCGGCGTCGAGTCGACGATGAAGTACTTGGGACTCGTCCTCGACAGCCGGTGGAACTTCGCGGAGCATTTCCGCCGTTTGGCTCCCAGACTGGAGCGGGCCGGGGCTGCGTTGAAGCGGCTCTTGCCCAATCTAGGGGGCCAAACGCCTCCTGCCGGAGGCTCTACGCGGGGATCGTGCGGTCCATGGCCCTATACGGGGCGCCGGTGTGGGCGCCCACATTGAGGCGCCAACCAGCTCGCCGGTTGAGGGCGTCCCAAAGGGTCATGGCGATCAGAATGATCCGGGGATATCGCACGATCTCCGGCGAGGCGGTGGGCCTCCTTGCCGGATTACCGCCATGGGATCTGGAGGCAAAGGTCCTCGCGCAAATGTGGGAGTGGCGCGAGGAGGCCAAACGCCGGGGCGTAACTGCGCTACCGCGGGAAATCGCGGCACAGCGGACAGAGCTCCGGCGGGATCTCATGGTGACATGGAGAGAGCGATTGTCGCAACCCAGTGCTGGGCACGCCACGATTGCGGCGGTAAGTCCCCTCTTTGAGGAGTGGTTTGAGAGGCGGCATGGCGTCCTCACCTTCCGCCTGACGCAGGTCCTCACCGGACACGGTTGTTTCGAGAGGTTCCTGTTTCGGATAGGGCGGGAGGAAACACCCGGGTGTTTCCACTGCGAAGATCGCCCTGAGGACACGGTGGAGCACACGGTGGCGGTCTGCCCAGCTTGGGCGGAGCACCGCCGTGTCCTCGTGGAGGCGATCGGCGGCGGCGATCTCTCGCGTCCGGCCCTGGTCCAGGCCATGGTACGGAGCGAGAGGGCATGGGGAGCCGTCACCTCCTTCAGCGAAGCAGTGATGCTCGCGAAGAGGGAGGCGGCGCACGTGAGGGAGAGGCAGCATATGCGCCCTCGCGACCCTAGCCGCCGCAGGATACGGAGACGCCCTGGGCGTCGGGAATCCCAGGCCGATTTCCGGCCACCGTAGGCATGGGCTTGCGGACGGCGAGTAATGGGTAGCTCGCTGTCCGGAAAGGACCATGCCCAAGTCGACGGCGCGTTGTGTTCCACGCGCGCCTCAAAGAGATGTCAGCACAAAAAGTGATGGGGCCCGCAAGGGTCGATGCCTGCCAGGGGCGCGGGTTTGTTCGAAAGAGACACCACAGCCCCTGGCATACGAGCTACTGAAGGAACACGGGTGGGTTTTAGTCAGTATAAGTCTGACACGCCCTCCTGCTCCACCCAGAGCGGGAGAAGTTATTTGATGATTTCCCAACCAAAAAAAAAAAACCGTGGTGTACTTATCTGCTTTACTGGTGCAACCCTGGTCTTAGCAACTAGCAACGACACTCGAACATAGCCATCAGCATCTACGACCCGCAAGTAAATCGCAGCTGCGTACGCTGTTTTTGAGGCGTCACTAAAACCGTGAAGTTCAAGATCGTCGTTCGACTTAGTGCCAAGCCAACGAGGAATCCGAACCTTGGTAAGTAGTAACAACTCCTCACGATATGATCTCTTATATATTAATTTATTGAGTTGTTGGTTATCTCCTCATCCCAACCAACACCTGCAAGCCACAATTTCTGGATCAATACTTTCGCTAAAACCACACTAGGGGCTAACCAGCCTAATGGATTAAAAAGTCGTGCTATTACAGAAATAATGGATCTTTTAGTCACAGGTAAGGTCGTCGGCGGCGGGAGATTCACCGTGTACTGGAAGGTGTCTGCGGTGCGGTTCCAGGTAAGTCCTATAATTTTATGGTACTATCTAATTTTATTTCTACTCCATTTTCTTTGTATTCTGGTTTCTTTGGTTTGTTGTACTCTATTGCTTGTTTTGTGTCATGTATGATTTTATGCTCATTTGTGTTGTCCTTGTTCATGTTGTCCTTTCACTAACACATACGGCATATGTAACAAAATTAATTTCCTTATTGACTATGACTACAGCGAGAACTATTTAAACCCAAGAGAACTTATTAAGAAGATAGCGAGTACCAAACCTAGTCTTAAATTAAAAGCTAATGTAAATGAACCCAAGAAAGGAACAATTCCTTTCTACTTTCAACGCAAGAATTCAACACCACAAACACTAAACTTTATACATCCCGTAGAAAAAACTCAAAGAGGAACTATTCCGTACTATTTTCCGAAAATAAAACGAAATAGCACATTTTTTTCTTGCCCAAAATATCACCTCCAGTAACCCATAACGTTAAAAATTCCACCAAAATATTGCCAATATCATATCAAAAAAAAGAAATTCTAGAATTAACTATACAAGAACTACAAGAAGAACATAACGATCCGGACATAATATGCCTTTCTGAAACCTTTATTAAAAGGGACTACGAAAGCTACATTAAAATTAACGGTTGATTAAAATTAACGGAAGAGAGAAACAAAGAGGTGGTACTTGTATTTTGCATAAAAAAACCTATTATTCAAAGACTTGGCGTTTTATAAAAAGCTACGCCACGCAAAACACTTTCGAAGTTTGCGGAATTGAACTTACACATCAAAATTTAATTATAATTTTTGTCTACAGAACACCTCAATCAGACCCGAACCAATTCTTAATCAAATTAAATAGTCTTATGCATAATTTATTTCAACTATTTAAATCTAGAATGAAGGTAGTTTTAGCGGGTGATTTGAATACTAACACTCTTAAAAAAGGCAATATAACTACTCAATTGCAGGATTTAGCACACAACTATAATCTGAAATTTCACATTGATGTACCAACTCGCAAATCATCATGTGTAGATCACATTCGATGAGGGTATTTTTCCAGAAGCTTTAAAGCTTTCCGTTGTTAGACCACTTTACAAAAAAGGAGACAGACATGACCTGAACAATTACCGCCCTATCACCCAAATAACCATCTTATCTAAAATATACGAAAAATGTATGTACAAAAGAATTGCAAAATAATGTACAAATTAGTTCATTATTATAAAAAAAGAACAGCATGGCTTTCAAAAGGGGAAGTCTACAACATTAGCAATCTATGCCCTCATAAATGTTATATTAACTAACATCAATGACAATAATCTAGCCTCAGGATTATTATGTCATTTGTCGAAAGCCTTCGACCTAGTTTCACACGGTCTACTACTGCAAAAGCTAGAAGCAATCGGGATTAGAGGGCCAACCTTACAGTGGATAAAATCATATCTTGATAACAGGCAACAATGCGTCACCATAACAAACATTTATGAAAATAAAGAAGTAACGCTACACTCATCGAAATTTAGATGTAATAAGTTTGGTGTCCCACAGGGAAGCATACTAGGGCCGATCTTGTTCTTGATATTTTTAAACATTTGACATCATTTAAATAACGAAACACAAGTGCATATTGTTTGCTGATGATATCTTTATAATTGTGACAACCAATAAAAAAATGTATACAATTAATGACCATGAAACGGACATTAACAATACAATTGACATTTTAATTAATTCGCTATATGCACATGATTTGAAAATAAACCTTGACAAATCCGTTCATATACAATTTAATAAATCGAATAATCATAAATTTAACTTCAAATTAAATATACCCAAAATTATACCAGTAACACATACCAAATTCCTAGGAGTCACTATTGATGAAGATTGAGACATTGGAAAGTGCATGTAGACAGTGTTTCAAGCAAGATAAATAAATTTGTGAATGCTCTTAGACAAGTAAAAAGAAGTACGGATCTAAAAACAGCTATACTAACTTACCATGCATGTGTGGAATCCATATTACGTTATGGACTTATACTATGGGGGTAACAGTACCGACCAGAATAGAACTTTTGTTGCTCAAAAAAAAAAAAAATGCATTAGAGCTCTATACGGACTTCATCCTGAGGAATCATGTCAGCCAGTATTTAAGAAACTTGGCTTGTTACCGCTACCTTGTCTGTATATTAATGAAATATGCATGTTTGTATGGAAACATACAAGATTTATTTACAATAGCAAACGATTTAAATCCTCGAAGCCCACGAGATCCTCACAGACTCGTACATAACAATGCTCCCAGGCTTGCTAAGTACAATAAAAGCTGTATTCCTATGTGTTTACGAATTTATAACAAATTACCTAATAATCTGAAAATGTTAAAACTCGAGATATGCTTTTAAGAATAAATTGTATGAATGGTTAATTGATAACAACTTCTGTAGTATAAAACAATTCCTAGAACGGAAATAGTGTTGTTGTAATATTATAATAATTTTTGCTAAGGAAATTGGTACCTATTAGAAATATTTGCATGCTAGGTTTAATCTTGGCAAAACATGTCTGCTCTATTTTTGTACTGTAAGACCTTCTTACACCATATTTTACGCAAATAAATAAATAAATAAAACGACAAATCACAGTTTAATGTTGAATTAAAACAACCGTCCACTGAACAGTAATAGTAACTTTTTTTTTGTTGCTCCATTTTTGCACTTCTAGACGCGTGTCTCAGGGGATGACACTCGTGCTTGCACTGGTCCGAAGTCCGAACCAGTCCGAGATATCGTGTCCCTGAGCGGTGTCTATGTGTGCGTTGCTCGAGCGCACTTCGTATGTAGATTGTCTTCTGTACTCTCCGTATTTTGTGCAGGAATGGACGACTGCTTACTAAAATGAAGATAGATAAGTGACAGGATGCTATGATATTCATTTTTATTTGTTCTCTGTTTACTTGACACCAGTTTAAAAAAAAAACTTACTTGTTCATTTTTTAAAATCCGTTTTGTTTCACTCATGGTAGCGTACACAGAACCCACTTTACTTCCTATTTACTCGACGATTATACGCTGGCCACTGTTTCGAGCTTAAATTGAACTGTTCAATTTTACCAATAGTCATCTTGACACACGCGAAACCACGATAATTTAAAAGAAAATATAGGTACAAATCCCGTTCTCGTCGCCAATGGAACGTTAATAAAATACGTGGGTTAACAACAGACTGGTATTCTCAACAATATTATGAGTACCGACCGATGTAACATAAGTAAACTACGCATACACGCAAAAGTTATTCTGTTAATGTGCGCCTAGCATCAGCGTTTGACGGTGCCCCTTGTATGAATCTGCCCCACTTCCCCCTACCTACTTTTATACTTAAATAATGTCATGCTATGCGGTATGTACTTACCAACGGTGAGGGCAATGGTAAACTGTTTAGGTTTGTCCATGTGAGCTTCGATGGAGATAATAATTGAACAGCAAGACATACCAAACACTGACATCCCTATGTACTCAAAGGTGCCATATAAATCGGTTGTCATTATTAAGTTTTCGAAATTCGGGTTATTTTGAAACGCATAGTAAACCGTCAGGAAAATGCAAATAACTAAAAGAAAAGAAAAACAGCTTTAACGCTTGCTACTTAAAGTTAGTGGAGGTGCTCGTAAATCAGCTGGATTTGGGTTATTCCCTATATCCACCCCAAAAAATCGTCCTAAAGGTGTATAGGTACGCGGAAACGCATAACCAAGAATAAACCCTAGGTCATGTCGGATAAACGGAATCTATAGGCTTAGGGTGGATCTTTGGACATCCGTTTAAAATAAGCCAGGGCTTACACACTTAAGCTGTGGAGTACGGACCTCGGCTTTGGGCATCGCTGGAATCGGGCTGGATCGAAATGAGTAGGAAGATTAAAAACGCACACAGGCGTATTCTGCATCCTGCTCATAATCAGCCTAGAACGTTCCCACTGCTGGGACATAGACCTCCTCTCGGTGAAAGGGAGTCGGCCGTAATCTACCACGCGCGCCCAATGCGGGTCGGCAGATGTCACATGTCTTAGAATTTTTGGTTCTAGGATAATTATGTCAGTTTCCTCACGATGTTTTCCTTCACCGTTTTTAGAGCAGTGGTGATTAAATAATTTACACAAAGTAAAGTGCCTGTCTGGGTTCGAACCCACGAGCTACAAACTCGTAAGTCGCGGCTGTTATCACTGGGCCACCACTGCTCTCGCATCCTGCTTGCTTACGTTTGAATCAACTTGCCGCATTTTGCCAGGCTAGGAGATAGCGGCTAGGCTAGCCCATTTACGTCAGTCCTAGGGGACTTGCATGTGCTAGGCATGTAGGTACGTGGCCCGGTACCCGGTGATATTGCAATAAGTGAATTTAATTGTCATAACACAATGACATCTCTTTCAGTTTCATTTACACATTTAGTCAAGTATTTCCTTTATAATTAAAATAAATATTGATCAAAAACTCGTAAGGACTTACCTATCACAAGATTAGCGCCAATTGAGAACGGGGCCAATATCTTCAGATGACGGATTAAACATATTAAAATAAGCAAAGGAGACATTAAGGCTAGGTAAATTCGCAAAGACGGATATCCTTTAAAAAAAAGAAATAAAGCAATTAGGTACGTAGGTAAATAAAGGTTATTTATTAGCGGTAAATGAATTACCTTTATTTACCTACCGCTGAACAAAACGACTACTTCGGAAACTAAATCAACATGAACAAGTATTAAATGGGAAAAGGTACGTGGATTTAACAAAAGTACAAAATAAAAATTGTCACTATCCGCATAAAAATTACATTTGGACGTGTTTGAAGCCTCTTTTTAAGCAGACAACGCCTGTATGCGGGGACTCCACCCTTCCATATAACTGCCGTGAAACCATATACTAACTTTTACAACTTTTCTTCTTTTGCAACCTTAGACTAATTTTTATTCCTTTGTTTTGTAAAAGCAATGGGGGACTCTATCCTATTGTAACTCGAGGAGATTGGTGCTATTAACCGAAATACAGGTTCCTCTTAGTTTTTTATTTTTTGAGGCTGGGAAATCATCAAATGACTTCTCCCGCTCTGGGTGGAGCAGGAGGGCGTTAGATTTTAATTGACTAAAACCCACCCGTTTTCCGTCAGTTGCCTGTGTGCCAAGGGCGACGGTATCTCTTTCGAGCAACCCACACCCCTGGGAGGCATCGGCCCTTGCGGACCCCGCCAGTTGGTGCTGAAATCTCTGACGGCGCGCGTGGAACACAACGCACCGTCCCGCCTACAACTTTTCGGCCGAAGGGGATAGAGAGAGTGGCCAACGCTATACCGACACTCCTCCTCCCCTGCGGCCCCACTGTGTCCGCCATCAAACGGTGGCGGCCCTTCCAGGCCACGGAAGGGAAGAGCGCTACTCAGAAATACCGGCACGCTTCCTCCGCCGCAGCCTGTAACCCTCAGCCGCGATGCCTCCCATTCGACATCGCGGCCCATCTCAGTTGCGCTGCACCTCACCGCAACCTACTTTGTGACCGCTAAGTCGTCGGCTTGAAGGCAAAAGCCCTGACGAGCGGCCCCACCTTATGATTCCACTTCGCTTCACCGTGGCTGGGAGACCACGGCTACTGAGGCCGCCCGCAACGACAATGTGGGAACGCACTGGTTCGTCCTAGTTCGGTTTCAGATGCTAAAACTGTAATGTAGTCTAAGTACTGTTTTTATGAAACAAAATATATTATATTTAAAAGAAAAAGAAAAACTGAGTAAATAAAGTATAATAAAACAAAATAGTAATAAAATATAAGAGTACTGTGCCTTAGGGCTGACATACATTATGAGTAAGTGCACTGGTGTATTTGTTTAAGATCTATATAAATCTTTAACAAAAAAGAAAACTATAAGCAAAAATAACACCAGTTTTCGGTTGATGTGTGTAGTGTGTGGTTTGGTGTGTAGAGTGGTACGTGATGTGATGTGATGTATTGTGTTGTGAGGTGTGTGGGTAGTGTGATATGTTATGTGATGAGGTGTGTGTGTGGTGTGTGGAGGTTTGGTGTGTTGTGTGATGACGTGTGTGTATGTCATATTACGTATGTGCGATATGTTTTGGCTACTCAACATGTTCCAGTTGTGCCTCGGCTTCGGTAAGTGGTTTAACTTTCTATTATACTTTTTTCACAGTCGCGGTAATTTTTGTTAATTAAATTATTAATGCGCGTTTATTAATTTTGTTGTAAGTTTGAACTGAGCGTTTATTAAATAGTCTGCAGGCAAATTTTGTTTTTTGGGGAATTTGGGCTAATAAATCTTTTCTTCTCTTACATTTTTTTTATATTCTTATATGGTAAGGCTTTATGTGTTTTGAGAACTATTTGAGTTACATATAATTTTATGACTGACAGTAAATCACTTATTTGGTATAAATTTTTGTTTTGGCTGCACCACCACAAATTGTGATACAATATGATAGTACAGATTGGGCCAATGCTACATATATTTCGTTGAAGATATTTCTGAGCTGGTTCTTATTACTCACTATTCTAGTTGGTACGATATATCTGAGGGTTTTAAAGCTCCAGCAGAGTTTTTTTATTCTCCTAGATGCTTGCTAAGTTGTGGGTACCAGGACAGTGCTTGATCTCCCACAATTCCCAGATATTTCATCTCAGTGACCTTCTCAATGCATAGACTGTCACAGCTTATCGTAGGGATGCCTCCACATTTATGTACTTTTAAATATAGATCTTCCATAATACGAGTTCGGTTACTAATACAGAAACATATGTATTTAGTTTTCTCTGTATTCAGTGAAAGTAAGTTGCTTTTTAGCCATTCAGCTACCCGAGCCATTCCTGTCTCTGCACTCATCACAACCTTGTGCCAAGAACCCGAAAACACAATAGCTGTATCATCAGCGAACGAGACTTTTGCATTTTTTATTTCCATATTACAAAGATCGTTAATATAAAGGAGAAAGAGAGTAGACCCTAAAACACTACCCTGTGGGATGCCATATGATACATCTACATAATCACTGGTGTGTTGTCCTATTTTAACTCTTTGCTTCCTGTTTACAACTTGTTTACAAGGATTGAGACAGAAACGATGTCAATTTTTTTAGAGGTCTAACAATACAGTTAGGCATTTGTTTCCCTTATCAAGGTGCTCAGCTACAAGAGAACTTAACACTGTTACTGGTTCCTCAGTACTTACATCTTTTGTAAAGCCAAATTTTGAATTTACTAAAAGATAAAAAAAACACGACATATTCAGTTATTCGGTTGTTTATAATTTTTTCGAGCCCTTTTTTTTTGAAGGTGGGAAATCATCAAATAACTTCTCCCGCTTAGGGTGGAGCAGGAGGGCGTGACAGACTTTTACTGACTAAAACCCACCTGGTGTATAAGCTGACGCGGCGTTCGAAGGACCATATGCGGGAATATAATTTTACGTGGGCGAAATATTGGACGACACACAGAATTGAGCAAAGGGGAATATGAGGTTATGACTCGTAAGGAAATAGGGATGGATGGACTTACTTGGGAATCTTCTGGACGAAACACGTTGACTCAAGGACAGTCTTAGCAGACGTCCCTTGTGTTCATTGATTTTCTTCCTTTTACTGTGATGCCCTTTCACTTGTTCTTTATATGTCACACTTGTGTCGGAGATTAGAGAGTTTTAGAGTTTGCTTGATTTTGATATAGCAGCGGATTATTTTTGCGGCGCGGCGTAGCGCGTGAACGACTACTTTTGAACAGCGGCCATGATTTTGAGAATTTCTCTCAAATCACAGTAGATGAGCGGTGATTGGCTTTCGCCGCGGGCTGAAGCTTCCGATTCGGCGCGTGCGATTTGCATTCCTCTCGTTCTGTTGTATGGGAATTGTGAAGGAAGGAAATATAGCTCAAAACTGCGGTCGGCAATATTATAGTAAAAACTTATTACTAAAGCTTACGCGAGCATCCTGCCCGGTGTTGAGGATATGTAATATTGTCAAAGGAAAGAACTTATATTAAAACGGACTAAAAGAAAAAAAAAGAAAAGAAATATATTTTAAGCATATTAACTATAGCTAAATATGGGTTTAAATTACGCGGTGATGTTATTGAGAAGGTAAAGGACATAGTTGGACAACGGGTCTCTTGAAAGAGCCACTGCATGTCTTCACCATAGCAACGCGGATTGTCCCATCCTTGCCGGGAAAAACTTCGGTGATTACGCCCAATGGCCAACGTAAAGGCGGAACATCATCCTGATGTATGAGAACCAGTGTACCAATCTTAATATTATCTGCGGCATTCAACCATTTTTGTCTAACTTGAAGATTATGTAAATATTTTATACGCCACCTCCTCCAGAAACTACAAACCATCTGGTCAAGCAATTTTTGCGGCAAGTCAGAGATCTTGTCGTTTCGGGACCATTCACGACAGGCAAGGAAGTCAACGGAGAAGCCATTGTAAAATGAGCGGGAGTAAGCGGTTCTGGGTAGGGATCCTCATTCAGGACACAGAGCAGTCTGGAATTTAGAACTGAGTCAATTTCAATAAGAACAGTCGAAAGCTCCTCATAGGTAAGAAGTTGCGAACCGATGACACGGTATAAATGTGTTTTAGTAGATTTAATATTTGATTCCCACAAACAAGTAGTTCTTGCAGTTAAGCCTTGGCTCCAACGAAATTAGTTCCGTTATCGGAATATAAACAAGAGACAGGTCCTCTGCGGGAAATGAATCTTTTAAAAGCGGAAATAAAAGTGTCCGATGACGCGTCGGTAACCAATTCAATATGAATTACTTTGGTAACGAAACAAATGACTAAGCATATGTAAGCCTTCTGATTTATCTGACCTCGGCGTCTACATAACGTTACCTTAATGGGACCAGCGTAGTCCACACTTGTATGAACGATAGCTTTAGTCTTTTATACGCGACAAGCGGGTAAATCAGCCATCTTTGGGCTGAAGTAAGAAGGGAAACTTCAAAACCAAATTTGCAAGCATGTAATTTGTTGTCTGATGACACCTCTAGAAGAGAGGATCCAATATTTTTGGCGTATAAGAGAACTAAGAAGGCTTACACCGGCATGACAATAAATGCGGTGATAATAGGTTATTAGAACATGTGTAAAATTATCATGTTTAGGTAAAAGGGCGGGATGCTGAGCTTCATAAGGAAGGTTCGCATTTGACAATCTGCCACCGATTGTAATTATATTATACTCGTCTATGAAAAGATCCAGTTTTTTAAAATTGTGAGCGAAGGTTTTTACTTTTAATTTCGTCATAAACATCTTTAAAATGAAATTGTTGAATACAATGAATTAAATAAATTTCAGTGGTAGCTAATTCACGGACAGTAATTGTCTTGTGTGACTTTTCATAAGGAATGGATACGTAGAAATCTTAGAATGTATACAATTATGCGCAATATTTTATTTAATGATGTAAATTTTTATGAAAGACCATATTTTAAATTGAGTTCTGATACGGTAGATACCAATGTTAGAGTTTTATTATTAAATTCAGGCAATTTTTCGTTGCATGACGAAACAAAAGAAGTGATAGGCCACTCAGCGGTTGGGCGCAGGAGCCACTCAGGGCCATGCCACCATGAATATAAAACAAAACAATATTTTGTGGTATTTTCGATGCTCGTCAATTACAGCAATTCGAAGATACATCTGTTTTATATCAGCTGTAACTGCAATAGGGAACAAGCGGTAATTTAAAAGTAATAAAAATATGTCAGCCTGTAAATTCCGCCCTGTGTGTAACAAGTCATTCAATGACACGCCATTATGAGATTTAGCGCTTGCGTCAAGAACGATGCGGACTTTAGTGGTTTGTTTATCATTCCTAATAATAGACTGATGCGGTATGTAATAACCTACAGTCTGATCAACAGAACTAGGAGTAATTTCAGTTAAATAATTTTGATCGATATACTCTTGAATTATTTCATTATAACTAGCGCGCAAAACAGGGTCGCGAAGCTTAGTTTTTTCCAAATTAATTAGACGTCGATAAGCGACAGCATAAGAATTTCCAAGTGAATCTGGATTTTTATAAAATGGTAACGCGGTACAATACCTACCACTAGAGTCACGTGACACAGTAGAAGCGTATAGCTATTCACACTCCAGTTCAGCAGGGCTCATTTTGAAGGTATTTCTTCGATGTTCCAAAATTTATGTAAAGATTCGTCTATAGATAGAAAACAATGAGAACTATCTATATTTAGCGCGGTAGAAAAATATGAAGCGGTATTTAATTCTGCAGGACTATAATTATTATTAGATACCTAAACTAACGGGTACCTCACCCATAAGCATGTAACCAAACACGGTTTCAACAGCGGTCGAAGCGGTAGGTGGGATAATTTTATTGTGAAGTAATAAAATATACGGGAACAGTTTTGCCCCTAGAAGCAATTCAACCTCACCAGGGACGTGCCACAGTAGGTCAGCGAGCGGTAAATCAAACAAATTTTGCACTGCAGAAGTGTCAACAAAGTGAGTTGTAAGTTATCCGTGATACAATCGACAACAAGAGCGATAATAAGGAGTTTGTTTTATTTTTAGCAGTAACTGTTATCTCAACGTAACCTATGATAGGCCGCGAAGAGGTTCCGATACCCTTTATTTATAACTGAGTTTGAAAGCGATATAATGTTTAATTGTAGTTTTTTACAACAATCGGAAGTAATTATGTTATTTTGCGAAGCGTTATCTATTAAGCATCTCACAGAAACGTATTTTCTATATTTGTTAGCATCATAGACTTGCGCAGTTGACAGAAGTACAGTAGTGCGCGATGTGTTTGTACCGACGTGAGAGCACGCACACAGCGCCACCTGTTGAGAATTCGCGGATCTAGAGACAGCGTCAGTCGAGACAGATCTAGGCGGCTGTGAACTGTGTTCTAGATGTAAAAGAGAATAATGTATTTTGTTACACGTCCTACAAGTATGTATAGATTAACACTGTGAAGCAGTGTGCGTTACACTAATACAGTTTACACATCCACGTTTGTTTTTAATAAAATCAAAACGCGAATTGGCTGAGAGTGATTCAAAGGTTGGACAAGTGTAAAGTTTACAATGATCAATTTTATTGCAATGCAAACAAGTTTGATTGTTATCTAAAGCAACAAAATTATGTGATGTACTATCACGTGACTGATTACGAGAAGAATTATTTTTATTAGGATTGTTACTCACTAACGCTGTTCGAGATGAAATAGTGCCATCCAATATTTTAACTTGCGATTTTATAAATTCAACGAAATCCGTATAAGTAGGAATTTCCTCATCTCTCTTATGCATTTCGAATAAATGTACGGTTGCGGGGTCTAATTTTCTCAAAGCTAAATTTAGTAAAATGAAATCCTTTAAATCGTTAATTTTTACTTGTTCTAAAGCAGAAACGGACGCGTGAAAACCTTCAATGAAACCATTTAAAGATCCGAAATTATTAATTGTGGGATTTATATTTAATATGTTAGACACATTGATTTAAATAGTAAGGATACGGTCGTCCGAACATTTGACGGACGCGGTCGCCCTACAAAAAACACTCACGCCATCTATTAGAACTAGTATGATGACTACGATGTCAATCGGCGTGTCTGCTCCTAGACGTAACCTTGTAAGAGCGGGTAGCGGAGCGGTACTTATCGAGGTACAAAGAAATAAAATAACAACCTTATATTTTTCAAAATGTATATTTGTTGCAGTTTGTCTGTGTTAGGTACTAAGTTTTCATTGGCCTTATATTTTATTATTTATCTTAATATTTTTTGACATTTTTGTTTTTTTGTTATTCTGGACATATTTTCCATTTTGGATGTTTAGTGTTTTCTGACGTTGGACATTTTAATTTCATTTTAATAAGCAGATGGTGATGAAACAACAAAACACTTTTTTCAAAAAAATAACAATCGACTTCCAAAAAAACACTACAAAGTGCAAAATAACTTTAATTTCGGAAGTCGGTGACTTTGAATGTGTATTTTAATTATTTTGTCACCGCCTTCCGAAATTAAAGTTATTTTGCACTTTGTAGTGTTTGGAAGTCGGTTGTTATTTTTTTTTTTAGTTTTTTTTTTCACTTTTTAGTTACCTACCCCATACCAATTCGAAATTTCATCATCCTTGGCGTCAAAACAATGCATATTTATGCGATAGCAACATTCGCGGTTGATTTGCCGTAATTTTTTGAAGAGTTCCTTTGTCTGTCTCCGAAACGCATCATCAGATCTATATGAAATTTCAATGGGACCATTTCGGAGTAAACCCCTTTCGAACAAAAAAAGAATTTTGAAATCCGTCTATATACGACGGAGTTATGCCCGAACATACATAAAAAAAAAATATATATTTAAACATGTCGAATTGATAACCTCCTTCTTTTTGAAGTCGGTTAAAAAATCAATTGAGTTGATACAGTAATTCTCAATGAATAATGTACCTAGCGGGAATGTACGAATTTGTAAGTACGCGTTTGTTAGATTGTTCATTTTGATAATGTAATATTGTTCGGTGGATAATGTCATTTGTCACATTAACGAAGCCTTGAACAAGTGCAGAAGTAGGTACCTAATTTGACTACATGTTTACAAAAATAACGGTTTCAACTTGTGAAAATAACTTGGATGTTGTTACTATAAATGATTACGTAGTATTTAATTACACTTTAATATATTTTAGGTTTTCTATTGTTACTCAACATAATAAAGAGGGTTAATTCAAATAACTAGCACAAAACTGTCAGTTCCTATTGATACTTTTAAGTTGAGGCCATAATAAAACCGGCCTTAGACTAACGCCTTTATTATCTAAAAAATAAATATTTGACATAATTGACCCTTACCACAATTTGAGAAATTTGCTATTACAATGTACAAACATTGAATATAAGCGAAACATAAAAAATACACACGGTTCTAATACTTTTCATGTCTCATAAATGATTTTTATAACGATTTCCAAGTTTAAGAAATCCGTACGTAAAAAGTGTGTATTTCATTTACTGTCAATAATCTCTACACTGTATTTTTTCATACATTTTTTCAACGAGTCCTTTACACTATTTTGTCATTAATAGATTGGATCCAACGCAGAGGTCAATTTAATGTAAGGGACGGGGCTACAAGATACTTGGTCAGTAAGGGACATTATTAACAAAATACGTTGGTGTAAGGGACGTCTATTTTCTTAAATTGCTAACTTATTCAAATAAATTTTACTCAGGTAAAAAGAGCATTAAAATACAAGATTACATGTGAATTCAGATCCGAAAAAAAAAAATTTAAAAAAAAGTTATGAGTGACTTAGTCCGAAAAAAAACTTTGTCGGCCTCTCCTGAAAAATCTTATTTTGTTCCTTACGTCAATTGAACCTACGGTCGACGATATAGCCTATCACCCGGGAATAGTGTAGCTTCCCAACAGTGAAAGAATTGTTCAAATCGGTTCAGTAGTTTCGGAGCCTATTCAATGCAAACAAACAAACAAAGAAACATACAAACAAACAAACAAACAATCAAATCTTTCCTCTTTATAATATTAGTATAGACAAATAAAATATTAAAAAAAAAATGACGCTGTCTGTGTCACATTATTAATTCGGTCTGAAATGTCAGATGATGGCTAAATATTATTCTGCGCTAATTTACTTTACAAACAAATATAAAATGCTGAATCGGTAAAGCTGTTCTATCGTGAAAATATAAATTATTGTTGAATAAATTAAAGTAACGAACATATTTTGGATATGAGTGTACAAGTAATTTATAAATGATGTTATTTGAGAATTTTATAAATGAAATTCCAGTCATGGTAATTTAAAATAGGTACTTGTTCTAATGTTCACCTAATTATTTCGGAGATGAAAGTCTGAGTAAATAGTTGGTACTTTATTTATCGTCGTAAAGAAAATTCAATCAGTCCCTCATTACTGAAGATCGTGGTCACTGGATTTGCGAACAGTCATTCTCCAGTTACTCCGGTCCAAAGTCGCCAACACCGGCGTGGCTTCTTTTAATTATTTATTTATTAACTATGGATGACTTACAGATAAAAAAAAAGAATGGTATTTGATACTGTCAGCCAACTAAGTAGAAGTGAATCTAAAATAAACTAATTCACTATGATTTTTTTCAAAGTAGTGAGCATCACATAGTTATTATTATTACTAAGCATTTTAATTCAGAATTCATTATTACATTACATAACTTACTAAAAAATTTTTACTTAAAACTATGTTTGTAAAATTAATAATTATTAGAAACTGAGCTATTAAATTTAACGTAATACAATATTGAGCTATTTCACATTATATACGGCACCACCCGATTACCACCCATGTATAAAACTAAGATTTTCCTTAAGATTAACTGGTTTGAAATAATTCAATATACTTTGGTTTCTTGTTATGTATTTTTAAAGTTATTAATTTCAATGTAAAAGTATTGGTCGGAGTGGCCATGTCAAACATGTATGAAATTGTTAATAGTGTAGCGGCACTAAAAATAAAAATGCTTCGCAACAAAATCTGAGAAACGCAAAAAGAAAAGTGGCGCCATCTACAATACAACAGGCACAGAGTTTACCACGCCACTCAAACGTATATAAAATCCCGACATCAACTGTCGGGCAGTTGCCCGGACCAGACACAATAGGTACCCGTCTGGTCGGAGGATCCCCCTTTTCAATAGAGGATGAGCGAACTTTACACCCTGTTCCTCATACCCCTAAAATAGAAAATGCGTTTATTGAATAGTTTTCAATTATATTGTCAGATTGACCGAGCGATGAATCATTCGAATTATTTTCATGATCACTGGTCAGTGCTGCGATGCAGCTGTTAGACATGAATGACTTACTGAATTGTTGCTATAACAATTGTTTTGTAAACTTTATTATACCCTTAAGTGAATAGTTATGACAAAACTGTTAAATGTTTCTATTACATTAGGGAAGTAAAAACAAAAAAAAAAAACTGTATCGATATATAGGGAGATAAATTGTTATATGCCCGGAGCACATAAAATGAGAAACAATGTATAAATTTCTGTTGTATTGGTCACTATCAAGTGCTGTCATTTTAGTGAGAAGGTGGATTCATAGGTACTTCGGGGACGAAATACTTTCAGTCTGGCCGTGTTAGATCATTCATTTTGATATTATAATAAGTATTGTTTGTTGGATATTGACATCGGTCACATTAACGAGGCCTTGAGGTACCTACCTAATTTGACTTGATAGTATTTTCAGGAAATAACTGTATTGACTTGCAAAAATTACTTAAATCTATAAAGGATTAAGTAGTTTTTAATAACACCTGTTTAAATAAACAGTATCTAAGGTTTTGATTTGGTACTTTAATATAATGTAGGTATAAGTTTAACTGGTCAACTATCAAGTGCTGTTGTTTTTGTGAGACGGTGGATTTATAGGTACTTTGAGAGCGAAGTACTTGTCAGTCTGGCCGTGTTAGATTGTTCATTTTGATAATGTAATATTGTTCGGTGGATAATGTCATTTTTCACATTAACGAAGCCTTGAACAAGTGCAAAAGTACCTAATTTGACCACATGTTTACAAAAATAACGGTTTCAACTTGTGAAAATAACTTGGATGTTGTTACTATAAATGATTACATAGTATTTAATTACACTTTAATATATTTTAGGTTTTCTATTGTTACTTAACATAATAAATAGACTGATTCAAATGACTAGCACAAAACTGTCAGTTCATATTGATACTTTTAAGTTGAGGAGTACTTAATACTTTTAAGGAGTTGTTGTTGTTGTACATTGACATTGGGAACTTATAAAAAGGATTAAAAATAACGTTATCGGGTCAGTTGCTCGGTAGACGTTCGGTTGGTTAGTTCTAGTGCCGTTGTTGTGTGGAGTAGATCGACCAGATGTCATGTAAGTTAAATATTTTAATATTATACCGTAATTGTTGCTTATTATAACAATATTGTAATAATGCTGAGTTATATTGGACAATGCTCCAAGAGTTGTAATTAAATGTATGTAGGATAATGATAATTCACAGCAATGTAAGAGCTGTGTTGATGAATATATTAATACTGTTTCCATGGAGTTCCTTGTCCTTCTTCTCCATGAAGACCTAGCTTTGGAACGGACCACTAGCTTTATGATTAAAAATGACAAGCCTAATTGAAATAAATGTCTAGTCTTGTCTTTCTGTGCGTTACTTCATGAAATACAAACCCTACAAACCATATTCAAAAGAACCTTCATACACAGTAAATAAGCAGTAACCATTTTGATATTTAAAGCTTTATATTTGTTTTATATATACACACTTTCATATAGCCTCTTATTTTGACACGTTCAATATGGCGGTTTTACGAACTTAGTATTTAAGTATTTTGACCTAAATCCTAGGTATGAGACCTATGTATGATCGTTGATTCTTTGAATCCGGCTCGATTGGACCAACATTTTATGGTGTATAAGCAGACGCGGCGTTCGAAGGACCTCAAGCGGGAATATAATTTTACGTGGGTGAAATATTGGACGACACACAGAATTGAGCAAAGGGGAATATGAGGTTATGACTCGTAAGGAAATAGGGATGGATGGACTTACTTGGGAATCTTCTGGACGAAACACGTTGACTCAAGGACAGTCTTAGTAGACGTCCCTTGTGTTCATTGATTTTCTTCCTTTTACTGTGGTGCACTTTCACTTGTTCTTTAAATGTCACACTTGTGTCGGCCAACACTTATAATTAGAAAGTTTTAGAGTTTTCTCGATTTTGATATAGGTAGCAGCGGATTATTTTTGCGGTGCGGCGTAACGCGTGAACGACTACTTTTGAACAGCGGCCATGATTTTGAGAATTTCTCTCAAATCACAGTAGATGAGCGGTGATTGGCTTTAGCCGCGGGCGGAAGCTTCCAGTTCGGTGCGTGCGATTTGCATTCCTCTCGTTCTGTTGTATGGGAATTGTGAAGACTCAAAACTGCGGTCGGCAATATTATAGTAAAAACTTTTTACTAAAGCTTGCGCGAGCACCACCCGTAATCAGTTGCCTGTGTACCAGGAGCGACGGTATCTCTTTTGAACAACCCGTACCCCTAGCAGGCATCGGTCCTTGCAGACCCCACCAGTTGGTGCTGATAACTCTTTGAGGCGCGCGTGGAACACAACGCGCCGTCGTCCCGGGCTTGGTCCTTACCAGACAGCGAGCTATCCATTACTCGCCATCCGCAAGCCTGCGCCTACGGTGGCCGTGAATCCGCCTGAGATTCTCGACGCCCAGGGCGTCTCCTGCAGAGGCTAGGGCCGTGAGGGCGCATATACTGCCTCTCCCTCACGTGCGCCGCCTCCCTCTGCCGCGAGCATTACTGCTTCGCTGAAGGAGGTGACGGCTACCCATAAACTCGTTTACGTTTAATAATAATTATATGTACGTTTTGACTTTTTAATATATTTGATTTTGGTTTTCATATTTTTCCACAGTAATTTGTTATTAGAAACTGATTGTGCAAGTAAATTAATAAAGTAAATTACGGTAATCCACGGTTTTATGATGCGTTTATTGCTTGGGATATTTTTACAATAGTGTTTTCATTCATAACGTCGGTATGCATATTAATAAGAAGCAAAATAATAAGTCGGGTAATTTCCTTTCCTTTAAATACTTTTTTTTTTTTTTTTTTTTTTTTTTGGGTGGGAAATCATCAAATGACTTCTCCTGCTGAGTAGAGCAGGAGGGCGTGTCAGACTTTTACTGACTAAAACCCACCCGTGTTCCCTCAGTAGCCCGTATGCCAGGGGCCGTGGTATCTCTTTCGAACAAACCCGCACCCCTGGCAGGCATCGGCCCTTGCGGACCCCACCAGTGGTTGCTGACATCTTTGACGGCGCGCGTGAGGAACACAACGCGCCGTCCCGTCTACCACTTTTCGGCCGCAGAGGATAGGGAGAGCGGCTGACGCTATACCGACACTCCTCTTCCCCTGCGGCCCCACCGCGTCCGCCATCAAACGGTGGCGGCCCCGTCCAGGCCACGGAAGGGAAGAGCGCTGCTCAGAAGCACCGGCACTCCTCCTCTACCGCAGCCTGTAACCCTCAGCCGCGATGCCTCCCATTCGACATCGCGGCCCACCTCAGTTGCGGTGCACCTCACCGCAACCTACTTTTTGGCCGCTACGTCAATGGCTTTGAGGCAAAAGCCCTGACGAGCGGCCCCACCGTTGGGTTCCTCTTGGCTTCACCGTGGATGGGAGACCACGGTTACTAAGCCCCCCCGCAACGACAATGCGGGAACCCACTCGGGGGGGTCCTTTAAATACTTTAAAGCTTGTTCAAAATTTAGGGTTTTATTTACATTTTTTTTTGAGCTTTTTTTATGGAGACAAAAAATGGTTGTACGCAGGATAGCAATGAATGCTGAAAACTTTTGTTTTTGTATTTTAAGCCAGCTTTCTTCTCCAGTGGGCAAAGTGTGTCCCGGTAGTTTAACAAAATACGACAACATATTAAGGTACATAGTTAACTCTACTCTAGTGCTCTTGGGACGACTCGGTCTCTGTGTTTGATATTAATGTTAATGTCACCAGCTATAATAATGTTTTTCTGTGATGCTAATGTGTTTAATTGCGTGCTGAGGGAGTCAATAAAGCTGTCAGCGTTTGAATTAGTGGGAGAACTGTAAATACAGTAAACAACGTTACTCAATATGTCCAATCGCAGACACGATGCTTGGAGCAGGGGTATTTCTGCAACTTTGTGCTATAAGGAACCTTTAACTTTTACAACCACGCCGTCATTCTGGTTCATCTGCCGAGTCGTCATAGGTATACGTCTGATAGTTTTGTATTTTCGGAATCGCTTTATTAGCATTAAATCTACATTCCGTCGGAATTATAATGTCTGGTTCGAATTTATATATTTAGTAGATAGAGTAATTGTGAAATTATCAAAAATACAGTAAATGCTACTTATATTTTGAGATACAATGGTGAAGTCGTTTTTGGTTACACAAATATGTTTTATGGAGTTCTGTAGAGTCGCATTCCACGGTACGGGCAGTTTCGATGTTATCTATTTCAGACACCGCGTGTAGTGTATCTATTCATTAATACTTATTGTCAACCGTCAGGATTAGGTAAGTATCAGCCATGTACGGTACTAAACCAATTCTTGTCTTTTGGGTGACATGTACCTTCCTATTTTGTTTTCTTGATGTTGGAATGTGAAAGTAAAAAGTTTGTGTGTATTTTAATTTCGTGTATATTATGTCGCGTAAGCTTGTGATAGGGATGTATATTAGTTTCTGTATAGTGTCTAAGTTTTTAACAAAGTAGTTTAGCATGCAACCTGGTAGAACATACAAACAAATTAAATAAAGTTTTAAACATCTGTTGGGAAATGAGTTATAGATAATACATAAATAATAAAAAAAAATACTGTAACAAGAGGGGGAATTAAAACCTTAAGGGAAAATAGTCATTTGTCCAACAAAAAGTTATGTACAATAGACAAATCTTCCGCACGCTCACCTTTAAGGCGATAATCGCGTAGCAAGGCTCACGACTCGATCGTACAATGCATGCGTTTTGACCAAAAGAATGCACGAAACATATTTTAGTAGTGTTCGTAGTAATGATGTATAGAACCGTCACACTTCTATTAAATCAATGTTACTATTTTGTATTGGATTTTCTAGCTGACAAATTTTAGTTATATTCTTAGAGAATTCGAAGTGTTGTGTATTGTATACAAAATGTTTAGTTTGTATGTTTGATGATGAACTTCATCAATATTTGCATGCCAAAATGGTAGGATGTACACGGATTCTTTAATATTGTAACCACCTGTAATGATTTCGTAAAATAATAATTAAGAATAAGACTATTTACCACTAGCGACAGATGGCGTTAGTGGTTGCACAAACTTAATACATCTATTTTGGGTATTTATTTGTATAAAATTAGTGTTAAAATATTAATTTGTTTTGTATAATTATTTAAGTTATTATTGTTAAAATTAAGCAAGTTTATTTACAGTTAATCATAAGTTTTAATGTATTTTGTTAGTCAAGTGATTGTATGTACTATTTACTCTGCTCTGATTGGTTGTTTAGCCGGCTGAATGTTGACTTCTGTTTAAAGTGGGGACATTCAGTTGGTAACTAATTTGCTTGGAAATAGTCAGTATTTTTCGAGGCGTTGAACCGTAAGGATGTCTGAGTGATCTGTATAAACTTCTTTTATATTTGAATTAATTAATTAGTACCTAAGTGATGATTGTTAATTAACTGATCTATATGAAAAGAAAATAAACATTATCTATATTGAATTGAGGTGTATGATTTCTTTACATCTCAGAAGTGGGATTTGCCTACAAAAAAAGCCTACAATAATAATGATTTAAGAAATGTTAGGTTATGTGTGCCTAATGTAAAGCTTAGTGTGTTTCAGATAAAGTCAAGTGAGCCAAGGACAAAGCCAAGTGTGCTAAGGATACAAGCCAAGTGTGCTAAGGATAAAAGCCAAGTGTGCTAAGGATAAAAGCCAAGTGTGCTAAGGATAAAAGCCAAGTGTGCTAAGGATAAAAGCCAAGTGTGCTTTGGCCAAGTGAGCCAATAAGGACTGGGGCCAAGTGTGCCCGATTCGAACAAAGTTATCCACAAGCGTAAGTAAAGCGTGCATTTATCGACTAATTATAGTGTGACTAGGTACGTCAGACTTAAAATTTAATTTCGCCATGTGTGCAATAGTCATGTATTTGAGTTTACTTTTGACCTCGAATATTTTTTTGAACTCGAACATTTTTGTCCTCAATTTTTTTTTTGACTTATAATATTTTTTTGTCTTCAAATATTTTCTCTGACCTCGGATATTTTTGACCTCTAATATTTTTTGACCATAAATATTGTTTTGATCTCAAATATTTTTGCTTATTCTATTATAATTTTTAGGTAGTTTATTTCTGATTGTTTTTATTTGGTTGTGTTATTGACTGAGTTTTGCTTTAGTTATTTAACTAGTTACCTACTTTGAATTGGATATTCCGTGTATTAAACTTTACGGTGATACTATATAAAATGAGCTTAAAGTATAATTATTTTACGATGACAAAAGTGACCAAATTGTGTAAATGTTTTAATCAATGTATTATTTTAATTTTGAGGCCATGGAATCTGATGGTGCCAAAACTCCAGAAGAAGAGCCGCCAGTCTACCTGAGCGGGCGATCAAAAGACAAACTGTTAGCCCCTGTGTTGAACAAGGCTGATACAAGGACGAAACGTGGGAAGAAGCGGTCTAAAAGGAAGCGCGGGAGGTCTACTTCTACCTCTTCGAGCACGACAACTGACACTTCAAGTACACCACCGCGATGCAGGAGTAAGAAAAGGAACAGGACTTCAAGTTGGTCAAGAAAAGAGGTACTGGATCTTTTGAATGTTTTTCAAGAAGGGACTCGTAAATCATCTCGCAGCTTCAATAATAATCACTTGAATAATGTTGTACCAGAGTTCGATCCTTCTTGTAAAACTCAAAGTATTGAAAGTTGGGTTAGAAAGGTGAATGAATGTGCTGTAATTTACGAATGGGACGAGAAGCAGACCATACATTTTGCTCTACAAAAATTAGCTGGGCTTGCCAAAAAATGGTTTGAAACTCTACCGAGTGTAGTATTCAGTTGGACTGAGTGGCAAGCCAAACTTACAAGAGCTTTTCCAAGTGAGCAAAACTATGGTCGGCTTCTAGAAGAGATGTTAGCTCGTACGACTCGAAATAATGAAAACTTAACTGAGTATTTTTACGACAAATTAATGCTTATCCACAGATGTCATATTAGTGGTAAAAAAGCTGTGGATTGTATAACCCACGGTATTTACGATAAATCCATTAGAAATGGAGCTCAAGCATTAAATTGTAGTGAACCGGAAGATTTGTTACATTATCTCAGTTCCCAGCGTGCTTTATCAGAAACTGTTTCCACAAATAATAAAAAGCGTCATGACCTTGCCTCGCAATCAACTGCGAATAATAGCTCAATAATTTGTTTTAACTGTCGTAGTAAAGGACACCCTTACTACAAATGTCCCAAACCTCTTGTCAAGTGTGTTAAGTGTCACAGAGTAGGACATAGTAACGAAAATTGCAAACTTACACCGCTACTTCCACAAACAGAACCTAAGTCAAGCGATAATATAGAACGTAAAGCTCTAACAATTTCTACATTCAGTAATCGCAATAAAAAATTCTTTAAAGAAGTCGAAATAAACCATCAAGTTTTCAGCGGTTACATAGATTTTGGCAGTGAGTGTAGTCTTATGCGTGAATCTGACGCAAATAGTCTTAATCCCACCAAGAACGTTTCAAAGCTACCAATAATCAAGGGTTTTGGTAATTCCGCAGTTACGCCCATGTATAGTACTTTTGTCAGCCTTAAAATTGATGATATCGAATCGATTGTAGAAGTTTTGGTGGTTAACGATGAGTTTATGCAGACTGCTTTACTGATTGGCCAAAATTTTACTGAATTACCATCCATAGCTGTATTTAAAGACGACAGTACCTTATTCTTTTACAAAACTCCTGAGCTCCATGACAAAGCCAGTGATTTGAATTCCCTAAAACTTACCTTGCCGAACCACATTCAGTTAGCCAGGAACAAATCCGAATTAGTTGAAGTTTCTGCTTTAGATTCTTGTTGTTCTGGGGATGTTTATATAGAAGGTTATAATAGTAATAAACCTGGTAAAGAATATAACTTACACCAGGGTACATACCGTATAAGTGCAGGAAAATGTTACCTTGTTCTGTCAAATCTTTCTGATCATACCCTAAATTTAACTAAAAACACTTTAATTGCCAGAGCAATACCTTTTGAAGAAAAAGAAATTCTATGCATTAACAAAATCGCAAGGGATATAACTCGCTTAGTTCCACTCGTTAAATCTGAAATCAAGGTTGGTCCCCAAGTTGACGATAAAACAATGGACAGGCTTTACGAATTATTACAGTCTTATCGTGATTGTTTTGCATTTAATTTGAGTGAGATAGGTTGTAATGACTCTATTAAAATGAAGATAGATTTGCTTGACGATAGGCCTGTTGTCTACAGACCTTATCGCTTATCGCACTTCGAAAGAGGACAAGTACGGGATATAATTGATGACCTGTTGCAAAATGATATAATACAGGAATCTGATTCCAATTATGCTAGCCCAATAGTAATCGTAAAAAAGAAAACGGGAGAACAGCGTCTTTGTGTAGATTACCGAGCTTTAAATAACAAAACTAGGAAAGATTGCTTTCCCTTGCCATTAATTGACGACCAGATTACTAATTTAAGCGGCAATCGTTTTTTCACCTCATTGGACCTTGCTTCAGGATATTATCAGGTCCCTATGGCCAAAGAAAGTCGTCCCCTTACAGCATTCATAACACCAGATGGGCATTATGAATTTAAAAGAATGCCATTCGGATTAGCTAACGCTCCAGCCGTGTTTCAGAGAGTTATAAATCAAATGCTTGGTGCAAAGCGCTACGAATCTGCCCTGGCGTATCTAGATGATATTCTTGTGCCCTCCATCGATTTAGAGGAAGGTTTTCGACGGCTTGAGGATATTCTGAAACTAATGCGAGAAAATAGTCTCACTCTTAAACTAGCAAAATGCCGTTTCTTTGACACAACGATTAATTATCTAGGGTATGAAATATCGGCCGATGGGATACGACCGAACGAAAATAAGGTTCTAGCTGTAAAAGAATTCCCTATCCCTCGCAATGCACACGAGGTTCGTCAATTCTTGGGGTTAGCAGGCTATTTTAGGAAGTTTGTAAAGAATTTCGGAGAAATTGCAAGACCCCTTACCAATTTATTAAAAAAGGGAAATACTTTCACTTGGGGAGAAGAGCAATCTCAAGCATTCTCTACATTAAAAGGCAATTTGATAAACAGACCAATACTGGCCTTATACAACCCTAAACTTGCTACGGAGTTGCACACGGACGCTAGTGCCTTAGGCGTAGGAGGGATATTAGTACAATGGCAATCTAGTCCTCGGGTACTCAAGCCTGTTGCTTACTTCAGTAGGCAGACGACTCCCGAAGAGCGTCACTTACATTCCTACGAACTCGAAACGTTAGCCATTGTTTGCTCACTCAAAAAGTTTCGTGTTTATTTGTTGGGATTAGAATTTAAAATAGTGACAGACTGTAATGCACTCCGAACTACACTAACTAAAAGAGACCTTATTCCGCGTATAGCTAGGTGGTGGCTCCAAATTAGCGAGTTCACTTTTACTATTGAATACAGACCCGGGACGCGTATGGCACATGTCGATGCATTAAGCCGTAATACCATATTGCCTTCTGACATTCACGATGAGTCCTCCGTTACCGTATATCATATCGAGACTGATAATTGGTTATTAACATTACAAATGACAGATCCAGATATCTCCCGTATTTTTAAAATTCTTAAACCTGAATTTGACGAAGAATCTAAAGACATTAAGAAAAACTATCTTATCAAAAATCATAAATTATATAGAAGAGTTGGCGATGATATACGCCTAGTTGTCCCTCGTAATGGTCGCTGGCAAATATGTCGTTATAATCATGATGACGTCGGGCACTTGGGCATTTCTAAAACGACTGAGCGCATTCAATCTGTGTTTTGGTTTCCAAAGTCGAGGCGATTTATAAAAAAATATGTAAAATCTTGTATTCAGTGCGCATTTAATAAAGATGATGTTTCTAGACAAAAGGCTGGACAATTGTACCCTATAGAGAAAGTTGGGATCCCGTTTCACACAATTCACATTGATCATCTTGGTCCATTTGTAAAAAGTAAAAACGGCAATGCCTACATCCTCACTATAGTTGACGGCTTTACAAAATACTTATTTGTAAAAGCGGTTAAAGACACGAAAACCAGGACAGCGATAAAAGTTCTTGAAAACATATTTTATGACTTTGGCTTACCATCTCGAATCATATCTGATCGGGGTACTTCTTTTACTTCGACTACTTTCAAGAGCTTTTGCGGAAGTCATGGTATTAAACATGTTTTGAACGCTGTAGCATGTCCCAGGGCGAACGGTCAAGCTGAAAGGTATAACCAAACTATATTGAGTGCCCTGGCAAAACATAATGACGGCAATGACGAACGCAATTGGGACATGTATCTTGGCAAAATTCAATGGGGTGTAAATAATTCTATAAATTCCTCCACTAAACGAACTGCCACAGAGGTTCTATTCGGTACCAGGTTCAGAGACAGTCTAAATAATAAACTGGATGTTGGAGCTGACGCCATACCAGATACGTTACAAAGCCTAAGAGATGAGGTCAGCACCAATATTCGAGTTAGCCAAGAAAAACAAAAAGTTAGTTATTATGCCGGTAGAGTCCCTGCTAGTACATATAAAGAAGGTGATTTGATTAAGATTACTAGAACTAATTTCAATAACAAAGGTAATAGCACTAAACTCCTTTCAAAATTCATAGGTCCGTACAAAATCACAAAAGTTTTGGGTAATGACCGATATAAAATTGCTGAAATTCCGGGTTTTAGTAAACGGAAAAATACATTCAAAAGCGTAGTTTCCGCTGACCGTGTTAGACCCTGGATAAATATTCATTCCCCAGACCAAAATAAATCATCAAATGATAATAGTAGCTCATCTTCTGATACTGAAAATAATAATGATGACGATAAACCATGCTCCGGAATAGAATGAACAGCCGAATGTAATGATTTTGTATGTAAGGCTCTTTTTAATTTTACTGTTATTCGAATTATAAAACCGTGCGTCAGGAGATCGCACTATGTCGGATGGCCGAATGTAATGATTTCGTAAAATAATAATTAAGAATAAGACTATTTACCACTAGCGACAGATGGCGTTAGTGGTTGCACAAACTTAATACATCTATTTTGGGTATTTATTTGTATAAAATTAGTGTTAAAATATTAATTTGTTTTGTATAATTATTTAAGTTATTATTGTTAAAATTAAGCAAGTTTATTTACAGTTAATCATAAGTTTTAATGTATTTTGTTAGTCAAGTGATTGTATGTACTATTTACTCTGCTCTGATTGGTTGTTTAGCCGGCTGAATGTTGACTTCTGTTTAAAGTGGGGACATTCAGTTGGTAACTAATTTGCTTGGAAATAGTCAGTATTTTTCGAGGCGTTGAACCGTAAGGATGTCTGAGTGATCTGTATAAACTTCTTTTATATTTGAATTAATTAATTAGTACCTAAGTGATGATTGTTAATTAACTGATCTATATGAAAAGAAAATAAACATTATCTATATTGAATTGAGGTGTATGATTTCTTTACACACCTTATCGTAAATACTACATTCTGAGCAAATAACATTCTATTCTATTCTATTCTACATGTTTGGAAATTAATTAGCAATCGCAGATTAGGTGGTTGTTTTTTTTTCATCATTATTCGGCGAAAGACAAATGGAAATACATTCAGTATCTTTAAACTCATTTCTTAACTGATTTTATTAATTTATTCATCAAGTAACCTAATCACATTGTACAATGCAATTTAGTTAGGTATGTTTCACGGTATGACGGACCCAAAGTAACTGTATCATCTTGGATAATTTATGAATTTAAAAATTACTACTTTCTTTCTCTCTCTCTCCTCAAACTATTGTATCCTCTAATTTTATTTTCAAGTAATTGGTTCAATGATAAATAAGTAGTAAACAGTCAAAGCATACTAATAAATGCTCGATAAACAACAAAAATTATCTAAAAGTATTTCACAATAATTAATCTTTCAATTTATCATCTAATCCATTTGTAAAAATCTTAAAAAACCAGCCTCTAAGGGCCTTACCAACTTAAGCTACTTCTTATTTCGGAAAAACTTCCCGAAACTTCTCACAGCAGCTGAGGTTCCAGTCTCGAAGCTCACATAGTAACTTGCAGCTCCGCAGCTCCGATGTCAGCGGGATGGCATCATTATGGTGCGAGTGAAGTCAGCGATCCGCCAACCAACAGTTTCCAAAAGATCGTTAGCAACTCCAACATCGATCATGAAAATAGCAAAATAAAATGCATAAGTATCCGGTTTTAAAAGGCCAGCGAACTATCCCACTTCAGAAGGCCAATTCTCGTAATAAGAAACGTTCACAATCTAGCACAAGTCAATGTCAAAAATGTATGAAAAATCGAGGTATTTTTGACAGATTGATATTGAGATCAGACTGAACGTTCTTAAAATTAGGAGAATTGCCCCTCTGATGTCAGAATATGTGGCTATATGTATCTATAGGTGTGCATACATAAAACAAACATCAAGGTTCTAATGTCAGAATGGTTACTGTTTATTTACTATAATTATATGAATGTTCCTATGAATATGGTGTGTAGGGAAAGGATTTCATGAAGTAAAGCACAGAAAGACAAGACTAGACATTTATTTCAACTAGGCTTGTCATTATTTAGTCAGAAAGCTAATCATCCATTCCAAAACTTGGTCTTCATGGAGAAGAAGGACAAGAAACTCGATGGAAACAGTATTGATATATTTCATCAACACATCTCTTACATTGCTATGAATTATCATTATCCTACATACATTTTATTACAACTCTTGGACCTTTGTCCAAGATAACTCGCCATTATTACAACAACATGGTTATAATAAGCAACAATTATGGTATTATATTAAATTACTTAACTTACATGACATCTGGTCGATCTATTCCACACAACAACGGCACTGGGACTAACCAACTGAACATCTACGGAGCAACTCCCTCAATTACGTCATTACAATCCTTTTTATATCCTAAGAATAAGATTATGAATCTTTATTTGTAAACATAGGTAGTTACATGGTGTGTGAGATGTCATAATATTAGTTAAGGTTCTCTATGTTTTGCTGTGAAGCGTACAAATATTATCAAATCTGAATATAATAATTTATTAACATTTGTTTATGTCAAATAATATTGAACAAGTTATACACAACTGGAAGTCAAAATCATAATTATAGCAATTACTTAAAGAAAAAAAAAAACAATTAAACAGATGTCAATATAAAAATATCAGTTACAACAATATAATTAGATGTCAAGTAACAAAGACATGTCAATCATTAAAAATTACATTTATATTTTATCTTTCAGAAACTCAGTTGTATTACAATAAGACTTATTTACAAAAAACTTCTTTAAATGTTTTTTGAATAGGTGAATACTTATCATTTTAATTGATTCCGGTATATGGTCGTAAATAATTGGTGCCAAACAAAAACACTATTGCGCATCAGTGCTGTCTTGGACTGTCTCGAACACAACATATTGACGTATCGTCGACTCCGGTCATATCTATCTGATAGCTTGGGAAATAGACTTGGGTTTGTTTTTACGAATACTGCAACTTCGAAAATGTACAAACAGGGTAATGTCAGTATTTTACATTTAAGAAATAAAGGTTTACATGACTCTATACTTTTTAACCCAAACATTGCCCTGATGCACCTTTTTTGGGCTTTAAATATGAGTTCCCCATTGGATGAGTTTCCCCAAAAAATAACTCCGTATCCTAAAATAGAACCAGCTAAACCATGGTATGCTGTAATAATAGCGTCCGTTCTTGTGACTTGCGCAAGTTTATACAATGCATATGAGGATTTGCTAAGTCGCTTTGCCAAATCTATCGTGTGTGCCTTCCAATCTAGTATTTGGTCTACGGTTAACCCTAAGAATTTTGTTGTGTTAACTTGATTTATTTGGTGGTTTTCGTAATGAATATTCATAGTCAGGGTTTTGCGTTGGGTGAATGTCATTAATTTAATCTTGTAAATTTTTATCTTCAGGTTATTATTATTTAGCCATTTTACTATCGTCATTATCATTTATTAATTTGCCATAATTTAGTTTATCGTTACAGTCAATGGTAACGGTGCTGTCGTCGGCAAATAGCGTCATATGGTGTTGCGTAATTTTTGGCAAGTCATTTATATATAGGATAAATAGAGGGGGGCCAAGCACGCTACCCTGCGGCAGACCATAAGTGATTGTTCTATCACGGGACCGATAGACCTTTTCAATCTTGGTTTTAGATCTACTTGTGTAATTTTCACGTATTTTTTTCGATTTTTTAGATATGACTCGATAAGCCGTAGGATATTTCCTCTTATTCCGTATGCTTCTAATTTATTAAGTAAGATATTTTGATCTACGTGGTCAAATGCTTGACTCATATCACAGTAAATAGAACATACAGGTATAATTCGGTCTACATTTGCAATAACTTTATTCAAGAAGTCGTTTAAGGCCGTATTTATTGTTTTGTTTTTTTCTAAAGCCTTTTTGTTCGTCAGTCAAGATGTCTTCTTTTACTAAATATTTATGAATTTGTTCGTATATATATTTTTCAATTATTTTTGAAAATATTGGAACTAGTATAATAGGAGGCCTGTATGACTCCGTTTTATCTCGATCGTTTTTTTTTGTAAAGTGGTTTTACTACAGCAGTCTTTAGTTTGGTCGGAAATATACCTCGTGATATGCATAAATTAATTATGTAGCTTAAATGACCGCTAATACAGTCTGACACATATTTTATTATTTCTGTGGATATACCATCATGTCCTACGCTCTACGTATTTCTTAGGGATTTGATTATTCATTTTACGTCGTCTGTGTGGCTTGGTGCCATAAACATCGAGTGGTTTGATTTGGATATATTCGAAGTAACTTTTATTCCGGTATTAAAGACAGGTTTAATCTTGTCAATGAAGAAGTCGTTGAAAGTGTTTTCCTACCAATGTCAATTTACGTTAAACATTTCCCGCCATTTTTAACAAGTTACAGATCGTCACACATTTTGAGTTAATAACTTCTAACACAGATATTATTAGACAAAAGATAAGTAGTGAAACCGTCATAAAACATTTTATGGTAATTACGCAATTTATTAAGAACTAATTCGTAATTTAAGGCAATTAAAAGTATCAATATGAACTGAGAGTATTGTGCCAGTCATTTGAATCAGCGTATTATATTAAATAACAATAGAAAACCTAAAATACATTACAAGTATAATTAAATACTACGTAATTATTTATAGTAACAGCATCCAAGTTATTTTCAAAAGTTAAGCTACTTATTTTTCTAAACATGTAGTCAAATTAGGTACTTCTACATTTGTTCAACGCTTTATTAATGTGACAGAGGACATTATTCACCTAACAATTTTACAATATCAAAATAAATAATCTAACACACGCATATAATACTTATGTAATAAAGTTGAAAATCTATCACAAAAATTTGACAAATTGGGGTAGCTTGATGTGCTGGCGTCTTTACGTTACGTATTAAAACCACGTACCTTCAAAAAAATAAACGAAACAGCTGATTCACACGTTTAGGCTAGGTATCCACTCCTATTGGCTTTTATAGAATACTAATGAAAATGAGCCTTATAAACTCATGGTGGTTTAACACTAATGAAAATGAGCCTTATAAACTCATGGTGGTTTAACACTAATGAAAATGAGCTTTTTATCTCATGGTGGTTTTTGTTTATTTACCTTCATACGCTCCGTCAAACGTCGTTTCATGGGTGTTTTCAACAAGTTGTTTGATGGATTTCGCTATAATTATTTGGTAGCAACAACACGCACCCAAGAGATCCATACATACTAGGACGTCTATAGAGTACCTATAAATAAATAAACAAGAAGATTACTCCTAGACTGCAAAAATCTATAGAGGGTAAGTTTGTATCTAGTGCGCAAATTTTAACCATGAATTCAGCATATCTTTGTAGGTTATACAAAAAAAAAAAAAACAGCTGTTTCATAGAAAAGTGCAATACCTACGCGGTCAAAATGTATGAAACAGCTGATTTTTTTTTTGTATAACCGTCGAAAAATTTCTGCGGTAGCGGGGGTCTAGAATGATATGCTGAATTCGTGGTTAAAATTTGCGCATTGGATAAAAACTTTTCCTGTATAAATAAAAAGAAAAGTTCTGACTGACTGACTCATCAACGCTCAGCCCAAACCCTTGGAACTAGAAAGCTGAAAAAAAAAGTCCTTCCTTATTCCTTAATAAGGAAGGATTTTTTGAAATTCAACCCATAAGGGAGTTAAATAGAGGACGAAAGTTCGGGGCGAAGCTGCTGGCAAAAGCTAGTTATACTTAATTACGAGTACATCTAGACTTCGCGCAACCTATTCGAAAGTAATGATAAAAAGGGAATATAAGTTGCTCAATAAATTAAGTAATTTTATTATACATAAATATCATGACGAACTGGCTGTGTAATATAAATCTTATAAAGAACTATGGGCTCCAGCATCCCCAAAATTGAAACATATAGTAGGGGAGCCCAAGAGGCTAAATATGGATTTAATCGAGCGTCGTGTCGACCTATCGGATTGTGCAAGTTTTTTTTTTTTGGGTGGGAAATCATCAAATAGAAAAATCTAAAGCCGATGGTAGGGTCAAAATGAAAATTTAAGATGGCGGCCAAGAAAATTTTCGAATTTTCCATCAGGGGGTCGTTTTCAGGGATCTAAAGCCGATGGTGGAGTCAAAATGAAAATCCATGATGGCGGCTGAGAAAATTTTCGAATTTTCCATCATGGGTTCGTTTTCAGGGTATTTGGGGGATTGAAAGCCGATGGTGGGGTGAAAATGAAAATCCAAGATGGCGGCTGAGAAAATTAACAAATTTTCCACCAAGGGTGACGTTTTAAGGGTATTTGGGGGATTGAAAGCCGATGGTGGGGTGAAAATGAAAATCTAAGATGGCGGGCGAGAAAATTGACAAATATCCCATCATGGGTGTCGTTTTCAGGGTTTCTGGAGGTTCTAAAACCGCTGGTGGGGTCAAAATGAAAATCCAAGATGGCGGCTGAGAAAATTTTCGAATTTTCCATCATGGGTGTCGTTTTCAGGGTATTTGGGGGATTGAAAGCCGATGGTGGGGTGAAAATGAAAATCCAAGATGGCGGCTGAGAAAATTTGGTGTCGTTTTCAGGGGATGATTTATTATTTACTCATAGATTTTAATACCGAGTTGTTTATTACAAAAAGTAATAAAAAATTAAGCATGTAGTAAATAGGAGATTATAGCCACAAAAAATTGTAAAATAAAAACTTTTTAACAAAAAAATTAAACCGCCGAAAAAACTGAAAAGAAAAAAATAATAAACCTGCTGTGTTTAACCTTAATAACTAAGTTCGGAAGTCGGTGACTTTGGGAATGTATTTTAATTTTATGTCACCGCCTTCCAAACTTAGTTATTAAGGTTAAACACAGCAGGTTTATACTTTTTTTTCTTTTCAATTTTTTTGGCGGTTACATTTTTTTGTTAAAAAGTTTTGTAGTGACACTATCCTCTCGGTAAACACCGTGATGAGGTAGGATGTAATGCGGTTTACTTAATATGTCAGGGAATATCCTTTGGTGCAACTTGTGTCATGTGACCAAGTGCCTCATATTCGCGAATAAATTCACCATAAAGTTTTTTGTAGTTAGGTAAACGATCTAACTTTCTTTCATGAGATAGAAATCGATTCTTCGCCATTGTGTATGAGTCACCTTACGACTCGGGTGACTCCTTTAAAGGAATGCGAACACAGAACCTACCGTGTTCATCACGTTTTGTAGTCTCTGTGATTTTTTCACAATAACGATCATCTTTAGACATGGTATACGATAAGTGAGAAAATTCTTCCAACTCCCAGAATTTCTGCAATTGAGTATCAATTTGAACGAAATTACATTGAACTCTTTCAGGTTTAAACGAAGGATTACTACAAAAAGGGCCAGAGATGATCCATCCTATTTTGGAACCGTACAGATATGGACAACTACTAAGCTTAATTTTGTCATTATTTAACAAATCCCAAAATATATCCGCTCCTAAGAGGATATCGATATCCTCCGGAACGCTAAACGTAGGGTCCGCGAGCAAAATATGTTTAGGTATCTCTATGCATTGACATTGAAGGACTAACGAAGGTAACTTCGATGTAATACGAGGAAGAACCCAACATTGAATATTGGTATTAAAATCATTCAACTTTAGATCGAATGTTTACTTTGCAGGTGTGAGAACTTTTTGAAACGCTTTGTCCTACACCCGAAATAAGAATTGTGGTCTGTATACTCGTAATAGGTAATTGTAAACCATTACATAAAGATTCTGTTATAAAAAATTCTGACTCCCGTTGTCAAGAAGTGCTTTAACTGTGTGATAAATTATTACTTGAATCAGGAACATCTATGAGTGCCGTCGATAACAAAATCGGTTGTACCGCGGCACTGCACGTGAGTACATTGCGCTGGAAATGTACTTGCGTATCAGCTGATTTGCTTGCGCTCGGCAACGGATGCGAAATAGACGTAGATGTGGCCATACCTATTCTTTCGCTAGAAGTATTATTATTATGAAGCTACGTATTCTGGTTCTTTTTGCATAATTTACATGGACCGTATGAACTTTCGGTTGGCAAGTGACTATCAGTACGAATACAATTTGGACAAAGCTTTTTATTTTGCACAAGTACTTATCTATCTTGCACGGATACATTTAAAAAAGTCGGACATGAATACAAATAATGATCACCGCCGCAGTCAACACAAGCACGTCTTTGTTTATTATTATCCGAGTTATGTTTGTTATGAGTTGAATTAGCTACTTATGAATGTGTGACAGGTTGTGAGCTTATGTTATTTGATTTATTACCGTACCTTTTGTTTTGATTGGAATTAGACTTATTGGAGTCATTATTATTATGCTTAGACGAAGAAACACCTTTATAATTATTTGACTTTATCATTTCCAGCATATACGCACGGTTTCTTAGAAACTCAAGTAGATCATCTAATTTAGTATTGTTTAAAATCATTTTTAGACATAAGAGAACTTTCCTTTGAGTTTCCTACTCGCGTTCCGTGGACTGATCGAGTTTAGAAACAATAAGATAAATGATTAACGTGTCCCAAGCACCGGTTGGTTCATTTAATGATTTAAGTGCTCGCAAATTACGTAATGTTGAATCTATTAATTTCCTAATTTGGACATACGAGATTCGTTTTGAAGTGACTGAACAGTAAATAACGCTTTTACATGATTTTGTACTAAAAAACGATTGTTGTGAAACCTATTTTCCCATAAATCCATGGGCGTGTGAGCAGTTTGGAGCAGTGAACTCTAATGCACTAATTACATGAGAGGCAGAACCACTAAGTGACGATTTTAAACAATAAAACTTCTGAATGTCGTTAAGATCTTCACGATTGTGGATCATAGTGAGATACGAGTTCCTATACTCCAACCACTGATCATACGAACCATAAAAGGCAGGTAGACTTATTACAGACAACTTAATCGACACAGGATTACAAACTTGATGAGAAATAGATTGGGTTTGTTCACTATTGTTAGGATTCATTAAGCACTTCGCGTCAGCCATGATGGAAAAGTACTGCTGCTCAAATGATTCTCGGTATTCTAATTGAGTAGATAAATCGGAGTCATCAACTAATTGTTCAATTTCACCTTGAATGACATTAAAATTTTGGAAAATAGCGCAAGTTGACTGTATTCGTAAATCTAATTCAGTTTTGCTATTGATATTTAATGTTAATTTGTCTAATTTTGAAATATACTTCTCAAATAACGTAATCAGTGAGACATTTATTTGTCATAGAACTAACACCTAATCGGGGAGATTTTGACCTTTCTCCCATTTTAACGGGATAACACTCATCGTCACTCATTTTGGAAGGCTGTAGGAAATACGAGTACTAACAGTTTCCCGCTCAGCAGCACCACGGCGCAGCGCTGCATAACACAACGAATAATTAAAACGTAAAAATAACGATATTTACGCAAAACTGTTGGACAAGGAGTAGGAGGGTGGGTTTTGTGACCTGACCGGATGCGACTTGCCGACAATTCTGGACAATCCTCTTCTCCAATGCTTTCTGATGTGACGCTCCACGTGGCCGCGTGGTTCTTCGTAGATCCGGCTCGAAGGACCAAATGTTTGGACTGTTCTCTATGTCTCTATGTGATGAGGGCAAGGATTTCTTCAATGGAGTAGTTTATTAACTGATTTCAAAATATAGACGTATATTTCTTTAAATTACAAATTTACGAGAGATGCACTTGGATGTATACGTAAGCAATTTTTCGTGGAGAGTGAAGTGAAGTTGGTTGCGACGGCGTTGCCTATCACTGGCAGATTGCACGATGTTCACGCCGCAGAATGTTTGTGCTATTCGCCGCTTGATGGTTGTTGACGTTGATGCTGAATTGTAGGTATATTGAACAACAGCCACGATAAAAAATTCGAAAATGTTCTAGGCCGCCATCTTGGATTTTAATTTTGACCCCACCACTGGCTTTAGATCCCCCAAATACCCTGAAAACGACACCCATGATGGAAAATTTTAAAATTTTCTTGGCAGCCATCTTGGATTTTCATTTTGACCCCACCATCGGCTTTAGATCTCCCTAATACCCTGAAAACGACACCCATAATGGAAAATTCGAAAATATACCTTAGGTAGGTACCTATAAGTATGAAGAAAGAATTAAAAAAAATGTGCCGTAAAAGGCTACAAAGATCACTGTTAAAGTCTAATTGGACTGTTTATTTCCAGTCTGCCACACCCCTGAAGTTTCATTTCCGCAACTTTTTCGCGCAACTGTCCGTTCGCGCAAGTGGATTCGCGCAAGTGTCTTTCGCGCAAGCGGCTTCGCGCATGTGTCCTTCGCGCAACTGTCGTTCGCGCAAAAGTCCATGCGCGGAAATGTCTTTTCGCGCATCTGGGTTCCAGATGCCCAGGCCCCAGTGGGTGACGTCACGCACAGGGGAACAGCGCTACACCACGCAATTCGACCCCGGCAGTCGTTAGGGTCCTGCAGCCGACCACCAGCGATGGTGATAACACCGAGCAGCAGCCGAGTCTTGTCCTTTTTGAAGCTGTCCCAGCTCGGGACAGCTTCGGTGTCGTGTCCGGGTATGGCGGCTTCAGACGCAGGCGGCGGAGCGACAGAGCGCACAGGGGGCGCGCGGGTGGCGCGGGGAGGCGCGTGGGCGTGCCACGCGGTGCGCTTGCAATCCGCGCGGCGACAGCGCAGTCGTCGGACAATCCGGTGTGCCGGGGCTTCGGTCAAAGGCAGCGCAGCGTGCCTCGAGGCGACGCGGCGTGCGGCATCAGCTCGCGAAGCGTGCGGGAGGCTCGGGGGGGCTCGTGCGCCGCGCAGCGTTGCGCAGCTGTCCGTCCTGTCCTTCGGTCGCAGGAGGCGACGCGAGGTACCGGGGGGGAAGGTCCTGTGTGGCTGCTGCCCGTGCTTTTGGCACCCCGGCGGTCAGTCACCGCCAGGTGCGACCCCCACAATCGTGGGGGAGGCCCAGCGGGTGACGAATAGCGACAGGGGGTGTCATGTGCCGCGGCCGCCAGCGCGGGCCTGCGGCGATAGGGTCCACAGCGTGCGGGGCGGCGCGCGCTTGCGGTGCGTGGTCCGGTTCGCGGCAGGCACCGGTGCCTGCTGAGGCACAGGCCGAAGCGCCGCGGGGCGGACGGGCACCGCGGGTCGAAGCGCTGCGGGGCGGACGGGCACCCCATGCCGGCTCGGCGGCGCACGGTAGGCTGAAAATCGCCTTTCATTGACTTAGAGACATGAAATTTGAAGTGTTCTTTTTTTGGCTAGAAATGGATTCTGCTGATCATTACTATGCTATAAAATTTCGTATGAGACAATTGCGTGTACAAATGAAGGAGTTATAATTTTTTTAAGAAAAATTTGTATGACGCTGACATGAAAAATGAGACTATCTCTGGAATCATAAGGTTGGCCATTATATCCTTACACACAGATATAGTGTCATTTATTTGTAGTTTTTTGACATACTTCATGTTGCTCCACCATTTGCGTTTTTTTTTTAAACACTCAAAATTTTAAAAAATATATTTTAAAGTTGATGATTCATTTTAGAGGTTAAATGCTTTAAATATGAGTATGCTAAGTCTAGTTCATAATATTTTGATATACTATAGGCCAAGACAGTCTAAGAAATCACAAAAGTTCATTTTACTAAATTGAAATGACATGGTAATTATAAATTACCTTTTGAATGCAATCTCTAATTGTCAAGTCCGCGTTAGCTAATAACCTCGTTGAGGTAATCAGCTCATATTTCTTAATACTTATGCACAGAGGCCAGCACATCAAGCTACCCCAATCTGTCAAATTTCTTTGATAGTTTTTCAAATGTATCACAAAGGAATAAGGTTTATGTTCAATTGGGAAAATTTGACAGTTTGAGATAGCTGTGCTGGCGACTGCACATACTCGTAAGTATGAATGAATTAACACTAATGAATTACTTACTAGTTAAAAGGAAGCATACTCATATTTAAAGTATTTAACCTCTAAAATGAATCACCAACTTTGTTTATTTTTATTTTGAGGATTTAAAAAAAAAAACCCCGCAAATGGTGGAGCAACATGATGTATGTCAAAAAACTACAAATAAATGACACTATATCTGTGTGTAAGGATATAATGGCCAACCTTATGATTCCAGAGATAGCCTCATTTTTCATGTCAGCGCCATACAAAATGTACTTAAAAATAATAATCGCCGGGCAGCTTCCCGGTGCCCCCCTGCGCACGCACGGTCCGCTACGCAGACTGCACAAACACCTGCCAGGGGTGCGGGTTTGTTCGAAAGAGACACCACAGCCCCTGGCTTAAGGGCTACTGAAGGAACACGGGTGGGTTTTAGCCAGTAAAAGTCTGACACGCCCTCCTGCTCCACCCAGAGCGGGAGAAGTTATTTGATGATTTCCCACCCAAAAAAAAAAAAAAAAAAAGACTGCACAAACACGGAGGGGACACAAAGTGGTGGTCCGGGCGAGGAAAGGTTCACAAGCCGGCCTGTCATACTCAGACCGGCTTGTGACTGGCCACGAGCCGATCCTGATCAGCTGCCCTAGACCTTCGACTCTATATAAAGGGTTCAGGTATGGTGGGAGTACGTCACATGGTGCAAGGTTGCCCCCCTTATGTTATTTTGCCGCGCTCGAGTAAATCCGAAATCTCCGTTTGGGCTACTATTAAGTCAACAGGCTTAGTATTATCTAATGCTTAAAAAAAATAAGAAAAAACTGCTAATATGATCTTTAAAAGCTTAAACTGTGTAATGAATCTTGTTTCATGGAAGTTCTTAAATGGTTAAATAAATATCGTATAGCAGAGAACACTCTTTCTGTTTTCAACGCTGGCCGGTTGGGCACGCCACAATTGCGGCAGTAAGTCCCCTCTTTGAGGAGTAGATTGAGAGGCGCCATGGCGTCCTCACCTTCCGTCTGACGCAGGTCCTCTACGGACACGGCTGTTTCGGGAGGTTCCTATTTCGCATAAGGCGGGAAGAAACGTTCGGGTGTTTTCACTGCGAAGGTCGCCCTGAGGACACGGTGGAGCATACGGTGTAGGTCTGTCCGGCTTAGGCGGAGCACCGCCGTTTACTTGTGGAGGCAACCGGCGGCGGCGAACTCTCGCGACCGGCCCTGGTCCAGGTCATGGTTCGGAGCGAGAGTGCATGGGTAGCAGTCACCTCCTTCTGCGAAGCAGTAATGCTCACGAAGAGGCGGCACACGTGAGGGAGAGGCAGTATATGCGCCCTCACAGACCTAGTCGCCGCAGGAAACGCCCTGGGCGTCGGGAATCCCAGGCTGATTTCCGGCCACCCCAGGCGCGGGCTTGCGGATGGCGAGTAATGGGTAGCTCGCTGTCCGGTAAGGAGCAAGGCCGAGTCGACGGCGCGTTATGTTCCACGCACGCCTCAAAGAGATGTCAGCATCAACTGGTGGGGTCCGCAAGAGCCGATGCCTGCTAGGCGTGCGGGTTGACTGAAAGAGATACCGTGACCCCTGGCACACAGGCAACTGAAGGAACACAGGTAGGTTATAGTCAGCAAAAGTCTGACACGTCCTCCTGCTCCACCCAGAGCGGAAGAAGTTATTAGATGACTTTCCACCCAAAAAAAAAAAAATACGCTTGTCGATGGTATTGATTAAAGTAGATTGTGAACCCTTTCTAAATTCCTGCTTCTCTGACCATTCTCATTAAATAGTGCTATCTCTGCTCGAATTATGGTGTCTAAATCATTTGTTGAAGAAGTCGGTCGCTGCGCAGAAGATGGCTGACTCATAAACCGGATCGGATGATTTAATTGATACGCTTACAGGTGAAGAAGAGCAACCTTCTGTATCTTGTTTAATGTCCGCTAAAGTTATGACCGTTTGTCTGGTCGTTGTGTGTCCAAAAATTGCAAATTGACTTATTGTGATTTTTGAAATGAATAAACAATTGCAATAATAATTAACTCATGTACTTTACAAATTTATTTAATTTTTAAAAGAGAAATACAACTATCCGCAATATCCGAAAAATCCGGATGGTGATGCAAGTAAAATCCGGATTTGAAAATCGGCGGATATCCGGATATCCGGATTGCAAGCCCTAGTCAACAGGCTTGAGACGTATCACATTTAAAAGGTCATAAGCTTACTGATTCATTCTTTACTATGGCGACGACCGTCAAAAGTATGGGGTTTTAAGGGAAAATGAGAATATGTAATGGTACAACTGTAGTACCAAATGTTTAGTAAAAAAAAAAGGTGAAAATCATAATTCTTTTTGCCAAGCTACTAGGTGTACATATCGAATTTTATTTTCAATGAAAGAAATATCATATTCACGCTTATATACCCCGTAGGTGTTGGTAGAGATAGTGCACCTACATGCCGTGCATCGTTGAACAAATAAAACTGAAAAATAAGTTTTTTCAGGGTACACCCATATATTTAAGACATGAAACCAACGGTTTGTTAGCATGTAGTCTGTAACGGAAAATATGTGAAAAAAATGTAAGTTTGGTGGCTCAATAAAAAATATTAGGGACGGAGTCCATAGTTGCTTGCCCATCGTCCTTAGTAGGTATTCTTAGCGAAGCCGTCGGCAAAACATGGCCGTTTTGTGGTTGCCCTTGTTTACATAATAGAACTAAAATCGTAGTATATTGTTATAGGGTGTGTCCAGACCTGGCAAACGCGCCGCGAATGTGCCGCTCACAAGCCGCTCGCGAGCCACTTGCGAACTGCGCGCGTGCTGCACGCGTGGTACTACTGCAACTGTTTGTTGCGTCTCTCGCGTTCATCTTTGGGTGCGGTTACAGCCTACGTTTGGCACTAGAGCGGCGCCCCAAACGTAGGCTGCAACCGCACGCGAGCAACAAGCGCGTAGTTCGCAAGCAGCTTGCGAGCGGCGCATTCGCCAGGTCTGGACACACCCTAACACACCACTCGCATGGTGCGCGGGAGCTGCACGCGTACCACGCGCGTGCAGATTGCGTGCATGCACGTCAGTTCGCTGTTATTTTCAACCTTCACCTTCATTTTGTTACTTGCTTTTGACGATGGCGGACGATAACACTATTGCCATCATCATTACTGCAGCATCAGCTATTTTACTAGCGAAGTGTTTAGAAGAAAAGAAAGCGACCTTGTGACGACGACAAGATCGTGCGCCGTTCACGCGCAGTGCATATATAGCTTGCGCGCGAACGGCGCGCGAACGGTGCTCGGACGGCGCAGGAGCGGCGCGCGAACATGAAATACTCACGTGCAATCGCCAGATGTGGACACACCCTAAGATGTCGTGTTCCAGTACCCGGTCGTTCATAAGATAGCTAGGTTAGCATAAGGCTGCCCGACCACGTCCGATAATCGGTGACCGATTTTTTGTAGGAGAAAAATATAACACACTGATAGCAATAGTGGAACGCACAAAAATTTTAATTGGTTTAATTTTAAATTCATCACATTTTTAAAATCGGCCCGATTATCTGTCCTAAAAGTACGTGGACGGGCAGCCTAAGGCTGCTGTTCCACTAGAGATGTGCCATGCTACGTTGCCATGGATGCGTTTGATATATTAACGGGAACGGGTTCGACTTAGCTGTTTTTTTTTATAGGTATGGAAGGATGCGTGCTCTGGACGGGAGCTAAAGTGGCGTAAGTGGTAGGTACTGTCAATGCATCGCATAGCTCGAGCTGCGCATCTTCAGAGCACATCTTACTCGCTCCACTACATTGCTTAACATTCGTGGAAACGGTCACATTATTTTGACAGACAGGTAGGTCGTTTTGCTAACCATGGTTTTGTAATTGTTATTAATAATATTAACTGTTTATTTATTTTACACTCGCACAACATTTATTTTAAGAGGCAAATTGATGTAAATACTAACCTAAAAGGTTTTGCCAGGGCTCGAAGCCCTTTGTTCGGACTTAGCATGAAAGCTGCTTCTCCCAGGTCTGCATACGACAGAAAAGGTATTTTTGTACGTTTACAAATCACTTGCGCAGACTGTACAAGCAACTGAAATAAAATATTATATAAAATAAATATTATTTTACTAACTTAAGTATAGTCAATCGCACGTCATTAACAATGCCTGTCCTTGACGAGCAGATGATACTTAACGGGGTACTAAAAAGCATCGCCGGTGGCTTTAAGATCAAAATTAGTCATGACCTTGACCTTAAGACCAACGAAGATTTTTGATCACATCACAAACTCGTAGTTGGCCAAAAGCGGAGGCGTGCTTCCTCAAAAACCGATGAAGTATCAAATTATTTGGCTAATCCAGTCTGCGCTTTAACAGCCAACCCATTAGAGGAATGACAGGATTTAAAGGCCGTATTCCCAGCGTTAATAAACAAGGACGCATATATTTGAACGTAGTAGGTGCCTCTGTACCTTGCAAAAGCTGTTTTCCAAAGCTGGCGCAAAAATCACTGCTTCCAGAAATCGCCTGACAGGCAAAAATTTGGAAAAATATATAGTTTTGGGAAGCACTACAACAGCAGACTATTTTTCATAAATTCTTATAATTTTGTAATAATCAATAAAGAATACCAAAACTTGTTACGGTTTTACTATTTTTTTTTCAAAAACGATTCTATACGAGTAAGTATCGATACTTTTCAATTGATATCGAGTAAGTATCGATACTGACGACCGATACAATATCGAGTAAATGTATCGATACCTCAATGGTATCGTTTCATCCCTAATAATATTGAGGAAGTAAGTGATCAAATATGTAATCCACCATTTTGTAGCGGCAACCATCTTGGATTTAAAATGATACCGAATATGATAAATTATATTGTCATCAGAACTAAAGGTGCATACCAAATTTCAGCCCAATCCATCAACAGGAAGGAGGTCAAATTTCAATTACTTGATTTGACCCAAATAAATAAATAAACAAACAGGGCAACCTAAATAAAACTGATTAAAAAACGATATATTTTTGATAATTGTTAATTATTGTTTATAGTAATAATAATAATAATGTTGATGACGATGTTGATCTAAAATAAATAAGTAAATAAATTGTTTACTTGAGACAGCCCTAGCTGTTCCGACAATGCCTAAGTAATAATAATAATGTTGATGACGATGTTGATCTAAAATAAATAAGTAAATTATGTTTACTTGAGACAGCCCTAGCTGTTCCGACAATGCCTACACGTTGTCGGCATTTACCACGAGATCAAAGGCGACGTCCTACTGTATATTTTTATTTTGTGGTATTATGTAGGTAGTAATAGAACTTTAATGATGAAGCGTTTAAGAATACAAAAAGGCTAAAAAGCCTTATTAGTTTAACTAATGAATGTCTTATACCTTCGATGAGTTATCTTTATGATAAAAGCGTTAGTTTAAACCTTGAAATTTAAATGGTTGTTTTCCCGCGGCAGAACAACTTGCCTTAGGGAGTACTTTCAAAGCAAAGAGTAAAAGTAAAAAAAAATAAGATGTATTTTTTTGTCATTAAAAAATATTCATAAACTCGAAAACGTGAGAATCAATAGTAACACTAGCGGTAACTTGTTGCTACTACACGAATCGCACGCGCCGCCGACAAAGGAAACAGCGATCCATAAATGTTCAAAGCAAACTCTCGCACGTTGTGATTTTTCATAATACATTGGTTATCTGCCATTTTTTGCTTATAATTTTTTATTTGTTTATTAAACGATTGTATTATCAAGACAAAACTATTTCGCTGCGGGAAAAGAACCATTAAAATTTATCTGTGTACTTATATGTTTAATATAAAATCCGTGGCTGCTAGCGTGACCGTAAAATCGCCCAGGTTAAAAAATCAATATTTTGTTTGGGACACAGACACAGGCGAAACAAATAATAAAAAGATCATTTTAAACTAACAAAATAATGAAAACAAAAAGACAGACCTGTGCGAGATCAAAAAGGCTACTATCTCAGCAAAATGCTGCGATATTAAAAAAAATATAGTACCGCAGCGCTGGTATTTCGATAGCGGCCTGCTGTGACGAACTGCGGATATTTAATAAATCCCACTAATAATAAAAAGCTGCAGGCAGCTAATACTTACATAAAGGCAGTATCCCATATAGATACCGAAGAAAACGTTAACAGGAATAGCCACTAATACGCCGCTCTTCATGTAGCCGACATGACCGACGAGGATTCCGCCTCCAAGAGCTCCCTTCACTATATGTGCGATGGAACCCACTGTACTGAAATCAGAAAGAGTTGGTTGATCTATAGCCTACTTATTTTATAGTTTCTGTAAAAAAAAAAAAAACTTAAAAAAAACAACCGACGAAAAATTACTTTAAGGCGGTGAAAAAGAATTAAAATATGTACCCTCCTTTTGGCGCGTCGTGTAAAAATTAATAGACTTACGTTGGGTTAATACTGAATACCGTTCGCTGACACAGTCATTAGGTCCTTATGTGAGCAGATGACAGGACAAGGTGCAAGACGGGAGGTGAAACATTGCCCTTTGCCCCAGCAGTGGGAACGTTATCATTCGATTATGACGATGATGATGTGTACCTAAGTCATCTGAAATTGGGTAGATACCTACCTATGATATTCAAATATATCCAGGAACATCTAGTTACCACAAAGACATTTGACAAAGATTGAAATCGTTAGATCCGCCATACCGCGCCAAACAATGATGACAATTCTGTTTCGTTTTGACCTTTGAAGAGTCTATTGTCTCGCTCACTCATGTTCAAAATGGTATGATGTTTTATCTCACGAAAGCGGGTGACCCTTAATTGTGTGTGTAAGTGTACATGCACAATAGCTTTGCGTGCGTAAGCTCGGTAGCGCCCAGTCACGGTAATATTATCATATATTACCATGGCCCAGTCGCGGCCGAGTCAGCAGTGCTTCTTGGCTCGCGCCAAAATTATTATCGAATACTCGTACTGTCAGCACGGTGTATTTATGTTGTGTGTAATAAATTAATGTATTAGTTAGTTTATTACGAAAGCAATTTAATGTTCATGTTTGGTGTGTATTTATGTTGTGTGTAATGAATGAATGAATAAGTTTCTATTTTATTGTACCATGTCTTATCTTTACATCGCAAAAAACTAATAACTTTATTATTTTATTCATTAGCGATGAGCTTGCTAACGCTACCTGTAGTTACGCACACAAGAGCGCGTGTCTATAAACATTACAACTACAATCATGGCTCACCCGCTTTCGTGAGATAAAACAACTTGTATCCATTTCACGGTCTGTGAAAGGTCACTATTGTCAGTGGTAAACACTTTTTCGCGCTACTTACGTACGGAGGGGCACCTCTAACGATTTAAACATTTGCCATTTAGTGGTTACCTTGTGAATTTGACATCCGGAATGGTCCCTCTGACTTTCCGGATGTCGTAGGCATCTTCTTCGGCCTGTGTTGGAGCGAGATTCTTGAATTCTCTGACTGGAGCAGCCTATTGTTAACAGAAAAACTACTTTAGTCAACATTTACGCGGATGGGATGTAATAAAAAAAAGACACCTGGCGAGATTTTTTCAAACACTGAATTTTAAAGTCTCGGCGATAAGCAGATAAGATCCACGAAAAATACTGCCGCTTACTTAGCAAGAAAAGCGCTTAGTTTATTAGCGAAGTGAAGTCAAGCCACACAAACCACTTGTTTCTAAGACAAAAAAAATATTATGATAATGAAATATTATGGGCAATTTTTTCATTATCCTGGCAACACACAGAGAGGAATGTGTATTTACAGTGGTTTTACGCACTCACGTCTAGGTGTGTGCACAAACGTGCTTCACAATATTGTTCCGCGCGGTCTATCGGCCTTTATTCTATAATCTGAGAATATATTATAATGTATTGCAGTAATAGCTTTGGACTTACACAGTCGCTTATTACAGGTTAACCAATTGCAATTTTATGAACAAGTGATAACACACAATAATAAACAACCAACTTCCGGAAAAACACTACAAAACGAAAAATAACTTTAATTTCTGAAGTCGGTGATTTTGGATACGTGTTTTTTTTTTTAGTTTTTCCTAACCCATTCCCTCTTCTAATTTCGTCATCCTTGGGGTCAAAACAATGCATATTTATGCGATAGCAGCAATCGCGATTGATTTGCTGTAATTTTTTGAAGAGTTCCGTTGTCTGTCTCCGAAACGCATCATCAGATCTATATTAAATTTTATTAGAGCCATTTCGGAATAAACCCCTTTCGTACGAAAAAAGGAATTTCGTAAATCCGTCTTTATATGACGGAGTTATGCCCGAATCTGCACCTAACTCCTAACCGTTAAAGAGTTGTACCTTCCTTCATCAGCGCAGCGTCATGAGATGATGATGATCATACGCAAATGTTTCAATAGCTTCAGAAAACATATGAAAAACATTGTTAATAGGTACCCACAAAATTTGAAAGGTTGCCCTCGATTTCCCTGAGATTCCATCATCAGATCCTGACTTGATGCCAATGGGACCACCTCAGGAGTATACTCTTTCAAATAAAAAAAGAATTTTGGGAATCGGTCCACAAATGGGGGAGAAATCGAGGAACATACGTTTAAAAAAAATACATCGTTGGAACATATATAACCTCCTCCATTCTTGGAAAACTCTTTGTATTTTAAAACAAGTCGTTTTAAAATACAAAGATTGAGCAAATTAAAATAAAAAATGCCTTATTAAGCTAAATAAAAGAAGGAAATAATACAATACCATTATTTAAACCTCTGCAGCAAGCCACATTTAGTAAAATTTCCCAAAAAATTAAATATTTCCACCATAAACTGTCAAAATAGGTACTTTAAACAATAATAATTGTCTATATTTTTCTTCTCGAGAAAATTGGGCATCTTCTTGAAAACGAACTTCAGAGAAAAGGTTTGTTGGTACAACAACTTCTTTTTCAGACTAGCCACATGCAAAACGTAATTTGAATAGAAAGGTCCCCGAAAGAGTATTTCGGCAGAATCTGTCGATATTCGTATGCATAATGCGACTTTGATCTTTTTAAAACAGCTGTGACCTCGGCAAAAAAGTGTTGAGCAATGAATTTCTTTAAAGCTTAAATTCCTTAGACTTTTTCTTTTTATTAATCCTCTTAGTTGAATTTTTAACATCTTGGTACTCAAGGGAAATAACCTGTCACAATTTATACCAGTGTTTACTTAGTTTAGGTGATTTATTTTTGTTTTAATTTTTTGGCAATATTCGGCAGTGTGTTTATGACTTTATGTGTGTTCCACAGTACTTTTATACCAGACCAGCTCTAGTGAAGACTTATTGGCTGTCAGATTATTGTTATATTGTCTATGTACCTGTCTATGAACGCAGGCAATCTGTCAACGAATCTGTGGTTGTTAATAAAATAGCGATGGGTCGTTGAAGGTTTTTCCGTTAACGAAACGTCAATATTGATTTACGTTCGTTAACTAGTTGATCAATTAGATTGAGGTAATATGTACTAACGTACAGTACATATTACTGTTAGAATAAAAAGAGTATGTATTATTTTCATATCGGTCCTTTTTGTTCTATGTAAATTTATTCTTCTACTTAGGTATTCTTTTGAATATTCCATTAACTGACAGACAAAATTATCTTTCATGTTGTCAACGAGAATAAAACAAAAATATAAGTTTTATCTTAACTTCTATTTTAATATCTACTAATTCTCATCATCTCCTGCATTCCACATTATTAAAAACACTCTGCTAGTGGGACTAATGTACCACGACTAACAGGTTATGGGCAGCAACTTGCAGGAGGATGTCTAATGGCAACAAGAGTTCTCATAGTGTTAAAACGCTTTTGTAAAATAATAAATATATACGTTGATTTGTTAAGATATCGTTAGGCATTTTATACACTGTTAGAATAAAGTTTATTTCTGCTGGTAACAATTATGAGGATTTGTATTCAGATTGCGCTAAATAGTAAAAATATTGTAAATATTTATAGAAAAGGTTAATCCATATTTAATTGAGCTGATAACATTTTCTTTTAAATAGATTATTTTAAATATCGAAGCCAAAAAAGTATTTGTCTGTAAGCAATTTCATATGTAACTCGCAGTTGCTTGATTTAAAAAAAAAATATGGAATTATTTTGGTAATCTATGGTGGAAGCTTTTTCCCGCTTGAGAAGCGGTTCAAAGGTTGAACTATCCATTGTGTTATTTTTGAGTGAAGTAGAAGTGAGACTATACATACTGTATTTGCACTGAAATAAACCATTAATACGTTATACGTGGACTTATTTTAACCAGTGATCTAACAATAGAGAGGTGAACTCAAAAAATGGCACATAATACGGAGTCTTCAGGGAGTAGTGGGTTGCCCTCTATAGAGAAATTAGATGGTAGCAGCAATTACGCGACATGGAAGTTTATGATGGAGTTACATCTTGTTCACGATGACTTGTGGGAGTTTACAAGAGTCACGCCTGAAACGACCGATGTGCATGGTATGAGAAAAGACCAAAAAGCTAGAGCAAAGATTTGCTTGATGATTAGACCTCATTGCTTGGTCCATGTACGCAAAGCTAAAACAGCGAAAGATGCTTGGGAAGCATTAATGAGTGCGTTCGAGGACAAAGGTCTGAATAACCGATGTCGGCTACTTGCAAAGCTGGTGAGCATGAAGCTGGAGCAATTCCCATCAGTTAGGGAATATGTAACATCTGTGATGATGGTATCTCAGGAACTTCAAGACCTAGGAAAGGAGGTTGACGATGAACTGTTGGCTGCTCTACTTCTTCAAGGTCTTACCATAGAGTTCCAACCAATGAGACTAGCCATAGAAAATAGCAACGTTGTTCTTACTACCGACTATGTTAAGATGAAGCTTTTTCAAATGGAGGATACCTATTCGGCAAGCATGAGTGCAAACCAACCGACTTCAGCACTAATGTCAAATAAGCATAAGGGTAAGAGTACACCGAAGAAGATCAAACAAAAGATCAAGTGCTTTATTTGTGACGGACCACATAAGGCACGTCAGTGTCCTGATAACCCAAAAGGGAAGAGGGAAGCTCTTCAAGCCTTTGCGTTCGGCATGTCAGTTCCACAAGCAGAAGATTGGATCATCGATTCTGGAGCGTCGACACATATGAAGAATCGCAAATCTTGGTTTAAGAACTTAAAGGATACTCCTAAGTCTTTGAGAGTGACTTGTGCGGATGATAAAGAGGTGTTCGGTGCAGGTGTGGGTACGGTAGTATGTAAGTCAGGATTGACAGTCAGCAACGTTACGTATGTGCCTAAGTTAGCTTCTAACTTATTGAGTGTGAATGCAATTGCGAAAAAGGGTAACGTGGTAGTATTTACTGATAAATGTTGTGACATTTATAAGACAAATGAGTGTGAGGTGCGAGGTAAGCCTGTTGTGAAAGGTGTGGAAGAACGAGTATTTATAAAATTAAGTGCTGTTCACAGGGTTCTGCGCTATCAACAACTGAGCATGACCAGCAGATGTTATGGCATCGGAGGATGGGACATCTTGGTATGCATAACCTTAAACTACTGAGAGATAAGATGGCAACAGGAGTAAGTTTTCCTGATATTTCTTCTAAACTGGAGTGTGTAACTTGCATTATGGGAAAACAAACGAAACAGCCGTTTCGTAAAACAGATGCAACGAGAGCTACGGAAGCATTAGGTTTAGTGCACTCAGACGTGTGTGGACCTATGAGTATACCTTCTATTAGCGGATTCCAATATTTTTTGACGTTTACACGCGTAAAACTTTTATTTATTTTTTGAAACAAAAAAGTGAAGTTTTCGATAAATTTATAGATTTTAAGGCGTTTGCTGAAAATCAATGCGGCAATAAAATGAAGATCCTGCGCACTGATAACAGAACCGAGTACGTCAATAAGCGAATGGATGTCTTTCTGAAGAATTGCGGAATCCAGCATCAACTGACAGTGGAGTATACACCAGAGCAGAATGGCGTAGCTGAACGGGCCAATCGCACCATCTGCGATAAAGCAAGAACCATGCTACATGAGTCAGGATTAGAAAAGCGTTTTTGGGCTGAAGCTATCCACCACGCCGTGTTCTTAAAGAATAAGTCACCAACGATTGCGGTGAAGAATATGACTCCGGATGAGAAATGGTCAGGCAAGAAATGTGACCTAAGCATGCTAAAAACTTTTGGGTGCAAAGCGTTTATGCACATTCCTGATCAAAAGAGGACTAAGTGGGATGTAAAAAGCAGAGAGCTTATCCACACAGGTTTCGACGACAATGCGAAAGCGTATCGCCTTGTGCATCCTACTTCCGGAAAAATATTTAAGGCCAAAAATGTTGTGTTTTTGGAGAATCAAAAATACAAAGAGCTACAAGAAAAATTGCAAGAGGAACCAGAGATAATTAATGTAAAGTGTTGCTTGAACATTAACTTGTATTTTATTTTAATAGTCAACCAGACAGACAGACAAAAGGTGAAGGAACAAGTGACTTTTGTTTTTATGACAACCAATATAAATCTATGATAATAAAGGAGTTTGTAACATTCCTCCCGGCTTCAGTCCATTTGCTCTATGAGGCGATGTGGTGGGCGTACTGTTCTCTTACTACGCCTCAACACCGGCGTCTGCTCGAGTGTTGGCGGTGAGTAGGAAACGGTCTCAATTGGAGGTTGACTCAATGGAGTTGAACTGGCACCAGGTAGTACTTGATGTGGTGTGGAAGTCCATGACGATGGTTTCATCGAAATGTGTGGCTCGTTGGTTGGTGACTGAGCTACGCTTGCATTGGGACGTATGTGGTCGGCGTGTCTGCGCTTTAAGACTCCTTCTGGAGTTCTAACCACATAAGAATACCTGTGTTTTCTTTCCTCAATGATAGCCGGTTTCCACTTATTTTCTAGTTTGGTACGGATGTACACTGCTTCCCCATTCTGGAAATTCGGCGTCTTTTGTTCAGATTGAATATTCGCTTGTATGTTTTTATATCGCAATGCCCTTCTCATATTTGGCTTCACATTATCCAGTAAGCAGTTTAGCTGTCTGCCGAACATCATTTGGGCTGGGGACTTTCCTGTGGTAGTATGCGGTGTGTTGCGATATGAAAATAGAAAGTTTTGAAGTCTCTGTTTTAGGTTTCCCCTGTCTGCTTCACTTGACGCCATTCTGGATTTAAAGGTTCGCACGAGTCGTTCGGCTAATCCATTGGTTCTTGGGTGGTATGGTGAAGATGTTATGTGCACTATGCCCTTTGACTTGTAATACTCTCGAAAGTCTTTGGAAGTAAATTGAGGTCCATTGTCAGAGACAATAATTTGAGGCAATCCAAATGTAGTAAAAACGCCATCTAGTTTCTCACACAACGTTCTGGTGGTTATCTTTGCCATAGGTTTAATTTCTATCCATTTTGATAATGCGTCTGCCAGCACTAGCCAATACTTGCCCTCAAAAGGTCCGGCAAAGTCGACGTGGACTCTTTCCCATACCTTTTCTGGAATCGACCAAGAGTATAGAGGAAGTTCTGAGTTGTTGGGTCTATTTTCCTGGCACTTCTGGCATTTTTTTACAAAATTTTCAATGTCTTCTTCGAGTGTTGGCCACCAAACATAAAAGCGTGCAAGAGCTCTCATTGCAGAAATTCCAGGATGGCCAATATGCAAATAACATAGTACTGTACTTCTTAATTTACTAGGTATAACAGTTCTACCTTGCCACATGATGACCTTGTTCTCTATAGACAGTTCACTGCGTTTTCTGATAAACGGTTTCAGATCGGTCTGTGAACAGTCAAACCAGTCGGTTTTGATTAATTGCAGGACTTGCTTTAGTGTGGTATCGTTTTTCGTTTCTTCCCTAATATGCTCTTCACTTAAGGTTAAGTCGTTCATTTTATTATGTTGGATCAAATCCGTGATTTTGCATATCGAAACCTCTGGATAGTTCGGTTGTTCAGTGCTATTTGGCATTCTGGATAGATAATCAGCAATGATGTTATGTTCCCCTTTCCTATAAATTATGTCATAATCATAATTTCCAATCACGAGTGCCCACCTCACAAGTCTATTATTAGCAATTTTTGGGAGAATTCGTTGTGGGCCCAATATGTGAATAAGTGGTTTGTGGTCAGTTACAAGTGTGAACTTTGTACCTCTGAGATATTGATCGAATTTTTGAATGCCATAGAATATTGCTAATGCCTCGCGGTCTATAACGGAATATTTGCTTTCAGCCGGTTTAAGTTTTCTTGACCCGAATGCAATAGGTTGTTCGATTTCTTTATCCTTGTGGTATAAGACTGCACCTACTCCTTTCTCTGAGGCGTCGCAGGAGAGGTAAAGAGGTCGACATTCATCAAACGCAACAAGCGATTTAGATCTTGTTATTAATCTCTTAGTTTTAATAAATATTTCGTTCTCATGATTAGTCCATTGCCATTTTCGGCGGTCACCAGTTAGTTCATGTAAATCGGCGCATTCGCTGTGTAGGTGTGGGATAAATCGTTCATAAAAGTTTATGAGTCCTAAGAACGCCCTAAGTTCTTTGGTATTTGTAGGCGGTGGTGCCTTCGAAATTGCTTCTATTTTAGATTTTGTTGGTCGTACTCCATTTTTGTCAATAATATGTCCTAAATATTCGATTTCTGGTTGTAAGAAAGTGCATTTTTTTAGATTTACTTTCAGTCCGGCTTGTTTCAATTTCTTGAAAACCATTGAGAGAGTCTGAATGTGTTCTTCGTCATTTTCCCCAGTAATGGCAATATCATCAAAAAATACAGCGCCATTTGGTATACTATTGAGTAGCTTGTCAAGAAAATGTTGGAAAATTGAAGGCGCTGTTGCAATACCAAAAGGCATTCTGTTGTAGACAAAGTATCCTTTGTGGGTTGATATTGTTAGGTACTTTTTTGATTCAGGTGATATTTCAAACTGTAGGTAAGCATCCTTAAGGTCGATTTTCGAGTATTTATCCCCATGTGCCAGACGTTGTCTTAACTCATCAAAAAGGGGTACGGGATGAGTATGTTTGATAAGTACCGGGTTTATCGTTGTTCGGTAGTCGCCGCATATCCGTACTTGGCCATTTGGTTTCAAAACATTGACTGTGGGTGTGGCCCATTCTAAGGGTGTCCTGTTGGGATCCACTTCTGTTATTATTCCTTCGCGTAGAAGCCGTTCTAGTTCTATTTCTATGTTCTTGCGTATGCTGAACTTGATGGGCCGTGCTGGCAGATGTTTTGCTTCACTGCCAGGTTTGATGTGGATGTTCACTTGATAATTCTTTACCTTCCCTAATTTATTGTCAAATAGGTCGTTGTAGGTAGCTAGCACGGCACCCAGTGATGTGTCTGTGGTACGTTTGATAGAATAAACCGGTTTCGGAAATGTCATTTCGTACATTTCGCTCCATTGTAATCCGAAAAGTATAGGATCTGCTTTGTCCATGACGACAACAGGTAATATTTTTTGTATGTTGTTTAGTTCAACTGTTACGTCTGTTATACCTTTCGGTTTCAGTTTAAAATTGCAATAGGCTTGGAGTTTCGGCGCCTTCAACAATGCTGGGGCTCCAATCTCTTTCCACATTTTAGTAGAAATTATTGAGTAGATTGATCCAGGGTCCCAGTCCATCGTGCATTTTACACCATTGAGGATAACGTCAATTTTCTTGCAGCGAGATGTTTTTTTTTTAATGATGTAGACAGGGTTGGTCATGCTATCACTTTCTTCTGCGGAGGAGTCTGTTTCTGACGATGCCGTTGATGGGGTCTCTGATGTCTCCGTTCGATCGTTAAGCTTCTGTATTCTGTTGTTTTTGTCTGTCTTGTTTTTGCGTTGTGAGTGTCTGGGTTGTGATGATAAATACGCTCTACCTGATTTAATACATACACTTTCAAAATGTCCTGTCATCTGACATGCTTGACATTGGTGGTTTTTTGCTGTGCAGTGCTCATAGTCATGTATGTCTCGCTTTCCGCATCGTCTGCATTGGTCTAGACGTAATTTCCTGGGTGTTTCGTTGTTGACCGTAGTAAGAGTGCGTTTGCTTTGTCTCTTCTGTTTGATTCTGTTAATATAGTCACTGAGTTTGTTACTTTCGGTGCTAATTTCGTTCTCTGCGGTTTCGCGTGACTGGGCAACTGTAAATATTTCTGCAAATGTTATCTCTCTCGTTTTGCTATCACCTGTGATTTCGCGTAGTTCTGGCCATTTTTGTTTTAAATCTATCTCCAGCTGTGTGTGGTTCAACCCAGTTGCGAACCGATCACGGAGTTGCCTCTCCAGTAAGGTCCCTTCATAGCCGCAGTGTTTTGAAAGTTCTTTCAGTCTATTAGAATAATGTTCCATTGTTTCGTCGGTTTCTCTCGTAGAGTTCCAAAAATCAATTAGGGCTTTGTATCGCGTTTTCTTTGTTCTATACAAATCCAAAAATTTCATTTTTATGTCATCGTATGTCGCTGTGTCAAAGTCAGGAGTTAACGCTACTTTCAGCTCATGGTATATTTCCGGTGTAATGCAGTTTATGAGTAGGTCTTTTTGAATATTAACACACTCTTCACCCCATATCCGGCATTTCGCTTCAAATAGGTCCACAAAGTTTTCTGCAGCGGTTGTGTCGGGGTTAAATTTATCGCACTTGAAGTGCTTGACAATGTTATGTTTTGACGTAGAAGGTGCTGCGTTATCATCGTTGTTAGACACGCTGCTGTTTGTTGAGGGGCATCCTTGGTGTTGTTGCTGTTGAACGAGTTGTTGTAAGAGGACTGTTAGTACCTTTTGTTGTTCCTGTTGTGCGGTAAGGAAAGCCGCGAATTGTTCAGTATTCATGTTGTTTGGATACTGATAACACAATTTGCCTCGTCGCCAATAATGTAAAGTGTTGCTTGAACATTAACTTGTATTTTATTTTAATAGTCAACCAGACAGACAGACAAAAGGTGAAGGAACAAGTGACTTTTGTTTTTATGACAACCAATATAAATCTATGATAATAAAGGAGTTTGTAACAATAATACTTCTACGAGATGAATCAATTGTCAGTTTCGTGTGAGCACGCACCGGCACTGTACGGTTACGCTAAAATAAATAGATCGCCAACCTTTTTCTCGATTCCATAAAGTTGAACTTGCAAATTTCTCCTAATAATTATTTTAGTCACTATGAAGACGTGTACAATTTGCAATAATCAGTTTAACGACGGGGTGCAATGTGGAAGCTGCAAGAAATTCTTGGATTTCTCTTGTGCATGTGTGTCTGAAGTGGGCTGGAGAAAGCTGGGAGCCGACCGAAGAGCTCAATGGAAATGTCCTGCTTGTAAATCGTCGCCTGCTCTGCTCTCTCCACAACCATCTGCTTCATTAGATACGGTACTGGGTGAGATTCGCGAGTTAAAGGAGCAGCTGCTGAGCTTACCAACCTTAGTCAGCGATATAAAATCGATTAAAGATGAATTGACCGAGCTTAAGAAAAGTTGTGATTTCTCTAGTGGTAGACTCGATGAATTCGATACCCGACTTGTTGAACTAGAAATAAAAACCTCCGAGTTTGAAAAACTTCAGGACACTGTATCTTCATTGCAAACAGAACTAGCCGCAACTAAGCTTGAGCTTTCTTCGTTTGATCAGCGGTCCAGGTTAAACAATGTGGAGATTAAAGGTGTCCCTCTAAAGAAGGATGAGAACCTGTTCTCAATCGTTGACGCCATCAGCAGTAAAATCAATTACAAGTGTCCTAAGACCCAGATTAACTACATTTCGAGGGTGCCCATACATAACTCCAAGGAAAAATTGGTGATAGTGAGCTTCCTCAACAGGTATATTGAAGAAGATTTTATTGCGGCTGCACGTGCTGATAAGGATCTGTCCACCTCTGACATAGGTTTCCAAGGAGCGCCACAACGTATTTATGTCAACGACCATCTAAGTGTGGAATCCAAAAAACTTCTGAATGTTGTTAAAATCGCTGCTAGAGAGAAACACTATGAATTCGTTTGGGTGAAGCATGGCAAAATTCATGTTCGCAAGGATTGCAATTGTAAAACCTTCATAATAAGAAAGGAATTTGATTTAAACAAAATTGTTTAAACCGCTTTTATTTACATCCAAGATTAATTTGTTTCTTTTCTACTTTTAAAATGTATCGCAGTTCGCACATCAGTTATTATTTGCTTCGTTATTGTAAAAGGTTTAGCACCTCGGCACTGCTAATGAGCTTCCATTGTATTCCTTATCGCGCTGTTTGTCTTCGACTTCCAACACTTAACTATACATTTGTCTCGCTCACGCTTACGCGTGTGATAGGTTGTTGCTTGCTTGCTCGCACAGTCATATCTGGCCTAACATCAGATGATTTTTACATTCTTGCTAACTTTACTTATTTTTACCCACATTATAAATTCATACCTGTTTTATGCATTACTAATAGTTATAACTGTCTCGTAATGAATTGGCACCTTTTACTATATTATATTGTTGTTGAGGCTTATTTAGTTATTATTGGATTTATGTGCAATGGCTAACAACAGTGAACAGTGTCTTACTGTCTTTTATCAGAACGTACGGGGATTGCGAACTAAGACTGACTCGTTCTACCGTCAGGTTCTACAGAATTCCTACGATGTTATTGTTTTGACGGAGACGTGGTTAATAGATGGCATGTTAAACTCAGAGTTGTTTGATGATCGTTACTTAGTGTGGCGCCGTGACCGGGATTATGCTATGACTGGTCAAACGAGAGGTGGTGGTGTGCTAATAGCGACGCGTAGGGACTTACCTGTCACTCCGCAACCGCTCCTGCACTCCTCGGCGGAGGATCTTTGGATCAATTTATGGCTTAAAAGTTCGAAGTCACGAAAATACGTGAACCTATATATTTGCTCTGTTTACTTGTGTAAACAAAACAAAGGGTTTTCGTTTTCGGAACAACTTAATAACTTCCTGTCGAAATTGAATCATACAGCTCTGAATAAAACTTCAGATGTTTTTTTGGTTTTGGGTGATTTTAATATGAGTGGAATCACGTGGGCTCCATCCAATAACCTTTCGTTAGTCCCAGTCGACCCCGCCACTAGTGACGAATGTTTGTTCGCGGACGAGTTTTGTGTGCTGGACTTTGGACAGTATAATAGAGTAGCTAATGTGCACGGGAAACTGTTGGACTTAGTCCTCTCAAACAAGTTTGCCTGTGTTAGAGAGTGTGTTGACCCTCTAGTGCCTATTGATCCTTATCATCCTGCGTTGTCAATCAGTATTGACATCTTTGAAATACCTCCCCTTGACCAAGCGCCGCGGTTGCGATATATCTATAGCAAAGGCGACTTTGATTCTATAAATAATGAGATTTCTGGCACTAATTGGGAACACGAGCTTTCAATACGATCCCTGGATGAGTCTGTTGAGTACTTTATAGACACTATTATAAAAATTCAAAACAAGTATATACCACAAAAGCTAGTATGTAATAATAAATACCCAGTCTGGTACAGCTCAGCACTCATCAAAAAAATTAAAGAAAAATATAAATATCTAAAAAAAATCAGGATTTACGGCTGACGAGTTAACTTTTAAATATTTGCGTGACAGAGTCAAGACTATGGAAGCTTCTTGTTATAAATTTTATCTTAATCAAACTGAAAATTCCATTAAAGCTAACCCCAAACACTTTTGGAAATTTGTTAAAAATCGCTACAACTCTAATACTATACCTAATACATTAAAATATAACGATGAATCATTACTTACTGGAGATTCTATTTGTGAAGCTTTTTCCTCTTATTTCATGTCAACTTTCCTCAACCCCACTTCATCTAATCCAAACCCATCTACTGTTTTTCCATTCGAAACTAGCAGAACTTCATCTGACATTTGTCACATAGAAGTGAATGTTGATGTTGTGACCGGTTTACTTCGTAACTTGGATCCAACTAAAGGGGCTGGCCCTGATAACATATCATCTAAATTGCTTATTAAATGCGCGCCTTCCATTGCCCTACCAATCTCAATTTTATTTTCCATGTCTTTGACGCAAGGTGTTGTCCCCAAAGTGTGGAAATCTGCTTTTATTACACCCGTACATAAGAAGGGGTCTAAAACTGAGATAACTAATTATAGACCTATATCCAAGCTGTGCATTATAGCTAAAATTCTTGAGAGGATTGTCTATAATCAATTATATTCCGCCCTTGCTAGCTCGTTCAGCTCCTTTCAGCACGGATTTTTGAAAGGACGGTCTACCACTTCTAACTTGATTTTATTTAACGATTTCATTACAGATGCTATGGATAATGCAAAGCAGGTCGATGTGGTTTACACAGATTATAGCAAAGCATTTGATCGGATCGACCACGATACCCTGATTAAGAAGCTAAGCTACATGGGCATCCGTGGTGACCTCTTGAGGTGGTTCTCTTCCTACATTGATAACAGGTCACAAGCAGTCGTACTCAATAATTATATGTCTAGTTGGGTAAACGTGCCCAGCGGAGTGCCTCAGGGTTCGTTGCTCAGTCCTTTTTTTATTTGTAGTCTATGTGAACGACATCGATCAGTGCCTCCATTCATCCAAACTATTATGCTTTGCGGATGACATGAAAATCTTTGCCACTATTTCCACGGTCGAAGATAGTTTAGCACTTCAGACTGACTTATATCGGCTTGAAAAGTATTGTCGAGCTAATAGACTTGACCTCAATCCATCCAAGTGTTCGGTGATTACGTACACTAGAAAACGTGCAGTCCTAGCTACAACTTATACTTTGGCGGGCCAGGTCTTGCCAAGGTGTAATACTATTCGTGATTTGGGTGTCCATCAAGACAATAAGTTAATTTTTGACACACACATTGACGCAGTTGTCAAAAAAGCTAAACTAAACTACTTGGGTTTATAATGCGTCTCTCTAAATGTTTTACTGATGCTAAAACACTAAAAATATTGTATTGCACTTTCGTAAGAAGTCAGCTTGAGTATGCATCTCAGATATGGAATCCACGTTATCATAAATACATTGACCGCGTGGAAAACATCCAAAGACGGTTTATAAAGTATCTCTGCTTTCATCAAAGGATTCCATATCAGTCAGGCGATTATCTTGGATTCTGCAAGAAGTATCATCTGCTACCACTGGTAGATCGTCGTAAAATTGCAGACTGTTTATACCTGTTGAAGATCCTTAACAATAACATTGATAACCCTGAGTTATTGTCAAAATTTTATTTCAATGTGCCAAGTAAGACACTTCGTTTTAATCCACCTATACGTGTGCCTCATGCATCTTCGAATTATAGGCAGAACAGTTATATTGTGCGCGCAAGCAGGAACTTCAATGACATATGCAAAGAGTACAATTTTGATCCCTTCACAGTTAGTGTGAATTCGGCAAGAAGGTGCTTAAGCCTTAAGTTTTTCAAGTAGCGGTAGGTTAATTGTATTTGTTTTTTTTAATAATTTTTTCTATATTTTTAGTCATGTAATTGTAAAACTTTGTACTTATATTACTTTTCTGTTTATTAAGGTGATGTGTGGTTTTCTTTGTTTTTGTGCTCACACCATAAATTATTGTTATATTACGTCTATACGTGAGGATTTGTAATTGGTTTTCTGGTGACTATAGCATCCTTTTTTATCTGTTTTTAATAGCTGTAAGTCCTCCATGCTCTTAAATAAATAAATAAATACAGTAGAACCAGATGTTTTGCAACCTCAACAAGAGGATGGTGATGTTAGCAACGTTCCTAGAGTGGAACAAGAACAAGAGAGTTTTGCTGAAAATGAAGTAGTCATTAATGAACCAGAGGATGTGGAGTTTCAAGATTGTGAGTCGGACATAAATGAGGATCGACCACAAGAGGTGGAACGGAGGTACCCACTCAGAGACAGGAAACCCAAGGAGTTCCCGGACCATGTTCTATACCATGCAGTGGAAACAGAACATGACCCTACTACGGTTCAAGATGCACTGTCAAGGCCTGACAGTAGAGAATGGAAAGCAGCGATACAGGAGGAGCTTGATGCTTTAAAGAAAAATGGAACTTGGACTTTGGTAAAACCTGGACAAGCGAGCAATGTTGTAGATTCGAAATGGATTTTTCGAATTAAAGAAGAGGCGGGAAATAAGCGAAGATACAAAGCTCGGCTTGTTGCCAGAGTTTTTAGCCAAAGATGGAGCATTGATTATGACGAGACATTCTCTCCAGTGGTGAGACATAGTTCCCTAAGAGTCCTCCTGGCATTGGCAGCTAAGAGTGGCCTAAAAGTTGATCAAATGGACGTAAAAACAGCTTTCCTGAATGGAGACTTGTCTGAGACGGTCTACATGAAACAGCCGGATGGTTACGAAGAAAAAGGAAAGGAAGATTACGTATGTCTCCTTAAACGTTCGCTTTACGGCTTAAAGCAATCCCCCAGAGCTTGGAATAATAAACTGAACAATGAGTTATTGCACTTGTCCTTCAAACGATCCAAAAATGAGCCATGCATTTTTATGAGATCTCAGGGTAAGAAGGTCATCATTTTAGCAGTGTATGTGGATGATATGCTGATTTTTTGGAACGACGCGGAGGAGCTGCGTAAAGTAAAGCGAGACCTTATGTCAAAATTTCATATGAAGGATCTTGGGAAGGCAGAGTATTTTTTGGGAATGCACATAACACAGAACGATATTGGAATCAAAGTTGACCAAGAGAAGTATGTTGAAAAAGTTTTGAAGGTTTTTGGGATGGCTGATTGCAAAGTTGCGTCAACCCCATTAGTTTCAGGACAAAAGCTTGTGAAACCTGGACTAGAACATAAACCTGATCTGAGGATTCCATATCAAAATCTAATTGGTTCGCTGATGTACATATCTGTTTGTACGAGACCAGATATTGCACATGCAGTCAATCATCTGAGCCAGTTCAACGCTTGCTTTGCTGAAGAGCATTGGATAGCCGCAAAAAGAGTGCTCAGATATTTAAAGGGTACTAAATGCCTTGGGCTACAGTATAAGAGAACAGGAATGCATAAGGTACAGGGCTATGCAGATGCCAGTCATGCCATTTGTCATGATAGGAGATCATACTCGGGTATGGTTTTTATACATATGGGAGCTGCAATATGTTGGGAAAGCAGAAAACAGAGGACGATTGCTCTATCCACAGCGGAGGCTGAGTATGTAGCTATATCAGAAGCTGCTAGAGAGGCAATATTCTTAAAGAGATTGATTTCGGAGGTCACTGGTCAAGTTGAGATGCCAATGAAGATCTTCAGTGACAGTCAATCTGCTGTTGCTATTGCGCAGAACCCTGTACACCATCAACGCACAAAGCACATAGACGTGCGACACCATTTTGTGAGAGAGGCAGTTGAGCATGGCCATATTGAATTAGAGTATGTAGAGACAAGTCGTATGGTTGCGGATGTTCTAACGAAACCTCTGTTGAAAGGGAAGTTCAACTGGTGTACGCTGGGTATGGGTGTTGTGTGATTGAGTGATGGGTGAAAGTAGAGTAATGAATTTAAGGAGGAGTGTTAGAATAAAAAGAGTATGTATTATTTTCATATCGGTCCTTTTTGTTCTATGTAAATTTATTCTTCTACTTAGGTATTCTTTTGAATATTCCATTAACTGACAGACAAAATTATCTTTCATGTTGTCAACGAGAATAAAACAAAAATATAAGTTTTATCTTAACTTCTATTTTAATATCTACTAATTCTCATCATCTCCTGCATTCCACATTATTAAAAGCACTCTGCTAATGGGACTAATGTACCACTACTAACAATTACCTCAATGAATTCGTCAACGAGTTTAATTAACGTGCATTAATGTCAACTTACAAAGTAAACCGTTAAATGTTAATTTATTCAACGGTTTTATTCAACCCCGCGATGTTCTACGAGTTGAACTATTCTCTGAGCTACATCTACTGACCTAATATAATGCTAATTTTAATTCAAATATGATGATGATGAGACGTCGAAAAAACTGATGAAAAAATTGAAATATTTTTCCGTTTTATGTACAGTCAGCAGCAGGTCAAGCTATCCCAATCTGTCAAATTTTCCCAATTGAACATTAAACCTAATTATTTTGTAATAAAGTTGAAAAACTATCAAAGAAATTTGACAGATTGGGGTAGCTTGATGTGCTTGCCTCTGTACCTAGCTTTTTAAAGTTGCCGTGGTCGATTTGTATGATATTTTCTCCTTGCACACGTTACAGACAGCTTTCCCGTTAGAATCATCTTTTTCAAATTACTCTTAGTACAGACACCAGCAGGTCAAGCTATCCCAAACTGTCAAATTTTCCCAATTGAACATTAACCTTATTACATTGTACTAAAGTTGAAAAACTATCAATTTGACAGATTGGCTTAGCTTGATGTGCTGGTTTCTCTACGTCCCGACATATAAAATGCAAATAGGTATAAACAATTATAAGTACCTATTTACAAAAACAACACACCTAACACTGTTCCTTTAAACATGGGCCATATTCATAAACGATGATTAAAGTTAAATGATGTTTAAACGTCAAAAATGTATGGTTAAACAGACGCTAATCACTATTTAACTTTAAGCAACGTTTATGAATAAGGGGGTAACTATAAAGCCTATTATTATTTACGATAAACAACAAAAAACTCTGACCTTGTGCGCAACTTGTCACACACTGAGTGAATTAAAAATAAAGAAAGCGAACTTCGTTTCTAAACGTAAACAAACAAGCCATGAAACCAGTATGAACCGGTTTCTGTCAGGCAGCACGAGCGGCGAGCGCCAGTCCACCAATATCGTCATACTTTTTCAAAAATTATTTCTTTCATGCCCGCATAATCTATTCCGCTTGAGTGGCCATGATGACGTCATCGCACCCATTTTCGTCGTGGGTGGTCCGCGCTCTTATCGCAAACTCGAAATAAACAATGATCTCTGTATGTGGGTTGGTTCGACTGTTTATTGTTTTGAAATGGTGAATAAATGTACTTTTTAACTCGTCTTACTTTCGTTTGAATGGATGGTCGTAATCATTTACATAATTTGTTGAAATATGAGCGCGAGAATGTTTATCTTCTATATAAATAAAAAGAGAAGTCCTGACTGACTGACTCATCAACGCCCAGCCTAAACCCTTGGACCTAGAAAGCTGAAATTTTGCACAGAGGTTCCCTTTATAGTGTAAACAAGGAACAAGGAAGGGTTTTTCGAAATTCTACCCCTAAGAGAGTTAAATATGGGGTTAAAGTTGCGCGCGGGCGAAGCCGCTAGCAAAAGCTAGTATCAAATAAAAAACAATAACAAAAAAAAAAAAACAAACGATGACCTATGTTTTTTTATGGTTTAAAATGCATAGTGTGTTTTTCTTAGCATAACAAATGAATAAAAACCACCTACCTTTAGTACAAAATGAATTAATCACAAGCATCACAAAACAAACAATAACAATTGACTGACGTAAGTTTTATTACCAATTTTGCAAAATCAACAGAACAAATTATTTTATTTGAACGTTCCAGGGGTTTCCATACCTTAAAACGTAGTATATTGTGCATGGAATTAGAATGTACGGTTGCCACAGAGAACTAAATAGTGTTTTTTTTTTTGTTACAAATTAAAATAAATGCGTCACTCCGCAACTGTGCCAGCTGGGACAAGGTATGTCACGTGACTACTCAAGGGCACTTAGAGTTCGCTGAAGCAGCTGGACCGGGAGCTTCTCCTGGAAGCCTCGATCGTGCAGGCCTGGGTGTCATCACCGGACAGGCCTGCCGACATCAACGACGAGGCGGAGTGGTTCCGGGAGGCCATGTCCGAGGCATGTGACGTGGCAATGCCCCGTGTCCAGCCGGGTCGTGCTTCACGCCAGGTGTACTGGTGGTCGCCGCAGTTGACAACTCTGCGCGAGGCGTGTGTTTTTGCGCGGCACGTTTACACCAGGCACCGCAGGCTCCGTATCCGCCCTCCGGATACGGAAGCCATTCAGGCGGAGCTGTACGAGGGGTATAGAGTGGCGAAGACCGCCCTCCGAGCGGAGATCCTGCGGGCCAGAGATCCTTTTCTGTTTTTATGACTATGGAAGGGGAGGTATCGGTTTTCTTGATGTGTATCTTGGCGTGCTTGATCCACGCGTAACGAAAATCCATATCAGCTGCGGCTTTTTTAGTCTTGGATAGAAGTGCCATAATCTGTATAGTTAGGTGGTCATTCAGGTAAATCTTAAGGTTGCCGGCTAGTCTTAAGAGCCTAGTAGTTATTGCAGAAGATTTAGACGCAGTTCTGACTGCTGCTCTGAATTCTTCCTTCACATAGCGATTACAAAAGCAGACTATTATGGGTACTCTTGCAACAAAATTGATCTGATTCTTGGAGATAGGATATTGTATCTTAGATCCGATGGTTGATAATATTTGATACAGGTTCGATACAGGTTCTCATTGTTTGTCTGAGTGACACCTTTAATTTCAATGCTGTTCATTCTTGACCACTGTTCCATAGAGTTTGCTGCGTGTTCAAGTTTATCGAGCCGGCTGTGTAATAATTCTACTTGAGATTGAACTTTTTCAACCTTCGCAATACGGTGTTCTAGGGTTTTTACTTTAACATTAAATTCCTTAAGCTCCTTGTTAGCCTCATTGACCGATGATTTCAGATCGGCAAATTCTAGTCTCTCTAGAGGCGCTAGTTTATCAGAAAGTGCCCTGATCTCTTTTAATATAAGTGATTCTGAATCTACCTTGGGGATCGGTGATGAAGGAGATTGAATAGAACCAGTAGGTCCAGGCTACTTACACTTTATGCATCGCCATGTAAGTTTTATGTCGCCAAGCTTGCGGAATCCAGCTTCTGCAATTCCTGAACAGTGGAAGTTAAGCTCTTGGGAGCACACTGTGCAATGAATTCCATCTGATAGGAGTTGACTACAGGCACCACACTTATATGTATTCATTTTGGAGAGAAGTATGAATGATAATAAAAAGTACCTAACAAAAGAACACAAACTAGTTTTTTTTTTTAAGTTTGGGATTAACTGGACTTTCTTTTTGAGTTAATTTTAGGTACGTTTCGAAGCGACTGTTCGCGGTGGGGACCACGAGTATACTGATTGTGATTCATGAACAGTTAACGTTGATACGTTGACAAGAGATCAACGGTTGATTCAACTAGGTCGTTGATTCAACGCCCATCGCTACATTATAATAAATGGAGTCTGAGCTGAACATGTCTTAATTTAAAAAAAACTTAAATCTCCTGGAATCACCCATGAAATAAAGTAAAAACATGGTGTCAGTTACCACAGAGTCACGGAAAAAAAAGGAGAACACTTATTTCTGGGTTTTCAGCAAAAAAAAATCTCGTGTCCACGTACGTACCTGACCGACCACACAGCAAAATGTCCGACAAACCACACATCGTTGTTTCAAACAATTTAAAGCCTCTGTCAATCGCTAGTGGAGAAAATGCAGCGGAGAAATGGAAGCTGTGGAATCAAAAATTCCAAATTCTTAGCGACGCTAATGATCTGGACAAGCAACCGGAAACAAAGCAGGTACCCATTTTTCTGAATTCGATTGGTGACGAAGGTTTAGAAATTTTTAATTCTTTCAACATAGGTAGATAGAAAAACAGTAACTTTGGATGCAATTCTCAAAAAACTTGACGAAAATTTAATCCCTGCAGAAATACAACAGTGGAACGGTATAACTTTGTGTACCTACCTACGTTACGTTACCCCAGCAAGAAAGTGTCTCCTAGAGTTATATGAGTAGAACGTATAATTGGTGCCTTATCTGCTGTAAATGTGCCCCCATAAAAAATGTGTGGCCCCTGTCGTTTTAGAAAAAAACGGAAAAAAATATTCTTGCTGGGGTACCTAAAGTTTTTCTGGCAGGAAAATTCTTAACGAATGATCAGAGAGAGAAAAATTGTGCAATCTGTGCCCCTTCAGGTTTCCTTCCTGCTGGAGTAACGTTTTGATAAATCGTATATCTCTAAAACCATTGCATGTGCCCCTGTAGAATAAACATACACGAGTAGATCTTAATGTGTGCCCCTTAGTGGCCCAATTAGATTTAAGAAAATATTTATAGTTTTCAAGTTATCGCGGTTTTATGAAAACCCGAAAAAACATCGCAGCGCCTAAATGAGACAAGGCATAAGTTCGCTGAAAACTGTATTTGGTCCTTCTTGACGCTAATAATAACCGTACAAATTTTAAAAACTGTTCATGCATGCGTTTTTGAATAATCTTGCTAAAAGTCAAAACGATGGTGTCATAACTTTGACGGCAAAATACAAGGAACCGGCTCAACCCCAGATGTGTAGGTGTAAACCAAAATCTTGTGCCTATAATCAAAAATATATGGTGAAAATATTCAGCTTAGGTACATAAACAGACATGAAAATTAATCAACATAAAAAAATAAGTAGGTGTAAGGCCTCTTGTCCACGTCACGGTTGTTCAACCGTACCTACGGCGTGTTAGCCTTACGGTTGAAAAAACGTGAGAGCTTGTACATGACTCGGCAAAACCAACGTGCGAGACATCGGCCAAGTACGGCTCAGTAGCGTTTTATCTTGACTCTTCAAATGTGGGCTGTAAATGAATAAATATATCTCTCCAGGATGATTCCTGAGTAAAATAAGCGGCTTAAATATGATTATTTAAGCCGCTTATTTTTATAATCATCGATAGTCTTATCCCATATTATAGGCCTTTCCTGAATCAATGTAATTAATAATTCTTGATTTATGCTCATTTTATAACAAAATCGGGAATCAGCGTATGTAAACCGTCACGAATCCGTGCATAGGTCCGGTGCCGTCGACACACTCCCATAGACTGCCATACAACACTGTTGAAAATCACGCCGTGCGTAGACGCGGCGCGCCGCGGGGCAGACACGGCACACACGGCGGCGGCGCCGTGCCGTGGCGCCGCCGTGCACGTCTACAAGCTTCCATAGTGATCCATACAACACTGACGACCGTGCCTACACACGGCGAATTAACCGTAGATTTTCACGGCGTAAAACCTGTGTGTGTACAAGAGGCCTAACTGTCTGCGGTGTAAATAGCTTTCCGATTGTCCATGGCTGTTGTAAAAGCATACTTTGCAAAGTATGACAATAGATTTCATAGATCGTGGATAATGGATAATCAATCCATCCACCGTAGGTACATTTTAGTTCACAAAGTACTATCAGTCTGATAGTACCTACATATACATGTCACGATGGCAAAAATATTTTTAGTTCTGTTTATTTTATTGGTTTGCAGTTATTTAAACATTGGAAAGGTAATTTTTTTAAAGCAATCCAACACATTTTTCATGTGACTTTTTTCTACGAGAATCACTATGTCTTAAAAATTACCTAATGTACTCCTAGATATAGTACAAAACGACAAAAAGGTAGGCAAATTGATACTACACATGCTTTTCAAAATGACGAAATAGCTTTGAAGTGTCCTCTATTTTTCGCCCAGAAATCCATTGCTAGTAATTATGGTAATAGACGTTATCAAACTACTCTAAAAATAATAAAAAAATAGTGTAGATACCGAACTACTTTATATTTTTTCTTCAAATTACTGATATAATATATGTTATTAAAATTCGTAGGCAGATAAATCAGAAATAGCAGATAATACAAAGAGCGATGATGATGAAGATGAGTCTGCCTCAATACAAGTTGTTCAAAGGGATGTGGTCGCGGATCGAATAGACGAATATGAATACAACAAAATCTGAAGCAAAATACGATGCTTTTTTTGAATATTTAATAAGTGACTCTAGTGAGATACCTTTAGAAAATCGAAATGATAACAATGACGAAGTATCAATACCTGACGTTACTTCTATTGAAGATAATGGTCATGACAAATAAGCTATTACTTTCGAAGGTATTACAAAAGCTTACTACCATGATGAAAAAAGTCAAGAAGACAGTACGATTGTAGACGAAGATGAAAATAATTGGAGAAGTGCAAAACATTTTCATTGTGAGGAAAATAAATATGCGAATGAAGCGGCAAATGAAGAGAGTGTTGAAGATGTCAAAGACTATAGTGTTGCAGATTATATGGATAAAAAGATCGACTTAGAACTCAGAGGAAGAATGGTAACAAGACACCCTGAAAGAAGGCAAACTTTTTAATACAAGACCAATGAACGTAAGACATTATGGACCATCAGAGGATCATGGACTATTAGGTAAGAAGAACACAATTGTTTGGGAGAGTCTCCCCTATGGCGCTAATTTTGTCGAAAAGCCGCCGCTGGTTGCCAAATAGTAACCGCAAGTGCGGGCAGTGATTTTAGTAGAAGCAGCCAAATTTCAAGAGTGAGTGAATTGAGCTCGGGATGTTGAGGTCCCAACGCGAAAATTTTCCAACTTTATCCTGTCAGCATTTGGGAATTGGGAGTGTTTACTATACAACACTACTCGGTTTTGAATGTATGATTTATGAAGGCAGAAAGTTCTTAGAATCTGAATAACCTTATGTTAGGAGAATTTTTAACAAACTTATGTTTCACCTATAGATTTTGGCTCTATGCGAAGCTTCGGTGAAATGGTGGTACCTCGCTACCGGCCAGTGTTGACTAGAAGTGGAATTGTGTATACACCGACTTTATTTCCAATGTAAACAGGACCGTCTCTCTTAGACCGATTATCAGGACGCAGCTGGGTTTCAAATAGAGTCCATATGAAACAAGAGTCAGTGGCTTTCAAGCCACGCCATACCAGAATAATTGGAGGGAAAACTAAAACATTTATCGATTTTTCTGAAACTTCAACTACGTATATCCGAAAATCCTAGTTATTTATCTCTTTTTGTGATCGTACATTGGTTGATTACATTGCTACTATTAAATTAAATGAAAAAAAAAATGCTTATAGTATTACTTATTAATAAAACGAACTAAAAAGTTCAAAATAATTATATCTCAATTATTTAAATAAAAGCGTGTTACGGTTTGATGGCAGAAAAAATAAAGAACATTTATTAGCATGTTACACCATCTTTATTTCTAACCGTCAATATGTACAGAATAGTTCAAGAGTGAATTACATCTGTAGCAGTAACTATAATTCGAATTTGATTATTTATAGGTAAAATAATTCGATTATCTACATCTAATAAGCGAAAATTACTTGATTCTATTTCATTAGATGGGATTATATAAGAATCAATGTACTTAAACACTTTTATTGAAATTATTAGGATTTTTTTTTTTTCATTTTTTTTTTTTTTTTTTTTAGTTCGTTTTTTTAACAAGTGATACCTAACAAGATCTTCTTTATAAAAAGTTATTTTCTTTTAGTACCTATATGATGCGTGATTTACCACAGCGTAGTTCGTAGCAGCGTGTTTCCGTTATGTAGCTCGTAATAATTCGTAGAACCCACATAAATGTGTTGTTTTGAGCGCTTAAAGTGTTATGTATCTATGACCACCTTCCAGCTCCAGCGTCAGGCCCTCGTTACCATTAAGGATTAAAGTAATCGTCGTATTGACGAGTAGTTTGATCCTTTCAATGAATCAAACGAGCCCAAACTCGATGTGGTTGTGTCGTTTTATTGCGTAGTTCCTACGGTCACATTCTAGCTCCAGAATTTTGTTTCTTGTTTCTTTCTTTAAAAAACGTTGCCCCACACTAGGAATTTCTCCTGTATTGTGGGTGCGTTTACACACATTTAAACTCACGTACACAAACGGCCAGACCCGGAACAACTACTTGTAGGTCATATAAATATTGGTCCGTGCGGGAATCGAACCCGCGACACGCGGCGCAGCAGTCAATAGCTTAACAACTGCGCCAACCGTGCCGTTAATTAGACCCTGGTTACCAAATAAAATCAAAGTACTCGTCAATACGAATCAAACGCGCGCATACTCGATCGGGTTGTGGAGTTCCTATGGCTTCTTTCCAGCTCCAGCATCAGATTAGCTCCATGTCATAATACTGTTTATTGCATGGTCACGCAATATACATATGCATGCAAAATTCCAGCTCAATCGGAAATCGAGAAGTGGGTCAAACTTGCAAGATTTCATTACAGACACTGGGACAGGTGAAACTAAATAAACGCTTGTAAACTTATCATGACTAAACTTATTCAAATATCTTACAGAATTGCTTCAAGGTACCGAAAAATAAAACTACTGATGAACTTAGAAAAATAGGTATATTAATTATAAAAATATTATGTATCTTAATTTACAAACTTGCAATTAAACCTTTAGCATTTGAGTATGTGCCGGCTACAAACAATAGCACTCCTACAATTAGAACTATAACGTTTTTCCACAAACGCCATTTATACCTTCCCAGGCCAGGAGTTTCCCACACCACAAGCAGTTCAATGATTGCCGGGAATATGAAACCCATGTTCGATAAGCAAAATGCACCGAGCTGAAAAAGAAAAATTAGTTTCAGGATCTGACGGTGTGTACAGATCTGACGAATGCGCCGCTCGCGTGCCGTCCGCGAGAGACGCGCGTGCTACGCGCATGCTGCATGCGTGCTACTACTGCAATTATTTGTTGCGCCTCTCGCGTGCAACTTACACAACGCTCGCATGGTACACCCGGAGCTGCGTGCGTACCGCGCGCGTGCATTTTCCGTGCATGCACATCAGTTCGCTGCTATTTTCAACCCTCACTTTGTAACTTGCTTTTGACGATGGCGGACGATAACACGATTGCCACCATAATTACTGCAGCACCAGCTATTTTATACGTGAAGTATTTAGAACAAAAGAGAGCGACGTTTTGGTGGCATATTGCATTTTATAGACGAAGACAGAGTATAGTATCAGAATTGAAAAGCCAAAACATTACTGGACATTATGATTTTTTTTTATTGCGCACTCGCGGCTATTGCGCTGTTCAAGTGCGGTGCATAGCGCCCAAACGGCGCACGGACGGCGCAGGAGCGGCGCGCGTACATGAAATACACTTGCGTAGCACGCGTGAGCTCGCGGGCGGCACGCGACCACAGATCTGTACACACCCTAAGATTTAACAAAACAGTAGATGCAACCTGCAACATTACGTAGGTACCTACAAAATACTCGAAAATGGTCTGTACGGAGAACGCGTGCTTGTGTGACAACACAAGCACGCGTTCTCCGTAATAAAATCACGGTGGTATTTTTTTACGCACTTGATCTTCAACGCCAGTGCGTCGCCGCGTCGTTAGCGCCGAGAATTGAAAATCGAACATCAAAACACACTTCGATTTTCGACGCGTTGAGATGCACTCTGTTACGAGTCTCAACGCTCGGTTCAACACCAAGAGTTGAAATTCCAGTGCGCCAAAAAATACCGTCGCGATTTTATTGCGTCCGTATGAATGTCTACTAAGGTAATTCCTTCAATGTAGGGCTACATTGAAGGAATTACTCTAATCTAAATTTAAAATACCTTATGGTGCAAATTGGAAGAAGCACTAGAATTTTGAATTTTGTATACGAGCGGCACGCGCCAAGGACAAAGGCAACTGCAGTTGCTAAACATACTTGCAGTGACGTGTCCGACAAGTGACGACGGAAGCCGTAGAAGCGTCGATGGATCCAAATGCCACTGTCGTCGCCGCGTCAACGGCTGCAGTCGCCTCAGATATTGGCGTATGCTGCTCGTATATAATGAGACCTAAGTTCAACATCGACAGGGGTGCGGGTTGTCGAAAGAGATACCGCTGCCCCTGGCACACAGGCTACTGAAACCCACCCGTGTTCCCTAAACGGGTGGGTTTTAGTAGAGCGGGCGAAGTTATTTGATGATTTCCCAACCAAAAAAAAAAGAAACGGCAACGTAGGGGGCACGAAGATATTTGCCTAACGAGGCATGGTACATTTGTTTGCCAACTACTCATTCATACGTAGCTCTTGTAGAGAAAGAAATGTTGAGCTGCGCTAGACACCGATACCATTTCGATTTTCATGCAGAGATACTACGTAGGTACACGTACTAGCTAGCGTAATAGCTTAGTCGTGGACTGCTGTTGAGAGAAGCCCATAAAGAAGAACTAGCTTTTGCCAGCGTTTTAACCCGCATGGAGATAGAAAATTCTCGCACGGGAACGTACTACCGGGATAAAAGTATTCTATGAGGTTATATGCAAGTTATAAACTATGTGTGTTTCATATTTCATCCAAATCCGCGTAGCAGATTTTGTGTGATTGAGTTACGAACATCCAAACATTCACATTGACATTCTGGCTTTTGTGATACAGGAACTCCTAGTACAGAGGCCAGCACATCAAGCTACCCCAATCTGTCAAATTTATTTGATAGTTTTTCAACTTTATTGCAAAGGAATAAGGTTTATGTTCAATTGGGAAAATTTGACAGTTTGGGATAGCATGACCTGCTGGCGACTGTACAAGAGCCAGGGATACATTATTGTTGTTACATGAGTAAAAAATAATAATCTATCTATATAAAAGGAGAAACTGACTGACTGACAAATCAACGCACAGCCGAAACTACTAGGACTAGGAACGTGAAATTTTGCACGCGGCTTCCTTTCATAATGTAGGGGAACATTAAGAAGGGGTTTTTGGAAATTCGACCTTTAAGGGGGTGGGGGGGATTTCGTTTGTATGAAAAATCTTATTCCTTGAGTTAATAAACTTGAAACTTGACACAAATACTTATCTAAGTAAATTATGAAATCGCACTACACCCTGATGGCCGATTGGAGGGTGTTAAAATTTTGTATGGAAGAATTTTAACGCACTGTCTGATTAACTCGAAACTCAGTATTTACACTTAATCCAAAAATAAAGAATAACCTGTATCAGGGTTTTTCTAAAATCTACCCCTAAAGGGGTAAAAAAGTGTATTTAATTTGACAAGGTATGATTTTACTGCGTTTCTTGATTAACTCGAAAATTGATATAAATAACCTATAAGTCAAATAATATAAAAGAAACAAAAGACTTCAAAAAAATTAACCCCTTTGAGGGTACTTTTTATCCCGGTGGTGTGTTCCCGCGGGATAATTTCCGAATCCCACGCGGGCGAAGCTGCGGGCGGAAGCTAGTAATAATATAAGTACGATCATTATTTGTGAGGAAATATATTTACCAGTCCCATTAGATTTCCTATATTCGGGAAAGCGATCGCTAAAGCAGTGATGATGACGATGAACGTAGCTCGGTACACCCTCTCCCATATCCAATACTTCTTCGGGTCATGTTTCTTGGACACGTAGTACCAGACTAGGTTGAATGGAGCCCAGAAATTGAGTGCGAATGTTACAAAGATCATAATTGCCATTAACACTTTCAGAATTGTTGGGAAGCTGTAACAGAACGGTTTATAGTGATTAATCGTGGCAAAAAGTTCAAACATTTCATTTCTTTATTGGCACAAAATTCAGTTGCGCGAATTCTGTACTGCAGAAAGATCATCATTATTTCAGCCGAAAGACGTCCACCGCTGGACATAGGCCTCCCCCAAAAGGGGGGGTTTTGCCATAATCGCCACACATCGCAATATAGTGGTAAAATGCATAGAGAACGCTGCTGCCCATTCTCTGGTAAGTCCCTTACCCGTGTGGTGCCAGACGTAAAGAATAGGACCATCCCATTTCGTCCCGTGGGTGGGTGTCATAGAAGGCGACTAAGGGACCTACTAGAAAATGAACAGCAGCGTTCTCTACGCATTTTACCACCATACTGGGATCGCCAACCCGCCTGCCAAGCGTAGCGATTATGGCAAAACCCTCCCAAAAATGATGCGTTAAGCCACTGGATGTGGGAAGCACAAGACCGGTCGAAGTAGGAGCCGCTGAGCGTAATCCACGTTAAATCATCGGGTAGGGCAAAGTTTTATTGATTTTTTGTAAGAAGTAATTTGCAGTCTGGAATACTGTTCGGTTCAATCAAAAGCGTCAGGGTCATCATCTGCCAACTATCTTTTGGTCGGTTTCCAGACTAACCAGATGCATCTACATAAGTTGCAGAATATTCCAAAGACCGAGTGCCTATGTGACCTCGTACTTCTCACGACCCGTAAGTGCCCGTAACAACTGTCAAAGCGCACAAATGACAGCGGGGACGTTGGTCCCCGCTGTCATTTCGGTAAGCCGTTGGGCTTACCGTACTTTCCGAGGCACGGTGGGCTAATATATTATAATGGATGGTCACCCATCCACGAACCGACCGCGCTGTGAGCTGTGCTGCTGGGGAGTTTATTGCGCCACTTCTTCTTCCCAGCCAAAGCACTAGGAACTGGTGAAGGGCGGGCGTTTTGTGGGATTGTCTTATGTAATTTTGACGTTCAAAAACTGCTGACTCTCATCCTAGTTTGAACAAATGACTTTTGATTTTGATTAGGCAGTACTTACATTTCTGACGGAAAATTCAGTGTGACTGGTGATATTGATTTCTCACCAAAACCCCAGTATCCGAAGAATCCAACCAAAATCAGGAATGAGACCACCACCGTCATTCCTGGAGTAGAAAATTTATCATAAGTAATAAATACTAACAATTATAACGTATCGAACTTATTGTACGTGATAGACTCACATAAAATTTTAATTAAATATAGACTTTAAAAAAACCATGACCTCTGAGTTTGTTTCGGCATTTTTTCTCAGGGTTCAGTCAGCTAGAACATGCTGGCGCTATCTGATTTAAAAAAATATTGACGTGTAAAAGTGTATTTTATGATCGACTAACCTACAAATGAACATTCCATTTTATTTCATGAGTGAAAAAAGAACTTCAATGCTTATGTACTAATCTATATCTTTCTATATATATATATAAAATTTCGTGTCACGATGTATGTTCGCGATAAACTCCAAAACTACTGAACGGATTTTGATAACATTTTGTAACCATTAATAATATGGTCTAACTTAAAAGATAGAATAGTTTTTATACATTACGTAATTAGCTAACCTATGTAACAACATCTTATAGTCACCATTTCAATATCAATATTAAAAATCTTTTATGTTTTAAATAAATAAATTGACTTGGCCATCTTGGCATCAAAACACAATGTAGGTATCTTTTTTATATAAAAACACAATGTATCTCACAAGTAATACATATTATATTAAATTAGATTGTTTATTGCGATTGCCAAGTCAATTTATTTATTTAAAACATAAAAGATTATAGTTTTTCCTTGATTTATACACTAAACACTATTTTTATTATAAATTTGAAGTTTTTATGTCTGTTAGAAGTGCCTTAGAGTTTTGATGATCGGTCAGTCAGTGAGTGAGTGACAAATTAACAAACTTTGACTAGTTATCATTCTTAAACTACTGGTTGAAATTAAATGAAATTTGAAATATACCGAGCTTATACAATGCCTGTTTGGTTACTAAAAATTCAGGCTTCTAATTTTATCACAACGAAGTTATAAGGGGGTCGAAAATGGCCTGAACTACTTCGAGAAAAGGATGGTACGGCCCCGGCCGCTTGTTGTTGCTCGACTTGGCGGGGGCACTGCTGTGCCCCCAGATACTTACTATATAATGCGAATTCAATATTCATAGTTAAGACAGGACAACGTCTGTCGGGTCCGCTAGTTTAGTTTCCGCTAACGATTACTATATTATTATGTTTGTGACGTTTTCATACAGTCAGTCTGAATGCTACTTTAACATACATTATCGGATTTATGAAAATAATAGTGGTCGTCAATATGATCTGTCATTTACAGAGATCTGTCATAAACTGACCCCGTGACCCCGTGACTCCGCGTTCTATTCAAAAGCTATGGACAAGAGAATCGCGTTCATAAGTCACTTGTTCAGAAAACCGGAAAGCACCCACTGTCGGTTCGACCTTGCGTTGTGTGGTACACTGAACAAAAATTTACGTGAAGGCGAAGATCGCGTACCTATACCCGCGACGATTACATAAAAATAGGACGTAGCCCTTATCCTACCCAAACGCTACTGTCGTACACGTATACATACGAGATTATGCGATCATTGATATGAATTATGACGTAAAAACAGGATTCGAATGACGACGCGAGTAAGTCACATTGAAAACGAGCATGATGTGATGTCGCTTTCGGGTAGAGGACACGGCCTTGTAAAATATAGATGGATACATAGAATACATTATATTATGGCTCTTTAACTTATGCATCATCAACGTATAAAGGTTCCACTGTTAGGACATATACCTCTTCTCTGTTTTTGCGGGCCGTAAACACAACGCGGGCCCAGTGCGAGTTGGTAGATGTCATATTATTATGTCTTGGAAATTTTGGTTCTATGATATATCTGGTTTCTTCGCGATGTTTTCCTCCACCGTGTGGCTCTTTAAAAGCTTTAATTTAGACTTACCACCACATAGCACCATGGGAAACTGCTTGGGATTCTTCATATTGTTCTCAATGGGCAGCGAGACGCCTATTCCTTCCATACTGAATACTACGATGCCGCAGAATTCAAAGAAACCAACGACATCTTTCCACGCAGGCATTTCGGAGATCTTTGGCGCCGACCGTTGACTATACACGACTGTGGCTATCACGCAAGTCACTGAAATAATATATTGATTATTATACTTAATTTGAATAAAAAGTATAATTGAAGTAGGTAACTTATATTGCGAAAAGGCGTCACTGAACTCATCATTGGCTTTTGGCGTTGCGGTGAGGTGCACCGCAACTCAGGCGGGCCACGATATCGAATGGGAGGCATCGCGGCTGAGGGTTACAGGCTGCGGCGGAGGAGGAGTGCCGGTACTTTTGAGTAGCGCTCTTCTCTTCCGTGGCCTGGACGGGGCCTCCACCGTTTGATGGCGGACGCAGTGGGGGCGCAGGGGAAGAGAAGTGTCAGTATAGCGGCCACTTGCCATATCCCCTGTGGCCGAAAAGTGGTAGGCGGCGGGGCCACTGTGCTGCTCCGTCGCAGGGGCACCAAGGGGTCCGCGAGGGCCGATGCTTGCCAGGGGTGCGGGTTATTCGAAAGAGATACCGTCGCCCCTGGCACACGGGCAACTGAGGGAACATGGGTGGGTTTAAGTCAGTAAAAGTCTGACACGCCCTCCTGCTCCACCCAGAGCCGGAGAAGTCATTGGATGATATCCCACCGAAAAAAAAAAAAACGGTGACCATGGAATGAACTTACCAATAAAAACATCAGCAATGAGTGTGAATGGTGCCAAATACTTCAAGGTTGTGATCATGCAGAGTAGCAGTATGGGCACTAATAAGGTTAATATGTAAAGCCTTAAGTAATCAAGGTTTTCTGTGCCCTCCTCCGTTTCCACCAGCTGTTGTATGGTCTTTGCTATTATGATCTGGTATACGCAACAAGCTCCGAACAGATCTATACATATGATTACGTCTACTGCATATCTGAAATATATAAAAGACACTTGATGTAGATTTTCTAAGCTATTACACTACTTTCTAATTTAAAAAATAGTTTTCGATCAAAATAAAAATGATTCAGCATATTATTGATCGCACTGGGGACTGTCTTCCACGGTCTGGTTCCATTACGTTTTATATTACTTATAAATTTTAGCACTAAGCATAATATAATCACGTACCCACTGATGGGACAGAAGACTTTTCTCTGTGCAAAAGAGTGGGCGTCTATACATCGCAGGTTCTGGATGTCACATGTCTTGAAATTTATGGCTCTAGAACAGGGCCTCAAGTCTGCTATTACAATAGTGTCAGAATGGTCTATCATTGATTTCATAATTGTTGATTTTGACAAGTTTGGTAATCTACTAATATAATGGCGTCATTATGACTTTCCGATGGTCAGCCACTGACAATCCATTGAAAGAAATGGCATTTGTATGAAATCTCGCACATAGTGTCAAAAGAATGACTGACTTACGCGGTAATCTGCTAAAATTTTGACAGTTCCACAAAAACTCTTTTGTTTTAAACAAAAATCTAATTAAAACACTGAAATGTAAATAAATATCTATCAAAACACCGGCCGCTAGAAATGAAACAGATAAACGTCAGTAAGCAGTAATATCACATTTGACTTTGACAGCTAAACAAATAAAATATTATTGAGTTGTGAGTTTTCTGCTATTTACGAACTTCCTACTACTTCAGATTGCTTATAACGCTAATAAATAATATGTAAAATTATTGTTGGCAACAACATACAGTAATAAATATTTGGTAAAATTCAAATATCATTACTTGGCAATAAAGTTGTGATATTTTGTAGTGGCAATTCTGTCACACTTCCTCTTCCCTTTTGGCATCTTACAACCACTTGCACGGTCACGTATTTTTTCCCTCTCGTTAATTATTAAGTTTTATTTTATATAACACTCACGGCTGTGTACCAAGTTTGTGCAATAAATAGTGTGCATCCAAAGTGTCTTTGAATTGAAGATTCCTCCTGGTGCGCAGCCCAAAATATATTCCTGGCGTGGCATATCAGGACGCGTGCCCGCCAATTATATATAAATTAAGTTTGGCATTCATAAATGTTCAAATTTAGTAGTAGTTTTTCGAAAATCATTTCTACTAACGGGTTTAATAACAATGGCAATACGACAATGTCATTATAACACAATTCTATAACGAGACCATTGACCGACTACTGATCGAATAATACGAATTTAGCAGATTACGAACTTTTAGCAAAATGACGATGGGATCGTATTGGAATGACGAATTTATAAAAATAGCAGACTAAGGCCCCTGGCCAGTTGTCTTACGATATATTTCTAGTACTATTTTGAGAGTACTGGTGATAAAATAAATTTCACAAAGTGAAAAGTCTGCTGGAATCTCTCTCAACTCACCTACCTACTCCAATACAGCAGATAAGAAATCTTACCGTGAAAATAGAAGAGAAATTAGCTTGAGTTGAGCTGTCAATAGTGTTATTCTCTAGCATCTGGTGTAATGTCTTCATTTCAAGCTCACTTCCCCTAAGTTTACATAAACGGTGAATGTTTTTCAGAATAGACTCTCTCTAGACCTCTTAAGCACGTTATACGTACCTAAACCACTTGCTATATTTCCTCAAGCTAGGAAAGGGTCCTACTTCTAGTGCTGCCTCTGCGACGTCCGGATACGACATTTGTGGTAAATGTAGCCTCTTGTATAGTAACTGTGCTGAACTAACTAAAAGCTGGAAAATAAAACGAAAAATCAAAAAATGCTCCTACTACGTTTTGGAATAGGTAGAAATATACAGCTTCATCTTTCTGACCATGCGTCTCCTTGACAATACCTACTTAAGTGCATGGTTTAATCATTGATTATATAAAAAACACGGTTAAATTGAAATTAATGCTTGGTTTTGAGTTTGAAATATTTTTGATCTTGGAAACTGCTCTGGACAGTCTGGATATTGCAGCTGTTTCATACAAAAGTGCAATACCTACGCATGATACATATTTGTGTATTTTAATAGAGTAACGGGTGGAGTTTTTTGCCCATTCTTCTCCACACGAAATTACATTTTGGAAGGGGCTACTAGAATCAAATCTATTTGAATGTTAATGTTGACGTTCAAATATTTGAAATAAATGCTTTGGCTTGACTTGAACTTAGTGAAATCACAGTTGAAATTCAGCTCGATTGTGCTATTTCTACCTATGCTGACTGATGTAAAGCGACATGTAGCACGCTTAGATTGAATCATGCAATTTTAATTTTTGATTCTCATTTAATTCCATCTAATTCAATTTTTTAAAGTGTCTAATTTGAATTGAATTGTAATTGTGTGTAATTTTAATTAACGTGACTGCGTGTGTTCTTGTCCTATTGGGTCTATGTTACTTGAATTAAGTTATTTATTATTATTATGTCGTTTATTTATTTCATACTTTATAAATATATTTTTAAGAAACAAAAAAACACTTAAAAATATATGAAATTGTGATCCGCGGGTATCGGGAGCAGGGTCCAGGATACCGGTGGTTTGGGTTCCAGACACAAGAACCTCCTCACAATGCGAGCCGCATCAAGGAGTATTGCCTTCTGAATCAGGCTCTTGATCCACCCGCCTAACGAGAACTTCGAGAGATGTTGATCGAGGCTTTCGGACATCAGCGACAAGAGCTCATCGATGACAGCGCATTGGCCGATACGACAATCGGCACAATGACAGCCGGGTTCACATTCCACATGTCCACAACCTCGTGTGCTAAGTCGAGACATTTAATTCATATTTTTTTTAATCTACGGTAACCGGTTGCCCGTCAATGTCCTTCCCACCCTGTATAATTGCATGAGTCACGCCAAAAAATCATCGTCTACGAATATTAAAACAACTTACATGTACGCAATAAGCAATGTAGAACCCGAAGATAACGGTAACAACTAGGGATGTCCAAAGACCGCATTTCATGTAAGCCTCGTGTATGCCAAGGATGCCCCCGCCTAGGCATCCTTTTATTAAGTGGCCTGTTGATTCTAGAGCACTGAAAAGAAAGCAAAGAATTGAGTATTTGATGGCTTTAGGCCTAAGGCGGCACTTCACAATTTCAACTCGGTACGAATAATATTTAGTCGATGATGCGATGGAATACGATTAATCCACTTGTTGTCAAAATATTGGATAATTATTGCAGTAAAAATAACATTGAATTATAATTTTATCATATGTTATCTATTTTAGGTGTAAAAGAAGCATTAAGAAAGATTCCATACGCTTTTCTAAACTTATTTTACCTAGCAAATAATCGGTTTACGATCATAAATTATTTCAATTCATAATCAATATTTTACTGAACTTTAAGGTTAATATTTAACAGGTAGGTACTTGCGGCGTTGCCAACTTAGGACACCCTCGATAAATCTTAGGATATTCCGTACTTCGAAATAGTTTAACGAAAAATAAACACAATCGTCTTTTAGAGCTTGAACTCATCTCTGATCAAATTATTTGCATATTTAACTTTTGAAAATAATTGACATAACATTATAATACAATCAGCTAATAATGTTCCCCCCGTGGGCCCAGTGCGGGTTGGTAGATGTCACAATATCTTCGAATTTTCGGCTCACGAGGTTTTCTTTCGATAACAGTGTTGATGAAATAATTTACACAAAGTAAAGCGCTTGGCTGGGTTTAAACCTACGACCTACCAACCCGTAAGTCACGGCAGTTACCATTAAGTCACCTTTGCTAATTAATCTAATAGTACTGACATTTGTGCATCCTTACGAATTCAAGAAAAAAGTATTGATATAAAGAAAGAAAACAAAAGTATTTATTTTGACTTGTGCTGAAATATCAAAAACTAAATTAAAAACAATATACTTTATTATAACAATAAAAAATAAACAAAAGTATATCTTGAGCACTGTTTAGTGTTCAACGTAAAATTTTTAGACTATCGAATTCACTATGAAGGTTGAATCATTTAAGGATGAATTGCTTTAGAGATGGCAGCAAACAAATTGATGGAAATATTATACGTTCAATAATGATCTCAAATGGTATGCGTAATGGAATTGTTCGACGCGTGAATCCAAAGAATAAAGAATATAATCAAAAGAAGATATAAATGTAATAAAAAGAATATAAGTCCGGCCTTGTTATTGGGTCTTTCATCTGTGATTTCGTAGTAGCTGCTCGAAGTTTGGCATTTATAACAATATTAGTTTTTTTTTTATTACCGTATGGGCCCGCTCTTGACCTCGATCCTGCCTGATGGAAAGCGATTGATGAGGACTATGGTAGATCGAGCGTGCCCAGAAAATACCTGTTCACTCTTGTTTTGAAGGTAGACGGGTTAAATGTGGAAGGGAACACAGACGCAGCGAGAGAGTTCCACACTTTGGCTGTGCGCATAATAGATGTGGAGGAGTAGCGTTGAGTACGACTATTCTCGATATTAACCAAGTACGGATGGTACCCTGCAGTGCGTCTGGTAGTCCGGTAGTAAAAGGGCGATGGTGGGATCAGGTCGTGGAGCTCCTGCGCTCCACGACCTGAATAATGATAACGACGCAGGCCTATAGATAAATACCTGAATCTAAACATACATATTTTTGTGAAAAAGACATACAACTATTGTACACCAAGTTAGTTATGTTATGCCCGATGGCGACAATAGAATCTACATTAAATGGGACTTAAATATAACTGGCGAAATGTGGGTGCAGTCCTGTGCGTCCAGCACAGCATAAGCCTCTCTAATCCATTTAACTTGATGCTTGTTTACTCTCACCCAGTTGCTGGAGGAAATGGCGATGCTTGGGCGAAGCCAAAATAGGAAGAAATAGTGACGTCCACTAATCCGCACCTAACCCGCGTGGTGGATTATAGCCAACTCTCAAAGAGAGAAGGTCTGTGTCGTAGCAGTGGGCACTGACAACAAGTGGGCAGGCCCACTGCTCAAGTTTGGCAATTCTTCGGGCTATGTCGGTTGCCTTGGTTCTCCTGCGGATCTCTTCATTCGTGATTCGATAACATAGGGAAACTCCGAGCATAGCGCTCTCTATTATATTATTATATATATTGCCCTTTGGGTGACTTTTACCCTTTCGATAAGGCCCATTGTCGTTGTTATGCTGTAGGTAATGGAAAATGATACAAGACTTACTTGGTTGGCTTGGCATTGCATCTGTGTGAGACAAAATCGTAGGTGTCCTTTTCTGAGTGCAGTACATACTTCGGGTTGTCTGGAGGCGGTTGTGGGGGCGGCTTCCGCGCAGGATCCGTATGTTCCACATTTGTATGGTTACCCTGAAAAATGATACATAAAATACTCTATCACTCACACTAAAAATAACCACAGAAGCCATGAATTTAACTAATTATTAGCTTACTATTTGTGTGTGTGGAAACCTTTAGTGTGTGTGCAACCTACCATACAAATAGTACTATGGACATTCATCACACATTCACATTGGATGGAGAACGCTAAGGGGACTTACAATTCACACATTATTGGAGAGTTAGGGGTTTCACACACTTGTTTGGTTCAGCATGATGCCGAAGGCAGCAAAAACGAATATGACAAGTAGATACCTATATTTGTGTTCGGGGAAAAGCCGCTCGGTTTATCTCGAATTGTACCAAGCTAACCGGAACATGATTCAGCGAGGGTATATGCCGAACATCATTCTATGTGCGGAACGGAGTTTTGCAATCAGTACGACCCGAATATGTGTAGTAATTGCTTCGGGACGGTTTTGTTGCTCAACGAATACTGCCGAATCAAATGTGCCGACCCGAACAAGTCTCTAACACAGGAATGGTATAATGATTTTTATCAAACTTGACACTCAAACTTATAAGAGTTCACGGTCCACAACCTTGTCAGTTGCCATCGCGACTAATTTAGCGTTATAATTGATTACAAATGAGACTTTTATTATTTTGTTGTCTTCCTAAGTGAGCACTAGGTCAACGAGGTGTTTATTATCCTCGTTTTTTTTTTATAATAGCTGCATCATTTTGTGTCCCGTACAATTAATTGACAATAGTTTCGCCACTTATTAGTGGTCGCAGTTTTAATAATTTGGCGTGGCATGTCAGAACCGATTTTTTTTTTGAGGATGGCGTATCATCAAATAACTTCTCCCGCTCTGAGAGGACCAGGAGCCCTCTTGCTGTGTCAGACTTTTGAAACTGACTAAAACCCACCCGTGTTCCCTTAGTTGCCTGTGTGCCAGGGGCCACGGTGTCTCTTTCGATCAACCCACACCGCATCGGCCCTTGCGGGCCCCACCAGTTGATGCTGACACATCTTTGAGGCGCGTGTGGAACACAACGCGCCGTCGACCCGGTCTTGGTCCTTACCGGACTGCTAGCTAATTACTCGCCGTCCGCAAGTCCGCGCCTACGGTGGCTGGGAATCAGCCTGGGATAACCGAGGCCCAGGGTGTCTCCTGCCGAGGCTAGGGCCGTGAGGGCGCATATACTGCCTCTCCCTCACGTGCGCCGCCTCCCTCTTCGCGAGCATCCCTGCTTCGCAGACAGAAGGAAGCGACGGCTACCCATGCACTCTCGAAACAGATTATGATTAAACGTGAGTTACGAAATTGGCGTGCTGGTATAGCGACATCTAACCCACTTCTTCAAAACTACGCAACGGGCCAGTGAACTGATGGCGAAAATTCAACTTGCGCGTTGCAGGATTTAATGACGTCAGGCGTTTTCGTCGTCTGGAAATTTTAGTTAGCTGGCTGGTTTAGTAATTCCAACTTGGTGGGATAGATGTCGCTATAACTAGTTATTCCAAGTACAGTCTCTATCTTCATGGAATGGCTTAATAAATGATTAAAGTACAAATTCAAGGGTAGGTACATACAAATATAAATAGATATTCATCGTTTTATTTCACAAACCATAAAGAGACCTTATCGCAGGAAGGAACTATTCTAAAAAGATGATGTGTAGTCACTAAAAACAATCCAAAACAACGAGTTTTCAAAGGTGTTTAATTTCATTCACATTTTCCATAAACAAAATCAAATCAAATATTTTATTTCACATAAAACTGCATGGGCAGAAACGTCAGAAGCTAGGTGCACGGTCCTAAATTGTCGCTTCCTATGGAGAAGAGCCGGCCAGAAACTCCACGGTTACCATAATTCGTATGGGAGGACAGTGCAGACTTACGTTAGTACATATTACCTCAATGGTGCAGACCTGTCAATAAGTACCAGGTACTTAAAGGAATGAGAACACAGAATAGAAAGTCTACAAATCTAGTCTGTAAGGCCTACAACGTTCTCTCATTCACAATATGTAAAATAATCTACATATCTAAATAAAATGAATCTATTTACACCAAGTGACATTTCAATGACAATCACTAAAAAATAGTCGAAATTAAAATTGATGTTTAATGTCAAATTATGACGGGAATATGTCAAATATTGTAAAAAATATAAAAATAAAAAAGAACATTGTAATTTGGGAGCAGTTAATGGACTTCTACATAGTTATGCTACTAATGAGGTACCAGGGAAGCCACATGTTCAAAAGGAACTAATGCCAAACTATGTCTTCAACGTAGTTTTTTATCTTAAAATATGCTTTTTGGATAACGACACGTTTGATGTGCGTTTTAAACTTTCCATCGCTAAGTTCTGTAACTGACTTTAGCAACTTTTTATAGAAGCGGATACTGTTTATTAGAAATGACTTGCTAGTTTTAGTTAACCAAAATTTTGGAACCACAATTTCATCTTTAGGTACGTGTATTCAGATTATGGAAATAAGCAAAGTAAACTAACCTAGCTGTAGCTACATCAATCAACTGCCTTATTTTTCTTACTGCATAAGTTGCTGAGCTTAATCTACTTGAAAGGGCTCTAATGTGAGTATCCCATTCATTGACATATATATAATCCCATTGCAATTTTGAATCTAAAGAAATTCCTAAAAAATACAGTTTCCGAAATAGCATCTAGTTTCTTGCCATCAAGTTTTAAATTTAGACCTATTTGGGGTACATTTGGTAACGAGAAATTAAGCCATTTAATTTTGTTTGCATTGAGCAAAAGATTATTAGCAGCAAACCATTTCGAAAGAACAGCTAGGCTATCGTTGAGCTGTAAGACATCCGTATCTTTTCTATCTGTTCTAAAAATAAGAGAAGTGTCATCAGCGAATAAAATGATATCCGAGAAGTTAGCCATCAGGTAAGGAAGGTCATTTATATAAACTAGAAATAAAAAAGGGACAAGAATTGCACCTTGAGGCACGCCCCAAAAGATTTTAAAAATTCGTACTTATTTACATGCAAATTCATAGCATGCTTTTAGTCGACGTCCACATAGACATAACAAAATCTCGATTTTCCACTGGTCGGTATTAAACATTGAGATTACAACAAAGCGCAGCGCGAGTGAGTCTCAGTGCGCGAAAAAACAGTGTTCAATTTTGACCTCTCGGCGCTTATACTAATGATACGAAAAAAAAAAAATCAGTATGATGGACATGGCTTTTCATAAGCTGCAGCCACATTGCGGTCAACATCAATGCCAACATCGCGATAAACAACACGGTAAAGATTCCGATAATTAACACGATAAATTCAGTGGCCACACTACAGTCAACGTCAATGCTCAACATCGCGTTAAACAACGCGGTAAAGAATCGGCTAATATGCTCACGGTGGACAATGACAAACGTTAGTGTGGCTGCTTTATCACAATAGTTCTCACGTTTTGGAACGTTAAATGGCAATGTGAATGCCGTTGTAAAATTCGCGATATCGCGATAAGTTGTGGCTACACCTACGGTTAACGTCCAACATCGCGATAATCAACGGCGCTTCTCGTAGGTGTAGCCGCACCATCACGAGCGCGCCGTTGTAGGCGGTTCCATCTTCTGCGGGCGTGTTTTTTAACCATTTTAATCGAATGCAACAACCGCGTTCGGCTTTCCGATTGGTCCTTCAAATCCAAGGCCAATCGGAGCGCCGCGCCGAACGCGTTAAAGTTGCTATTAAAAGGAACTCATGCTAGGACCACTGAACCAGAGGCCAAAACTGAACAAGCTCACTTTCTATATTTTATTTATATATCTGACTAGGTCTTAACACTATTATTAATTAAATATCGCTTTTACTTACATTAAAAAAAATACAGACTCACATGTAACTGGTTATGTATACGTGTCTTCAAAACCCTGTTAGAAGCATTCGTTTAAAAAAAAATACATTCTAATGCTCTCAGGATGAGGCTGGCACAGAAGCGTGGATATTGGCAAAAGACAATAGAGGAGTCGGGTTGTGAATGATGATGAATACTCTCAAAAGCTGTTTGGATGACAGATCTTTGGGAGACCATAAGTGTTCTTAACCAGTTTACTGACTATATCTACAAAATATTTGAGAGGAATTTTAATAGGTAACTTTCTTTAATCTTTGTTTTTTGTTTGTTTGCATTGAATAGGCTCTGAAACTACTGAACCGATTTGAAAAATTCTTTCACTGTTGGGAAGCTACACTATCCCCGGGTGACATAAGCTATATTTCATTCTCGTATTCCCACGGGAACGGGAACTACGCGGGTGAAACCGCTGAGCGCTGCTAGTCGAATATAGTTGTGTTGGAGGAAAAGCACTTTGGTGCCGTGCCGACCCGAATATGATTCGGAATACTGTCGAATTGAATGTACTGTCCCGAATGAGTGTGTACTGTCATTAAATTTAGCTATGCAGAGTTTTTGAAGGACAACAAAAACGGGTATTTGATTCATAATGAATAATGCCAACAGGACCGGTAATCAAAGATCAGACAAGAAAAACCGGTCAAGTGCGAGTTGGACTCGCGCACCGAGGGTTCCGTACAAACCTGTGGGTATATAAGTAAAAGTTCAAAATTGTCAAATTTTTTTTTTTTTATATGACGAAACTAAAATTTTTCGGTTTTCGTAATTTTTCCTATATCTGTACTATAAGACGTGACTTCGTACAAAATTTCAAGATTCTAAGTTCACGGGAAGTACCCTGTAGGTTTTGATTCCCGTGCGAGTTTCGAAAATTTGCGGAATTTTGCGGCCTAAATGGCTGTATCTTTTGATTGCGTTGACTTAGAAGGTTGATTTTTCTACAGCTTCCAGGGACAGTAGAACTAAGTATCATATAGAAATTTCAGTTTGATACCTCCACGCGTTCCTGAGAAAAACGGTCTTGACAGACGGACGGACGGACGGACGGACAACAAAGTGATCTTATAAGGGTTCCGTTTTTTCCTTTAGAGGTACGGAACCCTAAAAAAGAAGTTGATAATGTCGCAGAAACACGTGTATACAAAAATATAAGAAAAATAAAGACACGAAATAGATTTACGGGGCCAAATTACATATTAAGCTACTAAAACTCTGCAAGCGTGGTAGGTAGGTATTCAAAAACCCAAGATACACAGTCTCAAACAAAAGGAACATTCAAAACTGTCCTCAATTTAATACGTCAGCGGTTCCAGTTATGATAAAACACATTTTTTTGCAAATTCAACCTTGCGTGCATGAGTTAAACTGGTTTTTACAAAGCAATGTCCAAAAAGACTAACTGAAAGATGACTGAAGATATTATTTGACACCTGCGCACATTGCACCCTATTTATGCGGACGTTTTTGAGACGCTGATATGTACTGTATCTTGAGTTTTTTGTTTCAATGGTGGTAAGTATCAAATCACTATAAAATAAAAACAAAAAAGATTCAATGTTTTGTTTGGCGAATCAATTACATTTGTAGGATTACCTACTTAAAGGTTGCTTTGAGAAAATCGGTTTTATTTTGTTCTTTTTAATTTATCGTGTACCACGTTCACAGAAAAATAAAAACGGATTTCATAAACTGATATTGCAAGTAGTCTACAATAGACTACACTAAGGCGAAACACACACTGCCCCGCGCTACGCTGCGGGGTGCGTGTCGACGGAGCCACGCGTGCTGGTGCAGGAGTTCAGATCTTCATCATCATGCAGATTTCTCTGCACAAACGCGCGGAGTTGCAGTATAGTCCTGCGGTGGCCTTGATACCTCATTTCATAGCAGGTTGCGGTGGTTTTATACTAAAAATGGTTATTCATTTAGAACTAATTCAGGATGCTGCAGTTATAATTATTATCTGTTTGGTTTTTGTATAATCAAACCAAATTGCTTCTCGATTTTCGATTTCGAATATAACTCGATCGATATTGAGATCCATTTCAGATCCAATAGTACGTCTAGTTCTGTCAAAACCACGCACGATACTGCAGAACTTCGTGTGCCATATCCTGCGTCTTGGCCCCGCACCCACGCGCCGGGTGCGTCCTTTTCCGCATGTAGGAGCGTAATCTGCAACACTGCGCTTGAATGCGATTTCTGTGTGTTGCACTACGCGTGTTTTCGATACAAACACAGATACTGGCAAACAACGTAAGAACAAGCACTCCCGCGCTACGCTGTGATGCGGTGCAGTGTGCGAATCACCTAACTCCGGTCGAGTTTCTTACCCAATCTTGTCCATATGAGACTAACTTTTGAAAGAGACAACTAGAATCAATTCAATTTTTGGTAGGTAGTAAAAGCAAAAGCAAAAGCACTTTCTAAGTGCATATTTGAAATAATTGATTGACTTTGGTCAATTAACCCACAAAAACATCGTCAAATTCATTAATTTTTAAAATAATAATTTTTGAATATTGATACTCATCACGTGTGAGTTTTGCTAGTTAATTCAATTTGACCCCTGTATGCGTATAATCATGAGTACAGAATATAAAAGTTGACAGCTGCATATCGTGACAGTGACAAGAACTTCCATTCAGAGCATGTACCTACAGGCGGCTACTCCAAACTGTATAATTTTCCCAATTGAAAGATCCACATAATTAAAATAAAATTGAAAATGTATCAAAGAAATTTGACAGATTGGGGTAGCTTGATGTGCTGGCATCTGTACTTACAAAATAACGGCTAAAATCTATCAAACTGCAAAGCTTTTTTCCACTTTTGTTGGAATAGGCTTCCAGAGGCTAACGAGAATCAGCTAGAATACAAGTATATTACATGGAACAACTACCTGTCTGACCTCCACAACCTAGTTATTGGGTAACACCATAACCTTTACAGGTTGTCAGACTTTCGGGCTTCTGACTACCCGTAACCACTGTCAAAAATCTACGAATAACAGCCAGGAATGCACGTGATAACAGTTTGTGTCAACATGAGTCAGACTTTTGCACTCATTATCAGCAGATACTTTGCATAAATTAATCAATGTAATTGGCACAACTTTTGTGCAAACAATCAAGCTATTGATTTCTAGAACAAGATCTACTAAAATCACTGCATATTATAAAACTACGTTCCCCGCCGCGTCTGTCTGTCTGTCTGTTCGCGATAAACTCAAAAAATACTCAACGGATTTTCAAGCCGTTTTCACCAATAGACAAAGTGAGGAAGGTTTAGGTGTATAATTTGTTAAGGTTTTGTGCAAATTGGTTGAAATATGACGATAGTTGTTGAAGATGTCGGAAAAATAATGCCGACTGAGATCTTTACTGGCGTGCGCCGCGACTCAACATAAATTAAAAATTAAATTAAAAATCATTTATTTCAGGTCTTTAACCCATATAAAATTAAAAAAGGGACTAAACAATTGCCATGCTTGCACTCTAAATGTATCATACTATTACTAACAGATTAATAGACATACAAAATAATTACGGAAATTGAAATTGAATTTAGAATTATAAGTCACATACAAAATGTTTAAAAAAGTAGTTTTTTTTTTACAATATGTCCAAAGAAAATTATATACCAAAGTCAAAGATATATAATATGTGCAGGCGCTGGCATGCAGCTGCAGCCATCTCCGCAAGAAAGAAGAATCCCAACACTCGGAAACACGCTCAGGATCCCGTTCGAGCCCCTACAGCGACGCAGAAGCGATGCACTCCTTTTCCGGATTATTCCGTAGAAGTCATCGGTAGTAGCATCAGCGAACATCGCCGATGCGCTACAAAACCGGGGCCGCCCGAACAGAATTTTGAACGCGTTGTTGTACTGGAAACGAATCGCGTTGTACGCCCGCAGAGTGAAGTTGGTCCACAGGATGCACGTGTAAAAGTCTGGCAGTATGCCTTGAACAAGGTTATTTTTATCTGTGAAGAACAACCTGCAAACCTGCGAGCCAACATGTTGCACCGGACAGATAACGCTCTTCGCTCCCTCTAGATGTCCGCATTGTCAGACAAATCATCAGAGACCCAGGGACCCAGATCTTTGAATCGATCTACTCTATTCAAATGTAACCCGCAGAGAGTGACAGGTGGTCCAGTTAAGTAGCTTTTAGTACCAGCTTTGAACATCATGTATTGACTCTTCTTTGGGTTATTCCTGAGCCCATGGGCCTCCGCGTAGGTCTAACAAATATTCAAAAGCCTATGCATCGCAGAGAAAGACAGGCTCAGCAACACCATATCATCCGCGTAACTTTTGTTATTTATACACACCCCATCAACGGAACAATCGACCTTAGTGCTGCTGAACTCCTCGACCATTTGGTTCATATACAGGTTGAAGAGACGTGGGGAGGTTATTCCCCCCTGCCTCACCCCACAGTCTAACCCGTATTATGTCCGAATGCGACCCTGCCCATCTGATACTATTTTGCTGGTGACTATGCTAATATTCAAATAGTGCTATAAGGTCATGTGACAACTTCGTCTCGCATCGCAATTTGTCATAATTTACTGTATCGAATGCTTTTGACAGATCTAAGTAGCAAGCATATACAGGCGTATTCCTGTCTGTGTAAAAACAATGCATTACAGAATTATTGAATAACACATAGGATATTTTTTATCCCGGTATTACGTTCCCGTAGACAAATTTCCGCCCACCAGGCGGGCTAAGCCATGGGCAAAAGCTAGTACATATTGAATGAAATGTACGATCACCAAATGAGATAAGGGGGCAGACGAATTTATTTGGAGGTTAGTAAGAAAGCGATGGATGTCTTCTAAGAAAATTTAATTTAATAAATAGAAAACAAACAGTTTATTTCTTTAATAAAATTTCATTCGAAAACATCCATCGATTTCTTACTAAACTTCATCTTACTATAATATCTAACGACTCTGGTTACTTTTCTCTTTGGTTGCCTGTACATAATTACAATCAAACACACGCCAGTTCCGTGTGGTGCCGGGCGTAAAAGAATAGCACCATCCCATTTCTTCCAGTGGGTGGCGTAAAAGGCGACTAAGGTACTTACTAGAGAATGGGCAGCAGCGTTCTCTATTCATTTTACAACCAAACTGCGATCGCCAACCCGCCTGTCAAGCGTGGCGATTATGGCAAATCCCCCCCTTGTGGGGGAGGCTTATGTCCAGCAGTGGACGTTTTTCGGCTGAAATGATGATGATGTTGATGAGTTGCCCAGTGGTAATGGCCCCCGATTTACGATTTGTAGGTTGTGGGTTCGAACTCTAGTATGCTATTTACTTTGTGTAAGTAATTTCATCGCCATAGCTTTCAAAAGGGTGCAAGATAAATAAGATCGTGAGGAAACCGGTATGACCTAGGACCTAAAATAGCTAGGCTTGAGTATCGACAGTGGAAATATTGTAGGATGATTATGCAGTTTACTTTGGAGGGGCAGACATTACCGAAAATCACGTGAATCCTTGAAGAATTAAGTCTACGTCACTTTACTCCTTTTTCGGGGAGACTATGAAAAATTTGGAAGTTTCTTAACAAACATAATCAGTCTACAACTGGGAGACAAACTTCCTCTCTTCGAATGGGAGTGGGCTGTAATCTACCACGCGGGCCCACTGCAGGTTGGTATTATTTTTGTATCTACGACATGCCGGTTTCCACAAGATGTTTTCCTTTACCGTTTTTAGAGCAGTGTTGATGAATTGTTGTCGTTGTTGTTGTTAGGTACTTAGCATTTCTACGAAATTTTATGAAAACGGAAGTTGTTTTTTTTTAACGGTAATGGTGATGATGTAGACTAAATTTTTTATTGTTATTCCAAATTCGGCCACAACAAATAACTACACATAAAAACAAAAAAAAAACTTACATAATTTGAATTCAATTCCATTTTGAGCCACAATATTTAAACACAGCACACAACCATTTCCTTTAGTAGTTTGATCTTGTGTCAATTAAATGTTCTCCGCAGACGACTCCATTGCGCGGCCTTCTGTTGTACACTTCAGTGCAAAAAAAGCATCCAACCAAATAATATTGTTTTCATTTAAATTATTTCTTAACAACTTCCCTGTCACATGTGAATCATATTTGATTTCGGGTGATTATTTAAATATTTTCAGCTTCACAGATGCTTAGGTGGATAATAAAGAACAATTTGCTTGTGATTATTGGAAGTAATCATTATTTTTGTAACTTTTGTTACGATTTTTTATTTGTATGCTATTATTAATAATCTTTTCATAAATAAAAACTGGTTAAAGAGCTATACTAAAAAACATTAAATCTTAAGGGCCCACTGTATTTAAGAACCGTTACATGCAAAGAATAACGCAAACTGCGAATATTCAATCCATAGTCACGTGTGGCTCACAAAAAATGTTCACGGTTGATTTTGTATGGTCTTCCTGTAATTATAACAAAATATTATGTGCTATAATCACTGAAGTGATGTATGTTTAGCTTATTTTCGTAACGCGAATCAGTTATTTCTAAAACAATTAGCGACTCGAGCGAGTTTTTACGTTTTCATTATCCGCCGATAATGTTCCCACTGCTGGGACACAGGCCTCCTCTCTGTGAGAGGGGTTTTTCGTTCATTTGTATTATTTCCTACTACCTAATTTAATGTGCACTAAAATATGATGAAGAATTTGCGTCCCAGAAAATCCTACTATCGTACTCACATTATAAATGTGACATTTTGTATGTTTCGATGTTTAAAACTCAATGACGTAAAGTCGGCCTAATGGATTTAGATGAAACTAGATTTTGCCAGCCGCTTCGCCCGCGTGGAGTCCAAAAATTATCCCACCCATAGGAACGTACAACCGGGATGTAAAGTTTCCTATTTGTTAATCCAGATTATGAAATGAACCTGGATTAGGGGGATTCTTTTGACCTCCGCGCGGGCGAAGCCAAAAGGCAGTACTTAATAAGTGATTAAAACTGTGACGCTTAATTTATTTATTTATTAAATGCACAAACAACATGCAAAATTACAGAAAAAAGAATGCCAAGGCGTTGTACAGCGCAATTTACAAACTAAAATGTACTATTAGAATTGTGGCATACATACATAAATTAAATAAGATAGGTCTCAAACATAATTTAAAACAAAAATGACAATGACAAAATTCATAAATTAACACTAAAAAATAAATAAATACATTCAAGTGAAAAAAGAAACATTATTTAGGTACCATTGATGTGAAATATTTGTTACATATTCTTGTCCAATAGTTTGACTTGTAGTGCATTATGCTTTAGTAAAAAACTTTACTTGCACGCTGTGCGGTAGAAACTCGATTTTCGGGTACGTCGGCAATTACGTAGCGGTCAACCGGTTGCATTTTTGACATGAGATGTCAAAAATGCTACCGATACGTGTAGAACCAGTGAGTGATAAATAAGGAAAAAATTAGAAACAATTTATTAGTAGACAAAAAGGTAAACCCAGGTTAGGCGTTTTTTTTTTGTGTCCTGTTGCAAAAAAATCTGCACAATATTGCAATTGTAATGTGCATCTTATGAATAGCGGGCCTTAGTATTCGGTCTAAGAAACACGTTTTCAATTAAAACATTGTTTTTTCCGAGTGAAGACCGGATTATTCACGAGTCACCTTTTAATGCTAACAATTTTTGCCATAATTTAAAAGGCATCATTATTTTAACTCAATTATGATTAAATATTGAAAAGTAAAACTATTGTTAGTTTTTTATTTTTATTTGCTTACTTGCCTCCTTCAATGTATATGTAATCGTCCATGCACTTTGGGCACGCCAAGATTGCGGCGGTAAGTGCCCTCTTTGAGGAGTGGATTGAGAGCGTCTCGGCGTCCTCATCTTCCGCCTGATGCAGGTCCTCACCGGCCACGGATGTTTCGGGAGGTTCCTGTTTCGGATAGGGCGGGAGGAAACGCCCGGGTGTTTCCACTGCGTGGATCGCCGTGAGGGCTCGGTGGATCATACGGTGGAGTTCTGCCCATCTTAGGCGGGGCACCGCCGTGTCCTTGTAGAGGCGATTAGCGGTGGCTATCTCTCGCATTCGGCCCTGGTTCAGGCCATGGTACGGAACGAGAGTGCATTGGTAGCTGTCAGCTCCTTCTGCGGAGCAGTAATGCTCGCAAAGAGGGAGGCAGCGCACGTGAGGGAGAGGCAATAAATGCACCCTCATGGCCCTAGCCACCGCCAAGTTATTTAAATTCACTTTTTTTTGTTATTTATTTTGTATTTCACGAACTGTGTCCAAATAAACGGTATTCTTTCTTTCTTTAGACGCCCTGGGCGTCGGGAATCCCAGGCTGATTCCCGGCCACCGTAGGCGCAGGCATGCGGCATGTCTGTTCGCGATAAACTCAAAAAATACTCAACGGATTTTCAAGCCGTTTTCACCAATAGATCGCCCTGAGGACACGGTGGAGCACACGGTGGCGGTCTGCCCGGCTTGGGCGGAGCACCGCCGTGTCCTCGTGGAGGCGATCGGCGGCGGCGATCTCTCGCGTCCGGCCCTGGTCCAGGCCATGGTATGGAGCGAGAGGGCATGGGGAGCCGTCACCTCCTCCAGCGAAGCAGTGATGCTCGCGAAGAGGGAGGCGGCGCCTCCCTCACGTGCGCCGCCTCCCTCTTCGCGAGCATCACTGCAGCATATGCGCCCTCGCGACCCTAGCCGCCGCAGGATACGGAGACGCCCTGGGCGTCGGGAATCCCAGGCCGATTTCCGGCCACCGTAGGCGCAGGCATGCGGACGGCGAGTAATGGGAAGCTCGCTGTCCGGTAAGGACCAAGCCCAGGTTGACGGCGCGTTGTGTTCCACGCGCGCCTCAAAGAGATATCAGCACCAACTGAAGGGGCCTGCAAGGGCCAATGCCTGCCAAGGGTGCGGGTTGTTCGAAAGAGATACCGTCGCCCCTGGCACACAGGCAACTGAGGGAACACGGGTGTGTTTTAGTCAGTAAAAGTCTGACACGCCCTCCTGCTCCACCCAGAACGGGAGAAGTTACTTGATGCATTCCCAGACTCAAAAAATAAAACCGTCCATGCACTTAGAACCATCAGGTTCGGCTGCAGTCACAAAAAAAAAACACGAAAGTCGTGGGGAATTCTAAGAAAAGTCTGTGAAACTAAAAGGATTAAAAACCAGTGGCTTGATTGAAACCGGTGTCAAAATGTGTTCATCTCAACGCTCATCAAATGCCAAACTAAAATTGCCATAATGTTCAAAAAAAATTATCTTAAAATATTGTGCAATTTTTTCTGGAAGCAAGTGCATCTCATTTTCATGTACGCGAAGTATTTCAACTTTCAGTACATTGTGCAGTGTATATGACACAAAAGTTAACAGTTCTTGTGATTTGAATACTAATTAATTGCTACCACAGAATTAAAATACCGAAACTTTTTTTTTTGTTTTGTTATCATTACTACACACTTTACTTACTATCTATACCAGAGGTTCCCAATTTAATTGGCTATGGAACCCTATTATTGCTCATAGTTTTTTGGCGGAACTAGGGTTCCGCCAAACAGCTGGGGCTGGCTATTTTGATAACTAAGTATTTACCTTGTACTTTGAATATATTTATGTTAGACTCGAAGATAGAACAATTGATATTTTAAAATAATTAAAAATATTAATTTTGTGTGTTGCAAAATATTTACTGTAACTAAGAAATCAATCAATCTTCAAAATACAATGCAATGATTATTCAGTGTGAAGAATGATTTTTTTTCACATATTTTCTCGTAATAGCACTAAAATTAGGCTTTATTGAAAGCGAAGATCTGGAGCTCTTAACTCTCAGACAGACCGCGGAACCCCTGTAACCATTTGCCGGAACCCCAGGGTTCCGCGGACCACCTTTTAGGAATCACTACTATAATATACTATACTCACTATCTACACTCGCGCACACACAACACACACACACACACACACACACACACACACACACACACACACATAAACATACACACATAAACACGCACATATTATAAAACGAGGTCCCCCACCGCGTTTGGCTGTCTGTCTCTTTTAACGGATTTTCATGCGGTTTTCACCAATAGACAGAGTGATTGATGAGAAAGGTTTCGGTGCAATGTGTTAAGGTTTCATGTAAATTGGTTAGTGCGGGCGACGCCGCTGGCAAAAGCTAGTTATTTCATAAAAATAAGTCGTAGTTGCCAGTTGCTGATCAAGTAAGCCCTCGTACACACACCTCGCACACATCAAGCTATACATTTCTAGTATAACCTGAGCTCGCATTGTATAGGATTTCCATACCTTGCGAGATCAGCGTAAACTGGAAATGTATTGTTTGATGTGCAGCCGTGTGTACCTTCAGGCGATTTTGTACCGAAACGATTTATCGCAAACATAAACTATAAATGATTTTATTTCTGTAAGTAGGTTTGTACAAACACTTTTCACACGTCAGTAATTTTTTTTTTTTGTAAACTAGATGAGGTTGGCGTTTCCTATCTGACTACTCTGAGAAGAAAGGCCGAAACAAACTCAGAGGTCGCAGTCTCTTATAAAGTCCAGACATAATCTTTGTCAGATCATGTGAAGACCATGTGAATTGGTGTCTGAAATGGTCTTCTGAGGAAAGAACCACACAGATTGAGTGGACCTGTCCATTCAGTGCACGCATTTATCAATAATCATACAGCTCAATTCAGAACTTGAGGAGCTCAACGATTTGATGAACAATACCATAGAAAGGACATTTAGGTAGGCCGCATAAAGTACTCAAACTACCAGATTAACATTAAAAACTAACTGAGAAAGAGATGAAACACAAAAACAAAACAAAACATGACCCACATAGTCCTCACATTTACAAAACAATATTTTATCGTTTATTTTCTTTTGTACATATTAGGTATATTTTTAAATATTTTTACAAAAATAAAAAAATAAAACATTTAAAAATATAAAAAATAGTGGCCCATCGGCATCAGGAGCAGGGTCCAAGATGCCGGTGGTCAGGGCTCTAGAGAAAGGAACCTCCTGACTATGCGTGCCGTGTCTAGGAGTACTGCTTTCTGAATCAAGCCCTTGATCCAGCCGCGCAATGAGAGCCTCCTGAGATGTCGGTCGAGGCTCTTCGCTATTAGGCCATTTACTGTAATGATTATCGGTACAATGATTGCTGAGTCCACGTCCCACATGTCGACAACCTCGTAAGCTAAGTCAAGATACTTGATTTTCTTATCTTGCTCAGCTTTCATGAGATTCTCGTCATGAGGGAAAGCGATATCAACAATCATTGCACAACGCTCTCGGCGATCTATCACCACAATGTCAGGCTTATTGGCTACAATAGTCCTGTCAGTGATGATAGATCGATCCCAATACAATGTGGCGTGACCATTCTCGAGAACTGGGTCGGGCACATATCTGTAGTATGGTACTTCAGACTCCACAAGGTTGTACTGCAAAGCAAGTTGCTGGTGGATAATCCTAGCTACTAGATTGTGTCTGTGCAAATACTCGCCGTTAGCAAGACGAGAACAACCGGAAACGATATGTCGGATTGATTCACCGGGACGGTGGCACGCCCGACAGATGTCAACCGTACCATCCTTGACAATGTATTTCCGATAGTTATTCGTCATGATAACTTCATCCATAATCGCACAAACAAAACCTTCGGTTTCCCCGAAGAGGTCGCCGAAACGTAGCCAGGATACAGACGCCAAAAAGTCTACATCAGGCCCATGAAGAGCCCGGAAAAAGCGTCCGTGTAGCTCTTTGCCTTGCCATACTTCCTTACGATCGTTAGTATCCAGTACTGCAGGTTTGCGCCAGTTCTCTTTCGCCAAGGAGAGCGGGGTGAGGGTCTTGTCCACTGCGACCACATCTTGATGCATCCCCACGTCAGTGTTAAGGAAATATTCCCTGAGACTGCAAATCTCGCGGTTGTGAAGGGTTTTAGCATTCAAAAAGCCTCGGCCCCCACACTTCCGCGGGATGTACAGTCTCATCACTGATGACCGTGGGTGATGCATCCGTTGTGCCGTCAGCAATGTACGGACCTTCCTATCCAGGGCGTCAAGTTCCGTTTGAGTCCATTTGAGTATGCCGAAAGAGTACATCAAGACCGGCATGACCCAACCGTTGAAGGCGCGCACCTTGTTTCCGCCTGATAAAAGACTATTTGACACTTTATTCAGGCGGCCAAAGAAGCGCTCCTTCAACGATTGTTTCATGTCGGCAGTATTGATGCCTAATGCTTCCGACATACCCAAGTACTTGTAGGTTTCGGTTGAGGAGAGTGATCTAAGGTGTATAGAATCCGTAGTTTGGGTTCCCACGGATTCCATAATCCTTCCTCGCTTTACATGCATGACTGCACATTTGTCCACACCAAATTCCATCCTGATGGCGCTACTGAAGGTTTCTGTTACCTTCAGTAGCTCCATTAGTTGCAAGTTGTTGGGGGCAAAGAGTTTCAAGTCATCCATGTAAAGGAGGTGTGATATCACCTGACCACCTCTTCTCAACCGATAGCCTAGACCTGAATCCTCCAGCAGTGTGCTTAGAGGATTCAAGGCTAAGCAAAACCAAAGCGGACTCAAACTATCGCCCTGAAATATTCCACGCTCAATCCTAATCGGTTCATCGGTCCCCTGGATCTGTCGACATCCTGGATACAGAAGGACCGTCCTCCATTGCCTCATACACGACATCAAGAAGGTGCGTAGAGTTGCGTCTATTTTGTACAACTCCAGCACCCTCATGAGCCATGTATGTGGCACCGAGTCATAGGCCTTCTTATAATCTATCCAACATGTCGATAGATCCTTCCGGGATCTACGAACCTGTTGGCTTATGGCCATGTCTATAAGGAGCAGCTCCTTAGTACCACGGGACCCATTCTTACATCCATTCTGAGACACCGACATAATAGCGTTGCTTTCAATATGACTTGTAATTTTTGCTCTAAGAATGGATGTAAGAACTGTGTAGACCGTCGGTAAACATGTAATAGGTCTATAATTTTTAGGTTCCGCAGTACTTCCCGATTTATGGAGCAGGTGGGTAATACCTGTCGTAAAGAACTGTGGTAGCGACCCATTCTCTAAAGATGACTGGAATTGTGAAGCTAAGCAAGAGTGTGATCTTTGTAGCCATTTAATCCAGAAATTGTGCAGTCCGTCCGGCCCTGGAGATTTCCAGTTAGGCAGCGGACGGACTGCACGGGCTACATCCAGAGGACTGATGGTGATAGCCTCCATGTCTGGTATTGAATCACACGCCCGTTCAACAACACGCATCCAATCATCTTCAATGTGACTGACGGGCATCGACCAAATGCTCCGCCAAAACGCACACATGTCATCATTATCCGGTAGACGCGCGTCAGTCACACCTTGTGTGGGAAAGGGTCGCTCCCAAGCTCTGTATACCCACCTTTGATCATTCTGGAACTTACGATTCTGAGTGTACCGATCCACTCTTCGCCTATACCGACGGATACGGTTTGCCCATGCATAAACTTTCTGCTTCAGGAAGTCGATGCGCTCTGTGACACGGGATGCGTATTCTCGAGGACTAATACTAGTTCCCGTGAACGCCCGCCTCACAAAGCGCATCACCCTTGGTCGTGTATTGCCCTCCCTGAAGCAGATAAGCTTCCCGATGAGTACCCTGGTCTCATTAATACGACGCTCAATCCTGCATTGCCAGGCTGGTGCGGCGGGTTTCGGTCGTGTAGCTCGATCAGTGTTTGGGAATTTGACACGAGCTATACGACATATATTATATTATTATTATTAACAATATTATTATTCCTTTATTCATCCTAGTTCTTATTACTATACATTTTTAAATATTTTATAAAACAAAAATAAAACATTTAAAAATATATAAAATAGGGATCCGCCGGTATTGGGAGCAGGGTCCAGGCTACCGGTGGTTAGGGCTCCAGAGACAGGAACCTCCTCACGATGCGAGCCGTGTCGAGGAGTACTGCCTTCTGAATCAGGCCTTTGATCCAGCCGCCTAACGAGAGCCTCGAGAGATGTTGTTCAAGGCTTTCGGCCATCAGTCCATTGGCTGATACGACAATCGGCACAATGATAGCTGAGTCCACATTCCACATGTCGACAACCTCGTGTGCTAAGTCGAGATACTTAATTTGCTTCTCTTTCTCAGCTTTCACGAGGTTCCCGTCATGCGGGATGGTAACATCGACTATCATTGTGCGGCGCGCTAACCGATCTATCACCACTATATCAGGCTTATTGGCTACAATAGTCCTGTCAGTAATGATAGATCGGTCCCAGTACAACGTGACATGGTCATTTTCAAGAACTGGGTCGGGCACATACTTGTAATACGGTACCTCATAATCCACAAGTTTATATTTCAAAGCAAGTTGCTGGTGAATAATCCTGGCTACTTGGTTATGCCTGTGCAAGTATTCGCCGTTAGCCAGACGAGAACAACCAGAGATAATATGTCTGATGGACTCACCCGGAAGGTGACATGCCCGACACACGTCCACCGTCCCGTCCTTCATAATATGTCTCCGGTAGTTATTCGTCAAGATAACTTCATCCATAATTGCACAGACGAAACCTTCAGTTTCCCCGAAAAGGTCACCAAAACGTAGCCAGGATACGGACGCTAAGAAATCAACACCGGGCTCATGAAGAGCCCGATAGAAGCGCCTGTGCAGCTCCTTGTTTCGCCATACTTCCTTGCGGTCATCGGTAGTTAGTATTACAGGTTTGCGCCAGTTCTCTTTAGCCATGGATAGTGGGGTGAGTCCCTTGTCCACTGCGACCACATCACGGTGCATACCCACTTCGGCTTTTGTAAAATATTCCCTGAGACTGCATACCTCGCGGTTGTGGAGGGTCTTGGCATTCAGAAAGCCTCGACCCCCGCACTTCCGCGGGATGTACAGTCTCATCACCGATGATCGTGGGTGATGCATCCGGTTTGCAGTCAGCAGTGTACGGACCCGTCGATCCAGGGCGTCGAGTTCAGTTTGAGTCCATTTGAGTATGCCGAAAGAGTACATCAAAACCGGCATGACCCAACCGTTGAAGGCGCGCACCTTGTTTGCGCCTGAGAGAAGACTAATTAATACCTTCTTCAGGCGACCAAAGAAGCGCTCCTTCAACGATTTAACAATATTATTATTATACTTCTCAAAGTAAATATTTCATAAGTAACGGAATTTCTACTGCACTGTTTAGCGCCGACAGTTGATATTCCAACACTGTATGTTTTTTGCGTGCTGGAATGCACTTCGTTAGATTCGTAACGCTCGGTTCAACAACCAGGGTTGAAAATCGTGTGCCATATGAAATGGCCCGTGTGAGTACCTTTCAGCGTGACTATTTAAATCTATAACCTTCTTTGTAGGTTTTGCTTCGGACGTTACTGACATCGCTAGGTGCCCTTGCTGGTCTAGTGGTTGCAAGCGCTACTGCTGACCATCGGGTCCTGATTCGGTTCCCAGGTCAAGCAAAATGTTATTGGGTTTTTCTATCCGGAATTTCCCAGTAGCAGTCCGGAGTCGTGTCCGGTTGATGGCAATAGGCTCGCCCTCTGTTACATTGGACTTAAACATAACTGGCGAAATGTGGGTGTACTATCTGTAGAGATCAACCAATTTAAAATTGCAAACCCTTCCACAAAAATGCTATACAAATATTTGAAATGTAATTGCGACCAGGAGTGGAAGAACGTGCATTTTTAAATGAGACAATGTCTACTCCTCTGACCAACCATTTGGGGAAACAAGGCGTGATGTTATGTGTATCACTGACATTAGACATACCAAACAGGAAAAGTTTTCGCCATAGCGTGACCATTAAATGTGCACTACAGTGTAGTTCGTTTTTAACAATCATTTAAATACACTGCAGATCACAATAAAGCATTATCATTTTATCTTTCTAACAAAATATACTTTTGTCTTATCTAACCTGAAGATTTATTTACTTAGCGTGAGGCAAGATCTCTGAAATTTTACTACTGAAGCGTTTTGTATGGAACGAAATAGATTTACTGTATCTGTTTGAAAATGTTAACATTGAAGCGTCTTTTCTCTTTGTATTTCAAGGATGTATTTATCTGTTTTTGCTATCTACTCATAAATTTTTGGTATGTGATCACGATTACTGGGTTAGTTAAAATTTAACTGAATGTGTACATCAGTTCAGTGAGTAAATCATACGTGGGACTCAAGATTTCTTTTGAAAATAAAACTCTTAGAATGACTGCCGAAACAGTTTCACACGCAACATTTTTGTTCTTCTTAACCGACTTAAAAAGAGGAGGTACTAATTTCCACTGTATGTTTTTTTGTGTGTAGATATGCTCCGCGATCATTATCACCATATTCTGCCTAGCCTTTTCTCAATTATGTTGGGGTCGGCCTCCAGCCTAACCGGATGAAGCTATTTCACATGACACAGCCCAGTTACTGGGTAACACGGTACCCCTTAGTAAATCTGGTCGTCAGACTTTCGGGCTTCTTCTGATGTATGCTCCTTGATATATCCAGAAATTGTGGATCGATTTCGAAAAAAAAATTAATGGATAGGGTATGCCTCAGGGGTGGGTTCTATTGAAATGTTATTAAATTTGCTTGGGTGGTTTTGCGTTGGCTTGGATAATACCTTTTCAATTCCGCTTTGTGTATCTTCATCATCATAATTTTAGCCGAAAGACGTCCACTGCTGGACATAGGCCTCCCTCAAGATGTTGGTGCTTGCCATTTTTGGGGATATTTTCCATAATCGCCACGTTTGGCAGGTGGGTTAGCGATCGCAGTATGATGATAAAATGCATAGAGAACGCTGTTTCTCATTCTCTAGTTGTGTATCTTGATGATGTTTAAGTACTCCTTTTCACTTGTTTTTTTTTTTCATAGCAAGTGCTTACGGGTATACGAATTGGTCTGGGAAAGGTACCTACCATTTCTAAAAAGTGAAAAATAAAAGCTATTTTCGCTATTTGTCACTTTGTAGTGTTTATTTTAAGCCACTTGCTTTTTCTTTGGAAAAACACCTTCCAGCTTGCGTTGTTTCTCACAGCTGGGTAAAGTGTGGGCAAAGATCTCACTGTCCTTAAAATCCAGACCAACACGAGTCCTACCTTCCTACAATTTGTTATTCTTTTTAGGTGGTTACCTTTCTTTGCCCGTTTTGTATATCCGATCACTAGTATGTCTTTCAAACATGGCAATTATGAAAATAATGAACGTATTCATGAGTGTTTATTTGTACTAGTTTATGAATAAATCCACGTTTACTGTTAGAAGTGAACGAGAGTATTGTAAAGATAATTAATGATTACGTATTTACCATTAGGGCTTTGATATAAGTGCATAGATCTAGGATCTATGCATTACACATTCAAATAAATCTAATACCTTTAAACGCGCAATTCTTCAAATCAAAATCAAATCAAATCATTTATTTTTGCAAACATGGGTAAATGGTACATAGATGTTTTGCTAAAAAGTAGTCCTCCATATTCTACCGTCTCATGGGCATGCAAATAATATTAAATTCCAAAACGAGACAAATTCTATTAATGTTATACCTAATAAAAATAAATGTGAAATCATTAGAATACAAAACAAAAATAGAAACAAGAAAATAGACTAATAACATTTTTACAGTAATGTCAAAAAAAAAGTAATGTTAAAATGTCAATCATAATAAAAAGTGTCAGAATAGGAACATGTAGGTATGTCAATCATCATCAATCAGTTCAGATATTATATATATCGTTAAGGAAGTCGTCAATAGTGTAGTAGCTTTTCTCGATTAATATTTGGTTTAGTGCCCTTTTAAATTTTATTACAGGAATCTCAGAAACGGCTCCAACGATTTTCATGAAATTTAGTACGCAGGGGGTTTCGGGGGCGATAATTCGATCTAGCTAGGTTTCATTTTTAGAAAACGTCAAACAAAAAAAAACAGATATTATTATTGAAGTGTCTGTCTGATTTTTAAAATAACAGCTTGTTACTTAATGCATAACATGAAAGTTTATACGGTAAAGTAAGTAAGTAAGTAAGTAAGTCATCGTTTATTTAACAAAAGACTTAGCCTGGGTAACATCAGAGATTGTTTAGTAAGGGATAGGAATGGCTAATACAGATCAGTAAGACCCCTGCCCTTCAAACTAGGAGAATTCTGTATCTTGAAGGACAGTGTACTTAACAACACTGATGATCACATACTCGTAGATATTTGTTGAATGGGCTAAAAAAAAGAAAAAAACTGGCATTCACCCGGACGAAGATGCGGGCGCAGCTAGTTGCTATAATCATCATTTCAGCCGAAAGACGTCCACTGCCGGATATAGGCCTCCGCAAACCAAGGGTAGGCGGGCGACGGGTACTAGGTGCCATTTTGCATTAGTGCTTGTCATTTTTTGGAGAGACCCCTTTAATTTTTAACTTTGCTGTTATTTTTTGTTGTTATAGCGGCAACAGCATTTGGATAGTCAAAGGAAAGGGAGTTTTTAAATTAGTCATCGACGAAATCCTTAAAACCCTTGAAGACGAAACCCATTTAATCAAACTAGATCAGGACCGCGAAATTTCTCTACCCCTGGTATTTTCATTTGCGGACGACCTTATCCTCATTACAGATGATCTAGAAGGACTAGAGAGCATCTTATACCACATTAAATAGCGTAGGCCTCCAAATGAACGAAATATGGACCCGATAATATCGCAGCAAACGACCAAGGTGACCCTCTACATGCCCTCTACGGAACAAGTATAGCAATAGTGGACGAAACTTTCAACGTTCAACTGTCTACGTACGGATCATGGGATACAGCCCGCTGACAGACAGATGGGTGGACGGACGGACATTGGAAGCTTAGGGATAAGGTCCTATTGGTTACCCTTCGGGTACGGAACTCTAAAGAAAGAGTCATCACCGCATGAATTAATTATACCAGAATCATTCATGCTGCATTTGGCCCAAAAATTCATAATCATCATTTCAGCCGGAAGACATCCAGTGCTGGACATAGGCCTCCCCCAATTTGGGGGGGGCTTGCCATAATAGCCATAGCCACGCTTGACAGGCGGGTTGGCGATCGGAGTATGGTGGTAAAATGCATAGAGAATGCTGCTGCCCATTCTCTAGTAAGTCCCTTAGTCGCCTTCTATGACACCCACGGGAAGAAATGGGATGGTGGTATTCTTTACGTCCGGCACCACACGGAAATATTAGCCAGTCAGAAACCTGGCTGCGGGTTACCCAGTGTACCAACGAAGGATGGATCTTCCAAGCCTCTCCTCTGAAAGATCTCAAGGTATCTCCCAAGCGACACCAGGTTGACCTTTTGGGAGATTTTCCAACGCTGCACATTCCAGTACGCGGTTGCCACTTCATCAGGCTTAGCACGAGCATACATGACTATTAACTAAATGGTGTACAATAGGAGAAGATGGCTGTTTTTCTATTAATTATCACAGTTATGCGTTCTAAACGGATCATGATTTTGTAGATAATCGTAAACACTTTATGGCCGTCGAGTAGAAAGTTTGTTGTCAGTGTGATTTTGACAGTTTGAGAAGAAATATTCTTCTGAAATAGTCTACATTTATAAGGACCTAGACAAAGATCGTTAGAAACGAAAGACAAAATGACAGACTGTAGTAGGATATCTAAGGTGCGATGTCAAAAATGGAGAAACGAAATGTCACTTTGTGTTGAAAAAGCACTGTCTATTCTTCGTATAAATAGAAGGCGTCATGCCAAGCCTGCAGAGGGGTAATTGCGTACTACACTGTTTGTTGGAATCGCTTTAATTTTGCCAGTACCACAACATTCATGGCGTTGTTTACGTTATCAAGCAAACATTTTTTTCGAACATATGAATTAATGGATTGATTGACCTTCAATTGATTCAGATTTTGATTCATAGTGTCACGCAATTAGGGTAGAACCTTGTGGCCCCATCGGCCATCCAGTCTGCACTAAGTGGGTTATTTTGACCTGGAGTACACCGCACGTGATTCCGTATGGTGGTCTACCCTTTATAGCAGAACTTTTTATGTCTTAGTATTGTGCATAACACCGAATAGCAAAAACTTCATTTCGCAGAAAATCGTTTGGCACACAATCATTTATGTAGCATACATTCAAAACTCATAATTTTGTAAATCAGAATCATCTTTAAACATACATTTCACATCCATAATATTTAAAAAGTAGAACCATCATATCGTAGAACGTTCACAGTCACAATGGCCGTTTGGCGTCTAGGTATTAGATAGATTTCGGTTCGCAGGGAGTCGCAGTTCTAATTTTGGATCATCAAGATTCTGTCAAATAGAGGACACCCCCGTATGGTGCCGGACGTAAATGAATAGCACCATCCCATTTCTTCCCGTAAGTGTCGTAGAACGAACGAGAAGGGACTTATCAGAGAATGGGCTGCAGCGTTCTCTATGCATTTTACCACCATACTACCAAAGCCCCCGTTTTTGGGGAGGCCTATGTCCAGCAGTTTTGGCTGAAATGATGATAATGATGATGACACTAGACGTATATTTAAATATCGTATGGTATTGTATGGTGATATTATTACTATAAAGGAGAATACTACCCGTCATTCGGGCATGATCACGCTTATTACCGCCACGGGTAGTTTTAGGATAGTGGATTCGTCGATATCACACAGCAACAGTGCAACATGTAGGCACAATATGTCCATTACTTTATATTAGTCGGTATACTGACTAGTAGGGTTCCCAGGTTCAATGCAGATATTTCGGACATCCGTATAATATCAAAACGATAGTTGAACTCCGCGGCTGCTGTAGTCGTGAGGTCTTCCTGGATTTGGTTCTGATATCGATCATTGCACAAGTCTTTTCCACAGACCTAGGCAAAAGTACATACCACAGATAAGTAATAGGGAGCGAGCCTGTCGCTATTAACAAAACCGTCGAACAGGTTAAAGAACTGGGAAGTGGTGAAGGGCGGGCATGTTGGGGGACTATAGTGTTCAGAAAGTACTTACGAACCTTGTTTGAATAAATGTCTTTTTATTTTGATTTAAGCCTCCAAACTCCAGTCTACTGCTCAGACCTAGGTCTGGATTTGTGTACAGTATTTGAAATTACTCAGTAGATATTTGGCCTAAGCAGTGGTGGTTCAGCGGTACCTAATAGCAGCGACTTTCGACTTCTAAGTCATAGTTCGTAGCCAGGCGCCTTTACTTCGGGTATAAAACATCACAACTGCTCTCAAAACCATGAAGGGAAAAATCGTGAGGAAACCGGCATGTCTTTGAACCACAAGTTCGAAATCACGTGACATATTGCAAACCGCACTGGGCTTACGTGGTGGATTATGGCCCACTTCCTCTCATCGAGAGAAGGCCTGTGTCCCAGCCATGGGAACGTTTAGACTGATTATGATTATGCAGTTGGTCTGGAATTAGAAATTTTTGCATAGTAATTCCTTTACGGAAAAAGGAAAACCTACTACATGTGCAAAATACCTGGGTGACAAGCATTTTGAAACCACTAGATTGGTTTCAAAATGCTTGTCACCCAGGTATTTTGCACTTTGAGGACCTAAAAACGCCACTGATGCCGCGATAAACGTAGCCAGCTACTGGGCTCAACTTCATCATCATCATTTCAGCCGAAAGACGTTCACTGCTGGACATAGGCCTCCCCCAACCTCCGCCACTTCGACCGGTTCTGTGCTTCCCGCATCCTGCGGCCCTCACAAGGTCATCGGTCTACCTTGTAGGAGGCCTTCCAATTTTACGTCTTTCGTTGTGCGGTCGCCACTGGCCCCATCGGCCATCTGTTCTGCAAGCAATGTGCCTTGCCCACTGCCACTTAAGTTTGGCAATTCTTTAGGCTCATCTTATTCCATACAAACCCATCGACTTGACAAGAAAAAGACCCCCAGATCGAAACAGCACACCAAATTCGGCAGCCTAGCACTGCTAGACTAACAGACAGTAAGATCTCGTTGCTGGCAAAAGTATTACAAAAACAAAGCTTGTCCAGCTTATTCCAAATATTTGGTGAGCCTACATGCACACCAATAGAATTTGCATTGATATTCCCTTGTCGCGCGTCGATTGTTCCAATAAAGTGTAATCATTTGACTGACGCATGTCGGCTACAACATTCTTACGGTGTACATTGTACTTATTTACAGTTACGAATGCATAAATAAAGACTGAACTAGACGTGTTCTTAACGGACTTTTTGGTGACTGTGAATTAATAAACGGTATGACACCATCAGACAAGGGCGCCGACTTAGTGGGTGTTCAGGGACTTGAGCACCCTTTTTAGGGTTCCGTACCTCTAAAGGAAAAAACGGAACCCTTATAAGATCACTTTGTTGTCCGTCCGTCCGTCCGTCCGTCCGTCCGTCCGTCTGTCAAGACCGTTTTTCTCAGGAACGCGTGGAGGTATCAAACTGAAATTTCTATATGATACTTAGTTCTACTGTCCCTGGAAGCTGTAGAAAAATCAACCTTCTAAGTCAACGCAATCAAAAGATACAGCCATTTAGGCCGCAGATTTCCGCAAATTTTCGAAACTCGCACGGGAATCAAAACCTACAGGGTACTTCCCGTGAACTTAGAATCTTGAAATTTTGTACGAAGTCACGTCTTATAGTATAGATATAGGAAAAATTACGAAAACCGTAAATTTTTAGTTTCGTCATATAAAAAAAAAAAAAATTGACAATTTTGAACTTTTACTTAAATACCCACAGGTTTGTACGGAACCCTCGGTGCGCGAGTCCAACTCGCACTTGACCGGTTTTTTTTATTTTTTTACTGTTGTGTAAACATTCTCATGGATGTTCTCCACCCTAGGGTGGGTTTGCGAGGGGTTTGCCAGACTCTTACTAACTAAAACCACATGGTGTTTTGCTGCTAACTGTAGCCGGGGTGTTGGTGTGCTTGCGCTTTTCGTCGCGCTCCCCCGGTTAGGTGTTGGCCCGCATGAATTCATGCGGACCTCGTCACCCTCAGCGATTGCATACGGCCGCAACTCCTCTATAAAGAGGCCGTCTCGGGCCTATCACTATTCAGGCCACAAACTAGGTGCTCGAGCACCCACGAAAGAGCTCCCATGAGAAGATATCAAAACTGATACAGTGATCGGTAAACGCCGGTCGAGTCCGCACGCCGAACGTGTAACAAACTACTCTTCATGTTAACAATCTTCATGTTAATATTGAAAAAACCAAAATAGTTCAATTTCAAACATGCAACTTGTCAGTAATACCAACAGAAATTAGACATAATAATGCAATTCTGCAGTCAGAACCATCGGCTTTATTTTTAGGTATAATAATTGACAACAAATTGAACTGGAAGGAACATGTAGAAAGAGTATGCAGTAGGCTTGATAAGTTTGTATATGCTCTTCGCAAGTTAAGACTAGTGTCTAGTAAAAGAACAGTCCTAAATGCTTATCATGGGTATGTTTCATCAGTATTGCGTTACGGCCTAGTGATATGGGGTAATTCGGTGGATGTGGAAAGGGCGTTCATAGTGCAAAAAAAATGTATTAGAGCCATGAGTGGAGCGGAATACTTAGACCATTGCAGGCCATTATTTAAGAAATTAAAAATTCTCCCTCTCCCATGTCTGTATATTTTTGAAGTCTGTCTATTTGTAAAAAAATATCCTCACTTATTTCTTTTAAATGAACAAGTCTCTGAAAGACTGAACAAAAAAAATGCCGGGAAATTACTAGTACCGGCTCAGAGATTGCAATTATACAGTAGAAATGCCAGTTGTATGACAATTAAAATTTATAATAAATTACCACCTGCCCTGAGAATGTTACCAATTAATAAGTTTAAATGTAAGATGTTTGATTGGCTTTTAGACATGTGTTTTTATTCCGTCAATGAATTTTTAAATCATACTTTTTGATAATGTAATTTTAATTTTGACATTGTGATTTATATTTTTGACATGATTTATTCTTTGACATTATGATTTATATTTTCGACATTATGACTTATATTTTTGACATTATAAATAATGCTAACCAGTCGAATAATTTGTAAAAATCCAGGATTTCATAATTTTATATAATATGCTCAAAAATACCCAGTTCTAATTTGCATGTACCTAGTTTACTAATTAATATTTCTACACCAGCAATGGTAGTATGTGTGAAACAATTTTTAATGTAAGATCTCAATGTACCATATACTGAGAAATAAATTCTATTCTATTCTATTCTATTCTATTCTACTTGCGTTGGTATCGTTGCAATTACTAAAGGTCTAAGAACGAGCTTCTCACAAAGATTTTATTCTTTCATAAGTTACTTACGTACATGATAAAATGAATCGTATTATAACGATCTGTCACCTACCAACATTGGCTTGTAGGACTAGTGCTCTGGTTGAATGGCTCCGTAGGTAATCTAGATTACCTATAAATCAACTGAGGAATTACTGACTCATCCCAAGTAGTCCATCCCGCTAGTTTCTCCACATATAACAGAAACCCTTTTTTTTCACTTACTTCTCTTTTTGTTTTATTGCTTTTAATTACTCAGATTACTTAAATAAAAAAATAATGATATCACATTGATTTTCAATATAATTTAATTACGAAAAATATAAATGATTAAATATACATAAATGTAGGTACTGAATCTATGGTTACAGTTCACGCGTCGACGTACAGAGGCCAGCACATCAAACTACCCCAATCTGTCAAATTTCTTTGATAGTTTTTCAACTTTATCACAAAGGAATAAGGTTCATGTTCTATTGGAAAACATTGATAGTTTGGGATAGCTTGACCTGCTGGCGTCTGTACCTCCCTACCACCGGGTATTACATCAACGAAAACAACGGAATTATTTTCAGTATTTCACTGCCTCGATGGTTTAATAGTCGTAAGCGCTACTGCTAAGCTTGAGGTCCTGGATTCAGTTCCCAGGTCGGACAAAGTGTTATTGGGTCATCTCTCCAAAAATTTTCACCCGGATTCTGGATTTGTATTGATGGCATTACGCTCGCTTGCTATGACATGGAAAAAAATAACATACAGCAGGCAAAATGTCGATGTGTTTTAGATCCACCTCTGTTGCACCCTTCAGGGATGCCTTTAGGCGTGATGTTAAGTTTGTTTCAAGCATGGGAAACAACCAAAACTGCCCATTCCTTCATTAAAACTCATAGCAATCCCCTAATGTCCTACAGATATGTTTACTAAACTATTTAAGTTACCATAGTGTATAGTTACAGCTTTAGGTGACTCGTTTCGATATGACTTTGTAAATGTATGGGCGTTTGTCGGTTAATGTGAAGTCGGTAGGTTTACCATTTCTTTGGTGAAAATTGGGACAATGTGACTGTATAGTATTTAAAAAAAAAAAACGTCCTTACGTAAATACAAAACAAGCCCTGTGCCGGATTGGAATTCTTATCTTAAAAATGTCGTATTTTTATCAAACTTCTATTCAAACATCAGGCGATGACCGTCTACTATTCCCTTCAGGGGATGAATTTCCAAAAATGCTCCCTTCTTTTCTGCTTGTCTCCAAAATGTTGTACAAGAGCTCATAGTAAAACAATATGTTGATGGTGTACTGGTGTTCAACCACCATCATCCTACCTAGCCTTTTCCTATGTTAGGATCGGCTTCCACTCAAACCGGACGAAGCTGAATACCAGCATTTTACATGGACCGACTACCTACTTGACATCCACAACACAATTAGTATGACAGGTTTTTGTATGACAGCTTGTTAGATATTCGGGCTTCAACGATCCGTAAAGAATATCAAAGATCAACAGATCTTATTAGGAAAAGTTATACCCAACCATTAGCAAAAATTACGACATTCTGTTCAAACTTTCTTTGCTTCAGGGGATGATTTTTTAAAAATCTTTAACGCTTTTCTTGAAAAACTTGCACAAGGGTGAAGGTGAAAACCACTATAAAATTCATAGAACGTGTAATAAAATTAATGCAAGAGCCGTGGCAAGACCTCATACACTCCAATTAGAGTAGTGAGTTAAAAGTGATTTTTTAGAGAATTGCGTTGACTTACTTGCTTTATGCATTTAAAATTGAGTCTTACTGCCTTGAAATAAGATTGATTTTTATTGAATCAATCAGCGATAGGTAGGTATAACAAAATACATTATTTGAAAAATAAAAATACCTGCATAAATTTATTAAAATTTACTGAAATCGATACAGAAAATTTAGACAAAAATTAAATTTAAAATTTAAAAAACCCCCGACCCAAACAAAAACTCTAAAAAGTCAAAAATAATATTTATAGGCCTTTTAATTTGAACGTAATATTTTAATCAGGGCATTGTCAAGTCGGGGGACGGCTAGGCCTCTGTTTGGCGTTTTCATTGACCGTCCCCCGACTTGACAATGCCCTGATTAAAATATTACGTTCTAATTAAAAGGCCTATAAATATTATTTTTTACTTTTTAGAGTTTTTGTTTGGGTCGGGGGTTCTTTAAATTTTAAATTTAATTTTTATTTCTTGCTTTTTAAACTTAATGTCTCCCTTAAATCACCATTTATCTATAATCTATTCATTGAGACCTTTTCAATGAGCCCAAACACGATACTTCTGCTGTTTGTTGGTGAATAACTTGGGTTTCCTGGAAATTCCAGGTGTTGCTCCAGTATCAGTTCAATGTCTTTTTTTCGTCTAATATCATTGAAGTAATAGAATCCCAAATTTTGAGTTGATCAGACCCATGGAAGAGGGTAAAATCCCTTTTTCAACCAGAAAAGAGCTGATAATCTTCAAACGGCTGAACCGATTTTGGTGAAACATATCTAAGAACACTCCCGACTAATACACCTTTCAAACAAAAAAAACTAAATCAAAATCAGTTCATCCGTTCGGGAGCTACGTTGCCTCAGACACACACACACACACACACACACACACATACACATACACACACAGACACGTCAAACTTATAACACCCCGTCGTTTTTGCGTCGGGGCTTAAAAATAAGTTTCCTGAACATATCCGCCACAATCCAGTAACATGGTGACTCGACAAACCCTTGGGGCTATTAAACAGTAATGATAACTGCTGTCCCACATTCCACAGATTTCGTGGTTATGTCCACTGTATGGTAATAGAGTAATAGTTATGTTAGAGGCTTTTAAACAATTCCGAACATACCAGGAAGTTAAAGCAAAGCGGTTTTATTACCTACAAAACAATTTTTTTCTTTAGGTATGGTTTAAACCTTCGAGCGTGTCTTTGAAATAAGAACCAAACAGAAATACAGTTCTTTATACAAAATTGACAATTTAGTCCGGTGCTAAGTTATTATTATTGTTAGCCCAAATCGTAATAAAGATGCATGCAAAAATTGACTCAGATCTTTAGATATTTTAAACTTAAGTTAGGTCGCGTTTTGTAATCGTTTTCAGTTTCTTTAATCATACATTGAAGGTATAAACCGCTATCTTATAGCTATACTCAGATCTGTGGCGTGATCTACATAGCCACATGCATGTGAACTACGCATCACAGTGACGTCACACAAAATCCTGCATCACGCAAGCAGAAATACCCACACGTATATGGGTAGATTTCAATATCGAAAACCAGTAAAACTAAAAAAAATGATAATAATTAGCTTAAAGAAAATACCTATTTCGTTCTTCCAACTTTATTCAAAATTTTAAATGACACTGACAATACAGACGCCAATAAATCAAGCCACCCCAAACTGTCAAATTTTCTCAATTGAACATGAATTTTACGCTTAAGGAATAAAGTTGAAAATCTATCAAAGAACTTTGACAGATAGAGGGGTAGCTTGATGTGCTGGCGTCTGTATATTATTTAACTTAATGAGGTTTTTTTTTGAGGGTGGAGAATCATCCAGTAACTTCTCCCGCTCTGGGTGGAGCAGGAGGGCGTGTCAGACTTACGAATAACCCGCAACCCTGGCAGATCTCCGTTTCATCTTTCACACAATACAACAAATTACCAATCTTCCGATCCTTTTCCCAACTAAGTTGGGATCGGCTTCTAGTCTAACCATAATATATACATAACTAATACCAGTATTTTACATTGACTAAATACCTAACTCTCAATACTCGAATACTGTACCCAGTAACGGGGTGACACGATGCTCCTTGGTAAGACTGATTGTCACACATTCGAGGTACCAAAGGTTTACACTGGTTTCCGAGGCACGGAGGCGTTTCGATGTAATGGATGATAACCCATCCACGAACCGACCCCTGCAATCGTAGCTTAGCTTTCGATAGATCCGTATTCACACAATCTATTTAAATAAAAAGAAAAGTCCTGACTGACAGACTCATTAACGCCTCGGACCTAGAAAGCTGACATTTTCCACAGAGGTTCTCTTTATAATGTAGACGATCAAGGAAGGATTTTTAGAAATTCAACCCCTAAGGGAGTTAAAGTGAGCAGTGGTGGCCAAGTGGTAACGGTCGCAACTTACGAGTTGTAGGTCGTGAGTTCGAACCCAGCCAGGCGCTTTACTTTGTGTAAATTATTTCATTACCAGTGCTCTCAAAACGGTGAAGGAAAACATCGTGAGGAAACCGCCATGTCCTAGAACAAAGAATTCGAAGACATGTGACATCTACCAACCCGCACTGGGCCCGCGTGGTGGATTACGGCCCAATCCCTCTCACAGAGAGGAGGCCTGTGTCCCAGCAGTGGGAACGTTATAGGCTGATGATGAAGGGAGATAGATATGGAATGAAAATTCCGCGCAGGCGAAGCCGCTGGAAAGCTAGTCTAATACAAAAATGTAAATTAATTTTATGGATATATCTAATGAAACACAGGCCTATGGTGTGGGACGCAACATGTTCGGACACCCTTGCGCCATCTCATCTTCCTAGTACAACGGGGTGTGCCGGGGCGGCTGCTGCAGGTGCGGAAAACCACAAACGGCGCAAATATTCCAATCTTATTCGAGCCGTTTGGGGTTGAAACACTTGAGCCATGGGGTTCGAGTGCCCACTTGGTTTTCAGAGACATCGCCAAGTGGTTACTCGACTTCACGTGACCAAAAGGCTGGCAATTCTTTGGCCAAAGAATCAGCATCGCCATACAATGTAGCAATGCTTCCAGCCTTTTGGGTACTTTTCCCATTGACAGCGATGCGGAAGATTTTTTTATTCTTTTCTTTTTGTTTTTTTGTTATATACATGTCATCATCATCAGCATCAGCTGAAAGACGTCCACTGCTGGACATGGGCCTACCCCAATTTGGAGGTGGTTTGCCGTAATCGCCACGCTTGGCAGGCGGGTTGGCGATCGCAGTATGGTGGTAAAATGCATAGAGAACGCTGCTGCCTATTCTCTAGTAAGTCCCTTAGTCGCCTTCTACACACCCACGGGAAGCAATGGGATGGTGCTATTCTTTTACGTTCGGCACCACACGGAAGATATATACACGTAGGTACGTACTATTAATATTACTTTTAATTGATGAAAATAAAAGCTAAAATGAATCGCAAGTAAGTAATTTAAAAAAAATGTAATTTTGATATAATTACACAAACACAAAATTGGTAGCTACTTACATGTTTACATATTTACAAGAAGCCATAAAACAAAGATGCGTCAATGTATGTTTCTGACTGAATAAAAAGTTGATACGCTGAGCACCAAACCCAGGATGACTAGTACAAAGTGTTTCAAACTGTGAGCCAATCTTACCCTGTAAAATAATGGATTAATTAGACGACATAAATATAGTAGGTAACCTTACCGATGATATTTTTTCGAAAAGTCCGGTGCATATAGTACTCACAACCGGCGTGCGTGTATAACTGTGTACTACAGTCGTTAAAGTTACTCTTTTTAAGGCGTTCTGTCAATCGTTTTACACGAGTGGCCTATGGGTGGCAAAGTGGCACAGATGGTTTCCATGCCATCATGAGAAAGAAAGCGGCCTCCATGCTACCACAGCGTTTGCATGGTAGTGGTAACAGCATTCTAAAAATGATCGCTGCTAGAGCGGACCGTCCCTTTCAGGGTCACTGAGTGGCGACAGTCTTTGGATCAAATCATCATTTCAGCCGGAAGACGTCCACTGCTGGACATAGGGCTCCCCCAATTTGGGGGACTTGCCATAATCGCCACGCTTAGCAAGCGGGTTGGCGATCGCAGTATGGTGGTAAAATGCATAGAGAATGCTGCTGCCCATTCTCTAGTAAGTCCCTTAGTCGCCTTCTACGACACCCACGGGAAGAGATGGGATGATGCTATTCTTTACGTCCGGCACCACACGGTAGGATCAAATAATTAATTAATTTTGTGAAAACTAACAATATAAACCTATATTTCTAAGCACTATTGTTACTAACACCAAAATACTGACAAAAATATGGACTTTAGTCTGAATTAAAGTCTAATTTATTTATTTTATAACCAGGGGCCTTAGTGTGAGTTTCATTTAAACCATCTCGACCAAACGCATCGAGCGCGTTTGTCGCTCCGATTGGCCCTGGATTGGTGACGGACCAATCGGTGCGCCGAACGCGCTTGATGCGTTTGATCGAGATAGCTAAATGAAACTCACACTAGAGCCACTGATGTATAACGTAAACAAGGCAAAAGGAGTTTGTAAGGGTCGCAGTGTGTGGCGACAGTTTGACATATTTTCTATACAAAAGCTGTCGAACTGTAAATTAATACCTCAGTTAAAAGTTATTTGACTTTTGAAAAATTAGCATAAGCGAATATGAATTTGATAGCAGTGGTGGCCCATGGGCAATAGCCCCGAGTTGTAGGTCGCGGGTTCAAACCCAGGCAGGCGCTTTACTTTGAAATTATTTATTCACCACTGCTTTCAAAAACGGTGAAGGAAAACATACTGAGGAAACCGGTTATGCGTCCGCATCAGTGAATACAGAAGGGAGAAATCCGAGTGTAAGCCGACGTTCGCAACGACGTAAAAATATCGCTGCGGGAGGCACTTCTATTTACGAGACAAAAAATATTCCAGTGTGCGTAAAAATTCCACCATATTATACTGAATATTTTGGACGGGACATCACAGAAACTTATGAACTGATATAACCCTCATTGGGCCCGCGTGATGGATTGCGACCCACTCCCTCTACAGAGAGGAGTCCTGTGTCCTAGCAGTGGGAACGTATGCTGTGTAATGACTAATGATACATGATTTCTTTACCTGGCTCGACTTGCATACTGTTCTTCCCAGTCGACAAAAAATTCTATGAACGCTGGGAATATTAGGGCAACAAAGCCAAGGAAGAATTGTCCAAGCTGAAAATATATGAATGAAGTTATTGGTAGGGAAATAATGGTCTTCAAGACTATATTTCAGCTTTGGCGGGTAATGCACAAGCAATCCTACACTACCGGAGAGAGATCAGGCGCATGACCAATGGTTTGACGTGCTTTCCACCACCACCAACTTCAGAACTCCAATCCGTACTAAAAAAATCGTAACGGAAAAACCCAAAAATATTCTGCCCGCCCTGGGGATCGAACCCTACGGTCAGCAGTTGCGCTCGCGACTCAATGAATCGTCATCGTCATCATTTCAGCCGAAAGACGTTCACTGCCAGCTGGTCATAGGCCTCCCCCAAGCTCCGCCACTTCGACCGGTTCTGTGCTTCCCGCATCCAGCGGACTCAATGATTGCCAGTTAAGAATTAAATATACGGAGAATTAAAGTTGATAGTCAATTTGCGCAATTATTTCCTTTGACTGATGCTTATTTAATTACTACTTAGCATGAGGTCTTGGGCTCGATTCCCAGGTCGGGCAAAGTGTTATTGCGTTTTCCCGTCATACATTTTCTTAGTAGGAGCCCGGAGTTTTATGCCCGGTTAATAGTAATGGCACGTCATCTAAGCTATTACATGGGACTTGAACACAACAGGGCCCTAAGCTCACTATGACCACTTAACGATTCCGTACTTCAAAATCACGTCAATTCTTTAGATCAGACACGATATCTGCTATTAAATATCGACAAATTGTCTTGGAACATATAGAATAAGACGTTTCGTTTCCTTTACGTTACATTGGTTTCTACTAAACACGATGATGACGTAGTTTAAACGTAGTAAGATTCCGCGGGGAATCATTATAACCTGAATTGGGGGCCCTGAATTGGGGCCCTGGGCCCCAACTTTGTATCGTCATAATGATTCTCCGCGGAGTCTTACTACGTTCAAACTACGTCAAAACGGTAAGGAATCGAAATGTCATATTCTGTATGTTCCAAGACAATTTGTCGATAATATTAATACAAAATTCAAAATTCAAATAGCAAAATTCGTGTGTAATTGACGTGGTTACGAGTAAAAAATCGTTAAGTGGTCATTGTGAATTCAGGCCCTGGCGAAATGTGGGTATAAATGATTTTATTTCTGTAAGTAGGTTTTTTCAAACACTTTTACACGTCAATCATATTTTTTTTTAACTAGATGAGGTCGGCGTTTCCTATCTGACTACTCTGAGAAGAAAGGCCGAAACAAACTTAGAGGTCACAGTCTCTTTAAAGTCCAGACATAATCTTGGTCAGATCATGTGAAGACCATGTGGATTGGTGTCTGAAATGGTCTTTTGAGGAAAGAACCACACAGATTAAGTGGACCTGTCCATTCACACCCTAAATATACCTATTGCACACCCACATAACCCAAGCAATAAGCGTGATGGCGATGTTAGGTTAAGGCTGCGGTTACAGATACTTACAAACACCATAAATGGTATCGTATGAGGAGCAACCATAGCTGCCGCCATTACTCCGATCGCCATTAGGGCTCGACACATTCGTTCCCAACATGGTGGTTTTCTGAAAGTCGAATTAAAATTAAATGAAATTTAATAAAAAGACAAAAAATAAATAATCGATATCGAAAGACGAAATCGATATTGTACCGTTTTTCCATTTTATATTTGGGGTAGACGTGTTCTTGAGTGGAGACCGCGAATTGGCAAACGTAAGGTAGGGCGTCCTCAGGCTAGGTGGAGTGACGAGCGCAGTGGATCCGCGGGGCAATAACGCAAATCAGCGACGCGTCCCCCCGACACAGGAAGGCGCAGGTGTACTGGTGGTCTGCCGAGATCGCACGACAACGTGTCGAATGCGTAGTGGTCAGACGCCAGTATACCCGATATCGGAGGAGACGTCGTCGGGTCCCTGACGAAGAAGCCACGCTGTATGAGGTGTACTGCGCGGCTAAGGAGGGTCTGTGGCTGGCTATCGGCGAAACGAGGACGCGAGCCAGGGAGGAGATGTTGGAGACTCTCGACGGAGATCCGTGGGGACGCCCGTATCCTGCGGTTCAAGGGAAACTTCGAGCCGCGGCGCTTCCACTCACGGAGAGTCTCCAACCTGAGCTGCTGGAGGAGGTCGCCGCAGCCCTCTTCCCGGCAAAAGCGGAGCACACTCCGCCACCGTTGGATTTGCCGACAGCCGCTGAGCCTACCGAAGAGATCGCCATCAGCGTCCCAGAGGTGACAAAGCCAGAGCTGACGGCGGCCGTGAAGCGGCTGCGGGCCAAGAACGTGGCTCCGGTGCCCGATGGTATTCACGGCATCGTGCTAACTCTCGCTCTGAAGGAACTAGAGCTCCAACTGAGAGGACTCTACACCGCGTGCCTTGAGCAGGGCCACTTTCCCACTTTGTAGAAATCTGGTCGTCTGGTCCTGCTCAATAAGGTGGGGTGCCCTGCGGACTCGCCGTCCACGTACAGGCCCATAGTGCTGCTCGACGAGGTGGGTAAGATGTTTGAGCGGATAATCGCTGCCTGCCTTGTCAGCCACTTAAGCAGGGAGGGGCCTGACCTAACCGAGAGCCAGTTCGGCTTTCGGCACGGGCGCTCCAACATCCACGCGATATTGCGGGTGAGATCTTGGCGGAGGAAGCGGTGTCCCGGGGCGGGGTGATGTTGACGGTGTACTTGGACATTTCCAACGCCCTCAATACCCTGCCCTAGAGCTGCATTCGGGAGGCACTGCGGTATCATCGGGTGCCTCCGTCCCTCCGCATCGTTGGGGCTTATTTGGTGGAAAGGTGTGTCACCTACGCGGGACGTAATGGCGAAACCAGCGCTGCATGTGATGCGGTGGGTTCGATCGTGAGACCGCTCCTGTGGAACATCGGTTACGACTGGGTGCTGAGGGGCGAGCTCCAGCCGGGCGTGGACCTGACGTGTTATGCGGATGACACGCTGGTTGCGGCCCGGGGGAGCTCGTAGAGGGAGGCAGCGTTGCTGGCGACGGCTGCGGTGTCACAGGTCGAGACCCGCATACGGTGCCTTGGCCTGGAGGTGGCCCTCAATAAGTCGGAGGCCATGGTCTTTCATGGCCCCCGGCGTTCGCCGCCGCAAGGATCACATATCATGGTCGGGGCGTCCCGAATTGCTGACGAGTCCACCATGAAGTTCCTGGGATTGGTGCTCGACAGCCGGTGGGATTTCGGACCCCACTTCCAGCGGCTGGCGCCCAAGTTGTTGAGTGCAGCTGGGGCGCTGTCAACGCTGCTTCCCAATCTGGGGGGCCCGAGCGCCGCCTGTAGGCGGCTCTACATGGGGATCGTGCGATCGATGGCTCCGTATGGGGCCCCGATCTGGGCGGCTGACCTGACGGCCGGCAGCATCACTATCCTGCGAAGGCACCAGCGAGCGATGGCCGTCAGAGTCATCAGGGGATATCGCACGATCTCCTACGCGGCTTGCGTACTGACTGGATCCCCACCGTGGGACCTCGAGGCGAAGGTACTGACGTCACTGCATCGATGGCGCGAGGACCCGAGGGCGCGGGGCGAGTGGCTGACGCGATATTTGGAGTTGCGTCGGTCACAGCTTCGCGCAGCCCTGGTGGCGGAATGGCAGGACAGGCTTTCACGCCCTAGCGGCGGCTCCGCCACCATCGGGGCGGTCCGGCCGGTACTCGAGCGCTGGCTCGGGAGGAGGCACGGCTCCCTGTCGTTTCGGGTGACACAGGTGCTCTCGGGGCATGGTTGTTTGCATGGTACTTCCCGTACCTATGTCGCATAAACAGGGAGCCGGACGCTCGGTGTCACCACTGCGTCGACTGTCGAGAGGACACGACGTGGCACACACTGGCAGAACGTGCCGCTTGGACGAAGCCGCGCCGTACCCTCATCTCGGGAGTAGGCAGCGATCTGTCGCTGCCGGCCGTTGTCGACTCGACGGTCGACAACGAGCATTCCTGGGACGCGGTGGTGTCCTTCTGCGAAATGACAGTTTCGCAGAAGGAGGCTGCAGAGAGAGATGACTACTTCCGCTAACCCGATCCGCAGCAGACGCACCGGGCGTCGGCGGAGGGCGGACAACGCCCTCTTCCAGCCCCCCTAAATGGGTCCAGGAGCGACGGACTGGGGAATCCGTCGCCCCCTCATTCTTAGGACCCGAGATGGCGGCGCGTAGTGTTCCACGCGCGCCTCTCTTTGATGTGGAGGGGAGTCTAATACCTCACTCCCCCCCTAACGTGAGGTGGCCCACAGAGGCGGGCCGGCACTAGCCGGGGATCGCGGAAGTTTCACTTATTCCCGTTATTCCCGGTGTAAGTGAGAGACGGAACACCGGGGTGGTTTTAGTCAGCAAGAGTCTGACAGACCCTCCGCCCTCCCCAGGGCGGATGACATCTATGAGGATTCCCCCCATAATAAAATAAAAAAAGGTGGAGTGACGATCTTCGCAGGGAGATTGGTAGCTGGTTGATGAGAATTGCTGAGAATCGAGCTGAATGTCGTGCAACTGATGAAGCCTATGTCCAGGAGTGGACTGCTGCAAGCTGGTGATGATGATGAATATTTAATAAAAAGACAAAAATAAATAATCGATATCAAAAGATGAATTCGCGAGTCGAGCAAAGTGCTATATGTTTTTTTCATCTGGAAATCGGAAATCACCAAATAACTTCTCCCGCTATGGGTGGAGCAGGAGGGCGTGTCAGACTTTTACTGAATAAAACCCACCCATGTTCCCTCAGTAACCTGTATGCCAGGGGCGGTGGTATCTCTTTCGAACGAACCCGCACCCCTGGCAGATGTTAGAGTTGGCTTCAAGTCTAACCGGATGCAGATGAGTACTCGTATTTTACATAGAGCGGCTGACTATTTGACCTTCACAACCAAGTTACTGGGTACTACGATACCCCTTGGTAAGACTGGTTGTCGGACTTTCGGGCATCGAACACCTTAACGTGCTTTCCAAGGCAGGGTGGGGTCTTGGTATGAAAAGATGGTCACCCATCCACAGATTTACAGCAGCAACCGTGTTTATCCATCGATCCGTATGGCTGTTCTTATGTATCCACCAGCTCCTATTGTTCTGGTATTGGTAAAAGATGAAAAGATGGTAATAGCAAACCCTTTATACTTCCTCACGATGTAGTGCCAAACTATTCGAAACGGAACCCAAAAGTTGACAGCAAATGTAGTGCTTAGCATCATCACCAAAAGGAATTGCAGAACTGTAGTGAATCTGAAATGTTAGTAAAAAAATATACTCCGTTTGAATTAAGATCATCATCATCATTTCAGCCGAAAGACGTCCACTGTTGGACATATGCCTCCCTCAATTTCTGGGGGGGTTTGCCAGAATCGCCACGCTTGGCAGGCGGGTGGGCGATTGCAGTATGGTGGTAAAATGCATTGAGAACGCTGCTGCCCAATCTCTAGTAAGTTCCCTAGTCACCTCCTACGACACCCCGTGGGTGTGAACAGATGAGATGGTGCTATTCTTTACGTCCGGCACCACACGGACACCACACGGACGGCATGATACAATTAAATAAACCTTTTTACAGTCCGTTCAACTGATTTTGACTTCTATTGCGTTGGCATCATGATAAATGGCATCTGCAGTAAACAGTTGGTATTGTAACCACTTTTTTTGCTTTTAATGCCATCCTTACCTATGTACGGAAATCAGTTGAACGGACTGTGAAAAAGGTTTACTTTAATGTGTAACCTTTTTTCCTAATGGAGTATAGATACTTATAGCATTTTCATCTCACGAGCTAACGTGGTTTCATCATCATCATTTCAGCCGAAAGATGTCCACTGCTGGACATAGACCTCCCCAAAAGGGGGGTTTTGCCATAATCGCAACGTTTGGCAGGCGGGTTGGCGATCGCAGTATGGTGGTAAAATGCATGGAGTAAGTACTCTAGTAGCCTTCTACGACACCCACGGGAAGAAATGGGATGGTGCTATTCTTTTACGTCCGGCACCACACGGAAGGCGGTTTACTTATGGTTATATACCTAGTCCTTCAAACCGTGTTACGGCCATGGCGGCCAATTTTAGTGGAGACTAGATTTCGGCTCGGGGGATATTATAATAGTGTACAAGTGAGCGCGCAGACACAGGGGCACTCGCTCTTCCCTCAATCTCTTAGTCCTATGGGACTGCAGACAAGACCAGAGAGAGATCAGGTGTACTTTCCAAGGCACAGGGGTATCACACTGCCAACTTCCAAACTCCGGGATGGTCCTAAGAAATAACCCAATATCACTTTGCCCGACCTCGTAATCGAATCCAGGATCCTATGTTCAGCTGTCGTGCTTGTGACCAATGGTACAGTTTTGGATACCAAGTGTACAAACACGCTGTGAATGAGTGTGTACGCGCAGGAGCTCTCGGTACCTTTTGAGACAATGGTAAAATCGAATGTGTGTGTGTGTAATGTGCTGACACTTCTTGTCTTCACGTACACTTCCGCAGCGTGATTGATGATGATCATCATGATCATTTCAGCCGAAAGACGTCCACTGCTGGACTTAAGTCTCCCCCAAAAGGGAGGTTTTACCATAATCGCCACGCTTGGCAGGCGGGTTGGCGATCGCAGTATGGTGTTAAAATGCATAGAGAACGCTGCTGTCCCATTCTTTAGTGCGTCCCTTAGTCGCCTTCTACGACACCCACGGGAAGTAATGGGATGGTGCTATTCTTTTACGTCCGGCACCACACGGAATCTGATGACCACGGAGATCACCACGGATGATGATGATAGGGACTCTTTTTTCCGTACTTAGACTCTTATTCGGTCCTAACAAAGCCAGCCTAGCACAGCCCAAAAGTACAGAAGCGGCCTGTGAGCTACAGAGGCTTCGTGGAGCAACCTCATTGTTACGAGGATTTCTTCACGTTGTGAAGCCACGGCTTCGCATTCCAGGATGACTTGGGCAACTAATTCCTCGGCGTTAAGGTAACCAAAATCACAGCGTGTTTATTTCAATTAGTTGCAAAGTAAAGCCCGCGTCGCTTCGTAAGATAACGCGCGTTTTATCACAGCTCACGCCAATAAAGCTCCCAGTCGGCACGATTTTTTCCGTCATCATCAACAATCATTGTCATATTTCAAGCAATTTACACAAAACCTTAGTGAATTATACGTTTAAACCTTCCTTAAGAATCACTCCGTTCATTCGTAAAAACAGTATGAAAATCCGGTTGGCAGTTTTTTAGTTTTTTGCGTTCAGACAAACAGACAGACGCAGCGGGGGCTTTTTCTATATAATTATTTATGAGTAGTTTGAAGATGATGCTTACGTATTCAGCGGCATGTGAACTGTGATTGGACTTCTACAGGCTTCGCCCCAAGCCCAGTAACCAAAAAATCCCGTCGTTGCTGTTAATAGAATCACAATCGCCGTAGCTTTAAGAAAAAGAAATATAATATCAGAAAAGGAAGTAGGTACTAATTACTAATAAAAAATAAAAATCTAGCGAAACTTACCGATTTTTTGGGTATCGACATCAAGTTGTCGATACCCTAACACGTCTTTATTATTATGCAACAGAATCTTTATTTAAATTTTCCCGATAAAAACCATAGTAACACGTATCCTGTGAATATTTCGACTGACTAATTATCACGGTAAATACTTACCGTATCCCACTACATACGGGAAATACCGAGGTGCTCTCATGTTATTTTCTACGGGAAGTGCCACACAGATGCCCGAAGTGCCATACATGCATATGCCGCAAACTCTGATGAAACAATGCAGATCTTTCCATGCCGCTCGCTCCTCAATATGAACTTCAAATGCCAGAAGACTATAGTAGAGTGTCGCGAAAACACATATTGCTGGAAAACGAGATTTTTTTTAGCCAAACTCTTTGATACTAATCTGAAACAAGTATTAAGTAGTAAACTGGCAGAATATGGTTGGAATGTTCTTCTAAGCGTGTCTACTCGTATGTCAATAAGTAAAGTTTTTAAATTTGTTTGGCCCAAAATTCAGCACCGGGAATTCCGTTTGCTGACGCAGCCTATTTAAGTCCTTACGTGTGCAGGTGACAGGGCATGGGTGCAAGACGGGAGGTGAGCCATTGTCTGTGGAGAGACGCTGCGTACACTTCTGAGGTCTGAGCCGTCCATGAATGATGAGGTGGTCCCTGCTGCGGCCTACTTGGGTACGAAGTCTGTATAGGGTGACTGGTAATTAGTGACCGACGTTTAAACACATGAAATCGCGAAAAAAAAATCTGCTCTTCCCTACATTTTTGTTCGCATAACTCGTCAAAATGTAGGGACCAGCAGATTTTTTTTTTTTCGCGATTTCATGTTTGGTCCCATAGTAAAAGTTGTTCGTAATGATGAGTACAATCATGTGTTTAAATTCCGGTCACTAATTACCAGTCACCCTATTTAAGGTTTTCCTAGTGGGCCACGGTACGGTTCGAATGTTTATTATAATATTTTCAGAGACAGATATAGAAAAATGCGTCAGTGAGAACGAGATGGAGGAATATTGCACATTTTAGTTGGTTTTCAGCTGTTCAATTTTATTGTATTTAATTCTTTACGTTCCTATATTTTTTTTTTATGATAGTTAGGATTCTTTATTGATAAGTCAGTAGGAAACGCAACTTCGCTTCGGCTTCTCTCTTAAAAAAAAATTGAGACCTCGTCCCTAAAAGATGGTCACCCATCCATGGACCAGCCGCGGCAAGCGTAGCTTCGCTCGGGTTTTATTACTTAGCCACGAGCCCCTCATCAATTATTATGTTATAGAATAGGAATAATATTCATAATATTCTTACCAACGAAAATATCAGCTATCAAGGCGAACGGTGCCAAAAATTTAATACTTTTGATAAGGCACAATGGAAGCAGGAATGGCATACTGATTAATATGTACATTCTGATGTCAGATAACCATGCGGATACACCGGTATGAAAGCCATCAATAATCTGTGTTAAAGAAAGAATAACGTGATTTGGATAAAGTTCGCGAAACAGGTAAAAACTTTATCGAACTAAGTTCGAAAATCGGTGACTTTGGAAATATATTTTTAATTTTATGTCACCGCGTTCCGAACTTCGTTATTAAAGTTAAACAAAAAAGGTTTCTAATTTTTTGCTTTTTAGTTTTTTCGGCGGTATTTTTTTTTAAGCTTTTATTTTATAATTTTTTGCGGCTATGATCTACTAATTACTGCATGCTTAATTTTTATTGCTTTTTGTAATACACAACTCAGCATTAAAATCTGTGAATGAACAATCAATCATGCCCTGTTTTCCTACCCTAAGGGTTGAATTTATTTTACAAATGTATATGGAAGCAACTTCGGGGTTTACCATTTCCAATAAAAATAAAAAAAGCAATTATCTAAATTGGACTACTCTGTAAAAATGTATGCGTGGTCATACATAAAAAAAAAATACGTGTCGATTTAAGAACCTCCTCCGTTTTTTCGTCGGTTAAAAAGTAATAAATTACAACTTTAAAAACTAACAAACGAAAATAATAACACATTAATGAAGTATAATAAAGTAAAAAAAAAATTGGCTCACCTGCCTCATCGAATTTGCGATTACAATTTGGTAAATACAACAAGTTCCACACATATGCAAAAATAAGCTTACTTCTACTGTATACCTGAAAGCGATAGAATAATAAATAAGTTCAAATACTAAAACTTGATTACTGGAAGGACATTAAGGACACGAAAAATCACACAGACTCTTTTTTGTTAAAAAAATATTCAAATTTTCTTAGAAAATATTCTCTTCTGACTACCGTGGTCATATGCCACTTTACGCTACATCACATGATAGCTTTTTCAAATTCCATCAAGCTGAGATGTTGTTGTAATGTTAATATTTTTACAGTCAATATTTGTGTAACATAAACTCACACTTTCTTTCCATGAGCAAGCAGAAACTACAGAAAGTCACCTGTTACAATTCAATTTTTTTTTTATTACTACGCTGAAACGACTGAACGGATTTGAATTAAATTTGGCACATGGGTAGACCATGCCCTGGTTTAGGCCTTAATGATACTGAAAGAGGTGAAGAAGCAGTTCCTCTTTTTTTTGTAGACTTTCTTGAAGTACCATAGGTTTCTATGCGGGAGGTTAAATAAAATACTGAATTTTCAAGACAATGCTGCTAGTGAAGTGTTGCGTGGGCGGCGCGCGGCGATAGAATGAATGCCGGGACTACGCGCGTCCTATATTTATAATATTTGCCGCTAGGCGGGCGTGGTTGGAGGTGTGCAGTGTAGAAATGGCAGCGCTTAATTGTCTTAATATCACTCAAAACTAAACAGGGTGTCGAGAAAACATAAAACTTATTACTTAAATAATAACCTAGTTTTAGAATGGCAATTTTATATATTTAGCAAGTCTAGATTCCAATAGGTTTATTTATATTCTTTTCAGTAGGTTTCTTGTATATTCTAGATTTTATCAGGTTTCTACGTATTAAACTCTAGATGCTTAGCATTACATGACTACAATTTATTATATAAGGAACATATCAACATAGGACTAAATCTATTTTAAATAACTAGATCCGATATTTACATCTTACTTAAATAACTAAAGCTGTAATTTACAGATACTTTTATCCCGATATTCTTGCGGAAATCGAGACTGATGCTGGTGAAACCACGGGCCGCAGCTAGTTCATTAACATTATTAATAGTTTAAAAAAAGTACGTACCTAAAAACTTTGCTTTTGTTCCTGACCCAATTCCACGGTGCAGTCGCCGCAGCCGCTTCAGCCAGGTCAGGGTATGATAATTTATTAATCCTTACTCTACGGTACATTTTTTGAGCTGATCTTATTAACATCTGTGAAATTTAGGGATTCTTAAATGACTACGTGTTTTAGATAAGTTCAGGCTAGCGCACTGACGTTATAATTAAGTTTGCATAAACACGAGTGACACGCGGTAACGTTAGAGGCAACTGCATCCGTCGACACACATCTACGGAAGCCGTTGATATACGTCCACGCCCGCCGCTGACAACGTGCCACTCGTGTATTGAGTACGATGCTCAAATAGACGAGCGGCATGTTGTCGCCGGTAGCTACTGACGCGTCAACGTTGACACGTGTCGCTTGTGCACTAAGGGGACAAAAGAGGCAGGAAGTCGAAGTGTCCATACACACGAGCGACACGCGTCAACGACAGCCGGCAACACGTGCCGATGGCCGCTGTCGACGCGTCGGCAGCTGCAGTCACCTCTACCGACAACGTGTGCCCCTCGTGTGTATGCACACATAAACGCCAATGATTAAAGTGACTAGAGCTTTTAGTAGACAGGATAAGTTTTTATCCAGTGCGCAAACTGTAACCATGAATTCAGCATATCATTGTAGACCCCCCAGGACATAAATTTTTCGCCGGATATACAAAAAAATATCAGTTGTTCCATACATTTTGACCGCGTAGGTATTGCACTTTTCTATGAAACAGATGTTTTTTTTTGTAAAACCTACGAAAAATAACTGCGCTGGGGGTCTACAATGATATGCTGAATTCATGGTTAAAGTTTGCGCACTGAATAAAAACTTTTGCTGTAGAATTGTATCCTTGCATGAGCGAGACGGAGCTACAAAAGACAAATAGCACCAATCCTTTTTTTCGCAACGGAACATTTTTTTCATATTTTGTGATTCTGATGTGTCGAAGTTATAACAACACTATTTCGGAGACAAAATCAATACATATTAGGGCCAGATAAAAATTGTATGAGAAAACTCACAAACATAGTGTATGCTACAAGGAGTCCTACGACAACGGTCACAGCTAGTGACGTCCATAGTCCTCCAATCATGTAAGCCTCATGCATGCTCAGCACTGCGGCACCAAGGCTCCCCTTAATCATATGAGCAGTTGACTCAGTTAGACTGCAAAGTAAAACACTCTTAGCGCTGCATTCTGAAAGCTGGCAACATCGAATAATATAGTTGATAGTCGTTAAAATGAAAGCGCCAGGACAGCCCGGGAAATTTCATGAAAAAATCATTGTATTGATTCTAATTATAACAATAAGGTATTTTCTAATTTATTAAAAACTATTCTACTTTGAAGATTGGGACGAAATATGTAACAGAAAAATAAAAGTAAATTGATTGATATCCATTTTCTCATTTAAAAACGATTTAAACCAAATGAATTTTTCGTTTTTTTGAATTTACCGCCAAAACGCTCATGATAATTTTTTATCAGGTGACGTCAACTTTGTGTAACTAAAGTAGTGAATGTCGAGTTTATAAATAACAAGATTTTTAATGAATAGAAAGTCATATTACTGGTGTGCGTTGCCTCTGTGCACAAATACTTAAAACTGTGCCAAACTATGTATTTGTATCGGTGCCGTTTACACAAAGCTGACTTCACGACGTCACGTGATAAAAAAGTTGTCATAAGGAGCGTTTTGACGGTAAATTCAAAACAACGAAAAAAAACAGAATAATGCCAGAAAAAAAACTAAATTATTGATCCTGTTGGTAATAGTGCCTGTCCTGTAGTGACCATATTTACATACCAAGACTCCTCCGTGTCGTCAAGCACATCAAGGCGTTGGTTCCGGCTGTCAAAGATCCACGAATGACAGCCGATAGCCGGATCCAACTGCTTAACGTACTTTCCGAGGCACGGAGGGGTTTGTTATGCTAAGATGTTCAACCATCTACGGACCAACTGTGTTATGATCGATCCGTGTGGCTTTTATAACTTAGCCAGAAGCCCCTTCTAAATAAAATAAAATATACTTAAGAACAGTTATTAAAGAAACATAAAATACTTAGTGGTATTCGTGATGTTCCTCTCCGCAATATAGTCATATTGATCTCTCTCAGTTCCAGGGTAATAGTCATAGAAAGCGCTATCTCTTCTCTTGACGTAGTGCTGCACTTCCTTATCCAAGGTATATATGCTAGGGGTCAGGCTAGTCTGAAAGAGAACTAATTGGTTATGTTCGATATACAAAAGGATAGTTCTTCAAAGCTAGGATAGTAAGCTAGAACCTTTGTATACTAGCCTGGTTTACTCCTAGCTTGGCACATGCTAGTGTTGTTTACATCATATAAAACTACCTGTAGCGACATCTACATTGCAACATGTTAACTAAATCCTGCATCGCGCATGCAGAGTTTACCTGCGAGCATATACAAAATCTGGAAATCAATCGGCGGGCAGTTGTCCGCCATACACAATACCAGTCTGGTCAGAGGATCCTCATTTTTCTATGGAGGATGAGTGAACTTTACACCCTGTTCCTCAATATACTACCTGACACTCTTATGAAGAGTGTAAGATTGGAGGTCCCTCCTAATACGTTTTGGAAGGGGCAACTAGAAGAAATTCTATTTTTATATAAAACTAGCTGTCCCGACAGACGTTGTCCTATCCATCCAAAAGTCATTCATACAAAATCTATACCCTACCTACCCTACCTACGCTACCCTACCTACCCTACACTACCCTACACTATCCTACCCTACCCTACACTATCCTACCCTACCTACCTACTCCACCTACGCTGCCCTACCCTACCTACCCTACACTATCCTACCTACCCTACCCTACACTATACTACCCTACCTACCTACCCTACCTACGCTACCCTACCTCCTACACTACACTACCCTACTCTACACTATCCTACCTACCCTACCTACGCTACCCTACCTACCCTACACTACCCTACACTATCCTACCCTACCCTACACTATCCTACCCTACCTACCTACTCCACCTACGCTGCCCTACCCTACCTACCCTACACTATCCTACCTACCCTACCCTACACTATACTACCCTACCTACCTACCCTACCTACGCTACCCTACCTCCTACACTACACTACCCTACTCTACACTATCCTACCTACCCTACCTACGCTACCCTACCTAATACCGGGATAAAAAGTATCCTATGTCCTTCTCCTGGCTCTAAACTACCTCCCTGCTAATTTTCAGCTAAATCGGTTCAGCCGTTCTTGAGTTATAAGTGAAGTAACTAACACGACTTTCTTTTATATATATAGATTTAACGTTCTAAAGTGCCTTTATGTGCGTATTTCAAATAAACGATTAAACTTTGACAGAAAAATTTAAAAATTTAACGTTCTAAAGTGCCTTTATGTGCGTATTTCAAATAAACGATTAAACTTTGACAGAAAAATTTAAGCCAGTACAGTACAACACATGGTTGCCAATCAGTGGTCAGAAAAACGCCAAGTCACTGTATTTGCCAATTGAATACTAACTTGACAAAAGTTATTAATCTTACCCTTATTCCACGATTATAATCGGTCTGAAAGAAACAAATAGATGTTTTTTAAAGATAGATTTTATAAGACATAATCAGGCAAAAATACTATATTTTTGGTTATGAAGGGAAAGTACAAAGTGTGGTTGTCATAATCTGATATTAGATAGAAAGATATAAAAAAGCGTAGGTCTGGGCCAGTTTTAAGCACTACTACTACTACAACATTTAGAATAGAATATAATTGTATTGCTTTATATGTTTATTTGTTACAAAAGCCTTCAAAGGTAGCTAGCTAATTTATTTAAATACTAACATAACGAAAAAGTTAAGTAAAGGAAAATATAACTTACTGCTTCATCCAGTTCTTGTCGGTGCGTTGTACTAGCTGTGTCAGAATATCCGCCATGTCTTGCCGAACTACCAGAAGTTGGAGTATTAGAGCGAGAATGTGCTGCAGAACCTGGTGTACGAGCAGTAATTGCATCTCTAGTACCAATAAGATGTGACGGTGTAGGACCAAGATATGGTGCAAGGTCAGCGTATGTCAAACGATGTCCACTTGGTGGGCTCAGATCTGGTAACGAAATATCCAGGCCCGTGATTGCAGGACCTTGAACCATGGAAATGCCGCGATGAGGCGTGGCAGCCGTAGGACCAATCGTCGTTGAAGGACCGGTGGGCGCCGTTGAACCACCTAGTTCAGAGCTAGGGCCAGGGGCAGTAGAAGGATCCACACTCGTTGAAGCAGTCGCATCAGTTCTGTCCTGGGGAAGGTTGCTAAGGTAAATTGGAATGGAAATATTGAGAAACTTAACTGAATTACCCGGTTGTCTATGTACTAAATTGATTAAATGAACGATCATGGGGACATTGGTCTTTTACAGTGGAACTATTCCGTGAAAGTTTTAGAAAAAATACGGTTTTATCAAGCAAATAAACAATGAATAGTATCAAACACAGTTTTAACTCGCAAATTGCTCAGTAGGAATCAAACATAGCAAAGTATCTAGTCATGGGTCAGGTTGGTTTCTAAGGGAAATATAATGTTATTAATATATTCGCACATTTTGCCCAGCCGTGAACCTATGATGTGTCCTGGCTTACAACTTAGGTATTAAAATAACATAATACTTACAGAACCGTCTTCTGTCCTGGTTCTTGTAGGGGCCTGTGATTTACCCGCCTTTTCGTCTCTAACAGGTCTCATCTAAAAAAAAAACATTCCATGTGACATAATATAAGTTCATTATTATTAAACTTTGAGACTAAATATGACATTACTACCTTCAACAATGATTAGGCTAAGCAACCGACAAATGTTTATACGGTTTGAATTCATTTATTTCTAAAGATTACAAATCACTCCCACAGAAATGAATACTAAACATTATTTAAACATTGTTGTTGGCCAGGAGTAGCGAGCGTTAACAATATGATTATATTATGAAGGTAGTTTGTTGTATGTTTTGCATTGTCTACCGCCGTAGGGCGCGTTGACGCGGTCATCATTATCATTATCATCAGCATCATCAGCCTATAACTTTCCCACTACTGGTACACAAGCTTCGTCTTTGTGAGAAGGAGTGGGCCATAATCCACCACACGGGCCCAGTGTGGGTTTGTAGATTTCAAATTTCTTAGAACTATTGATTCTTCATAATGTCTTCCTTCACCGTTAATGTACAACTCAATGTAAACTAGTAATATTATAATGTAAAATTAAGAATAAAGAGTATAATATTTAAAAAAAATAGTAGCTACCCCGTAGACGAAGAAATCTTTATCTTTCGGCATATTCTGCGAACGATCTGTAATCTAGATGGTTTCAAATTCTTGCATCTCAAACATCTCAAACGACATTTTGATAAAACCTTTGAAGACGAAACCGTTACAAACTCGTTTTGAAGATGTAACAGAATTAATATAAATAATTATTGTGTTTAATACTCGTGTGTTTTATACACTGCACAGCAGAACGTATTTTCCCCACATTTTTTCTAAGTCAGATAGATAATTATGTCAAAATGACAAATAATATAGACTTGTGCAGGCAAAAATGTTTAGTTTTAAAAAGTTATTCGTTTTGAGTTTATGGTTATTCATATTATATTGAAACTACTTAGATTTATTTCATTATAATAATAATTATTATTCGACTGTCATGGTCATGGTAGTTGAATGTGTGGCAGTGTTGGAATGGTTGACTGGTTTATAGATAGAAGTTACTGGACAGTTTCCGGTGTCTACAGTTATCATTTCAATGGACTTTTCGGAGTTGCAGGAAGGGGATACCAATATTATGTCAGGTTTTGTAAAGATGGCGCTGCCGTATTTACGGTGTGGTATTTCGGCAACCAGTGTTAGTCCCGGTATTTGTGGCCTGGGTTGGTTTGGTCTCGGTGGGTTTCCTGGACACAGATAATGTTACAGTGCAAGGTGAGGTAGAGTTTAGAAAGAACCTGGGCTTTGTCTACAGAAAAACCCTCAATGTTAACCGAGATGACGGTCAACGCAGGCTCATGTAGCTGACGTTGATTTATTTCAGTGAGGGCTGATTTTTGAATAGTCAGATATTTTTTATCTAAAGAATAAATCTGACAGTTTGGCAAATTGTCCATACAAAAGCTGTCAAACTGTTCCTCAGATAAAAGTTATTTGATATGAAAAATCTGCCCTTAAACAAATAAACTTACAATTTAAAGATTATTTGTATGTTTGTTTCCTACGCTTTCACACCAAAAGGGCTGAACGGATTTGCATATAATTTGACCCAAGGGCATGATCTGGATAAAAAGTATGCTATGTCCTAACTTATAATGCTTTTGATCCCTTTTCTTATTTTCCGAATCCAACGGGATCCAGAACATGCAGTTGCAACAGCTTTTTAAAGTGTGTCAACCCACTCATTGACGATCGGTCTAAGGAAAGCCTAAAGCTGTGACGAGTCAGTGCTTTCCTACCAAACCGGCCGTTCGACCTGAAAATATCTAACCTAGAGAAGAGATGCCTTTTCTGGAAATTCAGGTAGGCCGAAGCTAAGAAAACCTGCTCAGAAGGTTTAGAGTTGACTCCCCTCTGAAGTGCAAATGTAGTGTTGTACCACAAAAATAGGGCACTTAATATCGTGTCCAGGGTGTCCTGTTGTCTGCACGCTACAGAAGTTGATGGACGCTGCTAAAAGCTAAACTCGTAGCCAAATTATGGGTTGAGTGTAATACAGATTGTAACGGGAACGCTTCCGAAACCAGAATGCAGGTTATATACAACCTAAATGCAGACGGATACCAATAACCTTTCGCCTTAATTGGTTATTTTGCATTTGTTTAACGATTCTATTGTTTCTACTTATGTTATTTTGACGGCGCTATACAAAGGATGCCTAAACGTAAAGTCGCCGCCTGGACTTATGGTCGTTTTCAAATGTGTTTAATCTTATTTAACTGTTCTCACAGCAAAGAGTGCAAGAAAAAAAAAATGGTAAGAGTTGTAAACAAAAGATTTTTTATGGTACTATATCGAGAATCACTAACCATCTTGTCTTCATTTTGGGAAGCATTTCCTTTACACCTTAAATAGATTGCTACTAACAAGTTTATTTATATGGCCCAAAGCCAATGTTATGTGTACATTCTAGTTACTGGGCAACGCGATACCGCTTGGTAAGATTGTTTGTCAGGCCCTCGCGCTTCTGACTACCCATTACGACTGTCAAAGATCTACAAAATAATGACAGTCGAGACCATTCGTTTAAAACGTGCTTTCCGCGGCATCGAGGAGTCTTCATATACACATACATGGTTGGTTACCCATGCACGGACCGACAGAGCTGAGACGACCAAGCGCAGCTTACCTTTCGATTAATCCTTGCCAAGAGCCAAGAGCTCCTAAATAAAGACAATTGGAAATCTCTAAATAGACTTCCAATCCAAGTCGGCCGCAGAAAAGACAATCTCCACAGATGGGGGTTCACGGATGGCTCAGATCTCAAGTGCGTATGCAGCACCTCCCCACAGACAATGGTTCACCTATCATCCTGCGCCGCATGCTGTTGCTGCATTTGACGATCTTACGACTTCTGTGTCAGCAACCGGAGTTCACGCAGCCGAATTTTGGGGCAAAGACGTTTGTTTTTTTTTTTGCCCTCGTTACGCTGAGAAGAAGAATAAAGAGAATCTTGCCTGTTGTTGTTACCCTATATATTTACATAACACACGTTCATATTTAAAAGCCAATTGACTGATTACCAAAATAACCTTTGAGGTGAATAATCATATTGTAACGCTAGCCTATAATAGTCCCAGTACAGGACCATGGTCTCTTCTCATATAGAGCAGGCATGAGCGTTGATCACCACGCTTGCTCAAGGTTGCATGAGGCTAAAAGCACATTGGCTCAATAGCAAAATGACCTTTGAGGTCATAATAATATAATGATACCAGCCTATTTGTGCCACTACGGGGCAAAGGTCTCATCTCATAACAGAGAAGGCATAAGCGTTGATCACCACGCTTGCTTAAGGTTACTAGAGGTTAAATAAAACCAAATTTCAAGTACCCATTTCAAAATTTTATTTTTTCATGCTATTACAAGTTTTCGGTTTATTTAAACATTCGTCCCAAAGTTCAGCTCTTGTACTTGGATTCTTATCCTTATCTCCGTCACCACTGTCAGCACAGGAGCCACTGCTTTCACAAGCATCCGATTCGTCTTTAGTATTTTTTACATCCACTGGACATTGTGTAGTTGTTGTACTGCCATCTTCACAAGAATCCTTGCCTTGCCTCAAGTTATTCGTAATGTCCATAAGGGTTTTTACTAAAGGTGATTTTAAAAGTTCGTTATCATATCTATCGTTTGTTTGGTCTCCTCTGTAATCCCTATCCCCTCTGTTATTTCCCCTATAGTCAGAATCGATCCTATTGTCTCCTCTATAGTAATTGTTATTATTATTGCTTCCCCTATTGCCATCATTACCCCTATAACTGCCCCTATTGCCATCATTACCCCTATAGCTAGCCCTATTGTTGTTATCTCCTCTATAACTGCCCCTATTGTAATCATCTCCTCTGTAGCTGCCATCACTGTCACCTCTGTAGTTGCCCCTAGATTCGCTATCGCCTTTATAGTTGCCCTTATAATAAGTACCGCCCCTGTTGTTGCTATCAGAACTATAGCTTCCTCTATTGTTAGTGTCACCTCTGTTGCTACCTCTATAGTCGTTGTCACCTCTATTGTTATTATTAGCTCTGTAGCTACCCCTACTGTTTCTGTTACCTCTGTTACTATCACCTCTGTTGCTTCCCCGATATTCATTGTTGTTGTCACCTCTGTTATTTCCCCTATAGTCACTGTTACTATCACCTCTGTTGCTCCCCCTATAGTCACTGTTGCTATCACCTCTATTACTTCCTCTGTAGTAATTGTCTCCCCTGTTATTGCTATCGCCTCTGTTGCTACCTTTATGGTAATTATTACCCCTATTTCTTCCTTTAGATTCACTCTTATCCCCCTTATAGTATTTGTCTGCACTGTAATATTTATCTCCTCTATAGTCACTGTCTTTTCGGTTTTTGTAATCTCTTGCTCTGTCATTTCTGTCTCTGTCTTCCCGTGCATTTTGATTGTTGCTATGGTAAGAGCTGTGTGAGCTGTAATGGTTAGATTTTGACGGTTTGCTATCCTGTGTTATTATCTGATCTTTCACCTGAAAATAAGGCATGCAATTAAACGTTTTTCGATAAAAGTTTGCAACTATTACTTATTGCTTGCTTACGCATTTTTTTATAGTTTAAGTCAGTTCGAGTAAGGATTTTTTGTTCTTTATTTTACTGGGCTGTAATTCTAATATAATAACTGTTTGTGTATAAATACCTGCTTCGCCAATTGGTAAAGATATGCGAATGGGTATGGTCCATCATCTTTGCGGTTATCTTCATGGCTGCTCTGGTCATTTCGATTGGAGTAGCTACTGGATTTGTGGTTACTACTTGCTGGATAATTGGACTTGTAGTTGTTTGACTGGTAACTGTTGGACTTGTAATTATCTGTCTTGTAATTGTCTGATTTGTAACTATCAGATTTGTAATTATCTAAGGATTTGTAATCATTGGCCCGGGACTTGTAATTTCTATTCGATTGGTAATCAGACTTGTAGTTATTCGACTTGTGGTTGGAGGACCGCGAATCCGATTCTTTGTAATTTGAGTTCCGATTAGCATTGTTGTCCAAAACCAAGATAAGGGGACGGTTCTGGTCTGAAGCCTTCTTGTACAGATTTGAAAGAAGGCCAGAGTATTCTTCAGTCAGAGATGGAAGGATGTTCTGAAAATAATAATAATTATTAAAAAAAAAAACATACACAATAATGCAGTAACTTCACTGTTTCAACATTGTAGGCTTTGTACCGTGTGTGTACAGTGTGTGTACAAGAAAACGAAAGCACTAAACAATATACACTGTGGTAACAATATAATTATGTATGTATGCAATGCACATAAACAATGAATACTTTTTAAATTCTTAGTAATAACCAAGTATTGGTTCAACTGTTGGGTCAGGTCTCGCCTAAACTATTTGAATGAATACTTGGAAGTTAAACATCGTGGTGCTGCGGATTATAATCGAACCGAAATAAAACAAAATTGTATATGCATATGAATTTGTTCTATGAGGTATTACAACATAAAACACAGCATGATATTCAACAGAAATTAAGATAGAGAGACATAAATATGATGTAAAATAAAATGAGAGAAAAAAGGACATAAGAAAGAAGAATAAAGAAAACAAATTGAAACTACAACTTACAGTAGCCAGAATTAAAAATAATATATTTTGAAGGTATTTGAGATTCGGTACTGAGGACGCCATTTTGACCCTTTGGCGTCTAGTTTCCAAATATGCTTTACTCCAGCCTATTCTTATGAAGTAAACTTAACGCTACATATATTTTTAATCAATTTCTATTAACTGATTAGATTTGTTATTTGTTTTGATTATAATTTCCTGTTCAGCTATTACTTGTTTATGTTAATTAATCGATCTTTGGAATTTCAAATATCGTTATCGTAATTCAAGTTCATATGAAAAATTATAATGAATTTGGACATACTGCACTGCATGTTACATATTATGTAACATGCAGTGTAGTTCCTTCAAAGTCTTTACATAAACTTTTGTAAACGTAAAAGGAAATATATTATAAAAACGTTTGAGTATCTTAGAAGTTCGCAAGCACCTAGGTTCGATTCCCAGGTCAGGCAAATAAGTATTGGGCATATTGGGTTTTTCGTCAGACATTTCTCAGAAGAAGCCTGTAATCTGGATTTCATCATCATCATCATTTCAGCCGAAAGACGTCCACTGCTGGACATAGGCCTTCCCCAAGCTCCGCCACTTCGACCGGTTCTGTGCTTCATGGTGCTTGTCATTTTTCGGGGGGGGGGGGGAGGAGGTTTGCCATAATCGCCACGCTTGGCAGGCGGGTTGGCGATCGCAGTATGGTGGTAAAATGCATAGAGAACGCTGCTGCCCACTCTCTAGTAAGTCCCTTAGTCGCACCCACTGGAAGAAATGGGATGGTGCTATTCTTTTACGCCCGGACACGACACGGGAATCTGGATGTATGATCGGACAATAGGGACAATAGAACGTCCGAAAAGCAAGGGACTGGTCAATGTGGTGACGCTCGGGGGAAGCCCATGACAATTTGAAATTTTGGATTGGTTGGATGAAATTTTGATGACGATGATGAAATGTGGCAATAGCAACTGACGCAATATGGCTATACTAAGCTCATCTGCATACCGAATACAGACGTGATGTTCTCTAAAAAGAGATAATATTCTGGGAAGCAACTTTGGTATTTAAGTACACTGTGCCAGTCTCTACTTATTTATGGAGCACCTCAGCGCTTCAGTACTTCAGCAAAGGCCAAATTTCGGTCTAAAGCCAAATAAAATCATGTATAATATTATGATATTCCAAAATTTTGAAACTGTAGTTTTCAGAGGCATTCTTGCTTGGATGCCGGAGTACATGTGTCGCGGAATGTCTTTGTGAGACGCTTTTAAAATGTTTTATCGATTTACCTTGTGTACATGGATGAGGTCATAGTGTTCTAAAAGAAAAGAAGTTTGCTTGGAGAAATTCTTGAATTATTATAAACAATACACAAAACAAAAATATGACGACACGTACATAAAAAAAAATTTTTTTTTCAAGGCCAGGCATGATGATGTTACATCTGAATGAGACCAAGAATTATAGATTTATTTTCTCTGCCTTGCCTTATTCACAATACTTGTCTGATAAGCAAAATAGGCACATTTATAATATGAATATGTTAATTTATAATAGGACTAGTCGTCACAGTGACGCCATTCTATATTTTGATTGTAATCAATTTATTACTGATTACAAACTGACAAATTATACTTTGTATTTACCACCTAGTTATAGGAGACAAATTGTTAATCTTTTAGCATACAATTTACACCTTAACACTGGTACCTGTAGTGTACCATCGATTACTGTTAGTAGTGGTACTAACGCCACTATTGATACACCTAGTAGTTTAAACTACTAGGTGCGACAACGGGAAAGCCGCATGTTTTGAATGTGGTACATCAAAATATGCAGGGTCTGTCCGGCAAAGAGCTAGAGTTAAGTTTATTTCTAGAAAAGGATGAAGATGTTCAGGTGTTATGTTTGACTGAACACTGGTTGAAGGAACATGAAGTAGTGTTGATCAATGATGATTTTTTTACCGTGCAAAGTGCTTTTGTAAGGAAAACTGCTATTCGCGGTGGTTCTTTAGTCCTTGTTTCAAACAAGTTGAAATGTAAACAACGTTTAGATTTAGTTAATCTTTCTATTGAGCGCACTATTGAGTTGTCTTGTGTTGAACTCGAGCGATACGTCATAGTATGCGTTTATGGACCCCCTTCTGGAGATTTCATTCGTTTCGAATTGGTAATGGAGGATTTACTCAACAAGTTAAAATCAAGTAATAAAAGTATAATTTTGTGTGGAGATTTTAATATTAATATTTTAGATGTTACTCCATTAAGTATTAGACTACTTAATCTATTTAGGTCTTTTAATTTAATTAACTTGTTTTCTGAACCTACTAGGATCACGGCATCTTCGTCAACATGCCTTGATAATATTTTTAGTGATTGCGATGCCAAAAATAAATTAGTTTTAACTGACTTAACGTCCGACCACTGTGGTTTATTAGCTAGCTTCCCTTTATTCTTACACAAAAAGCCGCATAAAATAGAATGCAGGCCTTATACAGCTAGTCGTTGCAACAAATTTAAAAATAATATATCTCGTAGGATTACACCATCTTTAATAGAACATGAGCATCCTAATGAAATCTATGGAGCCCTTTTTGATATAGTGCATAAAGAATACCAGTCTACTTTCAAAACCAAAACCATTGACATTAATGGCACCTCCGTCGGCTTCAACCAATGGGCCACACCAGGTATTTATAAAAGTAGAGCGACAATACGAGCTGTATGGTTTGAAAAAATACAGGTTTGATACTCCTTTCCTGGAGTATGTCAGAAATTATTCAAAATTATTTAAAAAGATCTGTGCTTTTGCTAAATCTAAATTTTTAAGCGATACTATAAAACAATCTAATAATAAAATAAAAACCACATGGAAAATTATTAACAATGAAACGGGTAAATCGGTTAAACAGGAAAAACAACTAGAGATTATGGTCAACAACACATTACTTAATGAAGCTGCTGACATAGCTGAGGCTTTTAATGAGTTTTTTGCCAACATACCTTTAACTACGACTCACACCTTAAATTCGTCCCCGTCTAAAGCTGAAAACCTTTTGCATAGTAGTGTGCCCAAATGTAGTAGCTTATTAAGTTTCGAACATGTAACGCCTCGTGATGTAGTAAATATTTTTAATACACTTAAATCAAAAAACACTGGGGATTACTGGGGCATCTCTATTAAACTTTTAAGTAATATAATCGACATCGTAGCCCCCTATCTTGCTGTTACTTTTAATAAATGTGTTGACTCGGGAACTTTTCCTGACCTCATGCAGATTAGTAAAGTCATACCATTATTTAAATCGGGTAATAAAAATAACGTGGGCAATTTTAGGCCTATTTCTATATTACCGGCATTTAGTAAAATATTTGAAAAATTAATACTCAAGCAGCTGCTAAGACATTTTAATTTAAATAGCCTCCTTCATGAGGAACAATATGGCTTTACAAAGGGTCGTTCGACTACAGATGCGGGTGTTGCTTTGTTGAAACACATATTTAACGCATGGGAGAACTCGCAAAATGCTATTGGAGTTTTCTGTGATCTCTCCAAAGCCTTTGATTGCGTGCACCATGAAACGCTTTTGCGTAAACTGCGTTATTATGGTGTCCATAACGAAGCTTTAAACGTAATAAATTCTTATTTACATAGTAGGTTCCAATGTGTAGAAAGTAATGGTGTAAAATCTTCCGGGCTACCAGTTCAGTTAGGTGTGCCTCAAGGCTCAATACTCGGCCCATTCTTGTTTTTAGTATATATCAATGACTTACCATTCTATTTAAAGGGTATTTGTGATGTTGTTCTGTTTGCAGATGACACTTCTCTTATTTTTAAAGTAGACAGGAATAGACAAGATTTTGACGACGTAAACAGTGCACTCTCAATGTTTACGGATTGGTTTACGGCAAATAACCTAGTACTTAATGCCAAGAAGACAAAGTGTGTAAAATTCGCCTTACCGAATGTTAGAAATCTGGGTCCAAACATCGTGTTAGATAAAGAGGTGCTTGAAACCGTAGACTCGACAGTTTTTTTGGGCATAACAGTAGATGCTAAACTTCAGTGGGGCTCACACATATCAAGCCTAGCGGGAAGGCTCAGTTCGGCCGCCTATGCCGTTAGAAAAGTAAGACAGTACACTGACGTTGAAACAGCTCGGTTAGTTTATTTCAGTTATTTTCATAGCGTTATGTCCTACGGCATTCTGTTGTGGGGCAAAGCCGCTGATATTCAAAATAATTTTGTTCTTCAAAAGCGAGCTGTTCGAGCAATTTACCAACTGGGTGCTAGAGTGTCCCTAAGAGATTTTTTTAAAGATATCGGTATTCTCACGGTGGCATCGCAATTCATATTCGCTAACATCTTATATATTAGGCAAAATATACACTTATACACTAAAAACAGTGATATTCATAATTTAAATACTAGAAATAAGGATAAACTACGTGCTCCCTTTCACCGGCTTCATAAGGTTCATAACTCATTTTTTGGGCTTGGTATAACCTTTTATAACAAGCTTCCCTCTTCTTTGTTAGATTTACATTTTAGTGCGTTTAAAGCCAAAGTAAAATCCAACCTTTGTTCTAAGGCATACTATTCTATTAACGACTACTTAAACGATAAGAATAGTTGGTCGCTGTGATTAACTCAAGACAATGTTTGTGTTCTTTCACCAGAATTAGCTTACCTACTGACAGGTTGTATGAATTACATTCATATACTTAATTGTTTATTTTATTAGACTCTTTAAATCATTTTATTTTTTACTATTGTATTTTACAGTATCAAGTTCTTCTAACTGAACAGACAGCTGTGCTGCTGGGGAGTTTGTTGCGCCACTTCTTCTTCCCAGCTAAAGCACTAGGAAGTGTCGAAGGGTGGGCGTTTTGGGGGGACTGTCTTATGTTTTATTTTTTTTGACGTTCGAAAAGTGCTGACTCTCAGCCTAGTTTGAATAAATGACTTTTGATTTTGATTTGATTGATATACAAAAAACCCAAGATGCACAGTCTCGAGCAAAAGTAAAACTCAAAACTGTCCCTAATTATACGTCAGTAGTTATCGTTGTGATACAACACATTTTTAACCGATTTCAAAAAGAAGGAGGTTATCAATTCAACATGTTTATATATTATTATTTTTATGTATTTTCGGGCATAACTCCGTCGTATAGAGACGGATTTGCAAAATTCTTTTTTTGTTCGAAAGGGGTTTACTTCGAAATGGTCTCATTGAAATTTCATATAGATCTGATCATGCGTTTCGGAGACAGACAACGGAACTCTTCGAAAAAAGACAGCAAATCAACCGCGAATGTTGCTATCGCATAAATATGCATTGTTTTGACGCCAGGATGATGAAATTTCGAATTGGTGTGGGGTAGGTAATTAAAAAGTGACTTTAATTTCGGGAGTCGGTGACTTTGGATGTGTATTTTAATTATTTGTCACCGCCTTCCGAAATTAAAGATATTTTGCACTTTGTAGCGTTTTTTTGGAAGTCGGTTGTTATTTTTAAGTTTTTTTATTCAAATTCGACCTAGCACGAATAACTACGGTTAAGTCCGGCGCGGAACCTATCGGTTCCATTACAACAGAAAATAATTGTGTCTCATTAGTCGGGAATAACAGATCAAATTAAAGTGGTTTTTACAAAGCAATGTCCAAAAAGACTGACTTAACAATACTATAATTATGACACCAGCGCACATTGCGCCCTATTTATGCGGACCTTTTTGAGACGCTGATGGTGTATTTTTTTTTTTTTGTAAATCAATGAGACCAGGTCTTCTTTCTGTATTTAAAATAATTTTTCACATAGATAATATATTGCTTTCAACCGAATTAGAGTCTCAAGTGCGGAAAAGGGAGTCCCATTATCATCATCATCATATTTCGTCTTTGATGTACTACTACTCGAATCATGTCAAAATGGGGAAATGGCCAGAATGCAGGTTTAAAATAATTTAAATTCGAAGGCTTCTTTTATTGCTGCATTCTAGTAGGATAAATGTAGAACATTCTTCGTTTCCATAAGTATCATCATCTGCTTAGCCTTTTCCCAGCTGTGTCAGGGGGTCGACTTCCAGTCTAACCTGATGCAGTTGAATACCAGTATTTTACGTGGAGCGACTGCCGGTCTGATGTCCACAACCCAGTTACTGGCTACCACGATACCCCCTTGTTAGACTAGATGTTAGATTTTCGATCTGTAACGACTGTCAAAGATCCTCTCATAACAGATGGGAGCTACTGCTTATGCGTGGTGCGTTTCGAGGCGCGGAGGAGTCTTGGTATGTAAACAGTGGCCATCAGCGAACCTAACCTAAATCGGAAACCATCTGATTGACTGGATTTTTTTAAATCAGCTTTGAATAATTAGTAAGGCAATCGTTATCTTGATTGGTATCATCCTTCACAAGTTCGTCTTATTACTTTACATTTTTATATAATTTTTTCAGACGGTTTGTTTGGAATTTCCGTGAAATTGTAATTAAAAAGTTTCCATATAACCATGAAACTTAGTGTTACCAATAAGACTTCACGCTTTGAATCCACCATTTTGATCACTGACTATGTTAATAGTTTTTGTGAGTGTTTCAATTTGTTGGTTTTAATAAACCTGAAAATGATCAAAATTGCTTTCCTAATACCTTTGTCTGTTTCGAGATGGTGATTAATGGATTCGGATGAAAGAAAAAAAAAAGATAGTCATCGTCCTTGCTTTATTTTCGTCGTACCCAGTAAATGAGGCAAAGAATTGAGGTAGGTACTCGCTCCATGTAAAATACTGATATTCAGCTGTTTTCGGTTAGTTCAAAAACTAACCCGAAGATAGTTCCCCCCTGTGACGTAGCAAAAGTAGAGTTGATCGCGACAAGTAGCGACATCTGTCGTGGGAATTTGAAAGCAAGGTCACAGTTGTTGGTTGTTGGTTTTGTAAGATGCGTTGTTGTCTTTGTGTATAGCAAATTAATTACGAAATAATTAATTAAATAATATTGATAACAAACGCACATAATTTCCCACATTTAATATAAAAAACCATGACAAAGTAATGAAAATTACAAATCGATATGAATATCGATATTGTCTGTGGAAGAATATTCCAGAACTGTCAGATTGGTTCTCGAAAAGAAAAGGAGGGGGTTTCCGGATTGACGATCGAGGACTCGCTCGAGCCGGAAGGCTGAAAGCAGGGGAGTTATTCCAGGAAGGAACTGGATGTGCCCAAACAACCCGATGGGGTTTTTTAATCCATGTAAGAGCTGAATCCTGTGAGTATTCAACAATTATCTAAGTTCTTGCTGGATAACCTCTAGCTTAGGTCTTACATGTGTGTTCTGACACGTGGGCGTTGTTACAAGTCTGGCGCTAAGCTAGTCTTATAAGATTGGTGCCTATGCGCAATTAAGTGGATGCCTGGGTGTTACGCCGATTGATTGGGGATCCATCGGAGCGCAGGCGGCTTGAAGGTTAACCCTCGTGGTGTGGTCTTCGAAGTGAAGAAGGCCTTACGTAGCCGAATCCCGGTAATGAGGGAAGTTCGCCACTCCAGGTAACGAAAGCGTCACGTAGCCACATTCACGTGTGTACACAGGTTTATCCTGTGTACGACGCCAAGGGACTTAATCCCGTCAACTCAACTCAAATCAAAGTAGTTATACTGAGAGACGTTAAATCAACTATCTAGGTATTTATACTGAGAGAACACTGAGGAGATTTATAGACATAGTGTCCTAATTTAACCTATGAGAGAGTTAGGCCTATTGTAGAACTAGGTGCTCAGATCAGTTGTTATAAGATATTGTGTCTCGGGTTTGCTTTGCATTATTGTCATTTACCCTATATGAGCACAATCCAAATAGGGAGATAGTTGTACGATTGAGCTAGAAGTTGTTAACTGGTTCATCTCACGGACTCGCTATAGCGACTTTGAGAAATATAAATTGTCATAGTCTCATGCTGGCGTACATCAATACAATTAGGACCGGAGACTAATTGTATGGGTGTATACCCAGGAGTCTGGGAAAGATATACTGGTTTAGTGGCTCGCCACATTATTTGTTTGTACTTAATTTTAGGTTTATTAAAATAAACTTTGTATCATTGTGAGGAAGTACTTGTTTAATTGAATCTTTCCCAACAGGTTATACCCTATAAATTTACTGTTAGTCTGTAGTTTAACTTCAGGGTAGAAGACTCTTTGAAAACCCGTTTGCCGGCCGACACCCCCGAGTGGGTTCCCGCATTGTCCCGAGTGGGCTCAGTAACCGTGGTCTCCCAGCCACGGTGAAGCGAAGAGGAACCCAAAGGTGGGGCCGCTCGTCAGGGTTTTTGCTGCGATACTTACTTGATTTCGATGCACGTTACCGCGAAAAATCATTTCTACGGAGCTACTTGACTTCGATAATAGTAAAAGTAGCTCCGTTAACGTGCATCGAAGTCAAGTAGTACCGCAGTGAAGATCTGTCGCGGTAACGTGCATCGAAGTGTTGTGGCTTCGCAGAGACGGTCTTTCGTAGTAACGTGCATTACAATATTGTAGCATCGTATTAGCATTTATCGATATATTGTGCGTCGAAATGGGAAAAGACAGATAATGATGATAGTTTTATTCCACGATGATCTTACTAATCTTTACTAATATAATATTATAAACGAGAAATTTTGTATGTATCTATGGATGTTTATTACTGTTTAATGCATTTTGTAATTCATCTTCACTAAGATACAAAGGATTAGGTGGTTGCTTTTTATAAATATTAATAAACTAGCTTTTGCCAGCGGCTTCACCCGCGCGGAACTTTCATCCCCTATTTAACTCCCTTAGGGGTTGAATTTCGAAAAATCCTTCCTTATTCCTTGTCTACATTATAAAGGGAACCTCTGTGCAAAATTTCAGCTTTGGCAGCAATTTCAGCAGCAAGGATTTGGGCTGGGCGTTGATGAGTCAGTCAATCAGTCAATCAGTCAGGACTTGTCTTTTTATTTATATAGACTGTAACGTATGTACATTCTACTGTGCATTTAAGTCAAGAAAGGTTTGGAAAACGATTAAAATCAATGAAAGGTATCGGAGTCATAGAAGTAGTTAATAAAGAAATCTCAGTTTTAGTTTCTGGTAGCGATTCCACTACAGTGGTTGGTACTCTTTAACGCAAAAACCACTAAATGGATTTGTATGAAATTTGGTGCACAGATAGATTATAACCTACATTAACATATAGGATACTTTTTATCCCGGTAGTACGTACCCGCGGGATAGTTACCGACTTCCACGCGGGCAAATCCCCGGGCGGAAGCTAGTATTAAATGAATATATGCTGTTGGTGTTTTAATTAAGTCATCATCATCATTCTCGAGCCATTAATGCCAATTTATTTGGTGACCCCAAAACCATTGGTCCAGGCATGTCTTTTAGCTCTTTCTAGCCGTATCGCCTTTCACACAGACTATCCATCTTTTGTTTGACATTCGCCTGCTGTAACAGCCATTCAAATTCAATCTCCAAACTTTCCTTACGACATCATCATTTCAGCCGAAAGACGTCCACTGCTGGACATAGGCCTCCCCCAGGCTCCTCCACTTCGACCGGTCTTGTGCTTCCCACATCCAGCGGATACCCGCGGTCTTCACAAGGTCATCGGTTCACCTTGTGGAAGGCCTTCCCACTCTACGTCTACCGGTACGCGGTCGCCACTCCAGAACCTTTCGGCTCCATCGGCCATCTGTTCTGCGAGAAATGTGCCCTGCCCACTGCCACTTAAGTTTGGCAATTCCTTACGACATAAATAAATATTACAAATAGCGCAGTGTCCAGGTATTCTTTCACGCGGAGTATTTTAGGCTAAATTTAGTCTCGGAAGACAGTACGGTTCTTGTGGTATAGACAAAGGAGCGAGGTTTCGAGAAAACACTTGTTCAATAGTTACCAGATTAATCTTAGAACAGAATATGAAGAAATTCATTAATACCTCAAGAACAATCAAGTATATAAGTCTTTTCTGAAAAGTTGATAGATGAAACCATATAATAGGTCTTTACCTATGAAATTGCCGTTTTGTATGAAAAAATTTAAACGAATTTTTTTCATGAATTTTTTATTTGTATTAATCGAAGTAATCACCCATGCAATCAATGCATCTTTGCCATCGCAGTGGCAGTTTATTGATGCCCTTCTTAAAGAAATCAGCTGGACGGGAGGCAACAAATTCTTCAAAGGCATTTTGTACTGCCTCTCGGGTATTAAATTTTTTTCCCGCCAAGAAGTTATCCAAATTCTGGAAAAAGTAGTAGTCTGTAGGCGCAAGGTCTGGTGAGTAGGGCGGATGACGGAGAGCTTCCAACCCCAGTTCTTGCAACTTGGAGACCGTCTGCTGTGCAGTATGAGGTCGCGCGTTGTCGTGCAGGAGCAGCGGAGACGAGCGATTGACCAATGCTGGTTGGAGATGCGCCAGCTTCTCCATCATTGTGTTCAGTTCTTCACAGTACACATCTGCAGTAATGCTCACCCCGTTTGGTAAGAAGCTGTGATGAATCACACCGGCGCTAGACCACCAAACAGTGACCATCACTTTTCTAGGGGTAAGTTTTCGTTTAGGGCATTGTTTAGGTGCTGAACCAGGATCCAACCAACTTGCTGAGCGCTTACGGTTATCAAACAGAATCCATTTTTCATCGCAGGTAACAATGCGGTTCAAAATTCCTTCATTTGTGTGTCTGTTGAGCAGTGCAAGGCACGTCTCGACGCGTACTTCGCGCTGGCGATCATTGAGTTCGTGGGGCACCCATTTGTCAAGCTTTTTTACCTTGCCAATTTGACGCAAATGGACCAATATTATTTTGACGCTAACGTCGAAAGCTGCTGCTAATTCAGCCGTAGATTGTGTATCATCAGCTTCCACAATCGCCTTTAATTCGTCATTGTCGACCAAAGTCTTCGGACGACCGCGAGGTTCATTTTTCAGGTCGAAATTTCCAGAACGGAAGCGAGCAAACCAATAACAGGTGGTGCGTTGGTTTGTAGTGTTAGCTCCGTAAACGTCGTTGATGTTGCGTGCCGCTTGTGCCGCGTTGCTGCCACGACGGTACTCATATTCCATAATTACTCGAATTTTTAACGTATCCATGATGACGAAAAAGATTGAAATGCGATGAAAATGTAACACTAATCAATAAAGAAATGACTACTTTTAGAAAAAAAAATCCATGTTTTTAAAATAAAATTAATTTGAAATTAGAATTCTTAGCCAAACAAAAATTATTTTGATTTGAAATGGCCAGTACTGCAGAACGGCAATTTCATAGGTAAAGACCTAATATTATTATACTCTTTGGATGAAACTCATGACAAGGACTGTTTTATGCCTTGAAGAGAAAAATCTTTGACACTACTTTTCATAAAAAATTAAAATTTAAAAAACCCTCGACCCAAACAAAAACTGAAAAAAGTAAAAAATAATATTTATAGGCCTTTTAATTTTAACGTAATATTTTGATCAGGGCATTGTCAAGTCGGGGGACGGTCAATGAAAACGCCAAACAGAGGCCTAGCCGTCCCCCGACTTGACAATGCCCTGATCAAAATATTACGTTAAAATTAAAAGGCCTATAAATATTATTTTTTACTTTTTTGAGTTTTTGTTTGGGTCGGGGGTTTTTTAAATTTTATTTTTATTTCTTGCTTTTTAAACTTAATGTCTCCCTTAAATCACCATTTATCTATAATCTATTCATTGAGACCTTTTCAATGAGCCCAAACACGATACTTCTGCTCTTTGTTGGTGAATAACTTGGGTTTCCTGGAAATTGGTGGTGCTGTGTAATAGGTGTTGCTCCAGCATCAGTTCAAGGTTATTTTATTCGTCTAATATCATTGAAGTAATAGAATCCCAAATTTTGAGTTGATCAGAGGCTAAAATCCCTTTTTCAACCAGAAAAGAGCTGATAATCTTCAAACGGCTGAACCGATTTTGATGAAACATGTCTAAGAACACTCCCGACTAATACACCTTTCAAACAAAAAAAACTAAATCAAAATCGGTTCATCCGTTCGGGAGCTACGTTGCCTCAGACAGACACACACACACACACACACACACACACAGACACGTCAAACTTATAACACCCCGTCGTTTTTGCGTCGGGGGTTAAAAAAGGTTTTACTTAGTAAATAGATTAACAACTAAACGCCATCCACCGATTAAATTAATCGCATCCAAATTATTTATTATGAGAATTATTTTGACGAAGGACAAATTCTAGATGTCCGAAAGTGCGACTGTGACGAAATACTAAATGAGGAGTAAATACATATTTGTAGGTATGTAGTATGAGGATCGTAGCAATTACCGTTCTGTAGTTTCTGCTTACTCTCCTGTGTCTGAATCTAATATCCAAACATACATAAACTCACTCCTATTTGATAAAGAGTCTAATTCTAGATAATCCTGGAAATTTAAGTCCATTAGTTAAGTAGCTTACAAAATTGTAAAATGTTGTGTTTTCGAAATATGACTCGAGAATGATCATAATGTAACGACATTAGAAAAGCGAAGATTCCAGATGATATTTTTGAGTCATTGATGAAGACTGATTGTTTTGTGTGCTGAGTGCAATTTTTTTTAAAGTCTACCTACGTAATAAGCTAGTCATTATTATGAACCTTATAGTTAACGCAATAAAAGTGAAAATATGTAAAGCAGCGCTCCAGCACCACGCCGATAACGTTAATGAATGATTCTGTTTATGTCACACTTTGCTGATTTTAATCATCGGTTAACTATATACAACGGCAGCAACTTCCTGTGGGGCAACAGAATTTGTTTATTTTTTTGATAGGGTTGCGCCCACGTGGATCCATCTAACTCTTTTCTGGTCTGAGACCATTCTGTGGCTCAGAATGTACGACGGCCCGCCTATTATTCGTAGATTTTTGACAGTCGGTACAGGTATTCAGAAGCCCGAAAGTTTGACAACTAGTTCTACTAGGGGTATCGTGTTACTCAGAAAGAGAATAGGTTATGGAGGTCAGTTTGGCAGTCGCTTCATTTAAAATACTGGTATTCAGCTGTAACCAGTTGGTCTGAAATATGACCCCACAAAATTTACACAAAGTAAAGCGAATGTTTGCGTTCGTACTTACGACCTATAACCGTAAGTCACCGATACTCTATAATTCGTACAAATTTTATTTATTTGATACTCTAAACTCACAAATGTACAGAGGCGGACTGAATGGCATAGGCACTTTCTACCACTCAATCTCTGGGTAATATAGATAGATGTAAACAGTGGTTGGTTGTAATAACAAACATTATTCTAAATCTTCTTCTAAAACCGATTTTAGCTCTGTACTCCATTTACTTATAGTTTTTTTTTTTTATTGGAAAAGCAGCAATGATCTAATGCCCAGTCTTCCATTTGTTAAGAATGAGGATAATTGACATATCTTGGTGAGCAGAACGTGCAAAATTTCCCTACGTTTTCCACTCTTTGTTTCTACCCTTATCAAGAGGGTTATGATGAGTTCTAACTTTACATCAATTTACATCTTTGCATTATTTTTGTGACCCTTACTCTGCCGTCCTTTACCTAGAAAGGCGTTAAGCCCTAAAAGTTATTTCCGAGAAAATGGCAAAAAACGCGCGAATCGTTATTTTATAAAAACTGTGATACTTGTACGTTACATTTAGTTACAGACGATTTCAAGTGATGAGATCATCCAAAATTACTTATATTACTTAACGGCCTACAAACTTTTCGTATCTTGGGAACTATTTGTATTGTAAAAAAAAAAAAAAATAGACAGAAAGATAGATAATTTTGAAATCTCTTAGATTCCATGAAAAAGTAAAAATGTACCAAGTGAGGGTTAACGCCTTTCTAGTTAAAGGACGACAGTATTAGACCCCTTACAGCACCTATATCTGTAACAATAACAACAGCCTTTATTAACAATATTACAATCTAGTTGCATAATTATAGTAAAACTAGCTTTTGCGAGCGGCTTCGCCCGCGCGGATCTTTCTTCCCCTATTTATTTTTCTCCCTTAGGATTTCGAAAAATCCTTCCTTATTCCTTGTCTAAATTATAAAGGGAACATCTGTGCAAAATTTCAGCTTTCTAGGTCCAATGGTTTGGGCTGGACGTTGATGAGTCAGTCAGTTGGTCAAAACATTTATTTTTATTTATATAGACTAGCTTTTGGCAGCGGCTACGCCCGCGCGGAACTTACATCCCCTATTTAACGCCCTTAGGGGTTGAATTTTGAAAAATCCTTCCTTATTCCTTGTCTACATTATAAAGGGAACCTCTGTGCAAAATTTCAGCTTTCTAGGTCCAATGGTTTGGGCTGGGCGTTGATGAGTCAGTCAGTGAGTCTGGACTTTTCTTTGTATTTATAAATAAACATAGAAAAAAAAAAACATAAAAGAAAGGAAGTATGTTGCTCTCTCTTATCTCCTCTTCAGACATCGGTTTCCAAAGACTATTTTGCATTAGCATAGGCCTCCCCCAGGGTCTAAAATAGTATCTGGTAAGGGTAGTTTAAAAGGTTGCTTATTATTTCGTAAGTGTTTGCGTGAGTATTTCGTATGGGACACAGTCATTGTTCCGCGAAACATGCGATGGTCGGTGTTGAAGTTGAGTTGGTTTATGACATCTACATCTAGGAACAATTTGGGTTTGTTCGTAATTATAAAATTTATTTCATTTTTGACGTATCCGTTTGGCGACAACCATCTCCATTACTGACTAGATTTTTTGTTGAAATACCTGTTCATAACACTAAGATTATGCTCTTGTGTAAAATCTATTAACTTCTGCCCGTTGTTATTTCGCTTTCCAAGTGTATATGGTCCCAAATAATTGATTGATTGATTTTAATAATTGCGTTTTTGTTGTTGTATTGTTTGTAATAATTGTTGTTGTTGTTTTGTTGTGTTGTTGTTGTCGTTGTTCTATTATGGCATTTAGATACAACAATTAATTAATTTGATTAATAGTATTTTTTTTTTTGAAAATGTTTTTATTTTTCACTTTTGAGATATAGTACCTACCGCATTCGAAATTTCATCATCCTTATGATCAAAACAATGCATATTTATGCGATAGCAGCAATTTTTTTAAGAGTTCGTTGTGTCTCTGAAACGCATGATCAGAACTATATGAAATTTTAATGGGACCATTTCGAAATAAATCCCTTTCGAACAAAAAAATAATATATACGACGAAAAATATATAAACATATTGAATTGATAAGCTCCTTCTTTTTGAAGTCGATTAAAAAAATACCACGTCAACCTAATGTTCATGTATACATTTATCGGTTTGAAAATACAAAAAAAAACATGTAAATTAGACCGAATTTTATTAAATAAAAATCCAGAACGTTGCCTGTTGACCCTGTTCTAAGTTTTCTGCATATTGGGTCATATTGCATCGACATGTTTGGTTTTAGTCAAAATTTCCGCAGCTGTCTACAGAATCCGAACATTGTTCGGCTAAAAATTGCTGTTTCTGATCGTCTGCTTCACAGCTATCTTTTTTTCCTCCATTCTTACCACCATTTTCCTTTTTTCCTTTGTCTTCTTCACAGCTGTCTTTACCGCCACCTTTCTTTTGACGATCGGATGAGCTTCCCTGTCGTGCCTGGTTCTCCATCATTTTCTGGCTTGTCTGTCATTATTTGAAAATATAATACATAAATACATTACCTATCACAGTGTAGACAAGTAGACTAAAGAAACTGTTAGGTTTGTCTTGTGGTCGTGAGTACTAATGATGGGCATGAGTTCTTAGGTTCGAACCCAGGGGGCAAAGTTTAACTGGGTTTTTTCACTTTGATATCTCAGTACCAGCCCGGATTGTGGATTTGTACTTGGTTTATGGCAATAGGCTCGCCCCTATTACATGAAATATTGGTACGTCTTATTTTTTTTTTTGGAGGGTGGGAATCATCAAATGACTTCTCCCGCTCTGAGTAGAGAGCATGAGGGCGTGTCAGACTTTTACTGACTAAAACGCACCCGTGTTCCCTCAGTTGCCTGTGTGCCAGGGGCGACGGTGTCTCTTTCGAACAACCCGCACCCTTGGCAGATATTGGTACGTCACTGTCTATCTCTTCGGAGATAATAGGCATTATTAGGTAGGCATAAGGTATGTAACTTTTATTTAAAGAGCTCTTATGAAAATTGGCCATGGTCCACCACGCCAAGCCACCAAACTGTATTCCAACAGCTTTCGCCCTCGCCCTCACTGAGAGGAAATTTGTGTCACAGCTATGATTATTCAAAATTAATACAAAATTTTAAAAAATGAGTCTTACCCTCAGAAGTTGATACAAAGCGGCTTCATATTCTTGGTTCGACAATTTAGGAGAATTATTGTCATAATTTTGACTAGGACTGTGTTTATGATCTGGGTGATTAGGGCATGATTTTGAGTGACTTTGACCATATCTTTGTCCATATCCATTGCCTTGATCCGGTTCATCATCGAAGGTGTTGGCCTGGTTATTAGAATCTACTACCACAATAAGTGGACTTTTTGAGTCTGTTCCTATAAGCTCATTCAGGATTCCTAGTGAAGGATGATTGCGTGGGTGGGAATGTAAGCCGTTCTGAAAACAGAAAAAAAGTAAGCTTTTAAATTTTGCATGTTAAGTATACAGAGTGACTGGTAATTAGTGACCGACGTTTAAACACATGATTGTACTCATCATTATGAACAACTTTTACTAAGGGACCAAACCTGAAATCGCGAAAAAAAATCTGCTGTTCCCTACATCTATGTTCGCATAACTCTTCAAAATGTAGGGAGCAGCTGATTTTTTTTTCGTGATTTCGGCTTTGGTCCCGTAGTAAAAGTTGTTCGTAATGATGAGTACAATCATGTGTTTAAATGTCGGTCACTAATTAACAGTCAGCCTATTTATTGTCCTTTTTCTAGAGCTCCTGACTATGTTTCGCATGCATACCAGTCCTAGTGCGTGGACCAGATTTTAAAATATTTAATTTATATATTAATAGGGAATTTAAGCAATTCATATAATAAATTTTTTCGTACAAATTATTTCTTCTGAGATATAATTTTCTTTTAATTTGCTGACAAATTAATCATATATGTACAAGTAGGTGTATAAAAAAAACAAGAATCTTATGGCACATAAAAAAGAAAACGGCCCAAAAGGCTGTCAGAATTGCCGCATTGTATGACAATGCTGATTCTTTGGCCAAAAATAGACCAACCTGAGTCAGTTGGCAATGTCTCGAAAAATCAAGTAGGCACTGGGATCTAATGGCCCTAGACTTTCAACCTCAGACGGCTCGAACATAGTAGCAATAAGATTGGAATAAATAATAATTTCAGTAAAATATATGTAACACACATATTTCCTGGTATATTTGTTAGCATTAAAATTTAATAAAAAAACTTTATCTTCAATAAATTAATACGGGAAGCAAAGTCTTTGTGCCCCTTTTTACGAAAATTATGCAGACGGAGGAGTAAAGTAAGTAAGTAAAAAAAATATTTGCATAGATTGCAGGTACAGTAAATAAGATGACAGTTAAAATATGGGTGATCCTTGTACAATCTACCTTATAATAGGCATGCAACATTATTATAACATGAGAGATTTTTTAGATAGGTATTACAGTTCAACAATATTCGGCATGGTAAATTCATATATGTAATAAACATAAATTAAAATATCTGCAATACGATATAAATAAAATTAATAAATCAAAAGAATGTCAGAATTATTACAATATCTGAAAAAAAAAAAAAAAACATTACATTATTAAATATTCAAGAGGAGTATGAAATTTTTCACAATTAAAGTTCACGAAAAGTAGAAAGCTAATTTTTATCTTATTTTATAAAATGAATTAAATCAACAAAAAAAAGTGGTCAAATTTCAATCACTGGGCGACCATTAGAGTCGCTCAGTGGTCCTCGTAATTAAAAGATTACGATCATAAAGGTTAAACGAAGCGCATACACGAGCAACTAAAATTGCTCCATCCTGGTCAATTCTCGTCAAACATCCAGCAATTTAGGGCAATGGCAACAAGTAGCAACCTGTCAGAGATACGGTCACACAATATCAGGCAATATGGAGCAACTCGAAAAACTAGGCAATACGAACCCCCGCCACCTCCGCCCCCGGCAAGTTGCTCACGTAAAAACGAGATAGAAATAAAATTGACTAAAATTTTCCTTGCCGATTGGATATTCGGCAACTCATGAAATAATATGCAGCTATCAGAAGCAATATTCTCGAAACATCTTTGCAATTTATTGTTATTGCTCTAGATTGCTCCACTTAATTGATCCAGATTGATCCATTAGTGTTGCCGAGCAATAATTGCTCAGAAAATTGCCCGTGTAAGACCACCTTAAGACAGAAATATCATATATTCTGCAAAAAATTCTAGATCCTTCAAAATTTGTTTAGAAAACACTCCTAGAACTTGAATGCGAATAAGACCTCTACAAAAAAACTTAGATGCAAAAATTCTTACGATTGTGCATAATACTAAAATGAAAAACTGCAAAACAGCTCGCTCTGTCGGCACCATGTTCGCAACGTTATTAAAATGAATGGTTTGTTTTAAAACGTTACACGTTTGTGATTTTAATCAATTGCTACTTAACAACCAGATAAGAACTACATAACATAATATCATCACGCCTGCATTTCAGGAAGGGGTATAGCGGTTTTTTTTTTTGGTGGGAAATCATCAAATAACTTCTCCTGCTCTGGGTAGAGCAGGAGGGCGTGTCAGACTTTTAATGACTAAAACCCACCCGTGTTCGCTTAGTAGCCTATGTGCCAGGGGCCACAGTATCTCTTTCGAACAACTGCACCCCTGGCATGCATCGGCCCTTGCAGGCCTCATCAGTTTGTGCTGACATCTCTTTGAGGCGCGCGTGGAACACAACGCGCCGTCGACCTGGGCTTGGTCCTTACCGGACAGCGAGCTACCCTTTACTCGCCATCCGCAAGCCCACGCCTACGGTGGCCGGGAATCAGCCTGGGATTCCCGACGCCCAGGGCGTCTCCTGCGGCGACTAAGGCTGTGAGGGCGCATATACTGCCTCTCCCTCACGTGTGCCGCCTCCCTCTTAGTGAGCATTATTGCTTCGCAGAAGGAGGTGACGGCTACTGACAGATTGGGGTAGCTTGGTGTGCTGGCGTCTGTACAATGTTCGAATACACGCAGAGAGAGGCTAACTGGGTTTAGGCGCGTCTGAGCAGGGGACATTTTGTCGATTATTCTCTTATAATGCTAATATTTTTATTAGATATTTTAAAGGAGGATGGCGAGGTTGCATGTACAATGGGACCCACTGTTAGGAGCATCGTACAGAATGGAAACTTGAAACTAGTTGTAGAACTATATAAAACTAGCAAAAAAGCTTATGGGCAGTAAGTCGTAGAGGTTGGGAGAAAAAAGATATGAAAGTTAAAAAATTATAACCTAAAACGAAACTTATAGGTACCTAGTGCTTATTATTTAATAATACAAAATCTTTTTAATATATTACCTATGTAGTTTCAAAAAGGTGTTCAATCAGAATAAAAATATCTACTAACAATACCATCGTGTTTCTGCCTTTCTTTGGCCAAAGATAGGTGCTTACTTACCTTACTCAAAATAAAAATACGTCTAGGAGCTAGGAACTATTGTGACTTGGTCAAACGAGATATGAAATATTGTAATCATAGACTAGATTGATAATAAAGGATGATTCTACGACTATAATCATTATTGGCATAAAAGTAAGCTGAAAGAAGCATACCTAAATATCTAGCAAAATATGTTTTTTTATTGGCGCGACATGTCTAGTTGCAACTAAGATTCCTTCTAAAGTCGGGTCACAGGTGCGTGTAAGTCGCGTACTTCACGTAACACCCACCTTTTTACAGTTACAACAACTCGGGCACATATTCAGACTTCGGGCTGATACTGAGAATTTCACCTTGCCTGACTTGGAAATCGAACCCAGGATCGTAAGCACGACTGCCGAACGTGGGGTACGTTCGGCAGTCGTGCTTACGATCACTAGACCAACGAAGCAGTCATAAAAGGAAGTGTAGGTACTAAGGAATAAATATCTAGCCATCCTACATAAATCACAAACATAGATCTAGAACTCCCTCCATGAAAAGCAATTTAGCAGACGCGATTTTGGATTTGGAAAAACTTGGATGTTTAAACAAAAAGTTTGTTGAATAAAACAGTACCTATTTGTATTTAAAAAAAAAAAAAATATTTCGTTTGTGATTATAAAATACAGGTTGTGATCAAAAATAGGATAAGGGCAGGAGGATGATGATTTTAATAAATATACTGGTACAATAATTGTATATTCATTGTTTTGTAACTGTTTGTTCCTAGATAACCTTTAATACATTATTTATCTAATTAAAAGATTATCTAAAAACGAAGCTGGTGCAGCAACATAGCTTTGGTGTCTGGCATAACCCATGTACCACAATATGCTCATTATATGAGAGCAACAGCCGACTGTACGTGTCCCTACGGGACAGTGGCAATAATATCCTAATATAGCACTTCGCCCCTCCAGCCTTCTATCAACTGCAATATATGTGAAATAGGACTTACTTCCTATATACCTAGATTTAATTCTGCCACGTATAATAAATGGTTCACTGTCATTAAATATTCCTTCAAGAGGTGTGTTGTCATGGCAAACTTCTAACTCATACAGTCCATGGGCTCTAAGGTGCTCCCCAACATATGATTTTGCTTGCTTTATTTGATATGTACCCAGAGCGATTAGTTCTAGGTCATCTGTTGTCAATTCAGGGAATTCTATATTTGAATGTGTAACATTTCGGAACATAGTATGTCTCATATTTAAATTATTATGTTGAACAATTTGAGCGAGTTCATTGTTTTCAAATATTTTTGCTTCTATTGTCTGAATGATCTCATGGACATTTGTTCGTTCCCTGAATTGAACAGCAAAATGGTTCAATAAAGCAGCAGCAATCGAAAAATCTTGCATAATATGAGGGCAACTTTTGTTTAAATAATCTGCACGGAATATTTTAAAATCCCTACTGAACCTTCCATTGACAGCTTCAACCACCCATCTATTCATTGTCACACATCTCGAGATATTGGCTTGGAGAGTCGAAATTTGCCTTTCCCCTGTCATAATTGTTTCAGGCATATTATTATATATTGTTTCTGGCTGCCATGTTGTCTGCACAGTCTCTAAACCCACGGTCTAATATAAAAACATCATCTTCCCTAAACAAATCCGTAAAGGCACCTCGTTCTGTCATAAGGTCATTCATGATTGAAGCATCATTTTTGGTGGCTGGATACGGACCCACTGCCTCAATTATGTAACCATCACAGCAAACTATAAGAAAAGGTTTAACCAAATTATAATATTTGTGAAGGGAATAAGTTTCTTTTTGAAATAAATAGTTACTACTCTTTTGAGTGCTTAAATATGTGCCATCAGCAATGCCAATTAATCGTTTTTCTTCAGTGGGCGCTTCAGGATTGCCAAAAAGATGTTCAGCAAGCAAAGAATTTCTGGCAACAAATTCTTCCCTGGGCTTTGGTGCCCATCCCAAATGTCTAGGCACATAGTCCTGGCAAAGAATTTCTCGTGCCTGCTGCATGTATTCTTCGAGAGTTCGTCTGGGTATTTGAAATAATGCTGAGATTCTTTCATCGCTATCTCCAGTCCGCATTTTACACAGTAACGCACTAAAACCAATTTTTATTTTATGGTTGTTTAATCGCGGTACTTCCATTAATATGTCATTATATTCATCTTTTGTCCGTCCAAACCAGTACTTAAAAAGATGGTCATCAATATTTTCAGGATTCATAAAATCCAATTTTGAATCATCTGCTAGTAAATAAACAATTTCTTCTATATGTGCAGCACTAAATGTTGATATAGCATTTTCATTAGCATACAATTCATGAAATAAGTTGGCACATAAGTGAAAATTGCAAATTCTGGCATTTCTGGGTATATAGAAATTAAAATCCTTAATAACATGTTTTCTCAGTCCATCAGGGACACGTCGTTTTTCACTGTCATTACATTCCAAAAACAAGCAACGACGTGCTGTATCTGCTGCTCTTCATAATGTAGGCAGCATAATTTGTTCAGCAGATGTTACCTGCAATGGGGGTCTGGTGATTGGACCAACCTCTTCAATTTCTGTTGTGTCAACTGCTTGTGTTGAGGGCAATATTTGTTCAACAGATGTTTCATTCAATACATCTGTAGATGTTGACGGAATGACCGCTACAACTTGCTCCATCTGTTGCGAAGATATAGGTTGTGCACTACCTCCTACACTAGACATGGGAGGTGCTACAGGGACAGAACTTCTGTGAGAGCTATCAAACACTCTCTGTGCACGTAAATAGCAAGGCACACATATTTCATCATTGTTGGTTAACTGAAACAATAGAAATGAGAAGTTTTAAAACAGCAATCACAAAAATAATAAAAATACAGATCTATTGAGTATGCACGTCATTATTAGTAATTTTATTGTTTTTTTATAACAAACCTGGCGGGGTCTTATCCATTCAGCCACAACGTTTCCTATTTGTACTTCTCTTTCAGACATCTCTGGTCTGAGGACCAGTCTGCTCCTGATTCTCAAAATAGATCTTCCACACCCAGCACACACATTACGATGGCCAAGTTGCTGTCGGGTGTTATGTTCAGGATCTTCATTTGGGTTATGATTTATCAACTCCCAACAGGAATGACAAATAAAGTCGTCTCCAGTCATTTAAAATAATAATTATTATGACAATGGTTTTATAGTTATCAAATACACCAAGTTAATGTTATAATCATGTGAGTGGTCCAAAATCAAGACTGTGACCACTTCTTATGATCCTATGCATGACGTTTCTATATACTTTTAAGTTCCATGTAAAGGTCTGTCCCCACACATCAGTGCCGGGGTAGGAACGTGGCCGTGGCAAGACCGAACATCCGTGACCCGTCAGGAGCTGTCTGTTCACACAAGTCAGTGCCGTGACAGTGCCGTGAACGGACGAGGCCTTCCCTTCCACCTATAGTCGCCTCTTACTTCGTTCTATTTCATTGTCCGAGTATAGCCTCAGTGTTGTATCGTGAAATAGATACCAGGAAAAGTGACACACATCATGGCTTTATTTAATACAGAGGAGTTTATTGCAAGGAAAAAATATTAACACGTGCACGCCACGGAATGGAATCTGAACACTTGCACACGTTATGGCGTCGGCTCTGACACTGAAGCTTCGTTGCCGGCACGGACACGGACGTGTGTGATCGAGTTCATAGACAATGTATGCAATGATATTTTTTTAGACTCCTGACGAAACACGTCCCGGCCCCGTCCCTGACACGGCACTGATGTGTGGGGACAGACCTTAATAGAAGGACACTTGCTATCAAACGATAACAAAAACACGACACGGGATAGTACCGAAGTAAATGAGCTTATGTACCAATTTATATAAAGGTATTACAATACTTACATCACGCGGATAAACCCATCTCTGAACTTTCTCAACTACCTGAGGACTTTCGTCGGACAAACGATGTCTCCGTAATCGGGCAATGCGCAATTTAAAATGTATATGTACGGAATGTAATACGAAACACGGTGCGTTTAGTAACTGCATGATGACTTATTTTAAAATAAATAAAAATCTTTTCTAACTTTTAATTCCCATTACCTAGTGAATCGACATTTTTAATATAATCCTCTTACAAACTCTTAATTATAGTAAATATTCACTTGCAAGTGAATGACACTTCGTTAATTTATAAATAATGTGGGTCCAAACTCGCCATCGCCTTCTTTATAATTTTTTGGAAAAATGTAATACGTTTTTTCGTGGATCTAGGTCTTCCTTCGGAACATAACTTGTTCGGTTTCTTTAACTGATAGGATAATTCGTTGCCACATGATTCACTTTTTAACCAATTTCAAAAAGAAGGAGGTTATCAATTTGACATGTTTCTACATTTTTTTAATGTTTGTTCGGGCATAAATCCATCATATTTAAACGGATTTCCAAAATTCTTTTTTTTGTTTGAAAGAGTTTTATGCCGAAATAGTCCCATTTAAATTTCATATAGATGTGATGATGCGTTTCGGAGACAGACAAGGGAACTCTTCGAAAAATGACAGCAAACCAACCGCGACTTCTGCTATCGCCTAAATATGCATTGTTTTGACCCCAAGGATGATGAAATTTCGAATTGGTGTGGGGTAGGTACTAATATCTTTAATTTCGGAAGTCGGTGACTTTGGATTTGTATTTTAATTTTTTGTCACTAGCTTCTTCTCGCGACTTCGTCCGCAAGAACGAAGTCGCGAGAAGAAGCTAGTTTGGACGTAACGCGTGGCAATACTAGTGTAGATTTCTATCAAAAAAAAAAAGTTAAATAATTTTTGATATCGGCACCCTATCAGTCACAATCTGAATCATTTTAAACGATTTTACTAATCCATTGATTCATAAATGTTTTTTTTTTGGGTGGGGTAATCATCAAATAACTTCTCCCGCTCTAGGTGGAGCAGGAAGGCGTGTCAGACTTTTACTGACAAAAACCCACCCGTGTTCCCTCAGTAGCGTGTGTGTCAGGCGCGGCGGTATCTATTTCAAGAACAACCCGCACCCCTGGCAGGCATCGGCCCTTGCGGAACCCATAATTTTGTTCTGACATCTCTTTGAGGCGCGCGTGGAACACAACGCGCCGTAGACCTGGGCTTGGTCCTTACTGGACAGCGAGCTAAGTTATTTGTCTGCTCAACATCGCAAATAACGCAATGGATGTTGTTGAACTGTTAAAATGAAATTGATTGCTATTGATCGTGTGTTACGCATTTACCCTGCGGACTTTCAGTTTCAGAAATTGCCCCTTACAAATAAACACACAATTGCAGCTCTATTTATAATATTAGTTTATAACAGTTTGAGATTGTCCTCAGTTCATTATTATCATCAAAATTCTAGCATTTGGGCTCAGCGTTCATAAATGCGAAACTAAGTTTGTTTGTTACGATTTCAGGCTAAAACAGCTTAACGGATTTGGATAAATAGCACACAGATAGACTATGACCTAGGTAAGACTACTTTTTATCCTGGATCGCAAACAAAGTCGCAGGAAACAGCTATTCGACTATTATATATACATCGTCTACCTAACCTTTTTTCAACTTTGTTGCAGCTTTCAGTATATCCGGATGCAACTGAATACGACAATTTTACATAACGCGATTGTCTATCTGACCTCCACAACCCAGTTACTGTGTAACATGAAATCCGAATTCTGGTTTCATAATTACACCTTGCAGTATTAAATCTCATGTTTCGAAAATCGGATGCGAAACGGAATTAACATTACCACAGTCATGTGGACGCATTTAAAACCGTCCATCCGAATCGGATCACACGGCGCACTGAACCTTACTGTACGAAATCATGCTGAAAGGATATTCTGGTGTACGCGAGTTTGGTATTTGTGATCTTTTATTTACTTAATGAAGCATACTTAAATTTTACATTGATAATAATTGTAATTGTCGCCTATTGCATCCAGTGCAGGCAGACAGACGTTGCTTCACAAAGCGTTATATGCTCCGTTTGAGACTGTATTGATGAGGTATTGTATGCGGTTAGGTAACACGTTCCAAAATCCAATCCAAATCTGAAGGTATACCCGCGATTCTGATGTACATGTCGCAGTATGACAGATAAACCCGTGATACGGTTATTATATCCCTAGGGATATAATTATATACCGTAACATAGTTATACGAAAGCGATTAATTACTATCTTACTAGGAATATAATTATAATATGGTTCAAGTTTAGTGATATAATTATATTACTTGATTATGTTTATAGATATAAAATACCGGCTTCATTCAGAAGGCAGTACTATTAGGACACGGCTCGCATTGTTAGGAGGTCTCTCTCTCTCTCTCTAGAGCCCTGAGCTTGGACTTTTTATATTTTAAACGTTTGAAATGTTTATAATTATATTCTTAAAAGTATATTTAAAATATAAAAAAAAATATGTAAGGTAATGGTATAAGAAATAATATTTCGATGACCGAGCCTTGCTCGGTTTTCTTTTTGTTTGACGTTTTCTAAAAATGAAAACTATACTGCATTTATAATAGCAATAGCCAGAAGTTAAAAAAGGTTCTTTATGACAAAAGATAAATATATGACAGTGATGTACACTTTGTAACAAAATTAGGTACACATTTGTTACAGTTACGTTTAACGCCAAATTCATTAAAAACCTATTTATATACCAGCGTACTTTATTGTAATCATTTTAACTATTTCTCTCATGAAGCTAAGTGACTTTCGTTCATATAATTAATTAATTCCAATTTCAAATTAAAGTGTCACTGATTAAAAACCCAAAAGAAGCAGGAGAGAACAATACCGAGAACGTTTAGTGACTAAATTAGCTAATGAAGATGAAGAAGTTTCACCAACGTATTGTGTTATAAGTTGTTATTAAATTAAAGTGTTGTTAAAAAAAAATTGTTTCATTTAATCTTTTTTTTTTCAATTATTCGTTTAAGTTTGTAATGTGTGATGAAAATCTCATTTTAAATAAAGCACTATTTAAAATGAAATGATCTTTATTTCGTTTATCTCATTTTTACATACTATCTTAAATCTATCTAAAAAGTTATTAATAACTTTGAAATAAAATGTTTTGCACTCCTGCTTCTACGAGCCGATTTTTTTCTAATGCTTAATATTACAAATGGAGTATAGCTATATCGATTTATCACGCCCGAAACCCCCTGCATACTAAATTTCATGAAAATCGTAGGAGCCGTTTCCGAGATTCAGATTATAAAATGTTATGTTATATTAGGTCTTTACCTATGAAATTGCCGTTCTGCAGTACTGGCCATTTCAAATCAAAATAATTTTTGTTTGGCTAAGAATTCTAATTTCAAATTAATTTTATTTTAAAAACATGGATTTTTTTTTCTAAAAGTAGTCATTTCTTTATTGATTAGTGTTACATTTTCATCGCATTTCAATCTTTTTCGTCATCATGGATACGTTAAAAATTCGAGTAATTATGGAATATGAGTACCGTCGTGGCAGCAACGCGGCACAAGCGGCACGCAACATCAACGACGTTTACGGAGCTAACACTACAAACCAACGCACCACCTGTTATTGGTTTGCTCGCTTCCGTTCTGGAAATTTCGACCTGAAAAATGAACCTCGCGGTCGTCCGAAGACTTTGGTCGACAATGACGAATTAAAGGCGATTGTGGAAGCTGATGATACACAATCTACGGCTGAATTAGCAGCAGCTTTCGACGTTAGCGTTAAAACAATATTGGTCCATTTGCGTCAAATTGGCAAGGTAAAAAAGCTTGACAAATGGGTGCCCCACGAACTCAATGATCGCCAGCGCGAAGTACGCGTCGAGACGTGCCTTGCACTGCTCAACAGACACACAAATGAAGGAATTTTGAACCGCATTGTTACCTGCGATGAAAAATGGATTCTGTTTGATAACCGTAAGCGCTCAGCAAGTTGGTTGGATCCTGGTTCAGCACTTAAACAATGCCCTAAACGAAAACTTACCCCTAGAAAAGTGATGGTCACTGTTTGGTGGTCTAGCGCCGGTGTGATTCATCACAGCTTCTTACCAAACGGGGTGAGCATTACTGCAGATGTGTACTGTGAAGAACTGAACACAATGATGGAGAAGCTGGCGCATCTCCAACCAGCATTGGTCAATCGCTCGTCTCCGCTGCTCCTGCACGACAACGCGCGACCTCATACTGCACAGCAGACGGTCTCCAAGTTGCAAGAACTGGGGTTGGAAGCTCTCCGTCATCCGCCCTACTCACCAGACCTTGCGCCTACAGACTACTACTTTTTCCAGAATTTGGATAACTTCTTGGCGGGAAAAAAATTTAATACCCGAGAGGCAGTACAAAATGCCTTTGAAGAATTTGTTGCCTCCCGTCCAGCTGATTTCTTTAAGAAGGGCATCAATAAACTGCCACTGCGATGGCAAAGATGCATTGATTGCATGGGTGATTACTTCGATTAATACAAATAAAAAATTCATGAAAAAAAATCGTTTAAATTTTTTCATACAAAACGGCAATTTCATAGGTAAAGACCTATTATATACATATACTTAAAATAATTGCTCGTTTAAAGGTGATAGTTTGTATGTTTAGATTTTTTGATGTTTGTTAATCAATCATACAAATATGGCTGAACGGATTTGAATGAAATTTAGCATACAGATGGTTTATAATCTGGATTAAAACAGAGGGTACTTTTATCTCGGTTGTACGTTCCTGTGGGATAATTTCCGACCTCCAGGCGGGCGAGGCGGCGGTCAAAAGCCAGTAAATAAATAAATAAAATCTTAATTACTAGAAATCTAACTTTCGCAAGATCCTCAAGTGGCTCCCCATTCGACTTCGCCGAAACTCTCGGATTTTGTGTTTGCTATTCAACATTCTTCACAACCCTAAGACAACCATCCTATCTGCGGGAACGCTTCTCCTACGCCCGTCCTTTTGATGCACCTTGCAGGTCGCATCTTAGAAATCTCCTCAAGTCCCCTCCCCACTCAACCGACTTCTACTCCTACTCCTTCACTGTGCACGCGGTTCGGTTGTGGAATTCACTTCCGCCTGACATTAGGAACTGCCAAACTGTAGCAGTATTTAAAAGAAGAGTGAAAGAACACTATCTCTCCACTATGTCATAAGTTGCATTTGTATTTATTATTTAAATTACATTATAATTATGTATATTTTGTTGATATTTATTTTAGTAGTATGTATGTTTGTTTGTATGTATGTATATCCTTATATGATATGTGTATTTATAAATTAGATTAGGTATAATTTGTGCTATTATGTTTTCCCTTCTATTATTATTACACGCGTTGTCTACATCTCTGTTATCTTCTCTCCTATCGCAGGTGTGCTGGAAGAGATTTCTGTAGAAATAAGCATTACCTTTGTACGTATTTTTCTGTTCCTTTATTCATGTCTGTTTATATGTGTGTGCATAAATGGTTAAATAAATAAATAAATATGAGTACAGTAAAAAGGTCTTATGTATTGAGCACTTAGGTATCAAAGGAGTGCTTCAGCATACTACTAAGATTACCCTGTATCCAGAATGCCACCAACCTCCTACGGAGCATCTAGAATTATTATTTCAACATTAACTTATATTTTATAAAAGCTAAAGGTAAACAAAAGACAAAAGTAGTTGGTATGTGTGTAGATGTGTATTACGGTGTAATGTGTATGGTGTTGTATCAGGGTGTGTTGTGGTGTAGGTGTGTGTTTGGTAGTGTGTGTCCAGATTTCCAGAAAGTAAGGTGTGTAACTCTTTACGGAACTGACTCACTGGTCCGGATTATTGAAGTGATTCAAAAGATTGGTTCAGTAACAACATTTCAAACGCATCATTTAGATCACCGTCCACGCGACGCGTCGCTCACGAGGCGGCGGAGTAGTGAGCGAGCGAGATAGCGAGACTGAGACACACTGGGTTACTCGCGAGCCACGAGACCGAAAATCTGTGAGAGTATGAGTGATCAAAATGAGATGTGTCGTCGTTATCCATGCACGTAAAAGTGATCACTAAGGTCAAAAACTATACGGTCGTTTTTTGCATGCCTAAAATGTTTGTACTAACAAATTATCGTTTTAAGTTCATGCGGCACGTGGCGGATTGTCTGTTTGTTCGCACCAATTTACGAAAACATCATAGTTCTGTTTACGATTTGTTTGCGTAGTGATTATTGTGACTTACTTTCTTCCTTTATATTCATAAATTTAGAGCTAGAGACTTTACGTGAGAATTTTGTGTAAATAGACATTGAATTACGTAAATAGGCTTAGTTTACTAGTTCAGTGACTTGTCTCAGCTAAAGTACACATATATCATTAAGCATTGTTGCCACATAACATTATTTTGTCTGACTCACTAGTAAACGCCCGCGACGCAACGTAACTTTCTATTCTAAATTCAATTTCAATTTCCGTTATTATTTTGTATGTCTATTAAGCTGTTAGTAAGTTATAGTATGTAACATTTATAGTGCAAGCATGGCAATTGTTAAATTCCTTTTTAATTGTATATGGGTTAAAGGCCTGAAATAAATGAATTTTATTTTTATTTATTTATGTCCTTTGAGCCGATGATCCAAATGAGCCAAATGAAACATATCAGTGTTTCGGATCATTTCAGTGATCGAGATGCAAATGTTCCAATCCCAAAGATAGGCACACTTTGCCCACCTCTACCAGAAGGTATGCACGGTTTCTTGGTTATCACGAACAACATGGATACAACAATTATAATCTGCCTATGTTACAAATTAATGCTGGTACACATTCCTCCTATCGGTGAGAGGGAGTGGGCCGTAATCAACCACGCGAGCCCAGTTCAGATTGGTAGATGAATGAATGAATCTTCTTTTGCGAGAAACACGGTACCTACATAAAGGATATTATTTAAAAACGTTTTCCAAAAAAAGAAAACATCCATTGGATATCAACAACATTTGGATACGTATTTTAATAATTTCTTGTCACTGCCTTCCGAAATTAAAGTAATTTTTCACTTTGTAGTGTATTTCCGGAAGTCGGTTGTTTTTTTTTGTAAAAGTTTTTGTTTGTCACTTTTTGTGGTTCACATGTGCTTACCCCTTCACAGCATACCAGCGTGATGTTATGTTATGAACTGGTGTAAACAATAGACAGACATGAGATTTCAGCTATCCCCGTCCAATTGCTACAATTTACTGAGGAGTTCCGTTGCCTATCGCCGAAGTTCTTCATCAGATCTTCGCCAAATTGAAATGGGACCTGTCCGAGAAAGTACTCTTCCAAAAACTACCTACCCAAATCGCTTCAAGTGTGCCTACAAAATTTGAAGAGTTTTGTGTATTTCTCCAGGATACCATCATCAGATCCTGAGTTGATGATCATGGGACTACCTACCTACCCTTCCAAACAAAAAAACAAAATACCAAATCGGTCCGGCCATCTTCGAGTTATCGGAGAACATATAGAAAAAAAGGTTCCGACGAATTGAGAGCCTCCTCCTTTTTGAAGTCGGTTAAAATGATGACATGAATGATGTGAGAATGATGACGATGAGATGTCACTTATCTTCGCATTTTTGGTTCTAGGAAATACTGGTTTCCTCAGGATGTTTTAGTACATGTTACAAATGAAGATATATTTATCAGTGTATTATTTATCCAAAATCTGTTGACCGGAAAGAGTTTTACCGAATAGATTGTGCCAAAAATACCGTGCATGCATAAACTTGGATATGAAGTCCCTAAATAAATAAAACGATAGGAAATCTCCAAGGGCCCAAGGAATTGATAGCGATGCCAAAAGAAAAGCCCTTCAATTTATTAAGGGTTCCTGGTTCTTGGCTTCTTTATGGGGTTCTATCGATCTTTAGATTTGTATCTGCATATTTTTATCAGAAAATGATTTATCTTCATAATATTGTCCATCCTTCTTTAAGAACTGTTCAAGAATAGCTGATGTTGCGGTTGGAATATTGGGGACAGTCAACAATGTACCTTCCTAGGTAAAGTCGTTCAAACTTATTTTACTTCTGATTTTACGTCATTGTCAAAATCATAGTGACCTTTGTTGTCTTTGTTATGAGGTTGCTTTTTGCTTGCTGCCACTAACAAGTCTGTCAATAGCACTGTGATCTTTATTCTCGATAAGATGAGGTTGCGTTTGTGGGCCTGACTTGCTGGGATGCACATGTCGAAAATCCAAAGAAAATCTATTTCTTATCAAATTGAGTCATAATTAGCCTGTAATTTCCCCACTACTGGGCAAAGGCCTTGAGGAAAAGTGGGAGCGTTTTCCACCACGCGAGCCAAGTGCGGGTTGCTAGATGTCAAATACTCGTATCTTTGAATTTTCAGTATTTGATACTAATTTCAACTCCAAGTGTTACTGAGAAAATAGGCTATGATACACCGTCCGTCCATCTGGTTGTATAGATAGAAGGACAGACGGACGCATAACGAAGTGATCCTATAACCTTAAAACGAAACGGTTTAGCCGTTTGGGAGCTACGGTGCCACAGACAGACACAGACACACAGAAACAGAGACAGACACAGATACACAGACGACACACGTTAAACTTATCACACCTCTCTGTTTTCGTTTGGGGTTAAAAATATTGACCGATATTAGGACCACGTATTTCATAGGAATATTACACAGTTCACTTCCGTCATTTAATTCGTCTGACGCAACTAATAATTCGACGTTGATGGTCATACCATTCATTTCTACGCTTTTCAATTGAAGTGAATCAATTTAGTTGAATCTATTTATGGGATCATTAACCATACATATATTTTAAATTTATGTCGTATTTCCTGTCTGTCTGTTTGACAGCGCTGTTCTTCTCAACTACGCAACGGAAGATAAATAAACAAACATACTGACATAATACAACGAAGAAATCTTGATGTGTTGTGTTGCAAACCTTGCGAAGCATGGGCTAGTCGCTAGTTTATCAATATCGCATTGATGTCGGACACAATCCCAAAAGTATGTGCTACCAGGACAAAAAGTCTGTTACTCGTTATAATAATATCAGCTATCGGCCAGTGAGAGGCGTCTAAATTAGCCGGAACAAACAGATAAGACCGATGACCTTGCGAGGGCCGCAGGAGTCCGCTGGATGCGGGAAGCACTGAACCGGTCGAAGTGGCGGAGCTTAGGGGAGGGCTATGTCCAGTAGTGGACGTCTTTCGGCTGAAATGATGATGATGATGAAACAGATAGACAGTCAAACATTTTTTAAAAATTATCGTATATAGTTTCATAATTATTATACATTTAGTAAAAAGCTGTCATTTTGACAATACAAACTGACATTAACGACTGGGTTTTTGACGGGGCTTTTGGCTATTTTGTGTGTGCTCATTATATGTGATTTTTGTTTGTGCAGAATAAACTCTTCCTTACTACATACTCTTCCTTTCTTCTTGTTTTAAATTTCATTCTTTAATTATTTTTATGTCTCTATATTTTTCTATTTATACTACCTACTATGTCTATGTCAATAATAGAGATAAATGATTTATAGAATATCAAGCCCTAATATTTCATGAATGGGGCGTCCAAAACAATTAAAACCTCTATCCACACTAACCCTCTCTAACTCAGAGTTAGTTAATTCAATTTCCTCTCACCTCCGACAGAGAGCTATTTCCATACCTCTTTGTTTATGTCTTAGGAGATAAGTGTCATAATTCAGTGCACACTGTGTTTCAGGCGAGTGGTTGCATACCACTTGATTCTGTTAGGACTGGTAATCCGTTTTGGATATAGTTCAGTTCATTGGTTTCGACATTATCGATGCTTTTCATGCTTTGTTGATGCTGTAGTTAGATAGTGACTGTAGAAAGTGAGGATTTGGGTTCCTTATTGGGTTGGTGAAAAAGAAAAAATCTAGTGGGGCATAAAACTGTGGTATAGATGAAAATAACTCCAGAAAACGACAGACTAAAAGACATTGTAAGTCGTAAGTCGTGAAAACTTAAAGAGTTCGGTCCCTAGCCGTCCGTGAAGCTTGGAACAGCTGGTAACGCTATTACGCTCTACGAACGATAGTTGCTGTACTTGTGTAATTACTAACTGTAATTATTGTTGACAAATTGTGCGGGATAATGTTGTGGGGTCGCACTTGTAGCGTGGTAAAGTGTAAGTGTTCGGTACAATATTTGCGACCGAACAGCTAAGCACTTTTGCCTGCATGCATTTCCATAAATGCATGTATCGAAACTATTACCAGTCAGTTCGTGTCCGACTACCAATCGCGTAACTCAAACCATACCAAATCAAACCATCTTAGTGCTAATTTAGCTTAACTTTACCATTTAATATTAGGATAAATTGTAGTGTTCAATATACCCTTTAAAAACCATATAATTTCGTATCATTAAGTCAGTGATCGTAAACCAATACCCAAACCATAACCATTCTAATATAATACCAAATTAACCAAATATTAATAAACCCAGAAGTTAGTGCTAAACCAAGCAGGTGCTAACTTCTACAGTAAGAACATGCCTTTGCTGATTCCTATTATGACTGTCGCCGGTGCAATAAGATGTCACGTTTCGCAAGCTAAGCTTTCATTATATTCTGATACTAAGTAATTTCATGTGTATGCTTTGGGACATTAATAAACCTAACTCCGGAATGATCATTTGTTTCCCTCAATCACATTGACTACACTTCATAGCGAACCGCCATTATCAAAATCAAAAGTCATTTATTCAAATTAAACTGAGAATCTGCACTTTTCGAACGTCATAATTACGTAGGACAGTCCCCTAAAAACGCCTGCTCTGCACCACTTCCGAGTGCTTTAGCTGGGAAGAAGAAGTGGTGCAATTAACTCGCGAGCAGCTGTCTGTTTAGTTAGTTAAGCTTGATTCTATGCAATAGTAGGTAGGTACGTAAAATATTTTTGCGATTTAAGTAAAAGAATAGAATAGAGTGGTAACGGCTCCGATTTATGAGTGAGTTGGAGAGTGAGAACCCAAGCAGGCAATTTACTTTGTGTATTTAATTTCTACCCAACCCACCAACTTAGAGATGTCAGCACCAACTGGTGGGGTCCGCAAGAGTCGATGCCTGTCAGGGGGGTTATTCGAAAGAGATACCGTAGCCCTGGTCCACAGGCAACTGAAAGAACACTGGTGGGTTTTAGTCAGTAAAAGTATGACACAAAGAGCGGGAGACGTTAAGTGTTGATTTACCATCCTCAAAAAAAACCCCACTAACTTCATCGAGCGCTAACAGATGGCGTTACCGTGCGACACATACAACATAAACACACTTTCTTCCCATGGGGTTAGGTGAAAGTACAGAACGCCAACTGCAACGATCCAATTCCTTTTGCTTGATTTACGACTTCAATGTTTGGCGTAATACAAACTACATCTTTTTATGATAAGTTGCTCTTAAACTGTACTTGTTGTTGTGATCTTGTTCTCGTAGCTCTAATCATTTGTAGTCGTCATTTATTTTCTTTGGGGTATGTATATAAGTATCTTTTATGATTATGAAGTATATCTTTGAAGATATATTTTATATCTCTTTGAAAAGTAAATTGTATATCTATATTTTGCACCAATGACAACCTTGGAATGGTCCAAGGTTGCCTGGATCACAGCATGCAATAAGGCCATTCATTGTAGGGAAGTTTTTAGTATTAAAAGTACTTTTTTGGTATTTATTTTCCGTTGTACAATAAAGCATTTAGGTATGAATCATATCAAATCAAATCAAAATATTTTTATTTCATATAAACCTGCATGGGCACTTATGAAACGTTAGAAGCTAGGTGCACGGTTCCAAAATGTTGTTTCCTATGGAGAAGAGCCGGCAAGAAACTCCACGGTTACTCTTTTAAAAATGATTGGCTTTAACAATGTTTTCAGATATAAAATGTATGGGAGGACAGTGCAGGCCTGTAAATAAGTACCAGGTACTTAGACGAATCCAGAATAGAAAATCGTCTACAAATCTACAGTCTGTAAGGCCTACAACGTTCTCCCATTCACAATATGTAAAATAAACTACATACCTAAATAAAATGAACCTAATTAAACATAGTGACATGATTAACATGACAATCACTAAAAAATAGTTGATATTAAAATTGATGTATAATGTCAAATAATGACGAGAATATGTCAGCATTGTAAAAATAAAAAGAATAAAAAGAACATTGAGAGCAGTTAATAGACTTTCACATAGATATGCTGTTAATGAGGTACCAGGGAAGCCACATGTGCAGAAGGAATTAATGCCAAACTTCCCTGTCTTCAACGTAGTCTTATAACTTATAATATGCTTTTTTGATAAGGATACGTTTGATGTGCGTTTTAAACTTTCCATCGCTAAGTTCTGTAACTGACTTTGGCAACTTGTTATAGAAGCGGGTACTGTTTATTCGAAATGACTTAATAAATAAACTGAATATGACTGAATGACTTAATAAATAAACTGTAATTTGTTCTCTGAGAAATAAATATCTCAAAACCGACGCAACGTCTACCCGCTCTCACTGAACCCGCAACCTTATTATGGGATCACTAGAAGTTTGCAAGTTGCCAACGAGACAATTTATTATGCGGACGACTCTATACCGCCGACTTTTACACGACAACGCATGTTTTAATTGTTAACAACGGATGACTTAGTAAGTCTTTGTCGGGTCTTAATAGATTGTTCGCTTTGACTGTTCTTTTGCGGCTTTTCGCTTTGAGATGAAAAAGATTTTGGTTCGAGTATACCTTAACTGAAAATTGTCAGTTTAGGGTTGGGTTGTCTAAAGCGGGCTACATACCTTCCGTTTAAACTGATCAGTTTTAACTGAATGGTTGAATGGTTCAGTTAAAACGTATGTGTAGGCAAAACTGAGAGCTGTACAGTTCAGAGACAGACAACGGAACTCTAAAAAAAATGACAGCAAATCCACCGTGATTGCTGCTATCGTATAAATATGCGTTGTTTTGACCCAAAAGATGATGTCGAATTGGTGTGGGGTAGGTACTATAACTAGTGCAGCAGTGAGCAGTGGTGGCCCAGTGGTAACGGCCGCGACTTACGAGTTGTAGGTCGTGCGTTCGAACCCAGCTAGGCGCATTACTTTGTGTAAATAATTTCGTCACCACTGCTATCAAACGGTGAAGGAAAACATCGTGAGGAAACCGGCATGTCCTAGAACAAAAAATTCGAAGACATGTGACATCTACCAACCCGCACTGGGCCCGCGTGGTGGATTACGGCCCACTCCCTCTCACGGAGAGGAGGCCTGTGTCCCAGCAGTGAGAACGTAATAGGCTGAGTATGATGTATGATGAGGTGATGATGAGATGAGATAACTGAAAGTGTACAAAAAAAACTTTTTCCAAAATAATAAACAACCGAGTTCCAGAAAACACTACAAAGTGAAAAATAACTTTAATTTCGGAAGACGGTGACAATTTTTTTTTAATACATATCCAAAGTCACCGACTTCCGAAATTAAAGAAGTTATTATTCACTTTGTAGTAAGGCCTCCCACAAGGTGGACCGATGACCTTGTGAGGGCTGCAGGAGTCCGCTGGATGCGGGAAGCACAGAACCGGTCAAAGTGCTGGAGCTTGGTGGAGGCCTATGTCCAGCAGTGGTCGTCTTTCGGCTGAAATGATGATATGTTTTTCCGGATGTTTGTTCGTTTGTTCTTCTCAGCGGAATGTTTTAGAATGGTTTAGTTTGAAGGCGTCGTCGCGGCAGACCCCGTACAAAATGGTGGCGAAAGCTGGTCAAATGAAACGGCAGTGGTCCACATTAGCCCTTGTGGGCTAATGTGGACCACTAGCCGTTTATTACTAGCATTGTAATATTTTTCATGGGAGGCAAAGGCCCAACATTGTGATGATACAGCTAACAGCAACAATAACAGAAAATCATTCTACCATTACTGATTTCATATCAATAACCGAGAAAGCCTAAAAAAGCCATAGAAAAAAAAAACACAGTTGTTTGATAACAGGTTAATTAGTTTAAAAAATATCTAAGTGGTTTTTTCCTCTAAAGGCGTGCTGTCACGTCGCACCTGCTTGAAGGAGCCTTGACGCTCTATGTTATGTTATAAACAGGGTGTTTGGTAGTACGTTGAACATACGAAAGTGGTGGATAGGTCATCTGATACTTACTCAGCCCTAATTTATTTGGCCGTGGCCACCTGGATAATTAAAAAATTTTTTTTTTGCTTTCTTCTAGTTTCACCACTTTCTTAACTTTAAAGTGTAATTTTAATAAAAATGGGTAAAAAAGCCATATTTTTTTAAATCTTTAATTTTGGCGGATTCTTATATAATTATTGCTTTAATCAGATGTTAGCTAGAAAAAAAATTATGAGTCCTCAAACTTACAGAAAGATGTGTTATCTAAACTCCTACCTACCTTTAACTAAAGTTAAAACTACTAATATCTGCACTGAAAACCAGACCGACAAAATACTAGATCAAAATGTACCGACTGGTACTAACTTACTAACATTTCAGCTACACACGCTTCTAGCTAACGAACTACGGGGAACGGGGAAAAATTCTACTCATGTGCTGCACTGGCAATACACCTCAGTGTTTGGGGTTGCCAGGATTTGGAGTTTCTACTGTTTTTATCGTTTTGTTTTTGGTTTACTTGCGAGATCGACATACAACTAGATACCATGTATTTAGTTCATGATTCTTAACTCCCCAGCCCTGAAATTTTTCGTGGGTTATAAAAAAAAACTGCCGTTTCATACATTTTGACAACGTAGGTTTTGCACTTACTATGAAACAGCTTTTTTTTGAAAAACCGACAAATACTTTCGACGCTCTAAAATCATGTGCTGAATTCATGTTACAGTTTGCGCGTCGATGTCCTTGCCACCTTGTGTAGTCTGGATTTTATGGGACATTACTGGCTGAGACTGTTCCAAGAAACCATAGAAAAGTATTCTCCAAAACCAAATCAAACTTATTCACTTATTCATACTAGGCTGAGCATCTCTTTATAACGTCAAAATTACAAAAGATAGTCCTCTAAAACGCCTGCTTATTGAGTAGTGTGGGCAATTTTCTCAAAATTGGCTTCTACTAAAGCTTTTTATTTATTTGTGTCATAAGTGAAAACTTTTGATGTACGGTGATTAGTGATAATAGCATTATTTTCTGGTATAATTCATCTCCAAATGATTTAATTTCTACATAAGTGAATATAAGTAAAACCTGTGATTTAAAAATCAAAGTATTTCAAATAGGCAAATTTGTACGTCAACACAATCAATCAAATCAATTTAATTAAAATTAAATTGATTCTAGTTGCCCCGTCGAAAAAGGGTGGTAGTACCTATATTGAGAAGAATAGGCAGAAAACTCCACCGATATTTTTTTTAATGTTTATAATTTTAATTAAATAAAAATAATAAAATGTTTTATTTACTTTTTAAATAATAATACATATTTTTTAGTTTTTACGTTCATGTTTTTACATACAGACAGGTGTCAGGTGTCGAACCTGCAAAACCTTGAATACCTCATCTATCCCATTTTCCCAAAGACATATATAGCATTACTTACGCACATATTGTGGTTGGTGACGTATTCATGTTTCGTCAACGATTACAAATGCTCAAGTGCCGACAGACCGCAGCCGCTAATCCTTCTCAGTTTGCCCTCACAACTTGCGTCTTATATGATAAGCAATTTAATTTGAAACTTAGCATTTCACTTAACCGCTGAAGGCTTTAGATGTGTGAAGTAGGGACTTTGAGTTACTAATGTTGTAAAGCAGTTTAATGCGGATGGGTGACGATTAACATTTAAATTGTAACTGAGCGATGGGGATAAGATTGATAGAAATGGTAAAGTGGTAAGGTGTCATTGAAATCATTGAATAGGTTCTAATTATTGTGAAAACTTTAACTAAGCGAGAAAACTTGAAATTGTGGAAAAAAAGAAAAACTGCTCCTCCATAAAATTATGTATGTTCGCATAACTCAACAATATGTGGGAACCAGCTGATTTTTGACGCTAAAACATTTTTTTCGCTCGGCGTACTTTAAGTTCAACATTTCTGACCGACTAAACATGTAGGATTTCAATCGCTAATAACTACGTGAGTTTTAATACAAGAGTAATGGTTTAACATTTAAAAGATAGGTCATATTTAATTTTTAAGGAGGACATAATCTACTTATGACGTCACATTGCGTGTGCATGCGCATGAGCGCAACTCTCGATTTTTACTCTCGTTTTATAATATAATATAACCACATACCGGGTGGTAGGGACATCAACGTACAACCCATAAGAAGAAAATAAATAAATAAACGTAAGAAGTACCATGGATTCAGAACATTCTTCTAAAATATTTCCCCAGTGTTAAAATTGATCGTCGGTTCGTAAAAATAACTCACTTCCATACATTTTGACCGCGTCGGTCTGCACTTTTCTATGGAACACTAATTTCTTTAAGATAACCGATGAAAAAATCATAAGTGGGTCTAGAATCATGTGCTGGTTATAATAATATAATCATTATTGTTACAACATAAAAATAATAACAATAAATATTTAGTTTAGTTAATTGTTGAGTAAGTTTCTAAAATAAGTCGACACATTTTGCAATAGTTCCTACATCTTCTAATCTACACTGACATACTTCCTTACCTCAAACCAAACCAAATATGAATCAAATTTAGTAGATTCTCGAACCCCAGATCTGGCAACACCGGCGGCTAGGTATGCCATAGATACTGACCAGCTTGGCTTTTGCAAACAGAATAGTAATAAAACAAATAAAGCGCGAACTGTAAATAAAAAGGATATTCCGATTGGGTCCGGACTTATGCTACTCTTATATATATTCTATTTTTGTGTATTCTATCTATAATTTATAATACCTAAAATACCTACTTAATATAACTTAATACGTATACTTAATTTTGTTTTGCTTATATTATATATGACATGTAGTCACTATGGGTGAAATATATATGTGTGTACATATACAATGTCTGAAATAAAAATGATTTGATTTTTTTCGATAACGCTTTATTTATATTTAAAAAAAAGTTGTATGTATCCGACTATTGAGAAATGCACCCTAACTGAGTAACACATTATTTATCGGGATCTGAATCATTTTGAACACTGTTGCATTCCATTGCTTCATAATGTTCGAAAAAATTGTCTGGTTAATTCAAATTCAAATTCACAATCAATATTTTAATCTATTTTAGATCATATTTTAATAACATTAGCAGTAAAATTAAAATTCAAAATTATAATCGTTATAAAGTAAAAATAATTATTTCAATAATTGTAAATAAAATATGAATTAAAAATAAAATTAAAGTAAAATCATTAAATTCAACTGATTATTATAACGCCTGCCTCTGAGTCATTTGTCTGTTTGTCATTACATTCATCATATTTAACAATGTTTAATGTACTGACAATCAAACCTGTTTGCAAACAAACCTGTTTTCTTTTTCTCTTTTTTTATGTGTTTGTTGCTGTTGTGTAGTGTCTGTGTCGAATAAATGTTTTCTATTCTATTCTATTCAAATACACTCAGGATGGTGTTGGAGGTGATCCGGAGCTAGCGCCCCAGATGGACACCGCTTTCGCATCGTCGAGTAGAAACAGTCGACAGGGCGTCGGCGAACATCCCTGACGCGCTGCAGTGTCGGGGCAGCCCCAACAACACCCTGAACGCATTATTATACTGGACACGGAGTGCGCTGTACTGGTTCTGGGCTGGCTGTGTACAAGGATGTACAAAATGCTTTGAAAAGAGTTATGTTGATGGCCCCCGAGCAACGAACAAACCTTAGAGCGATCATATTGGCCCTCACAGACAACACCCTCCGCTCCTTGTCGATGTCCGCATCGTCGCTCATGTCAGAGGTCACAATATACCCGAGGTATTTAAACTGTTGAACCCTTTTTAACTCGACAATGTTCAATCTGATAGGTGGAACAGAATCCGGGCAGCTCCTACCCCTGGGCTGAAAAACCATTAATTCACAATTTTTTGCGTTACAGAGCAAACCGTGATCCAGCGCGTATTGCAGGCAGATGCCCAGCAACGTGGCCAGACCACCCACCCAGGCGCTCAGCGGCGCCATGTCGTCCGCGTAAATAATATTGCCGATACAAACGCCGTCAATATGGCAGCCAACACGGGTGCTGCTGAGCTCCTCTATCAAAGAAAGAAGAAAGAAAGAAAACACATTTATTTAGCACAGACTGAAAGCGGGCAGAGCTGGGGATTGTCCCACACTCGCAGTAGATCAGAAAAGAGGGAATCGAAGCCTTTGCCCCAGGGAGATCTGCCTTCTTATCATGGGTGTAGGCAGAAACTATAGAACGCCACCTGCTTCGATCCTTACATACTCTTTTTGCTTCGGTTACGTTCATACATCCGGTCATACATGCACGTCGGTTGCGAGCACAACGCACATGACGTTTCTGAAGAACATAATCAATAAGGCAACTTAACGCGTCCACTCCAGTACCACAGGGTACGTTGACTGATTAGTCATAATTCTATGAAAAACCACGGCCTAGATTTTCCATTCCCCATTACCTAAATTTTTCTTCGATCATTTCATAGGAACTAAAGCAAAATAATTTTAATTATAACATTTAGTTTATAAACTGAGTCAATAGCCTGGTCCTAAGCGGAAGGAACCAATCACTATTGAGCTCTCACTGCGTGTAGCATGTAGGTAAAAGTAGGTCAGCTCTTAAATTGGTGTATTTTCAAGCCTCGTAATGAAAAACCGATAGAGAGACATGACCTATTAATTGAAGTACACTTCAATAATTAGATGGAATTGATTAAGCTCTTAAAACCGTTCTATTTAGCTTTAACAGGCATCAGGTATTTCAATAGAATTAAGTGGAAATTCTATTTTTGGAGTCATCTGAAAAAGGTCTACTGTTTCAGTTGCCTCGTGGACGAACTAAATTGAACTTATATAATTATTGTCAATTGGCTTTTGCTCGTGGATTGTGCCTGGATATCGGATAATATCCCCGGGAACGTACTACTGGGATGGAAAGTACCCTATGTGTAAATACAGGTGGTAAACTATCTGTGTGGCAAATTTAATATAAAAAATCAGCCGAGTTTTTTGTGCCAAGTCGTAATATATTTTAGGCGACAGCGTATGACAACAACTCTTTTTTTGCAAAAATACTCAATGTACAGTTTTTACTTCGTTACTATTTCTTATAACAAGTATAGATGATCAGTGATGAACAAAAACAATAGTGAGGAAACCTGGACTTCTGCTAGTCCGAGTTCTAATCCATACTTAGAATGCCCGGTAAAAATGTCCTGTGTTTCTATTCCCTACGAGTAGTCCCAAAAGTCAGCAAAGGATGAAGTGGACACCAAGATTAGTATGAAGAAAACACTCTTTTCCATACGTTTTAATCGCACTACTATGCTCTTTCACAAGGTTGTTCGTTGTTTTTTAACTAATAGTTCAATAGAATTTCATTTCACATAAAAAGAAACTCACATTTTCGTTTCATAGAATAATCAATACGCAGAATACTTACTTTGCAGATTTTAAAATCATTGATTTTGGTTTCACTTATAGTTTAATGTTAGAATAATCATTTATCATAGAATAACAAATAAAAAATATTATTTATCCTTATATTGTTTATTTAATATAAAACTTATTAGCAAGAATTAAATTTTATCATTGTTTATTATTTTATTCATAATATTGGTGTTGGTAATTTCTGTTGTGGGGTCTCAGTTCTAACCATACCTACTGTTTGCATGCTGCAAGCGAGCATGAACCCCCTCCGCGCCTACGCGGATTTACATTACATTCTAGGGGTTTGGCAAACGATTCGTTACTGTCACTAACTTTTGTATCACAACATATTGACGTTTCAAGACAATATTTTAATTCATTAAAATAAAATACCATGGAAAAATAAACCGAACAAACAATATTCGATAAAAAAGAATTCTACTGTTTAAAGAGTTTGTTAAACAAAAAGAAAAAAATGATTAAAAATACATTGAATTGTGTTTCTGTGAAATATGTTTCATTCAAGTAAATAGTCTTTGAAACAATAATATTCGAAATAAAAATACAAGGACCAAATATTAAATGAAACATTTTCTGGGAACCGAAATTCTATGAAATTTCTGTCTGCGAAACAACCCCGACATTTCACAATCCAACAACGACTAACTTTCCACTACATTTTACCATTTAATTTTGCCCCACCCAGAAACAATAATAATATCATAACCGTTATTGCTAAGTGTTGCCAAAGAAGGATAACATTTAGTTGCCACAATAAAAATATATTTAAAAGTTTGTTACAATATACAGGGTGTTTGGCAGAACGTTGAACATACGAAAATGGTAGATAGGTGGGGTCATCTACTACTTACTCAGCCCTAATTTATATGGGCCTGGCCCCCTGGATATTTAATTATTTTTTTTGCTTTCTTCTAGTTTCACCACTTTCTTAACTTTAAAGTGTATTTTTTAATATTTTTTATTAAAAATGTGTAAAACAATTGCCTGTTTTACACATTTTTAATAAAAAATACACTTTAAAGTTAAGAAAGTGGTGAAACTAGAAGAAAGCAAAAAAAAATTTTTAAATATCCAGGGGGCCAGGCCCAAATAAATTAGGGCTGAGTAAGTAGTAGATGACCCCACCTATCTACCATTTTCGTATGTTCAACGTTCTGCCAAACACCCTGTATAAAATGTGGACTTTGAAAGTGTGGTCACAGTGTTTTTTTTAATAATTAGATATTAAAATAATATATTTTAAAAAATCACGACAATTGGTTCAGTGAATAAGTATAAATGTAGCTTTCCAATTTGTAGGCAAGATAGATTTCAAGGTTTATAATATTTGATCAAAATCAAAATCAAAAAGTCATTTATTCAAACTAGGCTGAGAGTCAGCACTTTTCGAACGTCAAAAAAAAAAAAAAACATAAGACAGTCCCCCCAAAACGCCCACCCTTCGACACTTCCTAGTGCTTTAGCTGGGAAGAAGGGAAGGTACAGTCGCCAGCACATCAAGTTACCCCACTTTGACCTTGAACGCTTTATAAGCAGCAACAGTGAGAATCGTGTGAAAGAGATATATAGCTTTTTGTCCGTTCTTACTCGTAATGTTTCGTGCTGCAGTGCGTACGTGAGAGTGTGTGCGTATGCGCGTCGTGGTGTAGAATAACATACTTTGCGATAAGAAATAGCGTAGCAGGTTGAATACTTGAATAGCGTGGTAGCAAAAAGAAGCGGCCCGTGCACGGCGCATTGCCTAAAACTAAACTATTTAAGACAGCTTGGATATAATCGTTTTTTATATTTTATTTCTTCATTTTACTTAAATAATAGTTGGAAATACCTGTAAGTATTAAGTAGGTGTTACTTACTCATATATTTAAACAGGTAGGTAGCGAAATTTCATGCTCTCGGAGAATAATGTTAAGTAGACAGGTAGGTAATCTGATGTGAAAAAAACACTTTTTTTATTATTTCACGGCAGTTTTTAATTACTTTTCCGAGTTTTGTTACCTACTTACTGGTGGGTTGGCGGTCACCTTTTTTCGTGCGTTCCTTGCTCTTCTATTCTAAGTATTTTTACGAAGTTCAATGCAAAAACCCATGACACAATCGGCTTGAAATTTCGAAAACAATATAGATTGATGATTACCCACCACAAACGTGGACGAAGTTTTAATTCACAATACCTACAAAACGCCTCTTGTCAGTCCGCCTTGTTTGAGATTAACGTTTGACACGATCTTATTCCCAAAGTAATAAGATTGAACTTAGTAACGGAATTACCTATACCTACCGAAGTTTGCTTTTACATGAAAGTTCAAACTTATTGCGCAAGAAATAAGATATGATTTCTAGGGAAATAAAATTCGAATCTATTTATTATCGTTACTTCATTACATTCAAAATATTTTATAAATAAGAATATGAGTTTCTTTGTTTGTTACGCATCATCATGGAGGACGTGGGTTCCCATACGAGGTTCATTATGCAGGTACACCCGAATTCTCATAAGAATACCTATTCCTGTGAGGACTCTTATTTTTTCCGAGTTTTGTTACCTACCTACTGGTGGGCTGGCGGTCACCTGTTTTTGTGCGTTCCTTGCTCTTCTATTCTAAGTATTTTTACGAAGTTCAATGCAAAAACCCATGACACAATCAGCTTGAAATTTCGAAAACAATATAGATTGATGATTACCCACCACAAACGTGGACGAAGTTTTAATTCACAATACCTACAAAACGCCTCTTGTCAGTCCGCCTTGTTTGAGATTTACGTTTGACACGATCTTATTCCCAAAGTATTAAGGTTGAATTTAGTAACGGAATTACCTATACCTACCGAAGTTCGCTTTTACATGAAAGTTCAAACTTATTGCGCAAGAAATAAAATACGATTTCTAGGGAAATAAAATTCGAATGTATAATTATTATGGTTACTTCATTACATTCAAAATATTTTGTTATTTGGTCAATGAGAATATGAGTTCCTTTGTTTGTTACGCATCATCATGAAGGACATGGGTTCCCATACGAGGTTCATTTGCGGCTACACCCAAACTGTCATAAAAATACCTATTCCTATGAGAACTCGGATGAAGCCGCATAAAATACAAAAGAGTGTTTATTTGTTACCTACGCTTTCAGTTTTTACGCAGTGCCGTAGTTAGCCCTTATGGGGCTAGCTATAACGCCCCATATAAAAATATCTTGGTGGGGTCTTTTGCAAAAAGGACGGTGACGTTTTTTTAAGTAAATAAATATACCGTCGGCGTCGGGGTCCCGTATAATAGATTCAGTGGTAGCTAGAGCCCCTATATTCAGTGGTAGATAAACCCCCCTACTTCTGGCGCCTGAACTACAGAACCGATCATCATGGAATTTTGCATACCTCAGCCTTTAATGTTCCCACTGCTGGGACACAGGCCTCCTCTCGGTAAGAGGGAACCTACCTATCAGAAAAGGACAAAGGATACGTTCTTACGGGAACGTATGTGAAACCGCGAGAAAATTATAAAAATAAAATGCGGAATAAAAATCGTAACCTTTTATTTTTAAACATTAATATAATTGAAAACTTAAAAACAAAACCTACACCTGCTCTAAATTAAAATAAACTTACAACAAAATTTATAAACCAAACCATACAAATAGACAATAGATTAAAAACAAGTTGTTAATATATTTTTTACAAGTTTATTTTTTTTTTTGATTTTTGTAACAGATTAATTATACAGTCTACCAATGACTACCAAGCAATTTTAAATGCTGCCGCGAAACAAATGTAAAATTTCCATCCATTCAATTGTCAATTTTTTATTGTCCATTTGAAATAAGATTAGATATTTAAACTAACCTGTTTTACAATCGGTTCAACCGATTGTGACTTCTATTCCATAGGCGTTAAAGCAAAAAAATGGTTACAATACCAACTGTTTACTGCAGATACCATTTATCATGCGTACAACGTAATAGTGGTCCAAATCAGTTGAACGGACTGTAAAAAAAGGTTTAATTAACTGTCTAATGTTATTTCAAACGGAGGATATATTATATAGTATAATTTGACTGGGCTGGTGCCCGGGAACATTCCCAGTTAGTAAGAGAGAAAACTAACACATAAGTTAAAGATTTTTTTCTTTTTTTAAGTTTTTAAATTAGGTTTCTTATCGCATGTTTTAATGATAAAATAATAAAAGATAGAAATTAAACGCATATCTTTTACACCCACAATGTGTTACTGAGAATTTTCGACAGTTTATTGATGTAGTTGGAGAGTTAAACTGATAACAAAAAACTATCCTTATAACTGTGCAGGTGTGATACTAGTTTTGAGAAATGTTATTTACTTATCCTTTGTGCATCATTTATGGCCCAACTAACCGGTCGGCGTAACAAAAGAAGCAAACATAATAGGCAACTCCAGAAATATAAACTTCTATTGTTTAGCCTGCCGCTCATTAGTAATAAAGGTAGCGCGGTCAGTTTCAAAAAACTTGGAAAAGGGTCGGTGTATGTTTTCTGATTAAGTATAGGATGCAAAATTGAACGACAAGTTAGTAAATGAGCACTTATTACATGTCACTTCTACTTACTTGCTAAATCTTACCAGTAACTTAGTATGTTACTATATTTTTATTTTTATTATAATTCTATGTGGTTTCACCGACACGTTCCCATTCCCAGCAATTGGGAATATTCCCGGGGACTGGAAAGATTCTTTTGGGAACATTTTCGGGAACGGCACATTACTACTCACACTATTCCTTCTCTTACAGACTTACACTCTACATACACATGTATTTTATTTGCTATACTAAAATTATAAAAAGGAAAGATTTGATTGTTTGTTTGTTTGTTTGCATTGAATAGGCTCCAAAACTACTGAACCGATTTGAAAAATTATTTCACTGTTGGGAAGCTACACTATCCCCGGGTGACATAGGCTATATCCCCGTATTCTTACGGGAAAGGGAACTACGCGGGTGAAACCGCGGAGCGCTGCTAGTTTTAAATAAATATGCATCTGAATACTTATGCAATCCTAATACTTTAAAAGTCGCTTCCATACTAAACACCTGAACTAGAAAGCTTTATAAATTCCCGGTGTTCCTGGAATCCCGGGATATTTTTTACAAAAATAATAATTTAAGAAGCCACTTCCATACTTTCATAACGAAAAATGAACTTTAGGTAAATTAAATATGCATCCGATAATCCGATTTCTAATTATCACACAACATCAACGAACGACATGACTGGCGTCTTTCCCAAATCGAGCAATGGAAGAAAGAATCAGTGTTTGAGAAACAATGCTTAGAAACCTTAATTCTTTTATTTTGATAAATAAAATAATAGGTCTTTACCTATGAAATTGCCGTTTTGTATGAAAAAATTTAAACGAATTTTTTTCATGAATTTTTTATTTGTATTAATCGAAGTAATCACCCATGCAATCAATGCATCTTTGCCATCGCAGTGGCAGTTTATTGATGCCCTTCTTAAAGAAATCAGCTGGACGGGAGGCAACAAATTCTTCAAAGGCATTTTGTACTGCCTCTCGGGTATTAAATTTTTTTCCCGCCAAGAAGTTATCCAAATTCTGGAAAAAGTAGTAGTCTGTAGGCGCAAGGTCTGGTGAGTAGGGCGGATGACGGAGAGCTTCCAATCCCAGTTCTTGCAACTTGGAGACCGTCTGCTGTGCAGTATGAGGTCGCGCGTTGTCGTGCAGGAGCAGCGGAGACGAGCGATTGACCAATGCTGGTTGGAGATGCGCCAGCTTCTCCATCATTGTGTTCAGTTCTTCACAGTACACATCTGCAGTAATGCTCACCCCGTTTGGTAAGAAGCTGTGATGAATCACACCGTCGCTAGACCACCAAACAGTGACCATCACTTTTCTAGGGGTAAGTTTTCGTTTAGGGCATTGTTTAGGTGCTGAACCAGGATCCAACCAACTTGCTGAGCGCTTACGGTTATCAAACAGAATCCATTTTTCATCGCAGGTAACAATGCGGTTCAAAATTCCTTCATTTGTGTGTCTGTTGAGCAGTGCAAGGCACGTCTCGACGCGTACTTCGCGCTGGCGATCATTGAGTTCGTGGGGCACCCATTTGTCAAGCTTTTTTACCTTGCCAATTTGACGCAAATGGACCAATATTGTTTTGACGCTAACGTCGAAAGCTGCTGCTAATTCAGCCGTAGATTGTGTATCATCAGCTTCCACAATCGCCTTTAATTCGTCATTGTCGACCAAAGTCTTCGGACGACCGCGAGGTTCATTTTTCAGGTCGAAATTTCCAGAACGGAAGCGAGCAAACCAATAACAGGTGGTGCGTTGGTTTGTAGTGTTAGCTCCGTAAACGTCGTTGATGTTGCGTGCCGCTTGTGCCGCGTTGCTGCCACGACGGAACTCATATTCCATAATTACTCGAATTTTTAACGTATCCATGATGACGAAAAAGATTGAAATGCGATGAAAATGTAACACTAATCAATAAAGAAATGACTACTTTTAGAAAAAAAAATCCATGTTTTTAAAATAAAATTAATTTGAAATTAGAATTCTTAGCCAAACAAAAATTATTTTGATTTGAAATGGCCAGTACTGCAGAACGGCAATTTCATAGGTAAAGACCTAATAATTACAAAATGAAAATACTACTTATGGATTGTAAAACCGTGCTACTATTTATTGTGAAAGTTTGTGGGAATGGATAGATATTGTTTGTTACTTTTTCACGCTAACGGAAAAACCGATTTCAGTGAAACTTGGCACTTACATTGACCACGAGCTGTATGAACACACAGGATTGGTTCCTACGGAAACCCGGGTGAATAAAGTGCATTATTTACTAGTGCCCTAGAATCGGAGTTCATCATCTAAAGCTAAGGCTACGACACTATACACCGTGCACTCAGTGTGTGCTTCCTAATGCGCTTTTAGGTCATTACAATCTTGGCAAGACGGCGGCATTTCTTTCCAACGTTCTTCAGGCGCCTTCTGACGGTGTCTATTGAAATCTAAAACAAATAAATATTGTCAATTTCAATACATACTTACATAAAATTCTTTATTATGAAAAATGGTACGGGACGGGCCAACTTGACTAAATGAGTATGTGACGGTTAAAATTATTATTCTTCAAAATATAAACATAGACAGATAAATAATCTGTCGTATTGCGTACTTCCACCTTTGTTGGGGCGCGTTGTAGACAACTAAACATTTATCTAATAGTAATAATTTTTACTGAGTCTGGTCCGCCGGCACGCGTAAAACCGGTTTGAGTGCGCGCCGAGCGCCCTTACAACATGTCTATTAGGTAGTAGGTATTACCTACTTTAATCAATGTTGTTTTTCACTTCTCAGGAAAACCATGTAGGTATAAGTAAATAATGAATAAGTTAATGTGATACGTGTGATTACAAGCTAAGCTATGCATGGACTCACGCTGTACGCTCGTGTGGTCAAAAAATGATCGGAACCGACCATAGTCGCATCGTCCGCCGTCTTGGTTCTCGCCTAGAGTTGGCGGTGGTAGGCTTCTAGGGTTCCGCTTTCTTGCCACCGCCGCCGCCGCCCGAAGCCAGAAGTAAAAAGTTTTGTTTTTTCTGGAACGAAACAAATAGTTATAGTTTATTGGCACATTTTTACTTAATATATTACTACAGGCAAACATGTATTAAAACATAAATATAATTTCCTACAAAATATAATCTGCCTAGCATTATCCAAACTATGTTAGAGTCGGCTTCCAGTCTAACCGAATGTATTTGAATATCAGTATTTTACATGGAGCGACTGCCTATCTGACTTCTACAACCCAGTTACTGGGTAATACAATACCCTTGATATGACTGGTTGTCAGACATTCGGGCTTCCACCGATCTTTAACGAATGTCAAAGATCCACAAATAACAGCCGGGACCAACGGCTTAACGTGCTTTCCGAGGTACGGAAGTGTCTTGGTATATGAAGATGGTCACCCATCCATGGACCAACCGCTCAAGCGTAGCTTAACCTGATCGATCGACCCGTGTGGCTGTTATTACCTAGCCACAAGCCCCTACAGTAATAGGTAGCTAACTTATAATCATTAAATTATTTATTTACACACAAACATCGCTTCCTTTACTAAACATTTACAATCCGATTTCGTGGTAACTAGATTCTAACTAAACTTGGGCTCGCGAACACGCTTGACCCAGCAATGTTTCAACGGACTAAAAGAAAGTGCGTAATTGCGTAGGTAAGTATTTAATCCTATCACTAGCTACTTATTGGATTAACTTTTGTTTAGAATACCTATTTCATGACTTAATCATAATGGAATCAAAAACAATAGTTCATTGTGAATTTAAGCTTTCACGGGGGGGGAGTGCTGCAGCTAGCAGCTACACTCTACTTGGAACAGCGCTCACCATTAATAACTAACATTATCAGAAACTCTTAAAAAAGAACACAAAGACGATACCTACTTAATTAACACTTCTGTTAACTTATTTCGAATATTCTATAGAAAAACGCATAAGACACATTTTTTTTATTTGCCTTTGTTTATTTTAATTAAAAATAAAATATTACTCACCGTTATGTCCGTCAGCCGACAAATCTCTGTCACCCATCCACTCAATCGAAGCGCTATGATACACTCTCTTTCAACTTGCGTCAACTGAGGCGCCAGTCGCCATGTTAATATTATTTAATAGTTTTAAAGTTACTAATTTCACGCACAGGACGACTACAGGACGACTTCACGAAATTGTATTGACTGACGTAAAGAATAAACGAACGATGTGATGAGTGAAACTCGGGAGCGGTGACGTACGCGCAGGGGGGCGTGGGTGTGGCTTATTCCTAGTAAAACATGATAATTGGCTCGAAAATATTAGTATGTGCAGCAATTGGGCAATTTTAGAAACGTTTAAACTTCCACCAATCACTTCTATGATACTTTCTTTCTAACACTGCATGGCCCGTCGTAGTTATAGTTATGTATAGGGTTTAGCTTGACGTGCTGGCGACTGTACAATACAATAGTAAAAAATAAAATGATTTAAAGAGTCTAATAAAATAAACAATTAAGTATATGAATATAATTCATACAACCTGTCAGTAGGTAAGCTAATTCTGGTGAAAGAACACAAACATTGTCTTGAGTTAATCACAGCGACCAACTATTCTTTTCGTTTAAGTAGTCGTTAATATAATAGTATGCCTTAGAACAAAGGTTGGATTTTACTTTGGCTTTAAACGCACTAAAACGTAAATCTAACAAAGAAGAGGGAAGCTTGTTATAAAAGGTTATACCAAGCCCAACAAATGAGTTATGAACCTTATGAAGCCGGTGAAAGGGAGCACGTAGTTTATCCTTATTTCTAGTATTAATATTATGAATATCACTGTTTTTAGTGTATAAGTGTATATTTTGCCTAATATATAAGATGTTAGCGAATATGAATTGCGATGCCACCGTGAGAATACCGATATCTTTAAAAAAATCTCTCAGGGACACTCTAGCACCCAGTTGGTAAATTGCTCGAACAGCTCGCTTTTGAAGAACAAAAATATTTTGAATATCAGCGGCTTTGCCCCACAACAGAATGCCGTAAGACATAACGCTATGAAAATAACTGAAATAAACTAACCGAGCTGTTTCAACTTCAGTGTATTGTCTTACTTTTCTAACGGCATAGGCGGCCGAACTGAGCCTTCCCGCTAGGCTTGATATGTGTGAGCCCCACTGAAGTTTAGCATCTACTATTATGCCCAAAAAAACTGTCGAGTCTACGGTTTCAAGCACCTCTTTATCTAACACGATGTTTGGACCAAGATTTCTAACATTCGGTAAGGCGAATTTTCTTGGCATTAAGTACTAGGTTATTTGCCGTAAACCAATCCGTAACCATTGAGAGTGCACTGTTTACGTCGTCAAAATCTTGTCTATTCCTCTTGATGATGAAGATAAATATTACTTCTCAGTCTTGTGCGCTCATGTATCTGTAACACCCTTTGTAATGATATAATTTTATATACCTAAATAAAGATCCTTACTAATATTATAAACACGGAAATTTGTATGTATGGATGTTTGTTACTCTTTCACGCTTAAGCTACTGAATGGATTTGGATGAAATTTGGCACACAGATAGATAATAACCAGAGGTCGGAGTAGGTAGATTGATTTTATATAGGTACTTGCGTCAAGATATTATAATATGGACATGCCATTTTATCCATAATGTGCGGGAAGTACCGAAAAAAATTCCGGAATTGGAATTATGGAATAAAATAAAATAAAAAACATACAGATAGGCTAACAAAATCGTTTATTATATGAATGTCTAAGTTTTGTCTCATACTGTCAAGCGTCATTTCTAATTCAACAGTAAGGGACAAAATACGGTGTAACTATTCCAAGGTATTTTTGTATAAAATAAAATACTGATTTCTTTCACCATTAGCTAACACTGGTAGCGTAGATTTATATTATTAATACGTTTTTCACCTTAAACACAAATTCGTGCTAATTTCAAAATTCCGGAACAAATATCACAATAAATATGAAGTTCCGGTATTTTGGAGGCATATCCATATTATCCTCTACGTTTGACGTCAACGACCTTAAATCAATCTACCTACTCCGACCTCTGATAATAACATAGATTAACACATATTATACCTACTTTTTATCCCAGTAGTACGTTCCCGCGGGATAATTTCAGTGGTAACAGCCGCGACTTACGTGTTATAGACCGTGGGTTCGACCCCAAGCAGGTACTTTACTTCGCGTAAATTATTTCATCACCACTGCCCTCAAAACGGTGAATAATAAGATCGGAAACCGGCATGCCCTAGAACCAAAAAATCGAAGTCATATGACATCTACCAACCCGCACTGGGCCTGCGTGGTGGATTATGGTCCACTCCCTCTAACCGAGAGGAGGCCTGTGTCCCAGCAGTCAAATTCAAACTTAAACTCGAAGCATTTATTTCAAATAAACAAATTACAGGCACTTTTGAATTGTCAAGGTCGGTGAGTTAAAAAGATGAAGCTAGTTGCCCATTCCAAAGCGTAAGTACCTATGGAGAAGAACGGGCATGAAACTCCATGGACACTCTTTTAAAATCATGTTACTGTTACAAAAAGTTGGTTACATCATTATGTTGAAATTATCAATGTGAGAATGATGTAAAAAAGATGTGCACAATAAAAGCGTCCGTAATTCAAACAAAAATAAAATAAAGAGTCAGAAATTAAAATAAGCCGTGGGAGATAAGAGATTGGGTTTGGGGACAGTGGGAACATTATAGGCATACATTGATAATGCTTATGCGTATGTAAATACATACTTACTTGCTTTTCAAAACTAAACTCCATACTTAGTGGACACAGTATTAGCCGAGAGAAAAGTACAGTATAAAGTTTTCCATCTGGCAAGTAAGAAGCTTAAAAGCATCAAGGACATGGGGGACACTTTAAAAGTTATGTTTCTAGAAGTTTGGTCAGTTTGTACCGAGATGTTTGGGTATGAAGGAGCTTCATATACGTATGCACTTGCTTGATTATGCGTATAAGCCGAAAACTTCATAGTCGCTTATGTTACATAGAGATTGCCAAATAACGTAATTAAGGGGCTTCTCAAATAGCATAAATATTATAGCGAAATAAGACAAACACTTATCATCGGCTATGTGGTTATAGCTGTAGGCGCTATGATATAAGCTGAAAACTTTATTAAAAAAAACATTTATTTCAGGTCTTTAACCCATATAAAATTTAAAAGGAATTTACCAATTGCCATGCTTGCAATATAAATGTTACATAATATAACTTACTAACAGCTTAATATATATACAAAATAATAACGGAAATTGAAATTTAATTTAGAATTAAATTTAGAAGTTTTATAGTCGCTTCTGTTACATATAAGAGTGCCAAATAACGTAATTAAGTGCAGCCTATCGAATAGCATCAATATTATAGCGAAATAAGACAAACAGTTACTACTATGTGGCTAGCTGTAGGCGGTATGATATAAAATAACACGAAACTTCATAGTCACTTTTGGTACATATGAGTATAAGATAGCCACAGCCTAGTCTTAAAAAAAAAAACATCGGTAAACGAACAGAACGAACATTTTTCTTTCTTCCAATATCGAGCATTGAATTTTTCCAACGCATAGTTTCTGGTTCCCACGCAAAATGGTACAGTTCAATTACATTGAATTTATTGACATACGAATATACATCGAGCGTATTCTATACGCGTATGATCCTTTCATCCATGGATGTGTAGGTGGAAACCGAAATAAAACTGCTATGTATGTTGTACATGATATTTCAAGCCTTTGGCATGCAGATGTACGCGTTCGGTTTTGCATAATATGTAGAAAATGTTTTACCTTTTTTAGATGACTTAAAAAAAAGTAGAGAGGTTCCTCATTCGTTGTTTCCAAGTATAACCGTCATATTTTTTAAGGTATTTCGAAACTTATGTTCGCCACGCGATGCGATACGAAACCGGCATGGCATCGAACAAAAAATCGAAGACATATGTGACGTCCGCAAACCTGCGCGCAGTGCAGGTTTGTGGATGTTTTCTTACACCATTTAGGGAATAGTGGTGATGAGTAAGTGAAGCCGCAGCCGTTACCACTGGGCTACCACTGCCCTCGCTCTTTATACAGGATAAGTTTTTATCCAGTGCGCAAATGTTAAAAAAAACAGCTGTTCCATACATTTTGTCCGCGTAGGTATTGCACTTTTCTATGAAAAAGCTGTTTTTTTTTTGTATAACCGGCGCAAAATTTATACGCTAGGGGGCCTAGAATGATATGCTGAATTCATGGTTAAAATTTGCGCACAGGATAAAATCTTTACCTGTGTGTTTAGATAGTTTTATATGCTTAATTTTCCATATTTTGCCGACTTGAAGCATTGCTGTCACAGTTTGAAGAGATATAAAAGACAATTAAGATATATATCAAAATCAAAATCAAAAGTCATTTATTCAAACTAGGCTGGTGTCAGCACTTTTTGAACGTCAAAAATTACAAAAGACAGTCCCCCAAAAACGCCCACCCTTCGACACTTCCTAGTGCTTTAGCTGGGAAGAAGAAGTGGCGCAACAAACTCCCCAGCAGCACAGCTGTCTGTTATGTTAGAAGAACTTGATTTTATACAATGGTAGGTTACGGAATATCAAAATTGAAATTAGTTCTAGATATAATAGATCCATTATCGGGGTCGCTAGCTAGCTACATCTTGCAATTTAACTCATTATTAAAAATTAAAAACAATGAGTAGATTATGTCAACACTAAGTAAATTCAAATGAATTTATATAGTCAAATAAAAAACAAAAAATTATGTTAATAAAGATATGACCTGTCAGTAGGCAAGGAAACTCTGGTGAAAGAACACAAACATTGTCTTGAGTTAATCACAGCGACCAACTATTCTTATCGTTTAAGTAGTCGTTGATAGAATAGTATGCCTTTGCGCAAAGGTTGGATTTTACTTTAGCTTTAAACGCATTAAAATTCAAATCTAGCACAGAAGAGGGAAGCTTGTTATAAAAGGTTATAACAAGACCAAAAAATGAGTTATGAACCTTATGAAGCCGGTGAAAGGGAGCACGTGGTTTGTCCTTATTTCTAGTATTAATATTATGAAAATCACTGTTTTTAGTGTACAAGTGTATGTTTTGCCTTATATATAAGATGTTGGCCAAGATGAATTGCGATGCCACGGTGAGTATACCAATATCTTTAAAAAAATCTTTAAGAGAAACTCTAGCACCTGGTTGATAAATTGCTCGAACAGCTCGTTTTTGAAGAACAAAAATATTTGAGTATCTGCGGCTTTGCCCCACAGCAGAATGCCGTAAGACATAATGCTATGAAAATAACTAAAATAGAATAACCGCGCTGTGTCAACGTCAGTGTATTGTCTTACTTTCCTGACGGCGTAGGCGGCCGAACTGAGCCTTCCCGCTAGGCTTGATATATGTGAACCCCACTGAAGTTTGGCATCTACTGTTATGCCTAGGAAAACTGCAGAGTCTACAGTTTCAAGTCCCTCATTATCTACGACGATGTTCGGTCCTAGATTCCTAACATTCGGTAAGGCGAACTTTATACATTTAGTTTTCTTGGCATTGAGAACTAGGTTATTTGTTGTAAACCAATCCGTAACCATTGCGAGTGTACTGTTTACGTCGTCAAAATCTTGTCTATTCCTATCTACTTTAAATATAAGAGAGGTATCATCAGCAAACAGTACGATGTCACAGATACCCTTTAAATAGAATGGTAAGTCATTAATATATACTAAGAACAAGATTGGACCCAGTATTGAGCCTTGAGGTACACCTAATTTAACTGGTAGCCCGGAGGATTTTACACCATTAACATCTACACATTGATGCCTATTTTGCAAATAAGAACTTAATACGTTGAGTGCTTCGTTTTGAACACCGTAATGACGTAGTTTACGCAAAAGCGTGTCATATACACACATACATACATAAACTCCTGCTTTTATCCCGTGGGGTTTTTTTTTGTGTGGGAATAATCAAACAACTTCTTCCGCCCAGACATTTACTGACTAAAACCCACCCGTGTTCCTTCAGTTGCCTGTGTAGCAGGGGTCACGGTATCTCTTTCGAATAACTCGCACACCTGGCAGGTATCGGCCCTCGTGGACCTCACCAGTTGATGCTGACATCACTATGAAGAGCGCGTGGAACACAACGCGCCGTCGATCCGGGCTTGGTCCTTACCGGACAGCGAGCTACCCATTATTCGCCATTAGCAAGCCCGCGCCTACGGTGGCTGGGAATCCGCATGGGATTCCCGATGGGGATAGACAAAATCTACAGAACGCCACCAGCAAGGAACGAAAACGAAGAAGACATAAATTTATTTTCGGTATGTAGAAATAAATTTTATCTTGCAATAAATTATATCTTTGCAAGATATAATTTTTTACTTAATACTTAAGGGGAATCTAGTCGTGGGCTCGAACTCACTGGTGGGCCTGACTGAAAAGCACGCTGTCTCACCAGGCATCGTGTCCGACAGAGGTAGTATCAGTGATGAGCATTTAGACGATAGTCTAGTTCTATACACACAACGTTATTGAGTGAGATCATAAGATCGAGTTTTATGAAAAAACCACTACATAAATCAATGACCAATAAAGTTTATTGAACTTTTCGATATTTGAGCTTCGTCAGTACCGATCTGGTTTTGGAGATTTTACACTTCTTTATTACTTAAACACGCCCAACCCCACGCCCTTAGGTTAAATTTTCAAGAAAAACTAATATTTTTTGGCTTATAACTTTATGGCTTTTTTATTTTAGTATTCTGTCTCCGCGCAGGCAATAATAATAATGAGACAAAATCAAACCATGTTTTTTTTAATGTATATTGTTGAACAGTGGAGTAAAACACTCCCGAAGTTTGTATGGAAAAAATGTCGACTAGATTTACAGACAGCTAAGAACGAAGTAAACTCCTAAGTTTTTATTACTCAACCGCACTCTCGTGAGTACTGTGAAAAGTACTGTAGTACTTAAACGGTGCTCGTCATAATGATCCATTTCTCCTAATTGACTATCAGGTTTGCAGAGAAAATGCAAATATAATGACCCAAGGATATACCGTTTTATTTTTCTAGACACATTTTTAAACGTTACAAATGGATTCAGTCTGCTAAGAACTGAATTGCATCGTGGATTTTTTAGGGCTGGTTTTTTTTTTTGGATGTGATTGGAATTGGGTTTGTGCCAATTGGGAAATTTGACATTACATGCTGTTTATAAGAATTACATAAATAAATAGTAGGTATAACAATTGATAAATGATAAATGATTTATTTCTGTAAGTAGGTTTGTACAAACACTTTTACACGTCAATCATATTTTTTTAAACTAGATGAGGTCGGCGTTTCCTATCTGACTACTCTGAGAAGAAAGGCCGAAACAAACTCAGAGGTCACAGTCTCTTATGAAATGTCTGAAATGGTCTTTTGAGGAAAGAACCACACAGATTGAGTGGACCTGTCCATTCAGTGCACGCATGTATCAGTAATCATACGGCTCAACTCAGAACTTGAGGAGCTCAACGATTTGACGAACAATACCAAAGAAAGGACATTTGGGTAGGCCGCATAAAGTACTCAAACTGCCAGATTAACATTAAAAACGAACTGAGAAAGAGACGAAATACAAAAACAAAAATACCACATAGTCTTCACATTCACAATAATTAAAACAAAAATAATATTATACATCTCAGAGTAAATATTCATGTCAAAGTGTATATAATAATAATCAAATGTCAAAGTGTATATAATAATAATCAAATGTCAAAGAGCAAAACAAAGAAAAAACAACATTCAGTATACAAAATTAGAGCAGGTCAATCCCAAGCTTTTTTGTCCTCAATATAATCTTTAACGGTATAAAAGGCTTTCAGGCACAACTTACGTTTGATGAATGATTTAAATTTATTGAGACTTAGATCTTGAACATGGCTTGGAAGTTTATTATAAAAGCGTATACATTGACATCTGAATGACCCACCTATTTTCTTGAGCCTTGTTGATGGTGTACAACAAATTTGTGTTTGTTCCTAGTATTTATACTATGGATATCACTGTATTTTTTAAACAATTTAATATTTTTATGAGCATATAAAAGATTTTCATAAATATACTGTGAAGGCACAGTCATTACATTTATCTCCTTAAATTTATCTCTGAGAGAGTGTCTCGGACTTAATTTATAAATTGATCGGACAGCTCTTTTCTGCAAGACAAAAATAGTCTGAATGTCGGCGGCATTTCCCCACAATAGAATACCATACGACATTACACTATGAAAATAGCTAAAGTACACTAAGCGGGCTGTCTCTACATCAGTTAAATTACGAATTTTTCTTACAGCGTATGCTGCAGAGCTTAGCCTTTTCGACAATTTAGCTATATGTGGGCCCCACTGAAGCTTGGCATCCAAAGTTAAGCCCAAGAATACAGTGCTATCTTCAGGATTCAATTCTTCACCCTTTATCAACACATTAGTTTTCACCTGCTTAACGTGAGGTAGCGTAAACTTAATGCATTTGGTCTTTTTTTCATTAAGAAGCAAATTATTAACATTGAACCAGTGAACTACTTTTGAGATTGCGCTATTTACATGGTCATTAACAAGTTGCTGACGTTTAAGTTTAAACAAAAGTGAAGTGTCATCCGCAAACAACAATATATCATGATTATCCTTTATGAGGTAAAGCAAGTCATTAATATAAATAAGAAACAAGAAAGGACCAAAAATTGAGCCCTGTGGGACTCCCATTGATACTACGGATCCCGGAGATCTTTTTCCGTTTACATCAACACACTGAATCCTATTACACAAGTATGAAATAAGAAGATCCAGAGCGGTGTTCCGGATCCCGTAGTGGCGGAGTTACCTGATTAGAGTTTCATGAAGCACGCAATCGAAAGCTTTAGATAAATCGCAAAAGATGCCCAAGGCATCGTATTTATTTTCCCATGCATTGTAAATATGCCCTAAGAGTTCAACACCAGCATCGGTAGTTGAACGACCCCTTGTGAAACTTAATTTAGTTAATTATTAAATTAAGTTCTCATGGCGCAAATATTTCAGTCTTATTTCAACCTGTATGTTCGAGCCGTTTGGGGTTGAAACTCTAGAGCTATGGGGTCCGAGTGCCCACTTAGTTTTCCGAGACATTTCCAAGCGGTTGGTCGACTTTTCACGTGACCAAAGGCCTGGCCTATTCTTAGGCCAAAGAATCAGCATTGCCATACAAGTGGCAATGCTGCTATCCTTTTGGGCACTTTTCCCATTGACAACGATGCGGACGTATTTTTTGATGCCTTATAATTAATTATTTTCTTCTTTATATTATTCCGGTTAGATTTTAATAAATAGTTCTCAAGTTAATTTTTCTTTGCTGCACCCGTAAGGTCCACAATGATCATGTCTTTGTAAAACGGTTGACTTTTAAACTTACTTACTGGAACGAAATAATTATAATTATTATGAATTGAGTAAATGTGCAGGTCTTGATAATTAGGTAATTTAATCGCATTTTGGGATTGTCAGAAATACAACTGAGGAATTGTTTTGTTCAATAGATCAGCAGCATATTTTTCCTGAACAATAACATCGTACTGTCAAGCAGACTGCAAGAAGTGGTGACTGACTGGACATTAGATTGTACTTGGCAATTAAGACAAACTGTCTAGAAACGAACTAAAACCTTGAGATTTGTATGTATTTGCAGCACTCAGAACTACAAATTCTACTATTGCACTTTTGTCGATGATGAGGAAAATTCCCGACAAATAATTATAATTTTGACTTTCACCGCGCAGCACAACGGTAAAGAAAGACACTCGGTTGTTTTTTTTTTAATAAACAACTCAGTATTGGTACCTACCCTTCACATTCACATGCTTCGTATATTATAGTGACAGTAAGTAATTAAAACATCAAGTACACAGTTGAAAAATACGTATGATTGTAGCTAACTCACAATCACCTAATTTATTTAGGACCACTACATTTAAGTACCCTTTCAAACAAGAGAAGTTTTTTTCAAATTGGTATTATACAGGGTGTAAGGGACAGCCCTCCACATACTGATAGGGTGAATTCATTTTATCATACTTAGATGACCGGTACAAGAATTTATTTCAGGAACGTTATGGGAATCCAATAAACCTGATTTGTTTTATTTCCGCACACGCAATGTATCGCTGCCAAGGCAAAACGCAAGCAGCGAGCATTCGCCGGCGAGAGTTCGATGAACTCTGTAGTTAGGCAGAAAGTGAACAGCTGATTTTACGCGTCGTTCGTTACGAGTATTTCAACATCCATTGCTGCTTTTCTGATTTTAGCTATATTGTTTACATAAATGTAGTGCTGCTTTCAGAGAATGTAATTTTATATTGAAATTAAACTGAAAAAGCAGAAAAAACGTAAAAAAATATATAAAAATTCCTGTGAAAAATTTCGATGGAATATGATTCAAAATAAGGAGCTGAATGCACCCTGTCAGTTTGTGGAGGGCTGTCCCTTATACCCTGTATATGACGGAGTACTGCAACAAAACAAAAAACCACTACGAGCAGCTGCTCCTTTTTTTTTCGAAGTCGGTTAAAAAAAAGAAGAATTATCTACTCCAACAATTATTTAAAAAGCTTATTTATTACGATACAATGGGTTTGCCATTTAAGCGCAGTAAATAAGCTTTTGCCCCAACTGTTTCCAAGGTTATCCAAATAAATATAATGCTACAATTGGTACAGAATTCAGACCGGTATCTAATCAAAGGTTCAGAATCGGAATTTTAAATGGGCGAAAACCACATCCCACCTCGCCTACCTTGCCCATGTTCACAACTGGGCTACTAATGGTTTTAGAAATAGGAGTGAGTTATGGGTGAGAATTTATCCCCTCTAAAAAGAATGACAAGAATATAACTTTACTTGTAATATGTTTCAAGAAGCCTAATAAACAACAATTTTCTTGTTAGGTACCTATTAGCTGTATCTGGTTAGACTGGAAGCTGACCCTAACACAGATGGAAAAGGTTAGATAAATGACGGTGATGATGTTTCAAAGAATTGCGTACTGCAAGTATAGAGATACTTGCAATACGCAATTCTTTGATTACGTGGACCAGTGGACCCTATTACTGTCTGCTGTCCATCATTGGCTGTATCTCTTTAACCGTTATAGGTAGACACTAGTAATTTCATAGAGTGTAGTTACTACACTCTATGAAAGAAAATATGGAGGAACAGGAACATCACTAAAAGTACGAAAACCAGGCTCATGCGAACACTTATTTTCCCCATATTTCTCTAATATTTCTCTCTCTACTCTGGAGATGTGGTGCTGGCGAAGGATGCTTGGAGTTTCATGGACTGAGTTCCGTACAAATGTCTCCATACTCCAAGAACTCGGCATAAAACAGCGCCTATTTTCTATAGTACAGTCTCGCATTCTAGCTTTCTTTGGCCACATTTCAAGACGTGATAGCCTTTCCATAGAGCGCCTCGTCATCCAGGGTAAGGTGGAAGGTACTAGACCGCGTGGGAGGTCACCGACTCGATGGACCGACCAGATTAAATCCATTGTGGGCAGCTCCATAAACGAATGCAGTAGGATGACCTCCGGCAGAGATAGATGGCGGCACATCGTGAGGCGTATTTATTCTGCCCCCTTCACAACTACGACTACGTGACGACCACGACCGCTCTGCCAAGAGCGTACCGACTAAGAAGAAGAAGTTACTACGGCAACTATAACAATCATATTAATATTATAATTGTGAAAGTTTGTGAAGATGTGTGGATGTTTGTTACTAAATCACGCAAAAATGGCTGAACGGATTTGAATGAAACACACAGCTAGATTATAACCTAGACTAATACATATAATACTTTTTATCCCGGTAATACGTTCTCGTGGGGTAATTTCGGACTTCCACGCAAGCGAAGCCGCAGGCGGAGGCTAGTAAATTATTAGATAAAATAAAGTTAAAAATTAAAGGGCGTTTTTATATTTTTTAAATTTTACGGTGGTGCTTACGCACTTTAGGAACACGCGCTTTTTAGGGGGCCCTTATCTGTTACAGAAGATTTGATAGCGTGAAGTGCTTTGATTAAAAAGTCTTTGTTAATACTGTATCCAAAAGTGTGAATATTAAATTCAAAACTAAGTCACTATCCCTGTCCTCTAATTCAGTTCATATTAAAAGTTCCTTCTATTTTCCCGAGTAGGTACCTGATTCGGTTCTCGAATTCATCTCACCTTCAAAGTCACTAACACCTTCTTGCCACTTCAAATAGTGAGACCCCAGCACGTTAATATCCATTTCTGCGCGGAAAGGGTCTGAGCCCTTTTCGTCGGGTCGCGGGGTGCTTGCAAAATTTACGATTTGCCTAGATTTACAGCCGTCATAAAGAATTCAGTGGGCCCCGAACATTTCGCTTTTCAAGTTTTGTTAGAGTTTTGGTACAGCCCGTGTAATGTAGATGTTACAATTTGTCGAGTTTTCGGGTCTTCGGTCTAACCTGACGTATTTAAATAAGAAAGGTTCAGTACTCAAAAGGGCTAGTACTCGATTTTTTTTATGCCTAAGGTCAGTGATTGCCTGCGTTCTCGTGTGATATGTCTTGAAAACATGAAAATCACTATAATACTCGAGTGTGGAAAGGTTACCTATATAGAAAGATTTTTGCATGAAAAAGTTAATTGGAAGGAAAATATAATAGAACTATTCAGGATTCTAAATGCACTATTAGTTAACTATAACGTGTAAAATAGTCTGTAAAATTACTATCAAAATATTTTGGAAAAACAACTGAATTCCAAAAAAAACACTACGAAGTGAAAAATTACTTTAATTTCGGAAGTCGGTAACAAAAAAACGAAAACAAAAAACCAAATAGGTACCTACTCCTTTCTTTAATTAGGTAAATAAACTTCATATTTTTCACTTTTTAGTTTCAACTAAAAAGGGTAATATTTTGGGGTAGGTCCCACTCTATTTCGTGTACCTTCACTTGCCAAGTATATAACAGTGACAGGATAATAGTGTAACACCTTCAAAATTAATTAAGCGGAAGAAATCCTATAATTGAAGCTAACTCAAAAACCATAAACCAGAACTTGATCAAATTTATGCTCGGTAAGCACACCTTTTCAAACCAAAAGGATTTTTCAAATCGGTGTATAAATGACGAAGTACTGAGGTAAAAAAAACTGAAAAAAAAAATACAATCAAATTGAGAACGACCTCTTTTTTTTCAAGTCATTAGAAAAGAAAAATCAAGAATACAGAGACAGTACCACAACAATAAAAAAGAGGTCACTGGTCCAAACACAACACGATCGGAAACCCGAACTTACCCCACTCAACAAAACTTTATAGGTACAGCCGAACTTACCCTGAATTATTAAATCTAAATTTATCGATTCGGAAATAAATAAAAGGTGTACTGAACACCGCTTGAAAGGAGAGGCGTTCAAAGCTTTTGAAATTGAATTTCAGTATCTCACAGTATCTTTAGTGAACGTGAAAGCTGCAATATGCTTTTGGTCAGGAATAATTTATGTTTAGGTTATGCCCGAAACGTGCAAGACTTGGGAATACTGTGAATTGCAGGGTTATGTAGAAATTAGTAGATATTGGAACTGGGATCATAAACGGATTGGTTGTTCGGGAATAGGAAATACGACGTTTGGTTTCTCCGGCGCATGGAAATCGAATGGTTTGCATGTGTGTGATGTGACGTCAGAAAATTATGATTATGTACTACTTTTTTTGTGTAAGTACAACCTAGTGAAGCAAAAGTATTAAGTCTGCTTCTGTACCTCGTTCATTGTAAAAAGTTTAATTAGTAATTTGTAGATTTCACGATTTTTAACCGACGAAAAAAAGGAGGAGGTTCTCAAGTCGACGCGTATATTTTTTTTAATTTTTATGTATGACTACGTATAACTTTTTTCAGAGTTGTCCGATTTGTTTATTGGAAAGGGTATACCCCGAAATTGGTTCCATATAAAAGAAAAAAAAAAAACAACCCTAAGGGTAGGAAAACAGGGGATGATTGATTGTTCACTCACAGATTTTTTAATGCTGAGCTGTGTATTACAAAAAGTACTCAAAAATTAAGGATGTAGTATTTAGTAGATTATAGCCACAAAAAATGATAAAATAAAAACTTTTAACAAAAAATTAAACAGCCGAAAAAACTGAAAAGCAAAAAATAATTAACCTGTTTTGTTTAACCATAATAACGAAGTTCGGAAGTCTGTGACTTTCTATATGTATTTTAATTTATGTCACCGCCTTCCGAACTTCGTTAACTAATCCTAAAAAGTTTTTTAGGATTAGTCTTATTTTCTACTAGCTTTTGCCCGCGGCTTCGCCTGCGCGGAACTTTCATCCCCTATTTAGCCCCCTTAGGGGTTGAATTTCGTAAAGTCCTTCCTTATTCCTTGTCTACATTAAAAAGGGAATCTCTGTGCAAAATTTCAGTTTTCTAGGTCTAAGGGTTTGGGCTGGGCGTTGATGAGTCAGTCAGTCAGTCAATCAGTCAGGACTTCTCTTTTTATTTATATAGATTATTACATCGATCTTTAGATTTTTCAATAATATCATAAGATTTTTATGGATCTTACATTGGTTTTAAATAACGTTTACTGTGTTCTGGATCTCCCGCAAGATCTACCATCAGTAGCATTATTTGAAGATATTAAAGAAAATAGAGAGCAGTGCTAGCCCAGTGGTATGAGTTGTATGTAGGTCGTAGGTTTGAAATCAGACAGGTCCTTTACTTTGTGTAAATTATTTCATCACCACTGCTCTCAAAACGGTCAAGGAACCTCCTAGAACCGACAATTCAAAGACATGTGACATCACCCAACACGAAAGTCTGGCAACCCAGTCTGTGTTACCAGATAATTGGGTTGTGGAGGTCATATAGGCAGTTGCTTCATGTAAAATACTGGTATTCAGCTGTATCCGGTTAGACTGGAAGCCGACCCCAACATAGTTGGGAAAAGGCTAGGCAGATGATGATGATGATCACTTCGTTGTGTGCCGTGCTGTCCTTCCGTCTATACATACAGACGGACAGTGTATCAAAGCCTAGTTTTCTCAGTAACGCTTGGAGTTCAAATTAGTATCAAAAACCAAAATTCGAAGACATATGACATCTACCAACCCGCACTGGGCTCGCGTGGTGGATTACGACCCACTCCGTCTCGTGGCAGCAAGCCTGTGTCCCAGCAGTGGGAACATTATAGGCTGATTATGCTATTCTAAGATTATGGAACACTTTTCTCATAGTGGTCTTTAATGTTTCTGAGAGTCAATAACTTTTACAATACGTAGCGTAAATTATTATAAACGTTAAATAATTTTATTTCTGTAAGTAGGTTTGTACAAACACTTTTAGACGTCAATCATATTTATAAACTAGATGAGATCGGTGTTTCCTATCTGACTACTCTGAGAAGAAAGGCCGAAACAAACTCAGAGATCACAGTCTCTTTTAAAGTCCAGACATAATTTGGTCAGATCATGTGAAGACCATGTGGATTGGTGTCTGAAATGGTCTTTTGTGGAAAGAACCACACAGATTGAATGAACCTGTCCATTCAGTGCACGCATGTATCTACTGATACATGCGTGCACTGAATGGACAGGTCTCGGATACGGCTCAACTCAGAACTTGAGAAGCTCAACGATTTAACGAATAATACCAAAGAAAGGACATTTGAGTAGGCTGCGTAGAGTACTATACTATATTTCCCTCAGAAAGAAATGAAACTTCTCCGCTTTCAATAAATATTAGTTATTTGAACAAAGACAAATAAATACTCAGTGGCCCGACTTATTCGACAGTTAAGTCAAGATAAAGTTTGAACCACAAACTGTATTAGTCAAATTATCACTAACTTTGTTTTCTTAGCGGAAAGCTTGGATTTTAAGTCGAAGTTGTACAATGGATAGCTGGTAAATGTTTGTAATTAAATTTAGTGTTACTTTTTAGTTTTTACTTTGAGTTTCTTCTCTGATTGATTGAGCACGAGAATTTTCTGAATATTTATGTACCACATCTTATAAACGAACTGTACGTTTTCTGATTCACTTGTTTATATAGGTACTCACTATAAGCTTCAAAACCTTAAATCTAGACGAATACTGTTGGAATCGACGTTTCTGTTTGATTTATGTAACATAAGCAATATTATAAGTTATGTAGTACCCAGAATAACTATACGTCGAGGTGTGCGCGCACGACCGCTGTTTGCTGTAACCTCTTGTCGATCAAACGCAGGCTCGCGAGCACCACTGCGGCGTCTTACCACGCAGTTCAATATGATTTTCCGGGATATCGAATTCTTTTCTGTTTCTGCTGGCAAATTTCGAAGTATTGCGCTTAAATTGTAGCAGAAGTATGTAAATAACAATCCTAAATTCATATTTTTTATTAAAATATCGTCTTTCTGTTTTTATTATTTTTACTTGTATTAGTTTCAGATTAGTTTTATTTTATATTTAATCATACTCTCTGGGGCCTAAGTCTACTAATTTATAAACGTTACAATGGTCTCTCAATGGTGTGTTTTTGACAGTTTTTGTATGGCAAATCTGTCAAAAACTTACCATTGAGAGACCATTGTGACGTTTATAAATTAGTAGACTTAGGCCCCTGTTCAATGTTATTTATATCGCACGCCGTCCGTGTTTGTTTAACTTTTTTATATTATGTGGAAAATGTTGTTGGTTATACTTTTGCACTCCCATTTTAGTTTTAAGTTATAAACCATAATACTGTAATGTGTAACTGTTTATTTTCCCAAATAAAATAAAATAAAATACTCATCAGATAGTTTTGTAACAGACCATTACACTTTTTATTTTTCGCTTTCGCATCTTTTATTGAAATCTTTTCCGTACAAGGGGATATCAAAAGTGTGTGACTATTCTTTGACTAGTCAACCAGATATTCCTTGCTTTGTTTTAGTTCACGGGCTTGTACCTAAGATCAGTTTAAGCTACGCTTTCTGTGGTTGGTTTGTGAATGGGTGACCATCTTTACATACCAAGACCCCTCCGTGCCTCGGAAAGCACGTTAAGTCATTGGACCCGGCTGTTATTTGTGGATCTTTGGCAGTCATTACGTAGTTAGAAGCCCAAAAGTCTGACAAACAGTTTTATCAAGGGCTATCGTATTAACCAATAATTCGGTTGAGGAGGTCCGATAGTCGCTTCATGTAAAATACCGGTTTTCAGCTGAATCCGTTTAGACTAAAGGGCGACCCCAAATTAGCTGGGAAAAGTCTAGGCAGATGATGAGGTTTAAGGAACAGGGTGTCCTGCCATCTCAAGTCATCATCTCATCTCAATTATGTTGTGGTTGCTGTCGGTTCGATCCGTAGTAGAACTAAGGTAACCGACACAGCCCGAAGAATTGCCAAACTTAAGTGGCAGTGGGTAGGGCACATTACTCGCAGAACAGATGGTCGATGGGGCCGAGAGGCTCTGGAGTGGCGACCGCGTACCGGAAGATGTAAAGTTAGAAGGCCTCCCACAAGGTGGACCGATGACCTTGTGAGGGCCGCAGGAGTCCGCTGGATGTGGGAAGCACAGAACCGGTCGAAGTGACGGATCTTGGGGGACGCCTATGCCCAGCAGTGGACGTCTTTCGGCTTAAATTATGATTATGATGTTGTCGGTTTCCAAAATAACCAGATGCAGCTAAATACCAGTATCAGTATTGTTCTTGAGCAACTGCCGATCTCATCATCTGTACCGACGGGTAACACGATAACACACAAGCCCAGACAAGAACACATGACAAAACAATGCAAATTCACTCACAAAATTCTCACAAAGAGCCAAAATTTCATTTTAGCTCCTTATCACAAAAGTGACTAGAGGCACATGACTCCACAAATGAGAAACATTAAACAAATCTTCCTATCAAGGTGTTTAGGCAATGCCAGTATATCAGCACGAAACTGAGACAGGGACCTAGCTAGCTTGATTGACGTATGCAGCAGACATTTGTGCCTCACTTTGAGTGGGTAGTTTGACTTTGAGACAGCTATAAAGCTCTCGTCGTAGGTATTTGGCCTGTGATGTCTGTGTTCAGTTAAGTAGGCGTATATAAATTGGGTCTGGAATGCAGCTAGTTCAAAGTTTAGGAGAAGGAACTTTATTACCTATAAGTAGGAACTCACTAAATTTCCGCTTGTTTTTTAAGCGTGGATTTTTTCTAGATTTCTTTCAAACTCAAACTCAGAGCATTTGTGTCAATTAAACCCATAACAGGTACTTTTGAATTGTCAAAAAGTTCATCGGTTATTTGGAAGTTTGAAGTTAGTTGCCCATTTCAAAACGTAGATCTCTATGGAGAATAACGGGCAAGAAACCTCCAAGGACAGTCTTTTAAATCAAGATATAACAAAATCCTGGGTACGTTATTCTTCTTATTTCTTCATGTGAGAACTATGTAAAAAACAGGAGAAATAATTAAAAAAAAAAAGCTTTGAAAGTTAGGAGATAACGAGTCTCCACTGACGGCGCCCGTTCACAAACAACACACGTGGATCAGCACCATCCAGCTGAACCATTTCGTACGGAACCGAATGATCGTTGGATCACACGTGCCACCAGCAGTGCGACATTTAAAAGTGAGTATGATATTGTGACTTTCATCTCTAATACGACACAGGCGAGAAGTTATGAGGTGGTATTTTCTCTCAGTAAAGTTCAACAAGTATCCCTGAAATTTCGCAATGCACTTAGTGATAGAAAGGCCCGTGCGACGAATATCTCTTAACGAGTGTCTCCAGCTTATGGTAGTCATAGGATTCTGGTATAACCCAGTTCCTCGTCTGGGAGGAACACGGTTATGTCAGAATGCCCATGAGGCAGCCTTAGACGCAAATTGCGAGCCGTAGTTGTGTAAATAATCGAAAAAAAAAGTTTTCGTTAAAAAAAAAAACACTTGCATTAAATGACCCTTTATATTCACTGAATTGTATTCTAGGTATTGTTAATCCGTGAACAGCGTTGTGGGCTGCAATATTGTTTATAAGTATTGTGTATTTCCTGTTTCTATATTTTATATTGTAGCTGTTTGTTGTTCCTTTAGAATAAAAATAAAATAAAATAAAATCATAATAAGCAGTGTTTCTACGTCAGAGTCATCAAAATACTTGCAAATTCTACGCATGTTTGATTGCTTAACGCTACATTTGTTCCCTACACAAATCATTAAACGTAATCACCTAGTAAAACCTAACACATAGTAGGTACAGTACACTCAAGTATATAGTCCAATCCACTCGGAAACTAACATAAATCTAACTTAACCTGCGTTAACTTACGTCGGGCGTAAGTTTTGCCAACTTAATTCTAACTTTAACTTGGGTACGTACGTATAATGAAATTTTAGTGTGCCCGACCCCTGGTACGTACAGAATGAGTTCTTTTTGAAGGAAATTGTGAATAAATGATGTCATTGGAAGTTGTTTTAGGAATGTTAATGTCAGTATGTGAGCAGTGGTCGCCCAGATGTAACGGCCCCAAGTTTTAATAGAAATATTATAGATAGAGACAAAGTGAGTGGAAGTCGCATGGAAGCTATAACGCTCATTTCTTACAAGACGATTTCTACCTGTCAACTTCTACCGCAGCCCGCGTTAAAGCATCTACAAACAGTCGCGATGCGCTGACGCGACCCGACTCTCGTAGTACAATTTCTATGAAAACTTGATGGAAATTATTCTACAAGTGTCGCATCGCGCTGTTTCGTCACGCCTGTTTGAAGAAGCCTTTCATGAACTCCGTTCCGATCCAAAAATACATAGCCTATAACGTTCCCACTGCTGGCACACAGGCCTTCTCTCTGTGAGAGGGAGTGGGCGGTAATCCACCACGCAGCCCCAGTGCGGGTTGGTAGATGTCACATCATGTCTTCGAATTTTTGGTTCTAGGACATGCCGGTTTCCTCACGAAGTTTTCCTTCACCGTCTGGAGAGCAGCAGTGAGGAAATTATTTCCACAAAGTAAAGGGTCTGACTGTGTTCGAACGCGCGACCTACAACTCGTAAGTCATTCCAGAAATACCAGCCAATAAACCTGGCAGCGAGCCTTACTCGTTATGCTATGTGTTAGGATTAACACATAACAAAACCAGTATTAACCTGGATAGGTTAATGCTAAGATTCATGTAAAATCGTTCGGCCGTTTCTGCGTTATCTACTAACAAACATCCAAATATGCAAACCTTCCCATTAATAATACTGGTAGGTTGGAAAGAATGCACCCACAAACTAAACCTTAAAATGAGTTATGCCCACCTTCCACATAATGTGCTATGCTTTAAACTAAAAGGTAAGAGCACCACTTCGCCTCGTAATGTAGCTCGTACGCCATACTGAAAGTTCATAGTGTGTTAAAAAATTAACTGTGACTACTATATTATATGGGAGCGCCTTGCATGAAGTTGGTGGTTCAAAAAGATTAGTGATGTGGCTTTGTTAATTACGTTGCTGAGATTATCGATAAAATTATTTGGTCAAGTAGTTTACGCAAGAAACCATCACCATACTACGATTGCCAACCCGCCTGCCAAGCGTGGCGATTATGGTAAAACCCCCCTTTTGGGGGAGGCCTATTTCCAGCAGTGGACGTCTTTCGGCTGAAATGATGATGAAGGACAATTTCTATAATTTTCTACAACACTATCGATATCGATTTTCTTTAAAGCTTAATATTGTTGCCCAACTCTACTAGTGGGCTAGTTCATCGTACTTAATTACATTAGTCCCTCCGGACTGTCCTGAAAATGAAAAGCTCAGAATTTAAATAAAATTATTGCAATTTTATGGATAACGGCTACAATTGTATCTATAAGCTATACAGTAGGGGCCTCAATTAGACTTAGTTCAGTTTTTACGATGTAATTTTTATTTTTTGACAGTTAAGCCCACGGGTTTTTTTTCGTGTTTAGGTACATGATTTAAAAGCAAAGTACAAAATCTTTTTCTTTTTAATAAATTAAATTTGATTCAACTGTGTTAACATTTCTTTAATTTTCAACTAGCTTTTAATTTAGAAAATATATTTTAAAACCATATGTCTAAACCATAACCGCAAACTATAACGTCAAAGCACCTACCAAAAACTTTACAGCAAAATTGCACTTACAAGTCATTGCTCTGCGTCTTTACTTTATGACTGCCCGAAAACGGTAAAGTCCGAGTTTTATGTCCGTGACAGAACATCTAGAGCATCAAGCAAGTCGTTTACGGTTAGACCCGTATATCTTATAGCAATAAAACCTGCATACAATTTCCACCGACCTTGTTAGGGCAGTAATCCTTTGAATTTGTGAAGCGATGCAGGTGGGAATAGTTTTGTTTACTTCATAAATTGATTGAAGTAATGTCTAACGGGTTTAGATACGGTTGTAAGACCTTTGTTGATTATTTTGGCCGCCTTTTGTTTCAGCACAAACTTATGAGAATTCATGCAGTGAATAGTAAAAAACCTTTTTTCAAAAAAAAAAAAAAAAACCACTTCCAAAAAAACACTAGAAAGTGAAAAATAACTTTAATTTCGGAAGTCGGTGACTTTTGATATGTATTTTATTAATTTCTGGTCACCGCCTTCTGAAATTAAAGTTATTTTTCACTTTCTAGTGTTTTTTGGAAGTAGGTTGTTTTTTTTTTTTAAGGAAGTTTTTATTTTTCACTTTTTAGTTGTGGTACCTACCCCAAACCAATTCGAAATTTCATCATCCTTGGGGTCAAAACAATGCATTGTTTTGACCCCAAGGATGCAATTTATGCGATAGCAGCAATCGCGGTTAATTTGCTGTCTTTTTTCGAAGAGTTCCGTTGTCTGTCTCCGAAACGCATCATCAGATCTATAATAATATAAAATTTAAATGGGACCATTTCGGAATAAACCCCTTTCTAAAAAAAAGAGAATTATGCAAATCGCTCTCTTTATGACGGAGTTATGCCCGAACCTATACCTAACTCCTAACCGTTAAAGAGTTGTACCTTCCTTCATCACCTCAGCGTCATGAGTTGATGATGACCATACGCAAATGTCTCAATAGCTTTAGAAAACATATGAAAAACATTGTTAGGTAATACCTACAAATTTTGAGGGTTGCCCTCGATTTCCCTGGGATTCCATCATCAGATCCTGATTTGGTGCCAATGGGACCACCTCAGGAGTATACTCTTTGAAATAAAAATAGAATTTTGAGAATCGGTCCACAAATGAGGGAGAAATCGGGGTACATACATTTAAAAAAAATACGTTCGGTGGAACATATAACCTCCTCCTTTTTTTGAAGTCGGTTAAAAATGGGTAATCGTCAGTCGGTATAGTGGTGGCAGTGGGTTGAACACATTGCTCGCTGAACAGATTGGCGATCGGCCGAAAGTTTCGACCGAAGTGGCAAATAAGGTGGACCGATGACATCGTGAAGGCCGAAGCAATCCGCTGGATATGGGACGCACAGAGCCATTCGAAGTGGCAGTGCTTGGGGAGACCTATGTCCAGCAGTGGACGTCTTTCGGCTGATATGATCAAATCAAAATTAAAAGTCATTTATTCAAACTAGGCTGAGAGTCAGCACTTTTCGAACGTCAAAATTACATAAGACAGTCCCCCAAAAACGCCCACACTTCGACACTTCCTATTGCTTTAGCTGGGAAGAAGAAGTGGCGCAACAAATACTCCAGTAGCACAGCTGTCTGATAAGTTGGAAGAACTTGATTCTATACAGTAATAGGTAAGTAATTAAATGTCAAAAAAAAAAATGGCAATTTCATTAATAAATTAAAAAAAAAAATGGTTTATACAGTCAAATAAAATAATGATGATGACGATTGTGATTGGTTCGAATTGTTTTCTATTACATCTTTCCAAATCTTCCATCGTGCCATGGATGACCGGTTTATCTATTTAGAATGTCTGTAACACCTACGACCAATTTATTAAGAACTTTATGCCGCTGAAATTTTACACTTATTGCAAAGGTAATATGGCCATTCACAACTTTATCGAGTAACAAAATAATGTGGTTTTAATGGGCTGATTCAAAGGTCCTTTTGTGGTCATTTGAACTGTTATGCTGATTGTGGATAAGCTGATAATGGGATGCGAGTATTCATTTCTAAATTGATATGACTGCATTTTAATTACTTCACTTCATACACTGACAAAAGAATGTATTTAATTAACGCATTTTTTCTTTCTTTCTTTATTTATTTTGCAAGTTAAACAGAGCTGTACCTTGCATTTTATCTAGTACCTAGTCGAGGCCTATATTATCTGCCTTTTGCAAACGTGCAATTAATATTGCTCAACTGATAAAACATATGCTATTTTGATGTCAGCCTTCGGACCCAAGTAAGAAGCTGTAAGTCTAACCTGGTAAAGTAGGACTATCTCAACGGAACTGCAGCAGGATTTGGATATGGAAATGTGTCGCAAACTATGCTGCGTCTCCTATTCTGCTGTCTGTGCCCCAAAACATTCCGTCAAAGTGACCTCTGCGCTGCTCCGGATGACACCGTGGAAGTGGCGAGGTTTAGAAGGCCAACAAAATTTACTTATCAAGATGGAAAATTACCATACAATTTGGAATACAGATTGGTGATCACAGTGTAGTATGAGAAGTGTAAAAGAAGCCTATTACGCAATCGAAAATAGTACAGGAACAAAGTAAGAGTACTTGAAAATCATGCCTATGGCACTGAAAAATTTAGTCACATACATACATAAAAACGCCGCCCGCGGCGTTCTGTCGTTTCTGCTTACCGTGAGTTAGGAGTATGTAAGGAGCAGTGGTGGCCAAGTGGTAACAGCCGCGACTTACGAGTTGTAGATCGTCAGTTCGAACCCAGACAGGCGCTACACTTTGTGTAAATTATTTCATCACCACTGCTCTCAAAACGGTGAAGGAAAACATCGTGAGGAAACCGGCATGTCCTAGAACCAAAAATTCGAAGACATGTGACATCTACCAACCCGCACTGGGCCTGCGTGGTGGATTACGGCCCAATCCCTCTCACCGAGAGGAGGCCTGTGTCCCAGCAGTGGGAACATTATAGGCTGATGATGATGATGATGAAGGATCTTAATCCTTACATACTCCTTTTGATTTGTTGAACAACAGAAACAATCTACGCTTAATTTTAGATATTCTTACTAAGTAGTCACTTTTGATACACACAGGATAAGTTTTTAACCAGTGTGCAAACTGTGACCATGAATTCAGCATATCATTCTAGATCCCCAGCGCAGAAATTTTTCGTCGGTTAAACAAAAAAAAAAGTTTCATGTGCAATACCTATGCGGTCAAAATGTATGGAACAGCAAATTTTTTTGCGGAGGGTCTTGTTATTTAAAGATCGCAGAAAGCGTAGTTTAATTTGATCAATCGATTCATGCAGCTGTTATTACTGTAGCGGCACTACAGAAAAATAATTCGCAACAAATATCTTGAAACACAAAAAGTGATGTGGCGCCATCTACAATGCCACATGCAAACTAGGCAAGTCTGGACGTCACAGAAATCCTATATCGTGCGGTCAGAGTTTACCACGAGACTCGCATACATACAACACCACGACATCAACCGTTGGGCAGTTGCCCACCAGACACAATACCCGTCTGGTCGGAGGATCCTTCCTTTACCAATAGAGGATGAACGAACTTTACACCCTGTTCCTCTGTATTACTTAGCCACAAGCCCCTCTCAACAACTTGCTCCATCTAACTCACAAGCTTTTTTAACCTTTTATAAAAAAACAAGCAGCGCTCCGTGGTCTCACCCGCGTAGTACCCGTTCCCGTGGAAATACGGGGATAAAATATAGCCTATGTCACCCGGGGATAGTGTAACTTCCCAATAGTGAAATAATTTTTCCAATCGGTTCAGTAGTTTCGGAGCAGTACAAACAAACAATCAAATCTTTCCCGTTTATAATAATATTATAGTATAGATAAAAGAGTGTATTTGCAGAATTCAGTCAGAAATGAACTTACAACATCAGAGCGTGGTCATCTCGCACTACGCCATTTAAGTGCCATTAAAACTAAGTGTTCTGTGAAAGGTCAGAACGCCTGTTAAGCGGGGAGTTTAACATAACGACTGAGCATAAGTAATGAGTGGTTAGACGATAGCTTTGTAAACACCTATTTTCTTGGTGAGTGTTAAGACGAACGGCTATGATGGCCGATTAGGCCTGAAAGCGGATATGAAAGTGTTATTGGTCAATCGTCCGGTCCTACCCTAATTTTATAGATCTGCCTATGAAAAAGCATGGTGAAAGCAGCATGAAAAACAGAGTTAGCTTTATTTCTGCCTTTAGCGAGGAAACGAATTGAAGGAAATTCAAACACAGAGAGTGTTTCGCCTTTGCTTCTTATGTCTTCCACACTTTGAAATTTAAGGATCATTAAATACCCTCTAAGAACTACTGAAATACACCTCAAAGTCATTTATTCAAATTAGGCTGAGAATCAACACTTTCTGATCCTCAAAATTACATAAGGTAGTCTCCCAAAACGCCCGCCCTTCACCACTTCTTAGTGCTTCTAACACAACCTAAATTGTTGCTGCCAACTTTGGTGAGTTAACCTTTCACTTTGGCATGAATTTCTCTTATTTATCCTGTTCGTCTATCTTTTCTTCACAAGGCATGAAGAAAATTTGCCAACTGGTGAAGTATTATATACCAGAGATATATTGAACCTCTGTCCACACCATTGCCATAATACAAGCATGATGTATGCTGATGTAACATTCTCTTGCATTTGGGGTCAACGCCACATATCTACTTCTCTGTTAGTCGAAATCTCGGTACCTAGTTACTTTTCTTACTCTTCTAGCCATTTCATCTTTCACACAGCCCATCAATCTTACATACAGGAAAAGTTTTTATCCAGTGCGCAAATTTTAACCATGAAATCAGCATATCATTCTAGACGCCGCAGAAATTTTCCGCCGGTTATACAAAAAAAAAAATCAGCTGTTCCATACATTTTGACGGCGGAAAATTTCTGGGGCTCTAGAATGATATGCTGAATTCATGGTTAAAATTTGCACACTGGATAAAAACTTATCCTTTATAGATATGCTGATGTACATATGTGAAGATGAAAAGCCTGCTTACACCATTATTTGCCCTGTTTTGAGATAACTTCTGACGTCTGAAAATGATCTTGATACAAATTAAGTGATACCAACTTCCTTACACCGAACTGAATTACCACACACACATTACACTGTTTTAAAATCAAATTATTTTCGCGGTGCCGTACAAAGCATTAAATGAACTGTCACTCATTTGCACCAACTTTAATGATATAATCGCTTTTCGTACGTAATTTTAATTTGGTGAAATTCGCGAGCGGAATTCAACGAACCGCGGATGGAAGCCTTCTTAGGGTTGGTTGCTTTTTGTGAATTATATATTTTTGTAATGGATTGTGGGATGTGATAAGTTGTGAGTTTTTGTTTGGGTTGGATACTGGATTAGTGCCGCTAGATTACTCGGGTACGTAAGTATTATTTCCTGGGTTTATTTAAGATTATTTTGGAGCCCTGAATAAATTCTAACAATAACCGGATTAAAGTCCAAATTGTTATTATTTCTACGCTGAACTGGATATATTTTGAGATGCAAAACCCAGAATGACGGTTTTGTCCTTGAAATTCCATGATTTCCAGAGACTAAGATATTGAGCATTGAGCTTTACGCTTTTGCTTGGGATGTTGGTATTTGAAGATGATTGAACGTCGGTTTTCACACCACGATTTCTTTTATACATCAGGCTATAGGCTTCCTTCTGAACATACCTATTCCCTAGTCTCTCCAGTTTCTCGCCATTTGTATTTATGTCTACCCCAGTGGTCATCGGTTCTACGGCTAAAATAGCTGGCCCATTGCCACTCCAGCTTGCTTATTCATCGACAACTTCAGTTCTCTGCCAGATCGTCTTATTCCAGATTCTAGCTCTCAGAGAGAATCCAAGTATAGCTCGTCCTATAGCTCGCTGATCGACCTGGAATTTATGTACCAGCCGTACCGTGAGTGACCACGTTTTGGCTCCGTAAGTCATAACAGAAACTTCTTTGGTACAGTTGTAAAAAGTCCACATTGTTTTGGATCCCGCCAGCTGGAGTTAAATCTTCAATATTATTATTATACACCACCATACACACACATCCCCTCGAGTGGGTTCCCGCATTGTCGTTGCGGGTGGGCTCAGTAACCGTGGATTCTGGCCACGGTGAAGCCAAGAGGAACCCAAAGGTGGGGCCGCTCGTCAGGGCTTTTGCCTTCAAGCCATTGACGTAGCGGCCAAAAAGTAGGTTGCGGTGAGGTGCACCGCAACAGGTGGGCCGCGATGTCGAATGGGAGGCATCGCGGCTGAGGGTTACGGGCTGCGGTAGAGGAGGAGTGCTGGTGCTTCTGAGCAGCGCTCTACCCTTCCGTGGCCTGGACGGGGCCGCCACCGTTTGAAGAAGGAGTTTCGGTATAGCGTCAGCCGCTCTCCCTATCCCCTTCGGCCGAAAAGTGGTAGACGGGACGGCGCGTTGTGTTCCACATGCGCGCCGTCAAAGATGTCAGCAACCACTGGTGGGGTCCGCAAGGGCCGATGGCTGCCAGGGGTGCGGGTTTGTTCGAAAGAGATACCACAGCCCCTGGCATACGGGCTACTGAGGGAACACGGGTGGGTTTTAGTCAGTAAAAGTCTGACACGCCCTCCTGCTCTACTCAACAGGAGAAGTCATTTGAGGATTTCCCACCCAAAAAAAAAAAAAAAAAACCCATACACACACATAAAATCCAAATAAAATCTATAAACCACTAACCTAAGATCACATCACATATAAATTCTTCTGTTCATAAAACATTCGGCCATTTCACAAGAGTGCCAGCCCTAGTCTCGCGAAATTAATTAATTATTGAATTATGAAAACAAATGAATTAATGAATACCGACGCATCCGCTCCGTGACTCGTGTGTACCCGCCTTTATTATGGCGGTTGTTGGATTACGTTATGGTACCTAGTAGTATATGGTACCGTGTGGTGCCGGACGTGAAGAATAGCACCATCCTATTTCTTCCCATTGGTGTCGTAGAAGGCAACTAAGGGACTTACTAGAGAATGGGCAGCAGCGTTCTCTATGCATTTTACAACCATACTGCGATCGCCAACCCGCCTGTAAAGCGTGGCGATTATGGCAAACCCCCCAATTTTTTGGGGGATGCCTATGTCCAGCAGTGGACGTTTATCGGCTCAAATGATGATGATGATGATGACCTAGTAGTAAATGCTTGATTTTGCAGAAAATCTAGTAGAAGATTAGTGCAAAAGCGTCAGAGGGTGGCCAAGAACATACATTAAAATTTCTTACGTCTTTTTTGCAATTTTCAGGCCGGTATCAGATTGTTTAGTGATATGATTCGCGGTCATCAATACATGTCTTAGTTCATGTTATCTTATTTTTTTTGGGTGGGAAATCAAATAACTTCTTCCACTCCCGCTCTGGGTGGAGCAGGAGAGCGTTTCAGACTTTTCACTGACTAAAATCCACCCGTGTTCCTTCAGTAGCCTACGTGCCAGGGGCCACGGTTTCTCTTTCGAACAACCCGCACCCCTGGATGTTACCCTAATGAATGACTATTTCATGAAGTCATAGTATTTTAGGCCAATTCTTATCTATGAAGTTGTTTTGCTGATTCTAATAATTATAATTTTGTGTAGCCCTATTCGTTATAATATTATATGGATTAATCCCGGATTGCTCATGAAATTTTCTTTCACCGATATCCAAGATAAACTCAGAAAGTGCATATTCATTGAAGAATACACATTGGTCCTAGCCAAGGTTTGCAACAACGATAGACAAGACCTTAAACTCTGGGCCATTAGGAAATCGAAACAACTCATCAATAATTCAGAACAATGCTCGATGATCTCAGTAGAGCTTCCGAAAGTCTTAAAATGAACATGGACAAGACGTAGGTCATATCAAATGCCCACACCCTCTCTCATGAAGATTGGAGACGTTCACCTTGTGAAGACTGCAGGAATCCGCTGGATGCTGCTCGACTGAAAAGATGAAGATCAGTAATTGAATTTGTTCTTCCTACCATTACCATTTTTCCAAGAAAAAGATACAGAAATACTAAAAAAAAGCCTAGATTTAATAATGCTTGTATTATTATTTTCTAAGAGGCTTCTTCACTGGCATAATCAGCGATTGATTCTATTACTTAAGCAACTAATTATACCATGTTGCAATTACTATTCTCACAAATTGTAGCAGTTAATTGCTTTATTAGTTCCCATAACAGCTCATATTATAGGTAAATATGCAGATTGAGTAGGTAAGTAGTACCTAGTACTCGTACTTAGAGCAAGACAACATTTATGCAAAATAATCACTTTTGATTAGATTTCATTAAAAAAGCTTCTCTATAATTTTAGGTATGCAAATTTAAGTAGGTTTCATAAAAAATATCTTACTCAATCCCACTATCCCAACTAATAATATAAACGCGAAAGTTTATGTATGGATGTTTGTTACTCTTACACGTAAAAACGGCCGAACGAATTTGGATGAAATTTGGCATACGGATAGTTTATAACTTAGATTAACACATAGGATACTATTTATCCCGGTAGTACGTTCATCATCAGCCTATAATGTTCCCACTACTGGGACACAGGCCTCCTCTCGGTGAGAGGGATTGGGCCGTAATCCACCACGCGGGCCCAGTGCGGGTTGGTAGATGTCACATGTCTTCGAATTGTTGGTTTTAGGACATACCGGTTTCCTCAGGATGTTTTCCTTCACCGTTTTGAGAGCAGTGGTGATGAAATAATTTACACAAAGTAAAGCGCCTGGCGGGGTTCGAACTCACGACCTACAACTCGTAAGTCGCGGCCTTTACCACTTGGCCACCACCGCTCACTGGTAGTACGTTCCCGGGGAATAATTTCCGTCTTCCACGCGGGTGAAGCTGCTGGCGGAAGGTAGTAATATTATATATGTGATAGTTTAGATGTTTGTTACTCAATCACGCAAAAACGGCTTAACGGATTTGGATGAAATTTGGCACATAAATAGTTTATAACCTGAATTAATATATCGAATACTTTTCATCGAGATAGTATGTTCTCGTGGGATAATTTTCAACTTTCAAGCGGGCGAAGCCGTTGACAAAAGGTAGTAAAAATAAAGAAGCCTTTTATTACTTGCAACACGTATTATAGTATTTTTACTTTGAAGTAGGTATGTAACAATTCAATTTAAATCTAAACTAATATTATAAAGCTGAAGTGTTTGGTTCTTTGTTTGTTTGAACGCGCTAATCTCAGGAACTACTGCTTCGAATTGAAATATTATTTTAGTGTTAGATAGCCTATTTATCGAGGAAAGCTATACGCTATATAACATCACGCTAAGACGCTTAGGGGCCGAACAAACATAAAAAAGTCACGGATACGAAGTACTCGCACGGGCAGGCGGCGATTCAAGGCGAACGGGCTGGGTCGGGGGAGCATGAAATTAGACGCAAACGAAGTCGCGAGCAGAAGCTAGTAAATAAATAACTTTGCTTTGGAATTTTGATTAAATAGCTAAAATAGTAATATTTTGACATTAATTCACATCACACACAATACATATTTACATTATACATGATTTAAAATATTATCATAAACAGTGTGCTTTTCAATTTAAAGCGAAGTTCAGATTAGCAAAAACTTGCAGTATCGTGTAAACAATTGCGTCAAGCTCACTTCCGCAAGATTTCTAAGAGAATCGCTTGGGAAAGTTAATACGAGTACAAGGCAAGTAAAGATAGCACACGCTGCACATCAGTGGAAACATAAAACATTTTTACATAAAAGTAAAAAATTAACCGCCTGCCAAAAGAAACAGAAGAAAGAAAGAAAGAAAATTGCGTTTATTGGCATTATATCGGTAGTAAAAACCTTAAATTATTTAAAAGGAAAAGATAAAAAAAAACAGAAAACAATGACCTCAACAATGATAATAATGCCAAAAGGGCCTCAGCTCAGCATATTGTCAGATGGCAACACAGTATGCACCACCTGACGCTGATTTTCAGCTGCAACCCACGAGTACCATACGCTAGAATAATACGAGTAAAATAAAGACTTAATGAAGTGTGTGTCCGTAATACATTAATAAAATAATAAGAAAGTAAAATATATAAAATAAAATGTTGTGTCATACATGTGTGTGACCAATGAAAAAATGAATCAAATTCTAATATCTGTATATTACATATCTGCATATTATATAGGAAATCTCTAAGTAGAAACTTAGAAAGCACCTACCTAGCTATTTGGCAACACTACAAAGTATTAAAATAACTGTAACTTCGGAAGCCGGTGAGTAAAACTATAATACAGATCTAAAAAGACCGACTCAAGTACTAGTTTTTAACCGACTTCATAAAAGGAGGAGGAAACTAGAACTTATGATTTACCTGTTTTTCAATCGTTACTTCGTACTGCTGTGGAAAATCTCAAGCTCATGTTCCAAATAGAAATGAGTGTCTAATGTTTCAATAATGTCGCAAACAGAATAAAATCAATATTTTCCCTACAAGAAATATCTTTTGTTTAAGGCCACTTTTTGTCAAAGCAAAACAACTCAATCCTCCAACAACAATTCAAAGAATTAATTACTTAATAGGTAACATACAAGAGTACCCCGCAACTTGATTGTTAACGGCAAAACCCTCCCTACAACAGACCCATACAAAATGCATGAACCTCGCGTTCTGAATGTCTGATTCAATTTCTATCGATTACGATACCCTTGTAAGCAATCGTACGAGCTAAAACAGTATTAGGAAGAGCCGTGAAACTATGCCAGCTTAAATAGATTAGCTTAAGTTAAAGAGAATAAATAAGTGGAATCTTGATAGAGGAAAACAATAGCAGAAATTGGTTTCTTAATTGTTACTAAGGAGAACGAGCCTGTCGTTAAGTACTAAAACCTGCATGGGTCGATCGATCTGGTAAAACTACGCTTGCCGCGGTTGTACTATGGATGGGTGACCATTTATACATATCAAGACTCCTCCGTGCCTCGGAATGCACGGTAAACCGTTGGTCCTAGCTGTCATTCGTGGATATTTCAGTCGTTACGGGTCGTCAGAAGCCCGAAAGTCTGACAACCAGTCTTACCAAGGGGTATCGTGTTACCCAGTGACTGAGTTGTGGAGGTCAGATAGGCAGTCGCTCCGTGTAATATACTGGTATTCAGCTGCACCTGGTTAGACTGGAAGCCGACCCCAACATCATAGGGAAAACGGTAGGCAAAATGATGATGAATTGTTATTAAGGCAGAGGTTAGTTGCGGGTTAGTGAGTGTATTCATTGTGATTGCTAAATGTATCGTTTTAGGGCTTCCTTTAGTAAGGGCCAAAACCTTAGACAGTAGTATCATTTAATCTCAGACAACTCTAAATCAATTTAATACTATTTAATTTTATTTTCTTTATTTAGGCAACCAACAGCGATATTTATAGTATGTTACAGAGTATGTATATTACAGTATTGTATGGCTAATAATAGGTTTCCCTGTATAACTGGGATAACTACAAAACATGCGAACGGACTACAGACTAAGAAACATTTAAACACAAAAAAAAAAACAAGAAAAAAAGAGAAATACAAAAAGTTTAATTTTAGAGTTTAAATTTTAAAGAGAAAACAAGCAAAAAAATTAAATAAAAAATATGATCAGAAAATAAGAACAACTTTGCACTATGACGTTGGCATCAGTCTAAGAAACATATCTAGCCTTGTCTATCCTGATCATTTTAATACAAGAACGAAAGAGATAGGTTGCTTAGTTTCATAGAGAAACGTAAAAAAGCGCTCCCACCGGCTCCCACAGATTACGTGCCGTGCCACGGCACATGCAGATCAACTGCGAGGTTTTATCTGTCGTGGACCGGCAAATGCCATTACACCGGATTACAGGATTGGATTAGATTAGATTAGTTGCTCAACATTTGCCGTTGTACAAGGTTTATATAGGTAATATTCGTTCCTAACCAGTAATATCATTAAAAATTATGAAGAAACTCATAATTAACTATATTTTATTTCTCATTGCTTAGATTTCTCGTTGAGCTCCCTAAAATAGTTTTGAGCTACACGATGATCGATGCAATGCTGTCCTCCACGACAAGTAAACTCAAAGCAGCAATGGCTCTTTTTCCAAAAGGTTCTTTCAAATATGGCCCTGCATTATTACACTCACATAAAAATCGAATAATATAATTTTTGGCCTTTAAAAGAGACCGTGACCCCTGAGTCGGTTTCGGCATTTATTGTCAAAGATGAGTCAGTTAGAAAATGCTGGCGCCATCTAGTTTTAAAGTATTGACACGTAAAAGTATCTTAAAAGATCTTTTTACATAACCCAGTGATAACGGCCGCGACTTACGAGTTGTAGGTCATGCGTTCGAACCCAGCCAGGCGCATTACTTTGTGTAAATAATTTCATCACCACTGCTCTCAAACGGTAAAGGAAAACATCGTGAGGAAACCGGCATGTCCTAGAACCAAAAATTCGAAGACATGTGCCCGCATGCTAGATTACGGCCCACTCCCTCTCAAGGAGAGGAGGCCTGTGCCCCAGCAGTGGGAACGTTATAGGCTGAGTATGTAAACATTTAATTTAAGTATTACTCATATTGCCTATATACTCAACACAAAACCGTGTTTGGATGGACCTTTTATCACCGAAAATAGGTGTCGATATACCTAACGCAAATATGATCCAATTTTCGCAGTAGCAGCACTCAAATACAGAGTAATTGGATGTACCTAATTTATTCTGCGCTCCAAACCATAACGGGAACGGTTCGGTAGTCAAAGCAAAATTGGGCTGGTATAACACCCGTTCCTGCCTAACGTTATTTGTAAACTAGTTTAACTAAAGGGCTAGAGTGTTTATTAATTGTGCTGTTTTTGAAGCCTAGTCAGAATTTTAGCTAGAGTGCTCTCAAAGTCTAAAGTTCTGCTAAAGAATGAAACTGAGAACACAATTTTTACTCATAATTCAGTACTGTCTAGTGGCGTGGTAACAAAAATGTAGGAACGTAATGTCACTTTGTATTGAAAAAGCACTGTCTATCCTTCGCAGAAATACAAAGCGTCATGCTAAGCCCGCAGGTCAGACAAAGTGTCATTGGGCTATTTCTACATGGAAGGTAGCAGCCCGTAGTCTGAATTTATGTCCGGTTGATGACAATAAGCACGCCCTCTATGACATGAGACTAAAACAAAACTAGAAAAAGTTTCATACTATGAGTGAAAACGATGATGGGTAAGTCAAAACTGTAATTGGATTGGCATACCTAGTTATTAACCAGCCGAAAAGTTTATGTCCTCCAATCCTGTTGAATGATGTCAATCCTGTTGAAAGTCGTTGTAGAAATACGGAACGCTTTGAAAGCGATAGCCACTTGGGGTCCAAATAAACGGTATTATTTTCTTTCTTGCCATTTGCTGAACCAAATGTTCAAAAAATATCCTTTTGTAGCTGACCCGGCGAACTTCTCTATCTATATATTTTTTTTTTTAAATAATTTTCTTATATACAAACCTTGTCCTGACAATTAGGAATACATAAAAAAAAAAGATTCATCCAATTTGGTGCAGTCGTTCGGAAGTTATGCGCGTACATACATTTCGGCAATTCATTTTTATATAGGTACAACGTGTTGATTTGCATCCTCGTCAAATTTCAGGAGGCTGTTATGAAAGAAATAAATAATCAAATAAAATTACGATACTTGCTCACTAATGAATACATACTTGTTTTTTTCGTTATTTAAATTTAACAATATTTCAGAAAACACCTCTTTCAAAGAACAGAATCGCCCCGTTCCGTATGCTGTAGGCAGTGTCGCACGACTATATCACTGTGTGTTACAGTGCGGTATCACACGGGCCGCGTTTTAACATGCGTGGCCGAAAAAAAAAAAATGCCAAATGCCGATTTCCGAAAATATGAAAAAAAAAAACCTACTTATTTTATTATTGATTCGTGTCGAGAATCATTAGCATAGTTATCTCCTTGAATTTGACGAGGATGCAAAACAACACGTTGTATATAGATAGATGTACCGTGTTCATGGCAAATAAAGACATTAATTAATTCATTCATTCTTTTACTTGTCTAAGTCCTCAGATTTTACTTGTTTGGTGAAAAATTTCTCAACAGTGTTGTAGCCACAGGAGCGACTGCTGAGTTTCTGTGTTTGATTTCTGGATCGGGCAAAGGGTCATGGAATGTTCATTATAGAAATTACAATGCTTAGAGCTATCCGTTGTCAGAATTCGTGGAAAGAATGTTAATCATCCTTTTTGATATTATATCACCTGTTATAGCAAGGCTCTCGTCACCAAAAACCTCCATCTCTCAAACAAAACCGCTCAAAACACGAACCTCCGAAAAAAATAAATTCAGAAATAACACTTCCAACACTTACGCTTAACATTATGCGAACAAAAGAAATCATATTCGAGTATGGGACGGCAAAAAGCTACTATTGACTACGTCAGAGGGTCGCTGGGTCTGAATATCTTAGCATTAGGTCGCCCTTTACACGTCATAAACGTCGAGCGGGGATCGCAAAAACTATCATAATTCATACCGGGACCGGCTGTGATTTGCCTCCCCTGTTAGTATAGACACAGGAGGATATAGACGGTAACTGTAACCTGTTTCAACACTATGTTCCTATTTTTTCTTTTTACCTGATATGTACCGTCTCGTCATGTTTTATAGATAACTAGTTTCTGCCTATGAATTCACCTGTGTGAAATCTTTTGTTTCTCAGCTCACTCCGTCCCATTGCATCGCCTTCTCGTGCTAGAATTTCATTTTCGCTTAGAGTTCTTTCTGACTTAATTTTTGAAGTAAAAACTTCTTTAGGCGCGTTGGGTATTTTTTGAGATGGGAAGAAACCATTGAACTCGCGACACTGTTACCGACACCACTGGCAAGGCGACACGAACGTACGAACGAACAACGTTGAACGTCCGTTGAACATTGTTTAATCTGACGATTCAAAAAATACTCACGTTATCATTTAAGTTTTCACTTCTGTCGGCACTCCTGGAGGGCCACTGTTTTATTCTCGGTTACTTAGGGTCTTAGCCCGATGTTAAATAAAACGTTATAGCATTCTTAAACAATTGGGTAGTCAAATGCAAAAATATTTTTTCAAATCTGACTTCTAGAGATTAGCTTTTTCAAACGAAAAAGTACTCTTCAGCTTTAATAATATTATAGATATAGACTGATAGGCTAGCCTTCTAAGACTGACTAGACAAAATCAAACTGGTTGCTAATTGAATTATATAAATAATTATATTTATGACATTGATTTACACTCACACACTGACTTATTTCTTGTTAATATTCTAGGATAATCGTATACTTACTCTTACAATGTTTGTAAATATGTGAGCACCGTGTATCTATCATAGAATTAATTTATCTAAATTGCTTCAGTTGCATTTTGTTACCGTTTTTGGTATAGTAATTTTATTCTGGGTGCATCGTTTTCACATCATCATCATCATCATCAGCCTATAAATGTTCCCACTGCTGGGACACAGGCCTCCTCTCGGTTAGAGGAGTTAGAGGCGTTTTCACATATAATTATGTAATGAATGTACTATGATAAGTTGTATGTAAAACATTTTAAAAGATTAACGGTGGAGTTTCTTGCTCGTTCTTCTCCATACGAAACTACATTTTGGAATGGGCGACTAGAATCAATTCTATTTTTTAAATGTAAATGTTGACGTTCAAAAGTGCCTTTTAAGTGTCTAATTGAATTAAATGCTTTGACTTTGACTACCTTTTTCGTGTATGCTGTTGTTCTTGGATGCGTTTTGCTTAATAGAACACTTTAGTTATTTCCTAATCTTCCAAATCCAGTCAAATTATTTTGTTAGATCTTCTTTAATGACTCTGCCTAATATGAAAAGAAGAGGCAACTAATTATAGTTCCTTATTCTACAGTAGTTCTGATTCTCTTTTGTGGTTCCGGTACAGCTGATTGATATTGTTGCGACTAGTTGAGCTTCACTGTCCTGGGATAGCCACACTACACCATGGTTGACAGGAGTTGCAGTGGTTGTGAAAAGTGTGGTGAACATTTAAGACCCAAAACAAGAAAACAAAGGATGCAAGGATTTCCAGAAAAAATATTTGTTATTATCTGAATTAAATATCGGTTGGATTATTTCAAAGTAATGAACCAGCTGACTGTCAAAGATAACATAAAACTTGTTCTCACAAAAATCTATAAACTTGTTCAACAGAAATAGTTTATATTCAAAGAACCTATCTGAGGCGGAATACCTAAGTTTCGGACTGAACACTGTAATAACTATTGAAAAAGTGGCCAAGTGCGAGTTGGACTCCTCACAAAAGGTACCGTACCACCGTACAATATTTAGCAGTACACGCGTAAAAACAAACTTTAGTAAAAAGTTCTCGTATGGACCGACCCCCTAACATTTTTAACTTTATTTTATTTCCATTGTTTTTGTAACAGCAGCCATCATAACCGATAACGTTCCCACGGCTGGGGCACAGGCCTCGTCTATTCGAGAGCGAGTGTGCCGTAATCCACCAAGCGGGCCCAGTGCGGGTTGGTAGATGTCACATGTCGTCTTTTTAGTTTTAGGACATGCCGGTTTCCTCACGATGTTTTCGTTCACCGTTCTGAGAGCAGTGGTGATGAAATTAAATCATCATCTGCCTAGCCATTTCCCAACTATGTTGGGGTCGGCTTCCAGTCTAACCGGATGCAGCTGAATACCAGTATTTTGCATGGAGCGACTGCCTATCTGATCTCCACAACCCAGTTACTGGGTAATACGATACGCCTTGGTAAGACTGGTTGTCAGACTTTCGGGCTCTGACGACCCGTAACGACTGTCAAAGATCCACAAATGACAGCCGGGACCAACGGCTTAACGTGCTTTCCGAGGCACGGAGGTGTCTTGGTATGTAATTGGTATGTATTCCAAAATTTAGACTGACTAAAACTAGCAAGTCATTTCTAATAAACAGTATCCGCTTCTATAACAAGTTGCCAAAGTCGGTTACAGAACTTAGCGATGGAAAGTTTAAAACGCACATCAAACGTGTCCTTATCAAAAAAGCATATTATAAGATAAAAGACTACGTTGAAGACAGGGAAGTTTGGCATTAATTCCTTCTGCACATATGGCTTCCCTGGTACCTCATTAACAGCATAACTATGTGAAAGTCTATTAACTGCTCTCAAATACAATGTTCTTTTTTATTCTTTTTATTTTTACAATGCTGACATAATCTCGTCATTAATTGACACTATACATCAATTTTATTTAGGTTCATTTTATTTATGTAGATTATTTTACATATTGTGAATGAGAGAACGTTGTAGGCCTTACTGACTGTAGATTTCTAGACGATTTTCTATTCTGTATTCGTCTAAGTACCTGGTACTTATTGACAGGCCTGCGCTGTCCTCCCATACATTTAATCTCTGTAATTTGAAAATATTGTTAAAGCCAATTATTTTTAGAAGAGTAACCGTGGAGTTTCTTGCCGGCTCTTCTCCATAGGAAACAACAATTTGGAACCGTGCACCTAGCTTCTGACGTTTCATAAGTGCCCATGCAGGTTTATATGAAATAAAAATATTTTTATTTTGATTTTGATTTTGTAAAGATGGTCACCAATCCACGGACCAACCGCAGCAAAAGTAGCTTAACCTGATCGATCGACCCGCACAGCTATTTTCACTTAGCCACAAGCTCCTCTGGTGATGAAATTAAATACACAAAGTAAATCCAAACATGGGTTCGAACCCACGACCTACAACTCAGTAGTTCATATTATGTGGAAATTACAAGTGTCTACCTGTTACGGTTTAAAAGATGTTACAGATGGACGAACGCCAACGGAGCCTTAGTAATAGGAAACTTTTGCCGGCCGTAAAAGAATAGCACCATCCCATCTCTTCCCGTGGGTGTCGTAGAAGGCGACTAAGGGACTTACTGAAGAATGGGCAGCAGTGTTCTCTATGCATTTTACATATACTGCGATCGCCAATCCGCCTGCGAGCGTGGTGATTATGGCAAAATCCCCTTTTTGAGGGAGGCCTATGTCCGGTTTTCGGCTAAAATGATGTTGATGATAATGATTGCCACCTTTTGGGTTCGGAACCCTCATCATCATCATAATTCTTTCAGTCGAAAGACGTCCAATGCTGGACATAGGCCTCTCCAAGCTCCTCCACTTTGACTGGTCTTGTGCTTCCCACATCCAACGGATTCCCGGAATCCTAAAGAGAAATAATTCTGCCGCGTCTAAACGTACAAAGGTCTGTTTCAAAACGGTTACAGTTGTTGAACAAAGGAGTGAAAAAAGAAGTTTGGAAGCCTTTTCAGTTGATTTGCTGCTTTGACCTCTGCGCGACCTTGTTGGGACATAAAATATTATCTGCGTTACAATGGGAAGGAGGATTTTGAATGGGGTATCTTAAAAACAAAGGAAGATGCTTTTAATTTCTGTCGTTATTTTTTACGGTGTGTTTGCTATTTGAAGAAATGGGTGAAGATGCATCATCATCATCATAAGCCTATAATGTTCCCAATGCTGGGATACAGGCCTCCTCTCGGTGAGAGGGATTGGGCCGTAATCCACCACACGGTCCCAGTGCGGGTTGGTAGATGTCACATAATTATTATGTCTTCGAACTTTTGTTTCTAGGACATGTCGGTTTCCTCACGATGTTTTCCTTCGCCGTTTTGAGAGCAGTGGTGATGAAATAATTTACACAAAGTAAAGCGCCTGTCTGGGTTCGAACTCACGACCTACAACTCGTAAGTCGCAGCCGTTACCACTTGGCCACCACTGCTCTCCGATGAAGATGTATCAGCTACTCCTAAATTGATTCATTCACTGACAGACTATCTACAACCGAAACCACTGTGTTTAGGATCATATTTATCTAACTTTTGCATATGAGTTCCTTTTATAATGAAAGTGAGCACTTAGGAAGGAATTTTGCAAATTCATCCCTGAAAGGGGTTAAACAGGGGTTGAAAGTTTGTATGGGAGTCCGTAATCTATGCAGATAGGAAATACCATCGGGACACATGGCTTGTGATAAAATAAATAGGAATGCTGTTGTGCATTAATAAGTCCCAAATAGTTTCATTCGTTCAAATCAAATCAAGTCAATCATTTATGGCTATGATAATGTACAATTACAGGAAAAAAAAAACAATTATGGATCCTGTCAGGCAAAGCAAATTAAAAAAAAAAACTGATTAACTAGAGAGAGGAAACAACACAGAACATAGCGAAGCAACGACGTCGAAAAGAGCCAAGAAAACAGTTGAACGTACCCAAGAAGCCCGACCTGAATCATCATGCCGGCGACGTCGTGAAAAGATGCCTTCCTTTAAATAAATATTACCCGTCTTCCACTAGTCCAATGGCCTCCACTAGTCTTACTCAAGGATGCATATCCGGTAGGCTCGCAATCCTTTCCTATCCTAAGGGCACGTCTATCTGACCATAACCGCGCCCCCAGGTCTACTTCTTGATATGCAATGGCCTCTGTAACACCATGAAGCATGAGGCTCCAGGGGCTAGTGCAAATTTTGGGGTTCATGCGATTAATCGAGTCTGGTCGAGCCACGCTGGGATCGGTGCATTACATACATTACACAACTAAATAACTAGAGAGAGGAAGCTATATAAATTTTCGTTTTATATCCTACTATAGCAGTGCTCCGCGGTTTCACCCGCGTAGTTTCCGTTCCCGTGGGAATACAGGGATAAAATATAGCTTATGTCACCCGGGGATAGTGTCTTCCCAACAGTGAAAGAATTTTTCATATCGGTCTAGTAGTTTCGGAGCCTATTCAGTGCAAATAAACAGTCAAATTTTTCCTCTTTATAATATTATACGAGTACATTAATATATATCAAGTGTTTAATGTTTGTTTCATTCATTTACTTATTATATTAATAATATCTGGATGACCGAGCTTTGCTTAGTTTTTATTTTTAACCGACTTCAAAAAGAAGGAGGTTATCAATTCACATGTTTATAATTTTTTTTTTATGTATGTTCGGGCATAACTCCGTCGTATAAAGACGGATTTGCAAAATTCTTTTTTTGAAAGGGGTTTATTCCGAAATGGTCCCATATAAATTTCATATAGATCTGATGATGCGTTTCGGAGACAGACAACGGAACTCTTCAAAACATTACAGCAAATCAACCGCGAATGCTGCTATCGCATAAATATGCATTGTTTTGACCCTAAGGATGATGAAATTTCGAATTGGTGTGGGGTAGGTAACTAAAAAGTTAAAAATAAAAACTTTTGTTTCACGTTTTCCAAAAATGAAACCTAGCTAAATCAATTTATCCCCCCCGAAACGCCCTGCATGCTAAACCATGTCATGAACCATTGAAGCCGTTTCTGAGATTCAGATTATATATATTTATACATCTATACAAGAATTGCTCGTTTAAAGGTATTCGATTGTATGTGTAAGTCTATCTATTATTTTATTATATTTAAATAATGCTTATGTTTATGTTCTGCTAGGTTAAGCTGTTGTTGGATGGATAATGCTTTGAGTTAGTCTGAGTTAGTCCTCTTGTCCTGCCTATACGAGTAGTTAACATTGGAAGACCATTGTTACAGTCAGATAACTGATTGTTTTCTCTGTTAAATATTGGAACCCAGTTGACTAACAGTGACTGGACAGTTTTAGAATCATCTGCCTAGCGTTTTCCCAACTATGTTGGGGCTTGCAGTTTCACCGGATGCAACTAAATATCAGTATTTTATATAATCGCCGCCTAAATTACCTCCATAACCCAGTTATTGGGTATATTCCTTGGTAAAGTGGTTGTCAGACTTTCGGGCTTCTGACAACCTGTAACGATTGTCAAAGATCCACGATTGACAGCCGGAACCAACGGCTTAACGTGCTTTTCAAGACATGGAGAGTTCTTGATTTACAAAGATCGCAAATTTAATGCTTTTTTGTGTTTCTTAATGTTAATTACCTACTATTGAATAGAATCAAGTTCTTCTAACTTAACAGACAGCTGTGCTGCTGGGGAGTTTGTTGCGCCACTTCTTCTTTCCAGCTAAAGCACTGGAAGTAGTGAAGGGTGGGCGTTGTGGGGGGACTGTCGTATGTAATTTTGACGTACAAAAATAGCTGACTCTCAGCCTAGTTTGAATAAATGATTTTTGATTTTGATTTTGATCGTCACTCTTATGTATTGTATCTATCAGATCATATAAATGATAATAAATTTACGATAAAACAAATGACACCCATTTTATTTCGATTAACCTCTAAAAATTGGTCATCAGGCTACACCAAAATTTCGCACAAACTACATTGAAACATTTGTTAATTGGGTTGAAACAACTCCGAGGTCCCCAAAAAACTTTCACCGACTAACAGATGTTACTGCAAATTTAATTCGTTCCATTTGTAAAGTGTTATTTGTTTATTTGGAACCTTTTGTAGTTTAATTTTGTTTTGATATATCTCTAAAATTGGTTTCTGGTTTGGCCTCTGGTTTGCGGTTTCCAGAACTTGGTTTCAAATCGCTCTCGATACATTTTTTTGTGATGTCATTTTAAATGCGATGGTGTTTTGTTTTATTTTGAATGTAGAAACAATCGAATCATTTGTTTTGTGAACTTTATGATCGGATGCTTCTCATTAAATAGAGTAGGGCGAGAGTTTGTAAATTAGGTAACAACCTTTTAAAGTAAATAGAGATATTGACGATCAGACTAGGAGATTAATTTTATTGTTGGTAATTCTAAAGTTTGCTGAAACAGTTTTTGTCCTTCATAAAATATCACAATAGATAATACTTTATTCATATTACAATCTAGCCTATTAGCTAATAAGTAATTTAAATATAACTTTTAACTTAAAGCTTGGAATTAACCTGCTCTAATTTTTGCAAACTGAATGTTCTTCTTTATTGTTTTTGCAAACTTATACTCTTTGACATTTATTTTATACACTATGACATGAATATTTAATTTGAGAAGTATAATATTATTATTGTTTTAACTCTTTTGAATGCGAGGACTATGTGGGACATGTTTTGTGTTTGTGTTCAATCTCTTTCTCAGTCCCGTTTTTTATGTTAATCTGGCAGTTTGAGTACCTTATGCGGCCTACCCAAATGTCCTTTCTTTGGTTTTGTTCGTCAAATCATTGAGCTCCTCAAGTTCTGAGTTGAGCTGCATGATTACTGATAAATGCGTGCACTGATTGGACAGGTCCACTCAATCTGTGTGGTTCTTTCCTCAATAGACCATTTCAGACACCAATCCACATGGTCTTCATGATCTGACCAAGATTATGTCTGGACTTTAAAAGAGAAAATGACCTCTGAGTTTATTTCGGACTTTCTTCTCAGAGTAGTCAGATATGATACGCCGATGTCATCTAGTTTAAAAAGAAAATATGATTGACGTGTATGTTAAACTGTTTGCACAAACCTACTTACAGAAATAAAATCATTTATCTAACTAAGAATTTGTCCAATAACGTCTTTCTTATTCAATGTAAGTTAAGGGGAAGACACTTAATTCACGTGTTCTTTATTAAAGTCAGCACTTGCACTACAGTTTAAGTTCACTTACACCGCACTAAACTAACTCAAACCCCCTAATTACAGAACAAGGTTTTTCTTTAGGTATGGTTTAAACCGTCGAGCCTGTTTTTTAAATAAGAACCTAACTGAAATCAAAATACAGCTCCTTTTACAAAACTGACAAGTTAGTCCAGTGCTAAATTGTCAGTTTTGTAAAAGGAGCTGTAATTCTATTTCAGTTTTAAGTTCTTATTTCAAAAACAGGCTCGGTGGTTTAAACCATACCTAAAGAAAAACCTTGTTTTGTAATAAGGGGGAATAGGTTTTACCCTTTTTAGTCTTCGTACTAATTCAGTGTTGTCAAGGAGTTGGATCGCCTCGACATTCACGTGATGATGAAGTCTGTATTCATGAGCTGGAAACGTGAAGAAGTTTTCTTCAAGGGTTTGCTCAAGCCACAGTGTTACTACTGACGTGCAACCAACCTAGCGTACCTCTATGTGTGACCTTATAAAGGGTTTTGGCATTTCGATATGATGATGTGGGTTGAAATTGGAAAAATTGAAGTATAGTGACATTTTAGGGTAGGTAGTTACTTAATGACGCTCTTGGACTCCTACGTAGACACCCACGCTTCTGAGAATTTTGTTGAGCCTGTAAGGGTCAGTTCAGAAAAATACACAAGCAATTTACTGGCTCCATTGAAAATAGAACCGTGTTACCATAGCTTAAAGTAAAAAAATAACACCGCAACCGAGTCGTGACCATGCGCGAGCTGACTGTGTCGATAGCTAAACAGTTTTATTCTTTACAGTATGGTAATACGGTGCAATTTCCAATGGAGCCAGTAATTTGCTCGGGCATTTTTCAGTTGTCTGTACTAACCCTAAAATACGCAATTTTTAAGCTTTTGCTATATTTTATTAACGACTTATTTGTTGTTTTGGCTGTTTCTCACGACACCATTGTGTTAGCTATATTAATGAAGTCTTCGTCATTACCTCATACTCGTAGATCTCTACTAGGTCGTTTCATGGGTTTAAATGCCATTATGATTCCCTTGCTTAAAAACGTAGTGCTTAGGTCCTTTAGTTCCATCTCTCTCGCTCTCTCTCTCTCACACACACACGCAGTGTATATGTCGCAGGCAATTTGTATAATTCCGCGTTTTACAAACGGCGTCATCCATTTAAAACGCTCGCTGTTTTAAAATATACCAAAGGCAAATTGGCGACTCGTTTGATTGTTAATTTCGACATTTAAATAGTAGGGTGACCATCATAAAACACAGATGGGGCAAACCAGAATTTATTTCAGAAATCAGGTACATAATCTAAACAAAGTATGTAACAAAAACAACACTAAACTAATTTAAACTGATGGTTTGTTCCCATTAGTTCAATTCATTAGTTTAGTAGAGTAGCTGCCACTAACTTGGAAGTAGCGCTCGCTGGCCGTTCCCGTAACACCGCTCGCTTCGCTCGCTCGACTCGCGCGTGTTTGGTCAAAATTCTAACCTAATCTAACCTATTACCTACCTGATGAGCCCTGTCGGCGAAGAGTCCCGTCGAACTAGTTTAACAAATTAATATCTAACAATTTATCAAAATATTCTTCTATAGGGACCGTTGGACTCTCAGGGCTGTCTTTTTTCAGAAAAAGATAGTCCATATCGCCAATACTCATCACATCATACTTTTATACCAATCATATTTCGCAGGAGTCCTCCGAGCACCAGATTCCATGGACACCTTAGAGTTTTTTATGTGCCGGATAACCTCACTTCAATTTGCTGCGGCATTTTGTAAACGGCGATTGAATTGTTTATAAAATATTGTTGCATATTATAAAGTGACAAGGCAATTTACATTTTACCTTCGGCATATTTTAAAATAGCGAGCGTTTATAAACGGACGATGTCGTTTGTAAAACGCGGAATCATACAAATAGCCTGCGGCATATACATTAATACTTCTTGCTTGCCGCGTAAATGTAACTATGACTTTTTTATGTGCCGGGATCCAAAACAAACCTCGGACACTTCGAAGTTTTCGCAGGGCTCTGTAGGCAGTCTTACGAATTATATAAGCGTAACGAACTGGACATTACTTGTAAATTGATAAACTTCAAAAATACATTAGAGTCTTACCCCCTCACATATTTAATAAACGTTGCTTAAAGTTAAGTAATGATTAGTAACTGTTTAACCATACATTTTTGAGCTTCAAACATCTCTTAACATTGATCAACGTTTATATATAAACCCCTAGGTTTTTAACTTGAAAATAATCAAGAATGTATACTTCAACGTAGCAAATTCTACTCAGAAATACTTTAATTTTCATTTTATAAGAACAACCCACGTTTCGTAGTTGCAATTTATGTAATTTTTTCGGAATTAATGTGACTCACATTTAAGAGCTGGGTGAACAGCAAAGCAGGTTATTTTTAACATGAAAGACGAAAAGTAGGACTAGATACATCTCTGTCTGGCGTTTTGGTGAATACAAGCGTCAGGATCTGCCTAGCCTTGATCCAACTATGTTGGGGTCGACTTCCAGTCTAACCCGATGCAGCTGTATACCAGTATTTCACATGAAGCGACTGCCTGTCTGACCTCCACAGTTATTGGTTAACACGATACCCCTTGATTAGACTGGTTATCAAACTTTCGGGCTTCTGACGACCCGTAACTACTGGCAAAAATCCACAAATGACAGCTGGGACCAAAGCATAACCATTTATACCACTTTCGACCCCTCGGCCCCAATAATTAATGTGTCCACTGGACCCCTGACTATAGTTTATTTTTCCAGCCAAGTTTTAGTTTCCTCTCGACCCCCAAAGTAGTATGTACCTTACTGTATCAAGATATTAATTTTAGGTATTTACCGAACTAGGGGTCGAAAGTGGACGAGGTGTGCATGTCCTTTGTATGAACATCCAACCTCATCCCCTCTCATCCAACGGGTCGAGTGTGAACTATGTTTAAGGGTTGAGAGGAAAGAAATGACCAAATCCTTTTTTAGGGGTCGAGGGGTCGAGAGTGGACTAAACGAGCATAACGGGCTTTTCGAGGGGTCTTAGTATGTAATGATTATCACACAACCTCTGATCAACCGCGGCAAGCATAGAAAACCCAATCCATCGAATCGTGCACCTGTTAGTACTCCACAAGGTGAACAAAACCGTATTGATATAAAATGTCTTCCAAATTATTGGTGAACACAGTTAGTGCACTATGCTGTCAGTCGATATCTCGACGGTCCCTACGTACAACCCCTTAAGTGGTAGAGACGTGATTTGCATGTTTTGTTTTCGTGACCTTCAGACCAGCCTATACTAACGTTTAGTTTAACAAAAATAAGTCTAAGATGCCAAAATGCACTTTAAATCCGTTATGACATTACATTAACTAGAACATGATGTACACGTGTTTGAAACTTTGAAGCGCTCTCTTGTAAAATTTGTCATTATTTTGTTGTTAGGGGATTATACGTAGGGACTGTCGATCTTAAAGTCGGTTTCATTGTCTGTCTGTGAGACCACGTTGTCCTTGTAAACTACGCAATGGATTTTAATGTGGTTTTCACCATCATTTAGAAATTCTCTTCTAGAAGGTTTTTTTTTAACTACATTATATATTTTTACTATATAACTCATATAGCATAGCTCACGATTAATCACAATCCGTTTCAATTTGACAGTTCAACAATATTCATTGCGTTATTTACGTTGTTGAGCAGACATATTTCTCGAACACAATTGTGAAGAAGGTTTATGTGTTTGAAAGTTACAAATAATAAAGAAATCTAGATGTTTTGTCAAGAAACAAAAACATTACAAAAATATTATTAAAAAAACATCAATCAAATTAAATACCATTTACAATTCTTTTCAAAACCGGCTTGCTTCTAAAATTACAAACAGAAACTCAACTCTTACACTTACCAACTTTAAAATTACAGCTAGAAGCCCGCCATTTTGAATTTGACCTCCTCATTATCGCTCTAAGCGTGTAACTGTTTAACCCTTTAGCAAAAAATGTTAAAGAAGGGTTAGCCGACTAACTGTGGTTATGTGTAAAGGTCGAAAGTCTGGTGTCAAGTGACATTTTACTGGGGTGACGCATTCCTGAATGTGGCAGGTAGTTTGTGGATATAGGGCTTAGGGTAATTAACTGAATCCGTATGAAGTAAAACTAGAATAGTGGTTTCGGGAGGTTTAATTTGGATTGCGAAATTCTCTTTATTGGAATCAATATAAATAAATCATGAATCGGTAGACTATTTGCAACTATATCATTTGCAATTTGCGAATTTAATTTTTTTGAAATTTATCAAATTCATCTTAGTGGAGATAAGAATTCGGGGTTTTCTATCTGACTACTCTAAGAAAAAACGCCGAAACAAACTCAGAGGTCACAGTCTATTTTAAAGTACAGACAAAATCTTGACCGGATCTTGTAAAGACGATGAAGATTAATGTCTCAAATGGTCTTTTGAGGAAACAAACACACAGATTGAGTGGACCTGTCCAGTCGGTGCACAAATTTGTCAGTGATCGTGCTCCATCGTTACCATAAGACTTAAGGAGCTCAACGATTAACGGTACCCAAAGTTAAGACTCTCATCATCTCTCAATTAGCTTAATCTACCACCCACTTTACAGATATTACCAATAACGTCGAATTTAACTCTAAACTCCAACACACGACCCTTGCACCAGCCCCTTTTTAATTCATGGCGGCTTTCCTACAGAACGTAGGGAAGCTTCTATATTTAGAACTTCGGTATAGTCCTTTGAAGCAAGATAATAATACGTTGTACAGTTTTCAGTTAATATTGTAGCGTCATTGTAGATAGTTATTTATTCATTGACTGATTGGACGACTCCTTCTGGACCTTCTGGTTTGATTGACAAATTGGGTTGTGTTATTTAAAATTTTAAAATAGTCCAGTCATTATAGTAAGTTCACCTCGGAATTCGAGATACCCAGCTGTAAGTCTGTAAATACTTCTATATTGACACCCTAAAAGTTGTTTCAAAACCTACATATGGTAGGGTGTACGCAACTATTAAATTTCAAGGTCAAAGGTCACAAAAATTGGTTTTTTGCCCTTTTTTTTGTAATCATCTCATTTCCTATGGGTTATTTGCTATTTGGATTTTATTATCAATATTGTAGAATACAAAATTCTCTACAAATTTTATTTAAAAATTTTATACGGTGAACCGTTTTCGAGATAGAGGGCGGAGAGCGCGCGGTCACAGGATCACTTCAGGTCAACCGGTGCCTCCAGTCGAAAACACGCCTTAAATAGTTGATGAACTATCGATAAATCAATGATTATAAACATTTGTCAATTTTTATTAACTATTTTATTATATTTTTCCTAACCTATCCACTTTTTATTCAGTATTAATTTATTTAACAACACTTAGGTACCTGCCTATGTAATTGCAGAATTGTTAATGAAAATATAGGAATTACATTTGAATTTTAACCTAATTAATATTAATAACTTCTTACATGATGAAAAAAAGAACATTTAAATTATGAATTAATCTTTTTATTAAAAATATCATTGAATACATTTTTTTAAACAAAAAAATGAAATAAAGGGTACAAAAACTACAATTTATAATTTTAATCATCTTCTTCCTCTTCATCGTCGTCTTCTGGCTGCTGGTAAATTTCAAACTGTTCATTATCGTCTTCAACGACATTTGTCTCAAGTTCTTCTATGATTTCGGGGTCAAAGGTTCCATCTTCGTTAATGTCGCTCTGATATGGTAGAGCATTGAGACAAGCTTGCCCATTACATTAGCCACAAGCTAAAGAGCATTGCAAGCCCGCTTTCCTGCATCCGCATCGCGAACCACAACCACTCTTGCAGTTGGCTAGGGGCCCGTATAATTCCCAGGTATAATTTTTGACGAAGTGGAAGGATTTTAAAAATGAACAGATTTTAAAAAAGATGCACTTAATTATTTTCTATTTAAAATGTCATTAATGTAAATGGGAATTTAATTAAATTATGATTTAAGTTTTTCCCTTAAATATTTTTTAATTTTAGGAAACGGTTATCAGTATTATTGAGTAGATATAGATTTAATGCATGAAGAAAATGACAAAATATAAAATAATAGTTAATAAAAATTGACAAATATTTATAATCATTGATTTATCGATAGTTCATCAACTTTATATGGCGCGTTTTCGACCGGAGGCACCGGTTGGAAGTGATCCTGTGCCCGCGCGCTCTCCGCCCTCTATCTCGAAAACGGTTCACCGTATATTTTTTTTTTAACAAAATTTGTATAGTTTTGTATTCTACAATATTGATCATAAATACAAATAGCAAAAAACCCATAGGAAATGAGATATTTACAAAAAAAAGCGCAAAAAAACGATTTTTGTGACCTTTGACCTTGAAATTTAATAGTTGCGTACACCCTACCATAGGTAGGTTTTGCAAGACTTTTAGGGTGTCAATATACAAGTATTTACAGACTTACAGCTGGGTATCTCGAATTCCGAGATTCTTACCTAATTTAAGCTTAAATGACTGGACTAAAATGCGAATTAAAGAACACCTGTTTCTTTTTAATTGACTTCAAAAAAGGAGGAGATGTACAATGCGCTTGTATTTTTTTTTTGTTTATTACCTCAGGGACATATATTCATGAATTGATTTAAAAAGTTCTTCGTTTTTTTTTTTGTAAAGAATATACAGATATAGTGGTCCCATTTTGGTTAAATTCTGTTATATGGTTTTTGATGAAGCTTCAATAATACGTATTTTTTCCACTTAGCGTATCATCATCTGCCTAGCCTTTTCCCAACTATGTTGAGGTCGGCTTCCAGTCTAACCGGATGCAGCTGAATACCAGTATTTTACATGGAGCAACTGCCTATCTGACCTCCACAACCCAGTAACTGGGTAATACGATACCCGTTGGTAAGACTGGTTGTCAGACTTTCTGGCTTCTGACAACCCGTAACGACTGTCAAAGATCCACAACTGACAGCCGGGACCAACGGCTTAACGTGCTTTCCGAGGCACGGAGGGGTCTTGGTATGTAAAGATGGTCACCCATCCACGGACCAATCGCGGCAAGCGTAGCTTAACCTGATCGATCGACCCGTGCAGTTATTGTTACTTAGCCACAAGCCCCTCGCCTCCACTTAGCGTATATTGATGATAGTTAATAACTTCCTATAACTGTTATTTACTGAGCAAAAGATGCAAAATCAAAGACACCGTCGGATTTTTCACTTTGTAGCGTTGTTTTCAAATTATGTCAAGAATAGATAGCGTAGGCGCGGGCTTGCGGATGGCAAGTAATGGGTAGCTCGTTGTCCGGTAAGTACCAAGCCCGGGACGACCGCGCGTTGTGTTCCACGCGCGTCTCAAAGAGATGTCAGCACCAACTGGTGGGGCAGCAAGGGCTGCGGGTTGTTCGTAAGAGATACCGTTGCCCCTGGCACACAGGCAACTGAAGGAACACGGGTAGGTTTTAGTCAGTAAAAGTCTGACACGCCCTGCCGCTCCGCCCCAAGCGGGAGAAGTTATTTCATGATTTCCCACCCAAAAAATAAAATAAAAGAATAGGTATAGTTTACGAATGAAAATCTGTCTGCAAGTGGCTATATAGGGTGGCAGGGGCATCGATGTACATTCTGTTACCATAGATTCAGCTAATTTAGGCGGTTCCATAGTTTTCGCCCGCGTTAGTAGATATTGCACTTTTGTAGGAAACAGCACATTTTTTTTAAATAACCGTTCAGAATCTTGTTCTGTATCTTTGTAACACCTTGTAAAAGTATGTACCTACTTTGCTAAAAATGAGTAGTGAGACATCGAAGTTCTCAGAAACAGTTTCGTTGAATTGCTAATTTTATATTTTTAGAGGTTTTAATACCAGCGTACCTAATCAAATATTCCAATTAAAATCAAAAGTCATTTATTCAAACTAGGCTGAGAGGCAGCAATTTTTGAAGGTCAAAATTACATAAGACAGTCCCCCAAAAAACGTCCGCCCTTTACCACTTCCTAGTACTTTAGTTGGGTAGAAAAAGTGGCGCAACAAACTCCCCAGCAGAACAGCTGTCTGTTAAGTCAGAAGAACTTGATTCTGTAGGTACAATAATAAAAATAAAATTATTTATGGAGTCTAATTAAATAAACAATTATATGAATGTAATTCATACAACCTGGCAGTAGGTAGGTAAGTTAATTCTGGTGAAAGAACACAAACATTTTCTTGAATTAATCACAGCGACCAACTATTCTTATGGTTTTAGTAGTCGTTAATAGAATAGTATGCCTTAGAATAAAGGTTGGATTTTACTTTAATTTAAACGCACTAAAATGTGAATCTAACAAAGAAGAGGGAAGCTAGTTAAAAAAGATTATACCAAGGCCAACAAATTAGTTATGAACCTTATGAAGCCGGTGAAAGGGAGCACGTAGTTTGTCCTTATTTCTAGTATTAATATTATGAATATCACTGTTTTTTGTGTATAAGTGTATATTTTTCCTGGTATGTAAGATGTTAGCGAAGATGAATTGCGATGCTACCGTGAGAATACCGATATCTTAAAAAAAATCTCTTATAGAAACTCTAGTACCTAGCTGGTAAACAGCTCGAACAGCTCGCTTTTGAATCGCAATACAAAAACAAGCAACGGATTCCCATCAGGCATAACCTACCTCAATATACCTACATGGAAAGTTCTGAACGCACCGCCGAACATGAAAATCGATAGATGTCCCTAACTAAGGTTCGGTACATGTTTCGGGGATGTTCAATTTATGACAAGGCAACGTATTAATTTGAAGCCTTTATACCACTTCATAGGATTTAAGAAAAATAAAATTGAAGACACCTATAAATGGCGCCAAAAATCGGCCATTTTAATTTTTAACTTGTAATATACCCAGTGTCACTCTCACAATTAAGACAAATCTAACGACCCCTCTGAAGCTAAAATCCATCAAACCGTTTAGGTTACAGAGCGTGCCAAAGAAATACCTATGCATACATACAAACACTCGAAAAACACAACCCTCTTCCTGGTGCAGTCGGAGAAAACGGCATACATCATTTTCATTTTAGCTATGCCGTAGTTTTCCAAAGTACATTATAGTTACGTTTCTGCAGACCGCTTGAACGATCGAGCACGAAAAAATAATTCAATAATCACACCCCTTTGCAACCAGCCAGGGTTATTCACATTTCTAAAAATATTGACTCGTTCAGACCGCAACTTATCATTATAGCTTGCAGACTTGTCTAATAAAAGCTCATCTTCGCAGCAACAATGACATTATGCTTGTCTCTTACTAACTTCACTAGTAGGTGCGACCGTCTCGCTCTTTTACCCGTCGCTGATCAAGCTTTTCTCGATTCGATACAGGTGCATCTGTAGAATATGTAGGATTTTCGGATATAATCTTAATTTTTCTTTACTAATGGCATAGCTCTATCCGATGGTAATAGTGCTGAAACTTGGGTAAATAATGAAGCCATAGATGTATTAAAGTTCCTATAATGGGATAACGGACAATACAGCATATAATACCCTAGCCATATTAAAATCAATGAGTAAACATGGACTACGTTGTTTAACTGCTAATAAAGAACCAATAAACTTCCTAAGAGTTGAGCAATTTGCCTCTAAAAATCACGCAAGTAGTAATAAAATTACCCATCAGAACGAACAGTGACTGCGTTATAAAAAAACTGATTTATTACTTGCCATATAATTGACACCAATGCAGCTGGTTGAAAAAAATTTGCAGAACAACTTAAGCATCAACATCATCAGCCTAGTCTTTTCCAAACTGTTTTGGGGTCGGCTTCCAGCCTAACCGGATGCAGCTGAATACCAGTATTTTACATGGAGCGACTGCCTATCTTACCTCCACAACCCAGTTACTTACAGTTACAGAACATTCAAAGTAAATACTTTTTTTATCTTAACCCCTCGCGTATACTACGCTCTGCGGTTGACCTTGCGTAACTGTGAAGGATCAAGTTTTTATCACCAGCCACTGCTCGTCAGCAATATGCCCGCGTCATGCCCGACGGGTTCCGTAGCGTAGTTTTATTTGTTAGGACTTAGCTAGCTGCATTCCTTTGACTATTTCAGGCGACAGCTTTATGTAGGAGATAAATTAGTGAGACTTAATGTCTTCTGTTCTTAACGCTCTTTACTTATACTGCGTTTGACGTGAGGTGTTAAGTTAAAGTAGTGTTTTGCGATTGCAATATTTGTAGTTACAGGATGCTCAACTTTTTCAGTTCTTCGCCATATTATTATGTGTACGATATATTGCAGCAATATCGTGAAGTGGTTTGCAGAAAATTGCAATGAAGCCTTTCCTGATTTTTTTGTCGTAGTTATGTAATCGTTGCGAGTACTTTACCGCCAGATTAGCTTTGCAAAATCAACGACCCATAACTCTGTTGATATTTATTTGGAAATGTATTATTATTCAAGCTTAAGGTTTTCTACAGAAAATAGAACATGTTATATAAACGGAAGCGTCCATTGGTTAAAAAATATAAGGACGAAGCAAATAATATACAGACGGGACATCAAGCTACCTGAAACTGTCAAATTTTCCCAGTTGAACACGAACCTTAAGCTTATGTAATAAAGATGAAAATCTATCAAAGAAATTTGACAGATTCGGGTAGCTTGATGTGCTGGCGTCATCAGTACATAAATAGATGTCCACTAATGTTTTACTACTTAATTTCCTTTGTTGTCTGTGGCAATCACGAGCAATGGAGACGGCTACGCTTAGAGTTTCTATACGTGATCGAATCAGAAATGAAGAGAGATCCGGAGCAAAATCAAGACATACCAATCCGACATAGCACGAAGAATAGCGAAACTTAAGTGGTAGTGGGCACACATTCCTCATCGAACAGATGGCCAGTGGTGTCGAAAGGTTCTGGAGTCGCATAAACTACCGGTAGACTTAGTGTTGGAAGGCTTCCCAGCAGTGGGAACGTTATAGGCTAAGCTGATAATGATGAAGTGAACTTTAGCTCATAAAAACCTTTCCCTTCGGCTGCCAAGATTATCAGTTAAAAATAAGACATCAAAACAATTTCTATATTTATTTAACCTGCCTAAAAACATATTTATAACAAATTCACATTTGCTACCAAAAGTTAATACAAACTTTTTGGCCATCAAATTATAATTATAAAATGGTTTATGACAGAAACAGGTCGCACCTTAGAGGTCGCAACGGAATCAGAACTTCTGAAAACAAATGCCAAGTTTTATTTAATCAAAGCCGGAAATAATATTGTTTATTATTGTTTCGAACAATTTGAATGTTGTAAATCTTTGCCTTTATTAAAATACTTTTTCTTGGTCCTGTTCAGTCCTGCTTTGATCTTGTTTGTTGCAGTACATTCTGGAGTTTTGTTTTTAATGTTTTTTTTGTAATTTGCAAAATAGACACGAAAATAAATAAAATATTAAAAAGGTTGACTGGTAGGTACTATTGTGGTTATTTTTACGTAATGAATTTACGCTTTAAAAAAAAAAAGTACAAAAGCTTAACATCATCTGAAAAGGCTAGTCCTTTTCCCAACTATATTGAGGTCGGCTTCCAGTCTAACCGGATGCAGCTGTATACCAGTATTTTACATGGAGCGACTGCCTATCTGACCTCCACAACCCAGGTACTATTACTATTCTCCTGGGTAAGACTAGTTTTTAGACTCTAAGGCCTCTGACGGCCTGTAATGACTGTCAAAGATCCACAAATGACAGCCGGGACCAACGGCTTAACGTGCTTTCACTGCAAAGATCGCGCTGAGGACACGGTGGAGCATCGGTGGAGGTCTTCCCGGCGTGGGCGGAGCAGCGCCGTGTTCTCGTGGAGGCGATCGGCGGCGGGGGCGAACCCTCGCGTCCGGCCCTTGTTTAGGCCAAAGTACGGAGCGAGAGTGTATGGGTAGCCGTCACCAGCTTCTGCGAAGCAGTTTACTCGCGAAGAGAGAGGCGGCGCACGTGAGGGAGAGTCAGTATATCCGCCCTCACGGCCCTAGCCTCCGCAGGAGACGCCCTAGGCGTCGGAAATCCCAGGCTGATTCTCGGCCACCGTAGGCGCGAGCTTGCGGATAGCGAGTAAAGAGTAGCTCGCTGTCCGGTTCGGACCAAGCCCAGTTCGACCTCGCGTTGTGTTCCATGCGCGCCACAAAGTGCGGTTAGCACCAACTGGTGGGGTTAGTCTAGGCTGAAGCCTGCCAGGGGTGCGGGTTGTTCGAAAGAGATACTGTGGCCCCTGGCACACAGGCAACTTAGGGAACACGGGTGGGTTTTAGTCAGTAAAAGTCTGATACGCCCCACCTGCTCAAACCAGAGCGAGAGAAGATATTTGACGATTTACCAACCTCAAAAAAAAAACAGCGGTCTTGGTATGTACAACAGCTTAACATGATGACTATTATTTACTTTCACATGTCTGACATTATATTTGCTTTTATATTTCAGAAATGTTTATTAACTACATCCTATGAATTAATTAACCTACTTACTAATCACGAATGTTTGAAGAATTTTTCCCAAAAAGAATCCTGACTAATTCAGAGAAAGGGTGTTTTTCCTGCTTTTTTCAAAGGAGCATAATTAATCACCTCTAATGAAATTCAAAAGTGTTATTTTGTACAGTTTTTGACAAAATTAAGGAAGTTCAAAACATTGTTTAGGAGTTGACATTTCATTTGTATTCATTTCTACCCGTAGAGTTTCAAATTAAAAATTATAAGTGTTTGTCGACTGGCAACACTGTGGAATATTTTTAAATTAAGACCGTTTTGACGTCATTATGTTTGTACCGTTGGCATCAGCGCAGGGATTGTGAGAAAAATTAAAAGTTTATTTTTTTAATCTCTTGAAAAAGGTTTACAAATAATTTGGAAACTAATTTAATAAGTCCTTTCTAGATTAGTCAACGTAAATTAAAAACACTTCAGTTATAGTTTTAATTTGAGAAATAAGTCCAAGATTTGATACTTCGTTAAAATACTGCCCTATGAACTCACCTACTTAAATATCTAACTAAAATTTCATAATAAATCACCTAAAATATTTACTACCAAAAACTACCACAAAAGAAAATTTACAACAAACTTAGATTACCGTAAACTAATAATTTATTTCTCAGTTCCCATTTTCACATTATAATTTAATTCCAACCGTTAAAGAAATATTTTCCCTCTAAGCTCATTAGCAAGGAGTTCGGCTTTTAAAATAATAATATCATGGCTAAATAGTCGCAGACACGCCATTCCATAAACAGGTTTAATTATAATTTACTGCGTTTACTAACGCTACCCAATATAAATAGAGTCCTGCAGAGGCGGAGGAAGGAGATAGGAATATACTCAGAGCCCATGAGTGAAAGAGACATCACATATGCACATGTCACAGAGTAATCTTATAAATAGTGTAGGCAAATATTTTAATTGTGATCGTTTGTTTGGATAGCAACGATGAAGCCGATTTGTTTGCTGAAATTGGAAAAAAATATGAAATTATGCTGTTATTATGATTTATATAAAAGGTGTCATGCTTAAATTTTATTTGGTTTTCAACAAACTGGCTATATATATAATATATTGTAAACTATTTAATTGGCGAAAGCACGAAATACTATTGGCTAGTTACAAAATAATTTAACATATTTTACGATCATACAATGTAACGCAAAGAAATCAATTTTATCACACAAAACACAACCTCAAAAAAGTAACCATGTAACAGACTCAAATTATTGCAGTATAATAATATTCTTGATTATCACTCTAATCCTTAATAAAAACCACATTTTGATTTTCTAACGTCGTATTAATTATACATTACGCCCGTCATTACATCTGACTCTAAACACCAAATTAATGTCACCTTAAAGCACCATTAGCCGCCATAGCTTCTTCCAAAACATTTAATTACTACGCGTCATTAAACGATTTGAAAAAATAAAAACAAAAAAATATCGCATCTGTTGTACCTACTAATGTATACTCTGTGGCCTAAGGGCGGGAAAACATTTTCATCCAGTGCCCTGCCAGGCTTTGCGCCTTGCAGACGTCGGTACGTATTAATAATCTTTCGAAAATCGAACGTCGCTTTTGACATTTCGTATTTCTTAATTCAAATAAAATTTAATAAATACTAAATCCATTTTGGTTTGTTGGAACAATCTGTGAATAAGTTATAGATACTGATGTTTTGTTGACTGTATGTATTGTGATAAATGATTAAATATGTGTGGACATTAGCGAGATTGGATTTTACGGCAGAATATTAATGGTAAGTGCGTGTTTTATTATGGTCATATTACACAGTTTGTACCAACTAGGTTCTAATGTTAGGGTGTGTTAATTTGGAACATTTTAATCTTAAATTTTGGAAGATTTTTATATTAAATTTCTGTCGTTTTTTTTTTTAGTTAGGTATTAAGCGTGATTTATTTACTGCTATTTTGCCATCTTACTTCTTTATTACGCGATGAAAATAAAACAGTTGAGAGTATTGCATGTGGATTTTAAATGATGACATTATATTTTCTCATATTTAAAGGCTTGCCAAACTAAACACATGTACACAGCACTAACCCAAAGTCTTTGTCATATTATATATCTCTCATCTATCTGCTTCACCTTGTCTACTTCACTAGTATAGGTATAAGGTTTGAATTAGAATTGTAACTATGAAATATTTCCTTAAATTTAGTGGACGGGATAATAGTCGAAATAATCTCCACTTTTGAAAGTGATCTGGGAACAGAATTACCTGGCAGAGTTAGCTCAATGGCTCACCAGCTTATTATGATTTTTTTTCCACGCCCTCATTGAACCTATCCTACTTGCGTATTCTTTCTTATATTGAGTACATCACCCAGGGACAAGGTTGAAAAATGTCAATCAAGTGTACTTTTTTTGGATACCCCAAGGTAAGGTTGCCTGGAAGATCGCAGAAAGCGATAAGGCCGCCCATTGTATGTTTTATTTTTGTCATGTATTTTCTGGTGTACAATAAAGAGTACATAAATAAATAAATAAGGAATGTTTTGAGTATGTATGAATGTGTGAAGTTTTGAGGATGGCTATAAGATTAGGGGACGACCAAAGAAAATATGGATGGATTGTGTGAATGATGATATGATTAGATACGAGATGACTACCGAGATGACGTAAAACATAGTAGGTAGTAAGAAAGAAAATGTAATGTTGAACTGACCCCAAATAAATTAGAATAAAGGCAAAAGAAGGATAACATTGCTGTTTGCCTGAAGAAATAGGTGCTTACTAAACGTATGCTATTTAGTCAATATTTGAATGCAATGCAACTTAGTTTGTTATTTTTGTCATTTAAATGCCTGTTCCAGTTCTGTTACTGGTAGTCAGATAAATAAATAAATAAAATAAATAAATATCTATTAACAACAGTTTAGGTATAGCATTACAAAAATATATTGAAGACATTTTCTCCAGACTATAGATAATAAATTAACATTTACAACAGGAAAAAAATAAAATTAGATAATTAATTAAAAACATTAAAACTTTGTATGTATTATTTTGCATAATGTAGAGAGGCCCAAAAGTCTGACAACCAGTCTCATACAATGGGTGTTGCCCAGTAACTGGATTGTGGAGGACCAATGTCAGTCATTCTATGTAAAATCATCATCATCATCATCAGCCGATAACGTTCCCACTGCTGGGACATAGGCCTCCTCTCGGTGAGAGGGATTGGGCCGTAATTTACCACGCAGGCCCAGTGCGGGTTCGTAGATGTCACATGTCTTCGAATTTTTGGTTCTAGGACATGCCGGTTTCCTCACGATGTTTTCCTTCACCGTTTTGAGAGCAGTGGTGATGAAATAATTTACACAAAGTGAAGCGCTTGGCTGGGTTCGAACTCACGACCTACAATTCGTAAGTCGCAGCTGTTACCACTTGGCAACCACTGCTCCTCTATGTAAAATACTGGTGTTCAACTTTGTCCTGTTGACAGCCAACCCACACAAATTAAGGATAAAGGCAGATGATCATCATCAACCCATGCCAGTGAGCGTTTTGATTTCCTGTGGTCAGCTGCATCATATATGATTTGTATATTTCAGTGTCTGCTGATTATAATTTTTAGTCTCACTTAGTCACGATTCGTTCGCAAAGAAGATAAGAGATGGCGCTAATAGTCGCAATGAGAGCTAAACATCGTCTTAGTGATATGAAAATCATTTATGAATTAAATTTATGAATAAAAATTAAATACAGTCGCCAGCAGGTCAAGCTATCCCAAACTGTCAAACTTCCCAATTGAACATAAACCTTATTCCTTTGTATTAAAGTTGAAAAACTATCAAAGAAATTTGACAGATTGGGGTAGCTTGATGTGCTGGCCTCTGTACTGGGCTGTCTACAGAAAGGTCAGATGCAAAGTACTTGCAATTGGCATGTATGACCAGATATATGAACGTAAACGAAACATACAGGGTAAATTTTTAACCAGTGCGCAAACTGTAACCATGAATTCAGAATTGATATGCTGAATTCATGGTTACAGTTTGCTGGTTACAAGAACTGGTTAAAAATCAGCTGTTTCATAGAAAAGTACAATACCTACGCGGTCAAAATGTATGGAACAGCTGAATTTTTTTTTTGTGTAATCGACGAAAAATTTCTACTACTGAATTTTTTCTGCTAGGTACTGGGGTCTAGAATTATATGCTAAATTACTCGTTGCAGTTTGCGCACTGGTTAAAAAATTATCCTATAGAAAGCCTACCTCTACGGGAAGATGGCGTGAGTTTATGTATGACATTTACGTGTTTTCAATGAGTTTGAGTTTTCATTGAATAAGTATAATCATTTGTTGTAAATTGGTTTGACTTTTATAAAATTCTTAGTAGGAAGAAGTCTAATAACTACGGGATCTGGATTTAAGACCAGATAATGTTTTTTTTTTTAATTCAAATAATATTTGAATGATTATATGAATGATTCATATATTATATGAATGATTCATATATCATATGAATGATTCATATATCATATGAATGATTTTTCATGACGGCAAAGATAAATGTGAATGTACTAGATTCACCTCTATCTTACCTTTTCGTATTACAAGCATTATGTTATGTTTATCAAACGATAATGGTAGGCTTTTTTTGTATGGGAAGTCGTCAAATAACTTCTCCCGCTCTGGGTGGAGCAGGAGGGCGTCTCAGACTTTTACTGACTAAAACCCACCCGTGTTCCTTCAGTTGCCTGTGTGCTAGGGGCCACGGTATCTCTTTCGAACAACCCGCACCCCTGGCAGATGATAGGCTTTTCTTTAGCATGGGAAATAAACCGAAATATAGTTGTCTCGCTCTTCGGAGATGACACGCGTGATTTTATGTTTTTAATTGCGTTTTTTTTTTCTTAGCATTCCTGTTCAAAAGATCGGGAACTTAAAATCGTAGCGTTCATAAGGCCATTTGGGGTACGTGTAGGGTATTTGTACGAGAGGACGGAATGAAAGTCACAACTATACCATACACAACACAATTATACCATATACACACAGGAGTACAGACGAGGCTTGGATTCACTATGACCACTTAACGATTCCTTACTCGTAACCACGTCAATCACAGACGAATTCTGCTAATATCCTATTAATAATATCGAAAAATTGTCTTGGAACATACACAATATGACATTTTGATTCCTTTTTTCTTTTTTTGGGTGGGAAATCATCAATTTACTTCTCCCGCTCTGGGTGGAGCAGGAGGGCGTGTCAGACCTTTACTAACTAAAACCCATCCGTGTTCCCTCAGTAGCCCGTATGCCAGGGGCTGTGGTATCTCTTTCGAACAAACCCGCACGCCTGGCAGGCATCGGCCCTTGCGGGCCCCATCATTTTGTGCTGACATCTCTTTGAGGCGCGCGTGGAACACAACGCGCCGTCGACTTGGGCTTGGTCCTTACCGGACAGCGAGCTACCCATTACTCGCCGTCCGCAAGCTCATGCCTACGGTGGCCGGAAATCTGCCTGGGATTCCCGACGCCCAGGGCGTCTCAGTATCCTGCGGCGGCTAGGGTCGCGAGGGCGCATAGACTGCCTTTCCCTCACGTGCGCCGCCTCCCTCTTCGCGAGCATCACTGTTTCGCTGAAGGAGGTGACGGTGACGGCTACGGGCTACCCATGCCCTCTCGCTCCGGGTCATGGCCTGGACCAGGGCCGTGTCCGAGATTCAGATTAGATATATGTATATAGGTATAATATAAGAATTGCTCGTTTAAACCTATTAGATAACGATGAAGAATTGGGGCCCTGGAGACACACATAGCCACAGCACGATACAGTTTTCAGGTAGATAATATAAAAACTGACACAGTACGAATAATCTAAATCTCGACTCACGATCGGACGGTGTAGGTCTGTACTCCACAGTCATCTCAATATCACTATTAAGCTCAAATTGTCATCATCATCATTCACTGCCCCACTTCACCCAATGCTGGACATGGGCCTCACTTTTTTTTGCCAATCCCCACGCTTCTATGCCAGCCTCATCCAGGTTTTGTGGGATCTAATATCGTCCGCCCATCTCGCCGTCGGACATCCACATCTCGTCTTCCAGACCTTGAAATTCGAATTCAAATCTTATTTCATTTACGGCACGGTTGGCGCAGTGGTTAAGCGATTGACTGCTACGTTGCGTGTCGCGGGTTCGATTCCCGCACGACAACAAATATTTCTATGACCTACAAGTAGTTGTTCCGGATCTGGCTGTTTGTGTATGTGCAGTTTAAATGTTTGTAAACGCACCCACAATGCAGGAGTAAGTAATTCTAGTGTGGGGAAACGTCTTATAGAAAAAAAAAAAGCTCATGTGATTACAAGATCTTAATATTAAGTTCAAATGGACACAAAAATTGAGTACATTATAAGTAATAGCTTGCTTTAAAATCAAAAAGTTTTTAGTATAATTTACAAAACGAGACGGATTCGGTTATCATTAAAAAAAAAAACAATAAATTTAATTAAAATAAATAATATTACATTTTATGATACCATTAAAATTCAATTAAGTAATTTAAAGTAAATACATAAAATAACAATAATACGGTATATTTGTACAATACAAATTCTTATAATGTATTCAAAATTGTTAAGTGGTAATTAATTGACCCACAATACAAAAGTTGTATCAAATCACCCCTAGATATTGAATACACTTAAAACTTTGCCCAATATCGTACCCTAATTGGTCACAGGGGCACTTAATGACGTCACCCTAGGTCAACGATAGTTTAGGTAGCTAGACGACCTAGTACAGCTCCTGTTCTACTATTTATAGATATATTATTTTATTAACAAATGTATACAACGTATAACTATGTAATTAGATTATTGAGTTAAAATCTTAATACAATGACCAAAACTTTTTCTTTAAAGCTAACTGGTATTAATGAGAAAATAGTACCTATTGACCCTAGAATTTCTTTATGCACTTAAAATTGAGTCTTAATGTCTTGACATAAGACTGAAATTTCTTTAGCTCGATCAGCGGTAGGTATGGCAAAATACATAATTAAAAAAAACATACAAGTTTATTTTTATTTTTTTCGATGCCTGCCAGGGGTGCGGGTTTGTTCGAAAGAGACACCACAGCCCCTGGCATACGGGCTACTGAAGGAACACGGGTGGGTTTTAGTCAGTAAAAGTCTGACACGCCCTCCTGCTACACCCAGAGCGGGAGAAGTTATTTGATGATTTCCCACCCAAAAAAAAAAAAAAAAAACCCTACACCAATTCGTCATATTTGGGGTCAAAACAATGCATATTCATGCGATAGCAGCAATCGCGGTTGATTTGCTGTCATTTTTTGAAGAGTTCCGTTTTCTGTCTCCGAAACGCATCATCAGATCTATATGAAATTTAAATGGGATCATTTCAGAATAAAACCCTTTCTAAAAAAAAAGAATTTTGCAAATCTGTCTAAATATATGACGGAGTCATGCCCGAATCTGCACCAAACTCCTAACCGTTAAAGAATTGTACCTTCCTTCATCAGCTCAGCTTCATGAGATGATGATGACCATACGCAAATGTCTCAATAGCTCTAGAAAACATGAAAAATATTGTTAATACCTATGACTTGGTGCCAATGGGACCACCACAGGAGTATACTCTTTCAAATAAAAAATGAATTTTGAGAATCTGTTCACAAATGGGAGAAATCGATGAACAAACATAAAAAAAACATACAGTGGAACATCTAACCTCCTCCTTTTTTAGAAGTCGGTTAAAAATGACTGAAATCGATTCATTATGATTATGAACCTTACTGTTTGGTAATAACGTTGAAAATGTATCAAATAAATTTGACAGATTGGGGTAGCTTGATGTGCAGGCGTCTGTACTACATAAGACGTCTGCCTAACTCTTTTGAATATTAATAGACTACCACCCGCTAGTCCAATGTAAATAATTACGATGTCGTTTCGTTAACAACTACCTAATAATTTCCTATTTAGTTGATATCTATTAAAACCGATAATTATGGCTTACCTTTTAACCTTCGGTCGTGATCAGTTATTTGGATCACTCAATAAATCAGTTTTGATAATAAATCGATATTTCTAATATTAGAGCTAATTTTAGATATTTTTGAGACACAAAATCTGGTTATTTTGTTACTATCTACCTCAAAAAAGATCATCGCTTTAAATGTAGCAAAATACTGTAATTTCATACTCATCATTACTTACAAAGCCACGTTAAAATCTCAATTTCACAGCATAAACACAAACAGACATGGATCCCAAACAATACTGCATAGTCATTCCACCCTTTGCCTAAAAAAACTTCAAAAACCACAGATCTACATAATTTGTCACACATGGCAACAATTTCGTCACACGACGCCTTAAATCAACTTTCCTTAACAAATAAATTCGAAAAAAGAACAAAATCGTTCAGTAGCGTAACACCTGTTGTCTGTGCTTCGTTCCCAGATGAAACCGGTTCCACAGATAAAAAATATATACGAAAAAAAAAAGATGGCGGCATCTTAAGGGATCCAGCGTCTGATTATTTTGTTTCTTATTTTATTGACTGCAGGTGCTTGATAGTTTTTTGAGTGTCATGGCGATTTTTATGGTAAAAGAATGGGACTAGTTTGTGTAATTTACTATAGCTACATAGTAATTGTTTGGCTATGGTGTTCCATAGTGGGTTTGTAGTAGGTTATGTTGAAGATTTATAAAAATAAACTTGCTTGGAATGAATGCATTCCGTGTGGTCCCGCTTTGGATTTCTTATCCCTTTTTTATCAAGGTCGTACCATTAATGAGTTGGTACCTTTTACAACTATAGTTTTTTTACTGAATATTGAAATACGTGTCCCGATTTTTGAGGCAAAAATATTTCTTAATAGTTTCTAGTGCTAAGAAGCCTGAGAGCCGTGACAACCGGTAAAATATTACCTATTATCTGATTGACATAAGATAACATCACGCCTTGTTTCTCTGAAGGGTAAGGCAAATTCGTACCCATTATTAGTACACCCACATTTCACCGGTTATGTTAAATACCATGTAATAGGGGCGAGCATATTGTTATCAACCGCGCACAAATCCGGTCACTGGGCTGGTAAGTACTGAGATATTTCAGATAAAAAAAAACCCAATAACACTTTGCCTGACCTGGGAATCGAACCCAAGACGTCGTGCTTAGCAGTAGAACTTGCTAGTTTACGATCACTGGACCAACGAGGCAATCAAATTGACCTAATTGACTTGGTGATTTGTAGACAATCATTGTGTGTGAACGTTATTCAGCCACATCTAGTAAGATACAACCCTTCTGAAGTTGGCAAATAATAGTGTAGACAAAGATTGAAAACAAAAACCTTCTTTCTTAACTCCGTGGTATATACATAATACTCAGCCTATAACGTTCCCACCGCTAGGACACAGGCCTCCTCTCCGTGAGAGGAAGTGGGCCGTAATCCTCCACGCGGGCCCAGTGCAGGTTGTTAGATGTCACATGTCTTCGAATTTCAGGTTCTAGGACATGCCGGTTTCCTCACGATGTTTTCCTTCGCCGTTTTAACACGGGGCAACACAAATCAAAAGATTCATTTTTTACAAAAAAAGTCTGTTTATCGTCCTTCGTTTTTTGGTCGCAGCTACGTGTAAATTGTAGTAACGCTGTACGAAATTTTGCTCACGTAACCATTGAATGTAGGCGAGAATGTTTATTTTTCTTGTAACATATTTTGTTACAGAAATTACAGAGGTTTTGATCCCAAGGTTGGGAGTGGCTTCTGGAAAAAAATATTACTTTTTACGTTATTGAACGTATTCTTTATTTCGGCAAGGTCTTAATCACAACTTAAGAAGAAACATTTCTGGTCCATAATAGGGAAACCGACAAATGGACGTAATAATTGCTATCTGACGTTGTATTTAAATAGATAAATAAATAATAGTTAAAAAAAAAACACTTCTCAAGGACCGATGACAATTTAATAATTTCAACTAAAAAATTGAAAACAAGTAAGTAAATAAAAGTTTAAGAAACAAAAAAAAACACGCTTTAAAAACCAAATTAAAAAAAGCAGAAAATAATTTCAAAAAGGCAAAGTGGGGTGATTTTTGAGGTGTTTTTATAAACAATTAATATCAAGTACCCCAAGGTTTTTTGAAATTATTTTCTACTTTTTTAGTTTCGTTTATAAAGCGTGTTTTGTAAGTTTCTTAAACTTTTATTTATTTTCAATTTTTTTTGTTGAAATTATTGAATTGTCATCGGTCCTTGAGATGTGTGCAAAGTTTCAAAACAATCCGACGTTTTGAAGGGGGTGAAAATCACGTTCAATGATTTTGTTACATAGATACTTGGATACCAAGCTAATAGAAGCGTGTTTAAAACGACACCAACTACCACTTTTAATCCATTTGGAATTTTGCAGATAGGTAATTTAGATTTCCTACATAGGTACTCAGTTTAATATTTTCTCTTTTTTTCTGTCTATATTGATATTCTCTATAATTTAAATCACTTATCGTAGCTGTTTGTATGGCCACGTTGTTCTTTCAAACTACGCAACGTATTCTGATAAGGTTTTCACCACCAACGTTGGTGTAAGGAAGTTTAAGTACCTAATGCAGAAATCTCTATGTTTTGTCAAGTCGTGAAAGCCGTACGAAGCTGGGACGCTAGCAGTCAATAATACGTACAGATCATTGACTTTTGGCAAAATTAGTTAGTTAATCGTGTGTAACTAGATACCGAAGCCATAAAAGCGTCCATTTACCAAATTGGTGTTCCAGAAAAAACCGATCGTGTGTTTATAACTTAACATCACGCCTGTAATCCCTGATGGATTAGTCAGAGGTGTAGCTATAGTACACCCACATTTCGCCAGTTATGTTTAAATCCTATGTAATAGGGAGCGAGTCTATTTCCATCAACCGGAGACAAATCCAGACGCTGGGCTGGTACTGAAAAATTGCTGATGGAAACACCCAATAACATTGCCCAACCTGGCAATTGAACTTAGGACGTCATCATTAGCAGTGGCGCTTGCAACCACTACTCCGATGAGGCAGTTGTATTTTTCTTCTTAGAGTTTTCAATAGCAATCTAAATATAGTCAGCCCAGAATTTCCATCAGCTCCTGTAGCGTGGGGACAGCAGGACACGCTGGACAAGATATTAAGTGTCCCATTTTTTGTGGGACAGCACCACATTTACACTCCAGCAGGCCAAGAAAAAAACACATTTCTGTTAGCGTTCACGCCAAACGCTACGCCAAAATGTATGAGAATGGCATTACCTACGGAAAGAACACGACGTAACCTTTCCGCTGATAATGTCATTCCCATACATTTTGGCGTAACGTTTGGCGTGAACGCTAACAGAAATGTGTTTTGTCTCTAGGCCCTGGGCGGAGTCATCTTTGAATCTCCGCCTGAGTAGTCATATGTTCACTAGCTAGCTTTCACTCGCGACTCCGACCGCGTAGATATCGATTATCGCGGAAAAAAATAGCCTGTGTCCTTATCCATATCCCAGGCTATATCTCGGCCAAATTTCATGACAATCGGTTAAGTGGTTTAGGCGTGAAAGCGCAACAGACAGACAGAGTTCCTTTCCCATTTATAATATTAGTATGGTTAATAGAGGTCAATATTGGAAGTCACATTTGAGTGGGTAGTAGTTATCAATGAACAAATATCAAGTAACTCTCCAGGCTTACCTTAGGGGCTTATTTAGGGATCCTAATTTAGGATTTCCTGTTATCCTATTCCGTGGGTGCCACTATAAATAGAAATATAATGTTCAATTCATTTCATTTAGACTTACGCAAACACCTGCGGGCTTAGCACGACGCTTTCTATTTCTACTCTACCGTAGAATAGAAATCACTTGTCTACATTTCTCCATACAAAACTGTCAACTGCATCCATGGAATTTTTGTCGTCTCTTCCGTCGACAAAACGCTTATTTACGTTTCACGTGCGAAGCCTGCTGAGCTGGAGGTTTTCGTAATGAGTTTCTCTATTTGCATTTACACATATTTTTTAGTTATTTTAAAATTACAAGACTATCTACAATGTTCAAAACTAAGTAAGGTTTGCTGACGCACCAAACAATTAATTTAAACGGTTTATCAGATGATTCGCATGAATTTACTCGCCCGAAACGGTGACATTTTTAAATAATACAGGATAAGCTTTTATCCAGTGCGCAAATTTTAACCATGAATTCAGCATATCGTTCTAGAGCCCCCTAGCGCAGAAATTTTACGCCGGTTATAAAAAAAAAAAAAACAGCTGTTTCATAGAAAAGTGCAATACCTACGCGGTCAAAATGCATGGAACAGCTGATGTTTTTTTGTATTAACTGGCGAAAAATTTCTGCGGTGGGGGTATAGAATAATATGCTGAAATCATGGTTAAAATTTGCGCTCTGGATAAAAACTTTTCCTGTAGGTATATTATTGTTATTTTCTGCAGGCGATTCGCACGAAATTAATTTATTACTATTACAGAAAAACGAATCAGGCAATTGGCACGTTTTGAATTTTATGAAATATTTTAGGAAAATAAACTTATTTTTCTTACTAAATAATAGGACAAAATCAAAGTTCAACTACGTAAATAACTGCTACTGTTGGTGCGTTACACAATTACCCCGCTGGGATAGCACATTACTGTGGACCTGCCAGGGTTGTTCGAAAGAGATACCATAGCCCCTGGCATACGGGCTACTGAGGGAACACGGGTGGGTTTTAGTCAGTAAAAGTCTGACACGCCCTCCTGCTCCACCCAGAGCGGGAGAAGTTATTTGATGATTTCCCACACAAAAAAAAAAAAAAACGTTACTTTGGAACAATATCCGATCTCCATACTGGCGAAGCCGCGGACAAAAGCAAGTATAGAAATAATCCAGTTGTATTTTTGGACGACACGTTTGGTGTAGTGGTTACCTAAGTGATCGACTGCTGCGCTGCGTGTCGCGGGTTCGATTCCCGCACGGAACAATTTATTTGTATGAACTACAAGTAGTTGTTCCGGGTATGGCTGATTGTGTATGTGAGTTTAAATGTTTGTAAACGCACCCACAATACAGGAGTAATTCCTAGTGTGGGGGGGCATCATCATCATCTGCCTAGCCTTTTCCCAACTATGTTGGGGTCGGCTTCCAGTCTAACCGGATGCAGCTTAATACCAGTATTTTACATGCAGTGACTGTCTATCTGACCTGCACAACCCAGTTACTGGGTAATACAATACACCTTGGTAAGACTGGTTGTCAGACTTTCGGGCTTCTGACGACCCCTAACGACTGTCAAAGATCCACAAATTACAGCCAGGATCAACGGCTTAACGTGCTTTCCGAGGCACGGAGGGGTCTTGGTATGAAATATGGTCACCCATCCACAGACCAACCGCCGCAAGCGTAGCTTAACCTAATCGATCGACCCGTGCAACATAAAGAAAATAAGCAACGGAACGTAGTAACACAGCTTAACCCAGCTCCAGCCCTTTATAAACCTTAATGACGTCATCGAAAAAGCTATGCTAATCTACTGTCATTTATTTAATTGTTCTTCGTCGGTGATCTGTAAATTAAAGGACCTAGGACATCCACTCGTTTTAAATGGCAGACGTATTATTAAGTCATTCGTAGGACGTAGCCTGTCGTTACTTAGTCTGGTCTTCAAGTTAATATTACAGGACCTACTTAGTACTTTGTGACTAACGGATTCTTCATTCTTAGGGTTCTGTACGTTAAGGGTGCCAGCGGGGCCCTATTACTAAGGCCGTGCTGTCCGTTCGTCTGTCACAGGGCTGTATCTTCCGAACCGTAATAAACAAACACTTGACACTTGATTTAATTTAATTGACTATCTATGTATATTTTCAATGACAATGTAATTTAATAAATCAAAATCAAAATCAAAATATTTTTATTTCATATAAACCTACATGGGCACTTATGAAACGTCAGAAGCTAGGTGCACGGTTCCAAATTGTTGTTTCCTATGGAGAAGAGCCGGCAAGAAACTCCACGGTTACTCTTTTAAAAATAATTGGCTTTAACAATATTTTCAAATTACAGAGATTAAATGTATGGGAGGACAGCGCAGGCCTGTCAATAAGTACCAGGTACTTAGACGAATACAGAATAGAAAATCGTCTACAAATCTACAGTCAGTAAGGCCTACAACGTTCTCTCATTCACAATATGTAAAATAATCTACATAAATAAAATGAACCTAAATAAAATTGATGTATAATGTCAATTAATGACGAGATTATGTCAGCATTGTAAAAATAAAAAGAATAAAAAAGAACATTGTATTTGAGAGCAGTTAATAGACTTTCACATAGTTATGCTGTTAATGAGGTACCAGGGAAGCCACATGTGCAGAAGGAATTAATGCCAAACTTCCCTGTCTTCAACGTAGTCTTTTATCTTATAATATGCTTTTTTGATAAGGACACGTTTGATGTGCGTTTTGAACTTTCCATCGCTAAGTTCTGTAACCGACTTTGGCAACTTGTTATAGAAGCGGATACTGTTTATTAGAAATGACTTGCTAGTTTTAGTCAGTCTAAATTTTGGAATCACAATTTCATCTTTACTACGTGTATTCAGATTATGGAAATCGCATCGTTTTTTGAAAAGGCCTAAGTTTTTGCGAACATATAAGATATTTTCTAGGATATAAAGAGAAGGCAGAGTTAATATATCAATTTCGCTGAATTTGTTTCTAAGAGACTCGCGAGGCCCCATTTTATAGATTGCGCGGATTGCCCTCTTTTGTAAAATGAAAATTGAATCTACGTCAGCTGCCGATCCCCACAGCAGAACGCCATAAGACATAATACTGTGAAAATAAGCAAAGTAAACTAACCTAGCTGTGGCTACATCAGTCAACTGCCTTATCTTTCTTACTGCGTAAGCAGCTGAGCTTAATCTACTTGAAAGAGCTCTAATGTGAGCACCCCATTGCAATTTTGAATCTAAAGTAATTCCCAAAAATACAGTTTCCGAAATAGCATCCAGTTTCTTGAGACCGAAGAATTGCCAAACTTAAGTGGCAGTGGGCAGGGCACATTGCTCGCAGAACAGATAAACGATAGGGCCGAAAGGTTCTGGAGTGGCCACCGCGTACCGGAAGATGTAGCGTTGGAAAGCCTCCCACAAGATGGACTGATGACTGTGTGAAGGCCACAGGAATTCACTGAATGCGAGAAGCGCAGAACCGGTCGAAGTGGAGGAGCTTGGGGGAGGCTTATGTCCAGCAGTGGACGTCTTTCGGTTGAAATGATGATTGTTTCTAACGTGGTGTAAGGCAAAACCGCAACCAAAGCGTAGAAAAAACACATCCTAATAAAAACTAGTTTTTGTTCTAAAATCCGCTTACATCGAGAATAATCTCGATCTAAGCGCATTTTAGAACAAAAACTATTCTTTTCCAAGCACATTATTATAAAATAATGTGTTTGGAAAAGAATCTAACCATAGATGGATAAAAATTAAGCAAGCAATAGGCAAAAAACACTGGTAAAAAAGCACAGGACATAGAATTTGAAATGTAAAGTTAATCGATATTTTACAGTAACGTTTCCGTTCCGTTCCGTCGGCCTCAATGTTATTGCTGGCGATAGAAATCATTGTTTACCCACATATAAATTGGAGACAATAGCTTTTCTATGTCAGCAGCTAAGTAGGATTTTTACAAGGCGTAATGATAATGTTTAAAGAACGATTAATATCTTTATATTTTCTTTATTTCTGTCTATCGATTGGCTTGAAATTACTTTGAAAACATTTCAGTTGCAAGTAGTTTCACCTAAAACTTATTATACTTAATTATGTAGTCAATTTTTGCAAAAAAGTTAAACGTACTTATTTGCTCACTTTCTAACGGACTTCAAAAATAAGGAGGCTATCAATTCGACATGTTTATGTATATATATCTAAAAATAAAAAAATAAAATTTTAATTCAAAACGTCGAAAATTTCTAATTTGTGTGTTTTAGAGTTGTCGATTCATCCACCAATAAATTAATTTTCTGCAGCTTATTTACAGAGATTAATATTTGTATACTTAATTTAAGTATCGATTCCCCCTTTTTTGAGTAACAATTTTAATAGGTATTTGCCGTGCCTTAACAGTATTCTTATGTTTTAGAATACCTACTCAAAGAGTTACTATGTAGGTGTAGGTATATTATACAAAAAAAAAAACGAACGTTTCGCCAAGGAAACCTTTTTCAAGAGGAATCTATACTTAATTTTATAAAGCTAAAGAGTTTGTTTGGTTCAACGCGTTAATCTCAGGAACTACCTACTGGTTCGAATTGAAAAATTATTTTAGTGTCGAATAGCCCATTTAACGAGAAAACCTATGTAACATACGTGTATATACCACTGCCCTTAATACAAGTTATTATAGGTATAACTTAGTAAGAGTGCTGGTTGTAACACCTACCTGTTTGTTAACTAGCATAAGTCAAGTGTACCCTTTTATGTTACTTACTATTAATTTAATGTTAACATTATAATTATTTGATTAAATCAATAAATTAAAAATAAATTATTATTATTATTAACATGTTGTTTCATTAAAACAATGTATATTAAAACGTTGTCGCTTAGACATTTAACGTTACTCTCATGAGGTCTTTTGGTGGCTAAGGACCACTCTGCCCGTATTGTAAAATAATCCCATTACAAATATAGTATGTTTGTTGGTACACCTCTATGTAAAACTAGCTTCTGGCCGCAACTTCGATGGCGTGAAATTTCGTGTTCCCCAACCCACCCCACTTTTTGACGTTTTGTCTTTTTGCTAAGCTCATCATTAGAGATCCGAGCATCCGAATATCCATTCGGATGCATATTCACCTAAAGCTGAGGTGTTGGCTAATATAGAACGCGCTTTTTTATCGAAAAAATCATAATTTAATGTTAGAATAAAAATTATAACTAACTAACACCACCCTTTCTCTTACAGACTTACACTCTACATACTTACACATAAATATTACTTGCATTCGGGGTTCATTTTAAATAAATATGCATCTGAATGCAATTCTAATAATTAAGAAGTCGCTTCCATACTATACATCTGACTAGAAAGATTTATGATTTTTTTATAAAAATATAATATATGAAGCTACTTCCATACTTTCATAACTAGAAATTAACTTTAGGTAAATATGCATCCGATTATCCGATCTCTACTCATATACTGAGACAACGCTATCCATTTGCTTGTGCGGCAGGGATAAATATGTGTATTAATTGATAAATACTAGCCCTTAGTTGATAAGTTCTTTGTAGACATGGCTGCACATCAAGCCACACATTTCCAGTATAAGCTGATCTCGCATTGTATAGGATTTCCGTACAGTGCGAGATTAGTGTAAACTGGAAAAGTATAGCTTGATATGTAGCCGTGTGTATTAACCAGTGGACGAATGGTATCAAATAAAATAAATATATTGTTATTATAAGGGTCCTAGCGTTATGTAAAAAATCCCATAACTTGCCTCAAGAATTGAACAATCAAATGGCATTTTTTTAAATCTGACTGGAAGCTTCTGCGATTAGAGCGTTCAAACAAACATACAATTCTTCAGCTTCATTGTTGTTTTATGATTATAAATGTAGTTTATTTTCGCTTTTACCCTTACACACGCTGTCTACATCTCTTTACCTCAATCAAATCAAATCAAAAGTCATTTATTCAAATTAGGCTGAGAATCAGCACTTTTCGAAAGTCAAAACCCATAAGACAGTCCCCAAAAACGCCCGCCCTTCGACACTTCCTAGTGCTTTAGCTGGGAAGAAGAAGTGGCGCAACAAACTCCCCAGCAGCACAGCTGTCTGTTTAGTCGGATGGACTTGATTCTATACATACATAGGCAAAGTAATAAACAATAACGTATGTTACCAAAAATAAAAGTCTCCTGGTATAAATCTTCTCTCCTATCACAAGGTTGGAAGAGATTTCTTTAGAAATAAGCATTACCTCTGCACCTATTTTTCTGACCTAATCTTCTTGTCTGCTTATTTATGTGTGCACATAAATGGTTAAATAAATAAAATCCTAGTAATATTATAAATATGAAAGTTTGTTTGTAACTCAACCACGCAACAACGGCCGCCGAACAGATTTGAAAGTTTGGCACACACATATTTTATTACCTGGAATAATACATAGGATACTTCGTCGCGGTAGTACGTTCCTGTAGTATAATTTCCGACCTCTATGCGGGCGAACCCGCAGGTAAAAGCTAGTAATATTATAAATGTGAAAGTTTGTATGTTTGAATGTTTAGATGTTTGCAGATTTGTTAATCAATCACGCAAAAACGGTGGAGCGGATTTGGATAAAATTTGGCACAGATATAGTTTATGACCTGGATTAACTCATAGTATACTTTTTTATTTAATACTATGTCGCCCGGGGATAGTCCAGCTTCCCAACAGTGAAAGATGTTTTAAATCGGTTCAGTAGTTTCGGAGCCTATTCAATGCAAAAAAACAAACAATCAAATCTTTCTTCTTTATTATTAGTATAGACTACTACGGAAACGTAATACACGTTTTATAATTTCCGACAGCCAAGCGAGCGAAGTCGCTGAAAAAAGCTAGTGTAACTTATTATGTACACACCCACTATAATTTCATTGGTGTCTCTTATATCACTCTCACTGTGAAATGTGATGACATACCTAGGCGTAATTAAGGACCACACAAGTCAGCTGACGAATGTGATTACAGATATCTACTAAACGTTTATGTGCATACTTATACTATGAAGAGATAATACTTTGCATTAACAAAAACACACGTGTACATACCTGATACCTAAAGACTTTTCAACTCATTGTTTTCAATTGATGTTAATTCCACTTAAGGCTTGTATACACGCCAACGACCTTCAGCATTTGGGCGCACTAAATTTGTGGGCGAGTGTGGGGTGATGTAGCCGTGCAGTCTTTAATCGGTCGCATTTTTAATTTATTAAAACAAAAATAATGCATATTTGTAAAAAATAACAAAACCAAGTCATTTTCCTTTGTATTGCAAAGCAGTAGACATTATTTTTTTACTCTTTTGTTAAAAAATTAAGGAGTAAAATGGTTTCATCTCAACGATTTGGAGGTGATTTGGTGTTTTTTTTTCTCTTATTATTTGATACCCATAGAAAAGTTATGCCTAAACCAAATGACGTATCATATTATGTAGATTACTAACTATTTTTTTCAAATGTAATTTCTTTGTAAATGCCGACGAAAAGTGGTTTCATCTGCATGCTGTTTTCATCAATTTTTTGAGAGCAGCCTTAAATGAATATCAGCATCAATAGAATTGAACTATTGAAAAAAATATTCAAATCTTTGTTTTTTTTTTATCGTTAAAAGTTTGCGATAAAAAAAAAACAAAGATTTTGTATTATATTTACCCCTATTAGGGTGTTATGGGTTGGAATTTTGTGGGGGATGGAATGTGCGATTACAAAATGTTTTTCCTTATACACATTTATTTCCATGGTTGGAAACTTAATCGCGAACGCAGTACATCATATTATGTAGTTCTTCCACTAACATCATGCTTGTATTCCCCGAAGAGATAGACAGGTGTCATGACTGCTGTAGGTCACACATACTTTGGTGATAAGATAATAAATGCCACCAGTGTAACCCCGATGACTGCAATTTTAAACTTTATTTACATATATGGTAGGTATAGTCGAGTTCGTAATTGGTTTACCGGGTTATAAGGATTTTTTTTTTTTTTTTTTTTGGTTGGGAAATCATCAAATAACTTCTCCCGCTCTGGGTGGAGCAGGAGGGCGTGTCAGACTTTTACTGACTAAAACCCACCCGTGTTCCTTCATTAGCCCGTATGCCAGGGGCTGTGGTATCTCTTTCAAACGAACCCGCACCCCTGACAGGCATCGGCCCTTGCGGGCCCCATCATTTTTGTGCTGACATCTCTTTGAGGCGCGCGTGGAACACAACGCGCCGTCGACTTGGGCTTGGTCCTTACCGGACAGCGAGCTACCCATTACTCTCCGTCCGCAAGCCCATGCCTATTATAAGGTTAAATGTCACTTGTGCATAATATAATAAAGTGACAAGTATATATTAGTCTGTCACAGTTAGATGTGTTGTTTCAACCTTAGACAGGTTTTTTTAAATAGATATTGTTGTCGAAAGTGATACATCATTAAAGTCTCGTGTATCTTCACAGATCCAACTGTTCCTGGTTACCTGAACAATTTTTGCCCGACTTGAGCATACGAACCTGCACCCTAATTGCGTAACTCACGATTGATCATAATTGGTTTCGTCTTCACAGTTAAACAATATTCATTGCGTTATTTATGTTGTCGAACAGACACATTTTTCGAACATATGAAGCAATGGTTTAACAATCCGTTTCAAAACGATACAGATTATGATGAATCGTGAGTTACGCAATTAGGGTGCTGGTCCTTAAGCTAGGTCAGGGATGGCGAACCTCTAAACCTCTACGTGCCATTATTCCAAAATAAAAATTAATATGGCATTGACGTGTCAACAAATAATCATGACTTATTGACTACTAGAAAAAAGGCTAAATTCTTTTACAATAATAGGTACCTACTCTTTATTAGCAAACCGAAATAGATTTTGTACTATTATAGGTACAATAATCAACATCAAACCACCTTATTTATGTGAAAGAACAAATTAGTGTATCATTGAATAGGCTCCGAAAGTACCGAACCGATTTGAAAAATTATTTTACTGTTGGGAAGCTACACTATCCCCGGGTGACATAGGCTATATTTTATTTATAGATATTTAAAACTACGCAACGGATTTTAATGCGGTTTTTATCAATACACAGAGTCATTCATTAAGGTGAAACCAGTTCACATTTTTTCCATTCAAACTTCGGGAGGGTTTTACTCCACTGTTTGACTATGTATATCAAAACTTAAACATGGTATGGTTTTGTCTTATTATTAATAATGTAGGTACGGAAACAGAATACTCAAATAAAAAGCCATTAATAAGTTATGAGCTAACAAAGATCCGTTTTTCTTGATAATTTAACATAACTTTGGACATGTTTAACTAATAAAAGAAGTGTAAAATCTCCAAAACTAAGTCGGTACCGACAAAGCTCAATAATCGAAAAGTTGAATAAACTTAATTGGTCATTGATTTATGCAGTGGTTTTTTTTTCAGAAAACCCGATCTTCCGAAGGACATTTCTTAATTTTTACGCGCCTGTTTTACTATAACTGATCCTGCAGCTCACTCAATAATGTTGTGCGTGTAGACTAGCGTCTAACAGCTCATCACTGATACTACCTCTGTGGCTCTCTCGGACTCGAAGCCTGGTGAGACAGCGTGTTTTTTAGCCAGGCCCACCAGTGAGTTCGAGCCCGCGACTAGTGTACCTTTAAGGTTTTATATTATGTATAATACACCGATCTCTACGCGTGTTTAGATGTTTGTTACTCAGTCACGCAAAAACGGCTGAACGGATTCGGATGAAATTTGGTACACAGATAGTTTATAACCTGCATTGGACACTTTTTATCCCGTAGTTCGACCCTGTGGGATAATTTCCGACAACCATGCGGACAAAGCCGCTGGCAAACGCTAGCTAAAAATAAAACATCTGATACATTTCAAACTCCCAATCAGTACAACAATCCACCCGTACCTTAGGACCATAATTCCCAGTATTTCTTTGTACAAGTCAATCAATATATTTAACGATCGAACTTTACAAGAAGCAACTGACATAAGTTCCTCGTATTTGTCCACACATGGTGGACTGGTGAAGTAAAAATAACTGCTCTAATAATACCGATTGCTGAAGGGAAGGGTAATGCTACAGTGTTTTGAATACGTAGGGAATTTGATTTGGGATGCCAGACCTAATTTTGTGGGCTTCTGAATGTGTATACGCCCATCATCGATATGTCCTACTTGTTTAAAATTGCAAATGTTACTGTAGATTGCCCTGAACTTATAACCAGCTTAGGATTAGTCATACACTGCAAAATGTTTCGCAAACCTAGCTTGTTGCATGTCCCTCATTCCAGACCCGCGTACAGGCAGAATTCATTTCTAATCCGTGCGAGCAGAAGTTTTATGGCCCTGCAATTAATGGCATTGCAAAAATACAAATTAAATCGTATAAAATTAGATATTAACTAATTGATATTAAATAATCAATCACTGGATGCAGTTTGGCATTTGAAATTTTATGGTATATTTTTAGTTATAATAATAATTGTTATTGCAGGGATAACCTGGTTTTAAAGATAATAAGGAGGTGACTTTGATGATGTTTTTGATGCATTAAAGTATGTTTGATAATGCTTTGAGTTCTATAACTGTATGCAAAAAAGACTTTAAAATATCGTATATTTTTTTGCTTTCAAAATTATTTACGGTTAAAGAGATACACTGGTTTAAAAAAAAAAACACCTTTTTGAGCGTTTTCAAGAAATCTCCGCCTTAAAAAACTGTCTTTTGAATATGATTTGGATATCTTCAATACCAGTGTTTCTCGGCTTAAGCATCTGTTGGTGGAAAGCTTTTTAAGGAAAAGTAATTGTTTGCTCTATATGTTTTTTGTTGTTGTTGTTGTTTAAGTTAAGTGTTTATTAGTGGAAACTTGTAAATAGCCTTCAGTTTCATATTTTTGATAACATTGATTATGTTAGCTGTAAGTTTGCCGAATAAAATAAAATAAAATCAATCGTCTATTGATTTCATTGCTACATTTATTATTAACTGGCTTTTGCAATTGGCTTCGCCCGCGTTAACCAATTGCCACAAAACCTTAACAAATTATACATATATAGCTTCCTCATGAATCACTCTGTCAATTGGTGAAAAAAGTACGAAAATACGTTCAGTAGTTTTTGTGTTAATCGCGCATAGACAGACAGACGCGGCGGCGGGGGACTTTATTTATTAAATTATGTAGTGAAGCTTGTAGAAGCAATCAATCCATGTATTCAGCTGCATCTAGTTAGACTGAGAGCTGACCCAGCCTAGTTACAAAAAGAATAGGCCGATGATGAAGGTTTAGGAAACTGGACTTTAAATAATGTTTATGCATGAACATGTTAAATAGCAAAAAAAATAAAAAAACTATGAAATTCAAATTCCTTTATAATAGACTCCAAATCTATATTTCCTGCCACCATATTTGATACTCAATTTTTTTTCGAAACAGGTAACAAAAACCAGTAGTTCAATCAAGCGGAAACTAGGAAAAAAAAAGACGATTTAAAATATTCAAACCCAGGAATCGAAGCCGTCCGATGATTACCTGCGGTTGTTTTTATATAGCACAAGTCATTATGTTGTCAGCTTGAAGGCCGCCTTGATTTCTCCGAAACCAATGGGTTTGGATAAATACACCTTTGGGACCAAAACGTCCTTGTTTTATCACTCTTTGTGTATTTTTTTTAATATTTTTAATTTAATCTGTTGTTAAATAAATGTGTTGACTTCTGTATGAGTCTTCCGTATATTGGCTAAGGTAGATCCGTTGATTTTTACGATTCATATCATCATCATAGGTTGACATTTTTACAGAATGTGTATTGTTGTTGGCGCTATGACAACAAATCATAAAAATATATGCAAAGTTAAAACTTGAAGGGTAAAACTCTCTTTCTATACAAGAAACGTGTTTTTTTCGGCGTTTTTTGCCTTGTGGTATGGGACCCTTCGTGTAAGGCTCCGACTTGCACTTGGCCCGTTTGTAAAGTTCCTCATGACAGATCCTCGGCGTATACATAATGTCTTCTAATTCTTGCAAACTACATTTCGACTAGCCGGAACACTAGATACTTATTTAACGCTTCAATATTTTAATCCCGCAGAAAGAATGCTGAATAAAGCCAATAACAAGGTTTTTTTTGGGATTCGCTTTCTGACTGAAAATAATAATCTGCTGTCAGCAATAAAAAATACAACAGCAATTAAAAAAAAAAACTTGTTGAAGATTATTTTCTACTTTTAGTTCGGTTTCCCGTTAAGCATAGACAAAACACATTTCTGCAGGCTTAGCACGAGCACCGACTTGTCGACGGAAGAATAGACATGACTATTAACTAAATGATGTACAATAGGAGAAGATGGCTATGTTTTTCTATAAATTATCACAGTTATTATGCGTTCTAAACGAATCATGATTTTGTAAATAATCGTATATACTTTATGGCCGTCGAGTGGAAAGTTTGTTGTCAGTGTGATTTTGACAGTTTGTGAAGAAATATTCTTCTGAAATAGTCTACATTTAAAGGGACCTAGACACAAATTGTTGGAAACGAAAGACAAAATGACAGATTGTAGAAGGATATCTACGGTGCGATGCTAAAAATGGAGGAACGAAATGTCACTTTGTATTGAAAAAGAACTGTCTATTCTTCGTAGAAATAGAAAGCGTCATGCTAAGCCTGCTGTTAGCGTTCACGCCAAACGCTACGCCAAAATGTATGGGAATGACATTACCTGCGGAAAGGTTACGTCGTGTCCTTTCCGCAGTTAATGTCATTCCCATACATTTTGGCGTAGCGTTTGGCGTGAACGCTAACAGAAATGTATTTTGTCTTTAGGCCCTGCACCCTAATTGCGTAACTCACGATTCATCATAAACTGTTTCGTTTTCAAAAGGATTGTTAAACAATTGCTTCATATGTTCGAAAAATGTGTCTGCTCTGTCTGCTGAATATTGCTGAACTGTCAAAACGAAACCGATTATGATTAATCGTGAGTTACGCAATTAGGGTGCCGGTGTGATTATTCAAACGATTACTTATTTAATGTTTTTTTATTGTTTTCTTTTATTTAAAGTCGTATAGCACAGAGTCACCGACGAATGGCCTGACTAGATAGAATTAGCATTCGATACATTTTCCCCTAATTCTAATTTTATTCAATTTAAAGGTGTTTCTTTGTTTATTAAACGTTTTTACGCATTGTTTTGAATACAAATTAGATTGGACATGACCTGAATGGTAATTTTATAGGCTTTTACAAAATATTTATCTCTTTGTAATAATGCCGACTTGTTCTGTTTATTGTTTGGATTATAATTTAGAACTTTAATTGGTAGTCACTGAACCTTTTTTCGTGTTCTCATAGAATAACAATGTTGGGCCGAGGTGTATTCCCTGCTATAGTTTTAATGTTTTCGGGACAATCAGTCTGCCTAGCTTTTTTCAACTATGTTGGGGTCGGCTTCCAGTCCAACCAGATGCAGCTGAATACCAGTGTTTACATAGAGCGACTGCCTATTCTGACGTCCACGACCCAGTTACTGGGTAACACGATATCCCTTGGTAAGACTGTTTGTCAGACTTTCGGGCTTATGACTACCACTCGTTTTAATGTTTTCGGGTAATCCATAATTATTTTGACAATGTTACTCACTGTGTAAGAGTAAACTCTCCACTCCTATGAATCAAAAAACTTAACAAAGAACCATAATCTTAATATTTTTGGCTACCAAAAATTGTCCTTATCATACGCGATGTGGTCCTTCCAAGGCTCATAGGTTGTTTTTTTTTCCATTACAAACATAATACTGTTAACCCTACAAACCATTTTCTTTTAAGCCTAAATCAAGAAACAAAGTTAAAGTAAAAGCTAATACCAACTTTTCAGCTACTTACAGACTGTGTACCCATAAATTCAAATAAACACGAGGGTAGTTCCACAAAAACAAAGTTCTTCAAACTCATGAAAGTTCAGTGTTCAGGCTATTATCGTCGGGGGGCACGTATGCAAGTTTTCATGTCTGCTGGCCCCCGGCGAAGCGGTCGTAAATTACCAATCTTTTTAGTTCGTTCGACGCGTGGCGCCTTTTTAGTCACTCAGTCACACGCTTCTTGCGCTCAGGGAGCGTACAACCGCTTCAGAGTTCATTCGTTCAAACGGTAACCCGTTCATTCAATCGGTTACTCTTATCGGACTTGTTACTTCTTGCAAACATCAGTGGCCCAGTGGTTTTGGCCGCGATCGACTAGTTTGTAGGTTTTAGGTTCGAACAGAGACAGGCAATTAATTTACTTTGTGTAAATTATGTCATCACCTCGGCTCTTAAAACCATGAAGGAAAACATCGTGAGGAAACCAAACCTAAAATTCAAAGACATGTGATATCTACCAACCCGCACTGGAGCGTGCTCCAGTGGGGCGGAGAGTGGGCTGTAGCCCTCTCCCCTCTTACTGAGAGGAGGCCTGTGTCCCAGCGGTGGGAACGTTATAGGCTGATTATGATTACTTCCTGGTAGGGTTAACCCTTTAAAACAAGTGAAACAGAAACCCAATTTATAACGCAAAAACTTTGAAAGGGTTAGCCATATCATTCTGGTAACTTATAAACGGCTTACCACATTTTATAAACCTTAAAAGGGGGAACCATTATCGAATGAAAGGATTAGCTAACCCCTTGAAAATCCGTATAAATATCTTTAATAACTGTTTGAATTGCAAGTCAAAACCCAAAAATACCATCGTGAACGGCATACCCCATCATGATTCCACTTTATATCCTTTGAACGGCTAACAGGTTTGTTTATGATAAGTCGTGCTTAGCGTATCCAGTGTTAAAATAGGGTTTCCTTTTTTAACTATTTGACGAAAGCCTATCAAAAACCGATTGAACGGGTAACCGAAATGGTCCCTCATTTCGGTTACGTTCAAAGCATTGATTTGTTTTTAGGTTTTTCCTGCTCCACGTTTTCGAATTGCGAATATTTAGCGAGCCAGCTCTCCGGTTTCGATGTTGGAAGTATGAGTATTGAAATTGGTTAAGACATATGTCATTGGTGTCGTGTCTTTTATTTTTACCTGTTGAGAATTTGGAACTCAACGTATTTAATAGACTAGCTTTTGCTCACGACTTCAGTCACATCGAGTTCGGAAATTATCCCACGGTAACGTTCTAATGGGGTAAAGAGTCCTAAGCCAGGACATGATCTAAATTTTATCGTAATCCGTTTACGAGTATGTTTGGAATCAAACCCAACACACGACCTTGCGCGCGATCTACACGCGCTGGCGTCGTGGCCGACGCGTCATCATCGGCACGCCGAGGCGAGGCACGGTGGCAACATGGCTCGGCCCAACAAGCATTCGCTTCAACGGACTCCACCTCGACGGACGAATCTCTTCTCTAACCTCATATACTGTAATTATTGTTTGTCCGGGAAAGTTTCCTACTGTTAATGAGCACGGCAGTCAACCATTGCCTAAAATACAGTCCACTCTTTCATTTGCTCCACCCGCTAACATTTTGTCTTCCAAAATCAGACTGTTTAAGTATCTATTATCGCATTGAATAATATATGAATGGATAACTCAAGCGATAACATATAACAAAATTGGCTCAGACAATGATCCGGATTCTTTTCAGGATATTTAGGATATCATAATAACTACAACGTGTAACATAACCTCATACACTCCAATTAGAGTATTGAGTTAAAAGCGTTATAGCTCGTCAATATTTGACATTATACATACGGTTCAAAATATCATTTATTTCTCTAAGATTTACATAATCACTTAATGAGAAACAAAGTTTAAAAAATAATAATGTAGGTAGGTAATAATTAACATAGTCCAGAGCGCTCGTCGTGCAGTTAGTAGTACCTAGTAGTGAATTTGTCATTATAAGTAAAGATTACCTAGTTATTTTAATAAGTCTAGTTCATAAGTGGGTAGATCGCAGTAAATCACTCGGAACGCGCGTCGTTGTTACACATCGAGCGCGCTGTTTTTATCAGAACTATTATAAAGCACCGTGCACACTATGCTAGACAAAAGTAATATAATATTTTATTTATTTATGTTGGAGCCGTCAAAGATGTGTTTCTTTAACATTTTTTTAAAAAATAAATTAGTTTTAGCTTCTTTAATGTTTTTTGGTAGTGAATTGTATAGTTGTACTCCTTCATATTTAATATTTCTCTTTCCGTGTTTTGTTCTAGGTCTATGTAATAGTACTAGGTCGTTTGCCCGACGTGATGATCTTGTTTGCACTTCATTATTTCTTTTATATGTAATGTCTGTGTGTATTTCTTTTGTTAGGATTTTTCTTATTAATATGCAGGTATTATATTGATGAGTTTTGGTGATGTTAAGGAGTTTTGTGTCGTTATAGATTTTATTTGTGGATGTTAGGTAGGGATATTTAAAGAGGACCTTGATAATTTTATTTTGAGCGATTTGAAGCTTGTGTATGTTTGTTTTTGTTGTCGATCCCCAGACCTCAATTAAATATTCAATGTGTGGCTTTACTAATGAATTGTATACAGTATACCGAATTTTTGATGGTAGGCATCCAGCTATTCCACGTAACGCACCCGTAAGACTTGACAACTTAGAACATTTATACATCAATTTTAATATCGACTATTTTTGTGCCACCATGTTTAAATAGGTTCATTTTATTTATGTGGATTGTTTTACATATTGTGAATGAGAGAACGTTGTAGGCCTTACAGACTGTAGATTTGTAGACGATTTTCTATTCTGTATTCGTCTAAGTACCTGGTACTTATTGACAGGCCAGCACTGTCCTCCCATACATTTTATCTCTGTAATTTGAAAACATTGGTAAAGCCAATTATTTTTAAAAGAGTAACCGTGGAGTTTCTTGCCGGCTCTTCTCCATAGGAAACAACAATTTGGAACCGTGCACCTAGCTTCTGACGTTTCATAAGTGCCCATGCATGTTTATATGAAATAAAATATTTTGATTTGATTTGATTATACCATAACCAAAACTATTTTTTTTAAAGCTTACCTACCATTATTAAGAAAAACGTGTTAACCGTAGCATTAATTTATGTATTTAAAATTGAATCTTATGTCCTAGAAAGAAGATTGAATTTTCTTTGGCTCAATCGGCCGAATGTATGGCAAAATGCAATTTTTCGAAAAAAAAAAAAACTCGCATTATAAATTACTAAAATCGAGACAGTAGTCAATTATGAACAAACTACTTTCAGGTTTTGCGTTTATTCTGTTATTACCTTGTATTACTTGTATAGTAAGAACCTAGTTCTTTTTATTATCCAGTAGAAAACTAGAGACATTTTTTAAAATCTTTATTTATTAACGAGGATTTGATCACAGTAAACATGCCACCCTCATAGAAAACCTTTGTTACATGCAAATCTTAACATCTACGCTTAAGGGGAACCTAGTCGCGGGCTCGAAGTCACTGATGGGCCTGGTTAAAAATCACGCTGTCTCACCAGGCTTCGTATCCGACAGAGGTAGTACCCGTGATGAGCAGTTAGACGCTAGTCTACACGCACAACATTATTGAGTGAGCTGCAGGATTCGTTACAGTAAAACAGGCGCGTATTTTTTTTTTAAAGACCTTCGGAAGATCGAGTTTTCTGAATAAACCACTGCATAAATCAATGACCAATAAAGTTTAATGAACTTTTCGATAATTGAGTTTTGGAGATTTTACACTTCTTTTATTACTTAGGCTGAGGCTACAGTAGGCAGCGATTTGCGATGCGTCTGGAAGAGCGAAACGAGATAAACATGGTATGGCTACATTATAAGCGAAAATCGGGCGTATATTCGGTGATGACGTGGCTACACAACGAATAAACAAATCATCCATCGCGGTTTACTAGACCCATAATGTAGCCACACGCATATTTAGTAGCACTATTGAACTAGTTGTGCAAGTGAGAAATTTTCTGATAAATTCGCTTACATTTCGCTGTTAAGTTGATGTAGCTGATGCCGTGATTACAGTAATGTTGTTCCTATCGTATAAAGAAATCAAAGATCGCTAGTAATGTTTGATGTACGATGTAGCCATCAATGTGAGCATTCATTTATTTGTTTCAATCGCTCATGTGTCGCAGGTCGCGTCGTGGCCCAATGTAGCCTCAGCCTTAGCCTCAGCCTACAACACGCCCAAATGTAGGTTAAATTACCAAGAAAAACGAATCTTTGGTGGCTCCTAACTTTTAAGGGTTTTTAATTTTAGTATTCTGTTTCCGTACAGACAATATTAATAATAAGACAAAACCATACCATGTTTAATTTTTGATGTACATTGTCAAACAGTGGAGTAATACACTCCCGAAGTTTGTATGGGAAAAATGTGGACTTGGTTCACCTTAATCCCTAAATTAACTAATTTATATAATATTCTAATGGCTTTGGATGCTGGAAAAGCTAAAACAATATTACATTCTCCTAATTGACAAATATTCATATTAAATTGGTCTTGAATCAAATATCTTTCCACTCCGTTCCGGACACACTCCATCATAATATGAAAAACTTCAACCGCATTGCATTCCATGCAGTTTGGAGATGTCACTTTGCCCATCAATACAGCAAAACTATTCAATGGGATGTGTCTAGAACGAAGTCTCATACTCGTCACAATTTCTTGTCTACTTATCGGCGTTATGAAACCAAGGATAATTCTGAATGGTTGGCTGCATCGTCCGATACCTTTACCTTTTGTCAATAATTTTTCGTCGAAGTATTCTTTCCAAAGTTCGTAACATTTTAATCTAACTTCACTTAAAATGTCTGACAATAAGGTTTTTAAGTCACCGGAACACCCTCTAAGCACGCTTCTTTAGCAAAATTATCAACTTCTTCATTTTCTTCAATGCCAATAAAGGAAAAAAAAAAAACTAGGGACCTACATTGCTGTAAACTTTTTAAAACGGTTTCGCAATTTTCTTAGACAATACGGACGGAGAACCAAGACCACCTTGTAATATTATTTATTCAGCAAACTACAGCTCATCTAGAAAAAAAACTGACCCAGGAAAAAGTTGGCACGATAAATATAATAAATTGCTGTTTAAAAATATGAAGTGTACAAGAATTAGGTATTTATAACTCTGCTAAAATTTCCATGGAAGAATAAATTACTTACCAGGGAAATTGTAAGAGATTTATAGTGCACTATATCGTTGATCCTAAGTGAATTTAATTGAAATAGACTAGCAAGTTTTACAGCCTTATTACTACCAAGGATTTAATATCAGGAAGACAGTTTTCCCTAACTTAATAGCGTCCACGACGCTTTAAAAAATAATTGAAAGGAAGTGGCACAATATTCTCGCGACGATTATTTAATTTTCATCGTTAATTAAGTAGGTTATAGGCGTCGGGGTAAATTCATCGCTTGTAGTCTTGTGTAGTTCGTGAACGAATAGGAACCGTTTCTTAGCACTACTAAAAGAGACATTTCCGAATTCAATTTATTTCAGTAAGAATTCACATTCAATGCTGACTTGTAATCGGTCTATTAGTTCTAATAGCTCCTCGTACATTTACTCGCTCCTCTCCACCGTATTCTATGTCCGAACGAGAACAAGAATGATAGCGACTGATTTGAATTAAGTAAATGACAAAAAAATATCTCTGCTTAAAATTATATATGCCATAGACAAAATTCTGCTGTATACTCTGTGGTAATAAACAGACATAGATATTGATAAGTATAGATGTTTATTTAAACGCTTTTTGTTCGGACCTAGGAGACTTTTTTACTCTGTTATTTATGGTACTGACTGAGAGCGAAGACCGAATAGAGCTAATAGAACTAATAGAATGAACTAGTTCACTGACCGAAATGAACTAGTACGGAGTGATCTTAAAAATGACTGAGCAGACACAAGACTAGTCGCTAGGATAAAATCATATGTGCGAATCAAAGTGTACGCCATTTTGGTTTGCCACGACAGTCGGGGCAGAATATTATTGCATACCTACTTAGTCCACGTTTGCATGAACGTATTAATATTGCGGTGGGATTTTTCAAACCAGCCCAGGGCCTCTTGCACAGCAATAGCTATAGCGACCTCAAGACCAACGAGGCAAACATTCTCATCATCACAAATACGTATCATATATTTAAAATTTCTGTGTCCTAAAATCAAAATCAAGAGTCATTTATTCAAATTAGGCTGAAAATCAGCACTTTTCGAACTTCAAAATACATATTAAAACTTCCTAGTGCTTTAGCTGGGAAGAAGAAGTGCCGCAACAAACTCCCCAGCGGGGTTGGGCTAAAGCGTCTTTGCGCCAACCGGGAGTTGTCCTTGGGTGCAATTGCATAGTACATACAGGGATAACCGTCTTAAAAAATGTGCAAGAGGCCTCTGCAAGTTTGTTTCGGCTCTTCATACGCTCTCCGCAGGTCCGGAAACCCAAGGTTTTGAGAAAAGTCAAATAAAAAAATAAATAAAAAAAAATCACTTCAGGTGACTTCAGTGTAGCCCTGGGTCTTGTACTAGAAGTTCCTGTATGAACAAGCATTTGTATACACGCTACTGATATCAGTCAATTTGTTGATAATCACCGAACTAAATATAACACAACCTACAGTTACTAAACTAAGCTTAACTAATATTACAAACATAACACAAAAGCGTTATCTCCAAGACGTTAAATTGTATCACAAACCCTTGTTTAAATTGACAATAACGAACGTTTAACTATAGTTAAGCGTTAACTCAACGTTACCATATACGCTTAACGGTTATCAGTTTATATCGTTTCATAAGTAAATAAGCTTGGTGGCTAATAACGCTACAATGAATTTGCATAAAATAATGTTGTTATCTTCTTGGCGCTCTTTGCTAAATGATAAAACCGATCTAATCGAATCGACCGAGGATTAAGCTTCGGTTGCCGCGGTCAGTTTGTGGATGGGTGACCATCCATTATTTATTTATTTAAAAGGTACACCAACGACTTATTCACTAGGAACATTAACATAATAAAATAACATTTGGATTTAGTTATGGTGAATTTGTCACTTACAGGCGTACACAGCACTTACTTAAAAAATAGCTCCATAAATAAAAGTTTTAACAACATTTAGTTAAAAAACAAAATCATTATCGAAATAAGAATTTAAAAAAAAATAGTTACCTATTTTTGGAATCAAAATAAAAAAACAATCGAAATGAGAATAAATAAAATAAAAACAAAATTAAAGCTATTGCTTGAATCAAAATTAAACATTAAAATTAAAATGTAAAAATAAACAGTGAAATAGAAATTCAAAATTCAAAATCATCCACTTAATCTGTATGTTGTTTTCATAACAAGCTAAAAAAAACATAACTTAAAAACCAATTACCAGAACTTGACCAAATATGGGACCATTCGAAAAGTATTTTCTCTCAAACAAATGAAGAATTTTTGAAATCGATTTTATGTTACAACAATGAATTAAATAACTCCTCCTTTTATTGAAGTTGGTTACTAAACTTGTTCAGCTAGCTAAACTTATGGCTTGTTTGCAGTTTATCTTAACAAGTAATTGGAACCGAGTTAAGTCTTCAGTTAAACACCTGGTCTATTGCTTGCATCTCTGAATTTGATATTGTTTTATTACTAATGAATCCGTGTCTTATCTACATGTATGGTCTAATTACCTTACAAGAACAGGCAGAACGAAGGATGTCATCAAATATAAATTTTAAGTGGTGATAGTGTTTATTGAATGACCACCAGAAGTAAAGGGTACTTACACATGATGGAACAGTGCAGGTTGGCTCGAATAAAACACAGATTGCGTATAAATATCTGGATTTAATGCGTTCTGTTCGACCGCTGATTATCAAGTGCCAAACTCAAATTACAATTAGACAGTTGTCATAGATTAATGACAACTGTCACAACATCTCAATTGAATGCCGATAGTGAAATACAACAAAAATAATCGATTATAAATGACATTGACATAGGAAATAACTCGACTAAATATTATTAGGCTAACAACTCGGCCATCCTTATGAGAGTGAGTCCTCTCACTTGACAAGCAATAATTAAATAACATGAGAATACATAAATTACATTATCAACTCAATTTAAACTAAAAAAAATCACAGAGACTTAATTAATAACTTAAGGCATAATACATTAAAATATACTTGCTACATATCTTAATTTTGATTCATTTCAGGTCATAATCATCGTCAATTTGCACAGTCTGTTGTGATCTACGGTCATCTATGCGATGTCAATTGCTTGACACCATTCGCTATCTGCACTGACCGCTCACAACCCATGCTCTACATCATCTAGTTGCATAGTCTGCTATGATCTACGACCATCTGTGCGGTGATTATCATCATCATCCTGCACTGGAAGCTCATAGCCTATGCCTAGGCTCAATCTTACGACATACCTACTATGCATAGTCTGCTATAATCTACAACCATCTATGCAGTATCGCCATTTCTTCGATACCAATCATTTCTGCACTGGTTGCTCATAGCCTATGCATAGCATCGTCAAGTCTCCTGTCAAGTCCACTTACGTCTACAACTTAACAAATCAAATCTACTCTCATTCACAAAAATACAATTTAATTCTCAAAAACGTGTTACTGTAATCCAATCAATTACGTAATAATTTCTCATTCTTTTAATCACATTAATTCCAAACTCACAATATCATACTAAACTTTGATCCGAGTCTGAACTAATTAATTTTTAATCGACATCACAATATTCGTTTTCGCTATCATCACTGGAAATATTTTTATAATTTAACCAGGGATGTATCTTATCCACGGCTACTACATTTTCATACTTTTTATTGCCTCTTCTAGTCAGGGGAGTATCTTTTATCAAAAACCTATCATTTTCTAGAATTTTTGCGATTCTGTATGGGCCATGAAACTTGGATATGAGTTTCTTTGATTTACCTACATGGTCTTTATCTATAATTGTCCTTTCAACCCTGACAAGATCACCTATATTATATAACGTCACTCGTTTCCTATGCTTATCAAATGCCTTCTTTGAATTATTCTGTTGTTCATCTATTTTGGACTTAGCTTCTTTCCTCATTTTAACTAAATCATTATCACTAACACGACATATAACTTCATTTAACACCTCAGTTATTATATTTTCTGATGAATTTAAAACTTTAAAACCGAATAGAAGTTCTGATGGGCTTTTCCCCGTAGCTTTATTCATTGTGGTGTTCATACCTAACTGGATGTCACCGACGTATTCATCCCAAGTGTTATCACCTTTACCGTGGCAGTTTGTGCTCAAAGCGTCCAATATGGTTCTATTGTAACGTTCTATTTGTCCGTTCGCCCTTGGAGTGGCCACTGCATTAAGTATATGTTTAACTTTTGTACTTTCCATGAATGATTTAAATTTCGAGCTCGTAAAACAAGTACCCCGATCAGTGATAAGACGTGTTGGAGTACCAAAGATGCTAAAATGATCTTTAAATGTTTTTATGGCTGTGGTACTTTTCGTGTCTCGTACAGCACTTATACTTATAAATTTTGTAAAGGAATCGATAATCGCAAGAATATAAGTGTTACCTCTTCTAGAGCGAACGAACGGGCCTAAATGATCGGCGTGAAGCGTATGGAAAGGAATATCTGCTTTTGGTATAGGGTGAAGCATACCTTCCCTGCGGCCACCCGGGGCCTTATGGTGAGCACATTCAAGACATGCCGATACGTATTTCTTGGTAAAACGTCGCATTTTAGAGAACCAAAACGTTTCGCGTAGTCGACTTAGAGTTTTCTCGTAGCTAAAATGACCTACGTTATCGTGGTTCATTCTTAAGACCTGCCATCTAACGGCTCTAGGAACTACCCATTTTATTTTGTCACCAACGATTCTGTATACATGATCACCTTTTAATTTATAATTTTTATACACGTCTGCTACGTAATTCGTATTTTTGTCACGTAAAATTTCTCTGATTTTCCCGATCTCTTCGTCGTTACTTTGTACCGTGGAAATCCAGTCCTTAACGTCAATATTTAGAACATCGAGCACGTCTGTCTCGTCATCACCCGTTATGGGTTCAGCTACAGGAGCACGACTGAGGGCATCTACATGTGCCATGCGAGCTCCACACCTATATTCAATTTCACAATCGTACTCCTGGAACTGTACCCACCACCGAGATATTCGCGGTATGAGATCTCGCTTTGTAAGAGTCGTACGCAACGCATTACAGTCGGTTATGATCTTGAATTTTAAACCCAACAAGTAAACACGGAAACGTTTCAGTGAGGCTATAACGGCTAAAGTTTCTAATTCAAATGAATGTAAATGTTGTTCATCTTTAGTTGTTTTCCGACTGTAATACGCCACGGGCCTAAGCATTTCGTCACTATGTCTTTGCATTAAAATGCCAGCAATACCTAACTTCGACGCATCAGTGTGCAATTCAGTATCCAATTTCGCATCGTACAAGGCCAAAATTGGACGTTCAACAAGTTTTTGTTTTAATTTTTCAAAGGCTTTCAACTGTTCGTCATTCCATTTCCATGCGAAATTGGACCTAAGTAGGTCAGTTAGAGGTCGCGCGATGAGGGCAAAATCTTTTACAAAGCGCCTGAAAAAACTTGCGAGACCTATGAAACGTCTTACGTCATGTACGTTTTTGGGTACTGGGAAACTAGAAACAGCCAGCGTCTTACGTGATCCCGGTCTTATGCCCTGGCCACTAACTTGAAACCCCAAAAAGTCTATTTCTCTATAGAAAAAGTTACATTTCTTAAGCTTCAAAGTCAGTCCCGCCTCCAGGAGCAATTTAAGTACCATCTCTAACCGGTCAAGACCCTCCTCAAATGACTTAGCGGGGATCAAGACGTCATCCATGAAAATAACAGCAAAATCAACCTTTGATTTTGCCAGAATCTTACTCATAGCCCTCTGAAAGACTGACGGAGCGTTTGCCAAACCAAACGGCATCCGTTTAAATTGGTATTGGCCGTCCGGTGTAACAAACGCCGTCTTGTCCTGGGAGCTTTCTTCAATCGGTAATTGATAATATCCTGATGCACAATCAAGCGTAATGAAGAGAGAATGGCCAGCTAACATGTCTAGCTGGTCGTCGATCAATGGTAGGGGGTAATGCTCTTTCTTCGTCTTAGTATTTAGAGCGCGATAATCCACGCATAGTCTTTTCTCGCCAGTCTTTTTCTTTACAAGCAAGATAGGACTGGCATACTGAGAATTAGATTCACAAACAATATCCGCGTCGATCATTTCCTGTACCATTGATCGCACCAGCTCACGCTCAGGGTATGAAAGCCTGTACGGGCGATATACGACTGGTTTAGAATCGGTTAATTCAATCTCCATTTGCACAATATTAGTAAAACCTAAATCCTTTAAATTGTTGGAGAAACATTCCTTATATTTATTAATTAGATTCTTTAATTTTTCTATTTGGTCACTGGTTAAATTCGGGTCATAATTAAATTCTGAGCAAAAATTACTATCATTAACATTTAAGACATTTACATCAAAATAGCTATCAGTTTTAAGGGCACGAGTTATCAAAGCATCTTTTTTAAGCATAACTGATTTGTCAGATATATTTTGAACCAACAAACAACCACGACCTTTATTTATTTCATATTCCCCTGGAAGAAGGTAAAACTCATGATCATATTTTCCACGAAGGGACCCACGTACGTACACCGTTCCTGAATAATTAACGTTACAATAAACTAGAACTAAGCACATTTCCTTAGCTCGTATTACAGTGTCCGAGACTAACATAAGAAACAGTTTGTTTCCTACTTCGCGTGTAAATATCAAGGAATCGTAAGTTTTTGTTATGACTATATCAGGTTTTTCAGTAAAATTGTGTCCGACAAGTACAGAGTATTTAATTATGTTATCCTCCACAATAAACACGTCTACTTTTTCTATGATGTTTTGTATCTGTATGGTAACAGTAGCGATCCCAAGGGGCGACACAATGTTACTACCAATGCCTCTCATTGTAGGAAGACCAGAATTATTTGTCCAAGTAATTCCTAGTTTCCTAGCATCACTACAACGAATTAAGGTACATTGACTGCCTAGATCTACGTAGCCCAGAACCGATTGTCCATTAAGCATCAACTGCATAATGTATTTACTTTCGTTCCTAGCGGTGCTCTCGGCGTCTATACGTAATACATCCTTTTGACCTTGACCCACTTTATCACTATTACTATTATTGGAGGGTAGTTTCGAACAATTTACTGTAGTATGTCCAAGTTTATTACAGATATTGCATTTGAGAATTTTTTTAGTACATTTAAAACTAAAATGTCCCGGTTCGTTGCAGTTGTAACAGACGATAGAACTACTGCCACTTTTAGCCTTTGTGTCATTGCTAGTAGGTTTTGTGTTCGAAGAAATGTTAAATCGCTTATCGCCATTAGGACGCGACCTATCTGTTTCACGTGGTTGTTGCTTAATAGACTGAAAATATTCTAGTACTTGTTCCGGTTCCTGACACTTTAATGCTTTCGCGCCTAGTCTTAACGAGCGGTCTTCGATTCCGTACAGTAAACAATCGACTGCCCGTTTACCCTTTATGTCACACCGGTTCAGCATATTAATTTTCTCAAAATAATACAATTCTAGTGATTCATTATATTTGACGCGTCTAGATAACATTTCTGTAAGTAGCTCGGCATAGTCGTCACTACTAGGGAAAGATTCTAATAATTTAAGCTTCCATTCAGGCCACGAAAACGACATTGTGGGTAACGCTTGATACCACGTTTTCGCAACACCAACTAATTTTGGTAAAGCATAATGGATGACTTGATCATCGCCCCATTTGTATAACTTCGCACACTCATCAACTTTACTGAGCCACATTTGAATAGTTTGCCCCTTTACCATCGGATCAAAATCAGGTATGACGTTTCCTAACATTGGAAACTTATTGCCTTCAGGACGAGTATTTACTAAAGTATCCACTAATTTAGTCAACAATAAATGTGTCACATTGTCAGTACTATTATTGGAACGTCTTACCGGGGAACATGAGCGCTTGCGATGGCGTGACAACCTGGAGCCGCTACTACTGCCACGTACACCTGCAGTCCTGCTGTCTGGTACACCTGCAGTCCTGCTGTCACGTACACCTCTAGCCCTGCTGTCACGTACACTTGCAGTCCTGGTATCCTGCCTGCGGTTGCTGCGACTGCTTCCACTCCTACGGCACCGCCCATGATGCCCTCGGTGGGTGCTTTGGCTGCTGCGACTGCTTGCACTCCAACGGCGCCGTCCATGACGCCCACGGTGATTGCTTTGGACGCTGCTGCTCCTCCGATGACGCCTATTATGATCACGATCACTGCTTCGGCTGCTACCACTCCTATGTTGCTGACGACGATGCTCGCGACGGTCCCGAGTACGGCTTCGTCGCACGCACGAAAGACTCGTGTCTGTATCTTCACTCGCTGGTCTATGCTTGCGTCGTTTCCTTTTTTCTTTGCGATCGTATCGTTTTCTTTTATTTGAAAACGAATTTTGATGGTCGGTTGTCTCCTTAGGTGTCATATTTCCATCTTCCATTTTGTTGCGTTAAAATAATTCGAAATAACGCACGTGTAACAAAAACTTTAAAATGTGAGCGTTTTAGCCAGAAATCTTTAACTAGCCTGTCCTATCCCACTTCTGAGATGATGGAACAGTGCAGGTTGGCTCGAATAAAACACAGATTGCGTATAAATATCTGGATTTAATGCGTTCTGTTCGACCGCTGATTATCAAGTGCCAAACTCAAATTACAATTAGACAGTTGTCATAGATTAATGACAACTGTCACAACATCTCAATTGAATACCGATAGTGAAATACAACAAAAATAATCGATTATAAATGACATTGACATAGGAAATAACTCGACTAAATATTATTAGGCTAACACACACTTCTTCGGATCGGCCACATTCAATTCCGTAGTATTTGTTGAACAACAAGGCCGACCCGAAGCAATTACTACACGTATTCGGCCAGTGCCTTTTGGCAAACGCTAAGCCATGTTCGGGTCGGCTCTGCAAAATTTGAGGTTTGTCCTTACATCATCATCTGCCTAGCCTTTTCCCAACTATGTTGGGGTCAGCTTCCAGTCTAACCGGATGCAGTTGAATACCAGTATTTTACATGGAGCGACTGCCTATCTGACCTCCACAACCCAGTTACTGGGTAATTCGATACCCCTTGGTAAGACTGGTTGTCAGACTTTCGGGCTTTTGAAGACCCGTAACGACTGTCAAAGATCCACAAATGACAGCCGAGACCAACGGCTTAACGTGCTTTCCGAGGCACGGAGGGCTTGGTATGTAAAGGTGGTCACCCGTCCACGGACCAACCGCGGCAAGCGTAGCTTAACCTGATTAATCGACCCGCGCAGGTATTGTTACTTAGCCACAAGCCCCAAGGTTTGTCCTTACATATAACTACATAATTTCGTAATAAAAAAAAATTATGTACATTTTACCGCTCAGCTGTGCTCATTATGCCGAACCGAACATGTGTGTATCATGTAACGTAGACACGTAGTGTGTTTAAGGGTAGAAATCTCCAATTTCTGTTTTACATTATTTTACAGAAAAATAAAGATGAAACATTCAACTAGACACCGATTTAATTGATATTGTTTCTTCAAGTTTATCTTCAACATTGCTCTTTTTTCTCAGAATTAATTTGTCAAAAACGCCTAACTTTCTCGCTTATAAAGATAAAACTACTTGTCTAAGTGTTAAAAAGCTTCTTTCATTTAAAATACTAGTTTAAACTTAGCTAATGCCGCTAAACTTTTGGGTAAGTTCACTTTGCCTTTGAGCGAAATTTATTTGGAACTCTATAATTGGGACTCTCGTTTATTTTGACGAATTTTGTTTCTTCTACCTTAGAGAGACTTTTTGAAGTTACAATATTTTTATACTTAGAAAGCTAACTAAAGTATCTCTTGGCTTTGAATTAAATAAAGCTTGTATTTTGCAAAAGGGTAGAAAGTTTAGAGAAGGTCTCGCAAGAAAATGTTGAAGAAAATTACTGTTAGAAAAGGTACCTCTATGCTCAATTTTTTTTTTTAATGTTGGCAATTCGTAATCGGAAAAATCACTCACTTCAGCCGAAAGACGCCCACCGCTGGACATAGGCCTCCCCCAGATTGGGGGGTTTTGCCATAATCGCCACGCTTGGCAGGCGGGTTGGCGATCGCAGTATGGTGGTAAAATGCATAGAGAACGCTGCTGCCCATTCTCTAGTAAGTCCCTTAGTCGCCTTCTACGACACCCACTGGAAGAAATGGGATGGTGCTATTCTTTTACGCCCGGCGACACATACGGGAAAATCGGAAAAATAATAAAGTACAAATAAAAATATACCTTAAGGTTCTTAAAATAGGGTCTTTTTGTTCGTCTGAGGATTGGTGCCTTGATATAACAAGACTCTTGCTCGTAAAGCGCGTTCAGCTGTTGGTCCCGGCTGTCACTCGTGGATCTTTGACAGTCGTTACGGGTCATTAGAAGCCCGAAAGTCTGACAACCAATGTTACCAAGGGGTATCGTATTACTCACTAAATGGTTTGTGGAGGTCAGATGTAAAAAAAACTGGTATTCAGCTGCATCTGCTTAAAATGGAACTGGACCCCAACTTGGTTGGGAATAGAATCGGCAGATGATGATGGTTTTTAACATAATTATTTATTCCTTGATAGTACATCCTCATTTCGCCAATAAAATGAAATTATAGCAAAACAGTTAACGACAATAGGCCGAGCCTAAGTCACGTTTTTACCACTAGAAAAACATAAAACAAGTCTCGAATAAATGCTGAATGATGAGTAAACAATAAACTTTATGCTCCAATTTGTTCGCACAAGCTACAAGCCAAGACCTTAAGAAAATAGGGCTAACTCCACAAAGACACGATTCAGTCCCAGGTCACAACTAAAGCCAATTACGTCCCTAGATACAGGAACAAAATAAATAGCTGGCAATTTGAAGAGTCGCCATTACACCATCAAACACCATTACCTTTTCCCACACTGTCCATTCGTATCCATTAGGGGTAAGCTATATTGTGGATGTAGTGCAGATTAGTGCAGAAGTGCAACTCCGTATAAGATAATGGAGCAAGCAAATGAATTTACATTTCATTTCATTAAAAAAAAAAAAAATCATAGGAAAACTTTTTTGCAAAGGCAATTATGCAGCTCCGGATTGGATCAAAAAAAATCATAAGTACTAATATTTATTTAACATAGCCTTAGCATAGCTAGTTTGTAAAGTATCCCCAAAGACAGGGCGCCTTTTGAAGGTTTCCCCCCCGAAAATAAAAAAGGTAATCTATCTGCATTAGAAAGTGGCAAAATAATATTAAAACTGGAAGTGTGTAGTGATTGCGACTAATTATTTCACTAGTTGTATTTTCCCTTTTGCTGAGACGTTTTTTTTTTTTGGGTGGGAAGTCACCAAATAACTTCTCCCGCTCTGGGTGGAGCAGGAGGGCGTGTGAGACTTTTACTGACTAAAACCCACCCGTGTTCCCTCAGTAGCCCGTACGCCAGGGGCTTCGGTATCTCTTTCGAACGAACCCGCACCCCTGGCAGGCATCGGCCCTTGCGGGCCCCATCAGCCGACGTTTGGTTTTGTTTCGGCAGTAATTACTTTTATCCAGTTAAATTTTACCGAGTTCATTATTTGTGTTACTGACAATTTAAAGAGCTATGCAACTTAAGAATCTTTGAAATATTACATGGAATTGCGCTGTGTTATTGATAAGTGCAGTGGTGGCCCAGTGGTGATGGCCGCGAATTGCGAGTCGTAGGTCATAGGTTCGAACTAAGACAGGCGCTTTCTTTTGTGTAAATTACTTCATCACTACTGCTCTCAAAACGGAACCATGGAACCGGAACGGAGGAAACCAGCATGTCTTGGGAACAAAAATTCGAAGACGTGTTCCAACCCGCACTAAGCCCGCGTAGTAGATACAGCCCACTTCCGTTCCCAGAAAGGAGGCGTGTGTCCCAGCAGTGGGAACATTATAGACGAATTATGATACTATTGATAAAAAAATTGATGTTGATGAGGTTGTCCGTCGACAGCTGCGTCAAAAAGACAGCATCATCACTGCACGATACATAACACTTCTTAACAACTTAATATTGCCTGCAGAATACGGCTAGTTCAAAAATGAACTGTGTTAAATGTAATAACAAAATACCTTGTGATATATCGCAATTAAATGAAAGGAAATTTAAAACTCATATTAAAATTACACTTTGTAAACAAGCGTATTATAAATTGGAAACATGCTGGTCCTGCTCCATAGGACAATCTAGAGTGTAGACAAAATAAAACTGGTTGCTAATTGAATTATATAAATAATTACATTTATGACATTGATTTACACTCACATACTGACTTATTTCTTGTTAACATTCTAGGAAAATCGTATACTTACTCTTACAATGTTTGTAAATATGTGAGCACCGCATGTATCATAAAATTAATTTATCTGTATTGCTTCAATTGCATTTTTTTACCTATTTTGGTATAGAAATTTGTACTAAATTGTTAAATTGTATTTAAAACATTTTAAAAGGGTAACGGTGGAGTTTCTTGTCCGTTCTTCTCCATACGAAAGTACATTTTGGAATGGGCGACTAGAATCAATTCCGTTTTAACGTAAATGTTGACGTTCAAAAGTGCCTTTTAGGTGCCTAATTGAAATAAATGATTTGACTTTTAACTTTGAATCCTAATTTTCTGCTGAACAAATTCTGATTCACTTTTTGATCTGATTTAGATCACAACATCACAGGCTACTGAGAATAGGTATATAGGTAAATTCACATACCCGTACGCAAAACACGCGCTTTGACGTGTCAAAGTCAAAGCATTTATTTCAATTAGGCACTTAAAAGGCACTTTTGAACGTCAACATTTACATTTAAACAGAATTGATTCTAGTCGCCCATTCCAAAATGTAGTTTCGTATGGAGAAGAACGGGCAAGAAACTCCACCGTTACTCTTTTAAAATGTTTTACATACAATTTATCATAGTACATTCATTATATAATTATATGTGAAAACGATGCACTCAGAATAAAATTACTATACCAAAAAAGGTAACAAAATGCAACTGAAGCAATAAAGATAAATTAATTCTATGATAGATACATGGTGCCCACATATTTACAAACATTGTAAGAGTAAATATACGATTTTCCTAGAATATTAACAAGAAATAAGTCAGTGTGTGAGTGTAAATCAATGTCATAAATATAATTATTTATTTAATTCAATTAGCAACCAGTTTGATTTTGTCTAGACTCTAGATTGTCCTATGGAGCAGGACCAGCATGTTTCCAAGCATTCTTATCTTGGATATAATCCTCTAATTTATAATACGCTTGTTTACAAAGTGTACTTTTAATATGAGTTTTAAATTTCCTTTCATTTAATTGTAATATATCACAAGGTATTTTGTTATAGCATTTAACACAGTACCCCATAAAAGATGAATGTACTTTAGCTACGTGGAATTGTGGACACCAGCCCGTATTACTTAAGTCCATATACCAGTCTCTTACGTTATTTGACCTTCTGTGGGAAGATTCTTGTCTACTGTACCAGGTTGGCAAGGTACATAGGAGCCGGCGGATGGTGCTAAGAGCCTAGCATGCCTAGATTGCTCAGTCTTGGACGGATTCTCCACTAATTACGGAATTTATTGATAGACCCATGTTATGTCAGTTTGATGGCACATAATTAGCTGTTTATTTTTAATACCTATTGGCTGTGTTCCTGTTGCTAGTACTCCGTTCGCTTTACCGATGACGACAATTTTGCTGCCAATAATGCAAATAAAATTATCAATAGCAAATTTTACAATTATGAAACGGTGCTGCTAATGCAATTATGGGAATTACAAAAAAAAAAATATGTATGAGTATAACCTACTTCCTATTAATATTATAATGAAAGTTTGTATGTTTAGGTGACGAATCACCTATTTGTTGCTCAATTACGCAAAAATGGCTTAACGGATTTGTATGAAATTCGGCACACAGACAGTTCGTAACCTGTATAAACACTTATGATACTTTTTATACCGGTAGTGCGTTCTCGTGGGATAGTTTTCGACCTCCATGCGGATAGAATTTCCTATAAATAGGGAAATTCTCTATACAGTTTCACTATGAATATCATCATCATTCACAACCCCACTGCTGGGCATAAGCCTCTCTATTCTAATGCCAAAACCCACCCTACTCTGCCAGCCTCATCTAGGTTCTACCCACGATTACAACAATGTCGTTTACCCATTTCGTTGCCACACCGACTATGATATCTAGGTTTATGAATATTCTAAGTTCTAAATACACAGGCACTAGCCAACTTTACTAATAAATAATTCCCTGAACAAACTAGGTAACAAGTAACAACTAATGTATTGCTTACATTTACTGTTTCCTAGAAAATTCACCATCATGGATTCAACGAGCGTAATCATAAATCGAAAATGGTATTAAAGGTTGCTATCACTGTAATTATTTCTGGGAATAATTCATTAGTATTTTGCTCCATTAATATTAATTTACCTTAGGATAACTACAAGGAATTATGTCCGCCTACGCGGGAGTTAATATTAAATGAAACAGAATTAAAATTATAAGAGACTTGTTGAGCATTTACCTTCATTTATTTATTTACTTGCCTTTGCCAGCGGATTCGCCCGTGTATAGATCGATTTTTTTCCCACGAGAACGTACAACCCAGATACCAAAAACCTCTAGATATTAATCCAAGTTACAGTCTATATGTGTGCAAAATTTCATCTAAATCCGCTCAACCGTTTTTGCGTGCCTAAATAACAAACACCCAAACATCTCAACAAAGAAACTTTCACATTTATAATATTAGTACGATTCCATCATTTTGAATACAAATATTCAGTTTGAAAAGTAGCCTTGTTCTTTTTCCAGTTTATCAATCTGTCAAATTTCATAAAGATGTGTTCTGTGGTTTAGGCTTGAATGGGTAACAGACAGAATAAAATTGGTTTAACATTTTTTTATATTAGGTAGTATGTACGGATTTGAAGGCTACCTTACCTTTGACCTTATTAAAATTCGTTGTTATTGCAAACAAGGGAGCTTTAGACATTGTTTTCGATACCCACGTTCACAAAAAGTGTATTATTATTTTAATATTCGCGAATTCGCAATCCTCCAAAAGTAATTTTGATCTCATCCCGCATGCTATTATCAAAAAGTTTCAATTAATCATTCAACTCAGATTATCGCAGTCCACTGCTGGACATAGGCCTCTACCAGGTTGCGCCACGACACCCTGTCCTCCACCTTCCGCATCCAGTCTCAAACTCAAAGCATTTATTTCAATTAAGCCATTTATAGGCACTTTTGGATTGTCAAAATGCCGATCAGTTGAAAAGTTAAAGCTAGGTGCCTATTCCAAAACGTAGATCTCTATGGAGAAGAACGGGCAATAAACTCCACGGACACTATTTTTAAAACACAACTTGGGAACGTTATTCTTGTTGCTTCTTTATTATATGTGAGAACAATGTAAAAAAATATATAAACAATTCTACATACAAGATTAAAGATCTGTCCCAGTCACCTAAGCATAAGCACATCGATCTATCGGATTTGGGGGCTCGAAAAAGTTTTACGTAAATTAATTTGTTTTCTATTGACTATTTCTGAGTCTCTGCTGCAAACAGGTTCTTTACTTATCTTCCGACCTTTCAGTAAACAGGTAATACAAATATAGTTTCTTCATCCTAGATGTTGTCATGCTTAATCGCCCCACACATTGTTTTTGCGTAAAATCTTTTTTAGTTTCAACTAACATGCATTTTTCCCTTTGGCTTATGCAGAAACTACAGAAAACCATCTACTACGATTCTTACATACTCCTTTATTGGTGCGTTTACGTTCATACATCTGGTCATGGGTCATTCAAATGTAACAATATTTTAGAAAGCCAAATGCTAGCTTAAAACCCTGCCAAAAATCGTATAACCTATACTTAAGCAATCATCATTACCGTCATCAACAACCAGATTTCACTCTTTGCTGGGCAGGCCTTTCTAGGCCTTTCTTTTATAGACCTTTCTTAAATTGTGTCAATCTCCACGCTCCCATGCCATCCTCATCTAGTTCTTGCCCGCGATGGCAACGATGTCGTTCACCCATCTCGCCTTGGACGCCGCTCTGTCACCGCTTTTACTCCTCCTGTCTCTAATGCAATATCTATATAAATAAAAAGTAAAGTCCTGACTGACTGACTCATCAACACCCAGCCCAAATGCTTGGACTTAGAAAACTAAAATAAGGAAGGATTTTTCGAAAATTCAACCCCTAAGGGACTTAAATAGGAGATGAAAGTTCCGCGCGAGCGAAGCCGCTGGCAAAAGCTAGTTTAAGATAATCTTAAGACTTACACGACGATACATTTTCTTTCACACTGACGGTCAAGTAGACTAGTTATCAGACCAGTTTTCTATTTCTGCCTACCTAGGAGAACCGATCAAGTATTTTACCCCCTGTAGTGCGCTCGCTACATTGATTGTAATAAATGTTTCCGGACTTTAATCTTAGTCCATGGTAATAGGGTTTTACTGTAAGAATCTAGAACTCTATGAATAAGACTTGAAGGACTACAAATATTGCTTGGTGATCACATTACGATGGCAAGGGTAATATAAGGTTTTAGCTACACCGATTGGCGGTTGATCTGTGACTCGCAATTATAAGTTTTTTGTTAATAATGTGCAAGCAATAGGAGAACACAGAAAAAAACTAAATCTTAATCGTAATTTTGTGGGACTCGACACAACTTACATTTCTTTCACAATATCCTAAGGTTTTTTTTAAACCGACTTCATAAAAGAGGAGGTTCTCAATACATCGGTTTTTTTATGTATTTTACGCGATATCTTCGGTAATTGTGGATCGAGTTCGAATATTATTTTGTGTTAATTACATAGCAAGTAGCTGTATACGAATTAGTGTGGGGCTGTCGGGGTAGGTACCATAATTAAAAACTCAAATGACCAATCATGGTTACAATTAATTTTCCTGGAATGCCGCAGTTGTCGGCAAGTGACCTAATCGTCGTAATATTAATTTGGGCACAAATAATACTTCTCATTACAGTTCTTGGGTTGAAGAACATTATAAAGAACATGTTTCCCACTCTTAAACCAATAAACTAATTCGCAAAACGTCTTCAACTAAGTCGTGTACTCACTATCATACTCACCCACGTTCCCACTGCATCATTATCTGAAGCTGGCTTAGATCATAGAAACATGAAGATAAGCCAAGCCAGTTTAGTAGGGAATATTTTTTTTAATTGCTGAATGAGACCTGTTTTTGACCTCGATCACGCCTGATGGAAAGCTACGGATGAGATCTATGATAGAGACTATCTATATACATGTGATTCAAATAAGGGTCACTATTTTTTTTTTTTCACACTTCAGAACTATGTCCATCAATGTTTGGATAACATTTTCGTTTTAAGCAAGAAATTATTGTTTAAAAATTCAATAAAACCGTGGGAAATTCAAATATTTCAAAAGCGACGCAATTGGTCAGCTATTCTGACGTAAAAGTTTACGATCACAAGTCAGAGGAGTGTTTTCGATTCAGTCCGTTGTCAATGTCATAGACTATGACGTCACACCAAGCGCGCCAAAATGGAGGGCGTTTAAGATGCCCGTGTCGATAGACTATTTTTAACAATTTTTTTAAAAGTACTTTATAATGTTTTTGGGCGTTGAACATTTTTGACTGTTATAATTACAGCGTTGTACGCACGGCTACACATCAAGCTATACATTTCCAATATAAGCTGATCTCGCATTGTATAAGATTTCCGTACAAAGCGAGATCAGCGTAAACTGGAAATGTATAGCTTGATGTGTCGCCGTGTGTACACTATCGAATAAAAATATTAAAAAATACGTTCATTATTATTACCTATCGCGAATACGTGTATATGCTCAAAATTGGCGAAAAAGTAAGCTATGTTTCCTTTAGGATGCCATAGATTCTGGGATACATTTATTTTGTCAAAAGCGTGTTTTACCTACTTTTATTAATACTTCATGGATGCCAGTGGAAGTGATTGCCTACTTTTAATCGACTGTAGTGGCTCACTGAACTTTTGATTTAAGATTCTCGATTATTAAAATTGTATCTATTTATAAATGAGAAAGTGACTTACTTTGGGCATGCTCATTCTGGTCGTGTGCAAATCAATAAGTATTATTCTTTCTTACTTTAAAAATAGCAAAATAATTAATACGAAAGTTCATAGAAAGGTAGCATAAGCTGTTTATGTAACTGGTGACCCATTGGAGACAATAGTTTTGCCCCTAATTATTTGGGTATTAAACATAACTGGCGAAATGTTACGTGAATATAACTCTGCGCAAACCCTCGGGAAAACATGCCAGATGTAATGCTTATGGTGAGACACGTATGTACTACTTAGAACCCGTTTTTCGAAATGTTAACGTATCCTCATATTTCTATAATCCAAGTTGACAGCTAACCCTTTCCGTGTTCACTTCAACCGCAGTCCTCGTGCGGTTAATAGCTAACTGTAGTTAACCATAACCAGCTAGCTGGAAGACGGATTACTTTAAACCATAGTTATGATTTCTGAGCGTGTTTACTTGTGATTTTGTTACCATATTGGTCTAAACTAAAGAACGCAGCGTGATTAACGAACTTACGAGTTTTCCGGTCCTGGGATTAGTACGTGGGTCGTTGCAAATGGTTAGGTAGGTTTTTGGTGTCATGCTCAGTGCTTGACTGACTTATAGTTAGTATAAATCTGAAGTCGCAAACCCGTCTTCAGTAAGCAAAAGCAAAACAAAGAAAGAAAAAGTATTTGATTGTTGTAGAAGTATTTTTTGACTCGGATAAGACTAGAAACATTACATACTAAAGCTAAACTTAATCATCCTACTAATATTAAACATAGCATACTTTTTATCCCGGTAGTACGTTCCCGCGGGATTATTTCCGACATCCACGCGGGCAAAGCCGCGGGCGGAAGCTAGTAATAAAATAAAAATAAAAAATTTAAAAGGAAAGTAAAAACCAGAAAGTCCTGTAGGAGGCTAAAAGGAAAGACAAGTGTGGTGATCAATGCTCATGTTTTCTCCGTATCAGAAGAGGCCTTTGTTCTGCAGTGGTGTAATAAAAGGCTAGTATTATGTTAGGTTAGTGGGTGCCCAGGCCGTGGAACAATTGCTCTATCATTGTGGAAAGATTTGCCAGTCAATTGGTAGTCGGGTCTTCTGCCAAAGTTAATCCCGATTTCGTTAAATAACGAGATGCCGCACTCGAAATTAACTTCATTACTTGGTGCACCCATCACATTTATCGCAACAAGTTTATTTTGGCGCCCGCCATCTTGTTTTTTGAATATTTGAATATGATACCATTCCGGTCAAGCCCCGCCCGTACCCCGTTTTTTTTTTTTTTTGGGTGGGAAATCATCAAATAACTTCTCCCGCTCTGGGTGGAGCAGGAGGGCGTGTCAGACTTTTACTGACTAAAACCGACCCGTGTTCCTTCAGTAGCCCTTAAGCCAGGGGCTGTGATGTCTCTTTCGAACAAACCCAAGCAGCACATTAGCGAAGATTACATCCATAAACAAGCTATATAACAGCCAATGGCTCTTACGTAGCTGTACTAATGGATAAGACGATTCTTGGGGCTGTATGGGGGGTGATCTCTACACTGTTAAACAGCACAGCTGACTAATGGCTGTACATTGGGCAAAAAAACATCAAAATGCATTTTAGTAGAACTTGAAAGAACCATTGTCCAGCGTTTGGCTACGTATAATGCTACTAGTAGGTCAAGAAGACCGACGCTTGTAAACAGCTGGCTAACGAGATAAAGTAACACCCTTTCTAAGCTTTGAACTGTATTAGAGAATTTAATTATGCCATTGGTATTCTTTTATGGTGTAAAATAATTCTATTATAATGCTTCCTCAATGAGCTTGACACTAGCTGGCTAAAAGCATTTAACGACTGCATGAGCTGTAAATTAGTGTAGTATTACTCCACTTTAATTCCAAAGCTTATAGTGTAAATATTAGCTATTTCACAGCCTCTAGAATTATTGAAGAGTAGACTTAGGTGAGTAGTGCTATGATAACGTCAATTTTGTCATAACCCCGTAACGCGAATTAATCACATAGATTTTGTTACCAATGATTATAGTTCCGTACAATTTAAGGATACGGTCAGTGACCTTTCTAAAACAATGATTGTAAGTAGAAGTGGTGGGGGTGTGAAAGTTTTGAATCAAACCAGACATGAGGGAGATAATATTATATTTTATAGGCAATAAAGAGAAATATTGCTCAAGATGCACTGATGGAATTACTAATAATAGTGAATTAAAGATTTTTGAATGAATGAAATGAATCGTTCTCGGATCTTTTCGTACCAGATATTGTACAAAAAGATCCGAGAACGATTCTACATAGGTACAGGTAGAAAAATTACCATGAAATCAATCGAATGTGGTGGTGAATACTGGCACAATGTACTAATCAATCCGCTAACTATAGTTGGATTGCATTGGTGCCAATTCTGTTGTACACCGAACTAAACTAATTAAACTATAACTCAAATTCCTTACTTTTGACTATGAGAATCTTAACTAAAAAAATTTATCTCCAAATTTTAAAAAAAAATTGACACAACTAAAATCGAATTTGACAATCGCGACTCGCACGTGGTATGTTTTGGCTTCGCAACGTGGAGTACCACGGGGTAAAAAACACGGGGTAGGGCAAACAAGTATGTTTGCCCTACCCCGTGTTTTTTTTTAGAGCCAGCAGCGCGCCGGGATCGGCAGCCTCGACGTGATTTATATGGAATTTTCATGGAAAAAATGAAAAATTATTACCCACATGTTGAGTTTTAGAGGTGTTTGGGGTATCCTAAAGGGGGTCGAAATTTTCATTATTTTTGCGATAGGACACACCATTTTCGAGATATAAGCAAAAGAAAAGAAAAAAAATACAGTACTATTTTTGCACCAGAAGTCGAGGTGTCGGTGTGAATTTTAGTTCTTGACTACTCATTTTATTCCACACCTATTTAATCGGCGATTAAATAGGTGTAGAATAATGATTGGCCGATTTTGTGTAATGTTTTTGAAATAGCCAACCATTTATCATTAGCGTTTATTATGGTGTCGGAAAACCGAAGAATCTTGATATTTATCTAGAAGATTTTGTAGTAGAAATAAAACAGTTATTGAATGACGGAATCCTTCTATCAACTAGCAAGATCATAGCAGTCATGATTAGATGTTTTTTTCTTCGATTCACCCGCAAGGGCTTTATAAAACGTACGTACATTTTCATGCCCTCAGCGCCACGTCTTTATGAGAAGACACATTTTAATATTGTTTGACCGTTACAAAACAATAAAGACGTGTCAGTGGCACTCAGAAGTTTTTAATTATTAATAGCTGTTGGGTAAGGAATGGTCAATAAAAATAAAAGTAATGGTATACATTTACTGCGTTTAATTTTATCAGTCACATACTCCATATTTGGCTTTGGTAATTCTATATGTTAAACCATTAGTTGGTAATTTAAGCAGAATACTGTTACTGTTACAGAATAAATAACCAACTAATGAACCAAATATTAAAAAAAACACTTTTGAGTAACGTCATGAGATAACGTTATTAAATATGTAGGTACTAAATGTGTTGTGGTCAACGATTTCGTCTAATATATTTATTTCTCCAGACGTGTTACTATGGTTCAACATTTCAGTTAATACTTTTTATGCATTATTATAAGTTGCAATGGATGACCGTTTTATTATGCATTGCATTTTTTTTCCAATCTGTATGAGGCTTTGAATATTCTAGTTTATTCAATTTCGAAGTGACGTTTTTAATAGGCCATCTCAATCCTTTTCCCAAGCACTTGGTATGATAATTTTTCTTTCCCTCTTTCTTTTTGAACGACATTTCTATTTTCTGAAAACAAAAATAATTAATTAGCAATAAAATTAGCATCTTTACCTACTACGTCATAAGTAAGAGATAATTAAGTATGCGAATTTAGTATTTGTGCCAATACGTAAATCGCTCTAAAGCGCCAAAGCATCTATTACAGGCACTATAACTAAAATATATACACTATTATTAATTGATTACAAAATGCCCGAAATGGTTTTCTATCAAGATTAGAGAACCCTAAGACGCTGCTTTCACCATTCGTTAGAATAACTGAAAACCATTGTGCAGCTAGCGTCCAGTTCTCAGCTGGTTAATAGAATTAAATATGGCCATTGCACGGCAAAGTGAAGTTGTAGAGAATTTAGTTAGAATTATAGCTGGAAAACAAATTGACGCCATTTTAATGTATACAAAACGATTAAATATGGAAAAAAAAAACGGAAATCTGTTAAATTTTATGATATTTCAGAGCTATTAAAGTAAAACACACTATTTCATAGCTACAAATAGATGATAATGCTCATAAGATGGTATTTTTTTGTAAAAATCCATAAACGATTCCACACCGTATTTATTTTATATATTTATTTTAGTAAAACTGTATTATTTCGATGGCGCGTGTAATATTTGATAATATCACCTAATATATTAACAGTAAAATTGCACCCGCAGTACAATTTACCGATAGAGATGCAAATAAACGTGAAAAATTACTTACCTTATATTGGAAATTAATTATATTTGCCTACAGATTATAGTTTGGCATAACAGTTGCGCTGTCCAAATAGACTTTTGTTGCTATTTCTTTGTAGATTTAACAATCGCCGTTAGTAAGCCATACAACATCTTTGGGCTGTCTAAGAGAATTAAAGGAGCTTGATAGTGGCATCTTGACAGCTGTCTAAGCTATTGTCCAGCCCATGTAATGCTCTTACAATGCTCTGGAATGCTATTAACAAGCTACTACAATGCTCAGGGCTGGCTAATTTGGGGCCAAATTTAGAATTATAGAAGCTGTGTAGCCGGATATAATGCCCTTGTACAAACGGCATAACAGCCATGAGTTTTCAAAAATTCTGTTGTCCGGTGGCTATACAGCTATGTGTGCTGCTTGGGAACCCGCACCCCTGGCAGGCATCGACCCTTGCGGGTCCCATCACTTTTTGTGCTGACATCTCTTTGAGGCGCGCGTGGAACAAAACGCGCCGTCGACTTGGGCTTGGTCCTTACCGGACAGCGAGCTACCCATTACTCGCCGTCCGCAAGCCCATGCCTACGGTGGCCGGAAATCGGCCTGGGATTCCCGACGCCCAGGGCGTCTCCGTATCCTGCGGCGGCTGGGGTCGCGAGGGCGCATATGCTGCCTCTCCCTCACGTGCGCCGCCTCCCTCTTCGCGAGCATCACTCCTTCGCTGAAGGAGGTGACGGCTCCCCATGCCCTCTCGCTCCGGACCATGGCCTGGACCAGGGCCGGACGCGAGAGATCGCCGCCGCCGATCGCCTCCACGAGGACACGGCGGTGCTCCGCCCAAGCAGGGCAGACCGCCACCGTGTGCTCCACCGTGTCCTCAAGCCCCCCGTACCCCATAGGATACGATACAATAGAAAATCAATTGTGTCTCATTAGCGGGGCTTGATAGATTTATGTATACAGAATGTTGGTTCACAATCTTTCGACAGTTCACAATCTCGCGAGATAAATTATAATCTAACGGTATTTACAATTTTACGGTGACAAATACATTTTGAGTGACATCTCAAAAAATAGTTGTTCAAATGTTTACGAACAATAAAATTAACGTCATTCGAGCGCCAAAAGATAATTGTAGCAGTGTGAGTACATTGTCATTTATGTCGCCAGCTGTTTATTACGTTAGGAGGAAATTTTCCATAAATCACCACCATTTGAGGAACCGATTCGTGATCTATCTTATTATTAGTAATCAAGAGGATGTTGATGACATTCGACAAATCTAACCAAGGGTTACATTTCCGCTTTAAATGCAGGAAATCATAAAAATATCCCGCTACGCATTAGGGGCAAGTACCTAGAGAAAATAATTAATCCTTAGTACTTGTAGCCGTCGATGTAATTTTATCTGTTATCCATGATTACTTGTGCAAATTAACGTCTAGATGAACAGACGATAAAATTCAAGACTTCCTTGGACGTGCAACGGTGCTAATGATTTCTCTGACCGCTTACTAATCCTGCGTATACGGTTTCACGGTAATGTTTATCTATATTTCCTGCATGTTTTCTGTAATTCGAATTACAGATTGTAAGCAGATAGATAGGCGGATAGACATGTAAATAGTGAAAGCTTGTTTATGCCATTTCGTTTCATACATACATTGCACATTCTAGTACTTTAGTGGAGCCTTTTACGAAGGAATTTATAAAGCAAATAAGACATTTTAATTTTGTCTTAAAGATTGGGAACCCATCAATTCTCCCCCCACGTTTTGAATTTCATAAATAAGCATAATCAACCTATACTGGTCCCACTGCTGGGGGACAGGCTTCCTCTCTGTAAGACAGAGTGAGCCATAATCCACCATAAAGACCCAATATAGATTGTTAGATGCCTTCGAATTTTTTGGTTCTAAGATTCTAGGACTGGATATCCAACGTGAGAGTATTTTCCTGGTGGGATAATGTTCAACATCCACGCGGGCGATGCCGCTGGCCAAATATAGTAACATAAATGTGGAAGTAATTTTGTTTGTTTTGTTACGGTTTCACACTTTAACGGCTCGGATTTGGTTGAAATTTGGCACACATAATAATTATGATAATGATGGGGACTCCGTTTTCCATACTTAGACTCTCATTCGGTCCGTTGTGCGTTATATGCGTATTTGGCAGAACCAAAGAGGTTGAGTTGGGTTTAGAGGTTGGTTCTCCTGAGATCCGCAGGAGAACCAAAGTAACCGACGTAGCCCGAAGAATTGCCAAACTTAAGTGGCAGTGGGCAGGGCACATTGCTCACAGAACAGATGGCCGATGGGGCCGAAAAGTTCTGGAGTGGCGACCGCGTACCGGAAGACGTAAAGTTGGAAGGCCTCCCACAAGGTGGACAGATGATCTTGTGAGGGCCGCAGGAATCTGCTGGATGCGGGAAGCACAGAACCGGTTGAAGTGGCGGAGCTTGTGGGAGGCCTATGTCCAACAGTGGACGTCTTTCGGCTGAAATGATGATGATGATGATGATGTAGGTATACATCAAAATCTTTCCATCCTGGATCGCAGAAGAAGTCGAGGGCACCAGCTAGATAGGCATAATAACTTTTGCCAGTGGCTTCGCCTGCGCGGGACTTTCATCCCTTATTTAACTCCCTTAAGGGTTGAATTTCGAAAAATCCTTCTTTATTCCTTGTTTACATTTCCGAGGATTTGGGCTGAGCGTTGATGAGTCAGTCAGGACTTTTCTTTTTATTTATATCAGATTAAATACGTTTAAACATCATTAAAATCCCAAGCTAAAGAGTCTAGAATTCCTCTTCACTAATATTTGTAAACGAGACCTCAAATTTCTTCGGTAACGTATTGAATCCAGATTTCAACCAGTCGAACACGTCTCCTGTCGTCCAGACCCATAATCATCATTATTTATATCTTCCATGACATGCTATATCACTAAATGCTGGCGAGAACGAACATTATCCGTAATGAGTTCAAACCTGCGTAATATTATGTTGGTGTTGGTGCACCAACACTGACTAATTACAGCTAAAGGAGAGTGCAGATATTTTGATCGATATTCAGTTCATCGATTTATAAACTGCTTAAGGCGGAGATTTATTGAAAACGCTCAAAAAGGTGGTTTTTAAACCAGTAAATCTCTTTAACCGTAAATAATTTTGAAAGCAAAAAAATTTATGATATTTTCAATTCTTTTTTGCATACAGTGATGGAACTTAAAACATAATTAAACATACTTTAATGCATCAATTTTTTTATCAAAGACACCTCTTAATTATCTTTTAAAACCAGTTTATCCCTTCAATAACAATTATTATTGTAATTAAAAATAAACCATAAAATTCCAAATGCCAAACTGCATCCAGTGATTGATATTTTTTGTCAAATATTTATTAATTAATTTCATGCTATTTTATTTCCATTTTTACGACAGTGTTTGCTCATTTATTAATCGAATTTATTACAAAAGATTTTAACCGGTATCGGATTGCAGTAAGAACTACTATCGCTCATAACGGCAATACGACGAGTAAATTAAAAAATACCAGGGCCTTAAGGCAAGCAGGTAATATTATCAGCCTATAATGTCCCTACTGCTGTGACACAGGCCTGCTCTCGTGAGAGGTAGTGGGTGGTTCACCACGGGTGCCCAGTGCGGGTTGATAGATGTCACATATCTTAGTATTTTTGGTTCTAGAACATGCCTCACGGTTTTTTCGTCACAGCTTTAAGAGTAGTGAATGCAGCTTGAGTTACAACTCGCATCACGGCCACTAACACTGGGTCACCGCTGGTCTAAGTGTACACACGTCGAGAGCAAAATTATCCTTAGCGAAAAATTAATAACATTCAAATGATGCATCTAGGTAAGTGCTTTCATAAGTTATTCGGTAAAATCTCACAAAGAAGGGTCGTGATAAGTAATCTCATTCTAACATGTTGTAATTTAGTCACGAACAGTACACACAACAATATCTTTGTGCCCCTGTAACTAGGATAATTACCTGGGTTTAATGAAAACGAGAATATCTTTATTGTACTACATAAAAAACTGAGTTCGTCAACATTTTGATCGATTGCCGAAACACATCAAATCTGCAAGCCTCTTTACCATTAGTTACTTTTCTTCGCTTCCATTCGACGACCAATGGGATTTAATGTGAGAAATATTGAAGAGTTTCGAGTACAATAATTATTTGTATTTTTTCTCGTTTAAAGTGGTAATAAAGGTATTTAAAGACATGTTTAAAATAAATGCTTTATTACTGCCATGTTACTGGTTGACGTACTGTCAGTGCAGGCACTTATTTCGCGGCTATTTTTGTAAGTTGGCCTAGTATTTTTTTTTACAGTAATCTGTATTAAAAGGGCTCTCATCGTTGCCCTCAACTTCACGGTCCAGGTTCGGTATTTATGGTTTAAAAAAAAGTATAGCAGAAATAGAAATAGAAGGTGTTTTTTTTTTAAATCCTTTATTTAAGGAGCTTTGTCACAATACTGACTATGTCGCTCCATCATAGCCAAATTTTGAATTTTACATTATTCTATATGATTGTAATATATTTTGTACATAGTTCTAGCCTCGTCCGACATAGGCTTAGCTAAAACACTATTGACAGTACCAATTCCAGACATATTTAGGGAATCAAACAGACTTCTCCTGAGGCGTTCGCCCCGCTCACACTCGATCAATTTTTCTCTTGATCTCACATCATGATATTCTTTCCACAATTTATGACAATATTTTTTTACCAAATAGAAGTTATCTGAGAAAATTGGTACTATATCTAACGGAGTACCTTCTACACAGGCTTTCTTAGCAGACACATCTACCACCTCATTGCCATGTATCCCGATATGTGACGGAATCCACTGCAGTATGACTAATTTAGAATTCTGTTGAAGTTCCAGAATCTGATCAATTATTGTATATGCTATCGGCGTTCCTCGAAAAGTCGAGGTACAGCGAGTCGCATGTTGTAAAGCACTCTTGGAGTCAGTCAATATTAGAAAATTATTATGATTAATTGATAATTAATGTTGTATAGTTGAAAAAGTTATGACTTAAAGATCTAGTTTTAAATTCAGCTCATCATTAATTTCTTGAGACATAGGTACAGATAGGAATACTAAATAGGTATCTATATGTAAATATCTATACAAATAAAAACAAAAGTCCTGACTGACTGATTGACTGACACATCAACGCAGCGCGAACCCTTGGACCTAGAAAGCTGAAATTTTGCACATAGGTTACCTTTATAATGTAGACAAGGAATAAGGAAGGATTTTTCCAAATTCAACCCCTAAGGGAGTTAAATTAAGGATGATAGTTCCGCGCGGGCGAAGCCGCTGGCAAAAGCTAGTGATAAAATAAAAACATAAAAGATATGATGTTTTTTGCGAGTTCAACGACCGCTTGTAGTATTGTTACTTGAAGTACGAGTTGAGAAAATATAAATTACTATCTGACCCGGCGAACTTCGTACCGCCATATTTTATTTCTCCGTCGCGAATGAGGAAATATAACCCTTCCGGTAAAATCACATCAGTTAGATTATCAATAATTTCACAATAATTTTGATCAAATATTTTTTTATACATTTTCTTATATACAAACCTTTTCCTGACAATAAGGAAAACATAAAAAAAAGAATCGTCCAATTTGGTGCAGTCGTTCGGAAGTTATGCGCGTAAGAGATTTTGTACTTGGAATATCAGCTAACTTCACAGACGTGGTGAAGTTAGCTGATATTCCAAGTACAAAATCTATATATACAAAAATGAATCGCCGAATTGTATGTATTATGTATTATTTTAGCTGACCACAGTTACAACCTAGCCCTCTCCATTGCCTCCCATAAGGTGGACAGATGACCTTGTGAGGGCCGCAGGAGTCCGCAGTGGACGTCTTTCGGCTGAAATGATGATGATGATGATTGTGACAGTAACGGCGGTCGATGATCCAACGAAAAAAGCATCATCAAATTAATTTTGTTTTTATTTTATCATGTTTGAGGAGTTTTGCTACTTAATTTATTTTGACAATTTCTTTAAAAAAATCACATAAAAAAACATGAGAAAATTTCGTTTACCTACCAAAACTTCGTGAACCAACTTTTAAATAATCTATCAACAATTTTAAATATCAACACAAATTAGCACTTAAAAAACAAGAATTAACATACTTCACGCCTTCACAGTCCGTACTATTTAATAATCCCCAAAGCTTTACTTTATCCTCGCCAATTTGGGTGCAAACGAATAAAAATAATAACCGCAACCAATCGGTCACACCAGCGCCATATTGGTATTATTTCTGTGGTTTCGACATTTGGCATTTATCATTTTATTAGTGGCACTTACCTACTAAAAAAAAACATAGAGACGTATTGAGAACTTCCTCATTTTTGAAGTTGGTAAATTTTTCAAATCCGACCTGGCTGTGGTTCCAGGGATTAGCGCGTTCAAACAAACACAAAAATAACAACAATTGAAAAATCTCGATCATTATATATTTTATTAGCATAGATAGGTACAGACTATTTTACCAGACCACCGTTATATGTAATTATTTTTTATGATCAGTATCAACATTCCTCATAAGTCATAATTGTTGTCTACATTTCTATATCTTCTCTCCGAGCGTAGGTATGCTGAAAGAGATTTCTTTCTCATCACCTTTGTACCTATTTTCTGATCTTTTTTTTCTGTTAATATGTGTGTGTACATAAATCGTTAAATTAAATAAAATATACATTATCAAGTAAGAGCAATTAATCGACAATGTTATGCATCCAATGGCATTATTCAATTTCTTTGGTAATTGCTAAAAGTCGTTGCGATTCGTCACACAAACATTATGCTTTCGATATGGGGTTTTTATAACAAACGGCACGGGTTTTGTGTATCGATGCGTTTCCCATAATATTATTGTGTGATGGGAATAATACGTTGAAGTACCGTATAGTTTAGCTATTTTTAATTATTCCGTAACACAGGTATTGTAAATGAGCTTGCGGACGGCGACTAATGGGTAGCTCGCTGTCCGGCAAGGACCAAGCCCAAGTCGACGGCGCGTTGTGTTCCACGCGCGCCTTAAAGAGATGTCAGCACAAAGTGATGGGGCCCGCAAGGGCCTATGCCTGCCAGGGGTGCGGGTTCGTTCGAAAGAGATACCGCAGCCCCTGGCATACGGGCTACTGAGGGAACACGGGTGGGTTTTAGTCAGTAAAAGTCTGACACGCCCTCCGGCTCCACCCAGAGCGGGAGAAGTTATTAGATGATTTCCAAACCAAAAAAAAAAATGGGTATTGTATGCTTTTTTTGGGCAGCAGTCTGTCCTCACAAAATAATGTTAAACCTATTTTTAGAATAGGTAAGCACTTCCTATTCTCTACAAGATTTGTGATGAGAAATTAATAATACATTATTGTACACACATAATACTTGTGCCATCCCAATTGGGTCTCAAACAGGAAAACGCAGGACCTGAAAGTAGTTTGTTAATAATTGACTATTTAATCCATTTCAGTAACATTTAATTTAGTTTTTGTATAAAATATATGTATACAGGATAAGTTTTTATCCAGTGCGCATAATTTTAACCACGAATTCAGCATATCATTCTAGAGCCCCTAGCGCAGGAATTTTTCGCTGGTTATACAAAAAAAAACCAGCTGTTTCATAGAAAAGTGCAATACCTACGCGGTCAAAATGTATGGAACAGCTGATTTTTTTTTTGTATAACAGGCGTAAAATTTCTGTGGTAGGGTGTCTAGAATGATATGCTGAATTCATGGTAAAAATTTGCGCACTGGATAAAACTTTTCCTGTATTGCTATACCTACCGCCGATTGAGCCAAAGACAATTAAATCTTAAACTTAGGCAATAAGACTCAATTTTAAATGAAGAACGTGTTGAGGCTACAATACATTTTTCTCAATTACAACAGTTAATTATCTTTTTCTCAATTACAAATAGTTTTGGTCATTGTGTTAAGCTGTTAACTCATAACTCTAATTGGGATCTATGAGATCTTGCTTTAATTTATTAATCGTTGTATAGTGAAAGAGTAGAGATATAATGTGTTGATTCGCCCGTTTGAGGCGACTGAATACGTGCGAATAAACTAACAAGCCAAATAAATCCTCAAAATTTAAAACAATACCTATAGCAAAGCGCAATGCAGTGCTAACTTTACTGTTAATGCAGATTTCCATCAGTTCAGTTTACTACGTGCTTCGATAAGCACATGATATACGGAGTGTTCATTACTGGTTTTATGGCTAATGGGTACGCAGATAAATTTAAGTTAAGTATGAGCAACAATAAACGCTATATGGCCAATACGCGTTTGGTTTCTGGTAAAATTAAACCTTTTTTTAGGAGTCTAGTTTTATAAATAAACATATTAAATTAACCATCAAACCTACACAGATGTGGGGGCATCGATGTCTAAGTGCCAATTTCAACAATGAACAGCATGGCTGAATCGCGTCCAAGAGCTGTCAGTGACATCGTTTTTGTGGAATATTGACGCTGACAGCGCTTGCACGTGGTTTAGATGTGCTGATCACGTTCAGTTTCATTGATGAAATCCAACCTTTTTTTTTTGTTGAGGGGCGGAAATCATCAAATAACTTTTCCTGCTCTGGGTGGAGCAGGAGGGCGTCAGAATTTTACTGACTAAAACCCACCCGTGTTCTTTCAGTTGCCTGTGTGCCAGGGGCCACGGTATCTCTTTCGAACAACTCGCACCCCTGGCAAATGAAATCCACCCTAAAGATAAAATTTACGTTACAGAGATTTTTCGACCAACTGATTAAGTGGTTAATAGTAGTGTAGTTAAGTCGCGGTAATAAGATTTTTTTAGGTTGTATACATTCTAATAACGACTACTTAACGATAAGAATTGTTGGTCGCTGTGATTAACTCAAGACAACGTTTGTGTTCTTTCACCAGAATTAGCTTACCTACTGACAGGTCAGATGAGTTACTCCATATCATAGTTTTTTTATGAGACTGTATAAACCATTTTTTATTTTTTTATTAATAAAATTTTCAGTTTTTGTTGAATACTTACCTATTATTGTATACAATCAAGTTCTTCCAACTTAACAGACAGCTTTGCTGCTGGGGAGTTTGTTGCGCCACTTCTTCTTCCCAGCTAAAGCACTGGAAGTGGTGAAGGGTGGGCGTTTTTTGGGAACTGTCTTATGTAATTTTGACGTTCTAAAAGTGCTGACTCTCAGCCTAGTTTGAATAAATGACTTTGGATTTTGATTTTGTTATGAATAAATATTTTCGTTGAATATTTCAGTTTCTGGTTTGTAATATGTATTGATACCAATTCGCCTAACTGTACGGCATTTTACGGTGTCCTACGTTTGGGCACCGCCTTAATTACAATTTGAAAAGATTTAAGAAAAATACATTTTAAAAGTATGTGTGTTGGTGGTATTTTTTTAATAGTGTTTTAGGTTTCTGCAAAGAACACAATCTACTTGCTTGTCTTCCTCTCTGGAAGCTAACAAATATTATTATATGCAAGTAGCAAAAAAGTGTTTTCTTGTTTTACTTTCTATTCTTATTTTGCAATATAATAGCAATAACCATTGTGTAGCAATTGACGACGACAGAGAACATCTGCATCACCAGCGGTACTGTCATTGCGTCGCCAATATTTGAGGCAGACACATTTTTTCCAATAATTAAGCATTTTTCTTAAGGCTTTCACATATATACTTATCGGTCATAATACTATGTAAGTCGATTATAGAGAAAGACGGCAGCATACTTACATGATAATGACAAACTCGCGCGTAAGTTCAATATTGTTCTCTTATATAAGCTAATTGTTGGCTATTTTTTATTTAACACGCTTTTATTAACTTCACTTGCGTGTTTGATTGTAACCGACTCCTTTGGACTTTATTTTGACCCACTTCAAATCGCGGCACAGCAGACAGAGCACCGGCGGGATCTCATGGCGACATGGAGAGTGCGATTGTCGCAACCCAGTGCTGGGCACGCCACGATTGCGGCGGTAAGCCCCCTCTTTGAGGAGTGGCTTGAGAGGCGGCATGGCGTCCTCACCTTCCGCCTGACGCAGGTCCTCACCGGACACGGTTGTTTCGGGAGGTTCCTGTTTCGGATAGGGCGGGAGGAAACGCGAAGATCGCCCTGAGGACACGGCGGAGCACACGGTGGCGGTCTGCCCGGCTTGGGCGGAGCACCGCCGTGTCCTCGTGGAGGCGATCGGCGGCGGCGATCTCTCGCGTCTGGCCCTGGTCCGGGCCATGGTACGGAGCGAGAGTGCATGGGTAGCCGTCACCTCCTTCAGCGTAGCAGTAATGCTCGCGAAGAGGGAGGCGGCGCACGTAACGGAGAGGCAGTCCATGCGCCCTAGCGACCGTAGCCGCCGCAGGATACGGAGACGCCCTGGGCATCGGGAATCCCAGGCCGATTTCCAGCCACCGTAGGCATGAGCTTGCGGATGGCGAGTAATGGGTAGCTCGCTGTCCGGTAAGGACCAAGCCCAAGTCGACGGCGCGTTGTGTTCCACGCGCGCCTCAAAGAGATGTCAGCACAAACCGAAGGAGGCAACTTCGGTTTGTGCTGAGATCTCTCGCACAAACCGAAGGGGTCCCCTTCGGTTGTCTTCTGGCAAGGGCCGGTGCCTGCCAGGGGTGCGGGTTCATTCGAAAGAGATACCGCAGCTCCTGGCATACGGGCTACTGAAGGAACACGGGTGGGTTTTAGTTAGTAAAAGTCTGACACTGCTCCACCCAGAGCAGTAGAAGTTATTTGATGATTTCCCACGCAAAAAAAAACCTAATACAAACGGTCAGATTTCCAAAAAAAAACCAAACTAAAAAGCAGAAGAGCTGCTTGGTATTAATTGATTATAAAAATACATCAAAAAGCACCACACGTTTTTTTGAAATAATTTTCTGCTTTTTTAAACGAATTCGAAAAGGTGTTCTCAATAGTTTTTTTTTTTTGTGTATGTTTTCTGTGATTTTTACGGCAATTAAGGATCTATTTCAAAATTTCTTATTTTAATGGATAGGGTACCTATAACCTCACAGATGAATTCATATACATTTTTTTTAAATTTTGTGCAGGTAGTTTTTGCGCTAGCTTCGATAAAACGTATTTAAGTAAAAATCCTATAACTTTTGTTTACAGAACATGTGGTGAAATACGAATTGGAGTAGGGTAGGTAACAAAACTAAGAAGTGTGAAATAAAATGCTTTTTCTATGATACAAGGTTATATTATGGTTAGCCGTGTGCCGGACAGGATTTCTCATCAGCAAAATGATTTACTTTCATACAAACTATCATCTCCTCCCCTTTAAGATAAGAAAGTAAAAATCTAGCTTACTGCTCACTCTCGCTATATGTAAGGAACTCTTATGCGAAACTTGTTGCTTCTAGACCCAGCGGTTTAGTCTGTGCGTTTTCAGTCACTGAATGATTGAATGAATTAACGAATTTAAGATTTAAAAGGTGTGTTCTAAACCCAAAGAAACAAATGCTAATGGTGCCGATTCTGTTGTACACCGAACTAAACTAACTAAACTATAACTAAAATTCCTTACTTTTGACTATGAGAATCTTAACGCTATTCTGCAAAAAAATATCTCTAAATTTAAAACAATTTTGACACAACTAAAATCGAATTTGACAATCGCGACTCGCACGTGGTATGTGTTTTGGCTTCACAACGTGGTACTTGTTTGCCCTACCCGGTGATTTTTTTTAGAGCCAGAGGCGCGCAGGGGCGGCAGCCTCGACGTAATTTATATGGAATTTTCTTATTTATGGAAAATATTAAAAATTATAACCCACATGTTGAGTTTTAGATGTCTATTGGTGTTTTATAAAGGGGGTCGAAATTTTCATTATTTTTTGCGATAGGACGCACCATTTTCGAGATATAAGCAAAAGAAAAGAAAAAAAACCAGTACTATTTGATTGATTGATTGATTCGGTCGCCGGACTCAGAAGCGAGTGGACGTGTGTCGGTCTGCCGTATTAATTTTTGCATCTAAATTCTGTGATTGGTTAAAATACTAAATACAAATTCCTTGTTACTCATTAAGTGTTTTAAGCTATTGATAACACCCACTGGGCGGTCCTAGAGAGGGATAGAATCAGTTTTGTGGATACCGTTGTGATTTGTGCTCGAAAAAGTCATTGCGATTTGTTGAGTCTCGAAACCGCGTACACGCAGCGCGCAGCGGAGGAGTGACCGAGCGCTGAGCCACTGCGCCACGGAGCTTGTAGCCGCGACGGCGAAATAGCGGTCCGTTGCGCGAGGCTGACGACCTTGCGCTACGACGCGACAGCTACATCGTGCTACGGGGTTGCTACGAAACAGGTGTCGGCTACGCCAAGTATTCTCCGACTCGTACGAACGAAGTAACTATCTATTGATTATTTATTGTATGGGCAGAACGAACACAAAGTAAAAACAGTTAATTTTTTTGTAACGTTTGTTTACTATTACTACTATGGCTGGGGTGCAGCGCACTCCTCCGAATACGAAGAATAATGCCCTGAGTCAAACGCAATCTGTGCCTGACATTAGCACGGCAATTGAGATGGGTGAGCATGTGACAAGTAGACACAAACGACCCAGATCGGAACATTCACCGAGGCACGAGTCCCTGTCTAACCAGCAAATTTTAAATGACTTCCTCGCAACTTGGAAAACAGACCAAGACGCTCGAATGTCAAAAATCCTCGAGGAACAATCTATCTTGATGGCTAAATTAGTTGCAGACATAGGGGAAATTAAGGCGCAGAACACTAAAATACAGGCATCCAACAGCGAAATCCGTAAAACAAGTGCCCATATTGAACAGTCGATGTCTTTTATGAACATACAATTTGAGGAGTTAAAAAAAGAAGTGGAAGACTTAAAGAAAGAGCGTCAGGATCAACGAGGCTATATAGAAACGCTCGAAAAAAAAATTACTGACCTACAATATAAGTCTCGTTCATCGTGCATAGAGGTAAGAAACATCCCACAGCTGGAGAAGGAGTCCACTATCAGCCTGGTCAATACAGTCTGTAAAATCGGACAAATCGTTGGTGTGCCTATATCTGAACCAGAGATACGAGATGTATATCGTCTCCCGGGAAAATCCACATCAACCCCAACTGCACGACCGATCATGGCGGAGTTTACAAGAGTTCAAACCAAGCAAAATTTTCTGACAGCAATTCGGTTGTATAACAAGGACAAGCACCCAAAGGAAGAAAAGCTGAATACAGAACTAATTGGTATACCAGGGAAACGTCAACCAGTATTTGTAGCAGAACAGATCCCCTCTTCTTCTAAAAAGGTTTTTTACCTAGCACGTCAATTTGCTAAAAACAACGCCTACTCATTTTGCTGGATAAGTAATGGTAACATATTCCTTCGTAAACAAGTTGGAGACAAACAGCTACTAATACAATCAGAAAAATGCCTTCAAGATCTGGGCAACATCAATATCTGACTAGCTAAACTTGTGTACTTATTACTGGTTTTTGCCGTATACCTGTTTAATTTTATTTTATTCTCTTTTGTAAACTTAGTTAATAAACATTACACATACACTCATCACGTAAGACCAACATACAATAACATATTCAATATAAACAACTCACACATTATAACAAAATACAATATTATATTATCACTAAAAACAAATAATTCAAAAGTGCGCCGTAATACTTTCAACGACTCCAACTATAAATCACCTTCACAAACTGATTGGCCAAAGTTCGAATATTTATTAATACTCCTTAACTATTACAAATGGCTATCATAAACAATATTAATAATGACCTAGAGCGTATAAATTTTGGAAGCTCCTTTAACTGTAACCCTGAAGACTGTCCCATATATATCAAATCAACCGGAAGTAACATAAATATACTACATTTGAACATTCGCAGCGTAAACAAAAACTTTAACCAATTACAAATTTTACTGAACTTGACAAAAATAAACATTGACATCATTGTTTTGACGGAATGCTGGCTGAGTAAGGTAAATACACCACCTGTTCTAGATGGATTCCAGTCGCACTCGTCAGCTTTCAACGCTAATCAAAATGATGGAGTTATAATTTACACAAAATTAGAGTTACAAAGTACCGTGTGGGAGCCGTCTTTTGACGGGGGGACTTGCCTGGTATGTCAATTAGACAGAATGTTGTCTGTGGTCGCCGTTTATCGCTCCCCTTCTTTAAATTCTAGAGGAGATTTCAACAATTTCACGACTAGCCTGTGTAATGTGTATCAGAAAATATCCTCCTGCCCTAGTATAGTCCTTGTTGGAGACCTAAACATAGATATAAGTCCAAGTAGCAGAAACGATCATAGCTTTGAATACCTTACAATTAACGCCTCGCACGGGCTGATGCCGACACACCTGTTCCCTACTCGACTGGAGCATTGCATCGATCACGTACTCCTCAAATCTAATTATCCGTCTACCACACTGGTATTGGAATCTCATGTTACAGATCACAAGCCTGTTCTTTTATCCATAGCTCAAGTTAGTCCAAAAAGAGAAAAAAAAGATGTTATCACTCGCCTCGATTACGAAGCCATTATTGTTGAGCTGGAAAGCACGGACTTTACGAAATTATACCAAATTGATGACGTAAACGTGTGCACGACTAGATTTATAGAAATCCTCAGATCAGTCCTTGCAAAACATTCAAAACAGGTTAAAATTCCCAGGCAAAAAAGAACAATTAAGCCCTGGATGACTCCTGGACTATTAAAATGTATAAAAAATAGAGATAAAATGCACATCAAAACAAAAAAATCTCCTGATAACCTAACCTTGAAAATAACTTATAAGCGCTACAGGAATTTCTGTAATAACTTACTCCGAAAATTAAAAATAGCTTACGAAAAGACAGAACTTGATAAAGCGAGAAATAATCCTAAAGTGTTATGGAATACAATTAAACAAATAACAAACACACAAAAGACCCGTCGCAACCCTTTAGACCTGCTCAAATTAAGAGACGATCCTAAATCTTCCTTAAACGAGGTAAACCACTTCCTCAGTAATGTAGGTAAAAGTTTGGCTGCGCAAATTATGTCACAGGCACCTGGACAGACAATAACAGCAAATAATCCATACTCTACTCAGATTAAAAACAGTACTCACAACTCAATTGTCAGTTCTCTTGCCGTGTTGGAAGTTGATCAAAAAGAAGTGGAATCTCTAATTTTACAACTACGTTATGACTGTGCAGTTGGATGGGATGGAATCTCGTCTATATTATTGAAAACATGCCGACATGTATTGGTTCCACCTATTACCTATCTCTGTAATCGCAGCCTTCAAACGGGTGTATTTCCGGATGCCCTGAAAAAGGCAATAATACACCCAATTTACAAGGGAGGGGACAGAAGCTGTGTTAGTAACTATAGGCCAATCTCTGTTTTGACTGCCCTTTCCAAAATACTGGAGAGGATACTGGCAGATTCTCTAAAGAACTTCCTGGCCAAACACCACATCATTGCCGAAAACCAATACGGCTTTCGTACAGGAGTGTCGACGGAAGATGCTGTTTTAGACTTCACGCAACAGGTTGCCAGGAAGCTAGACAATAAAAAAAAGTGCCTGGGGATCTTTCTGGACCTCTCCAAAGCTTTTGACACAGTTTCTGTTCCCAAACTTATTGACAAGCTGGAACGTATTGGTGTGCGTGGAATTCCACTTGACATTTTCAAAAGCTACCTCGACAATCGAACACAGCTTGTCAAGGTTGATGCGTATTATAGTGACGAGGAGCTAATAACATATGGCATCCCCCAAGGTAGTATACTTGGCCCCGTACTGTTTCAAATCTACGTAAACGACCTTTGCAATATGAACCTGCTTAACTGTGATATCTACGCGTACGCAGATGATACCGCGATCCTCGTTCACGGTCCTACTTGGGATATAGTTAAGACTACTGCAGAAGATGCCCTGTCCAGAATAATGACATGGTTGAACACTAACCTTCTGACTCTCAACTTAACCAAAACCACTTATATCCCTTTCGCAATCCGACGTAATACGAGGCCATCACATACCTTTAGTATTATAGCTCACTCATGCTCATATCCAATACCATCTTGTGACTGTCCAACTCTTACTAGATCAGAGAGTATAAAATATCTCGGAGTTCAAATTGATGATGGACTAAGATGGGACAAACAGATTGACGCCCTTACTACAAGAACATTGCGTCTTATACACGTCTTTAAGTCACTGAGAGAGTCGGCTAAACTTGACACCCTCAAGATGGTGTATTATGCTCTTTGCCAATCTGTTATTGGATATTGTATTACTGCATGGGGTGGAGCAACTAAAACTAAAATGTTAAAAGTAGAAAGAGCACAAAGAGCCTTACTTAAAGTAATGACTAGAAAACCCTACAGATTTCCAACAACTGAACTATACTGTAACTGCAAAGTTCTTACGGTACGTCAGCTTTTCGTGCTTCGATCGATTTTAAGAACTCATGCTAAGCTTCCGCTGCCAAATCTTAATAAGCGACTACAACTCATCACTGGATCTCAACATAAAACCACATTCGCAACGCATCAATTTTATACAATTAGTAATTATATTTACAATAAAATTAATAAAAAAATAAAAATCTTAAAACTAAACAGTCACGCGGTAAAAACAAAAGTAACAGAGTGGCTACTAGAGAGGGACTATGCGTACACGGAGTCTTTACTTACATACATCACCTAATAACTCAGACATGCCGATTTCCTTATCATACACACATTTATAAAGGTGCGCACGCAGCGCCCTCCCACCCCACCTTTTCACACATGCACACACACCCACACTATACTCACCTTCCACTGCATGCACACACACCCTCTAACACTATACATACGTCACAACTATTACAGAATCACATAAATCATTTAAGCGGTAGAACAACATCGTCCATTAATTGTTGTAACTTAAATAGTATATAAGAATTCTGTGGCCGAACACTGTTTCTCAAAATACAGGTTTACAACCTAGTTTGAGGGGCAGGGTTTAGTAAAAAAATTGTACAGATTTAACAACAAAACTATCGAACTGAGTTACTAACTACCCACTGATTGTTGCTGTAACTATCTGTAATTTTTGATGAATAAATTATTATTATTATTATTATTATTTTTACAACAGAAGTCGAGGTGACTGACGGTGTGAATTTTAGTTCTTGACAACTAATTTTAATCCACACCTATTAAATCGAGATTAAAAATAGTCAGATTTAGTTAGACAACCAAAATTTTAGGTTGAATACAATAATGAAATTGACAACAACAGAATAGCAAAATTGCTTTTTTCACTAAACTAATAACTCAGTGCAATCTTAGTGCTGTCAGACCAAAATATAGTGAAGTTGTGTCACTTTAGTCAATTTCAGAATGGGAAATCGTCGTTAGACAGGAATAAACTAAATTTTGGTGATTTTTAGTCTAGTTTAGAGAAATTTGTGACAACAGAATCGGCACCAGTGTCTGTTGAGCCTTTCTTGTTTCTGCTCGCTTTTTAGTTCCAGCCTCTTGCTAAAATATAAAATGAATCGCTGAACTACCGCTATCTTCCTCTAGTGTCCCATAAAAAGCTACAAATAACACGTTGCAAATGATGGTGGTATCCTCCCAAGGTACACCCACTTTACCGTTTACTGCCGGTACGACGTCCGTTAGACATCAGCTGTCTATGGTGGTAACACCATAGTTATGGAACCTGCAAGTCCTTCGAGTATTGATGATGCATGATATTTTTTATTTGAGTTGTGTTGGCCTAATGCTAAGTCGTAGGTTCGTACCCAGACTGGTGCTTTACTTTGTGTAAGTTATTTCATCACCACTGTTCTCTATAAAGTGAAAGGAAGCATCGTTAGGGAACCTAAACAATAACACAAAGAAGTAGTAAATAGCAGACGTTTTGAACATGGGACAAATTAATTATGCTTCTTGTTAAAAATTGGTAGGTTTGGTGGTTATTGTCGTATACCTAATCTTGTATAATAGATTTTAGGTACACCTAGAAGTATAGGGTGCAGTGGTAACGGTCAGGTCACTTTGCTTTGTGTAAATCATCACTGTCCTCAAAATGATGAAAGCAAAAAATATTTTTTTTGGTTCGGAAATCATTAAGTAACTTCTCCCGCTCTGGGTGGAGCAGGAGGGCGTGTCAGACTTTTGCTGTCTAAAACCCACCCGTGTTCCCTCAGTTGCCCGTGTGCCAGGGGCGGCGGTATGTCTTTTGAACAACCCGCACCCCTGGCAGGCATCGGCCCCTGCGGACCCCGCCAGTTGGTGCTGACTCTCTTTGAGGCGCGCGTGGGACACAACGCGCCGTCGACTTGGGTTTGGTCCTTACCGGACAGCAAGCTACCCCAGTCTGTCAATTTTTTTTATAGATTTTCAACAATATAACGTAAGCATAAGGTTCATGTTCAATTGGGAAAATTTGACAGTTTGGGGTAGCTTGATATGCTGGCGTCTCGTTCGCGATTACAGGGTTGATCCCATATAATAAGTTGTTATAATGATGAGAAGGTACAATAGCCCCTTAAGAGGTTTCAAAACTATCTATGCTTAAAGGTTGAGCATGTTTCATCTCACATTAGATAAAACAGTAACAAAGAAAACATTCTTCAACAGACAACATGTCTGTTTGTCTGGATGAAAGTTCCGGATAGGCAGGGAAAAACTAGTCTCACATATGGACTTGCCGTAGTAACAATTTTGCACAACAAATTATTATATTTAAAACCACTTATATAAAACCACTTCTTGTCTATAATTTTGTCACTAAAATCTGATAAATATACACAACAAACCAAGCAAAGAATTGAATAAGGAAATAAAACAGTCGAATAGCATTCTTATACACCCACCATTCCTTAAATGATCACGTAGCGAAAAGCCATTTTCTAAGCTATTTCTAACCGCTTCATAGACAAACATTATACCACAAGATGCAACCAACTAAAAACTGGTCCCACCATCCGCTGAAAATATATGACCTCTATAACTCAATGTAATGTACGTTGTAGGAGCTCAAGTTATATTGGTAGTTTTCTCAGATACACCAGATTAAGAAGACTTCTAGCTTAGCTTTATGTTTGGGTAAAGAGAGGTCAAGTTAAATTGGACGATTGCATGTGAGGATTTTTTCCTTAGGGTCAATAAACTAGAGTGCGAGTGAGACGACCTTATCAATTATCGATAGGTTGCGGCGCTAGAGAAAATACAGGTTGTTTGTTTTAAAGTTTAATTTGGATTGATTTTGAATCTTGAGTTACTGGTCTAGTCCCAATAGCATCGAGCGGAATTTCTAAGTGTAAGGTCATCATCATCATCATGGTGGCCTCTTGGTTATCCAATCTTGGATATAGGCCTCTTCCCTCTTGTTCCACTCCTGTCGATCTTGTGCCCGACTCATCCAGTCTCGACCTCCGTGTCGTCGGATGTCATCCACCCAGCGCTGTGGTGGTCTTCCGCGCCCTCGGGTGTCCGCTCTGGATCTCCATTCTAGGACTCGTCTTGTCCAGCGGCTCTCGTCCATTCTCGCAATGTGCCCCGCCATGTCCACTTTCTTTGCGCTACTACATAATTTCTCTAACTTTGGTCTTACTTCGAATCCAATCATTCTGTTTCCGGTCTCGTAGGGTGATCCCGAGCATTGCTCTTTCCATGGCCCTCTGCGCGACTCGGAACTTCTCGGCGGACTCCTGCTTAAAAGTTATGGTTTCCGTACCATAGGCTAGTACGGGCATGACACACAAGTGCAAGGTATTGGGTTCAATTCCTAGTTCGGGCAAAGTGTTATTGGGTTTTTCAATTTGGATTTTTTTAGTAGCAGCTCGGAGTCTGGTTTTGTGCCTGTTTTATGGCAGTAGACTCAATTATACCAATGATTACCTTTAGATGCGTTACCGGTGTTAAATATTGGCAAGATAAATGCGAGGTAATTGCCTTAGTAACGTACCATCCAGTGACGCGTCGTCACGCTAGTGACCAGAATCAGAATCAGAATCTTTATTTGTTAAACATAGGTATTTACATAATGGTGTTAGGATAACATATTCGAGCGCTATGTTTTGCCGCAAAGGCATACAAATTTCAATTAAAATTAAAATGTAACTAAACAGAATAAAATACGAAAAAAAAAACAACAAAAACAAAGCCAAAAAATACAAAAACATTAAAAATTATCATTTATAAAATCTTGAACAGTGTAATAACATTTTTCTATTAATATAGAGGTAACAACTTCTTACCAACTTAACGCACTTCTGTTCCCCCTCTTTTCCCAACTATGTTGGGGTCGGCTTCCAGTCTAACCGGATGCTGCTGAATACCATGTATTTTACATGGAGCGACTATCTATCTGACCTCCACAACCACAACTGGGTAACACGATACCCCTTGGTAAGACTGGTTGTCAGACTTTCGGGCTTCTGACGACCCGTAATGACTGTCAAAGATCGACGAATGATAGTCGGGACCAACGTCTTAACGTGCTTTCCGAGGCACGGAGGGGTCTTGGTATGCAACGATGGTCACCCATCCACGAACCAACCGCGGCAAGCGTAGCTTAACCTAATCAATCGACCCGTGCGGTCGTTTATAATTTGTATGCCTATTAAATAAAAGTTTACCTGAAACACTACAACAACTTGGCACCACTAAAATAAAATAACCATTTTTATCATCGAAACGAAATCGAGATATAGCCCAAAATCCGAAATAAATTGCCCTCACATTCCCTACGTTTTTTTATAAAATCCCAACAGGTGCTGGCTTTACGGAGCGAATACAGTGTTATTCGTGCGAACACTACTTTTACGATGTATTGAATTGATTTTCTACACCATGTATAAGGGGACAAGATTGGTGTGTGGTTAGAAGTTGTTGAATTCGTGGTTTGGTAAAGTTTCTAGATGGGATTCGATTTTATGAGAGAAATAAGACAAGTATTTGTGCAAGCAAAAGTGTAGAGTATTAAAAAAATATGAGACAAGGAAGTAGTGAATAGTGGACGTTTTGGAGAGGAGAAATTAATTATGCGCAACCTTACCAATTAGTACCTTTTTTTTTTTTGATGACGGGGGGAAATCCTCATAGATGTCCTCCGCCCCGGGGAGGGCGGAGGGGTCTGTCAGACTCTTACTGACTAAAACCACCCCGGTGTTCCATCTCTCACTTACGCCGAGGATCACGGGAACTAGTAAGTCTTCCGCGATCCCCGGCTAGTGCCGGCCCGCCTATGCGGGCCACCTCGCGATAGGGGGGAGTGAGGTGTTAAACTCCCCCCCACATTAATGAGAGGCGCGCGTGGAACACTACGCGCCGCCATCTCGGGTCCTAAGAAGTAGGGGGCGACGGATTCCCCAGTCCGTCGCCCCTGGACCCATTTAGGGGGGCTGGAAGAGGGCGTTATCCGCCCTCCGCCGACGCCCGGTGCGTCTGCTGCGGATCGGGTTAGCAGAAGCAATCTCCCGCTCCCTCTCCGCAGCCTCCTTCTGCGAAATAACTGTATCGCAGAAGGACACCACCGCGTCCCAGGACTCCTCGCTGTCGACCATCGAGTCGACAACGGCCGGCAGCGACAGGTCGCTGCCTACTCCTGAGATGAGGGTACGGCGCGGCTCCGTCCAAGCGGCACACTCTGCCAGCGTGTGCCACGCCGTGTCTTTCCGACAGTCAACGCAGTGGTGACACCGAGCGTCCGGCTCCCTGTTTATGCGACACAGGTACTTCCCGAAGCAACCATGCCCCGAGAGCACCTGTGTCACCCGAAACTACAGGGAGCCGTGCCTCCTCCCGAGCCAGCGCTCGAGTACTGGCCGGATCGCCCCGATGGTGGCGGAGCCGGCGGTAGGGCGTGAAAGCCTGTCCCGCCATTCCGCCACCAGGGCTGCGCGAAGCTGTGACCGCCGCAACTCCAAATGTCGCGGCGTCAGCCACTCGCCCCGCGCCCTCGAGTCCTCGCGCCACCGATGCAGCGACGCGAGTACCTTCGCCTCGAGGTCCCACGGTGGGGATCCGGCCAGTACGCAAGCCGCCTCGTAGGAGATCGTGCGATATCCCCTAATGACTCTGACGGCCATAGCTCGCTGCGGTTTCCGCAGGACAGCGATGCTGCCGGCCGTCAGGTCAGCCGCCCAGATCGGGGCCCCATACAGGGCCATCGATCGCACGATCCCCACGTAGAGCCGCCTACAGGCGGCGCTCGGGCCCCCCAGATTGGGAAGCAGTGTTGACAGCGCCCCAGCCGCGCCCAACAACTTGGGCGCCAGCCGCTGGAAGTGGGGTCCGAAGTCCCACCGGCTGTCGAGCACCAATCCTAGATACTTCATGGTGGACTCGACAGCAATTCGGGACCCCCCGACCACGATGTGTGATCTGTCAAATTTATTTGATAGATTTTCATCTTTAATTCTTAAGCATAAGGTTCATGTTTAATTGGGAAAATTTGACAGTTTGGGATAGCTTGATATGCTGGCGTCTGTACTCTAATTATAATTATGTTGTATCTCTATGTATTTTACCGTGTACATAAATAAATAAAAATCCTTCTAGGCCAAAGTTTTGTAGGTTTGATGGATAGTGGCCGCTACCTAATCTTTCACAAAAGATTCTAGGTACGCCTATAAATATAGGGAACCAAATATAGGGGGTTGCCCAGTGATAACGGCCGTGACTTACGAGTTACACGTCGTAGCTTGTAGACTCAAATCCAGACAAACACTTTTTGTACAATACAGGATAAGTTTTTATCCAGTGCGCAAACTTTAACCATGAATTCAGCATAACATTCTAGAACCCCCAGCGCAGAAATTAATCGTCGGTTTTATAAAAAAAAAATCAGCTGTTTCATAGAAAAGTGCAATACCTACGCGGTCAAAATGTATGGAACAGCAGATTTTTTTTTGTATAACCGACGAAAAATTTCTGTGCTGAGGGGTCTACAATGAAATGCTGAATTTATGGTTACAGTTTGCGCACTGGATAAAAACTTTTCCTGAATATCATCACCACTGCTCTCAAAACATCGTGAGGAAACCGGCATGTCCTAGAACCAAAAGTTTACAGACATGTGACTTCTACCAACACGCACTGAGCCCGCGATGTGGATAGTGGATAACGACCACTCCCTTTCATTGATAAGAGGTGTCCCAGCAGCGAGAACATCGTAGGTTATTCGTGACTATGCTATGCCTCTATTTAAAGTTACAAAGTAAATACTAAACCAACGTTATTTACATTATCGCCTCAGTTTTTATTATGAAAGAGTACTTACCAGCGTGTTTAATAAATCTGTCATAAATTGTGTAGTATCAATAAAATAATTACATAATGGCAGCACAAATTGAGGCCTCACGCAATACAGTAGCGGTACAGTAGCGCGTAATGTAGTAGCTTGTTGTATGTTCATGTATTGCTATTACTAAGTGATATATTGCAAACTCATTATCAACACGCATATAGGTATCTGCACAGATTTTTTTGTCATTCAGAATATGTTCAAGAAAGTAGTAAAACTCGATGAGGTTTGTAGAATGCATTTGTATTTAAGAAGATGGTGGTTTGTTTTCTTGTCTTAGCTGATAATTTAGAGAAATACAGTTATTTTCTTTTTACATTATAGTATTAAGATGCAAAACCCTTCTGAAACTAATGATATTTATTAACTCTACGCCAATTCCTGTTATGCATAAGTTTATTTTCAGTGCTAAAATAGGGTTTTTACTAATTGATTTAAAACTCTGAACTTGAAGATTGGGACGAAACATGTAATAGAAAAATAAAAATAGCAGTGATTTTGATTTATATCCATTTTCTCAATTAAAAACTATTTTAATCAAATTTATTTTATTTGTTGTTTCGAAGTTACGGCCAAAACGCTCCTACGGCATCAGTTCAAATACTTTCTGTGGCGCAGTAAGAAGTATTTTTGCACAGAGGCACCGCACTTTATATCCTTTAAAAATTTTACTAATTATAAACTCGACATTCACTTGTTTACAGGTAGATACTTACTTTAATTTACACAAAGTTGACGTCATCGTAAGGGGCGTTTTGGCGGTAAATTCGAAACAACGAAAAATTAATTTTATTAAAAATAGTTTTTAATTGAAAAATGGATATAAATCAATTTTATTTGTATTTTTCTGTTACGTGTTTCGTTCAAATGGTCAAATTAAAATAGTTTTGAATAAATTGGAAAATACCCTATTGTAGCACTGAAAATAAACTGTAAACGTGTCATGCAAATCATAACAAAATAACGTTAAAAAAACTAGCCACATCTCGAAATCCCCGTTCACTTCATTCTTGCTGCAACCTTCGCATCAGGTAGGTAGGTACTCGTGAACGGTACACATCCGCGCGCAGCACCTGCCGCGCTGCGCCAATCGCTTACTGCTTGTTTATTTTATTCTCTCTCTTATTTCTACATAGTTGTCTTACGTTTATTTTAACAATTTTTGATTTTATTTTACTTGGTTAGAAAGAAAGAAAGAAAGAATACCGTTTATTTGGACACAGTTCGTGTAACACAAAATAAATAGCAAAAAAAAGTGAGGTACTATAATATGTGGTTCGTATTATCATATTCATATTTTAATGTTAACTTCCACACAACTAGGAAATATTTATGACGATATACCTGTCAAAATTATCAGCATAGAATTTTCACATTGCTGCGGGCTTAGCATGACGCTTTGTATTTCTACGAAGAATAGACAGTGCTTTTTCAATACAAAGTGACATTACGTTCCTACATTTTTGTTATAGCACCGTAGATATCCTTCTACAATCTGTCATTTAGTCTTTCGTTTCTAACGATATCTGTATAGGTCCTTGTAAATGTAGACTATTTCCGAAGAAAATTTCTTCCCAAACTGTCAAAATCACACTGACAACAAAACTTTCTACTCGACGGCCACAAAGTGTATACGATTATCTACAAAATCATGATTCGTTTAGAACGCATAACTGTGATAATGAATAGAAAAACAAAGCTATCTTATCCTATTGTGAATCATTTATTGAATAGTCATTTCTATTCTTCCGTCGACAAATCGGTGCTCGTGCTAAGCCTGCTGGGACACAGGCCTGCTCTCCGCGAAAGGGAGTGGGCCGTAATCCACCACGCGGGCTAAGTGCGGGTTAGCGTATGTCACATGTCTTAGAATTTTTGGTTGTAGGACTTACCGGGTAAGTCACATTGTTTTCTTTACCGTCTTGAGAGCAGTGGTGATGAAATTAAATACACATGTCATAGTAAAGTGCCTGGCTGGGTTTGAACTCACGACCTACCTTCAACTTCTCCTTCTTCTTTTCGTGTCGATAGTACCTAGTTGTACAGTACTTTTTTTAAATATAGTTAAGAGTCCCAGGCTTAGCACGTGCACCGATTTGTCCACGGAAGAATAGACATGACTATTAAATAAATGACGTACAATAGGATGAGATTACAATTTTTTTCTATTCATTATCACAGTTATGCGTTCTAAACGAATCATGATTTTGTAGATAATCGTATATACTTTGTGGCCGTCGAGTAGTAAGTTTTGTTGTCAGTGTGATTTTGACAGTTTGGGAAGAAATATTCTTCTGAAATAGTCTACATTTATAAAGACCTAGACACATATCGTTAGAAACGAAAGACTAAATGACAGATTGTAGAAGTATATCCACGGTGCGATATCAAAAATTTAGGAACGAAATGTCACTTTGTATTGAAAAAGCACTGTCTATTCTTCGTAGAAATATAAAGCGTCATGCTAAGTCCGCAGTAGGTGGCCAAGTTACATACCTACCACTCTTTGCATCTAGATGCAACATCACCATTATCATCATTTCAGCCGAAAGACGTCCACTGCTGGACATAGGCTTCCCTAAAAGAGGGGTTTTGCCATAATCGCCACGCTTGGCAGATGGGTTGGCGATTGCAGTACGGTGGTAAAATGCATAGAGAACGCTGCTGCCCATTCTCTAGTAAGTCCCTTAGTCGCCTTCTACGATACCTACGGGAAGAAATGGGATGGTGCTATTCTTTTACGTCCGGCACCACACGTTAATGCAACATACAATTATTATCAAGATTATGTAACAAAGAAAATTAAATATTAAACATTTACTTAGTGTAAACAAACAAGAAAGTGGTACAAGTTATTAATTTAAAACAATGATTTATGTGCTTTTGTTCTTGCAAACTAATAGACTCTTACTCCTTGTTTTATGGTTCAAGCTTTATTATTCATTTCATGGTGTTGTACCGATATCGAACTAAGGAGGTATACTGTTATTTCCAACAGGAAGGTGGGATACAGGCCTTTAACGATTCAATATAAAAAGAAAAAATCTAGGTACTCACGACTACACACCAAGCTAAACATTTCCAGTTTACGCTGATCTCGTACTGTACGAAAATCCTATATAATGCAAGATCAGCTAATACTGGAAATGTATAGTTTGATGTGTAGCCGTGTATACCAACTGAAATATGAAAAAAAAGCAAACATCCTGAACAGGCTGGCTGAGACAATGACGCGCAGCCTCTTTCTATAGATTCAGTGCATGATTCTTCTCGACCCCTGCGTTGAAATTTGAAGTCGGAAAAAAGTTGCCGTTCTATACAGGATAAGTTTTTAACCAGTGCGCAAACTGTAAAAAGGAATTCAGCATATCATTCTAAACCCCCAGCGTAGAAATTATTCGTCGGTTATCTAAAAACAAAAATAAGCTGTTCCATACATTTTGACCGGGTAGCTATTGCACTTTTCCAAGTAAACAGCAGATTTTTTGTATAATCGACGATACATTTCTACGCTGGGGGTCTAGAATGACATGGTTACAGTTTGCACACTGGTAAAAAAAATTACCCTGTATTCTGACCGCGTAGGTCTACTTTTCTATGAAACAGTCGATTTTTTGAAAACCGACGCACAAATTATACATTAGGGGGTTCTTTCTATCTTTCTTTCTTTCTTTATTTTTGTCCTTTGCACCAACTTGTTTTCATACCGATTTGTCGCAAAAAAACAACCGCAAAGTCAAAACAGATATTACATATTATATTATTTGGGTTAAGTTGAATATCTTGGATATTAACATTCTACTCATATTTCCAAGATAAACCAACATGATCAAAATACCAACGTTCAGAGACGCTCCTTCACACTTTAAATTCCCATAATTTCTAATACCACGACAATCCAAGCATACCTACACAACATAATTACATTACCTGTTAAATTCGAGGCCACTTCCAAGAAATTAAAACATTTACCTTATCTCCGAATCGGTCCTGATATCTGACCGATCAGCATCCCTTTTAACAAACTCGATTACCAACTTGTTTTCATACCGATTTGTCGCAAAAAAACAACCGCAAAGTCAAAACAGATATTACATATTATATTATTTGGGTTAAGTTGAATATCTTGGATATTAACATTCTACTCATATTTCCAAGATAAACCAACATGATCAAAATACCAACGTTCAGAGACGCTCCTTCACACTTTAAATTCCCATAATTTCTATTAATACCACGACAATCCAAGCATACCTACACAACATAATTACATTACCTGTTAAATTCGAGGCCACTTCCAAGAAATTAAAACATTTACCTTATCTCCGAATCGGTCCTGATATCTGACCGATCAGCATCCCTTTTAACAAACTCGATTACCCAAAAGGCTACCAGTAGTTATCGTAGTAATCAAATACTTGGATCCTTTGGCTATTAATAAAATCGCTGTTCCCACCGTGGCTTCCATTTTAGTCTGAATAGAGAAGCATAAATCGTATGTGAATGCGTCTTGCACCTGGCATAGTGGAATGCGACCTCCGACGCGAGGTGTGGTCTAAGTTACAGGCGTTGGCGGTTTAAAATATTGATCCTTTTATGCGCAGTGAAATAACGGATGCGTGTAGTTAGAAGTCGAAAAGTCTAACAACCAGTCTTATCAATGGATATCATGTTGCCCAGAATCTGAGTTGTGATGCCAGATAGACAGTTTCGCTCTATGTAAATAACTGATATTCGTCTGCATTCGGTTAGACTGGAAGCTGACCCTAACATAACTGGGAAAATGTTAGGCAGATTTATTTTATACGTAGTGAATTTCGTTAGTAGGTCTTATTATTTTTAGTTCGGTGCTTAATTATTGGCACGGATCTTATAATGTATAATTATTTATCACTTGCAGTGGTAATGGCAATTTTTATTGTTTTTCATAAATCAGTAGGAGAATTTAAACGTAGCTTGATAAAATGATAATTATTAAGAAAAAATCTAAAAGGTTATTTTGGAACTCAGAAATAAATTAAAAGAATTTTATAAATGTGCTTTATCTCCGCCGAATGACGTCGAAGTGTAGATTTAAATGAAATATTTCCTAACCACATAAAGCTCATGAGCTTCAAAGTTTGCAAAAAGTCTAATGAGCATTATTATATTCGTCTGCGTACTCCATTATGACAAAATGTGGTCGGTATTTATCGCCCTATCTATAATAACATTCAGAGACATGGAAGCATAATTATTATGCTTCCATGTCTCTGAATGTTATATTTATCAAAATGATTATTCAGAGACAGAAATAACAACAATATGCCTATTGGCTTGTTGTTTTTTTCAGTACTTTTATATCCTTGATGTATATTCAACAAGGCATAGCACATTAAACAACTGCTATTGAAAAAATGAATAACTTTTAGGACGATATGATGTTTAAATTATGTTTTCTGCTTTTACGGCTTAATTCATGAGTTTTTCTAGGATTTAAACCAACGCCTATAATAATGATTCGACATGAATCCAATCAATTTCACTGAACGAAAAAAAAAGTGTGTAGTTCGCTACATCGCATTAGTGCATCTGCTTCCTCCTATGACTTATACCGTGTCGTGATTGTTACCGTGTGCAGTACAGTTCTTCAAAGCGTGGTCGCAGCTTTGAGAAGATTATGCAGCTTCCACCTGCTACTAATAACGAAATATTGAGAGCATGGTCCGGTTTACTGAGAGGCGTGATACCAATATTTTTGTAGAGTTGATTTACTTTCTGTCGGTCGACGTTGTAAAATATTTCTACGATTATCGTTAAAATTTTACAAATTTAAACTAAAAAACTGTCATAAAAGAATGAAAGGAGAAAGCAAAATACACAAACCACACATTACAATAAAAACACGTAAAACACACTCATACAAAGTAGTAAAACGCCTCGTATTCAACAAATAAAACTTTAAAGTTTGACAATGTGGACTTAAAAAAAATACCTAATGAATTTTGAACAAAATAAAACAAAAACATGTCGGTGTGTTGCCTACGGTTTCACGGCTAAAGACAGAACTATTATTTATAAACGTTGCTTAAAGTTAAGTAATGATTAGCAACTGTTTAAGTATACATATTTGACGTTTAAACATCTCTTAACTTTGAGCTACGTTTATAAATGAGAGGGTTAATGTTAGATGTATCTATATAATCTCAATTACAGGATATCTAAAACGGAAATTGCAATAGGTCTGCTAATTACTGCTAGTGTTTATAGAAGATAAATAATAATATGTTATGCGTTTCTTTGTGGTTTATAATAATAGCTATCAGTTTATTGAGTTCATGAACATATTTTAGCCTAAAATAAGAGTCTTTGTTCGCTAATTTTTTTAGCGAACACGAACCCTAATTAACAATAATTATCTGGTCTTTAATCAGCTAGGTAATTATCGCTAAAAAAATGTTCCTGTTCAAAAAACATAAAATTGATTCTAAGGATTTTATTTATAAATAGTTCACTTAGAATTTGTTTACTGTCAGTATAATTATAGCTATTGACGGGTGGATGCTGAAAAAGGTTCACCTAATGAACGCTTTAAATGAAATTTTGCCATTCTAAGCAAACAGATCGGTATTTGTAATTTTATAGAAGGCAAGATGGCACTACTAACTATGCTTCTCACGGAATTATTAGTTTTTGCTATACTCAGATATGGAATAAATAATCCTACTATCCTTTTAATATTATAAATGGGAAAGTTTTGATGTCTGCTACTCAATCACGCAAAACTGCCGAGCAGATAATTGGTTGAAATTTGGCACACAAATAGTTTCAAACCTGGATTAAAACAAACAATACATACGGTACGTTTCCATGGGAAAATTTCCAACCTCTACGTGGTTGAAGTCGTTGGAAAATCTTAATAAATAAGTAAAAATATTTACAAACAAAGTGAAGCTCTCAATAAGCTTAAAAAACACCAATTTATTTCTTTATGAATAGTGAATGAAACCGAACCATCACGATCGGGTCGGTGACATTGAATCGGGAATACTCGGCTTTAATTGTAAGTCTTCACTTCTGTCGAGTGGCACACACTTTTTTTTTTTGCGAAAATATTTGCACGTAGGTGCAATAATCGCTAACATCTTCAACTTGGCCCACACCAATAACTCTCACGATTGTTACCGCGCAATTTACAGCTCGACTCTAGTTATTGTAACGATAGGTTTAACATTTAATATACTGTTTGAACTAGTTCGCGTCTATCGTGTAGATTTTTGCGATAAAAGTTAATATATTCTGACACTGACATGGTAATTGGTTGTCAGGTGGAGAATAGGGATTTGTCTTGACGTTTAAAATTATGGTGGCGTATGGTAGCGCTATTTTACAACATGCAAACAAAATCACGTCTCTATTCCTCTTTGTAAGCAGCGGTGTATAAATAGGGAGTTAAAACTTTTTTCAAAAAAAATACAACCGACTTCAGGAAAACACTACAAAGTGAAAAATTACTTTAATTTCGGAAGTCGGGACTTTGGATTTGTATTTTAGTTTTTTGTCACCGCCTGCCGAAATTAAAGTTATTTTTCACTTTGTAGTGTTTTCTCGAAGACGGTTTTTTTTTTCAAGTTTTGATTTTTTACTTTTTAGACATTTCATCATCCTTGGGGTCAAAACAATGCATATTTATGCGATAGCAGCAATCGCGGTTGATTTGCTGTCATTTTTTGAAGAGTTCCGTTGTCTGTCTCCGAAACGCATCATCAGATCTATATGAAATTTAAATGGGACCATTTCGGAATAAACCCCTTTTGAACAAAAAAATTGTTTTGTAAATCGGTCTATAAATGACGGAGTTATGACCGAACACACATAAAAAAAAAATGCATGTCGAATTGATAACCTCCTTCTTTTTAAAGTCGGTTAAAAATAAGATGATGATTTATTTCTCGCCACAATATATAAGTTCAAATACATTTTAAAAACTATACATATTCATTGTTATATTGTGGGAGACTGGTGCCTAAAATAGGCGTAAGGCCTGTATTTCAGGACACCAGGTCTCCACCTCGACAAAAGCTGTTACATTTAAATTGTATTATTGCTGTTACATTTATATGCGGCAAGTTATATGAACTTAGATTTTACGAGTTTTGCTATTATTGGGATAAGGGGCAGTGGTGGCCCAGTGGTATTTGCCACAGGTCGTGAGTTCGAACCCAGGCAGGCGCTTTACTTTATAAATTAAATTTCCACACCACTACTCTCAAAATTGTAAAGAAAACAACCAAATATCCAACAATCCCACTTAAGGGGAATCTAGTTGCGGGCTCGAACTCACTGGCGGGCCTGGCTAAAAAGCACGCTGTCTCACCAGGCATCGTGTCTGACAGAGGTAGTATCAATGATGAGCAGTTAGACGTTAGTCTACACTCACGTTACTGAATGAGATGCTGGATCATTTATAGTAAAACAGGCGCGTAAAAAATTAAAAAAATTCCTTCGGAAGATCGGATTTTATGAAAAAACCACTGCATAAATCAATGACCAATAAAGTTTATTGAACTTTTAGATATTTGAGCTTTGTTGGTACCAACTTGGTTTTGGAGATTTTACACTTATTTGATTACTTGAACACGCCCAAAGTTAGGATAAATTAGCAAGAAAAACTAATCTTTGTTGGCTCCTAACTTTTTAATGGCTTTTTAATTTAGTATTCTGTTTCCGTACAGACAATATTAATGATGAGACAAAACTATACCATGTTTGTTTTTTGATGTACAGTGTCGGACAGTGGAGTGATACACTCCCGAAGTTTGTATTGGAAAAATGTGGACTAGTTTCACCTTAAGCTGAGCGGCGTCCTGGGGAACATCCGTGATCATGGTTTTGGCGCGAAGTGTTGTGTTCCTTATACGGTCCGACATATGAAACCCCAGGATACTGCGCTCCATGACTCACATCTTCTAACACAAAAAAATACATAAACCCTTAAGGGAAAACCTCGTAACTCAATACAATGTCTTGATAGCAACTGTCTCCGAAACTCCGAATAGGAAGAGGAAAATTAAATTTGTCATCATCTGTGGCAATTGTCTAAAAAGGGGTCTGACGTACGGTGAGTGTCGTGTGTGCTTTTTCTTTGAGTATTTTTTTTTTTGTTGGGATTTATGTAATTTTTTTTTATTTTGGCGGAGAAGTCAATTATAAATCTTTACTCTATTGGATATTGTGTGACGTAGTGTCAATTTGACTTTCGATTTTATACCAGGAGGATTTTGATATTGTGGTTTATTTACATTTAAAAAAAAATTTCTTATTTGTTGGTATATTGGCATGGCTAGCTGAAATAGGTATGACAATACCTATTTCAGCTAGCTACATAATGAATGTTCTGTGTCTTGTTATGTTAATTAATTTGCCTAGATAAGTATAGAATCGAGTCTATCTATCTAAACAGACAGCTGTGCTGCTGGGGAGTTTGTTGCATCTCTTCTTCTTCCTACCTAAAGCACTAGGAGTTGGTGGAGGGTGGGCGTTTTGGGGGACTGTTTTATGTAACCCCGCCTTTTCTATACAGGATAAGTTTTTATTCAGTGCGCAAACTTTAACTATGAATTCAGCATATCATTCTAGACCCCCCAGAGCAGTTATTTTTCGTCGGTATTACAAAAAAAAAAAATCTGCTGTTTCATAGAAAAGTGCAATACCTACGCGGTTAAAATGTATGGAAAAGCTGATAATTTTTTTGCTGTAATCGTGGTTAATGTTTGCGCACTGAATAAAAACTTATCCTGTAAAGTTATCATGTCGGTTTCTATTAAGTATTAACAGTGTGCAATGCTAACTTAATACTATAAACAGAACAAAGTACTAAAGAAACGATGAAATATCATAATACTTTAAAACACTCACAATAAAGCATCAAGTTCAATACTGAGATACTTACTCATCAATAATCTTCGAACCGTAACAAAAATGAGTAACATGAAACATTGCATAGCAATATCAATGAAAAATAAACCTTACTAAGTATGCTAATATATTCCACTTTATAATGTTACCCGCAGCACGTTCGCAGTATACCAACTTAGCAAGATAAGCTAAACGCAGCCATTTTATTACACAAACTACATGTTTATGAAAGCCTTAGCGTACCCACTGCACTTGCATTTGGCCGCGTGAAATAATTTCAGGAGATAATCTCTAATTCAGCCACTGATAGAATTATTGCACGCGAATGGATAGCTTGGATCGTAGCCAACGAAACGAGTGGACCCTTACACCCTTCAAAGGAAATACATTTTCAATACAAAACCCATAAAGTTCAATTTTCATTGTGCTGTAATCCAATTTTTCGTACAACCCAAATTCGACTCAATCTGCCAAGTTTTAAGAACAGTTTTTCGTAATACAATCTTTCGATGCAATCACGAATATAAAAAAAAGAAACAATGGCTAGGAAGTATGGGTTCCTAAAAATAAAACAAGGGTTTTTGCAACGAACGTAATGCAATTAGGTTTAATTTTGATAGACAGATTCTCGCAAGATTCGAAGTTGGAATCTGAACATAGACGCTTGAATGGGAAAAGTTAAAGATAGAACACACAAACAACAACAAATGAATGCAGCGAAAGTTTCCAACAGATTTCGATACAGTTAGGCATTTCTATCTGACACTTTAAAAAGAACAATATAGGCATCGACTTACATACATTAACTTATAAGATATAAAATGTTTTCTAGGAATAAAAATATGTACAGACGCCAGCACATCAAGCTACCCCAAACTGTTAAGGTTTCCCAATTGAACATGAACTTTAAACTTATGTAATAAAGTTGAAAATCTATCAAATAAATTTGACAGATTGGGGTAGCTTGATGTGCCGTCTATACATCCAAAGTAACTTTGTTTTCTGACTTGATAGTTAGTCAGAAGTTAAATGCACAGATTTTTTTTAAATGTTAGTCAAACTCAGTTTCCATATTTTTCATAAAAAGTTAATAAACGTATTATTGAAATTCTTAGAACGGCCTTTCCTTTGGTTTCCACTTTTACCCTAACATTATAATCAGCCTACAATATTCCCACTGCTGGGACATAGGCCTCCTCTCTGTGAGCCGTGAGGAAGTGAGCCGTACCTAATGTACCACGCAAGCCGAAAGCGAGCTGTCAGATTTCACATGTCTTTGAAGTTTTGGTTCTACGACATGCCACTTTCCCTACGATGTTTTTCTTCACCGTTTTGAGAGCAGTGGTGATGAAATACTCGTACATTTTATTACACAAAGCAAAACGCCTGCCTGGTTTCGACCTACAACGGGCACTACATGTTATGGTGGAATTATAATTTACTAGCCGCGCTCCGCCGTTTCACCCGCGTAGTTCCGGTTCCCATGGGAATACGGGGGTAAAATATAGCCTATGTCACCCGGGGATAGTGCGTCTTCCCAACAGTGAAAGAATTTTTCAAATCAGTTCAGTAATTTCGGAGCCTATTCAATGCAAACAAACAATCAAATCTTTCCTCTTTATAATATTACTAGAGATGAGAGGGCCCGTAGCACACAAAAATAATAATTTGTGATTTTTTTTCTACACATGTTTTTAGCTTATAATGTTATAATTCAATATTTCGACAATTCCTACTACAAAATAAGCAATTAGGCATACTTAAAAGCTATTAATGGAAACTCGAGGGCCATTCAATGCACGGGGGTTGCCGGCCAAATATAGAGTATTTAATAATAATCTTTTAATAAATACCTTTCCATACGGACCAGCCGCTGCGGTGTGTGGTAACCGTTATAATTCCACGGCAAATTTTAATACATTTTCATTTATAAATGGCGTGAGTATTAATATAGGATTTACAATTAATTTTCATAATATTAAAGGTGTTACACTAATAAGTTGTTAGTATACAATTCGCGGTAAATGATGGATTTTAAACCGTTTAAATTATTTTGAACACTATCCCGCACCTGGGCATGAGTTGCTTTGGCGTTACTGGAAGTCCTAAAATAGACTTCGGACTCATAGAGGTCGAAGTAAAGAAAACCTGCTGAGGTAGAGATTCACAGATGACTCCGCCATGGAGTGTAAATGTGGTGCCACAAACAATGAGACAATAACTTGTCCAGTGAGTCCTGTTGTCTACACGCTACAGGAGCTGACAGATGCTGCTGAAATTACCAAGCTTGTAGCCAAATTCTGGGCTGACTGTATTTAGATTGCTATCGACACGCCAAGAAGAAGAATAGTTAGTGTAGGTCTGAAATCACCAACCCGTCTTGAACAAGCGTGGTGATAAATGCCAGTGCCTTCTCCGTATGAGAAGAGGCCTTTGCGTTGCAGTGGGTCTATAATTGGCTCATATAATATTATTATTTTAAAAACCGCACCTCTGGCAGGCATCGGCCCTTGCGGGCCCCATCAGTTGATGCTAACATCTCTTTGAGGTGCGCGTGGAACACAACGCGCCATCGACCCGGGCTTGGTCTTTAACGGACAGCGAGCTACCCATTACTCGCCGTCCGCAAGCCCGCGACCACGGTGGCCGGGAATCAGCCTGGGATTCCTGACGCCCAGGGCGTCTCCTGCGGAGGCTAGGGGCGTGAGGGTGCATATACTGCCTCTCCCTCACGTGTGCCGCCTTACACTTGCGAGCATTACTGCTTCGCTGAAGGTGACGGCTACCCGTGCAGTCTCGCTCCATACCATGGCCTGGATCAGGGCTGGATGCGAGAGATCGCCGCCACCGATTGCCTCCACGAGGACACGGAGGTTCCCCGCCCAAGCCGGGCAGACCTTCACCGTATGCTCCACCGTGTCCTCAGGGCGATCTTTGCAGTTGAAATACTAAAGCCTTTCCTCCCGCCTTATGCGAAACAGGAACCTCCCGAAACAGCCGTGTCCGGTGAGGACCTGCGTCAGGCGGAGGTTAAGGACGCCATGCCGCCACTCAAGCCACTCCTCAAAGAGGGGACTTACCGCCGCAATTGTGGCGCGCTCAGCACTGTGTTGCGACAATTGCACTCTCTGTGTCGCCATGAGATCGCGCCAGAGCACTGTCGGAAAGCCCATTAAATAACTATTTGATGATCACATACCTACAATGTATGTGATCAACAGTATTGTTACGCAATTATGTGATATTTTGTAAATTCTGTCATTCCTTCTAAAGTACACTGTCCTTCAAGATACAGGATTCTCCTATTTTGAAGGGCAGGGGTCTTACTCATCTGTATTAGCCATTCCTATTTCTTACTAAACAATCTCTGATGTTACCTAGGCTAAGTCTTTTCTTAAATAAACGATTACTTACATATTAATACACTAAACTATAATCCATCAAATAAAATAAACATTTGCCGCATAGTAAAAAACAAAACCATAAAAGGGCGAGTCCATCATCGCAGCGATTAACACCGTTCATGTGAAGACTACTTTACGCTCAGAACTTAAAAAGAAAAAATAAGAGTTCATGTTGACAGACGGTAGTTGAACTCTATGGTATATTTATGTGTTTTTTATGTTATTTTTTCCTTGTATGTAAGTGATTCTATTTAGGAAGATATAATAATGTTGAATGATTTCCTGTCGTAAAATATTTTATGGCAAGTGGAAATACTTAATGTTGTGTAAAATTGGTATGGGTATCTGCAATCCATTTGTGTTAGCAATTTTAGTGCGCGAGTCATTATTTTTCTATTTCTGACTATTTCTGGGTTGGTTTCCTCACTTTTTCTATTTCTTATTATGCTTGAGTTGGCTTCCTCTTTAAGAATGGCTGAATATTTTGCGTCCGTAAACTATTAACTGGCCAATTATGTCGACCAGCACCCTAATTGCGTAACTCACGATTGATCATAATTGGTTTCGTCTTCACAGTTAAACAATATTCATTGCGTTATTTATGTTGTCGAACAGACACATTTTTCGAACATATGAAGCAATGGTTTAACAATCCGTTTCAAAACGATACAGATTATGATGAATCGTGAGTTACGCAATTAGGGTGCTGAACAAAGATGGCTGATGATCTAAGACTATCTCAGTTCTGACGCAAACTCCTGAGGCATAGCAAAGATCTCAATGTACCTACTAAATATATGAATGGTCACCCATCTGCAGGTCAATAACATAAAGAGTTGCTTTACTTCATAGATGCGAACTCTACAGGGATTTTTTTTCTCTCTTGCTATAAAGGCGCTGCCCAAACGTAGGACGACGTAAAACGCTCAGTTTCTTGTCGCATCATCATCATCATCAGCCTATAATGTTTCCACTGCTTGGACACAGGCCTGCCTCTCTGTGTAATCCACCACGCGGGCCCAGTGCGGGTTGGTAGATGTCACATGTCTTCCGAATTTTTTGCTCTAGAACATGCCGGTTTCCTCACGATGTTTTCCTTCACCGTTTCGAGAGCAGTGGTAATGAAACAATTCACACAAAGTAAAGCGCCTGGCTGGGTTCGAACTCACGACCTACAACTCGTAAGTAGCGGCCGTTACCACTGGGCCACCACTGCTCTCACACACATTACAAGCCAGAAAAATTCAATAAACGAATTAGTACAAAAATAACATGAAAAATCATCGTTTCATCATGATAAAACAATCGTAAAAGAGAGCTCCGAAAAATGTTTTACATCGCATAATTTTCCAAATTTTGATAGTAAATGTAAATTATCATATTTTAAATGTAATGATAATACAGAGAATTCAATCAACCAAAGTTATATCTCAAAATTATTACACTTTGACTTGCATTTACTTTTAATTTAAATAAAACTGCAAAATTAATTTTGTTTTGGTGGTCATTCGATTCAACTAACATGAAAAGCATCACTATTGGGAACAGTCTTCGCGATGCATTATTGTCAAATACCCAAAATGTTGCTTCTTAACGCTTAACCAATCATGGCACTCAAACTATAGTAGATACCTATTAGCTAATTAGCAAGGTGTTAGAACTAGTTAACGGTAAGGAACGGAGAAAAAATGAGAGCACAAAGCTGTAAATATATATTAAAAAAAAAACTTAAAAAAGATAGCAGTAGATATTAGTACATAATTTTTTTTAACAAAAAAATTAAACCGCCGAAAATACTGAAAAGTGAAAAATAATAAACCTGCTTTGTTTAACCTTAATAACTAAGTTCGGAAGTCGTTGACTTTGTATATGTATTTTAATTTTATGTCACCGCCTTCCGAACTTAGTTATTAAGGTTAAACAAAGCTGATCTTTTAAGGAGGCATCTCCCTATTGGTTGATGTGACGTGGCGGTGTGTCAGCGCAGGGGAATTTGTGTGTAGAACTGCGTGTACTGTGTGTGAACTGAGTGCTGTCCTTGCAATTTTATTTAAGTAGGTACTAACAATAGTTTTTCTACGTTTTTTTCTTATTTGTAAACTAGCCTTTGGATCTCGTTGTCCCAAAATAAATAAATTTGAATTTGAAATTTGAAAAGCAGGTTTATTATTTTTTACTTTTCATTCGGCGGTTTAATTTTTTTGTTAAAAGTTTTCATTTAAAAAAAAATTGTGGCTATAATCCACTAGTTACTACATCCTTAATTTTTGATTACTTTTTGGAATTCAGAACTCAGCATTAAAAAATCTGTGAGTGAACAATCGATCATCCCCTGTTTTCCTACGATTTCCTTTCGAAATTTATATGGGACCAACTTTGGGGTATTATAGCCTTTCCAATAAAAAAAGAATTGTCAAAATCGGACTACTCTGAAAAAAGTTATGCGTTGTAATACATATTAAAAAAAACGCGTCGACTTGAGAACCTCCTCCGTTTTTTTTCGTCGGTTCAAAATGCTTCAGCTCTGCTTTATGTTCTTAAGACTAATCAATTTTATGCGCCCATATAAAATCTAATACAAATTTAATTACTTACTTACCTATATCAGGATATAGTCCTTATATTTTATACCTTGCCAATATCCGTTGAAACCGGCCTATCTATTGCATAAGTTGCAACACAAAATAAATAGATACAGAAGGTCAGGTTGACAAAACGTACGACAGCGCTCGTAATGCGTATTGTAACAACGGCTACAGCGACACGTTGGTGATTGTTGGAGAAGCTCAAAAGCCTAATCACTAGTCTTACTCGTACAAAGTGGTATCATGTTACCCAGCAACTGGGTTGTTGCTCCATGTAATATATTGGTCTTCAGCTGCATCCGATTAGACTAGAAGCAACCCCAAAATAAATAGTTGGGTTAAGGTTTGGTAGATTTTGTTTTCAGTTTGAGTTATATACGTGCAGTCAAATATAAATAAATGCCTTATATTTATACAAGAGTTGTGTCCACCCGCCGCTTTGCCCGTGTAGTATGCCAATAAAAACATAGCCTTCCCTGAGGTTCAAAGGATCCCCATACCCGATTTTATCGAAATCAGTCCAGCAGTTTCAGAGATTAGTCGAAATAAACAGACAAAAAATAATCTTGCTTTTTTTGTTACAAGTACCGTACCTATATTCTTAGCAAACGAATTTATTAAAAAAGCTGATATTTTGACTTTACAAATAGACTCTTTAATTTTATTTATTTGTTTTTAGAAGATTGTAAAGATTCATATGCGTTTTTCTCCAACAGTGTTCAAGGATATTCTATGGTGTTACGAACATAGTATTATATTATACATAAATATGCTATAGATCAAATGCCTTTGTGCGAGTTTCATTTAACCATCTCGATCAAACGTTTCGAGCGCGTTTGGCGTTCCGATTGGCCCTAGATTGATGACGGACCAATCGAAGCGCCGAACGCGCTCATGAAACTCAAACTCCCTAGTGTGAGTCAAAGAATATAATAATCGAAACCATACTTTTATAAAATCGGTCTTTTTTTAAAGTTGTTATTTATGTTTCACGAGGAAAACGCTTTTTAAGTTTCCGTAACTGCAAGATATTAAAACTCGTTTCTGTTTTTTGTGTGGAGTTGGCCTTCTGCATCCTATTTTTTGGAGCCAAGTCTAGTCATTAAGCCCACAACTGGTATATCTAGTCTAAGAGGAAATTAATACATAAATGGGAACGTTAGAAAGGCGATGGCGTTTCCAGTTTAGGAATAGAATACATTCTTGTGTGGATGATGTTTTAGAATTAGTTTTTGTTGAAGATTTAGATTCTAAGAAGACTAAGGATATTGATTGAGCAATAGCTGCAGATTTTTTTAGAATTGTTGGAATTTTTCTGAACAGAACAAAGATTAAGTCTAGGTATGGATCAAAGAATATTTTTTTTTAACTTTGCCCCGCATTAGGAATTTCTCCTGTATTGTGGGTGCGTTTACAAACATTTAAACTCAAATTTACAAACGGCCAGACCCGGAAAAACTACTTGTAGATCATACAAATTTTGGTTCCGTGCGGGAATCGAACCCGCGACACGCAGCGCAGCAGTCAATCGCTTAACCACTGAGCCAACCGTGTCATCAAAATATGCATGACAAATATGAATTCAAATTGATCAAACTATGTAAGATGTAACCATGTCATGGAAATGGAATGCATATGTATGTAAAAGCATATGTTTAAAAATCTTAGAAAAATGATTGTTAACAACGAGTCGTGTTTTTTATTTTCCTTTTTTTGCCACCGACTTCCGAAATCAAAGAAATTTTTCAATTTGTGGGGTGTTTTTTTTTTTTTCAAAATCCCAACTAATATCGAGAGTTGCATTTAATTGCGTGAGAGTGCTCTTGTGTAAACTGTAATACCTATACAGTGGTACCTTCTCGTTGGTTTCATTTGCCAACCCTCAAGAGGCGTGACGACAAACCTGAATAAAGATAGATTACTGTAAGTGAACTCTAGAAGAATACTAGAATAGATTCTATCCTAAAATAGAACCAAGTGACGTAGAACAAGTAGATGGATTTTACATTTAGCAAGATGACAAATACATACATAAACTCACGGCATTACCCACGGGGCAGAAATTGCAGCTATGATCCTTATTAATATTGGCAAAATAATGTTGTTTTACTTTATTTAGTAGCATTTCTTTAGAGGTATGTGGAACCAGAGTGTAGTTCACTTAGCTTCATAGAAAAGGAGGACACCTTTCTAGACGAGTGTCGTATGTGGTGGGCAACTGCCCAGCGATTGATTTTGCATTGCATGACGTCAGTGTGATGCGTAGTTTGCATTTGGCCATGTAGATGGCGCTACATATCTTTTATCTCACACATATATATGAAACTAGCTTTTGCCAGCGGCTTCGCCCGCGCGGAACTTTCATCCCCTATTTAACTCCCTTAGGGGTTGAATTTCGAAAAATCCTTCCTTACTCCTTGTCTACATTATAAAGGGAACTTCTGTGCAAAATTTCAGCTTTCTAGGTCCAAAAGGGTTTGGGCTGGGCGTTGATGAGTCAGTCAGTCAGTCAGTCAGGACTTTTCTTTTTATTTATATAGAAATAGATAGATGAGTAAATACCGACTATTTAATACCGATGTTTACGAAAATTGACAAATACAAATAAAAACAAAATAGAAATAGATTTGAAAGGTAAAATGATACAGTTCAAAGAAACTCATGCCAAGCCAAACACGTTTTTAAGCAAAGTTCATGCGGCTAAAGTGTCTATAATAAGTAATAGCTTGAAAGTTAATAATGTATCTAGATTACATATATTACTTTTGTCAAAAAGAACTTTGACCTTGATACGTTACAGTAAATAGATAATTTTCGTATTACGAAAATAGAAATGCACCGTTGGTAATGTAATATTTAGTTCTTAGTTGTTGGAACAGTTTTAAAATATAATTACCGTGTAAAAGTATTTGTACACAGCTAATTTAAAAAAAAAAAAGTTGTACTGGTTACTGATCATCTGCAAGTAAACTATAAACCTAATGATGTATATGGCACTCACAAATTGAATACCAAAACCCAAGTGATTAACCCTAAAACTATTCATGCAAAAACATACAAGATACAGTAATAAATTAACACACAGAACAGGGATTATTCATAAACAAGCTAAGCTATATGGTACAAAAACTTATTTCACCTACCAACTACAACATGAATATTCATTGTGAATTTTATTCATGAATATAACCCATGCAAATGGCGGCACCCGTATAATTTAATTGAGCTTTTCCTACACTAGAGCTTAAATTAGCTAAAACTATTCAAAGAATCTGCGTAGATCATTTGTCGGGATTATGGCTGCAACTTGGAAAGTCTGGATAGTGACACACGGGGTGAAAGATTGACAAAGTGGTAAGATCTGTTCGTTTTTTTTTTTTGGTCAGCTCTTATTTATTTCTTACCAGATTTTACCAGTCAGATATTACTTTTCTGTGGAATAAAACTGTTTTTTTTTTCAGTTTTTGTATGGAAAAACTCAACAAAAACCTGATTGGCGTTGTGAATATTTACGTATTAGATATTAAAACGACTTTTTGTGTTAAGTGTATTTTTCACATACCGCTTACACTTACACATGTATAGACACACGCGTTTTTGTCCAAGGAGTGAGCAGAAACTACCACTAACATTAAATGTAACTAATATTTTTTATTTTGTTTGTATTTTTGTCAGAAATTTCACAGTAGCAACCCGAGAGTCTCGATTTTTGTGAAATAGATGCCTAGTAGTGCTGGCCAAGTAGTAAGAGCCGCAACTTACGAGTTGTAGGTCTTGAGTTCGAACCCAAACAGGCGCTTTACTTTGTGTAAATTATTTCATCACCACTGCTCTCAAAACGGTGAAGGAAAACATCGTGAGGAAACCGGCATGTCCTAGAACCAAAAATTTAAAGACATGTGACATCTACCTACCCGCACTGGGCCCGCGTGGTGGATTACAGTCCAATCCCTCTCATCGAGAGTAGGCCTGTGTCTCAGCAGTGGAAACATTATAGGCTGATGATGATGAAATGCCTATAGGCTCGCCTTTATCACATGGGACTTGAACATTACTGGCGAAATGTAGGTGTACTTTAGGTACTCCTCCGCCTAACCCACCTGGGAGGGCAGGCGGGCAGGCGTGATGATATTATGTGTGTTAATCAAAGATTCTGCGGAGAGTACGTGATTTGTCGGAATTATGGCTGCAAGAGCTTGCTAAGTCGACTGGATACTGACACACGGGGTGTTGGTTTGACAGACGATATAAAATTTACCAAAGAAAAAAGTAATCCTAATAACACTTTATTTACTTATTTAAAGTTTTCGCACACAAAAAAATGTTCAAAGGCGGACTTAATGCCTTAGGCAGTCTCTACCAGTCAACCAAGGGTGGTGAAAAGATTAGATGGCGCTGGATTAGATGGAACATTTTCAATTTTTCTATGAAATCGTTACAGTGATACGAGGCAAGTGTTCCCGAAAATATTTAATTTCTACTGTACTGCAATTTGTACTGTACTACAATGTTTTAAATGAGTCTCATTTAAAGGCCGGTGTTATAGTGACCGGCTAGTATCTATTAGATTCACATAGATGAGCAGAATTCGCATAAAGTTATCTGCCAGTTAGTTGACTGAAATTCATCTGGAGGTGGTCAGTTTTCATCATCATCATGTCAGTCGAAAGACGCCCACTGCTGGACATAGGCCTCCTCAAACTCCTCCACTTCGACCAGTTCTGTGCTTCCCGCATCCAGCCGATTCCTGCGGCCTTCGCAAGGTCATCGGTCCATCTTTTGGGAGGCCTTCCAACGCTGCGCCTGTTTTAGGCTATAATGATATGTTTATAATTAGCCATTAATGTCTTCCTGATGGGCAAAGGCTTTCCTACTCTCTTTCTACCTCTCTCTGCCCAGAGGTATCAAGGACTGATCTTCATTAAAAGTGTCTAGATTATTCCGCCATCTCCGTGTGGGCCTTTATGACCAAGCACTGCATCACGAGTTGGAGTAATTCCTTCTTTTGCATTGAGCCTACATCTTGCAGTGCAGAAAAGTTCGGTTTTCAACCAAAATCCTTGGTAGAATACTATCTCTTCATCAGAATTACAAATTGAACTGAGAGACGTATTGAGTTACCATTTCGCGAAATCCTCTAAATCCTTACATATTATAGCCGCTACCAAAATTTTCAATGTAATTCAAGCAAAATCTCAACTTCTACTAACTTAATACTGAACATCTAAGGAAGAATTAAGAACATTGAAATCCAACTTTGCGAACCTAACTTCGTCCCCGTATCTCACACTATGCAAAACTTAAGACAGTGCTGCTTTGTATTTTACGCGAATTATCTTTTTGAATGGATCTCCTTGTTTCAGAGATGTGCCGTCTCATCGAAATGTTTGAGCGCCCATCTTTTGACAGTCGGGTAGACTTCGTAATTATCTCTGGTTGAATTAATTGTTTAATCGTCTACCTGTATGATTTCTGTTGGTATGAGTTTCTAATGTTACTTCGTGTTCCTGACATCCTCGTAACTATGTTCGATGACTTATATGTTTTTGCTGTTTATAAAAGTTTTCTTCTCGTTTTTGTTAAGAAGGTAACCTTACGCAGAATATAGATTAACAAATCCTTCTTCATTAACATTTTCAAATAAAAAACTACAGCACTTTAAATAGACTAGCTACACCAAATTACAGTCACTATAAAATCCAACGCCGAGAAAATTACCAGTGAATAAAAGTTAACACATTTCCTTCAAAGCCATATTCTCTTATTTAAGTTTGCACGCCTTACTTAAATCCAGCAGTTTCAACATTTGCTGAACCGTCCATCCAGGATTCCTTATTAACACTCCTCCCATTGAGATCTTTATCACTGTCATCTGCAGCTTCATGGCCCATATCAGTAGACTTTAGCTCAACATTCCCAACTATAACCTTAGCAATATAGTTTTACGTTAGAATCTTCAATATATTTAATATATTAAGCTGGTAGTTGGTACACCTGGTTTTACAGCCGTCTTTTTGTATATTTGGCAGTGTTTGCGGTTCATCCCTTTTCAACTTTATCACTAAGAAAAGTGGTCAACCGCCTACTTTTTCGAGTAAACATTGTAGTTTAGATTTTTCAAGATTTTTTTGGAACGTATTTTCTTGTTGGTGCACCGCAAGGAAGCGTGTTAGGACCTTTTATCAGTTGCACAATATTTCATGATTTAGGTAAGCGCTGCATTTTTAATTTATGCTTTGAACAAGAAAGAACCATAAATGTTTTGTGAAAACTTTCATAGTAAGCTTCTTTTCATAATTTTCAGTAATAACATGTTTGTGTCATTACATGGGCGTTACTTGACTTACTGGTGGCTTGTAAAGTATTTAACTAACAATGCTTCAATTACTGGAATATACACGATGCAGATTGACGTATGAGTTTTATTTGAACCAAAGGGCAATTTTGTGAATAAATTTTTTCAATATAAATAATTTTAACTTTATAAAATAAAGTGATTGAGTTTCTCCGTACAAATTAATAATACTTTGTAATAGGAAGTACTCGATAGTTAAAAATAAGACCTATTTTGAGATTCCTTTGAGGAAGTTCTACAAAAGACCAGTGTTATATTATGTGTCTTATCTCTCTCTTACAGTTTAAATTGGTTTAAGACAGAAAGAGATGGGAAATGCGATTCTGTCAAACAAGCGTGAGTCTTACAGACGCCTTTACTACGTGTTCACGAGAGACCGAAGTAGATAGCGAAAATAATTTTGATGCGAACAACGATAGAAATTCCCTGATGAAGTATTTGGAAAACGAATTATCCATTTTCATCATCATTATATTACTAAGCCCGTAATCAACTTATGCTGTTAATGACCTAATCACAACAACCATAATATGCATAGATATTTCATTATAGTCATACTATGCATTATCAAGAAGTTTTTTACGAACTGCAAAAAAACAAAAAAAAACAAATGCAATTTTTAAACTAACATTTGGATCCAATCAACACATTCAAAGTGTATTAAATATGGCTCCAAGCCAAGACCATGCTCAACTTTTCCAATTGTACATTATACTTTTATTACGATGTTGGAAAAAGAATAAATATAGACTAATTTGTTCGGTTAATGTTATACTAATTGAATGTAGAGTTATTGGAACTTTACGTACTATCACTACTACGACTTGCTGGTTTATATTAGGAAATTAAATATCCAAAAGTACAAAGGGTGACATTTCAAGCTACACTTTTTCAGTTTTATCTGACCTCTAATTATATAGGCTTTTCGTATAATGAGAAGTCTGCTTACATTGGAAACATAGGTATAGCTTGATATGTCGCCGTGCTTACTACACGAGAAGACAATAAAAAGAAAAATAAATTTTAACTACCCATAATTGACAGCCATGTTCCAACCACCGTAAATCATAGGCCTTATGACCCATCAGAGAAATATACATAACTATAAAACTAATGAGGACCAATAACAAAAAAATATAATGAATTTACAAATCGTTTCTTTTAGAACCAATTTGAAAATATAACAATTTCAATCACATTTTATTCGTTAAATATTTGGCTTCGAGTTACTTTCGAGTCTGTCTAAACCACTGTAACCAATAGTAAAGCCTTTAGATATATCTATTCCCCTTCCTTCCGAGGACTATAAACCGGTGCAGTAGAAATTGCCGTCTTTTGCAATGCTCCAGAATGATTTATTCATAACATCCCCTTCTATAATACTGTATGGTTAAGACATGTTTATGCTGTCGTGTGCTGAATAGAATTTTGAAAGCGTACCACTAACTCCTATATATGTTTATGGACTAAAGTTTTAGCTATGCGGAAACTAATTTTCTTTCCACTACGAACATATTTCATATCGTGTTTAGTATCTAGAATTTATGATGCTTGTTTCTTTTTTAAATGCCGGTTATCGTTGAAATGATGACGAGGTTATTAAAACAAGCATTGGTTTTTCGCTCATTTTTATTCGTGCAGTTTTTTCGTATGAAGTGGGGATTTTAAATGGAAATGTTTGGGTTCAGTTTGATTGCATCTTTTTTGATGATGGCCGGAATGCGCCCGAATTTAATTTAAATGCTGCGTGCGGTAAAAGGGCAGCGCTTACCTAAATCATGAAATATTGTGCAACTGATAAAAGGTCCTAACACGCTTCCTTGCGGTGCACCAACAAGAAAATACGTTCCAAAAAAATCTTGAAAAATCTAAACTACAATGTTTACTCGAAAAAGTAGGCGGTTGACCACTTTTCTTAGTGATAAAGTTGAAAAGGGATGAACCGCAAACACTGCCAAATATACAAAAAGACGGCTGTAAAACCAGGTGTACCAACTACCAGCTTAATATATTAAATATATTGAAGATTCTAACGTAAAACTATATTGCTAAGGTTATAGTTGGGAATGTTGAGCTAAAGTCTACTGATATGGGCCATGAAGCTGCAGATGACAGTGATAAAGATCTCAATGGGAGGAGTGTTAATAAGGAATCCTGGATGGACGGTTCAGCAAATGTTGAAACTGCTGGATTTAAGTAAGGCGTGCAAACTTAAATAAGAGAATATGGCTTTGAAGGAAATGTGTTAACTTTTATTCACTGGTAATTTTCTCGGCGTTGGATTTTATAGTGACTGTAATTTGGTGTAGCTAGTCTATTTAAAGTGCTGTAGTTTTTTATTTGAAAATGTTAATGAAGAAGGATTTGTTAATCTATATTCTGCGTAAGGTTACCTTCTTAACAAAAACGAGAAGAAAACTTTTATAAACAGCAAAAACATATAAGTCATCGAACATAGTTACGAGGATGTCAGGAACACGAAGTAACATTAGAAACTCATACCAACAGAAATCATACAGGTAGACGATTAAACAATTAATTCAACCAGAGATAATTACGAAGTCTACCCGACTGTCAAAAGATGGGCGCTCAAACATTTCGATGAGACGGCACATCTCTGAAACAAGGAGATCCATTCAAAAAGATAATTCGCGTAAAATACAAAGCAGCACTGTCTTAAGTTTTGCATAGTGTGAGATACGGGGACGAAGTTAGGTTCGCAAAGTTGGATTTCAATGTTCTTAATTCTTCCTTAGATGTTCAGTATTAAGTTAGTAGAAGTTGAGATTTTGCTTGAATTACATTGAAAATTTTGGTAGCGGCTATAATATGTAAGGATTTAGAGGATTTCGCGAAATGGTAACTCAATACGTCTCTCAGTTCAATTTGTAATTCTGATGAAGAGATAGTATTCTACCAAGGATTTTGGTTGAAAACCGAACTTTTCTGCACTGCAAGATGTAGGCTCAATGCAAAAGAAGGAATTACTCCAACTCGTGATGCAGTGCTTGGTCATAAAGGCCCACACGGAGATGGCGGAATAATCTAGACACTTTTAATGAAGATCAGTCCTTGATACCTCTGGGCAGAGAGAGGTAGAAAGAGAGTAGGAAAGCCTTTGCCCATCAGGAAGACATTAATGGCTAATTATAAACATATCATTATAGCCTAAAACAGGCGCAGCGTTGGAAGGCCTCCCAAAAGATGGACCGATGACCTTGCGAAGGCCGCAGGAATCGGCTGGATGCGGGAAGCACAGAACTGGTCGAAGTGGAGGAGTTTGAGGAGGCCTATGTCCAGCAGTGGGCGTCTTTCGACTGACATGATGATGATGAAAACTGACCACCTCCAGATGAATTTCAGTCAACTAACTGGCAGATAACTTTATGCGAATTCTGCTCATCTATGTGAATCTAATAGATACTAGCCGGTCACTATAACACCGGCCTTTAAATGAGACTCATTTAAAACATTGTAGTACAGTACAAATTGCAGTACAGTAGAAATTAAATATTTTCGGGAACACTTGCCTCGTATCACTGTAACGATTTCATAGAAAAATTGAAAATGTTCCATCTAATCCAGCGCCATCTAATCTTTTCACCACCCTTGGTTGACTGGTAGAGACTGCCTAAGGCATTAAGTCCGCCTTTGAACATTTTTTTGTGTGCGAAAACTTTAAATAAGTAAATAAAGTGTTATTAGGATTACTTTTTTCTTTGGTAAATTTTATATCGTCTGTCAAACCAACACCCCGTGTGTCAGTATCCAGTCGACTTAGCAAGCTCTTGCAGCCATAATTCCGACAAATCACGTACTCTCCGCAGAATCTTTGATTAACACACATAATATCATCACGCCTGCCCGCCTGCCCTCCCAGGTGGGTTAGGCGGAGGAGTACCTAAAGTACACCTACATTTCGCCAGTAATGTTCAAGTCCCATGTGATAAAGGCGAGCCTATAGGCATTTCATCATCATCAGCCTATAATGTTTCCACTGCTGAGACACAGGCCTACTCTCGATGAGAGGGATTGGACTGTAATCCACCACGCGGGCCCAGTGCGGGTAGGTAGATGTCACATGTCTTTAAATTTTTGGTTCTAGGACATGCCGGTTTCCTCACGATGTTTTCCTTCACCGTTTTGAGAGCAGTGGTGATGAAATAATTTACACAAAGTAAAGCGCCTGTTTGGGTTCGAACTCAAGACCTACAACTCGTAAGTTGCGGCTCTTACTACTTGGCCAGCACTGACGGCATTATTGGTAAAACTTAAGACAGTGCTGCTTTGTATTTTACGCGAATTATCTTTTTGAATGGATCTCCTTGTTTCAGAGATGTGCCGTCTCATCGAAATGTTTGAGCGCCCATCTTTTGACAGTCGGGTAGACTTCGTAATTATCTCTGGTTGAATTAATTGTTTAATCGTCTACCTGTATGATTTCTGTTGGTATGAGTTTCTAATGTTACTTCGTGTTCCTGACATCCTCGTAACTATGTTCGATGACTTATATGTTTTTGCTGTTTATAAAAGTTTTCTTCTCGTTTTTGTTAAGAAGGTAACCTTACGCAGAATATAGATTAACAAATCCTTCTTCATTAACATTTTCAAATAAAAAACTACAGCACTTTAAATAGACTAGCTACACCAAATTACAGTCACTATAAAATCCAACGCCGAGAAAATTACCAGTGAATAAAAGTTAACACATTTCCTTCAAAGCCATATTCTCTTATTTAAGTTTGCACGCCTTACTTAAATCCAGCAGTTTCAACATTTGCTGAACCGTCCATCCAGGATTCCTTATTAACACTCCTCCCATTGAGATCTTTATCACTGTCATCTGCAGCTTCATGGCCCATATCAGTAGACTTTAGCTCAACATTCCCAACTATAACCTTAGCAATATAGTTTTACGTTAGAATCTTCAATATATTTAATATATTAAGCTGGTAGTTGGTACACCTGGTTTTACAGCCGTCTTTTTGTATATTTGGCAGTGTTTGCGGTTCATCCCTTTTCAACTTTATCACTAAGAAAAGTGGTCAACCGCCTACTTTTTCGAGTAAACATTGTAGTTTAGATTTTTCAAGATTTTTTTGGAACGTATTTTCTTGTTGGTGCACCGCAAGGAAGCGTGTTAGGACCTTTTATCAGTTGCACAATATTTCATGATTTAGGTAAGCGCTGCATTTTTAATTTATGCTTTGAACAAGAAAGAACCATAAATGTTTTGTGAAAACTTTCATAGTAAGCTTCTTTTCATAATTTTCAGTAATAACATGTTTGTGTCATTACATGGGCGTTACTTGACTTACTGGTGGCTTGTAAAGTATTTAACTAACAATGCTTCAATTACTGGAATATACACGATGCAGATTGACGTATGAGTTTTATTTGAACCAAAGGGCAATTTTGTGAATAAATTTTTTCAATATAAATAATTTTAACTTTATAAAATAAAGTGATTGAGTTTCTCCGAACAAATTAATAATACTTTGTAATAGGAAGTACTCGATAGTTAAAAATAAGACCTATTTTGAGATTCCTTTGAGGAAGTTCTACAAAAGACCAGTGTTATATTATGTGTCTTATCTCTCTCTTACAGTTTAAATTGGTTTAAGACAGAAAGAGATGGGAAATGCGATTCTGTCAAACAAGCGTGAGTCTTACAGACGCCTTTACTACGTGTTCACGAGAGACCGAAGTAGATAGCGAAAATAATTTTGATGCGAACAACGATAGAAATTCCCTGATGAAGTATTTGGAAAACGAATTATCCATTTTCATCATCATTATATTACTAAGCCCGTAATCAACTTATGCTGTTAATGACCTAATCACAACAACCATAATATGCATAGATATTTCATTATAGTCATACTATGCATTATCAAGAAGTTTTTTACGAACTGCAAAAAAACAAAAAAAAACAAATGCAATTTTTAAACTAACATTTGGATCCAATCAACACATTCAAAGTGTATTAAATATGGCTCCAAGCCAAGACCATGCTCAACTTTTCCAATTGTACATTATACTTTTATTACGATGTTGGAAAAAGAATAAATATAGACTAATTTGTTCGGTTAATGTTATACTAATTGAATGTAGAGTTATTGGAACTTTACGTACTATCACTACTACGACTTGCTGGTTTATATTAGGAAATTAAATATCCAAAAGTACAAAGGGTGACATTTCAAGCTACACTTTTTCAGTTTTATCTGACCTCTAATTATATAGGCTTTTCGTATAATGAGAAGTCTGCTTACATTGGAAACATAGGTATAGCTTGATATGTCGCCGTGCTTACTACACGAGAAGACAATAAAAAGAAAAATAAATTTTAACTACCCATAATTGACAGCCATGTTCCAACCACCGTAAATCATAGGCCTTATGACCCATCAGAGAAATATACATAACTATAAAACTAATGAGGACCAATAACAAAAAAATATAATGAATTTACAAATCGTTTCTTTTAGAACCAATTTGAAAATATAACAATTTCAATCACATTTTATTCGTTAAATATTTGGCTTCGAGTTACTTTCGAGTCTGTCTAAACCACTGTAACCAATAGTAAAGCCTTTAGATATATCTATTCCCCTTCCTTCCGAGGACTATAAACCGGTGCAGTAGAAATTGCCGTCTTTTGCAATGCTCCAGAATGATTTATTCATAACATCCCCTTCTATAATACTGTATGGTTAAGACATGTTTATGCTGTCGTGTGCTGAATAGAATTTTGAAAGCGTACCACTAACTCCTATATATGTTTATGGACTAAAGTTTTAGCTATGCGGAAACTAATTTTCTTTCCACTACGAACATATTTCATATCGTGTTTAGTATCTAGAATTTATGATGCTTGTTTCTTTTTTAAATGCCGGTTATCGTTGAAATGATGACGAGGTTATTAAAACAAGCATTGGTTTTTCGCTCATTTTTATTCGTGCAGTTTTTTCGTATGAAGTGGGGATTTTAAATGGAAATGTTTGGGTTCAGTTTGATTGCATCTTTTTTGATGATGGCCGGAATGCGCCCGAATTTAATTTAAATGCTGCGTGCGGTAAAAGGGCAGCGCTTACCTAAATCATGAAATATTGTGCAACTGATAAAAGGTCCTAACACGCTTCCTTGCGGTGCACCAACAAGAAAATACGTTCCAAAAAAATCTTGAAAAATCTAAACTACAATGTTTACTCGAAAAAGTAGGCGGTTGACCACTTTTCTTAGTGATAAAGTTGAAAAGGGATGAACCGCAAACACTGCCAAATATACAAAAAGACGGCTGTAAAACCAGGTGTACCAACTACCAGCTTAATATATTAAATATATTGAAGATTCTAACGTAAAACTATATTGCTAAGGTTATAGTTGGGAATGTTGAGCTAAAGTCTACTGATATGGGCCATGAAGCTGCAGATGACAGTGATAAAGATCTCAATGGGAGGAGTGTTAATAAGGAATCCTGGATGGACGGTTCAGCAAATGTTGAAACTGCTGGATTTAAGTAAGGCGTGCAAACTTAAATAAGAGAATATGGCTTTGAAGGAAATGTGTTAACTTTTATTCACTGGTAATTTTCTCGGCGTTGGATTTTATAGTGACTGTAATTTGGTGTAGCTAGTCTATTTAAAGTGCTGTAGTTTTTTATTTGAAAATGTTAATGAAGAAGGATTTGTTAATCTATATTCTGCGTAAGGTTACCTTCTTAACAAAAACGAGAAGAAAACTTTTATAAACAGCAAAAACATATAAGTCATCGAACATAGTTACGAGGATGTCAGGAACACGAAGTAACATTAGAAACTCATACCAACAGAAATCATACAGGTAGACGATTAAACAATTAATTCAACCAGAGATAATTACGAAGTCTACCCGACTGTCAAAAGATGGGCGCTCAAACATTTCGATGAGACGGCACATCTCTGAAACAAGGAGATCCATTCAAAAAGATAATTCGCGTAAAATACAAAGCAGCACTGTCTTAAGTTTTGCATAGTGTGAGATACGGGGACGAAGTTAGGTTCGCAAAGTTGGATTTCAATGTTCTTAATTCTTCCTTAGATGTTCAGTATTAAGTTAGTAGAAGTTGAGATTTTGCTTGAATTACATTGAAAATTTTGGTAGCGGCTATAATATGTAAGGATTTAGAGGATTTCGCGAAATGGTAACTCAATACGTCTCTCAGTTCAATTTGTAATTCTGATGAAGAGATAGTATTCTACCAAGGATTTTGGTTGAAAACCGAACTTTTCTGCACTGCAAGATGTAGGCTCAATGCAAAAGAAGGAATTACTCCAACTCGTGATGCAGTGCTTGGTCATAAAGGCCCACACGGAGATGGCGGAATAATCTAGACACTTTTAATGAAGATCAGTCCTTGATACCTCTGGGCAGAGAGAGGTAGAAAGAGAGTAGGAAAGCCTTTGCCCATCAGGAAGACATTAATGGCTAATTATAAACATATCATTATAGCCTAAAACAGGCGCAGCGTTGGAAGGCCTCCCAAAAGATGGACCGATGACCTTGCGAAGGCCGCAGGAATCGGCTGGATGCGGGAAGCACAGAACTGGTCGAAGTGGAGGAGTTTGAGGAGGCCTATGTCCAGCAGTGGGCGTCTTTCGACTGACATGATGATGATGAAAACTGACCACCTCCAGATGAATTTCAGTCAACTAACTGGCAGATAACTTTATGCGAATTCTGCTCATCTATGTGAATCTAATAGATACTAGCCGGTCACTATAACACCGGCCTTTAAATGAGACTCATTTAAAACATTGTAGTACAGTACAAATTGCAGTACAGTAGAAATTAAATATTTTCGGGAACACTTGCCTCGTATCACTGTAACGATTTCATAGAAAAATTGAAAATGTTCCATCTAATCCAGCGCCATCTAATCTTTTCACCACCCTTGGTTGACTGGTAGAGACTGCCTAAGGCATTAAGTCCGCCTTTGAACATTTTTTTGTGTGCGAAAACTTTAAATAAGTAAATAAAGTGTTATTAGGATTACTTTTTTCTTTGGTAAATTTTATATCGTCTGTCAAACCAACACCCCGTGTGTCAGTATCCAGTCGACTTAGCAAGCTCTTGCAGCCATAATTCCGACAAATCACGTACTCTCCGCAGAATCTTTGATTAACACACATAATATCATCACGCCTGCCCGCCTGCCCTCCCAGGTGGGTTAGGCGGAGGAGTACCTAAAGTACACCTACATTTCGCCAGTAATGTTCAAGTCCCATGTGATAAAGGCGAGCCTATAGGCATTTCATCATCATCAGCCTATAATGTTTCCACTGCTGAGACACAGGCCTACTCTCGATGAGAGGGATTGGACTGTAATCCACCACGCGGGCCCAGTGCGGGTAGGTAGATGTCACATGTCTTTAAATTTTTGGTTCTAGGACATGCCGGTTTCCTCACGATGTTTTCCTTCACCGTTTTGAGAGCAGTGGTGATGAAATAATTTACACAAAGTAAAGCGCCTGTTTGGGTTCGAACTCAAGACCTACAACTCGTAAGTTGCGGCTCTTACTACTTGGCCAGCACTGACGGCATTATTGGTAAAACTTAAGACAGTGCTGCTTTGTATTTTACGCGAATTATCTTTTTGAATGGATCTCCTTGTTTCAGAGATGTGCCGTCTCATCGAAATGTTTGAGCGCCCATCTTTTGACAGTCGGGTAGACTTCGTAATTATCTCTGGTTGAATTAATTGTTTAATCGTCTACCTGTATGATTTCTGTTGGTATGAGTTTCTAATGTTACTTCGTGTTCCTGACATCCTCGTAACTATGTTCGATGACTTATATGTTTTTGCTGTTTATAAAAGTTTTCTTCTCGTTTTTGTTAAGAAGGTAACCTTACGCAGAATATAGATTAACAAATCCTTCTTCATTAACATTTTCAAATAAAAAACTACAGCACTTTAAATAGACTAGCTACACCAAATTACAGTCACTATAAAATCCAACGCCGAGAAAATTACCAGTGAATAAAAGTTAACACATTTCCTTCAAAGCCATATTCTCTTATTTAAGTTTGCACGCCTTACTTAAATCCAGCAGTTTCAACATTTGCTGAACCGTCCATCCAGGATTCCTTATTAACACTCCTCCCATTGAGATCTTTATCACTGTCATCTGCAGCTTCATGGCCCATATCAGTAGACTTTAGCTCAACATTCCCAACTATAACCTTAGCAATATAGTTTTACGTTAGAATCTTCAATATATTTAATATATTAAGCTGGTAGTTGGTACACCTGGTTTTACAGCCGTCTTTTTGTATATTTGGCAGTGTTTGCGGTTCATCCCTTTTCAACTTTATCACTAAGAAAAGTGGTCAACCGCCTACTTTTTCGAGTAAACATTGTAGTTTAGATTTTTCAAGATTTTTTTGGAACGTATTTTCTTGTTGGTGCACCGCAAGGAAGCGTGTTAGGACCTTTTATCAGTTGCACAATATTTCATGATTTAGGTAAGCGCTGCATTTTTAATTTATGCTTTGAACAAGAAAGAACCATAAATGTTTTGTGAAAACTTTCATAGTAAGCTTCTTTTCATAATTTTCAGTAATAACATGTTTGTGTCATTACATGGGCGTTACTTGACTTACTGGTGGCTTGTAAAGTATTTAACTAACAATGCTTCAATTACTGGAATATACACGATGCAGATTGACGTATGAGTTTTATTTGAACCAAAGGGCAATTTTGTGAATAAATTTTTTCAATATAAATAATTTTAACTTTATAAAATAAAGTGATTGAGTTTCTCCGAACAAATTAATAATACTTTGTAATAGGAAGTACTCGATAGTTAAAAATAAGACCTATTTTGAGATTCCTTTGAGGAAGTTCTACAAAAGACCAGTGTTATATTATGTGTCTTATCTCTCTCTTACAGTTTAAATTGGTTTAAGACAGAAAGAGATGGGAAATGCGATTCTGTCAAACAAGCGTGAGTCTTACAGACGCCTTTACTACGTGTTCACGAGAGACCGAAGTAGATAGCGAAAATAATTTTGATGCGAACAACGATAGAAATTCCCTGATGAAGTATTTGGAAAACGAATTATCCATTTTCATCATCATTATATTACTAAGCCCGTAATCAACTTATGCTGTTAATGACCTAATCACAACAACCATAATATGCATAGATATTTCATTATAGTCATACTATGCATTATCAAGAAGTTTTTTACGAACTGCAAAAAAACAAAAAAAAACAAATGCAATTTTTAAACTAACATTTGGATCCAATCAACACATTCAAAGTGTATTAAATATGGCTCCAAGCCAAGACCATGCTCAACTTTTCCAATTGTACATTATACTTTTATTACGATGTTGGAAAAAGAATAAATATAGACTAATTTGTTCGGTTAATGTTATACTAATTGAATGTAGAGTTATTGGAACTTTACGTACTATCACTACTACGACTTGCTGGTTTATATTAGGAAATTAAATATCCAAAAGTACAAAGGGTGACATTTCAAGCTACACTTTTTCAGTTTTATCTGACCTCTAATTATATAGGCTTTTCGTATAATGAGAAGTCTGCTTACATTGGAAACATAGGTATAGCTTGATATGTCGCCGTGCTTACTACACGAGAAGACAATAAAAAGAAAAATAAATTTTAACTACCCATAATTGACAGCCATGTTCCAACCACCGTAAATCATAGGCCTTATGACCCATCAGAGAAATATACATAACTATAAAACTAATGAGGACCAATAACAAAAAAATATAATGAATTTACAAATCGTTTCTTTTAGAACCAATTTGAAAATATAACAATTTCAATCACATTTTATTCGTTAAATATTTGGCTTCGAGTTACTTTCGAGTCTGTCTAAACCACTGTAACCAATAGTAAAGCCTTTAGATATATCTATTCCCCTTCCTTCCGAGGACTATAAACCGGTGCAGTAGAAATTGCCGTCTTTTGCAATGCTCCAGAATGATTTATTCATAACATCCCCTTCTATAATACTGTATGGTTAAGACATGTTTATGCTGTCGTGTGCTGAATAGAATTTTGAAAGCGTACCACTAACTCCTATATATGTTTATGGACTAAAGTTTTAGCTATGCGGAAACTAATTTTCTTTCCACTACGAACATATTTCATATCGTGTTTAGTATCTAGAATTTATGATGCTTGTTTCTTTTTTAAATGCCGGTTATCGTTGAAATGATGACGAGGTTATTAAAACAAGCATTGGTTTTTCGCTCATTTTTATTCGTGCAGTTTTTTCGTATGAAGTGGGGATTTTAAATGGAAATGTTTGGGTTCAGTTTGATTGCATCTTTTTTGATGATGGCCGGAATGCGCCCGAATTTAATTTAAATGCTGCGTGCGGTAAAAGGGCAGCGCTTACCTAAATCATGAAATATTGTGCAACTGATAAAAGGTCCTAACACGCTTCCTTGCGGTGCACCAACAAGAAAATACGTTCCAAAAAAATCTTGAAAAATCTAAACTACAATGTTTACTCGAAAAAGTAGGCGGTTGACCACTTTTCTTAGTGATAAAGTTGAAAAGGGATGAACCGCAAACACTGCCAAATATACAAAAAGACGGCTGTAAAACCAGGTGTACCAACTACCAGCTTAATATATTAAATATATTGAAGATTCTAACGTAAAACTATATTGCTAAGGTTATAGTTGGGAATGTTGAGCTAAAGTCTACTGATATGGGCCATGAAGCTGCAGATGACAGTGATAAAGATCTCAATGGGAGGAGTGTTAATAAGGAATCCTGGATGGACGGTTCAGCAAATGTTGAAACTGCTGGATTTAAGTAAGGCGTGCAAACTTAAATAAGAGAATATGGCTTTGAAGGAAATGTGTTAACTTTTATTCACTGGTAATTTTCTCGGCGTTGGATTTTATAGTGACTGTAATTTGGTGTAGCTAGTCTATTTAAAGTGCTGTAGTTTTTTATTTGAAAATGTTAATGAAGAAGGATTTGTTAATCTATATTCTGCGTAAGGTTACCTTCTTAACAAAAACGAGAAGAAAACTTTTATAAACAGCAAAAACATATAAGTCATCGAACATAGTTACGAGGATGTCAGGAACACGAAGTAACATTAGAAACTCATACCAACAGAAATCATACAGGTAGACGATTAAACAATTAATTCAACCAGAGATAATTACGAAGTCTACCCGACTGTCAAAAGATGGGCGCTCAAACATTTCGATGAGACGGCACATCTCTGAAACAAGGAGATCCATTCAAAAAGATAATTCGCGTAAAATACAAAGCAGCACTGTCTTAAGTTTTGCATAGTGTGAGATACGGGGACGAAGTTAGGTTCGCAAAGTTGGATTTCAATGTTCTTAATTCTTCCTTAGATGTTCAGTATTAAGTTAGTAGAAGTTGAGATTTTGCTTGAATTACATTGAAAATTTTGGTAGCGGCTATAATATGTAAGGATTTAGAGGATTTCGCGAAATGGTAACTCAATACGTCTCTCAGTTCAATTTGTAATTCTGATGAAGAGATAGTATTCTACCAAGGATTTTGGTTGAAAACCGAACTTTTCTGCACTGCAAGATGTAGGCTCAATGCAAAAGAAGGAATTACTCCAACTCGTGATGCAGTGCTTGGTCATAAAGGCCCACACGGAGATGGCGGAATAATCTAGACACTTTTAATGAAGATCAGTCCTTGATACCTCTGGGCAGAGAGAGGTAGAAAGAGAGTAGGAAAGCCTTTGCCCATCAGGAAGACATTAATGGCTAATTATAAACATATCATTATAGCCTAAAACAGGCGCAGCGTTGGAAGGCCTCCCAAAAGATGGACCGATGACCTTGCGAAGGCCGCAGGAATCGGCTGGATGCGGGAAGCACAGAACTGGTCGAAGTGGAGGAGTTTGAGGAGGCCTATGTCCAGCAGTGGGCGTCTTTCGACTGACATGATGATGATGAAAACTGACCACCTCCAGATGAATTTCAGTCAACTAACTGGCAGATAACTTTATGCGAATTCTGCTCATCTATGTGAATCTAATAGATACTAGCCGGTCACTATAACACCGGCCTTTAAATGAGACTCATTTAAAACATTGTAGTACAGTACAAATTGCAGTACAGTAGAAATTAAATATTTTCGGGAACACTTGCCTCGTATCACTGTAACGATTTCATAGAAAAATTGAAAATGTTCCATCTAATCCAGCGCCATCTAATCTTTTCACCACCCTTGGTTGACTGGTAGAGACTGCCTAAGGCATTAAGTCCGCCTTTGAACATTTTTTTGTGTGCGAAAACTTTAAATAAGTAAATAAAGTGTTATTAGGATTACTTTTTTCTTTGGTAAATTTTATATCGTCTGTCAAACCAACACCCCGTGTGTCAGTATCCAGTCGACTTAGCAAGCTCTTGCAGCCATAATTCCGACAAATACCACCTGACGAGTGGGGGTTTAGGTTGTTTTAAGTAAATGTGATATTGAAGGCAGTAACGGAAATAGAACTGCAATGAAAACACAAAGCAGATAACGTTACCAACCAACATTAAATTATATTCTTCCACCATGTTATTTCGCATAAGGATATAACTTAACATTAAATTAAAAAGCTAATTAAAACATGTTCTTTGTTTCAGATGGAGAACAATGAACCTCTTTCAAGTAGAAAGACTGAACATTTTAAACAACAAGGAAATTACATGTGACTTCAAACTAATTATGCACTGATCCAAAATGGGAACTAATGATTCGAGCAAATCGAATGATGAAATAATTAATTCTGAAAAAAGTATTATTAAAAGTCATAAAACTGTAGATAACGACAAATATACTGATGTGAAATACAATCAAAACATCAGTATGAATGATACTCATAAACCTAAAAGTGATTTTGGTGAAAGATCTAATGACGTGAAACATAGATCGCGTATAACGAGTAGAAGTGCCAAAGCATTGTTCCTTTTGTTGAGGATATCGATGAAGTTCAACGTTTTAGTGCAGCAATGTATGTTATTTTTGATATTGGTTAGTTCTGTGAGTGCGTATAGGGAACAGAGATTCGCAATTGAGCCACAAGATCAGGTGAGTCATTTTTCCATAACGTTTTGTGTTTATTTTACTTTGTAGTGATTCCTTTTGATTTGGAACAACAACACAATGATAAAGAATCGGAACATAAAGTAAATAGCAATATCGTTATTGATATTCTATCTAATTCCAGTTCTGTTTCCATGTAAAAACTGTATTATGTTATTACCATGATTCAGACGGTACACAAAAACACGATTACCATAAAATACGGGAGATAAATCCTCGTATTTCGTATAAATTGTATCTTCAATTTACTGCGCTGTTATTGTACCGTCACATAAATATTTATACTAAAATCTCTACATTATAGTCAGGCATCAATTAAAATCATACAAAATTCGCTCAACCAATATTCAAAACATACACTTAATATTGTTTTAACGATTGTTGATTCAATAACAATTTATTTTTGGGCCATAACAGACAAATACTCGGCACTGAATATACAAATTAATTCAATACTCATTAAGAGCACTTCCGTTCAACAAATTAATCATATCAACAAATTAAAATGCGTCAGGGAACTAAGTTATTTCGTTAACGACAAATGTATTAATAGTGGCTTCATTGGAAATTCCATTGCGTTTTAGTGCAGTTTTGTTTTAATTGGCTTTGTTTTCTGAATTAGCACTGCTGTCTATTTTAGTTAAATGTGGTGAATAGGTGGAAACACTGGCACTGTTGTTCGTAAATGCACAATTTATTTAAATATTTGCCATTTTGGAACACAGTTTCACAAATATCCTGACTCTAGTACTGCTCGCTACTAATGCTGTTATAGCAGCATTTAATAAATTGACAGGACATTCCGAGTAGAAAAACATTTACAATGGAATCTTTTCACAAAAATTAGGATCAACAAACTAACTGGACCAGAAAATAGGAACAGAATTAATTCGAAAAGGTTTGTCATCTATGAAAACATCCGTTCCGACCCAAGGGGATGGAGGGTAGGAATTTTTAATATCACCAGATATTCAATACAAGCCTTTTCTATGTCAACTGAGTACTTGCTTACGAAAAGAATAATATTGGGCGTCGTTGCCGTTGTTGCTCTGAGGATTCCACCGGGGAATATTTGATTTACAGAACAGGACCTAAATTAATGTTGCGAAATGTGAAGTAATTTTTGGAATAACGAATTTTTCTTTGTCTGCCTCCTATACCGGAGAATTGGGTGAATATGTCGGGAAATGGAATTCATTGTGTGGCCTGCGAAATAGGTGAGAACGTATTTGAAAATTCTAATAAGGAAACGCGTCATTTTTTTCCTACAAATGATTTGTGAAATATGGAGCCTTTTCAAGATGGAAAGGAAACTTGTTTAGACAAAATGTCGTTTTCTATCGAAAGGAAAAGCCATAACTATGCATTCCTGTAAATGAGGAACTGATAAAATATAGAAGAAAAGGATTGTGCCAGGTAGATTGGTAGAAGAAGATTTTATAGTATGTGACTTTACACTGGTAGACTCCTATCATATTTACATTAAATAAGAAAAATACGATATATTTTGTAAAGTTACAATATATAATTTGTACCAAAGGACCAGATTTAACTATGTAACTTCTATTTCATGGTTTTTGTTATGCATTCGTTAAGTTCTTAAAACACTTGTTCTAGGCAAAGTGTCTTATGTTTAGCACTTAAATATAAGTGCTTTCTTAAGTTTAGTTTTAATCCCAGTGTTTGCCTCACTTTAAAACTTTTTATTTATTTACATGTTTCTCTTAACACAGAGTGCAGTGGTAGGATCCAGGGTGACATTGCCATGTCGTGTGGAGAACAAGGCTGGACAGCTGCAATGGACTAAAGATGACTTTGGCTTAGGAACACACCGCCATCTTACTGGTTACGAGCGATACAAGATGATTGGGAGCGACGAAGAAGGTGAATTTCTGTTTATATGTTGTAGATGTTAGTTCAAAGTACAGTTGGCTTATCGCAGGACCGCAGTTGGTAATTGGCATAGGACCTGTTGAAGCGGCGGTGCTCCCAACAGTGGACGTCTTTCGGCTGAAATGATGATGATGATGACACAGTGGGCTTAAGAATACTTCCAAACTTACGTAGAACCTTGTCATATTATAATGTCCAATTCAAACTGCACCATTGAAAAGGACGCTACAGTAAAGAGAGCCACATCAATTGACAAGATACCAGTTTAATGTGAAAAAGTCCAAAAGTGATCAAGGTTGTCTTAATGTTAATAGATACCTTAGCAAGTGAACGTTTATTGATCATCTTAAAGTACCATTCGCATCAAGTGTAGGCGTTTGTCAAATGTAAAGCGTAACAGTGCATAATCAGCCTATAACTTTCCTACTGCTGGAACACAAGGCTCCCTCTTTGAGAGGAAGTAAGCCGTAATCAACCACGCGGCCCCAGTGAGGCAGATGATGTGAAATCTACCGCACTGGTCTTCGAATTTTTATTTCTAAGACATGCTGGTTTCCTCGCGATGTTTTCTTTCACGGTTTTGAGACCAGTGGTGATGAAATAATTTACGAATAGTAAAGTGCCAGACTGGGTTCCAACTGGTAAGTCCCGGCCGTTACCACTGGACCACCATTTCTCTCGAATCTATACGCTGCATCAACAAAACCTTGTTTTCGATAAAATCCCGTTTGCTCGACGACACGGCGTCAACGCGACGTCTACCATTGCCAGATGTGAAGTTACTCCAAAAGTGCTTATTAAGCGTAAAACTTTGAAATAAACCTTTAAACCAGGCTTAAAGAACTAAGTTCAGTGCGAGACGAGCATTCTCATGTACTCCAAATTCTCAGCATGCCTCGTTTGGAATGTGCAGCGCTTTCTGCGCTTTTGTGAAAATATTCGACGCTTAATGCATCGATAGTCTAGTCGTCGTAAACGCTTGATCATGAGGTTGTGGTGAAGCTTGATCATGAGGTTCTGGTTTCTGGAACTAATCATAGGGGGAGGCGGCGCACATGAGGGAGAGGCAGCATATGCGCCATCATGGCCCAAGCCTCCGCTTGAGATGTCCTGGGCGTCGGGAATCCCAGGCTGATTCCCGGCCACCGTAGGACTGGGCTTGCGGACGGCGAGTAATGGGTTGCTCGCTGTCCGATAAGGACCAAGCCCAGGTCGACGGCGCGTTGTGTTCCACGCGCGCCTCAAAGAGATGTCAACACAACCCGATGGTGCCCGCAAGGGCCGATGCCTGCCAGGGGTGCGGGTTGTTCGCCGCCCCTGGCACACAGGCTACTGACGGAACACGGGTGGTTTTAGTCAGTAAAAGTCTGACACGCCCTCCTGCTCCACCCAGAGCGGGAGAAGTTATTTGGTGATTTCCTAAACAAAAAAAACCCGTAGTCCTTTAGTTGCCTGTGTGCCAGGGGTCCCGGTATTACTTTCGAACAACCTGCACAACTGGTGGTGAAATGTACTATAGAGTGTACTATAGGTGCATTTCTGCCTAGGCCTTCACGAATACAGTTGTTATGATAGTCGACGCTCAGTGCAACAATGCGTTAAAGCTTGTGTTAGATAGGGAAGCTATACTGTTGTACTAACTTATTGACCGTAAAGGGGACTACTGTGTTGTGTATAGAGGCGGTTTAGCGAATAGTACTAGTTTCGGAGCATTGGTTATAGGTTCCATCGAAGGTGAATGGAACCACTGACTTGTGTAGTCTGTCGGTTGTAAGATGGAAGCTGTTACGTTGACAATGTGACATCTAGCAACTAGCAGCTATAACAGGATGTTGCATATAAAATGCAAGGTACCTACAGGCGACTAGAAATGTATAATGTTTGCTAAAAAAGTGGTAAAGCCATAAAAAGTGATGATGGGTGACCATCTTTATTTACCAAGACCCCTCCGTGCCTCAGAAAGTACGTCAAGCCGTTGGTTCCGGCTGTCATTCGTGGATCTTTGGCAGTCGTTACGGATCGTCAGAAGCTCGAAAATTTTACAACCAGTGTGACCAAGGCGTATCGTATTACCAAGTAACTGGGTTGTGGAGGTCAGATAGGGAGTAGCTCCATGTAAAATACTGGTATTTAACTGCATCCGGTTAGATTGAAATCCGACCCCAACATATAGAAAAAGGCTAGGCAGACAATGCCTGAATAAAACTCAAAGAATAACGTTTTCGACGTCCTATAAAATATAGAGATCCATTGTACACATTTTCCTATTTGATGCACTAAACAAAGAATTACTTGAGACTGTCTATGATTAGAAATATTTCATCGTTTCAGCCGAAAGACGTCCACTGCTGGACATAGGCCTCCCCCAAAAGTGAGCTTTTGCTACAATCGCCATGCTTGGCAAGCGGGTTGGCGATCGCAGTATGGTGGTAAAATGCATAGAGAACGCTGCTGCCCATTCTCTAGTAAGTCCCTTAGTCGCCTTCTACGACACCCACGGGAAGAAATAGGATGGTGCTATTCTTTTACGTCCGGCACCACATAAAAATATTTACTGTCCAGGTAATACAGTAAGTAATCAGCCTCACAGGTAAGCAGCAAGTTGAGACGACTTGAGTAGCTTAAAATATTACCTACGGCTAGGTTACAATATATTATTAATTGCCAGTGAGCCCCGAATTCGACAGTTACGGTCTTATTCATAAAAAGTTATCGAACATCTAAACAGTTGTTTAAGTCTGATTTTTGATACGAAACCAGACTTTAGGAACTTTTTAGATGTTCGATAACTTTTCTGAATAAGACCGTTAGTCTGTAGTTTGGGGCTCGGGGTACGCATTCAAGATTGTTTTTTAGTTAAACTATTACGAGTATATCATTACAACCTTTTTGTTGACTTGATGTTTGATTCCAGGTGACTACTCCTTGGACATCCGAGAAGTGACTTTGGATGATGACGCGCTATACCAGTGCCAAGTTAGCTCCGGAGCAAGGGGTAAGCAGAACCATTTTTTGTATTTACCGTAACTTATTATGGTTACCAAGGTTCCAATTGTTTTATTTTTCTTTGTTTTTAATATGATGTCATATAGTTTGTGTTTATAGCAATGCGCGTTATTTACCTGAAATAAATCATTTACTTCATTATTATAGAGCGAATAAGGAGTCTATTTCATATAGTCCTTAAGTGGCAAAATTATTATTTAAAAATGACCATTTTGAAATTGTTCCTACACTTCAAACTTTTCACTCTAAACTGCTACAGTGACATATCCGTACAGTGTCAATGATACCACATCACTTCCGCAAAATCCACCATCGGAATTGGTGGTTTAGATGCCAAGTTAAATACGACTTCAAGAACCCCACAGAGATCACTTAGTACTTTGTATTTCGTAAGGGATACAGCATCAGCAATGTTGTTAAAGAGTTTAATGTTCTAACTTTTAGTTTATGAGCCAAAGTCTAAATAAGGGTTTTCCTTTAGACTTTACGGCAGCCATGAAAGTCGGTGTTTTGTCTATTCCTGTGTAATTGGGCTGTAAAACGAACTAGCCATCAGAAGTGGAGTTTGGTAAAAGTTTTAATTATGATTTGAATGTTGGTTTCAACGTTCAACTGTGGCTGGTTCGTAGATTTTGTTTCGTAAAATTGCTTAAATTTGTTTGAGCGTGTCTCCTGAAATGGAAACACAGTTTAGTAATATTGCCAAAAGAGAGATTAAATTGGTAACTTCTCACATAATTTTACAGAAAATAAATGTTAAGTGTGGGAGTTCTGTGTTTACGACAGAACATAACACCTTGTGTCCCCAAAGGCTTGGGCAGAGTTATACCTATATTGCACTCACAATTCACCACTTAAAGAACAATGCCCACTGCCCATACATTTAAAACCTGATAATGAATGTTTATGCATAGGTATCAGGTTTAGAAGGAAGACAAACTAAACTATAAGTATAGAAAATAATGTCATATAGTCATTTTTTACGATTTAAACGCTACGAAGTCCAAAAAATATTAATGTTACGTTTTTGGCAATAATTTGCAGTTATGTACCAAATTTAAAGAAATAAATGTGGTAGAACCAATTATTAACGCTCGACGTTTAATCTCGAGAAGAGGGGCGGCATATTTACACAGAAAACACACTTAAAATGGCACAGTACACAGCGAGATGCAAACAGAACAACGAAGAAGTGCACCGATGCCAATCGCAGAACTGTTAAACGTCAAAAAATCCGTTACGGCCGTGTGAACTCAATTACATACTATATGATTAAATTTATTTAATTATTATTTGAATTTTAATTAATCTGTATTTTACACAGACTAATAACGAAATACTTAATAATCAAATAAAACGTAGGTATTATAATGTATAAAATTCAGAAACAGAGTTGAATAAAGTATCAATGTGTAGAATGGATAGTCGCGCGACGTAAACAGTTTAATTGAACCGTTACGTCAATAAGCATAGGGAAATATACAGATATATTTTTTGCCTGCGTTTCTTTCAACATTGTAATAAGCGGATTTAATATACAATTCAATTAGCTGAATTTTAAGATGTATTTCATTTCTATACATAGTCAGGTGAAAAATGGGCATTCGCCTTTAAGTCGCTTTTAATAGGGGGCAGGTCTACTGCCATCGACCGATCATAAATTCAGACTCCGGGGTGCTATTGCGACATTCCAGATAGAAAATTCCAGACCAACACCAGGCAATTGTACTCAGAAAAGTGGCTTATAATCCACAATATCCTTTGTATAACAGCCATAAAAGATCTGGGAGTCACATTCGACCGAAAGCTCACCTTCCATGACCACGTTGCCACAGTGGCTAAAGAATCCTATCAAAGGTTGGGTTTTGTGCTGCGTAATTCCCGTGATTTTCGCTCCGCACATGCCATCAAAATTATATTTAATTCTCTCGTACGTAGCAAATTAGAATCTAGCTCCTGCGTGTGGAACCCATATGAAAGTACCTACGCTCTTTTATTAGAAAAGGTACAAAAAGCGTTCCTTCGGTTTCTCTACAAGCGTAAGCATGGATATTATCCTTACCTCTATCCGACTAAATTTTTATGTACTGGGATGCCTTGGATATTACTCGTTAGAGCTAAGACGAGCAAAAGCTCACCATTGCTTGCAAAACGCTCCATGGCAGTATTGACGCGCCTGATCTGCATGCTGTGCTGGCTCGATTTTTTGTCCCAGACAACTACTGCCACGGCAGAAAGCACAGGCTGTTTGCTGTGCCTCCATGTCGCACCGTTACGCGTGCTAAGTCCCCAGTTCCACGTACTCTCGCCGCTCTTAATAATCTCTTGGACACTAACCCAACAAACGATCACAAAAATATGCCAATCCTATTAACATACCTAATCACAAACCACAGAAAGAGGTTTTCTTTCTTTCTGGTTTTCTTTCTTTCCAACCCATCTCATTATTACCACTTAACTCCATCCCTAACTCAATTCACTCATCAAAAAAAACCTTATACCGATTATTAGCTGCAATAAAAACGTAACAAAACGAACAATGCTCAGGTCAATGAGGTCAGTCGAAAGGTACATTACTCATTTCACTCGTTGAAAAGCCTTCAAAGTCTCCTGCCTTTGAAGACTAAAATTTATTTGGCCCAAACACTCATTCAGCCGATTATAGATTATGCCGACGCCTGCTACTTGGATGCTACTGAGGAGTTATTAAACAAGCTTGAGCGCCTGCAAAACCTGTGCATTCGCTTTGTTTTCGGTCTTCGAAAGTATGACCACGTTTCTCACCTTCGCAAGGAACTCAAGTGGCTCCCAATCCGCCTTCGCAGGAACACTCGGATTTTATGTCTCCTTTTCAACATCTTACACAACCCTTCTTGTCCTTCCTACCTGCGTGAGCGTTTTTCTTACGCTCGTCCTAGCGACGCACCATGTAGATCACACCTCAGATTCCTCCTTAAATCACATCCCCATAAAACTAGTTATTATTCTTATTCCTTCTCTGTCCATGCTGTAAGATTGTGGAACTCACTTCCGCCTAGCATTCGTGACTTGAAAACTATCTCCTTATTCAAATGTCGAGTAAAAGAGCATTACCTTTCCTCTTAATTGTGTTTTCATATATATATTTATTTATATCTGTTTATATATTTTATCATTAAATATGTATTTATATAAGTATATGTAAATGTTCTGCATTATATGTGTAAGTATATTTTAGTTTAAGACGTCACATATTCTTATTTCCTTATCTTGTTCTCACACACTATTGTCTACATTTCTGTTTCATTTCTCCTTTCGCAGGTCTGCTGGAAGAAATTTCTAAAGAAATAAGCAGTGCCTTTGTACTCACTTGTTATTATGCCGTATCTCCGATGTATTTTACTGTGTGTACATAAATAATAAAATAAATAAACAATTTTGCACCACAAAATAGTATATACAGAGCTTATACCCGGATAGGAGAGGTTATTCCTTTGAGTCAACCGCCAGGCGGCTTTGTACCAAGACAACGGATGGATACCGCCCCGAGGGAGGTAGCGATGTTCGTCAAAGCAGATGTGGTATTTTCATGAAGTGATTTTTTGTGGTCCTTTTTCCGTGTTGTTTCTTAATTTCTGTGACTGTTCGGTTTGGGCAGCAACCTGAAAAACCGGCCAAGTTCGAGTTGGTCTCGCACACGAACGGTTCCGTACCGCAAGGCAAAAAACACGCATCCTGAATAGAGACCCGCTTTAATTTTTAACTTTATTTTATTGTTGCCCACTCCCTTTCACTGAGAGGAGGCCTGTGTCCCAGTATTGGGTACATTATAGGCTAATATGCTAATGCTATTTTCTATTCCGACTATCGGCACAATGACTGCTGTATCCACATCCCACATGTCAACAACCTCGCGTGCCAGGTCAAGACACTTGATTTTTTATCTTGCTCAGCTTTCACGAGGTTCTCGTCATGTGGGACTGCTATATCAATAATCATTGTGCGACGCTCTAATCGATCTATGATCACCACTATGTCCGGCTTATTGGCAACAATAGTCCGGTCAGTGATGATAGATCGATTTTAATATTATTTTGTTCATTCATTTAGCTACTTATTTTAATACATTTAAAATATTTTTCTAAAACTAACATTAAAATAAAAACATTTATAAAATAGTGATCCGCCGATGTCGGGAGCAGGGTCCAAGCTACCGGTGGTTAGGGCTCCAGAGACAGGAACCTCCTCACGATGCGAGCCGTATCGAGGAGTACTGCTTTCTGCATCAGGCCTTTGACCCAACCGCCCAACGAGAAATTCCAGATATTGTTATTATGATTTATTACAGAGTAACCCCCTTATTCATAAACGTTGCTTAAAGTTAAGTAATGATTAGTGTCTGTTTAACCATACATTTTTGACGTTTAAACATAATTTAACTTTAATCTATATAAATAAAAAGAAAAGTCCTGACTGACTGATTGACTGACTCATCGACGCCCAGCCCAAACCCTTGGACCTAGAAAGCTGAAATTTTGCACAGAGGTTCGCTTTATAGTGTAAACAAGAAATAAGGAAGAATTTTTCGAAATTCAACCCCTAAAGGAGTTAAATAGGGGATGAAAGTTCCGCGCGGGCGAAGCCGCTGGCAAAAGCTTGTCGTTTATGAATATGGCCCTAACTGTGGTTCACTGGAAAATAATCTAACTAGCTATAGGTAATATTGCTACTCAATATGTCGTCTCAACTTGATGTTAAGTATACTTACCAGGACAATAAATATTTTCTATATTTATTCTATTTTTCTTAGAACAGCAACATAAATACACGCTCAGCACAAATAACAGTCTATATAGTGATGAGATACAGTCCGCTGACAGACAGACGAACAGTCGTACAGCGGAACCAATACTAGGGTTCCGCTGTACGACTGTTCGCTGGCACCCTTGTGGTACGTAACCTTTGAAAATCAGCACAGAAGATAAAAATAGTAAACAACTTCACTAGGTCTTTTTAAGGACTTCCAGGAAAGCCAAGGCAACTTATATCCAGGTGCGAGGTTTAGGTTTTCAAGTAGGCCGAATTAAAGAAAACCTGCGCAGGTGGAGATTCTCCGAGGACTCCGCCTTGGAGTGTAAATGTGGAGCTGTCCCACAAACAATGGGGCACTTATTATCTTGTCCAGCGTGTCCTGCTTTCTGCACACTGCAGGAGCTAATGGACGCTGCTGAAAGTGCTAAAATCGTAGCCAAATTCTGGGCTGACTGTATTTAGATTGCTATCGACACTCTAAGAAGAAGAAGACTTCACTAGGTATAGGTAGGTAAGAGCATGACATTTTTCAGTTAAAAAAAAAAACTGATTATAACGCCAAACTACATTTCAGTATTAAGAAGATATAAAAGTCACTGTATATAAAATAAATGACTTAACTTACATTGTTTCATAAAAATACTAAATTCTATTCACGTAAATGTCGGCTTTGTTAAAGCATTCATAAAGGAATATATTAACTACGCCTACATAAAAGTGTGAGTAAGAAACGTAGGAGGATCATGAAGGCTAATGTTAGAATATGAATTAGATATCATAACGTGTGGTGCCAGACGTAAAAGAATAGCACCATCCTATTTCTTCCCGTGGGTGTAGTAGAAGGCGACTAAGGGGCTGACTAGAGAATAGGCAGCAGCGTTCTCTATGCGTTTTACCACCATACTGCGATCGCAAACCCGCCTGCCAAGCATGGCGATTGTAGCAAAAGCTCCCTTTTGGGGGAGGCCTATGTCCAGCAGTGTACGTCTTTCAGCTGAAATGATGATGATGATAGCCCTTCGAACGGTTGGCAGAGGTGTGCGCTCATTCATTTGTACATCCACGTTGGCAACGTAGTTTTGTATTAATATTTTGAGATAAAAGAATGTTTATTAATTAGCATATTTTATAGTACATACAGAACATCACGCCTTGTTTCCCCGAGTTGGGTAGAGGTATAGGTACCTATAGTAGGTACGTCCATTTTCCATCACTTAGGTTTCAGTCTCATGTAATAAGGGGCGAGCCTATTGCCGTCAACCGGCAATTCCAAACCCAGGGCTACTACTGAAAATTAAAAAAAAAAAAAAACAATTTGCCCGACCTAGGAACCGAACCCAAGAACCTACTGCTGAGTATTATGCTCAGCAGTATGGCTTGCAACCTCTAGACCAACAAGGCACGGTAATACAAGGGAAGGCATAGTAAAAAGTAATGTAAGTTACTTCACCGTGAGTGCATTGGGCACGCCACGATTGCGGCGGTAAGTCCCCTCTTTGAGGAGTGGCTTGAGAGGCGGCATGGCGTCCTCACCTTCCGCCTGACGCAGGTCCTCACCGGACACAGCTGTTTCGGGAGGTTCCTGTTTCGGATAGGGCGGGAGGAAACGCCCGGGTGTTTCCACTGCGAAGATCGCCCTGAGGACACGGTGGACCAAAGGTGGCGGTCTGCCCGGCTTGGGCGGAGCACCGCCGTGTCCTCGTGGAGGCGATCGGCGGCGGCGATCTCTCGCGTCCGGCCCTGGTCCAGGCCATGGTACGGAGCGAGAGGGCATGGGGAGCCGTCACCTCCTTCAGCGAAGCAGTAATGCTCGCGAAGAGGGAGGCCGCGCACGTGAGGGAGAGGCAGCATACGCGCCCTCGCGACCCTAGCCGCCGCAGGATACTGAGACGCCCTGGGCGTCGGTAATCCCAGGCTGATTTCCGGCCACCGTAGGCATGGGCTTGTGGACGGCGAGTAATGGGTAGCTTGCTGTCCGGTAAGGACCAAGCCCAAGTCGACGGCGCGTTGTGTTCCACGCGCGCCTCAAAGAGATGTCAGCACAAAAAGTGATGGGGCCCGCAAGCGCCGATGCCTGCCAGGGGTGCGGGTTTGTTCGAAAGAGACACCACAGCCCCTGGCATATGGGCTACTGTGCACACGGGTGGGTTTTAGTCAGTAAAAGTCTGAAACGCCTTCCTGATCCACCCAGAGCGGGAAATAACTTCTTATTTGATGATTTCCCAACCAAAAAAAAAAAAAAAAACCGTTAGTGCATTCTCAAACAATACTTTCATACTACGTTTTAGCACATGAGTAACTACCGTTTAGTTACTCATGTGGTTTTAGTATGTTATTTAATAACGTAAGGTATAGCTAAATATAACTATGACGCCTCGCGGGAAGTTTCTTGATACCCACATTTATCACCAACTTCGTTAAAGCCCCATTTTGGAGGTGGCCAGCATATTACCGAATTAAACTGTAGTTGCATCGACATCGCTGCATCACACTGATGACGTCACACAAAATCCTGGGCCTGAATTGGCTATGTTACTCGTAACCACGTCAATCACACACGAAATCTACTAATACAATAATATTGACAAATTGTCTTGGAACATACAGAATATGACATTTCGATTCTTTACCGTTACATTGGTTTCTAAAAAAACACGATATTGACGTAGTAACGTAGTAAGATTCCGCGGGGAATCATTATATCTAACCATACAGAATTGGGGCCCTGCATCGCGCAAGCAGAGTTTGTCGTGCAACTAGCATGTAAAACAAAGTCCTGGCAACAATCGTGGGGCAGTTGCCCACCAGAAACAAGTCCCATCTAATCGGGGAATCTTCCCTTCTCTATGGAAGATGACTAAACGGAACATCCTATTCCTCATGCTTTTATAATAATATGACGGGACTGCGTTCGTAGGAAACCCGTGCTTATCTCTTCTCCGGCGTCACACTCTTGGCAGAGTGGTCGTGGTCGTCACATCAGGGGTGGTGGTAAGCTTCACAATCCGTCGTCATTCGTGTCGTACTGTGGCTTTTCTACATTAACATTTGTGGAGTGGGCGATTGAGTGCGACATTAGACGGTGGACGTGCTTTCAGAGCTTTACAATTAACGGTAGTTTTAGTTGTTAAAACTACCTACCAATAGGCTGGATGCAGGGAGTGGGAGACGATGAGCGTTCTAAACTGATTTGGTTGCCTTATAAAAACTGTTATAATTCAAATCACCTACTTAGTCCAACATTTACTTACAATTTTTCCACATCACAATATGTCTCGTTACGGATTAAAGAGTGTTGTTATATAATTAAAACCGATCCGTCTGTCCACTAACCAAATAACAGTCTGTCCGACTTGGGTATTGAATCAAGGAGCCCACAGTCAGAACTAGTGCTTGTGACGAGTAGACCATCGGGCCAGAAAAATATTACCTGCAAAACTACCATATCCACTTCATTCACGCCTCTCTCCTGCCATAAATGGCAATTCTCTTAATTTAGCTGGTTGCCGTATTGGGGCGAGGTAGATCGTTGATTGAAGAATGTGAGCCAATGTTTATGAACGAAAGATAGTGTGATACGAACTTATGTGCGATATTGAGTGGTTAGATTAATTAGTTAATAACACAGGTCGTTTGATCAGGTTAAGGGGAATCTAGTCCACATTTTTCCCATACAAACTTCGGGAGTGTATTACAACACTGTTCGACAACGTACATTAAAAATTAAACATGGTATGGTTTTATCTCATCATTAATATTGTCTGTAAGGAAACAGAACACTGAAATTAAAAACCATTAAAAAGTTAAGAGCCAACAAAGATAGTTTTTTTGCTCATTTCAAAAACTAAGTCGGTACCGACAATGCTCAATAATCCAAAAGTTCAATAAACTTTATTGGTCATTGATTTATGCAGTGGTTCTTTCATAAAACCCGATCTTCCGAAGGACTTTTCTTAATTTTTAACGCGCCTGTTTTACTATAAGTGATCCTGCATTTCACTCAATAGCGTTGTGCGTGTAGACTAGCGTCTGTAACTGCTCATCACTGATACTACCTCTGTCAGACCCGAAGCCTGGTGAGACAACGTGCTTTTTTGCCATGCTCATCAGTGAGTTCGAGCTAGCGACTATACTAATCAATTACCACTAAAGTTTATTGAACTTTTCGATAATTGAACTTTGTCAGTACCGACTTGATTATGGAGATTTCACACGTCTTTTATTACTTAAAAACACCAAAAATTAGGTTCAATTAGCAAAAAAAAAAAAACTAAGCTTTGTTGGCTCATAACTTTTTAATGGATTTTTATTTTAGTATTCTGTTTCCGTACAGACAATATTCATAATGAGAAAAAACCATAACACGTTTCATTTTTAATGTACAAAATTGTTGAACAGTGGAGTAAAACACTCCCGAGTTTGTTTGGGAAAAAGTTGACTAGATTCACCTTAAGTGTCACGGCTTGTGATATGGGAGTACAGCTGTAGACGGTAAGATGAAATGCATGGTATTTTGAAGTGTCATATCATGACATTTGCAAATAGTCAAGTGTTCCGAAACGTGATAAGCTATACCCATAAAAAGATAATACCTATAAAGTATGAATAAGAAAAGCTTAATTTAAACATGATACAAACGATTTGTTTCACATTTGAATTGTTGATGTTACCACCACACTTTGGACCGCCCATAGTGTTGCTTCTCCATATAAAGCACTAATATTATGGATGTAAGCAGGGCCTGAAGAAAGGTTTCATACTAAAAAGTTGTTGATTTAATTATCGATTGCCTTTGATTCTTGTGAGGTAGCCCGATTTAGGAAATGCTTCTTCTGTAGGCTATCATAATATTGTTTACGTTAGGGAATCAAACATGTAACCTTTTGCGTCGAAGTCGATGGCTTATGCTCGGTTACTATAAACAAAAACTAGTCGTTTTGCTTACCAATGGTAGCTTTTTTAACCGATTTCTAAAAGAAGGAGGTTATCAATTCGACATGTTTTTTTTAATGTATGTTCGGGCATAACTCCGTCATAATGTAGACGGATTTGCAAAATTCTTTTTTTGTTCGAAAGGGGTTTACTCCGAAATGGTCTCAATTGATTGATTGACCAAATCAGGTCCAGCCATTTCGGAGATTAGCTGGAATGAACACACAGACAGAAAAACAACGTTTTTTTTTTTTGTTAAATACTGCATTTACCTACTCGTACCTACTTTTTTTTTAAAGCTGTTATCTATATCTATACTAATAATAAAGAGGAAAGATTTGATGGCTTGTATTTTTATTTGTTTGTTTGCATTGAATAGGCTCCGAAACTACTGAACCGATTTGAAAAATTCTTTCACTGTTGGGAAGCTACACTATCCCCGGGTGACATAGGCTATATTTTATCCGGGAACGGGAACTACGCGGGTGAAACCACGGAGCGCTGCTAGTCTATACTACATAATATTATATAGAGGAAAGATTTGATAGTTTGTTTGTTTGCATTGAATAGGCTCCGAAACTACTGAACCGATTTGAAAAAATATTTTATTGTTGGGAAGCTACACTATCCCTGGCTGAGATAGGCTATATTTTATCCCCGTATCCCCACGGGAACGGGAACTATGCGGGTGAAACCGCGGAGCGCTGCTAGTTTTGTGTACAACATTATTTTTAGATTATGCGAAACCTGAATACAGTTTGTTTAGAATAAGGAACTGAATCGATTCCAATAGTTTTTACACCATGTTATATTTATTTCCAAAATTTTTTTTTTTTTAGTTATCACCAGTTAATCACAAAGCAATCGCCATACGGTTAGGTACCTACTGCCTAATTATTATCAATGAGCACAATACGACGCAGGACGCGCGGGCGGCGCGTGGTGCCTATGGTGACCATGTTTGTGTCAGTAGACAACTAGGTAACATAACAATCTTATAAACTTTGTGATTTTTCATGATACAGCTATGAAATTTTGTACATAGATTATTTATATAAGAATACTAGACACGTGTTTCGGGTTTCGCATATACTTAAAATAGGGTTGTATATTTAATTTGCAGAACTATGCAACACCAATCACCACCCACACCTACCTACTCAAGTCTGTTTAAAATCGAATAGTAGGAATACACAAAAATTATGATAATTATTTAAAAAGGGATAATGTTTCCGGGTCATGACTCCTGCGGTTCATTAGGTACACTCAGTGATAAATGAGACGTATACAACATGATATAAGTTTGTTTCATAACAAGATTGTTTTTGTATGGTTTGTTTAGGACTGTTCGCGTGACGTATGTTAAGTAGACTGTAGGGTTGTCACTTACGTAAACATTTTTTTTTGGGAACTGATCCTACTTTTCCAAATTTAAATTACATAATATTAATATTTAAAAAAATATTGAGTGAATCAAAACACCCACGAGTACCACACACTAGAATAATAAACACTAAGGGAACTGTGTGTCAGTAATAATAAATTAAAAGAGTAAAAAAATAAAATAAGTATTGTGACATACATATATGTGTGTGTTGTGTTGTGATTAATGAAAAACTAAAACTAAGACCCAAAATCTGAAGGCATTAAAACAATAAGTCTATAAATAGAAAGTACAGTATAATAGGAAGTAAAGGGCAAAATTGTATGACTGCTTTGTTCTTCTTGTTCTGTTTAGCTGTTGTTGCGTGATTGAGAAAAAACTAAAAAAGTTTCACATTAATATTATAAAGCTGAAGTTTGTTTTTTGGTTGAACGCGCTAATCTCAAGAACGACTGGTTCGAATTGAAATATTATTTTAGTGTTGGATAGCCCATTTGTCGAGAAAGACCATAGGCTATAATAATATCACGTTGAGACCATTAGGAGTCGAGCAGAGAGAAAAAAGTCACGAATACGAAGTACTCGCACGGGCAGGCGATTCGAAGGTACCACCCCGGTCGGGGGAGCAAGAAATTTGACGCGAACGAAGTCGCGAGCAGACGCTAGTTTCCAGGGCTCTTAAACAGTATTTAGCATTGTAGCATAAAATGAACAAAGATCCTTTTAGACAGCAATATTCTGCATATGATATTTTGGTTTTATTTACACCATTGTGCATACAAATAGAATATTTAAACAAGATTATGAACCCATTTAATTATAATTTGCTTTGTTTTAGAAAATAACGAAGTCATGTCAGATGACAAGAAAAGTATTATCTCTGTCTATAAAACAGTTTTGACTAAATTTAAGCTTTTAAATAACTAATTACACGAAATGAGCTGTCTGCCCTTCAGCTAAAGTTTGTATTACAGAATTACATCTGTTATATTACTTACGTATAAAAGTTTTAAGTGTACTGTCAAAAACAAAGGTCTGAAATATATTATTTTTAGCAAAAATGAATTCTCACAGGAGTATATCGTGGCATTATCATAAAGCAAAACATATTTATTTTTATCTCTAGATGAGATAACATAAATGTTTTTATGTTTTTTTGTAAATTAAGGTCGATTTTCGTGTCTGTCTATGTGATCACGTTGCTCTTCAGAACTACGAAACGTATGTGTTTTGATGCAGTTATCATTATAATTTAGACAATTTATTTCGGAAGGTTTATATGTTAATATACATATTTTAGAGGGGGGTGCGACAAGGTAACACGCGAAAATCAAATTCAGAGATTTTTGTAATTTGTAGGTCAGTTTAAAGTTGTTTGTTGATTAAAAGATGATTTACTGCATTATAAAGTTTGGTTTTACAGCATTATTATCATTAAAATATCCCTCTAACTTATTTTCTTCTTTCATGAAAAAGTCATTCAATGGGATTATGTGAACTTATGTTAGATTATACGTAAGAGAATTTGAATTTCTCTTATATATAATATTTACATAATTATAATTATTAAAGGATCTTGATATTTTGTCAAGTTAAACTGTTTAAAAATTAAAAATTTAAAGAGGTTTTTTTGTCTAGTAGGTATTGAAACTTAAAACAAGCATAATTTACTTTTGAAGTCGACTGTAGCCAGTTAATAGTTTCAGTTTTTAACTCTCTTTGATACAAAGTGTTAGTCGTTTGTTGGAATATTTTATTTAATATTTAAAGTATTTTAGCATTTCTAAAATATTTTTATTTTTGTTAGGCGACACTTGGACATGATATTTAGTTTTATGAAAAACTAGCGTCTGCCCACAAATTCGTCTGCGTGAAAGTTCTTGATCCCAAATTACCAAGCGGTTGGATAGTACTACGTAAATTTTTATGAAAAAGCGTACTACATTGTGACTGCAATTTAATCTGAGATTTGTTTTTTGAATTGGTCTGGATTGATGTATCTAGCTTTCGTTTAGTGTAAATGTTTGCAGAAACTGATTTTTTTAAACATTCTATGACATTTTGTATACTTTTATAAACGGATCTTAAACATACACGGAGATATTTTACACTGTAGTGAAATTTGACTTTTACGTATAGAAAATAGTTTTCTATTCAAATTAGCAAAAGTACAACTCCCATTTTAAACGACATTGATGAAACCAATTAAAGTAATAAATGAAAAACGAAAAATATACAACCATTTAATAATTCCCATTAGTGGCAACCCTGCTTTCGCTCTCTCTTAATTAGGGGCGGGTAACTAAAACGAGCGGACTGTCACGGATAATTTAGAAAAATATAACCTTAAATATATCCGGAAAGAACCGTATTTTCGTACTAAAAGAACCTTTTAGTTTTTGGTTGTGCTAAAGTAAGGTACGGTTACCAAAATAAATAAGTAATCAGGGTCGTCGGATATGTAGTTGAAGTTTAGTAGGAAACCGATGGATATTTTCGAATTAAATTAAATTTGATTATAGAAATGTTTATTTTCTATCATTTACATTAAATTTTATTCGAAAATGTTTTTCATTTGATCAAGTTTTTTTCGAGTGTTGTTGAACGTAAATGTAACTATGTCATCATCTGCCTAGCCTTATCCCAACTACGTTGGGGTCGGCTTCCAGTCTAACCGGATGCAGCTGAATACCAGTATTTTACATGGAGCGACTGCCTATGTGACCTCCACGACCACGGTTATACGATACCCCTTGGTAAGACAGACTTTCGGGCTTCGTCATACGATATTTTATACTTAGTTACGTAAATGTAACTAAACAAAAAATATAATATCTTGAAGAAAGATATTCTATCAGTGGATCCCGTTTAATGGGAAAGTTTTGGCTCTCAAGCTCTCGAATGGTCAATCGAGGTCGATAATCCCAAAATGTTGTATCATTTTGGTTTTCTTTGTTCTTCGAAGAAACGTCATTTTAATTAAAACGAGATAATAGCTCGCTTTAGAATAATCTAATTAAGAAAGGTACAGAGATAATTTCAGGAATAGGGAAGAGTAAATAGAGTGACGTTGTTTCGGTATCACTGTGTTTTTGGTCGTGTCACGGCCAAACGATAAGACAACCCATTTCAAATCATGGGTCTAAAATAAAGGAAACAATTTTTTTTACTTTTCAAAAAGATGTTTCGACTGGCACTAAGAAACTGCGTTCACCATGATTAATGAAACTTCTCGTATTGAACGGTTTTACAGGAACCCATCCCATCTCGTCCTTTTCCACCCTAATACATCATTTGAATATCGTATCAGTTCCTCCAAATAAGGTCAACAAAAAAAAAAGCGAAACGACACAATAAATAAACCAGATTTTGCTCATCAAATACCCTTTATGCTGCAGCATTCACAATATCTCAAACATATCCTTGCCACATTCGTATAGAAAAACGCAGCCCATAAGATTACAAACTCATTTAAGAAACCCATTCGGAACTCCCCATTCTATTAGTCATTTCCCTAGTTTAGAGGGGCAGAGAAACCATAAAAATCCCATGCAATATTCTTATGAAGTCGTACAAATGTTGCCGAAATGACATAGCGGGGGTGGTTGTTTATGCAGGGAGGAGGAGGGAATCACGGTGTCCCATGGTTCGAACACCAAGGGTGTTGTTCGTTATCATTTTGAATTATTCAGGAGACACTGTAGATTCCTTTTGCTAGGTATGATTTGGGAGATAGGGTCTTAAAATCGTGTCAAGTGCCTTTAAATTTATGTTTTGTCTTTAAATGTATTTAATGGCACCTGACGTCACGTATCATTGTACCTAATTATTAAAAAAAGAAAATGTTGCCCCACGAGGTATTCGCCCGTGCTGAAAGACTATTATCAAAAGCACAAAATCTTGTGCATCTGCTCAAGTAACCAAGTAGGTAGCTATTATCTGAAGACCATTCGAAAACGGATTGTTGTGAAAATTAACAACGGTGATCCACTAAGTGTTAATAAGTACTGCTACAGTGCCACAAATGCCAGTTACTACAATTTATTTATGTCATTTTGATATAAAAATCAGAACAGCTTACATGAGATAATCCCAACTGAATAATATTATAAATGCGAAAGTAACTCTATCTGTCTGTTACGCATTCACGCCTAAACCGCTAAATAGATCATCATGAAATTTGGCAGAGATATAGCCTGGGATATGGAGAAGGACATAGGCTACTTTTTCACTCGATAACCGACAACCACGATGGCGAAGCTGCAGGCAAAGGCTAGTATAATAGAAAACTTAAATTTACTTCTTATTGATGGAGCATAGTTCAATCGCTAAGTGACATATAACATCACGCCCTTTTTTCTCCTAAAAGAGTTGAGCTCTATCTATAGCATCTCCACATTTCACCATAAGTCATAAGTCATTTATTCGAACTAAACTTGCAACTAGCAAATTTTCAGGTAAAACCCCGAAATAAATAATCTAACTTTAATTCATGATTTGATGCAACTTTTAGTTGGATCGTAAATATAATTCGAATACATGAATTAAAGTCAGATTATTTATTTCGGGATTTTAATTGAAAATTTGCTAATTGCAAGTTTAGTTAAAAATAGCTTTTACACATCTTATATAAAGCTTATTTTCAACTTACTAAATATTTTTCCCAAATCCCGGGAAAAAAAATTTAGTGGTAAGGAAGTCTCCACTTTCTGTCTCTGTTCTCCGAAGTTTAGGCAAATATAGTCAGCCTATTCGGATCACTGGTAATAAGGTTAGTATTCAAATGAAACTTAATAATATCCAACACAATATTGTCGGCAATTTGCAATTTAGAAAGGATCAAGATAAACTGTTATCGGTCCAAGTCTATATAAAGTCTGCATTGTTACGAACCAGTTGTACTTAAGGCTCAATTTTGCCTAAACGATTATGAGGAAATTATAAGACTTAGTACTGATAACACTTTCAAGGTGGAACGATCGATACCATTCTGTTAGTAGTATCTTCTTACTATTGTAACAAGTGTACCCATTTATGTTATCATCAGCCTATAATGTTCCCACTGCTGGGACACAGGCCTCCTCTCGGTGAGAGGGATTAGGCCGTAATCCACCACGCGGGCCCAGTGCGGGTTGGTAGATGTCACATGTCTTCGAATTTTTTGGTTCTAGGACATGCCGATTTCCTCACGATGTTTTCCTTCACCGTTTTGAGAGCAGTGGTGATGAAATAATTTACACAAAGTCAAGCGCCTGCCTGGGTTCGAACTCACTACCTACAACTCGTAAGTCGCGGCCGTTACCACTTGGCCACCACTGCTCTTAAGTTTCAGTAAATAGAAAGAAAGAAAGAATATCGTTTATTTGGCCCTGGATTGATGTAGGACCAATCGGAGCGCCGAACGTGGCCAATGCGTTAGATCGAGATGGTCAAAAGAAACTCATATTGGGGCCACTGATATTGACAATGTGACTCAAAGTACAAGTCATACTTTTCTGGCTTTAGCGACCGCGGGGCGTGAGGTCCTAGGTTTGATTCCCTTGTTCGGAAAAGTGTTAAGGGGGTTTTCCAGAATTTAATCGAAATCTGTCTGTTTAATAATATAACTAGCTTCTGCCCGCGACTTCAATCGCATGGATGTCGTAATATACTACAATTTACTAAAACGACAGCCACATCATACTTCCTATTTAATATTATAAATGTCAAAGCGTGTATATTTAGACATTTAGGTTTTTGGATGTTTGTTCCTCAATCACGCAACAACGGCTGAACGGATTTGGATGAATTTTGGTACACCGAAAGTTTGTAACCTGGAATAACAAATAGGATACTTTCATCCCGGTAGTATGTTCCGTGGGATAATTAGCTAGCAAAACCTAGTGTTATATAATTTTACTACGTTTGTAGTTTTGGTTACAGTAAAGTTGTCCATGTGATTGACACTGACAACTCTTGAACGAAGTTTAGATGTACTCAAAATCAAAATCAAAATCAAAAGTCATTTATTCAAACTAGGCTGAGAGTCAGCACTTTTCGAACGTCAAAAAAATAAATAAAACATAAGACAGTCCCCCCAAAACGCCCACCCTTCGACACTTCCTAGTGCTTTAGCTGGGAAGAAGAAGTGGCGCAACACTGACCGCGTTGATAAACAAAACACCCAAGATGAACAGTTTCGAACAAAAGTAATAATTAAAACTGTCCTCATAACTAGAACCACTGACGTAGTGTATAATTGGTTATACACTACGTCAGTGGTTCTAGTTATGATAAAACACATTTTTTAGCAATTTCAACCTCACACGCTTGACTTAAAGTAGTTTTTACATTGCAATATCCAAAAAGACTGATTGAAAGATGACTGATGAAACCTCAGATTATAAAACAAAGGCAGATAGACCGCGCGGTACACCAAGAGTGAGGCCAAAGAACCAAATACTAAAGCGTCGCATTTTGTGTAACATACAATGCGACGCTTTAGTATTTGTTTATTTTATTTGGTTTAGATTCTAAAACAAAGGCAGATAGATCGCGCGGAACACCCAAGGGTCAAAAAAATAAATACTAAAGCCTCGCATTATATGCAATGCGACACTTTAGTATTTGTTTTTTTGGCTTCAACTCTTGGTGTTCCGCGCGGTCTATATATCTGCCTTTGTTTTACAAATTGAGAATGAAACTATTTGACAACTGCGCACACTGCGCCCTATTTATGCGGACATTTTTGAGACGCTGATTGTGTGGGTTTTTTTATTTTTTGGGTGGGAAATCATCAAATAACTTCTCCCGCTCTGGGTGGAGCAGGAGGGCGTGTCAGACTTTTACTGACTAAAACCCACCCGTTTTCCTTCAGTAGCCCGTATGCCAGGGGCTGTGGTGTCTCTTTCGAACAAACCCGCACCCCTGGCATGCATCGGCCCTTGCGGGCCCCATCATTTTCTGTGCTGACATCTCTTTGAGGCGCGCGTGGAACACAACGCGCCGACGACTTGGGCTTGGTCCTTACCGGACAGCGAGCTACCCATTACTCGCCGTCCGCAAGCCCATGCCTACGGTGGCCGGAAATCGGCCTGGGATTCTCGACGCCCAGGGCGTCTCCGTATCCTGCGGCGGCTAGGGTCGCGAGGGCGCATATGCTGCCTCTCCTTCACGTGCGCCGCCTCCCTCTTCGCGAGCATCACTGCTTCGCTGAAGGAGGTGACGGCTCCCCATGCCCTCTCACTCCGTACCATGGCCTGGACCAGGGCCGGACGCGAGAGATCGCCGCCGCCGATCGCCTCCACGAGGACACGGCGGTGCTTCACCCAAACTGGGCAGATCGCCACCGTGTGCTCCACCGTGTCCTCAGGGCGATTTTCGCAGTGGAAACACCCGGGCGTTTCCTCCCGCCCTATCCGAAACAGGAACCTCCCGAAACAACCGTGTCCGGTGAGGACCTGCGTCAGGCGGAAGGTGAGGACGCCATGCCGCCTCTCAAACCACTCCTCAAAGAGGGGATTTACCGCCGCAATCGTGGCGTGCCCATGATTGTGTGGGTTGGGTTTTTTGTATATCAATGACTGACCGCGTTCTTTTCATTGGTGAAATTCGCACATAAATGAACCAACACCGTAGTAGGGTAGCCGTCACCTCCTTCAGCGAAGCAGTGATGTTCGTGAAGAGGGAGGCGGCGCACGTGAGGGAGTGGCAGTCTATGCGCCCTCGCGACCCTAGCTGCCGCAGGATACGGAGACGCCCTGGGCGTCGGGAATCCCAGGCCGATTTCCGGCCACCTTAGGCATGAGCTTGCGGATGGCGAGTAATGGGTAACTCGCTGTCCGGTAAGGATCAAGTCCAAGTCGACGACGCCTTGTGTTCCACGCGCGCCTCAAAGAGATGTCAGCACAAACCGAAGGGGCCCGCAAGGGCCGATGCCTGTCAGGGGTGCGGGTTTCAGTCAAAAAAACAAATACTAAAGCCTCGCATTATATGCAATGCGACGCTTTAGTATTTGTTTTTTTGGCTTCAAGTCTTGGTGTTCCGCGCGGTCTTTCTGCGTTTGTTTTATAATCTGAGGATGCAACTATTTGACAACTGCGCACATTGCACCCTATTTATGCGGACATTTTTGAGACGCTGATTGTGTGGGTTGGGTTTTTTGTTAATCAATGACTGACCGCGTTCTTTTCATTGGTGTAATTCGCACTTAAATGAACCAACACCGTAGTAGAGTAGCCGTCACCTCCTTCAGCGAAGCAGTGATGTTCGCGAAGAGGGAGGCGGCGCACGTGAGGGAGAGGCAGTCTATGCGCCCTCGCGACCCTAGCCGCCGCAGGATACGGAGACGCCCTGGGCGTCGGGAATTCCAGGCCGATTTCCGGCCACCGTAGGCATGAGCTTGCGGACGGCGACTAATGGGTAGCTCGCTATCCGGTAAGGACCAAGCCCAAGTCGACGGCGCGTTGTGTTCCACGCGCGCCTCAAGGAGATGTTAGCACGAAATGATGGGGCCCGCAAGGGCCGATGCCTGCCAGGGGTGCGGGTTTGTTCGAAAGAGATACCACAGCCCCTGGCATACGGGCTAATGAGGGAACACGGGTGGGTTTTAGTCAGTAAAACTCTGACACGCCCTCCTGCTCCACCCAGAGCGGGAGAAGTAATTTGATGATTACCTACCCAAAAAAAAAAAAAAAAAAAACCAACACCATCCATCGCACAAACATCTTGGTCCAAAAATATCACGTCCTTATTCCCTCCGGATGTTTTCCACCTCACTTTCGCAAATTGCTTCGATAAGAAGTTGCTTCAAGTCACTAACTTTGTTTTAAACTCTAATCTTGAGTGGTGTCTCTTTTCTTACATTAACTTATTAAATGCTTAATCAATTTTTGACTTCGTGACAATTGGACTTATGAAGTTGAAGACAATAAGTAGCATGGAATAACAATTGTTTGATTGTTCTGTCAGGTTAAGCGGTGGTTGGCGCGGTCAGTCTGAAGATGGGCGGTCAATTTTAAAAATATATCTATCGGTTATTTGTTAAGACATGTCCTAGAAATTACCGGCTAGGCACTGTTTTTTTTAGATCATCTCTTTTTGTTGATTGCAGCCACAATTTTACCAGCATTACCTTGATCGTTTTTTTTTATGATAAGATACATCATTCCTTGGCCATCCTATCAAAAATCTATCCTCTCCCGATTTATTATGGTCGATGCTGAATATTCTCTTAGTCTATGCTTCTCTATTAGTCGTCATCTCACTCTACGTTATTCATTTTCTAGCCATATCTTCACACAGTCTATCTATTTCCTTAGCAGCAGCATTCTTAAAGCTTCAAAGACAATATAGAGATTTAATAACCTGAATTGATGCCACAAAGGTTGAAAACAGTGTGCCGTTTTAATTTTAAAACAGCACTATTTTACTATTCTGTTAAATTTCAATTTTCACTCTCTCAAAATAAACCTCAATAATACATCAACCAAAACAATACACGTGACCACATGAAACAAATTATTCATACATCACAAAAACGGTACCAGTTCCGCACAAAACAGTAGGACAATACCACAGCAGAGTAACTTTACAGTGGTACAAGTTAATTGTGTCCAACTAGACGTTCGTCAAACACGGGTTGGCAAAGAAAAAGCCACTTTTGCACGGTCAAAGGCAAACACACCCGCAAATTGTTCAACCACAACGGCTTTGTTCGAAGTTAGGCTGTGGCTTAAGTTGTAGGAGATAGAGGAAGTAATATTAACTAATTAATGAGGAAGACATTATAAGAATGAATGAGAAAAGAAGAAGAAAGAATGACTGTAGGAGCAGAAACTAGGGGTCACAATGTATTAAATTCAAATGTAGGTAAGTTTCCACTGTCAAAGTATATGCTTCAGTCAGTCATCTTGGGCTACCGATTGATAAGTTCAGAATGTTATACTTTATGTAAAAATTATACTGATTAAATCTCTCTGGGACGCCAAAAAACCTGACTAATTGAGAAGATGATCTTATCAGTATCATTAACAATTGTAAGACGGTTGTTAATCCTACTAATATTATAAATGTGAAAGTTTGTATGTTTAGATGGTTCAATGTTTATATCACTCAATTACGCTAAAACGACCGAATGGATTTAGATGAAATTTGGCATTTAAACAGGGTGTTAAAGAAATTGCGTACCATAGCTTCAGGATGAGTTGTTATCGATAAAAGAATCCGTAAAAAAATACCTTTAAAATTGTTAAAAATAAAACGAAAGTTATCATAAGATGAACCTAATGTAAGCAGTACCTACTAATTAAGAGGCAATTGTTTAGAATTGATTAAAAAAGTGCTTAAATGTTATTTTTATTTTGTTTAAATGCTAATTAATAACTTACTAGAGTTACCTACCTACTAACGAACGCAACCTGCGCCCGACCACTTCAATAACGCCGAGTGAAGTATAAGTAACTAGGTACGTAAATTACAATTCCAAGTATTTCTTCTTCCTACTTAAGCGTGCTTATTTCTTTCAAAATTGTAACCTACAAATAAAAAAATCTTGTTTAACTAGTAGGTATTCAGCAGCAGTAGAAGAACGAGTGGCCATTTTAAGTTAGTATGTACTTACTAAATTAGGTTGATCTTGCAGTAGACTCATGACATATGTTCGAACATAGAATACTTTTTATCACAGTAGTCTGTTACAGTGGGAAAATATCCGATCTCCACGCAGGTGAAGCCGCTCGCAAAAGCTAAAGCAAAATTTCACTTTTGCACACTAAACCCAAAAATGTGTAATACTTTGACAGACATATGACACTTCAATTTATTACCTACTAGCTGACCCGACAGACGTTGTCCTGTTCGTCCAAAAGTCATTCATACAAAATCACTACCCTACCTACGCTACCCTACACTACCCTACCTACCCTACACTACCCTACCCTACACTACCCTAACCTACCTACCTACCCTACCTACCTACCCTACCTACCCTACCTACCCTACCTATCCTACCTACCCTACCTACCCTACCTACCCTACCTACCCTACCTACCCTACCTACCCTACCTACTCTACCTACCCTACCTACCCTACCTACCCTACCTACCCTACCTACCCTACCTACCCTACCTACCCTACCTACCCTACCTACCCTACCTACCCTACCTACCCTACCTACCCTACCTACTCTACCTACCCTACCTACCCTACCTACCCTACCTACCCTACCTACCCTACCTACCCTACCTACCCTACCTACCCTACCCTACCCTACCCTACCCTACCTACCCTACCTACCCTACCTACCCTACCTACCCTACCTACCCTACCTACCCTACCTACCCTACCTACCCTACCTACCCTACCTACCCTACCCTATCTACCCTATTATCCTATCCGTGAAAATTTTCGTTTTTCGACAGCCAACTTCCACTTTGATACTTTTTTTATTTCTGAAACAACTGAACGGGATAAAAAGTATCCCATGTCCTTCTCCTGGCTCTAAACTACCTCCCTGCCAATTTTCAGCTAAATCGGTTCAGCCGTTCTTGAGTTATAAGTGAAGTAACTAACACGACTTTCTTTTATATATATAGATTAATAATGTCGTATTTTAGGTCCAGCGGGCCTACTCGCTGAGCACGAAATCCGTCGTTTCGGTCAAGTAATGGGCGTTTCCAACTCCGTATCACTTACGGACATAGGATTAGTTTGGAGCCGGAACTAAGAATGAATGACAACACTATTTGACAGCTGTCCCTACTCCCGATATGTTAATTGGCTGTAGGATTCATTAAAAAGTTTCGAACTGCTTTCGGACGGGCCCGTATCTTCCTTGACGGAGTTAGGAAGTAGGCCCCCAGCTCTTTCGTTGCAGAGTATATAACGTGCGATGAAAAAAATATCGAAATACTTAAAACGCTATCTCCTAACCACATGTCCCCACCCCTCTACAGCCGAATTTAAACAGGCGTTGGTGAGTTAAACGATGTAAAGTTGGACAATTTCGCAGCACTGAGACAACTATTGTATTTGTCCAGCCCTTTTGTCGCTGAAAAGGTACTACACTTGACGTATAATATGGCACATGGATTTTAAAAAGAGACTGTAACTGAGATATTATGAATGATAGCTGTTGTGTACCCAACTACAGCCAAAAAAGCCAAAAGGAAGGGTTATGATTGCAGCAGTGTCTGTATGTATGTTTGTATTTACGTGTATTCCACTGTAACTCATAAACTACTGAACCAATTACATTGAATGAGGTACCATTTTTGTATCGATGTCTTGATTTCTGACTGAATTATTTTCTAGTTTGATTTTGCTTAGATCACTTTTATTTTGCCGTGGTCAGGTTACAGTTTTATGCTGATGCGCCCTGCTGTGCCTACGACAAAGCTGTAAATTTCGCGTCTTCATCATTCCACGAAGATTGAGGAAGTGGTGCAGTACTTGAAAGTGAAGACCAACTGGACTCTGAGGCTCAAAAGGTTATAATCGCGCCACGACATCAACTTCAAGTCATTTGTGGTACGAGTTCCAACCCACCATCTACGGCACTGTATGAAGGAATACCTTTGGCCGAAAGGTGTCGTATATCGACGTTTCCGAGGACGGTTACGCTACACCTCGCAGCGAAACACGACGCCGACAACTTTACGTGTATAGTTATAGTTTAAATATATGTGTTAGTTTGTCATTATTATTTAAGATTATTTTTGTATTTTTGAACCAACGAAAAAACGGAGGAGGTTACTCAATTCGACGCGTATTTTTTTTTTTTTTTAATGTATGACCACGCATAACTTTTTCCAGAGTAGTCCGATTTTGATAATTCTTTTTTTATTGGAAAGGGTATACCCCGAAGTTGGTCCCATATAAATTTCGAAGAAAAATTCCTACCCTAAGGGTAAGAAAACAGGGGAAGATTGATTGTTTACTCACAGATTTTAATACTGAGCTGTGTATTACAAAAAGTAATCAAAAATTAAGCATGTAGTAATTAGTAGATTATAGCCACAAAAAATTATAAAATAAAAACTTTTTAACAAAAAATATAAACCGCCGAAAAACCGAAAAGTAAAAATAATAAACTAGCTTTGTCCAACCCCAATAACTAAGTTCGGAAGTCGGTGACTTTGGATATGTATTTAATTATATGTCACCGCCTTCCGAACTTAGTTATTGGGGTTGGACAAAGCTAGTTTATTATTTTTACTTTTCGGTTTTTCGGCGGTTTAATTTTTTTGTTAAAAAGTTTTTATCTATGGACCTTTGTTGCCTGACAATAAAACGATTTTGATTATGAATATGATTAAATTTCACGGAAGTTTGTATCAGGATGCCGGGGAACCGCGCGCAGTTCGATTTGACCAAAGATTGCGAACGGTGGTAGAGTTAGCCGTCAGATGATACTCATTTTCCGTGAGGTTGATACACTGTTGCTTATTACCACCGTGAGATATGTTAGATGTTACACATCATATGCGACTACTGTGAGGGTCGCTCTTTCTTTTAATGATATTGTAGAACCTTTTGTCATGAAAAAATCACTCAATCTGCCTAGCCTTACAAACTACGTTCGGCTTCCGTGATACAGGTACAGTGCCTAAAAGTTAATATGGCACTTCGAAAGTGGAAAGTGATTTGTCAAAGTGTTTTGTTTCGATACATGCGTGCACTGAATGGACAGGTCCACTCAATCTGTGTGATTCTTTCCTCAAAAGACCATTTCAGACACCAATCCACATGGTCTTCACGTGATCTGACCAAGATTATGTCTGGACTTTAAAAGAGACTGTGACCTCTGAGTTTGTTTCGGCCTTTCTTCTCAGAGTAGTCAGATAGGAAACGCCGAAATCATCTAGTTTAAAAAAATATGATTGATATGTAAAAGTATTTGTACAAACCTACTTACAGAAATAAAATCATTTATCATTTAAACAAATATGTATGACAGATACAACGCTTAAGAAAGCCGGAATTTTTCTGAAACCCGATGTGCTTTATTACGGTTTATTATTCTCCTTGTCATTAAACAAAAACCTTTTTGTAGTGCACTTCGGTTGATTCGAGATACATAAGTTCTCAGACATACGGGTTTTCTTTGTCTGGTAATTTAGCTAAATAAGTTGGTAAATGTTTGTTTGGGGGCGAGCTTTATTTACTAGTTGAACGTGGTCTAAGGATTCGTGTCCTGTCTCTCACGACGAAGTTATGTTCGTCTTGGACTTGCGAAAATAAAAACCTTACTGTTTAGTAGCAACGAGGATTACTAGAATTTTGTTTTTATATGATTCTGTCAAATGAAGCCCCGCTTTTGTCTCATCATTCAGGCGTAAGACGCTCTCTGCCAGACAAGGATTGACCGGATCTTCACCAGGACATCGTTATCTAAAAACTGTACTACTTTAATCAATAAACCAGTAGCCTTTTCAAATTAAAGTGGACCTTTCCACATGTATAACGTTTGGCAGAAGGAGACGTAATATTTTTAATTACACTAAATAAAATTATCAAATCTACGGTAGAGCACCAATTATATTAATTAACATAGAAACAATTACATCGTGGAAAATAATTATGTGATACATATATTTGATTTAGAACTAACATGGAACAGTAGTACTCCCTTGGATATTTCATCCACAAACATCATTTTAATCCATTCATCCACAAACACATAACATTCAGGGTTGGCAGTCAAAATGGCATTTAGCATCTTCAGAATATCACAGACTCAGGTGCTGGCTTCCGTTTTACATGGCAGTTGCGCGAACAGATTGTACCCGGCGGCTCTGACGGTGCCCGATACATTTGTTAGGCACAAAAAATCGGTAGAAAACGCCATGGAGCTCTGGGCTGTCGATACGTCCCTGTAAGGCCTTACAGGTTGCCGTGAATTGATCAAGGCCTCTTTTCAACTCCAACGAGTTAAAGCCCAACGTCTCTAAAAGATAGTTGGTAGCTCGTAGGGTACAGTGAAAGAAATGGCATAACGTTTGGAAGAGGCATCTTAGGAAAGCATTTTGTAACTTTTCTAGTATCAGTGGTTTTTTTGGATGGGAAATCATCAAATGACTTCTCCCGCTCTGGGCGGAGCGAGGGGCGGGCGGGATGTCAGACTTTTACTGACTAAAACACACTCGTGTTCCTTCAGTTGTCTGTGCCAGGTACCCGGTATCTCTTTCGAACAACCCGCACCCCTGGCAGGCATCGGCCCTTGCGGGTTCCATGAGTTTGGGCTGACATCTTTTTGAGGCGCGCGTGGAACACAATGCGCCGTCGACCCGGGCGTGTTGCTTACCGGACAGCGAGCTGCGGGTTAGGGGTGCCTTTTATTTTGGATAAGAAATCATCAAATGACTTCTGCCGCTCCGGGCGGGGCAGGAGGGCGTGTCAGACTTTTACTGACTAAAACTCATCCGTGTTCCTTCAGTTGCCTGGCCCACGATAACTCCTACGAACAAATCCGCGACCCTGGCAGGCATCGGCCCTAGCGGACTTTTTCAATTGTTGCTGACATCTCTTTGAAGACCGTTTGGGCCCCCTAGATTGGGCAGGTGCCTAACACAGGCACTGGACTGAGTTTGCTTCGAACAAGAGTGGTGTTAATTACCGGACGCAATAAAAAATGCGTTGAAAGAACGTAGCTCTCCACAATTTATACCTCCAGCAACTATAATTCCGAACCATGAAATCGGTAAGAAAATTAGATTTTGCTATAAAAATAAAAGAGAATCGGATGTCACTTATCATGCCGTCCACGACACGGACTCGGGTGCAGCTTGGCCAGCTGTCAAGGAACACGCTGCGTTTATTTTCAAACCAAACACTTTGCTTTATATGTGATATAAGCCATCTGTTTTCAGTATATTGAGTAGGTTTCTATTTTATACAGCTAGTGTTTGTTGTAGGGCCTACAATGTCCTCCCATACTTATACCAGTGTAATTTGAAAACATTGTAAAAGGCAATAATATTTTTTTTAAAGTAACCGTGGAGTTTGTTGCCGGATTTTCTCCATAGGAAACGACCAATTAGAACCGTGCGCCTAGCTTCTGGTGCTCATGTAAAATGTGAAATAAAATATTTTGGTTTAAGTCTTAAGCGAAATTGCTTAAGCAGAATCTGACCCTCACAATACTGTTTCGGGAGGTTCCTGTTGTTTCGGGAGGTTCCTGTTGTTTCGGGAGGTTCCTGTTTCGGATAGGGCGGGAGGAAACGCCCGGGTGTTTCCACTGCGAAGATCGCCCTGAGGACACGGTGGAGCACACGGTGGCGGTCTGCCCTGCTTGGGCGGAGCACCGCCGTGTCCTCGTGGAGGCGATCGGCGGCGGCGATCTCTCGTGTCCGGCCCTGGTCCAGGCCATGGTACGGAGCGAGAGGGCATGGGGAGCCGTCACCTCCTTCAGCGAAGCAGTGATGCTCGCGAAGAGGGAGGCGGCGCACGTGAGGGAGAGGCAGCATATGCGCCCTCGCGACCCCAGCCGCCGCAGGATACGGAGACGCCCTGGGCGTCGGGAATCCCAGGCCGATTTCCGGCCACCGTAGGCATGGGCTTGCGGACGGCTAGTAATGGGTAGCTCGCTGTCCGGTAAGGACCAAGCCCAAGTCGACGGCGCGTTGTGTTCCACGCGCGCCTCAAAGAGATGTCAGCACAAAAAATGATGGGGCCCGCAAGGGCCGATGCCTGCCAGGGGTGCGGGTTTGTTCGAAAGAGACACCACAGCCCCTGGCTTAAGGGCTACTGAAGGAACACGGGTGGGTTTTAGTCAGTAAAAGTCTGACACGCCCTCCTGCTCCACCCAGAGCGGGAGAAGTTATTTGATGATTTCCCACCCAAAAAAAAAAAAAAAAAAAAAAAACCCTCACAATACAGTTATCGTGTATTTATTACGATACCCATAATTGCGCAGACAAAAAGAGACATTAAGAGTAGACAAAGGTGACGTTCACGTGTAGACAGTTGACAGTTTTGAACCGAGAAATGTAGACAAGCGACTTCTATTCTAAGGAAGAGTAGAATTAGTCATGCTAAGCCTGCTGGTTGTCAGACTTTCGGACTTCTGACGACCCGTAACGAGTGCCAATCAAAATCAACGAATGACAGCTGGGACCAACAGCTTAACGTGCTTTTTGGCACGAAGCGGTCTTGGTATGTAAAGATGGTCACCCATCTACGGACCAACTGCGGCAAGCGTAGCATGTCCTGGACGATCGACCAGTGTAGCTGTTATTACTTAGCCACAAGCCCTTTAAACGCAAACGACCATTCGTAATCACTTTTATTAATAAAAACATTTGTTCTAATTTCCTTCATTAACTTATTCTACATCATAAGAAAGATAGACTACCTGTATGTTTAGCACGCCAACCGTATACAAGCGTTTTTCCGACGAAAGAGTAGACAAAAATGACGTTTTCTTGTAGACAATTGACAGTTTTGTACCGAGAAATGTAGACAAGCGATTTATATTCTACGGTAGAGTAGAAATATAAAACGTCATGCTAAGCCTGCTGGTGAAATAAATAAGATATAGGGAATATTTATTTTGGGTCTTGGGCTTACAAATATTAAAAAATACAAACTTTCACATTTTGGCCGTTTCTTCGCTCACGTGGACATCGAAAAAGAAACCTATAAAAACGTCAAACGGTGTTGGAGTTTCGTAGAGAAGATTTCGCATAAATGTTAAAATTTTAAAACATTCTACCATCTATGCGGAACCATAATTTAAAACTAACGCGAAGTTTTAAACTCAGGTTATACAACATTATTTACTTTAGAGCCAGCCATATTTGGGGTGCTTGGACAGGAAACCTCCCCGTGTGCCCGTGGGCTGGAGTTTCCCTTGGATACGTCTGGGGGAAAGGCCAGTCTCCGGGACGGTGCACCCTGGGATGCGGGCAATGTCACCCCATTGGGTACTTGTGCCTAAGGGGTGTCGTTGCCCGTATGCCAATATCCTGTCGGCGGGACGCTCCAACGCGTGTATCTCTGCGCTCATGCAGAGACGCACAGCGGCGGAGTAAGAGCGGGCTCGGTGTGCACTCACCCTGCCACCGGGCAGGCAAGAAGGAGTGCTCTCCTTCTGCCACCGTTAATCTCGTAGCCCCGAAGATTGTCACGGTCATGTCTCTGACTTTTGACGGGGGTCGAGGGCCTTGGCTTAACCGCCCGGGCCGCGAGGAAGAAATCCTCTATAAAAAATTACCCCAAACCTCCAAGCGGCGGCGCACCGTGAGGGAGGTTGTAAGCTTGACTAATGGGTAGCTTAATTAGTCTCGAGTGCGAACCACTATTTTTTGAGTAAATTAATCGTTTATACTCGTGGGATCTAATATGGAAAAACTTATTAAAACCAAACAAAACCAAGTAGAGGAGGAGAGTGATGCGGGGTCGGGGTCCGACTCCGCATCCAGTGCGAAGGGCTCTGAAAAGGGCCCGGAGCATGTGGCGGTGGGCGCTTCGAGGAGGACGGAGTTCCTCAAGAAGCGCCCCAAACCAAAGGACGGCCAGGGGTCGTCCTCGGATGGCGGGACGGCCTCGGCTCTAAAGCTGGGCAAGATCTGTCGGCAGGGTGGGGTTCGGTTAGGCCGAAGCCTAACCCCAAAAGAACCCGCCGAGCCGAGCGCCGGGGCGGCCCAGGCGGCTGAGGCTCAGGAAACCGAGGGGCAACTTTCTGGAGGGACCAGCAGCAGGGCCCTCTCGGAGTCGTCTGGCGGTGAGCCGGACAACGCTGGCGGCTCCAATTCGGAGCGGACGGCCAGGCTCGCGGAGGTTGTGGCTGCTGCAGTCAAGGGTGTGTCCATGAAGAGGCTACAGTCCTCGAAAGGCAAGGCCATACCCGCAGCCATAGCCTCCATTATGGCGGCAGCGGAGGACTTATACTCCCGACCTCCGTCGGACGGTATGTCGGAGATGCGGGCGGAGGTCGCCCGTTTGACGGCCGCCATGGAGCTTCTCCGAAAGGAGAACGAGGAGCTCCGAGCGGACCTGGCCGTGCTCCGAGGAGCTGGCCCCACGGTTGTGCCTCAGAAGGGGGCGCGGCATGGGCAAGGTGGAACCAAGCCAGAGGAGGAAGACCGGGTGCTGAGTCTGGTGCGGAAGGAGTTGGCAGCCTTCCAGAGCCGGTTTTCCACCCTGGAGGCCATCGTCTTGCGCCCCCCGCTAGCGGCGAATCGGCCGGTCTCGGGCCAGCAGAGGACCACTTATGCCGTCGCCACGACTGCCACAGCCAAGTCGGCATCACAGTCGAGTCGGACCCCGGCGAAACCGGTGCCGCCCAAGCCCAAGAAGGGCGGGGTGGCTGCTCAGTTGGCTACGCCCCCAGCCGTGGTGCCAGGACGGTCGGCCCCGCCTCCCCCATCTCCCGCGGCTGACGCCGAATGGGAAGTAGCCGGGGAGAAAAAGAAGGCGGGCAAGGCAGCGAGGTCTGCCAAAAGGAAGGAGAGGCGGCAGCGGCGCAAAAAGCGTAGCGCCGCGGCTAGGTTACGCGCCCCGAAGTCCGCCGCTGTAGTGATAACACTACAGCCGGAAGCGGAGAAGAAGGGCGTGTCCTACCGCGACGTGCTTTCAAAGGCACGGGCGGCGGTGAACCTCGCGGAGCTGGGTGTCTCCAACGGCATGCGGATGAGGGTGACTGCGACCGGAGCCCGCATGTTGGAGATCCCCGGTGCGGCCAGTGGCCCGACCGCTGACGCCTTGGCCGAAAGGCTCAGGGCGTCCCTAGATGCGGACGAGGTTCGAGTGTCCAGGCCCACCAAGTGCGCTGACATGCGCATCTTGGGCCTGGACGACTCCGTGACGGAGGGCGAGGTTGTGGCCGCCGTAGTCAGGACTGGGGAATGCTCTGCCGAGCAGGTGAAGGCAGGCACCATCCGTCCTGACAACACGGGGATGCGAACCGTAACGGTGAGCTGCCCCGTGTCGGCGGCCAGAAAGATAACGGAGGAGGGTCGAAGGCTCCTGGTGGGCTGGGTTTCAGCGCAGGTGAAGCTGCTGGAACCCAGACCTCTGAGGTGCTTCCGCTGCCAGGTGGGCCACCACGTGGGAGTGCAATGCACCTCGGAGGTGGACCGCAGCAGCCATTGCTTCCGCTGCGGTCAGCCCGGTCACAAGGCCGGCTCGTGCATTGCCAAGCCGCACTGTTACCTATGTGCGGCAGCTGGCAAGCCGGCCGAACACCGGGCTGGGAGCAAAGCCTGCGCTCCACCCGCTGAAGCCAGGGGCCGAGGCAGGGCCAAGCCCTCCGCCACCGCCGTCACCGCCGCAACCGCCGCCACTGCCGCCGCCGCTGCCGCCTCCACCGCCGTTGTTGCCGCCGCCGTTGCGGCTGGGCCTGCCCAGGGGGCCCCGGAGGAGGGTAATATGGAGTGTACGTAACGGCTCCATTACGCCTCCTCCAGGCGAATATCAACCACTGCGCCGCCGCTCAGGATCTGTTGATCCAGAGCATGGCGCAGTGGTCGATTAACATCGCCGTGGTCGCTGAGCCGTACTTTGTCCCGCCCAGGGATGACTGGGTGGAGGACCTGAGCGGCTCAGTGACCCTCATTTCGTCGGCCGCCGCCGGTACCCCGACCCTCGAGAGTGTCAAGAGGGGACGGGGTTGCGTTGCAGCACGGTTCGGGGAGATTGTCGTGGTAGGGGTGTACTTCTCCCCGAGCCGAACTCTCGCCGAGTTCCACAACTCCCTTGCGGAGTTGAGAGACGTCGTCGTCGGGTTTCGTTCCCTCCCCGTGCTCGTCCTCGGGGACTTCAATGCCAAGAGCTTGGCTTGGGGTTCCCGTTTGACGAATGTGCGGGGCAGGATGGTGGAGGACTGGGCTCTGGAAGCAGACCTGGTCGTCCTAAACCGGGGTTCTGTCGCCACGTGTGTGCGGATGCGGGGTGAGTCGGTGGTGGACATTTCGTTCGCCAGCCCCGCTCTGTCGCCGCGTGTCATTGACTGGCGCGTCATGGAGGGGGTGGAGACGTATTCCGACCACCGGTACATCCGGTTTGACGTCTCCGCCCAGACCTCGAGCGCGCCGGTCCGACAGGCCCCGTGTGGTCCGCGGTGGGCGTTGAAGCAGCTGGACCGGGAGCTTCTCCTGGAAGCCTCGATCGTGCAGGCCTGGGTGTCATCACCGGACAGGCCTGCCGACATCAACGACGAGGCCGAGTGGTTCCGGGAGACCATGTCCGAGGTATGTGACGTGGCAATGCCCCGGGTCCAGCCAGGTCGTGCTTCACGCCAGGTGTACTGGTGGTCGCCGCAGTTGACAACACTGCGCGAGGCGTGTGTTGCTGCGCGACACCTTTACTCCAGGCACCGCAGGCTCCGTATCCGCCCTCCGGATACGGAAGCCATTGAGGCGGAGCTGTACGAGGGGTACAGAGTGGCGAAGACCGCCCTCCGGGATGAGATCCTGCGGGCCAGAGTTGTGGCCCGCGAGGAGTCGCTGGAGACTCTGAACAGAGACCCGTGGGGACGCCCCTACAAAACGGTGCGTGATAAAATCCGCCCGTGGGCTCCCCCGCTGACGCAGAGTCTCCGGCCTCATCTCGTGCAGGACGTGGTGAGCGCTCTGTTCCCCTCACGAGGGGAGCACGCTCCCCCGCCTATGGCTCCGCCTCCTGCGGTGCCCGATGCGGACCACACCGACGACGACGACGACTCTCCAGAGGTGACCGAGGTAGACCTGAGAGTGGCGGTACGTAGGCTGAATGCCAAGAATACCGCCCCAGGACCCGACGGCTTGCCCGGCAAAGCCTGGGTCCTGGCCTTGCAGGCTCTCGGGCCTCGACTAAGAGGGCTCCTAAGCGCATGCTTGGAGGAGGGCCAGTTCCCACTTCGCTGGAAGACGGGGAAACTGGTCCTCATCAAGAAGCCGGGGCGCCCAGCGGACTCTCCGTCCGCTTACCGGCCCATTGTGCTGCTCGACGAGGTGGGCAAGCTCTTTGAGAGAGTAATTGCAGACCGCCTCGTCGGGCGGCTGGTGCGGGTGGGGCCGGATTTGGCGGAGAGCCAGTTTGGTTTCCGCAGGGGGCGCTCCACGGTGGACGCCATCATGCGCGTGCGAGCCCTCACGACGGGGGATGCTGTGGCCCGGGGTGGGGTCGTCTTGGCGGTGTCATTAGACATCGCCAATGCCTTCAACACCCTGCCCTGGAGTTGCATAAGGGAGGCACTCCGGTATCACCGGATGCCGACCTACCTCTGTCGTGTGGTCGAGGCCTATTTGACGGACAGGGCCGTCATCTACCCCGGTCACCTCGGAGAGTGGAACCGGCGAGAGATGTCGTGCGGTGTCCCACAGGGATCGGTCCTGGGGCCGTATCTGTGGGACATCGGGTACGACTGGGTGCTGCGCGCCGACCTCCCTAGCGGCGTCAGTGTAGTCTGCTACGCTGACGACACGCTGGTCCTGGCGCAAGGGAGGTCGTACCAGGCGGCGGCCGACTTAGCGACACAAGGGGTTGCGACAATCGTGGATAGGATCCGGCAACTGGGACTCGAGGTGGCATTGCACAAGTCCGAGGCCATGTGGTTTCATGGTCCTCGGAATGCGCCACCGACGGGTTCCCAGATAACGGTGGGAGGGGTTCACATCGGCGTCGAGTCGACGATGAAGTACCTGGGACTCGTCCTCGACAGCCGGTGGAACTTCGCGGAGCATTTCCGCCGTTTGGCTCCCAGACTGGAGCGGGCCGGGGCTGCGTTGAAGCGGCTCTTGCCCAATCTAGGGGGGCCAAACGCCTCCTGCCGGAGGCTCTACGCGGGGATCGTGCGGTCCATGGCCCTATACGGGGCGCCAGTGTGGGCGCCTACATTGAGGCGCCAACCAGCTCGCAAGCTGAGGGCGTCCCATAGGGTCATGGCGATCAGGATGATCCGAGGATATCGCACGATCTCCGGCGAGGCGGCGGGCCTCCTTGCCGGATTACCGCCATGGGATCTGGAGGCAAAGGTCCTCGCGCAGATATGGGAGTGGCGCGAGGAGGCCAAACGCCGGGGCGTAACTCCGCTGCCGCGGGAAATCGCGGCACAGCGGACAGAGCTCCGGCGGGATCTCATGGTGACATGGAGAGAGCGATTGTCGCAACCCAGTGCTGGGCACGCCACGATTGCGGCGGTAAGTCCCCTCTTTGAGGAGTGGTTTGAGAGGCGGCATGGCGTCCTCACCTTCCGCCTGACGCAGGTCCTCACCGGACACGGTTGTTTCGGGAGGTTCCTGTTTCGGATAGGGCGGGAGGAAACGCCCGGGTGTTTCCATTGCGAAGATCGCCCTGAGGACACGGTGGAGCACACGGTGGCGGTCTGCCCTGCTTGGGCGGAGCACCGCCGTGTCCTCGTGGAGGCGATCGGCGGCGGCGATCTCTCGCGTCCGGCCCTGGTCCAAGCCATGGTACGGAGCGAGAGGGCATGGGGAGCCGTCACCTCCTTCAGCGAAGCAGTAATGCTCGCGAAGAGGGAGGCGGCGCACGTGAGGGAGAGGCAGCATATGCGCCCTCGCGACCCCAGCCGCCGCAGGATACGGAGACGCCCTGGGCGTCGGGAATCCCAGGCCGATTTCCGGCCACCGTAGGCATGGGCTTGCGGACGGCGAGTAATGGGTAGCTCGCTGTCCGGTAAGGACCAAGCCCAAGTCGACGGCGCGTTGTGTTCCACGCGCGCCTCAAAGAGATGTCAGCACAAAAAGTGATGGGACCCGCAAGGGTCGATGCCTGCCAGGGGTGCGGGTTTGTTCGAAAGAGACACCACAGCCCCTGGCTTAAGGGCTACTGAAGGAACACGGGTGGGTTTTAGTCAGTAAAAGTCTGACACGCCCTCCTGCTCCACCCAGAGCGGGAGAAGTTATTTGATGATTTCCCACCCAAAAAAAAAAAAAAAAAAAAGCCAGCCATATTTATATACGCGAGATTAAAATACGTTGCAACTATTCAAAAACTTCCCAACACATGCCAAAGCAAAAAGTAAGCGAGAACTTTGGTATTTCAAACGTAAAACTATTAACCGCGAATGTGGAACTATCAGAATAAATCAAAACAACTTGTTCACCTACTGTACATAGAATGTTTAACGACTCTATTCATAACTCTCGGGTTCCGCGTGTCTATTTCGGAACTTATAAATGGAGAGAATTTTAAAGAGCTGCAGGCTTAGCATGAAGCTTTCTATTCCTGCGAAGAATAGACAGTTCTTTTTCAATACAAAGTGACATTTCGTTCCTCCATTTTTAGCATCGCACCGTAGATATCCTTGGGCACGCCACGATTGCGGCGGTAAGTCCCCTCTTTGAGGAGTGGTTTGAGAGGCGGCATGGCGTCCTCACCTTCCGCCTGACGCAGGTCCTCACCGGACACGGTTGTTTCGGGAGGTTCCTGTTTCGGATAGGGCGGGAGGAAACGCCCGGGTGTTTCCACTGCGAAGATCGCCCTGAGGACACGGTGGAGCACACGGTGGCGGTCTGCCCTGCTTGGGCGGAGCACCGCCGTGTCCTCGTGGAGGCGATCGGCGGCGGCGATCTCTCGCGTCCGGCCCTGGTCCAGGCCATGGTACGGAGCGAGAGGGCATGGGGAGCCGTCACCTCCTTCAGCGAAGCAGTGATGCTCGCGAAGAGGGAGGCGGCGCACGTGAGGGAGAGGCAGCATATGCGCCCTCGCGACCCCAGCCGCCGCAGGATACGGAGACGCCCTGGGCGTCGGGAATCCCAGGCCGATTTCCGGCCACCGTAGGCATGGGCTTGCGGACGGCGAGTAATGGGTAGCTCGCTGTCCGGTAAGGACCAAGCCCAAGTCGACGGCGCGTTGTGTTCCACGCGCGCCTCAAAGAGATGTCAGCACAAATAGTGATGGGACCCGCAAGGGTCGATGCCTGCCAGGGGTGCGGGTTTGTTCGAAAGAGACACCACAGCCCCTGGCTTAAGGGCTACTGAAGGAACACGGGTGGGTTTTAGTCAGTAAAAGTCTGACACGCCCTCCTGCTCCACCCAGAGCGGGAGAAGTTATTTGATGATTTCCCACCCAAAAAAAAAAAAAAAAAAAAAAAAAAAAAACCGTAGATATCCTTCTACAATCTGTCATGTTGTCTTTCGTTTCTAACAATCTGTGTCTAGGTCCCGATAAATGTAGACTATTTCAGAAGAATATTTCTTCCCAAACTGTCAAAATCACACTGACAACAAACTTTCTACTCGACGGCCATAAAGTATATACGATTATCTACAAAATCATGATTCGTTTAGAATGCATAACTGTGTTAATTAATAGAAAAACATAGCCATCTTATCCTACTGTACATCATTTAGTTAATACTCATATCTATTCTTCCGTCGACAAATCGGTGCTCGTGCTAAGCCTGCTGGTTTTAGTAACGTTTGAGTCGATGATCATCATCATCATTTCAGCCGAAAGAAGTCCATTATTGGACATAGGCCTCCACCAAGCTCCGCCCCTTCGACGGGATCTGTGATTCTTGAATTGATGATATTGTGCTACTTTTGGGTGGAGAGAGGACTAATAAAAAAAATTTGTTAATTGCTCGGTTCCTATTAACAAAAACAAATCATTTTGATTACCAATGGTAGCATTTTTATTGCTTAACTGAGCATGCAAATAATCTTACAGACTTTCTAGATCGATATCGAACCAGCGGGGAGTTAGCGGGAGTTTTCGTAAATTAATTTTATTTGTGAAAATTATCCACTTCCATATGCGAGGGGTCTAATATGCAAAGCTATGAGATCTTAAGTTCATTGTTGGTAAAGAAACAAGAGTCTTTATTTCAACCAATATCCTGTAAATAATGATGGTTGAAAATGAAGAAACTGCTATAAAATACATAGATATGATAGTGACAGTCAGACGTTTTTGTATCAAAAAAAACTTTTTTCAAAAGAAAAACAACCGACTTCCAAAAAAACACTAGAAAGTGAAAAATTACTTAAATTTCGGAAGGCGGTGACCAGAAATTAATAATTACATATCAAAAGTCACCGACTTCCGAAATTATAGTTATTTATGATACTAGTGTGGTAAGTTGGTTTTTACAAACGAGTAGACGAATGTAAGCCCGAGACGAAGTCGAGGGCTTACCATAGTCACGAGTTTGTAAATACCAATTTCTGCACGTGTGTCATACAATGTTTTTCAACACATTTGCGAGAAAACAGTACAATACGTAATGAAACTTACTTTTTCATTTGACTAATTTTAATAGCAAATAACAAAATTAAATTGCCGCCGATCTTGAAAGTGAGACAAGCTCTTCCAAGGAGGTTCGATCAGTCTGCTTATTTATTCTCGTAATATGAAACTCCTTGGTGGAATTCTTATAATATTTTATGGAAATTAAAAAAAAACCGTGAAGAATACGCACGGTGCTATACAACGGGAAATGGGTAAAAAAGGTACTTAGGTGAGAGTACCTATTTTACCGCACGTTCCGTTGTATGGTGCGTAATTTTTAACTTTCGAACCATGTATACAGGCTTCGTAAATGCAGTTTTTGAGCAAATGTGTTGAAAAAGTTTTTATTTTTCCCTATTTGTTATTGTACCTACCCCACACCAATTCGAAATTTCATCATCCTTGGGGTCAAAACAATGCGTACGAGTATTTATTCGATAGCAGCAATCGCGGTTGATTTATTGTCTTTTTTCGAAAAGTTCCGTTGTCTGTCTCCGAAACGCATCATCAGATCTATATGAAATTTAAATGGGACCATTTCGGAATAAACCCCTTTCTAAGATTTTGCAATTTTGCAAATCGGTCTATGTATGACGGAGTTATGCCCGAATCTGCACCTAACTCCTAACCGTTCTCCCCCGATTGGGTTCCCGCATTGTCGTTGCGGGGGAGCTCAGTAACCGTGGATTCCGGCCACGGTGAAGCCAAGAGGAACCCAAAGGTGGGGCCGCTCGTCAGGGCTTTTGCCTCAAAGCCGACGACGTAGCGGCCAAAAAGTAGGTTGCGGTGAGGTGCACCGCAACTGAGGTGGGCCGCGATGTCGAATGGGAGGCATCGCGGCTGAGGGTTACGGGCTGCGGTAGAGGAGGAGTGTCGGTGCTTCTGAGTAGCGCTCTTCCCTTCCGTGGCCTGGACGGGGCCGCCACCGTTTGATGGCGGACGCGGTGGGGCCGCAGGGAAATAGGAGTGTCGGTATAGCGTCAGCCGCTCTCCCTATCCCCTGCGGCCGAAAAGTGGTAGACGGGACGGCGCGTTGTGTTCCACATGCGCGCCGTCAAAGATGTCAGCAACCACTGGTGGGGTCCGCAAGGGCTGATGCCTGCCAGGGGTGCGGGTTTGTTCGAAAGAGATACCACAGCCCCTGGCATACGGGCTACTGAGGGAACACGGGTGGGTTTTAGTCAGTAAAAGTCTGACATGCCCTCCTGCTCTACTCAGCAGGAGAAGTCATTTGATGATTTCCCACCCAAAAAACTCCTAACCGTTAAAGAGTTGTACCTTCCTTCATCAGCTCAGCATCATGAGATGATGATGACCATACGCAAATGTCTCAATAGCTTTAGAAAACATATGAACAACATTGTTAATACCTGTTAGTATATATTTCTCGTGCCTTGCCTTTTCATTTATTTTCGCCAATCAGTATCTTTATATTTTCAGTTATTTCCATTTATTTTTAACTACTATTGGTTTTCCCACTTGAAATAAAAAAAGATGCCAAGAATGATATTTTTCTCTAATGTCTGCGCAAACTATGCTATAGTAGAACGGCTTATAAGTACAAAGATGAGCTAGTCACCGAGGTTGGCAGCGAGGTTAACTACCCACAATGCGCCAGACATACTTAAGTATCGTCAGTCAAGGAGGCTTTTCATTCCCCCAAGAATGACTATGGATGTGTGTTTCGACCGTAGTCGTGATAATGTTAAAGATCTTCTCAGTCTGGATGTAATTTATACAGGGTCAAATTAAATTAGCCAGCGAAACTCTTGAGACGTGATGGGTATCGAAATCTAAACACGATAAAGTAAAAGTAAAATAGATTTGATGCTTTTTTGGGGTCATCGACCGGTGGTTGAGTTGAGAAAATCTGTTCCCGCAACTTCATACTCGTCAAATATCTTGCCCTCCCGCAAGTCGCATAGCACAGCCTTTAACCTTTCTCGATAAATAGGCTATCCACCACTTTTTTTATTAATTCAATTCTATTATTTCTGAGATTTATTGCGTTCAATCAAAAAAACAAAAAAATGGGTAGACCTACATTGGGACATAGAATACTTATTTAATCTCGATATTCCCACTTCACCGAGAGCAATATGCGGGTCAAACCGCAGAGCACAACTAGTGAGTGATTTAATAAACTGAGTTGTCTAGTCCTGTCGTCTAACTCTCAAACTTTCTCTAGCGTGTTTAAATAACAATTATTTTAGCTTTATCGCAACGAACGAGCTTTTAGCATTTCGCTTAGATGTTAAGTTAGTTAGTTAGTGGTAATCTGTTCTCGCGTAATATGTGGGAGTGAAATGGGTTTTGATAGTTCTAATGTTATTTAATGAAAATGTACACTGCTCCTCGAAAATCACGTTCGCGCAAACTTAAAAATATCGCGGCGGCATTTGCCATTTTGCACCGCGCTCTGGATGTTTAAAGCTCTTATTACACTATTTAATTTGTTGGAAATCGGAAGATTTGATCGAAGTTAGAACAGTTAGATTCCGAATGTAATAGTGCTATTGGAAGATCCTCCTTCTGCGAAGCAGTGAAGCTCGCGAAGGGGAGGCGGCGCACGTGAGGGAGAGGCAGTGTTGGCACGCGCACGGCCCTAGCCGCCGCAGGAGACGCCCTGGGTGTCATGAATCCCAGGCTGATTCCCGGCCAACGTAGGCGCGGGCTTGCGGACGGCGAGTAATGGATACACATATTCAACTTATAATTTCCCCACTGATCGGACACAGGCTTCGTGTCTGTGAGACGGAGTGGGCCATACCACGCGGGACCAGGCTGCAGCCGCATACATAACTTTGGGCTCCACTGTGGCAGTGTATATGATTCGGATTATTTCCGGGTGGAGACCCCAACTGACCCTGGCAGCTTTCGACAGCTGGTTGTAGACTCTAAGTGCCTTTTTGCAGACTTTAGCCGTATGACTATTGAAGGTCAGCTTGGAGTCCACAGTGAGTCCCAGGATCTTTATTTCAGGAGACATTTCAATATCGATCCCTCCCATTTCAGGGTTGGAACCTACGACCTACGTCTCAAAACTGCTCCAAAAGTAATACAGTATTTACGAATACTCGGTTTTCCTCAAAACATTCAGAAATGAAGCTCCCTACACAATTAATTCCACTCAGGTTCAGCCCCAGGTATAAAACAGTTTATTAGATTATAATAAAACAGTACAAACTATGGTAATTGGGTTAGGTTTATGCGTTGGCAGTCGTACATGTTGATTTGGTAGGGTATTTACAATTCGTGGTGGAGGTTACCTACGTGTTTTTGATGAATTTGTATGCTTCGTGTTGTATAATAAATAATGTGACGGTTGTATTTATGAGAAGAGGTAGATAGAAAATAAATTATTTCTTTTCTGAGTTTTTTGAATAAGATTATTTATTTATCTTTTTTGCCTTCTTCAGGGACCTAAGAAGTGTTTTAACCTCATTATCATTATTTTTGAATCATTATCTTAAGAAAGATTGTTTCCCAGCTTGCTAGTTGATTATATATGTAAGTATCATTTGAAACCAGCGTCAGACTGCATCTGTCTGGGTACTAATGCCGCAATAAACCTTTTCGGTGCAGTCGTGAGGCACACGCTATTGTTGTTAAAACAATATTATCAGATTTTTTAATTTTATTAGTAATTTGTGTTTCACGAATCGTGTCCATCCCTTTAATGTTTTTTTCGATCTAAGACATGACAGTTACTTCACAATATTCTCCTTTACGCATTGAGAGAAGTGGTGTTGAACTAAATTTCATTAATTCTAAGTCCGCTAAGGTATCATAGATCTGACTTAATATTTTGCAGTTGCGGTGTATATATCTCTATATAGCAGCAAAAAACAAGAATCTACTACAGCATTTTATTTGTCTACAGGAGAACCAGCAATCCGCTCCAGATACGCTCGTCTTCTCGTGCTGGTGCCTCCAGAAGCTCCAAAGATACTAAGAGGTCCTGTTCTTCAGGCAGTTGAAGACAGAGAAGTTAATTTAGAGTGTATTTCTGTTGGAGGAAAACCGGCGGCTGAGGTGCGTAAGACTTGACATGGACTTAATACGGAGGTTTTTCTCAAAGGATAATCAAAATGTTAACTAGTACACCCGTTGCTGTGGATAGTTGACTAACGGGAAAATAGTTTAGGCTTATGCGAATGTTGCAGTCTGGATGTAATAATATTCTTGTTGGCTTCTATTAATCTCCTTCTAAAATACCTAGTATGAAATAAAAATTAACAATTAATGCGTAACCAAAGAAATTACCAGCACTGAATCACGTTAACACACCTATTTGGATAGTTATTCAACATCCAAAACCACATGCCTTATACGTATTTGTAGAGTTATCAATTCCCCCACAAGTAAACTAACTTCATGCGAGTCGCCTACTGAAAACTATTTAATATATAAATGTGCTTATAATTCGACCGAAACCAAGCCAACGAGATATTCATTGCAATTATTTTTTTAGATCACCTGGGTGGATAATGATGGCGGTGTACTGGCACACGGAGTCAACTACACAATTGTGCCAATGCCAGATGGTCGGAGATTCACTGCTAGGTCAGTTTCGCAAAACTAATTTAGTAGTATTTTTATTTGTAACATACAGATGACAATTATAATTGGACAGTGTCCTTTAGATCTGCTGAAGTTAGAAGGTCTTTTGTTGCACACACCCACCCTAAATAAAATAAAATAATAAAAGTATGGATATAAAATTAATAGTCACAGTTTTGCAAAATAGCTTCATTAGAGTGAGCGTCTCCTCAAGTTTTGAAGATCAGCATTTATTGTTTTAAACGTAGGTCTAAAATTATCGTTTTCTTTTGGCAGGTCCGTACTTCGGTTGCGACCAAGGAGACACCATCACAACCAGACCCTCACATGCCAAGCACAAAATACAGCAGACCGAACATACAGAGCTGTTACTATCAAGCTGCAGGTTAGCCCATCTTTTCATTATTTAGTTTTTACTGGAACGTGTACAACGCGCGTTTGCAAAAACCTAAGAGCTTGTTCAGGTGACCTTTTTTTTTGAGAGTCCGTGACTGCTCAACCGGACTTTCCTGTGAAGTCATTTTTAGTAAAACTAAAAGCCTGCAGCCAGGGCATAAAACCTACTTCAACTAAAGCAACACGCTGAGGGCACCCCCTGTGGGGTACGGACCTCGGGTCGGGGTGTCACTGGCGGGGGGGGGGGGGGGGGGCAGCAAGTGGGGACAGGCTGGATCAAAATATTTTCATTATTATTATCAATCGGGGAATCTTCCAGATGACCACTCGCGAGCTTCAATTTATAGTGCGTCCAGATACCACGTGTCTACGCTAGGAGGGATTACCTGCCAGTTTTAAACATGGATTAGGAAACAGCGGTTGTGTTGTGGCTTGCATACCGTCGATGGAAACATCGTAAACGAAGAGAAGCCGACGCTTTAACGTGCATCCAATTCTTATTTTTCCTCAAAAAATACGTCCACTCGCCACGGACTAGCGCGGAGTACTGGACGCAGAAATGGCGCCCGAGTATCTGAACTCGCGCGGCGCTCGCGCGTAAAACGAGCGAGTCAAGAGTCCCCGCTCATTGCACGCGCTTTACGCGCAAGTGAGGAAATGCACGGCAGCATCTGGACGGGATACATGTAGCTCCAGTATCTCGGGAACGCACGAGTGTCTACGCGCGAGTGGACTCACTCGCGCGCAGATCGCCTCATCTGGACAGGTTCTTAGTGGTCATATACACGAGTGACGCGAAGACAACTGCCGCTGACGCGTCGACATATGCAGTTGCCTCTGCCATTGACAAAGTGCCACTCGTGTATTTTGAGCATTGAGCACGTGCCATTTTGTGCTTCCTATCTCCATGAGGAAAATTTGTGAATTTATGTAAAGTTTCTTTTTCCTTTGAGATTAATATTCATATTACATCCATGTCTGATTCAGTGTATTTGATTCCTTTGTAATGAGGTTTTAAGGTTTGCCTTGAGGTATTTCAATCTCTGACGGTGGCGTTTTCTGAGACAACCCAAACGATGGTCACATTCCAAGTCTCTAGAGCCTCTGTTTCTGATTGCATAAAAATGGGATATCGTCGTGTTTGACAAAGCTAATGACGAATTTTTGGGAACGTCGGAATTCACAAAACAAAAAATTACAAACCAGTCAGTATTACTCATAAAGTATTATAATTATTGTGGATTTCCAACACACAACTTACATGATTACCCATATTCAATCTGGAGTAGTCTTACTTTGACAAAGTGTTTTAATATTCCTTCACATGAATACCAAATTCCGTAATGCCATAAGTACAATTTAATTTATAATCCAAATTAGCTAATTGGTACCAGACACGTTACGTTTCAAATCAAATTCTTGTTACAACGTGGTTGTTCTTGCTAAATTAACAATTACGAACAATTATAATATGCACGGAGTTATATTTCATAGGAATTTGGTTACATTTGGTTTATCTTGTGTATCTGATCTGGGACACTTGACTTTGGCAAATATTTGTGGTGTCGCTTTAACTTGAGTGAATGGCAATTTTGTTGTCTCGTGTTTTGAGTTAGCACGAATTTTGGTTGAAGTTTTCTAAATGTGGCTCAGAAGATTTTAAGTCAAGATGATTTTGAAGATCTCAATATATTTATTTCATGCAAATTGAAGGGTACAAAGGCATACTTACCTAATGCCTCAAACATTCTCTACCAGTCAATCAAGGGCGGTGGATAGATAATAGAGCAGGATCAAGGAGGAGAAGGAGGAGGAAAAGGTGATAGATGGTTTTGGAAATATTTACCTATCACCACATGGATTTATATTTTACGCAGATAAATATTAGCATCACGATATTTTTGGTAGACAGTGGCCAAATTTTTTGACACAACCGAATTAATGTTCCATCTTGATCCATAGAAAATTTACCAAAAACATATAGGTATAAGCCCACGCCTTCTTACCACGGGGATAGACAGAAAGCATAAACGCCGTATAAACGCCGTCACTAGTTTAAAATAGGCAGATAAGTTTACGTAAAAGTGAAATATAAGTACAGTAGAATCACGATTATCCGAATCAAATAAAACCAGGGGTATTGCGGATAATCGAAAATCCGGATAATCAATTTTAAAGTCAAATCAAACAATAATTTAAAAGACAACTTGTCAGTTGGATGCTACCAAATACAATGAAACGTTAAGAAACACTTTCGCGAAAACAAGTGAAAGTGGGAGTACCTACACGTCAAAGGCGGGAATAAACTTGTCGTAACTTGTCTCGCTGCGCCGTCAAATCATTTCTAAATCGATATAATTAGAGCCGCGAAGATCCGTCGCTAATAAGTCCGGATAATCGAATATTCGGATAATCGATGTTTGGCTAATCGAGATTCTACTGTAGGTAATTACAATATCCTGCAATTTTTTATTCCATATTAAAATACAACCCACGCAAAAACGAGCATGAAAGCCAGTTTTTCATATCACAAACTAGTCCACGTATATTCTACAATAAAAAAATGATAACATGAACATATTCTTTATAAGCAAAACTCACATTCCGTCTTCAATTCTCGTGCAGTGAACTAGATTTTCTAGATTTTGCTTGACTTCATAAAAAATATGAAGCGCGTAGGTTATATTAGATACTTGTCATCTTGCCCATGTGTGAGTTAACGAAGTGAAATGAGTTATTATAATGCGAATGTGGATATGAATAGTGCTAGATTAAAGTAGTACCTACTAAAAATAATATTTCAACATTCATTTACGGCTTTTTCTCGAAGGACAGAGATGTACCTAACTAAGTATACCCATATTTCGCCAGCTAAGCTTAAGTCACATGTGGGGGCGACCCTATTGCCACCAACCGGGCACACATCCAAAACATATCTTGTAGCGCTTAAATATTAGTATTTATTTTAGGCAGTCTTGAATGTGTTTTAATTGTTGTCGATTCAGATGGACTGTAGTGTATCATTCGTTGAGAGTTTTTGTCCCAAATTATTGTTGTCTTCTGCTTGTTTTCCCTTCTTCTGTTTTCAAGGAAAGACCTAGAACAGGACCTCGTTTCAAAGAACAAGGCGTGCATTATCATTTCAGTGAGCATTCCCTTTCGTGGCCAAGTTAAACTTTTCAGTTATAGAAATATGACCCAATGAATATTTCTAATATTTTCCATAATATGTCGGGGTCGGCTTCAAGTCTAATCAGATGCCACTGAATACCAGTAACATGGAATGCCTATTTGACCTTCACCGCCCAGTAACTGGGGAATATGATGTCGCTTGGTAAGACTGGTTGTTAGACTTTTGTTCTTCAGAAAACTAATAAGTACTATCAAAGACTTACGAACACGACCCGAAAACCGGGCCCAACGGCTTAGCGTGCTTTCGAGTCACGAAGGGGTCTTGATATGAAATGGACGGTCAAACCTTCACGAACCATGACCCCCGATGACTATAACTAAAACATAAATAATATTACTGCGACTACTACCAATAAGTACATTGTATTTCGATGATCATCTATTATTGAAACATTTTCTTCGATCTTTTGGGTAGTTCGTAAGGTCACTTTAAATGTCGACAACAACGTAAAAGACATTAAATATTTAAATTGAATTCAGTTGTTCTATTATTAACAGAAACCTTTCGTGACTTCGTCCCTGTGAATGTTTTACGAGATTCGATGTTCTATTCTTATGTTGCGGGCACATTGTTGTGGTACCAAAGGCAGCTTTTGAGAGACAGGTGTGCTATGCTACATTGCTGTGGATGCGTTTGATATCCACCAATGCAATGTGAACAATCCGTTCAATTGTCACTACTGAATACAGTAGGTACTCACTATCGCATCAAGGAAAGCAATTTGTATGTACTTATAACATGTGTATTGAGATCTTATTGGCATAAAATACTTCGCTGACCTAGTTAAATGGCGGAAAATTTTAACACTGCGATTCACGATTTGACCACAAATAAAAACAGCGCCATCTATCGACATAATCGGTAACCATTTTTTCAAACACTGTGTTTTTGTAAGGAAGGATGCGTGTTATGAATGCGTGCTATGGATGAGAGATATGGATGTAGCTATCCACAGAGCAGAGTACTTACAGTAGGCACTCTAGAGCGGCGCATCTTCATAGCACACCTTACTCGCTCCGCTACACAGCTTAGCATTAGTAGAAATTAATGGTCACATAGTTTCGTAGTTTAGCTGGTTCGACTATATTTCGCGCGTTCTTTCTCGCACGATGCTCGACGTCCCGCTATAAACAGTGAGCGGATCTTTCGTGATAATGTAGCCGTAGCATTAGAGAGTGGTTTAAAATAGGACTACCTTTTAAGCTTGAACAGAAACCTGTTGTAAGAAGGAACTTATACAGCCAATTAAGTCTTTCATTTGATTCGGTTCGGACAAAGTGATATTGGAATTTACTTTTATGAAATGTGTCAATAGTAGACCATAGTTTTAGTGCCCTATTAGTAGCAATAGGTTCACCTCCAATAACCTGGAAGCAAAATATATTATTACTTACACCTCTGCTTTTCGAGAAATGTTATGTTATGTCACTAAATCCTATGGTCTGGTTTAGATATTTCAGTGAAATTCTGTTCCTTTTGCTATATAATGTGTTGAAGTGTCTCCTTCTCTTCCTGGCAGTTTATCTCACTTTATGCCCCAACTGGACGGTCAACGTCAGTCCTAATAACGGTTTCTTATTTACCTCTTTTTCTCTCCTGTTCACTCTGTTTTTCACACCTGTATCGAAATCATTGTCTTTTACATGTCTTCGATATAAAATCTCTTCGTTTTTTTATATATTTAGTCAAGTCTTTTTATACTGGGAGCAGCTAATAGTGTAATAAGGAACAGAGCACGAATAATGATATCGGTTCTGTCTAGACTAAGTAAAACTAAGTTTTTATAGAATATTACTTCACGAAGCGAGACATTGGCGAAGTTGGAAGTGTATGTTATCTGCTGCTACTCGTCTTCACGCAGAAATTCACAGCGTGTTTGTGCAGTCACATAGAGTGATAAGTAAACAGAGTCGTTGGGTATATTTGATGTTTAGTAAGAAATCGATGGATGATTTGAATAAAATAAAATAAACAGAAAACAAACAGCGTGAATCGCTTCGTGAGATAAAAATACTGTAGTGACTAGGTTATATTTTTTGGAATTAGCTTAAACTGTAAGCGCGCACGAAACCTTTTGTTTTTGAGCTAAAATCTGCCATATCTAGAAGAATCTACGGTTTACTGAATCTCGAAATGTTTAACCACGTAATGACAAAATAAGATCAGAAAAATACAGCTTACTAGCTTTTGCGGCTTTGCCATCATGGAAGTCGGAAATTATGCAGCGGGAACGTACTACCGGGACAAAAGTACCCTATGTGTTAATCTAGGTTATAAACTATCTGTGTGCCAAATTTCATCTGAATCAGTTCGGCCGATTCTGCGTGATTGGGGTATCAAATAAATATATTAGGATAGTAGGATCCTATACCTAAGTAGTTTAGGTAACAAAATTTTAGCCAGAATCCTGCTGACTTTGCAACAAATAAACCTTCAAGCTACAAGTTTCCCCAAATCCGCATAACTAATAAAACAAACATTCTCATTCCATTTCTGATAAATTATTCTTTCAGCTTGTTCCGAACCCACTTAGACATGATTTACGGCCATCCAATACAACATCTAATTTATTATCATGACACCTGAATGTTTGAGCTATTTGTTTAGGTTTTGCATTGTGGCCTTCAAGAAATATAGACGCTGCTGGTTGCTACTTCTTTCGCGTGAAATTTCGGCTTCGACCTATTGCGTCGCATCGCATCGCATCTCTGTCTATGTCCTTTTTGCTGGGCTTTTGATGATCGCAGCATGTTTTTTGTTTTTGGTAAGAAAACGTCAAATAATTTCCCCGCTCTGGGTGGAGGTCAGGAAGTGTCAAACTTTTACAGACTAAAACCAACCCATGTCCCTTTAGTTGCCTGTGTGCCAGGGGCCACGGTATCTTTTTCGAACAACCCGCACCCCTGGCAGAGGATCGTAGGTTTTAATTCCTAACTAGAATACCTTATTCGAGAATTGGGCTATGAAATTTATAAAGAGTTCAAGTAGGACTGTAGCTCAAGATATTCACGCATTCAAACAAACAAAATCTTACACATACTTATCATTAGTATCACATCTTTTCATTAGTATAGATTGTGGCAGATTTAAATAAAGCGGTTCGATCAAGGGAAAGATTTTGTTGCCTTCAAATTCGGGCGCAAGGAATGCCTTCATGAAAAAAAAATCCGTTGTAATCCGTGCACAAACATTAAGATAGCTATATGGAAAATAAATTATAAGACCTTATGAAAAATTTACAATTTGCCTTGCAATGCAGTATTTGGAAACGAAATCACACTTAAAACTAACGTTAATCTAGAGAAAAGAAATCGGAAAATGTTATAATGCAAAGGACAAATTAAGAATGTTTTTTTTTTTAAAAAAAAACGTTTAACTGAAACTATCAAACTAAATACAATACATTTAAAGTACACTTAACTCTAAATGGGTGGATAAAAAGGAAAATGAATGAAATAGTTAAACAGCTTTTAAGCAAAAGTAAAACTGTTGGAAACTATGGAACTGAATCCAATTAATAGATTTAAAATACACTTAGCCCTAACTGACTGAAAATAAAAATAACTTACAGCCACATTATCAAAGCCTGAGTTTATGTTAATGATCACTTTATATCCATAAATGGACGATTCAGCTTCCACAAAAATGAGATAATTTGATACGACGATTAAACCCACATTTTGTTTAAGACTTTATGGTTTAACTTCCCCTGGGCTCCTATCTTGTTCGTATAATTTTGTATTAAAATGTATGTAGTAGGAAAAAGGGGCACGTTTGCTCCCATCTTTTGCGACGTACGCTGTGCCTTCAAGATGTTTTCTCGAATTACCATACGATAATAAATTGGTTAAGAAAATTCTTGATGTTTTTTGTTCTGGCTTCTTTAGTCTTTTGGATTCTTCAATCACGCTCGATTGTGACTTTATAATAATAGAGGGTTTGTTAAAATACATTGTTTAAGTAAGGATTTTGTTGGATCAAAGTCGTGCGTAGGAACACACTTCTGAAAACTGTGTAGAGTTGAAAACTTTACAATAACATACAAAACAAAAAGAAAACTAAAATTATCTAGCTCCCTGATTTTTAATAGTTTAAAATATGTAGTTAAAGATAAAGTTCAGAAACTTAAGTTCAGTTTCACTAAAATGCTTGTACCAAAGAAAAATATCTGTGAAACACAAGTAAAACAAACCTTAATTTGAGTTTGTACACACATAAATTACTTCTTAAGCCAAGCTTCCAATAAACGGATATAAAGAAAGGAGAAACGAAATAAGGAAACAAACAGTCAGTAAAAAAAAATCCGTGCCGCAATTTTTGTACATCTTCCTTTTACAAAATTCGCCGATTCGGCTTACCAACTTGGCCAGTCTCCCTTGGCCTATCAAAACTGTCTTCTTCTTCGATGTTGTGTAAAGTGGGGTAGATCTAATATTTTTGGACGTGGTTTTATACTGGAAAAGTGAAAATAAGGAGGGCTGTGTAAGGCTCTAATTTCGTGACGACGCTCTGTAACGGTGTCAGCAGATCGTGTATATCATGAGGCGAATGATTTTTTCTTTGCGGTTTTCCAGCCGTTTCGCCAGGTTTTAATGTGACAAATCCTTTGAATTTGTTGCCGTTGTTCGCAGAAATATCATTTTTAGTTGAATATTTTTTTTCTTGTCTTGGTTTGTTAAGAGTGGATGAGTGGCAGTAACCTTGACAACTTACTCTCAGTATCTTGAGATCATAATTATTCAGGTTTATTTTCATATTCTTACTGACTTTAAGAATATGTTAAAGTTTATGTTGATTTAAGTCAGATGTTGAAATTTATGAATGTACTGTACAATTGGTGGTTTTAGTACATGTCATGTTGATGCATATCATGAGTCATTTACAAAAGCTGTTCCCTACATTTTGACCGCGTAGGTGTTTACCACTTTTCTGTGAAACAGCAGATTTTTTTTTTTTAATGAGGGGCTTACGATAACAATATCTGCACGGGTCGATCGATCAGGTTAAGCTACTCGAAAAGCACGTTGAGTAGTTACGGGTTGTCAAACGCCCAAAAGTCTGACAACCAGTCTTACTAAGGGGTATCGTATTACCCCAGTAACTGGGTTGTGGAAGTCATATAGGCAGTCGCTCCATGTAAAATACTGGTAATCAGGTGCATCCAGTTAGACTGGAAGCCGACCCCAACATAGTTGGGAACAGGCTAGATGGTGATGATGATGACCTTCGACGAATTTCTACGCTCTATCTTCGCGTCAGAATCATTTGCTGATTTCATGGTTACAGTTTAAGCGTAGATATCAGCAAGGGCATCAACGTGGCGTATATTTTACTGATCCGGGACTTACAATCTTTTGTACGTTTCTTAAGCGAGAAAATAAGCGATAACTTGTATTTTCCTAGTCGGCCGTGGGACAGGTTCTTTTTCCAGGCATTTACAAAGGATATAATAAAATAAAAAACATGATAACTCATACTTGAGTGGGCACACAGTACAGTGGTACCTACCTACCTTTCAAAAGCTATTTCAACAATTTACCCCTCATAAATTTCCAAATCGTTTCGACGAACTCATTCAAAGCACTTAATCCCGTAAGTAACAAACAGAATGAAACAACGGAAGATCTTCTTTCACACATACTTCGAAATCTGCCTTATCTTCCTTCATATGAAATGTTTGTATGAAAATAACATGTAATTTTTCCGTCCCTTCACAACGGTAAGAGCCTTTCAAATGGTTTATTGTCACTTCAGAAAGGCTTTGTTCGTTTAATTCCCTGCAATGTAAGGCTTCGTCTAGACTTAAGGGTTCATTGGTTACAAAATAAAGTATGTGCTATAGCGGATTAAGGGGTATCTTTACGATTAAACCCTTTGTATTAAGTAGGGATGTTGTTGATTATAAAAGTTGGACTTTTATTGGATCAAGTGAATTTGTTAAGTGACTTATAATAAAATATAATTTGTAAAATGTTTCTTTATTATGTTATTAAATTAAATAATTATCCTACTAATAATATAAATGTGAAAGTTTTTATGTTTACCTAGATATTTAGATGTTTGTTACTCAATCACGCAAAAACGGCTGAACAAATTTGGATGAAATCAGGCACAAAAATTGTTTGTAACCTGGAATAGGTACATTGGATACTTTTATCCAGATAGTACGTCCCCATGGGATGATTTTGTATCTCCACACGGGCGAAGCCACTGGCAAAAGCATATATTTCTACCACTATCTGTAATTTATAAATGTGATACGTTTTTTCTATCTTTCCTTCTTTTTTCTACTTTTTTTACCAACCCGCACAGGGCCCGCGTGGTGGATTACGGCCCAATTCCTCTCACCGAGAGGAGGCCTTTGTCCCAGCAGTGGGAACATTATAGGCTGATGATGATGATGATGATGACGATACTTTTTACTAATGTTTTTTCATAAATTATTGTTATTATCTATTATTTATTTTGTGTTCATAAATTATTTAATTTCATAATTTTTAGCATTTTTTTTTTGAGTAGGTACCTATTATCCTTTATGATTTTAGAACAAATGATATTGCTTCAGCAGCACACGTAATGAATTAAGTTCATATACCTATTTTTATTACGTATTAAACTAATTCAATAATAATAAACTTGATTGCAAAACTTATGTAATCTATCTATCTTATCAATCTGGGGAGGCCTATGTCCAGCAGTGGACGTTTTTCGGCTGAAATGATGATGATGATGATGATGATTGCATAACAAGCACTAGTGCTTTGTTCGACCCACACCCAATATTTACTGAAACAATAATTTGCTACTACAAAAAAAAAAAAAACAGAAACGTTTGCAAAAGTTTGTGAGTTTTTGAGGTTGTAGGGGGTAATCCCTGGATCTACTAAACCGATTTTGAAAATTATTTTACCAATAGAAAGCTACGTTATTGCTGAGTGCCATATGCTACTCGTATATATTAACCCGATAGTTGAATAGACTTTTCGTGGTAGTCGGATTTGCAAAGTAATGGAGAAAAAACGGTCGAACTAATTTTTTTTTACGAACACAGCCTAAGGATGAGAGAGATATATGATTGAGTTATAGAGCTTAGTAATGTCTACAAAAAAGTCAGCGACAGCATATGTCTAACTTTTATATTTAAGTCACGGAAAGTAGTTATTGTTATTTAAAAAACAAAAAAAATAGGTTATGTTATCATCATGTTTGTTATATGTATTATCAACAATTATGTTTTTTTTAAAATCAAAATAAGTAAATTTGTCGTCTCAAGTGTTTAAAACAAAAGACTTTTTCCCTTTTCTGCATACATAATTTGGACAAATGGTTAAAGAGATAATACGACGTATGGAACCGCGACCGTGTCGTAATCTATTGAGTGAAATAAAAATGTTTACTGCCCAACGAAGTGGCCACGCGTCAGCTAGTGTACCTATAAAGTATCATGACATGTTACTGGGAAAATATCAACTTCAGACTAGACCTTATTATTATTATTTTTAATTCGGGTCTTTCTTTTAGTCTTTCAATTCCAATTTCAGTTTTCTAATCATAGTAAGCAGCTTTTTAGATAAAACGTTTGAGATAAAATCTTTTCTTTATTTTGGACTTAATTTTAGTCTCAAACTAAATAACGAACGTACAAACAACGGTTCACGGGAAAAATATAACCCCAGCCTTATATAACACTAGTACGTTCAACTGCATTTCCAATGGCTCAATTCCATTTCAAATTAGAACCATCTTTTCAATTTACTTCCCGCCAACCTCTCTAAATTATATATGAGGACTGCCATATCAGTTTGGCTGGCTTCCAATACCATACGCCTTCAAAATGCCCCGTAATACCCAGTCTTAAACAATCAACTGTAAAATATTAGTGAGGTCATCTGAAGCCACTAGCTTAATGGCACTAGAATGTGCTTATAGTCTATACTGTGGAAATTAGTTCCTAGAATGTGCTGTACTTAATATGGGAATTGATACTTAAGATATTAGATAATCTTTGAGATTCCAATTAGGTATGTATTTTAGTTTTATTTTAAAGCTGGGTATCCAGATTTGGTACGAAAAGAATTGAGTCTCGTCAAGTAGCTATTTTTATTTCCTGTATGATTGATCAGTGTCTTATATTCTAAACCAATAAAAATGCTATACAAACCATAATGAATAATTCATTATGGTTTGGCGTTAAATGTACACAATTATCGTGTACATTTAACGCCAAATTCAAATCGAGAATTTAAAAAATTGCGTGGTCAATAAAGCAATCCTACATTTTGAATTGAAAATTCAATATGTTTCAAATAATATATCCTACATGCAAGCTAAACTAACAAACAACTAAAAAACATACAACACATAACAATAGCATTGAAGCAATTACGATGCACCCAAGCCAGATACTACTAAGATTTCTCCTTAAGCTGAACAAAAGAACAGACAAGATAAGAACAATCGGCCGCAAAAGATTAGTGACAACAGCTTACCCTCGGCAAAATGTAGAAGAACCTTAGATCGAAGAAACAAAAGATATCTTCCATTGCATTCAAGCCTTTAAAATAGGTGCCAATGATGAAAGAAACAAAAATGGATTTATTTGTCACAGAAACACGTGAATATAAAAAGATGAAATAACATTTTTTTTTTAAACATGATAACAGCACAAATATTTTTATACATAGGCATACAGAACATAAATAGTCGGCAGCTGCACGCCGTGACTGTGACAAGAAGGCTTCCACTCAGCACGACACTGTGCTATGGGACCCACAGCACAGCGCTGACTGATGATGAAAAACTATTTATTAAACAAAGTAACGGCAATGGTAAAGGAGAAATATTTCTGACTAGCTTTTGCCAGCGGCTTCGCCCGCGTAGAGGTCGGAAATCATCCCACGGGAACGTACTGCCAGGATAAAAAGTATCCTATGTATTAATCCAGGTTATTAACTATCTGTGTGCCTAATTTCATTAAAATCCCTTCAACCGTTTTTTTGCGTGATTGAGTAACAAGCGTTCAAACATCTAAATATACAAAATTTGAGGAGGTAGGATAGTAGGATTATTTGAATTTTTCAAAAATGTACACACCTTAATTTTCTGTCTTTAAAGCCTCAAGTGGTGACAATATCATCTAACTGCTCTTGTGCCATGTAAGACCGACCGACCTCAGGTAAGGTCGGTGTAATACGCCATTCCTTTCATTCGTCCCTGTAAACAGTCACGCTATCAGTCACTTCATTTGCCTTTCATTTTATAATCATCCCTGACAAATTTCCATTCCTTGTCACTAGTGGTGACAAAGAAGGTTTTATAAAGCTCTATATCTCGCAAAAGATTTGAAAATGCAAGTGAATTGTGGTAAAAGTTATGTTTTCTCGCTTTATTACGAGCTTCTTGTAAAAAAACTGCAATGAACGCAGCTATCGGAGTTCCCCCTACTAGATGCTTCAGTTCTATTTATTTTTCTTACTCCTTTGTTACTCCGTATGTTTTGCTACATCTACAACTACTAGAAAACAGTCCTGATTTGGACACGACGAGAAATGGTCGGTTTTACGTTTATTTTTAAAACCGTCTTTTTTAAAGTACCGAGTGAAAAATTGTTGGGTATTTTTAGGTCAAGTCGATTCGTAATGGCTGGTTCCCGGCAGTATTGTTTCGTTCTTGGAGAATTGACGATGTTTTCTGCGACATTTCTCTCATTTTCTGCTTAGTTTTTCACAATTCTGACTAGTGGAAAATGCTGCTGTTTTGTAAAGACTTTAAAAAGCTTCGACTTCATTGTTGTTATAGCACTGTGCATTAGATAAGTTCATTTAATTTTTCAGACTATCATAATCTCTACATTCTCATTTATTAGTTTGTTTTCTTACAGAAAATCATTATGTTGTAGAGTTTAATTGCCTTTAAACTTTCGGTACAGCTCGATTCAAACTTTATGGCGGCTCGGAACACGAGGCGAGTAGCTGCGCAGTAACAAATTCATGGGTCAGCGGGGTTGAGGGGCGGGGTACTGCGCAGCGTGTAGCTCACTTCAGAGCCGCCATAAAGTTTGACGCGATGTGTACCTATGACTAAAAAGTCACAGAATCTAAATGTTGATATAATAAGAGTAAAAGTTCATAAAAGTCTAGCAAAGTAAAAACTGGTATTATGTTTGTTACAGGTACAATACGCGCCGAAGGTTCGCATGTTTGTGAAATCTGGAATATTAAAAGGAAATATCCAAGAAGGAGACACTGTTGTTATTGGTAAGTTGAATAATATTTTACCCATTATAATACAAATCCCAATTGATTTCGAATTATCCATTAACTTTTTTAATCAACCCATCAAAGTTCATTGCTATTCGTAGGCGTACCCCAAGGGTCGATCCTGGTGCCCCTATTAATTTTATTGAATACTTACGCATAAAAGCTGCGTAGGTGGATACAACATTTTGAGATACTTCCAAGGATACTAAATTAATTAAATGGTTAATTCCTTTTAATAAGCGTCCTTTTGAATTCGTTCATTTATTCCTTTGAACGACTAACCTTGTAATCTGAGGAAAAAACTTTTGTTATTCTTACAAATTGTTTTGTGAAATAACATTTGATGATTTTTTTTATGATATTACATATATATTGTATAATATAACAGTATTCGTATTAACAATAATAACAAGTTGTAATAAAAGGAGCGGAAAGAAATTTAAGGTTTAAAAAAAATCATACGCATCGTTATCAACTAGAATAGCGCCCAGGATGCAGCATTGCCACGTAATATGGCAATGCTGATTCTTTTATTAAAATTTTGTAAGCTTATATTATATTTTATTACATTTTAATATTTCCCAGGTTGCCAAGCGAGTGCGAATCCAAACAACCTAACATACAAATGGTATGTCAATAATGAGCACATAGCCGGTGACATCAGTAATGAATTGGTGAGCATCATATTGTTTATTTTTCACATGAACATTACGTTGTTAATTTTTTTGTCTCGAACTTATTGTAGTTTGTAGTAAACAATGGTGGGCTATTTACTAGTTTTGATTTTGTTACCATGTTTCTTTACCAAATAAAACATAATTATACGGTCTTATTTATAAAAGTTATCGAACATCTAAACAGTTGTTTAAGTCTGGTTTTCCATACGAAACCAGACTTTAGCAACTGTTTAGTTGTTAGATAACTTTTTATGAATAAGGGCCAAAATGGCCGTATACACCTAATTGTGTTAAGGAGATGATAAGAAAATAAACATCACCTAATTAGGCCCGGCACCAACCCGACTAAAGTTCAGCCTAGGTTGGTCAAAGTTTAATTACGGTTCACTTTTAGAATTCTAAATTATACAAAAAGGTTTATAAAGGGATATGTTGTGAACATTCCAGTTACCGAACTCAGTTATAATGTTTTCAGAATTTAATTTATCTAGGTCATTGCTTTAGTTCAACTGGGTCGAGCACGAATTCCTTCGAAGACCAACCATTCGAGAATTCGCGCGAGTCATTTAGCCATTATCGATTTTAAATGGTGTTTTTAATCAGGCAAATGGGGTGTTCATAGGTGAGGCTACCAACCATGCTGATGTCAATATATCAGTTGCAGCTACACGTCAATCGGTTTTGTTGATACTGCCATTGAATAAACAATTAGGTTAATTTATTTTGTAAAAACTGTTCAATGTGGTGTTTAGTTCAGCTAAATTTATCAGTGTTTTCAACCATAAAGCACATTTAGCTTTACTAAAATCTATTTCGTTTCATGAGTGTATTTTGTGGACTCAGAATTGGAGAAATTTCATCAAACTTATTTATTGTGCTGAATAAATGTAAAATTCGAGAATTCTTGGTTTAGCTTGATTTATTTACCAACTTGTTTTAACAAAGATTCAACTCGAAATAGAACATCACCAAAAAAAATCCACTTGTATCCACGAAAACGAAAATTTAGAAATGCGCACGCGAAAACCGTAAGCAGAGACTAACATATTCCATTTTTGGGAGGCTCCATTAAAAATCCAACGCGAAGTAACGGCCTTGTGTCTTATATCATCTCAAGTGTCGCTTCGCCATTAATTCCGTACACTATATTAAATTTTACCATCCTTATTTGCATCTCCTGTAGGAGGCGTTCTCCGAAAATATAAGAGGGAATTTTCAAATTTCTTCTTGGCACAACATATACCTGCAATATGCATTTTACATTAGATGCTTCATACTAAGTAGTATGTTTGGAAATTTTTGGCTTAATAAATGGTTTCTTTTCTCCTATAAGTGCTTTTGTTCCTGCTTCTTCTGGAATGTTTAGTGCTGTATGGTAATTGAGATCGTCTTGTTAAAGTGTTGTTTTAACTAGTACACTGGATATTTTCTTTTGGTCTACCTTAGCTTCTGCGCTTGTTAGTGTAATTTTAAGCACTAGATGAGAAAAGTTTCTTGCATCTGGAAACAGTGGCGTGTTACGGGAATTTTCCTAGTTTATTTTTACGTAACATTCTAATTATGTATGTAAAATAAAATAAAATAAAAAAAAATGGGCATCTGCATAGTGCTATTCGGGTTTATTGCTTAAATTTCGGAAATATTATGGACTGTATAATCTACTCTAAAAATAGTCTAATCTTAAATATTTAAAAACTTGGATCATAATTATTTTTCTTACTTCAACAAAATGAAAACATATTTTACAATCATCTAATTTAGAAAAAAAACGTTGCCAAATTATCAAGAGTACCTTTGTTACAGATACTAACAAACATATCCAGGAGATTCAACGAAGCGACCATCAAGTGCGAGGTTCACAACCAAGTCGGCAAAAGTGCTGACACCAAAACTCTGGAAGTGACCTGTAAGTGCCGACTCAAGAATTTATAATACCTCGTCAGTTCTGCGGTTCGATAGGCTCACGGAGGCTTGGGGTGAAAAGAGCGTTCGAGCGTAGTGTCTTTTTTCTTGCCATATGATACGATTTATTTCCGTGTACAGTTTACGTAGTTGTAATTTTTTGAAGGGTAGCCTTAAATCTGAACGCTAGTAAACCACTAATTGATAGGTAATATTAAACCTGATTTAGACGTTGCGTTTAAAATTTAAGTGCTTGAAGCTGCGTCCATGGCTGACCATAAGTTGAAGCAACAATAAAATCATTTTTTGCTTCAATATTATAATGTGCTTTGGCAAGAAACTCGCATCGTGTAAACGGAGCTTTAGTCAAGTAATGATTGACTAGTCAAGTTACTTTAGCTACTAGAGATTTGTATTATTTTATAGAGATCGTGGTTACCTCGACAGTGCGGGAATTCGCGATCTCTCTTATTTGAGGGCCATTATGTTCTAAAAGATTTTTTGTAAAAAAAACTAGGTAATAAGTTAGGCAAAATGAATACTAAAACTATGATTTATTTAATCTCGTCTGTATGATATGACAAAAAATATTATCATCCTTCACTTGATCACGTTCAACACCCGGGTTACCATCATGTCGATGACACAGCCAGCCAAATCCATATTTGAAAACCGACTCCAGTACATCCCAGAAAATAAACACGTCCGAAATTATTTCTGAGAATTTGATACTAGCTCCTGGCACATACGAAATATTATTCATGAGTTTTCACGAGGTATCATATACGAGGTCTTTACAAACATGCCAAAACCGTATTCACAGAAATGCCGGAAGCATTTTTTATTGTTTTACCCATCGATGCGCTTCCAATAGTCTATTTTATGGATAGTATCGGTCGAATGTTTCATACTAAATGCTTATTACTGAGTCGTGAACTATATTAAATAGATAATTATTTGTTGGTTCGTTTGGCGACACATTTGGCTGAAACTTTGGCCGAGATCTTAACGCCAGTTTTGGTATACACGTTTAAAATCTAGTCGCAATTTTAATTTCAGCAACAATCATTCCAAAATTTATAAACATATTTTTGATAGACTAACATTAAAATGCGAATGTATTTAAAAGAGTTGTTTTTTTTTCTTTTTCTATAACTAGTGTGCCATCGAGGTGCGCGATCTCTATCGTGTCAAAAGTGATCGTGTGAATTAAAAATGTTAGATTGTGTGAATTCAGCCTTAGTCTTAGCTCAGCAATATTCTCATTTGAACCAACTTTTTTCCTGTGTGCGCTCAGAGTACCTACTTATCTATTGATTAATTCTAAGACTTAGCTAATTTGCATTTGCTAGTAACCCATTCGATATGCAGAAAGGACACTTTATTCATAGAATCCAATTGATTAAATGATTATAACTGGAATCAAAAGAGGAATTCTGATAATTGTGGTAACGAGAATCACGAACGTTTTAATACTTATTGGTCGATTCTGGGTAGGGTCCATAATCTAACGGTCATTTGAAAACTAAACATTGTATTCAGAAATGTTCTGAGAACTATTTCATTTTGTCGGCTTTGCTTACTATATTGATGACTCAATTTTGAGATTTCGTACTTTCATACTGGATAGTGTAAATGTCAAATGTTCTATATCGGTTTGTTTATATTTTATCGTTTTCACGAGTTAATTAAATTTGATAGTTAAGTATAGAAATATTTTGCTATTTAGCACTAGGAATAGGCACACAATACACAAGAACATGTTATAAATATGAATTTTAGTGGAAAAAATCTGAAATATATGCGGGCAAAGGCTGAAATTCCGATCAAATGCGAACAAAAAGACAAAGAAAGAACAGTGAGTGGGAAGAGTTTGCCCAACGATTGATCCGCTATCTATGTCAGATTCTATCACCGGTCAAACCCAATTCCAATATTTAAAAATGGCCCAAAGCTTTGTTTGCCCTTTTGTTTTCCCTCAAAAAACTGGATGACAATGAAATTTGGCATACAGGAAGCTGGCTCAAAAGGCTATGGTTACTTTTTCCCTTTTATACCTCAGGGATATATGGAATGAAATATGAATCCTCTTTGTTACCCAATCACGTATTAACCATTCGATTGTTTTGGTCTAAACTCGAGTTTGATGTTTTGTTGTTTTCGTGAAGTGCATTTTTAGAGTCGATACTGCTATATATGTGTTTTATTGGGGGGTTGTGGCTAAATAATTACAGATGGTCGGTTCACTCGTTCAGGTTAAGCAGCGCTTGCCGCGGTTGTTCAATGGATGAGTGACCATCTTTACATACCAAAACCCCTCCGTGCCTCGGAAAGCACGTTAAGCCGTTTCGCGGATCTGCATCCAGTCAGACTGCAAGCTGACCCCAACATAGTTGGCACAAAGCTAGGCAGATGATGATGTGTTTTATTTGAAAGTTACATAAGCACTGCATGCTAATTTTCTAAATCACTTGATGACATGATATTGGTTGTGTATCTATGCCTGCCGAATGACTAAAAGTTGTTATTGAAACTTTTGTTTTTGCTCGAGTTGAGTGAAAATATGAAAAGTCAGGCACTTTTTTGGAATTTAAAAAGTTCACAATTTTAAGACTGAACACAGTAACGTGATAATTATTCTCTTCGTGATTTTGAAAACGATATCGAACAATGAAAAGAAAATAATAAAGCCCCATTAATTTAGAATTACCATCATTTTCGAAGCAAAATTACAAGTCCAAACGATTACCTAATAAAATCTAGAACAAAACCGTACCGTTCGTCAATTCGAAGTGGGTCGACTAAAACGGTATTATTCAAAGTTTCAAGAGTCCTTAACACAATACCGAATTATAGTCATTTGCCCACAATTACGTGGTTTCAGGGCAATTCTTGACGTCGAATGAAGTGCCCTCTATTGTGAAATGATTGGACTATTATTTAATTTGCATTCTATAGAGACGTATTGTTCGGTTGCTAAAGTAGTTGGTGATACGAAAGGACGAATAAAATGAAAACCTCGGTCATTTTGACGTCGACGTGATTTTGAAATTGTAGCTATTACGATTTCGAAATATTAATATTTAATGACCCCTGTATATTTGTGTCCAATTAAAGTGGGATTATTATTTCCCCCTGGCTGGTTTTGGTCAGAAAAGGTTTGTATAGTTAGGTATCCACTTTGGACATAACGAAATTAGATATATAGCACTGTGTCACAGTGTTAGTAGTCCTTTTTACACAGAAAAGTAATAAGTTTATATTTTGATCAAGACGTTGTTAAGTCCGGGGATGGCTAATGAAAATGCTAGGCCTCTTTTGTTTGGCGTAGAATACCAAATTTCGACTTGATCAGACCCGTGGAAGATGCTCAAACCCGTTGATCAACCAGAAAAGAGTTGATAATCTTCAAACGACTGAACCGATTTTTATAAAACCTGTCTAAGAACACTCTCGACTAATTCACCTTTCAAATAAAAAGAAACAAAATCAAAATCGGTTCATCCGTTCGGGAGCTATGTTGCCTCAGACAGACACACACACAGACACGTCAAACTTATAACAACCCGTCGTTTTTGCGTCGGGGGTTAAAAACTATATTAAGAGAGTATGATTGCTCCCTAGCGCTTTCATCATTATCATCTGCATAGCCTTTTTCTCAACTATGTTAAAGTTAGGTTCCAGTCGAACGGAATGCAGCTGAATAGCAGTATTTAACATTGAGCGACTGTCAATCTGACCTCCGCAACTCATTACAGGGTAATACGATACCCCTTGGAAAGACTGGTAGACAGAACTTCGGGCTTCTGATGACCCGTAACGACTGTCAAAGATCCACATTTGACAGCCGGGACCAACGGCTTACTATCTAGCACTGTGTGCTTTTTATTTCATGGTAATAAAGCAGAAAGTTAAAGTTATATGATATGGGTATGTAAGTTTGCTATCAACGTGGATTCTGTAAAAATTTGCGTTCGTTGTATTACATTGTGTCTTTGATGAGTCATTTCTGACGGTGTTGTTTTGAACAATACCTACTTGAGAGTACCCACTCATTATGAAACGTATTTAATAATTTAGGGTTCAAATGCTCAGTTAAAAACGCTAAAAGGATTGAAGAAAGAAGGAAAAGCTCTCGCAGACAGGCGCAACGTGTCACGTGACAATTTCCATGAAGTTTTATTAGAAATTGTTCTAATTGAGTCGTGTCTCGTTTGTCTGCGGGAGCCTAATGAAAAAGTGTTTTACAGTCACAGACACAAGTGCATTTAAAAATGACAAGTTATTCTGCAAGTAAGTTGCAGACTTAAAGAAAATCACAAATAAATTCATGAACTTCGTTCCAAAATGGCGGCCCGAAAGTTTTAAAATTAACGGTCGGAATACGCAGAAATTATATATTCATGAAAATTTTGTTAAACATACGCTGTTTATTTTTACCCCTGGTTTCATTTTAATTAGCTGCCAGGTTTATTATTTTCTATTAAAAGAGGGTATTTATTTTGCATTCGAATTGTTAGAAACGTTTCTGGCGGCATCATGCTTTTTGGTATTTTTTAGCGAAAGTAGAACTAGGACAAGTGTAAGTTTATGCTAGTTGTTCAGAACACATAACATAACGCCCTTTTTACCCTGAACAGGGTGGAGTCGTTCCTATAGTATACCAACATTTCGCCAATCGTGTTTTAATTCCAGGTGGAAAAGCACATTAACATTTTGCCCGACCAAGGGAATTGAACCAAGAACAACGTGATCAGCAGTCGTGCTTGCGACCATTGAGGCATTCAATCAGACATCTGCCATTTTCATTAATAATTATGAAGACAATTTTGAAATCTGTAGTGAGATTTCAAAATTGTCTGTTATACAACGTGTAACGGAAAGTGTATATACATATCAAGGGCACGGCTTCTTTGGATGATATCAAACGATATTGAAAGGGTTTTTTAATCCTATCTGTACATGTTCGGAAGTTATGAGAATTTTTAATACATTGATACGGGAAACCGAACTTTTCAAATTGAAATAAACACATCACTCGGAAGTGTAGTAACAAGTAACGTGGAAAGTTATTGACCTACGAAGTGCGGTGACACGTTTGTTATGATTTAAATTTAAGATTCATAGTGAAACCGAAAATCAATTCTTAGAGTATTTTATTCTGAGCTGAAACTATGTATAGTGATTCTATACCAGCTGTTATCTTTAATGCTTAAGGATAGCGATAGGGTTTCTGTTACACCCTGCATACTTGGAGGTTTTCCTTATTTTTTTTTGCGTTATTACTTCATTATAATGAAGAAAACAATAATACAAACCAAGGTAAAAGACGGAGTATGTAAGGATCCATCCATTCCGTAGTTTCTGCCTTCCCACATCGGAAGAACGCGTGAGTTTATGTATGTAGAAACAATTACCTGGAGCGTATACTCAGAAAATCTTGTAAGGAGTATGTTTGTCCTGAAACTGAAAATACGTTTGAAAATAAAACGAATTAAATTATTAATATACATCGTGTCGCTATGATTCTCGACACGAATCAATCATAAATTAAGTAATAAATTTTTATATTTCGTATTTGCCAAATCGGCATGTGTGGGACACACATGTTAAAACGCGGCTTGTTTGATACCGCACTGTAACACACAGCGACATAGTCGTGCGACACAGCCTATCGCAAACGGAACGGGGTGATTCTATTTTTTTGTAAGAGGTATATTCTGAAATACTGTTAAACTTAAATAACTAAAAAAACAAGTATGTATTCATTAGTGAACAGGTATCGTAATTTTATTTTGATTATTTATGTCTTTCACAACAGCCTCCTGAAATTTGACGAGGATGCAAAACGAAACGTTGTATATACGGTAGAACATTTCGATGGGATTCAAAATTCCTATTGTTTGCAGATGGACCATCAATCAAAGTGAGACCTCAGAACGTTGAAGGTGAGACAGGGTCGTTGGCTACACTGTCTTGCATCGTAGATGGTCATCCACCACCCAAGATACAGTGGCTGCGATACGAACATGAAAGATTTATTGTAAGTGCACATATCTTTACATTTCGTAAAAGAAAAAAAACGGCGTTGAAAAAAAATAAAAAACAAATCCAAAGTCACCGACTTCCGAAATTAAAGTAATTTTCACTGTTTTTTTGGAAGGTGGTTGTTTTTTTCACCTTCTGCAGTCGGGTCAAAAAGTGTTTCTCAAACTTAAGGCTGTTAAAGGACCTTCTGTGATTATAATGAACGTTTTCTTAATGATTGAAATGAATGTTTTGATATGACTAAAACTGTTATACGTAAATAACATGATCCTATATAAAATAATCGAAAAACTGGAAGAGGACTTCTACTTTAGTGCCAAGAAGTACTAAAGTAATACTGAGAGCTTAATTAAAGGACTAAGTTTACAAAAGGGTACGCGGGAGGCGTCCTGTACTTGACTCTTATCTGGGGCCTTACACCACGTCCTAGTACTATTATTACAAAGATGGAGCTTTACATCGTGTATAAGCTTCGTCTCTATCCCACACCGATTATAGATTAAAATAATAAATAAATAAAATATTTTTTTATTGACACAAAATACAGGTGGAACATATGTAATTGAAGCCCTGGTTCCTGAGCTAGGTAGCAACCTGTGTTACAGGAGCCAGTGTCTTAACCCTTTTGTGGTACATTTCATGACAGTCTGTGCAAAAAACTAATTAGGTAATCAAAAGAAAAAAAAACATGGTAAAATAAAATAAATGAAAGATGCATACAAGCTCTTTTGGTATGCAATAACTGTGCACATATGAGTGTGGGATGGTGTGTGTGTGTTGTGTGTGTGCGTGCGTGTCTAGGTGGGTGATGAATAATACTGCTATATGAGGTGGTGGTAAATCCTCAGATGCTGTTATCGTTGTTTCTAATAAACCTATAAATTACTCGGTCACCTGTCCATTAGATGAACTTATGACTGCGTCGTTGAGTGGAGTTCGCGCAGCTGAATTTTGGACCAAAGATGTTTGAACGTTTTGTCATCGATACAATAAGAAAACAAATCTATTAATGTTTAAGAGTATGTTAATAATATTATGATATTTCTCCTCCCTATAGAGAGTCGGAAAATCAGCAAACCTGACCCTGACAGTGACTCCTCATTCAGCAGGACAATACTGGTGTAAAGCAAGCACTGAAAACAGGCAAGATGTTCAAGCTCCTGCCATGGTCTATATTAAAGGTATATTATTCATATTTTAGAAAGCATACAAAGTAAGCTGTCTTTTTAAATCGAGAATAGGGTATTTTCCAATTTATTAAAAACTATTTTAATTTGAAGATTGGGACGAAATATGTAACAGAAAAATAATATTAAATTGGTTTAAATCCATTTTCTCAATTAGAAACGTTTTTTTCACTTTTCGTTCTTTTACATTTACCGCTAAAACGCTCCTTACGATGACTTTTTTATCACATGACCACACGTGACGTCACCTTTATGTAAACGGCACCGGTACAAATACTTTGTGTGGCGCAGTTTTAGAAGTATTTGTGCACAGAGGCACCGCACACAATTACCTAATACCATTTTCTATACATTATAAATCTTGTTAATTATAAACTCGACATTTCACTTGATACCAACTACTTTAGTTCACACAAAGTTGACGTCACGTGTAGTCACGTGATAAAAAGTCATAGAAAGGACCGTTTTAGCGGTAAATTCAAAACAACGAAAAGTAAACTTGGTAATAAACGTTTTTAATTGAGAAAATGGACATAAATCAATTTAATTGAATATTTCTGTCACATATTTGGTCCCAATCTTCAAATTAAAATAGTTTTTAATAAATAGGAAAATACACTATTTCATATTTAAGGGTAGGTCATATTTAAGGTATATATCTAAGGGTTAAAATGGGTTATATTGATAAGATATTGACATATTGGCATTGGCATATTGATGCCATGGATGTTTTTGTAAGAACTAATAATGATGTCCCTGTTTAACCAGCCCCTTTTTTCTCTCTAATTCAGTGGCATGTTTCTGAAATCCCTTGGGTAGTGTAGGTATTGAAAAGGGCGGGTAATCACTTTCCATCGGGTGGAATATTCGTATTTTCATTTACAATATATATGCCTTTTAATTTCCTAAATTCCGCCCGCAGCTTCGCCCGCGTTGCATTCGGAAATTAACCCGCGGGAACGTATTACCGGAATAAAATGTATCCTATGTTTTAATCTAGGTTATAATCTATCTGTTTGCCAAATTTCATCCAAATCCATTCAGTCGTTTTTGCGTGAAAGAGTAACAAACATCTATACATACAAACTTTCTTGTTTATAATAATAGTAATGATCTAACATTAACACCTAATCATCTGCCTAGCCTTTTCTGAACTATGTTGAGGTTGGCTTCCAATCATACCGGATGCAGAAGAATACTACTATTTTACATAGAGCGACTGCTTATCTGACCTTCATAACCCAATTACTGGGTAACACGATACCATGTAACATTAACCCATATGCAGTTTATACCAACTCTCCGAAATCCGCGTATACGACTTCTAAAATATACAGAAGCCTTAAGACGTAGATCTAAAACTCTACCGAGCCAACTCGACCCATACGAACTCTGCAAGTGCTGCGTCGTAACCGAGGTCATTTCAATTTGAACATCTTGCGAACTAGCCAAGTTAGCAGTTCGTAACTTTGTGGTCCCAACTTCATGCTCATATAGGCAACTCAGTTTTGCACGTTCTGTTTCAACTTTCATTTTATGGAAATTGAATAGTGCGTTGAAAGGTCTTATTTAAATTGTTGTTGACTTTGCGTCTGTTAGGTGTCTTTATTAGAGACATGGATTCTGGAGCTTCTTGGTCCTCATTTGGACTTGGCAAGTTCGGGAAGTTGCGTGGCTTCTGCAAATAGGCGTGGGTGTGAAACCTTTAGATATGCTTAAGTCTTCGAGACCATAGAGTCTAAATAGACTTGTAAAGTTTGGTATTTCACTAATTGATACTTGAAACTAGTAGCTAAGTTGGTGTGTACTCACATTTTGAATACGGAATTTACAAGAAATATCGTTGGTCCTTATAATGGCGTTCATTCTTCCTTATAATATTTAAACCAAATAAAAAGCACTTAATATAAGCCCACTTTCGTCATATCCCTGCAAAAATATTGCGACGAAATTCCCTTAAAGTGTCGAGGAAAAATGACGAAAATTTTATGGGGTCCTTTATTCTTCATGTTTTTATAGGACCACCGAAGATAATGTCAAATCAAACACAGTATGGCGTCGAGGGGGACAGTGTGAGGATAGAATGTGTTTCATTTTCTGTCCCAAAGCCTGACTATATTGTATGGACCTTCGGCGGGAGCGAGATCAATTCTTTTCATAATCAGGTAATTATTATTTTATCAAGCATCATTAGAATTCCTATTATTAAAAATTCTTTTCTCAATCTCATTTCAATTGCAATCAATGTCAAAAACTGTAGTCAAGTTAGAGGTATTTTTGACATATTAAGATTGAGATTGGAATGGGAACGTTCATAAAATAATTCGTACGTTCTTAATAATAAACCTGCATTGTCACAGTGGCAACTCCCAGTTGCCACTCTGCTAATGTATGTTTTTTGTGCGTTTAAGAGTTCTCGTACAACATTTTTCTAACCATTAACCACACAGGAATATGTTGGAATCTTTCATTTTTATCCAAATGTAAGTATTTCACTCAAGCTAGAAGAATTCAACTCAATCTACATGCCTACAGTCTATATTGCAGCTTTCAACAAACAATAAAACGCTGCCATAAACTTGCACAGTTAAGTGCACATTTCGCAGAACAGGAAGAAAACGGGCAAATTTGCCTCCATCGCTTATTTAAAACAGGGGGCTCCCGGAGAAAAGTTAGGCCAAGATTTCACAAACGGGAAACATAAAAGCAGAAAAAAATGTATGCACAGCACAAACCTCGAGACAAAACAATTCTTTTGTTTTACCGCTAAAATGTATTCAGCAAACAGAAATTTAAAAATTCTGTTTTACTTAGAGATACAGAATGAATATGTTTCTCTACTCTTGTCTTTGAACAACTTTTGTATAAAACCTTAAGTTTGCAAAGTTGCTGTTCTCCGTATAGTTTTTATCGTTACATTCGAAATTTTCTTTCAGGAATATGCATTTTTGGAAGAAAGTCTGACGGATAGGATGACGAAATCAACTTTGATTATACGTAAAAGTGAATCAAAGTATTTTGGGCACTACAATTGTACTGTCGTCAATGTATATGGGATGGACAGTATTGAAATCAACCTAGTCCCAGCAAGTGAGTATAAAGTCACCGTTATAAAATAAGGGGGAATTTTTCACATGAAACTGCATTGGTATTCAGCAGTGTTATTCTGTAAAAATCTCACCGTGATGACTTGGGTGAAGTGAGCTCAAAGTGAGTTGTCATTAGTATCAATCCCTAGTACCAGATGGAATGACAGCTCATTTCACCTACGTTCTCACAGTGAGATTTTAACAGAATAGTTCGGCTGTAACCATCTCACCGCGTGAAGTGAGCCTAGAGTGAGCTGTCAGTGTCATTTCAGCTAATGCTTGGTTACTCCACGCTCACTTCACGCGGTGAGATGGTTGCAGAATCGATATGCTGAACGCGATAAGTACATCTAAACGGCGTTCAAGAGCTGTCAGTGTCATCATTGTTGTGGAATATTGTCTCTGACGACTCTTGGACATGATTATACCCAATTGTGATATGGCATTGCATTTTCAACTCGCTTTGGAACCGCACAATGAGAATTCAACAGAGTACATCCTAGCTCGTCAAAAAACATACTGTTCGATTTTGAACACTCGGCGCTAGGCTGTGCATTGGAAATCCAGTGCAAGAGACTTTTATTCTGATAACGTTAAGTTACATTGGTGAAATTCGTCCTTAGTGTTAAAACAAAAACTGAATTCACACTTTTTGTCTCACTGTAAATTATTTTACATGCTTGAATTTTAACCGCTGCAAGTATTCCTTTAAACCATTTTTGAAAAAGAGCCATATTGCCGTTTTAAAGACATTTTATATGTCCTGAAGAGAATAATTTCCACTGAAAATTGTTCGTATTTTTACGCATACCATTCTTACATCAAACATTACTTACAGAGACTTTCCCAATCGTGTTTATAATTGCTGGTGGGTCTTCAGCTGTGATCTTCGTTCTGATCATCATGCTGATTATAATGCTGTGTCATAAGAAGACGAATAAGACAGATGTAAAGAAACCAGATATAACAGATTTGGGGAAGAATTGTGTGGACCAGTTCAAGGATTGTGATAGAAGTTCTAATATCAGTGACCTGAAATTGGAACTGAGGCAGGTTGAAGGTAGCTGCGATATGGTGAGTGGAGTGGCTTGATCTATCTTATCTTTTACAAGCCCGTAAATTGTATAGATGAACAAGTGAATAAACGATCTATGTCTATTATGAGAGATTTGCTTCAGCTCATCTTCTAGCATTTAATGCTATTTTGAGTTTTCATCAACACAGATAAACTGTAAAGTAGTTTCTGCTAAAGTAAACATGACGATATTTATCAAGCTATATAGTGCTAGTATTAGCTGATTTTGCAAAGTATCGCCTTTCCGTACAATAAAGGTTCAGCTTATACTGGTGGTATTTGTACAGTCTCTTTAAAGCCACATATTTTTTCCTTTGTATGTTCATTACTTGCTATTTAGTTTTCTATTTGTCCAAAAACAGGACAACTCCAATGCAGGTTCAGAAACAGACCTCCACCCAACTCTTCAACTAACATCAAACCTGGGTCTACCTCTTGCTGGTCCAGTTCCTCTCCCGGAGTCAGGGTACGACAACGAGCTGATGAAACAGTACCAGAGATACAGTGGGGACTTCAACCAGCCCATCAGTAACCTGAATTTTAAGGTACGTCGGATTTATTGTTAGAATGTACGGAGTCGGTATGTGTGGAATTAGAAATTAAATATTTAGGCTAGGACCGTTAGTACGTGGATGGTGGGATATTCTTTATTCTGTTAAAGGTTGAGTTGGTATTTGAAATTTTGGATTACGGTGTATTTTTGTAATTTCTCTATGCTTAATGATAAGAACTATATATTATTGTCACAGCCAACAATAATTGCTGAACTAGAAAGAATGGCGCAATCATGTTTTTTGGACATTTTAACGAAATGTTCTGGCACCCTTGATAAAATTGACGTTATTTATTTTAATGTCTTTCATATTTATTTGACCAATTTAAAATGGTGCCAAGAAACGATTACCAACTTAACCTAACCTAATTGTATGAGGACACATAATTAGGTTACATAATATTAGTGACACACGCATTAAAATAGAATTCCATTTATTTTTTTCGAAAAACCAGCCAACCTTTCTGTAATATGGCTCTACTTTTTAATTTTTAATTCCTACTCGCGAACAAATAGCTCTTGGAGATACATTCGACCAGACCTACTTCGCAACTAAAACCATATTATAAAATATTTCTTGGCAAGATATAATTTTATACGTGGGTAGAATTTCAGTTAGCAAAGCATAACAATGGTGAATTATGAGAAAATAATAATACGAGAGCCTTGTTACATACTAACATTACGCCTCGTCTAGAAATGTAAAGGCGTTCTCATTTTTCGCTGTTTGTTCAATATCTACTTTAGATTTCACAATGAACTTGCTCTCTTCAACTTTATTCGAATAAAAAAGGTTCAAAGGGATCTTGTTTTATATTTCTGAAATCTAATAAGAACTTTCGTTTTTGTAATTTAGGAAATAAATTAAGAATTATGAATGATGATGGGAAATGTTTTGAACGAAGACGTGTATTTTTTGTAGACGTAAGAAGTGTACCTCTTAATGAATAATGCCTTAAGTCTTTCGTACCAAGAAAATACTTTTCAAATAAGACGATTAACCGGCATTTGCGAGCAAATCAACAAATAAAACCTGCAAAGAGAGATTTTGACTTACTTTACAGTTGGTGTCGGTAAAAGCAACTGAGGCATTATTCCAAGGCATTTATTACCCAATGATATAAGCCATTGATGGCAAATATTGTGATTATGTTTAAAAGTATAGATAAATATTTTAATAACCGTTATTTCATAAAATATAAGAGAGCAGTTATAGGTGACTTACTCGGTCATAGCGGACTCAGGCCTTAATTTGTGTAACTTATTTCGCCACCACTGTTCTCAAAAATGGTATAAGAAAACATCGTAAGGAAACTGACAAGACCTAGAAGCTGAAATTCGAAGATATGTGACATTTTTCAACCCGCTCTGGACCCGCGTCGTGAATAACGACCCAATCCCTCTCGAATTTTAATAGCATTTTCGTTCCCCAGCACCACGGCCAGAGCAATGGCTACGTTCCTTACGTGGACTATTCCCGGGATTACGCCCCACCGGTGCCATCCGACTCCATGTCCGGTTCACTATCTAGAAGCACTGATGGGTCTACATACCCTAGCCACTGTGGCTCCTTAAATCGGCAGCAGAGCAGTGGAAGACTTGGTGGTATTGTTGGGCCTGATGGTAAGTGTATACAAATTTTAAAATGCAAATGTTTGTTGCTACGGTTTATTAAGAAGTCAACATGCATGCATACAATAACAAGGATCGGGCAAAAAACATTGAAAATGATTTTCATATTATAATTTTAAGAAATCTTTAAAAAAAGAGTTGTGACGAGATAATTACTTTCACAGAATAAAACTTATTCAAATTACTGCTAGAAACCACGACATGAGGAAAATTTTATTTCAAATCTGAAAAACAAAATAAAGATAATATTTTTATGATGGGACTTTACTAGCTAGTTTCTACGTCAAGCATGATTATTATAAAATTATGAAGGCTCTGGAAGGTTGTCTAAATAGGGCAGTATTTGTTGTAACAAGTGAATACTGTGAGTGATGGACTAAAATCTAAATGGCCGTCAAAATTTGGTCCTTAAGGCCATTTAAGAACACTCATATCTACGTTACGAATATTCTTGCACTGGTTTTTGTTTTAAAACACGCATTATTTAATGAGTGTGTCCCGAAATTAAGGCACACCACCAAACACCCTCATTAGTATGTTACTGTTATAATACCTACTCTGTTTATTATTTTGTATAAAATATTGTCTATTTAATAAGTTAGTTGGGGCTTCTGAGAGAAAATTCCTAATTTACGCTTCCACATAGTCGCACATTTATCACGGTCTAGCATAGTTGATACTTCATCTAGTTTGCTTATAGTTTTGATTGTTTATCAGAAGTATGAATGTAAATAATGTTTATGTTTTGTGGTAAAAAATATCTATGTTTAAAAATGATAGAACTCTAAACAAACTAATTTCATAATGTGCATTTATCCAGTTACACATTACAAATATCCTATTTGGTAAAAACATTACAGATAATAGAGATATTATCTTTGTGTTTACCAAAATATAATATGTATATGTATGTCTAGAGCTACACTAGATTTTCTGTTATTGTCACCGGAATTCTCGCGTCATCCGTATACGTTTCTGTTTTTCTACCCGATTAGTTAGAATTCCCGATTGCAAGAAATCTAACTAATCTGGTACCGAAAAACAAATAATAACAGTTTCAATAATAAACTCAACGCACTTATTTCTAAGACCAAAACTCTCTTACTCTCTAAATATATAGGCACCATTTCTTAAGATATTAAAGTCAGATCCATCAGCACGGTTACGATAGCAATAACTTAATAATATTTGTTTTGTTTGTTAGACTATAGTCCCAATGCTGGGTAAAGGCCTCCTCTGAATCCAGAAACTCTTTTCGCGCGTCACCTCAAACCGGCCACCATGGTACGCGTCCAGGTCATCTCGCCATCTCTTTCTGGGCCGGCGCCGTCCATCTTCAGGCATCCGCGTTGTGTGGAGACTTTTGGCTAAAGAATTAAAATAAAGAAGAATATTAACAAAGTGATTTTTCCACAGTAATACCTATGTCTGGTCCTGGAGTGGTCCTGACCGGGGAAGATGTAAGGTTTGCTGCTACCTATGGCAACCCTTATTTGAGAGGCAGTGCTCCTGTTGGTAAGTTTGTGTGTTTATAAACTTGTTCTTCGTACTAACAGTAAACTTGAGAAGAGTTAAAGTTCGAAGGTCAATTAGTTTTTGTTGTTATAGTATATAGTAGTAGACTTGAAGCCAACTTTAGAATGTGTTAGAATAAATTACGGTAGTGTAGCTTATCAAAATCAATCGATAAACGTGGCTACCAATTTAGGACTAAGTAATTTGAATAAGACGCCCCATCGATACAGTCAAATCTTCTCTAACATCAATGTATTAAAGAAGATACAACTGATTCCTTAATGTTACATTGTGTTGTAAGCCACACATTAGAGAAAACAAAACTAGTACCAGCACCATTTTTAGCCATTAATGTTCCCACTGCTGGGACACAGGTCTCCTCTCTGTGAGAGGGAGTGGATCGCAATCCACCACGAGGACCCAGTGCGAGATGGTGGATGTCACATGTCCGCGAAGTTTTCGTTCTAGGCTTGGACATGCCGGTTTCCTCACGATGTTTTCCTTTACCGCTTTGAGAGCAAGTAAAGTGGCTGTCTCCGTTATACCTATACCACTGGGCCACCACTGCTCTCTAGTAACTAGTACAAACTAGCTCTTTATTCTAAAGAAGCTACTTATTATGCTAGGCCAGCTCAAGGCCACAGTTTTACCATCAAAGTCCGGTCGATTGTACTTATTCCCCCTTATTACAAAACAAGGTTTTTCTTTAGGTATGGTTTAAACCATCGAGCCTGTTTTCGAAATAAGAACCTAACTGAAATCGAAATACAGCTCCTTTTACAAAACTGACAACTTAGTCCAGTGCTAAATTGACATTTTTGTATCAAGAACTTTACCCAAATAGAAGAAAAGTTGGTAGTGCCAAAACTGACTGAGAGTTTTAGGCTAGAACTAAAGTTAGACCGCGTTTTGTAATAAGACGGATTGTGTTTTTAGGGTTACCCATTCTTTAAATATTTGAAATTATCAACAGCATACGTGCCACATATGAATACCAATCCCGTTGGGAAGCCCGCACCGCCACCGTACTACTCTGTTAGAAATGCCAATCATCCTCCAGGAAATCTCTATGGTAAGAATGCTTTTTCATACTATGTCTTTACTGTCCGAAAATTAACACCCTACATCGATTTGCCATGTTACTACGTTATAGGGCCTATATTTACTGGGCTATGGTTAATTTTCCTGCCATTAAATGCCTTCGATTGCATTTTCTATTGGCATCTTTAAACTGTCTTCTTTTAAAAATTGTAATATGACTATTATTATTTTCCTTATCAGTGCCATCAGTAGCTTCACCATCATCGTCATCATCTTCGAGGCCCGTCACCAGTCCATTGGCGTCGTCATCGTCAACCAACAGTGGTGCTCAGCCTCAAGTAAGTTCAATGTTGTTCAAGGTGGCGGGGACATTGACGCAAAACCAGACATTTTGCCCGCGATTTTTTTTTCTATAACCGACGTAAAAAATTGACAAATTTTGAGTAGTTCAGAATCATGTACTTAAATCATGGCTTTAGTTCGCGCGTCATACCCAGTTATCGTAACTAAATAAATAATGTCAATAAACCTTCATAACTAGTAGTCAAAAACTCCGTTAAATTTACGACTGCCAAAATAGCTGGTCTTTAGATTCTAGAATTGCGTGTAATGCTATTAAACTAATGTCTCAATTTCATGACAAGTCTAAATGCTGAAATAATTGCTGAGTAATTCAAATTCAAACGAATAGGTACAGGGAATATTTCTGACTAATTTCTGTGAGGTAATGGTTATGTTCCTAATTTAGTTCAGCAGTCAGCTCACATATTGTTCCTCAGGGTATAATAGGAAAAGTTACTAAACACTAAACGATACCTGGTCCTCTAACTGAATAATATATCCTCCATAGTTAGTTAACGACCTCTAAAGCTTAGTTTAAAGTTATATTTGGGTGAGGAATTTACGGATATTTTAAAATTTTAAATATTTTCTTATGAGTTTATGAAATTGTTTTATCAAAGGACTAGCTTCTGCCCGTGACTTCTTCCGCAATATTCTATAGCTGTGATATTACTCCGTTCTCTTAGCTTTCTTTCTGATATTATTTTTCCCTGTTACTCGGCTTCTACTTCTTCGGTGTGATGATAGATAACTTATAATCTTTCTAAATAATTGGGTTATCAAATGAAAAAGGAATTTTTCAAATCAATATTGTCGGATTTGAAATAAACAAAAGATTAACAACCCCTACATACCAACTAACACAACCAAATTTTACCTCTTTTTAACCGATTTCAAAAAGAAGGAGGTTATCAATTTGTTTTTTTTTTTTATGTACCTATGTTTGGGCATAACTTCGTCATAAATATAGACAGATTTGCAAAAAAAAAAAAATGTTTTTGTTCGAAAGAAGTTTATTCCAAAATGGTCCCATTTAAATTTCATGTACGTAGATCTGATGATGCGTTTCGGAGACAGACAACGGAACTCTTTAAAAATGACAGCAAATCAATCGCGCTTGCTGCTATCGCATAAATATGCATTGTTAGTGAAAAAGGATAGTGAAAAATATAAAACTTTGAAAAAAATTAAAAAAAAAAACAGCTGATTTCCGAAAAAACACTGCAAAGTGGAAAATAACTTTAATTATGGAAGGCGGTGAATTTTTTTTTTTTGATACATATTCAAACTCACCGACTTCCGAAATTAAAGTTATTTTTCACTTTGTAGTGTTTTTCCAGAAGTTGGTTGTTTTTTTTTTCAAGTTTTTAATATTAGTATTAGTTGTCGTGTCGTAATTGAAAAGAGAAGCAATAACCCAGGTATTTCGTAGGTTTTAAAAACTGAAACTACTAAAGTGCTAATAAGGCTCTCAACAGCATTTTCTTTGTACTTTAATCTCCTCCTGTATCTGCCATGTTGTTTACTCGTTGTTTAATTTTAATTGAACCAATTACAAGCACTTTTGAGTATTAGCATGGGCTGGTCAAAAAGATGAACCAAGACATTAAAAAGCGTAGTAAGTTTCTTATGGAGAAGAACAGGCAAGAAACTCCACGGGCAGTCTTTTAAATCAAATGAATTCCACGTTCAGTTATATTCCACACAATCTGTGTGTTTCTTTCCTCAAAAGACCATTTCAGACACCAATCCACATGGTCTTCACATGATCTGACCAAGATTATGTCTGGACTTTAAAAGAGTATATGACCTCTGAGTTTGTTTCGGCCTTTCTTCTCAGAGTAGTCAGATAGGAAACACCGACCTCATCTAGTTTAAAAAAATATGATTGACGTGTAAAAGTGTTTGTACAAACCTACTTACAGAAATAAAATCATTTATCATTTATCATTTTTTCCCCGATTGTAAGTCTTATTATCTTTACACAGGTGCCTAAATCATCTTCGCAGTCTTCAGGAGCTTTGTATATTCTTCCGCCGTCCAGTCAAGGAAACTTACAGTCCAACCAGATAACTACCAAAGGTATGTCTCGAGTTGGAAGCAGTTTATGATTCACTATGTTCTGCCTGCGTAAAATTTCTTGCTTCTCCGACCCACCGCGTCGCAACGCATCGCCTCCACCCGTGCTTTTTCGCTTTGCATTATTTCTGACCTTTTTTTTTGCTCGTTTACGATTTATTTAGATTGTGGTCCTTGATAATGACGGGATTTCATTTTTCCTATAAAACATCAATCCCTTTTTTAGACGCCGTCAATGTTTTTATTTTTATTCCATTAAAATGCATGGGCTAGGACTATTAATGCTAGGTATAATTTGATATCTCTAACTTTCTGTGATTACAATTTTGTTGAATAATGATGATTATCATAATAATAATATTATTTTCTCAACACGTTAAATGATATCCTACTTTCTACTTATATAATCTGTACTAATATTATTGTTGTGAAGTTTGTTTGTTTGCTTGAACGCGCTTATCTCAGGAACTGCGGGTTCGAATTGAATTATTCTTTTAGTTTTGGATAGCCCATTTAACGAGGAAGACTATAGGCTATATAACATCACGCTAGGGAAAAAAAGTCACGAATACGTAAGTAAGTACTAGCACGGGCAGGGTTTCGAAGCGATGCCGACGGGTTGGGTCGGGGCAGCAAGAAATTTGACGCGAACGAAGTCGCGAGCAGAAGCTGGTAATATTATAAATGTGAAATTTTGTGAAGATGTTTGGATATTTGTTACTCAATCATGCAAAAACGGTTGAACGGATTTGGATGAAATTTGGCACACTGATAGGTTCCTAGATTAACACATAGGATACTTTTTATCCTGGTAGTACTTTCCCGTGGAATAATTTCCGACCTCCTCGCCTAGTCTGATAATATTTTAACTGCCACAAAATTATGATCGCATCCGATATTTCACCCTGCCACTCAAACATGAAAAAACCAATAAATTATGATTGCCGATGCATTTTAATAAAATTGGCTCCAATTTCAGGTAATGGCGCCCAGCTGACAGCCGGGACCCACGTTTAATTAAATGATGTGTAGTTAGGTGAAATACATGAAATGTTTTAAAATATTTAATCAGTTTTAAATATAAATAATATACGTAAGCTTAAAGATAAATCGCCCTATCGTGTCGAAGACACTGTGTTCTATTCTTTATTGATGTTATTGCACTGATGTTAAATGAAGATATGAGAATGGTAAGGATTAATAATTGTTTAGATATTCGTTTTCTTTATGGGATTTTGGTGTCTATGACGTTACGGACAGAAAACTGCAGTGCAGTCATTAAAATTTGTTTAGTTAAACATTGCATCTTCGAAAAAGTTAAATGATACTAATGATACTGATCGAGGCATTTTATAAGTTTTTTCCCATGTTTTAGTCAGATTGTATCAGTGTGGTTTTTCTTGTAATTATTTTGAAGAAATTTTTTATTCAGCGGCCTTTTTTACTTAGAAATTAATTTGCGATCCTTACAATAATTAATTTTAAAGGTTTACTTTAATTATTTAGAAATACATTTTTTACAAAATTTTATTAGTTCAGTTCTATAACTCATTAATTAAAATATATTGTATGAAATAATTTTAAAATTTTCAGCAAAACTGAAAACTAATGAGAGCACGTAGTAATTAAAAAGAAAACTGCTTTAGTTAACGTCGGTGCAAAAATAATAAAAAGTTTAATGAAAAAAGATGTCTCCTTAGTATTCTTGTCACGACTTTAATTACTTACGTCAGAAGTTTGACAAAAGAGCCTAAAATTAAAAAGCTTTAAGTGTTCATGTCAAAGAAAAACTAACCTTAGTTTTGTTAAGTTTAAGTTAAGTTAAGTTGTAATTTCTTAAGTTTAAAATTAACTGTCTTATTTTACACTGTATAATAGATAATAATCAAATTATTGATAAACTAAGGTGTGTTTTAAAAATAGAGTTTGTTTATTAAAATAAATAAAGTATACTAGGTACTTATTACCTATCTCATTTTATTAAGTAGAAATGTTTTTTTTTATAATAAAAATATCGTCAATTAAGTCGTCAATGTTAATTTTAATAGTATTTTAACCTCGAATTATCGATTTTATTGAAAATCCTTATAATATGGGACTAAAATAAATATTTTAACCTGTATGTCTATTGCTAAATAATTTTGTTAAAATTAAGTATCTAGTTTATGTAAATAACTTCAGAGAAACCTTCTGACTGAGACTGAAAATTAATTTTAGGTTAGTATTTGGGTTAGTTACTATGTAAATACTACTTGTAATTCATTTCTTATTTCTAAATCAAGTAATTATAATTATTTTGTTAATCTTTTTCATTACATACATGTTTTTTTTGTAATTTTTTTTTTAAAGATTTTATTCAATCTGTATCTTAGTGCGAATTTTTAAATAAAATATTACGTTATCTTTTTTTATTTTTAGAACACTTTTTTATAATTTTAATAAAATAATTATATAGTCCAAAGGTTTGTAGTAGATTAATTTACTGAAAATGGTTTTAATTAAACTGTAATATTAATTAATTAGAACTATTTGTACTGCTAGATAATCAAGTGTTTTTGGAGTCGGTTTCGCAGTGGAAAACAAGATTAATAAAAGTTTTGAATAATAATTACATGCCTTTTATTTAATTTCATATAATATCCTTTGAAACGTGATAGGTAATATGAAAGAAACTTTAAGAAACCCGACTGCGTATAAAAATAACTTTAAAAAAGATGGAAAGACGAAAAACTTATTTCAAGAGCTTGCCTTTCAAACTCAATAAGTACCTGAACAATCTCATACAATCGGTGGAATCTTTTTAAATTTACCAATCACGACCTATGTTGCATATTTGCCTATAATACATACATGGACTTATAAATACCCTCTGTAGTCGGATAAAAAAAACTCGTATAATTTCCAATACTTGTTTTGTGCGGAGTCAAGATAAATTACTTTATCTGACGAACACAGGCTAAGGGTCACAAAAAACTAGTCAAATTCACAAAAAGATTGTGTATTTTGGTATCTAAAAAAAGACTCTGGAATCCTGTTTTGCGACAAACTTGGAGAATAACGGTCTTATTCATAAAAATAGCTTATCGAAGTTTCAAGACATTCATTACTTAAATTGCTCGATAACCCTATAAAACCTTTGATAATATTTTGTATTCATAAACGTTTCGTACACGTTCTATATTTGTAAATCAAAATGTTGCCATTTTAATGAAGTTATCCAACTAATTGACCAACACATCGAATCGTCAAACAAGAAGGTCTGGCCACACCGAATAATTGTGACCATATAGACATTAAGTACTGGCAACTATTTAACTGTCAACAGTTTCGACAATTCTGACGCGGGGACGTCATTGTTATTTCAATTTGTCAAATAATTTCAAATTATAACTGATTGCTTCAGTTTTTGGCGGGATCGCGTTGGAACATGTCGCATGAATTTTCATTTTCATGAAATTTCCTGAAATAGCGAGTTAAATTGCATAATTTTGGTAGTGAATTATTCAATTTAGTTACGTGTGAGTGCACAAGTGTAGTGAAGGTGAAAATATGTTACTAACGTGGACTTTTCGTGTTCCCCCCAAAAAGTCATATTAGGTTGTTGTAAAGTTACTACCGCTTTACAATAACTTTGACTTAAATATCGGGCCATTTACTTGATTGAAAAGTAAAATTACTTGACACTGGCTAAATGCACAAGCCATGCGAAGCCAAAAGCAAAAAAAAAAACTGTATGCTTGAAAATTGACATTTGGTGACACACAATATTTGTAAGTCAAATGGTCAAACGTCATTTTGTTTGTAGCCAATCAGCTGCTTTAGAGTGTCGGCCATGTTTTTCTTTAAAACACTGTTAAAGTGGGATTCTGGCAGCGGGCTTCTATAACTTTATAGTAGGGTTAAGCTGCCTGTCCATTGAAGCGGAGAAGAGCGGAAAGGAGCGGCGCTGTGCCTGTTACCATGCGCAAGCGGTGCGCGTCCTTAGTGCACAGGGTGCAGGTCAGCTCCAACACCGTCCTGGCAATAATCGCTGGACGATATGACTGCCCTTATATATATTACTTATAGATATACGCCAATGCTGTAACAGACATGTGTAGCCCTTATTTTTTTTACGGTGTACTGACCTACATTGAGAAATGACTTGTTTTTTTTTGTTTGTTTATTGTGCAATTTCACCATGTCATTTGCCGGCTGTCATTTGTGGATCTTTGACAGTCGTTACGGGTCGTCAGAAGCCCGAAAGTGTGACAACCAGTCTTTACCAAGGGGTATCGTTTATCCCAGTTACTGGATTGTGGAGGTCAGATAGGCAATCGCTCCATGTAAAATACTGGTATTCAGCTGCATCCGGTTAGACTGGAAGCCGACCCCAACATAGTTGGGAAAAGGCTAGGCATATGATGATGTGCAATTTCACCATGTGTTTAATGACTCTGTGACCGTTCAATTTGACATTTTATTCAAAATCCCATTTTGTGACATGTTATTTTATTACAATTCCTTTATGGTAGCAGCACTTGTGTGTATTGTCATACACACGAGTGCTGCTACAAGAATCTTTGGACGCTCAGTGACATTAAAAGAGAGGCGGTGTTAGTAAAGTAAAAATGATTTATTTCGAAATTACATTGGAGGTATTGCTGGTATCAAACTAGACACAGCCTGTATCTTGGGCCCCATAGACATTTGTGCAATCTTTTTGTGGAATGCATTCCAATCAAGGCTTTTATACACATGAGCGAGTGCGGGGTGATGTAGCCATGCAGTCTTTAATTGGTCGCATTTTAAATTTATTGTAACAAAAATAATACATAATTGCAAAAAGTAACAAAATCAAATCATTTTCCTTTGTATTGCAAAGCAGTAGACATATTTTTTTACTATTTTGTAAAAAAATGAAGGAGTAAAATGATTTCATCTCAACGATTTGGAGGTGATTTGGTGTTTTTTTTTTCTTATTATTTGATACCCATAGAAAAATTACGCCTAAACCAAATGACGTATCATTTATGTAGATTACTAACTATTTTTTTCAAATGTAATTTCTTTGTAAATGCCAACGAAAAGTGGTTTCATCTGCATGCTGTTTTCAACCATTTTTTGAGATGGCAGCCTTAATCGAAAAAACAAGATGGTGGCGTCGGTGTTGACGCGCTAAACGATCCTTCTACAGCCATAGTGAGGTAGTTGTCACTAATGTCAACTGTCAGTTATCACGAATGGTGAGAAAAGTTTGAAAGTGAAGCAATACCTGCACGAGGAGGTTTGGTGTGACGATAAGTCAGTGGAGTGATATAATAAACTGAAAAATGGGATCAAAAGTGTGGTGTATCTCATGGTCTAAAAACATAGGTTTCGCATTCTGTGAAATATGTTTATGACAATAATCAGTTGCCAATTTATTGAAACAAAACACGAAATGTGGTAACTTTTTCAGTCGCCATTTGTGTTAAAAAAAATAACAGCATTTAAATAGGTGGTCGTTTCAATTTTCTAATTAAAGAAAACAATTCAATTTAAACATAAACCAACGTAATATATACTAATATTATAACGAGGAAAGATTTTATTGTTTGTTTGCATTGAATAGGCTCCGAAACTACTGAACCGATTTGAAAATTGTTTTCACTGTTGGGAAATTAAACTATCCCCGGGTGACATAGGCTTTATTTTATGCCCGTATCCAGAACCGACATAGCACCATAACATAATAACTACAATCATTCTAGCAAAAGAAATCGCGAACAAAATTAGAACCACGAAGAGGGGCAAATCCCCTGGGCACGACGGGCTCAGCATCGAGCACCTGCAGTATGGTGGGTACCATCTGCCTCGTGTGCTGGCACTTCTGTTTAATCTGTGCTTGGGTCATTCATACCTTCCTCCCGATATGTTGCGGGCTCTGGTGGTACCAGTGGTCAAGAGTAGGACCGGAGACGTCTCGGACAGGACAAACTACAGGCCGATTTCCTTGGCTACCGTCGTGGCTAAAATACTGGACAGTGTGCTTAATACACACCTGAATACCCACATCAAACTGCATGACGCTCAGTTTGGGTTTCGGCCGGGGCTGTCAACAGAAACCGCTATTCTTAGTTTAAAGCATGCTGTCAGGTATTACACAGACAGGAAAACTCCTGTCTATGCATGTTTCCTAGACCTGTCCAAGGCTTTTGATCTGGTCTCTTTTGATGTTCTCTGGCAAAAATTGTCTCAAACCACGGTGCCGCCGGAGCTCGTCTCAGTTCTGCGGTACTGGTACATGGAGCAGGAGAGTCAGATGCGCTGGGCAGGAGAGCTCTCAGAGCCAAGTAGGCCAGAATGTGGCGTCAGGTAGGGTGGCCTGACCTCACCTTTGTTGTTTGGTCTATACATGAATGCACTGATCGAGCAGCTCAGCAGCACACGTGTCGGTTGCTTTATTGATAGAGTTTGTTTTAATAACTTAAGCTATGCTGACGACATGGTGCTGCTGGCCCCCTCGGTCGGTGCGCTCCGTAAGCTTCTCGATATTTGCGAGTCGTATGCTGCTTCTCATGGCCTTGTATACAACGAAGGCAAGTCAAAACACATGGTCTTCAAGTCCGATACCAAGTGTCCCTCCACCGTCCCTCCTGTGTTACTGAACGGTGTTGGCATGCACAGAGTGTACTCTTTTAAATACCTGGGTCACTTGGTGATGGACGATTTGAAAGATGACGCAGATATGGAGAGGGAGCGCAGAGCATTGTCGGTTCGGGCTAATATGCTGGCCCGCCGGTTCTTCCGATGTACAGCTGCGGTCAAAATAACTTTGTTCAAAGCATATTGCATGTCACTGTACTCGGGGAGCCTGTGGTTCAACTACACCCAAAAGGCCTACAATGCTCTGCGGATCCAATATAACAACGCGTTTAGAGTGCTGTTGCGTCTGCCTCGGTTCTGTAGCGCGTCTTCCATGTTCGCTGAGGCACGTACAGACGGCTTCAATGCTGTACGGCGTAAGAGAGCGGCCTCGCTGCTTAACAGACTTCGTGGCAGCCCCAACAGCATTCTACACGCTATAGCCGGGAGACATGACAGCCCGTTGGTGAGGTCACTTGTCACCTGTACACTGTCTTTGTTATTAGTTAAGTATTAACATAGGTTAAGACTATTGTTACTAACCCAATGGATCCTTGTTTTCTGAAATATATATGAATAATAATAATAATAAAGAACCTTTCGGCCCCATTGGCCAATTGTTCTGCGAGCAATGTGCCCTGCCCACTGCCACTTAAGTTTGGCAATTTTTCGGGCTATGTCGGTTGCCTTGGTTCTCATGCGGATCTCTTCATTTCTGATTCGATCGCGTAGGGAAACTCCGAGATAGCCCTCCCCATTCCCCTTTGGGTGACTTCTAATTAAATTCAAAACAACCTAAATCGTTACTCAACCACCAAAACGCCCACAAAACATAACCCGACCGCCATTTTAAAAATAAAACTCTTTATACCTGATAAAACATTATCAAAGAAGATCTCAAGTCCGTGGCACACCCTTATCTATAAAGGGGACCAGCTGAGAGTGGAAAACAATGGCCGACAAGAAAGCGACTACGGATGGGCACTTGTGCACTTTCTGGCCCAAAGTGCTCTCGCTTCTTTTGTGTCGAAGAATAGAGCTTTGACGAATAATGTTTAGTGAAAAATCGGTAATGTAGGTTAGGTGTTTTGTATCGAATAAAAAATCAAATGTGCAAACTTTTTTCGAAATGCATCAGGATTTTAGGTTAGGGGAGCAGAAAGTATCACTAGTCTAGGACAAGGCTGCTAAACCAATTTAGAAGATACGAGTAGGCGATCAGTTTCATTCCATGTCAGCCGGAGGCCATCCAGCAAATAAAACTTACCTACAGTTGTGGTGGATACCTAAGGGATACTGGATACCTATTAAAATTTCATCATCTTTCATTTTATTTTTTATACTTATTTAGTATATTTTTAAATATTTTTACAAAAATCATTAATTATTATTATTAATTATTATCTAAAAAATAAGCTTTATTACGATTTTAAACAACTTATTAATATTTGGCGACAAATCTGAGGTCGGTAATAAAATCAAGTGTGAAAATAAGTTTAATTTATGGCAAATTGAGGATCATCATCATTATCATCATTTCAGCCAAAAGACGTCCAATGCTGGACATAGACCTCCCCCAAAAGGGGTTTGGCGATCACAGAATGGTGGTAAAATGCACAGAGAACGCTGCTGCCCATTCACTAGTAAGTCCCTTAGTCGCCTTCTACGACACCCACGGGAAGAAATGGGATGGTGCTATTCTTTTACGTCCGGCACCACACGGAATTGAGAATAAAAAAAAGAAAAACAGATTTCGTAAGCAGCAAAACATTTTATACATCTGATTTGAATTTTGAAATCCTGAAATCTGTTCTCAAAAGACTATCGCCAGCTGATAGCTTTCGCCAGGCCACATGGTGGCCCACCAGTCTGGGATTGAGCAGTCCTTGGTCTAGGACATACTGGTGAAATGACTTTGAAGTCTTCATGACATACAGCCAGAATAGGCCACACTTGCTAGTGCTGATCTGCTGAACAATTTTATTAGTGTTTATATTTCCAAGGGGTTTCCCCCTAACTTTCCTACTGAAATCAACGTAATGCATGTTTTTGTTAGTCGCCTCCTTACATTCTCAGAACATAATACCTATTGTGTACTATCACACGTCTAAGATAACAAGAGATAATCGATAAGGCATAAATCACAGCACGCGGGGTTGGTATTTCTGTCTATCCTAATTTAATAATTATATTCAGTCTTTTCCTTCCGGATTAACTGGATGCAGCTGATATCAGTATTTTACACGGAGCGACTGATCTTTCTGCGTTTAACCTCCACAACTCAGTTCCTGGGTTATCACCCACTGGTTGTCAGAGTTTCTGATTTCTGACGACCCGTAACGACTGTCAAATATCCACTAATGACAGCCCGGACCAACGGCTTAGCGTGCTTTCTGTAGCTTGGAGGGGTATCGGTATGTAAATATGTTATTATTCATATTCTTTTATTGTATTCCATTATTGTAAAAGAGATAACTCAAAGGGCTCAAAGTTAGGTACAAAAATATGCCACCAGGGCATAGCACCCATCCGCGGACCGACCGTGGCAACCGTAGTTTGCTTTTATGTATTACTAAGCCTCGAGATGATTGGGGCCAATCAAAAAATAAAAATCTTTTTTTTTTTCATTATTACACGTTATTACATTATACAGTTAATGGCATCTCCTTTTAAGCATATAGATGTCTGTGCCAGCAGGCGTCGCTCCTTTAAATTGTACAATTAGTGCAACATGTGACTAAACAAAAGTTTATGAGTTAATAATTCTTATTTATTATCATTAGTCAATCGGAATGTGTGTATGTGTGCGTGCATGCGTGCGTGTGTGTTTATGTGTGTGGTTATTTTATCCGGAGCCGTTTTTACCAACATATTTAATAGAAGATTCTCTACTTCGTTGTAACATAACATATCCACTTAATCAGCAACGACTTGCATTCTTTAGACGGTTTAGTATGTGCGGTTTAGAAAGACGAGCGTTTGTCGTACTAGAATATTTGCAAATTCTGATTTTACAAAAGGCTAATCACAGGGTTGAAATGTAGGTGCCTACCTCTTTGAGGAATAACGTGATTTTATGTTGTCTTTATTTGGGTGACATGATACCCCTTGGTAAGACTGGTTGTCAGACTTTAGGACTTCTGACCACCCGAAACGACTGTCTCAAATGTGATGGCAATAGTGTAATAAAGAAATAGTTCACAAAAAAAAAATCAAGGCAATCTACCCCTATTCCAAAAGACCTAATTTAGATATAAGCACTGGAGCATACGCAGGCTTAGCCTGAAGCAATCTAGGCGATGTTTACGTTCAATCTAGACCTACGTGCTCCAGGCAATGGATATGAAAATAGGATTAACGTCTCTATGTGGCCTTTGTTTCAGGTAAGCTGGCCTATTTTCGGGTCGACGTTTCGTCTGAGAATTTGGCCATTTCGCGACTAGGTTTCAGATGAGAGTTTTAGTTTTTTAGGCATAGGTATATCAATTAGGGAAACCTTTTCGTTACGTTTCATCTGTCTGTTTGTTTGTCACAGCGTTATGATTCCGCCATATTTACATTTATAGTCATGGTATGGCGTGGCAAACAATGTGCCATCATTGCTTCCTATGAACATCTGCAACACCACAGCTTATTCGTGCGAAGTAACTTGCCCGGGCCGGATCGACCCTTTAAAATTATAAAACATTTTCTATAGTTGACTCGAAAGAAGTTAATTTATTTGTGGGCGATTCGAGAACTCCTGTTATACCGTATTAGGCGGTTGAAACGTTTTGAATTCTATGCCTTTGTCATGTACTTGCTGTGACTTTTTTCCTCCTAAATGAATCAAAAGATCCAGAAATAAATTAGCTTCCTGCGAGTCGCCTGTAGAAATTAATATAATTGGCGAATCGACTAATAAGTTCAAAGACATCGCAATTGTCAACATTAGAGACATAGTTGAAAATATTTCTTATTTGCCTGTAATTACAACAGCACCCATACTTTTTAAACCGGAGCACATTAACGCTCCTTGGCAGTAGAAACAGATATAGTGTGTGGTGTAGGTAGTAGTACTTTTCAACCAAGGATATTTCGGAAAAACTCTTGTTGGTACTAGGTACATCTGACCTTTACAATTCAATTACTGGACAAAACCAATATTCCCAGGCAATATAAGTTTGCTAACTTTAGGGATCCAGCCAAACGTAATGACTGTTAGGTATATTTGTTTATCAACTAAGACCAAGGAGTAAACGTGCTTTCTGATGCACAGAACGGTTTCAAAATGTGAACTTATCCAGGGATTGACCGCGATAAGTGTAGCTTAACTTCGCAAATTGATCGAGTCTGTAGAAAATTTCAAGAGAAAATTCTTGTTTACCTACAACCTTATTTTTTTCTTTATTTAGGCAACTTAACAGCGATTTATATGTACGTACATAGTATGTTAAAGAGTAGGTATGTGTGTTACAGTTTTTATGTGGCTAAAAATAGTTTTACCTGTATTTTGTAGGATCAGATATAAAACATGCAAACGGACTACAGATTTAGAATACCTATGTCACAATATGTTCAATTTCAGGTGGCTACATAGCTTTTACTTATATTAAAATTTCAGAAAAAATTAATAAATTGAATATTATGAAGAAAAAAAAGTTACCCAAAGGGCAATGGTCAACCTAGAGGGCTATGCTTGGAGTTTCCCTACGTGATTGATTCAGGAATGAAGAGATCCGAAGGAGAACCAAGGTAACCAACATAGCCCGGAGAGTTGGCAAATATAAGTGGCAGTGGGCAGGGCACGTTGCTCGCAGAATACATGGCCGATGGGGCCGAAAGGTTCTGGAGTGGTGACAGCCTATTGGAAGACGTAGAGTTGGAGTTACCTCCCACATGGTAGACCGATGACCTTGTAAAGGCTGCAGGAATCCGCTGGACTCGAGAGGCACAACACCGGTCGAAGTGGCGCAGCTTGGGGGAGGCCTATGTCCAACAGTGGACGTCTTTCAGCTGAAATGATGATGATGATGATGAAAATTATGAAGAAAAAAAAGGCTTGAAAATTATGAGATTAGTTAGCTATCTTTTGCCTTCGTTCATGGTTTTTATGTTTACAGTTAATGAAATCCACTTGAGAGAAATCTGTGTTGTTAAGTCGAGCATTACGGGTCAATACACAATTTTTGGCGTTATTAGTCGAGTGCCATGGCGCGTGTAGCATCGTAGTGTAACGAGTGCGGCGTAGGGGATTGTTAAAAGTTACACATGTTGTCAACTCATGGCATCATCATTATAAGGCAAACACGTAGGTATAATATTTCGACTGTCTATGTTCTATGTGCGGTGTGGTGCTTACTTTATGTGCAGCAAGCAATTGTAATAAATGAATAAATATTTTCTATGTTAGTGGGTTTGGTTTCCGCACTTAATCCTTTAAGTGGACCATTGTGCGTGAGCCATGGCAGCCGTATTTATTCCACCCAGCAGTAAAGGAGGTGGACCTTTCAGAAGTTGACTATATCTCCTGGTCTACTGAGAACGTCCATTTAAGATCTGGGTGGCTGAGGGGTTACGACTGTATTGTAGGTCTACTGGTCACAAGAGTGACAGCTTAGTTTTGGGTCTTCAATCGATTCGGTCCATGGAATGCGAAAATTATTACCTATTTGCTTTTAATTTCTCATTGTCAGATTGGCCCAAAGACTGGGTTTCTGGCCAGTAACTGCTCGCCCCTAATCATCATCATCTGGTAAGCCTTTTCCCCTGTATTTTGGAGTGGACTTCCAGTCTAACTGGATGCAGTTGGATATAGTATTTAACGTGAAGTGACAGCATAAATGACCTCCACAACCCAGTTACTGGGTAACACTATGCCCCTTAGTAAGACTGGTTGTCAGACTTTCGGGCTTCTGACGACCCGTAACGACTGTCAAGTATCCATGAATGACCGCCAGGACCAACTTCTTAACGTGCTTTCCGAGGCACGGATGGATCTCGGTATGTTAAGATGGTTACCCATCTACTGGCAAGGTAGCTTACTTAGCCACGAGACGCTCGCTCCGAATCACATATGCGAAATGTAAGTGTAGAAACATATTTGCTTACCTCTTGAAGGAATGACGTGTTTTTTAAGTTGTCTTTATTTTATTCCCAGAGATAAACTTATAAATCACAAAAGAGTATTCAGAAGTCACATTAAACTCCGCATACAATGGCCCTGGTAATCAGACCTACATTGTTGTCTTTATGCGCCATATTTTAACATTTAAACGAATACATCGCTTTTAAAGCGTTACTGGGAATGATGCTAACAATTTTATTGTGAGATCAAATTGAGCACTAGAGTTTCTGAAGTCACGTTAAAAATCTGCGTTGCTCATCATTATTATGGTTGTGAATTGTAGCATACTGCCTATCTATCTTCATTAACACTTCAAAGAATAGTGTCTGAAATGTTATTTTGAGGAAATAACCATACGATCAGGTGACCGAGATGAAGTGGACCTGTCTAGTCAGTGTACGTTTTTAGTCGCATTAGTTACTCAAACTGCCAGGCCATTATTCAAAATAAATGATAAAAAAAGAAACCATTAAAATAAAAACTGACATAAGTAGTATTCACATTCACAATTATTAAAGCAATAAAAACGTCATCATCATCTGCCTAGCCTTTTCCCAACTATGTTGGGGTCGGCTTCCAGTCTAACCGGATGTAGCTGAATACCAGTATTTTACATGGAGCGACTGCTTATCTGACCTCCACAACCCAGTTACTGGGTAATACGATACCCCTTGGAAAGACTGGTTGTCAGACTTTCGGGCTTCTGACGACCCGTAACGACTGTGAAAGATCCACAAATGACAGTCAGGACCAACGGCTTAACGTGCTTTCCGAGGCACGGAGGGGTCTTAGTATGTAAAGATGGTAACCCATCCACGGACCAACCGCGGCAAGCGTAGCTTAACCTGGCCGATCGACCCGTGCAGCTACTGTTATTTAGCCACAAGCCCCCTCTCTATTAAAGCAACAAAAACATGATATGGTAATAAACCCCGCCAATGGTAACATTGTCGTCCACCCATTTCGCCGCCGGCCGACCGACACTTCATTTTCCAGTCCTTGGACTTCACTTTGTAAAGATAAGATAAGATAATCATTTATTTCCCCAAACATGAGTACAAGACAACCACCTCAAATTGTTAGCATGCAAGAGATGTTAATAGTAAACATAAAACAGATCATCACATTTGCCATATACAATGGCATGCAAATTATAATACAATAATATTTATAATGTCATTCCTAGTTAAACTATTAAAAAACTTCATAATGAAAATTGATTTTATTTCTGTAAGTTGGTTTGTACAACACTTTTACACGTCAATTTTTTTTTTTTTTTTTAAACTAGATGAGGTCGGCGTTTCCTATCTGACTACTCTTAGAAGAAAGGCCGAAACAAACTAGTAATTGTAAAAGAACATTAAAAACTACTATAAAAAATAATAAATTGGTACTTAAATAAAAGTCCCGTGTGTTGCCGGGCGTAAAAGAATAGCACCATCCCATTTCTTCCAGTGGGTGTCGTAGAAGGCGACTAAGGGACTTACTAGAAAATGGGCAGCAGCGTTCTCTATGCATTTTACCACCATACTGCGATCGCCAACCCGCCTGCCAAGCGCGGTGATTATGGCAAAACCCCCCAAAAATGACCTTGTGAAGGCCGCGGGTATCCGCTGGATGTGGGAGGCACGGGACTGGTCGGGGTGGAGGGGCCTGGGGGAGGCCTGTGTCCAGCAGTGGACGTCTTTCGGCTGAAATGATGATGATGAAAAAAAATAGATAGCTCCTAAAACAGCCTTTCTTCAACGCTTGGTGTTGTAGCTGAAAAGAAGTAGCGTTACAAACTACACAATAAATTATATTATTCAGTACCTTATCAATCAAACCGACTCCATTGTTTCCCTACAACTGAAAAACAAACGCGTACAATCTTGACCTATAAATATTAACTAGGATTCCAGCCCATATATCAAACTTCCGAACATTTTTTTGCTGCCACTACAAAGCACATCCGAATGACGGGAAGTGGTAGCAAACACAGCATTTCCGCATTCGGAATTGTGTTGTTAGCATCCGTTTCCGGTTGATAGTGTTGCGAGCAGTAGCAAAACGGAATTCATAACCTAAATCTATGTTTTAGTCAGTTTTGTATCGCAGTTATATTATTTTAATGTTAATTTTCAGTTGTAATTCAGTTGGATTGTAGGATGTGCATTTGGTATTGTGTAATTTTTGTCACAGCTTATGAAAATTATTAATGATTTTATTTCTTTCAGTAGGTTTGTACAAACACTTTCTTTTACACGTTAATTATTTGTACTAATATTATAAAGAGGAAAGATTTGATTGTTTGTTTGCATTGAATAGGCTCCGAAACTACTGAACCGATTTGAAAAATTCGTTCACTGTTGGGAAGCTACACTATCCCCGGGTGAAATAGGCTATACCTTATACCCGTATTCCCACGGGAACGGGAACTATGCGGGTGAAACAACAGAGCGCTCTAGTATTTAATAAACTAGGTGAGGTCGGCGTCTCCTATCTGACTACTCTGAGACGAAAGGCCGAAACAAACCCAGAGGTCACAGTCTCTTTTAAAGTCCAGACGGAATATTGGTTAGGTCATGTGAAGACCATGTGGATAGATGTCTGAAATTGACTTTTGAGGAAAGAACCACACAGATTGAAAAGTTCATGTTTATTGTATTCAGGTTTTGTCACCATGTCTACGGAGGTGACCACTTCTATCAGATATAGTATTTGACATGGAGCGACTGTCTATCTGACATTCACAACCTAGTAACTGGGTACACCTTGATACATCGAAATATACTTTGGCAAGACTGTTTACCAGACTTAGGGCTTCTGACTACACTTAACTTATCATCATGTAAGATTCTAGTAAGTGGTCACTGCCACGGATATTTGCAATGCCAGAGGCATCACAGTTGCATTACGGTCCTAGAGACCAAGCCAAAATTCCAAAATACCTACGATAAAACCATCACCAGCACCCTTCAATTCGGTGCACACTTCAAATTCGAACCGAGAAAAGATCAGGGGGACAATTTCCGTAATTTTAAGTAAGTTCACAGTCGTATCAAAATAACTTCGAGATTCCATACATGTTTGACAAGATTTTGGCACTTGATGACTAGATATTGAACGTTTTTAGTTACGAGAATTGGCCTTCATGTGACTTCCTTGATCAAACTTCTTCATAAACCACTTTAGTTCAAAAATCCTACTGGCGAGTTAATGGCGCCACTTCTTATTCTCAGCTAAGGCACTAGGAAGTGGTGAAGAGCGGGCGTTTTGGGGGACTGTCTTATGGAACTTTTACGTTCAAAAAGTGACGATTCTCAGCCTAGTTTGACTTTTGATTTTGATTTTTAATCATGCATCACTACTTGAGATCAGTGGTAGCCCAGTGGTATCAGCCTCGACTTACACCTTGTAGGTCATGAATATGAACCCAGGCAGGCAGTTTACTTCGTGTATTTCAATTGCATGACCACTACTATAAAACGGTGAAGTAAAATATTGTGGGGAAACCGGCATGTCGTAGAACAAAAAGTTCGGAGACATGTTATATTCACCAACCCTGACTGAGCCCGCGGTTCATTATGGTCTACTCCCTCTGATAGAGAGGAGGTCTGTGTCCCAGCAAAGGGAACATTGAAGGCTGATGTGGGTGTGTGGCTTGACGACCACATCCTAAATTAAACATACTTAGTATTCTAAGACATCTAGTCAATAGAGCGTCTAACAAATAGTGACTATTTGACTGAGATATTTACTAGCCTCGTTCTTTAATACATTCTACGTAGGACTCTATTCTTGTAAGTTTATATTACGTTGAACTGAACGGTGGTTTGTGTTTTCAAATTATAATCCTGAATTTCAGGGAATTGGAAATCAAGGCTCGATGCTTTGAATGACTTTTACATAGTGCAGTGCAATAATTTCGTTAGGCAAAATGGTTAAGACCTCACCTCTCATGTACGAGGTTGTGTGTTCAAGTCCAGGTGTTTTTTTTTTTTCACTTTTTATGTACTTTTTACAGGGAACGGTATCCAAGTTACCGGGGTACTCCCCTTTCTTGATCGAGTCCTTGATTCAACTTCCTATACAGAGCCTCCTCAGCCCGTGTTAGTCGAGGTTCTTGGCTATTATGCCATGGGCCGTCACTGATGACATCAATGGTGTATCCAACCATGTTTATATTAGGCATGGTTGGATACAACGAACTGAGAGTTAGGCGTGAGTTTGCATATGTCTCATATTTGTTTTAATTAATTAGAGCCAAGATACATAACGCCAACATATTAGAGTTAGTGTGTTTGAGTGTGCCTGACAGATATATGTGGCGGCGACGTCAGCCTCAGCTGCTGGCGTTACCTTGTCGCCGTACTAATCTGCTGAATGAGGCGCCCCTGACGCGGGTGCTTCGCACTCTTAACCTTGTAGCAGAGGAGAAAAACATTTTTGATTGTACACTGAGTGAATTCACAAAGATGAAATAATGTAATAAGTTTTAGAAAATAAGTTGTTATTATTATGTTTGCTTCACTACTGCATTGGGTTGTACAGACGCCACTAACACACGAAGCTACCCCAAACTACCAAATTTTCCCAATTGAACATGAACCTTATACTTACGGTATAAAGTTGAAAATCTATTAAAAAAATTGACAGAATGTGGTAGCTTGATGTGTGCTGGCGTCTGTACCTGTAATGATATTTGTAAGTGATGAATAAATAAATAAATGTTTCAATACAATGAAAACAATAAGCACTTGGTCTGACATTGCCGACTGCCTGTTTATCTTGGTATTTATTTACTACTAGCTGTGCCCGCGACTTCGTTCGCGTGCATGTCGGAAAACAATAATGTGTCGCTTTGACGGTGTAGGTACCACTCCTCCGATCTTCCGATCTATCCTGGTAGGAATCTACCACAGCTTTCGAATGCAGTCCAGAGCCTAGAGACAAAACACATTACTCTTGGCGTTCACGCTAAACGGTACGCCAAAATGTATGGGAATGACATTACCTGCGGAAAGGACACGGTAATGTCATTCCCATATATTCTGGCGTAGAGTTTAGCGTGAACGTTAACAGAAAGGTGTTTTGTCTAGGCCTGCAGGCGTCTTTAGGGGTTATAATGATATTGCGACGAAGTCTCACTCAGATTTTTAAGAATAAATATAGATCAAAGCGCCTGGTCGAGGCTCATTTTATAATAAATGTGCACCTGCCGTAGGTACAGTAAAAGCTCTTTATTCGCGAGGTATACGTTCCGTAAAATACCTACCGCGAATACAGAAACCGTGACTATGGAATGGTAATTTATATGGGATTATAGGGGATACGTTCCTAAGTGACAAAAAAAAAAAAACAATTTAATTGAAGTTTTTGACCATATTGATTAATTGTATGAGCGTGATATGGATGCAAGCGACTCTCCAAGGCGTAAACGATCAAGCATTTCTATGCGTTAAACAGATTTTTTCGCGTCGAAAATCGTTTTTAAGTAAAAAAAAATTTCAACATTTTGCAATAAATGGAAAGATGAAACAATAGGTAAAACACGCAAAGCGGCTCGTACCAAAGGATGGAATGTCTATTAAGTCGCAGCATTTATAAATGTGGGGGAGGCCTATGTCCAGCAGTGGACGTCTTTCAGCTGAAATGATGATGATGATGATATATAAATATACTTTATGGTGATGAGGTTGGTTTCATTATGTTTGTTTACATTCTCAAAAAACTTTTTTCAAAAAAATACCAACCGACTTCCAAAAAACACTACAAAGTGCAAAATAACTTTAATTTCGGAAGTCGGTGACGTTGGATGTGTATTTTAATTATTTGCCACCGCCTTCCGAAATTAAAGTTATTTTGCACTTTGTAGTGTTTTTTGGAAGTCGGTTGTTATTTTTTTGAAAAAAGTTTTTATTTTTCACTTTTTTGTTACCTACCATACACCAATTCGAAATTTCATCATCCTTTGGGTCAAAACAATGCATACTTATTTATGTGATAGCAACATTCGCGGTTGATTTGCTGTAATTTTTTGAAGAGTTCCGTTGTCTGTTTCCGAAACGCATCATCAGATCTATATGCAGGGCCCAATCTAAGGGGGGGCAAGCCGGGCAAATGCTCAGAGCGGCAAAAATGAGCGGCGGCAAAATGTATACTTACAAACATACCTACTCTCATGAATTTTTGTATACTTGTTCAGAAGCCGTAGTAGACTAACGTATGTTAATATTATATAGTTAAAAGAATATCACATAATTATGGTCATACCATCTTTGATGGTGTTAGTGCAAAGGGCGGCGAATGTTATTTTTGCCCGGAGCGGCTAAATAGCTAGATTGGGCCCTGTTTATATGAAATTTCAATGGGACCATTTCGGAGTAAACCCATTTCGAAAAAAAAAAAGAATTTTGCAAATCCGTCTATATACGACGGAGTTATGCCTGAACATACAGTAGGATCCAAAAGCGGAGTACCAATCTCAAAAAGTAATAGATTGACACTACGGTTTAACTTACGACCTTCTTATATTAAGTAATTTCTATACTGTAGACACACACACTCTCATACGTCTACAAATGATTGTATTCCATAAATTCAACCGTTAAAGTAAATGACGTGATAGCTTAGTGGTTCCTGAACTTGGATTAGCGCCATCGTGCGCAACGAGTCTCGGGTTCAAATCCTACGCGCGGTGTGCGCGCTAGCCTTTTTATTGTTTTAAAAATCGCTTTTGACTATAGTTTCTTGTTCTATTCGTCTTGTTCACTAAACTCGTAAAACTTTATCAATATACCCACAGAAACCTAAAGAAATTTAAATGATAGTTAACTTACGACTCATTCGACGTGACATATAGAACGGTGTTGGTTTTTATTGTGTGTAGTGACGTGTGTTTAATCTATTAGCGGTCTTCTAGTTCATTTTAAAATGTAAGCAAATTGAATAATAGAAATGAAAGCGAATATTATTGCGCTGCATAAAAGCGGACTTAAATATCACAAATAACTGATGAAACCGGCCTGAGTGTGAGTATTATGATTTAATTATTTTATTAAGCACTTATATAAAGTATAACTGCTGATCCTTGTAGTAATTTTTAAACGTTTTATAAATATCATAACGTCTAAATAGAAGAAAAATATAAAATTTCAAAGTAAATTTATTTCCTAGATTAAATATTTATGTGAAATTTATATTTCAAATAATTTTGTTTCTTAATAGTAATACATATTAGTATGTATTTCGTTTAGTAGCCTAACAGTACCCCTTTTTTGTTTTAGTGAAATACCTACTCTGAGTCAGTGGATGAAAAGATATGAGGAAGGGGGTAGCCTTGCCCGTCGAAAGCAAAGTGGAAGACCCCAGCTTATAAAAGAAAGCGACAGCACAAGTGGTTTCAAAAAGACAAGACTTTTTGCCAAATTATTCATAGTGCGCTGTGCACTCGACGCAGAAGGTTTGCATCATGGAAAACCAGCTCAAAAAACATAAACATTAACATTAATATATAAATTAGAAATATTTATTATTATTGACTTTTATTGATTTTAGTAATATTCTCACAATATTGTGTCATATCCGTAATATGGATTATTTCGAGGTTTAGTTTCAATCTTCTTTTCGTAATGAAAATGATTACTTAAGCTATAACTTCGATAAGTCCTATTAAATACAATTTGTTAACTTTGAGGTTTGAGAGAACTAACTCACTCGCAGTAGATTTATTCCAATAGTAGTACTACTGAGTCATTTAATTGTATTGTGACAACTTGTCTGCATTTGTTATTTTTACGTGGGTAGATTTGCGTAGAAAAATGTGATTTCTTTAGAGTACCGCACATTGTAGTAATTACAGCACAATATTATTATATTACTAAGATACAATAGCCTGATTATCATGGTTCACCAATTAGCTACTTTACTTCAATAATTGTTCTTTATGAGAAAATAAACTGTTAACAGGAAGTTATTAGTAGTTATTTTTATACCTACTTCATAAAATTATAACGAATAAACATTTTGTAATCACATAATCTTCTTAATCCTTTGTTTAAATAATAATTTAAGTAATTTAAAAAAAACATTCTCGTATAACGAATAATAAAAGAACTGATGAAATTGTTGAAAAGAAAAATAAAAGTCTCTTCGGGAGATTTGAACCCAGACTTTTGTGTTTCTTAATCAATGACAATACGCTGCGAGCTACCGAGACTTGATATTAAAACGTGAATTTTAGCGATCGTATGAACCGACCAAGGTCATACGTAGTTACTACGTAACACAGTACAGACAGAGACAGAGTACTCTGTGCGACGGTATGTTTTTTGTATCTTTCGACGACAGTGGTGTGTGAGTACCTACTGTGGTGTGCGGTCTGGTTACATCACTTATACACACAGCTGTAGGTACGGCCTGGACCGCGAGTCATAGCAATATAACCCTTAGCATGAGAATGGACTCTTGACCGCGACCGTACATTAAAAATATAAACATGTCGAATTGATAACCTCCTTCTTTTTGAAGTCGGTTAAAAACACCGACCGCGGCGAAGGCGGCTATTGTAGATGTCAAAGGCCGAACCAATACAGCGGCGATATCATTTGACAATGTACTTTAGGCGAAGTTGTAATAAGGTCTATTTCACTTTTTTATAGTCCATCTGACGACGCGTTTACAAAGGATATTGGGTTGGATACCTATTGGAATCCTTTTTGTTATTTGTTAATATGTATGTACCGATGTACCGATTAGACCCGCAAATAAATAAATCTTTAGCCGCGGATATAGGAATTGGGTCGCATTTTTTAATCCGCGAATAGTGAAAACGCGAATGAAGGAAGCACGAATAAGGAGCTTTTACTGTACTTTCTCAATAAATCGACTGCGCGTCTGGTTGAGTGTGCTGAAGCATTATTCCACGCGGGGGCGGGCGCCTATCTCGGCCCGTACAGGCGCGTGTCTTTTAGCTTTGTTCATCAAACGTTGACCACTTAATAAAACCACAGCAGTGGGAATGCTCTGCACGGACTGCGATAGGCCTCGACAGGTAGCAGTGCAGTAACACCTGACGCCACCTGTCAGTTAACGGCCCGTGGGACCATGGCGTTATCACGATGAAGAAAGATCACGCTGTAAAGGTGGATACTGACCGGCGTCACGGGTAAAAATGCACCTAATATGTTACCAAGCAAGTATTCGTGCAGTCAGTAGTACCTACGGCAAAACATGCGAGCGAGCAACACTGATTTTAGCACACGGCGTAAAGACATGCTCGCTGCGAATGTTACCATTACCTACGCCCCGTAAAGTCGGTCATTATCCACATTAAAAGAGCTGTTGAAAAAAAAACCAAACCAGGCAAAAAAAACTATTTAATTGTATAGCACGGGTTTTCTATGAACATAGTAAGTACGATGTTGTTGCTACGTAGTGCCATACCGCGCGCGCCCCCACCTCTCTCCCCGCTGCTGACGCAGGCAGCAGGAAGAGAGAGAGCCCGATCCCGAGGATAATGGACGTAACAGAGCGATCCTCCGCGACTCTCAGTTGCGATGCCTTTTTATTGTAAATTGTAATCAAAAATGTTTCAGTGTTTCTTTTGTTCAGCCATACATTTATTTGTAGACCAATAAATAATTATAATAGGTCTTTACCTATGAAATTGCCGTTTTGTATGAAAAAATTTAAACGAATTTTTTTCATGAATTTTTTATTTGTATTAATCGAAGTAATCACCCATGCAATCAATGCATCTTTGCCATCGCAGTGCCAGTTTATTGATGCCCTTCTTAAAGAAATCAGCTGGACGGGAGGCAACAAATTCTTCAAAGGCATTTTGTACTGCCTCTCGGGTATTAAATTTTTTTCCCGCCAAGAAGTTATCCAAATTCTGGAAAAAGTAGTAGTCTGTAGGCGGTAAAGACCTAATATTTAAAGAAGCGACTTTAAAATTGTCAATATTTTACTATTGTGATTTCTATTGTTCCTGTGTAGGTAATGTATCCTTTGTTGGAGATGCCAAATGGATAAATAAATACATTTTTAAACTTGTTTTAACTAAGAAAATGCTTCTCTGTAAGCGATGTTGCTCGGAAGAGCATCGACATAACTACAGTTGCCCGTGTGAAAACCTATCTATTTACTCAAATCCACCAGTAGTTATGGTCGCAATTTTGGATTTTTTTTTCCTGACTTTCACCATCCGACCTCGCTTGAACCCCTCCCCACCTCGAAAACTAACATCACGAAAATTAGCACTTAAGTATTTACAACTCTTTACTCCCAAAACTCCCATTATTTGAATCGAGTAATGCTGTAAACACGCATTTAAATTTAACATTATAGAATTTCGCGCGAAATCAAGTTGTTGTCTTTGCATGTTTGCTATTCAAACCTAGATGGCGTTACTGACGCTAGAGATTAAGAATTTGGAGATGTTCCTCTAGCCGCTCTAATTTTGCTACATAATGCTAGATGGCGCTACTAAGACTTTTATCACAATTAAAAATGAGATTTCTTCCCCTCTATTTGTATTAATTTGATTGATAAAACTAATAAATATTTATCTAACATTGCATTCTAGGTATATGACTCAGAACACCACGTCAGTTAATATTATCACAACTTTTTATTTGAAATTCTTTTAGCTTTTTTGATTCGTGGGAATCAACCACCAACGGAAAGCGATTTTAGTAATCAGTATCATTGCTTTTTGAAATAACACAGACACAGTAAGTAACTTAAATGAGAATGACGTATTAATATTAAGTATTCGTTAGTACCGTTTCACGCCAATAGATGTCGCTAAGTGTTTCAACATTACGTAAATAAATTCTTCTTGAACACTTTAAATTATTTAGATAGGTTGACCGAAGCGATTGCGATGAAACAAAGACTAATATAAACTCTGAGTTATAAACAATATTTGAGTATGAAAGATAACCATATTAGTTTCGTTCTTTTGACGTGATACTTGATCTATTCAACATAGAAACTGAAAAACCGAGCTACAGACAAAAATTTTGATAAGGGTTAAAATGTCATCTGTTGATTATCCCTTACCACCCCAAGCAATTATTTTCGAAATATTTTAAATGTACAGAAAAAGTTCCTTTACAGATTTATTATATGTATAGATATAGATATAGATATAGATATAGATTTATTGATGCAGCGGTACCTCAGTGGGAACGACCCCAATATACGCGGTGTAAGTCTTGGGTTCGAACCGAGGCAGGCTCTTCACTTTGTGTAAATAATTTCATCACCACTGCTCTCAAAACAGTGAAGGAACACATCGGGAGGCATACGTTAGAACCAAAAATTCGAAGAAATGTGATATCTACCAACCTGGTCTTGGTAGGTTATAGCCCACTCCCACACCCCACATCCTCTTAAAGAGAGGAGGTCTGTGTCCCAGTAGTGGGAATATTACAGGCTGATTATATGCTATTGATATCTTCGATTAGGGATTTCACAGCAGCATCACGGAGTCTGTTTTTGTGTCCGGCTGATGACAAAAGGCTCGCCCTCTATTACATGAGGGCTCGCTCGCCTACTAATACAATAGTACAAAGTACCACCACCTCTGTTCGAAAGGGTCAGGCCCTTAGGGAAATATAGCCGTGATGTAATGTTTTGTTATTTTTATCGATATTTGTAGTTATTTAGCATCTCTGCATTTAAATTACACACTCAGAAAGCTAGTTTAATCCCAAAAATCCTTTTAAATCATATCCCCAAAAATCTTTCCATAATCACAATTTAAGCTCTGCACACAAAGGCGGCACAAGATTTCCATAAGACAAAAGCCCTTATATTTTAGGCTGGGAACACACGTAAATCACTAAAACCATCATCGGCGTAAACAGAGACATTGTACAGAGCCAATCTCAGTGCCTGTTTGGCATTAATCAGACTATTGTGCCCGTGACAATGGACTGTGGAGTTGACACAAGGTGGCGCAAAGAGCAGAGCGATTACGGAAGCGGGTTTGACGGATAAGGAAAATTTTAACTGTGAAATCGCTGAAATTTTTGCTAATATTAACAGATTTCCATACAAAATTAAAAATAAAAATTGTTAAGAGTTAAATCAAAATCAAAAGTAATTTATTCAAACTAGGCTGAGAGTCAGCACTTTTTGAACGTCAAAATTACATAAAACGGTCCTCCAAAACGCCCGCCCTTCACCACTTGCTAGTACTTTAGCTGGGAAGAAGTAGCGCAATAAAATCCCTACAAAATCAATATCCCAAAACTAAGGTTGGACCAAGGTGTGCGCAGGCTCGGGAGTACACGGCTCGGCACACGCTGACAGAGTGTGCCGCTTGGTAGGAGCCGCGCCGTGCCCTCATCTCAGGAGGCTGCGGAGAGGTAGCGGGAGATTGCTTCCGCTAACCTGATCCGCAGCAGACGCACCGGGCGTCGGCGGAGGGCGGATAACGCCCTCTTCCAGTCCCCCTAAATGGGTCCAGGGGCAACGGATCTGGGGAAATTCGTCATCCGACCCGAGATAGTGGCGCGTAGTGTTCCACGCGCGCCTCTCTATGATGTAGGGGGAGTTTAACACTTTATTCCCCTCTAACACGGCACTAGCCGAGAATAGCGGAAGTCGCATTCGATCCCATGATCCCCGGTGCAAGTGTGAGACGGAACACCGGGGTGGTTTTGGTCAGTAAGAGCCAGACAGACCCCTCCGCCTTCCCCAGGGCGGAGGACATCCATGAAGATTTATAAAGAGAATACAAAAAAGGTGTGCGCAGGCAGGGTAAGGAAGCACTATCTAAAACAAAATTGATGACCACCTCACGAAACAGATTCTCCAACTAACTAAACAACAGCTGCGTACAGTTACAACAGCTTTAACTGGCCATGGGTCATTTAACATAAATTTATTTGTCATAGGAGTAACAAACAGTCCGCTGTGCAGAGCCTGCATGGAGGACGACGAGACAGCAGCTCATGTGCTGCTAAACTACCCGGTGGTTGCTATGTACAGGACAAAGAACTTCGGTAACCCATATCCTTCGTGAGGTTGTTAGTAACACCACACTTTACTGACTTTCCTTGAGGAACAGAGGTGGATCGAATAATCGATTTTCCCCACCATACGCTCTTGCACGTGGAGATGCAGACACCCTAAGTTCCAAGAGTCTGAACCAAGTCTTGGTCGTTTTTGGTATGTAGAAAATCGTACCTATTTGCGATAATGGAATAGCCTAGGCTGGAAACGAACGTAGTAAAGAATGGATGTATGTTTATTTCTGGTGATTGGACGGAACTTAGTCGTTTAATAAGTTTTTGCATTACAACTCACTGTCATGTAGAAACCATTTATTTTTTTTGGGTGGGAAATCGTCAAATAACTTTTCCCGCTCTGGGTGAAACAGGAGGGCATGTCAGACCTTTACCGACTAAAACTCACTCGTGTTCTTTCAGTTGCCTGTATGCCAGGGGGGGCCACGGTATCTCATTCGAACAACCCGCACCCCCGGCATATGTAGAAACCATGAACTAGGCATTTTTTACCTTATTTACCCTGGCAGTGGACAGTACAGGCTAGCTATATTAAATAAGGGCTAGTTTTTCAATAGTCAGATAACTTTTAAATAGAGAATAAATCAGACAGTTTGACGTATTTTCTAAAAGTTGTCAAACCGAAATTTATTCCTCAGATAAAAAGTATTGAAAAACTTTTCAACTAAAAAAAATTACCGCCGGAGAAAACTGAAAAGCTAAAAATAATAAACCTTTTTGTTTAACCTCAATAACTAATTTCAGAAGTCGGCGACTTCGGATAAGTGTTTGAATTTTATGTCACCGACTTCCGAAATTAGTTAATGAGGTTAAACAAAAAGGCTTATTATTTTTAGCTTTTCAGTTTTTTTCGGCGGTTAAATTGTTTTGTTAAAAAGTTTTTATTTTATAATTTTTTGAGGCTATAATCTACTAATTATTACGACATGCTTAATTTTTTATTACTTTTTATAATGCACAACGCGGTATTAAAATCTGTGAGTAAACAATCAATCATCCCCTGTTTTCCTAGCCTTAGGGTTGGTTTTTTTTTCCAAATTTATATGGGACCAACTTCGGGGTATACCCTTTTCAATAAAAAAAGAATTATCAAACGACTCTGTAAAAATATATGCGTGGTCAAAATAAAAAATAAAAATAAAAAATATACGCGAATTGAGTAACCTCCTCCGTTTTTTCGTCGGTTCAAAAAATCAGCTCTTATAAAAAAAAAGATTTACCTAATATGAGCAGCCATTTATAAAAACGAAACTTAGCCGTTTCACTCGCACAAACTTTCAGCCACGCTTTCAAAATAACCTCAGCACGACCCTCCCTGCCAGTATTACTATTTGATATACCGTCTTGATTGCGAAGAGACAATGTTTAATTAAAAAACTGAGCACCCAGCAGTGCCACAGTGTAGCACTTGGCTAAGTAGGTCGATGTGTTCATTACGTATCGTGTGTGGCAAGTTTTAGATGTTTTTGCGATTCGATTTCGAGTACGCTCTGCATTTTGTTTTTGAAAAATGTTTATTAATTTCTTCAGTCTGTGTAACTTTTTCTAGTGAGGAATATTATTGGATGAGATTATATTGTTAAAATGATAGTTTTAGTTAGGGAATGTGTACCGTGTGGTGCCGGACGTAAAAGAATAGCACCATCCCATTTCTTCCCGTGGGTGTCGTGGAAGGCGACTAAGGGACTTACTAGAGAATGGGCAGCAGCGTTCTCTATGCATTTTACCATCATACTGCGATCGCCAACCCGCCTGCCAAGCGTGGCGATTATGGCAATTTTCTCCCCGCTTGGAGGAGGCTTATGTTCAACAGTGGACGTTTTTCGGCTGAAATGATGATGATGATGAGTTAGGGAATTGTTAAGTTGTAAGTAAGGGAGAGGCCCTATGTCCAGCAGTGGGCTGCGATAGGCTGAGTTGATTGAATTGTTATGTTAGATAAGGGCCGATTTTTCAACATTCAAGTATTTTCGCTAACTAGTAACAATTTCGGGTTGGCAGTTTGTGTAAAGAAAATATATTATGTCAAACAGCCATACTAATTCTTTTGAAATAACATATCTGACATTTGAAGTCTGTGTGTTTGAAGTCTATTTTATTATCTGTCTACGCTTTTATAAGACTACTAGCTGTCCCGACAGACGTTGTCCTGTCCATCCAAAAGTCATTCATTCAAAATCCATACACTACCTACCCTACCTAATCTACCCTACCTACCCTACACTACCCTACCCTACACTGCCCTACCCTACACTATCCTACCCTACACTACCCTACCTACCTACGCTACCCTACCTACCCTACACTACCCTACCCTACACTACCCTACCCTACACTACCCTACCTACCCTACACTATCCTACCCTACCTACCTACCTACCCTACCTACGCTACCCTACCTACCCTACACTACACTATCCTACCTACCCTACCTACGCTACCCTACCTAATACCGGGATAAAAAGTATCCTATGTCCTTCTCCTGGCTCTAAACTACCTCCCTGCCAATTTTCAGCTAAATCGGTTCAGCCGTTCTTGAGTTATAAGTGAAGTAACTAACACGACTTTCTTTTATATATATAGATAGGGAGTTTGACACGAGTATGATATTACACCTGTCAAATTAATATCTGGGTTTATAAAATGAACCATAGTCGACATTCTAATGGAGTTAAAGTAAATCGTTTGTAATATTTTTCCAAGCCTAAGAATTGGCGATCGCCATTTTGTTTTTATTTTTATCGCTTTTCATGCCACCCAAAACAAAAGGGGCTGTGTTCTTTGTAGTCAGCTGCTTTGCCAAGCCTTGCTTAACCTCGCTTAACATGCATTTCTCTCGCTTTTTAATAAAGCTGAAAGCAAAATGAACGAATATGATACGCGATATTTCACGTGAATTTCCATCTCAATTTATGCTTGTTACGCAATAATAACCTTACTTAATAATTAATAACCGCTGCATATGATGTGGATTAAGTTTTACTTTCGGCGTCCATTCGGGTCGTGAGCCGTAATTAAATTGGTTACATCGACACAAAATACCTAGAAATACAGAAGATCAACTAGTTACAACGAGCAAAAACACGCGCACACATAGACAAAGACTATAGACGGAGTATGTACGAAATCGCCGCGCACCAGCTATGTCTCATCATCATCATCTCAGCCGCAGGACGTCCACTGCTGGACATAGGCCTCTCCCAATTGGGGGGGGGTGGGTTCCATAATCGCCATGCTTGGCAGGTGGGTTGGCGATCGCAGAATGGTGGTAAAATGCATAGAGAACACTGCTGCCCATTCTCTAGTAAGTCCCTAAGTCGCCTCTTACGACACCCACGGGAAGAAATGGGATGGTGCTATTCTTTACGTCCGGCACCACACGGAACACGGAACAGCCATGTCTAGTCCTGTACGAATACAATTCGTGGTGCCAGAAGTGTGCCACATTCAAAGCCGTTACTTTGTAAAGGTTATTTGTGTCTTATTGCAAGAGTGGAGGGGTCTGTAGTTAAGGAATAACAACCTCACAGGACGAGCAATTGGGTTAATTTACGCTTGCCGCGTTGGTCCATGGATGGTTGATAATCTTTACATACGAAGACCACTCCGTGCCTCGGAGAGCACGTCCACCTGTCGGCTGTCATTCATGCATCTCTGACAGTAGTTACGAGTCGACAGAAGCTCGAAAATGTGACAAACAGTCTTACCAAGGGTTATCGAATTTCCTAGTAATTGTATTGTGGAGGTCAGACAGCCAGTCGCTCCATGTGAAATTCTGGTATCCAGCTGTATTTGATTGGACTGGAAGCTGACTTTAATGTAGTTGTGAAAAGGCTAGGCAGTTTATTTGTGTCTTAGTGCGAGAAAATGTTTTTTTTTTTTGAGGGTGGGAAATCATCAATAACTTCTCCCGCTCTGGTTGTAGCAGGAGAGCGTGTCAGACTTTTACTGACTAAAACCCACCCGTGTTCCCTCAGTTATCTGTGTGCCCCCCCGAATGGGTTCCCGCACCCCCCGAGTGGGTTCCCGCATTGTCGTTGCGGGGGGGCTCAGTAACCGTGGATTCCGGCCACGGTGAAGCCAAGAGGAACCCAAAGGTGGGGCCGCTCGTCAGGGCTTTTGCCTCAAAGCCGACGACGTAGCGGCCAAAAAGTAGGTTGCGGTGAGGTGCACCGCAACTGAGGTGGGCCGCGATGTCGAATGGGAGGCATCGCGGCTGAGGGTTACGGGCTGCGGTAGAGGAGGAGTGCCGGTGCTTCTGAGCAGCGCTCTTCCCTTCCGTGGCCTGGACGGGGCCGCCACCGTTTGATGGCGGACGCGGTGGGGCCGCAGGGGAAGAGGAGTGTCGGTATAGCGTCAGCCACTCTCCCTATCCCCTGCGGCCGAAAAGTGGTAGACGGGACGGCGCGTTGTGTTCCACATGCGCGCCGTCAATGATGTCAGCAACCACCGGTGGGGTCCGCAAGGGCCGATGCCTGCCAGGGGTGCGGGTTTGTTCGAAAGAGATACCACGGCCCCTGGCATACGGGCTACTGAGGGAACACGGGTGGGTTTTAGTCAGTAAAAGTCTGACACTCCTGCTCTACTCAGCAGGAGAAGTCATTTGATGATTTCCCACCCAAAAAAAAAGAAGGGCGTGTCAGACTTTTACTGACTAAAACCCACCCGTGTTCCCTCAGTAGCTGGTGTGCCAGGGGCCACGGTATCTCTTTCGATTAACCCGCACCCCTGGCAAGTGAGAAAATGGTGACATGTTTGATTTGTATGGTAAATGTTGACAATGCCGCTCTATTACAAGCACGTACGGCTGTCTCAGTCTATTCAGCCGAATGCCGTGTACGAGAAGTGGGTCAATGTGTGCGTGCGTTTTCGCCCGTTGTATTGAGATAACCTTCTGCAGTATTCTGTGTCACCAGTCAGGGAATTATTCATTGTCCCAGCACTGAAGTGACGTATAGATAAGTGTACATGTTTATTTACTTTGTTTAATTTGTGGTGCGATGGGGTTTTAATTTTATTAAATTAGTGAAAGTGGCTATGGGTTTCATTATTAAGATTTAAAAAAAGTTTCAAGTTTCGAATATCATCATCATCATCTGCCTAGCCTTTTCCCAATCACGTTGGGGTCGGCTATATTTCAAGTTTCGAATATAATAGCTTATTTTTGCAATTTATTTTGGGGTTGACGAAACATGTCTTCTTGTTCTACACTTCTTTATTATTCATAATTTCCGTAGTCACACCTTTTCTAACCATATCATCATTCACACAGTCCATCCATCGTTTCTTTGGTCTCTCCTTACTCTTATAGCTATCGACATTCATACTCAAAACTTTCCTCACGACATTTTCTTCATTACTCCGTATCATATACCACTTCAACTTTTAGGTGTCACTTTCAGGCTTCATCTTATGTACCCATTTCTTATTATATCCATTCGTGTAACACCGCACATCCCTCACTATCATAGTTTTTTAGACAAACCGGGCGCTTTTTAACCGACTTCAATAAAGGAGTAGGTTCTATGTTTGACTGTATGTATTTTTTTAAAATTGTACACCGATTTCTCCCCCATTTGTAAACCGATTCTCAAAATTCTTTTTTTATTTGAAAGAGTATACTCCTGTGGTGTTCCCATTGACACCAAGTTAGGATCTGAAGATGAAATCCCAGGGAAATCGAGGGCAACCCTCAAATTTTATAGGTATTAATAATGTTTTTCATATATTTTCTAAAGCTATTACGGCATTATTTGCATATGGTAATTATCATCTCATGACGCATATAAATATGCATTGTTTTGACCCCAAGGATGATGAAATTTCGAACTGGTGTGGGATAGGTACTACATCTAACTAAAAAGTGAAAAATTCTTTGGGAATTCGGCATTGTATAAGTTTAAAAAATTTCTTACTAAAATATTAATTGACAAATGTTATTATACTGTAGACGAATTTTTGAACGACCGATTATTATAATGATGCATTTTTTTACCTTTTGATAATAAGCACTATGACTATTTATTGAGTGTTATTGTAATTGATGTTTCTTTATTTTTCTCCTTTCATGTATCTAATTAATTCATTTTTTTTTAAGTCTCATAATGTAATGACACCTAATGGGTCACTTAAAATTTGTATGTCTTAATTATGACAAAACATAGCGCACCGGGGTATTTATGAAAACACCTATGTTTCACAAATAAACTGATTGATTGATTGATTGGAATTAAAGTTATTTTTTACATTTTAGTATTTTTGCGGAAGTCGGTTGTTTTTTTTTTTTTTTTATTTTTTTTTTCACTTCAGTACTTAGAAAACGTAAAGTTCCGTTGCACCTCGTGTAATTACTAGATGATTCTCGGATCCTCAGTTCACAGCCATGCAAGGTATCATAAGCTTCCTAAGTATAATAAAAACCGCTAAAACACCTACTTGATGATTAAATCATAATTTCCGATTACGTGTAGGAAGTGAATTCTATTGTTGTTAGAGTTCGTTTGATGACGCGTATGCGACACATTGTGGTGCAACTATTGAGTTTAAATGCCATGCATGTTATTTGTTATTAGTATGAAATAGTTTGAATGTTTTTGTTCAGTTTGGCTGTGTAGCAATAACTAGTGGAAATTAATTGAAATTGTTTATTTCATAATTTACACCTCTATTATAAAAATAAAAAAAAATTAGTTAACCGGGCGCGTGTAATTTTTATCAACAGTCAACCTTTCATAAGCTATTTACATAATATTTACTCAGATTACGCTACGCCCCAAGATTTTATTTTTGTGTCTGATCTATGCCCTACATAGATTGATGAGGAAAGTGATGTGATTACTGGTACCTAGGACCTACCAAATATTTTTTTAGATTTTAGGACATTATCTAGGTACTAACATAATTATTTTCATTAAAACCGGAAAACTAAAAAAAAATCATCGTTTCTTTATATTTCTCATTCTGTTTGGTAATTACAATTTTTGATTTTTTTTATAGTGTACAGTATTGTAATAGTCAAGCCCTTTCATTTGATACCCATATTGAGGGGGTTGTGAAAATAATTAATCCGCCATTTTGTAGTGGCGGCCATCTTGGATTTACAATGATAATGATTAAATTAAATTGTATTGTTATCAAAACTAAAGGTGTGTACCAAATTGATACTTGAAATTTTACCCCCTTCCTGTTGGCAGACTAATCTATCAGACCAGTCTGCCAACAGGAAGGGGCTAAAATTTCAAGTACTAAATTTGACCAAAAAAAAAAAGTAAGCTTAGTTGATGGACTCGAGATTTCTTATCTTTCTCCCTTGAGGAGAAATGGTGAAACTAACTCGTGTCCAAGTCTCTTTATGTCTAGAAATACGTCATACGTCTACATTGTCTTCACAGTGACACAATGGGAAAATGTAGAATAAGGGACTACTCACACTTATTCAGCTCTGTTCAGCTTTTGTCCCTAGAAAAACAACGATTTTGTATGAGTCCGTTCAGCTTTCCGCGGCTGAACGGATGGTAATTTGAGAAAAGAAAGAACCACACAAATTCGAGTGCACTAGTCCACTCAGTGTAAGCTATAGATAGCCAAGAAGTCCATATTTGTATTAAGAACTATCAGACAAAAAATGGGGAGCAGCAGCCACGACCTACGAGTCTAGGTCGTTGGTTCGAACCTAAATAGGCACTACTTTCTATGAATTATTTTGTCACCACTGCTCTCCAAACATTGAAGGGAAACATCGTGAGAAAACCGATATGCCCTAGAATAAAAAATAGAACACATGTGACATCTACAAACTCGCACTGCGCCTGCGTGACGGATTACGGCCCACTCTCATGGCGACCCGTGTCCCAGCAGTGGGAACATTATTGACTGATTAAGTTTATTAGCCAAGAAAATAACCTTAACAAACAGTATGGTTTTCATAGCACTTGGGTAGGATCTTAAATTTCGTCATTTTGGCACACAAAAGGTACGTTGAAAGCTGCAATCTACAAACAGCAAAACTGAGAGAATCTTTGAGTGGCCTTAAGGACCTACTTCAAGAACATTTATTAACTGACAACAATAAAAAACAACTCAAGTTCCATCTGAAAGTGGCTCAGCAATAAAAACAAAATGGCGCGCACTTGTGACGTCAAATGCTTGGCGCTTTATTAGCAATACCAAAGAATATGAAAACCTTACCCACAGATGTGAAAAAAGGGAAAATCTGTAAAATTACTTGATTGTTTATCAAAACAGCAAATTGTCGTAGTGTGTCAATTTCACAAACAGTTACCCTGACCTTTATTGTCAACTGTAGATCATTTATTTAATTTATACAAAAGTGAGCTAGTTCGATACCGTGAGACGCTGTGTTTCTGAACGACGTTCACGACGCTACTCAAATGTAACCAGTGGTAAATTCAAATCACTAATGAGTACCCAGAATGTACACGATGCAACCAATCACAAACTAGTTATTAAATAAAGAAAAATTAAAAAATTGCCTTTTATTTCTTGCTGTTTGAATTACAAATAATAATATAAATTCTGCATGCAATCATCCACCTAATATTTTATATGTGAAAATTTGGATGTTTGTTACTCAATCACGCAACAACGGTAGAACGGATTTGGATACAATTTAGCACACATATGGATTATATAACCTGGATTAACACAAAGGATACTTTTTATCCCGGTAGTACATTTACATGGGATAGTTTTTCGACCTCCATGCGTGCGAAGCCGCTGGCAGAAGCTAGTATTTCATGGTTTTATAATATTCCTAATTCGTTTTAAAGTATCGTAAAAATGATATAAAAAAAGAAAACTAGTTGATAAGTCGCGTATTAGTGCCGTATCATTCTGGCTACACATTGTTTAGCTGAATTTATAACACATTACTTTTGAGTAGCGTCGTGGACTAGTTGAACCTTCCTTACCTTATGAAATTGAAGGCATAATACCTTACAAATTGTGTTTGGAGCGGGTGTTACTCTTCTGTACATTCTTATTCAATGGCAATACAGGACACTGCAGTTTCAAATCGTCCTACATTGGGTTACAAAGAAAAGGGTGTTTGTTTTCTATTAGTGAGAAGTTATTCCAATTTATTGTGGATTTATTAATGCTTGGTTTAAGTGTGAAGGTTAGTCAGTAAAAACGAGGATTTTTGGAAGATTTTATTAACCTTCATACTCGTCTGACAACGGTTTAAATATCTTAAAGTTCGTCGGTAAGGGGCAGTAGGTACGGTCAACAAAATAAATAAGGAACCAGGGTCATCGGAAATAGTAGAAGTTTAGCAAAAAATCCATTGGATATTTTCGAATAAAATTAAATTTTAGTAACAGAAAATAATTTATGAAACTGAATTTCATTCGAAAATAATAGTTAGTTTCTTACTAAACTTCAAATGTTTGCGCCGTCACATGGGCATGTGAAAAATGTATTCACTGTTCATTATTTTTCTGTTAAACGTATAATAATAGTTCTTGTAGTAACGAAAGGCCAAACCACATATTTTAACTAAGGTGTAGAGCTTGTGAAGTTAGAGCTTGTTGAGTTATGGCGTCTACAGTCCTCCCCAGTGGGTTCCCGCATTGTCGTTGAAACGAAGAGGAACCCCGAGATGGGGCCACTCGTAAGGGCTTTTGCCGGCAAGCCGATGACGCAGCGGCCAAAAAGTAGGTTGTGGTGTGGTGCATCGTAACTGAGGTGGGCCGCGATGTCGAATGGGAGGCATCGCGGCTGAGGGTTACAGGCTGCGGCGAAGGAGGAGTACCGGTGTTTCTGAGGCCGTGGCCTGGACGGGGCCGCCACCATTTGATGGCGGACGCGGTGAGGTCGCAGGGGAGGAGGAGTGTCGGTATAGCGTTGCCGCTCTCCCATCCCCTGCGTCCGAAAAGTGGTAAGCGGCGGGGCCACTGTGCTGACCCTTCGTATGCCATACACGGGTTGTCTGGTGCCTTTATGCTCTCTTCCGTCTCTGCGGTGATCACGGCGTGCCAAGTGTTCTGGTGCATCGGTGATGGAGGTTATTCCCCTCCGAGGAGGGTCCAGTGACGGATAGCCGTGGCGCGTTCGTGGATGGCTTGCGTGTTCCCTCCACAAGCGGCACTGGAGGACACCGTGGAGTTTTAGTGAGTAAGAGTTCCACATAACTACGCTATCACCCCGTGGTAGCGCATTAAGCAAGAGCATTTCGCCACGTAAAAAAAGGGCGTGTAAAGTTAGAAGCTTGGCACTACATGACAGTGCCAGCCATGGTCTCGTCGTGCCAAACATTTACATAATGTTTTGGTGGGATGATATTTTCGCAATAAAATAGTCTTTAAAAATAATCTTTAAATACTTAACAAAAAAAAAAAAACTTATGAATTCTGTCACCATTAATTAACTAATTTGATTTACCTAATTTTATTTTTAATTTAGCTAATATCATTCATCGCACCTACATAAGTCGTGTGCTCAGTAACTTTGCCAATCTATCGAACTAACAAGAACTAGCAAACAATACGTATAGTGGATCTAATCCCTTTTTTATTTCCAACAGTACCTCGACATTCTCTGCGTGGGAGGAAATAACTTATCTAACTGAAATAGAACAAAAACTCTGAAACACTGTTAGGTTTGCTCAAATGAGATAAAAATACGAGTGATGGAGTTGAAAGGGCACAGAAAGAAACAAAAAAAGATCTACGGTTAAAAATAAATCTTTAGGTAAGTGGGTGCTGATAAAATTATTTATCTTTCTAGCTGCTGCCCGCGACTTTGCCCACCTGGAGGTCGCTGCTACCGGGATAAAAAGTATCCTAGGTGTTAATCCAGGTTATAAACGATCTGTGTGCCAAATTTCATCCAAATCCCTTCAGCCATTTTTGCGTGATTGATTAACAAATGTGAAGGCGTGAGTGGGAGCGAGACAAAACGCGGTACATTTTTGTGTTGGTACATAATATGTATTTGGGGTTTTAGGGTAATATTAAATGTAATTCTGTTTATTATAATTATTATACTTTGTTTTGTCAAAATAAAATTGTATAAATCCTGGCTTGATTTTCTTGGCGTTGTTTTCGGGTGACCACTGAAAATCAGCGCTGTGCTGTGGGCCCCATAGCACAGCATCATGCTGAGTGGAAGCCTTCTTGTCACAGTCACGGCGTGCAGCTGCCGACTTTTTATGTTCTGTATGCCTATCTATAAATATCTGTGTTGTTATCATGTTTTTTATTAAAATGTTATGTGACAAATAAATCTATTTTTCTTTCTACTTTCTAAGCAACTAAAATATCCAAAATTACAAACTTTCACATTTATAATATGTATTAGTCGGATAAGCAGACATGGCCAACCCGTTTTATTTACTCGCTCGAAACGGGCGTATAGAAAGTCATTAAAAAAAAATTAGGCGGTTCGCTCAAAATTTATTTATTTGTGGGCGAATCATTAACTCCAGAAATACCTACGCATTAGTCAATTGGCACATTTTGAATTATATTCAACTACTTAGCTTTTGCCAGCGGCTTCGCCCGGGTGGAACTTTCATTCCCTATTTAACTTCCATAGGGGTTGAATTTCGAAAAAAATCCTTCCTTATTCCTTGTCTACATTATAAAGGGAACCTCTGTGCAAAATTTCAGCTTTCTAGGTCCAAGGGTTTGGGTTGGGCGTTGATGAGTCAGTCACTCAGTCAGTCAGGACTTTTCTTTTTATTTGTATACATAGATAAAGTACTACACTAACGCACAGAAGTGATAAGAGATTAATTATAAAAGCGAAAACAGATACGTACATTATTTTGAAATAAAATACTAATTCACACATCATTACAAGAATTAAAGGGTTATAAATTCATTATAACCCTTTAATTCATTGAAACCCTTTAATTCATTCCCTTAATGCCTTGAATGCTTAAGAATTCACCACAATTACGAACAATATTTTCTCCTCTCATAACCAAACCGTGAAAATACCTACCACGTTCTTGTCTAAACCTACGACCTTGCGCAAAGCTAATCTAGCTTTATACCAAGGATTTAGAACCGTAAGCGAATTACCTAAATATACGGGTGTAAGATAATTATATTTATGAAGGTAGGTAGGTATACCTTATGAAATTGGACTCGAATTTGAGATAAAATTAGAAGGCAAAGTCTGTTTAGAAAAGGTAAATTAGGTTTGGGAGGTCGAAGTAAAAATAGTAGACAAATCTAGTTTCATGAGGATTTGTATAATAAAGTCAGATCTATGATGATGAAGATGTCATAATGAGGTTGCGAATTAAATCAGTATACGACTAAATGCCGACAGACACTACGCCGACAGACTGAACACTGACAAGACTTTACTTCGACGGGACTTTTGCCGACACAACACTGCGCCGACAGGACTCTTCGACGACAGGGCTCATCAGCGACGCAAGCCTCGGCATAATCAAGTGCCAAAATCTTGTCAAACATGTATGGAAACTTGATGTAACTGTGAACTTACTTAAAATTACGAAAATTGGACCTCTTATCTTTTCTTGGTGTGAATTTGAAGTGTGTCCCGATTTTAAGGCTGCTCTGGTGATGGTTTTATCGTAGGCACACAAGGGAATTTTGGCTTGGTCTCTAGGACCGGAACATAACTGTGATGCCTCTGGTATGCAAATATCCAGGGCAGTGACCACTTAATAGAGTCATACCTGATGATAAGTTAAGCGTAGTCAGAAACCCCTAAGTCTGGTAACCAGTCTTGCCAAAGTGTATCCCGATGTGTGTGATCCTCTTGCGTAAATGAAAAGTGTTTTATTAGTATTCTAGTTTAACAATCACCTTGTTCTTTTAACTTAACATGCAGTGAAAACCAATTGTTTTCAAACCTCGTTTAAATAAAACGAAACACCCATTGTCTCACTCACAGCGCCATTAAACATTCAGTAGCAACTCGAATAGACTCCATTAATCGATTTTAAATCGATATAAACTAAACTTTAATCGTAAATTAAGGTACTGCACACTCGTAAATTCAATCGTAAAAACAAATCGAATCGGGATTTGATGTTCTAAACTGTGATTGGTGGAATTCGTAACGATCCTGTATTTTGGAAATTTCGAATCTCGAACGTAATGGAATATAATGTTCGATTTACAGTTTGAATTTAGTATAATTATTTTACGTGGCCGTTAATTTTCGGGAGGTGAAATTGTAGGATAACTAATGAGTTCTCATTATTTTTGGCTTTGTTTTATACATTAAATAGTTTTTAATAATAAATTATACAAATAGTAGACTGTATTTTTTTCTTATCATTACCTGCAGGCCAATATTCATGCTACTAATATTATAAATGTGAAAGTTTGTATGTTCGTGTATTTGGATGTTTCTTACTCAATTACGCAAAAATGGATGAACAGCGTTGATGAAATTTGGCACACATATAGCTTATTACCTGGATTAACAACACTTATGTTACTTGTTTTCCTATAGTACATTCCCGTGGGATAATTTTCGACCTCCACGTAGCCGCTGCAAGTAATTAATAAATACCAGTGATTATTGACTTTAATACAACAACTGGCAGTTATTACTGATTCCAAACTTTACATTCCGAAACTTTAATTAAAAAAACAAACATTACCCGTTGCCAAATTAAAATCTGTAAACACATATCCACGTGTTCATTTTCATAAATGGCAACATTTGGCCGGGATAGCACGAACAAAATCTAAAACCCTATACAATTCGAAATTCAAAGAGAACTTTCCAGAAATTTTTACACAGGCAACTCTTAACACATTACTAAGGCCATGTGCTCGGAAAAAAACAATATTTTTCAAGTCAACGATTCTTTTAATTCATCCAAGTCCCTAAAGTTTTGCTCATAAAGCTTTCAAAGCATTTGATTAAGCCTCTCAGGGGGTTGGATAAACATGAAATGAGAAAACTTTTGTAAACAAGGTACAAATTACTTGAGCGGTGGACATTTGAAGAAACAAAGGGCAGCACAGAAGTTATAATTGACGCTTTTGAAATTTCATTTCGTTTTGATGAAGAAGTTATTGTGGGCCTCTTCTATTCGCGATGGTCCGGGTTATTGTCAATTCGATTTGTTATAGGAATCGGTTGGTTATAAGCTAGGTGACAATATTTTATCTGTAGGATTGATACAGTGTTGCCGCAGTAAGAAATTGAGAAGATATATCCTTAGGATTGAAACAGTGTTGCCGCAGTAAGAAATTGAGAAGGTATAAAGTAAACAATAACGCTGTAAAGGATTTTCTACTCATGAGTTGAAGAAGTGGTAATTTATAGATCTTTAACAGTGTTTACGGGAAGTCAGAAATCTGACAACTATTCCTACAAAGGACCGTATTACGGGGTCAGATAGGCAGTTGCTAGTAAAAAGCTGGTATTCAGCTGCATCCGGATAGACTGGAAGCTGACCCCGACATAGTTGGGAAAAGGCTAAAATGATGATGAACTGAAATTAATTGTAATTTTTTTTTTTTGGCTTTAAATTCAAACTGCTACAGGTTGCTTGCCCAGTTCAAATATTATAATAATATGACTTGCTTTTTCCATCGGCTTTGCTCGCGTGGATGTCAAAAACTATCTCACGGACGTAGGTACTACCGGGATAAAAATAATCTAATGTGTTAATCCAGTCCACTGTGTATGTGCCAAACCAAATCCATTCAGCCGTTTTTGTGTTGAGTAACAGACATCCCTATATTATTTCACATTTATAATATTATAAGTGGTATAGTAGGATTTCAGTAGGTAGGTAGGTAAGTCCTTTACAAATTTAAAAGTCCCAACTGAATCTAAAAATTAACCAACTGTATTAAAGTTGGACTTTAACCCATAACAAACTTTTGTCATAGTTATCCAAACCGAGAAAGCGCTAATACACAGAATTTAGGTTATCTTTTGTGATAATAACCAATGTTGGTTGTATTTTGATAAGGCATAGTCGCATCAATCGTGATGAGCCTATGACAGGGCTTGCGATTGAATCTGAAACAATGTAGCCTGGAAATCCTATTTTAACACGTTGATAAGCCATAACAAATGCTTCAGCCAAGTTATACACAATCATTCGAAAGACTATCTGCTTTTTTTTGGTTGGGAAATCTTCAAATAACTTCTCCCGCTCTGCGTGAAACGGGAGGGCGTGTCAGACTTTACTGACTAGAACCCACCCGTGTTCCTTCAGTTGCTCATGTGCCAGGGGCCAAGGTATCTCTTTCAAACAACTCGCACCCCTGGCAGAAAGACTATCATTGAAAATGACATATTACAAGAACCTGATTTGCCTTGCCCCCAACAGCAAACAGCCGTCAGAAGAATAGTAATTGTCGTCTTTGATTAAAACTATCAAAATTCTGGAATTGTACACAGCATTTATAAGATTCTGGCGATAAAATTTGATTGATGATTTGATGTACGATTCAGTATAAGCATATTGAATGGTTGTGTATAGCTATGCAGGATTCACGAAACTTGTAAAAACAATTACTGAACAATTTCCATGAAATTGCATTCCCAAATCGCACTTTCCTCCTTCCCCCGACTGGTAATTGAATCCAAGACTTGTAGCGACAACTAGACTATTGAGGCGAAAACCAATAAACTAAGAAAACCTATTTAAATAATCCCACAATCCTACTGAAACGAAACTGGGAATCTAACCAGAATCAGTACAAAATAATGGGCAGATAAAACAGATCTATGAGGTAAGATGTGCTTTATGTCTTTGTAGAACGAAATAGATAGGAATGGCAATTTTGTGCTCAGTCAAGACTCGTTTCTTGATAATAATTTTAGTAGGAAATTGAATTGTAACGACCCCTTGAGCAACCGTGGTGATCAATGCTCGTGCCTCTTGTATCAGAAGAGCCATTTGCCTAGCAGTGGGATAGAAATAGGCCGGTTTTTGGTTTCACATTAAAAAATAAATAAAAATACATAAATCATTTATTTTGGCCAAAACTTTTACAAATTTTGTAAACCTGCCAAAACTGCGTGCCAGTTTGTCGGCAGGATTAGCGCTCGATATAAACATTTGGTAAAAAAATCTAATTAAACATCTAAGTAGACACAGTCTTATAGCTAAAATAAAAGAACGGTAAGAATACCATGGTTACAGCGCAAGCCACCGCGCTGTTCTGCCGGCTGGCACACACGCCGACGACGGACGGCTAACGGGCTAACACCGCTCGTGCTTTTTTAGGTTATTGTTAAATACTGTCATATGTCGCGGTCAATGCATTAAGTAGTTCAGTTTTCAATTTACATTTTAGGGTTCGCTTGCTAATTACACCATTATCTTTTCTTAACCAGGCAATATCATTGAACAGCGTAGGGGTCTTTTTTTTTTTTGGGTGGAAATTGACCTCTCCCACTGAGTAGAGCAGGAGGGCGTGTCAGACTTTTACTGACAAAAAACCCACCCGTGTTCCCTCAGTAGCCCGTATGCCAGGGGCTGTGGTATCTCTTTCGAACAAACCCGCACCCCTGGCAGGCATCGGCCCTTGCGGACCCCACCAGTGGTTGCTGACATCTTTGACGGCGCGCGTGTGGAACACAACGCGCCGTCCCATGTACCACTTTTCGGCCGCAGGGGATAGGGAGAGCGGCTGACGCTATACCGACACTCCTCTTCCCCTGCGGCCCCACCGCGTCCGCCATCAAACGGTGGCGGCCCCGTCTAGGCCACGGAAGGGAAGAGCGCTGCTCAGAAGCACCGGCACTCCTCCTCTACCGCAGCCCGTAACCCTCAGCCGCGATGCCTCCCATTCGACATCGCGGCCCACCTCAGTTGCGGTGCACCTCACCGCAACCTACTTTTTGTCCGCTACGTCAATGGCTTGAAGGCAAAAGCCCTGACGAGGCCCCACCTTTGGGTTCCTCTTGGCTTCACCGTGGCCGGAATCCACGGTTACTGAGCCCCTCCGCAACGACAATGCGGGAACCCACTCGGGGGGGACAGCGTAGGGGTCAAATACTTATTGGTTCTTTTGCCATAGTAATTTTTTACTGGTGCTCGTACATATTTACGTTCTCTAACGCTTGTAGTATTGTATGTGTTTTGCAAATATCATCATCATCATCATTTCAAACCGAAAGACGTCCACTGCTGGACATAGGCCTCCCCCAGGCTCTTCCACTTCGACCGGTCTTGTGTTACTCACCTACAGCGGATTCCCACGGCCTTCACAAGGTCATCGGTCCACCTTGTAGGCCATACCACTCTACGTCTTTCGGTACGCGGTCGCCACTCCAGAACCTTTCAGCCCCATCAGGTATTTGTTTTGCGAGCAATGTGCCCTGCCCACTGCCACTTAAGTTTGACAATTCTTCGGTCTATGTCGGTTGCCTTGGTTCTCCTGCGGATCTCTTCATTCCTGATTCGATCACGTAGGGAAACCAGCTGCCAGTGATGAACTATGGCACAGAAACGCGGTCGCTCACGATGGGCCTTATCAGAAGGGTAAAACTCACCCAAAGGGCAATGAAGAGGGCTATGCTCGGAAAAAATATCTATCTGTATAAATAAAAAGACAAGTCCTGACTGACTGACTGATTGACTGACTCATCAACGCCCAGCCCAAACCCTTGGACCTAGAAAGCTGAAATTTTGCACAGAGGTTCCCTTTATAATGTAGACAAGGAATAAGGAAGGGTTTTTCGAAATTCAACCCCTAAGGGAGTTAAATAGGGGATGAAAGTTCCGCGCGGGCGAAGCCGCTGGCAAAAGCTATTTAAAAAAAATACAAACAATATTCCGTGTATTTTTATTATTAAAAAAAACCCCCGACCCAAACAAAAACTCAAAAAAGTTAAAAATAAAATTTATCGGCCTTTTCATTTGAACGTAATATTTTGATCAGGGCATTGTCAAGTCGGGGGACGGCTAGGCCTCTGTTTGGCGTTTTCATTGACCGTCCCCCGACTTGACAATGCCCTGATCAAAATATTACGTTCAAATTAAAAGGCCGATAAATATTATTTTTAACTTTTTTGAGTTTTTGTTTGGGTCGGGGGTTTTTTAAATTTTAAATTTAATTTTTATTTCTTGCTTTTTAAACTTAATGTCTCCCTTTAATCACCATTTATCTATAATCTATTCATTGAGACCTTTTCAATGAGCCCAAACACGATACTTCTGCTGTTTGTTGGTGAATAACTTGGGTTTCCTGGAAATTCCAGGTGTTGCTCCAGCATCAGTTCCAGGATATTTAATTCGTCTAATATCATTGAAATCCCTTTTTCAACCAGAAAAGAGCTGATAATCTTCAAACGGCTGAACCGATTTTGATGAAACATGTCTAAGAACACTCCCGACTAATACACCTTTCAAACAAAAAAAACTAAATCAAAATCGGTTCATCCGTTCGGGAGCTACATTGCCTCAGACACACACACACACACACACACACACACACAGACACGTCAAACTTATAACACCCCGTCGTTTTTGCGTCGGGGGTTAAAAATGAGAATTAGCTATTCGATTCTAAAATGTATTTCCTACGGTGGCTCATGCATGAGAAGCTCGTTCAAAAAGAAAAACAAGATATAAAATTAAACGCACAAGATGTTTTAAATATGAAATAATTGATCACACTAATTTAATCACTTTCTAAACATACCTTAAGGGCAAACCCAGGCAAATCCAGAGGGAAAAGGCGAAATGATCTGGACTTCTTTATTATAGACTGGTTCTTGGCAGCTCTGGACAGAAAGAGGTGAAAAGAGAATAGGGAAACCTCACCCAGCAGTGAGACATTAATGGCTATTCATAATTTCAGCCGAAAAACGCCCACTGCTGGACTTAGGCCTCCCCCAATTTGGGAGGATTTGCCATAATCGCCACGTTTATTGAAAATCTATGTAAAAAACTAAACAGATTTGTATTTAAATTGAAAATCTATGTAAAAAACTAAACAGATTTGTATATGCACTAAGAACTACGCAAAACAGCGAATGAAGAAGCTGCACTCAGCGCCTATCACGGGCAACTCGTCTCAAGTTCAAAGAGCTTTCATAGCGCAAAAAAAATGTCCCACCGCGTCCGCCATCAAACGGTGGCGGCCCCGTCCAGGCCACGGAAGGGAAGAGCGCTGCTCAGAAGCACCGGCACTCCTCCTCTACCGCAGCCCGTAACCCTCAGCCGCGATGCCTCCCATTCGACATCGCGGCCCACCTCAGTTGCGGTGCACCTCACCGCAACCTACTTTTTGGCCGCTACGTCAATGGCTTGAAGGCAAAAGCCCTGACGAGCGGCCCCACCTTTGGGTACCTCTTGGCTTCATCGTGGCCGGAATCCACGGTTACTGAGCCCCCCCGCAACGACAATGCGGGAACCCACTCGGGAGGGGACCCCACCAAGTTAAAAAACCAATTTTGTAACAGCACTCTCCACTATAGAAACAGTTATCTTAATGTCCATAAAAGTCTACAACCATATTCCGAAACGAATACGAGAACTACCATTACGTTTCTTCAAAAAACAACTGGCTTCTCCAAAATATTTTAAAACATTAAAATATTTTTTTTAATTATAAGTAGATATTATTTATAGATATTTGATTTTTTATATTAATACGAAGGTTGTTATTGTTTTGTTTTATTTTGTATTTTATAAATGTATCCTTATATTAACAGCCTTAAGTGTTTTGTATCGTGTACTAAAGTTAAAATACCTAGTTTAAAAGTTAGGCTTTAAGGGTGTACACATGGTCACACATGGGTATGTTTAATCACTAATAAATTGTAAGTATTCGTATGCCGCTTCTAGCGGCGGATGTGTCCTGAACTTATTAATACCTGTCCAACTTTATACCTACCATATCCGACGAATAAATATCTTTATCTTTATCTTTTTAATAATTCAACTCTTCACAAATCATAACGAGGTCCCTGGTAACTCTAAATCAGCCAGTAAATCCCAGGAATGCCCGGGATTTATAATAGTTGTCAGAAATTTTATCAGACAGCATCTGTTGTCGAGACAGTAACATCTCGGAAATCTCTGCAAAGACTCTTGAATCCCGGAAATGTCAGCAAATCCGGAACACGGGAGCATCCCGAGATTCTTGTTCGTCTAAAGCTGCAGCCGGGTGCAGCTGTAATAAACACAAACAACATTGATTACTACGTTCACACTCCGACGGATCTGTTTATGCTAGACTGAGCAATTTCCTGTTAGGTTAGATAAAGCAAGTTATTATTAATGTTGAAGTGACTCTCCATTATTTTAAATACAGGTTCAAATTAAATGAGCTGGCAATACCCACGTGTTACCACGTGTTACCCACGTGTGTTGTGCGTGTGCTGGCAACGACGAAATTGATGACGTAATTTTTTTTTTTCATAATTCCAACTTTGTTTAAAACCTTTAATTGACACTGACACGCACATTTGGGCAACCAAATGACTGTTATGTTATGGTTTTTAGAAATTCGTAAAAAAAAAAACAACGAAAAATTACTAAAACAGCAGTGCGATTACGACCTTCGCCCAACGAATGAGGTTTTTTTTTCCTTTTTGATATTGATACCAAACACTTGGATAAAGTATTACCAGCAAATTTTTTTTGACGCTATAATTATGATAATATTCTATTTGTTACTGATTGAGAATAAAACACTAACCGAACACGATTTTCTCTAGGCGCAAAAATATGAAAAACACAAACAAAAAAACTAACCAAAATTAATTTTCTTTTTTAATCAAGCTCACAGTCAATAGACTTATGACAAGAAAATACTGACCTGTTATTTCCCGAATCACGTAAACAAATAGACACCTTCAATCGAATTCAAAAAGTGAAACCAATTAAAATCATTCAACAAAGCCTTGAATGAAAGATAGCACAAAACAACCAGTAATTGACCGTAAATCACGGGAATGTCATTGAATTCGGAATACCTGTGAATGCAGCTCGGCTCGGAACTGCAGCGTAGCAGGTACTGCTATAGTAAATACAAACGACATTGATTACAACGTTCACACTGCGATGGGTACGTTTTATGCGAGATGTGTGCAAGAATATGAAAAAGCAACTTTTATATTATAACTGACTTTTGCTTGATAGCAGTGGTGGCCAAGTGGTAACGACCGCGACTTACGAGTTGTAGGTCGTGAGTTCGAACCCAGCCAGGCACATTACTTTGTGTAAATTATTTCATCACCACTGCTCCCAAAACGGTGAAGGAAAACATCGTGAAGAAACCGGCATGTCGTAGAACCAAAAATTCGAAGACATGTGACATCTACCAATCCGCATTGGGCCCGCGTGGTGGATTACGGCCCGATCCCTCTCACCGAGAGGAGGCCTGTATCCCAGCAGTGGGAACATTATAGGCTGATGATGATGATGATTGATGAAAACCGCATTAAAATCCGTTGCGTAGTTTAAAAAATCTAAGCGTACAGACACGAAAAGCTACTTGTTTAACTTAGTTTTTTTTTAAATATTGTTCTTCTGACTGTCGGAACGAACATATGAGAATACTTCATCGATATTAATGTTATGTTTTCTGGTTTAGTCTATACTGTCGCACTGCTGGACAAAGGTCTCCCTGAGTCTTTCTAGTAACTCTTTTCCCGCACCACCACGTTTCAGCCCTCGCGGTACGCGTCTTGGTCATCTCGCCATAGCTTTCTGGGCCGACCGCGGTGGTGCTGTGCATCTTCAGGCTCCTGTTTCATAGAGACATTTGCCCAGCGGTCATCCTGTATGTTTTTTTTTTCTGAGATGTGGCTAGAGAGAGGGTGAATATAATTGAGATGAAGACTAAAATAGAGATGGGTGTAAGAAGAAAACTTAATGCGAACAATTTTTATTTTGTTACAATTTCTGTTCATTCATTTCGTATCTTAAACAAATAATTACATATAGGTACTAAATATAATACATTAAAACATAATACATACGAAACCAAATAAATGATGCCGAAAATAAGCATTATATCAAACAATGAAACCAACGACCTCAAAAACTTCAGTCTAATAATAAACCAATATATAACTCTCAAATTGCCTGAATGATATCTGAAAATAGCTCACTCCCTAATAACGCCGTCCACCCCTACACAAACAGCGAGGCATCGTCCTACAAATATTAATTGTATTTAAACCAAACGCAAATATTCGCAGCGGAAAGCATTATTTGGTGTTTCGATCGATTCTACTGGAATGAATTTTACTAGATACCTTTATTAGTTTACTAGTTTTGTTGAAACTAGGAGTTTGAACAAGAATAAATAGAGGGCTTTCAGCCCAGGCTGTTGCTTTACTATGTGATAATAATTTCAGTACCACTTCTCTCAACACGGAAAACATCGTGAGTAAACCCTAGACGAGGAGTCCGCTGGATGCGAGAATCACAGAACCGGTCGAAATGGCGGAGCTTGGGGGAGGCCTATGTCCAGCAGTGGACGTCTTCCGGCTAAAATGATGATGATGAAGATGAAACCCTAGAAAATTCGAAGACATTTTTTTGATTTTTTTTATCCTGGCTTGATTTTCGTGCGTTGTTTTTGGGTGACCACTGTAAATCAGCGCTGTGCTGTGGGTCCCATAGCACAGCATTTTGCTGAGTGGAAGCCTTCTTGTCACAGTCACGACGTGCAGCTGCCGACTATTTATGTTCTGTACGTGTTTTTGTGAAAAATAAATCCATTTTTCCTTTCTTTGAACGAGCAATTCCTATAGACATATATATAATCTGAATCTCGGAAACAGCTCTAACGATTTTCATGAAATTTAGTATGCCCCTGCATTCCAAATTTAATGAAAATCGTTTTTGGGGACGATAAATCGAGCTAGGTTTCATTTTTAGAAAACGTCAAACTAAAAAAAGACCGAGCTCCGAGCAAAGCTCCGTCATCCAGATATTTTTTATTTATTTACATATATACGCTACCATGACAGTGTCCATTCAGTAGTATGGTTCTTAGATAATAATGACATCTACCATTCCGCACTGGGCCCGCGCGGTAGATTACAGCCCACTTCGTTTTGAAGAGAGGAAGGCATGTGTTCCAATGGAACTATATAGGCTAGTTATTATAGATTATGGAAAAAGAGGAATTATAGTAATTTCACTCCATTGTGATTGGTTGAATTATTTATCAACAGCCAATTGCAGCGTCTTTTTTTTGGGAAATCATCAAATGACTTCTCCCGCTCTGGGTGGAGCAGGACGTGCCAGCAGGCGTGTCAGACTTTTACTGACTAAAACCCACCCGAGTTCCTTCAGTTGCCTGTGTGCCAGGGGCCACGGTATCTCTTTCGAACAACCCGCACCCCTGGCAGACATCGGCCCTTGCGTACTCCACCAGTTGATGCTGACATCTCTTTGAGGCACGCAAACACAACGCGCCGTCGACCCGGGCTTGGTCCTTACCGGCCAGCGAGCTACCCATTACTCGCCATCCGCAAGCCCGCGCCTACGCTGGCTAGGAATCAGCATGGGATTCCCGATGCCCAGGGCGTCACCTGCGGCGACTAGGGCCGTGAGGCCGCATATACTGCCTCTCCCTTACGTGCGCTACCTCCCTCTCCGCGAGCATTACTGCTTCGCAGAAGGCTGAGGTCGTCACCTCAGCCCGCGTAAGGCCGCGTCGCCTTACGCGCGCTTGACAATTCAATTCGTTTCGCTTGACAATTCAATTCAATTCGTCACATTACAATTGCGATAATTTTCTTTCGAGGAACTGGCCCTTGCACTTTCCCATGAATAGCGAAAATACCCACGCATTTATTATTTTGTAGCGTTTTTTCTCATACTCACCTTTATTTCACGAAAACCGTTACAAAAGCTTGACTTTTCCAAAGGCACTTTGTATTTTTTAACTCGCTAGTATTCGTTTAGATAGATTTTCAGTGATAGGTACCTACCTTTATTAGCACTAGAAAAAGTGCGTAGATGGAACGTGAATACTAGAGGCGATTTTTTGTTTTGGCAGAGTTGAGAATAAAAGGTAACTGATTTACATATTATATAAATAAAAACTTTTATCAGCTACACTCGGTCAATGGATCTCTTTGCAGTGGTTTTGTGGTAGTTTTTCATAAAATGTAAAAATCAAAAAGCCTTTTTCAATTTACTCTCACTACGCGAGAGAAAATATTAAGTAGACTGACAAAAATGGACATGGTCCTTTAAAAAAAAGATCTTCATCTAAATATGGAGCAAATATTTTGTGGTTTATTTTATTTCTATTCTTTTGTCGCAAATATTAAAACAATTTACAATCCAACACTGGAATTTATTTTCCAGTAGGGATATGACGGAGAAAATTCGTCAGTATCGTTGACAGTGGAAAAGTGACCAAAAAGCTGGCAGCATGGCCACGATAGATGGCAATGCTGATTCTTTTGCCTTAAAGTGGGCCAGCCCTCTGGTCTCGTCCTTCAACTGCTTGGTGATGTCCTGAAATACTCGATGAGTAAGTTTTTAATTTTCATTACAATCAAAAACGAATACTGCCAAAAATAACTCTCTTCCTTTCACCGAGAGGAACCCTGTACTCCAGAAGTGGAAACATTGTAGATTGATTATACTAAGTGGTAGTGATGGGCCGGCTATGGGTTTTGCCAATCTTTGACTAGTTATATTGACCAAACTATGGGATATTTATTAGTGCCAACTAGGAACGTCATTCGATATACGAATTTTGCTGTCGTATAGTTGCCTCCCTCCTTTTTCATTTAAATGAAATGAAAAAATGAACACCCAAAACGATGGACTCTCAAACAAATTATATAACAGACATTAAAACGGTCCAATTTAACCTCCGGCCCAATTTACACTGTGGTTCAATTAAGACCTCCCAAACGTGCAAAAATAACGGAACTTTTCAAATATGATCCGTGAAAATACCTTGAAGGTTGTTATACGTGGACGTGGGGTATCCCAGTTTTATCTGTCGGCCATTTTGTCCCACCTGATCGTAAAAAATAATTGAATGGCACAGGAAATGGTCCGTAATGCCTGTTACCTCCTATGAAGGTTATAGTTAGATCCAGGAATTGGGTCTACTGTTTCAATTAGATTCAGTGGCAACTGATTCATTTTGGAGATAGGATAAGTAGGGTTTTTGCATAAGTATGGTGTTTTTGGAGGGGCCAAGGTTAGGTGGAAATGAAAATGGTCTTGAGAACGTTACGTTTTTAGAGTAGATTTTACATAACGTAACGTCATGGTTTTTGGAATAAAAATTGTCGTCCACATGTATAAAAATAATATTTAAATACAATTAATATGGCTTAGAATATAGCTGTTGTTTTTCGTTCTGTTAATTAAGCTAATCAAAATGTCGTAATAGATTTTACAAAGTTATCAGGTATGGGGTTAGTTTATGGCGCTAGGTGACGTCATTCATCTTGACTCTTGTATAAATTATATTGAAATTTTGACATAATTATTATAAATAATAATAATCATTTTATTATCAAGATAAAACCCATAGACAAAATACACAAAATAATCTAAACATTAATAACAAACTAATACAAAATAAGAACCAACCTAAAACCATAACTAAACAAGTAAATTGGTCGGCGTCGTGTATGTCTGCGAGGTGTCGCGTAACCGTCCTCGGAAACGTCGCTAAACGACACCTTTGGGCCAAAAGTCCTCTTTCAAGCAGGTCTGTAGATGGTGGGTTGGAACTCGTACCACGAATGACTTATACTTACGAACGTTTACCTGAAATAATAGATTAGATATAATCTTAAAAATATTTAGTCTGATTAATGTTGCGTTACGCAATAAGTGTGCAAAAATGTATGAACGTAAGCGAAGCAAAAGTAGGTGGCTTTTTGTAGTTTCCGCCCACCCCTTTAAGAAGAAGTCGAGAGTTTATGTATATACTTAAAATGACAAACAAGAACCCAAAGTCATTATACAGGTAATATAAAGACTTAAGTAAAAACGATCACAAAGAAAAGTAATTAACAGAAACAGCAAAAAAACTACTTAAATAGTTTTCAAACTAATACGAATCAGAGATTTGTAAAAAAAGGAATGTCAGAAGCTAAAAAGTAATAAATGGAACTAGGATTCCACAAGTTGGTAAGTTCTGGATAATAACAGTAGAATTAAGTTTTTATCGTTGAAGTCGAAACTCAGACCGCATTTAAAGACGAACTAATAGGCTCGTTATTATATTAGGTCTTTACCTATGAAATTGCCGTTCTGCAGTACTGGCCATTTCAAATCAAAATAATTTTTGTTTGGCTAAGAATTCTAATTTCAAATTAATTTTATTTTAAAAACATGGATTTTTTTTTCTAAAAGTAGTCATTTCTTTATTGATTAGTGTTACATTTTCATCGCATTTCAATCTTTTTCGTCATCATGGATACGTTAAAAATTCGAGTAATTATGGAATATGAGTACCGTCGTGGCAGCAACGCGGCACAAGCGGCACGCAACATCAACGACGTTTACGGAGCTAACACTACAAACCAACGCACCACCTGTTATTGGTTTGCTCGCTTCCGTTCTGGAAATTTCGACCTGAAAAATGAACCTCGCGGTCGTCCGAAGACTTTGGTCGACAATGACGAATTAAAGGCGATTGTGGAAGCTGATGATACACAATCTACGGCTGAATTAGCAGCAGCTTTCGACGTTAGCGTCAAAACAATATTGGTCCATTTGCGTCAAATTGGCAAGGTAAAAAAGCTTGACAAATGGGTGCCCCACGAACTCAATGATCGCCAGCGCGAAGTACGCGTCGAGACGTGCCTTGCACTGCTCAACAGACACACAAATGAAGGAATTTTGAACCGCATTGTTACCTGCGATGAAAAATGGATTCTGTTTGATAACCGTAAGCGCTCAGCAAGTTGGTTGGATCCTGGTTCAGCACCTAAACAATGCCCTAAACGAAAACTTACCCCTAGAAAAGTGATGGTCACTGTTTGGTGGTCTAGCGCCGGTGTGATTCATCACAGCTTCTTACCAAACGGGGTGAGCATTACTGCAGATGTGTACTGTGAAGAACTGAACACAATGATGGAGAAGCTGGCGCATCTCCAACCAGCATTGGTCAATCGCTCGTCTCCGCTGCTCCTGCACGACAACGCGCGACCTCATACTGCACAGCAGACGGTCTCCAAGTTGCAAGAACTGGGGTTGGAAGCTCTCCGTCATCCGCCCTACTCACCAGACCTTGCGCCTACAGACTACTACTTTTTCCAGAATTTGGATAACTTCTTGGCGGGAAAAAAATTTAATACCCGAGAGGCAGTACAAAATGCCTTTGAAGAATTTGTTGCCTCCCGTCCAGCTGATTTCTTTAAGAAGGGCATCAATAAACTGCCACTGCGATGGCAAAGATGCATTGATTGCATGGGTGATTACTTCGATTAATACAAATAAAAAATTCATAAAAAAAAATCGTTTAAATTTTTTCATACAAAACGGCAATTTCATAGGTAAAGACCTATTATTATTGAGTGAAGCTCAAGTTATGACAGATAGCGATATATTTAAGGAATTTTAAGAAAATACAAAAGGATCTTTGCATTAGCTTTAGCATTCGTTTTGGTAAATATAAAACCCTAAAATAAAAAAAATAGTCTGTTAGAACTAAATAAACTTAAATTGGGTACTGATTTTTCAGGAGCATGTTTTTTTTTTGTTTTTTTTTTTGTTGGGAAATCATTAAATAACTTCTCCCGCTCTGGGTGGAGCAGGAGGGCGTGTCAGACTTTTACTGACTAAAACCCACCCGTGTTCTCTCAGTAGCCTGTGTGCCAGGGGCGGTGGTATTTCTTTCGACCAGCCCGCACCCCTGACAGGGATCGGCCCTTGTGGGCCCCAACCCTTTGTGCTGACATCTCTTTGACGCGCGTGGAACACAACGCGCCGTCGACCTGGACCTGGTCCTTATCGGGCAGCGAGCTACCCATTACCCGCCGTCCGCAAGCCCACGCCTACGGTGGCCGGGAATCAGCCTGGGATTCCCAACGCCCAGGGCTTCTCCTGCGAAGGCTAGGGCCGTGAAGTCGCATATGCTGCCTCTCCCTCATGTGCGCAGCCTCCCTTTTTGCCAGCATCACTGCTTCGCAGAAGGAGGTGACGGCTACCCGTGCACTCTCGTTCCGTACCATGGCCTGGACCAGAGCCGGACGCGAGAGATCGCCCTCGCCGATCGCCTCCACGAGGACACAGCGGTACTCAAATTCCGTGCTCACTTGGGGAGCTCTGTAGCCGTGGTCTCCCAGCTACGGTGAAGCCAAGTGGAACCCCAAGGTGGGGCCGCTCGTCAGGACTCAAAGCCGACGACGTAGCGGCCAAAAAAAGTAGGTGCACCGCAACTGAGGTGGGCCGCTACGTCGAATGGGAGGCATCGCGGCTGAGGGTTACAGGCCGCGGCGGAGGAGGAGTGCCGGTACTTTTGAGTAGCGCTCTTCCCTTCCGTGGCCTGGACGGGGCCGCCACCGTTTGATGGCGAACGCGGTGGGGCCGCAGGGGAAGAGGAGTGTCGGTATAGCGTTGACCGCTCTCCCTATCCCCTGCGGCCGAAAAGTGGTAGGCGGCGGGGCCACTGTACTAACCCGCCGCAGGGTGATCAAGGGGTCCGCTTGGACTTATTAAAGTCCAAATTTAGTCACGATGTTTGTTAAATCATCAGCTTGATTCGACTTAAAATTCATAGCATTCTTAAACCCAAAAATCTTACACCTCGACCCACACCCAAGTAATATACTAGGCGCAAAACACGCAATAGGCCCCGTCAGTCCACAATTACCTCAGTTACAAGGAAAGTCACTCCGCCAAATTTCCTCTAGCCGACATTCCCCTCAATTAGCCTGTTTTAATGGCAAATTATGGGCAAACATAGACCCGGCTCCCGTCTTGTTTAGTTGACACATTTTTATAGGGGAATTAGGGCAGGGGATTGTCGGTTACTCCCTGCGTCCTTTGCCCACGATCTTTGCATAGTATGTAGTTGGTTAGTGGGTCGGAGTTAATCCTTAAAGGTAAGACGGGTCATTGGAACCCAAGATACTGGGTGCCAAGGTAGATTATTTTGAGTTAAGAGATGGAGAGATACCGATTTAGAACGTTAAATAATAAATTTGTTTTATTTCTGTAAATAGGTTTGTACAAACACATTTACACGTCAATCATATTTTTTTAAACTAGATGAGGTCGGCGTTTCCTATCTGACTACTCTGAGAAGAAAGGCCAAAACAGGCTCAGAGGTTTCTTTTGAAGTCCAGACAAAATCTTGGTAAGATTATGTGCGGACCATCATTAGTATCTGAAATGGTCTTTTGAGGAAAGAACCACATAGATTGAGGGGAACTGATTATAATTAATTCCAAACTTAAAAAAATACAAAACAATTTGCAGAAGGGTGTTTACGGAATGCACTATCAGTATAGCTCGCTTTAAATATGACAGTTCTGTTACATTCATGGATTTGTTTACGTTGCTAAGCAGACAATTTTTTCGAACAAACGAAAGAATGGATTAGCAATAAGCTTCAAAGTGATGATGAATCAGATTCTGATTAATAGTGTGTCATTCAATGAGGGTTTTCTTAAATATTCAAGCCACCAGTTGGCGCCACTTTGACAAGAGGTCTTCCAGTTCGACAATGAACTTATATGATGATGATGTCATTCGTTTCATTCATTCGTTCATCATTCAGTCCGTAGGCGCTTTGACACTTGACAGGTGCCCGGATCTGACTTATCAGTGCTGCCAGAAAACCCTCATTAGGGTCAGTGTCAAGTTGTTTTTTTGGGTAGGAAATCATCAAACTGCTGTCAGACGTTTACTGGTTAAATCCCACCTGTGTTCCTTCAGTTACCTGTGTACCAGGGGCCCGAGGACCCTTGCAGATGCCACCAGTTGCTGCTGACATCTCTTTGAGGCGCGCGTGGAACACAATACACCGTCGTTCAGTTTCTTGTTTGATATTGGTTAAAATATACCGCGACCGTAAAAGATACGGCATCACAGAATTATTATCATTAGAATCATCAAAATAACCCAGTTCATTTAATCCCATTGAATGAATTTTTAATGAAATAGTCACTGTACACGCGCATGTCACTAACCTAAAGTGATTAGCGCCTATTTAGCCATAAATTTTGACGCCTCTTAACTTTAAGCAAGGTTTATAAATATATGGGTAAGTGTTTATCTATGGCTAACACATGACGGGCAGCCGGCCGGCAATTCAGACAACAGCTATTGGCAAGTGCGCGTGTCAATAAAACGTCAATTTTGTTCTCGCTCGGCTATTTTTACATTTTAATTTAATAAAGTTTTAATGTGGAGTTGAGTCCATTTCAATCATATCCCAAGTCACCGAATGGGATTGTATTACGCGGGCTTTCCTAGGGCTTCCCTCAAAATTGCTTTACGGATAGAGGGCCATTTTAAATTACGCCATTGCCATGGTGTAATTAAAAAAAAAAAACTACTTTAAAAACAAGACATTTAGGAAAATTGTGTCTTTACTAACATAATAGAAAAGTTATGTAATATTTATATTAAATGTTTAAATCAATAAATCGTTATGTTTCTGTTCGTTAAAGAAAAATAACAGAAATATAACTATTCATGGAAAGACTAACATTAAAATAGCAATACGAGTATGTCTTGGAAATTAATTGTTTATTAAATTGACTACCAACTTAGTTGTTCAAATCACAACTCATTCTTTGGCTATAGCTCAGCAATTTGACGCATTGTCAATTTGCTGAATAATTATAATTTTGCTGTACGTAGGTAGGTACTAATACAGTTATTTACATTCAATGAAATCCCACTTATCCAACTAAGTGCCATACGCTCAATTGTGTCATTTAGCAAACTGATTGCTACCACCGAATTCAATGCGACTACATCTAACTAATTTTGGAACAACATCGCACTATGTAATTCCAAACCTAATCTAAATGGAATTAATTTACTAACTGGCTCCAAATTGGTTCATTTTGAAACATTTCATTCGTTGGAATCAAATGAATTGAATAGAATTAAATAAAAGACATTCGAACGATTGAAACAAAATTAATTTGTGAATTTGGTATTGATTAGGTATGTCCACGACTCGTGCTCTAGAATGATCAACTTTCATGTCTATTATTTTTAGAATTACTTTTTCAGGGTTCTGTACCCAAAGGGTACCTACGGAAACCTAAACTTAGCCTCCACTGTCCGTTCGTCAATCTGTCTGTCATCGAGCTGTATCTCATGAACTGTAATAGCTAGATAGTTGAAATTTTCACAGATTGTATACTTCTATAAATTACTATAACAACAAATAAAAATTAAATAAAGTTAAAATTAAACACAAGAAACGTGTTTTTTATTAAATTCGATGTGTTACATATTGTACTGTGTACGGAACTCTTCGTTTGCGAACCTGTTGTACACATGGCTACACATCAAGCTTTAAATTTCCAGTATAAACTGATCTCACATCGTTTAGGATTTCCGTACGATGCGAGATCAGTGTAAACTGGAAATGTATAGCTTGATGTGTAGCCGTGTGTACAATGTTGTTGTTGTTTGTTGTTTTTAGCTTAGGCAGAAGCATACATTTAGTACACCTACATTTCGCCAGTTATGTTTTTAAGTCCCATATTATAGAGGGGCGAGCCTATTGCCATCAATCTGGCACGAAGCTGCTACTAAGAAATTCCTATAAAAAAAACCAAATAACACTTTACCCGACCTAAGAATCGGACCCAAGACGTTGTGTACACTTTCAACCACTAGACAAACGAGGCAGTCATTTAACGATTGAATTGAATAAAAAACTTCGTGTAGCTACGTTTTATAGAAGCAACAACTTTAGATCTTAGATAAGGGCCCGTAATGTCTCTTTTAGAACTTTTTTTCGGCGAACGTCTAGAATTCTTTCCAATTTATTTGAAAGTGGAAATTGTTCAGCGCCATCTTGATTCCGTTGGCGTTTCATTTTGAGATATTAAGAGACACTTAACTGATTTTATCGTTGAACGCTGTGGCTTATTTTTTTAATGGATTTTCTTTATCTAATAGTGCTTTTTATAGGGGCTTATGGGTAAGTAATAAGAGCTGCACGAGTCGACCGATTAGGTTAAGCTACACTTGCCGTGGTTGGTACGTGGATGGGTGACCATCTTTACAGAACTTTTTATGTTCCCTCCGTGCCTCGGAAAGCACGTTAAGATGTTAGTCCCGGCTGACATTCGTGGATCTTTGACAGTCCTTACGGGTCGTCAGAAGCCCGAAAGCCTAACAACCAGTCTTACTAAGAGGTATCGTATTATCAAGCAACTGGGTTATGGAGGTTCGAAAGGCAGTCGCTCCATGTAAAATTCTGGTATTCAGCTGCATCCGGTTAGACTTGAATCCAACCCTAACATGTTGGGAAAAGGCTAAGCAGATAATGCTTTGTTAGTGGGTAAGTTGATAAGCCAATACTGCAATGTTAGTCAAAAGAGATTCGAGGTCGAAAGCGTGACTTCTGAAAAATCCCCCATCTTCCATTTCATATTTCGGAAATTATCCCACAAGAACGTGCTACCAGAACAAAAAGTATGCTATATTAGAACATGGCATACTTTTGTCCTGGTAACACGTTGTTGTGTTAAGAAGCTGTGAATTTAGCTTTAAAGTCCAAATTTTTGTTAAAGTCAATTGATAAACTACATCCTATATTAGGATACAGGATGTGATTTACCAATTATTGCCAGGGGTGCGGGTTGTTCGAAAGAGATACCGTCGCCCCTGGCACACGAGCAACTTAGGGAACACGGGTGGGTTTCAGTCAGTAAAAGTCTGAGACGCCTTTCTGCTCCACCTCATTTGATGATTTCCGACCCAAAAAAAAGCATAATATTTCAAAAACGGATTCTTTATTCGAAAAATTGTTTCATACTTTACGGGTAGAGAAGGAACTTATTTTTTTTACCACTTCGGTGACGTCATTAATATGTCACAACCATGCTAAATTGCAGCCTCCTAGTACTTAAAGTCTCTGAGCTAAGCTGCGGACGGACGGACATGAAAACTATATAGGGGTCTTTGTTGACTAGGTATTATAACCCTAAAATGTGCTGTTTCTCATCAAAATTTTAATGAATGACTTTTGATTTGAATACCCAAAATACAAACTTTATTTGAACCAAATCTTACTGCTCAACACTAAAACAACCTTAAACATAAACTGCAAACGTAACTAAAACTCTTCAAGAACAGCAAATCACATCTCCAATTTATTTTTAATAAGCGACTTCGTCCAAGGAAATGTAAAGCAAACTTACTGTTGGCAACTTTTTTTATTTTTAACTGAACCAAGTCGGTCACAGTGCTAACCGGCTCTTTCCAAGAAAATTAATATTTGTTTTATGAAATTTAGTCTTGCAGTGTGTTCTTCTGAATTTTTTTAGCAAACAGGATAACCTGCGGAGTAATTGCGTGACATTCAAAATTACAACGCTTTTCATTTTTCTTTTCAACAAAATTCATTGCATTATTTACGTTGTTCAGTAGGTGAATATTTCAAACATTTGGAGCAATGGATTATAAATCCTCTTCAATATCCTTTTGGAGAGTAAAAATTCAAAATCAAAAGTCATTTATTCAAACTAGGCTGAGAATCAGCACTTTTCGAACGTCAAAATACATAAGACTGTCCCCCAAAAACGACCACCCTTCACCACTTTCTAGTGTTATAGCCGGGAAGAAAAAGTGGCGCAACAAACTCCCCAGCAGCACAGCTGTCTGTTTAGTCGGATGGACTTGATTCTATACATACATAGGAAAAGTAATAAACAATAAGAGACACAGAAAATTTATAAATAAAATTAGTCTAAAGTCAGCTAGCCATGCCAATATACCAACAAATAAAAAAATTGGCAAATCACAATTGGGAAGCTGGTTCGTACCACCCATACGCGTACTACCCAGTAACTCCATTTTTGAGGTCAGATAGGCAGTCGCTTCATGTGAAATAGGTCCTGGTATTCAGCTGAATTCGGTAAGACTGAAAGCTGACCCTAAAATAGTTGGGAAAACCCTAGGCAGAGGATGATGATTGTGAATGGAATTCAAAAATTCTTTTTCAGTAGTTTGTGTATGCTTCAGGGGTAGTCCCGTATACATTTTATTTACTTTGCTTTAGTAGTTTTTGGGCCGGGCACATTGCTCGCAGAAGAGATGGCCAATGGGGCTCAAAAGTTTTGGATTGGCGACCGCGCACCGAAAGACGTAAAGTTGGAAGGCTTCCCACAAGGTGGACCGATGACCTTGTGAAGGCCACAGGAGTCCGCCGATGCGGGAAGCACAGAACCGATCGAAGGCCTATGTCCAGCAGTGGACGTCTTTCGGCTGAAATGATGATGATGATGATGACGATGATGATGATGATAACATAGTTGAGAGAAGGCCAGGCATGCATTATGATAATAATATCGAATACTAATATTTAAACAAACATTCGGCAAAACTCTAATAAATCGTAAAAGAACACGAAATATTTTCGCAAGATTGTAACGGCTAGTATTTTTTTATGTATCTTCGGTATTGGATATGTTATAGATATTTCTTTCAAATCTTTTGCCAATATTATAAGCTGAAGTGTTCTTAGAAATATATGTTCGTTATTATCTGGAAATTACTTTGCTGTCTCGATTTATTACGATTCTAGTAATTTGGATCTGAGATCAAACTGTGAAGATTGTATGTCTTCATTTCGTATGTTGAGGGATAAAGATAAATAGCAATAATATTTGTGATTTATTTGCGAATGTAATGAGTTTCTCACTTTATTTTTGTTTCGTTTAGTCCACTCTCGATCCCTCGACCCCCGATAATTAATGTGTCCACTGGACCCTTGACAACAGTTTATTCTCGACCCTTGGGGTCGAGAGTGGATTTTATTTTCCAGCCAAGTTTTAGTTTCCTCTCGACCCCCAAAGTACCTTACTGTATCAAAATATAAATTTAAGGTACTTTCCGAACTAGGGGTCGAAAGTGGACGAGGTATCCATGTCGTTTGTGTGAAAATCCAATCTCATCCCCTGGGGGTCGAGTGTGAACTATGTTAAAGGGTTGAGAGGAAACAATTCTTTTTTTAGGGGTCGAAGGGTCGAGTGTGGACTAAACGTTTTGTTTTTGATCTATTCTTTACTAGGGTATGCCCGGGACTTCGTCCTTATGAATATCTTGTTTTTACATAAAATATAGAGGGTGGCATGATGTCGATCTGCAAACTATTACCATAGATTCAGTAAATGCATGATTCTGAACGCTCCTTCGGAAGAAAGGCCAAAACAAACCCAAAAGTCACAGTCTCTTTTAAAGTCCAGAGATAATCTTGGGCACATCATATGTAGACCATGTAGGTGTATTATTAGTATTTCCAAGAAAGTACCACACAGATTGAATGGAACGATTTGTCAGTAATCGTGCAGGTTTTGAGTTGAGCTCAGAGCGGAGCTTCACGATTTTATGAACAATACCTACCAGAAAATGGCATTTGGGTACGACGCATACAGTACTTAAACTGCCAGAATTTTCCTTCCTTTCGCTTTTCCACTCCTCTATAACTTGAGCTAGTCTTGACCAATTATGTTTGCAGGCGACAAGCTCGTCACGCCATCTTCTGGGTCTGCCTCGATGTCACCGGACGTTTCCTGAAACAGAATGTATTTATCTCCATATAAAAAAAAAACGAGAACCAACGAGAAAAAGACATGACAAAGTGCCCAAATCTAATTTATCGAGCCTAAAGCCTTTTTGATGTACTTCGTCGAATTAGAGAAACAAACGAAGTTTTCCTTTTGATAAAAAATGAGAACTCGGGATCAAAATGTTTGAGTTATTAGAACATGTGCTTTTTATGAATTACCTGTAAGAAATATGATCATTTTTGCGTTTAAACATTTATGTTGTATATTTCCTGTTGCAGAATGTTATAAAACCGAAATGAAAGAGTGTCCAAATGCGAATAAGACTCTCATAGGAAGGGCACTGTACCATTGTTACTAACTATAGATTAAAAAAGAATATTAAAGTAAGAAACTCTGGAAAAAACACTCTTACTTCTTGCTTTATTTCATTTTGAATATATTTTGTTATTACCGCTATAGTAGTAAACGGTCGCTAGCACATAGTGTCGTAGCGACAAGGGGAAAACATGGCCTGAGATGGCTAGGACGAGTGGAGAAGTATTCCACGGCTAGCAGAACAACCCTGCAAGCACGCTCAAGATCCCTACCAGCATCGTACTGGAATACTTCCTTCCGCCAAGTGCATTTTAATATTTCGGCTTATTAGTCGGTAAGCACGAATTTACTCAATGGAATCGGGCGAATCGACACTTCTATTGCGGCACGCGTCGATGCTGAGCAGAGTTCGGGCTAGTTGCCACAGCGTATTAAGTATGATAGCCAGTAGACTTGACTGTCTGTACATGAATCGATGTATTTAATGCTCACATGAGTAATGATACCTCGATTCATAGGTCAGGCAAGGGCCAGTAGATTTAGGTTGTATTACTAACATTAGTTATAAGTTATTATACTACTAAGAAATTTGGATCTTACTTATCTTAAATAAAAGTTTATGAATATTTTCTATAGGCGACTTCTTCGAATTTAATTATTTGTAGGGGAATTGACAGCTCCAGAAATTCGTAATAGGCAATTGACACGTTTGGATTTGTGTGCAATAAAGTTATGAAAAAAGATCACTGCAAGTACATGCAATATAGTACACAAAATTCAAAACGTGTCAATTACTCCCATATTTTTAAACGTTAATTAAAGTTAAGTAATGTTTAGCGTTTCTTTAGCCGTACATTTTAGACGTTAAAACATCTCATAACTTTAAGCAACGTTTATAACGGTTAACATAATTATTCAAAGTGATTCACCCAATTCGGGCGAGCAAATTCGTGCGAATCAACTAATAAGCCAGTAGTTTGTGACGAAACTAGAGTAGGTAGTTAAATAGCAGATATGAAACACATTCACGTAGTAAAAATAACAAAAATACCCAAAAATATAACACTAATAACATTACAAAAATACATTGAAAACCTGCAAAGAGCGAACACCAATTAGGCTCCCCAAAGAATACAGTATTCAATACAGTTTATCCGTTTGTACTGATAAGGCAATTATCATAACGATTTATAATACGGACGCCATTAAAAACGGTTCTGTTGCCTCGAAAATTTGTTTTTCGCCCATTTATCTTTGAGTAATGGTGGAAAACGAGATTATTTTGAAGCAAAACGAGGATAATGTAAGGATGAAAGGTAACTGGGTTGATTGGGAGTTTGATTAAATTAAATACGCTTACTGATAAGACTGTACTGTGTATTATTATTTTATGAATAAGGGTATTTTTATAAACAGAGTTCTATTTGTTTATCAATAATTATCCAGCTGCTGTCCAGCTGCTGCAAGCAGCAAGCTGTTCTCTAGAGTCATGATGAACCATCTAGCGCGCAGGTTTGACGACTTCCAGCCTCCCAAACAAGCCGGGTTCCGTAAAGGCTTTAGCACAGTAGATCACATACAAACGCTGTGGCAGGTTATACAGAAGTCCGAAAAGTATAATCTGCCTCTCTGTTAAGCGTTTATGGACAGCGAGAAAGCCTTTGATTCGATCGAGACATGGGCTGTACTGCAGTCCGTCCAACGGTACCAGATCGACTATCGGTACATCGAGGTGTTGGAGCGTCTGTACGAAAACGCCACTATTTCAGTCCGACTCCAGGACCAGACTTCGAAACCTATCCTTCTGCAGCGAGGTGTTAGACAGGGAGACGTTATCTCTCCGAAACTCTTCACCGCTGCTCTAGAGGATGTCTTCAAGGTTCTGGACTGGAAAGGGGCTGGCATCAACATCAATGGCGAGTACAGCACTCACCTTCGGTTTGCCGATGATAAAGTTGCCTTTGCTGAGACGATGGGGAACCTCAGTACAATGCTCGATGACTTCAGTATAGCTTTCAAAAGAGTGGGTCTTAAAATGAACATGGACAAGACAAAGGTGTCAAATGTCCATGTAACACCCACTCTCATAACGATCGGAGATGCTACCTTCGAAGTTGTGGACCTATGATAAACTGCCCAGTTAGGTAGGTGTAACTTTAAGAAAGAGGTCAATCGACGAATCTGACTCGGCTGGGCAGCGCCTTCGGGAGGCTACACAATATCTGTCCGTCCCAAATACTTTGCCATACTGACTGCTTCGACGGTCTGCCTCGTTGGTTTAGTGGTAAGTGGTCTAGCGGTGCAAACAACTGCTAGGCATAATGTGAGCCTGGGTTCGATTCCCAGTCCGGGCAGTGTTAGTGGAATTTTCGATCAGACTCAGTTGCAGCACGGAATTTGGATTTGTGTCCGGTTTGACAATAGGCTGTCTAACTGGCGAAATGTAGATGTACTTAGAGTAAACTTGTACGTAATATTACTTTATATAGTTTAATAAACAAACAACTACACTACGGTGCAGAATATTCGTGAATGGGTGCCGTAGGTTGAGACAGGTCATGGCCGAGAGACAAAACACATTTCTATTAGCGTTCACGCCAAACGCTACGCTAGAATGTATGGGAATGACATTTGACCTGCGGAAAGAACACGACGTAACCTTTCCGCAGGTAATGTCATTCCGATAGATTTTGGCGTAGTGTGTGGCGTGAACGCTAACAGAAATGTGTTTGGTCTAGGCCTGCCGATTCTAACTTCCAGAGATCATTTTAAATCTTACATTTAGAATAATTTCTTTACATTGTTCTCTGTAGCCTCCACCCGTTGTATTCCCACCTACTATGGGGGACTGAACAATAAAACGGGCGTGTACCTTTAAAATACTTTAATTAAACTAACTGAACTCAGTACAGCCGGAGACACACAAATTTGTAGGTCGTGGGTTACAATCGTCCGTTAACGCTTCTGCAGGGATAGGTACTCCCCTGTAGTTGCAGGCGAAATAACGCCCGTAGCCGGAGATGGAAGTTGGCCGCTGGAACGAATTGAACTGCACGGTGAAGCCACTGACGGTAGGTGCGGCGTGGGGTGACGCACGACTTGCTCCACACCCCAGAGGCGAAGCGACGGAATGGTCCTCGGGGCAGCGGCACACGAGGATGGTCAGCTCACTGCAGGGTAGCCTGCCGCACTAGACTTGCTGTGCGGCCTGCTGCCGAGTAAAAGTTGTCGCAGGAAGTTCCTGAAGAAAAGTTGCCGAGGAGAAGTTGACGTAGAACCTGGAATCATTCGTTCCAGCTTATCAGTGCTTGGCCTAACTACTTCCGTGCTGGGGTACCACCAACGACAAAAGAAGGAAGTACCTATTTATCAGTAGTATTGACGTGGTGGCACTGCCCAGAACGGAGTTTACATGATAAGCAAGCTTGAGCAGAAAAGAGAAGACAGTAAAGAACCAAACCTTAGGAGTCGGTTAAAGCGTTACGAGTTTAAATTTCAAAATGATTATTGCTCATGAAGGTAGAAGGAAAATAGGTAGCATGATGCAGCATTATTAACATCTGATGCTTTTGCTAAATGGTGCTTGTTAATATATAACAGAATAAGCAACCGGAATGAATTTTACAAGATAAAAAGGAACAAAATAATGATTGGCTAAGAACAAAGAAAAATACAATGAGAATGATTATGGCGTACGTGATTTGTGTGCTATTCAAAACTTACCCTAGATCGGGATTACCACTCTCAACTTTGTTGGCACTAACTTGCTCGATTAAAATTCGAGAAATACATTTATTTAATAACAATGTTTAACGCTCGTGTCAGCTAGGGCGCTCGACAGGAAGCAAAGCGGTACGTGTAATCACACATCAGCCTAGGAGCGACTGGCGTGGACTGCCTCAGCTGCGCGGGCGCATCTATTATAACCATCGTTCTGTGCAAAAACTCTCGCCCCCGCGCCGCAGGTACCCGGTGCGTTCCAAGTCGTAAACAAACCACGAACTAAGCATTAATATACAGTAACGTTTCGTTACATCTCACTTATAGAAGCAACAAGAATAATGTACCCAGGATTTTTTAATATATTGATTTAAAAGAGTGTTCTTAGAGTTTCTTGCCCGTTCTTTATAAAGATCCCCGTTTTGGAATAATTGGCAACTAACTTCAAGTTTTCAATCTTTTGACAATTCAAAAGTGTCTATAAATGGTTTTGTTGAAATTAATGCTTTGAGTTTTTGAGTTTCATTCCGGTATCCGATTGCGTAGATTCCAGGAAATTCAGAATTCAAATTGTGCTTCTATTTGATTTAACATTCTAGGTATTATACTAAATTCTAACACACTAGTTTACTGGCCTCATTCATAACAATAGGTTTTGACAGGAATATGATTATGCTCATTAATATTTATCAATCGTACATAATTCATGAGGTTCCTATGAATTTGCACGATAAAATTTATTGACCAAATACATTATAGCGGTAATGTTAAATTATGTGTAATAATTATTGTGGTATAGCATAGTTTCATAGAGTAAATGCTTGTGTATTGCATGTTTGAAAAGGAATTCACTAAGTGTTTGAATACAGGATACAATTTTAACCAGTGCGCAAATTGTAAACAGGAATTCGGTAAATTATGATTCTAGACCACGTAAAGTGAAAAGAAAATACTGTTCCATACATTTTGACCGCGTAGGTCTTGAAACTTTTTAACCGATTTCAAAAAGGCGGACATTTTCAATTTGTCTGTATGTTTTTTTTAAATGTTTTTTTCCACGCTATCTCCGTCAATTATTATGTATCTTGAAGACATCCTGCTTCTTCCTGGCACTGTTGTTTATATAACAAATAGTGGTATATGAATTGGTGTGGGGAAGGTACCTTAACTAAAAAGGAAAAAATAAAAACGAATTCCAAAAATACATATCCAAAGACACTCACTTCCGAAATTAAAGTTTTTTTTTACTTTGTAGTGTTTTTTCGGATGTCGGTCGTTTTTTTTATGTATGAAAACGTCGATTTTTTTAATGATAAATGATAACCCACGATAAATATATATTGCTGGAAATGGTCTTTTGAGAAAAGAACCATACAGATTGAGTAGACAGTGCACACAAATTATAGTACCTAGTCGTTTAGCTCAGTACTCAGAATTTAAGGAGCCCAACGACATGATGAACAATACTAAAGGAACCACCGTTGCGTAGGCTGATCTCGAGATTTTCAACACAATGTATTTTGTTATGAAATAAATGACGTATGACTGACTTATGAATTAACGAAATGGAATATGTCTGAATAAAAATAAATGAATAAATAGTAATTGTGCAAATTTTGCTCAACTATTTTTGCACAAAGTTCGAGTTGCCAAATCTTTTGATATTAATTCTCTTTAAAAAAACATAAAGATCAAACAACATCCTACACAAAATCACACTGTTTTATTGAACATCAAAGAACACCATTAGGCTAATATCAAAACGCCCAAAATCGAAGCAGATAATCGCCACTGATCAATTTAGTCTCCAAACCATTCTTATACAAAACAATCTCCCATTGATAAAAAAACGGAAAATACACTCCATTTATCGTTTTACTCTCAATTTACATAATCTTACCTTAAACTCCAGGGGAAGCGGGGAGGGGGGAACTAAATTGATAAATTCCCCTCCTTAATAAGACGAAAAATTGTTTGTTGATCGGCACCCTCTTAAACTACAAAATAGATAGGTACAGAAGGTTGGCTCCATACAATCAGCGAATATGCACTCACGTATTGACACGCTTCACGTACAGTCACGAGCATGAATAATTTACGGTTACGAAAAATTCAAAGGCGAGAAATAACTATTAACTTTGATTAAAGACCTATTTCTTAACACAATTTCTATTAATACTATAGAGTTAAATCGAGGGGCTTATGGCAAAGTAACAATATGCGCACGGGTCGATCGATCAGGTTAAGCTACTCTTGCAGCCGTTGATCCGTGAATGGGTGACCATGTGTACATCTCAAAATCCTTCTGTTCCTTGGAAAGCACGTTCAACCGATGGTCCCGGTGTCATTTGTGGATCTTTAACAGTCGTTATGGGTTTTCAGAACCCCGACAGTCCAACAATTTCAGTCCAACGGTTTCGTATTACCCAGTAACTGGGTTATGGTGGCTAGATAGGCAGTAGTAATATATTATATAGACTGGAACCCGATCCCAATATAGTTGAGAAAAGATCATTTTTAAATATTGCGTAGTTTAAAGCAATTACACTCGCGCAACGTAGATCGATGATCTATTGAGGGCCACAGGAGTCCGCTAGATGCGGGAAGCACAGAACCTATCGAAGTGACGGAGCTTGGGGGAGGCCTATGTCCAGCAGTGGACGTCTTTCGGCTGAAACGATGATGATGATGATGACACTCGCTTTATTGCGAGTATAAATGCACTCGCGAGTGGCATTTGTCTGGCGTCTATGTGAGAAATGGTCGACCCCTAAATTATTTCTTCACCACTTCTTTCGTCTTGAGGAAACCAGTACGTAGGTACTCGTGACTAGAACTAAAAAACAATGACGAAGACAACATCTGCAAACCCACTCTGGACCTACGTGGTGGGGTATGGCCCACTCCCTCTTACAGAGAGGATGCCCGTGTCTCAGCAGTGGGAAAATCACAGGCTAATTATGCTATGCTATAAGCGTCAATGTGTACGTGACCCTATTTTCATTCATTGTATGAAGTTGGCTTTCTGTACTTATCTATTTTGTGCTTGCACAGTCCGTTTGAAATATGGGGACGTGGGGCATTGTTGAAAATTCAAAAGAGTGAAGGTAGGTCTTTTTTCTTTTTTCGTGATTCTGTTTTGAGCTCGAGTGGGGTGCAATAGTTAAAGGTTGATTTATTTTGTTCGAAATTTAATTTTAGATTTGGAATTTGTGAAAGTTCGTTTTGCGAATCTAATTAGAGAGTCAAGTAATTTATTTGAAAATGCTCAAAAAAATTGAGCTACACCTATCTAATTTATTTGTATAATTCGTTTTTAGGGTTCAGTCCCCAAAGGGTGCTGTTGGGTCGGCTTAGGCTCTGCTTTCCGTCCGTCACACAGCTTTACGAATTAAACTGTAATAGGTAGACTATTAAAATGTTGACACAGTGTGGCTGGTCGCTATAAAAAAAAAAAAAATATTTAAAAAAAAACCCGACTGCCTAAAAAGTGAACTTTAGTTTATTAAAAAGATGGAAACAAGAAACTTGTTTTAAAAGGATGACTATTAGACTGAATACCTACTATATGCAATCGCATGCAGTCGGAGGCATTATAGGTCTCTATTGTTAAATTTAAGAATATGCACACACAACTAATTAACTTTTTATGTAACTTTATTTTATACAAGAAACGTGTTTTTTTTTTTCGTAATGGTAAATGCAGCACTCGCAAAAAAGCAGGTTCGAGAAAAACGCGGAAATCTAAAAGTAAAGTTTTCATGCATACTTGCATGAAAACTTTACTAAACGGTACTGTGAATAACGTTATCAAAAAAAACATACTTCCAGTACCCAAATATTTTTATTTTTGCCTCTAAGAATGCCATTTCTGCATAAAAGTGAAAACACAAAAGTGTCGATTACTGCAGATACAATTAGCACGGCAGAGCGATGCGGAACCCTTTGTGTACGAGTTGGACTAAGTTAACGTCCGTATGCACGTTATAAAATCGCGGAGGCATATTTTCGTACACTAGATCTTCCACGCACTGGTTAGCGCCCTGAATTAAAAATCGAACATTGTGATTTTTCGATGCGCTGAGATGCACTTTGTTCGATTTTCATTCCTCGGCTCAAAACCCAGAGTTGAAAATTCAGCCCGCGATAAAATCCCACTGGAATTTTTTACCTGACTGTTCTACGAGTGTAAACGCACTCGCGATTGGCATTTGTCTGGCATCTGTCTGTATGTGAGAAATCTTTGAGACCCTAAATTATTTCTTCATCACTGCTCTTGTTTTGAGGAAACCGGTATGTACTCATGACTAGAACTAAAAACAAAGACAAACCCACTCTGGGCCCAAATAATTTTTTCCTTTTTTCTACTGCAACTGTGTTGCAATCGGTAGGCACGTAGAAGTAGCGGATGACCTATAAGGTAGTGTTGCCCCGCGTAGTAATGCACCCGCTTAAAGGTCGCGAGCACTTCAGCTTTACGAGCATTGCATAAAAGGTCAGCGAAACGTAAAACCGTTTGAGACCTTTACTTAAACGTTAGTAAGTTCATTACATCTAAATCATCATCTACCATACTTTTCTCAACTTTGTTGGGGTCGGCTTCCAGTCTAACCGGGTGCAGTTGAATACCAGTATTTTACATGGAGCGACTGCCTATCTGACCTTCATAATCCAGTTACTGGGAAATACGATATCCCTTGGTAAGACTGGCTGTCAGACTTTCGGGCTTCTGACGACCCGTAACGACTGTCAAAGATCCACAAATGACAGTCGGGACGAGGCGGAACGGAGGGGTCTTGGTACGTAAAGATGATCACTCATCCACGGACCAACCGCGGCAAGCGTAGCTTAACCTGATCGATCGAACCGTGTGGCTAATATTACATAGTCACAAGCTCCGTTTTATTAGATTTAAATATTCAAGCAATTATTATTCAATGTAATTTGCAAGTGAACTAAAAAGGATAGAAATATACTTACTTATACCTACCGATTGAAATACTTCTTGCAATGAATCATTTAAAAATGTTTTGTAAATAAATACATCAATATGTTGGTAGCTGCGCCTTCCCCATCTTTATTTGATTTTAGTTTTGACAAATGAGCGGAGACGAACTCGAACAAGAACGAATCCATGTGATTGAACGAGCTAGAAACCTAATCCCCCTTATTACAGAACAAGGTTTTTCTTTAGGCATGGTTTAAACCGTCGAGCCTGTTTTTTAAATAAGAACCTAACTGTATTCGAAACACAGCTCCTTTTACAAAACTGACAAGTTAGTCCAGTGCTAAATTGTCAGTTTTGTAAAAGGAGCTGTAATTCTATTTCATTTCTAAGTTCTTATTAAAAAAAACAGGCTCGGTGGTTTAAACCATACCTAAAGAAAAACCTTGTTTTGTAATAAGGGGGATATGTCTTATTACAAAACGTGATCTAATTTTAGTTGTAGCCTAAAGCTCCGGGCTAGTTTTTGCATATCCAAGTTTATTTTGATGTGAATGGAGTTATGAACTACATCCAAATGACATCTCCATACAACAAACAAAATGACAACTTGGCACTGGACTAAGTTGTCCGTCTTGTAAAAGGAACTGCAATTCTATGTATGGGGTTCTTAGTTCAAAAACTGGCTTCGTGGTTTTAACCTGATCTAAATAAAAACCTTGTTTTGTAATAAGGCAGTAGGAGGTTAAAAATCACCTAAAAGATTACAAAGTAACCTCCTGGCAACGCTTTACGATATTCAAAAGGCTGAAGCATACTTGTTACACCATGTTCTTACTGCCCCACAAGCCGAAGATCACATGATTCGAAAAAAAAATATTCCCTTGGTTAAAAGATTCTCCTGGTCCCCCCTCCCACTTTTTCCAAGGGTTCTCGAGCCTTCCAAAGTGGTCATTGTTCTATGGTATAAGAGACCATTTTGTGTAGTCCGTAGGTAACGTTGGCAGTTTTTGCCCTGTAATACTGTTTTTATGGCTAGTTCCCTCATATTAACATTACGCTCATGAATGATGTATGTGCCTTTATGGTGCTACTCTGATTTTATGGGTGTGTAAGGCGTGTGAAGGAATTTCGTGTTTAGTTTTTATTGTGTGCTGAATATATTTTTTTTGTGGTAAGGCGTAACTTGGCGAAAACCAACCCGCACTGGGCCCGCGTGGTGGATTACGGCCCAATCAATCCCTCTCACCGAGAGGAGGCCTGTGTCCCAGCAGTGGGAACATTATAGGCTGATGATGATGTGGAAAGGCGTGAATATAAGACCCGTGGAGGTTGACAATATTAAGTTAGGGAAATTAATAGTTGCTTATTAAAATGTCTGTAGTTCGTTTTTAATTCCAGTGACTAATCTGATATTTCAAAGTTATCTATCTGAATTTTTTCAGTACCAGCCCTGAGTCTGGATAAGTGTCCTGTTTATGGCAATAGCCTTGTCCCCTATTACATGGGACTTAAACATTACTGTGCTTATCCCTTTGAGGAAACGAGGCGTAATGTTGTAAATGACAATGTAGAAAATTAATTTTCTTGGCTGTAACATCATGTCTGCCAAACTTACCATGTTGGGGTCGTTTTCAAAAAAAAAAATGTTTTCATTTTACTTATTTTGATGCGAAATCGAAGAATATAAATTATTTGACTAGCTTCCGCCCGCGGCTTCGCCCGCGTGTTCGTCGGAAATTATCCCGCGGGAACGTAATACCGGGATATAAGTATCCTATTTGTTAATCTAGGTTATAATCTATCTGTGTGCGAAATTTCATTCAAATCTATTATGTGGTTTTTGCGTGAAAGATCATCCACACATACAAATTTTTGCGTTTATAATATTAGGAACGATTTACCTTACTTTCATTTACTTATTTTGCTTAGCATAATCAGCCTATAATGATCCCACTGCTGGGACACTGGCCTCCTCTCTGTGAGAGTCCTCGAATTTTTCGTTCCAGGACATGCCGTATTCCACACGATGTTTTCCTTCACCGTTTTAGGTGCAGTGGTGATGAAATAATTGTCACAAAGTAAAGCGCCTATCTGGGTTCGAACCTACGGCCTACAACTCGTAGGTTCGAACCCAGACAGGCGCTTTTAACTAACTAGAATTAAAAAAATCATGTCATCAATCAATCTGCGTAACGTTTTCTCAACGATTTTATGGCTTCTACTCTAACCTATCCCCCTGTGAAGGTGTTATTTATTACGTAGCCAAAAAAAAAACGTTGATGCACTTAAAAACCCTGCACAAAAATACCATCAACAACTTACTTTATCAAACTTCAAATCCACCAAAACATTAACACAAAACTCCAAGCTGTCCACGAACTTCTTCTGTGTCTACCATCTCACTTTACGGACACAATCAACTTTGCTCGATATTTCACGTTTCGCTTCCATAGTAGGCACAACACTACGACACGTTATACTTTGATTTATAACAGTTCCGTTGTCACCGTGACCTGTTATTTTGTCACTGGTACGTCCCTAGCGTTCTTTTTGTTTTTGTATGCAACTTCAGTTTTTAGTGACGGTTATTTCGAAATAGATTTGAGTAAGTATTTATTTTTAATATCTGATTTCTTTGATCAGAATCGTTCAAATGTTCGTGGTTCGACTACAATACTTTGTTTTATGTTTGTGAGGACTCGTGGCTAAGGAATAACAGCCGCAAGGGTTGATCGATGAGGTTAAGCTACTCTTGATGCGGTTAATCCATGGATGGGTGACCATCTTAACATACCGAGCCCCTCCGTGCCTTGGAAAGCACGTTAAACGGTTGGTCTCGGCTGTCATTCGTGGATCTTTGACGGTCTTTACGGGTCATCAGAAGCATGAAATTCTAACAACCAGTCATCACATAGGGTATCGTATTACATAACAACTGGGTTGGTATTTTGCTGCAAGCAGTTAGACTGAAAGTTAACCCCAAAATGTTGGGAAATGCTAGGCAGGTTGATTTTTTGATAATCATAATTTGCAGAGTTTATGTTCGCGAAAGTCCATGTTTTGTACTCGTCTAAACTGTGAACCAAACGTGTTTTAAATGAGATTCAGAGAACGATCCTGAATCGTCAGATATCAGCCGAAACACAAATCAACTCAAGTACCAACGTACAATGAAAAAACCTACCCTAATTCTACGTTACGTCATCCAATCCTTACAAGGAAAGCCTATTACGTAGCTTCCGCGCCATTATTTTTAACTCATACAATCCACATGACGTCATCAGGCCACACTTTGCCGAAAGAGTGCCTTATTACGAAGGAATCTACGAGTCTTTGGAGCCAGGGTAATTCTGAATCGGAATTTTTCCGAAGCCAGGGTAATTCAAACTCGGAATTTTCCGACACCCTTACGAGAGAAATTGATACCATAATTGTATTACACCATTACTTAAATTGTTATTTTCCGAGACGTTATGTAAGGGTGTCGATTTTTATGTACGTATAAAAATGCCACTCCACAATATTATTGGCAGAAAATTCCGTTTTCTTTAGTGAGGAGAAACAAGTAATTGGTAACTTAGCTTCCAGTTTTAGTGCTAATTTGCAGACGAAATAAAAATATGAATGTCTTTTGGTTATGCTTATTTCTTGGGTTGTCATTATTTACTTGGGTGCGTGGGTATAGCCCATACTAACACCTCCACAGTAAGATATAATCTACAGCGGGAACCATCTGAGAGTCTTTCACCTAGGCACGCGTTACCATGGCTGATTTGGGAATCTCTAAACAGACTTCGAACCCAAGTCGGCCGAAGTAAAGGGGAATATTGCAAAAATCATTTCAGATTTTGAAATCGGTGCATGTCAAATGTATTTCCCACAAAATGTATTACCGGGTGCGTAGGTAACGTCAGATTTTCTCAGAATTTTTACTCTAATAAACGTATTTTTATTCGCCGGAATAGATTTCAGTTTAGAAATTATCTATTTTTATGGAACGGTTGACATAAATGATGCTTTCACCAATTTTTTTTTTCTGACCATCGATATTTTTAACAGCACATACATACCGGGATAAAAGTATTATATTTGTTAATCTAGGTTAAAATTTATCAGTGTGCCAAATTTCATCCAAATCCAGTCAGTAGTTATTGCGTGAAAGAGTAACAAATATCTAAACATCCACCACACATACAAATTTTCGCGTTTATAATATTAGGAACCATTTACCTTACTTTGATTTACTTATTTTACTTAGTATAATCTGCCTATAACATTCCCACTGCTGGGACACAGGCCTCCTCTACGTGAGATGGAGTGGGCAATAATCTACCAAGCGGACCCAGTGCGGGTTGGTAGATGTCACATGTCTTCGAATTTTTGGTTCCAGGACATGCCAGTTTCCTCACGATGTTTTCCTTCACCGTTTTGAGAGCAGTGGCGATGAAAAATGATTCACACAGAGTAATGCGCCTGGCTGGGTTCGAACTCACGACTTACAACTCGTAAGTCTAGGCCGTTACCACTGGGCCACCACTGCTCTACTAATTACGTAACGCACTATTAATCAGAATTTGAATAATTTTGAAGAGTATTGCTAATCCATTGCTTCTTATGTTTGAAAAAATAGTCTACTTAGCAACGTAAACAACGCCATGAATGTTGTGAAACTGTCAAAATGAAACCGATTCCTACTCATATTGTTTTACGCAATTACCCCTCTGTCCTTCTCAAAGGGAATCTCTACACTTTTAAATGGGTCATCATCATCATTTCAGCCCGAAGACGTCCACTGCTGGAAATAGGCCTCCCCCAATTTGGAGGGGCTTGCCATAATCGCCACGCTTGGCAGACGTGTTGGCGATCGCAGTATGGTGGTAAAATGCATAGAGAACGCTGCTGCCCATTAGTTATCTATTAAGTCACTATTAGTCGCCACCTACGACACCCACGGGAAGAATTGGGATTAAAAGGGTAACTAGATTCAACTTCCTGATTAAGTGACCGACTTCAGAGGGGCAATTCTACTAATTTTAAGAACGTTCACAGTTTGATCTCAGTGTCAATTTGTCAAAAATACCTCGATTTTTCATACATTTTTGACAGTCGCTTGTCGCTGAGATGACACTGCGACTAGATTTTGAGTTTTAATTACGAGAATTGGCCTTCTGCACTATTCAAAAATGCATATAAACTGTTTTATTTTTGCTTACAGCTTCATAGTTCATACATTTGTAATTCCATTGTCAACTTTTTCAGAGCAGTGGTGACCCAGTGGTAACGGCCGCGTCTTGCAAAATGTAGGTAGTAGGTTTGAACCCGGACAAGCACTATACTCTGTGTAAATTATTTCATCACCACTGCTTCAAGTACGGTGAAGGAAAACATCGTGCATCGTTAGGAAACCTTTATATCCTAGAACCAAAAATTCGAAGACATGTGACATCTACCAAACCACACTGGGTCCGCGTGTTGGATTACGGCCCGCTCCCTCTTATAAGGAGGTCTGTGTCCAGCAGTGGGAACATTATAGGCTGATTTATCTACTCAACTTTTTCGGAACCCACAGACAAAAATTCTGTGGTATAATTTCTACCCAAAAATACCATAAAGCAGTGATTCAAATCAAATACAACAGAATCTTTCCCCCGTCAGGAAATCATGAAAGATGAACTTCCCCTTTTGACAGTCACTTGGAACGTGATTCGCAGTTATTTAATAATATTTTCCTGTACGAAGTGAGTTTTTCGTAGTGAATACTGTGAGGGAAAGTTAATATAGTTAATATTATTCGTTCTCCATACGATCTGTCTGGGAACATAGATTTATGAATACTGTCCTACAGTGAATGAAGTCGTATTAGAATAATGTCTTTGTATATATTTTGTATACGGATAACATGAGGTATTTATATTGTCGGACAGTTTCGTTGGTTGCTAGTGCAGCAGCTACGAAGGAGGTTGTGGGTTCCATTTCCAGCTCTGGCAAAGTGATACTCGATTTTTTCGTCAGGAAATTCTTAGTAGCACCTCGCAGTCAGGATTTGAGCCCAGTTGATGGCAATGGACACTCTCCTTATTACATGGCACTAAAACAAAACTAGTGCCATGTGGGTGTACCATCAGTAATCATCATCGTTAGTAATTATTTGCAACCGCGTTTCGTTTTAAGAAGCGTAGCGCGTCTGGATTTCGTAGCAGCGTCGCGTAGCGAATGCGCGTAGCGTAGCTCGTGCGTGTAGATTCGTAGACAGCTACGCAGCTACGTTGCTACACGCACGAAATATAATTTTCTTTCCCGACTTTAAAAGGGTCGAGAATACCTTCCACCTTTTACAGGGTGTCCAGTAAATAGTACGACATAGTGTAGGGGGTGATAGCTTGGGTCAATAAATGTTCCGCAAAATGTTACGGATTTACAGTCATTAAAAAAATCTTTTCCTCCAAAAATCCTTTCCTCTACTCATGATTAGTCTTTTTATATCAAAAACAGGAAAGTTTTCAAGAAATACTATTATTTGTTTAAAGTTTCACTGAACAATTTTCTTATCGCATATCACTATAACTGTAAACCCGTAACATTTTGCGGAACATTGTAGCCTCCACCCGTTGTATTCCCACCTACTATGGGGGACTGAACAATAAAACGGGCGTGTACCTTTAAAATACTTTAATTAAACTAACTGAACTCAGTACAGACGGAGACACACAAATTTGTAGGTCGTGGGTTACAATCGTCCGTTAACGCTTCTGCAGGGATAGGTACTCCCCTGTAGTTGCAGGCGAAATAACGCCCGTAGCCGGAGATGGAAGTTGGCCGCTGGAACGAATTGAACTGCACGGTGAAGCCACTGACGGTAGGTGCGGCGTGGGGTGACGCACGACTTGCTCCACACCCCAGAGGCGAAGCGACGGAATGGTCCTCGGGGCAGCGGCACACGAGGATGGTCAGCTCACTGCAGGGTAGCCTGCCGCACTAGACTTGCTGCACGGCCTGCTGCCGAGTAAAAGTTGCCGCAGGAAGTTCCTGAAGAAACGTTGCCGAGAAGAAGTTGTCGTAGAAGAAGTTGTCGTAGAACCCTAGATCGGGATTACCACTCACAACTTTGTAGGCACTAACTTGCTCGTTTAAAATTCGAGAAATACATATAATGAATACCAATGTTTAACACTTTAACGCTCGTGTCAGCTAGGGCGCTCGACAGGAAGCAAAGGGCTTATTCCACTATTCCCCCCTGAGAGAATCCCCCTTAGGGGGAAAACTGTACTCTAATAAAAAATCAATCCAGAAAGCCCCCTTATCATTTTAAGTTATTCCACTTTTCCCCCCTGAGAGAATCTCTCTCAAGGGGGAAAACTGAACCCGAATATAAAAAAGTCCAGAAATCCCCCTTTTCATTTTGGATTATTCCACTTTTCCCCCTCATTTTTCCCTCTTAGAGTAAATAAAAAAAAATTGTGATTTAGATAAAATGTAACTAACATAAAAACGTTATTATAATAAATAATCATTAATCAGTCTTCTTTTTTTCACAAAATTTTGTTTTTATTTCTAAGCTCGTAAACAAAATAAAAAAAATAGTGATCAGATACAATGTAATTAAACAAAAAACGACATTATAATATTATGTAATCATTAATTAGCCTTTTTTTCACTGAATTTTGTTTTAATTTCTGCGCTCGTAAAGTAAGTAAATAAAAAAATAGCGATTAGATACAATGTGATAAACAAAACAAAACACATTATAATACATAATCATTAATGAGTCTATTTTTTCAGAATTTTGTTTTGATTTCTACGCTCTTGTTATCTGATACAATGTGATAAGCAAAAAAACTACTATGTAATATATTTGCATTAATCAGTCTTTTCTTTTTCACAGAATTTTGTTAAAATAAAATATGATGAAGAGTAAAAACAATCACAAACAAACAGGGATGAGGGAAATCGGTTGATTTTTGTAAAAATAATAATTAAAACAGTTTGAACAAAGTACACACAACTTACCTAGAAAACTAAATTATTTAGCATAAAAAGTGAAAGTTCCCTAAATAACATCAGTTTCATATAAAACAATGATCAAGTTTTTCAATTAATTAATGTTGTTGCTTGTGACTTCGGTTATATTGCGTTCCCTAGAGAATTTTAAAGTATCCATGTAGTTTAAAATTTTGAAACAATAAGTATTCTATGTGTTTTCGAATCTCCAAACCAAGTTTCATAACAATCGATTGAGCCATTGTTGCGGCAGCGTGAAGAGAAATCAAATCAAAGAAACAAACAAACGCAGTTTCGCCTTTATAATATTATAGTTGTAGAGTAGAATCCTTGATAATATTTTAAATGCGAAAGTGAGTTTTTTGAAGCTTTCACGCTAAAACGGCTGAACGAACTTGGATAAAATTGGGCCATGGGTAAACCATGACCTAGATAAGAACATAGGATTATTAATGCCTACGGGATCGAGCGAGACTGCGGGTGTAACCTCGGGACGCAACTAGTTATTAATAAATAAAGAACAACAACATTACTGCCTATTAAAGTAATTTAAACTCGAATAACATAAAATAATTCAGTAGGTGTACATTTTAATACTAGCTTTATTGACGATGTCGACGAAGGCCCGCTTGGCGGTGCTCCTATTCGTGTTTGAATGGCTAAAAGTTATGTTCAAGCTCGCTTCGCTCGCTCCTGCATTCTAAGTTGAATATCTGCTGGCGCCCGCGGTAAATATTTGAGCAACCAGCACCGGCGAACAAGTCGGTGCCCAGCGCTGGTAGTAGCAGAAGCACTCTTTATGCGTCCTTAAAGTGTAAGGACGTCAGGGGGATTTCTGGACGTTGATTTTTTCAGAGTCCAGTTTTCCCCCTAAGGGGGATTATCAGGGGGGAATTCGAGACTTTATTTTTTTAGATTCCAGTTTTCCCCTCAACGGCACTTTCAGGGGGGATTTGTGGAATAAGTATTTTTTTCGATTCCAGTTTTCCCCCCTAAGGGGGATTATCAGGGGGGAATTCGACACTTTCATTTTATAGATTCCACTTTTCCCCCTAAGGGGGATTTTCAGGGGGGATTTGTGGAATAAGCCGAAGCAAAGCGGTACGTGTAATCTCACATCAGCCTAGGAGCGACTGGCGTGGCCTGACCTCCGCTGCGCGGGCGCATCTTTTAAAACCATCGTTCTGTGCAAAAACTCTCGCCCCCGCGCCGCAGGTACCCGGTGCGTTCCAAGTCGTAAACAAACCACGAACTAAGCAATAATATACAGTAACGTACCGTTACAACATATACCATGTTTTTTTGGTAGGTATTTACCCAAGCTATCACCCCCTGCACTATTTCGTACTATTTACTGGACACCCTGTATAGGGGGTAATTTTAAATACAAGAATTGTGAATTATTATAAATAATAAAAAGTCTTATTTTTCTGAAGCGTTAACATTCATCATACACCACAAACTTAATAAGTCTTTGTCTGGGAATGGAATCGGCTGAAGTTTCTTCTTCATGCGAAACTACTTTTTGGAAGCGGCAAATAGAATCAATAAAATTTTCCAGTAAAATTTGATGTTCAAAAGTTATTTTTTATTGGGCTCTTTAAAATAAATGATTTAACTTAACTTTGACTTTGAACTGAGGACCTTCTGCTCAACAGTATCTCTTGCAACCACTAGACCAGAGAGATAGTCAATTCATTTTCCAGAAACAGCTATAAAATGACTCTTCATACTCTCACAAAGTTGCAAAGCGTAAATGAATGACAAAAAGTACCATCAAACCTTTTTAACATCCATTATACCTACGAGTTAACCCTGCCGTCGCGAGACATCTGTCCTTGGACATGCGCGACCACTCCCCTCGAGTGTCGGCGGAAGGGTTAAGTTCGCGTCACGGGAATCGTTATACTTTTCACTTTTAAAAAGATCCTTTTTGTCAAAGAAATTGTACTTTTTAGGGAATTTTAATGAGTGAGGTTGATGGGGATAATGGTTTAAGTTTTTTTTTGGTTTTAACCTAAGAAGCGCGTTTTAATGACAGGGTTTTTTTTAGAATACAAAAAAAAAGGGCCTGACTTTACGAGTTAGGTTCGAACCCAGGAAGGCGGTTTACATTGTGTAAATTCTTTCTTCACCACTGCTTTCAAAACGGTACAGAAAGCAGCGTGAGGAAACCAGTGTGTCCTCGAGCTAAAAATTCGAAGACATTTCTGACATCTACCAACCCGGACTGGACTCCTGGGGATTTATTTGCTTGTCTAATCTCTTTACGAAAATAGGCACTCATTGTGAATTATTAATGTTACGTTTGTATTTTTCTGTTACACTTACTCAGATAAATACATAACTCGAAATAATGTATGAATCAACAATTTTTTTTCACAATTTCAGGTTTGGTCGCATAGTAAAAAATATTCATAATGATCAGTACAACGACCCCAATAGAAAAACATACATAATTCGAAATAATGTGTGGATAAGCATATATTTTTTTTCACAATTTCAGGTTTGGTCGCAAAAATACTCATAATGCTGAGTACAATGACCCCTTTTAAAGATTAAATCGTTCAAAAGGTAACGGTGTATAAGTTTATTTCATTAAAAGCAAACTATCTCTTCTGTATTCGTTTCAAACTGTAGGTACGGAAGAAAAGCACAAGACTTTTCGATCATCTTTTATGTATTCTAGCGAGCGCCATCTGTTGCGAGGGCTAACTGCAAGCGATACAGAATGCCTTACACGTGAGATTGTTCCTAATATCCTTTTAAAGAAGCGCAAGTTTCTGTGCGAGAGGTTAAATGGATAAAGGGTTACAGAAAAAATCGGGTAGAGTATCTTTTGTATGTACCTTTCTACTGTTTTTTTTTTTTTGTCATAAACAACTTGACTTCACACTGGGATATATATTTAACAAAAACTACGGCTTATGTGTGGTTCTGTGTAGTGCCGGACGTAAAGAATAGCACCATCCCATTTCTTCCCGTGGTTGTCGTAGAAGGCGACTAAGGGACTTACTAGAGAATGGGTAGCAGCGTTCTCTACGCATTTTACCACCATACTGTGATCGCCAACCCGCTTGCCAAGCGTGGCGAGTATGGCAAACCCCCCCCCATTTTTTTAGGGGGAGGTCTGTGTCCAGCTTTGGACATCTATCGGCTGAAATGATGATGATGAAGGCAAGGTCACTATCCGGTAGCCACTCTATTGCATCAAAACACGAAATTATGGAAACTTTTTCAAACACCATTCTGTTACAAAAATGAAAGCATTTGCTTGTCGTTTCGTTTTTCAAGTCAAACAAAACAATTTAAACATAAACAAAAACCTCATTGTTTTATCGGATTCGCACAAGTTGTAAAGGTTGTTTTTTTTTGGGTGGGAAATCATCAAATGACTTCTCCCGCTCTGGGTGGAGCAGGAGGGCGTGTCAGACGCTTACTGACTAAAACCTACCCGTGTTCTCTCAGTTGCCCGTGTACCAGGTATCTCTTTCAAAAAACCTGCACCCCTGGCAGGCGTCTGCCCTTGCGGACCCCTTGGTCACCCTGCGACGGGTCAGCACATTGGCCCCGCCGCCTACCACTTTTCGGCCGCAGGGGATAGGGAGAGCGGCCAACGCTATACCGACACTTCTCCTCCCCTGCGGCCCCACCGCGTCCGCCATCAAACGGTGGCGGCCCCGTCCAGGCCACGGAAGGGAAGAGCGCTACTTAGGAGTACCGGCACTCCTACTCCGCCGCAGTCTGTAACCCTCAGCCGCGATGCCTCCCATTCGACATCGCGGCCCATCTCAGTTGCGGTGCACCTCACCGCAACCTACTTTTTTTGGCTACCACGTCGTCGGCTTTGAGGCCAAAGCCAAGACGAGCGGCCCGACCTTGGGGATCTCCTTCGCTTCACCGTGGCTGGGAGAACACGGCTACTGAGTGGGTTCCCGCAACGTGGTTGGGGAGTTATTATTACACCCTACTGGTAATCCAGCGGTGATAACCTATACTCCATTTGAAATAAGATTAAATATTTAAACAAACCTATTTACAGTCAATTCAACCGATTTTGACTTCTATTCCGTTGCCATAAGGATGGTATTAAAATCCAAAAAAATGATTACAATGCCAACTGTTTACTGCAGATACCATTTATCATGCTACCTACGCAATAGAGGTCAAAATCAATTGAATGGACTGTAAAATAGGTTTCTTTAAATCATCATCAGCCTATAATGTTCCCACTGCTGGGACACAGGCCTCCTCTCGGTGAGAGGGAGTGGGCCGTAATCCACCACGCGGGCCCAGTGCGGATTGGTAGATGTCACATGTCTTCCAATTTACATGCCGGTTTCCTCACGATGTTTTCCTTCACCGTTTTGAGAGCAATGGTGATGAAATAATTTACACAAAGTAAAGCGCCTGTCTGGGTTCGAACTCACGACCTACAACTCTTAAGTCGCGGCCTTAACCACTGGGCCACCACTGCTCTGAAAAAGTTGACAATGCAATTACAAAAATGTTCTTTAAATGTCTAATGTTATTTCAAATGGAGTATAGACTTGTGTCTCTCACGTTCACTGTGACTCTGAAAGCTATATCGCGAAGGTTGTATGACAGTTTGACAGTTGATTTCGGCAGATATGCTAACGTTGTGTTAGGTTCCACTCCGGTCCGCTCAATTCACATACACCGACCACGAGAATCAAAGGCAGATTGTACTCAAGAAGTTTTAAAACGAAATATGTAAACGAAAAATAACACAATAAAAAATAACTGACATAACATAATGACATAACATTTTGTGCTACATACTTACCTACCACGACACCAACACAGACTTCACCGACATGTAAAAGTAAAGTAAAGGACAAAATAATAGAACAAACCTTACATACAAATCCCATCTACTAAAACTAGTTTAATTACGTATGTGAATATAAATACCTAAGTACATTATGCGGTTGTTTGAGCTTAATTCACACTGACCTCCGTACTAGTGAAAACTGTATCACGGCAGGTCATGTGAACATCGGGGCAGTTCAGCTGCTAGACAACACGGTCATCGCACTAAAGGGAACTAAACCATTCGAGTAAGTGTAATGACTAGTGATAGGAATAGGTAGTGCCTATTTGCCTAAACTTCGAAGAACAGAGACAAGAAACGGAGACTTCCTTAGGACATTTTTTTTTTTCTCGGGATTCGGGAAATATCTTCAGTAAGTTGAAAATAAGCTTTATTTAAGATGTGTGATAGCTACATTTAACTAAACTGCAATTACCAAATTTTCTGGATTTTCAAGTAAAATCCCGAAATAAATAATCTAACTTTAATTCATGTAAGTATTCGAATTATATTTACGATCCAACTAACCGTTGTATCAAATCATGAATTAAAGTTAGATTATTTATTTCGGGATTTTACGTGAAAATTTGGTAGTTGCAAGTTTAGTTAAATATAACTTTTACACATCTTACATAAAGCTTATTTTCAACTTACTGAAGATTTTTCCCGAACCCCGGAAAAAAAAAATAGTCCTAAGGAAGTCTCCGTTTCTTGTCTCTGTTCTTCGAAGTTTAGGCAAATAGTAACAGTGCTGTGCTATACATGCGACGCACGAACAAAATGTTTTTATTAATTAACAGACCCCAAGAAAGTGCTACGGAATTGTGTAAAAGTTTACAATGACACTTGTCATAGTTATAATAATCTACCACGTAAAATATTAAGTTAGAATTAAATTGCTTACTAGTTTATTACGTTAGATAATAATAAATTACGAAGAAGTTTAGATTTTATTAATAAAAACAAAAAAATGCTGTGCTACTTTTTAGGGTTCCGTATCCAAAGGGTAAAACGGGACCCTATTACTAAGATGCCGCTGTCCTTCCATCTGTCTGTCCGTCTGTCACCAGGCTGTATCTCATGAATCGTGATAGTTAGACGATACAAAATTTTTACAGATGATGTATTTCTGTTGCCGCTATAACAACAAATACTAAAACAACATGATTTTTTTGCCGTTTCTATAGATAACTAGCTTTTGCCAGCGGCTTCGCCCGTGCGGAACTTTCATCCCCTATTTAACTCCCTTAGGGGTTGAATATTGAAAAATATTATTCCTTGTCTACATTATAAAGGGAACCTCTGTGCAAAATTTCAGCTCTCTAGGTCCAAGGGTTTGGGCTGGGCGTTGATGAGTCAGTCAGTCAGGACTTTTCTTTTTTATATAGATAGATGGTACGGAACCCTTCGTGCGCGAGTCTGACTCGCACTTGGCCAGTTTTTATACATACTGCCAATATTATAACGGAAACCAAAGTTCCTTTTTGAAGTTTGGTTTCCGTTCTAATATTAGCGTATGCGTTTAAAAATAGTTTAACCTTTTTATTTCTTGACTACGACATTTATACCAATACACATTTAAAATAAGATGTGCACACACAACTTCCTTCCTCAGTCTTCTATTTCCAGTCTATACAGGAACTGAGTTGCAAGAGCGGATATTACCAACACACTCACGTGGAAACCGTTCTGTGTAGTAAACTTATGCATTTAGAGTCAGGAAATGTTGCCATGAACCTTCTGAAGTCAAGTGGCCGATCTTTATGCAATTGAGTGTAAGAATGTGACTTTAAAATGTTTTTATTATGATTCCGAAAAACCCCTGAAACGTGCTGCAAAACCTGTTCGAGCTACGCAGATTCGGACTCCAATCTGCTACTGAGAAATTCCAGATAGAAACCAAAAATACTTTGTCTGATCTGGGAATTAAACCAGGACCTCATCCTCAATAGTAGCGCTTTCAGCCACTAGACTAACGAGGTAGTCAATTAGGACTTATTCAATCGATCGTACCTATCTAGTTTGAGCTCAATAAAAAATATCAGAAAAGTCCTTTTGATCAACAGCTTCAGAAAATTGCACTTTGCAAGTCTTCCAACCACGACAGGTTCTCGACAATAGATCGACGGGGTCGGATTTGTCAGCCCCTCCGATTGATCGGTGAGGTAGACGAATCCACAGGAGATTGAAGGTTTGGTTCCTAAAATACTGAGCCCATTTGTAGCGGTGATATTTTTGAATATTGAATTTTGAGTTATATAGTTATTTTATTAATTTACCCCTTTATTTAACGACATATAAACAGACAATAAGAAAGTAATAGTAAAATACGTGCAAAGGATCTCTTCCAGTATGCCTGCGATATGAAAGTTGATAGAAGATGACGTAGATAACGGCAGATTCAACTTAACATACACACAAGACGCAACAACAACAAACACACACTATGGTTTTCTTACTACTTACGCCAAAGCTAAAAACAAATTTCTATTTTTATTGTTTTTGCATTCCACAAAGCCAATTTACTGTCCCAACGAGTATGTATTTCAAGGAGTAAGTTTTATTTATCTTTTAAATCGACAGTAAAAGCGAAATTTTGATTTTCGAGTACTGAGGCTCTGGATTACTACACAAGATTTGTCATTAAGCTAAAATCATTCACAAAATCATAGAACATCCAACGCAAATACAACAAATTGAAACTCCTTCTAAAATCCTCCAACAGTACATTCCGAACGCGATTCCATTCACAAGCCAAATCGAATTTTAATTGATGTCGACAGACAAAAACACGATCCCATTCCCTAAAATCACTGATTCCGAACACAGTGGAACGTTTCCGCCTCATCGCCCAGTGCTCAAACACGCAATTCTTTAAGAAAAAAATAAATTGAATGGATATTTAAAGCTTTTATATTCATATCTTTGAAAAATTGCACCCGTTTTATCATTGGGTCGGGCATAATGAATTGAAAAGGGAAGTTCGGGTTCCCTAAAGGTGATGGATTAAATGTCACTTTGATTAAGTGTCCCATGGAAATAGCCTAGGTGAATGGAAAGGTGGTGGCCTAGATAGGGCGAAATGTAAAATGGCAGAGAACTACATTGATAAGTATGCAAATTGGAAAATTTTAATTAGTCTTCGGCTGTTTTATTAATAAAGCTTGTCGTTGGCTTTTGTTGTTAACAGTTCCTTTAAGTTACAATATACCAAGAAGATATAGTTTATTATTTAGAACTTTGCGACTTTATGAAATTGGAATTGTTAGTACTTTGTGATTAAATTGATCATTTCGAACGAAATTATAATGGAATTTTACTACGTAAATGAAAAAGGCTAAAAATAAAGTGTCACCCAAGTTTCGTTTCGTACCAATATAATTATAGTTTTTAACATTTATCCTTATTTTTTTTGTTCTCCTGAATTTTCTAAAAGTCTTGAAAACAAGGTTATACTTACATGACTATAATATACATTTTTTTTTTTATATAAAATATATTAGGTAGTTATTATTAATTCCTAATTTTAGTTTATTGCTTTGTATAACTATGATAAGAAATAAATATGGATAGAACATGCTTAGGTGTATCGTATTCCAGTATGCCTATGCTGTAATGTATGTATACAGGGTTTTTTTTTTTTTTGGGTGGGAAATCATCAAATGACTTCTCCTGCTGAGTAGAGCAGGAGGGCGTGTCAGACTTTTACTGACTAAAACCCACCCGTGTTCCCTCAGTAGCCCGTATGCCAGGGGCTGTGGTATCTCTTTCGAACAAACCCGCACCCCTGGCAGGCATCGGCCCTTGCGGACCCCACCAGTGGTTGCTGACATCTTTGACGGCGCGCGTGTGGAATTCAACGCGCCGTCCCGTCTACCACTTTTCGGCCGCAGGGGATAGGGAGAGCGGCTGACGCTATACCGACACTCCTCTTCCCCTGCGGCCCCACCGCGTCCGCCATCAAACGGTGGCGGCCCCGTCCAGGCCACGGAAGGGAAGAGCGCTGCTCATAAGCACCGGCACTCCTCCTCTACCGCAGCCCGTAACCGTCAGCCACGATGCCTCCCATTCGACATCGCGGCCCACCTCAGTTGCGGTGCACCTCACCGCAACCTACTTTTTGGCAGCTACGTCGTCGGCTTTGAGGCAAAAGCCCTGACGAACGGCCCCTTTGGGTTCCTCTTGGCTTCACCGAGGCCGGAATCCACGATTACTAAGCCCCCCCGCAACGACAATGCGGGAACCCACTCGGGGGGATGTATACAGGGTGTGGCGTAAATAATGGATAACCCTGACACTGTCGATTGGCCAGAATACCATCAATCATTTACCCCACTTATATCGCCATAAATGCCCATGGATGATCAAATTATTTATATTTTAAATAAAATCGTACCTACTCGTACAAAATCAGCTACCATTTCTACAAATTGTGAATCTTTTTCGTTTTTTATGTCACTCCTGAATACTTGTGTTATCAGATCAGTATAAAGATTTTTTATTACATTCTAAGATGATATTGCAAAACATACTTTTTCTCATATATTTTTTCATTTTTTCTAAGGAATTTGCAATTTTAGGCCCCTGTATCGAAAAATAAAATATGGCGATATAAGTGGGGTAAATGATAGATAATAATCTGGCCGATCGAGAGTTTCAGGGTTATCCATCATTTACGCCACATACTGTATAAGGATGTTAGAATATTTAGCTAAGCAATTATGGGATTGTCAGTATCAACCTCAATAGACTATGTTATGCGTTGCGGGACTAACATTGATCTATCTCCTTGTCAGGTTCCTGTTATATGCATTTCGACGTGTAAGAACTGGACCAGAATAGAATAGAATATTATTTATTATTATACACAATACAAATTAGGTTATTAGTATTCGTTTAGCAAGTTCCCGTCACAAAATAAATTAGGCGTTCCTTTTTAAAATAAATTTACAAATAATATAATATTTGTTTTGCGGTTTCTGACAAAAAAATGGGATCGTAGCTGAATCATAACACCTTAAGAGTCGATCGTAGGTTAAGCTTGTCATGGTCTGGTCATGGATGGGGACTATCTCTTACATTATCAAAATTCCTCCGTGCCACGGAAAGCACGTTGAGCCGTTGGCCCTCCTCGTAGAGGGAATCGGCAGCAGTGATCTCTCACGTCTGGCTCTGGTCCAGGCCATGGTACGGAGCAAAAGTGCATGGTACTGGGTAGCCGTCACCTCCTTCTGCCAAGCAGTAATGCTCGCGAAGAGGGAGGCAGCGCACGTGAGGGAGAGGCAGTATATGCGCCTTCACGACCCTAGTCGCTGCTGGAGATGCCCTGGGCGTCGGGAATCCCAGGCTGATTCCCAGCCACCGTAGGCGCGGGCTTGCGGACGGCGAGTAATGGCTAGCTCGCTGTCCGGTAAGGACCAAGCCCGGGTCGACGGCGCGTTGTGTACCACGCGCGCCTCAAAGAGATGTCATCACCAACTTAGGGTCTGCAATGGCCAATGCCTGCCAGGGGTGCGGGTTGTTCGAAAGAGATACCGTGGCCACTGACACACAGGCAACTGAAGGGAAACGGGTGGGTTTGTCACTAAAAGTCAGACACGCCCTCCCGCTCCACCCTGAGCGGGAGAAGTTATTTGATGATTCCCACCCAAAAAAAAAAGCCGTTGGCCTTGGCCTTTAATGCTCCTGCTACTGGGACATAGCGTCCGCTTTGTGAGAGGGAGTAATCCACCACTCGGGCTCAGTGCGGGTGGTGGATGTCAGGTTTCATATCTTCGAAATTGTGGTTCTTGGAGATGCCGGTTTCCTCAATATGGTTTCCTTCATCGTTTTGAGAACAGTGGTAATGATTATAAATACACAAAATAAAGTGCCTGGTAATTCTACTGGGCCACCGTTGCTCGTAGTCCTCTTGGTCACATTGGTTACTTGAATAGTCTTTAAAAAAATCTTAAGTATTTTTTCAGATACATTTTATATTTCTCGGTCTTCGGAGTTATGCTTAAGCAGAATTCGCCAAAATTTCAATTTCAAATTCTCAATTCAGAAACAGAGTGTTAATGTTTTTTTTCACTTTTTTCCCCTAACAAATACGACCTATAATCCGCCCCACAGTCCACGATCAATAAACAACCAAATCGATCTATTGGATAAATTTTATCCAATCTGTTACCGCTTATCCGGGAAGACGTTGTTTCAGTGAATTACTTTCAATCTCTCCGCTGATAATTAGAAGGCTGCGTAAATCAATCCCGGTGAAGTGAAGTGGCTGGATCTATTTCTTTGGACACACTGGTTCGCAGTTCTTTGAACTTTGGCTGCAGAATAACGCTGCATGAACACCTGCTTATATGCAATTGTAATGAATTCCAGCTATAGTCATGATCACATTTGGTAAACGTGATCGTCACATCTTAATGTTATGATTTCAGAAAAAAAAAGCCGGTGGCCAAAGTGGCTGTTACTCTCGGTAACCAGCTAATAGAATACTAGCTGTTACCCGCAACTTTCACTACGATCCAGGATGACAAAGAAATTATAATGATCACCGCCTATTGTAGGAGAGAGATTAGACACGCAAGTTGATAATCATCATCATTTCAGTCGAAAGACGTCCTCTGCTGGACATAGGTTTCCCTCAAAAGCGTCGCGTGGCGATAATGGTTATGCCATAATCGCAACGCTTGGCAGGCGGGTTGGCGATCGCAGTGTGGTGGTCAAATTCTTATAGAATGCTGCTGCCCATTCTCTAGTAACTCCCTTAGTCGCCTTCTACGACACCCACGGGAAGAAATAGGTTGGTGCTATTATTTTACGTCCGCCACCACACGGAACAGTTAATAATACAGCTCTTAAAATAGAATGCATAGTGGGACGTGTAGTATTAGACTTTCAAAAATGTCTACTAATGATCTTATTTGAAAAGAGGCTTTTATCCGTGACTTCGTCTGTCATTCAGGATAAAAGAAATATATGTCCATGCCTACGTCATGTTCAATCTGTGTGCCAAATTTCATCCAAATCCATTCTGCCGTTTAAATGTGAAAGCGTTAGAAACAAACAAACTTGCAAAAGCTTTTGTAATATCTTTTTTTTGTCTTGAAGTTGGGAAATCATCAAATAAATATCTTCTCCTGCTTTGGGTGGAGAAGGAGGGCGTGTCAGATATTTACTGACTAAAACCCATCCGTGTTTTTTCAGTTGCTTGTGTGTCGGTCCCTCTCTCGAACAACTCGCACCAATATATATTAGTTAAGGATGAAATTTACAACTGAAAATGGAGTGACCTTAAACTAAACTAACCCCGATCCACTCATAACTAAAGACCAAACGTATCACTGTTACTCTTCTTCTTCTGATCACTTTGGTAGGAGTCTCAGGGGTTTATTTATAAACGTTTTAGAACGAACTGGTGGGGTCCGCAAGGGCCGATGCCTACCAGGGGTTCGGGTTGTTCTTTGTGAAAAAGAAATGTTTTTTATATAACCCATGGCCAGTTACGACTGCTGTAACTGTACGCAGCTGTGGTTTAGTTAGACGGAGAACTTGTTTCGTAAGGCAGGCATCGATCGTAGAAAGTGCTTCCTTAGCCTTCCTGCACTCACTTCGGTCCAAACATATTTTGTGATATTATGTAATATTTTACACACCAAAAATCCAACAGCATCCAACAGCAGATTTGCTTAACAGAATTCAATCCAGTTTCTAGGCCCGGGCAGAGGAGAATTTCGGCAGAAGTTAATCCAATCGGTTGGATCAGCATCCCGTCTGTGTGTCCCCTTCCAACTTCATTAACTCCAATGTAGAAAGGATTGCCAGTTCATTAATTATAAGGGCTTCTCAGTACTTATCTAGTACAATCATTTGTTATAGAATTTTCACTTATTATTTTGATTGTTTGTTGTTTCCGATGAAAGGATTCAGGGATTATGTTTCTTGGAAGTTCGTATAACGGGATTTGGTTTCCCGTTGCAAATTCTCTGAACTCAAGAATTGAGAATTTGTAAGATTTAAGTGCTATTAATAATTTTAGGAAGTATAATTCCTTTGCTTCGTCACCTAACTGGCAGAAGTCATTGGCTTTTGAAATTCAGGTATCTACATCGGAGACAGGGATTTACATTTTTTTTCCCCTAAAAATGTACTAAACAACAATTTTTTTTTACCGAAAATTAAATGATCTGAAATGAAATGTTTATTTATCAATCAATCAATCAATAGTCTTAGAACATACTTTTACACATCAATATTTTGTTGGTCAATATTTTAAAATGGTAACAGGTATTGCGTCGGTGTCCCTGCCATATGTGTTGTCGATATTAAAATACGCAATAAAAACATCATAATGACCTACAATTCCACTCACATAAAGTTTAACACTTTAAATCGCTGTGAGCTACGTCAGTTTTGTGTCACGTCATAGTGTAGAGCGCCCTCTAGCGGCAGCAACAATAAAAGTCCTTACCACACAAAGAATGTATTATACATGTAACGCTCCTTCACACACTGGCTCTAAATTATACTTAGCCGGATTTAATGGGCGGGAGTGTGATGTAGTTTTGCTGGAAGGGCTATAGTAATTTTCTTAGCTTGTAAAATAGCGAAACAACTATTATTCGATTGGATTTTTTCTTCTTCTTAACGTTCATGGCAGAAATAACACGATTAAAATTATGTATTTTATAGTATTCTAAATAAGTCCACAAACCAGGCGCCTTAGTCTGCTATTTTTATAAATTCGTCAGTCCAACACGATCCCATCGTCATTTTGGTAAAAGTTCGTAATCTGCTAAATTCATAATGGTCGATCAGTGATCGGTCAATGGTCTCGTAATAGAATTGTGTTATAATGGCATTTTCGTATTGCCATTATTATAAAAACCGTTAGTAGAAATGATTTTCAAAAAAATACTACTAAAGAACATTTATTCATGCCAGATTTCATTTATATGTAGGTATATATTTTTACATATTATTTTTTAACATATTATTCTAGGAACTTTTTTTTTTTTCAAATTACCCCTTATGGCAGTCATTAATTTGTCATTATGTACGAGATTACCAATAAATGCCATTTCTTTCAATGGAGTGTTAGTGGCTGACCACTGGAAATTAATAATGACGCTATTACATTAGTAGATTACCAAACTTGTCGAAATCAACAATTATGACATCAATGATAGACCATTCTGACACTATTGTTATAGCAGACTTGAGGCCCTGGTTTGGTTAGTGGACTGTTTGGCCCTGGTAAGGGCTGATTGGAAATTATATTTGTTTTACAGGTGGTTTCCTATCTGTAAAATTGTAAGTTTTAACTTGAAAGGATTAGCCAATCGACAGAAGTCAATTTGAGTTCATTTCTTATGTTATTAAAAGTCCTCACCTGTTCTTTGAGTCTCCTATAGGAAGTATAATTTTGTATTTGCGACGCATGTGATTTGCGACGAGAGACCAGTGAATTGTTGAATAATAACTTAACTTTTCCTTGTTTTAATACAAACAAGTTGAAGCCGTGTGGTGCTGGACATAAAAGAATAGTTTCTTCCCGTGGGTATCGTAGGAGCCGACTAAGGGACTTACTAGAGAATGGGCAGCAGCGTTCTCTATGCATTCTACCACCATACTGCGATCGCCAACACGCCTGCCAAGCGTGGCGATTATGGCAAAACCCCCCTTTTGAGAGAGGCCTATGTGCAGCAGTGGACGTCTTTCGGCTGAAATGATGAAGTTTAAGCTGGTAGGTACAAGTACTCATTGTATGCATACTCCATTTCATCCTTGCATAACACACTATCAATCAGAATCGTCTCATCTCTTCCAGCATACCTGTGATAGAAGAGAAGATAAAAAGAGATGTAGATAACATAATGTATAATTAGGAGGGAAAAGATATCATAAATTTACACTACTTTACCCCGCTCGCTCGTTAGGCTATTACTTCGTAGAAACCAACTCAATTATAAGCTCCTTCCATCATCCCGACATCCGTAAACCCGCTTGATAACGTTAACATGTCAGTTGTTCTACGTAAAGTAAAACTTTTCTTCTGAAAACCTACCTGAGGCGTTTTGAATTACTAAGAGCGTATGTATGGAAAGATGCTTGTTACTGTCAGTTATTGCAATGTATGTCAGTTCCCGATCGTTTTCTGTGCTGGTGAGTAGAAGTCGTTTGTGTATTTTTATAGGAAGACCAGACATGACTCAAAACAAGAAAAGACCAGACAAGACTATTGGATAAGACTATTAGATGAGACTAATGGACAAGGCTATTGATCATAATCATCCTATAACGTTCCCACTGCTGGCACACAGGCCTGCTCTCTGTGAAAGGGAGCGGGCCGTAATCCACCACGCGGGTCCACAGTGTGGGTTGGTAGATGTCACAAATCTTCGAATTTTTGGTTCTAGGTCATGCCGGTTTCCTAAAGATGTTTTCCTTCACCGTTTTGAGAGCAGTTTTGTTTTTTGCGTCATGATTGCCGCAAATAAACGTATTTTCTTTCTTTCTTTAAGTGGTGATGAAATAGACAAGGACAAGATTGGACAAGGCTATGGGACAAAACCATTGGACAGTAATATTAAACAAGACTATTGGATAAAACTATTGAACAAGACTATTGGACAAGACTATTAGACAAGACTACTGGATAAGACTATTGAACAAGACTACTACATTTATCCATAAATTAAAGGTCTCTCAGCGCGCTATGGAGCGGGCTATAATCAGAGATTTTTTGAAGGATAAAATCTAAAATAAGGTTATCCGGAAAAGAGCTGCAGTTACCGACATAGCGTGCAGAGTAAGCAAGCTAAAGTGATAAAGGATTTTCCATGATTGTCAAAAGGCCGTTGGTCGGTGGAGTAGACGAGCCCTGGAGTGAAGATCGCGTATCAGCAAGCGTATAGTGGGACGCCCTCCAGCTAGGTGGTTAAGACAGACTGGATGCAGAAGGCAGAGGACAGGATCGGCCTATACAATGCAATGGACTGCGATACGCTGATTTGATTGGTTGGATGAAAAAAATCCAAAATTCAAATATGGAGAGAGGAGACGAGTTTTTAGAGCACTTGAAAAATTTCTGTGTTTTTGAACCTAGTCAGCCGGAGAATAGTAGTTAACTAGAAAGTTATTCGGTGAGTACATAATAAGTTTATTCGCCTAAAATAGTATCTACTATTAACTCTTCAGCTAATCCTAAGGAAAGCCTGATACTTCTTAGTTGCAAATTAGGCCATTGGCAAAATTCCAGCAACTTTAGGAATGTAGTGAGAATTTCTAATAATTCAATTACACTGAGTTCTTGACAGCTAATATACGTATACAGAACTGATTAGACCAGCAAGACAAATTGAAGAACAGAGCTAAAACGATTTCTGTTATTGAAAATTTGATCGAAGCCAAGCGTAACAAAAGATTAATTCATCTACGTAAGTTGTATTTACGGTGATTCCATATCTATATCTTATTAACCTCCTAATATTATAAATGCGTAAGTTTGTATGTTTGTTACTCAATCACGCAAAAACGACCGAGCGGATTTTGATGAAATTTGGCTTAAGGGTCGATTATTACCTAGATTAACAAATAGGGTACTTTTTATCCTATTTATGTTATATTATTACTATTTGATGATTGATTACATGCTATGCTATACATAATTTTAAATTAAAGTCGTTTTTTGAGTTTTTTTGTGTCACTGCGTTGTACTTCTAAGCTACGCAATAAATATTGATATGGTTTTCACTGCCAATTAGAGAATTTATTCCAGAAGGTTAATGCTCACTACATTACTGTCAGACTTATATTAAAGAAATCTCAATGTTTTTTCAAATCATAAATTAGATGGTGCTTGTGACTGGCGCTAGATCACTACGTAGTATAAAACAAAGTACCCCGCCGCGTTTGTCGGTCTGTCTGTGCGAATAGTCATTTGATTTTCACCAACAGACAGAGTAATTCATGAGATAAGGTGTATTTGTTAAGATTTTGTTTAAATTGGATCGCTGGCAAAAGCCGGTAAGGAATTAAATGGGATATTTTTTTTAACTCCAAATCAAGAATTACTTTACAAGTTATGTCTATCACGCATTCTGTATGCACGATATTCCCAAATATAGGACGAACGATCCCAATTTCCGAATCACTTCCAATAAAACCGTAGAAGGCGAAAAAGACGAGAATCGCTTGCGTATGAATCTAATCGGCTCATCAAACAGAACGGCGCGGCTGATTCCGAGCTCATGCGAAATAACACTTTATGGCGCATAAGCTTGTCCATTACTACATTTTATAGGGTTATGCACCACGGAGAGAGTGTATAATGCAAATTAATGTGCCGTGCGAGACTCGGCAGAGTAGGGTTGACGATGTTATTAAAGTTCATTATGCTGCAACGTAGGATTAAAAAAATCGAAAACGCCATACATGTACGGAAAGTATTTTTAATGAGGAAATGTTAGACAAGTTTGTTTACCATTTTTTATGTCAAATGGGGCCGAAAGGTTCTGGAGTGGCGACCGCGTACCGGAAGACGTAGAGTGGGAAGGCCTCCCACAAGGTGGACCGATGACCTTGTGAAGGCCGCAGGTATCCGCTGGTTGTGAAAAGCACAAGACCGGTCGAAGCGGAGGAGCTTGGGGGTGCCTATGTCCAGAAGTGGACGTCTTTCGGCTGAAATGATGATGATTGTTTTAAATAGAACATGAGTTTCATTTACGTAGTTTTGAACCTTACTATTGGTAGAAAGCAGGTATATAATAATTATGCATAATAGCAAATATAGTTAGGAACATCCTGTTAGGAGCATCTTAAAATTATAGTATAGTAGTAAACATAGGTCTTATTTCCCATATTAGATACAACAGTATTTAGTATTTACTTAGCAGATAAATTACAAAAGTATTAATAGTTTTATAGATAAGTTTGGTAAACATAAAATAAACAAATCGGTATGGTAAATCTAACATTCTTGAGAACATAAAAAAATAGGATAAACAAACATAGTAGGTAAATCTTAATCTAGGTTAAATCTAGGTCTAATACAATAATTAAATACACACACTTAAGTGTATAATATAGGTAAGTAAGTTACACATAGGTGAGTTAACACAAGTAAAAATACACAATATTAAGATTATTATTAAGTAGTTTCAATCTTTGCTTGGTAGCAATATTACCTTATTTACAGGTCTAGTAAATTCTCCTTTACTAGTTCGAATCTTTACAGATCTACATAGACCATCAGTCTTGTTAGTGTTTACAGAGGTTATTCGACCTAAAGCCCATGAAGTGGGTGGACAAGTTTCATCTTTAATTAAAACTAAGTCTCCTATACTTAAGTTATTTTGCAGTTGTAGCCACTTATTTCTAGTTTGTAATTCAGATAAATAACTGTAATAGAATTGTTTCCAAAATCTTTGTTTAAATTGTATTATTTTTTGGTAAACATTCAGTCTAGATTCACTAACATCTAGAACATTTGGTTCAGGTATGTCAGTTATAGCAGTACCTATAATGAAATGAGCAGGTGTCAGACAAGTCAAGTCATTAGGTAAATCAGTAATAGGATACAATGGTCTGGAATTAAGTATTCCTTCAATTTGAACCAGAATAGTATATAACAACTCATATGTTAATTTAGTGTTAAATAGGTGTCTCTTGAGGAGAGATTTCACAGCTTTAATCCCTGCTTCATATATCCCCCCCATGTGGCTTGCAAGAGGGCAGGTAAACTTGTATTCTATGGAATTCATAGTACATAAGTCAACAATTTCACTATAACTAGTATCATTTTTGAACATTTTATAGAGCTTATGTAACTCTGTTTTGGAACCTTTAAAATTAGTTGCATTGTCTGAATATAAGCAAGTAGGTATTCCTCTCCTAGAAATAAATCTTTTAAGAGCATAAATAAAGGCATGTGCAGATAGGTCAGTTACTAATTCTAAATGAATAGCTCGAGTAGCTAGGCAAACAAATAGGCATATATAACCCTTAGAGTATCTACAATTTCGGGTCATTGAACTTCTTATAGCTATAGCACCACTAAAATCTATCCCCACATGAGTAAAGGCACGGGTCAACGTGACTCTGGGAGCAGGAAGATCTGCCATCTGCTGCCCACAGACCTTGCCTCTATACCTAGTGCATCTAACACAGGAATATATGCATTTCTTTACTTCACCTCTACCATTGATAGGCCAGTATTTCAGTCTTATGTTACAGAGTGTGTTCTGTACACCTGAGTGCAGCAGCTTGAGGTGATAATGCTGTATCAAAATCTGTGTGATGTGGTTTTTAGCAGGAAGTATGATAGGATGTGCTTGATTGTATGGAATGTCTGAGTGTTGTATGCGACCACCAACTCTTAGTATGCCATCTCCATCTAAGAATGGATTCAGTTTCCTTAGTGGGCTGGATGTGAATGTGTAAATCTTTTGTTTATGTGAAGTCTGCGAGTTAGTATTACTTTTTATAGATTGTAGTTCATGCATTTCCTTTGAGAAGGAATGACTTTGTGTTGTGTATACTATAAAATTGTGAGCATGTTTCAGTTCAGTAACTGTCAAATGTGATGTATGTTTGTCATGTTTATTCTTTATATTTTGTACAAATCTAAGTATGTATGCGACAATTCTAATGAGCTTAGGAAAATTGGAGTGTTCTGTGAATTTATCAAAGAAGAATAAATGATTGATGAGTGAGTCAGTGCAGAAATTGACTACTTTGACTTGTGAGGTTTGATTGTGTGATGTATTAATGTCTACTTTAGGTATATGTGTCATTGTAGATGGCCATTGTGATTGATCTTGAGTCAACCATGTAGGACCTTGCCACCATAGTGTACAAGATTGAAGATCTTTAGGCATGACTCCCCGGGTGATCAGATCAGCTGGGTTTTGTTTTGTGTTTATGTGGTACCAGTCATCATTACTGGTGGTGTCAATGACCTGCATGAGCCGATGTGTGACATATGTGTCGTGTTTGTGCTTGTACGGAGCTTTGATCCAGTGCAGTACAATAGATGAGTCTGTAAATAGATACATTCTCTCAATGTTAATTTTGTTGTATATAGCGTTTATGAATCTTTTTGCTAATTGGGCTAGCAAGAGAGATCCACACAGCTCTAAGCGCGGTATAGATTGTTGTTTTTTGATAGGTGCAACCTTTGATTTAGCTGCGACTAGAGTGCAGGTTGTAGGTTTGTTAAGGTAGGTTGCTCTTAAGTATAAGCAAGCACCATAAGCTTTGTGTGAAGCATCACAGAATCCTAATAATATTATTTGTGTAGGTATATCTGTAAAAGAATATCTAGGTATGTGTATATCTTTCAAGCAGTTTAATTGTTGAACATAGCTCTGCCAGATGACTAGCGAGTCCTTTGAGATCAAAGAATCCCAGTCAATACTTTGTTTCCATATGTCTTGCATCAATATCTTAGCTAGTATAGTAGTAGGCGCTAGGATACCTATAGGATCAAATATCTGAGCTATTTGTGAGAGTATGTTCCTTTTAGTGTAAGGATCAGCACTGTTGTCAGGTATACTGACCTGAAGTGTGTCTTTTGTAGGTAACCATTGTAAGCCAAGCGTTTTGACGGAACCTGATGTAAAATTGTATGTTTCTTGTGTAGTTGAGTCTACATTGTCATGTAAAAATTGTATATGTTTTGTGTTTTCTGTAGAACTTGTGCCTACATGTGCTAGAATTTCAGTGTGATTAGATGACCACTTATGTAGTTCAAAACCTGCCTTGCTCAATAAGTCTATAAGTTCAGAACATACTAGTTTACATTGTTCTAGAGTTTGAGATCCATACAGGTAGTCATCCATGTACCCAGAGCTTTTAATACAGTCAGCTGCCTGCGGGTGTGTATCTGAGTGTGTGTCAGCTAAACGTATCATTGTGCGGCAAGCTAAGTATGGGGCACACTTTGTACCATAGCAGACTCTGTTGATCTCTAGACACTTGAGTGGTTCAGACCTGGAGTCTCTCCATAGGACCCTTTGTAAAGATGTCTGTTGTGAATTTATTTTTATAGCTCTAAACATCTTGACTATGTCACAAGAGAAAGCATATTTGTAAATTCTAAATCTGAAGATAATTTGTAATAGATCATTGTATATGTTTGGACCTTCATACATTATATCATTGAGTGATAGACCAGTAGATGTCTTTGCACTAGCATTGAAGACTGTACGTAATTTTGTTGTGATACTGTCGGGCTTTATGACTGCTAGATGTGGCATGTAGTAAGCGTGTCTATCTGTGGGTGAGGCATCCTCTATATAGTGAGCATGTCCTAACTGTATAAACTCGTGTATGAACGCTTTATACTGTGTGTAGAGATTTGCATCTCTTTGCATTTTAGATTCAAGTGTTAGCAAGCATCTATAAGCTGTGTTGAAGGAATTACCTAGATCCTCTATTCTATCAGCCTGTAGTGGTAGGTCCACTGTGTATCTGCCTGAGCTGTCCTGTGTAGTTGTAGACATGTATAACTCTTCGCAGTGTTTGTCCTCCGGTGAGAGTAGCTTTTTAGGAAGCAGCTCTTCTTGCTCCCAGAAGGATTGTAGTATGTCATCTGTTGATGTAGGTGTAGAAAACATGCTAGCGTGCAGAGTGCATTTTGGTGCATGTAGGTGAATATCAGGTAGGTAGGAACCAGAAACAACCCATCCAAATAGTGTTTCAATTAGGAAAGGTAGGCGTGAACCAAGCTGTATGCGCCCAGTTTGCAGTGTAGCATAGAAAACTTCAGCATTAAGCAATAAGTCAATAGAACCTGGTATGAAGAATGTGGGGTCAGCGAGTGATTGAGCTTGTTTGTCTGGTATATGCCATGTTTGTGTATGTACATGCATGTGAGGTAGTGGCACTGAAATGCTGTCCATAACCAAAAAAGTTTGATTGCTTTGATAGGTGTTGTACCGAGATGCAACATTCGTGTTGACACTTACTTGAGTACGCTCTTGGCTATTGCCTACACCCATTATAAGGCATGATTGCTGATTGACCTTTAGCTTCAGTTGAGTTGCAAGTCTGTGGGTAGCAACATTGACTTCACTTCCTGTGTCCAGTAGTGCTCGGGCAGTGATCCACCGGCCTGAAGCATGTTGAACCCGTACCAGAGCTGTGGAAAGCAACATTTGATATCTGTTAGTGTTTGTCACTAGTACTGTAGATGGTGTAGTGAATGTGTTTGAAAATTGAGTGTGTGTTGGCTGTATAGAACCTTGTATATGTGCTTGTGTACCTGTTGGCATAGTGTCTGCTGTTGCAAGTATGGAATCGACTGCCTGTTGGCTTTGTGGAGCATTGTATGCCTGTTGGCTGTGTGTAGATGTAATATGATTAACCTGTGGTTGAGGCCTGTCCTCGTGAATAGATGTGTGATGTTTACCTTTGCATTTTAGGCAGTGAAATTTGGAGCATTTATGCCTGAATTTGTAGGGCTGTAAACAGTTATAACACAGTGATTTAGATTTGATCAGTTCAATACGCTTCTGAGTTGTAAGCTCAAGATATGTAGGGCATTCATGCAAAGCATGATTGCTATCGCATAGAATACAAGTTTCTCTGATTGTTGTAGAAGCTACATGAGAGACTTTAACAGTTTGAATTTTATCATTAGATTTGACATCATACATTAACTCGAAGGCTGTTCTGCGTTGATTTAGAAAATCAAGCAGTTCACTCAGCGCAGCAATAGTATTTTCTTTGCGGTTGATCTCCCAAGCGGCTCGGAGTGAATTGTCTAACTTTTGTGTTATTAGAAAAACCAACAATGCATCCCAGTGCTCTACAGGGAGCTGGATGGCTCTCAGGGAGTCTAGACTTTGCTGTAGCAGAACCAAGTACTCTTTGAGGTTATTTCGAGTGATAGTACTAAAGCTAGTGATACTTTTTAAATGAAAGTTTACAATTATAGTTTGATTTTCATACCTCTTAGCTAGGATTTCGAGAGCTTTGGAATAGTTCTCCTCTATGATGAGCAGTGAAGCTATGAGGCCTGCAGCCTCCCCCGTCAGCGCCGTCTTCAGGTACTGCAGCTTGTTCACCACGGGCAGGTCGGTGCTGTCCACGGACGCGTAGAAGATGTTCTTGAACGCTGGCCATTGTCGGATGTCCCCATCGAACTTAGGGAGTTCTAGTTGTGGCAGCTTGACACGTGGTTTGGTGTGGTCGTAGTGCGTACAGTTAAATTGATCCGCGTGGCGTGAAGGTGATGCCGTCGATGCGTGTACTGGCGATCTTGCCGATAAGGCGTTCATCATACATGCCTTGAGTCCATAGAATCTGTCCTCGAAGGTGCTTCGCTCCACTTCGTGAATGTCTTGTCTGTCCGCGGCGTCTTCGAATGATTCGATTTGTAGCTGTAGTTTCTCGAACTGTTGAAACAATTGTTCTAGATCACCTTGTCGGACTTTGATTTCAATCATGGAGTGTCGATCTGCGTCGAAGTTTTGTAAGTATTTTTCCATCCTAGTAAGTTTGCCTTTGATTGCACTTCTCTTCTGTTTGAGGGTTTGTAGGTTGATTTCGATATCTTCTTCATTTTGAGACATTGTAAATAATTTTCATGTGTTTCGCTGTTGCGTGTATAGAGAAATTTTTAGCAGTGCGGTGCGTCGTGGTGGCTGACCGCGTGGCGTGAAGCGGAAGTTCCGAACGTTCTCGACTCCACGATCGAGTATTTTGATTGGCGTCCTGTAGATGACGGTTTTTCCTGTTCGCTGATTGGCCAATTAGTGATGCCGGATGTATAAAATATGTGGCTGTTGCCTTTTTGCGAATGTAGATGTCGCTTTGGTATCGATTTTTGACTGTAGGTACAATACAGCGTCTGACTAATAATTAATTGATTGATTGAATACCTATTTGAATTGGTTCGACTGTTGTCGCTGCTCGCTGCTGGTTCGCCGCCCAAACTCCTGCGTTTTCGTGGTGCGTACGAGCTATGTAGGTATGCTGCGTTTTCTTCGCCTCCACCAAACGACGCGCAGAAAAAAAAGATGGCGATCCTTGAACGTCGGCTCTCGAAGGACCAGAATGTTTGGGATCTTGATTAAAATCCACTTCTTGTTTAATAATCTTTATTCAGAACACTGTTTACACTGTTGTACCTACACACAAGGTTATATTACATTTTTACCATTTTATTTGATTAATATTAGTAAGAGGCGTGTGCGCTCTGTTCGGGTTGAAGTTAGAAGGGAATAGACAGCCATCTGTCAAGTTCATATTTAGTTTGACAACTATGACATGACGTTGACATTGACAATATTAAACAATGATGATGATATCAAATAGCACCCATAGTATAATTATTTCCTTTTTTGAACTCATGCACCCACTCCAGTATATGTCAAGACCCGGAAAGCACATTAAGCCATTGGTCCCGGCTGTCATTCGTAGATCTTTAACAGTCGTTACGTCGGGAACCCAAAAAGTCTGACAAACAGTCTTACCAAGATGTATCGTGTTACCACGTAAATGGGTTGTAGAGGTCACATAGGCAGTCGCTCTATTTAAAATACTGGTATTCAGCTGCATCTGGTTAGATTGGAACCCTACCTCAACATAGTTAGGAAAAGGGTAGGCAGATTGATTACACGTCGATTTTATATTTTTCATGTTATGAAAAGGCTAGGCAAAATAATAATCTATTTTTTTATAATTATTGAAACAAAAACTCAGTTTACAGAAACTCTGTGTTCGATAACAACTGCATTAGTACAATACTGTGTCGTAGTCATTAACGCCCACCTCCACAAAATCGAGACAGAAGCAAAAATAAAAGACTATTATTAGAAGATAAAAATTAGAACTTAAAATTTAAAACTAAACAATATTTTCACTGCGTGATTTTATGTGAGATTGTGTGTCCGTATGGAAGGATTGTGTATGTTTTGTGCGTGGAGTGTACGTGACTGTGTGTGTGTATGTGTGGGACACGGACTTCCGAACTTAGTTCATCATTATTTCAGCCGGAAGACGTCCACTGCTGGGCATAGGCCTCCCCCAACTTGGAGGGGCTTGCCCGAACTTAGTTATTAAGGTTAAACACAGCAGGTTTATTATTATTATTTTTTCAGTTTTTTCGGCGGTTTAAAGTGTCCGTTTGTGCAAAGGGTGTGTTTGCGCATATTATACTAATACATAGAAAGGGAACTTGGGAAGTGAGTTTAAATTTACATATGTTTCTAGTTCTTCATAAATGAGTGTGTGATTACACGTCGATTTTATATTTTTCATGTTAGGAAAAGGCTAGGCAAATTGATTACATGTCGATTTTATGTTTTTCATGTGCTATGGAATAGCAAGGAAACAAAAAAAAACACAAAAATCCTTTCATTTTTAAATAACTAGGTACCTACTTAGTGTCATATATTTACAAGTTTTTGATACCATTTCCCACAATTCAACAAACCAAAACTTAACAGCAACTCGATTTCATTTCCTAAAATAATAAGTAAAGAAAGTAGGTAACCAAAAAACAAATGAATTGCACCCAGCCCTACAAACCACGTAGTATCGAGCGAACTGCAAAGCTCTGAGGACCAACGTGTATTACTACCCTTACGCGATCCAATTAAGCCTAGGCTAGACTGTGCAAATACTAGCTTCACTTTCACTCGTTAAGGACCAGGCTTCATGGTACACTTGGAACTGGATATGGTGGTACTTTGTGCCAAGACGAACATGGTGTAGTAAAGTTCGTTGATATGTTATTTATTTTCTTTGTACTCGCATTATTGTAAATTTTGAAAAATGACAAAATGAAATTACTTCTTGGTGAATAGACCTAATTATACGATACATGAATTTTTGTTTTGAAAAAAAAAAAAAAACTGTTTTTATGTCTTGATGCAAATTGGAGCTCTATTTAAAAATATGTCCATTTGAATGAATGTATATCATACAAACTTGAAAAATAAACCGAAGAATTGCCAAACTTAAGTGGCAGTGGGCAGGGCACATTATACTCGCAGGGCCGAAAGGTTCTGGAGTGGCGACCGCGTACAGGAAGACGTAGAGTGGGAAGGTCTCCCACAAGGTGGACCGATGACCTTGTGAAGGCCGCGGGTATCCGCTGGATGTGGGAAACACAAGACCGGTCGAATTGGAGAAGCCTGGGGGAGGCCTATGTCCAGCAGTGGACGTCTTTCGACTGAAATGATGATGATGATGATGATGATTTAAACTTTGGTCTAAGATAAGAAATTATTCAAACTATTGTATGCTTAACATGGTGGAGCAGTGCAAATGCACACAAAAATAACATAATAAGAACTCTTTAATCACTGTCTCACAGTAAGGATCTTTGACTTTGACTTTGTATGTAATGTTTAGATCTAGGTAAATAATAAATAAATAAATAATAATAGTTTATAGGTAACAACAGTATGGGTATAAACAACATGTTTGTGATTGGATTTTAGGCAAATAGTGCCTGTATTAGGAGAGTTCGCTTTTCCATAGCAAGACGTGTTAGGTATATTAAAAGCAATACGTATAATGTATATGTCGGCATCAGCGATGGCTGAGCGATAGTGCCGTCATTATCTCGATTCGGTGGTATGGAATCTATAGTGCAGGCTCAGATTATAAAACAAAGGCAGATAGACCGCGCAGAACACTAAGAGTGAAGCCAAAAAACCAAATACTAAGGCGTCGTATTTTATGTAACATACAATGCGACGCTTTAGTATTTTGTTTTTGTTTCGATTATAAAACAAAGGCAGATAGATCGCGCAAAACACCTAAGAGTACAAAAAAACAAATACTAAAGCCTCGCATTATATACAATACGACGCCTTACTATTTGGTTTTTTGGCTTCACTCTGGTGTTCCGCGCGGTCTATCTGCCTTGTTTTATAATCTGAGAGTGCAGGTTTACAATAAAATACGATGATACAGGGAGTCAATTCGTATTCCACTTTCAGAATAATTAACGCACTACAATACTAGGTAATAACGTCCACAAACTATTTTCTCAATATAATAATTGACTGCTTATTATTGCTCAACTTTTATAGCCTACGACTTATACATTCTATACTAATATTATAAAGTTGAAGAGTTTGTATGTTTGCTTGAACGCGCTAATCTCAGGAACTACTGGTCCGATTTGACAAATTATTTCAGTGTTAGATAGCCCATTTATCGAGGAAGGCTATAGGCTATATAACATCACGCTAGAGCCTTCAGGAGCCAAGCAAAAAGGAAAAAGTCACGAATACGAAGTACTCGCACGGCCAGTCGATTCGATGCGACGAGGTGTGTCGGGGAGCAATAAATTTGACGGATACGAAGTTGCAGGCAGAAGCTAGTGTAATACATCCCCATTTTAAATTCAGACCAATCGCTGTCCATGCCAAGGTTGCCTGGAAGAGATCGCGGAAAGCGATAAGGCCGCCCATTGTATGTTTTGTAGTGTACCTTGTTTTTTTTGTAATGTATTTTTTGTGGTGTACAATAAAGTATACATAAATAAATATAAAATGAATGAGATAATCTAACGATCTTCTGAATAATAATCTTGCGCTAGCAGAATTATTAACTTCGTGTATTGTTTGGGTCACCAAGATACAGGCTGTGCCTAGTTTGAGCCCCGAACCCTAATTGCGTAACTCACGATTAATCATAATCGGTTTCAATCTGACAGTTCAACAGTATTCATTGCGTTATTTACGTTGTTGAACAGACACATTTTTCGAACATATGAAGCAATGGTTTAACAATCTGTTTCAAAACGAAACCGGTTATGATGAATCGTGAGTTACGCAATTAGGGTGCCGTTGTGTAATCTGTCCAAGTCTTCTGTTAGTGAGAATTTGAATTTGTGTAGTAGGTGCAGGTAACTTTACCTATCTATCTAATTCATCAAATCAAATCAAAAGTCATTTATTCAAACTAGGCTGAGAGTCAGCACTTTTCGAACGTCAAAATGCATAAGACAGTCCCCCAAAAACGCCCACCCTTCGACACTTCCTAGTGCTTTAGCTGGGAAGAAGAAGTGGCGCAACAAACTCTCCAGCAGCACAGCTGTCTGATAAGTTGGAAGAACGTGACTAATAGGTAAGTAATTAAATTTAATCAAAAAATGAAAAGTTCATTTTAAAAAGAATCATGTATTTCAGACTATCAAATTGTCCATATTTTGTTAGTATAACATTATCTTAAAACTGTGTTAGTCGTGACGAGATTTAATATGTTTCAATAAAATTGAAAGAAATTACAACTAAATTAAAATAAAATAAATTGAATTGTAATAAATTTAGATCATCATTATCTTCATTGGCAGGCTGGTTCCACCCACTGCTTCTCTGCTCTGTGCAAGTCTCATCCAGAACTTCCCTGCGATCTTCTGTAGGTCGTCCGCACACCTGGCTGTAGGTCTACCAATGCTCCTTAACCCGTTTCTCGGACAGCTTTTAATTAGGCTTCTGTTGCATCTCATCCAGGATGGATCACTACTTCTAGCCTAGTGACCTGCCTACCTCCATTTCCAATTCGAAGACATGTGACATCTACCAACCCGCACTGGGCCCGCGTGGTGGATTACGGGCCAATCCCTCTCACAGATTGGTGGCCTGTGTCCCAGCAGTGGGAACATTATAGGCTGATGATGATGATCCGAAGTTCTACGTCTTGAACCTTAGTGCTACGTCGGATTCAATAAAATTAAATCAAATCAAAATATTAAATTTCACATAAACCTCCATGGGTACTTATGAAACGTCAGAAGCTAGGTGCACGGTTCCAAATTGTCGCTTCCTATGGAGAAGAGCCGGCAAGAAACTCCACCTTTTAAAAATAATTGAGATTTTTGAGTTACTGCTTCTCTGCAATCTCTGATTTAAGATTACTTAATCTTATTGCTAACGATTTATTACGTTTGAGAAGTGATGGTGTGTTTAGATAGATATGTTTCATCCACCCGAACCAAACACAATACATTTTGAAACCCGATTTTGATGAAATCGTAGTATAACATAACAAAGACCACACAGCAAATAATTTGCCAGCCAGACGAGACTAATCAAATATCGCTAGGAATTCAAACTCCTTAGGCATCTATTAGAATTCTCAAGTAATAGGCAAACGCTAAGCAAACAAGATTTCTACTCTAAATAATAATTCTACATAGACTCGAAACAAAGGAATGATTAGGAATAGAGCAGAGTGAATGACGCGGAAGCGGGCGCGACTAGCGGCCTATCCCAGCAACATATTAAATTTATTAGCGAGTTTGACATAATTTTGATTAAGAATTGATCATTCCATCTATGTTTTCGTTATAATAAGACTTTTGTTACGAAGCTGTAGCAGACAGAAACGGGAAGATGTGTTTTTTTTAACCCCAACAAAAAAAGAGGGGCTTTAAAAATATACAACAAATCAAACAATTATATATATTGATAAGAACTTCGCTTGGACTGCCCAGCTACAGGAAGTTAGCCGCAAGCTATTTGCATCCGCCGCGTCATTAAAGAGATTGCGTAATTTTCTTCCGATTGCCACCAAGATTGCGCTTGCACAATCGCTTCTTCTACCCATCCTTGACTATGCTGATGCCAGCTATTTTGACCTTACCCAAGACCAACTCGATAAACTTGAGCGCCTTAATTTTTTTTGGATAAGGTTTATATTTGGCTTGCGCAAATATGACCATGTTTCCGAATTTCGAGTGAAGCTCAAGTGGTTACCAATTCGCCTTCGCCGGAATGCTCACATTCTTTCCCTTTTATATAATGTGCTTTTCTCCCCTTCCACCCCTCTCTATCTCAAAAATCGTTTTCATTTTCTTTGTGACTCCCACACTAAATTCTTAAGGTCATCAGATAACTTGAAGCTTAAAATGCCTATGCATTCCACAACTTTCCTCGACCATTCCTTCACTGTCCAGGCTGCTCGTTTGTGGAATGCATTGCCTATTGAAATTAAACGCGCTCAGTCTTTATATGTGTTTAAAAGACTCGTCAAGGATCATTACCTGTCGTTGTAATCTGGTTCTCATACTTTACTGTAATTATCGATGTAAAGTCTTCATTTATTTTCGTTCCTTATATATTTAGTATGTATGTATTTATGTATCTATTATTTAGGATAGGATATGTATATAAATTTGTATGATATTTTAGTATATTGTTTATTAATTATTTGCGCCAAGAACATCCCCATTTTATATCCAGACCAATCGCTGTCCATGCTAAGGTTGCCTGGAAGAGATCGCGGAAAGCGATAAGGCCGCCCATTGTATATTTTGTAGTAGACCTTGTTTTTTTTTTGTAATGTATTTTTGTGGTGTACAATAAAGTATATATAAATAAATAAATAACAATAATTAATTTATGCTATTGTGAAAAGGATAACATTTTCATCAGCCGTCCTCCGACGCGACGATGCTTTGATAAAAATATTATCAACAAATTCATATGGACGAAGCTTATTTTTTACTTTTTACAGGTTTTTTTTTTATCTTTTTATTTTTACGTTGCAATCTGAGCCTACAGTTTTCTATACGAGCAGTGTCCGCCACATAGTAGCCGCAAGAGCGGCTGTCAGCCATGTTTGACTATACGGTGTCATAAAATCCTTTCTAGGACAACACACTAACTTAATTTCATAAATAACGTTTCAGTGACGTCATTCACCAGTAAACTGCGCTGACGCTTTGTGGCGACCACCACTCTTTTTTGGTGTGCATACGCGTTAGTAGGCTTGAGGTGGTTGGAAACTACTGGAGAAGCAAGCGAACGACCACCCTAATTGCGGAACACACAATTTATCGGGATCTGAATATTTTTTATGATTATTCATTGCTTCTTACGTTCGAAGTTGTCTACTCAACAACGTTATCGAACTTTCTAAATGATAACCATTCCTACTGTTTAGTGTGTAACGCGATTTACTCCGCTGATCTATCCGCCCGGGTTTAACAAGCGAGAATGGTTGCGCTCAAGCGTCCGCACACTTTGGCACCAGCTGGCCGACTCCGGGATCGGTTCCTTCTCACTCTAGCGTAAGCTTCTTCTAAGCGACAAAAAGGGATAGACTTGCGGGTGGATGAATCGGATTCATCTCTTAGTCGCGTTCGCTTCAGCACCCTCACAAACCCATCACTCTGGACTGACCTTAAAAATTATTACAAACACTTTAATTAAATTCTGTGAAAAGTCAAAACAGTGAAGCAGTTTCAAAGAGATTGCGATGCTGCGTTAATAGGATAATTACGTTTAATTTAACTGATAATTATTGTTTAACATAAATTTTGGCCTAACTTATTATACCTTGAGCTTAGGATGGAAGTTCTAACTAAACCCTTAATTTTTGCCTGTAACAGAATTTCTGAGTAGGCAGTTTCTAGAAATATTCGAGTGATTATTGCGTCCGTCTTTTCAATACCTTTGTGAATATTTAAACTTCTTATTAAGTGAAATGTAAAAGTGAGGAGAATTTATCAACAAATTACATGATTATTTTTCCTCTCCATCAAAACTTTCAATCTCGTCCATTAATTGGATTTTCCTTCTATTTACTGCAAATTGTTTTTTTGTTTTTGCCCTCAGCAGTTAAATAAAACCTATTAATCGTTTTCGGTATGAAAATAATTATAATAATTATACGTAAATAGGAGTTAAGGATAATTAGAAGCCCAAAACTGACAATCAGTCTTACCAAGGGGCATCGTATTGTCCAGGCTGACGAGGTCAGATAGTCAGTCGCTCTATCTAAAATACTAGTATTCAGCTGCATACGGTTAGTCTGGAAACCAACCCCATCATAGTTGGGAAAAGGCCAGGCAGGCAGATATTTAAAAAAAAAAAAAAAAAAAAAAAATATTTATGAAGACACTGGTGCTCACATAATAATATTATGTGAACCGTAGACGAATTTAATAATGAAACATTTTAATTTTTTTATTTCGGCACTCTGCCCTCCTGCACCACCCAGAGCGGGAGAAGTTATTTGATGATTTCCCACCCAAAAAAAAAAAAAACCACCGGGTCGACGCGCGTTGTGTTTTGCACGCGCGCCTCATAGATGTCAGTATCAAATGGTGGGGTCCGTAAGGGCCGATGCCTGCCAGGCGTGCGGGTTGTTCGAAAGAGATACCATGGTGGCACACAGGCAACTGAAGGATCACGGGTGGGTTTTATTCAGTAAAAGTCTGACACGCCCTCCCACTCCACCCAGAGCGGGAGAAGTTATTTGATAGTTGTCCCACCCTCAAAAAAAAAAAAATCCTCTGATTACAGATTTTTGTAATCTTAATTTTATCCTTTTACAGGGTCCATATTTTTGTGGCTTAGCTTTAAGCCCTTTGTAACATCTTTTGACAACATGAAATGCAAAAAAAACTAAAATCCGCCTCCTGAAAAATCACGCTCTAAAAAGTATCCAACAAGAAAATATTTTCATCTGAAAGCCATGGTCGTATGTCACTTTCCCTGAAACCTTATGATTGCTACTACTGTTAGGTGTGGTTTTGATTTTAAATAGTAAATATATAACCCACCGTTCCGTGTGGTGCCGGACGTAAAAGAATAGCACCATCCCATTTCTTCCCGTGGGTGTCGTAGACTAAGGGACTTACTAGAGAATAGGCAGCAGCGTTCTCTATACATTTTACCACCATACTGCGATCGCCAACCTGCCTGCCAAGCGTGGCGATCATGGCAAAACGCCCCTTTTGGGGGAGGCCTATGACCAGCAGTGGACGTCTTTCGGCTGATATGATGATGATGATGATAACCCACGGCTGATCAAGGAGCTTCCAACGATACCCAATTTTTCAAATTGTGATGAGTAAGTTCAGAAGTTATGATGAAATTGATGAACTTACATACATAAATATTGGGGTCATTCTCAGGACACTCATTATTTGGTTGACTTCGGTGTCATTTTTGTTTTCTAATTTAGGCATGAAATATCAAATCTAGAGTTAACACTCTACTACTAACATGCTTTAAATTAACTCTAGATTTGATATTTCATGTTAACAAGGCCTAAATTAAAAAAAAAATTGACACCGAAGTCAACCAAATAATGAGTCTCCTGAGAATGACCCATTGGTCAAAATCATAACCCTCCTTTTTGCTTCGCGGTCTTCTTCTCAGCGTGGTAATTCCAAAAAAAAAACACGAAAAAAAGAAATTGAGTGAATGTTAAATTTCTAAATTTCTTTGCCCCGTAATTTAGGTAATAAATGAATATTATTAGTATGAATAAGTTCAAATCCCTAAGGTTCATTGATTTTAAGGACTTATTAACCTACTTTCTGACATTACACGTCCTGAATTACCCCTTATATCAACAATGAAACAAAAGACATAAACTATACTTAATTTTTCCATCGAACAAGCAGTGAATGTAACATTATCTAGTCTATCGTCTACAATACGAACAATACCGTATTGTGAGGCGTCCGATACTGGGACCATTGTACTGCCAACAATAAGGTTTTGCACTGAAAATGTTCTATAGACGAGTGCAGACATGCACAACTTTGTGGATACGGTGTACGTTGTTAGAATTGTACTTTTATTCTGGTTTTAAAAGTGTCAAAAGATTTTTTGAAACACACCACACAGTTATCTTTATTTTATTATTGACGAATCTTAAAATTCTCCTTAGAGAATAATTAAATAAAACATCGATTTCAAATAAACCAATTACAGACACTTTTGAACTATCAAGGGGTTGGTCAGAAATATGAAGCTAGTAATATGTGTTTTTTTTAATGGGACTAATGAAACATTTCAAAATGACAATCGGCATCAAAGTGCGCTAAGGCAGACCTTATAATGCTGAAAATAGCCACAGGGGCATTAGACTCAATGTGCTCCCTTTGGAAAGGGTTGACCAGTTTACGTACTTGGGGCATGTTTTGACTGTCGACCTCAAGGATCATGCAGACATGGAACGGGAGCGGAGGGCGTTGTCTGTTAGAGCGAAGCGAGTCCGTAGATTTGCGCGGTGCTCAAATCAAGTTAAGGCTACACTCTTTAGAGCGTATTGTACATCGCTGTACTCATGCAGTCTGTGGGCTCACTAGGTACTCTAACAGAAGTTACAGCGCCATCCGCAGCCAGTACAATAACGCGCTCAGGGCGGTGATGGGGTTACCCCGATACCGCAGTGCCTCGGGTATGTTCGCAGAGGCGCGCACCGACTGCTTCCACGCGACCATGCGCAAGCGCGCCGCGTCCTTGGTGCACAGAGTGCAGGTTAGCCCCAAAACGGTACTGGCGATGATTGCGGGAAGACTGGACTGCCCCTTCATCCGACATTGTTCCAGCAGACATGTTGCTGTACCAGTGTCGGCGAGAATGTATTAATTTTACTGTTTTAATTACGTTGTTATTTTGACTGAATATAATTGTGATTTGATTTAATTTTGTTTCTGTTGCTTTGATTTTAATTTAATTTTACTTATTTTAATTGATTTTATTTATTTGACATTACTTATTTTATTTTTATTTAGTTAGTTGCATTTGATGTATGTCTTTATTTATTTTTTATTTATCTGTAATATTTGTGTTAATGTATGTCTGGCAATGGGTGTTATTTACCTGAAATAAATGAATTTATTATTATTATTATTTAACCAACTGGTATATTCTGCAAAATGTCACAGTAAAAACTTAGACGCAGTGAACTTATAGTGAGTTGGTAATGGTGTTAAGGGGGATACGCTAGAGGGAGGGCGTATCAGACTTTTACTGACTAAAACCCACCCGTGTTCCTTCAGTTGCTTGTGTGCCAGGGAACATGGTTTCTCTTTCGAACAACCCGCACCCCTGGCAGGCATCGGCCCTTGCGGACCCCATCATTTGGTGCTGACATTTCTTTGAGGTGTGCGTGGAACAGAACAACGTCAACCCGCGCTTGGTCCTTACCGGACAGCGAGCTACCCGTTACTCGCCGTCCGTAAGCCAGCGCCTGCGGTGGCCGGGAATCAGCCTGGGATTTCCGATGCCCAGGGCGTCTCTTGCGGCGACTATGGCCGTGAGGGCGCATATACTGCCTCTTCCTCACGTGCGCCGCCTCCCTCTTCTCGAACATTACTGCTTCGCAGAAGGAGGTGACGGCTACCCATGCACTCTCACTCCGTACCTACCATAGCCTGTATCAGGGCTGGACGCGAGAGATCGCCGCCGCCGATCGCCTCCACGAGGATGCGGCAGTGCTCCGCCCAAGCCGGGCAGACCTCCGCCGTATGCTCCACCGTGTCCTCATGGCGATATAAGCAGTAACATACAGCCAGACATTAACCTGGAAATTGCAAAAAACCTCAGAATATTTGGATTTCGGGGGTCATTCTAGTGCTTTTCCTTAAAACATAGAATTAGAGGATTTTTTACGGCTCACTTCCTAAGTTCTATGAAATAGATTAAAAAAAGTCGATCAGATTCCTTCAGATGGCTCTCAATCTTATTCCATATCAAAGCATCATTACCAACATCAGCAGTCCTTGTTGAGTCACAGTTTCTTACGTTGTTAGTCAAAATTTTGAAGTGTACAAAAATTTAGAAACCACAATATGACTCATATTAAAATGGTATTACGTGAAAGAATATCGTAAAAGTTTCCAGAAACTTAATTATGTCAGCGACTTTTCTTGCCATCAGACGTCGGACGCACCGTCTGTGCATGTCATGTCTTATTACAAAAATCCACAACAAAAACGTTTTTCAATTACTTCCTTCAAAGGGAATTAACAAAATAACATGAATGATGAGATGAGAAAATCATAAAACCTGTGCTGACAGCAATTAATCTCCTTCAAAAGTGGGTCAGGAGCAAACAGGTAGGTTCTTTTAATTCTATAGGTAGCTGTACATCCCGATACAAACTTTATGGTGGCACAGAACGTGAGGTGAGTCACTTCACAGTAACAAAACATGTCAGCCGGGATGAGGAGTAAGGTATTGCGCAGCGCGTAAAGCACTTCAGGCACCATTCAGTTTGACGCTTGAAATATTTTGATCTGCAACGCTCTGCCGGCTTTAGTCGCCGCAGGAGACGCCCTGGGCGTCGGGAATCCCAGGCTAATTCCTGGCCACCGTAGGCGCGGGCTTGCAGATGACGAGCAATGGATAGCTTGCTGTCTGGTAAGGACCAAACCCGAGTCGCCGGCGCGGTGTGTTCCACGCGCGCCTCAAAAAGATGTTATCACCAACCCCACCAGTTGGTCGCCATCCGCAAGAGCCGATGCCTGCCAGGGCTGCGGGTTGTTCGAAAGAGATACCGTGGTCCCTGGCACAAAGGCAACTGAAGGAACACGGGTGGGTTTTAGTCAGTAAAGTCTGACACGCCCTCCTGCTCCACCCAGGGCAAGAGAAGTTATTTGATGAATTTCCACGCAAAATAAAAATGCTCTGCATAGCGCCAAGACTTGAAATTCAAACACTGTGTTTTATCGACATGCTGACACTCACTTGCGCTGCACTCTGTTCTCAATCCTCGGTTCAACACAAAGAGTTGAAAATTAATTGCACGAAAAAATCGCACCACGATTTTATTGCATCCGTGTGAATTTAGACTAAATCCTGCCAAAATATCGAGTCTGGATTCCTAAAACAGGGTCATACATTTATCATACACCCACATTTCGCTAGTTAAGTCTTGTCTCGCATGTAAAAGCGGGCGAGTCTATCTTTAGGAATAAAAAGAAAAGTCCTGACTGACTGACTCATCAACGCCCAGCCCAAACCTTTAGACCTAGAAAGCTGAAATTTTGCACAGAGATTCCCTTTATAATTTAGACAAGAATTAAGGTAAGGATTTTTCTAAATTGAACCCCTAAGGCAGTTAAATAGTGAATGAAATTTCTGCGCGGGAGAAGCCGTTGGCAAAAGCTAGTTGAAAATAAACTGGGTGTAAATCTACAATCAGGGCTTCTGCATAGAATTTTATGGAACCCTTTTTCTTCATCATAATTTCAGCCGATAGACATCCACTGCATAGACGTCCTCAAACGTCGCCACATCAACGTAGACCCATTATTTTCCTAATTGGAAAATCAATTTAATTTCATCAAGTTTGGTTTACTCCGAAAGGGTGGCGAAGTTGTACAACAAATAGCTCGCCCACATTACAACAGTTACGTTCAAGTCACATGACTGTAATAGATGTGGAATTGACTACCACCAATCGGCAACAGATCCAGGCATCGAGATGCTAAGGAGAAATTCCTGATAGGAAAATCCACTGACTCTTTGCTCGACCTGGGAATTGAGCCAGAACCTCAAAAACAGAAGTGATACTCGTATGTGCAGTTGGTACCGCAAACGCAGCAACTGTAGCTGCAGCTGTCTAGGTTAGGTTAGAGTTGCCCTGTAAATCACCTCATCATCATCATTATTTCAGCCGAAAGACGTCTACTGTGGACATAGGCCTCCCCCAGGCTCTTCCACTTAGGGCTGCTTGTCATTTTTGGGGGGTTTTGGCATAATCGCCACGCTTGGCAGGCGGGTTGGCGATCGCAGTATGGTGGTAAAATGCATAGAGAACGCTGCTGCCCATTCTCTAGTAAGTCCCTTAGTCGCCTTCTACGACACCCACGGGAAGAGATGGGATGGTGCTATTCTTTTACGCCCGGTACCAAACGGGACACCACCAGGGGCGGCTGTCCCTTAAGTGCACTCGTGCGCTGAACTACCAGATTTTAATAGGTGTCGAAAGGATCACAAAATATTTAATAATCGCATTGTGGCCACTGGTTTTGGTATATGTAATACTAATAAAACTGACGAAACAATATAAGCTCTTTGCTAAACTATTAAGACTTATTTTCGCGGTACGGAAGATCGCTCGTGCGCTATGCCGAAACGCACGGCGAATGCTCATACATTTCTATGAGATCCAAGTTAAAACGCCTAACGCGTGAGACAGAAGATAGTTGACATAAATGTATGGAGCGTTATGGAGTAATTTGTCCATTCTCGTGCGCCGCACGGGGGAACCGAAGTTTGTCGAACTGAACCGAATATTACCAAACGTCGATTACCGAGAGCGCCCGAGGTTTGACGAAGTTTGCATGCCGGTCATAACGAATGACCAACTCAATATTATCACCGCGAAGTTTAGTTTACGTGAAACTGAATACTATTGTTTATTTTTTATTCGTTTAGATTTAAATTACTTATCTGAATACTTTTTTTTTTTAATTTACTTATTACCCCTAATACTTAGTGAGCTAGTAAAGTGCACCACCAGTTCCATGACCTACCAGCCGCCACTGGACACCACCACCACGGTAAATCACCTGCCCTGTGAAAAATGTGGTCCAAAACTTAAAAAAAATTAAAACTGTGGAAGTCGGTGACTTCGGATTTGTATTTTATTAATTTCGTTTCACCGCCTTCCGAAATTAAAGTTATTTTTCACTTTGTATTTCCGGTAGTCGTTTATTTTCTTTTTTTGAAAAGTGTATATTTTTCGTTGTTTAGTGTTTCACATGTACAGAATACCGGCGTGATGTTATATTATGAACTCAAAATCAAAATCAAAAGTCATTTATTCAAACTAGGCTTAGAGTCAGCACTTTTCGAACGTCAAAATTACATAAGACAGTCCCCCAAAAACGCCCACCCTTCGACACTTCCTAGTGCTTTAGCTGGGAAGAAGAAGTGGCGCAACAAACTCCCCAGCAGCACAGCTGTCTGATAAGTTGGAAGAACTGGTGTAAACAATAGGCAGACATGAGATTTCAGCAATCCCAGTCCATTACTATCGTTTATTGAGGAGTTCTGTTGCCTATCTCCGAAGTTCTTCATCAGACCTTCACCAAATTGAAATGGGACCACTCCGAGAAAATACTCTTCCAAAAACGACCTAAATCGCTTCAAGTGTGCCTATAAAATTTGAGGAGTTCTCTCTATTTCACCAGGATCCCATCATCAGATCCACTTGGGAAGTATACCCTTTCAAACAAAAAAAAAATCCTAATCGGTCCAGCCATCTTTGAGTAATCGAGGAAAATACATTAAAAAAATGGTTCTGACGAATTGAGAACCTCCTCCTTTTTGTAGTCGGTTAAAATGTACCTTGCAATGTATGCATCTCCCAAAAAACATTTCAAACAGAAAATCTATTTCTAAATAATGGGTGAAATCTACTGGGAGTCGCTTCACTACCGTTCCTAGTACAATCACATTCAAAACACGTTACATGTGGAATAGACGTGACTTTTGTGCGCTTACTACCCTCTAGCGAAATATTGGTCATAACATATTTGGGTTTTGATTTTTGCGAACGAAAATTTTGTTGACGAATGAAGGAATCGTGACTGTTTTTTTTTTTCTGTTACATAAATTACAAATTGAGTAGCTTTGTCTTAATTATAATATATTTTATTATTGCTTAGTTTTTATTATATATTATTGTTTAGTTTTTATATTTTATTCATTACTTTTTTATTTATGTTTCTGTCCGTGACAACACAGCGGGCCCTATCAGAATGCCAGCGCTGCGACACTTTTTAAATGTCGCAGCATCATGCTGAGATAGTGGCCTTTTGGCCTCGTACAGGATCTTGTTTTTTTATTTAATAAAATTAAAATTATATTTATTCACAAAGGAAGCTTTGTGTATAAATATAATTTTAATTTTATTAACTACCTAGCGTAGCGTAGTAGTGTTTTAGTTTTTTAGTGTTTAATTTTATTGTGATATAGTTATGATTGTGATATTCCTGTGCGAGTCTAATAAATACTTTTTCTTTCTTTCTCATTATTTTCATGTTGCAGAGCAGTGGTGGCCAAGTAGCGGCCGCGACTTTCGAGTTGTTGTAGTTCATAGGTTCGAAACCAAACAGGCGCTTCACTTTGTGTAAATTATTTCATCATCACTACTCTCAAAACGGCGAATGAAAACATCGTGAGGAAACCGACATGTCTTAGAACCAAAAGCTCGAAGACGCGAGTCACCTACCAACCCGCACTTAACTGACATTCACAAAACCTTTAATACCTTTAAACGAGCAATTCTTGTATAAAGGTAAAAATTATATAATAATATATGCAATGATATATATTATATATATATTATAAATATATACATATTATCTGGATCTCGAAAACGGATCCAACGATTTTCATGAAATTTAGTATGCAGGGGGCCATAAATCAATCTAGCTGGGTTTCATTTTTAGAAACCGTCAAATAAAAAAAAAATCATCAAAAGGTCATCCAGATATTACCCGATAATGCGGTAACAATAAATCTGTCTAAACTTTTCACTACTATATTGGGGTCGGCTTCAAGCCTAACCCGATGTAACTGAATATCAGTATTTGACATGGAGCAACTGCCTATCTGACCTCCACAGTAACTGGGTAACACGATACCAGTTGGTAAGACTGCTGGTTGGCAGACTGTTGAGCTTTGAATGACAGTTGTTACTGATAGGTTTTTTTTTTTGAGCGTAGGAAATCATCAAATAACTTCTCCCTTTCTGGGTGGAGCAGGAGGGCGTGTCAGACTTTTACTGACTAAAACCCACCCGTGTTCCCTCAGTTACCTGTGTGCCAGGGGCCGCGGTATCTCTTTCGATCAACTCGCACACCTGGCAGGCATCGGCCCTTTTGGACCCCAAAAGTTGGTGCTAACATCTCGTTGAGGCGCGCATGGGACACAACGCGCCATCGACCCGGGCTTGATCCTTACCGGACAACGAGGTACCCATTACTCGCCGTCCGCTAGCCCGCGCCTACGGTGGCTGGGAATCAGCCTGGGATTCCCGATGCCCAGGGTGGGTGCTGATAACTCACTCGTTTCGATATGTAATGAGTAGTCACCCATCCGTGAACCAAAGGTGGCTAGCGTAACTTAACCTTCAATTGACCTGCGTGTCTGTCATTATTAAGCTATAAGCCAACCTACCAAAATACCTTAATTCAGTTTTTGCTTTTTCGAGGGTACTAAAAGTGATGGCAAAAAAATATAATTGAGTTCTTTTGTAACAAAAGTTTAAAGCTATAACCCGAAATTGAATGGCGACTGATACAATTTAATGATGATGGGTTTTCTCTTATCTCATGGCATTTTATACCTTCATTAGTGGACTTTGACTATTGTAAAAGGGAAATAGCATAGATCTGGCTTGCCTCAAAAAAGTAACGGAGGCGGATTAGAATATTATTCTGCATCTGCATAATCCAGTCTTGAAGATCAGACCTTTTTTAACGAGTTTTACGTGGTGTTTGAAAATTTGCACTTTGAACTGGGAGGGTTCAAAATGCCTTTTTTATAACAACCGCACAATCAAGAAGAAAGAAAAAAAAACTGGATTTTGAATCCAGTTCTTTTTTCTTTCAAATTTCATTTCAGTAAGCTGCCAATTACTTATGTTGAATAGCTATGGAAGGTCAAATAAAAACCCACTTTTTGGTTTTGCCATAGTTGGCTGGGATAATACATACGTTATACCTACAACCAATGCAGGTAATGACAACTTTAACACAAGACTGAAACGCATCTTCAAAAGGACTTGCAAAAAATTCAGGTTTATGTGTTTGAATACAATTTTTATAAGATACCTGTGTACCATCTCATAAAAATTAAAACCCACAAAAACATGTTCACTTGCAGTTCGCTTTAAAAACTCAGAAAACTGCACACTGAAAATAATTACAGAGAAAACTGTACGACCTACATTCATATCGAAACTGTAATTTTCATGTCAGCTAAATCTGAATGTATTTTTTTTGCTGACGACTTAAAACGCTTGGGTTATGTGAAATAACGATTTGAAATACCCTCCGTATTTCAATTGGTTTGGGCTTTTTTTTTTGCATATGATACTCGATTTTGTAGATGGTATATTGAGATTTAAAATGGACGATGGAACAGATGTTTTTTTTTTTAATTTCATGATTCATTTCAATGAAAAGAATTATATGTGGTCTAATCATCCCTCATGGAAATACTATCTATACTAATATTATATTTAGCAACTAGCTTTTGCCAGCGGCTTCGCCCGCGCGGAACATTCATCCCCTATTTAACTCCCTTAGGGGTTGAATTTCGAAAAATCCTTCCTTATTCCTTGTCTACACTATAAAGGGAATCTCTGTGCAAAATTTCAGCTTTCTAGGTCCAAGGCTTTGGGCTGGGCGTTGATGAGTCAGTCAGTCTATCAGTCAGTCAGGACCTTTCTTTTTGTTTATATATGTATATAGATAGATAGATAACTTTTATTCGAATCAGTGCATTTTTTTTTTAATTTACAAAAACAAAGATCTTATTAATTCCAACGTGTTCTATGTAGCTTAAAACTTACTGTTACCGATACTGGTGATTTCTTTATTTTAAAATAAGAATTTTGAGTTCCAAATAATTGTTAGAAGCAATTAAATCAAAGGACTCGATTTGTGAGTGGTACGGTGCACTTGACTGGTATACACAGATACGTTTTCTGGACCACTTGTTTAGTACATAACACAAGTAAAGGGTAAATTGCGAAAAATAAAAAAAGTTGGAAATTAAGGTTAATTTTGGTACTTACAAGTTTTCGCGAAAATCTTAATTGGCCCCTATCTTTTTTTTATGACGGTACAATGGGTAGGTACGGAACCGTGTGTTGCCGGACGTAAAACATAGCACCATCCCGTGGGTGTCGTAGAAGGCGACTAAGGGACTTACTAGAGAATGGGCAGCAGCGTTCTCTATGCATTTTAACACCAAACGATCGCCAACCCGCCTGCCAAGCGTGGCGATTATGGCAAAACCCCTTTTGGGGAAGGCTTATGTCCAGCAGTTTGTTGAGCCACTTCTTCTTCCCAGCTAAAGTACTAAGACTTAGTGAACGCTGGGCGTTTTGGTGGACTGTCATTGGTAATTTTGACATTCGAAAGGTGCGGATTCTCAGCCTAATTTGAATAAATGATTTTTAATTTTCTCACAAAAATAACGTCTGTGTCCCAGCAGTGGGAACGTTATAGGCTAATTATGTTATAATAATGTTTATAAATAATAAGTCTAAAGACAGTCTTTTTTTTGTGGGTGGGAAATCATCAAATAACTTCTCCCGCTCTGGGTAGAGCACGAGGGTGTGTCAGACTTTTACTGACTAAAACCCACTCGTGTTCCCTCAGTTGCCTGTGTGCCAGGGGCCACGGTATCTCTTTCTAACAACCCGCACTCCTGGCAAGTATAAAGACAGTCTTGGCTCTCGTCTACGCAGAGCCATAGGTACATACTTACTAAGGTTCGCTTTCTTCTATTCTTTAAGGGACAAGTTACCTTAATCAGAGCAATTGTATGTCATTTTTTTCTGTTTTTAAAACATACAGGCAACCAAAACACCTAGAATTCCTCCTGATCTCTCTCTCTTACCTTTCTTTTCACCATTCTTGAATCCCGCTGAGCTCATGTCAGCCAAATGCCGTCAAGTGCTGGACATGAACTTCTCACGGGAATCACCAAAACGACCTGTGCCGCCCACATCCAGAGAATTCCTGCAAACTTCACTACTGCCCACCTCGTACCAAAACCTACTTATGTCACTCCACTGAAAGCCCATTTTCATTTGCAGCACTTTCAAATCTCGCCATAGTAATTCTTTCATAAGAAAATGAGGTTCAATAAACACAACTATCAGCTCAAAGCCGAACATGACCCTCTAATCTGAATACCATTTGCTGTGATGCAAAAACAATAAAGATTGCTCTCACGAAGGATGCTAGGGTAATTGTTATTCATGCGTCTAAGATGTGGGGAGACTAGATGTGGCATTTAGATTATTCGTCCTGTAGGAGCGTTTTTCTTAGGGTATGTGTTGGGTCCATTAAAATTATTGGAATGCACAGTTCCCAGCAAAATTGGTTCAATAATTGCAAAACTTAGTATATGGGGACAAACAGGTAAATATATAAAAACAAGGAATCTTTTATGAGCAAGTCGCGAGTGTAGCCTATGAACTGGCGATGGTGGTTAGCGCGGGCGCGGGCGATCTTGTCGTTTTCCATTGCCGCGCTTAAAGGTTTCTTCAAGCAGGCGCGACGCGCCACTTGTAGAACGATTTCCATGAAGTTTTCATGGAAATTGATTTACGAGTGTAACGACGCAACCGTCGTTTCGCGCTAGTCTGCATGAGCCTTAAGGGTAGGTCCATATACATAATAATTATGCTAACGCTATATGAAGCAGTCGATGCTTCATCCTACCGAGAATAAGCCACATCCAGCGTCACTAATTCAACAACACCGCTACATAACCGTTACGACACAGAGACATATTGTGGTGAATTGTGTGAGGTCATACATGATACATCACTGATTGTATTAGTACGGTGTATTATTGTTATACAGATAGCGTTTTGATGTATAGTGATGGCTTAGTTTACTACTATGAGTTGTGGGATGGTATTAAGCGGTTTATGCTAGGCAAGCCATGCACCTACATGAATGACAAGTAAATTGGCAACAAAAAAAATGTATATTATTAAGAATGCTCGGAATCAGCACGGTAGGCAGCACTGCTGCATGCAGAGGAGTTCGGAATCATACCTTTAATTTAATCAGATAAACGCAGGAACGTCCGATTAAGCAGCCGACATCCTCATCGAAAAATCCGATACGGTCTCAATATGTAAACAAACTTTGCCAAGTGAAATGTAAAACCGCACTTATGCAGAAAAGTTTTTTTGGTATTGCCCCACGTATTTATAATAAAGTACCTGATGTGATAAAAAATATGACTGTAATAAAATTTAAAAGGGCACTAAACCAAATATTAATCGAGAAAAGCTACTACACTATTGACGACTTCCTTAATGATAAATACCTGAACTGATTGATGATGATTGACATACCTACATGTTCCTATTCTGACACTTTTTATTATGATTGACATTTTAACATTACTTTTTTTTGACATTACTGTAAAAATGTTATTAGTCTATTTTCTTGTTTCTATTTTTGTTTTGTATTCTAATGATTTGACATTTATTTTTATTAGGTATAACATTAATAGAATTTGTCTCGTTTTGCATTTTAATATTATTTGCATGCCCATGAGACGGTAGAATATGGAGGACTACTTTTTAGCAAAACATCTATGTACCATTTACCCATGTTTGCAAAAATAAATGATTTGATTTGATTTGACCTGCGAGATGTTGTAATAAAAACATGTCATGGATCTATGAAAATTCTTCTGTTTGGCATTTTAATCCTTGATATTTTCAGGTGAAGGATAGCCTTCACCTGAAAATTAAAATATTATAGAATAGACAACAGCCAAATCGTGTAATAATGCATTTGTGAATAGCCATGACTATTTCTAATGGATAACATTAGTTACAAAATACTAGGTAGCAACTACCAACAATCTCAAAGCCCACAAACTGCACTCTAGACAAAACACACTCAAACGTAATTCACAAGTCCATACATTCATAAACAGCACTACACAACAAGACTCGGAAACAAACATCCAAATAATCGAGAAGTGGAATCGAATAGAACAATCGTTGTCTCAGCGAATCGGCGCTAACTCGTTATTTACGACTGGCAGTTGCGCGCTTCGCTCTATAATTCAGAGCCGCGAGGATATTCGATTAGCGAGAGATATGTTCCGAATAGTTTTGTATCGATTTATTTGCATAATGGTCCTCGAGGTATATTCGTGTGCATTGTTCCTGGATAGCGGAAGTAATGTCACATTAAAAGAACTAGGTACAGACGCCAGCAGGTCAAGCTATCCCAAATTGTCAAATTTTTCCAATAGAACATGAACCTTATTCCTTTGTGATAAAGTTGAAAAACTATAAAAGAAATTTGACAGATTGGGGTAGCTTGATGTGCTGGCCTCTGTACTAGGACACTTATGATTTGATATTATTTTTCTGGGCATGACTACAGCCATGATTTTTCAATTTTATTTCATAGAAACTATTTGCTTAAGACTCACAGTTAGCCCGCGGAATTTTTTATTTTCTTCCATTTTTTGTAATTTCCAGGACAGTGTCAAGTTGTATTTTAATTAAAATTTTGTTTCGCGGTGGAAAATATGACTATACACAAGTATAATCATAAAAAGTACTTCATATTATGTTAATCCAGGTTATAAACTATCTGTTTGCCAAATTTCATCCAAATCCGTTCAGTAGTTTTTGTGTGAAAGAGTGACAAACATCAATCCATCCATCGTCACAAACTTTCACATTCAAAAATTATTATTGAGATTATTAGGAAGTAGGGATTTACATACATCCCTTTAGTTTTATGTTTAAAACCTAATTGGAAACACCTGCAGCACATTAACATAATTTTGCACGGTTTTCCATAAAGCTTTTACAACAATACAACACAATGCACGGCAAATCTGATGCAAATTGCATTTGCAAAACGACAAATATTTTGCTGCGTGAATCGATAGAGGAATAATTCACAAACATGCATACACCTTTGTGTACCTGTGTCGCTGGGCAAGTGGGAAATACGGCAATGTGGCGAATGACTAGATGATTTTGTCGATGGTTGTAATTTGGGTGTGCATGAAAAGTACTCGTATACCTACTACAATAATTTATATCAATACATTTTTGTAGGATATCTTTATTACTTACAATTTTTATAGTAACTTCTATCAGCAACGGTGCCGATTCTTTTATTTACCACCTAAAATAAGAGTATTGCTGTCTCTTACTGACAGACCACGTAAGAAAAATACAAGTGACGCTTTAGAATTGGCAAACTGAATTACGTCTCGATTGCCTTGAATTTGACGTTTAAAAAAAAAAATGAATTTAGTTTTGTTTTTTTGGTGGAAATCATCAAATAACTTCTCCCGCTCTGGGTTGAGCAGGAGGGCGCGTCATACTTTTACTGACTAAAACCCACCCGTGTTCCCTCAGTAGCTTGTGTGCCAGGGGCAGCGGTATCTCTTTCTAACAACCCGCACCCCTGGCAGGCATCAGCCCTTGCGGACCCCATCAGTTTGTGCTGACATCTCTTTGAAGCGCGCGTGGATGATGATGATGAATTTAGTCCATCCTAGTTGTGTCGAAGAAAATTTTAATTCGCCTAAAATTGACAGCCCTAATTTATTCCTGTCTTTTTCTTGTTCCCTTAGAAGGAAAGAGATAGAAGCATAGCTTAAATTAAGTTTAGTTGGTGCAAAAATAAAATCATCACCAATGACTGACGGAAAATAAATAAAATAAATTTCTATTGTATTGTGCAGAGTTTGAAAAAATCAGAAGAATGAAATGGTGAGGATATGAAAGAAATCTATAATTTTCATTGCTTAAAAGCCCCTACGTGTATGTTTTGGGTAAGTTAATTTAACTGAAATACTAAAAATATGACGTGACTTGACATGAACAGAGGAAGCATCTCTAGCTTACGCATCGAGAGCGTTCGGCATTCCGATTGGCCCTGGATTGGTAAAGGACCAATCGGAGCGTTGAACGCGGTCGATTTGTTAGATCGAAACAGTAAAAAGAAAATCACACTCTATTTCAAATGTAAGTCAAGTTAGTATGATTGGAAATTCCCTGATTTTCACGCAATGCCGGTAACCTAAACATGCAAGTATGAGTGTATGTATGTATGTATGTGTATCGTTATTGATTGGCAGTTCACGTGCGTAGGTACGTCCGTATCTGTCATTCTAATACATATTTCAGCTAGTTTTGTTCGTCACTGGTTTACATGAAAAGGCACTATCGGATTGATGTGAAAGGGTTTATTTTCATTCAATACCTTTTATGATATATCTGTATCAGACTGTTTTATGGGCTTATAACATTAAATTCTGACATATAATTATAAAATACTCCAGTATTTTTCGAATTTTTTTTTCAAATAATCTGAAAATAAAATAATGTTGTGTTCGTGTGTGTTGTGTGTGTGTGTTGTGTGTGTGTGTGTGTGTGTTTGTGTGTATGCTAGAGAGGAGCTTGTGCCCAAGTACCTAATACCGCATGGATCAATCGATCAGGTTAAGGTACGCTTGCTGCGGTTGGACTGTGGATGACCATCTTTACATACCAAAACCTCAAGACCATGCCTCCATGCCTCGGAAAGTACGTTAAGCCGTTGTCGGCTGTCATTTGTGATAAATGATTTGATGACAAGGGAATCATATTTTTAAAACTAGAGGTCGGCGTTTCCTCTCCGACTAGTTTGAGAAGAAAAGCCGAAACAAACTCAAAGTTCACAGTCTCTTTGGAATCCTGATCAGATTATGTGAAGACGATGTAGATTGATGTCTGAATTAATAGTCTCTTGAGGCAAGAACCACACAGATTGAGTGGACCTGTTCAGTCAGTCAACGCAGTTGTTAGTAATCGTGCAGCTCAACTCAAAATTTACGAAGCTCAACGATTCGATGAACGATAGTAGAAAGAAAATTAGGGTACGCTGCATAAATCACTCAAACTTAATGGATGAAATGCATTGCTATCAATTGCCATTTTATGCGTTATTGAATAACTCCGCTGGGTTACCAAAATATACAGTTTTTCTTGCTGAAAAGACATACTAGACTTTTAAAAACCCCGTGAAATTAGCCAAAAAGATTTAACAAACATCTAAATCCTGACTAAGTGGCCTCAAACATTTTTTATTTTTCCCTGCAATACAATGCAAAGTTATTTTGTGTTTGTTTTCCACTTCTTATTTGTATATCCTTCTCTGCAATGCACCGTCGGGAAATAAGAGGTTGAGCGTAAAAGTTTTTTCAACACATTTGCTCAAAAACTGCATTTACGATGCCTGTATACATGGTTCGAAAGTTAAAAATTACGCACCAATACAACGTAACGTGAGGTAAAATAGGTACTCTCACCTAAGTACCTATTTTACCGCATACCCCGTTGTATGGCACCACAGACATATGGCACCGTGCGTATTCTTTACGGTTTTTTTTTAATTTCCATAAAATATTATAAGAATTTCGTCCAAGGAGTTTCACATTACGAGAATAAATAAGCTGACTGATCGAACCTCCTTGGAAGCGATTTTGCTCAATATGTTTGTCTCACTCTGATACTAAAGAGTAAATGAGATGAAAGATGTAGTTCTAATTTTCACCACGTGCATGTGGCGCCATTTGCAAATTCGCGCCATTTTCATATTAGAAACGTCAAAGATTGTTGCGAGTTTCCGACTGATATTTATAAACAAACTTATAATATGAGTTCAAGCGAGGAAACTGATAGGTATTAATACGGAATCTACTCCACCTGATATTTTGAATGAGGTGCAAATTGCAGGAAACGGTCTCTTGCCGCCAAAATCGGAGAGCGCTATTTAATGATGTTTATGTTTGTTTCATTACATTTTGTACTGTTTTCTCGCAAATGTGTTGAAAAACATTGTATGACACACGTGCAGAAATTGGTTTTTACAAACTCGTGACTATGGTAAGCCCTCGACTTCGTCTCGGGCTTACATTCGTCTACTCGTTTGTAAAAACCAACTTACCGCACTAGTATCATAAATAACTATTATGTTATTTCTTGTCGATTTGTGTCATACTGAAGAGTTATGCTTTTGGCATTCGGTGAAGTGGTTTTCAATTCAATTGGTTCAATTTAAATTGTAAGACTACCTTCAAAGCAAGAGAGAACAGGTATCTTCTGGGCACGCTAGTTCCATCATAAACGTCCACTTCTACACTTTCTATCAGGCGTGATCGAAGTCAAGAGCAGACCGATTCAGCAAAAAAATAAAGAACAGGTGAGATGGGAGAGGCGTCATGGGTCGATTGCAGGTTTAGCAGTTAGGCTGCGCTTGCTGAGTTTGGTCCGTGGTCATCCTTTACATATTAAGACCCCTCCGTGTCCTCGTGGAGGCGATCGGCGGCGGCGATCTCTCGCGTCCGGCCCTGGTTCAGGCCATGTTACGAAGCGAGAGTGCATGGGTAGCCGTCACCTCCTTCAGCGAAGCAGTAATGCTCGCGAAGAGGGAGGCGGCGCACGTGAGGGAGAGGCAGTATATGCGCCCTCGCGGCCCTAACCGCCGCAGGAGACGCCCTGGGCGTCGGCAATCCCAGGCTGATTTTCGGCCACCGCAGGCGTGGGCTTGCAGACGACGAGTAATGGGTAGCTCGCTGTCCGATAAGGACCAAGCCCAGGTCGACGGCGCGTTGTGTTCCACGCGCGCCTCTAAGAGATGTCAGTACCAACTGGTGGGCCCGCAAGGGCCATGAACACGGGTCGGTTTTAGTCAATAAAAGTCTAACACGCCCTCCTGCTCCACCCAGAGAGGGAGAAGTTATTTGATGATTTCACACAAAAAAAAAACCCTCCGTGCCTCGGAGGCATTTATCGTTAGTTTCGGTAGTCATTGTAAACAAACACTTTTACACGTCAATCGTGCGTCAATCATATTTTTTTAAACCATGTTAGGTCGGCGTTTCATAACTGACTACTCTGAGAAGAAAGGCCGAAACAGACTCAGAGGTCACAGTCTCTTTTAAAGTCCAGACATAATCTTGGTCATATCATGTGAATATCATTTTGGATTGATGTCTGAACTGGTCTTTTGAGGAAAGAACCGCACAGATTGAGTGGACCTGTCCAATCAGTGCACGCATTTATCAGTAATCATGCAGCTCAACTCAGAACTTGAGGAGCTCAACTATTTAACGAGCCATACCAAAGCAAGGACATTTGGGTAGACCGCATAAAGTACGCAAACTGTCAGATTAACATGAAAATAATTTACCCAAAATTAAGCGCCTGTCTGGGTTTAAACCTAAGACCGAAAAACTCGTAAGTCACGGCCGGAACCACTTGGCCACCACTGCTCTATTGATTTAACCCATTACCAAGGTATCGCCCCAACTCCAATGCCATCACAATATTAACTAGAGAACGGATTAATGGGTTCCTGCCAAACTCAAAGCCATATCCATAGAAGTTAAGCAATTAGGCTTCTGATTTATTACCAGCGTGTAATATCAAGCACTTGAGGGCACCATTTTAACTTTTTTTAATATTCACACTCTTGAACATTAATCTATTGACCTACGTGGGTGTCAAATGCGATGTGGCGCGATGCGGAAATATGAAAAGCGATCTGCTCTGCAGAAGCATTTTTTTAAGCGCTTAGTCCAGACATGATCTTGGCCGGATCATATGAAAGCCATGTAGATTGTCGTGACATTGAAGACCTTCAGAAGATAATTTGTGTAAATAGAGAAGGATCAAAATCTAGATCCTGTTCTCTTGATCCATGTTCTGAAGAGTTATTAATTAGTTTTTGAGTAGACTCATTGATCCTTTCTTTATTCAACTACACGCATTTTGCATAAATAGCTTAACTAGAATTTTATTAAGTTAATTGTACCTTGATAAGAAATTTACACTAAAGCATCGCATAACATCGCACTAGTCTCTCGCCTAGGACAGTGGATTGTCCCTTAAGATCGGGGTATCATATTTTACCCGGTTTCTCGTACGGGGCTAATGAAAGCGTTTGCAGTGTGCGGTGATTTTTCATCGTCCACGTCAATAGACACCTTTTGAGTGCCTGTCACACCGTAGCGAACGAGTTTTAATAGTAAAAGTATGATTTATACTTTATTTGTGTGTGCGAATGTTAATAATAATTATTATTAATTAAGACCCGCCTGCACAGCGTGGCGATTATGGCAAATCCCCCCAGTTGGGGGTGGCCTATGTCCAGCAGTGGACGTCTTTCGGCTGAAATTATGATGATGATTATCGTTTTAGTAATTTTTATGCTTGGGAGCAGAAGTTATGATGGCTCAGTAGTAACGACCGCGGTTTAAGAAACAAATTCAGAGGTCATGGTGTCTTTGAAAGTCCAAATACTATATTAATAGGATTTTATTTGAGTCTAGCAATGCAGGGCTATGTCTGGAAAGGACTTTTGAAGGAAGACCCGCAATGGCTCACTGCAATGAGTAAAGATGAAAGCCCTTCTAAGCAAACTTCTGCTTACATGTCTTTTAAACATTTCTCTATAAAATTAGCCCTTCGAAAGAAGGGCTAAGGGGAAATCTCGAGCCTGTTGCATCGCTTCGGCCAACAATACAAAGATTCCTGAAATTGTTTACAAGTATGATACTCATGTGCTGAACTGAAGAATGTTGGCAGTTATCGCAAAAATGTATGCCGTATGAAGGAAATTACATTACCGAGAACTTCATGCTATGAAGTCTTGGAGAATTTTAGCAGAACAAGTGGTGGAAAAGTTGAAAACTTTGTTGTTGTTAGAAAAATATTCGTATGATGGATTGGAATTTTATAGCTAATCATGAAGATGTACCCACTTTGTTCCACTTTAAGTGATATAGTGACAGCGCTGACTCTTTCAATGGGTTCATCTTACAAAAACATCATCATCATCATCATTTCAGCCGAAAAACGTCCACTACTGGACATAGGCCTCCCCCAAGCTCCGCCACTTCGACCGGTTCTGTGCTTCCCATATTCAGCGGATTCCTGCGGCCCTCACAAGGTCTTGTGAGAGGCCTTCCAACTTTACGTCTTCCGGTACGCGGTCGCCACTGCAGAACTTTTCGGCCCCGTCCCCATTTTACAAAAACATACATCTTCCAAAATGTTGCATGGTGGAAATAATTCTTGATAAAATAGTGGAAGAGGAATGACATGAAAAAGACGGGAGTGAATGATAGCGTGATGGTTTCTTCTTCCATTATTCCATGTTTACACATGGAAGAATGGAAGAAGAAAACATGTTGTGGCGACCTTGTGCTCGCCACAATACGTAATATGGGACGAGGGTAAGAAAATGATGATGATAGCATCAACTACTACAGGGGGTATTGTGACCATTACTGGTGGTTTTGTATTTTGTAATGTCAACAGTATACATATTTAAGTGGTAATACCAAAAAAATGCCATTTGACAACCTTGAGGTTGGTTTCTAGTTTGATGTCTAACCAGCTTTTTAAATTTTATCAAACTTCTTGAGCTCGCTGGAATACCGTACCAGTCCAGCCCAGCCACGCTAGGTTTCTTAAGTAATGGGCTGCAGTTATAGGAATCATGAAAATGCTGGCAGCGGGGTTTGAGTTCTCGGTGTCAAAAACGCTCTTTATGAAAACACACCAACTTACTTTCGTAGCTAACGTTATTATGACGTCATTCTTCTGGACACTATGTGGCGGCCACCGTATATTTAAGAAACCGTAGGTTTGACAATTGATACGCTACGGTGTGAGCGAAGGACATCTTGTTACCTTTAATATCAAAAGCATTTTTACTCAAGTCATCACTTAAAATGATGATGTAAATAGGATAAAATGTTGAACGACTCGGAAAAAAGGTGCTTTGAAATTATGTAATACCTAAATCAGGATGACATTAGTGATTTAACCTGATATAAAATTTTGCAGTACCTACTTATATAATCATTTTAACTAAGTGCGACTTTTAACCAAAAGTTATTGTCATAAACTAGGTACAGATTTACGCTATCCTAAAATCTAAAATTTAATGATAAATAAAATGAACTCCATGTATGATTTTTACTTTTAATCATTTATTTATTTAGTCAATTTAATATAAATAAACTAGGGATGCTTCCGATACTGATACCGATATATCGGCGTTATATTTATTTGCCAATACTCAGAGGAAATTTCAAATTGCATGCCTAAAAATATCTACGCTTGTTACCTTTGTAAAGTTTAATATAGAGAAGTTCTTATAATAAAACATGTCAAATTGACTTGAAAAACTTTGAAAGATAGAAATCTCCGATTTCCCAATATGTCAAGAAGAGCTGATCCTTTAGGTTTCTGGTGCAATGAGGTTTTTTATCCCAACTTAAAAAGATTGGCGCTAAAATACTTGTTTTCAAATGCGTTTTGTTGCATCTGAGAGACTTTTCTAGATATCTTGAGACTTATTTGATTCCTCATCAAAGATTTCTATCTCCATTGTTCATTGTAGATAGTTTATTAAATATTATTTGGTCATGAATTGGATTCAATAGTCAGTCATTTTAACCATCCGTATTCGAATCGGTACTGGCGTTACGTATTCATAAATATTGTTATCGGTATCGTATCAACAAGATGGTTATCGATGCATCCCGATACAAAAATTCAATCCCATTTCGACTTCTTTTTCACAAGGTGTTCTTGACCATCTCGGTCTTGGGTCACGTAATATCCCATGGATTCGTACTTGTAATTCATGTAGGCAATGTATCCTATTGCCGAAGTGATGCAACAAAGTCCCAATCCCATGATAAACATATTTGGCTTTACGTATAGTTCAAAATTTGCAATACGAAAAATTGGGGACGATTTGAAAGATCGAATACCGTCTCCTGGTGTATCCGCCATGATGAAATACCTTTGTTCTTCAGGTTAATTTTAAGCTGATGTAGATCGATGAGCAGGTTTTTAAGCAGAGGCTGCCCGCCTCTGCTAAACAGCGGATTGCTGGTAGGCTGTGCCAATACGTTGGTGTTTAAAATAAACTTACAGCACGTGAAATTTGATCTCTGACGAGAATGTGTACACAGGCCAGTGTAATGTTAGAGGCACCATTAAGATTTCTATTAATTTTGTTTAAAATTAAATGGCGGTTTGTGATGTAACTTTTTTGTTTGACACACGTTTGGCAGATGTTCTTTCTGTCAAAGACAATTTTTGCCAGATCTAAAGAAAAGTTTTTAATGTATTTTTTCCCAATAAAAGTTTTTACTGAAATTCAACAACCTGGTAATAAAACATTTACTGTTTATATGTCTGTGTAAAAAATCTTAATATTTGAACCGATTATGGATCCGGAAAAGAACCGGTGTTGCTGACATAGCTGGCATAGTTAGCAACCTGAAGTGGCAGCGGGCTGGCCATGTTTGTCGAAGGACCGATGGCCGGTGGAGCAGACGAGTTCTGGAGTGGACAACGCGTATCGGCACGCATAGTGTGGGACTCCCACTGCCTCCAGCTTGATGCACGGACGATCATAAAAAAGGTGACTGAGATAGACTGGATAAGGCAAGCGGAGGATAGAGTGTTTTAGTATAGCCTAGGCGAAGCCTATGTCCAGCAATGGACTGCGATATGCTGAGTTGATTTTTGATTGAATATCTTATCCATTTTCATTTTCAACCTTAGAGTTATATGAAAAACATTTAGAAAATGGGTGTAAAAGAGTGTGTATGTAATTTATAGACATACATCGCTCAGTTAAAATTTAAGCTAAGCCCGCGAGACGTACTGAGCTAGCTCTACGTACGGAGCTAACTCTTCATCATCACTTTGTGACGACAACGTTTATATTACCACAAGCATTATCAGCCTAGATACCACCGCCCCTGGCACACAGGCTTCTGAGGGAACACGGGTGGGTTTTAGTCAGTAAAAGTCTGACACGCCCTCCTGCTCTACCCAGAGCGGGAGAAGTTATTTGATAATTTCTCACCCACCCACAGCATAATCAGCCTGTAGAAAATGTTCCCACTGCTGGGACACAGGCCTCCTCTCGGTGAGAGGGAGTAACCCGTATCCAACATGCGAGCCTAGTGAGGGTTGGTAGATGTCGCGTCTTCAAGTTATTGGTTCTGGACGCGGCACGTCCTAGAACCAAACATTTTTTTGGTTTCCTCGCGATGCTTTTCTTCACCCTTTTGAGAGCAGTGTGAACTAATTAATCACTAATTAGTTTACACAAAGTAATGCGCCTAGAGCAGTGGTGGCCAAGTGGTAACGGCCGCGACTTACGAGTTGTAGGTCGTAGGTTCGAACACAGACATGCGGTTTACTTTTTGTAAATTATTACATCACCACTGCTCTCAAAACGATGAAGGAAAACATCGTGAGGAAACCGCCATGTCCTACAACCAAAATTTGAAGACATGTGACACCTACCAACCCGCACTAAGCCCGCGTGGTGGATTACGGCCCAATCCCTCTCACAGAGAGGAGGCCTGTGTCCCAGCGGTGGGAACATTATAGGCTGATGATGATGATGATGAATGCGCTTATCTGGATTCGAAAGACAGGCGCTTACAGTTCGCAGGAGTTCGTTAGTTGCCGTTGCCACTTTTGCAACCACTGTATTAACCTATCTATTACATTAGAAGCAAATACATAGATGGTCACCCATCTACAAACCTCCCACGGCAAGCTCAGCTTAACCTTCGAACGACCCGTGCAGCTATTATTACTTAGCCGGAGCCCGAGCTCTATAGTATACCTACCCAAGAAAATAAATACAACTTACTCCAAACACAATACACATTCGTAGCTCAACAATCTCGACGTTTGACAAATGACCTTTAGAAATAGGATAAGGACAGCAGTTGACCTTTGTGCCTCAGGGACTTTGCCTGGGTCTAGCCCAATGAAATATTCAGTACAATTGTTTCGTTGTTACAACTGTTTTTGACATACAATCTTGCTTATTAAGTTGGGTCTTAATTATGGTGCGTTTGGGGATTTTCTTAAAAGAAAGTTTATTAGGGACGTTGAAAATGTATGAATGAGGTTGAAAGAAAAGGAAGAATAACACTGTCAACAACAAAATGTGTAATCTGTGATAGAAAAAAAAACAGTCTTCAAGAGTAAGGGAAGACGAAACAAACGATGGATAAGAAATAAATAAATAAATAAATAAAAAGGTTTATATCAGAATGGACTTTGAAAATGTAGTTATAACTCTATAGTGTCCGTTAGCAAAAAGGACAAGAAAAATCCACCCGATGGAAATTAATGAACAATTTTTTGGCAAGGGTTTGAGATTTCTAACAAGGGTCAAAATTGAAGATTCTTGAAACATTGTAATGGCGAACCTCATAATTAGACCTAAACTGGACAATGCTTTTTTATCGTGAGGAGGGGAGGAGCAGGAGGTCGTGTCAGACTTTTATTGACTAAAACTCACCCGTGTTCCCTCATTTGCCTGTGTGCCAGGGGTCACGGTATCCCCCGCACCCCTGGCAGGCATCGGCCCTTGTGAACCTCACCAGTTGGTACTGACATCTCTTTGACGCGCGCGTGGAACACAACACGCCGTAAACTGTACAATGTTGATTGGTAGTTATGTCTTTAAGGAGCTTTATTTCCACTGAATAATAAATGATAAATTTCAACATTTTTGTCTTGTCTCTTCCTTGACTCACATAAAAGCAGTTAAAATCCCACGTTCCGACTTACTAAATGAAAATACTCTATCAAGAAAATACCTTTACAATTCTTAGTCCCAATTAGTCCAATTAATGACTTCATTCCACCACTATTTTATAACCAACGACTTGCAAATTGTTTGTGCTCAAGTTCGAATTTAATATTGCAATAGTTCAAAATGTAACAGGTGCAATCTCTACCAAGTGGTGCATTGCAAACAATACGAACTTAATTATAGCTTTCGGAGTCCATTTGGGAGTCAATTTACTAAGTATTGTGAATGCATAAGTTGCAGTTACGGCATGAGTTAAGAAGATATTGGAGTGCTAAATTATGTCGATTGGTGCAAGTATAACGGTATTCAAATTTCCTTACTTAATATTACGCGAAAATTTGTATGTATGGATGTTTGTTACTCTTTCACGCAAAAACTACTAAATGGATTTGAATGAAATTTGGCACCCAGATAGATTATAACGTATATTAACACATGGGATACTTTTTATCCCGATTAATTTCCGACTTCCACGCAGGCGAAGCCTCGAGCGGAAGAAACTAGTTTATTACATAAGTAGGATTTTGGCACATTTATTGCCTGGCGATCTTTTACTTGAGCAGTGGTGGCCCAGTGGTATTCTTGACTTACGAGTTCGAACCCAGGTGGGCAATTTATTATGTGTATTCAATTTAATCATCACTGCTCTCAAAAGAGTTATAGAAAACATCTTGAGGAAATCGGAATATCCTAGAACCAAATATTGGGAAACATGTGACATCTGCCGACCTACTGACAGAGGAGGTCTGTGTAGCTGGGTACCACTCTGTTAGTTGGCCACGATCCACCACGCAGGCCCAGTGCGGATTGGCAGATGTCAGCCGTCAGCCGTTTTGCGTGGATGTGACGCATGTTTCCCTCAACCTTTTCTTATTTTTGTATTCCTGTTCTTTTTGCGTCATGTTTACCGCAAATAAACGTTTTTTCTTTCTTTCTTTTCTTTTCTTTACATGTCTTCCAATCTTTGGTTCTACGATATGCCAGTTTAGTGGAGACGTTATAGGCAGATTATGCTTATGCTTTGGTCTTTTACTTTTGAAATCGAATCGGGTCCAGTTTTCTTAAGAAAACTGCAACACGAAAGGACAAGAAATACCTAGGTACCATTCTTTTTTTTTTGGCTGGGAAATCATCAAATAACTTCTCCCGCTCTGGGTGGAGCAGGAGGGCGTGTCAGACTTTTACTAACTAAAACCCACCCGTGTTCCCTCAGTAGCCCGTATGCCAGGGGCTGTGGTATCTCTTTCGAACAAACCCGTACCCCTGGCCCATTTATTTCATATTCGGGAACCTTACAGGTCCCAAATAAATTGTACGTTTTTACTTTATTTTTACAACAAAACTGTGCTTACTTTATTTTAGTTTTTAACGTTTCTTAACTGAATTATTATGTTTTTCGTCATAGGAGAGAATTGCAATACTTTTTGAGTGAAATAAATTATCTTAAACCGTAAACTGAAAAACTTTAACACCTCCATTACAACAATAGGGTTGTCAAAGACTAAACTTTCATCCTATTAAAGTATGGAAAGACCCTCACGTTTGCTCCTTTAATCTACATAATTGCATCACGTACACATATAAATTTTATCTACGTGCAATGTTTGCGTAAATAAATAATAACAAATAAGTTGATAATAAAGTTTTGGGCGAATTTTCGATGGTCTGCGATGATAGTAATGGTTGTTTGAATAATATGCTAAGGACACGTCTAGACATTGCACATAACATCACAACAGTCTAGTTTTAGCAAATTGTGCATTTATAGCTACAGCAAGCACATCATGTTCATTCATTTACAAAGATAAAATAGTGGAAAAATATATTTTAAGTTTAATTTCATTAATCCAAAATAATAATAATAAATATTAATTAAGCTTTATTATTTTCCCTGCAAATTACAATCGAATAGTTTTAAAATAAGAAAACTACAATGTAAAAAAAAACGTGTAGTTTGTACTTCGTTTGTTAAAAAAGCCTCCTCCAACGAATCCCAGTAATCTTTATGGCTCGCTGTGTTTGGCCAGCTTTGACCCACCTCCACTATATCATCTACCCAACGAGCGTTAGGTCTGCCTCTGCTTCTAGTGCATCTTGGTCCAGTCCATTTTATAACTCTCCCCGTTCATCTCTCATGTTTGAAGCTAGCCACGTGACTTACCCATTTCCAGTTTCTCTGAAGTGGGGTTAGAGCATCTGTTTAATAAATACCTACCCATTTCCAGTTTCTCTGAAGTGGGGTTAGAGCATCCCATTTCCAGTTTCTCTGAAGTGGGGTTAGAGCATCTGTTTAATAAATAATCTATTGTTCAGGCGTGAATAGATTACATACATACTGAGTAGTTTTATGTGAAACTACTCAGTATGTATGTAATCTATTCACGCCTGAACAACAAAACATCGAGACCTGAGTTAGGTGAGGACACTTAAGACATAGGACACTTTTATCCCGGCATTAGTTCGCGTGTGATAAATACCAACCTCCACGTGGGCAAAACCATGGTCAACAACCAGCAAAGATATAAAAGGGAGTAAACTTCTTCACTTACAAACAAAGTATAGTCAAAACATATACATAATTTTATCCAAACCTAGAACAAAATACTTCCTAAAACGAACATGAATAAAAAGTCTATTTAAAAACAAAAGTAATTCGGATAAAAGCAGCCAAGTACAATCGATAACAGAACCCGCTGTCCATCCATTGAATGGCAAGCTAAAATCCTGTGTAAAAAATAAGCTAGTCAAATGGCAGTATCTGTATATTATCATGAAATTCTAAATCCAGCCAATAAAATTAGTCCGTTCTTCTGTTCAGCATAGTGCTGTAGACGTGTCGATGGAATTATTTAAATTCATTTTAGTTTTGTTGTTAGTTGAGTCATTTAATTGTAAATATTTTAGTTGTGTTAAATAAGGTAAGTGAACCAAAAACATGTTAATATTTCAGTTTTGCAGAGCGAGAACTTTAATTTTTCGTTTATTATTTTACTATTTCGATAATAATAATTGAAACCCACAAACCGAGTAAATCACATTTTGATTACTTTAATTTATAGTATGAACCTACTATGTATGTATGTACTACCTACCGATGGATGTAGTGACGCTAGAGGAAGGCCTATAACTAGCAAAGGGCGACTTCCGGCTCAAATGACGAGGACGAATTTTAGTAAACAAAAACAAACTACAAAAATGGAAAATAAATAATAGATAAAAAAAAACTAAAAAACAAGCTTTAAAAACTAAACTAAAAATTAAAATTAAAATTTCAAAAAGGTGCTTTTTGAGGTACTTTTTTACTTTATTGTATAAAAAAAAGGGCCAAATGGGCCACATTAATAATAACATCATACTACTTTGTACACCTACATTTTAGCAAATAAAGCATTACTTACTTACTTACTTACTTGATATTAATTAAGTATAAAAGAAATTATTTTCTGTTTTTATAGTTTGGTTTTTAAAGCGTGTTTTTATAGTGTTTTAATCTATTATAAATTTTTTTTTGGTTCTGCCAACTACATAAGCGTGATTTTTCAGTTTCTTTTTTTTTTACTTAATGGAACAAATTTATGAAATTATTAAAATTGTCATTGGTCCTCGATAAGTCTACAAAGTTTAAATTAAATCTGGCCATTTGAAGTGGGTCAAAATCAAGTGTAAAGGAAACGGTTACAAACATGCTTACAAACAAACAGTTGAAGCTAATAAAAAAGTGTTAAAATTAATAAAATTCAACATAGTCTGACTAACGCAAAACCTCATACACCACAATAAGAGTATTGAGTTAAAAGCATAGTACAATGATTAAAACTTATTATTTTTAAAGTTACTGTTTTCATTAGGAAAATCGTGTTGACCCTAACATTACTATATGCATTTAAATTTGTGAGCTAGCGCCTAGAAATAAGACTTAATATTCTTTGGTTCAATATGCGGTAGGTATGCTCAAACGCATAATAAAAAAAAAAAACATTTATTAAAATCTACTGAAATCGATCCAATAATCAGTTATGTATGAACAAACTACTTTCAGGACTTGCGTTTATTCTTCAGCATCTTGCAGATTGACCATGCGATAGAAAAATGAAGACATTTAAATACCTGTAATGACGCAAAACTACTAGCTAAGACATGGATAAATGTCAAGATTATTGGAAGGATAATCTGGTAAAATAGAAAAGAATGTAAACAGCTGGAAGACACCAGTGTCACAAGACTCGTTGTCCATTGCGTATATCACCCGGAGGACACGGTGGAGCATACAGTGAAGGTCTGCCCAGCTTGGGCAGAGCACCGCCTCGTCCACGTGGAGGCGATCGGCGGTGGCGACCTCTCGCGTCTGGCCCTGGTCCAGCCCATGGTACGGAGCGAGAGTGTATGGGTAGCCATCACCTCCTTCTGCGAAGCAGTAATTCTCGCGAAGAGGAAGGCGGTGCACGTGAGGCAGAGGCAATCTATGCACTCTCACGGCCTTAGTCGCCGCAAGAGACACCCTGGGCGTCGGGAATCCCAGGCCAATTCCCGGCCACTGAAGACGCGGGCTTGCGGACGGCGAATAATGGGTAGCTCGCCATCCGATAAGGACCAGGCCCGGGTCGATGGCGCGTTGTATTCCACGCGCGCCTCAATGAGATGTCAGCACCAACTAATGGGGGCCCCAGGACCGATGCCTGCCAGGTGCGGGTTGTTCGAAAGAGATACCGTGGCCCCTGGTACACAGACAACTGAAGGAACACGGTCGGGTATTAGTCAGTAAAAACCTGACACGCCCTCCCTTTCCGCCCAGAGCGCGAAGTTATTATTTTCATGATTTTCCCATCCTCAAAAATAAAAAAACAGGACTCCATGTCCACTAATCCTGATCGGGAAATTCGATGTGCTAACAATTTTTTTTTAATGATTGTACCTCTTAGCAATGGAGCCTAAATAAAAATGACGCAAAACACTTAATTTTACCATAGACACCCAGAATATCATTATCGACATCACATCACATCACATTTCCTTAACCACTTTAGTCCCCTCACTATTCCTTTATCGGAGCGCAGCCAATCGGCGCAACGTCCCCGTGACGTATTACACTACATTCTTCTAGCTCAAGTCCCTGATACCTATTTATTTTGGACGCCCAAATCCAAGTGGATTTTCGGCCCCATACGGTTATTGTAATTTCAACTGCTGCTGCATATCTTGGGGGAGAATTCTGTACAGGGAATGGATAGGGGCAATCTTCTTAAGATTTATCGTTTCTTTTTTTGTAATGGTGCAGAATTTCGGGGCGATAACCTAATTGGTGCAGTTAATTTACTTAATTTAGTCTCTTTTCTTTTGTGGATTATTGCTTTTAAAGCTTGGTTAAGTAAGTACATTTCAGAGATTTTGTGACTGTTATTAATTAATTCAGTCTAACAAAAATTTCAAGAATTTTGAAAACTACAAACCCAGCATCTCAATAGTTTTATACTGTCATTAATTTCAGTATAAAACCTGCGAATATCAAAACACTATTTCATAATTTTCCTAAATTTTATTATGCATGACATATTTTTAAATTTCGTGAAGTCCATTTTAGGACAATCACGAGTAAAAACCTCGACCGCACCGTGAGCTATTAATTTATGCCTGAAATTAAATTTTACAACGTACAGACGGGCGGACAACGGATTAATAAGGTTTTTGGACACGAACCTTGGGTTGCGCCTGAGGGACCATGAAAAACCGCAAGTACTAACCAAAGGGGACCAGAGGAGAAGAGGGGGCGAGGGAGGAGTGAATATTTTATGTTCGTCTTAAGGTGAGTGCAAACTTGAGCATTTCTATGAAATGTGTTCGTGCGAATGTACACTTTAAAAATGCGTTTTTGGACGTAAGTAATGTTTGATGTTATGTTTGGTAAAATACTAAGGTATATCACGTGAGTACTTTTGACGCGTCACACGTCGCAGACTTCAGTTTTCCCCGATTTTTAACGTATTCTTTTGATTTATCTGAATCACTTTTTGTCAAAATGTTGTGCATTTTGATAATGCCCCATTTGCGAAACCCTTATGTGCATTCATTACATTATATAGTTATAGTTTACAAATCATTTCTCGATGTTTGATGATAGAAGTGAATTAATTGGCCAGTTTGTCCTAGCCCTAACATCGTGGAAAAATAGTTGAACAAAATGTTTTACTTTTAATATGTTATGAAGACCCAAAAAACCTGAGGGCAGCCAGCCCTTAGGTTTTTGAAAGTAAGTGGATAAACTAAAAGACGAAGAAAAAATATAGAATCGGTTGAAACTGGATGGGGACTAAAATAAATAAATTAAAAAGGACTTGAATTTAGAAGTACCTAAGTAAATTGGACTAATTGAGAATAATGGAGGGGTTGAATAATGAATTATTTATTTTTTATATTTCTTGTTTGAGATCACCTTGTCTTTGACCTTTATTTCGTCTAAAATAATAGACTATCTTTTTATTATAATGTAAACCAATTAACAAGCTGTGCCCGCGGCTCCTTTCGAAAATATTAAGTATGAAAAAAAAAAATTGGCATAGATAGGATATTTTTTTTATTATTTCGAAATGACACTGCTCTTGACCTCCATCTCACCTGATGGAAAGCGATGGACGAGGTCTACAATGGAAGAAGCGTGCCCCGAAGATGACTATGTACTCTTGAATTGAAGGCTGGTGATGGGTTATATGTGGCAGAGAGCTTTCAGAACCTGGTACCTCCACATATCACTTTATTAACGGGTGTAAAACTACCCTTCATCAAAATATTTATTTCACATAAACCTACATAGGCACATACTTATGAAAAGCTAGGCCCATGGTTCCAATGTGCCGTTTTCCATAACGAATTGGGAGTTACCTATTGTTTTTTTTTTTTTTTTTGTACTGAACGTGTCCGCCACGTCCCGCCACATCCACGTCAGCCCTACGCGTACCCCAGCTCTTCTAGGAAGGCCAGCAACGCTTTAGAGTTACTGGACATACCTGGGAACCTTCTGGTTAAACCTCGTGGAAGCGGTCGGCGGCGGCGATCTCTAGCGTCCGGCCCTGGTCCAGGCCATGGTACGGAGCGAGAGTGCATCGGCAGCCGTCACCACCTTCAGTGAAGCAATGATGCTCGCGAAAAGGGAGGCGGCGCACGTGAGGGAGAGGCAGTCTATGCGCCCTCACGACCCTAGCCGCCGCAGGATACGGAGACGCCCTGGGCGTCGGGAATCCCAGGCCAATTTCCGGCCACCGAAGGCATGAGCTTGCGGACGGCGAGTAATGGGTAGCTCGCTGTCCGGTAAGGACCAAGCCCAAGTCGACGGCACGTTGTGTTCCACGCACGCCTCAAAGAGATGTCAGCACAAAATGATGGGGCCCACGAGGGCCGATGCCTGCCAGGGGTGCGGGTTTGTTCGAAAGAGATACCACAGCCCCTGGCATACAGGCTACCGAGAGAACACGGGTGGGTTTTAGTCAGTAAAAGTCTGACACGCCCTCCTGCTTCACCCAGAACGGGAGAAGTTATTTGATGATTTCCCACACAATAAAATTAAAAAAGTACCTTCTGGTTACAGAAATATTGAAGGTCAAAGTTCCAACTGTTTTTGACATATTTTTACGTTTTTTTTTAAATGTCTTAAAATACTCCCACAATCCTTATGCATTTTTGTTGCACCTTTGTGCATGCACCCATAAGTTCAATGTTTTGCGTGTTTCATTGCGCACTACTGGACACAGCAAATTTTTACACCAAAAAAAAGTCGTTTCCCAGCAATTATTTTTGCTCATAGCTACTTATTTAGAAGTTTAAAATACGTAGATGATCGATTTGTAAAAGGTCCTGTTGCAGACCTGTATACAACCCAAATTAAAAACCCGAAACACGTGTCTAGTATTTTTATATAATCTATGTACAAAATTTCAAAACTGTATCAAACTCAAACTCAAAGCATTTATTTCAAATAAACCAATTACAGGCACTTTTGGATTGTCAGATATCATGAAAAATCACAAAGTTATAAGATTGTTATGTTACATATGTAGTTGCCTACACAAATATGGTCACCACAGAGCGTCGTAATGTGCTCATTGATAATAATTAGGCAGTAGGTACCTATCCGTACGGCGATTGTATTGTAATTAACCGGTGATAACATTTTCCATCACACTTGCAAAACTTTTTAGGGAGAAAATATAACATGGTGTAAAGAAATATTGGAATTGATTTAGGTACTTATTCTGGACAAAACTATGATCAGGATTCGCATGTTATACTAAAAATAATTTTGTATATTTTAAATTCTATTTCATTCGCAAAAACGTCTACAATCCCACTTTTATCCCTCAAAAACACCAGTTCTACAGGTATTAATGACATCTCATTCAGTCTAACACTTCAGTCCCGATCATTAAGGCCGTCCAAATCTTCTTTGAGTGAGGATATATCCAGTGTTCGCTGGTCACCGATTGATGGCACTCAGCAGTCACCAAACATTCTCGGTAGAAATATTGAGGCTATTTATAAAGGGGACGGTTTGAGTTAAGAGCGGTTGGATTAGAAAGAGAAATAAATTTGAGTGACAACCTCAAGCTTAGAAGCTTACCGAACTGAGTGTTGTGGCACAGCTTGGGAGAGGCATTTGTTCAATAGTAGAAAGCGATGGCCTGAGTTGTCTTAAATGCATTTTTTTACCTAGAGATACACTCGGGTGTCCAGTGTCTAGCAATAAGGTGGAAGAAATGGCATCGTGACGTTTAACTGATAGAACATTGACGCTATGTGTGAAGACAAAACCAACAACAGTAAGAGCTTTATTATATTGTTTAAAAAAAATACGCCATAAGTAAGAAAAGAGAGAAAAATAAACATTAAAACTGGAAATAATAAACAAAAACTTTTTTCAAAAAAATAACAACCGACTTCCAAAAAAACACTACAAAGTGCAAAATAACTTCCGAAATTAAAGTTATTTTGCACTTTGTAGTGTTTTTTTGGAAGTCGGTTGTTATTTTTTTGAAAAAAGTTTTTATTTTTCACTTTTTAGTTACACCAATTCGAAATTTCATCATCCTTGGCGTCAAAACAATGCATATTTATGCGATAGCAACATTCGCGGTTGATTTGCTGTAATTTTTTGAAGAGTTCCGTTGTCTGTCTCCAAAATGCATCATCAGATCTATATGAAATTTCAATGGGACCATTTCAGAGTAAACTCCTTTCGAACAAAAAAAGAATTTTGCAAATCCGTCTATATACGACGGAGTTATGTCCGAACATACATAAAAAGAAATATATATATATAAACATGTCGAATTGATAACCTCCTTCTTTTTGAAGTCGGTTAAAAATAGAAAACAAAACCTACTAAAATTATAAGTGCGAAAGTAAATCTGTCATCTCTCTGTCTGTTATGCTTTTACGCCTAAAACGCTCAACGGATCGTCATTAAATTTCACAAATATACAGCCTGGGTTATGGATAAGGACATAGACTACTTTTTTACGCGATAACTGGCATCCACGCGGGCGAAGCTGCGGGCAAATGCTAGTATGCAATATTAAGAAGGCGTAGACAGGTAGTGGCGAACCTCAACTGTTGAACTATTTATGAAAACCCGTTCCAATACTAAATAATAGGTTGGCAATTATTTAGCTACTTCAGAAGAGTTATAGCGGTATCTACAACGCCACATGGACGTCATGCAAAACCCTGCATTGCGCAAGCAGAGTTATTTGCGCGATTAGTTTACAGGGTTATTGGAAAAACACTAATAACCTCTTAAGAGGTCATTGTACTCATCATTATGGACAACTTTTATCATGGGACCAAACATGAAATCGCGAAAATAAATCAGCTGTTCCTTATATTTATGTTCGTATAACTTATCAAAATGTAGGGAACAGCAGATAATTTTTTTGGGATTTCAGGTTTGGTCCCATAGTAAAAGTTGTTCATAATGATGAGTACAGTGACCTGTTAAGAGGTTGTTGGTGTTTTTCCAAAAACCCTGTACCTATATACAACATCCCAACACCAATAATTGCCGGCAATAGCGCACTAGATACAACACCCATCTGGTCGGAGGATCAACTAAACATTAGCCTAATTTTTACAAATTAAAATTCAACACCGCTACCATTCCTCCCTTGGAACTTGTCAAAAAAAAGTATCCACGAAAGGGTTCAGTAATCCTGAGCGTGTGTGTTTTATTTGATCGCGTGTCGCACAGCTTATGGCTTATGTTTTACAAATATCGGCGTCACACTGAAGGTTACTGAGGCTTCCTAGTTTCGGATGTGGGTTTTGAAAAATTGAGGGTTCTGAGTTTTTCTTCTTTCTTTCAACGTTATTTGAGCTTTTTGTCATCGTCAACTTTATAGTCTACCATTTCGGCTTGTTTTACCCAGATTAAGTGAGTACTTAATGCATGGTACTCTCCTTTTTCAAAGGAAAAATTCAGGTACCAGCTGAGTCTGATTTTCCAAATCTCTAAAATTAATCAAGATACATTTTACACAATAGAAAAAAGTGACCATCCTTCGTTTTACTGCTTGGGTATATTAATTAGACAAATTCTGAAGAACACATAATACTCGGAGCAGTGGTGTCCCAGTACTAACAGCCGCAACTTAGAGTTGTAGGTCGTTGTTTTGTACACAGGCAATAAAATTACTTTGTGTAAATTATTTCATCACCATCGCTCTCAAAACGGTGAAGGAAAATATCGTGAGGAAACACCGATGTCTGAATTCGAAGAGATTCAAATATTTTTTGCTCAACACAGTACATAATCATACATTTCTAGATGTCAAGTGAATGCGCAGTCCACTGTGTTGCACCAATTCAGGCATGCAAAATTAAAATTATTAATAAAATTATACTATTAAAATTATACCATTTAATAAATTCACATTAATACGATAAACAATTTCATTAACTCAAAATCCTACCCTAAACAATGTCATAAATTCAAATCATATGTAATGTCAGAATATACATTGTCATCATGAGAACTAAGTAATGTCCAATACAGTAAACACATAATTGGGACCACAAATAAGATAATAATATAATAAAAATAAAAACAAATCGGACTCAAGTGTTCACCCTAATTACATGTATTATTAATAACCACACATATTTCTATCAGACAGGTATTCATTTATTGTGTAGTATGTCGTATAGGTAGTGCCTATTTGCCTAAACTTCGAAGAAAAGAGACAAGAAACGGAGACCTCCTTAGGAATAAATATTTTTCCCGGGATTCGGGAAAAATCTTCAGTAAGTTCAAAATAAGCTTTATTTAAGATGTGTAAAAGCTATATTTAACTAAACTTGCAACTACCAAATTTTCAGGATTTTCACGTAAAATCCCGAAATAAATAATCTAACTTTAATTCATGATTTGATACAACAGTTAGTTGGATCGTAAATATAATTCGAATACATGAATTAAAGTTAGATTATTTATTTCGGGATTTTACTTGAAAATCCCGAAAATTTTGGTAATTGCAAGTTTGGTTAAAAATGGCTTTTACACATCTTATACAGGACAAGTTTTTATGCAGTGCGCAAATTTTTACTTACTGAAGATTTTTCCCGAATCCCGGCAAAAAAAAATTTGTCCCAAGGAAGTCCGTTTCTTGTCTCTGTTCTTCGAAGTTTAGGCAAATAGACACTACCTATTCCTAATCACTTCGTTCACTGCTAATTAGTAGATTATTGAGTTGCTTTTTAAATTAATGGGTATCTTTAATACTCGGAGGGGCTTGTGGCTAAATAACAATAGCTGCACGGGTCGATCGGCCAGGTTAAGCTACGCTTGCCGCGGTTGGTCCGTGGATGGGTGACCATCTTTACATACCAAGACCCCTCCGTGCCTCGGAAAGCACGTTAAGCCGTTGGTCCCGGCTGTCATTTGTGGATCTTTGGCAGTCGTTACGGGTCGTCAGAAGCCCGAAAGTCTGACAACCAGTCTTACCAAGGGGTATCGTATTACCCAGTAACTGGGTTGTGGAGGTCAGATGGGCAGTCGCTCCATGTAAAATACTGGTATTCAGCTGCATCCGGTTAGACTGGAAGCCGACCCCAACATAGTTGGGAAAAGGCTAGGCAGATGATGATCTTTAATACTTAACAGAGCATGCCATACACCAGAGATGTGCCATACACCAACCAGCACTGGACTGCTGTGGGCAAAAGTAGCAATAAATAAGATATGTAAACTCTCATCACAAAGCTCAGCAAAATAATGAAGCATGTACCAAAACAAAACACTGTCAGATACTCGAGTCCAATATCCACCCTCCATTATCCAAAATCACCAAGTTGTTGTGTAAAACGCCAAACAATATATCACCTCTGTTAGACCCAAACTACAAATCCACTTAATATTAATCGCTGCCACAAATTTCGTGTTAGATCCTAAGTCTTTCATGTCTAATATTGACCAAAATAGCTGAGGCTCAGACGGTTTCCGCAAAGATTTATGACCAATAAGATGGGTTGTTCAACGTGTCTAGTTTGTGGTGTCAGTGAATTTAATAGGGTATTTTCCAATTTTTCAAAAACTATTCTAATTTGAAGATTGAAACGAGATATTTAACAGAAAAATTAAATAAATTGATTTCTATCCATTTTCTCAATCAAAAACGATCTAAAGCAAATGTATTTTTCGTTGTTTTGAATTTACTGCTAAAACGCTCCTTACTATGACTTTTTATCACGTGACGTCAACTTTGTGTAAACTTAAGTAGTTAGTATGTAAATAAGTGAGTGTCGAGTTTATAATTAACAAGATTTTTAATGGATAGAAAGTGATATTACTGGCGTGCGGTGCCTCTGTGCACAAATAGTTCTAAAACGGCGCCAAACTAAGTATTTGTACCGGTGCCGTTTACACAAAGTTGACGTCACATGTCACGTGATAAAAAGTCATCGTAAGGAGCGTTTTGGCGGTAAATTCAAAACAACGAAAAATAAATTAGATTTTAATCGTTTTTAATTGAGAAAATGTGTATTAATAAATTATTTTTTATTTTTCTGTTAGAGATATCGTCCCAATATTCAAATTAAAATATTTTTTATGAAATCGGAAAATACCCTATGGTAATGGAAATTGAGTACCAACTTACATTTTCCGTATATTTATTTTTATAGAGACTTACCAACTAAATTTAGATACAGCAATAATACAAAGTTTTTGTCATACTATGTACCTACGTCACTTATAGGAAAGCATTAAAAGACTAGTTTAAAATTAAATAATTACATATATTTTTATGAACATAAAATAATCATAAAACCCTTTTTAACCCCCGACGCAAAAACGACGGGGTGTTATAAGTTTGACGTGTCTGTGTGTGTGTGTGTGTGTGTGTGTCTGTCTGAGGCAACGTAGCTCCCGAACGGATGAACCGATTTTGATTTAGTTTTTTTTGTTTGAAAGGTGTATTAGTCGGGAGTGTTCTTAGATGTTTGTGATCATGTTTCATCAAAATCGGTTCAGCCGTTTGTAGATTATCGGCTCTTTTCTGGTTGAAAAAAGTATTTTAGCCTCTTCTATGGGTCTGATCAACTCAAAATTTGGGATTCTATTACTTCAATGATATTAGACGAAAAAAATAACCTTGAACTGATGCTGGAGCAACACCTGGAATATCCAGGAAACCCAAATTATTCACCAACAAACAGCAGAAGTATCGTGTTTGGGCTCATTGAAAAGGTCTCAATGAATAGATTATAGATAAATAGTGATTTAAGGGAGACATTAAGTTTAAAAAGCAAGAAATAAAAATTAAATTAAAAATTTAAAAAACCCCCGACCCAAACAAAAACTCTAAAAAGTAAAAAATCATATATATAGGCCTTTAAATTAATACGAACGTAATATTTTGATCAGGGCATTGTCAAGTCGGGGGACGGTCAATGACAACGCCAAACAAAGGCCTAGCCGTCCCCCGACTTAACAATGCCCTGATCAAAATATTACGTTCGTATTAATTTAAAGGCGTACATTGTGCGTTCTATCTCTATATATATGATTTTTTACTTTTTAGAGTTTGTGTTTGGGTCGGGGGTTTTTAAAATTTTTAATTTAATTTTTTTTTTTTACATTTCGTTGTACATTACAATTAATGCTGATTCAAATGATAACTTTCACTTGAAACTGTATTATAAGGCTGTATAACGCTGAAAATTCACATAGGGTTACAATTAGCTTAACAGTTTATTTCTTTAAATTTACTTGGAATTTAACGGCGATAATAGTAATGAACGCACAATGTACGAACTTAATTAGTGTCAGATCATCACGTTCTCTTTTTTACTTATTTTTGAGGTTGTCCTTTAGTGCTATTCTGCAATTACGTAGGTATCCTAACCTAAATAGATCTAATTGCTGTCTAAACAGCTGCTGGTAACATTTTGAGATGGTTTTTTAGTGCTAGTGGTAGTGTTATAACGATTTGCTTTTCGTCAATCACTGGCGGTGCCTTAAGCTTGCTAACGAGTACCAGGAATCCATAAATAAAAAATGGCTTTAACACTACAAACATTGAAATCACCAACGAAGCATCAAAAAAATCCACCACTCAATTTCCCGGGGCTAAAACGTAAAGTAAGTTTTCCATATATCGTCTGGTAACGAAGGTAAAACAAAAGAGTCCCCCATCCCCAATCACGGCTGTAAGGGAAGTATCGTCTAATTGGTCACGCGTTCCCTCTCAATATGAGGGTTGGGGTAGGATTTCATGTACCTACGTTATTAGTGTGTTTATGATATTCAGTTTTGGTTTTCCTTGTTGGATTTACGGCGTTTCGACTACACAAATAAGTTACGTAACGTCATTTTTGATAAAATTAAACTTAAAATAAGTACAATGTTTTGGGATTCGGCATACCAAAAGAATTAAGTAACCAGGATCGTCAGTTGTAGTTTAATTATTAGAAAATAAATAGTTTTTAACCGACTTCGAAAAGAAGGAGGTTATGAATTCGACATGTTGATAATGTAAACGTATACACCGTGACATTTTAGTTGTATTACAAAGATGGTCCACTCAATGTATACGACTTAAAATACCTCTAGGCGCGATAAAAAAATTGTTACCATTAATTAAGATAATAGGTACAAAGAACATTAAAGAGTTATGAAACACGGTGTTAATAATGTTCACGTATGAAAGGGTAGAAGATACCTATACCATTACATTCCATCATTCATTCCATCTCCATATCAGGGTGTTTCAAACAATGTCATGCAACTTAGTGAATATTTTCTTTTTTTTTTTATTATTCATAAAAGTAAAAAAAAAAAAATTATTGAAATGTATTGTAGTCATTGGATACATGAAATGGGCTGCCGTTGTAAGATGACTAAAATGTCACGGTGTACTCACGGCTACACATCAAGCTATGCATTTCCAGTTTACGCTGATCTCGCACTGTACGGAAATCCCATACAATTACGAGATCAGCTTACACTGAAAATGTATAGCTTGATGTGTAGCCGTGCGTACATATTTTAATGTGCCTATTTTCGGGCATAACTCCGTCATATACAGACGGACTTGCAAAATTATTTTTTTGTTCGATTGGGGTTTATTCCGAAATGGTCCCATTTAAGTTTCATATAGATCTGATGAAGCATTTCGGAGACAGACAACGGAACTCTTCAAAAAATGACAGCAAATTAACCGTGACTGCTGCTATCGCATAAATATGCATTGTTTTGAACCCAAGGATGATGAAATTTTGAATTGGTGTGGGGTAGGTACCTATAAACGAAAAGTGAAAAGTGAAAAACTTAAAAAAAAAAAGCTGACAAAAAATTAAAATACATTTCCAAAGTCACCGATTCCTGAAATTAAAGTTATTTTTCACTTTGTAGGTAGGCAGTGTTTTTTCGGAATTCGTTTACTTTTTTTTTGGAAAAAGTTTCTTCTAGTTAAATTTCATTCGAAAATTTCCATCGGTCTCTTAGTAAACTTCAACTGTATCCGACGACTCCATTTAGTTGTTTCTTGTGACTGTATATAGATAACAATCAAATCAAAATTTTATTGATAATTTTAAGGATCTAGCAAGAGTACTTACAGCATAACCTGGCTATAACTTTCCCACTGCTCGGTCTTCTCTCGTCAAGAGGCAGCAGATCCAATGCGGGTTTGTTGGGATGTCATATGTCTTCGAATTATTGTGTCTAGAAAGACAGTTGCCTCACGATATTTTCGTTCACTGTTTTGAGAGCTGTAGTGCTGTGCTACATGAAGTGCCTGCCTGGGTTTCAACCCATGGCCATTCATAAGTTTAGGCTGTTACCACAGAGTCACCACTGCTCTAAAAATCTAGCCAGGAACCGAATCATATACGGCAATAATTCCATTAGTTACTGTATTGTTACTGTATGATATAGTTTGCAGCCTTGCCGTTATTTCTCACAGCTCTTACTGAACTTTCTAAATTAAACTTGTAGTTTCATCATCATCATCAGCCTATAATGTTCCCACTGCTGGGACACAGGCCTCTTCTCGATGAGAGGGATTGGGCCGGAAACCACCACGCGGGCCCAGTGCGGGTTGGTAGATGTCACATGTCTTAGAATTTTTTGGTTCTAGGACATGCCGGTTTCCTCACGATACTTTCCTTCACCGTTTTGAGAGCAGTGGTGATTAAATAATTTACACAAAGTAAAACGCCTGTCTGGGTTCGAACTTGGCCACCGCTGCTCTGTTGTACTTGTAATTTAGTACAGATTATTTGTATGTCACTATCTTGTAAAAGCATCAACCATGTTTCTATCAAGATATCATCATTTGGTTTGGACTAGTCTTCTATCTTTCAACACACTTTCATTAGCTTCACCCATTGATATATAAAAAACCCGATAGATGTACAGTCTCGAACAAAAGTAACACGCAAAACTGTCCCCAATTATAAGTCAGTGAAAACATTTATTTTTGCAAAAACAACCTTACACGCATGACTCAAAGTCATATTCACAAAGCGATGTCTAAAAAGACTGACTGAAAGATGACTGACGATACTATTTGACACCTGCGCACATTGTGCCCTATACAGGGCGTCCCATGGATATGCCACGTGGAGGGAAAGTGCCCTGAATGTTGTAGATGGAACATTTTACTGAAAGAAGACATTATTTGAATTTTATAAACAATTCAAACTGCATTCATGGATATTTAAATAATTACATGGTCGAACCGGGAATCGAACCCGTTACATGAGAAAAATATCTGTAATCACCCTGTAGCTTTATCATACCGATCGAAAGGCTTCATCATAAGGATAATTTTTTGCTAAATAACATAGTGTCACAAATAAAAGGAACACCATGAATTTTAACATTTTTAATACAAAATTAATCAATTTATCAAATGCTCAAAATGAGTCCTTTCCTGTTGAATACGAAGTCGCAGTCTTTTGATTATTTCGCTCCCTGTCGATTTTTTGGTCTTGTTGTGGGGGATATTTAGAATAATACGTCTAAGTTTTGCTTGAAGCTAGTGGACACTTTCATACTGGTTCTTGTTAAAATTTTTTTTTTTACGTAACCCCATAAAAAAAAATCAGTCAGATTTCATTTTTCTGAACAAAATTTCACATCAGATGTTAAAATTACTGGTCTTCCTTTCCGATCGGTATGATAAAGCTACAGGTTGATTATTTTTCTCATGTAACGGGTTCGATTCCCGGTTCAACCATGTAATTATTTAAATGTTTATGAATGCAGTTTATTTTTATTTTTTTTAATTAAAATAATGTCTTCTTTCACTAAAATGATTCATCTACAATATTCAAGCTACTTTCCCTCCATGTGGCATATCCGTGGGACGCCCTGTATATGGACGTTTTTGAGACGCTGATTGTGTATCTTGGGTTTTTTTGTATATCATTGGCTTCACCCTGTATCTATCTATATTTCTATCTAACGGAATCCTTGAACGCGGTTTTCACCCACTTCGAAATGTCATATTAACCGGACCGATGATATTTCAACAATTTAATAAGTTTATTCGATTATCTCAAAAAGGATCTTCAGGTTTAACGATTCGATTAAACAAATTCAGACATCGAGTCTGAGAAACGGCTACAACATCCAAGGAAGGCAACAGAAGAGCAAATTATCCACTCCGGGCTATTCTAAAAAAAAAAACACTTTTCTTGGGGTGCTTTTTACTATATTTACATGACTGATGACTACTCTTACCAATATGTGTCCATAAAATATATGTAACTAGCAGCGCTTCTCGGTATAACTTGCGTAGTTCCCGTTCCCGTGCGAATACGGGGATAAAATATAGCCTATGTCACCCTTGGATAGTGTAGCTTCCCAACAGTGAAATAATTTTTCAAATCGGTTCAGTAGTTTCGGAGCCTATTCAATGCAAACAAACAAACATACAATCAAATCTTTCCTCTTTATAATACTAGTACAGACAATTGACATCACCCCATGCTTTATTAAGATAAAATTAGTTTTTTGTTAATCACTCCATTCCTATTTTAAACTCACTGAGGATTATTTTCTTTATCTTTTTAGTTTGTTTTTAAAGCTCCGCTAATGAGCTTGAGTAACTTTCGTTTTACTATGACAAAACGCTACATTTGTTACATTGTTTTACCGTCAGGCTATTGCTGTATTTTTAAAATCACTGACATATCCTTCGTTTGGCATCCATCTTTCTTGAGTATACATACATACTAATACAACCCGATGGCTAGCAATTAGGTCATCGTCGACTAAACGAAGGGATAATAGGTCATACAAAACCGCTCTCATATGTCAGTGTCGTATTTTGAGTCCCAATTTCCAGTGACAACATAACTTGAGCTAACTAAATACGGTAAACCATTTCAGAAAACGTACTTATACTATCCCCTCTTCCCGATAACTTCATACGAGTACCTATGCCATAAAAGCATTCATTACGGGTACCATATCATTCGTCTTCAATATTGTCCTGTTCGTCTGAAGTGGGTGAGTCAATAGAAAATCACCGAAAGTCACGTTTTGATTTGTCATGGGGTAGCAAGAGTCCTCCGCTGCTACTTATAGCCCCAATAATTTGAAGGATTTTGGTGTTGGCGCAAAGTGCTGAGAAGAGCGAGTTTCGTATTTTTTTTTAAACTTTTGTTAGGTTATTTTACTTTTAAGTCAAACGACCAAGGGTAGCTTTTATGGTTCATGTAGAACTATAAAAAAAGATAGGAGCATTTACACCAAGTGGATAACTTGAAGAAAGGTATTTAATACTTCCAAGAAAAAAAATTGAACTGTGCGACCTGTTCAACATATTATGATTTTAGAACCCTATCTAGAAACATTTTACATTATGAGGGCCGCAGGAGTCCGCGATGCGGAAAGTACAGAACTGCTCGAAGTGGTGGAGCTTGGGGGAGGCTTATGTCCAGCAGTGGACGTCTTTCGGTTGAAATAATGATGATAATGAGAGGGTTTAGAATCATGTTTCATGTTCCTGTCATCCTGTAGGTACACTTAACACTACTGCTACCATCTTCAGAATTTCACTCTGTTGTCATTGACCCCTTCATTGTCTACTCTTTACTGATTAAACGTATAATTCTTTATTGCATATACTGTTAGGAAGACTCATTGAGTCTGATAATAATAGAAAAGTAATTGTGTTAATAACTTGACACTTGAAGGTTTAAATATTATTTATTATATTCCAACTAACTCACTTTCACCTTCAAATTGAAATGATGGGTTCATTTCAATTTGAAGGTGAAAGTGAATTAGTCACTGATTTTGCTGGTCCGTCAATGCATACTTGGTTTTTCTTTTTTTACTCTTTATAGAACAGTGGTGGCCACAACTTACTTGTTGTAAGTCGTGAGTTCGAACCCAGGTGTTCGTATACTTTCCTTTGTATAATATTTTGATCCCTGTTTCTCAGCAGTGTGAACGTTATATTTTATGCCGATTTATCTATGTAGAACAAAATAAAAAAGAGGAAAACGCCTAAGTTTCTATATTGCACCACAAAAGTCAAAGATCGCTGTTTTGTCGGGGATTCTGTTTGCGAAAGCCACGGTAGCTTTACCACTGATTAGTAGGCTGCCACGGATTCCCTACAATCCCCTTTTTATATGTTTTCTATAGGAAAATTTTGATTGGCTTCCATCCAAGGTTTATTGTAAAAGAAAGTTTTATTTTCCTTCGATTTCTTGGAAACTAAACGCGTGTTCTATTGTTTCAGGCTTATTGATTTCAGACACCTACTTTAAGAGTACGTATTTAAAGTACTTAGGTACTCGCTTAGGTAGGATATAAATGCTGTAGTGTAATTTTATAACACACATATAATGCCAGTCGATCCTAGGGCCTTTCAATTTGACATTCTGCCTCGTTCATAGCGTTGTTTAGAAGACGAATTTTTCAAATCTATGAAGCAATGGACGTCAAAATGAAGAGCATTGCGATCGATTGTCATTTTATGTATGACTCACTTCTGCCCGCGGCTTCACCCATATGCCGATAAAACTTTGATCAGTCGTTCCGGACCTTTCCCTCTACACTCAAAAAAATTATGGGTACCTCTTTTTGTACGCAATTAACTCGCTGGTATCCTAAAAAGAAATTCAAGATGTATGTCATAGTATTTCCAAGCATTAAAGCCTGCAATTAGTAAAAAGAGCTGCACCTGACGGCTCATATCTCCATCAATTTTAAAATAGCTATTTAAAAAGCAATTTGAAAAGGTTATTGTAGACTCATTTCTTGTTTCAAAAAGTATCAGACTCAACCACCCTTAATACCTATCCTCACTGGCGGATTAGCGGTATATTCAGGCTTTCTTACCCAAACCACACTGCAAATCTTACCCTTTCAGGATGGGAGACACATAATCCGCCATCAATCAGCGTGAAAAATGTTCCCCATGCCTGCATATTGTGGATGAAGTTTATGTTCTTTGTCATAGGAGGCGCCACTGGCTTACGTTGAAATCAAGGAATAAAGATCTTTTAAGTGTGATATTTTTTAATAATTTATTAAAAAAACTAAATTCACAAGTAAAACTACTTAATGGCTGAGGCATTTTCTACCGTGATGCAGAGACAAAACATGGCAGGTGCAATATGTAATTAACTCGAAAAAATAAAGCATAGTAATACATAAATATATACGTATAACGAAAATAAACTTTGTGTTGAGAAATAACGATAGGTACAGGAGAAAACGAATCCAGGAATTCAACGCTGGGATGATTTTGCCTGCTTCTTACGAATATGCTCACGTGCCTTCATTTTAAACGAGAATTGATTGGTTTCCATTCTGACATTCAGAGGGAGCGTATTCCAAATAAACATCACCTGGACAAAGAAAGAAGATTGGATGAGACCACAGCGGTGAGAAGGACATTGTAGAAGAAGATTATTGGTGGAACGAAGGTTTTTACTATGCGCAGATCACAAGTATTGAACTTGGGAAGTCAAGTAAGAAGGAGTAGTGGTTTTATCGAGTATAGACCCCGACCGTCGCTTGCTCGTTGATGTGCCAGCGCGCGCCGCAGCTGAGCCAGTAAAGTTAAATTCCCCGATTGATAATAATAACGAAAATATTTTGATCCAGCCTGACCTCACTTGCTGACACCCCCCCCCCCCCCTCCCCGCCTTTGACGCCCTGAGCCGAGGTCCGTACCCGACAGGGGATGCTCTCAGCGTGCAGTCACTATAGTTAAGTAGGCTTTATGCCCTGGCTGGAGGCTTTTAGTTTCACTAAAAATGCCTTCACAGGAAAGTCCGGTTAAGAAGTCACGGCCTCTCAAGATCAACTTCTAGATAACATTCCCATAAAAAAAAAACCAGTATAGAAAACAACATTGACAGAGCCCTCAACTCTCTGCGCTGACGGATGGGCAGCCATTAAAAAAAAAACCGGTGCGCAGACACATAATCATGCGAAGATTGAAAACGAATCGAATGCAGCTATTTATAAAGCGGTCAAGTTTATTGAGAAGGTTTTTCTCGAGCACCGGTGGAAAAATATTGTGAAAATTGGTTGTTGCAAAAATGCTGTACAATGTTTTGAGCATAAGAAAAAGGGAAGACTCCAGTCTGTCCCAGCTACCTTCATAAGAATGTCAGTCTATTCAGTTGTAGGGCGTCCCACGATTCCCAGGTCCGGAGTTATTGGGTTTTCCCATTAGATTTTTTTAGTAATAGCCTGTAGCTTAGAAGTTGGCGGTGTTATACCCTCGTGCCTCAGAGAGCACGTTGAGCTGTTGGTACTGCGCCTGATCTCTCTCCAATCGTATCAGATAGCCGTCATCAGACTATGAGAGTGAGTGAAGCGAGATCGCATCGCATCTCCCGCACCGGAGGCTGGTCTCCGTTAAAATTGGTTGCCACGGCCGAAATTCGGTCTGCAGGACTATTATAGTAACGTTATTGATGATGTTAGAAACTTGATAGACATAAACAAAGTTACAAAAAATTCTTCATCCTGCCTCCAAGTTTACCTTCCCAAAATCTAGAACACATTTTAAACTTAAAATACCTTGCTAACTTCGCTCTCAAACTTGGGGGGAGGGTCATAACGAAGGTTCGAACTATTAACCTTGCACAAACTTAATGGTATATTATGTACGAAGTAAATCTTACATAGTCGAGTCCAAAGAAAGTTGTTTAAAACAAACTGCGAACAGGGGCATTAAATTTCAATCACAACACAATATGGCGACCTAGTTCCGGATACCGACTTTATCCTTAAAGCTGGTTACGGATGTGCGATTAGTCGCTGCGATTGTTGGATTATATTTGGGAGATGGATATGGAGGAAGAAGCGTCAGCTAGCATCTGTCTAGCATTTATGCTGGCTTTTTGGTTCAGCCACGAGGCACTTAGTGTTATCGTTAAAACATATTTTTTTTGTTTTTGGTGTTTCACGGACTGTTGTCAAATAAATGTTATTCTTACTTTCTTTCTAACGATGACCAACTGTTTAGTTCATTTCGATCTTTTTTTTCATAATCTTGAACTCACGATTTTCTATTATATTGCTTGTGTCGATACGCTTTTACATTAACATTTTTTGTACACACTGCGTACAATTTAATGTAATGCGTTATTTAAAGAGGTACAAAGATTTTACGGATTTTCCAAAACAAAACTTCTGCAGCCTTAAAATTTTTGCTAGTTTACATTTTCATCATACTCATATAATATTTTATATCTACCTCCTGTTCTGTTTACGCCGAGTCTTATGAAATACAACTGTTCCAAGAACTCTTTATAAACTCGCCTATTACGAAGATACTTCCAAGATTGTTTGTCGTACTATGAACAGGCAGCTTTAAACTCGGTTCCGTTCGCTAGAATAGGTAATAAACTTCGATATTAGTTTTGGAGTAGCGTTCAAAAGTGTCAAGTTAGTTGAGGACATGTTATTGTGGGCTTGACATGGAGTGGGACTGACTTGTCTGGTAATAGAACTAATGTAATGATGTGGGTAGTTTTATTTTTAGGAGAAGCAAGGATACATTTTCTATACTTTGGTGGATTTGTATAACATCACGCCTTATTTGATCATCATCATTTCACACGAAAGACTTCAACTGCTGGGCTTCCCCCAAGCTCCGCCACATTGACCGGTTCTGAGCTTCCCACACCCAGCAGATTCCTGCGGCCTTTAAAACGTCATCGGTCCGCATCGCGCCTGTTTTGTCTTAAAAAGCAGACTGGATTCGGAAGGTGGAGGACAGGGTGTTGTTGTGCAGCCTGGGAGAGTCTTATGTCCAGGCTGCGATAGGCTAAGCTGATTGACGCCTGTATTCCCTCAAGAGTTAGGCAAAAGTATACCTTCACTACACTCACATTTCGCCAGTTATGCTTAAATCTCACATGTAACAGGGGGCGAGGCCTAATACCATCAATGGGTAATAATCCAGACTCCGTGCTGCTACTGATAAATTTTTGGCAGTACAAATAAGTTCGAGGAATTATTTGAAGCCTATTTTTTTTGACAGTGGGAACTCTTCAAATAACTTCTGACGCTCTTCGTATCAGACTTTTACTGACTAAAACCCACCCGTGTTCCTTTAGTTGCCTGTGTGCCAGGGGCCACGGTATCTCTTTCGAACAACCCGCACCCCTGGCAGGCATCAGCCCTTGCGGACTCCACCAGTTAGCGCCGACATCCCCATGAGGCGGCGCGCGTGGAACACAACGCGCCGTCGACCCGGGCTTTGTCCTTACCTTGACAGCGAGCTATCTATTACTTATTTGAAGCCTGATCCTCACACGAGCAGTAGTCTAAAAAACTCAGTTTTCGACCTGTCTAGCCTTCTCCTATGTTGGAGTCAGCTTCTAGTCTTACCGGATGTAACAACAAGGAACATTTATGGAACGACTGCATATCCGATCTCCACAACACAGTCACTGCGGGTAACACAATACCCCTTGGTAAGAGTGTCTATCAGACTTTTGGGCTTCTGATGTACCCGTAACGGCTTTAAAGATTTATGAATGACACAGAGACCAACGGCTTAACGTACTTTCCGAGGTACGGAGGGGTTTCGATATGTACTTAAATAGAAGGTTACCTTTACAGGAATTGACCAAGGTGAGCGTCATTTAACCTTCGTCTATTAACCTGAAACGACTCAAATTGAATTTTCATTTTACATTGTTTGAGCATAATCAACATTATTGACTAACGCTTTTTACTCTGCAATTAGTTTAATGGCTCTCACCCCAATCATTAATTTCTAAACAGAACAATAGATTTTATGTGACCGTACTAAATACCCAATGCGTATTATTGGTCACAAAGCCCTTATGTTAGTTGACCGATTCATATTTGTTAATTGGGGTAATATGATCGTGAAAAAAATAATAAACAAGTTAGAATACATAACAAACATATTCAACCTATAATGTTCCCACTGCTGGGACACAGACCTCCTCTCCGTGAGAGGGCCGTATAATCTACCACGCGGGCCAAGTGCGGGTTGGTAGATGCCACATGTCTTCAAACTTTTGGTTCTAACACATGCCGGTTTCCTCACGATGTTTTCCTTAACCATTTTGAGAGCAGTGGTGTTAAAATAACTTACACAAAGTAGAGGGCCTGTCTAGGTTCGAACCTGCGACCTACAACTCGTAAGTCGCGGCCTCTACCACTGGGCTACCACTGCTATCCATGTTAGGATTTCGATTTAGAATTGGAGTAAGAATTCCTTCTGTCAACGAAGTAAGTGCAGACCTGCATAGCCATTCATAACCATTCAATACGCTTCCGTACTGAATTATACCATTAATAAATGTTATCGTTGGAGTTCTATAAATGTTTTATACAAATCCATAAAGACGTTAGACGATCGCTACTCTCCCGGCAGTTGTTTGCTTTCGGGGGCAAGGCAGATCAGGTTTTCGAAATGTGACATTTTCAATACTATAGCCTGTTGAATGGTTGGTTCGGAGTCAGAAAAATATCGTGTGTGGACTCACTATAGCTGTTCTTGTCGTCACTGCATCTGCCTGCACTAGTCTGCATTAGACTGGAAGCCACTCTAACCGGATTCAGCGGAATACCAGTATTTTACATGGACCGACTGCTCTAAAAAACCCAGTACGGGTGTTTTCATTTAGTCACGAGCCCCTCATAATGATGTTTAGTAGTACCTGAAGAGATCGCAGAAAGCGATAAGGCCGCCCATTGTATGTATTTAGTGTTTATTGTTTTATTTTGGTCATGTATTTTCTGGTGTACAATAAAGCGTGTATAAAGAAATTTAAATAAATAAATACCTATTCCGTGTGTTGCCGGACGTAAAAAAATAGCATTATCCCATTTCTTTCCGTGGGTGTCGTAGAACTGTGGTGACTAAGGGACTTAATAGAGAATGGGCAGCAGCGTTCTCTATGCATTTTACCACCATACTGCGATCGCCAACCCGCCTGCCAAGCGTGGTGATTATGGAAAAACCCCCCCTTTTGGGGGAGGCTTATGTCTAGCAGTGGACGTCTTTCGGATAAAGTGACAAATACCTATTTTTTGTAATTCCTTTCAACCGACCTGCAAAGTCCAGCTGAAAGTTACCGATCGATCGATTCTACCAGTTCTTAAGCCCAAACCCTCAAACTGTGCAGTTCAGTAAGCTTGTACGTTTCAACCGGAGTACTCGTAACTTTGAACGACGTGAACCACTTTTGAGCTGGCTCGGCCGCAAACATACGCTGCATATTTAGCTTTAGAGTTAGGTATATGTAGGTAGGTATATCTATGATATGCCTACCTGTTATATGCCTACCTGTAATAGTGAGATGGAACGTGCTCCGGTGGGTTTGAGTTTATTGAGTTTCCATTAACTGAAATTGATGATGTAATGTTGAAATGGAAATCAAAGTAAAATATAAAAGTTTTAATATATGAAATTAGAATGGATTTTGTTAAGTGTTTACGGACTGTGCAATACATTTTTTTTTTTAGTTTCCATTAACTGAAACTGATGATGTTATGTTGAAATAGAAATCAAAGTAAAATATGAAATGAGAATGGGTTTTGTTAAGTGTGTACGGACTGTGCAAGTAATTGAATTTTTTTGTGGTTGCGTTTCAGAAATTGAGCTATTGTGGGCAGTCTCAGATCGAGATTGAGGATCTCGTTCCGAACGTACCATGGGGAGCCTGTGGCAGTTCGAAGGAAACGGTTTTGGAGGGTCTGCATCTTATGGATGGATCGGGGTTGCGTGTGTGCAAAGACTGCACATGCATACGTACAAGCCATTGAGGGGCTTGTGGCTAAGTATTAACAGCCACACGGGTCGATTGACCAGGTTTTTTTGGGTGGGAATCATCAAATAACTTCTCCCGCTCTGAGCGGAGCGGGAGCCCGTGTCAGACTTTTACTGACTTAAACCCACCCGTGTTCCTTCAGTTGCCTGTGGGCCAGGGGCCACGGTATCTCTTTCAAACAACCCGCACCCCTGGCAGGCATCGGCCATTGCGGACCCTACCAGTTGGTGCTGATATCTCTTTGAGGTTCGCGTGGAACACAATGCGTCGTCGACCCGGGCTTGGTCCTTACCGGACAGCGAGCTACCCATTACGCGCCGTCCGCAAGCCCGCGCCTACGGTGGCCGGGATTTAGCCTGGGAATTCCGACGCCCAGGGCATCTCCTGCGGCGACTAGGGCCGTGACGACGTGTTAGACTTTTACTAACTAAAACCTACCCGTGTTCCTTCAGTTGCCTGTGTGCCAGGGGCTACGTTATCTCTTTCGAATAACCCGCAACCCTGCGGTTGGTCCGTGAATAGGTGACCATGTCTACCTACATACGAAGACCACTCCGTGCCTCAGAAAGCACGTTAAGCCGTAGGTCCCGGCTGTCATTCGTGTATCTTTGTCAATCGTTTCGAGTCGTCAGAAGCCCGAAAGTATGACAACCAGTCTAACCAAGACATATCGTATTACCCAGTAACCGGGTTGTGGAGGTCAGAGAGGCAGTCGCTCCATGTAAAGTACTGATATCCAGCTGCATCCGGTTAGACGAAGCCGATCCCAACATAGTTCGATAAAAACTAGGCAAATTATGAAGGACTGTACAAACCCACTACTACTAAATAAAACAAGAACCCAAAGTAACTGTTACATAATTGAATGAAATTTCCCGCACGTCGCGTTTTTATGGCCCTTTTAAGATAAAAAATATAGACTTATTTGTATGAAAATAAAAACATTTTCTTTTTTTTACAGCCTCTTACGACAATATTTTAGCGAAATTAATTTTTCAGACATAATATTAGTGGGATGAAATACTTCTTGATATTGGTTTTTATGCTTTCGCTACATGAAAGGAGGACGAAAAATTATGTCTGTATTGAAAGAGATTTCTTAACCGTGGGTTTTGATTTCATGTTTTGTTTAATCTGTCGATAACCAGTGTTCAAGAGATTTCATTGGTTTTTATTATTAATATTCAATTACGAAAACAGTCATAGCTGAAGAAAAATGTTTTCGTCAAAGACTTAAATCGTTAGATGCGCCTCACCGTACTTAGGTCACGAAGAAGTTTTTCACACATATCGCGCATGGAAGGATAGATTGTCAACGAAATAGAATAGTGACTATCTTTTGACGGAGTAGGGCAAACCTTACAATTTAAATCTTTGGCAAAAACATGTCAACAAGTCATACGTTCTTCAGCTAAATTATCGACTTATTATTCCCCAATAGAGATATGCCATAATAATTTGTTTTAATTAAAAAAAAACATCATAAAATTCCTCCAATGTTTTTTTTTTTCTTACACCAGAACGATCAGAGGGATATTGCACCAACAATGAGGAAATTGACAGCGTCCATAAATTAAAACGCGGATAAAATAAAACCTTTATGGGTATTAAACAAAGAGGCTTAATAAACTGCATGGCTTTTGAGGGTTGATGGGTGTAAAACAAAGAAAATTGAATGAACTGGTGATGGCTAAGTACGTTATTTTAAGTCGGTTATATTTTTGTTAAATATGGAAGAAAATGGCATGTTGTGCCGACCCTTAATAACTTGGCAGAAGATGACGTTGAGCTAAATTAATATTAACTCCTTCATCATCTATTTAGCTTTTTTCCAACTTTGTTACAGTCAGCTTCCAGTTTAACCGGCTACTGCTGAATACCTGTATTCACATGGAGTCCGGGGCGTACCAATAGAAAATGGCACCTAGGGCACGCATCACATTTGTGCCCCTTCGTAAATTAGCGTCTCGGCATACACTGAGCAAATCTGTCTTGACCAATTATAGCCTTTAATAACGAAGTTATTAATTTCAGCTTACCAAAAATCGCTTGCAATCCTGGAATTTTAAGAGAATTTTAATAGAAATAGGCTGATTTGGAAATACGCTTTCATCTTCGTATTGCACAATACAAATATTCAAGCAGTTCTTCAGATTTCTTAGATATAGGTAATAGTGAAATGGCCGCCCGTCGATAGGCACCCAGGGCTCTTGCCCTGCCTGCTCCACCCTAGTTACGCCCTGCGAGAGGGGCGTTTTTAACTTCTTACAAAGACAAGCTCACGCGCATCATGGGAGTAGACAGAAACCATACAGGATAAGTTTTTAACCAGTGCGCAAACTGTAAACATGAATTCAAATTCTAGAACCTTCAGCGCAGAAATTTTTCGTCAGTTTATAAAAAGAAACAGCTGTTCCATACAATGTGACCCCGTAGGTATTGCACTTTTCTATGAAACAGCAGTTTTTTTTTTTGTTTAACCGACGAAAAGTATCTGCGCTGGGGGAACTAGGATGATATGCTGAATTCATGGTCACAATTTGCGCACTGGTTAAAAACTTATCCTGTAGAATGCCACCTGTTACGATTCTTACATACCTACTTCTTTTACCTCGTTACGTGCATACACGCACGCCGGTTTCTTCTGAAGAACATCACCAATATGTCACATATCCTTCTACTTAGGACGTCGGGGTCCTAACGTTTCCAGTCACATCTACCTAATAGCTTCTTCTTAAATTAAAATATCAATGCTCAAAGAAAGATTTGATTTAATCAAAATCAAAAGTCATTTATTCAAATTAGGCTGAGAATCAGCACTTTTCGAAACATCAAAATACACAAGACAGTCCCCCAAAACACTCTTCACCTCTTTCTAGTGCTTTAGCTTGCAAGAAGAAGTGGCGCAACAAACTCCCCAGCACCACAGCTCAGCTGTGTGTTTAGTCAGATATACTTGATTCTTTATATCCATAGGCAAATTATTTAACATTACGAGACACAGAACATTAATGAAACAATTTGTCAATGTTAGCTGGCCATGCCAATATACCAACAAATAAAATGAAAACTTAACTCAAGCACACAGAGTTCCCCCCCGAGTGGGTTCCCGCATTGTCGTTGCGGGGGGCTCAGTAACCGTGGATTCCGGCCACGGTGAAGCCAAGAGGAACCCAAAGGTGGGGCCGCTCGTCAGGGCTTTTGCCTCAAAACCGACGACGTAGCGGCCAAAAAGTAGGTTGCGGTGAGGTGCACCGCAACTGAGGTGGGCCGCGATGTCGAATGGGAGGCATCGCGGCTGAGGGTTGCGGGCTGCGGTAGAGGAGGAGTGCCGGTGCTTCTGAGCAGCGCTCTTCCCTTCCGTGGCCTGGACGGGGCCGCCACCGTTTGATGGCGGACGCGGTGGGGCCGCAGGGGAAGAGGAGTGTCGGTATAGCGTCAGCCGCTCTCCCTATCCCCTGCGGCCGAAAAGTGGTAGACGGGACGAAGCGTTGTGTGCCACACGCGCGCCGTCAAAGATGTCAGCGACCACTGGTGGGGTCCGCAAGGGCCGATGCCTGCCAGGGGTGCGGGTTTGTTCGAAAGAGATACCACAGCACGCCCTCCTGCTCTACTCAGCAGGAGAAGTAATTTGATGATATCCCACAAACAAAAAAAAAAAGCACACAGAGTAAAAAAAGATAATTAAAGCATAATACCAAAATAAACGCCTTCTGGTATAAAGGCCGTGGATAGCTTACATATGAAATGCTGGATTTTGTTCATAATACACACACAATAATTCAAAGCGCTTTCGATTCCACGACCCCTTACTTGACAGACCACGTCTTGACCATTATGGCTAAACGCAGCTTAAACAAATGTGCTTCAATTTCTGAAAGCAACGGGTCTTAATTTAGTTTAAAACATAAAACGATACATAAAACAGGAGCACATCATAATTTTAGATAACACACACAAAACGATTATAGTTCCCAAGTTTATCGATATAATCAATCGGTTACTCGATTATTCGCGTTCGCTACGTGACTCGCATTCCCTAAACGAATTCGATAATGAAAGTGTAATTATGTGTAGATTTTACGTTAGTTTGTGGTTGAAATGGAGTAATAATTATAATCTGTCTGGTATCTCTTGTTTGTTAAAGATTGAAATATTTTTCAGCGTGCTTGAAAATGTTAAGCAATTTATTGGCTTTACTAAACGAAGTTTTCTTTTCTTTTAACTGTCCTAATACTGGGTTCATGTCACCATTTCGAACAGTAAATTTCACGTAGACGCCAAATAATAAGGTGCAAGTAAACATGTACCTTAATATTTTAACTTTTTGACTGTACATTGTGCAATTAACAACAAATTCAAAAGTTTTGACTGGGAGCCAGCACAAACTTCTTCGGGCACGCGTCTTGTAGCTGTGACAAGACGCAGTGCTGTCGTTTGCTTCTATGACTAGTCGTCTACTACAGATGTCGAGTAGTAAGCAATCATTTTCTTTGACTATTCGACGCGCTTTGACGTCCGATTTGAAAACATTAACATCAAACGGATCCATTTGAGATTCGAAATACAAACACATGTGCAGGTACCTCAGCGCTCACAGCAAGACTGACGCTGACCTTTGAAACCTATAGTATGCGCAATATGCGCATTCTTCCGATTTTCGCGTGCACTGTGCATCTAGTCGCTGCGATGAGTAACGACATCATGTGACTTCCCAAACATATCGTTGCGACTCTGCAACACGAAGCCAAGTGTGTTAAAAAATAGAAGATTTGATTATTTTAAAAATTAGAACTGTCAACCACAGCCTGTCGTTGCGTCTTATCGCCGAGCTGTCATAGTTGCATGTCGCATAGTGTATGCAATGTTTCAAAGCAACAATCTACAACTCATGCCCTTCTTGTACTTTTTAGCGTATCGATGGCAAAAAGTTCACACATTTTTGTACCAAAATTTAGCTCGCGAACTCCACTCACTGGCGCTCTTCACAAAAAATCGGAGAAAAAAAAAAGAAACAAAACACAACAGTGCAACAACAGACAACATAAATAAATGTTTCTAATGCAAATTATGTCTACCAAGGAAAAGGGGGAAATAAGAAGGAATTCCTCTAGGAGTCACAAGTGGGGGAGGAACCGGAAGTTGTCGCTTCCCTCCTTTCCTGTTGCTGGCTTTACGTCGTGTGGAAATGGGTTTCCCCTTTAGTTTTTATAGGATGCTGTGATTTATACAAGGATGGCGGACGCTTTCAGTCTATTTTTATCTATATAGTTGTTGTTTGGAGTTTTTTGTCTGTAAAAGGTTTATATGTCTAGGCTTCGTAAATGTATACTGCCAGAAGAATTTTGACATTAGTGGGTTCCAAAAATGTTTGTTTAGCAGTTGAAGAAATTACGAGTTTAAATTTAATCATACACTTATGGTTTTTCTCCATGAGGGTAGGAAAAGTTTTCAAAAATCGAATGTACATACATGGCTTTGTCGAAATCATTAAATGTTCTTCATCGCTTGCTTTACCTTATCTTTGATCGGTTCTCTTTTTTGAACTATCACTGCAAAATAAACTTTTTATGTAGTCTATACTGTCCCACGGCTGGGCAAAGACCTCCCCCAAGTCTTTCCAGGAACTCTTTTCCCGCACCAACTCAATCCAGCGGTTATGGTGCGAATCCATGGCATGTTTCCACCTCTGCCTCGGCTTTTATGTAAATGAAACTTTGGCTGAACAAAATGAAATCAAAAACTATGACCAAATACAAAAACTTTATTTCACTGTACAAACATGAATTCGGATCCTAAACAACCTTCCCACATCATTAGCAAAACTAGTAAAACCACGAAATAACACGATACAGGTATAAAATCATTTGTAAACCAAACTAAATATCTACTGAACAATTTTAGCCCACAAATTAGTGCCATAGTACTCGCAGTGAAGGCTTAAGTGAGCTTACAGTTGAAATTTATTGATAAAAGGCTTTGCACGCTTGAAATGTGGGAATCTATACCGATAAAACTGTTTGTCTGTTTGTTTTTGGGATTTAAAATTTCGTGAATTGGTTGTTCTATTCAGTTTTGTATGGTTATTTTGTTGGTGTGAGGTTAAATTGGGACTTATTTTTGGGTGGATGGATATCAAGTAAACTATGTTCAGTTATTTCATGATTTAGGAACATTTGGAATTGGTTTTTTTCTAGGATGCCCCTGGTTATTTATGTAATGGGATCAGGTGAGTCGCTGGGTTTTTTTTTTAGAGGGTGGGATATCTTCTCTCGTTCTGGGTGAAGTGGGCGTATCAGACTTTTACGTACTAAAATCCACCCGTGTTTCTTCAGTTACCTGTGTGCCAGGGATCACAGTATCTCTTTCGAACAACCCACATCCCCGGAGGTGTGTCGTTGGCTGATTTGCCATAATATAGTAAAAAAGGCACTGCATTCTTAAATTCGACTCTAGTAAGTGCATTGAGGAATGAGCAGCAGCGTTTTCTATGCATTTTACCACCGGTCGCCAACCCGCCTGCCAAGCGTGGCGATTATGGCAAAACCCCCCTTTTGAGGGAAGCTTATGTCCAGCAGTGGACGTCTTTCGGCTGAAATGATGATGATTACTCAGTAGCAGCGCAGTATCTAGATTTATGCACGATGGATGGTAATAGGCTCGCCCCCTTTTACATATGACTTAAATGTAATTAGCGAAATGTGAGTACGGGTAGTATGGGTACAATTTTGCCTATCCCTTCAGCCATAAGGCAGAAGCGAGATGTAAATCTACGTTCGCACTGACGTGAAAAAATCGAGGCGGATTGTGTCGCGCACTGAATTTTCAACGCATTGCTCAGCGCCGAGAGTTGAAAATCGAAAAGTGTAAGTTTCCGTGTATTCCTGCTGTCCCCGTAATCTGCCCCTGTCACGGGGAAAACGTGACATCAAAAGTTTCCTTACCGTGGTCCCCGTTATATACATAAGGACAACAGACAGTTAAGATTTCGCATATCGTTGTCTAGTTAAAAAAAATATTTATTTTATAAACGTGGTTACGCGGTTGCGGCAATTCTAGAACTAAAATGAAAGGTATTTTGTATGAGAAAACATTTCTTATTAGATAAAAGAAATGTTATCTTTTATAAACAAATAGATTTTTATGGAAATTGGTATCCTGCACGAAGTACCAGGTTGTCCTAACTTGGTAGGAGCTTAGTAAGTAACATAGGTTCCCTCCATTCTACTCAAACTGGCTGTCGACATTCTCGCCATACCCATTGCTAGGATCTGTAATTTGTGTTTCGCCACAGGTGTCTTTCCCAACGCTCTGAAACAGTCAGTCATTATTCCGATTTATAAGTCTGGGGACAGAGACTGTGTCTCGAATTATAGACCAATCTCATTACTGCCATCCCTTTCTAAGGTGATTGAACGGATTATGAACACTAGGTTTAAAAAATTCTTTGAGTCCAATCAGCTTTTCTCAGAAAACCAGTTTGGATTCAGAGAGGGAAAATCTACTGCTCATGCCGTACATAAGCTTATATCATTTACCGTCGATGGTTTAGATAAGGGAGATAAGACCATAGGGATTTTCCTGGACTTGGCAAAGGCGTTTGACACGGTTTCTGTTCCCATACTCCTCAATAAACTTGAACACCTTGGTATCCGCGGTATTGCATTGGACCTTATAAAAGACTACATGTCGAATAGAACTCAATGTGTTAGAATTGATGGCTACACCAGTCAGCAGGAAAATGTCCAATTCGGTGTGCCGCAGGGCAGTATTTTGGGCCCTACATTATTCCTCGCTTATATTAATGGCTTGAGTAGTCTCAATCTGAAACAAGGACAAATAATCTCCTTTGCTGACGACACGGTACTTTTGTTTCATGGACGCACGTGGACTGAAGTGTTCAGCTTGGCTAATGAGGGATTTGCTTTGGTTACGTCTTGGCTCGATCATAACCTTCTCACATTGAATGCACAAAAAACAAAATATTTAACCTTTAGCATTAGGAATAACATGCAACCACCAAATAACCTGCAAATAAGGTTGCATACTTGCAAAAGTGCAGTAGCTTGTTCCTGCTATAGTCTCACAAAAGGATCCTCTATCAAATATCTGGGCCTGATAGTAGACCAAAACCTTAACTGGGGGGAACATATCGGTACCGTAATAACTCGGGCTAGGAAAATGATCCATGTATTTAAAAATCTTCGTAATATATGTGACCTCAAACTACTTAGAACTATTTATTTTTCTTTATGCCAATCAGTATTATCATATTGTATCACTGTTTGGGGGGGTGCATCAAAAACCACTATGATAAGTCTTGAAAGAGCTCAGCGAGCAATATTAAAAGTAATGAGCTTCAGGAAATTTAGATATCCTACGCATCTATTATATAAGAATTTATCTTTGCTCACAGTAAGACAAATATTTATAAACAATGCTATATTACTTCAGCACTCCAAGTTACCCATACATAATTTCACTTCCAGGCGAAGAAAAGATCTAGTGTACTCCATACCTAAACGTAACACGGTATTTTCAGATAAATTCTTTGACCATCTCGGGCCACATTTATATAACCAGTTGTCAAAGACCATCAATTTACGCGATTCGACTGTCTCTGTTTGCAAAAAAACTTTAAATAAATATCTCATCGAAGTGAACTATAATAACACAGAAAAGCTATTAAAATCCATATCTTAAATACATTTACACAAAAACGTACGCATACTTATTCCATCCAAACACAATCTACACGCGCATTCACTAACCTACATTTCATACACATAGACCATATTTTCATTTACTTTTTTTCTTTATGTTTTTAATTTACGTTTTGTTTATTTTTGTAGCATTAGTCATCATTACACAACTTTTGTGTTCATTTTGATATTTTATTGTTATAAAGTTCAAAATCGTAACTAGTAGGATCCACACTTTTTGTCTGAAATGTTTGCATATACTTTTAATATTTTATAATTACCCTCGTTTATATTGTCACCGAATCATCAAATAATAGCTGCTAAGTATCAGTATTGTTCTAGCCGTACCTACTCATAAATCATTGTTATTTAGCAGTCAAGTTTGGTAATTGGGTGGAAGTGTGTGGTGTTTGTGAACGAGGAAGACTGACCTGCCGTGATACAGTTTTCACTAGTACGGAGGTCAGTGTGAATTAAGCTCAAACAACCGCATAACGCACACAGGTATTTATATTCACATACCTACGTAATTACACTAGTATTAGTAGATGCAAATCACAGGATTGTTGGGATTTGTAAGTAAGGTTGTTCTGTTATATTGCCAATAAACTTTTTAAATTTTTTTTTAAATAGGTAGGTTTGTCAGCTAGAAAACGGTTCGTGCCTTCGAAGTACCAGGTGGTCATAACTTGGTAGGAGCTTACCAAATCAAAAATAAAATATATTACAATAAATTAACGGGGCTATCGAGAAGTAGTTTTAATTATTTTATTAAATTCCGTTTGTCCCCTTTGATACTAGGTTCAATACCTAGGGTTGGAAATCCGGTGCGCAATAAAATCTAGCCGCGATATATTTACGGCCGTGCGAACCACGTGCGGTCATAGGTTGTTTTGTTATTACATAATAATTTTGAAAGCTGTCCTTGTGGGATGAGAGACTGACTTTAATACCAAAGGAACAGGAAATTAGGGGGATGAATGAAGAACGAAAAGCAATGAAGTGTTTATTCAGCAGGCAACAGTGAAGCTGTGTTTTAATTTGCCTTAAACAAAATTATTCATAACCCTTAATTATTCATAGCTCTTAGAATACCTTAGCCTCTTCCCACGTGTTGGCGTCGACAACCAGTCTACATTAATACTAATGAGCTTTGCAATCTTTATTAACAACAAGAGGGATTAGACGTCTAACCATGAGAAATACCGATGTCTGAATAAAAAACAACTTTTTTACAAACAAATATACACTAAGTAAATACAAGGTCAGAAATAAATTTTATTTCGAAAGTCGGTGTCTATGGATCTGTATTTTAGTTTTTTTTGCCACCGGAATTAAAGTTAGTCTTGGAAGTCGGTATTTTGTTATTAAATAAATTATAATATTTAACCTACTCAACAACCATTCGTTTACCACCACTTGCTAAATAAACAACAGTCCCAGTAATTATTAGAATATCATCAAGATACAGAAACTGGAATAAATACGTATTATCGAAGCTACACAAAACACATGCAAAGTTAATCAAATGTATATAAGACCTACCCTGAGGGATACTCTATCTAAGAAATAATTTATAAAATCGATCCACCAGTTATTGGAAATACCGCGAAACATAAATTAAAAAAAGAACTTTGAGAATCGGTCCACAAATGGGGAGAAAACGGTGAACATTATGTTAAAAAAAAATACATACAGTGGAACATATAACCTCCTCCTTTTTTTGAAATCGGTTGAAAACAGACAAATTGAATACCTCCTCCTCTTTTAAGTCGGTTAGTTATAAAAATAATGAATAGACTTATCAGGGTTCCAGGAGTGCGGGGTGTTCGAAAGAGATACCGTGGCCCTGGGTACACAGGCAACTGAAGGAACACGGGTGGGTTTTATTCAGTAAAAGTCTGACACGCCCTCCAGCCCCACCCAGAGCGGGAGAAGTTATTTGATAACTTCACACCCTCAAAAAAAAAACTTATCAGGGTTTGAAGCTTCTAACCAAACTATAATTATCGTATGACAACTGAAACAAAAGACCCTGTCATATTATCTAAAACGAATATTAAAAGTTACGACATAAGTCTATAATACCAGGCAGGATTACCGAAATTCTCTTATATCTGACCTCATCTTTTAATAATAATCATCAGAGATTTTAACTGTCTAACGCTGAATATAAACTTCTCTGATGTCACATCATTTAATTCGATCCTTCGGAACCTTCTGCTATTTCAAATCTGCGTTATAGAATTTTGAAAAGTTAATAAATAAAAATAATAAACCTCCAAGTAGAGGCAGGCTGAAAGGTAGTCTTCTTCGTTAATGTTACCCTAATAGTAATATTAATGGTTTATAGTTAACACGGGAATAAATCTATCGTGATTTAAACAACTATACAATATGTCCGGTTTCGGACTGTACAACCTCAAACGGGTGGTAGTTTGCTCTGTTCTATAAATAAAATTATTCTACATGTGAGGTCGAAACCCACACCCCCTGAATGGCAGCCATTTTTGTGTTTTGGTCGCCTTTTATGGAGCGAGCATACTAAAAGTAAAGTAACTTTGTCATTTAAAGCCCAATTATAACTAAAAAAATACTTTTAGCAACGGAAAAGTATTTACAATGGGTTAAATAACTCAAATAATAACATTAAATGCTGCACCATCTTGAAATAAATGCTAAATCAGCAATCAAGCAACAATATCTCTTAAACCATTTGTCATAGAATCGAGTTTTTGATATCATTGTTTAGGTGAACTTAACATCTGTTAGACGTCTAGAAAAAAAAGGAATTTTGTAACAACCTTGATTAACCAAAAAAACGATGTCATTTTTTATTTCAAGATGATGCAACATTTAATGTTATTATTTGGGTTATTTAACCCATTGTTAATACTTTTCCGTTGCTAAAAGTATTTTATAATGATGATTGGGCTTTAAATTTAAAAGTTCCTGTATTTTTACATAACAAAAAATGGCTGTCATTCAGGAGGGTGTGGGTTCCGACCCCACATGTAGAGTAATTTTATTGATAGAAAAGAGCAAACTACCACCCCTTTAAGTTTGTACAGTCCGAAACCGGACATATTGTATAAACGTGCAGAACCCACGTATTTATTTATACTTAAGTAATAATCAGGACCAAGCAGTCTTTATCTGCATACCCTTTTCTCAAATATGTTGGGGTCAGCTTCCATTCTAATCGAATGCAGCTGAATATACCTAAATATTTTACACAAAACGACTGCCTGTTGATAGTAGTGGCTCAGAAGTAATAGCTACGAGTTACGTGTTGTTAATAGTGGGTTCGAACCAAGCAGACAGTTTAGATTGTGTGAATTGTGTTTCATCACCACTGCTCTCAAAACGGTAAAGGAAAACATCGTGAGTGATACAGCATATCTTAGAACCAAAAATTCGAAGACATGTGGCGTCTACCAATCCGCATTGGGCCCACCCCCTCTCACAGAGAGTTGGCCTGTGTCCCAGCAGTGGGGCCATTATAGGGTGATTATGATGATAGAAAGAAAGAAAAATGCGTTTATTGGCGTTATATCATTAATAAAAACCTTAAATTATTTAAAACGAAAAAAAAAAAAACAGAAAAACAACGATAATAATGCCAAAAGGGCCTCAGCTTAGCATATTGTCAGATGGCAACACAGTATGCACCACCTGACGCTGATTTTCAGCTGCAACCCACGAGTACCATACGCTAGAATAATAATGACATAGTGAAGTGTGTGTCCGTGTAATATATTTAGAAAGTAAAATAAATAAAATAATGTGTGTGAATGTGTGTTTTCTAATAATGACTGCCTATCGAAGTTTCAGAATCCAGTAACAGGGAATTACGAAACCCCTTGGTATAGACTGGTCGTCAGACTTGCGAGCTTCTGACTACCCGTAACGACTATCAAAGATCTACAAATGGCAGAAGCGACCAACAGCTTAACGTGCTTTCCAAGGTGCGGAGAAGTCTTGGTAAGTTATGGATGATCACCTATCAGCTTAACATTCAATCGACCCGTGTTGCTGTAAATATACAGGGTTATTGAAAAACATCAACAACCTCTTAAGAGGTCATTGTACTCATCATTATGAACAACTTTTATTATTGATCCAAACCTGAAATCGCTAAAAAAAATCAGCTGTTCCTTACATTTGTTCGTATAACTCATCAAAATATAGGGAACAGCAGATTTTTTTTTCGCGATTTCAAGTTTGGTCCCATAGCAAAAGTTGTTCATAATGATAAGTAAAATGACCTCCTGTTGGTGTTTTTCCAATAACCCTGTATAGCCACCAGCCCTATTTAAATACCAAAATAAACGTAGAAATTCTACGTATTTACTTATTTTATTCCCTCATTCAGGAACTAATAATAAATTCTATAAAATGTCTAGTTCCAATTTTTGTTACCAATGCCCGCAGCAGAACAATAAATTTAATTGGTGGGAATAACTGTTCGTTTAGTTCGAATGTTGTTTTGGCAGCGTGCATGCCAAAAATGTATTCGATTTAAATTCTGACTCCCTTATAATTTAAGTAATACACGTACAATTTGGTCTTTAACACAGTGTAGGCTAGTTCAATGCAGTTTGTTATCATTTTTGTGGAAACTACGAAACACAATGCTTTATTTTCCGGTACTTCAGGGTTGGTTTTTTAGTCAGTTGTTGAAATTCATGATTATGTAGAGTACTTAGTTGTTCCTGAGTAGGTGCTATCACCCCCTGAATGATACAATTTATTTTAAGTCAGCCTGTATGAAGGGATTAAAATAATGATTTTCACAGTAAAGCCCCGTTTACACATATGGGCCCGTCCAAAAGTAGTTCGAAACTTCTTATTGAATCCCACATCCATTTAACAAAAATTGTTGCATGGGCAAAAGCATATCGGGAGGGACCCACTTCTTTGCTAGATTTGCCTTTTGATGCGTTTAAAGCTCAAATAAAATCCATCCTTTGTTTAAGGCTTACTATTCCATTAACGACTATTTAAATGACAAGAATAGTTGGTCGCTGTGATTAACACAAGACAATGTTTATGTTCTTTCTCCAGAATTAGCGTACCTAGTGACAGGTTATATGGGTTTATATAATTATTTAGTTAAATACTTTTTATTTCAATTTTATTGACCAAGTGTTTTTTCTTTTTATTATCCATCTATTATGTCATTAGTTATTAAAATGATCTAACAATAATCCAGCATTGCATATGTACGCTATAGAGCCCTTTATACCAGGAGATTTTTATTTTTGGTATTATGCGTTATTGTTTATTACTTTGCCTATGTATGTATAGAATCAAGTCCATCCGACTAAAGAGACAGTTGTGCTGCTGGGGAGTTTGTTGCGCCACTTCTTCTTCCCAGCTAAAGCACTAGGAAGTGTCGAAGGGTGGGCGTTTTTGGGGGACTGTCTAATGTATTTTGACGTTCCAAATGTGCTGATTCTCAGCCTAATTTGAATAAATGACTTTTGATTTTGATAAGAAATCTCAAAAAAAAGAACCATAACTTTTAAAACCCTCAATACCATATATTTCTTTCAACCCCGCCATAATTAACACCACATTTACATACTTATTAAAAGTACACACACCGTTCTCACCCGCTTTACAGGTGACTGTGTCGAAAGAGTTGTTGGCACAGTATGGAGCTGACAACACCCTGATAAGGGTCTACCACCCTCAATCCAGTTAATTTATATGTTTGCCGGGCTCATGATTTGTATGAAGTTATTTTGGACTATGATACGTATTATTGTTGGGTCCTTACAATTGCGTGTTCGGACGAGGATTTTTGATATTTTTGCGGAGCGGAAAATGAATTGTGTTTTCCTTGTGTGTGTCGGAAGGGGACTGAAGGATCATGTCGGGATTATTAACAATACTTATGCTTGGTTTTTGTGTAACCAACATTACTGAGATCATCAGTGTGTTTACCAAGTGTGGTGATTTGGTTTTTCATAATTTTTGGGCTCACTTATGTTTACTACAAATTTCTACATTCAGCATAATTAGTCTATAATGTTTCCACTGCTAAGACAGACAGGCTTGCTCTATTCAAGATGGAGGGGGGTGTAATCTACTACGCGGTTCCAGTGCGGTTGGAGTCCAGGTAGATGTCAGTTGTCTTGAATTTTTTGGTTCCACAAATTTTGACAACAGTAGTGTTGAAATTATTTATACAAAGTAAAGCGCCTGCCTTCGTTCGAACCCAGAACTTTCAACTTTCAACTCGTAAAACGGGGCCGTTATTGCTGGGCCACCCACCATAATGCTGAATACGTTTAATGCTAAAAATTTATTTAAATCATCATTCTAACCCGTCATCTTCAAACGATTGACAGGAACAGAACGAGGTGTTAACTCTGAACCTTATATTGGTTTGTGGTACAAACGAGCATCTCTTAGAAGGTTTAAGTTAAGCAGTTTAGGTTTTTTATTACTTCTTGTTCTTCTGAACAGAACTGCGTTTCAAAGGTCAGTAAAGGCGCCGAATAAAGCTGGTTCATATGGGTTTTGTGATGATGCACGGTCCACGGTCAAGTCTCATAGAACAACATAAAATCAAGCTAGTGTAAAAGGTACCAAAATAGTCGTAAGCATTATTTATTACCACAATTTTGTTAACAATAAAAATATGTATATTTAGGTTTAGGGATTTTACTAAGGCCTGCGTCGCCTGTAAATAAATAAATGAATTTATATACGATTTCACAAATGTTTACCAACAACGCCTCCCTGCCATTCAAGAGCAGAAAGATCCTCAGCACTTTGTGTAACTGCTTGACAACACAAAGTCAAACATCACCAAAGTGCCAAAAATATCCGAAAGAAACGCACATGTAAAAAATCAAGTCAACTTTCTTACAGTTTAACCCTTTAAAAAGGATTAATTTCAGGGCGGTAACGCACCCAATTTCCTTTCTGTCATGGCCGCTTCATTAAATGAATAATTTATTATTCTTTCAGGTAATAAAGAGCTGCATTGTTTACGGGTTAAGTATTTTGGAAATGATTTGTTTTTTGAAAAGGTTATAGTAAAAATAATGAACACGTACCCTTCTCATTTCTAGTACTTACCTAAATAAAAGTCTTGAGGTCAAACTTGTAACGTGGATTTTAAAAACAAACCGACTTGTATTTGTTAGGATACGACTAACCTAATAAACTTATCTCAATAATTCAAGAACAGCCCATACGTGGTTCAAAGATTAGCCAATCAGAAATGTTTTCAATGGTTCACACAGGTGAATCGGATGGTCCATGTCTTTTATTTAATAATTATACTTCAAATTAACAACAGACTGTAAGCTCATTCGTATTACATAAGTATTTGGAAATGATCGTGAAATTAAAATAATATCTAATAATGTAATCATCATCATTTCAGCTGAAAGACGTCCACAGCTGGACATATTCCTCCCAAAACTGCCTTTAATACAATGATAACACAATTTTTAACATACCTTCTATTAATATTGGTACGGTAATTTTATTCTGGGTGCATCGTTTTCATACATAATTATATATTGAATGTAAATTAAATGTTGTACTTAAAACGAGAGTAACGGTGGATATTCTTGCCCATTCTTCTCCATATGAAACTACATTTTGGAAGTGGCGACTAGAATCAATTTATTTTAATGTAAATTTTGACGTCCAAAAGTGCCTTTTAAGTACTTTTGACTTTGACTTTATTAATTATCTACATCACAAACAATCTCCCATTTACAATAAACCGCGATCTATTTCAAAATCGAACCATTAAAAATCCCTGAACTTACTAACGATCACATTTAATGAATCTCCTGGTAATCTTGTTCGATCTAAAAACCCGGTCATGTAAAACGGGTAGTAACCTACTCAACCTAATGACCTGGGCTGTAACAAGTGAAAAACTAACATGATCGGAACTGAAGTGAACCAAGTGGAATCAGAACCGAGTAGAATCAGTTGAGATATCCCGACGACTCGCATACACTCTAATTTGCCAATCGAGGGAAAAATTCACGAGGTTTTTTCATGTTGGAGTGAGCCAAGAAAGATATCTTTAATTTTCTTAATGATTTTTTGAAATATATTACAGTGGAAGTTTGTTCTATTTTTGGTGACAATGAATTACCTTATTGCGTAATCAAAATTTGAATAATTTTGCTAATCGATTACTAATCCATTACTTTCATGCTTGAGAAACGTTTTTTTTATTTTAACCATTTCCCCATATTAGGCATTTCTTCTGTATAGTTTAAACGCACCCAGCGTTTACAAACATTTAAAGTCACACAAACACAAACACCCAGACCCGGAACAACTACCTGTAGGTCATACAAATATTTGTTCCGTGCGGGAATCGAACCCGCGACACGCAGCGTAGCAGTCAATCGCTTAACCACTGCGCCAACTACGCCGTTGTCTGCTCAAACTTTGTCTGCTCAACAACCTAAATAACGCATTGAATGTTGTTGAACTGTCAAATTCAAATCAAATCAAAATATATTTTTTCACACTAGCAGTGCTCCGCGGTTTCACCCACGTAGTTACCGTTCCCGGGGGAGTACGGGGGTAATATATAGCCTATGTCACCCGGGGGATAGTGTAGATTCCCAACTGTGAAATAATTTTTCAAATCGGTTCAGTAGTTTCGGAGCTTATTCAATGCAAACAAACAACAATCAAATCTTTCCTTTATAATATTAGTATAGATAAACCTGCAGGGGCACTTATGAAACGTCAGAAGCTAGGTGCACAGTTCCAATTTGTCGCTTCCTATGCAGAAGAACCGGCAAGAAACTCCACGGTTACTCTTTTAAAAATAATTTACTTTTACAATGTTTTCAAATTACAGTGATAATAGGTATGGGAGGACAGTGCAGGCCTGTCGATAAGTACCAAGTACTTAGAGGAATGAAAATAAAGAATATGAAATCGACTACAAATCCACAATCTGCAAGGCCTCCAACATTCTCTCATTCACAATAATAATATATAAAAGAATCTACATAAATAAAATGAATCTATTTAAACTTCAGATTATAAAACAAAGGCAGATAGACCGCGCGGAACACTAATAGTGAAGCCAAAAAACCAAATACGAAAGCGTCGAATTTTATAATCTGAGATTTAAACCTATTTAAACCAAGTGACATGATTTCCATGACAGTCACGAATAAATAGTTGAAATTAGAATTAATGTACAATGTCAAATAATGATGACAATACGTCAGACATAGTTTAAAAAAAAAACATTGTAATTTGGGAGCACTTAATAGACTTTCACATAGTAATGCTGTTAATGAATATCAAAACAACATTACTACCTAGATAGCTATGTCGTTCACCCCGTTCAAATCCTGATGGGATACTAGATAGGTTTAAATTTATAATTGTCATTGAGTACAACAAAAAATTATGACAATTGGGTGAAATATGGAAAATTTTGCTGTACACAAAAACATCTTTGCAAAAAGTAACCGACACGATTTGTCTGCGTTCACCTTAAACATAAAATGACACTCAGAACACCTGGCGTCCTGGAATCCTGACAAAAATAAATTAATGTCACACATTTAAATGTGTTCCTGATATCAAATGAAATAGTCCATCCACCATAACATGAAAATACGTCATCACCTCCAGCCGAAAATTGACGACCCCTCGGAAATGAAACTCATCAGAAACAGCACATTTATTCGTCGCTACATTTGGCATAACACCGTCCTATACGTGCTTGAAATACTTATAGCGTCAGTAGAGCGATTCCGCTTTAACTTTTGACTCTACCTGTCGAATCGTAATGAAGCCTAATATCTACTTTCCAGTTGGATCAGTCGTAGAGTTTCAAATATGTTTGGTAATACGGTAACTTTTTTATAGGGATCGATTTGTAGAGTTTGTGAGCCACTTCTAATGTTGATATCAAAGGGGAGAGTCTGTTAGTAAGAGGATTACAGTTTCTGTGAAGGACAAATCAAACAAATTTAGTGGAATATTAATCGATTCGCACGAAATTCTCTCGCCCGAATCGTGCGAATCGATACTTTTGAATTGTATATAATTTACTAAAGGTGACTCGCACTAAGTTTGAATTGTTTGTGGGTGCATCAACCACTCCAGAAATTCATAATAGGCAATTGGCACGTTTTGAAATTTATGCAGTTTTTTGCTTCAAAGATATATTATTTCAAAGTGTGGATTCGCCCGATTCAGACAAGTAAATTCATGTGAATCAACAATTAAGCCAATTAAGGTTGTAAAACATAGGTGAAATAATCAAATGTGAAGTGTGTGTGGGGCTGAGTATCTATAAACTAATATTTTATGTTTTATGATCAAATGCCTAGATTTTAAGGATTAGTTTCGACTACCAATCTAATGGATTTCGCTAGAAGGTTACCCCTTGACTTTTTTAAATTGTGGTGTGAATTATTTAGGTACGTGATACACCTAGACGAATCAATTTATTGGATGAAGGACCACAACATTTTAGATAAGACTATAGTAAATATTTCCTAAAAATGACTACTTATTTAATTTTATTTCCTGATTACCTACATAATAAAAACCTATTAAATTCTTCATAGGAAATATTCATAATTCATGCTATGGTATCTTACCTACATACGTAGGTATTTAGGTACCTAGGGATTAGGCTTGTTTGTCGTCAGTACCCTGTTTGAACTATTCATATCATTAGATTTTGTTTTTCTATTTAGGTACATTTTTTTAGTTATGTAGTTTCTGATGTAAAATAAATAAATACATTGTAACTATGTTCAATATCTAAAATAACTATTAGCTCTGTCGCGTATTTACAAACCAGTAACACCGATAAAATGCACAAGTAATTCAGTTACCGCTTCAGTATTTTCAAACTAGCGGATCCAGCCACAATTAGATCTGAATATTCAGCGTTTCATAGCTGAAGTAATGGAAATTTATCGTCCGGATAAGACACGACTTGTTTTAATATAAGGGTTGGTTGCGATAGTTGAATTATGTACTTAGTTGGATTTTCTATAGAACTGTTAAATGGATCGCGAGTATTGCATAATGGTTACCTATGTATGCAACAGGCTAGTGGAAGTTACATCATTGAATCTTAGTAATATTTGTAGTGATTTTAAACTGCCTACAGATATTGTACAATCTCAGTTTCCGTGTTCCCTCAAGAATTCCTCGTAACCCAATAACACCACTCCACCCACCGCTGAGAAGAACGATACTAGGCGCAAATTCTCCTTATGCGAGAATATGCAAGGTCATAAATGGTTGCAGCGACCAAATCGATTTTCACTTTGTTGGTTTGGGAAAGTTGAAAGCCACTTTTCATAAGTATCTGCCCTTTTAGTTTTAGTTTTTCATCAAAATACTATAATAAGTTAGTCTTAAGTGATGTATGATGTTTTCCAAGTTTTAAGTACAATGCATTTTTTTTACCTAATTTTAGTTAAGTTACTTCAGTTTAGTTAACTTTGTACAATTTCCTTAATATGCATGCGGAGTTTACCTATCAGTGATTGTTACGCTACATTAATCTATCTTACATTGTTATCTTTAGCATAATACCAGTGTAAACAATTGTTGGCGAACCTAATAAAATAAATAAATAATCACTAAGTATAAAAATAAAAGTTTGTGATTTGTCTCAAATTATTTTGTACTAACTTTTGACTTCACCCGCGTGGAGATTGAATATTATTCCATGGGAACGAATTACCAGGATAAAAAATATCCTATGTGTTAATCCAGGTTATAATCTATGTATTCGCCAAATTTCATCCAAATCTCTTAAATACTTGATCACAATTAAGTATTTAAGACCTGTATTATGTACCTACCTATGATCCACAATAAAGAGATTGAGATTGAGAGATTGAGATTGATCTCTTCAGCCGTTGTTGCGTGATTGAGTATCAAACACGCAAACATCTAAATGTCCAAACATACAAACCATCACATCTATACTTATACTAGCTGACCCGGCAAACGTTGTTTTGCAGGTAATTTCTAGTGAACAACCCTTATCACTTAGGGGTATGGAAAATAGATAGTAGCCGATTCTCAGAGCTACTGAATACGCATATTAAATTTGGTAAAAATCGATAAAGCCGTTTTGGAGGAGTACGGTAACTAACATTGTGACATGGAAATTTTATATATTAGATTATAAAATATAATAATATTATAAAACTGAAGAGTTTGTTTTTTTGCTTGAACGCACTAATCTCCGGAACTACTGAAATATTATTTAAGTGTTGGTTAGCCCATGTATCGAGGAAGGCTATAGGCTATCAATATCACGCTAAGACCTTGAGGAGCCTAGCAGAGAGAAAAAAGTCACGAATACGAAGTACTCGCACGGGCAGGCGATTCGAAGCATAAGGCTGGGTCGGGGGAGCAAGAAATTTGACGCGAACGAAGTCGCGAGCAAAAGCTAGAATATAATATAATTAGCCCATGTGGGGGTTGGATATTATTACACGGGTACGTATTACCGGGATAAAAAGTATCATTTGCGTTAACTTAGGCTATATTCTATCTGTGTGCCAAATTTCATCCAAATCCGTTAAGCCGTTTTTGCGTGATTGAGTATCAAACATCCGAACATCTAAATATCCAACATACAAACTTTCACATTTATAATACATTATTATATTATTTGTAGGATATTAGTATGATCTGAGGCGTTTAAAAAGTATTTCCACCCTCTTTGGGTGAAGGCCTCCTCCTGCTTCTTCCGTGTGTCAATAGCATGTAAGCCAGTCCCTGTAATTTCTTTTTCAGCACACTTGCTCATAAAATGGCTCTAATTTCACTACAGTTAGGCACATAATGACACCTATTATCAAACTGTGACTTTTTCATTACTATTATTCACTAGTGAGTTATAGAATTGGTTGAGTTGCTTTGTTCTTAGTGAGTTATAGGTTGTTTTTTGTTTGAGTTGCTTTGTTCTTAAAAACGATGATGATGATGATGATGGGTGATGATGGATGATGATGGATGATGCTGGATGATGATGGATGATGATGATGGATGATGATGGATGACGATGGATGATGATGAATGATGATGATGGATGATGCTGGATGATGATGGGTGATGATGAGTGATGATGGATGATGATGGATGACGATGGATGACGATGGATGATGATGGATGATGATGGATGACGATGGATGATGATGGATGATGATGATGATGATGGATGATGCTGGATGATGATGGGTGATGATGAATGATGATGGATGACGATGGGTGATGATGGATGATGATGGATGATGATGATGGATGATGATGGATGATGATGGATGACGATGAATGACGATGGATGATGATGGATGATGATGATGGATGATGATGGATGATGATGATGATGATGATTTAGTATTATTTTCTTCGCAAGTGTGTTGAAAAACGTCGTATGATACACGTGTGTATTGATGATTATCGTCCTCGGCTCTCTTAAGACCCTCGCCTGACGGCTCGGGTCTCAATGGCGCCTCAGCGATAATCACCAACGTTACACACTTGTACCATAATGTACTATTATGTCAACAGCCCAGCTTTTTTTCTTGTAGATTAATGTGTTATAAAATTTTGTATAAAATATTATATATAGTTTTATTTAAAACACATCAACAGCTGCCTAGTCTTTTAAAGTATTAATAATATGTTGGGGTTGGCTTCCAGTCTAACCAGATGCAATTGAATAGCAATATTTTACATGATGTGACTACCTATCTGATTTCCATAACCCAGTTACTGGGTAACGCGTTACCTCTTGGTAAAACTGGTTGGCAGACTTTCGGGCTTCTGACGACCCGTAACGATAAGTAATAATTTTTTTTGAAACACAGTTCTCATTTAAACTTGCAAACTTATATTTACTTTCATCCCATCACACCACACAACACCATACCACAATAACATTGCATTTGAGATTTCTTTGACGTCACAAACCAGTGTCGACGCAAGCTCAAAAAGAATAATTAAGTCTTAATCTTTTAAAACAGCTTTCAAGTAAAAATGAGGGTATTAAGATAAAGGATTACTGATGTGGTTTCTGTTGATTAGTTTCACGTCAGTTGCCGACGCTGTAGTAATTATTTTCACTTAATCCAATGCTGTGGGAGCTCGGAGAAGGAAGATTTTATATTTTCTATAATAACTGAGAAAAGGTAACAAAGGTTTATTTAGTCTTCTTATTGTTATTAGTAGCAGTTTCACATTATCACAGCTATACACCGTGAAATTTAAATGGTTGTTTTCCCGTGGTAAAACAACTTGCCATAAGGAGTACTTTCGAAGACTAGAGTAAAAGTAAAAAAAAGAAACAAGATGTTTCTTTATTTTTTATAAAAAAATATTCATAAACTCGAAAACGTGAGAATCAATAGAAACACTAGAGGTAACTTGTCGCTACTACTGGAATCGCACGCGCCGCCGTCAAAGGAAACAGCGATCCATAAATGTTCAAAGCAAAATAAACTCTCGCACGCGGTGATTTTTCACAATTGTTAATCTGCCATTTTTTGTTCTTAATTTTTTTTTAATTAAAACGATTGTAACCAAGACAAAACCATTTTACTGCGGGAAAAACAACATTAAAATTTCTCGGTGGATATAGCTTCGGCAAAAATGTTTAATTTCTTCCATGTGAGCTATTGTCACCAATCAATCAACTCAGCCTATCGCAGTCCACTGCTGGACATAGTGTTCTCCCGAAGGATTATAGATCGTTGTCATCGACCGGGCTTGAATCAAGACTCGCGAAAACTATATATTTTTCGATGGTTTATAATCTGTCCGTCAAATTGTGAACTGGTATCAAGATGGATAGTCCCTTGCACTATTGCTAAATTGTCAAGTAACTGCCACTAACTAGGAAGTAGCGCTAGCCGGCCGCTGCCGCGGCACCGCTCGCTTCGCTCGCTCGGCTCGCGCGAGGTTTGTCGCAGTTCTAACCTAACCTATTCCGTCGGTAAGCAGTATGGTGCAGTTCACAATTTATCGACAGTTTATAATCTCGCGAGATAGATCATAAATTAACGGTGTTCACGATCATACGGTGACATGTGAATTTTTTGTGTCTATTCAACTTTTTAATGCCCTCGGTGAGCAGTGGATTCCCAGTGGTATAGGCTGCGACTAACGAGTTTTAGGTCGTGACTTCGAACCTAAGCAGGCACTTTACTTTGTGTAAATTATTTCATCACCACTGCTCTCAAAACGGTAAAGGAAAATATCGTAAGGAAACCGGCATGTCCTAGAACCAAAAAAATCGAAAGACCTTTGACATCTACCAAGCCGCACATTTCCCGCGTTTTGGATTACGGTCTACTCCCTCTCAAACAGAGAAGGTTTGTGACCCAGCAGTAGCAACTATGTAAGCTGACTAGCTTTTGCCAGCGGTTTCACCCGCGCGGAACATTCATCCTTAACTCCTTTTGGGGTTGAATTTCGAAAAATCCTCCTTCATTCCTTGTCTACATTATGAAGGGAACCTCTGTACAAAATTTAAGCTTCCTAGGTCCAAGGATTTGGGCTGGGCGTTGATGAGTCAGTCAGTCAGTCAGGATTTTTCTTTTTATTTATATAGATTTGTAATGCCAACGGTAGGTCAAGATAAGTATCGGCTGGCTGTTAAAAAATATTGCGTTTTTCTTTTTTGCATCTTAATACAATAAAATCGTAAACGAAGAATCAGCGTTACTCACAAGAACATTCTGAACACATCACACATATACCTAACACCACACTTACCGAACACCACGGTTCTTTGAAAAAAAAAAATTGCATAAAATTTCCCGTCTCCCGATTATACCTATGAGGGGTCTCTTTCCCGACCCGACAATGTGATGAAAAGTGACTCACAATAAGAGCCCTTGACCACCACTCCAAGGTCTTTGTCTCACCATGCATTGTTCAGACGCCAAAGTCGGGTTTTTTAACACAATAGAAATTTTCTAACACATTTTTTTGTGTGATCATGGTGTTTAGATTATGCATTATTATACTGTGCGAAGTTTGTGATTGTTTTTTTGTTGGCGTTAAGGTTAATCAATTTAAATTTAAATTAATTTACAATAACGTGTGAGCCGGGTCTATGTAAAATAACTTTTTTCGTGCATTTTGTACGGATTTCTCGGAATAGCAGTTTCTACAATTCGTTCAAAGTACCAATTTACAAAATATCTATAATTCCAATAAAATATGTATAGTTAGTCTATACTACCTAATTTAAAGCCTATGCTTTAAATTCTATATTTATTTCCCAGAAACCGCTCCGTAAAATGGTGGAAATATTTATGAAAACCGTCTAAAACCGAACCATTTTTTTCAGTATCTCCACAGTCACATTTTTCCAAATCCATCCAGATCCATCCACTAAAAAATATAAGGCTGAATATTTTATAACAAAACGAGAGCCGAAAGAATATTTTTTCTCCCTTTGCATTGACAGGTGTGGTTGTTTCAACGTTTAACCACAAAATATGTAGTTATGTACAGAAGGCCAACTCCATACAACGAGCAAAAATGCACGCACACATAGACATGCTTTACATACAGCCAGCGCACTCACGACTGGAATTTGTATGAGACATTTTTGCTATATAATCTGTTGTAATCAACCAACGCTATATCCATATTGTAGTTTTAATATTGAAATTAACAATGTTTACTTTTCTCTATATTATGTTTGTGTGCCTATGTTTGCTCGTTATTTACTTATAATATTTCCAAACATAAGTGACACTTTTACTCATGAACTAAGGTGTTAGCCTGGATCCCAGGAAACAGATCCCAACGCAATTATTATTATTTACGCGATAAAAAAATCCACTTTGAAAATAAAATAAAAACAATATGTAGTAGAAAAATAATAATTAAAGAACAATAGAAAATTGCAACAAAAAAAAACTTGTTAATTATGATTACGTACCTATGTGGTGTTGTGTGTATGTTGTCTTTAAGGGGACACTTTTCGCGGGCTCGAACTCACTGGTGGGCTTGGCTAAAAATCACGCTGTCTCACCAGGCTTCGTATCCGACAGAGTTAGTATCAGTGATGAGCAGTTAGACGCCAGTCTACACGCACACCGTTATTGAGTGAAATGCAGGAGCATTTATAACAAAATATTCGCGAAAAAATTAAGGAAAGTCCTTCGGAAGATCGGGTTTTATGAAAAAATTACGGGATAAATCAATGACCAATAAAGTTTATTGAACTTATGGATAATTGAACTTTGGCAGTACCGACTTCGTTTTGGAGATTTTACACTTTTTTTATTACTTAAACACGCCCAAAGTTAGGTTAAATTAGCAAGAAAAACTATTCTTTGTTGGCTTATAATTTTTCAATGGCTTTTTATTTTAGTATTCTGTTTCCGTACTGACAATATTAATAATGAGACAAAACCATACCATGTTTCAGTTTTGATGTACATTGTCAAACAGTGGACTAAAACCCTCCCGAAGTTTGTATGGAAAAAATGTGGGATTGTTTCACCTTAAGTGAGTAAGCTTACACTGCGTGTCGGATACCTGATAGTCTGACAACCAGTCCTATCAAGGGTAATATATTTCACAGTAACTGGGTTTTGGATGTCAGATACGTAGTCACATGTAAAATACTGATATACAGCTGCATGCGGTTAGACTGGAAGCCAAACCCAATATAGTTGGGAAAAGGATAAGTAGAGGATAAATTGAAACATGGTTCTCAATTTGCTCGAAGTCCAATTTGCTGATCCGGTTACTAAACCGGATCAGCATACTAAGGCTCTTTCCGAAACCCGAAGCCGGGCTTCTGTGCTTATCTTTTCTATGGTTAAACCATGCAACACAGTGGGTGGTCGTCTCGGGTCACTGGGAGCTTGGTGACGTCATCCGGTGATGTGTTCTGTCTGCCCAATCAATTTAGTCGGTTCTCTTTTGAAGTGAATTTTTGATTCAGGTGCTGCCGCGTCTTCGAGTGATTGGGATATGAAAATTATTGTTGAGAAAAAAAGAAAAGAAGTTTTTTTTTTGTTCTGCACAAACAAAACGAACAATACGAAAAAAAGAGAACCAAAATGTAAATGTACATAGTAGCCAAAAGCCCGTATTCAAGTAGAAAAGAGTTTTACAATACTGTCCATTTCATTTGTGAGTCTGTTTCTTATAGGATAGTAATAGATTGGGAAGACTGTTTTGTGTAATTAGGCTAATTAATTCTGATTGTAGCCGCTGGACGAGAGTTGCCGAGCGTTGGATTGAATAGCCTGTGAGTTGAGAGGTCTACACACATCAAAAAAAGTTTGTGATCACTAGCATAAGCTGATATAATTTTTTTAATTGAACTGTATTAAGAAAAAATCTTTGTTGTGTGTTTTCTTTAAATAAAAATACTCTGTTTGAAATAGAAAAATAAAACTATAAAACAAAAAGAGTAATTAATCATGGCGTAAATGTAACAGAAATTTGATAGACAGAAAAAGACTGTTTAACCAAACTTAAACAACAATTTAGTAATAAAAGGTTTTATAATCAATATAATATAAGCCAGTCTAACCTTGTGATGGCGTATTCTCGGAGAGCAGCATTGACTCGTTGAGCTCGATGGGCGGGCGCATTATCATCAACCAGTACAAATTGGTGCCCATACTGCCCATGGTTTACTCGGAATGGTCTGACAATTACATCAATACCAACTGCTTCATACATATCTCCTGTCATGAAGCCTCGATACAGGATCAAAGGCGTTCTAGCTCCAATCAAAATACCACCCCAAAAGGACACCGATTTCCCGCCTTGCTGAACTGTGGCAGTTCTTTGCCTTTCACGGTCTCCTGGTCTTCTCCAGAGACGGACACGTCGGTTATCTGGATGAGTACTGATTCGCGATTCGTCAACGAAGGGTCAGTTTTGGCAAATGTTTTCTTCCTCATTTTGCCGAATCCTAGCCCATTGCAATCTCCGTCGTTGTCGTTGCCGGGAATTCAGAGGAGCTCGTCAAGACTTCCGTGCTCGTAATCCAGCCTGGTGCAAGCAATTCCGAATGGTCTGAGTGCTAACTTCAAGCTCAGAGGCGGCCCGAACTTCTGTTTTTATTTTAGTAGCGTTGATTGTTGGGTCACTGGCTGCCAGCAATCTAATATAGCGCTTTTGGGCAGCTGTCAAAACAGTTGGGCGACATCTGCGAGTTCAGTTAGAAAAATTACCCATCCCGTGGTACCTCTGCAACGTCGTCCCGACACAGGATTGGAATATATCAACTCTGCGTGCTATTTCTCTCGTGGTGTATCCTTCTTCCCTCAAACTTACAATTCTTGCTCGTACAACTTCTGATAATCCTCTTGGCATTTTTTCAATCACAACTTTTGAAAAAGTATTTTAAATCCGCTAGGACTGAAAGCCTTTTTATGTGGAAAAAAATTGAACTGTTTTATTTTATATTTTAGATCTATATTTTTAATTAAAGAAACTAAAAAGAAGATGAAATCATAATTATAATCTACCGTAACAAAAAAGATTTCGATTTTTCAAAGTGATCGCAAACTTTTTTTGATGTGTGTATATTCAGCAGTGGACGGCTACACCAGTTGTTTTAAACTTTCAACTCTGAACCGAAACATTAAAAACCACACTATTGTAATGAGGGTTTTCTTGAATACTCAAGCCACCAGTTGGCGCCACTTTGACAAGAGGTCTTCCAATTCGACAGTGAACGTAAAATATTTGATGTGACTCGTTTCATTCATTCGTTCACTATTCAGTCCGTAGGCGCTTTGACACTTTGACAGGTGTCCGGAACTGACGTCTCAGTGCTGCCACCTAGTGAATGTCATTTCAAAAATCTCTCATTGGGCAAACACATTTTGAGTGTCAGTTTCAATAAAACAAAATATGGTCCAAATAAGTATTTCTAATCTTAATAAAGTTGTATTCGATTACTAAAAGTAGGTACATAATTTTAATATAGTAAACTAGCTAGCATTTAATTAAGTCCTTTTTAGAAAATGAACAGACGATACTACTTTATAAATTAGTACTTACGACGACCTAGAACCGCAAAGTTAATGAGAAAAATCTAGAAGTGCTTCATCCTAGCTCGGTGTAGATTTTCTCGGAAAATTATAGGAAAAATAATTAATAATAAGAAACAAACTAATGAGAGGATGTAAGAAGAATACGCTTGCGTAGTTTTTGCGATGATTTGGGTTTCCTTTTCAAAGGAATATCCAATAACTATCTGCCTTATCAGTAGGGTAGAATAGTGAATTCTGTACCACTTGTTTATAAAACTTAAATATTTCAGTCAAACAAAAAGTTTGTCTGCTTCGCTGGTCTACTGGTCGCCATAATCGCCACGCTTGGCAGACGGGTTGGCGATCGCAGTATAGTGGTAAAATGCATAGAGAACGCTGCTGCCCATTCTCTAATACGTCACTTAGTCGCCTTCTACGACACCTACGAGAAGACATAGGATGGTGCTATTCTTTTACGTTCGGCAACACACGGAACTGATTTATCCCCGATTGATAGTAATAGACTAAAAATTACTGGCATATCGTGGGTGTACCTAATTTAGGTACACCTCTGCCCACTCGGCTTCCAGTTTCGGCAGGAGGCCGACCAGCACCCTAATTGCGTAACTCACGATTCATCATAATCTGTATCGTTTTGAAACGGATTGTTAAACCATTGCTTCATATGTTCGAAAAATGTGTCTGTTCGACAACATAAATAACGCAATGAATATTGTTTAACTGTGAAGACGAAACCAATTATGATCAATCGTGAGTTACGCAATTAGGGTGCAGGCCGGATGCAACTGGTACTAGTAATACTACTAGATTACATTAATTGACTGCATTTCTGACCTCTATAACCCAGTCAGTGGGTAACATGATGCCCTATGATTAAACTGGTTATTTCTTTTTCTTTATAAGGAGGACTTTTCAGCATAAGACACCAACAAAGTCCAACAAAAACTCATTTACCTCGAATTAAATCTCAACTCACATGATTCGTTGTCATCATTCTTGTCCACCAACCAGAACCACAACACACACACAAAAGACATATAGTACATACTAATTCCATGCAAAACACAGCAAATATTACATTAGTAGATTTGACAGCTGTCAAAAAAAAACGTAAAGTTGCAAAAGGAACCCACAGAATAAAGAGGTGTTAATACATTAGAAGATTAAGAGAGCTGGGATGAACCATCTTGTGGTGTGTGAACAAAGTTGATGTGTTATTACAAAGCCACAGACAAAGCCGGGGTGGAGTACTGTGTACGTACACAGACTCATCTCGTTGACATACGGGTCGGATTAGTAAAAACGTGGGGTTGAATTACTGCAAAGATTTTATTGTTTGTAAACACCATAGAATGTTCGGTTTTGACTGGTGTACATTATTATGTCTATTTATATTAGTATTATGTCTGTATACTTCTGCGTTTCATAAATTGACCTTAGTACTTCCAGAGTATTAATCTAACTTTGACGTTAGTTAATCTTGTAACTGCGTCAGTGAGCGGAATTCGCGCAGCCAAATTTTTGGCAAAACATTTTTTTTTTTGCCATTGGGACGCTAAGAAGTGGATTAGCAAAATTTATGTGAGCCTCAATACAAAATAAATAGAACTGCCATAGTCGCCAACGTTTTACAAAGTATTATAAATGCCATCTAAATCTCTTCAGCCGTTTATCCGAGATTGAGATTGAACATCCAAACATACAAACTCTCACATTTATAATATTAGTAGGACTAGCTTTTGCCAGCGGCTTTGCCCGCATCGTGGTCGAAAATTATCCTACGGGAATATATTACCGGGATAAAAGTATCCTATGAGTTAATCCAGATTTTAAACTGTAAAAAAAAAACTGTAAATAGAGTAACAAACATGTAAACATACAAACTTTAATATGAATTATCCAGTAGGATCGAAACCCGCCTGACAAGCGTTGCGATTTTGGCAAAACCCCTTTTTGGGGGAGGCCTATGTCCAGCAGTGGACGTCTTTCAGCTGGAATGATGATGATGATGATGATGAGCATCGAAATCAATCGACATTCGCTCAAAGTCACTAAAAATATACTACCTTGACCACTCCACACATTTCCCTAGTCTAGAAAACATTAACATTCACCAAATTCTAGCTGACGTCGCCTATTGCAATCGTTTGCATATGTTTAGCTAATTGTTACTCTGTGCTACACATCCTCAGGTTGACTTCATGAGTGAGGGAAATAGGTTTTGCAATTACGCTACCTGGGTTCAATTTGTGTTTGAATGGTGATGGTGTTTGATTTGTGTTCGAGTTCTAGGGATAAACAGTGACGTTTTTGTGTTCCATTAGCATCAATAGGCTTTTTTCTTTTGGGTGGGAAATCATCAAATAACTTCTCCCGCTCTGGGTGGAGCAGGAGGGCGTGTCAGACTTTTACTGACTAAAACCCACGAGTGTTCCTTCAGTAGCCCTTAAGACAGGGGCTGTGGTGTCTCTTTCGAACAAACCCGCACCCCTGGCAGGCATCGACCCTTGCGGGTCCCATCACTTTTTGTGCTGACATCTCTTTGAGGCGCGCGTGGAACACAACGCGCCGTCGACTTGGGCTTGGTCCTTACCGGACAGCGAGCTACCCATTACTCGCCGTCCGCAAGCCCAAGCATCAATAGGCTTAGCATGATGCTTTCTATTTCTACCAAGAATAGACAGTGTTTTTGTAATATAAAGTGACATTTCGTTTCTCCATTTTTGACATCGCACCGTAAATATCCTTCTACAATCTATCATTCTGTCTTTCCTTTCAAACGGACTTTGTCTAGGTCCTTATAAATGTAGACTATTTCAGAAGAATATTTCTTCCCAAAATATCAAAATCTACTCGACAGCCACAAAGTATATACGATTATCTACGAAATTATGATTCGTTTAGAACGCATAACTGTGATAATTTATAGAAAAACATAGCTAGCTTCGCCTATTGTACATCATTTAGTTAATAGTCATGTCTATTATTCCGTCGACAAATCGGTGCTCGTGCTAAGCCTGCTGGGCACTGGCTTCTGAGATAGCAGTGGTGGCCCAGTGGTAACGGCCGCGACTTACAAGTTGTAGGTCGTGAGTTCGAACCCAGACAAGCACTTTACTTTGTGTATTTAATTTCATTACCACTGCTTGCATTGCACTTTAATTTTTAATATTTTAGCGGTATGAGGAACAGGGTGTAAAGTCCGCTCATACCTCTATTGAAAAGGAGGATCCTCCGACCAGACGGGTATTGTGTCTGGTCCGGGCAACTGCCCGACAGTTGATGTCGGGATTTTTGTATATCTTCGAGTGCCGTCGAAAACTCTGATTGCGCGATGCAGAATTGCTCATTTAGTTCGGCTGTGGCATTGTAGATGGCGCCACATTTCTTTTTGTGTTTTTCCGATTTTGTTGCGAAGCATTTTTTATTTGTAGTGCCGCTACATCACTCCTCCCCGGAGACCGGAGGTCGATAGTGGGCTGAGTCAGTGCATACTGTGATGCTTACCAGGGCCAGTTGTGGTTCCAGTGGGTCGGAACCGGGTGTCGGATAGTTCGCGGTGAGTCGGAACTGTCTGCGACGATTCCCCTGTGAGTCGGGGTTGCGCTGCGTTATGCTCCAGTGAGTCGGATCTGGTACAGCGCTGGGTTGAGAGGTTGAGGCTGACTGCTGGCGTCGACCGGGAGATTGAGCTCTCGACCGGCCGAAAGTGCAGTGTGCTGGGCCATGCTTGCTGATGAGGCTGTGTGGGTGATGACCAGGCATGCGGTTCGCTGCATGCAGGTGGTCAGGATACCCGTTGAAGCCGTAGGGTGCTGGCTGGCTGTGTGACTCGCCGCTCGAAAGCTTGAGGAAGTGGTCTTGATGTGATGATAATGACGTCACGCTGAAGTGTTGCACGAAGGCTGCGCTGACGTTCTTTCACGGGGTCACCAATTTAGCGGTATGAGGAACAGGGTGTAAAGTCCGCTCATACCTCTATTGAAAAGGAGGATCCTCCGACCAGACGGGTATTGTGTCTGGTCCGGGCAACTGCCCGACAGTTGATGTCGGGATTTTTGTATATCTTCGAGTGCCGTCGAAAACTCTGATTGCGCGATGCAGAATTGCTCATTTAGTTCGGCTGTGGCATTGTAGATGGCGCCACATTTCTTTTTGTGTTTTTCCGATTTTGTTGCGAAGCATTTTTTATTTGTAGTGCCGCTACAATATTAATATATTGTGCTTGTCTTACAACTACTGATATATGTTCAATGTTAGGCGAGGACGCTGGCACCCTACACACAAGTTAAATCTTACATTGGGTGCCAGAGTTCATCGAAAACACTCTTTCCCCTAGTTGTAACGATGCATAGTGTTTAAATAAGTGTTTTTTGTACAACTGAAGGTAATAAAGAAACTTATTGTTTTTTTTTTTTGTTTTTTTTTTGCTCTCAAAACGGTGAAGGAAAACATAATAAGGAAACCAACATGTCTTAGAAACAAGAACACCTGTGACATCTGCCAACCCGCATTGGGCTCGCGTATTCGATTACGGCCCACTGCCTCTCACACAGAGGAGGCCTCTATCCCTCTATATTAGAAAGACTGGCTTACGTCTTGTCGACGCCACCTAGATGCTGTTTTAGCGTTACCTACGTCTTGCCAGGGGTGCGGGTGGTTCTAAAGAGATACCGTGGCCCCTGGCACACAGGCAACTGAAGGAACACGGGTGGGTTTTAGTCAGTAAAAGTCTGACACGCCCGATTTCCCAACCTCAAAAAAAAGCGTTACCCTATAAATAAAACAGTCATGAAAATGAACTGTTAAGCAAATTGACACCCTTAAGTCAATTTTCTGTGTTAAAGCTAGTTCATACAGCTGTCAAAGGATGACAGTTATGATTCTGCTATATATATATAAATCCTACTAATATTATAACTGTGAAAGTTTGCATATTTGGATGTTTGTTACTCAATGACGTAAAAACGGTCGAACGGATTTTGATGAAATTTGGCACTTATAAATTTTTCACGCGGCTCCCTCGCGGGTGAAGCCGCTAGCAAAAGCTAGCTTCAAATATTTGTGTTACAGTCACCTTTTTACACTTATAATATCATTGATTACAGTACGAACAAGTTGGCAGTCACTTTGCTTTTGCCATTTATTTATATTTTCCTGACTTTGCAGTGACTGTACCAGCTACGGACATGACTTCTGTATGTGAATTAACATATTTTTTTAACATACGTTGATTTTTAGGTGACTCCAAATAGTTCACAGTGCGGCAATAAAACTAATATAATTTCTAAATACTCATTATCATCGGTTTTTTTTTTCTTTTTGAGGGTGGGAAATCATCAAAAACTTCTTCTTCGGAGCGGGAGTTTGTGTCAGGCTTTTACTGAATAAAACCTGTCCGTGTTCCTTCAGTTGCCTGTGTGCCAGAGGCCACGGTATCTCTTTCGGACAACCTGCACCTCTGGCAGGCATCAGCCCTAGCGGACCCCACCAGTTGGTGCTGACATCTCTTTGAGGTGCGCGTGGAACACGACGCGCAGTCGACCCGGCTTACCGGATAGCGAGCTACCCATTACTCGCCGTTTTCAAGCCCGCGCCTACGGTGGTCCGGAATCAGCCTGGGATTCCCGACGCCTAGGGGGTCTCCTGCGGTGACTAGGGCCGTGAGGGCGCATATACTGCCTCTCTCTGCCTCAAGTGTGCCGCCTCCGTCTTTGCCAGTATTACTGCTTCGCAGAAGGAGGTCACGGCTACCCATGCACTCTCGCTCCGTACTACGGCCTGGACCAGGGCCGGACGCGAGAGTTCACCGCCGGCGATCGCCTCCACGAAGACGTGGCGCTCCGCCCAAGTCGGGCAGATCTCAACCGTATGCTCCACCGTGTCCTCAACCATGTTTGGGGTCGGTTTTCAGTCTAGCCTAATTCAGCTGAAATTTACATGTAGCGACTCACTATCTGACCTCCACTGCTCCACTTTCGCGCCTGTCTGCAGCCTTTAGAGGTTTAGGCTAACAACATAATTATTGCTTACTATGTAAATGGTGAACTATGTAGGAACCTAAATACGCTTTGGCCACCGTCCGAATTAGGCTTAAATCGTAATGGTGCTAAGTGCAAATAGACAGTGTTGTATTCTCTAGGGAAAATGCTGATATTTGGGTCTAATATTTAGCTTCAACTCTGTGGTCTCTAGTGAGGCTGGAAATAGGCTCGTCCTTTTAGTGGCCCATTAAAGATAGACGGGAAGCATAAATTGTCTCGTTGTAAAAAAATAGAATCTAGTAGTGTAGTATAAATATCAATTGGAATAGAAAGTTTAAAAATACGGCCACATCAGTAAAAAAAAAGCAGAGAAATTAAACAAAATTGGATTTAAATAATTTCAAATGAAAAACCTAATGGTTTTATTAAATTTTATTGTTTTTTCCACTGTATATTATAAAATTAAAGCTAGGAGTAGTATAAGGTTTGCATTGAAATGGAACGAAAAAATATTTTCTAGGAAATAAAAACGGAAGTTTATGAATGTTTACTGCCCCATATAGCCGTATGAATACGAGTAAAAGTATTAACAGGGCTGTGTTGAATATTTTAGTATTCTTTTAAAGGATAACTATAGATAACTAGCGACCCGCCACTGCTCCATACGGGTGCAATGGTGACATATCAAAACATACGCTGTAGCCATAATCAGCGAATCATGCTAAGACAGAGGCCTCCTCTCTGTGAGAGGGAGTCGGTAATAAAAGTTATGACAGACGTCACCATGTCTTCGAATTTTCGGTTCTATGACATGCCGGTTTCTTCACGATATTTTCCTTCAGCGTTCTTGGTGAGCAATGGCGATGAAAAAAGAAATACGTGTGGCACTCGGGGGCTGCCGCGGTAAAGCTATTACATAGCATTTTTATCAACTTATGCAATTATGATTATTTATATTTTTTTTATTTATGCAGTTTTTTTTTCTTTTATATAAATTCAAGTTACACTTTTTGAGCGTGGTGACCGATAACAAAACAAATTTTATTACATCGTACAGTCGTACCATCGTTAAGCGAACGCTCGGCCGAGCTACATGGTAGGCGGAGTGGGGGGTGTTAGTTTTATTTTCGTTACGGAATTTCTTGATTCGGTCGCCGCGCTCAAAGCCCGCGAAAAAAGCTATGCAATAGCTTAGTAAATTGCTTAAAGTAAAGTGCCTACGAGTTCGAACACACGACCTACAACTCGTAAGTCATCTCTTTCCGAGTAAGAGAGAACTAAAGAGTTTTAGCTCGCCGTTATCATTCGGTCACCACTGCTCTTTATATTTTAATATGTTAATGCACCGTTTGGAATAAAGCCAGCAGTAAATGATGGTGAAAACTGCATCAAAATCTATTGTTTAGTTAAGATGTTCTAAGATACATAGACTGAAACGTAAAGGGACTTTGATTTTTATTGGAGATGAAAATGTACAGACGCCAGCAAATCAAGCTACCTCAAACTGTTGAATTTTCCCAATTGAACTCATAACCCTATGCTTATGTTATAAAGTTGAAAATCTCTCACAGAAATTTGATAGATTGCGGTAGCATGATGTGCTGGCGTGTGTACCTAAACAGATCCACATAGTCTTCACATTCACATTCAATTTTCACGATTTCACACATTAAAAAAACAATATAATCTTTTCAAAGTAAAAATGTCCATGTCATAGCAATATGTGTAAGGTATTTACTGACAGAACGTCATTGTTCATCATATCTCCCATAGTGGATAATTATTTTCTGACGTCAATACAATATTATGCATCCAATTAATTAGTTTAAAGCAGGCTAACAGAGTCTACAAACAAAGGCTACTTGAAATTAATATTCGTTTGCCGACGTGCACAGTGTACAGCCCTACTATATTTATACACACCGACATGCTGATGGAACAGGAGTAGATAGTGACCAGAGGTATAGCTTCAAGAGTATATTATTATTTAATTTGCTGCGGCCATGTTTGCATCTACATGTAGACAGTAACAAGGTAAGGGAGGACAACATTAAGGGAAACATTCAAAGACATCGCTTTGAAACTTCTCCATGTAAAAAAAGCTTTTCATATAACTGTATATCGTCCCCGTAGTTGGAAAATTGAATAAGTCCGTTTTTGGCGATATTGACTTTTCCCTATTTTCAAAAGGATAATATTTTTGGTGAACACAAAAATCTAAAGGTACATCTATTAAAATCTCTCTATCTAAGTTAAAATTGTCTCTCATTTTTTAACAAATGTACATTAACTGAAAAAAAAAACACTAAATCGCGTTTATCTCAGAACTACAAAATGAGAGTTATTTAATTCTCCATCTACGGGGACGATATAATTATTATAATATACATACAATTCTTATTCCTGTAAGCACGCGTTTCAAACGAATATGAGCATTAAAGTTGTACGAATAACGTTCTCTTATCACAAGACACATTCGGGCTACTTTTTAAATATTTTTACTTTTTTAAATGACATACTGAATCTTACCCCTGTCTACATTAAATACGATGCATTTCAGTTTCACGTCATATTCCAATGGATGCTTATGACATTATCAGCATTCTAAGAACACAATGACTTTTACCCTGGTTGAAGGTGAAATATGCAAATTTGATGTGATTAATTTAATGCGTTTAGTATGCTCGCGGGGTGGATAGGTGAGCGACAGCGTTAGCTAAACCCAGATACAAACGAACGATTTTTTGGCGCATTGGGTTTTCTACGCACTGCTCAGGGCACACGTTACTCAGCTCAATACTGAAAGTATAAAATCCGTGAGTTACAAAAAATCTTTGTGTATAATTCGCCTGTGTCTACCTGGGCTAATTCACTACATACTTGTTCTCTTGCGAACTATATTTGAATTCAGAATGTTAGCTAATTTAATATTATGTAAATAAATGAATATAATAATTAGTTTCATCCAATCTCAGATAATTATATTTTTGGGAACACAAACTCAATGTCATACATGACTAATATCAAATTCCACATATTTTATGTTCGAAAAAATCCACATATCAATATGCTAAAAAAATAAAAGAATGAGTAAGTAAGAAATAAAAAAGTCAAACAATAATAATAAACAATGATTAATACAAATTATCGGGGTCAGATAATTATAAATTAATTTAAAACATAGTAAAGTGCGATCTCTGTTTACTATCTACTCCAGTCCTGTCAGTACGTGTACTTTCACTCCAAGGGGAGTAATAAAACAGCAGTGCGTGGCTATTTCATATTTTAACTTTTAATGCAAATATGTTGTTTAGATACACAGTTTTGGATTTTTGTGGTTTAGTTTTTTTTTTTTTTTTTGTGAGGGACGAACATTTTTTGTTGTTGTTTTCTACAGTGTACTGTTGTGACGTAATGATTGTATACTAATATTTTTGTGAACCTATAATAACTATTTTGGGGTTTTCAAAATACTATAAACCCAAGCAACTGCGAACAACTTTGATGTAGCGCTCGGCAGCAGATGCCGCGACAACGCTCGCTTCACTCGCTCGGCTCGCGCACGGTTGTTTACGGCTAACCTAACCTAACCCATTTGTTAGCGTTACTTACCTCTGCCAGGGGTGCGGGTTGTTCGAAAGAGATATCGTGGCCCCTGGCACACAGGCGACTGAGGGAAGACGGGTGGGTTTTAGTCAGTAAAAGTCTGACACACCCTCCTGCACCACCCAGAGCGGGAGAAGTCATTTGATGAGTTCCCACCCAAAAAAAAAAACTCCTGTGTGACTCAAAAAGCACATTAAGCCGGTTGGTCCCAACTGTCATTCGTGGATCTTTGACAGTCGTAACGGGTCGTCTAAAGCCTGAAAGTCTGACAACTGGTCTTACCGAGGGGTATAATATTACCCTGTAACTAGATTGTGTAGATCAGATAGGCAGTCGCTCCATGTAAAATATTATAAGCAAAATATTAGATGAAGACACTTATATTATTCTTTACTCTTTGTTTTTTTAAGGAAGTAGAGTCGTTAAAAAAACTAAGTATTTTATAACATAGCGTGTTTATTGTGACAAATCTCTTTATTAAAACGTTTGCATTTTAGATGGTGGTGCTTAGTTCAAAAGTGTTTCTTTTTTTTTTTTTATTACATTTAAACAGGAAGAAGATGCAAAATAAATACTTTGCATAATTTGATTTCAGTTTTAGTAGAAAACTCCGGGTAAATCACTCGTACGTTTTTAAGTAGACGGTAAAATTACAATGGGCATTGCCATTGATAATTACTTCTTGCAAGCAAAACAATTGAATACCTACATGCGATAATACAATTAGGTACTCAAATAATTATATTAGTTACATTAACGTGCTTACCGAGGCATGGAGGGGTCTCAGAATGTTAAGATGGTCACCCATCCACGGATCAATCGCGGCAAGCTTAACCTGATCGATCGACACGTCCGGTTGTTATTACTTGGTCACAAGCCACTTAAGCTGTTGGTCCCGACTGTCATTTGTGGATCTTTCATAGTCGTTACGGGGTCGTCTGAAGCCCGAAAATCTGACAACCAATCTTACCATGGGGTATCGCATTACACAGTAACTGGGTTGTGGTGGTCAGATAGGCAGTCGCTCCAAATATACTCACTAATGAACAGAAAAGGTTCAGAAAAGGTAAAACGATAAACTTGGCAATTTACGATTTTTTGAATAATGTCATGCAAAAACTAGATTCAAATATACCTGTATGTACGATATTCTGTGACATGACACAGGGTTTCGATCATTTCCAGCACGAAATACTTATTGAGAAATTGGAAGCATATGGCATTAGAGGTAATGTCTCAAAGCTTATTGAATCTTATTTAAGCAACAGAATACAATTTACAGAAATATCAGCAGTAAACAAAAGTAATAAACAGGAAATTATGTATAAGTCAAAAAAACGTGTAGTTAAATTTGGCGTACCGCAAGGTACTGTCGTGGGCCCGCTATTCTTTATACTATACATTAATGACCTACCCAGAAGTATCGACCACCATAAGACACTTTTTGCCGACGACAGCACCATTAAAATTGGTTATAGTGACACCTACGAAACTGACATTAACAGTTCCATAGAATCAATGGTAAAATGGTTGGAAAACAATAATCTTAAGATAAACCTTGACAAAACTAATATTCTGCATTTTGCCCTAAGATCACCCATACCAAGTGTAAATGTCCATTATTATAATAACAACATAGAGAAAGTCAACACAACCAAGTTTCTTGGTGTAATGATTGATAGCAAACTAGATTGGAAAGCGCATACGGAAGCATTAAGCAAAAAAATTTGGAATTCCACTTATGCCCTGTATAAATTGGCCCCCATCTTAAATGTTGATGTACTGGCCTGGTGTCCTCTAACTTGAGGTATGGACTAATTTTTTGGGGAAATTCAACAAATAAGGAAGTGATTTTTAAAACGCAGAAGAGGTGTCTGAGGGCTATGTTTGGTCTTCATGTTACAGAGAGTTGCAAAACATTTTTTAAAGCATATAAAATATTAACCCTTCCGTCAATGTACATTTTAGAGACCATCATGTTTGTCAAATCGTATCCACAACTATTCCCCTTAGTGTCAGATAAAGTAGTTCGAAATAGACGCGACAATAGTAAGCTATGTATCCCGAGATCCAGGACAACATTAATGCGTAAAAGTGTTTTAACATTTGTATTTTTCTGATTTGTATTACTTACTATGATGAGTCTATGACACTATTTTATTGTATTTTTGTTGTACCATTTAGTTAAGTATGGTCTAAATTGGATTGTTAATTAATATAATATTTTCTGTGTCTAATGGACGAATTTAGAATCAATTGATGCTGTGTAGCGTCCGACATCTTATATTTGTACGCCGTCCAGGCAAAACATGACTGTCTTAAACATAATTTGACGTAACATCTTGCATGTTAAGTGTGTATACTCATGTTTTGGAAAAATACAAAATTATCTTATCTTATCTTATCATGTAAAATACTCTTATTCAGCTGCATCCGGCTAGACTGGAAACCGACCTCAACAAAGTTGGGAAAAGGCTAGGCATCTGCCTAATTGCAACCTTATTATTGTTACTAGCTTCCGCCCGCGGCTTCGCCTGCGTGGAAGTCGGAAATTACGCCGCGGGAACATATTACCGGGATAAAAAGTATCCTATGTATTAATCTAGGTTACAATCTATCTGTGTGCAAAATTTCATCCAAATCCGTTTAGCCGTTTTTGCGTGATTGAGTAGCAAACATCCAAACATTTTCACAAACTTTCACATTTGTAATAATACTAGCTGACCCGACAGACGTTGTCCTAACTATGAATATTTAATTCCCAACTTTTTCATTTTTTCTTTCAACCTTAACCTTGAACCTTCTTCTGACAATAACAAATACAAAAAAAAAAGAATTTGCAAAATTGGTCCAGCCGTTCACGTGTGATGCCGTGACCAATGGAAATAGGTATTCATTTTTATATACAAGAAGATATAGTAGGATGTAATAGGTACCCATTTGATAGTTTTTTATAGATATAAATAAAAATATAAAACCCAAGATACACAATCAGCGTCTCAAAACCATGCGCATAAATAGAGCGCAATATTTTAAATTATTCGCAGGTCCTACCGGCAAACTTCAGTCATAACACTTTATTGCTTTTGGGATAATTGTTAAAACCACTGTATAATATGATAAACGAAGGGGCGCAAATATCTCCCCCAATTGGGTTCCCACATTGTCGTTGCGGGGGGGCTCAGTAACCATGGTCTCCCATCCACGGTGAAGCTAAGAGTAACCTAAAGGTGGGGCCGCTCGTCAGGGCTTTTGCCTTCAAGTCGATGACGTAGCGGTCAAAAAGTAGGTTGCGGTGAGGTGGGCCGCGATGTCGAATGGGAGGCATCGCGACTGAGGGTTACGGGCTGCGGCAGAGGAGGAGTGCTGGTGCTTCTGAGCAGCGCTCTTCCCTTCCGTGGCCTGGACGGGGCCGCCACCGTTTGATGGCGGATGCAATGGGGCCGCAGGGGAAGAGGAGTGTCGGTATAGCGTTGGCCGCTCTCCCTATCCCCTGCGGCCGAAAAGTTGTTGGGCGGGACGGCGCGTTGTGTTCCACGCGCGCCGTCAGAGATGTCAGCAACAACTGGTGGGATCCGCAAGGGCAATGCCTGCCAGGGGTGCGGGTTGTTCGAAAGAGACACCATCGCCTCTGGCACACAGGCAACTGAGGGAACACGGGTAAAAAAAGGGGCGCAAATATGAAGCGTGCCGTAGGCGCCATTTTTTATTGGTAGGTACGACCCTGACTGTGCATCTTGTGTTTTCTGTATATCAATGGAAACAGCACATTTTTTTTACCGACGAAAAATTAAAAACCACAATCATGTGGACAGAATCTATGGTAACAGGTTAAGTCGATGTGCGTGCCACACTAACTCTAACAAAGTACCATCTTGTGTCGATTTTCGAAAATATGGCTACAATTAAAACATTCTGTAGTAAGATTCGGTACTAGGCGAGCAGAAAGTAGGCAGATAACTTAATGCTACTCCATTCATCGCTAACCTCTATCTGGATAACTGGCAATTTGAAATTTAAATCGGTCGTTCAGTTAAGCTACTGTGAAAGATAGTCAGAAGGTACAGTGGTAAATAGTTTCATTATTAAGAATTTACTGACGAGGTTGGATAGGCAGTCGCCATGTAAAGGACTAGTACGTTGTAGGCCTCACAGACTAGATTTGTAGACGATTTTCTATTCTGTTTTTTCATTTCTCTAAGTACCTGGTACTTATTGACAGACCTGCACTGTTGTCCTATATACCTATTATCACTGTAATTTGAAAACATTGTAGAAGCTAGCTGGATAAAAAGCGACATATAAAAAAAAAACAGTGGCACTCTGGGAGTGACAACAAAAGTGAAAACTTGAACAATTACGTATGTATTTTTTAAATCGCCAATACAGGATTTCACATTTCCTTGGATCCTGATTGCTCTCGTTAAAAAATTATAAGCGAGCGATCGACTTCAGCCATTAAAGGTTTTTTATCCAGCACAGATTTTTACGATGAAAATACGAAGGAAAAGAAAGGGATTAAAGAATTCGAATTTTCTGATGAAAGAAAGGGACTTTTCAAAAAGACATCAACACGCGACTTATCCGTGTTCTCATTCACCCATATATACACAGTATACATATAACTCATGGAAAGCGTTCGGTGACGATGACGCGAGTTCCGTTTTTTTGTTCACCCAAAAAGTGCTCAACGCGGAAGTTTTCACTTCAAAAATCCATAATCAAAGTTGTCTGCCTATGCTATTATTTTTAATAATGTCATTTTTGAGTTTGCAAACTGTAACCAGCGCGCAAAAAAAAAATCAGATGTTTCATAGAAGAGTGAAAATGTATGGAACAGCTGATTTTTTTTTAAATTCATGGTTACAGTTTGCGCACTGGTTAAAAACTTATCCTGTATACAATATATATCTCTTCGTTCGTAATCATTATCTTAAGAAGGAAGCTCCAGAATATCCAGCGAAATTCAAATTTTCTTATGATTTGCGGGAACACTATAAGGATTTTTTTTTTTTGAGGTTGGCAAATCATCAAATAACTTCTCCCGCTCTGGGTGGAGCAGGAGCATATCAGACTTATACTGACTAAAACCCACAGTGATTTGGCAATTTTACAAAAAACAAAACTTCTGAAATACCTGCCTCTTGCGGTTAAATCGTCGACCGAAATCGTTCGCAATGATTTCCAGGGAAAAATCTCCAGACGTTGCGTTTTCAACTTTAATCCTTGATCAATATGGTGTAATTTGGAATGAATGAGAGTGCTATTGTGGAGTGTATGACAGATGATTCTACACGAGTAGGCCGTTTGGTATCAATGTAGATTTCCGTCATTGTTTTATTGCCGTTGAGCCTTTTCAAGCGTTATGGTGATTTGCAAGCTGAATAATTTGGCCAGTTTTACTTCAATATGGGGATAACATACTGTGGTTTCTAAGCATGGATCAGAGTTGGCTCAATGGTAACTAGGTACTTATGTGTCGTAGATTGTGGGGTCGAACCCAGACAGATGCTTTTTTTAACAGCCTATTATAAATCTCAATGTTGGACAAAAGCTTCCGTTTTTTCTTCCTCCTAGTCTTGTAAGGTCTCTGGTTATGTTGGCCCTGCAAAACTGATCAGATGCAGACACTTTAATTTTTATTTCATTACCACTTCTCTCAAAACCTCAAAACGGTGAAGAAAAAACAACGTGGGGAAACCGTTCCAGAAAACTCAGAAAATTGTGATATCCATCAACTAACCCACGGCTAATAGCCCACTCCTCACCGAGAAGAAGACACACTCAGCCTATAACATTCCCACTGCTGGGACACATCCCAGTAATGGTCACGTTATAGGCTGATTATGCAATATGCCTATGTGGTAATCATCGATTCATGCGTTAATTAGTTCTGGACATCACTTGCATCACACAACAACAGACTTTACAACAGGTTACCGAGTTAAATACCAAGGCTACAAGCACACTGTCAGGGCCTCAAGTCTCCTATTACAATAGCGTCGGAATGGTCTATCATTGATTTCATAATTGTTGATTTTGACAAGTTTGGTAATCTACTAATATAATGGCGTCATAATGACTTTCCAATGGTCAGCCACTGATACTCCATTGAAAGAAATGGCATTCATTGGTAATCTCGTACATAATTACAAAAGAATGACTGACTTACGCGGTAATCTGCTAAAATTTTGACAGTTCCACACAAACTCTTTTGTTTTAAACAAAAATCGAATTAAAACACTCAAATGTAAATAAATATCTATCAAACACCGGCCGCTAGAAATAAAAACAGATAAACGTCAGTAAGCAGTAATATCACATTTGACTTTGACAGCTAAACAGATAAAATATTATTGAGTTGTAAGTTTTTTTGCTATTTACGAACGTCCTACTACTTTAGATTGCTTATAACACTAATAAACAATATGTAAAATTATATATAAATGAAAGGCATTAATAAATGTTCAAATTAAGTAATAGTTTTTCGAAAATAATTTCTATTAATGGGTTTTATAATAATGGCAATACGACAATGCCATTATAACACAATTCTATTACGAGACCATTGACCGATCACTGATCCACCATTATGAATTTGGCATATTACGAACTTTTAGCAAAATGACGATGGGATCGTGTTGGAATGACGAATTTATTAAAATAGCAGACTAAGGCCCCAGATGGCTTGCTTAGCGCCTAGAGTGTTCCTTTACTTCGATACATGCTAGGCGACTAGCGTAGGTGCCTGGCTTGCAGTACGGCCGTTTGCATAATTTTTAGAACGTCCGCTTCACTTCGCTTTTCTTAAGGTAACTTACTAGATTCTAAGCGCTTAGCTAGTCACCTTCAAGTGCTTAAGTAGCCTTATTATTTAAGTTGGTCATTCAGACAGGTAAAATTATACAACTGAGTATATTATTGCTACTGAAAATTGGTTATGCCTTTCCTTAGTGAGAGGTCATCTTGATAAAGTCAAAAATACTACATTAGCAAGATTATTCACAAAATAATCTTCGGAGATCTTAACGCTAATAATAGAAATAATTACAGTCAAAGGATTCAAGTGACAGCCTGTTCTAAGCTTGAAAGGTTGGAAGTGGCGCACATACTAACGTTTTCCTGGTAATTTTGGTATGTACAGAAAAATCTTAGTATTAAAATAGAAAAATGCTGTGCTATACGTGAAACACATGAACAAAGTTTTTTATCAATTTATCAGACTCTATGAAAGTGCTACAATATTGTGTAAAAGTGTAAATTGACACTATTATTAGTTAAATAAATATCTCATATTTTGTCTTGAAAAATATTATGTTAGCCCTTGTTGCCACCGACGTTCCAGTAGTATTGGAACCAGGCTTAGCACGTGAAGATGGGAAAAGTATTAAGACTTTTTAGTCTAGAAGGCTTAATTTTAAGTTATTTACTAAGAGCTTTAGTTCTGATACGGCAGATGAAAAATAACATCATCAACATAATTATTGAAATGCACTGGAGAATAGACTGCATGAGACATTTTCCTAATCTGTCTATCAGACATGGTAACTGCGCTAACACAAATATGTGTAAGATATTTCCTCTTTGACAAATTTCATCGCAGGTACCGATTATTCAGAGGCCTATATGCGCAACGGGTGTTAAAGCACTAAACTGCTAACGGGTTTTGGTGCTAATACCCAATAATACCCATGACAAAGGAAGGACTGCTGTGCGTTTCCGCAGGGAAACAACACTGAAAACAATTTATCGGTCGCGTCAGTCGAGGATTGGTTCATTAAGCCGTTGGCGTAACGTGTTTTGGAGTAACGTACCTAGTGCTGTCTCGCTGAATACTGTATTTTAGCCATTTAGTGAAGATAAACAGTATAATATATAATTTTTCAAAAAGTAAAATTATTTAATTAATATATAATTAATATATAATTTTTCAAAAAGTAAAATTATTTTCCGCCTAGCCTTTTCCTAACAATTTTTGGGTTCGAAGTTTATTCAAACAAATAAAACACTTTCCTCCACACTAGGAATTTGTGTTATTGGTGCGTTTTCAAACATTTAAACTCACACACACAACAGCGCCAGACCCGGAACAGCTACTTGTAGGTCATACAAATTTTTGTTCCGTGCGGGAATCATCTGCAATTTCTCAGGAGCAGCAATGACTCTGGATTTGTGCCGGCTTAATGGCAATAACCTCGCCCCTATTACACGTGACTTAAAAACGACTGTCGAAATGTGAGTATAGGTATTAGAGCCGCACCTCTGCCTGGAAAAAACAGGCGTAAAGTTACGTCAAAAGTTTCCAAAGAGAGAATCGATCCCTTCGTTTAAGGTATGAAGCCTTCGACAATGTCAAAGATACGAATAAAACATTACAAATCGGCCATTAGATAGTCATAAGATCTACACGAACCACTATACCCCCTAAAATTTCCAAAACCCGTTACAATTTACAACATGATACGATAACAGTCTATCTACAGTATTCCATTTTCGAATCAGAAGGATACTGTTTCCTCTATTCCTCTAACTGATCCTCTAAACAATTAAATTTAACGGGTATAACAATAACAGTTGGTATAATTTTAGGGTAAAACGGATGGGAGTAAGGGTCACATATTTTGCCAACCGTGACCCCACTGTCTTAATAACGTTATGGTGGATATTATAAGGGTGTTTGTTTTGATCGGAGCCTTCGTCCACAAGGAAGTTAGACAGTATCCCACAGGGATGTACTACCGGAGTAAAATACGTGTGGGGTTGGTGGGACGAACCAAGTTCTATACGCGTTCTCTTCAACTACGAATATACCGTCGTTTACTCTATTCATAAAATACTTAAACTTTATTTTAACCTCACTAGCGGCTTTAGAACCCTCGAAAACCAAGAAAACGACACCCACGACGAAAAGTTTTAAGATGTTCACAGCTGCCATCTTGGATTTATTCTTGGGTTTTCATTTTGTTAGTTAATATAAGTCAAATAGAGAGCGTAACGCTTTTTCGTAACATAAGGTTTTTTTTGTCACGTAATGATTTCTAAAATTTTACTCCTACCGCAAACTTCGTTCCAAACAGTTCATCTAAATCCGTTCAGCCGTTTTTGCGTGACTGAGTAAGTACCCCCCCGAGTGGGTTCCCGCATTGTCGTTGCGGGGGGGCTCAGTAACCGTGGATTCCGGCCACGGTGAAGCCAAGAGGAACCCAAAGGTGGGGCCGCTCGTCAGGGCTTTTGCCTCAAAGCCGACGACGTAGCGGCCAAAAAGTAGGTTGCGGTGAGGTGCACCGCAGCTGAGGTGGGCCGCGATGTCGAATGGGAGGCATCGCGGCTGAGGGTTACGGGCTGCGGTAGAGGAGGAGTGCCGGTGCTTCTGAGCAGCGCTCTTCCCTTCCGTGGCCTGGACGGGGCCGCCACCGTTTTAATGGCGGACGCGGTGGGGCCGCAGGGGAAGAGGAGTGTCGGTATAGCGTCAGCCACTCTCCCTATCCCCTGCGGCCGAAAAGTGGTAGACGGGACGGCGCGTTGTGTTCCACACGCGCGCCGTCAAAGATGTCAGCAACCACCGGTGGGGTCCGCAAGGGCCGATGCCTGCCAGGGGTGCGGGTTTGTTCGAAAGAGATACCACGGCCCCTGGCATACGGGCTACTGAGGGAACACGGGTGGGTTTTAGTTAGTAAAAGTCTGACACGCCCTCCTGCTCTACTCAGCAGGAGAAGTCATTTGATGATTTCCCACCCAAAAATTGTCAATGGTACACACCGTATAGTTATTACTTAACATTTTTAATATCAATGTATTATGGTCTTAGTTTAAGTATTTATTGTTTTTATATTTCACTTCATATAAATACAGACATATTAATTTATATACTTATACATACATACTATCTTTAGCTGGAATCATATTTATTTTCATGGACAATTATACCTACTCGATTTATTCGGTCACTGTGACGTCATTGCGTCATTCCTAAAGGAATTTGCTGAAAACCAGCGCTGTTGACGATAGGTTTTCCAAAGTTACAGCATTTTGCTGAGTTCTTGCACAGATGCGACGCACGGCTTAATTATTCTTAATTTTGTGGTATGAGAGGAGAGCACTGGTGGCCTGGTAACGGCCGCGACTTACGAGTTGTAGGTCGTGCGTTTGAACCCAGCCAGGCGGATTACTTTGTGTGAATTATTTCATCAGTACTGCTCTCAAAACGGTGAAGGAAAACATCGTGAGGAAACCGGCATGTCCTAAAACCAAAAAAAAATCGAAGAAATTTGTGACAACTACCAAACCGCACTGAGCCCGCCTGGTGGATCACCTCCCACTCCCTCTCACGGAGAAGAGGTCTGTGTCCCAGCAGTGGGAACGTTAAAGTATGTATGTAAACAGAGTAGTTGAAAATGATTGTGGTAAATAGGGTATACAGAATTTCCAGATGTGAACATTTTCTCAGGTACTTATTTTTTTAAATTTGATTACGTACGTATAGCAAATATACGTAAATAATCAAATTGAGGGGCTTGTGGCTAAATAACAATAGCTGCACGGGTCGATCGACCAGGTTAAGCTACGCTTGCCGCGGTTGGTCCGTGGATGGGTGACCATCTTTACATACCAAGACCTCCCCGTGCCTCGGAAAGCACGTTAAGCCGTTGGTCCCGGCTGTCATTTGTGGATCTTTGACAGTCGTTACGGGTCGTCAGATGCCCGAAAGTCTGACAACCAGTCTTACCAAGGGGTATCGTATTACCCAGTAACTGAGTTGTGGAGGTCAGATAGGCAGTCGCTCCATGTAAAATACTGGTATTCAGCTGCATCCTGTTAGACTGGAAGTCGACCCCAACATAGCTGGGAAAAGGCTAGGCAGGTGGCACGTATAGCAAATATTAAACTCTGATTTGACACATTGGTACACTTTATTCTAAGAAAGAGGAGAGGCGCTATTCGAGTTATGATAGGAACGATAGATACGTCGGGTTAGGTTAGGAAGAGGGTTACGTTCGGAACTAATTTTTTTTTTTCAATTTCCTAATCTAACTTGCGACTGGGTTATGATTTCGGGTCAGGTTCGGAATAATCATTAGCGATTGTGCAAGCAACATTATCAACATTCCTTATATTCACAGCCTTAAGTGTTTTGTATTGTGTATTAAAGTAAAAATAGTTTTAAAGTTAGGTTTTACACGATGTGTAATTAATCTATATAATAGGTCTTTACCTATGAAATTGCCGTTTTGTATGAAAAAATTTAAACGAATTTTTTTCATGAATTTTTTATTTGTATTAATCGAAGTAATCACCCATGCAATCAATGCATCTTTGCCATCGCAGTGGCAGTTTATTGATGCCCTTCTTAAAGAAATCAGCTGGACGGGAGGCAACAAATTCTTCAAAGGCATTTTGTACTGCCTCTCGGGTATTAAATTTTTTTCCCGCCAAGAAGTTATCCAAATTCTGGAAAAAGTAGTAGTCTGTAGGCGCAAGGTCTGGTGAGTAGGGCGGATGACGGAGAGCTTCCAACCCCAGTTCTTGCAACTTGGAGACCGTCTGCTGTGCAGTATGAGGTCGCGCGTTGTCGTGCAGGAGCAGCGGAGACGAGCGATTGACCAATGCTGGTTGGAGATGCGCCAGCTTCTCCATCATTGTGTTCAGTTCTTCACAGTACACATCTGCAGTAATGCTCACCCCGTTTGGTAAGAAGCTGTGATGAATCACACCGGCGCTAGACCATCAAACAGTGACCATCACTTTTCTAGGGGTAAATTTTCGTTTAGGGCATTGTTTAGGTGCTGAACCAGGATCCAACCAACTTGCTGAGCGCTTACGGTTATCAAACAGAATCCATTTTTCATCGCAGGTAACAATGCGGTTCAAAATTCCTTCATTTGTGTGTCTGTTGAGCAGTGCAAGGCATGTCTCGACGCGTACTTCGCGCTGGCGATCATTGAGTTCGTGGGGCACCCATTTGTCAAGCTTTTTTACCTTGCCAATTTGACGCAAATGGACCAATATTGTTTTGACGCTAACGTCGAAAGCTGCTGCTAATTCAGCCGTAGATTGTGTATCATCAGCTTCCACAATCGCCTTTAATTCGTCATTGTCGACCAAAGTCTTCGGACGACCGCGAGGTTCATTTTTCAGGTCGAAATTTCCAGAACGGAAGCGAGCAAACCAATAACAGGTGGTGCGTTGGTTTGTAGTGTTAGCTCCGTAAACGTCGTTGATGTTGCGTGCCGCTTGTGCCGCGTTGCTGCCACGACGGTACTCATATTCCATAATTACTCGAATTTTTAACGTATCCATGATGACGAAAAAGATTGAAATGCGATGAAAATGTAACACTAATCAATAAAGAAATGACTACTTTTAGAAAAAAAAATCCATGTTTTTAAAATAAAATTAATTTGAAATTAGAATTCTTAGCCAAACAAAAATTATTTTGATTTGAAATGGCCAGTACTGCAGAACGGCAATTTCATAGGTAAAGACCTAATATATAAAAGACTATATACATAAAAAGAAAAGTCCTGACTGACTAATGACTCATCATCGTCCAGCTCAAACCCTTGGACCTAGAAAGCTGAAATTTTGCACAGAGGTTCCGTTTATAATGTAAACAATATGTAAGGAAGGATTTTTGGAAATTTAACCGCTAAGGGAGTTAAATAGGGGATGAAAGTTCCGCGCGGGCGCTGCCAAAAGCTAGTTGTAAATATTCGTATGCCGCTTTTAGCGGCGGATGTGTCCTGATTTCCTGAACGTATTTATACCCGTCCAACTTACTCGTAGTACCTACCATATCCGACGAATAAATAAATATATTTGTCTTTGCCTTATCTTTATCTTTAATTTACTTCGCGATAAGGTCTTTGTAATTGATATTTCTATATTAATACCTGTTGTTCATTCGGTACGCGTAAGTCCAAGGATTTCTGAACCTATTTATATGTTTATTAATGCCTTTGTTAGAGAAGTTCGTTTACATTTTTAGTATTTGGTTCCCTATTTCTGTTTTCATCACAGTTGAAAAAATATTTACTATAAGAGATAACTTTATGGGTTGTCTATTTCTATGTCTATTTTTGATTTGTGTTAAGCTTAAGTTGTTGTGGTCATATTTTCCTATATCAGAAGTATTTTACAAAATACTCAAATACTCTATCGAGTATTTCTTTCTTTCTTTTTCTTATCAGATTGTCTTTATTTTTAACACTCTTTTATTAGCTTGGCATGTGAAAGATACATGCTTTTTGAGGTATTTTTTATAATCAATTTCAATTAATATCAAGCACCCCACGCTTTTTTAACATTAAAATTTAATCACTCTATCCTGATTTTTTTAATGTTTTCTACTTTTTTTAGTTTGGTTTGGTTTTAGGTTTTTTAAATATAAATAAAATGCCCCGGAATGATATTTGGAATGAAGGACTGCTGAGGGGCAATTCCTGTATTTTTTAGTTTGTTTGCTTTCTATTCTCAGTATAAATCATAAAATATGTATCTTATACGTAACATACTGGTAATTCAGTGTCGCTGAGATGAGACTGCGACTAGATTTTGAACGTTATTAATTACGGGAATAAGAATTCTGACGCCTTTCACCGAGTTAAAACTCGTGAAAAAATAAATGGTATCGAAATATTAACATCGCACATTTACAGCCATGCGCACTAACTCTTACTTGGAAAACACAATAAATAACAGCTTGAAATAAAAATTGCACTCTAACAATTAGCAAGAATTGAGTACAAGTAAATTAATCCACTTAAGTCGGCCATATTTCACTTGGAATGATGTATACCCGCCCAGCACACACCACTTGAACGAATGCTAGCATTAATACTAAAGCAAAAACGTGTTGAGTTCGAGCAATGTGTCGCTGCGATGGATATAATTTAGCAAGGAATGGAGAGATTTTTTCGAGTGATCATCATCTGCCTAGCCTTTTCCCAACTATGTTCTATGTTGGGGTCGGCTTCCAGTCTAACCGGATGCAGCTGAATACCAGTATTTTACATGGAGCGACTACCTATCTGACCTCCACAACCCAGTTACTGGGTAATACGATACCCCTTGGTAAGACTGGTTGTCAGACTTTCGGGCTTCTGACGACCCGTAACGACTCTCAAAGATCCACAAATGACAGCCGGGACCAACGGCTTAACGTGTTTTCCGAGGCACGGAGGGGTCTTGGTATGTAAAGTTGGTCATCCATCCACGGACCAACCGCGGCAAGCGTAGCTTAACCTGGCTGATCAACCCGTGCAGCGTGATACAGTGTGTTTATTGTGGTTACTGCAGTTCTTCGGTTTAATTTCAAAACGAATCAACTTTGCAATGAAGCCTTTGGCCAATCCTGGGCTAGTTTGTCCCTGAAGTGTGTGAGAGTGGTGAGAAGTTTTTTTTTTTGTGAATGACAGTATAGCACATTCCGGCAACAGATAAAGTTCAAAACAGAGATGCGTTTGATGTTAATTGAATCGAATGATCGCTAAAATAAAATTAAAATGTTTTGCAATTTTAATAAAATTATTAAATGAATGCGTCTTGGTGAAATAATTTCTAGGTGTTTATTTAGCTGATTGAATTTTATTTTTTACACTACATGAAATTTTATAGATTACCATCAACATTTTGAGAATAAATGAGAAGAAAAATATCTTTTTGACCTCTATATTTTCGATTATTTTACCATGATACCGTTTTATTTTATGATATTTCTTTGTATCAGTCTTTTCTTTGAACATTTGATAATACCTGTACAAAAAATAATAATGTAAGTATACCAGTACGCTAATCGAGCGAAAAAAAACCGAGCGTTTTACGGTGTCCTACGTTTGTCGCTTATCACCATTATATCAGCGAAAGATGTCCAAACGCCACATCGAACTCATCCAACGGAGTCTAGAACCTACAGCTCATGTCCGTTCCACTGAGCCTAACCCACCAAAGGTTCCTATAAAAACACACTAAAAATATATTCCCAATTATTAATTTATATTCCATTACTAATGTCAAGTACGAAAAGTTTCTCTTCCAAAGTATAAACAGTCTACACGTGCCTACCCCATCCTATTGATTTGCCAAACCAGATAGACCCTTGTAATTTCACGAAAATATACCAATTAAATCAACCAAGTATAATAACACAAAGAATGAATGTTTCCACTAGCCCCGACCTAAGCAGCTTTTAATAAAACGAAGCGAAAAACTGTTATATTTCAGATTTGAATAGAAACCTTCCCCCATTTTGTGCGAAATCGATTAATTTTTATGCTTTTGTTTCTGAGCTCCGTAACAGGGTATTAACGTCGGATTTTTGAGTAAGAAAGCCTTCGTTTCGAAAGAAACTGCGCTGTTGAATTTTATTCGTTGGAACGGAAGAGAATTTTGGCCTATTTGTGTAATTAGCTGACAGAATTTAGTCGCGGTAAGAGGTTGTTTTTTGCGGTTGAGTTTTCTTAGAGGTTTTGAAGGGAGATGGCGTGGAAAGGCGCCACTTTGGATTTTTTTTCACGCTTATTTCTTTTTTCAACCAATTTTCACTTCTGAATAATAATTTTAGCTTTGACACGAAGACCGTCAAAATAACAGCTGGTTAATGTGTCTGACGAAAGATCAAATGACTTCAAACCATAGTTAAATTTATGTTGATACTAATGTACTTGACTGGCAGTGCTTCTTCATCAGTTTAGCCAGAAAACGTCCACGGCTGAACATATGCTTCCCACAAGCACCGCCACGTCGACCAATTCTGTGCTTCACGCGTCCAGTAGAATTCTACGACTTTCACCAGTTCATCGGTTGTTATTCTAGAACCTTCCAAAACTATCGGCCATCCTGTTCTGCGGGCTATGTGCCCTGCCCACTGCTAGCAGTGCTTCTGGAACAATAAAAATATTGTGTTTTATTGGAAAGGACATGGGCCTCTCTAACCGCACATCATTTTACTCCATCTTTAGCTACTCTTTTAAATGTATATATCCTGGTTCTACTTAGACAGAGAGTCCTACTCTTAGTTTGGCGATTTGCAGTCTACAGAACTAGCAGGGAGGAGATGAAGTGGCCATTTTATGCTACATATAATAAATCTGCTATCCCTAATTTCGTTCTACGTAAACCCAAAGTTATTTTTGAATAGGCAGCCATTACGTTCCCACTTAACACGTCAAGGATTTGAAGGTGGCGCTAACCAAATTGGATTACAAGACCTAACCTTTCTAAATTAGGCACCGTCCTTTAATTCCTGACCTAATTAGGACCTCAGTATGTATGTACATAATATGTATATTGCTTTGCTTTGAGAGGTTCTACGAAATAGCAATTATATCATTGTCCTTAATTTGGGGTACTATGAAAGTCAGAAGATTTATTAGGTGTTGGTTTAATTCAGAGACATTAGCGTTTAGTTTCACTTCTGACAATATTTCTTAGATAGATTGTTTACATTTTCTGCAGTAAACAGTTATGGACCAGTGGGGGCCTAGTGGTTAAGGGGACACTATGCGCGGGCTCGAACTTACTGGTGGGCCTGGCTAAAAATCACGTTGTCTCACCAGGCTTCGTATCCGACAGAGATGTATCAGTGGTGAGCAGTTAGACGCTAGTCTACATGCACAACGTTATTGAGTGAGATGCAGGAGCATTTTTGGAAAAAAAAATCGCGAAAAAATTAAGAAAAGTCCTTCAGAAGATCGGGTTTTATGAAAAAACCACTGCATAAATCAATGACGAATAAAGTTTATTGAATTTATTCTTAATTGAACTTTGTTGGTTACGTCTTGGTTTTCGAGATTTTACACTCCTTTTATTACTTAAACACGCTCAAAGTTGGATTAAATTAGCAAGAAAAACGAATCTTTGTTGGCTCATAACTTTTTAATGGCTTTTTATTTTAGTATTCTGTTTCCACACAGACAATAATAATAACGAGACAAAACCATACCATGTTTTATTTTTGATGTATATATTCAAACAGTGGAGTAAAACCCTCCCGAAGTTTTTATGGAAAAAATGTGGACAAGTGTCACCTTAAGGCAGTGACCAGTGAACTTGTGGGTGACAGATTCGAACCTAGACAGGTCGCTTTCATCATTATCATCATCATTTCAGCCTAAAAACGTCCACTGCAGGACATAGGCCTCCTCCAAACGGGGAGGGGATTGCCATAATCGCCAAGCTTGGCAGGCGGGTTGGCGATCGCAGTATGGTGGCAATATACATAGAGAATGCTGCTGCCCATTCTCTGGTAAACCCCCTTAGCCGCCTTCTACGACACCCACGGGAAGACATGGAATGGTGCTTTTCTTTTACGCCCAACACCACACGGAATTTACTTTCTGTAAATTATTTCAGCACCACTGCTCTCAAAACGGTGAAGGAAACATCGTGAGTAAAGTAACATGTCCTAGAACCAAAAATCCGAAGACATGCGACATCTACCTACCCGCATTCGGACCGCGTGGTGGATTTTGGCCCACTGCCTCTCTCCGAGAGGACGCAGTAAGTGCATTGTACAATGTTTCTGGTGGTATTGTGTGCTATTAAGTGCAAAGCAAACATTTATTGAATTCATTGTTGCACATTGTACACATTGGAAGAAAACATTTGTTCTAAACTGGACTGAAACTTTACCAACTTGAGTCGAAAAAGCAAATAATTAGGAATATCGTTATTCATTTTTTTTTCTTTAGTTTAAATTATTTTTACTGTCACCGAAGACACTAACAACAGCGAGGCTTTGTAAAGCACTGGCAACATTTAGAAAAATCTGTTGAAATGTCCCATGTTGGTGTAATTAATGCCTAACCAGACAACTATATTGGTATAGTAGACTTGGATCTATTTCCCGTTCACAAGGAGCTTATGCTGCTAAAATCTCATGAATCTAGGATCCCTAATACCACTTTATTTTCTCCAGTCAGCGACTAACTCGTCAAGGAGGTTGCTTCCATGCTCTAAAGAGATCTAAAGCGGAATAAGTTTGCAAAGCACTATAAGTTTGGCATTTACGCTAGCTAAGAGCTACTTTATGCCAAAGTTGCCAAGTTATTAAATACTAGTTAACTAACAATGACATGGAGTAAATGAGTTAATATGATTTCGTAGGAAATTGCTTGTTCTAGTTCTTAATTGGGGGGTTTGAAGAAAATCTTATCCACATTGCAAATTATACCTAACCGAAGAGTATTGTAGATACCTATTGTTATTGTATTCAGATGTTGTCACAGAGATGCCATAATGTCATAGACACTAAAGGCATAGACAAGTAATAGACGTCACGCGGGGTGCAGACACGCGGATTACTGTAATTTTACTATTTTTGCACAATCAACTCAGCCTATCGCAGTCCACTGCTGGACATAGGCCTCTCCCAAGCTGCGCCACAATACTCTATCCTCCGCCTTCCGCATCCAGTCTGTCCCAGCCACCTTTTTAAGGTCGTCGGTCCGTCTAGCTGGGGGTCGTCCCACACTACGTTTGCCGAGACGCGGTCTCCACTCTAGGACTCGTCTGCTCCACCGTCCATCGGTCCTTCGACAAACATGGCCAGCCCACTGCCAATTCAGCTTGCTCACTCTATAAGCTATGTCGGTAACTCCGGTTCTTTTCCGGATAATTTCGTTCCGGATTTTATCCTTCAAAGAAACTCCGAGCATAGCCCGCTCCATAGCGCGCTGAGCGACCTTAAATTTGTGGACCAGCCCGACTGTCAGTGTCCACGTTTCGGCGCCGTATGTCATCACGGGCAGGACGCACTGGTTGAAGACCTTAGTCTTCAAGCATTGCGGAATAGGCGACGAAAAGACTTGACGTAGTTTCCCAAACGCTGCCCAACCCAATCGGATCCTCCTGTCGGCTTCCTTCTCAAAGTTGTGTCTACCGAGCTGGATGACTTGTCCTAGGTAAACATACTCCTTCACAACTTCGAGAAGCGACCCTTCGATGTAGATTGGACTCAGCAAGACGTGAGAATTGCACAATTATTTTGCACAATTTTTTATTTTATTTGTTTTTTTAGTTCTGTATCTGTCCGTGACATTCACAGTGGGCCCTATCGGAATACCAGCGCTGCGGAACTTTTTTAAATGTCGCAGTATCTTGCTGAGGTAGGGGCCTTTTGGCCTCGTACGGGACTTTGTTTTTATTTTTATTTACATTTTTAATTTTTATTTATATTTAATTATGCAAATTGTGAAGTTAAGTTTGTAATATTCCTGTGTGAGTTTAATTAATACTTTTTCTTTCTATTTTTTTTTATATTTCATTCGCATGTGGAAAATCCACGTGACTAAAAGAGTGATAAATATAAATACTGATGATCGGAGAAGGAGAGGAAGCAAAAGAAAAGATGGCTGAAGTATGTGAGGTATGACATGCAAGAAAAGGGAGTGAATGATAGCGTGACAGTTGACAGGGAAGAAGGGAAAAGAAAATGCGCCAACCCCAAGTAACATGGTGCAAAGGCAGGAAGAAGATGTTGTGTTATTTGGCTTTATTTTTCTGTATCCTTAGCCTTGTTCCCACTGTCAAGCAGTACTGCTCTGTTTTTTATAGAGTAAAAATTTTCTTCGTTTTGTGCAACGAAGTGCAATGTAAATCGTGCATTTAAATAAGCAAGAGAAACCGTTTCTACTAAGGGCTCAAATGCCAGTATTGATCGTTACTTAAGTAAAAAGGTATTTTACATAGAAAATATGTAACTCCAAATAAAACCACTATTCGCTTATCGCTCAATAAGAAACAAACGCCCGAAGAGTCTCGAAATCATCTAGAACCACATTGCTATTTGTCATGCGACATCTGGCAAAAACCAGTTCACACCGGTCTCGGGCGGTTTCGGGAGGTGTCATACGGCAAAATGGCGGATATTTCTCGAGTTCAAACTAGTAAGAGCCAGTTTCGGAGGCAAGGCCGTTTGTTTTTATTGGCCTGTAAGCACTTGTAAGTGATTTTTGATGGGTGAGAGCGAATACGTGAGAATTTTGGAAATGACCGGTCAGTTTTTTGTGGATTGATTAGGGTTCTATTGATTTCTGGGGCAAGTGTAACGGGTTTCGTTTTTCATTTGGGATGGTGGCTGAAATATCAGGGGAAATGATATCAAATTATTTGCTCACAGCTTTTTATTTATTTTTTCTACTAGCTTTTGCCAGTGGCTTCGCCCGCATGTAGGTCAAAATGACCCCACGGATAAAAAAAAAAAAATTGGCACACATGCCTTCACCCAAATCCGTTCACCCGTTTTTGCATGATTTTTTTTATTTTTTTGGGTGGGAAATCATCAAATAACTTCTCCCGCTCTGGGTGGAACAGGAGGGCGTGTCAGACTTTTACTGACTAAAACCCACCCGTGTTCCTTCAGTAGCCCTTAAGCCAGGGGCTGTGGTGTCTCTTTCGAACAAACCCGCACCCCTGGCAGGCATCGACCCTTGCGGGTCCCATCACTATTTGTGCTGACATCTCTTTGAGGCGCGCGTGGAACACAACGCGCCGTCGACTTGGGCTTAGTCCTTACCGGAGAGCGAGCTACCCATTACTCGCCGTCCGCAAGCCCATGCCTACGGTGGCCGGAAATCGGCCTGGGATTCCCGACGCCCAGGGCGTCTCCGTATCCTGCGGCGGCTGGGGTCGCGAGGGCGCATATGCTGCCTCTCCCTCACGTGCGCCGCCTCCCTCTTCGCGAGCATCACTGCTTCGCTGAAGGAGGTGACGGCTCCCCATGCCCTCTCGCTCCGTACCATGGCCTGGACCAGGGCCGGACGCGAGAGATCGCCGCCGCCGATCGCCTCCACGAGGACACGGCGGTGCTCCGCCCAAGCAGGGCAGACCGCCACCGTGTGCTCCACCGTGTCCTCAGGGCGATCTTCGCAGTGGAAACACCCGGGCGTTTCCTCCCGCCCTATCCGAAACAGGAACCTCCCGAAACAACCGTGTCCGGTGAGGACCTGCGTCAGGCGGAAGGTGAGGACGCCATGCCACCTCTCAAACCACTCCTCAAAGAGGGGACTTACCGCCGCAATCGTGACGTGCCCAGTTTTTGCATGATTGAGTTACAGAAAACTAAACATAATAACTGTCTAATATTATGAAGCATGATTAGTAGGATTACTAACATATTTTTTTTCTTACAAAAACTGTACCACCCTTTTGGCTAGGATGTTATGATAGCAACTTATAAAGTATGCGCTTCATTTCATATTCCAATAGCCTCAGAGTAAACTAAACAAAACCAGAAGGTTTTATAAAAAACTTACATCATTCTTAATATATTTTAGAATATTCGTAAGCTTGCTAACTTTGTAGTTGTTAAATTCATTTAACAACTGCAAAGTCTACAAAAGATGCGATGCGTCGTTTCATATTCCACAGCAAAGAACTTCAATAAATACTATAAATCCGTATTAATTATGCACGCTCGATTCTTGCATGAATTAAAACCATCACAAAATTTTATTCGTCCAAGATAATATTTTAATCGCAGAACAATTCGGAAAATGGCCTACTTTCGGAATGAAATCAAGCCAATGCGTACAGCCACTCGCAAAAATCTATACGGACTTCAAAAATTCGGAAAGTAATTTTGTTCGGAAAAACGCAACTGTGAATTATATATGGTAACTGATAAATTAGTGGCCGATATATAAACATTTGATTGTTCTCATCTTAGCAAACAACTTTCCCAAAGAAGCGATTTTTTTTGTTTATCTACCTTATTAACCCAAATTTTATTACCCAATAGAATATTGAGTACCTGACAAGAATAATACACAATCAGCTGTAAAAAAAAAATACACTTTTACCATGCATTATTCTTTTTTTCATTAATTTAACAACGGACCACGCGTGCGCTATCAGTTGTGAGTAGTTTGACCCCGTAGGTAACTAAATTAAATTACAGCTAATGGTGTATTATTCTTGTTCATCATCATCATCATCATTTCAGCCGAAAGACGTCCACTGCTGGACATAAGCCTCCCCCAAAAGAACGGTTTTGCTATAATCGCCACGCTTCGCAGGCGGGTTGGCGATCGCAGTATGGTAAAATGCATAGAGAACGCTGCTGCCCATTCTCTAGTAAGTCCCTTACTCGCCTTCTACGACACCCACGGGAAGAAATGGAATGGTGATATTCTTTTACGTCCGGCACCACACGGAACACACGTGTTCTTGATAAGTACTCAATATTCTATTGGGGTGATCGGGGGCCATGCGCTGGTTAAATTTAAAAAAAAAATCGTTTCTTTGGTAAAGTCGTTTATTATGAAGAGTACAATCATATGTTTAAATATCGGTCACAAATTACGAGTCACCCTACTCGTATATATGAAAAATAATTTCTTGAAATATTTATGATCGAAAAAGAGGAAGACAAAAATTAAGAAAAAAGAAGAGGGATAGCGGAAAAAACCGATGGATGGACTGTGTGAAAGGGAGAAACTACGGAAATGATGACTATTAGATAAAATGGAGGGAAAAGACATATTGCATCGACCCTAAATAAATTAGGATAAGAGAAATACTGACGATGATGACTATAGAACGAAAAAGGTTTTGAATTTACCATTTCTGCTTCTTAATAATATATTTTTACATACGAGTCGGAGAGAGGCGACTAAGGGACCTACTAGAGAATTGGCAGCAGCGTTCTCTATGCATTTTATTACCATACTGCGATCAGCAACCCGCCTGCCTATCGTGGCGGTTATGGGAAAACCCCCCAAAAATAACAAGTACCAACGTAAAACGGCCCCTAGTACCCAGCGGTCCGCCTACCCTTGGCTACGGTAGCGGTCAATGCTACGACGAGGAAAGGGGTGCTAAGAATCTCCGGAAGAGATCTGGCTACCACAACCGCCGATAACTGGATCTGGCAACGTGCAACACGCGTACACTCTGGACCGACGAGAAGATTACATGAGCAGATTACGATGGGGTATAGTAGGAAGTATATCTGAAGTCCGAAGAGAGGGGGAAGTCTCGATAATCCTCAAATCCGGTAACTTGCTCTATTGCCTCTATTAACATGGAGTTACTGCCTTTCTGCCACCTCGTAGTAAGGCTAATTGTCAGGATTGTCTAGTTGACCTCCATAACCCAGTCACTGGTTAATGATGCCCCTCGGAAAGATTCTATTTCAGATTTCCACGACAGTACCTAGTTTAACAAATTTTGCATTGGTAAATGCAAACTAGGTTTGTTTTGTTATTCTGATCAGATCGAGCAGATGTCGTCTGTCAACCGGACTGTTTTGTGTGTCCGGATGGCCTCTTAATATTTATGCATTGATTGACTAAATAAATATAGCGGTAGGGCTTGTGGTTACGTATCTGGGACATGTTTGGATTGGTGACTATTTTGTGGAACAATAGAACCATCTGTGGTAAGTGGCAGTCTCGGTTATTTGACCAAAACCTAACCAGAATTTTCTCTCATTCACAATATGTAAAAGAATCTACATAAATAAAATTAACCTATTTAAACCAAGTGACATGATTTCCATGACAATCATTAATAGTTCACCAACATCACATTGGTAAGCAAGGCGGTAAGTCGTAAGAATGTATTTCTACTTTCCTGAAATAACATTGAAAATAATTAATTATAGGTATGTACTGGTGTGAAATAAAATGTCAAATAAATTCATAAGATCGTTAGGATGTACTATTATCTAGAATATATTCTACTAGAACTATAATCAGGCGTATATAGTATACCTTAATATATTTGCGAACGTAGTTATAAGGTATTCAATACAAGAATAGACGTTTTCATTTCTCTTCTTCTAAACAGTTTTTGGAAACCGTTCGAGTACCTACGCAATATCTTCTCATCCCGAATACCACGGTGTCTCAAGACGAAAGTCTTTGACCATTGCGTGTTGCCAGTGATCACCTATGGCATTGAAACGTGGTCGCTTACAAAGGGCCTTATCAGAGGGCCTTGCTTGGAGTTTCTTGAAAAATTGCCGAACTTAAGTGGCAGTCATCAGGGCACATTGTTCGAAGAACACATGACCGATGAGGCCGAAAGGTTTCTGGAATGGCGACCGCGTACCTCTGGAAGGCCTCCCACAAGGTGGATCAAAGACCTTGTGGAGGGAGTAGGAATCCGCTCGATGTGGGAAGCAAAGAACCGGTCAAAGTGGCGGAGCCTGAGTAAAACAGTTTTTTAGGGATCAGTACCCAACTGGACCCTATTTTCGATTGATGTAGTAAAATGACAAACAGTGACTCATATTTGGCCCTTTGCATACACATACAGCTTTATTTATGGGACCAAAAACCTACGCAACATTTCCGTAAAACAAAATTCAAGCAGAAAATTGCAATACAAATATACAGTTTGCTTATGTATCCGTTCAGTCAGCCGTTCTTTCCGCTCAAATATGTATGCAAATCATTCGTTCATAACAAGGGACCTTCAATTCGTTCATTCGTTCAGTGCGACATACAAATATGCCCCTTTTATTGCATTAGCACAGATTTGCGTTTGTGTGTGGCTGTGAAATTAGCGATTTTGGAAAGACGGTTACTTACTTTATCTTATTTAAAAAGTTAACACCACTATTTGGTACCGGGACTTCAACTAGGCCAACTTTATTTGGTCTCCTAACAACTTTCAGATTAGTCTTGAAGAAAGTCTGCATCTGATAATATTATTAGTATCAACAATATTACGTTGTGCGTACTTGAGTAACTTGAACAATATCAAACTAATATTATTTCGGTATATACCCCTTACCAGGAGACGCTTTTATGTCAAGGAAGTTTTACCTCCGTAAAACAACCTGTAAAGTAATGGGATTGATTTATTATGTACAAAATGTGTTCTTATAAAAGTATAATTGGGTTAATCAAACTAGATTTGTAACTACTCAGTAGCAGGCCTTATTTCATGGGACTTGAACCTAACTGACGAAATGTGGATTTACTATAGGCATACCTCCGTCCAACCCTTCAAAAAGCCGCGATTTTGTCAGCCATTGGTTAAAATCTCAACGCCAAACTTGGGTGTATTAAGCTTGGAGTGAGCTGTGTTCCCTGTGGTGTCCGGGTGTAAAAGAATAGCACCATCCCATTTCTTCCAGTGGGTGTCATAGGAGGCGACTAGGGGACTTACTAGAGAATGGGCAGCAGCATTCTCTGAGCATTTTACCACCATACTGCGATCGCCAACCCGCCTGCCAAGCGTGGCGATTATGTCAAACCCCCCCCCCCTTTTTGGGGGAAGCCTATGTCCAGCAGTGAACTTCTTTCGGCTGAAATGATGATGATGATGAGCTGTCATTCCACTAATATCAGCGGTGCTATTCTTTAAAAATATCATCATGATAACTCGGGTGAAGTGAGCTTAAAGTGACCTGTCATTAGTATGAATCGCTACTGCCAGATGGTATGACAGCTCACTTCATCTAAGTTCTCACGGTCAGATTTTAACAGATTTAGATCGGCTGGGATTGAGACTATTGACAGCTCGCTTCACCTTCCCGCTTCACTGTCACAGTGAGATTTTGACAGAATAGACCGGCAGCCTTCGCTTCATCTCTCGCAGTTTCCAAAGCCCAACTTTTAGACATAATAAAACAAATAGTCACGTCCTCAGGAAGGGATCAGAACTGCGACAGGCGGTAATGACGCTCAGTTCCAAATTACACTACGTGCGTTACCGTGATTTATTTATGCGAGATGAGTTATGCTAACTGGGTTCGACAGTTACACCGAACTATAGTAGGATTTTCAAGGGAAATTGTATAGCTACCATTATAGTTGCTTTGAAGGGTCGATCGAAGGTTAAGCTATGTTTTTTTAGGGTGGGACATCATCAAATAACTTCTCCCGCGCGTCAGACTTTTATTGACTAAAACCCACCCGTGTTCCCTCAGTTGCTTGTGTGCCAGGGTCCGCGGTATCTCTTTCGAACAATCCGCACCCCTGGCAGGCATAGGCCCTAGCGGCCCCTTCATTCGGTGCTGACATCTCTTTGAAGCGCGCGTGGCACACAACACGCCGTCAACCCGGGCTTGGTCCTTACCGGACAGCGAGTTACCCATTACTCGCCGTCCGCAAGCCCGCGCCTATGGTAAACAGGAATCAGCCTGGGATTCGCGACGCCCAGGGTCTGCGGAGACTTGGGAGATTAAGCTATGTTGCCTCGGTCATTTCGTAGATAGGGGACCATTCATTAGGTCCCACTCCGTGCCTCGGAAAGCACGTTAAGCTGTTGTCCCGGCTGCCAGTCGTATAGATCTTTGTCAGTCGTTACGGGTCGTCAGAAGTCTAAATGTCAGACTACAAGTCTAGGGGAAAATTGTATAAACCAGTAACTCAGTATTGGAGGGCAGATCAGTAGTCGCTTTAAGTAAAGTGCTAAGTAACTGATTTTCAGCTGCCTCCGGTGAGACTGGAAGTTGACACCAACATAGTTGAGAAACAGCTAGGAAGATTGGCCGATGAAGTTTATTTTCTTAACCGACTCCAAAAAGAAGGAGGTGTTCAATTCGACAGGTTTTTTAATGTATGCTCGGGTATAACTCCGTCGCATATAGACGGATTTGCAAAATTCTTTTTTGCTCGAATGGGGTTTATTTCGAAATGGTCCCATTTAAATTTCATATAGATCGAATGATGCGTTTCGTAGACAGACAACAGAACTCTTCAAAAAATTACAGCAGATCAACCGCGATTGCTACCATCGCATAAATGTGCATTGTTTTGAATAAAAACTTTTACCAAAAAAAAGAAACGTCTTCTGAAAAACACTACAAAGAAAAAGTTTCTTTTGTACAGAAATTGTAACTACACCTTGTATTTGGGACTTATTCATTTGTTACTACGTGCGATGAAAATAAGTAAAATGAATTGCCAAAATATCAATAAGGCTGGAAGAGTGACTGGTCAGTATGCGGTGAACATAGCATAAGCACAATTAGCGTATAATTTATTTATTTATTAATACCAATAAATACAGCATCTTACTGTTACCCAAGACCATGTTATACACACATATTAAACTACTTATATCCATAAAATACACTCACATAAAATTTAACAATGAACATAAAAACAAAACATTTAGTAAAAATTACAACTAGATTATGTACGCCTTCTTGGATGCAGCTTTGTGCTCCTGATGCAAATTTCGACAGGTCATCGAAAACATCTTCCGTCGGCATATTATTATATTAATAATATGAGTGGCCCTTGACAAAGGGGACACAGGCCTCCTCTCTTCGAGAGGGAATGAGCCGTAATCCACCACGCGGGACCACTTGGTAGATGTCACATGTCTTCGAATTTTTGGTTTTCGGACATGCCAATTTCCTTACGATGTTTGCCTTGAACGTTTTTGAGAGCAGGGGTGATGAAATTATTTACACAAAGTCTAACACTGCTCTCTTTTTCAAATTCAAATTTATTTATTTTGGGACAACAAGATCCAAAGGTTAGTTTACAAAAAAGAAAAAGACTTAGAAAAACTATTGTTAGTACCTACTTACTTATTTTATTATCTATTTCTCAAAACTGTCAAGACCTAGAAGGCTACTAAAATATGATGCTTCCTATATAAGTTTTATTGACATCACTACAAAACTGATAACAGTGGCGAACATAATAATGTACGTATTTCAATTACTTCAGGAGCTTATTTCATTGTTAATCATGAAGCATTTTCAGGGATACGAATTTCAATCGGTTACATCATAGGATAGTTTCAAGTTCAAGGATTTCTGAAAACGAAGGCAAACCCTTGGCTTTAGCCCCATCAATTTGACGAACTCCCTTATTCACTTTTAACGACCCCCATGGCGCCAATTCTCTCAAACCACACGCACGCCTGAATATCCGTTTTGATTGCTACACATTAACGAAGTTATTACTATAGACCATATTATATGTCTGTTGATACTCTTGTGCCATTCCAGCTTCCTGGCTTGGCGTGCTGTGCTGGCGCTGCTGCGGTGGCTGTGGAAAGCCAAAAATGTGTCGGTTATTATGTCTTTGAGCCGTTTGTGGTTGAAATCCTTGGAGCTTCGGGTTCGAGTGATCATGGTTTGAACAACAAAATCTCCTACGGGCTGAAATTCTCCGTGACCTGAAAGACTGGCTTTTACCTTGGCGTCTTAGCATTATCATACAGCGTGGTAATGCCAGCAGTCTCTTGGGTACATTACCAGTCAATAGCGATACGGAGGAATTTTTCGATGTCATATTTCAGTTTATTAATTGTTCTTGTAAGATTTTGAGTTGGCCCGCAAATGCGGACTGGCACCAGCCGGGTCAGTCGATAAGATCCCTTGATCCCCAGTGCAAGTGTAGGATGGGAACATTGGGGTGGTTTTTGTCAGTAAGAGTCAGATAGACCCCTACGCCCATTCCAGGGCGGAGGACATAAGGATTTTCCACGCTGGAACAGAAAAAGTTAGGTTAGGTTATTCTAATATTTTTTATGTTCCGTGTGGTGCCGGACGTAAAAGAATAGCACCATCCCATTTCTTCCCGTGGGTGTCGTAGAAGGCGACTAAGGGACTTACCAGAGCATGGGCAGCAGCGGTCTCTATGCATTTTACCACCATACTGCGATCACCAACTCACTTGCCAAGCTGGTGATTACGGCAAAACCCCCTTTTGGGGGACGCTTATGTCCAGCAGTGGACGTTTTTCGGCTGAAATGATGATTCGAATATTTTATATTAGATAATATCTTATAGTATAGAGACGAACGTTGAAATAAGCTAACTAGTTACTTTCTTTACCACGGAATGAACTAAACACTACAATGCAGATTTCTTGGTATTACAGTACTTGCTATTTATCATTATCTGCCTAGCCGTTTCCCAACTATGTTGGGGTCGGCTTCCAGCCCAACCGGATGTAGCTGAATACCAGTATTTAGCATGGAGCGATTTCCTACTTAACTTCCACAACCCAGTTACTGGGTGTTAGGAAACCGCTTGGTAAGACTGGTTTTCAGGCTTTCGGGCTTTCGACGACCCGTAACGACTTTCAAAAATCCACGAATGACAGCCGGTACCAACGGCTTAACATGGTTTCCGAGGAGATAAATAGAAGATATCTTTTTAGATAACCATATCCATCGCATGTGTGGCGTTTAGCTATCCAATTTCAAATAACCCTATACTACAGTATGATATCCCACAGCTGGGCAAAACAGTCCCCCATAGACTTACATATCTCACTTGTTGCTTACTCATGCCTCTTGATGCCTGTTGATTAAAAAAATATATATATTCGTGATCGTCATCATTCTAATCATTTTCTAGGCTCGCCTCGATGACGACAATTGTATTCAGGCAACCATTTTGTGAAGAAAAAAGCTTCATTAAATTAAATTTATTTTAAATAACTTTTACTAAACAACCGAAAAGCCTCACAATGCATTGAATTGTAAAATCCAACTGTGTGCCATTCAAAAGTAAAGGTATGATTTACATGATATATACGCACCTGACGCACGAAACGACATGTAGTCAAATAGTGATGTTAAATGTCTTCGCGGGATTCCCGGGGATTTCGCTGCTGCGTTGGCGAAAATTCAGTTTGATTTTGAGCTAGTTTTTATTGAACTTTATTGTGAAGCTTGTCGAAAATCTTCAAGACAAAGTTCTGGCTTATCAGTAATTTAAATCTCCCGAACCGGGACAATCTGGCACGTTTTGAACAAAATGTTAACAAAACAACGAAAAGTTAAGGAAAAGTACAGTAACTTTATTACATAACATACAAAACGTGCCGGATGCCTAATACGTGTTTCTGGAAATGTCGATTCGCCCACAAATAAATTAACTTCGTGCGAATCAACTATTGATAATATTAGATACATTATTTAAAAATGACGATTAGTTCGGGCGAATTAATTCGCACTAGTCATCCAAGCCAAAATGTTCAAAACAAGGGCAGACCGCTTACTATCACGTTAAATCTAAACGAAACCTTATTGCTGACGCACCTCGGGTACGCGCAAACGGATGATAATAAAATGTTTTCAAAATAAACTTGCATCCTACGCAAAATCCAGTACCGTTGTGTAAGTAATCCCGTATCCATAATTAATGTGCGTACCTACATACGTGCTATTTTCGAATACTCGTACCTTGAGACGAGTTTGTTATTCTAATATAATAATAAACAAAAATATTGTTTTTCCCGACCAAACAAGACTAGTTTATCGGTCTCGTGGTCGTTAATACGACTGTTGTGTGTGAGATCCTAGGGTTCGAATCGCAGGTTGGGCAAAGTGTTATTGTAGTGCCTAGTCGGTTTTTTTTTGTGTGGGAAATCTTCAAATAACTTCTCCCGCTCTGGGTGGAGCAGGAGGGCGTGTCAGACTTTTACTGACTAAAACCTATCCGTGTTTTCTCAGTAGCCCGTATGCCAGGGGGTGTGGTATCCTGTGGCCCATCATTTTGTGATGACATCTATTTGAGATGCGCGTGGAACACAACGCGCCGTCGACTTGGGCTTGGTCCTTACCGGACAGCGAGCCACCCATTACTCGCCGTCCGCAAGCTCATGCCTACGGTGGCCGGAAATCGGCCTGGGATTCCCGACGCCCAGGTCATCTCCGTATCCTGCGGCGGCTAGGGTCGCGAGAGCGCATAGACTGCCTCTCCCTCACGTGCGTCGCCTCCCTCTTCACGAGCATCACTACTTCACTGAAGGAGGTGACGGCTACCCGGGATGCACTCTCGCTCCGTACCATGGCCTGGACCAGGGCCGGACGCGAGAGATCGCTGCCGCCGATCGCCTCCACGAGGACACGGCGGTGCTCCACCCAAGCCGGGCAGACCGCCACTGTGTGCTCCACCGTGTCCTCAGGGCGATCTTCGCAGCGGAAACAGCCGGGCGTTTCCTACCGCCCTATCCGAAACAGAAACCTCCCAAAACAACCGTGTCCGGTGAGGACCTGCGTCAGGCGGAAGGTGAGGACGCCATGCCGCCTCTCAAACCACTCCTCAAAGAGGGGACTTACCGCCGCAATCGTGGCGAGCCCATTGTAGTAGTCGGTGGCATTCTATTAAACTGGACTTAAAAAAAACTAAAAGAAAAACAACCGACTTCCGGAAAAACACTACAAAGTGAAAAATAACTTTATTTTTGGAAGGCGGTGACTTTTTACCATGTATTTTATTAATTTCTTCAAAGTCAAAGTCAAAGTCAAAGCATTTATTTCAATTAGGCACTTTTGAACGTCAACATTTACATTTTAAATGTTTTACTTACAATTTATCATAGTACATTCATTATATAATTATATGTGAAGACGATGCACCCAGAATAAAAAAATACTATACCAAAAAAGGTAACAAAATGCAACTGAAGCAATAAAGATAAATTAATTCTATGATAGATACATGGTGCTTACATATTTACAAACATTGTAAGAGTAAGTATACGATTTTCCTAGAATATTAACATGAAATTAGTCAGTGTGTGAGTGTAAATCAATGTCATAAAATATAATTATTTATATAATTCAATTAGCAACCAGTTTGATTTTGTCTAGAGGATTGTCTCAATCCAGAGGATTGTCCTATGGAGCAGGACCAGCATGTTTCCAAGCATTCTTATCTTGGATATAATCCTCTAATGTATAATACGCTTGTTTACAAAGTGTACTTTTAATATGAGTTTTAAATTTCCTTTCATTTAATTGCAATATATCACAAGGTATTTTGTTATAACGTTTAACACAGTACCCCATAAAAGATGAATGTACTTTAGCTAATCTGAAAAATGGTTGATCTAATGATACGTCACCGCCTTCCGAAATTAAAGTTATTTTTCACTTTGAAGTGTTTTTCCGGAAGTCGGTTGTTTTTATTTTTGGATTTTTTTTTATTTTTCAGTTTTTAGTCATAGTACCTACCTAATTCCTAATTCGAAATTTCATCATCCTTGGGGTCAAAACGATGCATATTTATGCGGTAGCAGCAATCGCGGTTGATTTGCCGTCATTTTTTGAAGAGTTCCGTTGTCTGTCTCCGAAATTCATCATTAGATCTATATGAAATTTAAATGAGACCATTTCGGAATAAACCTCTTTCGAACAAAAAAATAATTTTGCAAATCGGTCTATGTATGACGGAGTTATGCCCGAAGCTCCACCTAACTCCTTACCGTTTAAGAGCTGTACCTTCTTTCATTAGCTCAGCGTCATGAGATCATGATGATCATACGAAAATGTCTCAATAGCTTTAGAAAATAAATGAAAAACATTGTTAATACCTATATCATTTGAGTGTTGCCCTCGATTTCCCTGGGATTCCATCATCAGATTCTGACTTGGTGCCAATGGGACTACTCCAGGAGTGTACTCTATCAAATGAAAAAAGAATTTTGAAAATCGGTCCACAAATGAGGGAGAAATCGGTGAACATACATTTAAAAAAAACACAGTGGAACATTATAAGCTCCTCCTTTTTTTGAAATCGGTTAAAAATTACTGCACAATAATGAATTGTTTGTGAAATATATTTCTATTTCCAAAGAGGTCCTTTGAAAATAGAGGCTAATGCCTCTATTTATTATTATTGCCTTTATTTCTTTTTGTTATATTATTTCTAGTGCATCTCCTCATCTCTATCCGCAAAAACTTAATTGCATCATCATAAAATGACAGACTCGACTAAACTCAACTATGTTCACAGCTATGCAAATTCCGGGGATTTTAATTTGAATCCCGGTTCGCTACAGCACTACATACGCCGAAATACACGGTTCGAGTCTGTCGCAAAGCAGTGACCGTTAAATTAACCCTTTAACACTCGCGTCAGAATGACCCCGGGAACAGGGCTGGCGATATCCGGAATGACATTTAGTAATGACTTCAGGGTTTGAATGTAATTAGGAAGGTTGGTGATGATTTGTTTTTTTCTGTTGAAGAAGTTTTGAGTGTGTTTTATAAAAGATTTTAATGGTCATTTTTTTAAAGGTATTGGTATATTAAATGTTTAGGTCTGTAGGTCACAAGTGCGACTGCTGAGCATGAGGTAATGGTTTCGTTCTAGATTTTAGCAGTAGCAGACAGGAGTCTAGATTTATGCCTGGTTAGAAATGGCAATAGGCACGTTCCTTATCACATGGGATATAGATACACCTGTCTAACCATTTGGGCAATACATTGTGATGATATGATGATAATAATTGTTAATGCGATATTTTCAATTTAGATTATTAAGGTGAATCTAGTCCACATTGTTCCCATACAAACTTCGAGAGTGTATTACTCCACTGTTCGATAATGTACGGTGGGCTGCATCAATTGTTTACCCCAGTTGTATTAAAAATTTAATACAACTGGGGTACCCAATTGATGCAGTCCATCGTACATCAAAAATTAAACATGGTATGGTTTTGTCTCATTATTAATATTTTCTGTACGGAAACAGAATACTAAAATAAAAGTCGTTCAAAAGTTAGGAGCGAACAAAGATTCGTTTTTCTTGGTAACTTAAGGCATGTTTAATTAATAAAAGAAGTGTAAATCTCCAAAACCAAGTCGGTACCGACAAAGCTCAAATATCGATAAGTTCAATAAACTTTAATGGTCATTGATTTATGCAGTGGTTTTTTCATAAAACCCGACCTTGCGAAGGACTATACTTAATTTTTTTACGCGCCTGAGTTACTATAAATGATTCTGTATCTCACTTAATAACGTTGTGCGTGTAGACTGGCGTCTAACAGCTTCATCATTGATACTACCTCTGTCGGACATGAAGCCTGAAGCGACAGCTTGCTTTTTAGCCAGGCCCACCATTGAGTTCGAGCCGCGACTAGATTCACCTTAAAGGTCGATAGTTGAGAATCGAGCTTAATAATTTACTATTGAAGACGCGTGTGTCGAGCCCCTGTCACGAAAAATATCAAAACCAGAACATAATTTCATCGCTCATGGATTTCGTCTAACACTGTCAAAAATGTAATCATACTTTGATTAATATCGTAGAAACTTGGAGGAACTTATGTAGAAGAACGGGCAAGAAACTCCAATTTAATGAGAAAGGTTATTGGCATCCGTTTGAATTTAGGGTTTATATAAACTACACACGTTCTGGTTTCGAAAGCGTTTCTGGAAAACACTACATTTGGTGAGCCAAGGAACTAGGACTGACGAGGTGAATGCTACGTTGAATAGGTCGACTGGACGCAAGTTTATATAGACTGCGCTTGACCATCAACATGTGAGTTCTTTTTAAAGTTAGTGAAGAAACACTACCAGAGGCTCTTAGTAAAGTTCCCACTTTAGAAAGTCAGATTCGTCTGATGTACTTCTATTTCTTGGGTGTGTGAACAGGCCATTTTAACGTTCAAAAATGATCAAGCTGCAGCAAACAACCACAGTATTCTCTAGAAAATTGAATGCCAATGGCCATATGACCGTTGGGCGGGTGTCGACATCAGGACAAGCTGCTTCTCACACGGACTACTGTACTGTAACCAAAACTACAAACGTAGTATACAGGAAAGTTTTATAAGTTGTGGCTGTTATTTTAGTAAATTGTTGTGACTTACGACTTCCACGCGAACAAAGTCGTGGGCAGAAGCTAGTTCTAAATATAAGAAGTAATGGGAGGAAGCCTTTAGACAGCAGTGGAATGAAGCAGTCTAATACTAGCAGTAACAGTTTGTCTTCACCGATAGTCAATGTAAGTCTGAAATTGCCTACCCATCTTGAGCAAGCATAGAGATCTATGCAAGTGCCTTCTCTGTAGGAGAGGAAGCTACGAATAAGCTGGTATTATTAAATACTTAAGGTGCTTGTGGCTAAGTAATAACAGCCACACAGGTCGATCAATCAAGTTAAGCTACGCTTGCCGCGGTTGGTCCGTGGATGGGTGACCATCTTTACATACCAAGACCCCTCCGTGCCTCGGAAAGCACGTTAAGCCGTTGGTCCCGGCTGTCAATTGTGGATCTTTGACAGTCGTTACGGGTCGTCAGAAGCCTGAAAGTCTGACAACCAGTCTTACCAAGGGGTATCGTGTTACCCAGTAACTGGGTAGTGGAGGTCAGATAGGCAGGCGCTCTATGTAAAATACTGGTATTCAGCTGCATCCGGTTAGGCTAGAAGGCGACCCGAACATAGTTGGGAAGTGGGGTCCGCAAGGGCCGATGCCTGCTAGGGGTGTGGGTTGTTCGAAAGAGATACTTCTGCCCCTGGCACACAGGCAACTGGAAGAACACGAGTGGGTTTTAGTCAGTAAAAGTCTGACACGCCTTCCTACTCCACCCAGAGCGGGAGAAGTTGTTTCATGATTTCCCAACCTCAAGAAACAAACATACTTGGGAAAAGGCTAGGCAGATGATTATCTTAACTAAAAAATCAAGCCCGAGTAACACTTAACTTTACATTGAACAACTTAGTCAATGCATAATTCACATCTTTATATCTTGTGCCTAATTGAAAGACCCTTTTTCTTCTTAGCGTATCGATGGCAAAAAAAAAAACAAACATCTTTGACCCAAAATTCGGCCACGCGAACTCCGTTCGCTGACGCAGTCATAAGATCGTCAAATGCACAAGTAACAGGGCATGCGGCGCAGGATGGAAGGTGAACCATTGTCTGTGGAAAGGTGCCACACACGCACTTGAGATCTGAGCCATCCGTGAACCCCCATCTGTGCAGATTGTCTTTGCTTCGGCCGACTTGGGTTCGAAGTCTATTTAGAGATTTCCAGGTCGGCCACGGTAACGAGTGCCCAGGAGGAAGGCTCTCAGATGATTCGAAAAAGTTGTCAAGTGGCTAATACAGCTCCCGCCACAGGTTACATCTCGCTGTGGAAGCATCGCTATTGGCTGAACTAGCTATGACGCGCACGCACCCTATAAAACTTTTTCGGCTCTTTAGCCACTGGGGCACTGAAACGTAGTTGTTCACTGGGTGACGTGAGTCGGTCTGTACTTTCACCCTTTCAATGAGACTGGCTATGGTCCTGCGAACGCTTGGTGGCGCAATGCCAGTCAGTGGATACAGCATTCGTACTGTGTACTTGGGGCGGAGACTTGGTGGCCTGAAATACAGGCTTCGGCTTAGCTTAGCCACTAGTCTCCCGCAATATTATTCTATGAGCCCATAACTGGACAATATTGTTCTATGTAACTCTTTTATACGAATATTGTGGTGAGAAATAAATAAATAGTAATATTACTTTAAAGAGTTTCTATCGTTCTAAGTGCTGTCTCCCTAAACAACTACACGGGGTCGAAAGGCCCGCCAACCCTACACGGCAATTACAGTACAGCCACGATGTTCGCTCTAATAAATACGCGAATTCAACGCACAAAAGGTCCCGGTTGCGTTTAATTAATTTTTTGTATTTTTACTTTTAATTTTTTTTTTTTGCGAAGTGCCACCCGTACCGAAATTACTGATGTTTACGTAATGGTGACGCGTGGCGGTTTAGGGTTATGCTTTTATGACTGTTTAGGGGTCAGTTTTTGAGGGTTGGTTAAGTGGTGGGGACTGGATGCACTCAGAGATTATATTAGGTATCTATGCTCTATGTTTAAAGGGTTATACGAATGCAGATGTGGATAGGTAAGCACATGGCGAGATTTGGCAGGCGCGGTTTGGACTAAAAGAGATTTGGCATGCATGTAGGCATACCATAATAGGTACGCGCAAGAACGAGCCTTAACGCTACATGCATGACACGATTATTCTAAAATGGTCATTTGTCTTTGCATGGGATAAATACATTTCATAATAAACAGACTACATAAAACAAATGTAGGCACACCATACATACCTACACATTATACCAATAAAAAACCTTGACGTGTCTTCGCAATCCTGCATAATTCTTATCCAGGCAGAAAGGGACGGGTTCTTATTGCCCACCCCCTCCAGCGACGCCCGAACCCGAGGTATGTACCCCCCATGGGATGCTGTAGCGTGAAGTTACTTGGTTTTTTAAGTTTCTAAGCGCTGGCTGGTGACCTTCATTAATTGAAATCAAAATAAAAATATTTTATTTCACATAACCTACGTACACATATTTATAACGTCAGGAGCTGAGGTCACGGTTCCAATTGGTCGTTTTCTATGAAGAATAGCCGGCAAGAAACTCCATGGGTAGTGTCTTAATAAATATTAGACACTGTTTTTATTATTGTACAGAATCGAGATCTTCTAACTTAACAGATAGCTGTGCTGCTGCGGAGTTTGTTGCGCCACTTCTTCATCCTGCTAAAGCACTGGAAGTGGTGAAGGGCTGGTTTTGGAGGACTGTCTCATGTAATTTTGACCTTTTTCTGAATCTCAGCCTAGTTTGAATAAATTACTTTTTTATTTTTATATATTTGGCTTTTGCAATGTTTTCAAATCACAGTATCATAGGTTATGTAGCCGAAAATCTCCGGATGATTTACGAGATGCCATCATCCAAAAAAAAAAACAGTGGCATACCGCGAGTGCCTTATACGAACTAATTGTAATTAAACTTATAATTTTCATTTAATGCGCTATTGTATTATGCATGTGTATCTACGTACGTACATACACAATATATGTGCGCGTTCCGACTCACCATTTTGGTGACCTTACTCATGGATAAGTTTTGACCGTACGGCGTGCTGTATCGGCGTTTCAGCAGCCAGCTACGCGACACCTCGCAGCGGTACACGACGCCGTCACTTCGTGTGCAGTAGTTTTTGAGATTTTTTATAAAATATGCAGCAATTTATAGTTATTGTTTTATACTTCTATATGTATTGTGTTTTAGGGCCTCAGTTGTCTGAAATAAAGGATAAATAAATAAAATAAAATAAAGTACATACTAATATTCAGAGATGTCGGTAACGGTAACAGTGTCGCGAGTTCAATTGTTTTTTACCATCTCAAAAAATGTCCAACGCGCCTAAAGAAGTTTTCACGTGTGTGCAGTAGTTTTTTGAGATTTTTATAAAATATGCATCAATTTATAGTTATTGTTTTATACTTCTACTAGCTTTTGCCCGCGGCTCCGCCCGCGTGGATGTCGGTTATCGCGTAAAAAAGTAGCCTATGTCCTTACCCATATCCCAGGCTATATCTCGGCCAAATTTCATGACGATCGGTTCAGCGGTTAAGGCGTGAAAGCGTAACAGACAGACAGACAGACAGACAGAGTTACTTTCGCATTTATAATATTAGTAGGGATATGTATTGTGTTTTAATGGTCTCAGTTGCCTGAAATAAAGGATAAATAAAAATAAATAAAATAAAATAAGTAGGACTTTAGGGACCGATGACCTTGTGAAGGCCGCGGGATCCGCTGGATGTGGGAAGCACAAGACCAGTCGAAGTGGAGGAGCCTGGGGGAGGCCATGTCCAACAGTGGCCGTCTTTCGGCTGAAATGATGATGATGATGATTACATACTAATATTTAGAGATGTCGGTAACGGTAACAGTGTCGCCAGTTCAATTGCTTTTTACAGCTCGATTCAAACTTTATGGCGGCTCGGAACACGAGGCGAGTCGCTGCGCAGTAACAAATTCATGGGTCAGCGGGGTTGAGGGGTGGGGTACTGCGCAGCGTGTAGCTCACTTCAGAGCCGCCATTAAGTTTGACACGATGTATACCATCTCAAAAAATTCCCAACGCGCCTAAAGAAGTTTCCACTAAAAAAAACTGCAAAACATGACAGTCTTGAACAATTACGACCATTATGATGTGCAGAAATATCTTATCATCATATTTATCACATTATTACTACAGCTGCAGCAGCAGCTGCTGTAAACGTCCCAGAGGTCGCAGCCCTTTGCGATGGTCCGACCAGATAAACTCTTCTATCGGAACGAAATCTCATGATGCGCTTCACTTGGCCAAGGATAGACAGAGATGGCGAAACATCGTCAGAGAAAAAGTGATTTCAAGGGAGGATCACGACCCTCAGTAATGAGTAGCACGACTTGAGGAGGAGGACTACAGCTGCAGTATTGCTGTCAGTTTTAATTTATCGACCGACTATTATTAGATACCATGACAAATCACAGAATTCACATGCAAATCAAGGAAAACGTGCACAAGGTGTAACGGAAAAAACTCAGCAATTGCTTTCAACAATAGTGAGAGATGGTTGATTCTCATAAGTTGACATCTGCGAGCTTCCTGGTTTAAATCGCTTCCTTACTTGTTGAATTGGCGACGTCTGTCTTATTAGGAAATTAAGACTGAATTGAATACCTCGTGGGTAAATGATGAGAGACACACGGAACCATTGAAGCTGTTGTACGCTTGCCGCGGTTGGTTCGTGGATGGGTGTACATCATAAACATAGTATCGAGACCCCTGCCCTGCAGGCGCGTGCGTGCGTGAAATATGGTTTTTAAGTATGGTTTTACAGGCAGTCAGAACAGAACCCCAAAAGTCTGACAACCAGTCTTACCAAGAGGTACCGTGTTACCTAGTAACTGGGATGTAAAAGTCAGATACGCAGTTGCTCTATGTATAATATTGGTTTTCAACTCTAACTAGTTAGACTGGAAGCCGACTCGAGCATAGCTGGAAAAAGGCTATGTGTAGGTCGATGTACTATAACACCTCTGCAACCAACTCTTAGTTGCGAATTCGGGAGTGGTTGGCAAAATTTAGTTTTTGGTCAAACAAAAAGCCAATATAGTATAACTATAAATATAGCAGGAGTCCGATGGATGCGGGAAGCACAAAACCGGTCGAAGTGGCGGAGCTTGGGGGAACGCCTATGCCCAGCAGTGGACGTCTTTCGGCTGAAATGATACTGATGATGATTGCAACTGTGTGTGGTTAAAACTATAAAAGTATTTTTTTTTTTGTGGCACAAGCTTTCAATCTTATCAAGGGGTATCATATTACCCAGATACTGGGTTATGGAGGTCAGATAAGCAGTCATTTCATGTAAATACTGGTATTCAGCTGCATCCGATTAGATTGGAAGCCAACCCCTGCATATTTGGGAAAAGGTTTGGCAGAAATGTGACACTACCTTCTGCCCTTGACTTTGTTCGTGTGAAACTTATTGAAACATTAAATATATTTATGACACTCGGTAATATTGTAGCTAGACTTTAGTAAGAGAATTTTCGGACTCGGGTCAATAATTCCGAAGATAAACCCCGTCCCGAAAAGGCCAGGCAGAAATGTGACACTATTATCTGCCCTTAAATTTGTTCGTGTGAAACTTATTGAAACATTAAATATATTTATGACACTCGGTAATATTGTAGCTAGACTTTAGTAAGAGAATTTTCGGATTCGGATCAGTAATTCCAAAGATAACCCCGTCCCTATAAACTCACTAGCAATTTATAATATTAGGACGGTTAGATGAAATCAAATGTCAATTATTCAAATGAGGCTGAGAATCAGCACTTTTTGAACGTCAAAATACATAAGATAGTCCCCCAAAACACCCACCATTCACCACTTCTTAGTGCTTTAGCTGGGAAGAAGAACTGGCGCAACAAACTCCCCAGCAGCACCGCTGTCTGTAAGTTTAGTCGGATAGACTTGATTATATACATCCATAGGCAAATTAATAAACATTACGAGACATAGAATATTAATTAAACAATTAGTCTTAAGTCAGCTAGCCATGCCGATATACCAAAAAATTAAAAGAAAATTTAACTCAAGCCCAAAGAATAAAAATAAAGCATAATACCAAAATCAAAGCCTCGTGGTATAAAGGGCGTGATAGCTTACTTAAGCAACTCTGGATTATGTTCACATAGCTGTTACAACTCGAGGCCACGTATGTATGATAAAATAGGACCATTATTTATTAGTAAAAATAAGCAAGATAACATTTATGCTATTATATTCTCAAGCCTAATATACAAATACAACATTAAAGAATAGACCGAATTAATCAAGCAGACACGCCTAGCTCACACAAGACCTCACATATTAATAGTTAGCCAGCAAATTAAACCGGACCGCTAATTATACCCATGATTATTATATGGTATCAAATTGATTTACACAGAAGGCTAGCATCATACAGTGAGCAAAAACAGGCGCACGCACACATAGATGCGTAAGAACTGCAATCAAAAAACAAATGCCAGTCGCGAGTACGCTTGCACTCGTTGTACGTCAAACGTTTCTATGTGTGCGTGCGTTTTTGGTTGTTGGATGGAGTCGGTCTACTGTTCAAATCTATACTGTGGTATAGGATATTAAATAGCCCGTCTACAATTACCTACGCATGTCTAATTAGGCAGCAATCGATCCACTATCGAATTGTTGACAAACGCGGTGGGCGGGTTTGTATGGTGACAGCAGTTAGGTTAGTTAGTATTCTGTGTTTTCATTCCTCTATGTACCTGGCACTTATTCACAGGCCTGCACTGTTTTCCCATACCTTTTATCACTGTACTTTGAAAACATTGTAAAATCCAATTATTTTTAAAACATTAATCGTGGAGTTTCTTGCCGGCTCATCTCCATAGGAAGTGACAAATTGGAACCGTGCAGGTCTAGCTTCTGACCTTTCATAAGTGCCCTGCAGGTATATGTGTTTTTTTTTTTGCAACAATGTATAAATTGGTTATACCAAGGCGTTTTAACCTATGTGAAGTCTGTACTTCTGGGTCTACTTGGTAGACTCCTTCACCATTTGTGATGTGGTTATCTAAGAGGTTTTACCAAGATGTTCTACCATAAGTGAAGTCTCTGATTGAGGATGTACGAGTATCTAATTGATTCCTTCTCCATTAGATATGTAATTTTAAGAGAACTTTTAGAGATGGAATGGATTGAGCTATGTTTATTTTTTCCATTTCTGTAAAAGTATAACTAAAAGTATACTGTCCATGAACTACCACATAACACATGCATAGGTCCTCTACAGACTTATGTATGTGTTAGACACACACGTTACACATGCTTTACTGAACCAGCTCCATTGTGACTGACTGAATGACTTATCAGTTCCAAGAATAATATTATCAACGATTATTATTCATATATCATTAATTTGTCATCCATTTTTCCAGGTAGCTGGTTGCTGAAAACATCTTCCAAATACTGAATTAAACATCACGCTTTGTTTATCCGAGTGGCTGCGTAGAGGTGTAAATATAGTACATTTGGCCTACTATGATGATGATGATGATGGGACTCCCTTTTCCGCACGTAGACTCCCATTCGGTCCGTTGTGCGTGGGGATTTTGGCTAACAGAGCCAGCCTAGCTCCGCCCAAAAGCACAGAAGCTTCCCGGGTGTTTCACAGGGTTCGCGGAGCGACCTCACTGTTCTGAGGATTTCTTCACGTTGAGAAGCCACGGCCTCGCATTCCAGGATGACGTGGGCAGCTGATTCCTCTGCATCAAGGCAGCCCCTGAAAAGTGGGCTGTCTGGTTTCGTCTGCTATATTTGGCTTCAGTTTGGCTGCTATATATGGCCCAGAACCAAAATACGGGCTGATACTGAAAAATCCCCGATAAAAACCCAATAACACTGCCCGACCCAGGAATCGAACTCAAGGCCTCATTGTCAGTAGTGCAGTCAGCACCTCAAGACCAAAGATGCATTTTGCAAATTATGCTCTAATAACAAGCATTTCCGTGTGGTGCAGGACGTGAAAGAATAGCACTATTCCATTTCTTTCCGTGGGTGTCATATAAGGTGACTAAGGGACTTTTTAGAGAGTGGGCAGCAGCGTTCTCTATGCATTTTACCACCATACTGGGATTGCGAACCCGCCTGCCATGCGTGCCGATTATGGCAAAACCCCCCTTTTGGGGGAGGCTTATATCCAGCAGTGGACGTCTTTCGGCTGAAATGATGGTGATGATGAACAAGAATTTACATTTAAAACCAACCAAAACACTACTATCTAAACAAATGCAGACAGTCCATACCAAAATCCCTCTAATCCGTCTTATTTCTGAAAAATACTGCGATATTCAATATCAATTAGTTAGACAGATAACAGTGTTAGCAGACCCATAAAAATCATGCCATGACGCGTCACCGAGACAGCACTGTCGCATTTTTCAACAAAACTAATTATTTCACCATCCATTGAAAAGTTAGAACGCCTGTAAAAAAAGTCTGAGCAAAGAAACGCAGCGGTGTAAAAAGTGTCGTTGGAAAAACTAAGATATTTCAAAAGGAATGTCAACACAATAGGCAGTTGGAAACGCGATGTGGTCACGCGAAGTTTGACATTCAAAGGATTTTCATCTTTCACACTCAGAAAATAACCTGCAATTTTCTTTGATTTGTTTCTGGTTGAAAAGTCATTTCATATCCTCCGTTGCCTATCTAAACAATGACATCCAACTGTTATAATGACAAATTACGGTGAATATAGTGCACGAACAGAAATCCTCAAAATAATTAACATTGATTTTTTCGCCTGATTGTGTTTGAACAGGCGCTGGTATACCTACAGGTTGACATAAGTACGTGGAAAATAAAAGGCGGTACTTATCGTCGTATTGATGAAATTAAAAAGAAGATTTTTGCGACGTTTTAGTTACACATTGAAAACTCTCTGTGCTTCTAAGGATCTTTTGAGATACCTGTTATCCTGGTTTATAAAAGAAACAAATTAAAACCTGATACCTTTTTTTCTTTTTTTAAACCTGGCACCTCAGAAAAAAAAAGGCAGATAGACCGCGCGGAACACCAAGAGTGAGGCCAAAAAACCAAATACTAAAGCGTCGCATTTTATGTAACATACAATGCGACGTTTTAGTATTTGTTTTTTTTTTTTGGTTTAGATTATAAAACAAAGGTAGATAGGTAGCGCGGAACACCCAAGAGTAAAAAAAAACAAATACGCCTCGCAATATATTATACAATGCGACGCTTTAGTATTTGGTTTTTTGGCTTCACTCTTGGTGTTCCGCGCGGTCTATCTGCCTTTGTTTTATAATCTCATTGTCTGAGCCTGATACTTACAAAGTCTGACACCTAAATCAACCAGTATATCTATACTGATACTATTTATAAACAGAATCTCCAGAACTACTAGTTTTTTTTTTTGCATATGGTGGGCCAACTCTTCAGGAAGGTGGTAAAAAATAAAATCAGAAAGAACGCTAGGAAAAATCAAAGTAACATCGGTGGTGAGCGATGCGATACTATATTTTATTGTGTTAAAACAAAAAAAAAATCACTTTGACGAAGACGAAAAGAAGCAAAAGTTAGTCTAATAAGGCCCAATCTCTCTATGTTTGCGTAATTACGGAAAAATCTGTGACGTATCTGAGGTAGCTAAAAAGACAGAACCAACAATAAAATAAACCAACAAATTAGTTACGCTAGGTAAGAAACAGGGACATAAAATAACTATTTGTGGCAACAACTCAACAAGCAAACTAACAAACAAATTCTCCAATACCAACAGAACATAGTATTGAATCAATAAATAAAACACACATGCTTGTGTTGCAAGAAAATTGGAATTCAAAGCAGAGTGTGGTACACTGAAACAGTACAGTTTCTAAACTAAAAAGAAACTCCAGTGTCGAATCTTGTCTCGCTTGCAAAGCATGTAATTCTTTTGTAGAGAATTGCTTGAGTATGTTCTTGAATATATTTTTAAGAGCAACATGTGAAGAACCGATGGATATAAAAGGATGGTGAACTTTATTGTCTAGTTTTTTTGTTGAGCTTAAGTTACTGCTTCATTTTTCGTGGTGACTTAAGATTTTGTTAGCGGTTAATAGTTTATTTCTCCAATTAACTAAATAAAGTTAACTAATTAGTTTTATTAGATGTCGAAGCAAATGTAGTCCTAATCCAAAGGTTGATGGTTCAGCAGTTAAGGTTCTGGATTGGCGGCCACGTACCGGAAGACGTTGAAGAGTTGAAAGACTTCCTGCAAGTTGTACCGTTGGATGACAGGAAACACAGAACCGATCGAAATGGCGGAGCTTTTTTTTTTTTTTTTTTTTTGGGTGGGAAATCATCAACCCGCACCCCTGACAGGCATCGGCCCTTGCAGGCCCCATCATTTCTGTGCTGACATCTCTTTGAGGCGCGCGTGGAACACAACGCGCCGTCGACTTGGGCTTGGTCCTTACCGGACAGCGAGCTACCCATTACTCGCCGTCCGCAAGCCCATGCCTACGGTGGCCGGAAATCGGCCTGGGATTCCCGACGCCCAGGGCGTCTCCGTATCCTGCGGCGGCTGGGGTCGCGAGGGCGCATATGCTGCCTCTCCCTCACGTGCGCCGCCTCCCTCTTCGCGAGCATCACTGCTTCGCTGAAGGAGGTGACGGCTCCCCATGCCCTCTCGCTCCGTACCATGGCCTGGACCAGGGCCGGACGCGAGAGATCGCCGCCGCCGATCGCCTCCACGAGGACACGGCGGTGCTCCGCCCAAGCAGGGCAGACCGCCACCGTGTGCTCCACCGTGTCCTCAGGGCGATCTTCGCAGTGGAAACACCCGGGCGTTTCCTCCCGCCCTATCCGAAACAGGAACCTCCCGAAACAACCGTGTCCGGTGAGGACCTGCGTCAGGCGGAAGGTGAGGACGCCATGCCGCCTCTCAAACCACTCCTCAAAGAGGGGACTATGTCCAGCAGTGGACGTCTTTCGGCAAAAATGATGATGATGATGACTAGCAGATATTTTTTTGCGGCAATATTGCACATGACTCATGACGTTTAAATAAATAGTTAGGAATTAACAACCATCTTTATGTTTTTTATTCTATTTATTTTTTATTTTAAATGTGAGGGCAAATGTTTAGTTGTCAACACCCCTTATGAGCCCCTAACCAGGAGACTTCGGATATTAGACCTCAGAAGCAAAGTTGAAAAATGTAACCGCTTTTAATCATACTTACATTCCAATCACCGACATTTCCACTGAAATATAGCAATGCTACATGGTGGAAAAATAAATATCCAGAATATCACAATATTAGGACCCTTAAACACAATTTCCAAGGAAAACTGTCATCCTAGAAAAATCCGATCACGAGGAACTCTTCGTTCTTCCACTGATGTCATATTGTTTTCTCACCTTTTAAGCTATTGCATAGCTTTTATCGCGGGCTATGAGCGCGGCGACGGAATCAAGAAATTCCGTAACGAAAATAAACCTAACACCCCCCACTCCGCCTACCATGTAGCTCGGCCGAGCGTTCGCTTAACAATGGTACGACTGTACGATATAATAAAATTTGTTTTCTTATCGGTCACCACACTCAAAAAGTGTAACTTGAATTAATTTCAAAGAAAAAAAATATGCATAAATAAAAATAAATAAATAATTTTAATTGCATAAAGTTCCGTGTGGTGCCGGACGTAAAAGACTAGCACCATCCCATTTCTTCCCGTGGGTTTCGTAGAAGGCGACTAACGGACTTACCAGAGAATGAGCAGCAGCGTTCTCTATGCATTTGACCACCACACTGCGATCACCAATCCGCCTGCCAAGCGTGGTGATTATGGCAAATACCCTTTTGGGGGAGACTTATGTCCAGCAGTGGACGTCTTTCGGCTGAAATGATGATGATGAAGTTGATAAAAATGCTATAGCTTTACCGCGGCAGTCCCCGTGTGCCACACGTATTTTGTTTTGATTCCAACCAATTGTTAAGGCTAACATAATAATTTTGTCAGTCCATTCCCAAGTTCTTTAACTTTGCAAAAATGGTCCTTATGCATTACCACGTCACATTTAACAATCATACTAACTCCTTTCATCTCTTCAGTCCTACAAAATCGTCCATGCAACGACCTAGACGTGTCTCACCATTTTAATATGCTAATGTGTCGCTTTGAAGTGCCACGGTACCTCCGTTCGTGCATTTCTACCCTTGTTAAATCCTTGATTAATAAAGGTGTCCTTTTTATCCAAAAGAAGAAGGGTTTTCTTTAAAAAAGATTACTGTTGTGGTAAATTAGGCAGTGTGTTTCATGTGTTAGTAAATAATAAATAAGATGCGTTTATTTCAGACACCTAATTAAAATAGTATTAATCCCTACCAATATTAAAAATGCAACAGTAACTCTGTCTGTTACGCTTGCATGCCTAAACCGCTAAACCGATCATCATGAAACTTGGCACAGATATAGCCTGGGATATGGAGAAGGACATAGGCTACTTTATTACGTGATAACCGACATCCACACGGGTAAAGCCGCTGGTATAAGCTAGTGTATGATAAATAAGTCAAATACGGTCAATTCTGGAATCAGTACTGTACTTAAATTTCTTTCAGTAACTAAAAATACGAGTATGTTGCTTACATTTATTATCGAAGCGATACAGAATTAGAATAATCTACTATTCGTTACAAATCGTTAGTGATCGAGAGATATTTTTAACCAACTTCAAAAAGAGGGAGGTTATCAATTCAACATGTTTCATCATCATCATCATCATTTCAGACAAAAGTCCACTGCTGGACATAGGCTTCCCCCAGGCTTCTCCACTTCGACCGGTCTTGTGCTTCCCACATCCAGCGGATTACCGCGGCCTTCACAAGGTCATCGGGCCACCTTGTGGGAAGCCTTCCCACTCTACGTCTTCCGGTACGCGGTCGCCACTCCAGAACCTTTCGGCCCCATCGGCCATCTGTTCTGCGAGCAATGTGCCTTGCCCACTGGGCAAAGCACATTGCTCGAAACACGGACACGAAATGGGTTTATTCCGAAATAGTCTCATTTAAATTTCATATAGATCTGATAATGCGTTTCGGTGACAGGCAACGAAACTATTCAAGAAATGACAGCAAATGAAAAATAACTTTAACTTCGGAAGTCGGTGATTTTGGATAAATATTTTAATTTAAAACTTTGTAGTGTTTTTTCCGGAAGTCGGTGGTTTTTTTTTTGTGGTAAAAGTTTTTTATTTAATACAGTTCTCATTGGCAAAGTTGCTCATGGAAAGTAAAAATGCCACTGTTGACGGTACTTAGTTAAATTAGAGATTTCCTATTCTTTGCAAATCTTGTAAAAATAGTTTTGAAGTTGTCCATTTTACGTCATCACGTAACATCACGCCTATATTTCTAGAAGGGCTAGGCAGAGGTGCACCTTTAGTAGGTACCCCATATTTCGCCAGTTATGGTTAAGTCCCATGTAGGCCCGTATTACAGAACGTCACTCAATACTCAAGCATTACTTAAAACTAGATTCAAGCCATTTGATTGGTTGAAACTAGTTTATTTCATGCCAGCGTCGCGGATTTGTTCGAAACACCTATATGATGTCAATGGTCTTAAAATGACATGGTACAGACCAGCAGGTCAACCTATCCCAAACTGTCAAATTTTCCCAATTGAACATGAACCTTATTCCTTTGTAATAAAGTTGAAAAACTATCAAAGAAATTTTGGGGTAGCTTGATGTACATCTCTACATATTGTGCGTGCAAACAGAAAACTGGAATGTTTGGGCGAACACGGTTTTTAACTACCTAATATTAAGTTTTTCTTGGGATAAATTCATAAAAAATCACAGCTATTTTCATTGTGCGTAAGCCTTCACGCACTTCTGCCATGACTGCGGGTTTTTCGAAAGAGTTACCGTGCTTCTGGCACACAGGCAACTGAAGGAACACGGGTGAGTTTTAGTCAGTAAAAATCTGACATGCCCTCGCTCCGCCCAAAGCTGAAGAAGTCATTTGATGATTTCTCCACTCAAAAAAAAAGGTCCCACGTAATAGGGAGCGGGCCTATTGCCATCAACTGGGCACATATCCAGACTCCAGGATGCTACTGGAAAATATGTACCTACCAGATGGTAAGACCAAGACCAATAATACTTTGCCAAACCCGGAATCGAACCCAGAACTTATTTTCACGCATGCATCACTAGACCAATGAGGCAACAATAATGTTATGTCATACATACCATAATTAGCCTATAAAGGCCACCGGGACCTCAAAATGGATGTCGTAAACATAGTTATACAATAACATGCAGAAACTCATGAACTCAAGACTTCAACATCACGTGAATGTCGAGGCGATCCAACTCCTTAACAACACTGAATTAGTGCGAAGACTAAAAAGGGTAAAACCTATTCCCCCATTTTAAAACGAGGTTTTACTTTAGCTGTGGTTTAAACCATCGCGCCTGTTTTTGAAATAAGGACCTAACTGAAATCGAAATACAGCTCCTTTAAAAAAACTGATAACTTGGTCCAGTGCTAAATTTTCATCCAAATAGAAGAAAAGTTGGTAATGCAAAAACTGACTTTTTTAGGCTAGAACTAAAGTCAGATCGCTTTTTGAAATAAGACGGTTTGAGTTGGTTTAGTGCAGTGTAAGTGAACATAAATTCTAGTGCGAGTGCTGATTTTAACAAAGAACACGTGAATCGAGTGTCTTTTCCTCAACTTGAGTGAATAAGAAAGAGGTTATTTGACAATTTCTTAGTTTTATAGTTACTTAGCAGTTTAAGTTATATTTAAATTACTTATTAACTAATAGGCTAGATTATAATGTGCATAAAGTATCATCTATTGTAATCTATACTAATATTGTAAAGAGGAAAGATTTGTTTATTTTTCATTGTTTGCATTGACTAGGCTCCGAAACTACTGAACCGATTTGAAAAATTATTTCACTGTTAGGAAGCTACACTATCCCCGAGTGACATAGGCTATATATTTTATCCCCGTATTCCCACGTGAACGGGAACTATGCGGGTGAAACCGCGGAGCGCTGCTAGAATTTTATAAAAGGGAAAAAGTATAAACTAGAAGATTAAAGCCGTAGTAGGTAGTAACATAAATCTTTCTATACTATGTCTTAGCGTAACGTTTTGCCTAATTAGCACATTACATACTTACCACTCGTTTCCAACCATTTGTTAGTCACAATCACCAACAATGTCGTTATATCCCTACACAACAATGTTACGGGCGAATGAATATTTTAATTGAATTAACAACTTTGTTAAAATTCCGCATCGTCAAAAACGTAAAGTTGAATAATTTATTGAATGGCTGCGCTGTGACAAAATTATCGTGTCAGAGATTGTGTTTATGCAGATGTCATTAAAAAGAATGGGATTGTTGACAACTAACAGGCTGCCCTAGTGTTCTGTAAATAATTAAAAAATATGAAACGAGAGAATAATGATTATAACTAGCTTTATAAAATAAGTAAAAAAATGTTTTTAAGTTAAGCGGTTTTAACTAAAAGCTAATAATTCCTTAAAATAAAATCGTGGGGCGTAGCGTAACCTGAGTAAATATGGTTCACGCGCCCCACGATTTTATTTTACCGAACTATTTTTTAGCTTTTAGTTAGAACCGATTAACTTTAAAAAAAAAAAAACTAGTTTTCATTTCGTTACTTAATATTTCACATTCGATTTTAGTTTTTTATTAAATTGTATTGTTATCAAAACTAAATAAAACCGTATAGAAATATCAGCCGTAGTCGCATTCTGGACTATCAGGATGGATGCCACCCTGTCAAACTTACATTAATTAATCTTAATAACATTTTTCTTTGTAAAAAAATTGCAGAGCATCATACATACATAAACTCACGCTTTATTTTCATGGAGGTAAGCAGAAACGACAGAATTCCACCTGCTACGATCCTTACATACGAGGAGTATTGCCTCGTTTACGTTCATACATCAGAGGCCCTAGTGTGAGTTTCGCCATCTGGATCAAACGCATCGAGCGCGTTTGGCGCTCCGATTGGCCCTGTACTGGTGACGGACTAATCGGAGTGCCGAACGCGCTCGATGCGTTTGATCGAGATGGTTAAATGAAACTCACACTATGGTCACTAAGCATACAAGCACGCCAGTTGCGAGTACTACGCACCTGACCTCTCTGTCACCAGTATGGGATATGGCCGATGGGGCCGAAAAGTTCTGGAGTGGCGACCGCGTACTGGAAGACGTAGAGTGGGAAGGCCACCCTCTCAAGGTGGACCAATGACCTTGTGAAGGCTGCAGGAATCAGCTGTACGTGGGAAGCACAAGACTGTTCGAAGTGGAGGAGCCTGGAGGCCTATGTCAAGCAGTGGACGTCTTTCTGCTGAAATGATGATGATGGTATATCTCCTCCGCTAGAGTCCCCTTCTATCGATTCCACTTCCCTTTAGAAAAATTGAAAATAATTTATTTACACCAAACAAAATTCACGCGATGTAAGTGGTTTGTATGATCTAGGTGATTTCTATTAGGTGTCACATGAGAAAATGTAAATACTATCTACCTCTACAAGTCATCTTGATACTTACTCAACTTAACAGTTGGATTGTTTTATTCCGTAACCAACCTCAGCCTCAAATTGATTTACGATAAACCCGTATTTTGCATAAGAATGTGTGAATGTTTGCAAAATAAACAAAATCCTTCTACATTGTTAATTAACTCGTTACTACATAGAAGGTAAAGATTATTACATGATTGAATATATGTTCGCTTAAGGCATTATAGTATACACAAAAATCTGTTTTCAAAACTTAGTTTGGCAATAAAATGTAATAAAAACAAATAGTAACAAAACTTCTGCTCTATAAAATGTTGGTATTAAATCAAAAAAAAATTGATAAAGCAGGCTTTGTAGGCATTACAGGCCTTGGACATCCAAAACCTATATTTTAAGATTCACATAACTATATTTTATAGAGCTTTAGATAGTAAAATAGTAAATGTCTCGATATCTACATCATACCAGAAAAATATTTAGTTCAATTTGAATGAAAATGGCAATTAGATTTATAGTCAATCTTAAAAAATTTGATACACGTTATTCAACTTACTTATTTAATTAAAAAAAATTGTTGGGTGGGAAATCATCAAATAACTTCTCCAGCTCTGGTGGAGCAGGAGGGCGTGTCAGACTTTTACTGACTAAAACCTACCCGTGTTCCTTCAGTAGCCTGTGTGCCAGGGGCAGTAGTATCTCTTTCGAACAACCCGCACCCCTGGCAGGCATCGGCCCTTGCGAACCCTAGTTGACTTAACTTGGCGTTTGAGATGCGTAAGCAAACCATCGGCTCCTAGATGTTGCATAAGTCCATAGGTGGCTACCATTTTCCATCAGGTGGTAGTCGCTTATGACATTTATACAATCTCAGATTTAAGCCGAGATCGAGATGACCTGAATGTCCAGCGTATCCTGTTGTCTGCACGCCACAGGAGTTCATGGATGGTACTGAAAGTACCAAGTTGTAGCGAAATTCTGGCCTGATCGTTTATAAGAGTAGATTGCTATGGACACGCTAACAAGAATAAAGTAGTGAATTCAAATTCTGAACAATGGCAACACCAAAGTTATGGCCAGTATATCGGCTTTGAAACTGCATAAAAACTTTTTCGTACACATTATTTTAATATTTTAGGCCCATATAGCTCACATGGAATTGCACGGTGTGGAGTAGAGCAATAATCGAGCTTATGGCTAACTAATAACAGCTACACGGGTCGATTTAACAGGATTAAGGTACGCTTGCCGCGGTTGTGCCGTGGATTGGTGACCATCTTTAACGAAAACCGTCCGTGCCTCGGAAAGCACATTAAGCCGTGGGTTCCAGCTGTTATTCGTGGATCTTTCACAGTCTATACGGGTCGTCAGAAACCCGAAAGTCTAACCACCAGTTTTACCAACGTGTATTATCCAGTAACTGGGTTATGGAGGTCAGATAGAGAGAGCAGGGCAGTCGCTCCGTGTAAAGCATTGGTTAGACTGGAAGCCAATCCCAACATAATCGGGGAAAGGCTATGTAAATGATGATGATCGCATAGCACGTTGGCTCGATTAAGGAGTCCGGGAGTTTAATTGCTATAAAAAAACAGTTTTCAAAATCTTACAAACTGAGATAGAAGCCACTCCAGAAAAGTTCTGGAGTGGCGACCGCGTACCGGAAGACGTAAAGTTGGAAGGCCTCCCACAAGGTGGACCGATGACCTTGTGAGGACCGCAGGAGTCAGCTGGATGCGGGAAGCACAGAACCGGTCGAAGTGGCGGAGCTTGGGGGAGGCCTATGTCCAGCAGTGGACGTCTTTCGGCTGAAATGATGATGATGATGAGATAGAAGCTGGGATTTTATTATTTGTTAAGTTTAAACATTTAAAATTCGCACAATCTCACCCAAGACATAAACAATATAAATGCCAAAATTAGACAAATGTAACACAGAGAAGTACATACATAAGCTTCGAGGAATAAATTACAAAACTTCAGAAGACGGGTAAACATCAAAAAGTTGAAAAGTTAAACGAATTACTTTAAGGTTTATCTTGTGTTTGTTACTTGATTCCGGTGTTGGGGATGTGTTTATGCGTTTTAGGGCACGGTTATGCAAAGACCCTATCGTCTTATCCGTTCGTCTGCCGAAAATATAAACTTAAAGTTGAAGCTTTAAAAAAAATTGCTGAAAAATAATATAGATTGTGAAAGTATATTCATGAAAGGTATTTTAAATTGCCTTATTGAATAAAGCCCGTCACAGACGTAGCTATAATATATATTAATATATCGAGATATATATTATAGTATAGCAATCTATCACACACGGGAGCTATACTATAATATATATTTTGCCCTCACTCGGCCTGCGGTCGTCCTTGCAAACGCACGGTTTTAAAGCTTATTTTCTGTACAGGATGTTCAAATTTTGAAATAACACTATAATCAATCTAGGTACCTAAATTAATTCGAAAAGAGCAGTACTTTTAGATCTAATTGAAAGTTCCCCAGAGGATGATTCCGATGCTTTGATCGCGAATTTGATATGCATGTTGCCTTGTCAGGAAGGAAAAATAGAACCATCTGGGTAGCCTCGCATAGATATACCAGGCCACTCAGAAAGTATTGCGAAAAAAGGTTTTTATGTATGAAAAACTGGCCAGTTATAATCTATTTTGAAAATATGAATATTTGTAAGCAAAAATAGGTACGTTCCAATTTCAAAATTTCCCTCCACATTGTTTGCGAGCTAATTTGAATGATCGTGTCTCATTAAAAATTTGGATCTGCGCCGGGAACATTTTCGCGATATGATTTTATACGATTTCAAGTGTCGCCTGAATTCGGCCGAATCGTACGATAGACTTCAAATGGCATTCATGGATGAAGGCCCTTCTAAGGCAACCGTGTATCGTTGGTATTATGAATTCAAGCGCGGTCGATTAACTTTGGGGGATGAAGAAAGAAGTGGTCGTCCTTTGACGGCTGTTACGGAAGAAAACGTGCTAGCAGTGACCAATTTAATCCATGACAATAGGTGAGTTACGTATCAAGAGATTCAGCACATACTACAGGTTGGATCGGGGAGCCTTCACGAAAAGCTACACGTACCTACATCTTCGCGTGAGGAGGATAGTTTCACGCTGGGTGCCGCACAACCTCACCGGTGCTCAGAAGCAGCCCCGGGTGTAATGGTACCGTGATATGATAAACAAATTTGAAGTAGGCTCGTCTCGGCGTGTTTACGACATCATTACAAGTGATGAGTCTTGGATTTACCGAAACGAAGCGCCAGTCGACGATTTGGGTGTTGCAAAGAAGCATCAACGCTGAACTGAATACCTACTACCTAATGCTTGGCAGAAGTTTTCTCTGTTGTGAGCAACAAGCGACCAAACACAGGGCTCTGCGAGCTACTGCTCCACCACGACAACGCGCCTTCGCACACCGCGTTCAAAACGAGGGATTTCCGGTCAACTTCTGGGTCACCCTCCTTACCTAGCACTATGTGACTTCTTTTTATTCCCAAAAATAAAAATCAACCCAAAGGTATGCGTAAACGAGGTGTCTGCGGCCGATTGGAAAAAGTGTTTTGAAAACTGGTTCAGACGCATGAAACTTTGTATAGAGGCTGGTGGGGAGTACTTTGAAAAGATTCAATAAAAAAATATTTACCTATAGAACATTTATTTTTATTTTCGCAAAACTTTCTGAGTATCCCACATAAAACAAAAGAGAACTCGTAGCGAATTTAATTTGAATTATGATTTTCCATCGAATTTTGCACAGTACTTTAGAAGTTCAAGATCGGCATTTATCGTTGAGGTGAAGATAGCGGGGGAAAAATGCTCGTGCGCATCGAGCACGGACGTCGGGCAGGGGTTCGGTGAACAAATGGAACATCCCGTATCCTCAAAATATTTCAAAATATATATTAATATACCAAAATATATATTAATATACCAAAATATATATTAATATACCAAAATATACCGAGATATATATCTCGACATATTTTGGTGACGTCATAGAAATATATATTATAGCTACGTGTGCGGTCACTCGAAAATTTATACAGAAAATATGTCGTAATATGCCTTGCTATGATTCATATTAATATATATTATAGCTACGTCTGTGACGGGCTTAAATATTACAAAAATCATGATATTTGAAGCCAACTCTGACTTAACCGCTCCGGCCGTAAAAACGCATGACGTCATGCGCCCCTCAAGCACAGCGCTGTTATCTGACACTTGAGATGTTTTCGTCCGGCACATAAAAAATGATCGCTTGAGTTTTTGTTGCCTCCTAGCCACTTATTGTTTAGTTTTATGGGTTCTTGAATATACAAAGGTTACTATTAATCGTTTGAAGTTCTTTTGTTATGTCGTAATGTAATAATAAACAATGTAAATAACAGACAATGGCTGATTGTGTCCTTGTTGTCTTGTTTTTTTGTTTTCTCATAGAAATACTATCTCAATTTGCTCGAAATTTTGGAGTTTACTTATTGAATAGACTAATAATCGAACAGCAGTATTTTTTTTGGGAATCCGACTCAAAATATTCACAATATTTAAACTCAAACTTCATATCGCGCGAAGGTCAACTCCCGTTTTGTGCACTCGAACATTCAAAGGGTTTATAAAACAAGATTACGTATTGAAATGGCGAAAATTTAATATGAATAGATTAATAAAATGTTTACATACCATTTTAAACACCACACCACACTTATTTCACTGTGAAACACTAAAAAAACACAAAATTCACTCAACAATGAACACTGGTTGGAACGGTTTGTTTACGTTTTATGTTTAGTCGCAAAAACGGTATTTATGATGCTATTTGATGCAAATATTATCTAAAACGATGTAATAACTACTTTTAAATGAATATTTATCCACTTAACATCGAAAACGCACAAAAAATAAGAAAAAATACTATAAAACTAGAGAGCATAACACGAAAATCCCTCAGATCCCGTCGAGTTCGAAACGTCACTTTCAACTTTTTAATTTTGTGCTGCCAGATTATATTTTTCATAGAGAATTAGTGAGGTGACGAGTGTGTGTATCCAACATTTTAGTAAATTTACCACAGACGATATAAAATCTTATTTATATTTTAAATAAAGGCAAAAACAGTGCGCACCGGGGTGGGACGCTAGCGTCCCAGCCGTGCTTGAACTTTTTGGAACCCTGTGGTCCCAGCCCCCTGCAACCGGTTAAAAGGAGAATCTAATCGTGGGCTGGACCTTACGGGTGGGCCAGGCTATAAAGCATGCTGTCTCACCAGGCGTCGTGTCCGACAGAGGTAATATCAGTGATGAGCAGTTAGATGCTAGTCTACACGCACAACGTTATTGAGTGAGATGCAGGATCATTTATAGTAAAACAGGCGGGTAACAATTGAGAAAATTCTTTATGGAAAAACCACTACATAAAGCAATACATAATCTGTTTCCGTAGAGACAATATTAATAATGAGACAAAACCATACCGTGTTTAATTTTGAATGTAAATTGTCGAACAGTGGAGTAATACACTCCGGAAGTTTGTATGGAAAAAAATGTCGACTAGATTCACATTGAGGAGTTGAATTGATGACTCTAATTCTGCAAATATATATTTGTTATGAGGGTCGCGAATCATATTTTGATCAACATAAGACCTTATACTAGCCTGTACATCATCATCTGCCTAGCCTTTTCCCAACTATGTTGGGGTCGGCTTCCAGTCTAACCGGATACAGCTAAATACCAGTATTTTTACCGGGCCGACTGCCTATCTGACCTCCACAACCCAGTGACTGGGTAATGCGATACCCCTTACTAAGACTGGTTGTCAGACTTTCGGGCTTCTGACGACCCGTAACGACTGTCAAAGATCCACAAATGGCAGCCGAGACCAACGGCTTAACGTGCTTTCCGAGGCACCGAGGGGTCTTGGTATGTAAAGATGGTCACCCAACCACGGACCAACCGCGGCAAGCGGTTATACTAGCCTGTACCTAAATTGAAAAAACCGGCCAAGTGCGAGTCGGACTCGTACACGAAGGCTTCTGTACCACAAGAGAAAAACCGCTGAAAAAACACGTAACTTGTATGGAGACCTCCTTTAATTTGTAATTTTATTTTATTTTTATTATACATATATTGTCAGAAATAGGTACACATTCTGTGGAAATATTAACTGTCTATTACGAATCATGAGATACAGCTTGCTGACAGACAGATGGGCGCTCGACGGACAGTGGAGGCTTACCAATGGGGTCCCGCATAGCCTTTAGGCAGTGTTGCCATATGGAGGAGGCGTGAAATCTGTATTTTCATTTTAAAAATCCGTATTATCAGTAAAATCTGACCCTTTTTCATTATTTTTTGCACAAAACCAGCAACAGATCTTTGGGACGTTGTAGGTACTGAATTTCGATGTTTAGTCGTGTTCATGTACAGAGGCCAGCACATCAAGCTACCCCAATCTATCAATTTTATTTGATAGTTTTTCAACTTTATTACAAAGAAATAAGGTTTATGTTCAATTGGGAAAATTTGACAGTTTGGGATAGCTTGACCTGCTGGCGAATGTACTAATATCCTTCTTACCTCCGCGTCCAATAGATAAGTCACTCACTTTCTTTTTACAAAATGCAAACCCTTCTTGCTACGTTTCAGCAAAACCTTGAAAGTAGATTCAGCCAACCAATCTAAGTTGAAACGCTAAATTATGCGTGATTTTTTGCATTTCCAGCCATTGTTTTCAAATTACGTATTTTACAAGACAGCTGCTAACAGTTGTCTTGTCCTTTTGAATCAAAGACAACAGCTCTAAAGCTTTTGTCTTTGATACACGGTTTCGAACGCGACCTATGGCACGGGATTTCCCACATCTCATGTTTGGGTTACGGCTCTATTATTTTGTATTTCCATGAAATGAAAATAATAGTTCCGACAGAGGACTAAAATGTGATTTTTAATGAATACTACGTAAAAAGCATCGGAATGTGCTCTGTACGGCATCTGGCTGAGGTTAAGTCCATCTGTACGTAAATCCGTATAAAAGTCCGTAAGCATGGTTCATCCGTACTGGACTTCCAAAATCCGTACAAATACGGACAAATCCGTATATATGGCAACACTGCCTTTAGGTACGGAACCAATAATCGAGATTGTGCATTTTTTAACTTAAGTCAAATTTCTGCACCAATTTATGACTGTTCTTTTTTTTCATTTCCTTATTCAACGTGTAACGGAAATGGTATATACATACCAAGGGCACGGCTTCTGTGGATGATATCAAACGATATTGGAAGGGCTTTTTTAATCCTATCTTTAAGTTCGGAAGTTATGAGAATTTTTTAATACATTGATACCAGAAACCGAACTTTTCAAATTGAAACTAACACATCACTCGGAAGAGATTTATCGTAATATTCGCAAGTAACGTGGAAAGTTATTGACCTACGTAGTGCGGTGACATGTTTGTTATGATTTGAATTTAAGAAACTTATGAAACCGAAAATGTGATACCTATCAATTCTTAGAGTATTTTATTTTGAGCTGAAACTATGTATAGTGATATATTTAGTGCTTAAAGATAGCAATAGGGGTTCTGTTACACCCTGTATAAGACAGAGGCCAGTGGAGCACAAGAAGCTCATACAATTTTTTTATCCTACTAATATTATAATATTGATATTTTTATGTTTGGACGTTTGTTACTCAATCACGCAAAAACGGCCTGTAATTGGTTTATTTGAAACTAGCAGTGCTCCGCGGTTTCACCCGCGCAGTTCCCGTTCCCGTGGGAATATGGGGATAAAATATAGTATACGTTACCCGGGGATAGCGTAGCTTCCCAACAGTGAAAGATTTTTTTAAATCGGTTCAGTAGTTTCGGAGCCTATTCAATGAAAAAACAAACAATCAAATCTTTCCTCTTTAAAATATTAGTAAGGGTAGATACTTTGAATGTGAGTTTGGATATTTATATTTTTTATCCCGGTAGTACGTTCCCGTTGGATAATTTTATCCTTTATTATTTGACTTCATCATCATCATCATCATTTCAGCCAAAAGTCCACTGCTGGACATAGGCCTCCCCCAGGCTCCTCCACTTCGACCGGTCTTGTGCTTCCCACATCCAGCGGATACCCGCGGCCTTCACAAGGTAATCGGTCCACCTTGTGGGAGGCCTTCCCACTCTACGTCTTCCGGTACGCGGTCGCCACTCCAGAACCTTTCGGCCCCATCGGCTATCTGTTCTGCGAGCAATGGGCCCTGCCCACTGCCACTCAAGTTTGGCAATTCTTCTTCTTATTTGACTTACCTTGATTTAATGATGCTGTGCACATTAACAGAATCACAACCCCTGTCCTGCCCCTGGGTGTTCCACCCTAAAATCAAAACAAAACAAGAAAACTCCAAACAGGGGTGCACAAAGGTAATAATTTTTCATCACAAGTAATTACATACTTTTGCAAGTGCCGTTACAAAAGACATTAATGTTTATTGGATTGCTATGGGTTCGCCATTGATAAAGCTATGGTGTTACTAAGGTAGATACTGAGATTTTTTTTTAACATGACGTCATGTTGATGTTTAAGTCCTATGTCATAGGGAACGCCATTTTTTACCAATCAAACCCCGAGCTGCTATTGAGAAAATACTGTAGAACAACAGTACTTTTTCCGACCTGGGTATCGAGGATTTAAAGCTCAGCAGGACTAATACAGGTAAGTTTTGACTATTTAAATAAAAATACGTGTGGCACTCGGGGACTGCTGCGTTAAAGCTATTGCAAAGCTATTGCAAAAAGCTTGGGATTGACCTGCTCCAATTTTGTATACTGAATGTTGTTTTTTCTTTGTTTTGCTCTTTGACATTTGATTATTATTATTTACACTTTGATATTTGATTATTATTATATACACTTTGACATGAATATTTACTTTGAGCAGTATAATATTATTTTTTGTTTTAATAATTGTGAATGTGAGGACTATGTGGTATTTCTGTTTTTGTGTTTCGTCTCTTTCTCAGTTCGTTTTTAATGTTAATCTGGCAGTTTGAGTACTTTATGCGGCCTACCCAAAAATCCATTCTTTGGTTTTGTTCGTCAAATCGTTGAGCTCCTCAAGTTCTGAGTTGAGCCGTGTGATTACTGATACATGCGTGCACCGAATGGACAGGTCCGCTCAACCTGTGTGGTTCTTTCCTCAAAATACCATTTTAGACACCAATCCACATGGTCTTCACATGATGGGACCAAGATTATGCCTGGACTTTAAAAGAAACTGTGACCTCTGAGTTTGTTTCGGCCTTTCTTCTCAGAGTAGTCAGATAGGAAACGCCGACCTCATCTAGTTTAAAAAAATATGATTGACGTGTAAAAGTGTTTGTACAAACCTACTTAGCATTTTTATCAACTTATGCAGTTATAACTATTTATTTTTTATCTATGCAGTGTTTTCTTTCTTTGATATTAATTCAAGTTTTTTCTTTGATATTAATTTAAGTTACACTTTTTGAGCGTGGTGACCGATAAGAAAACAAATTTTATTATATCGTACAGTCGTACCATATACATGACACGTTATGCGAACGCTCGGCCGAGCTACATGGTAGGCGGAGTGGGGGGTGTTAGGTTTTATTTTCGTAACGGAATTTCTTGATTCGGTCGCCGCGCTTAAAGCCCGCGATAAAAGCTATGCAATAGCTTAAAAATAAAAATAAATGCGATCAAACTTTAGCGGTAGAAAAGTATTATTGCACAAATCGACACCATACAAAATCATGTGTACTTTATACGGATTCCCTTTACATAGATTCAAGTACATGGTTCCACCTGCGTCGAAAATCTTCATAGGTTTAAAAAAAGAATGAACTGTTCCATACAGTTTGACAGCGTAGGCACTTCACTACGAAACAACAGATTTGTTTAGAATGGGCACGCCACGATTGCGGCGGTAAGTCCCCTCTTTGAGTAGTGGATTGAGCAGCGCTACGGCGTCCATGGAGTTTCATGCCCGTTCTTCTCCATAGGTACCTACGCTTTGGAATGGGCAATTACCTTCATCTTTCTAACTCACCGACCTTGATAATTCAAAAGTGCCTGTAATTGGTTAATTTGATATAAATGCTTTGGGTTTGAGTTTGAGTCCTCACCTTCCACCTGACGCAGGTCCTCGCTGGACTGGGCCGACGGCGCGTTGTGTTCCACGCGCGCCTCAAAGAGATGTCAGCACCAACTGATGGGTCCGCAAGGGCCGATGCCTGCCAGAGGTGCGGGTTTTTTGAAAGAGATACCGTGGCCCCTGGCTCTCAGGCAACTGAAGTGAGTCTATGTCCCACCCCGCCACTATTTTAAACTGAATGCTGTCTGACCTACGTTTTAGATTAGTGTAATTTGTTTTCCTATTTCAAAATTCGAAGCAAGCTCATTTGGAACTATTGCAAACTCTTGAACTATCTTAAAATCAATTTATTACATCCATTACAATGGCGTAACCATAAAGAGACAATTCACAATCGCTTTCTGTTTTTAATCTACTCCCAGACTATAATAGATTTAAATTGTTTTACAGTTTTAGGGTTCAGTGCCGAATATGGAATGCTAGATGTGGGTGGTCACAATTTATAAACAGTGTTTCAAAGCGAATAGTATTAGTGTGAGTCACACTTTTGGTTTAAAGTTTAGTGTAACACAATAATTTGTGCTAAAAGGTTCCGTAGGGCGTTGATTAATGTTGGCTATTTGTTTTACGTAAGTGCATGTGGGAATAGTGCAACATTTAAGGTTATATTTAACGTAAATTCTGTCCCAGTGTTGGTACTCAGTAGGCCTTCTGTGTGTGGGTAGTAATCCAGTTCAGGTTGAACGTTAAATGTCTTACCTTTTTTGGTAATATGAGGCCGGTATCCTCACAATGTTCTTATTCACTGTTTTAAGAGAAAAAGTGAGTAAACCAATTAAAGACTACGTCTACTTGTATTCAAACTAAGACCTAATTTCATATAAAATAAAATTGACGTTGGCAGTTCCAGTACGAAAAACTATCAAAAATTCAAAATTGTTTCTCAATGTAACACTTAGATATTCTATACTCACTAGAATAAACTGATTGTAAAACTTATACAAGTTTTACAATCAGATTATTCTAGTGAGTACTTGTTCTCTGGTTATGACTTATTCTAGTGATACCACTAGAATATGTCATAACCAGAGAACAAGTTTTGATTTTTTGACAGTTTTTCACACTAGAACTGTCAGATGTCGATCAGTTAAAGTTCCACGGATTAAAGATATCAGACTTTAAAGGTCAGATATGCCCTTAGAAAAACGACTGATAGAAAAACAGTTAATTTTAAGCTTCAAAGGTGCCTTTTATGTGCCTCTTTCAAAAGTTTATAAAAAATAAATCATTAATTTCATTTATTTCTTCAAAGTCACTTTTGAACCTCAAAATGTAAAAATAATAGAATTGATTCTAGTAGCCCCTTCTTCTTCCTTATTTCAAACTACTTTTTAACCGCTTTCAGTAAACCGGTTATCAGTTAGAGATAAAACGATTAAATCAATTTCATAATTTACCCCTGCCTATTAAAACAATGTCGTAAATTACCCTTCTGCATATTAAAACAATGTCATAAATTAAAAATACCTAATAATTTGCTTATTTTACAAAGAACTCGACACAACAATAAATTAATTATTTAATTAATTCTATGTGACATTCACTGTATTTACGAAACCCTAGCCGAAACAATAGCTCTATAAACTCCTTATAAGGGTTTATATTGCTAGTAAACGCATTCAATATTTCAAATTTGGAAACTAAGTTTGTTGCGCAAGCGCCGACGAATGTGGCGCCGACGGCAATGTCGTCGATGAGAGTTCACGGTAGTTTAGTTGGCCACCGTAGGCATGGGCTTGCGGACGGCGAGTAATGGGTAGCTCGCTGTCCGGTAAGGACCAAGCCCAAGTCGACGGCGCGTTGTGTTCCACGCGCGCCTCAAAGAGATGTCAGCACAAAAAGCGATGGGACCCGCAAGGGTCGATGCCTGCCAGGGGTGCGGGTTTGTTCGAAAGAGACACCACAGCCCCTGGCTTAAGGGCTACTGAAGGAACACGGGTGGGTTTTAGTCAGTAAAAGTCTGACACGCCCTCCTGCTCCACCCAGAGCGGGAGAAGTTATTTGATGATTTCCCACCCAAAAAAAAAAAAAAAAAAAAAAAAAAAAAAAACGGTAGTTTAGTATGGATTTGCGTTTATACGTCAAATATTTCTTTGCTAGTAAATAAACAGCCTTATTTTTACCTTAGATACGATACTTTTATCAAAAGTGGAACGGAAAGGGTACATACATTCCCCCCCGAGTGGGTTCCCGCATTGTCGTTGCGGGGGGGCTTAGTAACCGTGGTCTCCCATCCACGGTGAAGCCAAGAGGAACCCAACGGTGGGGCCGCTCGTCAGGGCTTTTGCCTTCAAGCCATTGACGTAGCGGCCAAAAAGTAGGTTGCGGTGAGGTGCACCGCAACTGAGGTGGGCCGCGATGTCGAATGGGAGGCATCGCGGCTGAGGGTTACAGGCTGCGGTAGAGGAGGAGTGCCGGTGCTTCTGAGCAGCGCTCTTCCCTTCCGTGGCCTGGACGGGGCCGCCACCGTTTGATGGCGGACGCGGTGGGGCCGCAGGGGAAGAGGAGTGTCAGTATAGCGTCAGCCGCTCTCCCTATCCCCTGCGGCCGAAAAGTGGTAGACGGGACGGCGCGTTGTGTTCCTCACGCGCGCCGTCAAAGATGTCAGCAACCACTGGTGGGGTCCGCAAGGGCCGATGCCTGCCAGGGGTGCGGGTTTGTTCGAAAGAGATACCACGGCCCCTGGCATACGGGCTACTGAGGGAACACGGGTGGGTTTTAGTCAGTAAAAGTCTGACACGCCCTCCTGCTCTACTCAGCAGGAGAAGTCATTTGATGATTTCCCACCCAAAAAAAAAAAAAAAAAAGGGTACATACATACCAAGGGCACGGCTTCTTTCGATGATATCAAACGATATTGGAAGGATTTTGTAATCCTTATATCGCTGCCCTAGTTCAACAGTAAGATATCTTAAAAATAAACAAAATTGAGATAAGTTTTGTTTCATGTGAAAAATTTGCTCTCCTGTCTGGTTCAAAAATCGGATATTTATAAAACGCAACCAAAGTGCCCAAATTTCAATGTCTCACTGAGACATTTAAGCATATTTTTACCGACCTTTAGTTCAAGATTCTGACATCTTAAGATATTTATTAAGTCAGGAAGGTTTTTACTTTTCTTTTATTTCTACACTGAGACTTCTTCAAATGTCCTTATATGGAATTATAAAAACACATTTCAATAAACAACGAGTGAAATATTGACACTAAAATCATAAAAGTATGAATAACTCAAAACATACTTTGTACAACATATCTTACTATTGAACTAGGGCAGCGATATGTTCGGAGGTTATGAGAATTTTTAACACATTGATACCAGAAACCGAACCTGTCATTCTGACATTGACACATAACTGGGAAGAGATTTATCGTGATATTGGCAAGAAGACAGCTGAAATTATAAAAAGTGATTCTATACCAGCTGTTATCTTTAGTGCTTAAGGACAGCAATAGGGTTTCTGTTACACCCTGTATAATACGATTATTCAATCAGATGATTTCTGAGAAGGGTCGTCGAATCGGAATCAAAATCACACTGCATAGAGAAGAATCCATGGATGTTTTTGAATGAAATTCAGTTTGATTAATAAACTGTTTTATAACAATAAAATATTTTTATATTTGAAAACATCCATCGGTTTCTTACAAAACATTATCTAGATTCGACGACTATGATTACTTATCTCTGTTGGTGACCATAGGAAGATAATGCTTATATGCATTGCAAAACATAGGTTTTATCCTTGACTACACCAGTGATTAGGGGGCGTCAATTAAATATGTGAGGCGTTAAGTGGGGAGGGGTCAATTAGCCCGTGACACTCGCCCTGAGCGCACGTGCTAATTGTTCCTGCCTACCGCTGCGTGACTCATCCTCCGCCGCCAACCTGACTCGCCGCGCCCCGCTGCGAACACTCCGAATTAATAATTCAATTAATTTAATTATTGACTGGATTATTAATTACAATAAAAACTGTCTTTTTCAAGACAAAACTCTGTTTCTTTACGGAAGTAAATGGTCAAGAAAATCCACAGTTTCGTGGTTCTCAGTGGAAACCTTACGGTGCCAACGAAACCGAGAGGGTGTTGTCCCAACACACCCGCCGAACCTCTTCAAGGCAAGGCAGTGAATTGGACGGGTCCCAGACCGACGGCCTTGGGGGATCTCCTAGTCGTCACTGGTGACAGTGTTCCTTCCACAGCTACACACCTAGTGTCTTTGGGGCGTGTCTACGCCCCTCGCGCTAGACTGACAGGGCCCTGTTGCACATTAAGATTGGCAACAGGTTTACAAGCTTAGGGCTCACCCGAGGTACACATCTCCCTGTCTATACCCGACAGGGAGGAATCACACATCCCCGGGCATCCCCCCGGGGAAGTAGACGTTAGGTTGATAGGAGTTATTAGGGACTCAGGCTCACTCCTTATGAGTGGGAAGTAGGTCACCCCCCACCCCTTTTCAACATGGACGTTTCCGACGACGCCTTCTGGGCGTCGTTCGAAACGAACATGAAAGATCCCGTGTTTCGCGCACGGGTCAACCGTATCTTGGGTTACGAAAAACCCACTTTTCCCACCGCGACCGCGACCGCGTATAAACCCGCGCCACCCGTTATAACTTATAACGATTCCCCGGCTTCACCGGCCTTGGCAACCCCGCAATCCCAGGAGCTTTTCTCCGACGCAGCGTCCGACCTTATGGACGCTGAAGACTGCCCTTGCACCCCCGAATCACCAGGAACAGCTTGTTTCTCTTCTCCCTCCTCGAACGAAGAGGAAGTGGCAGTGACTCAAGTGACTCAAGAAGAGGGCTTCACCCCAGTTGAGTCAAAGTCGAAGGGGAAGAAGAGAAAGAAGAAAGTCTGTTCCTCGCGATCTTCTAAAATTACCGCGCTCGTAACCGACCGCCCCCCCACCCCTTTCCCGACCGAGTCGACCCCCGCGACCCCCGCAACCCCCGCGATCCCCTCAACCCCCGCGACCCCCGCGACTGCGACCGCGACCGCGCCCGCACCCACCGCCGTACCCCGCGCCGCTGCGGGGAAAAAGGTGCCCGTTCCGCCCCCTGTCTTCATCCAAGACAAGTCAAAATGGACCGACGTGTCCAAATGGTGCTTAGAGCAAAAGATTGCCTACACCAGCGCCCGCACCACCCTCCAAGGGATAAAGGTAGCGATCCCGACGGCTAGCGACTACCGCAGCCTTACCAAACTCCTCCGAAACCGTAACGTGTCCTTCCACACGTACGCCCTCCCAGAAGACCGACAGACACGAGTTGTCTTAAAGAGGGTTCCGGTCGAAATCACCGTGGAAGAAGTCAAGGCCGACCTTGACTTTCAAAACATCCCGTACACCGAAGTGCACCGGATGCACCGCGCCCGCCGCGGAGTGCCATACGACATGGTGCTCGTAGTCTGCCCGCCCTTCGAGGGCCATAACCCGATATTCAATCTCCGTACGATTTGCAACCTGTCCGGCATTCGGATTGAAAAGCCCTACAAGACGGGAACAATCGGCCAATGTCACAGGTGTCAATTGTACGGACACGCGCAATCGCACTGTTACGCCACCCCTAGGTGCGTAAAGTGCTTAGGTAGCCACGGTACAGCGGATTGTACCAGGCCCAAGGACAAATCAAAATCAAATCAAATCAAAATATTTTTATTTCATATAAACCTGCATGGGCACTTATGAAACGTCAGAAGCTAGGTGCACGGTTCCAAAATGTTGTTTCCTATGGAGAAGAGCCGGCAAGAAACTCCACGGTTACTCTTTTAAAAATGATTGGCTTTAACAATGTTTTCAGGTAAAAAAATGTATGGGAGGACAGTGCAGGCCTGTAAATAAGTACCAGGTACTTAGACGAATCCAGAATAGAAAATCGTCTACAAATCTACAGTCTGTAAGGCCTACAACGTTCTCCCATTCACAATATGTAAAATAATCTACATAAATAAAATGAACCTAATTAAACATAGTGACATGATTAACATGACAATCACTAAAAAATAGTTGATATTAAAATTGATGTATAATGTCAAATAATGACGAGAATATGTCAGCATTGTAAAAATAAAAAGAACATTGAGAGCAGTTAATAGACTTTCACACAGATATGCTGTTAATGAGGTACCAGGGAAGCCACATGTGCAGAAGGAATTAATGCCAAACTTCCCTGTCTTCAACGTAGTCTTTTATCTTATAATATGCTTTTTTGATAAGGATACGTTTGATGTGCGTTTTAAACTTTCCATCGCTAAGTTCTGTAACTGACTTTGGCAACTTGTTATAGAAGCGGATACTGTTTATTAGAAATGACTTGCTAGTTTTAGTCAATCTAAATTTTGGAATCACAATTTCATCTTTACTACGTGTATTCAGATTATGGAAATCACATCGTTTTTTGAAAATGCCTAAGTTTTTGCGAACGTACAAGATATTTTCTAGGATATAAAGAGACGGCAGAGTTAGAATATCAATTTCGCTGAATTTGTTTCTAAGAGACTCGCGAGGCCCCATTTTATAGATTGCGCGGATTGCCCTCTTTTGTAAAATGAAAATTGAATCTACGTCAGCTGCCGATCCCCACAACAGAACGCCATAAGACATAATACTGTGAAAATAAGCAAAGTAAACTAACCTAGCTGTGGCTACATCCGTCAACTGCCTTATCTTTCTTACTGCGTAAGCAGCTGAGCTTAATCTACTTGAAAGAGCTCTAATGTGAGCACCCCATTGCAATTTTGAATCTAAAGTAATTCCCAAAAATACAGTTTCCGAAATAGCATCTAGTTTCTTCCCATCAAGTTTTAAGTTTAGACCTACTTGGGGTAGACTTGGGGACCGCTCCTTGTGCACGGAACCGCCGAGCTGCGTCTTATGCGGCGAAGCCGGTCACCCTGCCAACTATAGGGGGTGCTCGAAAGCACCCAAAACCACTTCTCCCAAGCTGGTGAAGCGTGCCGACGCCCGCCAGCAAAGGGAAGCCCCCTCAGGGTACCTCCCAGATAGGCTCAGTCCCCAGAGACCGAGCCCCTGGAACTTCCTGAACCACCAGCAGGCGTTCCCTGCGATGGCTTCAGCCAGGCCCGTCCCCGCGCCCATCCCTCAGTCCAAGAACCCGGGTTCAGGCGCTCCCGCGCCCCCTACCGCACCTCTTACCGCGACCACCGCCGCCGCGCCCCCCGCCGCCGCGACCCCCGCGTCCCGCGACCCCCGCGTTGGAGCACGCCCCGAGGCGCGCCCCGCACCCACTTACGCCGGTCCCATGACCATGTCCCCCGCCGTCGTGCATCAAAAGCTCGATAACGCGTTCTTCACTTTCTGCACCCCCCGTGCCCATCAGATGGCTATGGAGGTAGATGCCGCCACAAAGGCAGGCGATATCCTTAGGATATACGCCATCTATGATGCGTACCCTGACATTACGCAAGCCCTTTTAAACGCTAGACTTTCCGTGAACCACAATGGATAATACGGCCCCTACGCGTACTAAACCCCGATCCCTAAAACTAGGAACTTTTAACGCCAACGGTATCCGTACCCAAAGGGATGAGATCGCCACGTTCCTCCGCGACCATCACTTGGATATCCTGTTAGTTCAAGAGACGTTCTTAAAACCCTGCTATCGTGACCCGAGAATTGCCAACTATAAAATAGTTCGCAACGACAGAGCACATTGCCATAAGGGTGGAACTCTCATTTATTACAAAAAGTCCCTACACTGCATTCCTATGGATGCCCCCCCCCCCCTCTCCCGATTAGAAGTGTCAGTCTGCCGACTGGGCATGACGGGTCATCAACCCATCACACTAGTCTCAGCCTACCTTCCTCCCCAGACCGAATCAGAGGACTTTCAACTGTTCTCCAATGACCTCACCGCCCTGTTGAGCATGAGCGACTCCGTTATCATAGCGGGCGACCTCAATGCGAAACACCCCGCGTGGAATAGTTCCAGGGAATCGACCAGAGGGAGACACCTGTTCAACCTCTGCTCGACCCTGTCCTTCGACGTCATCGCCCCGATGTCGCCGACTCATTTCCCCCACACAGTGGATCACAGACCTGACGTACTCGACATTGCAATTCTGAAAAGGATCAACCTACGGTTGAATTCCATAGAGGCAATAAACGAGCTCACCTCTGACCACCGTCCGGTAGTCGTGCATCTGGCCCCCCGCACGGGTCTCCCAGATACCGACCAACCTCCGCTCACCAAAGTGGTAACAGACTGGAGGAGAGTAAGCGATTCGCTGAAATCCAACACATCCGCCCACTTGGACGCCATCCCCGACCATTTCGACTCTCTCGCGGACACAACGGCCGCGATCGACTCATTCACGGGTCACGTAAAATCTGTCCTGAACGACTGTTCGAGGCGGGTTCCGGTAGGCGAAGACCCCCGCTGGAAGCTGCCGGACGATGTACGCGAACTGCTGAATGAGAAGAACGCGGCCGTTCGTGCCTACAGCAACTTTCCCTGCGACGCGAACAAAGCTCACATGCGCTATTTACAGCGAGCTGTAAAGACACGCATGTCGGAGCTACGTGACGCGGGCTGGGACAAGATGCTGAGCGAGTTGGAACCCACGCACTTAGCTTTCTGGGAACTCCAGAGGAAACTCAAGTCCCGAGAAATAGCCACCATGCCCCCCCTGACCCGGCCCGATGGCACCGTTGCTTTCGACGACATCGAAAAGGCCGAATGCCTCGCCGATAGTCTTGAGGCCCAATGCACACCCAGCTCTCTACCTGTAGACCAAGCACACCTCGATGAGGTGGACGCTGAAGTCGAACGTAGAACCTCTCTCCCGCCCGTCGAAGACCCTGATGATCCATTACCTCTCGTCACCCCGGACGAAGTTCACGAGATCATCAAGGGTCTGAAACCCCGAAAGGCCCCCGGAGCTGACGGCATCACCAATAAGGTGATCCAGATGCTACCCGCCCACCTGATCATTCTCTTGACCACCATCTTCAATGGAGCCTTGAGCAATAACATCTTCCCCCAAGCTTGGAAGCAAGCCACGGTCATTGGCTTTGAAAAACCAGGCAAACCCAAAACGGAGCCCGCGAGCTACCGGCCCATCAGTTTACTGGACAGCCTCGGAAAAATCTATGAGCGACTTATTTACAAGCGCCTCAGGGACTTCGCCGAGACTAAAGGCCTGATACCCAACGAGCAGTTCGGCTTCCGAACCCAGCACAGTTGCGTACAACAGGTACACCGGATCGTAGAGCATATAGGCGTTGGTCTCCAACGCAACTATGCGACCGGTGCAGTATTTTTCGACATAGCGAAAGCCTTCGACAAGGTCTGGCACAACGGCTTGATTTACAAGCTGTACAAACTCGGCGTGCCGGACCGACTCGTACTCATCTTACGAGATTTTCTGTCGAACCGCACCTTTCGCTATCGCATCGAAGGGGCTCTCTCATCCCCCCACCCGATTCGCGCCGGCGTCCCTCAGGGCGCCGTGCTATCCCCTCTCATCTTTACGCTGTTCACCAGCGATACCCCCAAGAGTGGTAAGGCTCAGTTGGCTCTGTTCGCAGACGACACGGCCATCTACCACTCTGGGCGTAGTTCCAAAGCGATAGCCAAATCCCTCCAGACCGCAGTCAACGTACTCGGTGCATGGTTTAGGAAATGGCGAATCGAACTAAATCCGGACAAGAGCCAGGCGGTTCTCTTTAAGAGACCGCAGCGCCGCCAAGACCCCCTCCCGGCCATCTCCATATTCGGCAAGCCGATCCCTTGGGAAAAGCAAGCCAAATACCTTGGAGTAATTCTAGATCAGCACCTCTCCTTCTCTGAGCATATCAGGAAGGCGCGCTCACGCGCCGCCTTCGCTCTCGGAAGGTTGCATTCTGTTCTGAACGCACGTAGCAAATTGTCACTCAAGTGCAAATTGCGTATTTACACGGCGTGCATAAGGCCCATCATGACGTATGCATGTGCAGTCTTTGCACACATGCACCCCCGACACATCCATAGGATGCAGACCCTCCAAAACCGTTTCCTCCGCCAAGCCACAGGCTCCCCATGGTACGTTCGGAACGAGATCCTCCATCTCGATCTGAAAATGCCCACTATTGCTCAATTTATGAAACGCAACTCGAAGCGTTTCTTCGATAAAGCCGAGATACATCGCAATCCCTTGATTGTGAAGGCCGCTAGTTATGTCCCCAGTAGAATCAGTAGTATTCGCAGGCCGAAACATGTCCTCTCAGACCCAGACGACCCCATCACTGTTCTCCAAGAAAAGAATAGGGCCACCAGTACAGTACACAAACACAAACGACGACCGTCCTACCGACCTCGCCGCCGAGGTCCTCGCGCCCCGCGAAGACTCCCGAGTAGCGATCAGACCCCCGACCGTCCCTTGCTCGTTGATGCGCCAGCCCGCGCCGCAGCTGAGCCAGTAGCTTTAAATTCCCCGTCTAATAATCATGAAAATAATATCTTGATCCAGCCTGTCCCTGATAGTACTAGCTGCCCCCCCCCCGCCAGCGACTCCCTGAGCCGAGGTTCGTACCCCACAGGGGGTGCCCTCAGTGCGCAGTCGTTTTAGGTTTAAGTAGGTTTACGCCCTGGCTGGAGGCTTTTAGAATCCTAAAAACCTTCACAGGAAAGTCCGGTTGAGCAGTCACGGCCTCTCAAGGTCAACTGCGAGATGCCATTCACAAAAAAAAAAAAAAAAAAAAAAAAAAAGTGGGGAGGGGTCGAGTCGAATCTCACCCAATCTCTCGTGGGGGAAAGGGGGAATCTCGGCAAATATCACGTAACTTATATTTTTTTCCACAACGAAACAATATAACATTTCGAGAAACCCGGGTTAAATTTTGTGAAACATGTTTTTTCCGCCAATATGGCTAAATCCTACAAAATAATATTTGTCGCGGTTATGCGAACGCCACAAAGTAGCACAGTAGCTTTTCGATGGTTAAACCGCCACCGGCCAGCCAAGCCAGCCAAATGCAATGCATAAATACAACGCAAATAAGCACAGATTCACGTTTTTACAGTAAAAACACGTATTTTGAAATATGTCGCCTGAGATTATGGGGAGGGGGGAGGGTCGAGCAAAATCTCACGACATCTCACCAGAGCGGGGGTAAGGGTAACAAAATCGCCAATTGCCTCACGTACATGATGGACGTCCCCTTACTGCTGCAGTCTAGTCTTTCCAATACAAGAGATTATACTTATACACACCACGGTTACCGTTCCAGGCATCTTTTTTCAGGGCCACCTCGAACTCTTGCAATTTGCGTCTAGGTTGTTTTGCCAACTATTCCTGGGATGGCCCCGGTGGCCACGTCCATCCTCAGGCACCAACTGCGTGGAGACTGTTGCCCAGCGGTCACTGTGTAGGTATGCAACTAACGTGACCCACCCAGTCCCATTTTAGCCTGGCAGCCTTTTTGCGTGAAGCCCATTAATAATAACAACAAAACAAAAGTCGTATCCACGCTAAGCATACTATAACAAACAAACAGTAATCTGACAGAGCCTTGTAAGATTTGCGTAGGAGTGCATATTCGGGTCGGCGCGTAGATCTCACTACCAAACTTACGTAACTGACATACTAAAACTTATAAACATTAGTTTTAAGTTTTAATTTGTAATACGAGAAATAAGAGCTATTTAAAAGCTCTCAAAATGATTTTATTGCTGTGATTCTTTGAGAAAAGAATAGATTCTAATTACAGCACTCAACTGCGCATCATATGGGTCACTTAGACGCATGAAGTAGTTTGAAACACAGTAGGAGATGGAATGTAATGGTATAGGCATCTTCTACCCTTTGATATGTAAACATTATTATCAGGGTGTTTCATATTTCTAAAACATTATCTGTTATTCTTTGTACCTATTACCCTAATTGAGAGCAGTGGTGGCCCAGTAGTAACGACCGCGACTTACGAGTTGTAGGTCGTAGATTCGAACCCAGACAGGTGCTTCACTTTGAGCTAATTATTTCATCACCACTGCTCTCAAAACGGTGAAGGAAAACATCGTGAGGAAACCGGCATGTCCTAGAACCAAAAATTCGAAGAAATGTGACATCTACCAACCCGCACTGGGCCCGCGTGATGGATTACGGCCCAATCCCTCTCACCGAGAGGAGGCCTGTATCCCAGCAGTGGGAACATTATAGGCTGATTATGATTACCTTAATTAAGGGTTAAAAAATCGTACCTAGAGGTTTTTATATCGGATACATTGAGTAGACGTGGATCTTTGTAAGAAGACTAAAATGTCACGGTGTATAGCATAGACTAAAAGGCACACAACACATCAAAACATTATCAGCCTATAAGGTTCCAACTGCTGGGCCACAGACCTCCTCTCTTCAAATAGGAGTGGGCTATGCCACGCGGCAGTGTGCGGTTTAGTAGACGTCACATGACCGAATTTTTGGTTCTATGACATGCCAGGTTTCTTTCACTTTGAGAGCTGTGGTGATGGAACGATTATAAGAAGTAAGGCGCCTATCTAGATTCCACTGTTTTTTACCTGTACTTTTTTTAAGTTGTGTTGTGTGAAGAGTCACACAACACAATAATAAATAAATATAATGTTTTTACTTGTACATAATAAACTATGTACAAGTAAAAACATTATAAATTAAACTTCGCCGTGCTTGCTTTTGAATGAGTTCTTCTCCTATAGGCAGTACTTCTACATAATATTATTTAAGTATTTTAGTGTTAGTGTGTATAATATTATACTTAAGCTTGTATATTTCACTGTAAATAAGTAACAATTCAATAAAATCCATTACATTGTTATTAGTGTCCTGCAGTTTGATTTTGCATAGTCCTTAACACGTCTTCGTATCTCGACGTTTGAAACTCGGACTATTAGCCTGATGCCAAGCATGGAAAGCCATAGCTCCCTGGGCAACTCTCAGCCCGCACCCTAATTACGTAACACAATATTAATCAGAATCTAAACCATTTTGAAAGTTATTTCTAATCATTTTTTTTAAAACGTTCAGGGGCAAAATGTTCAAATCCTCAAACGTCCAATTGTCAAAATGTCTAAACGTTTCAAAATGTCCAATTCTCAAATATTTCCAATTGTCAAAATGTCTAACGGTGTCAAAATGTCCAACGGTGTCAAAATGGTTAAATTCTCAAAATGTCCAATTCTCATTATGTCCAATTCCCAACCAGCATTAATTAAGCAACGTAAATAACGCAATGAATGTTGCGGAACTGTCAAAATGAAACGTTTTTTAAATAAGAAGAAAAAGATTCCTACTGATAGTGCATTCAGCAAATATATACCCCTCTGTTAACAGCCTCCTGCGTATTTCCATTACATATGTAAAATTCGTAATTAAAATTCCCACTGACTATTTCTTTGAATGACTCAAACTAAAGATCTAACGCTCAGAGTAAAAAGCCTTCGTCTTTAACATAAATAATACCAATCACAACTTTATCGAAAACGTTATAACAATTTATCTTACCTCCAATAATCACAGAGGAACATTAATTACAACAAAATTTCTTACTTCAGAAGTATTTTATCATTTAACCTTTCTCGAATTGGACAAAAACTTTCAGCCAGAGTTCCCCTTATCGATTCCAGTCACAGTCTAATACAGCTTTGTACAAAGAGGCTGGGAAGCTGGGATACTGGATGTGGTTTTAAACTTTACAGAATCTTTTATTCCTCTTGTCTTTTGAAATAATATTTCAACTGAGGTAACCAAGAACTTCATTAATTTCAGATCTATTTTTCAATAAAAAACCGTTAGTTCAGGACTAACGGTTTTCTATTGAAAAATGTCGCCTATACCCGCTTTTTCATATAAATATACATTTATGCTATGGTTGTTTGACGTTTAAGCAACGTTTAAGAATAACCTCATCGTCGTTAGATTTATGGAAATGTTCATTGCAATGGGGTTTTAGATCTACTATAACCATATTGTAAGATTGATGTCAAGAATTTTCAAAATTAGAATAAGCATTGCATGTCTTTGCTAGACAGTGCAATTGTCAATCATATTTCAGAATTATCTTGAAGTAAACTGCCACTTCGTTTCTCTCTACATCTTTGTCCCTGAATTTCCCAAACCTACCCCGAACTGGGAACTTTTCTACTGAACTCCAATTAATTATATCGCGTAATGAGCGGGGCCCCACCAACTTGCTACGTGACTCTGGTCAATGCGTCTCTTTTCAGCCATGTTCGTTCTTGCAGCTATGTTTCTTCCATTGAAAGTAGTTGGAGAGTTGCTGAGTTATGTTGCAAGGGGTCCCAGAGGAAGTTGGTTGGTAAAGGTGTCTTTGGAAGGGCTTTTTCCCTTGGTTACGATTTATTAGAAACATCAACGGGCTTACCATGACGCTTTATATTTCTACGAAGAATAGACAGTGCTTTTTCAATACAAAGTGACATTTCGTTCCTACATTTTTGATATCGTACCGTGGATATCCTTCTACAATCTGTCATTTAGTCTTTCGTTTCTAACGATATGTCTAGGTCCTTATAAATGAAGAATATTTCATCCCAAACTGTCAAAATCTCACCGACAACAAACTTTCTACTCGACGGCCACAAAGTATATACGATTATCTACAAAATCATGATTCGTTTAGAACGCATAACTGTGATCATTTATAATTAATAGAAAAACATAGCTATCTTCTCCTACTGTACATCATTTAGGTCATGTCTATTCTTTCGTCGACAAATCGGTGCTCGTGCTAAGCCTGCTGGTTAAAAGGGAGAAAGGAACGACATGAAATTCAAGAAGTGTCGTGTGGTTCTCTGCCTTAAGTAAAGCCCATTTACACAAAAAATTATTTGATTGGGTCATTCTTATGGTGGCAACTTTTATGGTTTCTTCAACTTAGGGTATGGCCACAGGCAAATCGTGTTTAATTAAACCACCGATTCGAGATAACATTATTTTATTATGGTTATTACTACTATCCTCATATACAAATATATTATCTGTATGATGAACGACCACTTCAGATGATGTGCGATTTCTGTCAAAAAATTATATAAACTCAATGGTTTAGGGTGTGCGTGGTCTAGTCTAAGATTTTTGTTACTTAGAAGATCAAAACCAATCATATCATCTTATTAACTGTTCGTACTAATACAATTTGTTGATAGTAACAATTTTTTCTGCGATAGAGCAGTGTTGGCCCACTGGTAATGATCGCAACTTACGAGTTGTAGGTCATAGGTTCGAACCCAGATAAGCGCTTTACTTTACTTTTTGTAAATTATTCCATCACTACTGCTCTCAAAACGGTGAAGGAAAATATGGTGAGGAATCCGGCATGTCCTAGAACCAAAAATTCGAAGATATGTGAGATCTAGCAATCCGCACTGGGCCCGCGTGGTGGATTACGGCCCACTCTCTCACAGAGAGGAGGCCTGTGTCCCAGCAGTAGGAACGTTATAGGCTGATTACGATGAATTGCACACTATTAATCACAATCTGAATAATTTTGTTGACTTATGCATTCTTTCATATGTTCGAAAACGTTGCGGAACTGTCAAAATGAAAGTGATTCCTTCTGATACGCAATTACCACTCTGCTACTTATAGAGTATCAATAGCTCTAAGATCTTACAGTTCGTTTATTACAATACCTTCTCCAAACTGTACTACCAGGAAAACAGAAACATCGAAGAGAAAACAAACCATCCCTACACATAGGTTGGCATCGACATTTTTTAATTTAACTTTGCGCGCACCAGCAGGCAGAATTGCAACACATAAAGAATTGGAGCCAACAAGGAATTGGATTCTTGGTATCTTTGTACAGAATTTTTCATATTCGATAGGAGAGGATTTTAATATTACTGTATCGGTATTTCGAAGTTTAAGACATTTTTGTATAGGAGCTAAAGGTGTTTTGTGAGATATTGTTGGTGGTGCTTCGTTTTTAACACGCTTATATTAGGTAATTAGCTTCACTTGTATGTTTAGTTTAGTTATGTTAACCATGTTTGTTTATGTGTAATCGACTCCTTTAGAATTGATTTTGACCCCTTCAAACGGTCATATTTCATTTAAACTTTACGTAGAGTTATTGAGGACGGATGACAAATCAATAATTAAAAAAATTAAACGCTTTTGTTGTTAGCAGAACTAAAAATTAATTAAAAATAATTTTTGAATTTAAAAATCTGAAAAACACGGTTTAAAAACCAAACGAAAACAGCAGAAAAGTTTTTTTTTAGTTTTGTTTTTAAAGCGTGTTTTTTAATTTTTTTAATCTATTATTTTTGGTGTTTGATCTTTGTGGCAGTAACTTTTTTTCTTAAGAAGCAATTTTTTTTTCGCAGCACATCACGGGGCTTTGCGTATTACCACCGCTTGACTTGTCTTTTGCTAGGGAGATTGTTGAGCCACTTCTTTCTTCCAGCTAAAGCAAGCAGGAAGTGGTGAAAAGCGGGCGTTTTGGGGATTGTCTTATGTAATTTTGGACTTCAAATAGTGCTGACATGGGCCTAGTTTCAATAAATGACTTTTGATTTTGATTTTTGTTGCGTTTATGAATGAAGAATGTTATTGATAAATGATTTAAAACTTTTAACGCATCATCATCTGCCTAGCCTTTTCCCAACTATGTTGGGGTCGGCTTCCAGTGTAACCGGATGCAGCTGAATACCAGTATTTTACATGGAGCGACTGCCTATCTGACCTCCACAACCCAGTTACTGGGTAATACGATACCCCTTGGAAAGACTGGTTGTCAGACTTTCGGGCTTCTGACGACCCGTAACGACTGTGAAAGATCCACAAATGACAGTCGGAACCAACGGCTTAACGTGCTTTCCGAGGCACGGAGGGGTCTTAGTATGTAAAGATGGTAACCCATCCACGGACCAACCGCGGCAAGCGTAGCTTAACCTGATCGCTCGGCTCGGCTTATGCTACTTAGCCACAAGCCCCTCAAAACTTTTAACGCATATTAATATTACTATGTGGATGTTTTTTTTTTGGTTTGACGTTTTAAATGATTAATAGATAGATCGATTTATCGCCCTCAAAACTCCCGGCATACTAAATTTTATGAAAATCGTTGGAGCCGTTTCCGAGATTCATAATATATTAATACAAGTATACAAGATATTCTCGTTTAAAGGTATTAGATACGTATTGCCTATTTCTTGTAAAATGTGGAATAAATAACCGATCTAGACGAAGAAGTATTGTACGTATATAAGAAGGGGGTCATGTGAAGAGTGCAGTCATTCCGATCCAGTCTGTGCCTTGCTGGCCTGTTCCAGCGATGCCCTAAGCCAAAGTCTGTACCTATCAGGGAGCGCCTTTAGCGTGCAATAGCTCTAGTTTTAAGTTTTTAAGCCCTGGATGAAGGCCATATATACCAGCCAGGCCACATCCAAGTCCGGTGAAACAGCCAACAGTCTCATTTGTTATGCTAAGAATATACACACCATGCATTTTAAACCATAAAAAACATAGGTCATCGCTTGTTTTTTTTTTTGTGATTGTTATTTTTTTGATAAGATAGACATTCTAAGATAAACATTCTCGCGCTCATATTTCAACAAATTATGTAAATTATTACGACCATCCATTCAAATGAAAGTAACACCAGTTAAAAAGTACATTTATTCACGATTCCAAAACAATAAACAGTCGAACCAACCCACATACAAAGATCCATTGTTTTTTTCGAGTTTGCGATACGAGTGCGGACCACCCACGACGTAAATGGGTGCGATGACGTCATCATGGCCACTCAAGCGGCTAGATGTCTTTTCAAAAAAAAGAAGAAAAGTGCAGTACAAACAGTTCGAACTTACAATAACTCATTTAACTATCCTACGCCATAACGTTTAAAACTATTTCGGATTCATAACACTAAATATTCCTTTTCTCTTTCCCAACAATAATAAAACTCACACTTATTACTATAACAATGAAAAGAAAAGATTTATATGTGTTTGCGAAAGCCGAAATTATCCATTCTTCATTTTAGTAGGTTAATCAGTCTTGTACTACATTAAACGATGCCCATTTCTTTTTGGGAAATAATATACCTAACAAGAGTTTTTACAATGGTCAATTAACTTTTACTGCCAAGAATGACGGGTACTGGTACCTACATATAATTTTATGACGTTTACAAGGCGAATTAACGAATATAAGGTCCATCAACGGTGTTGCTACGGGACGGATTAACTGCTTGAAGCTGCGTGATAGATGAGAAATGGGTCTAACATCACAATTGTGGAACTTACTAAAAATGACAATCTGTTTCACTTTGAAGGATTTTTGCTAATTCATTGCTACTTGAGATCGAAAAATTTGTTAATGTTGTTGGACTGTTAAAATTAATCCTGTTCCTATTGTTAGTGTAACACAATTATCCCGCAGTGTATCCTATCTTCGGATCTCCAAGAAAACACTAAAACAAACGAAGGTGTTGTACTCTTTTGGAATATTTCAACATTATGGTAAAATATTCCTAGTCTTAACAATGTACTGCTAGGGCAAATAACCTAATTATAAGTACCAAATTATTTATTATTGTAACGTCACGTCTGGTTCTAGTTTTATTGTTGTACCTACTTTCTTAAAATTCTGTTATTATCAGGCTTTGTACGACATCGACATGTAAACATATAGTACACACACATGTGCACATGTGCACAAACCTGTGAATAGGGTACTTTCGGTAGTGATAAATAAATTGTGAAATTTTATAAAAATTAGAATATATGTAGAAATATACTTAAATATTCTGATTTTGAGTCATATAAGCACATTATTGTTTTACTATATTAAAATTAAAAGTCGGATATCACATGACCTAAAACACGAGCCGCCATGGTGTGACGTCATAGAGGCAAAAAGTGTCAGTTCAGTGTAAACAACTAGGTACATATCTATCGTTTTAATGCTAGTATTTGTACAACTATACACTACACACCAACGATAGCGATTGTAATTCATAATTTTCCCAAGAACCACCAAATAACTTTAGCTGTTAACGTTGAATGAGTCCCGCTCGTACATACACGACTGTTGTTTTTACCAATATTACGTCACCAAAATGGCTGATAGCGTTTTTGCGGGAACGAAAAAAGGTTTAAAATTTAATTTAATTTTATAGCAAGAAAGCACGTTTATTTTGCCGAAATATTTTTTTTTTGTGGCTTTTTATTAGGAAAATCAATATTTTGAAGTAGTTTTTCAAACATAGTAGAATACCCTATTATGTAAATAAATATGATACAAAAAGTTACAAAACGCCAGATGAGAGAAAGCTAGCTACAGTACTTGTTTTATTAAAACCATTTATAAAAAAATTACAAGCTGATACAGCAATTAATTATTCGTACGTGATTAGTATCCGCTTCAACAAACCCCAACTTTTATAATCACGTGTGCAAAATTAAACCCGTCAGCCTGAATACGGTTCAATATATCAAAACCATGGTTAACAACTGGTAAAACTCATAAATATTACTGAGAACAATGCAAGGTCAACATTAAGTAGATCATGTGGTGTCTTCAGTTCAAACTCGACGTTATTTCTTGTGGCAATACCTAGGAGTTATGTTGAAGTAGCCTTTTGAGATGGAGAAGGCAACTGTACGTTTTGCATTTCTCGATCATTTTGTTCTTACTTTCTTCATGTCGTGTATCGTATCTTTGTTATTGATTTATGTGCTGTTGGCTCTGCTTCACATGACTTTTTTCGATTCACTTTAGATCTTTCCGAAAGAATTATTCAACTTCCAATTCTTAACTGCTTCTGGGACTTCCTAGTCTCCAAAAATATATTTTTCTAATTAGTCCTGGCCTGTGGTAATCTGTGTACAAAGTTTCATCCAAATCCGTTCAGCCATTTTTGCGAGGTTTAGTGATAAACATCCAAACATCTAAACATCCAAACCATTATTTTTATAATATTGAATGGCTAATGATCAATATTGATATTACATCATAGAAGACTTTCTAACAGATATGAATGTCGATGGCTAAGTAAAGACGTAGATCAAATAACCATTCGATGGATTGTGTGACGCAACTTTATGACAAGGAAGGAAGTAGACACTAAGACGACAGCTGACAGAGATGTATGGGACCAAATAGGTATCTCACAGACCACAAATAGTTTGTTTCCCCAGATTGAGAGGGACTTAAAATTGTCATTGGCCAAATATGATTCTTATAACAAATGGATAAGTATCTACAAAAATATTGTTTTTATGTTTTCTTGGAGATCCGAAGATTGAAAATACGCACCGTCATAGCATCTCTCACGCAGTTTCATGTGGTTTATATTAGCAGCTCCAAACTTCGAACATTTTTATTTATTATGAACTAGGTAGGTAATCATATTTTCGCTAATTAAAACGAAGACTTGCTACAATTTTAATGAGGATTTTTTTTTTTTTAATAAATATACAGCTTATTTACAGCGAACAACCACAGTATTCGGTAGCAAATTGAAAGACAGTGGCCATAAGACCATTGGGCGGGTGTCGACCTCAAGACTAGCTGCTTCTCACCTCACACAGACAATTGCATTGCTATTCTGGAACCATCTCACCGCGTGAAGTGAGCGTGGAGTGAGCTTTCAGTGTCATTTCACCTAATGCTTGGTCAATCCCTAGCATCAGTGCGATGACACTGACAGGTCACTCCACGCTCACTTCACGCGGTGAAATGGTTACAGAATCGACATACTGTACTGTAACTAAAACTACAAACGTAGTATACAGGAAACTTTTATAATTGTGCCTGTCATTTTAGTAAATTGTGGTGACTTACGACTTCCACACGAACGAAGTCGGGGCAGAAGCTATTTGATTATAATATTATCGGGTATCCGCTGGATGTGGGAAGCACAAGACCGGTCGAAGTGGAGGAGCCTGGGGGAGGCCTATGTCCAGCAGTGGACGTCTTTCGGCTGATATGATGATGATGATGATGATTATCAGTAAATTCAAAAGTTTTAAAGTAATCTACCAGACATTAAATTTGTCTAGATATAGTCCGATAGATGGCTATTTTACCGTATTTTTGTATAATTCCAGAAAAAGTTTATTTAGCTTTCGTTGACGTATCATTGAGTTTTAATGTAACATGAAAACCACATCCAAACCAATACGTTTAAAGTACAAACCGCATAAAAAACCTAGCAGAAGCTTTCATGCTCTGCTTGTTTTCGTGGGAGAGATCAAAAGTGTACGGGTCGGGTAAATGCCATTATATACAAGTACAACATGCGGTTAGGGATGGCAAGAGAGATGTAGTTTTTAAAATTAGTTATTTGTAGGTTGTGTGGTCAGTTTTACTTGTATCATTCGTAGAAGTAAATTTTAATACGCCCATCTTCTTCATTGCGATAGCACACTAAATACGTCAGCCCAGAATATGGCTACATGGTTGGCACTTTCAGCAGCGTCCATCTTCTTTTGTAGCGCAGAAAACAGTGCACGCTGGACAAGATATTAAGTGCTTCATTGTTTGTAGGACAGCACCACATTTACCCCCGGGTGGAGTCATCTGTGAATCTCCCATGATATTTAATATATTCCAATTCTAAAATACTGTGTACAGTATTTTAGAATTAAAGTTTATTAAATGTTTGTAGCCTACTAGGTATTTTTTTTTAAAGATTTGTGGTGATCAGGAGTTGTCTTTTTTCATGAGTGTATTGTGGTTTCTGGTATATCAATTTATTAAAAACTATTCTAATTTGAAGATTGGGACGAAATATGTAACAGAAAAATAAAAGTAAAATGATTTACATCCATTTTCTCAATTAAAAACGATTTTTATTAAATGTATTTTTCGTTGTTTTGAATTTACCGCCAAAACGCTCCTTACGATGACTTTTTATCACGTGACGTCAACTTTGTGTAAACTAAAGTAGTTAGTAAGTAAACAAATAAGTGTCTTTTTATGGATAGAAAGTGAAATCACTGGTGTGCGGTGCCTCTGTGCACAAATATTTCTAAAACTGCGCCAACAAAAGAATTTGTACTGGTGCTGTTTACACAAAGCTGCCGTCACAATGTCACGTGATAAAAGTCATCGTAAGGAGCGGCGGTAAATTCAAAACAACGAAAGAGATATTAGATTTTAATCGTTTTTAATGGAGAAAATGGATATATCATAAATACATTTATTTTTATTTTTCTGTTAAATGTCTTCCCAATCTTCAAATAAAAATAGTTTTTATTAAGTTAGAAAATAACCCATTCCGCTGGTCATAGGCTAAAGGTGATCTTGAGTAAAGGCCACGAATCTGCAAATGAAAAGTAGGGCGCCCTCAGGCTAGGTGAAGCGACGATCTTCCCAGGGTGGCTGGTAGCAGCTGGACGGAAGATACCGAGAAACGAGCTAAATGACGTGAAATTGGAGAGGCCTATGTCCAGCAGTGGACTGGTGTAAACTGATAATGTCGTTTTTAATTGTCTTTGTACACACGGCTACACATCAAGCTATACATTTCCAGTATAAGCAGAACTCACATTGTATAGTATTTCCGTACAGTGCGAGATCAGCGTACCTAAATTGGAAATGTATAGCTTGATGTGTAGCCGTGTGTACAAGAAATAAAATTAGCTTGAACTTTTTTAATGAAAGGAATCCATGACATGTAGTGGACCTAAGCTCTCAAAATCTACAATTATAACAACTACATATAATCCTATAAAACATTCACACAGTGGCAACCCTAAACGCATTACAGTTAGCGACACGGAATGCATCGCGTGCGCGCATCACGTTAGTCGCATCGGTGTAATTGAGGACGCCCTGTTATCATTTAGGACTTAACTCTAAAACTTACTGATAGTTAATTAGTTTTAACATTAATGAGCGGTTTTTATTAGTATTTTATCAGTCCATTAGGTGCGGGATGAAATGGAATTAATTGGGAGTTTGTGATGCTAATTTGGACCAATGGGATAAAATATTGGATGGGAGAGACGCAGTGTACTTATGGGATCCTTACGCACGAGAATCAGTGGGGTTATTTCGTGTTGTATTTCGAAGCACGACCGTGAACGCATTCATTATAACTTTAGATTAATATTTGATATCACTAATTATTAATTTTATACCTCTCAACTATCGTAAATATACAGGTCGTGCTGGCAAGATCCCTTCCAAGCACGACCACGCTAAAATTCCAGCTGGCTTGTAAGTTGATAAACGAGAGCATGTTTAAAAGTTTGTACTCATTATGTACTCCTATTTCATTACTGGTAAATTAAATTTGGAAAAGCAAAAAAAAAAAATTCTGCCTTTAAGTATGTGATTTGTATACTTGACACTAGATGGCGTTGGGAAAAGTTAAAAGTTGGGGAAAGGCTATACATCTGCGCAACGCTACGTTTGGGTCGGCTTCTGGACAAACTGGATGCAGCTGAATACCAGTTATTTACATTGAGCAACTGCGACTTACCTATCTGACCTACACCACCCAGTCACTAGGTAATACGATAGCTCTTTTGGTAAGACTGGTTGTCAGACTTTCTTATTTTGACGACCCGTAGCGGCTGTCAAAGATCCACGAATGATAGCCGGGACCAACAGTTTTGCAAGGCACAGAGTCGTGTTGGTGTGTAAAGATGGTCAGCTATCAACCGACCATCCACTGCAAGCGTAGATTGACCTGATAGATCGACTCATGCGGCTGTTACTACTTAGCCACAGGCCCCTCGTACCTTGGCCCAAGTGGTAACTAAGTATCCTCCCTAGTGGATTACCGAATTGTCGTTGTGGGGGGCTCAGTAGCCGTGGCTTACCCACCCAGGCTGAAGCGAACAGGAACCCGGAGATGGGGCCGCTCGTCAGGGCTTTTGCCGACAATCCGACGACGTAGCGGCCAAAAAGTAGGTTGCGGTGAGGTGCATCGCCACTGAGGCGGGGCGCGATGTCGTATAGGAAGCATCGCGGAAGAGGGCTACATACAGGCTGCGGCGGAGGAGGAGTTTCGTTATTTCTGAGCAGCGCTCTTCCCTTCCGTGACCTGGACGGGGCTGGCACCGTTTGATGGCGGACGCAGTGTGGCCGCAAGGCAGGAGGAGTATCGTTAAAGCGCTGGCCGCTCTCCCTATCCCCTACGGCCGAAAAGTGGTAGGCGGCGGGGCCATTGTGCTGACCTGTCACAGGGGATCAATGGTGCAATGAACGGGTTCATCTGGCGCCCTTGTGCTATTTGGTCCCTGGAGTGGTCACGGCGTGACATGTGCGTTCTGGTGCGCCGATGATGGGGATTACACTTCCGAGGGGGCCCAGTAACGGACGGTCGTGGCGGGTTCGCGGATGGCTTGTGCGTTCCCGTGTTCCCGCCACAAGCGGCACTGAAGTACACCGAGGAGTTTTCGTGGGTTAGAGTCCTACATAACTGTGCTATCTCCCCGTGGTAGCGCAATATGCATGAGCGTTTGTCCACGTAAAAAAAGTAGTAACTAGGTACGTAAGATCATAAATACATAATTTATTGGATACAGTTCAGTAGGCATAAAAACACGAAGCTCCATACACCCCCAAGGGAAAACTGATCCCTTAAAAAAACAACAACGTTATAATTAAATTTAAATCCATCAAATATTAAACACGGACGTTAAAACAAAGGATGAAAGTAATGTTAACACTACAGTAATTACTACAAACGGTGAAAGCCTTCATATTTTAGTCTGTTATTATTTTGAGTATACATTTTTTATTAAAATAGTTGGATTAAGCATTGTTGTGTAGTAGCAGCGAGGCGATAAAGATGGTTTAATTAATTGGCCATTTAATATGTGTATATGTGCGTGTGTGTGTCGGTAAATCATTGCCTGACAATGCTTCATAGATTTTGAGCGAAGAATGTAGTTCTACTGAGAGAGAGAAGATAGCCTAGTAAGTCGTCTTTCCAAACTCTCTTCTCTCTCTCCTTCTTCTGTAGACCAGTGTTGTTTCACTCCTCGGAAAGGCCTGTAAAAGCTGGCTATATAAGTTATCTTTTATTTTATTGTTTTTTTAACATATTTAAAACTTTAGTAGTGTTCTAATTTAACTTAGGTACATTTATACTAGTATTATTATCTATATAGATAAAAATTTCGTGTCACGATGTCTGTTCGCGATAAACTCTGAAACTACGGAACGGATTTTGATAAAATTTGTACACCGTGAGCAGTTTGATTCAACTTGAAAGATAGGATAGCTTACATCTCAATTTCTGGTAGGTAGGGTAGGTAGGTAGGGTAGTGTAGGGTAGTGTAGCGTAGTGTAGGTAGGATAGGTAGGGTTGGTAGGGTTGGTAGGTAGGTAGGGTAGGGATTTTGTATGAATGACTTTTAGACGGACAGGACAAAGTCTGTCGGGTCGGCTAGTAGTATTATAAAGAGATACAATTTGTTTGTTTATCAGTTTGTAAGTTTCGATGTAGGGGTAATTTCTGATGTTCCAAATCAGATTTTGTTTTTTTCTTTGCATTTTATACCATAATACTTGAAAACGATTATAGGGTAGTCAACATCACGCTATGAAAAGGACAAGTTGGCAAGAACGCTTAGTGAAAACTAAGATAAAGCGAGGGCGGGCGATTGGATGCGACTAGGAGTTGTGGGCCAGTCGCGGGCAAAACACTAGTTAAAAATATCTCTTCCATAAGTTACAAAAAGAAACACTCGCCATGGAGACTTTAAACATGTCTTTAAACAATTTTGAAATCTGGTTAATGATATCAAAACTAGTTAGCTACTTTAAAGCTACAATAAATCTTATAGCTCACACTATACACGTGCCTTACACCTAGCCCCAAGCTAGACACGTGTTGGTTTAATACATGTATAACTCAATTCACATCTGTTATGTCATGTCGCAACGCGTTATAAATTACATTACTATATCAAATAAAGTGACGAATTATAGTATCTGATTACATGGTATAGAAAATATTGCATCTAATGCTGATAATATAATTATGTTATACATGTCGAGGTGTCACACAAGGTGTTTACAAGAGGCTCTTGCTATTGTATGAATGTAAAATTATGGGCTTAGAAAAAGCCCTGTTTATTATATTAGGTATCTGTTAAAGTTAAGTATAAAGTTAATAATACGTTAAAATATCGTGGCAACTTGCATCTGTTACTTCTATAAAATCACTTCTATCAACTTACCTATTTCCAAAATGTTTTTTTATGTCTGAAAAGTGTTGAAAGTGTCATAATAAGCCATTAGTGGTTTTAGGACATGACGGTTTCCACCTCAGAATATAAAACAAAGGCAGATAGACCGCACAGAACACCAAGAGTGAGGCCAAAAAACCAAATACTAAAGCGTCGCATTTTATTTAAGACAATGCGACGCTTTAATAGTTGGTTTGTTTTTTTTTTTGGTTTATATTATAGAACAAAGGCAGATAGATCGCGCGGAACACCCAAGAGTCAAAAAAACAAATACTAAAGCCTCGCATTATATACAATGCGACGCTTTAGTATTTGTTTTTTTTTTTGGTTTAGATTATAAAACAAAGGTAGATAGATCGCGCGGAACACCCAAGAGTAAAAAAAAAACAAATACTAAAGCCTCGCATAATATACAATGCGACGCTTTAGTATTTGGTTTTTTGGCCTCACTCTTGGAGTTCCGCGCGGTCTATCTGCCTTCGTTTTATAATCTGAGGTTTCCACACGATGTTTAGGACTGTTGTCTTAAACATCGTGAGTAAACCGTCATGTTCTAGGAACAAAAATTCGAAGACATGTAACATCTACTAAGCCGTACTGGGCTCGCGTGGTGGATTACGGCCCACTCCCTCTCATAGAGAGGAGGCATGTGTTCCAGCAGTGGGAACGTTATAGGCTGAGTATGTATTTATGTATACATGTCGCAATCTTGTATCTTGTACTTTTGCAGAAATCATTATCATTATCTTCATGGCGTAGTCAATGATTTTATAAGTAAGAAGTTTTACACTTATAATATCATTGGGCGTTGTCATGTTACTTGGGCTCAGTGAATCACGGTTTCTTCTTCTATTCTCCCCTGTCAGCCAACAAGCTATCATTCACTCCCTTCTCTTTCATATAATTCCTCACACAACACATTTGTAAAAAAAAAAATGATAAGTGTGTCTCTCTCACATTTCACAGTTTCTAAGTCAAATACAAATATATTTAGTAACATTACTTGAACTTCAGAATGAGCCATGTTGACCACAGTTAAGCTACCTTTGCCGCGGTTGGTCCGTGGATGGGTGACCATCTTTACATACAAAGACCCCTCCGTGCCTCGGAAAGCACGTTAAGCCGTTGGTCCCAGTTGTCATTTGTGGATCTTTGACAGTCGTTACGGGTTGTCAGAAGCCCGAATGTCTGACAACCAGTCTTATCAAGGGGTATCGTTTTACCCAGTTACTGGGTTGTGGAGGTAAGATAGATAGTCGCTCCATGTAAAATACTGGTATTCAACTGCAACCGGTTAGACTGGAAGCCGACCCCAACATAGTTGGCAAAGGCTAGGCAAAAGATGATGAATGCACGATTAAAGAAGTAGGTATACACAGATAAAATACAAGCGCAAGCTAAAACCGTGAATTCAGCACATGATCAAGACCTAGTAGAATTTACGCGGTAAGAATATGTGGACAGAGATTTAATTTTTTTTAATGATCGGCGAAAAATTTCTACGTGGTTAGGAGACGTTTTTTTTTTTTTTTTTTTTTTTTTTGGGTGGGAAATCATCAAATAACTTCTCCCGCTCTGGGTGGAGCAGGAGGGCGTGTCAGACTTTTACTGACTAAAACCCACCCGTGTTCCTTCATTAGCCCGTATGCCAGGGGCTGTAGTATCTCATTCGAACAAACCCGCACTCCTGACAGGCATCGGCCCTTGCGGGCCCCATCATTTTTGTGCTGACATCTCTTTGAGGCGCGCGTGGAACACAACGCGCCGTCGACTTGGGCTTGGTCCTTACCGGACAGCGAGCTACCCATTACTCGCCGTCCGCAAGCCCATGCCTACGGTGGCCGGAAATCGGCCTGGGATTCCCGACGCCCAGGGCGTCTCCGTATCCTGCGGCGGCTGGGGTCGCGAGGGCGCATATGCTGCCTCTCCGTCACGTGCGCCGCCTCCCTCTTCGCGAGCATCACTGCTTCGCTGAAGGAGGTGACGGCTCCCCATGCCCTCTCGCTCCGTACCATGGCCTGGACCAGGGCCGGACGCGAGAGATCGCCGCCGCCGATCGCCTCCACGAGGACACGGCGGTGCTCCGCCCAAGCAGGGCAGACCGCCACCGTGTGCTCCACCGTGTCCTCAGGGCGATCTTCGCAGTGGAAACACCCGGGCGTTTCCTCCCGCCCTATCCGAAACAGGAACCTCCCGAAACAACCGTGTCCGGTGAGGACCTGCGTCAGGTGGAAGGTGAGGACGCCATGCCGCCTCTCGAACCACTCCTCAAAGAGGGGACTTACCGCCGCAATCGTGGCGTGCCCAGCACTGGGTTGCGACAATCGCTCTCTCCATGTCACCATGAGATCCCGCCGGAGCTCTGTCCGCTGTGCCGCAATTTCCTGCGGCAACGGAGTTACGCCCCGGCGTTTGGCCTCCTCGCGCCACTCCCATATTTGCGCGAGGACCTTTGCCTCCAGATCCCATGGCGGTAATCCAGCAAGGAGGCCCGCCGCCTCGCCGGAGATCGTGCGATATCCCCGGATCATCCTGATCGCCATGACCCTATGGGACGCCCTCAGCTTGCGAGCTGGTTGGCGCCTCAATGTAGGCGCCCACACCGGCGCCCCGTATAGGGCCATGGACCGCACGATCCCCGCGTAGAACGATCCCCGCGTAGCACGATCCCCGCGTAGAAGAAGAAGTGGTTAGGAGACGTTCAGAGGGACTTCGTGTATGACTGTGGGCCCCCATGCGTTGAAAATATTCGGCACATCCCTGCCAGTCTGTATACGGGTTCCTGAGACATTTTTAGTCTTGTACAATGTACCTACGAAATGATTGTACAAACTACATGCTACCTTGACATTACCCCCAGCGTGGCACGTGTCGATACCTTTCTAAACCTACACATAACTCAATTGACACATGTCGTGCCGAGACCCGTTGTTTTATAATTATACCCACGATAATATGCTTCTCGTGACTGTAGCAGTAAAAGGGTTAGAAGTTGAAGAAATGTTACGAAACTAGTTCAGAAACTGATATTTCAATGTCAATAAGGGTTGATTTGTTAAGGGTTAAGGTACTATGTTTGTGATTTGTTAGGGTTTGTAGGTCAAAAAATGAAACAAAAAGAAACGGATTTGTATCAATCCAAAACAGCAAATTCATCATCATCATCCTAATCATTTCAGCCGATAGATGTCCACTGCTGGACATAGGCCTCCCCAAAAAGGGGGTTTTGCCATAATCGCCACGCTTGGCAGGTGGGTTGGCGATCGCAGTATGGTGGTAAAATGCATAGAGAACGCTGCTGCCCATTCTCTAATAAGTCCCTTAGTTGCCTTCTACGACACCCACGGGAAGAAATGGGATGGTGCTATTCTTTTATGTCCGGCACCACACGTAACAGCAAATTAACAATGTAGAATAGGATGCTCTTGTATCTGCATCGTTGGTCTAGTGGTTGAAAGCGCTATTGTTGAGCATGAGGTCCTGGGTTCGATTTCCATGTCAGGCAAAGTGTTATTGTGTCTTTCTATCTGGAATTTCTCAGTAGCCGCTCGGAGTCCGGATATATGCCCGATTGATGGCAATAGGCTTGACCCCTATTACGTAGGACTTAAACATAATTGGCGAAATGTGGGTAGATGAAGTTCCTTTTTCAAACCCAGATTGTAATTTGACAGGTGTAATGTCAAACTTCTATGCTAAAAGGACATACAAAAAGACTTGTCAGATTACTATCTAAGATTAAAATACGAACGTATGATACACCTCTGCTTATTCCTTTGAGGACAACAGGCGTCATGTTATGTCATGTTGTTGATAGCTCGAATGTATTTCAGTTTTTATTCATCGTTCCTAGAAAAACAACAATAATATAAAAACCGAAATGAAAAATATTGTTTAAATAGTTTAATACCTTTTTACATCGAACTAACACGTCACACATAATTGTTTCGTAGAGTAAAATAAATCGCACCAACACGAAATTTTCGTAACATTCTGATCGTGAGTAAAACCAATAAACTGTTACCGGTCTAAAACTAAAACTAGAAAGTTGAAGTTAACACTCGGATTCGTCGGTTTGCTAACAAAAGTGGCTGACTGTCACACCGTAGCGTAACAACTGCAGATTTTTTATGAAAATAAAAAATCTTAAAACACACTATACAAACCCAACTAAAAAAGCAGATTTTTTTTTTAAAGCGTGGGTTGCTTTGTGAACTGTATTTATGACCAAATAATATCAAGCTGACACACGCGAAAAACACGAAAAACCAGAAAATATATATTTTTTACGCGTGGGGCGCTTTAAATATTTTTTTCTGCTTTTTCGTGTTTTTCGCGTGTATCTTCTCAGTATAAGGAGCTTTTGCCTTGCAGGTATAGTCGAAGACCAGTGACATTTACCAACCCGATTTGGGACCGCGTGGTCGATTACAATAAAGCCCGCTCCCTCTCAAAGAGAGAAGGCGTGTGCCTCAGCAGTGGGATCGTTAAGGTGAATCAAGTCCACATTTTTCCCATACAAACTTCAGGAGTGTATTACTCCACTGTTTGACAATGTACATCACCAAACAAAAACTCTAAAAAGTAAAAAATAATATTTATAGGCCTTTTAATTTGAACGTAATATTTTAATCAGGGCATTGTCAAGTCGGGGGACGGCTAGGCCTCTGTTTGGCGTTTTCATTGACCGTCCCCCGACTTGACAATGCCCTGATTAAAATATTACGTTCAAATTAAAAGGCCTATTAATATTATTTTTTACTTTTTAGAGTTTTTGTTTGGGTCGGGGGTTTTTAAAATTTTAAATTTAATTTTTATTTCTTGCTTTTTAAACTTAATGTCTCCCTTAAATCACCATTTATCTATAATCTATTCATTGAGACCTTTTCAATGAGCCCAAACACGATACTTCTGCTGTTTGTTGGTGAATAACTTGGGTTTCCTGGAAATTCCAGGTGTTGCTCCAGCATCAGTTCAAGGTTTTTTTTTTCGTCTAATATCATTGAAGTAATAGAATCCCAAATTTTGAGTTGATCAGACCCATGGAAGAGGGTAAAATCCCTTTTTCAACCAGAAAAGAGCTGATAATCTTCAAACGGCTGAACCGATTTTGATGAAACATATCTAAGAACACTCCCGACTAATACACCTTTCAAACAAAAAAAACTAAATCAAAATCGGTTCATCCGTTCGGGAGCTACGTTGCCTCAGACAGACACACACACATACACACACAGACACGTCAAACTTATAACACCCCGTCGTTTTTGCGTCGGGGGTTAAAAAATGAAACATGGTATGGGTTTGTCTTATCATTAATATTGTGTGTACGGAAACAGAATATGAAAATTAAAAACAATTAAAAAGTTAGGAGCCAACAAAGATTCGTTTTTCTTGCTAATTTAACCTAACTTTGGGCGTGTTTGAGTAATAAAAGAAGTGTAAAATCTCCAAAACGAAGTCGGTACCGATAAAGCTTCACTAACGAAAAGTTCAATAAACTTAATTGGTGATTGATGATTGATGAAACTGGATTGGACGTGTCCTGTATTCTCAGGTTTCAGCTAATACGCTGATATTATTAACTGTTTCTTCAAAGTTGTAGTTTACTATGACGTCCGGAAGCCTTGAACCTTTGACTTGAAGAATTTGGCCCCATTTCTTGACTTCAAGTTACTTCAACTAACTGACTTGGTAAAAAGGAGTTACGCATTCTGCGGTTTTTTAATGTAGATATACCGTTTTTTTATGATTACTGGGCTGATTTACGTGATTCTTTTTCGAACTTGCGCACATCATCATCTGCCTAGCCTTTTCCCAAATATGTTGGGGTCGGCTTCCAGTCTAACCGGATGCAGCTGAATACCAGTATTTTACATGGAGCGACTGTCTATCTGACCTCCACAACCCAGTTACTGGGTAATACGATACCCCTTGGTAAGACTGGTTGTCAGACTTTCGGGCTTCTGACGACCCGTAACGACTGTCAAAGATCCAGAAATGACAACCGGGACCAACGGCTTAACGTGCTTTCCGAGGCACGGAGGGGTCTTGTTATGTAAAGATGGTCACCCATCTATGGACCAACCGCGGCAAGCGTAGCTTAACCTGGTCGATCGGCCCGTGCAGCTATTGTTATTTAGCCACAAGCCCCTCGAACTTGCGCACATGTCTCTTATAAATTTCTTTATTTTCTTGGGTAGTGTTTACCTATAACAATACTAAAATGGCAGGCACAATTTATAAATGTTTGTAGTTTTGGTTACAGTACAGTTGTCCGTGTGAGAAGCAGCTTGTCCTGAAGTGGAAAACCGCCCAATGGTCTTATGATGATGACGGGACTCCCTTTTCCGCACGTAGGCTCCCTTTCGGTCCATTGTGCGTGATCTTATGGCCATTGGCCTTCAATTTGCGAGAGAATACTAAGGTTGATCGATGCAGCTTGATCATTTTTGGGTGTTAAAATGGCCCGTTCACATGCTCAAGAATTCTCTTGGTACGGTATTGGACTGATGATCCGAACACCAGACGAATCAGATCTTTTAATGTTCCGTGTGATGCCGGACGTAAAAGAATAGCACCATCACGTTTCTTCCCGTGGGTGTCGTAGAAGGCGACTAAGAGTCTTACTAGAGAATGGGCAGCATTGTTCTCTATGCATTTGACCACCATACTGCAATCGCCAACCCGCCTGCCAAGTGTGAAGATTATGGCAAATCCCCCCTTTAGGGGGAGGCCTATGTCCAGTAGAGGACGTCTTTCGGCTGATATGATGATGATGATGATGATGATGATGATGATGATGATGATGATGAGTATTTTATTTGGAAGCCGTTTGTTTATTTATTGTTACACGACGGTCTAACGCACCGAATTGAAACGGCAAAACTGACGAAACTTTAAACGCCAGTGGGAAAGACTATATTTGCTCGCTCGGTAGTACCCACAGCGTAGTAACAAATTACGTCGTAAACAACATAGTATTTAATTAGCTTACCTACCTAGTTTATTGTTTGGATTAAAGTTTAGATTTATAATAATGAAGATGTAGGTGGTTCCATTTTCTGTAAAGGACTATAGTTGTAGTTTGTAATTTCCGTTTCTCTATAAGGAACTAGATACTTCAAAGGGTAATTTCTTGCAAAACGGTTCTGGTGACTATTATGAGCGCTTCTTGAGAAAAAGTTCATTTTGCAACAAATTCTGTGTTTACTATTGCTACTCAACGATAACCACGGTAACCGACATAGCCCAAAAAATTGCCGAACTTAAGTGGCAACGGGTAATGGACATAGCTCGCAAAATAGATGGCCGATGGGGCCAAAAAGTTTTGGGGACCACACCGCTAGACTGAGAGATTTAAAACCTACCACAAGGTGGACTGATGACCTTGTGAAGGCCTCAGGAATCAGCTGGATGCGGGAAGTACAGAACCCGTCGAAGTGGTGGAAATTGGGAGAGGCGTATGTCCAGCACTGGATGTCTTTTGGCTGAAATTATGAAAATGTCGATGAACCAACGATGGATCGCTGTTCTATACATCTTCGGCAGGACTTAAAAAGTTACAACACGACAACACCGTCACGACTTTAAAATAAATTCCTAAGTAAATATTTAAATTCCCAGACAGCTTATACCGACATCTCCCATTTTTGGTGTCTTTTAAACAAGAGTTTGTCTGTATCAATCCGAGATGTCTCTATAAAATTGCATTATAATAATACAGTTATAGGACTGGCAGACAGAAACGATTATTTTAAACTGATTTGTTTACAAGAGGTTCATTTCAACAGTTTACATCGTGCACCAGATCACTCTTGAGAATTTAACGAATGAAGCTCTCGAGCTTAAAATTTTATAAAGCGATAAAATTTTCACTGTCCTCCCACATTTATTAACACTGTATTTTGGAAAAATTGTAAAAGCCTATTATTTTTAAAAGAGTAACCGTGGAGTTTCTTGCCAGCTCTTCTCCATAGGATATAACCAATTGGAACTCTTCACCTTCTGACGTTTCATTAATGCCTATGTAGGTATAAGTGAAGGTATACATATTTTGATTTTTATTGCATCGATGCTGGATTTATTTCCAAGTTTTAAAGCATATGTTACTGTTTCGTGATTGAGGAATTGGACTTGATAGGAACAAAACTGCCACTTGACTGGCTCGATGATCTAGTAGTTGAATCCCAGTCGAACAACGTTTTATTTCAGAATTCTCTGTAGCCAGATTTTTTTCACCCAGTGGCAGTAGGCTCGTTTTCTAATATAACTTAGGACTAAACGTGTCAAATAGCGGCACACTTGCCGCAGCTGCTCCGTCTGCTATATATAGCAGAGCCCGGGTTAAACAGTCAGACCCGGATGCCATTCGTGGATCTTTGGCAGTCGTTACGGGTTGTCAAAAGCCCGAAAATCTGACAATCAGTGGTTCGAATCCTAGTCGACACCATGGTCGACACAATAAACTCTTTTTGAAGTATTCTGTAGATTGTTCGTAACTAATTCAATGTTGTAGCAGTATAACACTTAAAAACTTGAGGGGTTTTTTTTTTTTGGGTGGGAAATCATCAAATCACTTCTCCTGCTGAGTAGAGCAGGAGGGCGTGTCAGATTTTTACTGACTAAAACCCACCCGTGTTCCCTCAGTAGCCCGTATGCCAGGGGCTGTGGTATCTCTTTCGAACAAACCCGCACCCCTGGCAGGCATCGGCCCTTGCGGACCCCACCAGTGGTTGCTGACATCTTTGACGGCACGCGTGTGGAACACAACGCGCCGGCCCGTCTACCACTTTTCGGCCGCAGGGGATAGGGAGAGCGGCTGACGCTATACCGACACTCCTCTTCCCCTGCGGCCCCACCGCGTCCGCCATCAAACGGTGGCGGACCCATCCAGGCCACGGAAGGGAAGAGCGCTGCTCAGAAGCACCGGCACTCCTCTTCTACCGCAGCCCGTAACCCTCAGCCGCGATGCCTCCCATTCGACATCGCGGCCCACCTCAGTTGCGGTGCACCTCACCGCAACCTACTTTTTGGCCGCTACGTCAATGGCTTGAAGGCAAAAGCCCTGACGAGCGGTCCCACCTTTGGGTTCCTCTTGGGTTCACCGTGGCTGGAATCCACGGTTACTGAGCCCCCCCGCAACGACAATGCGGGAACCCACTCGGGAGGGAAACTTGAGGGGCTAGCACATACTGACGCTGTGTGTACATGATATAGATATGCCTGTAAGCTAGAGCTTACAGGCAGATTCAAACCTTTGTGAGAGCTGGAGTCTATACTGGGTTTGGAACCTGTATTACAGATCTCAAGACTATGTCCATACATTGAGGCAGAAACTTCATAACAATCATAATACCGTGCAACGATCCTTTCATACTTTTTAGTAAAGACGGTGAGACTTCTTAACCCCGGTGTGTTCCCGTCTTATCGCCTACTAGAAGGAGGCATTTAGTTCATATTGCTCATTAGCGAGTGCATCGCAAGTTATTTTATGCATATAACTACTCCTATTATGGTGATTTTATTAGTGGTGCACTGTTGTTGGTTTTGTTTTAAAGTCGGGGTTCTGGATTTTTATATGAGGTAACCTGTGAAATGATAACTTTGGGATTGATGGGCCTTTGTGGCAGGTCACAACAGTAGTAGTTTTCGTTTAGAAGTAAAATATTATTACAGAACGAAATACTAGCAGTGATTCCGTAAATGTATAATACCGATCACAAAATATTTATATCACTATTTGATTTAATTGAATTGAAGCAGTTTAGTATTGTCAGCTCATAGATGATTTGGGCACGCCACGATTGCGGCGGTAAGTCCCCTCTTTGAGGAGTGGTTCGAGAGGCGGCATGGCGTCCTCACCTTCCGCCTGACGCAGGTCCTCACCGGACACGGTTGTTTCGGGAGGTTCCTGTTTCGGATAGGGCGGGAGGAAACGCCCGGGTGTTTCCACTGCGAAGATCGCCCTGAGGACACGGTGGAGCACACGGTGGCGGTCTGCCCTGCTTGGGCGGAGCACCGCCGTGTCCTCGTGGAGGCGATCGGCGGCGGCGATCTCTCGCGTCCGGCCCTGGTCCAGGCCATGGTACGGAGCGAGAGGGCATGGGGAGCCGTCACCTCCTTCAGCGAAGCAGTGATGCTCGCGAAGAGGGAGGCGGCGCACGTGACGGAGAGGCAGCATATGCGCCCTCGCGACCCCAGCCGCCGCAGGATACGGAGACGCCCTGGGCGTCGGGAATCCCAGGCCGATTTCCGGCCACCGTAGGCATGGGCTTGCGGACGGCGAGTAATGGGTAGCTCGCTGTCCGGTAAGGACCAAGCCCAAGTCGACGGCGCGTTGTGTTCCACGCGCGCCTCAAAGAGATGTCAGCACAAAAAGTGATGGGACCCGCAAGGGTCGATGCCTGCCAGGGGTGCGGGTTTGTTCGAAAGAGACACCACAGCCCCTGGCTTAAGGGCTACCGAAGGAACACGGGTGGGTTTTAGTCAGTAAAAGTCTGACACGCCCTCCTGCTCCACCCAGAGCGGGAGAAGTTATTTGATGATTTCCCACCCAAAAAAAAAAAAAAAAAAAAAAAAAAGCTCATAGATGATTCGATTTGTTGTCCATTTTCTTGTTTGTTATAAACTTTGCTGTTGCTGTACTTGTTGCTACTAAAACTTGATGTGATAGTTGTTGACAAACATACACTGTCCTCCAGCACCTATTAACAGTACAATTTCAAACCATTGCAAAAGCCAATGATTTTAAGAAGAGTAACCGTGGAATTTCTTGCTGGCTTTTCTTCATAAGTACAGTACTATAGACATGGCCCAATGAGGGTTTTTATGAATATTCAAGCCACCAGTTGGCGCCACTTTGACAAGAGGTCTTCCAGTTCGACAATGAACTTAAAATATTTGATGTCATTCGTTTCATTCATTTGTTCACCATTCAGTCCGTAGGCGCTTTGACACTTTTGACAGGTGCACGGACCTGACGTCTCAGTGCAGCCGTAGTCAGTGTAGCCTAGTGTACGACATTTTAGAAAACCCTCAAGCTTCTGACTTTTTTTAAGAATAATTTGAATCTGAGCTGACCCTTGATCAAGAACCAAGCGCGGGGTAATTGCGTCACAATCTGTAAAAAGGCTTATATTTCGACAGTTCAGCAACTAACAATGCGTTATCTACGTTGTTGAGCCGCCAAATTTTTCGAACACATGACGCATTGGATTAATAAAAGTGATTCTGATCTTGATTGTTAGTGAGTTACGCAATTAGGGTGCCTTGCCGTGTATTTTTAAACGGTTTTATTTTACCCCTTTCCTGCTGGCAGATTGATCTGATATTTGGTACACACCTTTAGTTTTGTTAACAATACAATTTAATTCAAATCAGTATCATTGTGAATCTAAGATGGCCGCCGCTATTAATAAAACACGGCTAGTAGCTTCAACAGACTAAATATATATTTTTCTAATGCAGTTACACATAGCCATAACAGATGGCGCCACATCTATTGGTTTTAATTATTTCAATAATAGACAACCAATATCTCCTCTTAATGAAATAATAAAAAAAATAAGTAAATTACATTTTAACATTTTTCTAATACAATTTAACAACGCCTATTTTCTGCATGAAATTAAAATGTTTCATTTTACATAAACTTTTGGTAAATAAATCGGCTGGCATTTCTGAAGTACTTAAGTATACAATTTCAACAAGTTTCTTTTCTACAGCTTCTTTATTATAATGAAACTTAACATCAATGTGTTTAGTTCTTCTGTGATACATACTATTTTTTGTCAATTTTTGTGCACTCTGGTTGTCATTATACAATAATACCGGCACATTGTCTCTATTAACGAGTTCAGATAATAAGTGTTTAAGAAAAATTGCTTCTTTACTAGCCTCACAAATGGCCATGTATTCGGCTTCTGTGCTGGACAGAGCCACTGTTGGCTGCTTTCGACATTCATGAGAAACAATACATCCTGAATATTTGAAGCAGTATCCAGTATAGGATTTTCTATCCACACTATCTGAGGCCCAATCAGCGTCTACATAACCTAGTAAATCTGAATTATTTTTTACATACATTAAACCATAAGACTTTGTAGAATTCAAATATTTTAAAACTCTTTTGGCATGTTTCCAATGCATTTCATTATGACAATTATTGAATTGACTCCAGTAACTAATACAATATGATATATCTGGCCTTGTTAGGACTGACAGATACATTAGGCTACCTATTAGCTGTTGATAAGGAAATTTACTAGTCATAGTTATATTATCATCTTTCTCTAGCTTCAAATTTACCTCCATAGGAGTCTCAACAGTTTTACAATCCTCCATATTAAATTTATACAATAGCTTTTCTATATAGTCTTTCTGGTCAATACAAATCTTACCTTTTTCTATTTTTACAGTCATACCTAAACACTGCCTTAACTGACCTAAATCTTTTAACTTAAATTTCATACTTAGTTGACTTTTTAAGTGAGCAACTTCATTAGGACAATTTGAAAATATGAAAAAATCATCAACAAATAAGGCTATGAAAATTTTTACATTTCCTAAAGATTTCACAAATAAACATGGCTCATAAACAGAGTTTTTATATCCTAACTCATGCAAACAATTATCAACCTTTTTGTACCATGCACGTGCTGACTGCTTTAATCCATAAATGGCTCTATTTAATTTAAATACTTTGCATACATTACTTTCATATTTTAAATATTTTGGTAGTTGCATGTACACATTTTCCTCAAGATGACCATTTAAAAAGGCTGTTGTAACATCTAAGTGAGTAATATTGAAATCCAAGTTAACACTAATAGCAAATAACAATTTTAATGTGGAATATTTAATTACAGGTGAAAAAGTTTCTGTATAGTCAATTCCCTCTTTTTGGGTAAAACCTTTGGCAACCAATCTGGCCCTGTACCTCACTGTGTTATCACTATTTAACTTCTTTTTATACACCCACTTACACTGAACAACACGAGCATTACTGGGTCTGTCCACTAGCTCCCATGCATCGTTGTCTTGAAACGACTGCAGCTCTTCCTTCATTGCCTCACACCACAGTTCCCGTTCATTGCTATCCATAACATCTTCATAGGTTAGATTTTCATCACTAATATTGGTACAATTGGTCACACATACATTACTGTAACCAAACCGTTCTGGTTGTTTTCTCACACGCTTTCCTGTGCCTAAATTTTCAGCTGGTTCTATACTGACCTTCTCTGGCACAGCATCACAGAATTCCTCAGAACTTGAAGAACCCGAAGAATCCTGGTCACTAGGCATGTATGTGTGGTCTGTAGGGTCACATACGGTCTGATCTTGTTCTTCTTCTTCTCCCTTAGCTGTATCTTCTTTCTTCTCCTCTACCACAGCTTGAACCATGTCTGACTCTTGACTAGACTCCATGATTACAACATCTCTGCTGGTGGTAATGCTCTTTTTTCCAGGGCTGTATAATCTATATCCCTTGGTATTTTCTGCATATCCGAGAAGAATATACTTTTCCGCCTTTTTGTCCCACTTAGTTCTCTTTATTTTAGGGACATGCACCATTGCAGTGCTTCCAAAAACACGAACATGGCTTAGGTCTGGCCTTTTTCCAGTCCAGAGCTCATAAGGTGTCTTTTCTAAACCTGTGGCCAAAGTTCGATTCCGCAGGTACACTGTAGTGTTTACCGCTTCAGCCCAAAATTCCTTTTCCATTTTAGCATCAAAAAGAAGACATCGAGCTCTTTCGACTATAGTTCGGTTCAATCTTTCACACATTCCGTTCTGCTCTGGCGTATAGGGGTTTGTTTTTTGATGCACAATGCCTGCTTTCTTCAAAAAACTTTCAAATTCTAAAGAACAAAATTCCCCACCATTGTCTGTTCTTAGTACCTTGATGTACTTTCCTGTTTGCTTTTCTACCATAGCTTTAAACTCTTTAAAGTACATAATCACTTCGCTCTTAGACTTTACAAAATACACAAATGACATTCTGCTGTAATCATCTACAAATGAGAGAAAATACCTTGACTTCCCTATTGATATTGTCTCCATGGGACCACAAACATCTGCATGTATAACCTCCAATATACTGTCACACCTGGAACCTCTGTGTGAGAAAGGCAATCTCGCTAACTTCCCTTCACAACATGTGATACACTGGGATTTATTAATTGCGGCCTTATCGGAGTAGGAAATCCCATCTACAGCGCCATTCTTCATGCTGTTCAGATCCTTAATGTTTATATGGCCCAACCTTCTATGCCACAACATACTGGTTTGCATTGCTGAACCTGCCAATAAACATTCTTCTTTTGTGTCCAACTTGTATACTCCATTCGTTAGAGGTGCTTTTGCAACAAGTATATTATTCTTGTTATATATTTTGCAAATATTTTCTTCAAAAGTCACTCTATTTCCATTTTTAATCAACTCGCTAACTGAGAGAAGATTAGTAGTGAGGTTAGGAATACACATCACACTTTGCACAGTAATATCGTGCTCTGAACTATCCACTATGGTTGTCAATCTTGTCTTTCCTGAGCATAGTACTGGTACTGTTGTTTTATTAGCTACTACAATTTGTTTTACTGCCGGGTTATAGGATATGTCTGACAATCGTTCCTTATTACAAGTCATATGTGCGCTGGCACCTGAATCAACATACCAATCAGTTTTCTTGTATGTTGAATTTGAGAAAAAACCACTGAATACTGCGCTTTCTTTATCTTTTCCTTTTGAATTGCACTGGTTTTTATAATGTCCAGTTTTTTTACATCTGTAGCATCGAATCGTCTTGACAGGTTTCGGTGACGTTGTTGATTTTGACGTTTCTGCATTGTTGGTGTTGCCAAACTTGCTAACTTGCTTTTTGCGCTGCCAACCTTTCGACAAGAAAGCACTTTCGTTTTCTGTGGTGCCAACCTCTGCACTCATATCTAGTAACTTTGATTTGATGACGTCAGTACTCACTTTCATTCCCGAATGTTCTATGGCCATTATCATCGGGGCGAATTTTTCGGTTAATCCCGCCAATAACAAGCATCCAATCCATTCATCAGTTATTTGAAAGCCCGTTCCCCGTAATTTATGCCCTGTATCAACAATCTGGGTCACGTAGGATGTCATAGACTCACAATCTTCTAATCTGATGGAAATAAGGTTTCGTAGTAAACTGATCTTCCTTTGAAAACCTGAGTCATCGAAGAGTGATTTCAGACGTTCCCACACATCATGAACGGTTTTCTGGTCCTTGATATGAACATAAAGTGTTGAGTCTATTGTCATAATCAGCTTTGCTTTTGCCTTCTGCTCATCAATCAGGTTTGCTTTTGCCTTCTGCTCATCAACGACTGGCTGGGAATCAGCTGGCTTCACCTTGATGTCCACGCCTTCTAGGATGAGAAAATTCTCTGCGGCAAACGCCCACTCATCATAGTTCTCTCGACCCTTAAGTTTCGGTACATTCACAATATAGCTGGCGGCCATTGTTCAAGACCGTGATTTTGCAAAAAACTATTCACACACTATACAGTTCTTAATCTGAACAAATCTTGCTCACTATATCAGTTCACAAACAGATAGTTACTGAGAACACGACTTTTTTAATTTAGAGATCGAAAAACCACTTTTTTCACGAAAAATAGGTTCTGGGCCCATAACCTAATAAAACACGGCTAGTAGCTTCAACAGACTAAATATATATTTTTCTAATGCAGTTACACATAGCCATAACAGATGGCGCCACATCTATTGGTTTTAATTATTTCAATAATAGACAACCAATAGCTATGAAATGGCGGATTACATATTTTTTCACAATCCCGTCGGAATGGGTATCAAATGAAATGGCTTGACTATTAAAATACTGTACAGTATAAAAAAATTAATGATAATTATTAAGTAACGAAATAAAAACGAAAAACTTGAGAATAAAATAAGTGTTTTTTTTTTAAGTTAAATAGTTTTATTGAAAATAATGACTCTACTTTTAGTACATTATTCTCGAATTAATAACGAAAAATTAAATTTAAAATTTAAAAAACCCCCGACCCAAACAAAAACTCTAAAAAGTAAATAATATTATTTATAGGCCTTTTAATTTGAACGTAATATTTTGATCAGGGCATTGTCAAGTCGGGGGACGGCTAGGCCTCTGTTTGGCGTTTTCATTGACCGTCCCCCGACTTGACAATGCCCTGATCAAAATATTATGTTCAAATTAAAAGGCCTATAAATATTATTTTTTACTTTTTAGAGTTTTTGTTTGGGTCGGGGGTTTTTTAAATTTTCAATTTAATTTTTATTTCTTGCTTTTTAAACTTAATGTCTCCCATAAATCACCATTTATCTATAATCTATTCATTGAGACCTTTTCAATGAGCCCAAACACAATACTTCTGCTGTTTGATGGTGAATAACTTGGGTTTCCTGGAAATTCCAGGTGTTGCTCTAGCATCAGTTCAAGGTTATTTTATTCGTCTAATATTAGGTCTTTACCTATGAAATTGCCGTTCTGCAGTACTGGCCATTTCAAATCAAAATAATTTTTGTTTGGCTAAGAATTCTAATTTCAAATTAATTTTATTTTAAAAACATGGATTTTTTTTTCTAAAAGTAGTCATTTCTTTATTGATTAGTGTTACATTTTCATCGCATTTCAATCTTTTTCGTCATCATGGATACGTTAAAAATTCGAGTAATTATGGAATATGAGTACCGTCGTGGCAGCAACGCGGCACAAGCGGCACGCAACATCAACGACGTTTACGGAGCTAACACTACAAACCAACGCACCACCTGTTATTGGTTTGCTCGCTTCCGTTCTGGAAATTTCGACCTGAAAAATGAACCTCGCGGTCGTCCGAAGACTTTGGTCGACAATGACGAATTAAAGGCGATTGTGGAAGCTGATGATACACAATCTACGGCTGAATTAGCAGCAGCTTTCGACGTTAGCGTCAAAACAATATTGGTCCATTTGCGTCAAATTGGCAAGGTAAAAAAGCTTGACAAATGGGTGCCCCACGAACTCAATGATCGCCAGCGCGAAGTACGCGTCGAGACGTGCCTTGCACTGCTCAACAGACACACAAATGAAGGAATTTTGAACCGCATTGTTACCTGCGATGAAAAATGGATTCTGTTTGATAACCGTAAGCGCTCAGCAAGTTGGTTGGATCCTGGTTCAGCACCTAAACAATGCCCTAAACGAAAACTTACCCCTAGAAAAGTGATGGTCACTGTTTGGTGGTCTGGCGCCGGTGTGATTCATCACAGCTTCTTACCAAACGGGGTGAGCATTACTGCAGATGTGTACTGTGAAGAACTGAACACAATGATGGAGAAGCTGGCGCATCTCCAACCAGCATTGGTCAATCGCTCGTCTCCGCTGCTCCTGCACGACAACGCGCGACCTCATACTGCACAGCAGACGGTCTCCAAGTTGCAAGAACTGGGGTTGGAAGCTCTCCGTCATCCGCCCTACTCACCAGACCTTGCGCCTACAGACTACCACTTTTTCCAGAATTTGGATAACTTCTTGGCGGGAAAAAAATTTAATACCCGAGAGGCAGTACAAAATGCCTTTGAAGAATTTGTTGCCTCCCGTCCAGCTGATTTCTTTAAGAAGGGCATCAATAAACTGCCACTGCGATGGCAAAGATGCATTGATTGCATGGGTGATTACTTCGATTAATACAAATAAAAAATTTATGAAAAAAATTCGTTTAAATTTTTTCATACAAAACGGCAATTTCATAGGTAAAGACCTATTATCATTGAAGTAATAGAATCCCAATTTTTGAGTTGATCAGAGGCTAAAATCCCTTTTTCAACCAGAAAAGAGCTGATAATCTTCAAACGGCTGAACCGATTTTGATGAAACATATCTAAGAACACTCCCGACTAATACACCTTTCAAACAAAAAAAACTAAATCAAAATCGGTTCATCCGTTCGGGAGCTACGTTGCCTCAGACAGACACACACACACACACACACATACACACACACAGACACGTCAAACTTATAACACCCCGTCGTTTTTGCGTCGGGGGTTAGTAAAATACTAATTAATCATGAACCCACAGTTTGATTTTAAAATCTATATCTACACATTTTAAACAATCGTCTTAAAGATAAGAATATAGGAAGCTGTATTAATAAATATATTTTGCTACCGGTGGGCGTAAAGCGATACAAATGCTACCTACTGTCGTTGGAATATTAATGTTGCAGAGCAACACAAACATATCGTATATTATTATTATGTGTGGTAGTTGCAAAGCTTGCTTTGATTTAAGTCTATAACTAGATACCATCAACATTAACAGTCACCTTAGTCAATCGGCCAGGTTAAGCTACGCTTGCTGCGGTCGGTCCGTGGACGGGCGAACATCTTTACATTAGAACCCTCTGTGCTTCAGAAAGCTTGTAAAGTCGCTGGCTCCTGCTGTCATTCGTAAATCTTTGCCAGTTGTTACGGGTCGTCAGAAACCCGATAGTATGTCTAACAGTCTTACCGAGGAGTATATTGTTACCCAGTAACTGGGTTGCGGAGGTCTGATAGACAGTCGTTCCACGTAAAATACTGGAATTCAGCTACATGCGGTTAGACTGCATACACACTCAGCCTATTACGTTCCCACTGCTGGGACACAGGCCTCCTCTCCGTGAGAGGGAGCGGGCCGTAATCCACCACGCGGGCCCAGTGCGGGTTGGTAGATGTCACATGTCTTCGAATGTTTTTGTTCTAGGACATGCCGGTTTCCTTACGATGTTTTCCTTCACCGTTTGAGAGCAGTGGTGATGAAATTATTTAAACACAGTAATGCGCCTGGCTGGGTTCTAACGCACGACCTACAACTCGTAAGTCGCAGCCGTTACCACGGGGCCACCACTGCTCTTAGACTAGTTAGACTGCATGAATTCCAGTATTTTTCGGTAGCCGACCCCAAAAATAGGGGGTAAAAGCAAGGCAGATTTCGAAGATGATTAGATGATGTGTGGCGTTACAGGAATGGATAAAATAAGAAATGAGTACATATTGACGGTTTGCATGTTTTGTTTTCGCGATCTTCAGGCCAGCCTATACTATCGTTTAGTTTACCAAAAATAAGTCTAAGGTGGCAAAAAGCACTTTAAATCCATCACGACATAACGTTAACTAGAACATGATATACGAGTACACGTGTACATTTGTAGTAAGGGGATTATACGTTGGGACCGTCGATATAAAGCCTGAAAGTGGCACCGATAACTGAAAATTTATGTGGAAATTGGTTATCATGGTATGGACATGTAGATACCTAATGAGGATAACGTTGTAAGGAAAGTTTTGATTATAAAATGTCGATGGCTGTAAGAGTAGGGAGAGATCAAAGAAACGATGGATGGACTGTGTGAATGATGATATGGTTAGAAAGGGTGTGACTACGGAGATGACGACTGGTAGTACTGGAGAAGTGTGGTAGAAAAGACATGTTGCGCCGAAATTGGGATAAGGGAGAGTGATGATGTTTAAGAAGATGAACTAGATAGTTATTAACAATTTATACCTACATAAACTCACGCTTGTTTTCATCAAAGAGGCGTTGTAGTGCGTCAAGGATGATTTCAGATAACAACATTGATGGTTTTGCCATCATTATTAGAAAGAGACGTGCATGCCTGATGTCACGTGCTCGCGGCAGCACCAGCAGTGTTCTCAGTGTATTCGCAGATCGGTGGTATTCCCTGATGTTGCGAAGGTGATACAGCTCCACGCTGAATTTTAAGTTCTTAATAGTAATCTGTATCAAAACTGGTTCGGGAAGCTACGTAATATCTTCTCGTCACACATCCCGCAGTGTCTCAAGACGAAAGTCTTTGACCAGTGCGTGTTGCCAGTGATGACATATGGTACTGTAACATGGTTGCTCACAATGGGCCTTATCAGAAGGCTATAAGTCACCCAAAGGGCAATGGAGGGCTATGCTCGGAGTTTCCCTACGTGATCGAATCAGGAATGAAGAGATCAGCAGGAGAACCAAAGAAACCGACATTACCCGAAGAATTGCCAAACTTAAGTGGCAGTGGGTAGGGCACATTGCTCGCAAAACAGACGGCTGATGGAACCGGAAGGTTCTAGATTGGCGACTGCGTACCGGAAGACGTAGCGTTGGAAGGCCTCCTACAAGATGAACCAATGATCTTGTGAAAGCCGCAAGAATCCGCTGGATGCGAGAAGCTCAGAACCGATCAAAGTGGAGGAGCTTAGGGGAGCGTTGAGCCGTATGATTACTGATACATGCGTGCACTGAATGGACAGGTCCACTCAATCTGTGTGGTTCTTTCCTCAAAAGACCATTTCAGACACCAATCCACATGGTCTTTACATGATCTGACCAAGATTATGTCTGGACTTTAAAAGAGACTGTGACCTCTGAGTTTGTTTCGGCTTTTCTTCTCAGAGTAGTCAGATAGGAAACGCCGACCTCATCTAGTTTAAAAAAATATGATTGACGTGTAAAAGTGTTTGTAAAAACCTACTTACAGAAATAAAATCATCTATCATTTATAATTTACCTATGTCCAGCAGTGGACGTATTCCGGCTAAAATGATTATGATGATGAATAAGGAGCAAACATACGGCTGTTTTATATCGCCAAAATTTTGTATCCTAACTTCTTCGCTAATCCCTTTTTCCCACGAAACCTATAAAAACATATCGTCAACTTCTTCAACTTTTTTCTACCAATCGACAGTTCCTTTTTGTGTCCATCACTCGTGTACACAGTGGTGACTAATGGCCCAGCCGTGACGATCGATAGCATCGCTGTTTGTACAACATTTATCGATAGTTCGTATCTTTAGAACTGTATGTTGTTAAGAAATCGACCGTTTTTTTTTTTGTTTTGTTGTTGTATAAGTTGGCGTGTCTGTCTCATTACTGTAGTTTGGTACCTATAGAGCAGGGATGGCGAACCTCTATACAATTATGTGCTATTTTTCCTAACATAAATATTGAATGTGGCCATGACGTGCCAAAAAACAATCTGGACTTAGTGACTATTAGATAAAAACTATCATTAGTGTTTTCACACCAATACCTTAATATTTCCTTTATTTCAATAAATACATACAAATTACATTTTTAAATATTAGAATACAAAATATATAAAAATACAACACACCAATACCTTTATTACTATACAGTAATTCTAATAATTAAAAAGTACACGTATATTTAAATTATTTTTAACCGATCTGAACACCGCCCCGCAAAATATATACCCAACAGAAAAAAACAAAAATACAAAAAAACTAAAAATACCCAAGATGTCAAAACTGATAGAGATGTGTATGAGGAGAAGAAGACAAATTGGTAGACAATAATATTGATGATTAAGTGAACGTGCTAACCTAACCAGTACAAAAAAATTAAGAACTCAATAGCGGTGTCAAAACTGAAATCACAGCTGATAGAGGCGTATGGAATCAGCAAACAAATAAATTGGGATACACACAAAATTCTGATGCTGATGATGAGAAAGTGGTCAAACGCCAGTTAACCTATCCAAATACAAAAATAAACTAAAAATAAAAAAGCGAGATCGATATCAAAATGTTCAAAGTTACGAAGTAAAGTGTCGTATGTCCCGCGGTGACCGCAAATGAGGGGCACACAGAAAATAAAAATAATTTGTCAAACTTGTCTGGCCAGTTGGCGGCTACCCGACCGCGGTTTACATGGAGTAGCGAGGAATGGAGTGGGTGAACATACATTCGGATTAAAAGGACCTAGTTCTATACATAAGTCTATAATTGCAGCTTACTGTCTTCCAATGTTCAAGACAGAATGTAAGAAGTTCAGTATGAGGAGATGATATGCTAAAGAGGAGCAATATTTTGTAAAAAAATATTAAAGCTTTACATTAAGTTTTTCTGTCAATGTCTGTCTCGTGATTATAAACATCTGCGCAGGGTACGTTCGGATAACAACTACGACACAGTACTAGAGAATTAAACCACGGTATTTGCCGAGTTTCATCCTAAAAGCTCGATCCAAAAGCTGAGATGGATGAAAGTAACATAGGAGCGAAGGATTGGCGATGCTTGGTAGAGGCCTATGTTCAGCAGTGGAAGGCTTTCGGATCAATGATGATGATGAATCCCAAAAAGATCATACTTCTCTTTACATGTTTCATGAAAATGTTAACTTCGCTTACACCCATTTGGGCATTACTTGAAACATTTATTTCTACTGTCTACCGCATCAATACATTAGTGAATCAATGTAAATAGATGGTATCTTAGCACACAGTCCGTTAACGCGTATTAGGCACTTGATCGATCTGGTGTGGCGCCCGAAACAACTTGTATGTCGATCACTACACACTTAAGGGGAATTGTAATATCTTGGCAGGATAGGAAAACTACTTGGACTAAAATATAAATGTATGTTTGGGCGTTATTCACATGGATATCACTTTTAATAGTCTTCTTTTCTAGTGCTTTTGAATCTTCTCTAGTGTCTTTCATTTTAGTTTGAAATTTATGAGGTCCTATTCTTCTTTTTAAAGTTTTGTAACATTGGAGCTTCTTTTATAGGGCTCATTTACGACTCCTTTTTAAATCCTAAAGCAACATTGGATGGTAATTTTTGAGTGTCGATAAAATTAGTGTCAATTCAGGTTTTGCCTCCAAGTTTAAGGCCAAAAATATTCAAAAGCAAAAACTACTTAGTAAGAAATAAACAGTAGGGATGTTATTCATTTATCAGTTTTCCAATGAGAAGGAAATCACAGGTGAGTTTCATCAGTACTGCTTAGGTACTCATATTTTTATTAAAAGCAACTAACACAGATCGTGAAATAGTTTTAAAAATCATAAAAATAATCAAAGCGTTAATTTGCACTACCTCTATGTTTCGGTAACGTCAGAGAAACTAAGACTGGTATAAAGATTAATATTTTCCTTACTGTAGTCCCGTTTACTCATAGAGTAATATAATAATTTAAAATACATGTTCCCTGCAGTCACACAGACAGACTTGTAAAGCGAAATAAGTTATAATGTATAAAGTTATTATATGCGTAAATTGACGGGACGTGCACTAGACATGCCAAGAATATTAGTCACTTACTTCCAAAAGTCCCCTAAGGGAGCAACATCCTGGAACCGGACATATCATAAGAACAAAACTGGCTCATGACACCTCGATTGCCAAGGGACAGTCCGCCATGACGCTACACGTTTCATGATGTGTGTAGTGTTGCAATATTATGGAGCCTTTTATGAGGTTTCCTCTGCCCCCATTTGGTGATTTGGTATCAGATTGTAGATACTTCAATTTTAGCTTTCGTAGGCAGGTACAAAAGAAACAAAATAGTTATTTATATCATAGCCAATCGGTAAGACAGTTTTGTCTTGCGTTTAATCAAGTTTTCATTTTATTTTGTTAATAATGACCATGAAATTTCACTGTTTTGTTGCAAGAGTGCATGCCATAGTATTACAAAGGAGCGATAGTCGGGTCTCACTCTATGCTGTACCCCCCCGAGTGGGTTCCCGCATTGTCGTTGCGGGGGGGCTTAGTAACCGTGGTCTCCCATCCACGGTGAAGCCAAGAGGAACCCAACGGTGGGGCCGCTCGTCAGGGCTTTTGCCTTCAAGCCATTGACGTAGCGGCCAAAAAGTAGGTTGCGGTGAGGTGCACCGCAACTGAGGTGGGCCGCGATGTCGAATGGGAGGCATCGCGGCTGAGGGTTACAGGCTGCGGTAGAGGAGGAGTGCCGGTGCTTCTGAGCAGCGCTCTTCCCTTCCGTGGCCTGGACGGGGCCGCCACCGTTTGATGGCGGACGCGGTGGGGCCGCAGGGGAAGAGGAGTGTCGGTATAGCGTCAGCCGCTCTCCCTATCCTCTGCGGCCGAAAAGTGGTAGACGGGACGGCGCGTTGTGTTCCTCACGCGCGCCGTCAAAGATGTCAGCAACCACTGGTGGGGTCCGCAAGGGCCGATGCCTGCCAGGGGTGCGGGTTTGTTCGAAAGAGATACCACGGCCCCTGGCATACGGGCTACTGAGTTATTTTTTAAAAAAAAAAAAAACTCTATGCTGTAGGCAATTTCATGTTTCTCTCACAGGGAGGAGGCCTGTGTCCCAGGAGTGGGAACATTTTATTTACAGTAAAATTTTCGCAAATATTCTATACATTCTATTTTCAGTATTTAGATTTTCGTATTTATTTCTTGTCAGTTTGTCAGTACCTAATACATGGAAATACAAAACGATAGAAGATAGATGTACAATAATCATAATATTTCATGCCGGAAGCATACTTAATACCCTCTAGGCAAACTGCTTCTGAGTATACTACCTACCTGCCTATTACAATTGATATACTAAGATATCTGATAGATATGTACATAATTATGTGTATTTACGATAATTGTATATGGCTTACGGCCATATAGCTACCGCATAGATCAACCTGTATGAAAGATGAAGCAGTTGTCTTGGTTTCATGTTGACCCGTTGTGTGCTGTTTGAAAAATGAGATTTTTGAGCAGTCAGTGCCTGGAGATGGACAGTACTCTCCGTACAGTACAATAGTACAACTAAATCCGTAATTTCGTAAGTTACGGGCGATTTCTACTACATATCACCTACGAACATAAGATTAGTTTGGGGCCCAACCTAAGAATAATATGAATACGATTGGACTGTTGTGAAATTTTGCGGACGAGCAACATCACATCAGGTTTAGGGGTCCCTACTTCTGATGTGATTTTGGTCGTCCGCAAAATTTCATTAAATGGGTATAGGGGTCACTTTTAAACTTAGAACTACTTTCGGACGGGCCCGTATCTTTGTTGACGCACTTAAAGAGTAGGCCTCCTGATCTGGTCCTTTGTGGATGGTCGTCATCCGTTATTTTAATAGTTCAAATGTGTTCTTTTTGAACGAATGAATTACATGTCAATGTTGAATTCTTAACTTCATAGTTAGACTGGAAACCTCAATGAAGATACGAAAAAAAGGCTTCATTTTAATTGTAATATTTATTCCTTCCTTAGTTTGTAATCATTAACCTGTGTGTCATTAATCGGCATGTCCTAGAACCAACAATTCTAAGACATGTGACATCTATCAACCTGCACTGGACTAGTGGTAGATTCTAGCTCACTCCCTCTCGAAGATAGAAGGCCTGTGTCTCAGCTCGTCAGTGTGAACATTAAAGAATCGCATAATCATATGCTAACCTGTGTCAGTACTACTTTTTAACCCTCTTACCTATTGCCATAAAAACACCATGACCATCTGCCTAGCCTTTTCCCAACTATGTTAGGGTTAGCTTCGAGTCTAACCGGATGCAGCTGAATACCAGTACTTCTCAAGGAGCGAATGCTTATCTGACCTCAACAGCCCAGTTACTGTTTCTCGATAACACTTATTAAGACTTTCGGGCTTGTGACCTGACGATCCGTAAAAAAATAAAGACATATTATTATTTATAAAGACAAATGGATCACTTCCCCTTAACGAAGAGAACTTGAGAAAATGGTCATCTAATCCGCTTAAAAAGCATAAAGGAGAGACAATCTAACTGTAGATTGAAATCATTGATAAAGTTTTAGGTTCGGACATAATTCTTGAGAAGTGACCCGTTTAGTAACAGTACAATAAGTTAAGTTTTATGAATTTACGATTTGTATGACGTTGTTGATAAATGTCAGATGCACCAGTGGTAGTAAATGATTTTATTTCTGTAAGTAAATTTGTATAAAGACTTTTACACTTCAATCATATTTTTTAAACTAGATGAGATCGGTGTTTCCTATCTGACTACTCTGAGAAGAAAGGCCGAAACAAACTCAGAGGTCATTTATTCTCTTTTAAAGTCCAGACATAATCTTGGTCAGATCATGAAGACCATGTGGATTGGTGTCTGGAATGGTCTATTGAGGAAAGAACAAAACATAATGAGTGGACCTGTCCAATCAGTGCATGCATTTATCAGTAATCATGCAGCTCAACTCAGAACTTGAGGAGCTCAACGATTTGACGAACTATACCAAAAAAAGGACATTTGGGTATGCCGCATAGAGTACTCAAACGAAAGTGCGGAAAGAAGATTTTTTTTTTTCTTAATTTTGGTTCAAAACAGTCAAGCGTTTCATGTCAGTTCAATCGAATTACCACCGAAATAAAAATTATTTTGCAGTTTTAACTAACCCTAAGCTCTGACAACCAGTCTTACCAAGAAAGAAGAAAGAAAGAAAATTGCGTTTATTGGCATTATATCGGTAGTAAAAACCTTAAATTATTTAAAAGGAAAATATAATAAAAAAAAACAGAAAACAATGACCTCAACAATGATAATAATACCAAAAGGGCTTCAGCTCAGCATATTGTCAGATGGCAACACAGTATGCACCACCTGACGCTGATTTTCAGCTACCAAGGGGTATCGTATTACCCAGTAACAGGGTTGTGGAGGTCAGATAGGCAGTCGCTCCATGTAAAATACTGGTATTCAGCTGCATCCGGTTAGACTGGAAACCGACCCCAACATAGTTGGGAAAAGGCTAGGCAGATGATGATGATGATGATGAATTAATTTTAAAAATAATGCGTGTCAATGTGAAGCCGCTGGTAAAAACTAGTCATGCAATAAACTCAATCAGTTTTGCAGGATTTATATTTACCTATTGATACATTTTTAATCCGCATACGTATGTGAATATTTTAATCCATACCGGCAATTTGTATAATCCTAATAGTTTATGTTGATTAAAGCTTAGCATGCTTTAAATATTATGTATTGAAATAAATACTGATTGAAATATATCGATACTTCAAATGAAATGAATCGCCAACCCGCCTGCCAAGCGTGGCGATTATGGCAAGCCCCCCCAAATTGGGGGAGGCCTATGTCCAGCAGTGGGCGTCTTCCGGCTGAAATGATGATGATGATGATGATACTTCAAATATCAAAGTTTTTATTTCCGTCTTTGAGGCGGAGAATAACCTGATACCCTTTAAAATTTTCGTAGCCTTTGTCCAGCAATTTACAATTAAATAGTAAGGGAAGCAAGTTGACACCCTACGACATTTTGCCGTGTAAGACCACGTGCGCAGGGACGTAAAAATATCAGTAAAAAAATGTTAAATTTTAGAGAAAATAGGGAAAGAATTGGATTTGTTTTAGGCTATTCATAAAATTAAAAGAACAGAAATAAACTACCATTCAAGATCAAACACCACCCGAAAAAAAAAATGCAAAAAATAGATAGAATTGGTAGTAAATTATCGTTTAAAAATACAAATAATTGGTTTTAAATTACCTTTTAAAACAATCTAAATCTCGCATTATACACGACAAAAATAAAAAGCGGCTTTCATTTGAAAATAATTGAATCGATATTTTATCATCATCATCATCATCAGCCTTATAATGTTCCCACTGCTGGGACACAGGCCTCCTCTCGGTGAGAGGGATTGGGCCGTAATCCACCACGCGGGCCCAGTGCGGGTTGGTAGATGTCACATGTCTTCGAATTTTTGGTTCTAGGACATGCCGGTTTCCTCACGATGTTTTCCTTCACCGTTTTGAGAGCAGTGGTGATGAAATAATTTACACAAAGTAAAGCGCCTGTCTGGGTTCGAACTCACGATCTACAACTCGTAAGTCGCGGCCGTTACCACTTGGCCACCACTGCTCCGATATTTTGTGTTGTGTATTAAAACTAATGGAAATGCAGTATTTTTACTATAAACTACGTCTGTAATAACAAGTAAATCAGCAAAATCGATATAAATGCCTCATAATTTGTCCCTCGAGGCTCGTTGCTGTAGAATAATACGGTGTAGAATAGGTCGCTTTTTTATCAAAATCTTTGCGCCAAAATTCTTCTAACTTTTGTAAACATTTGTGTTCGTAAACTATTCATACAATGTCATCAAGTTTTAAAGATAAATTGCCCAAATTCCTATCAAAAGATTAATAGCTGATTGTAATTTTATTCAACCTTTGACAATAAGTTATTCTTTAGCTTTCGTCATTAAATATTCAAGATTTATTTATATGTAAATAATACTAATCAACTAAAATGATGGGCTTGTATTTTTTTTTTTTGCCAAAATCTTTGTGGCGCAGAGATTTAAATATTTTTTAATAACATCATCATCAATTGGTATGCCCCCATATTACACACGATATACCTTAAGATATTGGACAGTTAGACACGATATCAATAATTTTTTCTGGCAAATCTTTTCACCTCGGGATAACCTACATACTCAGCCTATAAACGTTCCCATTGCTGGGACACAGGCCATGGGAGGGAGTGGGCCGTAATCTACCACGCGGGCCCAGTGCGGGTTGGTAGATGTCACACGTCTACGAATTTTTGGTTCTAGGACATGCTGGTTTCCTCACGATGTTTTCCTTCATCGTTTGAGAGCAGTGGTGATGAAATTATTTACACAAAGTAATGCTCCTGGCTGGGTTCGAACGCACAACCTACACGTCAGTCGTGGCCGTTACCACTGGGCCACCACTGCTCTCGGTATAACCTATAAATAGGTAAATAAGTAACTTCCTTAACCAGAATGAAGGAAACTCAAAAATAGCGAACTACGAACCCACCACTATTTATGATTAAATCTGTCAATATTGTACGTCTTTCTCATTCACTGACAGACCGTTTAGTCCACTCTTGGCCCCTGGGCCCCTAAAAATAGATTTCTTGATTTGTGTCCTCTCAACCCCTAAACATAGTTCACACTCGATCCCCAGGGGGTGAGACTGAATTTTCATACAAGGGACAGGTATACCTCGTCCAGTTTCGACCTCTAGTTCGATAAGTACCTAAAATTAATATTTTGGTGCAGTAATGTACAGACTACTTTAGGGGTTGAGAGGAACCTAGAAAATTGGCTGGAAAATAAAATCCACTCTCAACCTCCAAGGGTCGAGAATAAACCATAGTCAGGGGTCCAGTGGACACATTATTAATTGGGGGTCGAGGGGCCGAGAGTGAACTAAACGGGACAGACAACGTACAGACTGAACCGCTGGGACTAAAAGCATGCAATTTTGCACAAAATATCCTGATAATATAAAGAAAATGAGCACTAAGGTAGGAATTTTCAAAATTAATTCACTAGAACTGAATCTTAAAGCACTTATTTCAAATAAATAAAAAAAATACAGTCTCTTTTGATTTGTCAAGGGGTCGGTCAGAAAGATGAAGCTACTTGCCCATTGCAAAGCGTAGTAGGTTTCTACAGAGAAGAACGGGTAAGGAACTCGGGCACTATACAAAGGGTTCATTTTGACAGTTCAACAACATTCATTGCGTTATTAACGCTGTTGATTGACCTCACAAACTATGGAACTTGTGAAGCAATCGATTGGCAATCCTTTAAAATAATTGAGGTTCTGATTGATAGTGTGTTACACGATAAAGATGCTGGTTAAGAGGGGACGGGGCTTGCAAGGATTTTGAAAAATATATATTTGAACAAACTATTGCCGTCGCGCTGTCAGCAAGTCTGCCCTCGTAGTATGTGATAGGGCCGCTGCAGCTCAGACAGAAGTTATTTCAAATTTTTTGACAAGATCGACGTTTCATGTTCCCTTTTTTTCTCCTCTTTTTTTCTTGCGATTCAATTATTTTTACATTAACGTTTTAAGAAGGAGTATACAGGGTAAGTTTTTATCCAGTGCGCAAATTGTAACCATGAGTTCAGCATATCATTCTAGAACCCCTAGCTCAGAAACTTTTCGCCGGTTGTACAAAAAAAAAACAGCTGCTTCATAGAAAAGTGCAATACCTACGCGGTCAAAATGTATGGAACAGCTGATTTTTTTTGTATACCCGGCGAAAAATTTCTGCGCTAGGGGGTCTAGAATGATATGCTGAATTCATGGTTACAATTTGCGCACTGGATAAAAACTTTTCCTGTATTTAGGTTCCCATCATTTTATTTATGTTAAAAACTTTTGTAAGTTGTAGTCCTCTAATCACGGCGTTAAAAATAGGGCATTTTTTGTAATTTTTAGAGGGTCATATTTTCTTTACTAATTAATTGCTGAAAAAAAATTCTCTAGAGGAATTATTCAGGAAGGAAAAAGGGAATACATTTGTATGGAGAATCGCACATTCTCTTAAATAGAGCATAATAATTTGTATGGAAGTTCGTAATATTTACCGATGGAAACTCCCATCACACAGCTTGTATTCATATAAGGCTGCTCCATTTCCGAAGAAGGTTAAAAATAGCAACCCACAAATCCAACATCAGTTCTTTGAAACATTATATTCAAAGTAACTCAAACACGAGAACTCCTAAAAACTTCCTTCACATTCACGTATAAAATATGCTCGAACTTCCAAAGAACAATAATTAAAATAGCATTTTGGATGGCTCGGGGCCATATAATTAATTACAGACTAACATACAAATCGTTAAGTTTCGTGTCGGGTTCCGAAATGGATGTGAGTTAAATACTGGTCTAAGTTAACATTATAATTGGTGTAGGTATATTTCTTTTATTATTGTTAAACTTGGCTTTTGCACTACCGGATTCAGATTTAGGTCGGTAGAAATCTTCTTTTGAATTATTTAATTTTTCTATTCTATATTTTTTCTATCACAAAGTTCAGGTTTAATCTTAAAAATACTTGTTTCGTCACTATAGTTACGCCAGAGAGTCAACCAAAGACAACCAGTTTTACCAAGGGGTCATTTTTAACCCCCGACGCAAAAACGACGGGGTGTTATAAGTTTGACGTGTCTGTGTGTGTACGTGTGTGTGTGTGTGTGTATGTGTGGCATTGTCAAGTCGGGGGACGGTCAATGAAAACGCCAAACAGAGGCCTAGCATTTTCATTAGCCGTCCCCCGCCTTTACAATGCCTTGATCAAAATATTAGCTTCATCTTAAAAGGCCTATAAATATTATTATTTTTACTTTTTTGTTAGGGTCGGGGGTTTTTTAAATTTTTAATTTAATTTTTATTACCCTGTACTTGGTTATTGAAGTCAGGTAAGATCTTCAGTTGCATCCAGTTACACTGGAAGCCCGCCCCAACATAGTTGTGAAAAGGCATACTGTTCTGTCAAACAGTATGCCAAAAAAGCAGTTGTAAGATGGCTAATTGTGATGAATAGAAAAAAAGGCGTATTGTACTGGTAACAGATAATCTAGGATAAAATCGGAAGAAGGTGAAGTAACCTCACTTGAGATTAATTGAAATGGGTCTATGTGAAAAACAGCTGTATTTTGTATCTTGCAATATTATGCGACCTTGCTAGAGACCGTCCTACATTTTCAGGACATTTTATGGAAAAATAACCAATTCCGTGTCGGGGTTTTTTGTTCACTTATCTCTTTGGGTTTATTATACAGACGGCATCATATGTCAAGCTATTCCAAACTGTAAAATCTTCCCAATTGAACATGAACCTTATTATTTGTAATAAAGTTGAAAAACTATGGCATTTGTTAAATATATATATATATATATCCATGTTAATAAAAAGAAAAGTCCTGACTGACTCATCAACGCCCAGCCCAAACCCTTGGACTTAGAAAGCTGAAATTTTGCACAGAGGTTCCCTTTATAATGTAGACAAGGAATAACGAAAGATTTTTTGAAATTCAACCCCTAAGGGAGGTAGGGGATGAAATTTCCACGCGGGCGAAGCCGCTGGCAAAAGCTAGTCTAAACAATATGAGGCCAGGACATCAGGCTACCGTAATTGACATATTGGGGTAGCTTGATGTGGTGGCCTCTGTACATTTAAACATCACCATTGGAACATCAACAATCCAACCGTCAATTTAGATATAACAATTTGTTTCTAAATAGTACCCACCACCCATCCTGAGTAATTATAAATGCGAAAGTAACTTTTTTCGTTTGTTTGTTACTGATTCACGCTGAATTGGCTCAACAGATTTGGTTGAAATTTAGCACACATTTAGACCATGACTTGTGCAAGGACATAGTCATTCCGGATCGCAACTGAAGTCGCGGGGAACAGCTACTAGCTAGTGGTATCTAGTATAATACCCTTTAAATACCAAAGAAATCAACAGCACAAGGAACCTTAACTTTTTTCATCTTCTCTATTACCTCAATGTTGTCGCTAGATCCCCAGAGACGGTCTAACGTGACTACTATAAAATGCCACGTGAATTCTCCAGAGGTTGGGGCAAAGAGCTTCCGTATTGTTTTCAATTGTTTTATAGGAGTTCAATCGAGCATCAGGGTGTGCGGTTTTCTCCTTTGTTTTCCTTGCAATGCAGTTACTCATGGCGTAGTTATATTTTTGTTTAGGTTGGTGAAATGAGAAAACTGAAATTGTAAGTTCTTGGCTACTGAGGCTGTTTGAGTTTCTTACAAATTCGGTCTCTTAAATCATCATCATCATCATCTGCCTAGCCTTTTCCCAACTATGTTGGGGTCGGCTTCCAGTCTAACCGGATGCAGCTGAATACCAGTATTTTACATGGAGCGACTGCCTATCTGACCTCCACAACCCAGTTACTGGGTAATACGATACACCTTGGTAAGACTGGTTGTCAGACTTTCGGGCTTCTGACAACCCGTAACGACTGTCAAAGATCCACAAATGACAACCGGGACCAACGGCTTAACGTGCTTTCCGAGGCACGGAGGGGTGTTGGTATGTAAAGAAAAATTTATATGTAAATTCGGTCTGATAAATATAACCATAAAAAGAAAAAAAGAGATAGTAAACGTATTTATTCAGCACATAAAAAAGGGACATTCAAAGAACTAGCAAGGGGCGTTCAGAGTACCTAGGACAGTTAGCCCCATTCTTACCTTGTTGATTAGGTAATACATTTACCATGCCATAAGCCACTCCGTTCCGTGTGGTGCCGGACGTAAAAGAATAGCACCATCCCATTTCTTCCCGTGGGTGTCGTAGCAGGCGACTAAGGGACTTACTAGAGAATGGACAGCAGCGTTCTCTATGCATTTTACCACCATACTGCGATTGCCAACCCGCCTGCCAAACGACATTACATTTGTAAGATTTGATTGCGTTTTTTTTTTCTTTTTTGTTTTTGTTTGTTGCGTAAATCCATGAATGCCGCAATATTTGGATCCAGATTCGGATGCAGAATGCAAAAAAAAAAAAACAGTAAATATTTCTATAAAATTTTACATACAGACTGTATCAGAAAGAAGCTATCGAAATTAAGGAGCTGACAGAAATCATCATCTGCCTAGCCTTTTCCCAAGTATGTTGGGGTCGGCTTCCAGTCTAACTGGCACTTGAGTACCAGTATTTACATAGAGCGACTGCCTATCTGACTTCCACAACCCATTTATTCGGTAACACGATACCCCTTTATGAGACTGGTTGTTAGATTTTCGGGCTTCTGACGACCCGTGACATCACAGAAATCCGGAACCTACGGCTTTACATACTTTCCGAGGCACGGAAAGGTCTTGGTATGTCAAGTAGGTGACCCATCGACGGACCAATCTTGGCAAACGTAGCTGAACCGAAAGTGTGGCCTAAAGTCAACGTTTACCTAACTTGCATACTGTGACATAAGTACAACACTACTTACCACTCCCTCCTCTAAATATCCACAGTCAAGCGAAAATAAGTTTAAATCACAGCAATAAAATTACACCAGCACAACTTCCCTTCATATCCTACTTACCCAATTCGAAAAAGAGTCGGTCGATAAGAAACGAAATTATTCCGAAAGCGAAAAAAAAGTGCCAAGCGCTCAACTGGCAGTGTTCCAATTTTAGGCAATATTGCCAGCTTTCCTGCAAGCTTATCCACTGTTTAAGGTAAATGCTAACCTCTTGTCACGTCCAATGTGGCTTTTATGCTAGAATGGCAGACTTTTGAGGGTATTTGACTTTGTTAGTCAGGTTGATGGTCGAGTAGAAGTAATAAATATCAAGGTGCGTATTAAAATTGTTGGAGAGCAGTAGTGGCCTAGTGGTATTGGCCCTAACTTACAAGTAATTCGGGTCATACCCAGGCACTTTACTTTGTCATCATCATCATCATTTCAGCCGAAAGACGTCCACTGTTGGACATAGGCTCCCCAAGCTCCGCCACTTCGACCGGTTCTGTGCTTCCCGCATCCAGCGGACTCCTGAGGCCCTCACAAGGTCATCAGAGCACCTTGTGGGAGGCTTTCCAACTTTACTTTGTGTATTTAAGTAATTCCCGTGTGTGTTGCCGGGCGTAAAAGAATAGCACCGTCCCATTTCTTCCCGTGGTTGTCGTAGAAGGCGACTAAGGGACCTACTAGAGAATGGGCAGCAGCGTTCTCTATGCATTTTATCACCTCACTGCGATCGCCAACCCGCCTGCCAAGCGTGGCGATTATGGCAAAACCCCCCTTTTGGGGGAGGCTTATGTCCAACAGTGGACGTCTTTCGGCTGAAATGATGATGATGATGATGATGATGATGATATATTTTGAGAGCAGCGGTTTTTTTAGCGAAACATTGTGACGAAACCTGTATGTCCTAGAACCAAAAATTTGAAGACATGTGACATCCACCAACTCGTACTGGGCCCGTGTGGTGGATTATGGCCCACTCCTTATAGAGAGGAGGCCTGTGTTTCAGCAGTGGAAACATTATCAGTTAATTCTGTGTATAAAAATTAAATTTAAAATTTAAAAAACCCCCGACCCAAACAAAAACTCTAAAAAGATAATGTAAGAAAAGAAATGAATAGATTATAGATAAATGGTGATTTAAGGGAGACATTAAGTTTAAAAAGCAAGAAATAAAAATTAAATTTAAAATTTAAAAAACCCCCGACCCAAACAAAAACTCTAAAAAATAATATTTATAGGCCTTTTAATTTGAACATAATATTTTGATCAGGGCATTGTCAAGTCGCGGGACGGTCAATGAAAACGCCAAACAGAGGCCTAGCCGTCCCCCGACTTGACAATACCCTGATCAAAATATTATGTTCAAATTAAAAGGCCCATAAATATTATTTTTTACTTTTTAGAGTTTTTGTTTGGGTCGGGGGTTTTTTAAATTTTAAATTTAATTTTTATTTCTTGCTTTTTAAACTTAATGTCTCCCTTAAATCACCATTTATCTATAATCTATTCATTGAGACCTTTTCAATGAGCCCAAACACGATACTTCTGCTGTTTGTTGGTGAATAACTTGGGTTTCCTGGAAATTCCAGGTGTTGCTCCAGCATCAGTTCAAGGTTATTTTATTCGTCTAATATCATTGAAGTAATAGAATCCCAAATTTTGAGTTGATCAGAGGCTAAAATCCCTTTTTCAACCAGAAAAGAGTTGATAATCTTCAAACGGCTGAACCGATTTTGATGAAACATATCTAAGAACACTCCCGACTAATACACCTTTCAAACAAAAAAAACTAAATCAAAATCGGTTCATCCGTTCGGGAGCTACGTTGCCTCAGACACACACACACACACACACACACACACACACACACACACACACACACACACACACACACACACACACACACACACACACACACACACACACACACACACACACACACACACACACACACACACACACACACACACACACACACACACACACACACACACACACACACACACACACACACACACACACACACACACACACACACACACACACACACACACACACACACACACACACACACACACACACACACACACACACACACACACACACACACACACACACACACACACACACACACACACACACACACACACACACACACACACACACACACACACACACACACACACACACACACACACACACACACACACACACACACACACACACACACACACAGACAGACACGTCAAACTTATAACACCCCGTCGTTTTTGCGTCGGGGATTAAAAATTAGCTTCAACGAATGGACAAACGTTAACTGACCCAACAGACGTCCTATCCAATTTTCAATAATAATACAAAAAATCCGTAGAAAAAAGGACGTTAAATTTTTCACGAATTTGGTCATTTTATGGCAAAACTTTTAGGATATCTGTCCAGGAAAACGTTGTTTAGACTACAAACTTATTAGAACAAAAAATAGCCAAATCGGTCCAGCCGTTCTCAAGTGATGCGCTTACAAACAGCATTTCATTTTAATTTATCTAGACAGGAGATACCGTCAGGCGAATCCTGGACAGTAAGCCCCGCTTCCCCTTTGTTGACAGACTAATACTTCTGCCACAGCTGAGCTACTTTAAATAGTTCGTGCTGATAGTAGACACGGTATTCTTAGTAAGATAAACAATCATAAACCCATGCTTTCTTCTCATGGGGTGGGCAGAAACTACAGAACACGAGTTCTTACGATCCTGTTGCATACGCCGGTTGCGAGTACTACAAACCAGACGGAAAATGATACAAATATCCATTTTTATGTAAGTATAGATTACTGTAAACATCACGATTGGGTATAGTATGTTCTTATGAGCCAAACACTTTTTTCCAATAAAAAAAAGAAAATACAACTGAGTTTCAAAGTGGAAAATAAGTACAGATTTATACTGTGATAAAAAAACTATAGTTTTACGAAATGAAAGTTATTTAACGCTACATACTTGCTATGTATAAAACGATGACAAATATTATTAGAACATAATCAAGATAGAGAGGGGCTTGTGGCTAAGTTACAATAGCTGCGCGGGTCGATCGGTCAGGTTAAGCTACGCTTGCCGCAGTTTGTCCGTGGATGGGTGACCATCTTTACATACCAAGACCCCTCCGTGCCTCGGAAAGTACGTTAAGCCGTTGGTCCCCGCTGTCATTTGTGGATCTTTGACAGTCGTTACAGGTCGTCAGAAGCCTGAAAGTCTGACAACCAGTCTTACCAAGGGGTCTCGTATTACCTAGTAACTGGGTTGTGGAGATCAGATAGGCAGTCGCTCCATGTAAAATACTGGTATTCAGCTGCATCCGGTTAGACTGGAAGCCGACCCCAACATAGTTGGGAAAAGGCTAGGCAGATGATGATGAATTAAGATAGAGATACATAATATTGGATTACATACGTATTATCGAAGCTATTGCAAAAACTACCCAAGCCAACTTAATTATATAGGGGCACTCCTGGGGCACACTCTATCAATTAAGACAAATACTTTTGAAATTGATCCACAATTGCCTGAGATATAGTGGAACATACTAATAATAAAAAATACGTTCTTAAGTTGTATCCCACAATATGCTTTATCTCATAGTTGTTATTAGATTATTTTTATATGAATTTAATTTTAAATGGATATGTCTTAATTTAATTGAAATGTAAAGTGACGGTTCGAAACAGGTTTAAACAAACCCAAACCTAGATCGAGCGGATCGCTACGTGAAATCTAATTCCGAAACATTATCACTTGCTCTTTTAATAAAAACATTTTAGAAAATAGTTTATTTTTGAACCGACGAAAAAACGGAGGAGGTTACTCAATTCGACGCGTATTTTTTTTTTTTTTTTATGTATGACCACGCATAACTTTTTCCTGAGTAGTCCGATTTTGATAATTATTTTTTTATTGGAAAGGGTATACCTCGAAATTGGTCCCATATAAATTTCGAAGAAAAATTCCAAACCTAAGGGTAAGAAAACAGGGGATGATTGATTGTTTACTCACAGATTTTAAAACTGAGTTGTGTATTAATCAAAAATTAAGCATGTAGTAATTAGTAGATTATAGCCACAAAAAATTATAAAATAAAAACTTTTTAATAAAAAAATTAAACCGCCGAAAAACCGAAAAGTTAAAAATAATAAACTTGCTTTGTCCAACCCCAATAACTAAGTTCGGAAGTCGGTGACTTTGGATATGTATTTAATTATATGTCACCGCCTTCCGAACTTAGTTATTGGGGTTGGACAAAGCAAGTTTATTATTTTTAACTTTTCGGTTTTTCGGCGGTTTAATTTTTTTATTAAAAAGTTTTTATTAGGCACTATAATTGTATGGGAAATTTATTACTGTAGGAAAAATGTACTCTTTTTGTATACGTTTTTTTATTGAATAAAAAAAAGGACAGACATCTTTATGTAAAAAATAAAATAACAAAATATACATCGTAATTTACGATTTTGCAATAGACGCCTTTAGATGTACCTAGGTTTGATATTATTTGATACTTTTAATCAATCTTTTAAGGTTTTATTCTTACATCGATTTATTACTTCAAATCACTGATTGTGTTTTGAGTTATCAAAATTATCCCTAACACTACCATTATTGGGCATTACTTTGAGGTTTAGTTCAAGCTAATGATGAATTCTATTCACACACGGGCGTAGCAAATTAAGGGTTCGGCCTTAGTGGTTGATAATTATTTCATTATTCAATACGAGAGGGGAATAATAGTGCCTATCTCATTGGCTGTTCAAGTAAAGGCTTTTTTTTTAAAGAGAATGAGATTATATGTTTATCATCGCTTAGATTAAGTACCAATCTGGCAAGCGTGGTGATTTTTGAAAATATTATAGGTTTAAACTAGTAATTGATAATTTGACTATGAACAATCAAAGAACTGGTTGAGCCGATTATGCACTGTTATAATTTCTAATGCGACAATATAAACGTAAACATGGTCCATAACCCCCCGAGTGGGTTCCCGCATTGTCGTTGCGGGGGGGCTCAGTAACCGTGGATTCCGGCCACGGTGAAGCCAAGAGGAACTCAAAGGTGGGGCCGCTCGTTAGGGCTTTTGCCTCAAAGCCGACGACGTAGCGGCCAAAAAGTAGGTTGCGGTGAGGTGCACCGCAACTGAGGTGGGCCGCGATGTCGAATGGGAGGCATCGCGGCTGAGGGTTACGGGCTGCGGTAGAGGAGGAGTGCCGGTGCTTCTGAGCAGCGCTCTTCCCTTCCGTGGCCTGGACGGGGCCGCCACCGTTTGATGGCGGACGCGGTGGGGCCGCAGGGGAAGAGGAGTGTCGGTATAGCGTCAGCCGCTCTCCCTATCCCCTGCGGCCGAAAAGTGGTAGACGGGACGGCGCGTTGTGTTCCACACGCGCGCCGTCAAAGATGTCAGCAACCACAGGTGGGGTCCGCAAGGGCCGATGCCTGCCAGGGGTGCGGGTTTGTTCGAAAGAGATACCACAGCCCCTGGCATACGGGCTACTGAGGGAACACGGGTGGGTTTTAGTCAGTAAAAGTCTGACACGCCCTCCTGCTCTACTCAGCAGGAGAAGTCATTTGATGATTTCCCACCCATAAAAAAAAAAAAAAGACATGGTCCATAAAAGTTATGAATATACGTATTTGTACGTTGGGTGGATATTTAAAGCGTCTGCATGTTTTGGATTTATTTTACTTTCCTGCGTTATCGTGACGGTCTAGTTCAGTATGTCTTCTCAGGGAATTTTCTAGCTAGACTGAAGTTAGCTAGATAATTCCGGCGCCAAATAGTTATAAAATATTGACCAACATTTAATTTTAATTCAAAATTATACTACTAATATTGCAATGAAAATGGCGTGAGTTTTTATCACAATTAACGTTCCTACCGTTCAAATCCCACAAAGATTATCTAAAAATAGGCGTCTTATTCCTTTCGTTGAAATAAATCGTCCTCGTGGGATTTTCAGCAATTATTTAGGGACTAAATTAGGTTGCTGTCCTTATGATAACGGTAAAATCTCTGTTCCTATCTCAAATAAGTGAAGAAGCTAGCTGAACTAGAACAATAACTTTTTAGCTCCCAAATTTTTCGTGATGTTAATGATTAAAATTTAATCATATATACGTAGGTATATATAATTATAATATATATAATTTTACCTGGTCCCGCTACCGCTTATCACTAAAGTCTCAACCAAAAGCGATCACTTACGGAACACTTAAAATATATTAACGTTAATGCTCAGTTTATGTGGAGCAACCTTAATTATGTACGGTCAACCTAAAGTCTTACATATGAACTACGAAATTCCCTCTTATTGCTACGACATACAGGCGCTGTCAATGTAAAATGGTTACAGTAATTGGGGTTGACTGTACCAGAATGCTCTGTATGCGTTTAACAGCTATTCTCACGAACTTCCCCGATTTCCGGCCAGCGGTGTTAAATAAAGATTAATTACCGAGTAATTATTTAAATATTTATTTTTTAATTTGAAATAATATATGAGGTTCATCTAAATGAATAGTGTAAAGAGTGTTTCCGGGTCTTGCGCATAAGAGATTCATCATCAGTCTACAACAGTCCACTGCTTGACAAAGACCTCTTCAATTTCATGACATTCAACTCGATTTTCGTCAATTCTCATTCCGTTGCTACTAGTCCAGCTACCAGATTTTCGCTTCAACTAGCCCGAGAACGTCCTAATGTTTGCTGATTCGCGGTCTCAACTCAAGAACACGTCTATAACTACTGTAGTCGGCCCATTGCCACTTCAGCTTACTTATTCTGTGAGCTATGTCAACTACTTTGTTTATTAATATGAGATTGGTGCTTGCAAACTACATGGATAAGAGAATTTTTAAGTGCATTTCACGTTTTACGTTATTTTTCACAAACATTTAAAACAACAATTCCATGTGATATGAAGGTCATCATCTACCTAGCCTTCCTGCCAGGACAGGGCCGTCATCTATCCCAGTCACCAAGGACAGTGGAGCCGGCGAGAGATGTCGTGCGGTGTCCCACAGGGGTCGGTCCTGGGGCCGCATCTGTGGGACATCGGGTACGACTGGGTGCTGCGATTCGACCTCCCTAGCGGCGTCAGTGTAGTTTGCTACGCTGACGACACGCTGGTCCTGGCACAAGGGAGGTCGTACCAGGCGGCGGTCGATTTAGCAACACACGAGGTTGTGATAATCGTCGATAGGATCCGGAAACTGGGACTCGAGGTGGCCTTGCACAAGTCCGAGGCTATGTGTGGCCGGATGTTCCGGGGATACCGCACGATCTCCGTTGAGACGGTGGGCCTCCTTACTGGATTGCCGTCATGGGATTTGGAGGGACAGGTCCTCGCGCACACTTGGACTCAGCTGCCGCGGGAAATCGCGGCACAGCGGACAGAGCTCCGGCCATATTTCATGCCGACGTGGAGAGTGCGACTATCGCAAACCAGTGCTGGGCACGCCACGATTGCGGCGGTAAGTTCCATCTTTGAGGAGTAACTTGAGAGGCGGCATGAGGTCCTCACTTTCCGCCTGACGTAGGTCCTCACCGGAGACGGTTGTTTCGGGAGGTTCCTATTTAGGATAAGGCGGAAACGCCCGCGTGTTTCCTTTGCAAAGATCGCCCTGAGGACACGGTGGAGCATATGGTGAAGGTCTGCCCGGCTTGTGCGGAACACCACCTTGTCATTGTGAAGACGATCGGCGGCGGTGATCTCTCGCGTCAGATAGTACATGCGCCCTCGAGGCCCTAGCTTCCGCAAGAGATGCCTTGGGCGTCGGGAATCCCAGGCTGATTCCCGGCCACCGTAAGCGTGGGCTTGCGGACGGCGAGTAATGGGTAGCTCGCTGTCCGATAAGGACCAAGCCCGGGTCGGTGGCGTGTTGTGTTCCACGCGCGCCTCAAAGAGATGCCAGCACCAATTGGTGGGTCCGGAAGGGCCGATACCTGCTTGGGGTGCAGGTTGTTCGAAAAAGATACCGTGGCCCTTGGCACACAGGCTACTAAGGGAACACGGATGGGTTTTAGTCAGTACAAGTCCGACACGCCCTCCTGCTCCACCCAGAGTGGGAGTAGTTATTTGACGATTTCCAAGACTCAAAAAAAAAAAACTCCAAGGTTTAACGTGGTTTCCGAGTTAAGGGATCTTGGTATGTAAAGATAGCGTAACTTAGATATTATCACTTAGCCACAAGACTCTCGAACCGTACGTATCAAAACTCATTTCCAACCTTTTCAGTTTACAGAAAGGTCAGTCTTCCTTGGAACAAGTTTAAATAAAATTACAGAATTAATTTAATTAGCTAGACAAACGGACAGTTTCAGCTGAAAATAGATAGAAGTAACACAGTTGAAATATGACAGAGTAAGATCTGCATTCAACAGGTACGGTGGATTGTGAGGGAATGAGGGCGGTATTACGTGTCGGAGATTGAACGGATATGGTTGGTTGATGGAAATTGGGAACTAAAAATCAAAATCGAAAGTCATTTATTCAAACTAGGCTGGTGTCAGCACTTTTTGAACGTCAAAAATTACAAAAGACAGTCCCCCAAAAACGTCCGCCCTTCACCACTTCCTAGTGCTTTAGCTGGGAAGAAGAAGTGGCGCAACAAACTCCCGGCCAGCACAGCTATCTGTTATGTTAGAAGAACTTGATTCTATGCAATGGTAGGTACGTAATTAACGTTACGAAATATAAAATTGTTCTAGTTATAATAGATCAATTGTCGGGGTCGCTAGCTAGCTACATTTTGCAATGTAACTCATTATTAAAAAACATTGCAATGAGTAGATTATGTCAACACTAAGTAAATTAAAATTAAAATGAATTTATGCAGTTAAGGTTTTGAAGTTCTTTTTGGTAGAGTTTACCACACTGCACTGAGGACTGATTTCCGAAATACCAAGTCCTGGCTTAGTTTGGGTATTAGTTTCAGTAACTTAAGTAAAAATTAATAAATACTGTAAATAAATGTACCTACCCAATTCTTGCGGATGCTTCTTGTAAATTCAACTACGTAATTTTTAGTTACAATTAAGATGATTACGAAAATAATTTTGAATTATAAATATTTTAAAATTAGTCACATTCGTATTCGTCATAAAGAGCAGTGACCCAGTGGTATTGGCCCCAACTTCCAAGTTGTAGATCGTGAGTTTTAACCTAGGCAGGCGCTTTAGTTGGTATGAATAATTTCATCACCACTGCTCTCAAAACGGTGAAGGAAAACATCGTGAGGAAACCGGCATGTCCTAGAACAAAAATTCGAAAACATGTCTCATCAACCGGCCCCGCACTGGGTCCACGTGATAGATTACAGTCAACTCCCTCTTGAAGAGAGGAGTTCTGTATCCCAGCAGTGGAAACACAAAAGCCTGATTATGACGTCACATTCTGCACTTTGCAGACATTAAAAAAACATTTTGGATATAGGTACGTTGATAGCAGAGATTTTATAGAAGTAACAGATGCAAGTTGTCACGATTTTAAGATATTATTAACTTATTATTTCTTTTATTCCACTAAATAAACATATAAATTACATTTTTAAATATTAGTATAAAAATATAAAAACATTTAAAAATATAAAAAATAGTAGCCCACCGGTATCGGGAACAAGGTCCAAGCTACCGGCGGTCAGGGTTCCAGAGAGAGGAACCTCCTAACAATGCGAGCCGTGTCCAGGAGTACCGCTTTCTGGATCAAGCCCTTGACCCAGCTGCTTATTAACTTTATTCTTATAAAATGAAATGAAATGTTTAAGACACTTTTACACGTCAATATTTTGTAAGTCAATATTTTAAAACTAGATGGCGCTGGCATTTCCTAGCAGACTATTTCCTGAGAAGAACAGCGAAACAAACTTAGAGGTCATGGTCTCTTTGAAAGTCCAAACATTTTTATTATTATTTGAATTTTATGAGAGTCTTACAATGCAGGGCAATGTCTGGAAGGGCCTTTTGAAGAAAGAGCCATTGCAGCTTTGAGCTGACCTGTCCCAACAGACGGCATGTATGTATCAGTCACCGTGTAGCTCAACCCTATTTTAGGTAGCTCAACGACCCGTCACAAGACGCTATCAGATCTGCAAGACATTTGCGTAGGCCATATACAAAATACTCAAAACCACCAGGCAAGTTTTAAAGTCATGTGTTCAATCTTTTTTTATTTTTTTTAAAACTTTGCCCCACACTAGGAATTTCTCCTGTATTATGCGTGCGTTTACAGACATTTAAAACTCACATACACAAACAGCCAGACCCGGAACAACTACTTGTAGGTCGTACAAATATTTGTTCCGTGCGGGAATCGAACCCGCGACATGCAGCGCAGCAGTCAATCGCTTAACCACTGCGCCAACCGTGCCGTCGTAACCTAGCCAGCTTAATTTAACAGATACCTAAATAATAAACAGGGTTCTTTCTGTGCCCATCATTCATACAATAGCAAGAGCCCCACTTATCAACACAACACGTAATACGAACTTCCACAGATCTTTGTGTTCGTTTTAATTTCGTCACTGCCTTGTTTTCACAGAGATGAAAAAGAGAGAAATAACTTTGTTAATAAAAACTGGGCTTCCTTCTATGAAGGGTTGGGAATAAAGTTGTTTTATTCTATGCTTTGTACTATCGTAGTCCAGTTAAATCTATAATATTTGGTTGAACGGAATTGAATGACAACTTTCTGTGTACTAAATAGTACACAGAAAGTTAACCTGGATTAACACATAGCACTACACGGTGGCGGTCTGCCGGGCTTGGGCGGAGCACCGCCGTGTCCTCGTGGAGGCGATCGGCGGCGGCAATCTCTCGCGTCCGGCCCTGGTCCAGGCCATGGTACGGAGTGAGAGGGCATGGGGAGCCGTCACCACCTTCAGCGAATCAGTAATGCTCGCGAAGAGGGAGGCGGCGCACGTGAGGGAGAGGCAGCATATGCGCCCTCGCGACCCTAGCCGCCGCAGGATACGGAGACGCCCTGGGCGTCGGGAATCCCAGGCCGATTTCCGGCCACCGTAGGCATGGGCTTGCGGACGGCGAGTAATGGGTAGCTCGCTGTCCGGTAAGGACCAAGCCCAAGTCGACGGCGCGTTGTGTTCCACACGCGCCTCAAAGAGATGTCAGCACAAAAAATGATGGGGCCCGCAAGGGCCGATGCCTGCCAGGGGTGCGGGTTTGTTCGAAAGAGACACCACAGCCCCTGGCATAGGTACGGGCTACTGAAGGAACACGGGTGGGTTTTAGTCAGTAAAAGTCTGACACGCCCTCCTGCTCCACCCAGAGCGGGAGAAGTTATTTGATGATTTCCCACCCAAAAAAAAAAAAACACATAGCACTACTCACGGTATACTTTTGTTCCGGTAGTAAATACGTTCCCGTAAGATTTCCCGACATCCATACGGACAAAGTTGCGGCGGAAAAGTATTTAATTACAATTGACATCGAAACCTTACACATCGCAAACCTAATTTAATATGCCAAAGTTTGTTCTTGGAAAATCTTCAAAACCTTTCAATAGAAAGTGATACCCTACACAAAATATCATCTTTTCAAACACACAAAAAGCGAAACACATGAACAACACCTCCCCTCAAGTGCTTTTACTCCATAAACTTGAAAAACTTTGGTAAAAAAAACTGCGAAAATAAGAAAATATCATTGTTATTCGTTATTCAACTTCACACGAGTCTCTCTGCCTCCCCAAAAGCCACGGCGACGTGATGCGAATACTAAATAATAATTATTTACTTGCTTTTGAGGTAACCTTTGACTAGGGCCACCATATTGGGATGTAGGGAATGGGATATGTGCAAAAATTTACCATGAGTATTTTTGTATAGAAAAAGTTTATTTAAAAAACACAACCGACTTCCAAAAAAATAATCAGTGTTTTTTCAAGTCGGTTGTTTTTTGTTTTTTTTTAAATATTCTTTTTATTTTTCTCTTTTTAGCTGAGGTACATATCCCACACAAATTCGTATGCCTTCACTTTTTAAGTTAACAATAGTGACAGGAAAATGTTATAACATCACCTACATAAACTAAATGGAAAAAATACGTATTAATGAAGCTTGCTAAAAAAATACCACTTTACAGAATTTGACCAAAATAAGGCACCAGCGGGTAAGTAGGTATAAACTTTTAACCTTTAAACCAAAGAAGACTTTTTCCAATCAGTTTGTAAATGACAGAGCTATAACAAATATTTAAAAACAAACAATTGAATTGAGAAACTTATCCAATTTTTTTAAGTCATTAGCCGACAATCAGACAACAATTAAATACACGTTATTCACACTCTGATTATGACTTTTTAAGTCATTAGCCGACAATCAGACAACAATACACGTTATTCACACTCTGATAAGACATTACAAGTATAGAAAGACATCCCAATTAGAGATAAAAAGACGGTGATGAAAGATAATTAATCTAGCCTAAGTAAAAGAATATAAAAGTAAGCTTGTACCAAGTTTAGCAAGCCATGTGAACACGTCATCCAAAAACCCCTAAACACGGTCACCCCAATAAGGTGGGGGATGAATGTGTTCGTACGTATTCGGAATGTTACTAAGTTCTCCTTTTTTTCTTAAAAAAGATTTCAGGAGGGCTTATTGACCTCCTGTAAGGTCGCGGGAGACTCCATTATCAGTATAATTTTATGAAGTGCTTCTAATATCGTGCGTGGGTTTTGAAGACAGTATTTTTCCGTGATAAAAGTAGAAAAATATTGGAAAAAGAAATCTGTGAGACTGGCAGAAAAATTATGTTTGTCACCCATATCTAAGACACGTAGTTTACTGCCATTTTTTGGTTGCAACTATTTTTAATACCCTTCCAGATGATTAAACAGTTGTATAACAAAAACTACTTTTAAAAACAAAATACATAAGTACCTCTTTGCTGTGTTTTCTCAAACCCTCACTGTAGAGAATCTGTATCATATTAGTGTATGCATGAATAGTTTAGCATGGAGGTGAATAACTACAAATAAAATACAAGGAGTTATGTCTTCCAACAAACTGCTTTGCAGTTTGGCAGAGGTTTCATTTTATTTATTTTTTTCATTTAAAAATGTAGAAATATCTTTAATATCCATCTACAATAATACCTGATCTATTTCTCATCTATTCTCTTTTGATTCTAAACCATCAATTTTCCTAATAAAAATGGAACATTCCAGAAAGAAGTGTATCGTTGGTGTCTACACTAATGAAGAAATCATTGTGTCTCTACACAGTGCTTACATATAATATGACTATTAAACAGAAACACTAAAGTGACTATTATGTGCTCAAAACCCTCTTTTTGCACTATCTACCAAGAGACATCAAAGCCTTGAGAAGGTTCAAAACACGAGTCTCAAATCCACGTATTCATTTATTATTTTATACCTTTCCAGGAACGCCGAAGCCCCAAATGAACAAGGATATTACGTTAATAATCAAAGCACACGTCCCCCGCCTTCAAACGTCATAATTTTCAATATGGTCTCGAAAATAAAGAAATAAAACATGTTCTGTTAAAATTATCTCCGTCTGTACGTTAGGGCGTATCATTTGTATCTGACAAGGTAAGATTACCTGCGAAGTGAGTTTTATGTGCCCGGGCTCTGTTGTAAGTAATATTATATGATATTCGTTTGTTTTCATGTCGGTTTTGAGGAGTGAGGTCAGGTCATGACTTTAGACAAAATGTTGACTGCTCCTTTTTGTTCCGTGAGTGAAGAAAGCTCATTACCGATCATTTCTAAAACTTAAATTTTACTGATTGATTCCCCAACGACATTTTATTTAAAAACTTGTTGATTTAAATATCTTTCATATTCTGGCAAGCAGTAAAAATTACAGAATAGAACAAATTATTTGATTACGTCTCCATTTTTAGACTCGAATTAATTGACCTGTGAACAGAATCACAGTTCTTTCTTCAAGTTATCTCACTATTTGTGTCTACTCTACTTTTCTTTTTTTTTTTGTTTAAAGATTGCACCTTGTTCCTACCTAGCTTATCTATACTTAATGTATAAAGAGGAAAGCTTTGATTGTTTGTTTGCATTGAATAGGCTCAGAAACTACTGAACCGATTGGCAAAATTATTTCACTGTTGGGAAGCTACACTATCTCCGGGTGACATAGGCTTTATTTTTTCCCCGTATTCCCACGGAAATTACGCGGGTGAAACCGCGGGGCGCGGCTAGTTTCTAATAAGCATGTAATTCGTTATCATTTCTACGTGATTTCGTATTTTGACCTATGTATTTTGTGTGCAGCAATTAAACAAAATATCTATCTATCTAATACAATATCTATTGATCCACACCCTGTAGACCATCACTGCGTAATAACCTTTTCCAAATCAAGGCGTGGCGGTCACAAGACCTTATAATATCTACAACTTAGGTTCTACGCAGACTGTTAGCATAAATTAAGTAAACGGGTCATTTAAAGGTGCTCGCAGTTGATTGGCTAGCCACCTTTCACTGATTGCAGTGTTGCGAACTTTGGTCTAGATAGACCTTCACTATACTTTATGTTGGAAGGATCTGTAGGGTGTGGCATGTACTTGGTCTTCAATACAACATTCTAATGCAATAAACTGACCTTTCGAATGAAGCCGAGTGGTCGTGCAAAACATTGTTTTGTCAACCGTTAATTCAAAGACTGAAATTATTACCACTTAACATTTCTGTCTACAGTTACAGTTTTACTTGTCGGTATCCGATTAGTGCTTGCAAACTACATCGTTATAAGAATTTCCAAGGTAACTTAACGTTCGACGTTCTTTTACACGAACACTCTCTCCCTAATTCTCTGTCGGATCACCTCATTCTAGATTCTATCGCACAGAGAGACTCCATCGATAGTTCGTTCCATAACTCGCTGAGCGTCCTTGAATTTATGGTCCAGCCGTACCGTGACTGTCCACGTTTCGGATCCGTTGGTCACACTACATAATCCAACCCAATAACTCTGTAGTGGAATAGAAAAATAGAAAATGAAACCTGCTTAGAAATATTGCCACGGGAGATTTTTCCTTCAGAAATCAAACAAACTCCTCACACGAATGCTGATTGACCAAGAAGTGAATATGAAAATATTCAGTACATAAATCATGCAGTGTCTGTGTTTGGGCGGCGCTCGCTGATTGCTAGCTACTAGCCTGGGTTTGGACGGCCTTCCGTTTTCAACTGTGCTGGGAAAGAGTGGAAGACGCTTGTGGGAAAAATCCTGTTATATATCGGGAATCTGAAAAAGAATGGTTGAGTGTCACCACACATAATTACTGCTGTGTGACAAGATTTGTCATTGACATTATGTTGGATTATCACATTATTTATTACCAAAAAAAAAGTTGAATTTTTTCACGCAATTGTAGGAATGTACCACGTATCGGCCAGACTTTTCAAGTAACCAGCTGGTTTTTGCTTGTCGTTCGTTGTTATATTTTGTGTTTTGCATCTGTTCTTGTATATTCCTTAAAGTTACACAATACATCTTGAAATGCACGTGAATTATGTTGTATTATTTCATTGACGTTATTATTTTAGGCAGAGAATCAGTATTCTCTGCATAAAATAATGAAGCAGTCTTCAATTCAAAGCTCATTATGTACACTATCTTCGACATCTTACTCTAATAATATATATGTACCATCTAATATCTTATGTATTTATCTCTACCACGCACATTTTTGTAACCAAAGGCAAAGCACAAGTTTAACCAAAACTAAAGCCCACTCCTCACTCACCGTGCTCTAACCACAGGTTACTTGTGTCAGGTAGAAGTACAAAAACAAAATAAAGTGGCGGCACAAATGAAAGGCCCTGGGATCGGGTTTGCGTCGTATTATGTTCATTACTACCAACCTAACCTTGACTTTAACCGTATCAATTTCTACTAGAGGTTACGATTCGTTTCTATTTATAGATTTTATCCGGGAGATTTAGAGATTTCATATTTTGTACAATTGAACAGCTGATTATTCATTTATTTATTTATTTTCGGAAGGCTTACAGACTAATAACACTATAATAACAATAACATATAACTAAATTGCTAATTACAAGCCCCCGCAGATAAATACAAAATCACTCCCACCTAGACTAAGTTACATCGTGTCTGTATATGTACAGACGCCAGCACATCAAGCTACTCCAATCTGTCAAATTTATTTGATAGATTTTCAACTTTATACCGTAAGCATAATTGGGAAAATTTGACAGTTTGGGGTAAGTTGACCTGCTGGCGTCTGTACTTATAAGCAAATATATTATTTCTAAGCTCTTTAGTTATTTCCTCAAAGTTCCTTTCAATCGTTTGTTTTCAAATTCGAAGCCAATGGAACGACAGCTTACTTAGTCGTCAATTCTCCTGTTGTGTATTTGTTATGAGAAATTGTGCATAAAATGTATGGTACTGTTGGGGCTGTGACCTCGTCCCGGTTGTAATGTGCTTGAGAATAGTGTGCGGAGATAATGAATACTATTCTTTTGATTTTACTGCTTCTATATTTAATGATAGAACTCAAATAGAATAAGGTTACAATATTATCTGGACCGCGACGCGACTATAATGTGTATCGCACGTAAAAATTGCCAACACCCGATGTTAGGGGCTGCTGCGGTTGAAGTGCCAGCGGCGCCGGCCGGCCGGCCGCGGCGGCGCTGGCGCGCGAGTGAGACGCCGTGGCGGGATCAGCTACCCCTCTCCTCCCGCGTGCCGCTCATGCGCGGCTGGGGCGCGTGTGCGCGCCAACAGGTACATTTTATGCATGATTTCACATGAAAAAAAAACAGTCGGTTCCTGGATGGGACCATAAAATAGGTATACGTATTGAGACCCCTCCAGACCTCGGAAAGTCCATTAAGTAGATCTTTGAAAGTCGATCCGGGTAGTCAATAACTCGAAACTCTAGCAACCTATCTTGATAGGGCCTATCGTGTTACCACATGAGTAACTAAACGGAATTACTCATGTGGTGTTACCCCAGAGTCTAGGTTGTGGAGGTCACATAATAGGCAGTCGCTCCATGTAAAATACCGGTATTCAGCTGGATCCGGTTAGACTGGAAGCTGACCCCAACATAGTTGGCCAAACGTTTAAAGGCTTTTTACTAAAACTGAATATTCAGAGCTAAGCCTACGTCAACGCATTAATTAAAGAACAGGTATACTTAAATGAAAACTAACCGTAAAAAGCGAATTCATTAATTAGATTACCGTCACACTTATTTACCGTTACGCAACCGGTTTCGGTATTTTTTTTATAGATAATTCCAGGTTAATTTATCGCACGATTACGCAGTACAGTTGACACAGAAGGTTGACTTAATTTTCCTTTTTTGTACCTAATTTGAACTCGATTGATGCTCTGTTACACTTATGGTAGATACAGCTTCTTTTCTATACTCCTGTCTTTCATATTCTTTCCTTAGAGGAATTTCGAATCCAGTCGCGGGCTCGAACTCTCTGGTGGGCCGGGCTGAAAAGCATGCTGTCTCACCATGCATCGTGTCTGATAGAGGTAGTATCAGTGATGAGCAGTTAGACGCTAGTGTAATACGCACGACGTTATTGAGTGTGATGCAGGATCGTAGTAAAACGGTGCATAAAAAATTAAGATTCAGAGTGCTTAATACTGTTTGAAGCTACGGAACTGAGCAGATAACTGGGTAACTACATCATCATCTGCTAAACTTTTTCCCAACTAGGTCGGCTTCCAGTGTAACCGGTTGCAGCTGAATACCAGCATTTTACATGGAGCGACTACCTATTTGACCTCCACAACCCAATAACTGGGTAATACGATACCCTTTGGTAAGTCTGGTTGACACTTTCGGGATTCTGACGACCCGTAACGACTGTCAAAGATCCACAAATGACAGCCGGGATCAACGGCTTAACGAGCTTTCCGAGGCATGGAGGAGTCTTGGTATGAAAAGACGTTCACCCATCCACGGACCAACCGTGGCAAGGGCAGCTTAACCTGAACGATCGACCCGTGTGGCTTATATTACTTAGCCACAAGCCCTTCAACTGAGTAACTACATACATTTAATGTTCCGTGTGATGCCGGACGTAAAAGAATAGCACCATCCCATTTCTTCCCGTAGGTGTCGTAGAAGGCGACTAAGGGACTTACTAGAGAATGGGCAGCAGCGTTCTCTGTACATTTTACCACCATACTGCGATCGGCAACCCGCCTGCCAAGCGTGGCGATTATTGGGCAAATCCCCCCTTTTGGGGGAGGCTTATGTCCAGCAGTGGACGTCTTTCGGCTGAAATGATGATGATGATACATTTAATACATTGATAAAAATAACAAGATAGCATGCCCTCAACTTCGAATAATGTCAATTTGATTTCGAACTAAAACCTTTTTAATGGTAGGTACGGCCATTTTGCTGTGGGCAGTTTGAAACCTGTGGGGTAATTGCCTTACCCACATATAATGGCAATCCACCGCAATGCCTTTAATAATGACATTTTAGTCATGTTCATTGCATTATTTACGCTGTCGAGCGAGGAGACGAATTTTTGAAACCTATGAAGCAAATGTTTTTTTTTTTTTTTTTTAATTTGCTCCACACTAGGAATTTCTCCTGTATCGTGGGTGCGTGTACAAACACTTAAACTCACGTACACAAACAGCCAGACCCGGAACAAACTAATTGTAGGTCATACAAATATTTGTTCCGTGCGGGAATCGAACCCGCGACACGCAGCGCAGCAGTCAATCGCTTAGCCATTGCGCCAACCGTGCCGTCAAACGAAAGGCATTGAGAAAATGGATACATTTTTCTTCTCCTAGAGTTAAATCTTTTGCTAGGACTGAAACACTACAACATTATTGTAGTGTAAAGTGTAACTTCTGTTCCATGTTCATTGGTACATAAACCGACAATTGGGGCGTAATAAGAAGCTGTAGGTACTCAAGTGATGGCAAAAATATTCTTTATTTGGTCGTCTTACCAATCTACGCCATTAATACAGACATCAGCCGACCTTAATCCATCTGGGAACCTCCAAATTACGTAGCAACTTGGTAATTATTGGCGATAGTAATTTTCTGTTTCTGTATCGCTTCAGGTTGTTTATTTTTTACTAGCTGTAGCCCCCGACTTCGACTTATACTGATTACCCGCCTTTGCTTGACACGATTTGTAGACGACATGGAGATTCTTTAATTATACAACAGTTAAGCAGAAGTCCCATGATATTTTATAGTGTACTTTTTTGTAATGTGTTGTTTGTGGTGTACAGTAAAAAATGTAACAAATAAATAAAATAATAATATTCTGAAAATCGTCTCGATTAAATAAATAAAATAAAAATAAATAAATTATTTCTTAATTCGATGTTATTTATTTATTTATTTATCATGGGAGTTTTACAGCTTTCGGACGTCTGGCGAACCGTAAACACTGTCAAAGATCTATGAATGGCAGCCAGGACGTGCTTTCCGAGACACGGAGGGGTCTTGGTATGTAAAGATGGTCACCAATCCACAGACCAACCGCGGCAAGCGTAGCTTAACTTGATCGATCGACCTGTGTTGCTGTTATTACTTAGCCACAAGCTCCGACTGTAATGAGTATCGATAAACAAAGACGATAAAAGAAAAGAAGATTAAGTATCTACTTTCATCATTTTAAGTAAATACAGGTTAACGTTAGTTACGAGTTATACCACGTTCTTGCGGACTTATACGAATAACGTGATGGGATTTTATCGCGCACCGTATTAGAAAATATTTTAGCACTAATAATTATCCTACTATCCTATAAATACAGGATAAGTTTTTAACCAGTGCGCAAACTGTAACCATGGATTCAGCATATCATTCTAGACCCCCCAACACAAACATTTTTCGTCGGGAATACATAACGAAATCAGCTGTTTCATAGAAAAATGCAATACCTACGCGGTCAAAATGTATGGAACAGCTGATTTGTATATCGAGGAAAAATTTCTACGCTAGGGGGTCTAGAATGGTATGCTGAAATCATGGTTACAGTTTGCGCACTGGTTAAAAACTTATCCTGTTTAATATTATAAATATGGAAGGTTGTATGTTTCGATGATTAGATGTTTGTTACACAATCACAAAAACGACCCAACAGATTTAAATGAAATTTGGCGCACAGATAGATTATAACCTAGGTTAACACTTAGTATACTTTTTATCCCGGTCGTTCGTTCCCGTGGGATAATTTTCCACCTCCACGCGGGTGAAGCCGCTAGCAAAAGCGAGTGTCAAATATTTATGCATGATAAGTTAAGGTTCTTAAAAAAATATGGCAATTCTGCACACAAAATGAACTTTTGCATCGGAAATGCTTACAAAAACGTTACAAAATGCACGGATATTTCTTTTACTCCATAAAAGTAAACTGCGTGAAAAACTCAGATAGAGATCTTTAGGAAAAATAAATAAGCCAGCCAGTGTTGTCCGGCGAAGTCTAAAATATTTATTACTGGCTCCGCCTTTTGTTCATTTACATCTTTTTCAACACGACGAAGAAGTTCGCTCCTTTTTTTTTAAACAACCGTCACGCCGCTTTAACTTGAAGGTGGAACGTTTAAAAAAACACAAATTCCTTTTTTGAAAACTTTTCAAATAACCACGCTGTGTAAATGCCATTAGTGTATTCCGGTGATGTTGGAGATCAACGTCTTTCTAAGACAGGGACGGATTTAGGTCAAAACGCTGCTTATGAGTGACCGAACACGCCTAATTAATTTATAATATTGTAAATATCTTTATTATGGTATAGCAAGACGCTAAGTCATCAACCTAAACGCTAAAACACTAAAGTATTCACCAACCCGCGTGGTGAATTAAAGACCATTCCCTTTCACAGAGAGGAGGCCTGAGTCCCAACAGTGGGAACATTATAGACTGATTATTATGCTTATGCTAAGTCATCAACCATCAATGAAATAAAAGCAAAATATTATATTATAGCTACGGCTTAATGGCCACGGTTTCAAAATGCACTATTGAAAACAATGCAGGTTTTTTTTGTTTTTCTTTGTTGAGATGCCACTTGATAGCTGGTAGTGAAATTGCTCGCCTTTTCTATTTGAATTTTCTGCAAGGTTGGAAATAGTTGCACTTAAGTTTTTTTATACGTTGTCTTGTCAAGCAGCAAACGAGAAACGGTTCCAGGAAAATCTAGTGATCAAATTGTAAAGAACTTTGTTTTCTCCATATTGTTTTCTTAGCGATTAATTTTTTCAACTTAATTGACTTTTCAGTTTTCGCACAAAAATAAATTTCTGGCATCAACAAAAAGAAATACAAACCTAAAAATTGAAACGTCCGAAAAGCAAAACCAATTTACAAACGTCTTTGCACTCTTAAAAAGTTTGCACCTCTCGAGGCAAAACGAGTGCCTCCCTGGCAAAACGACCCGAAATTTGAGGGTCTAAAAGAAAACTTAAATTGGACTTTTGTGAGGTTTTCCTGGTGCTTTGAGTTTCTTAGGTAACTTCTTCTGAAATTAGATTTTCGTCAATGTTGACCTGGATAGTTTAAATGGAATAATTGTGTTTTTATTTTGTTTTTAATTAAAGTGATAAAAGTGAAATACTTCATCGCTTTCATTTAATTATAACATTTTCAAATTTCGTGAATAAAGTTAACTATCTTTGTACTTACTTAAAATTATCAGTTAAAAAACCTAAAGGACTAAAAACTTGGATTGGAACAAAAAAACCGGTCAAGTGCGAGTTGGACTCGCGCACCGAGGGTTCCGTACAAACCTATATAAGTAAAAGTTCAAAATTGTCAAAAATATTTTTTTTTATATGACGAAACTAAAAAATTTCGGTTTTCGTAATTTTTCCTTTACCTGTACTATAAGACGTGACTTGGTACAAAATTTCAAGATTCTAAGTTCACGGGAAGTACCCTGTAGGTTTTGATTCCCGTGCGAGTTTCGAAAATTTGCGGAATTTTGCGGTCTAAATGGCTGTATCTTTTGATTGCGTTGACTTAGAAGGTTGATTTTTCTACAGCTTCCAGGGACAGTAGAACTAAGTATCATATAGAAATTTCAGTTTGATACCTCCACGCGTTCCTGAGAAAAACGGTCTTGACAGACGGACGGACGGACGGACGGACGGACGGACGGACAACAAAGTGATCTTATAAGGGTTCCGTTTTTTCCTTTAGAGGTACGGAACCCTAAAAAACATTAGTGCCTTATGGATTTATTTACTCAGCATCAATCTTCAACATTCTGGTGCTGAATAAAACCGTTTTTAACACGATTCGACCGATTCGTATTTAACACGAAAAAAAAAAACAATCTAGAACAAGCCATGTAGTTTTCACATAACAATAAAAACAAAATTCCAATTTATATTAATGACAATTCGCTATAAAACAGCATAAGTCCGCCGCCATCTTTTAAATAATAAATTAATTTGAATCATAATAATGGAGTTCCATTGCAGTGCAATAACAGAGCTTATTAAAGGCCCGATCACACTACACTACAACGACAATACGTGGACTGTCGTTAATTGGTATGAAAATGAATATTTTATTCACACGTACTACGTGTTTTGACTGTCAAAAACAACTGTGTGGCTACAGCATTACCACGTCACAGCTAGAACACAACCACTAGTGGCCGGTCACAACGCAAATAAAACGATATTTATCTGCAAACACTAACGACAACGCAACTGCAGGAAGTTGCAGCGACACCACATATTCATCCTATAATGTTCCCTCTGATGGGACACAGACCTCCTCTCTGTGAGGAGTAAAAAGTTATCCACCATACGGGCGTAGTGCGGATTGGTAGATGATACTTGTCTACAAATTTTTGGTTTTTGGACATGCTAGTTTCCTCACGATGCTGCGATGTTTTCCTTCCCCGTTTTGAGAGCAGTGGTGATGAAATAATTTTAAACAAAGTAAAGTTCCAAAACGAAGGTAACAGACGTGACTAAAAAAGCTACCCAACTTAAATGGGACTGGGCAGGACATGTTTGCCGCGGACGAACTGTGGGGCCAAATAGCACAGAAGCCATGAGACAGTGAGGCGGTTTCGCGGCAGACCACGTAGGAGATGGCGGTATAAGCTGGATAGGTTCCGTCGAAACTGAAAGGAGGACGCGCGGCTTCGCGAAAGACAGGACTAGGGGAAAGCTTTTACCCAGGAGTGGAACAGCGTAGATTGTATCAAAAAAGCCACACGCCACACTATTCACACGTCATCACAGCATGCCCACATTTTGTTGTTGCGATGTGGTGTGGTTGTGATGCGTGTGAACGGACCCTAAATGTCGGGTTAAAAAGTTGCTCTAGTGTTACGGGAGTGTAAATTAATGAGCATTAATTTATTAATAATAAAAATGCTTGTTGTGGAATTCGACGTGCGCCAATAATCTGTCTGTTGTCGATGTTAAAATATTTTGTTGTAACCAAAATGGACGTGGATTTTATTTAATTAATTTTGTCTAATGCAATTTATGAATGATGAATATTTTATTCACCGACTTCAAACAGAAGGAGGTTATCAATTCGATATGTTTTTTTTTTATGTATGTTCGGGCATAACTCCATCATAAATAGACGGTCTTGCAAAATTCTCTGCATTTTTGTTCGAAAGGGGTTTATTCCGAAATGGTCGCATAACAATTTCAACTAGACCTGATGATGCCTTTCGGAGACAGACAATGGAACTCTTCAAAAATGACAGCAAATCAACAGCGATTGCTGCTATAGCATAAATAATGCATTATTTTGACACCAAGGATGATGAAATTTCAAATGGGGTAGATACTATAACTAAAAAGTGAAAAATAAAAAGGTTTTCCAAAAAAAAAAAAAAACAACCGACTTCCAAAATCACTACGAAGTGAAAAATAACTTTAATTTCGGAAGGCGGTGACAAAAAATTAAAATACATATACAAAGTCACCGACTACGAAAATATATTTTATAAAGTAGGTTTAGATCTTATTAAGAGTTGCACTTTTTTACGAGACAGAAAAATTTAGGCATAATAATAATAATAAGTCATGGCATAACTTAACCCACTAGAATACATTTAATATTTCATAATATCAACAGATACTTATAAACCTGTACCTCATCATCTTCATCTGCCTAGCCTTTTCCCATCTATGTTGAGGTCAGCTTCCAGTCTAATCGGATGCAGCTGAATACCAGTATTTTACATGGAGCGACTGCCTATCTGACCTTCACAACCCAGTTACTGGATAAAAAGATACCCCTTGGCTCAGATTATAAAACAAAGGCAGATAGACCACGCGGAACACCAAGAGTGAAGCCAAAAAACCAAATACTAAAGCGTCGCAGCGTTCTCTATGCATTTGACCACCACACTGCGATCGCCAACCTGCCTGCCAAGCGTGGTGATTATGGCAAAACCCACCTTTTTGGGGAGGCTTATGTCCAGCAGTGGACGTCTTTCGACTGATATGATGATGATGACGCAAAAACTATATAACTAACTATACGCATACCGCATACCGTATTCGACGAAAAAAATATTTTGGAAATCGATCCACAATTTCCGGAGATATCGCGGAAAAAGCATTCAAAATATAATACAGATGAATTGAGAGCCGTCCTTATTTCTTTCCCGCGTGCCTACCAACCTCTTTAGTTTACAATACTTTTTGTTTTTTTTAACAAATATCAACAAATCTCTATTTTCTTACTCAATAATTTCGTTTTCGTCACAGTTTACACCCAATTGCTCAAAGTCAACAATTACATGGCTAATGCAGTAGCCATTACAATTAGTTTTAACTTGGCTTTTCTCTATTACGCGGTCGGGTAAACCAATGTTGCTTCATTAAACACGTTTTTTGTTTGAAAATGTTTACATTTATTTTACCTTTGTAGATATTATCTCTCATTTGTAAAAAGACTTACGATTTCTGTGAAGTAAAAACTAATAAAGTACAGCGGAGTAATTGCGGAAAACACTAATAGTTTGAGAGTTCATTGTATTATTAAAGTTGTGTACTCATAGTTGTTCCATAAACTTTTCTTACTAAAATTATGTCGTTTATAAATGAAGATGTTGCCATAATGTAATGAAGTCATGCAACGAATTGTCATTTCATCGCCAAATGAGAATGTCTGTCTACAAACCGAATTATAAAGTTGTGCCCAGATACATAGGTACGCCAGTTACGTACTTTAAACTATTTTTAACTGACCTCAAAAATAAGGAGGTTATCCATTCGACATGTTTATATATTTTTTATGTATGTTCGAGCATAACTCCGTCACAGATGGACGGATTTGCAAAATTCTTTTTTGGTTCGAAAGTGGTTTATGCCGAAATGGTCCCATTTAAATTTCATATAGATCTGATGATGCGTTTCGGAGGCAGACAACGGAACTCGCATTTGACCCCAAGGATGATGAAATTTTGAATTGGTGTGTGGTAGGTACTATAACTCAAAACGGTGAAGGAAAACATCGTGAGGAAACCGGCATGTCCTAGAACCAAAAAATCGAAGACATGTGACCCGCACTGGGCCTGAGTGGTGGATTACGGCCCAATCCCTCTCACTGAGAGGAGGCCTGTGTCCCAGCAGTGGGAACATTATAGGGTGATGATGATGAGGTACTATAACTAAAAAGTTAAAAATGAAAACTATTTTCAAAGAAAAAAAAAACAACCGACTTAGGCACAAAAAAAAAAACACGAGAAAGTGAAAAATTACTTTAATTTCGGAAGGCGGTGACAATTTTTTTAATACATATCCAAACTCACCAACTTCCCAAATTAAAGTTATTTTTCACTATCTAGTGTTTTTTGGAAGTCGGTTGTTTTTTTTTAAAGAGTTTTACCAATAATTGTGTCCTTTAAAATAAAAATGTTGCCATTTTAATGAAGTCATCCAACTAATTGATCAACACATCGTTAAACGAGGATGTCTGTCTACACACCGAATAATAAAATTGTTCCCAGAGACATTATTACGTACTTTAAACTATTTGACTGTCTATAGTTTTGACACTCCTGATGACGTCATAGTTTAATTTATTCGTTAAATTTGTCAATGAATTTGAAATTGTAACCGTCAAGTGATTGTTACCAAATTTAAATTTTATCGTAATTCCAGAGGCGGTTGACTTAAAATAAGACACATCTAAACCATCAAGAAAATAACAGATTACGTTCAATTCCCAAATGCCAAACAAAACATCTGTTACGAGCATGAAAATAATAGGTAAATAATATTCAGTTGCAATTTACACCGGTACACATGTCATTAAAAATGCATATTATTATTGCAATACATCAGAAGTGAAGAATTCCAAGCTAATGACAGGCTAGTGATGCACAAACATACATCAATTTATGTGATGAAAAAGTTGATGGTAATTAGGCTGGTTGCATACGATACAGATTTCTCGATAGCGACACGAAATAAATTACCTTTGCTGACCTTCTTCGTCTCGTGTCGATGGTACCCGTACTTTCTTTTTATGTAGTTTGAGCTCAGTATATGCGGCATCATCATCATCTACCTAGCCTTTTCCCAACTATGTTAGGGTCAGCTTCCAGTCTAACCGGATGCAGCTGAATACCAGTATTTTACATGGAGCGACTGCCTATCTGACCTCCACAACCCAGTTACTGGGTAATACGATACCCCTTGGTAAGGCTGGTTGTCAGACTTTCGGGCTTCTGACGACCCGTAACGACTGTCAAAGATCCACTAATGACAGCCGGGACCAACGGTTTAACGTGCTTTCCGAGGCACGGAGGGGTTTTGGTATGTAAAGATGGTCACCCATCCACGGACCAACCGTGGCAAGCGTAGCTTAACTTGGCCGATCGACCCGTGCAGCTATTGTTATTTAGCCACAAGCCCCAGTATATGCGGCATCAGTGGCATTATTTAGATCATTCATGTCAATTTAAATATCAATTTGAAATTTAATTTAGATTTAATTTAATTTTTAATTTAATTTTCATTTTACATTATTTTTTAATTTAACTTTAATTTACTAATGCAATGGGTGTATGTGTAAAAACTTGCCGGAAATAATTGAATTTTATTTATTTTATTTTTATTCAAGGTGCTGGTTAATAGGCACATATGGCACTCCAGCAAGTGGGGCTTGGTCTGACCAGAAGAAGCACGAAAAAGATAGTTTTAATTGCTTTTTGCAGCTAAAGAAATTTATCTCGTGAGCCATATCACTGAATCCTAACAGAACCATGGTCTTGGTTTCATTACCGTTATCTTTACTTACATTCTTTTACAAACATTGCGTAAGCTAATTATTTTTAAAAGAGTAACGGTGGAGTTTCTTGCCGGCTCTTCTCCATAGGAAGCGACAAATTGGAACCATGCACCTAGTTTCTGACGTTTCATAAGTGCCCATGCAGGTTTATGTGAAGTCAAAATTATTTTGATTTGATTCGATTTTCTTTACGATTATATCACTCGAGATGGATGGCTTACTCTCGCTTTTTGAAATGATTTCTTAAATGTAGCCTGTAAAATTCATAACAGTTTTCTATTATTACCTTTCTGTTTTATTTAACCATCACCTCAGCCTGTCGCAGTCCACTGTTGGACATTGGCCTATCCCAGGCTGCGCCACAACACTCTATCCTCCACCTTCAGCGTCCTTCTTAAGGTTGTCGGTCCGCCTAGCTTGTCGACACGACTGGACTCGTCTACTCCACCGCCCATATCTTCCAACAGTCATGGTCAGCCCAATGCCACTTCAGTTAGCTGACTCTGCAAGCTATGTCGACAACTCCAGTTATTTTCCGGATAATTACATTCCCGATTTTATCCTTCAAAAAGAGAGTTGAAGAGTTTGATAAGTGCCTATCAATTTTGAAACCGTATGTTGACCTAATTTCGATACCATGTTGCAAGTGCAACAGAACTTCCCAAATCGCATTCCCAGCCATTTTGAACTCACCCACCTAGCAATAGTCTCCTTTCTACCATTAAATTAAATTGTAACTTTGCTTCCACACGTTGGTCTAATGCCTTCGAATTCTGTCCATTGCTCCGTAACTAATTACTTTGATGGACCCTTTGAATGCCAGTGGGGTGATGGATGTAATTATTTAGATTTTAGACCACGTTGGCTGGGTCGTGTGTGGTCTTGTTTACGTTTTTGGAGGATTGGTAGGAAATTAGCAAGTGCTCTCATGATTGATGGGATTAAGCTACGCTTAGCACAGTCGTCTGTGCATTGATAATTGTGAATCGTTAGGAACAGTGGTACCGCAGTCGGCCGCGACTTACAACTTGTAGGTCGTAGGTTCGGTACGTAAATTATTTCATCACCACTGCTTTCGAAACGGTGAAGGAAAACATCGTGAGGAAACCGGCATGTCCTAGAACTAAGAATTCGATGATATGTGACATCTACCAACCCACACTGGGCCTGCGTGGTAGATTATAGCCCACAGACTATTTATGTATGTATGTTATCTATTGTTCAATTTTCAAGATGCAAGGCATATATATGCCAAATGTTTTTTCAATAAGGACACGAGTTGCGTGGTTCTCATAAGAAAAATAATATAAATTACAAAAACTGGCATCGAGATAGTCAAAAGTCAAAAAACTGACATCGAGATAGTCAAAAGTCAAAATTCTGACTAAAAATTGTAAGTCACCGATATCGTCCAGAACCAGGACCAAATGATCTGGTGGACTGCCGTCTAACCCTGTAAATGCTTAAAGTTTCGCCTGTATGACATTAAACTTGACAATATTGTTTGAAGCTGTGCAACCAGCTTAATCGAGTGCCACTTTCAATTATAATATCTGCGAACCGACTGCAGTGTTTATTTTATACGTATGAGCCTAAATTATAAATAACTTTCATGCCAATCTGGGAATTTTGAAGTTAAATTGTTTTTACAATGTTGGTTTAATGGTTTTTCGTTGAAATATTATGACATGGTACTGGTACTTATTGATAGGCCTGCGCTGTCCTCCCATACATTTAATCTCTGTAATTTGAAAATATTGTTAAAGCCAATTATTTTTAAAAGAGTAACCGTGGAGTTTCTTGCCGGCTCTTCTCCATAGGAAACAACAATTTGGAACCGTGCACCTAGCTTCTGACGTTTCATAAGTGCCCATGCAGGTTTATATGAAATAAAAATATTTTGATTTGATTTGATTTGATTTGATTTGACATAATCAATGGATAAAAGAGACAAGGTAATACCGGGCAATATTTTCTGGTGAGTGACCTAATATTTTACTCACTTTGGATGCTTACCTGACTACGGCGAAGCAAAAAGAAAGGGTTATGATTTGACCGGTATGTATGTCCGTATCATCATCTGCCTAGCCTTTTCCCAAATGTCTTGAGGTCGGCTTCAGGTCTAACCAGATGCAGCTGAATACCAGAATTTTACATGGAGCGGCTGCCTATCTGACCTCCACAACCCAGTTACTGATTCGTTTATGAACGTATGTTTGTATGTATATAGGTATGTATGTTCAATTGTTTCCTCATTACTTTTAAATCATTTATCATAATTTAAGAAATCAGAAGGCCAATTTTCGTAACTAAAAAACATTCAAAATCTAGTCGCAGTCTCACCTCGGTGACAATTAAATGTCAAAAATGTATGGAAACTCCAGGTATTTTTGACTGATCGAGACTGAGATCAGACTGTGAACGTTCTTAAAATAACGAGAATTGCTCCCTTTTTTTGGGTGGGAAATCATCAAATAACTTCTCCCGCTCTGGGTGGAGTAGCGGGGCGAGGGCGTGTCAGACTTTTACTGACTAAAATCCACCCGTGTTCCCTCATTTGCCTGTGTGCTAGGGGCGGCGGTATCTCTTCCGGCAGGCATCGGCCGTTGCAAGCCCCATCAGTTGGTGCTGACATCTCTTTGAGGCGCACGTGGAACACATCGCACCGTCGCGACGGGCTTGGTCCTTACTGGACAGCGAGCTACGCATTTCTCGCCATCCACAAGCCCGCGCCTACAGTGGCCGGGAATCAGCCTGGAATTCTCAACGTCCAGGGCGCCTCCTGCGGCAACTAGAGCCGTGAGGGCGCATATTCTGCCTCTCCATCACATGTGCCGCCTCCCTCATTACGAGCATTACAGCTTCGCAGGAGGTGACGGCTACTCATGCACTCTCGCTCCAAACCATAGCCTGGGCCAGGATACACCACTAAACACAATATTTTCTTGTTTCATACTTTTTAGAACGTGATGTTTCAGTAGTCGAGTTTTAGTTTTAGAAATTACTGTTTTTCTCCATTTTGTAGTATCGAATTACGCATTTTCTTCAATAATGTCTGTCGTAATGTTACGTCATAGATAAATAAATAAAATAGTAGTAATTCCCTCTCGATGAGAGGAGGCCTGTGTCCCACCCAGCAACGGGAACATTATTGATTGTGCAAATAAAATGGCACCTAGCCTAAATCGTTGTTAGCATTTTCTATTTCTTTTTCTTTTGTTATCATATCACTTCATAAAAAAACTTTTTTTCAAAAAAATTACAACCGACTTCCAAAAAAACACTGCTAAATGCAAAATAACTTTAATTTCGGAAGTCGGTGACTTTGGATGTGTAGGTATTTTAATTATTCGTCACCGCCTTACGAAATTAAAGTTATTTTGCACTTTGTAGTGTTTTTTTGGAAATCGCTTGTTATTTTTTTGAAAAAAAGTTTTTATTTTTCACTTTTTTTTTTCCAAATCCGTCTATATACGACGGAGTTACGCCCGAACATACATGAAAAAAAAAACCTGTCGAATTGATAAACTCCTTCTTTTTGAAGTCGGTTAAAAAAGCATCACGCCAAATTTGCCGAAGGGTTAGGCAGGGGTGCACTTACATGTTTACCTGTACGGAATAAAGAAATGATTCACACTTACATAGCTTTCGCGATTCGAGTTCGAGAGTCAAGTGTATAACATGTGTACCGATAACAGTATAATTTATATTGTGTCCGCTAATTAGGCTCAAGAAAAAAGAACGGATACTCACAATTTTCAGATCCACAGAAAAAAGAAAAAGAACATTTAATCAGTTTCCAATACAATAAAATATCAGTTGAAAGCCCGCAATTATTTCACATTTATAAAAAATATGAATACCCTATTGTCAGCTCTGGACAGCTGGGGGCAAAAAATCTTTAAAACAATACAAACACTGCCATCATGTGTTATTAAATCTCGGGTAGAACTTCAAACAGAATAAGATTAATATTCCAAAGTACAGTCAGCCTCCAAAAGATGTATACATCGACAAGAATTCATTTCATTGCCTACAATTTTTTTTCCATAATATTGTAACAAGGTGAAGCCGCAAGAATTATTACACACTAGCTATTGCCAGCAGCTTCGCCCGCGTACAGGTCGAAAATTGTCTCACGGAACGAAGTACCGGGATAAAAATGATCCTATGTGTTAATCCAGATTATAATCTATCTGTGTGCCAAATTACATTCCAATCCGTTCAGCCGCTTTTGCGTGACTGATTAACAAACATCCTAACATGCAAACTTTCACATTTACAATATTAGTAGGATAGTAGGCTAGCTTTTGCAAGCGGCTTCATCCGACTGAAAGTCGGAAATTGGCCGACGGGAGAGTAGTACCAGAAAAAAAGTATCATATGTGTTAATCCATCTATCTGTGTGCCAAATTTCATCCCATTCCGTTCGTTAACAATTATCCAAAAATCTAAACATCCAAACTTTTACATTTATAATATAAGGAGGAAAGTAGGAACTACGATAGGGTTGGGTATGGGTACTTAGTTGTAGAATAAGATTAATATTGCAAAGTACGTACGTCTCAACAGAAAAGATAAGTGTGCAGGCAGCTACTACAATTTTTTGGCAGCCATAATAATTTTTCGGCGTACGCTGACCTGTCAAATTTAATGCTTCATCTCTTTTTAACATGAACGTCAAATATTGGTTAAAAGCAATTATTTTTTGTTGTAAACATAATTTTACATTGCTCATCACTTTATTCCGTTTGAAATAAGATTAAACATTTAAATAAACTTTTTTTAGCATGTAGCATGACAAATGACATCTGCAGTAAGCAGTTGATATGTAACCACTTTTTTGCTTTAAATCCTTATGACTACGGAATAGACTTCAAAATCAGTTGAACGGGCTGTAAAACCGGTTTGTTTAAATGTCATTTTTTTCAAATAAGTACCTAATTATTAGGTTTACCACAGGTAAAAAGAATCTTATTCATTTATTTACTATACAATCTTGGTACTTTTATATTTGCTCGGTTTCACAACGAAGTCATACATCTCACCGGTTTTCCCGGAACATTTTGCCAGTACCATTTAAGTCCCAAGTATTACAGGTCCCAAGTATTATTAACCTATTAAACTGCCCAAGAAAACATAGTTACCAACCATTACCAAAAACTGCGTATTGAATGGCCCTTGTAAGTGTATGTTAAGTTATAATAACGCCTCCAATATCAAAGAAAGTGTCGTACAAATCTAATTTTGTCTTACCTGTAAACCAATTTCTTTTGTCGACTGTACTTTGGTTGGAAGAATTCAATTATTATCTTGTCACACTGTATGAGAGAGATGACGATTTATCATCGGCTTCTGAATGAGGACATTTATTGTTACCTGGAACGATGTGGAGATTTTTTCATTTGCCAGTATTCCTGAGTTCAGGGAAAAATATAATGTGATGTAAACACATTCTGTTGTTGTACCGGTTGGCAGGTTGGAGGCCTATGTCCAGCAGTGGACGTCTTTCGGCTTAAATGATGATGATGATAACAGGTTGGCCAGGACATCGACGCGCAAACTTTCACCATGCATTCAGTATATGATTCGGAACCCCTTGAAACAGGTGAAAATTTTCGAAGGTTATAAAAAAAATCCTGTTCCATACACTTTGACCGCAATTGCAATTACAATTTTCTATGAAACAGCAGTTTTTTTTTTACGATCCTCGATCATGTCCTAAATTTATGGTCTGCCATCATGTTTATTATTTTTATTACATAACGTAACGCCTTGTTTTTCCGGAAGTCGTGTATGTATAGGACACACATTTCAACAGTTATTTTTAAGTACCATGTAATTAGGGCCGAGCCTATTGCCATCAACCAGGCTTAAACTCAGACTCCGGGCCGCTACTTAGAAATTCTGGATAGAAAAACTCAATACCAATTTGCCCGACCTGGGAAAGGAACCCAGGGAGGGCATCGAATCGTGCTCAGGGCATCGTGCTCAGCAGTAGAGCTAGCGAGCACTAGACCGTATATTATTATAATCTCTTATTGAAAAAATCTTTAATCCCGGAAATTACGAAATTTTAAAGAAAAAAAAAATTTTGACGTAGTCTACTTAAGTTGCTGAGAATCGAATTAAAACGTCTCAGTAAAAACGTAGAAAAAAAAAATCACTAACTTTGGATGGCTAATTAGCTGTAATCGAAGCAACAGGTAAAAAGGTAAGCAGGTAAAATACATTTAAATTAAAAAAAAAAAAACACAATCTAATTAGAAAATGATAATTACTTCTTGGACAGACTAGATTTGATGTTCCCCGCAGAGATAACTGTTTAGCAAAATGAAAAAGAATAATACCGTTCAGGCTACTGTTTCTGTGTTTGGGTTCCGTAGTCAACAAGGAGCCTTTAGAGTTTTGCCATAGCCGTCCGTCTATTCATTTATCTGCAAGTTAGCTCAGAGACTCCTAGTACACACGGCTACACATCAAACTATACATTTCCAGTATAAGCTGATCTCGCAACGTTATGATTTCTATACAGTGTGAAATCAGCGTAAACTGGAAATGAATAGCTTGATGTGTAGCCGTACCTACATACATATTCGTCACACCGTTCTTTTTTTGATAATTTGTATTGTTGTTCGACAGACACGGCCAGCTTACTGCCACTTCAGCTTGCTTACTCCACAAGCTATGTTGGTAATTCTGTTTTTTCTGGATTATTTAGTTCCTGATTTTATCCATCGCTCGGGTTGGTGATGCAGGATCGGGGATACTCGGCTCGAATCGATCGGTGACGCTGAATCGCAAAAATTCCACGCTGAATTTAAAAAAATGTAAATCATATAATTTTTTCACTTCATAACCACCCCCAAATGTCTATTACATAGAAACATTCAAATGGAATAAACCAGATTGATTTTAATTAAAACATCTTTTGTTGTTCAAAAAGTACCACTGCTCAATCTCTGAACTGTGGTAATAACATAAACAATAACGCATCTTACTGTAAGGAAATGAGGTTGCTTTTTGAACAAAAACTTATGATACATTATTTTTTATTTTTTTTATATCTGTAAGTACACCATACCATTACGAAATAAGGTAGCTTTTCGAACAACAAAATAATGACGCAAAACTATTTCGTTTTTTTTTTCTGTCGCCTTTTAATCGACTTCCTTTTAATGATTGTCAGATCAAGCATCATTTATGATCTGATTAATGATATAAAATATCTATTGTTACAAACATTTCTATAAGCATTGCTCCCGACGCCGATTGTGTTAAATACTCCTTTGTGGTTCAAAGATAATGGATTGTAGCTTTTTTTTTCTTAATTGGCTATGGTATTTAGTGCTATTGAGTAGTTCCAAAGACTTTTGATTGATAATGGACAATATGGTACTAAATAGTAGCCACTTAAAATGCCGACAGTGGTTAATTAAGATAATGCAAATTTTTACCGCCTGGTGCGATATCGACATAAAGGTAATATGAATTGCCGAGCTATTCTGGCGATATATTCTGTAAATATGTCACCGTGATAACTCAGGTGAAGTGAGCGTGAAGTGAGCGTGAAGTGAGTTATCAATCTTACCGAACCGAAGTGAAGTGAGCTGTCATAGCACCTCATGCTAGGGAATGAGGTGCTTATGACAGCTCACTTCACTTCGGTTTTCACTGTGGTACATAATATACCGGCTGTTTAAGATTCTCAACTAACTAACTCGGTTAATTGAGAATCGTGAAAGTATTTGGGGAAGTAACATAACATGACGCCTGTATTTCCCGCTGCTGTCGGCTATCGGTCTATTCGGCTTCATAACAGAGTATGGTGTTCATAAATCACACGTGCTTATTATTAAATAAAATTTTATTACAGTGTCTATGTTCAACCATCATGACACAATTCACAATTGGCAAACGGACAGACTCACAATAGAAAACATTATAAACATCAATGATTTTAAAAAAAAAAATCTCTACTTGAATATCGCAATCTTACAGATCACTTATAACTAAATCAATCTTTTTTTTTTTGTTGTGTGTCTGTCTGTATGCAAACCTTACAATATAAAATGATGGAGAGATAATAATTGTATGACAATCTAATTTGCATACTAGTTCTGTCCTGCGGTTTCAATAGATACCTTTATGAAACAAGAACTTGTGTGGCCTAGAGATAATAGGGTATTTTCCGATTTCATGAAAACTATTTTAATTTGAAGATTGGGACGATATATTTAACAGAAAAATAAAAATAAATTTATTTATATCCATTTTCACCATTAAAAACGAATAAAATCAAATTTATTTTTCGTTGTTTTGAATTTACCGCCAAAACGCTCCTTACGATGACTTTTTATCACGTGACATGTGACGTCAACTTTGTTTATACGGCACCGGTACAAATACTTAGTTTGGCGCCGTTTTAGAAGTATTTTTGCACAGAGGCACCGCACGCTAGTAATATCACTTTATATCCATTAAAAATCTTGTTAATTATAAACTCGACATTCACTTTTTACTTGCTAACTACTTTAGTTTACACAAAGTTGACGTCACGTGATAAAAAGTCATCGTAAGAAGCGTTTTGGCGGTAAATTCAAAACAACGAAAAATAAATTTGATTTTATTCGTTTTTAATGGTGAAAATGGATATAAATAAATTTATTTTTATTTTTCTGTTAAATATATCGTCCCAATCTTCAAATTAGAATAGTTTTTGAAAAATTGGAAAATACCCTATTGTTTCGATCTGCGTGTGTATAAATGATACAGGAGATATGCTAGGGGCAACTTTATGGTCAAATTGTTTTTTATTTTTATTTTTGCAAGCAGGTTTGCATGACACCGACGAGCAAAATGAAAAATGTCTACGCTACACGTCTAAGGTCATGTGCAGAACATGAGTTCTGCAAATGACCTTAGGCGTGTAGCGTAGAATTTTTTCTTCGGTTATCAAAAGAAAATCTGCTGTTTCATAGAAAAGTGCAGTACATACGCGGTCAAAATGGGCACCTATTCTAAAAAGAAAAAAAAAAAGCCTTTTATTTCTTGACGTTATAATTACAAAACAATATATAAATAGTGTATGCAATAATAATTTAACATTACAATTCATTTTTTGTTTTTATTTATTTATTTTATTATTTATGTACACACAGTAAAATACATAGGAGATATGGCATAATAACAAGTGAGTACAAAGGCACTGCTTATTTCTTTAGAAATTTCTTCCAGCAGACCTGCGAAAGGAGAAATGAAAAAGAAATGTAGACAATAGTGTGTGAGAACAAGATAAGGAAATAAGAATATGTGACGTCTTAAACTAAAATATACTTACACATATTTACATATACTTATATAAATACATATTTAATGATAAAATATATAAACAGATATAAATAAATATATATATAAAAACACAATTAAGAGGAAAGGTAATGCTCTTTTACTCGACATTTGAATAAGGAGATAGTTTTCAAGTCACGAATGCTAGGCGGAAGTGAGTTCCACAATCTTACAGCATGGACAGAGAAGGAATAAGAATAATAACTAGTTTTATGGGGATGTGATTTAAGGAGGAATCTGAGGTGTGATCTACATGGTGCGTCGCTAGGACGAGCGTAAGAAAAACGCTCACGCAGGTAGGAAGGATAAGAAGGGTTGTGTAAGATGTTGAAAAGGAGACATAAAATCCGAGTGTTCCTGCGAAGGCGGATTGGGAGCCACTTGAGTTCCTTGCGAAGGTGAGAAACGTGGTCATACTTTCGAAGACCGAAAACAAAGCGAATGCACAGGTTTTGCAGGCGCTCAAGCTTGTTTAATAACTCCTCAGTAGCATCCAAGTAGCAGGCGTCGGCATAATCTATAATCGGCTGAATGAGTGTTTGGGCCAAAGAAATTTTAGTCTTCAAAGGCAGGAGACTTTGAAGGCTTTTCAACGAATGAAATGAGTAATGTACCTTTCGACTGACCTCATTGACCTGAGCACGCCACGAAAGATTGGAATCGATAATTACACCCAGATCTTTAGCAGTTTCGGAATAGTCAATGAGAACACCATCGAGATATAAAGGCATCAGAGATGCAACAACAGACGCATTACGAACGAATCTGCTGCCTATGATCATGGCCTGGGATTTAGCTGGGTTAATTTGCAAACCAAATGACTTAGCCCAGACGCTGATGGAAGCCAGGTCACGATTCATTGCAGCAAGTGCAGAGCCCGCGTCATCTACAGTAAAATGCCGGTAAAGCTGCAAGTCATCTGCGTAGAGATGAAAACTAGAGGAAATTACTGTGGTAACAAGGTTTACGAAAATTGAAAACAGAAGAGGAGAGAGAACGCTACCCTGAGGAACACCCTCAGTGAGGCTACACCAATCAGAGAAGGACTCCTCCAAGCGAACACACTGAGAGCGTCCTCGGAGATAAGAATTGAACCAGTCTAAAGTGGAAGAAGAGAAATTGATAGATTGGAGGATACCTAGTAAAATATCGAAATCCACTGAGTTGAAGGCGCTACTAAAATCAAGCAATACAAGAACAGTAAGGGACTTATTTTCCATTGCCCAGCGGATGTCGTCAGTTACTTTGAGAAGCGCGGTTACAGTACTGTGACCCGAGCGAAAACCGGATTGGAAAGGGGAAATCAACGAGTTTGACGCCAAGAAACATGATAGTTGTCTATGAACTATGTGCTCAAGAACTTTAGATAGAAATGGAAGAATAGAAATAGGTCTGAAGTGGGTTAATAGAGTAGGATTATTAGTTTTAGGTAAAGGTATAATATGAGCCTGTTTCCAAACTGACGGGAAGGAGCTAGAGGAAAATGAGTGGTTGAAGATGTGAGTGAGAACAGGAAGCAACGAAGAAAGGATAAGAGTTATCATTCTTGAACACAACTTATCATTACCGACTGCTGAAGAAGTAATTGCAAGAATAGATTTCTTAACGTCATCCTCAGTAACATTGCTAAGCTTAAATTGAGAACACTGGGGCAACGACAAACTAGCAAGACTCTCTAGTGTCGCAGCTATGACAGATGGATCAAGAGAAAAGGGAAGGAGAGAGAAGTGTTTATTGAGATCATTGAGATTCACATCCTTACACTGGTTGGAAGGTGACTTGCCTATTCCTACAGATTTGAGAAATTTCCAAACGTCGGAAGAATTGCGGTTATTGAGTTGCTCGTGAGTTAATAACCGACGAAAAATTTTTGTGCATGGGATTGCAAACTCGTTTACTGAAGCTACGGTAATTCGATATTCACCTGTTTGTACTGTTAAATACACTTCTAAAAACAAGCTACATCATTTACATAGTTCATCATCATCATCATCATTTCAGCCGAAAGACGTCCACTGCTGGACATAGGCCTCGCCCACGCTCCTCCATTTCGACCGGTCTTGTGCTTCCCACATCTAGCGGATCCCGCGGCCTTCACAAGGTCATCGGTCCACCTTGTGGGAGACCTTCCCACTTTACGTCTTCCGGTGCGCGGTCGCCACTCCAGAACCTTTCGGGCCCATCGACCATCTGTTCTGCGCGCAATGTGCCCTGCTCAATGCCATTTAACTTTGGCAATTCTTCGGGCTATGTCGGTTGCCTTGGTTCTCCTGTGGATTTCTTCATTGCGTAGTTAATCTCTTTATTTGTCGGAAGAAGGCGAGGCAGATGATCACAGCTAGAAGGCGTCAGATCATGTAGAAGATGGCAGGACAAGCTGCAATGGTCCACACGCTAGGATGCCACTGCATTGGATCCAAATAGCTACTGGAAGCCTTTGCTCCGTGTTGATGCAGACTTCTCTTTTGAATACGATTTTATTATTATAAATTAGCTTCACCTGTTTGTTTGTTTGTAACCGACTCCTTTAGACTTGATTTTGACCTACTTCAAATGGTCAGATTTCATTTAAACTTTGTAGACTTATCGAGGACCGATGACAATTGAATAATTTACAAAAAAGTAGACAAAATAGTTAAAAATTCACGCTTTTATAGTTATCAGAACTAAAAAACAGAAATAAGTAACAAAAAAAATCGGTTGTCTGTAAAGTCGGTTTACTGACGATAGTTGAACGTGACAACGTCATAAGATAATACTATTGTTTATTATTGTATTATTGTATAGCAGCTGTCCACGCAGACGCATCGCTTACTCAAGTAGGAGAGAGACTGATGTCGAACGCTGCTGAACGCGGAGGCCGATTGTGCCTCTTTGTCGCTCGTTCCGCGCTCTCGCTTGCACTTCAAGCCTTAAATGGAACGCCTCAGAGCGAGGTAACGCCGCATGAGTCATGTTTTTTCGTGCGTGCAGTCGGCTCCATCGAATTATAAGACGTTGTCACGTCAAAAGTAAGTAACTGATGGACGCTAGTGATGGCGACAAACACATAGACAAATTTTGGGCCGAGTTCATTTAGATTGCCATCGAAACGATGTTTAATTTTTAAAGCGTTTTTTTTTTTAGTTTTTTTAACTATTATTGCCATCGAAACGCTAAAAATAATAGTTTAAAAAACTAAAAAAAAAACGCTTTAAAAATCAAACATCAGTAGAACATAATTTAATTCTATTAAAAAGCGTGATTGAGGTGCTTGATATTAATTGGTTATAAAAATACTTCAAAAAGCAGCCCACGCTTTTTAATAGAATTAAATAATTTTTATTTTTTTTATTTTGGTTTTTATTTATTTATTTATTAATTCACAAAATCCACAGCTCTTTAACATCATCATCATCTGCCTAGCCTTTTCCCAACTATGTTGGGGTCGGCTTCCACAGCTCTTTAACAATTTCACTTAAAATAAATAAACTACTCTTACAGCCAATAACGGATTTACAATTTAATAACTGTACTTATATGCATCAGAAACAAACAGGATGTCATGTACACCTTCTAAGCATATCTAAGTGTGCAATGTGGGTGGGTGTGTAGGAGTGTGTGTGAGGAGTTGTTGTTCTTTCGTTTTTTCAACTATTATTTTTAGCGTCTCGATGGCAATCTAAATGGACTTGGCCCAAAATTTGTCTACGTGTTTGTTGCCTTCACCAGCGTCCATCAGTTCATGTAATGTGCAGACACGCAGGACACGATATTAAGTGTCCCATCGTTTATGGAACATTACCGGACTCCGAAGCGGATTCATCTATGAATCTCCATCCGAACAGGTTTTCCTTGCTTTGGCCAACCTGGGGCAACAAGTGTCCGTGTGGAAGATCCTCAGCAGGTGGTACAAATGGTATGGGTAAAGAAGAACAGTCTCGTCACAGCTTTAGTCTTTCTGGTGTTTCTTTGTATGATGTAGACATGTTGGCATGCATTGGTTAAACAACTAAAGCTATTTATCATACAATAACACTAACTATAATAACACAATAGACTCGTGTTATTCGCTTTAAAGCGTAACTTTGGCATTTAATACCAGTTCTTATTGATATAATTATTACCGTACGCAGTGACAGGTTGAAAACCTTGTCCTAATTGTTCCCAGATACTTTGATAAAATATTTATTTAATTGAAAAAGATACCAAGTTATGCCTCTATCTCATCGTAAGAATTTATAAACTGACTACGGAAATGTCCCTTTCGCTGCACGAAATTGTGAAAAATAGTTTAAAAATTAGTTCAATTTCGTAGTGGCCTTACACATATAAATCAAAACTTGGGTAAACTTTGCAAACAGCATAACATTCAATACATTATTATACAGATAATCATAATATAAGTCACTATGATAGATTGACCATTGCACAGTTGTACGTAACTCAAAGGAGGCTGAATATTATATTTTTAACTCTATATCTGAAAGTATTTAAAAAAGAAACCGATTCCACGCGTTTAACCATACCTTGTCCATAAATCACTTAATTGATATTTTAATGATCTTCCATTGTTTTGATCATTCTCTAAGACCCATTCAAGGTATCATGATTTATATTTCAAAACGTAACATCGTTTGATTCATGTCGTCCTAATATTTCTCATGTGATTGAGAATCTTTTCTTCTGTATTTCATAATCTATTAAATTGTTATTGGATTCTTTATTGTACTCGGTATTTTTATAAGGTTTTAATAGCTGCATAGCAAGTTTGACTCAGAATGCTTGTAATAATTTTCAGATTCCTTTGAGCTTCTTATGTTATGTTCTAAGTTGCTGCATAATTACTACCAAATGTGCGTAGTGACTACTCAATCTGTGTGGTTCGTTCCTCAAGAAACCATTTCAACCATTTATCTACATGGCTTTAAAAGAGACTGAACTCTGAGTTTGTTTCGGCCTTTCTTCTCGGAAATTTTAATTATGATTTACGTGTAAAAGTATTTGTAATAACCAATAATGGAATCTTAAAACTATAAAATGTAGCTGGTAACGCCAACACTGATTATATAGATTCACTCTTTTAATTTATAGCAGTTTGTTTTTCCCGCTCCTGTTCCCCACCTGCACATGCAACGCTTTTATCATCATTTAAGAACGTGAACGTGAGAACGAGAGAACGAAGACTGACAGCTGACATTTGACGAAGAAATTGCACATGAAAGCCCGTGTGTAACGGATCTCTCGAACCATCCCCGCACCGCATGACGTGCCTTTTCGTCTGATCATCCGCGAGGAGACGAGGATCATATCGAGCCTTTCTCTGCAATATTTAATACATTCCCACTCCGCCAAACGCTCCCTTGTGTTTGATTACCCAGTGTAATAAGAACTAAAACTATATTCTAATAATGGTCGCGCAACCCGCGTAGTGCTAGGGAAGCTTTGCTGTGCGATAGTCGAAGGAGATTGGATCCCGCTGGCCTGCCCCTGGTGAGTTCTGCATGTTCCTTCTCTTCCTCTCTTTTCCGCCTAGGCTTTTGTCACTGCCGATTCGCTGTAATTTACACGTCCGCTCGTATCAAAGGTTGGTTCTGATACTTTTCAGCACCGAATTATTGTTGGCGTGACCAGTAGCAGAACCTTTTTATTTTTTAACCAACTTTTTTTGACATTATATTTTGATCATTGGAATGTCACCCATCCAATTATTGACTTTGTTAATCTCGGCATAAGCTTACAGATTGGTACAACCGATTCTCTAATTCGCCTCTAGTTTCTTTTATAAACAAAACCGTTTGTGGTTTTTCAGTTTTCAGGTTAATTAGCATACACTTTCTACTTAAAAGTTTGAGACGTAATTAATGAATGAAACTTTATCGTTAATTTTAACACAACAAAGTTTAATAAAATATTTTGAAAACAAAAATAAGTTTTAAGTAATTAATAAATTCTTTTAATCGTCCTATCATCCTTAGCCTTTTCCAAACTACGTTGGGATCAGCTTTCAGTCTAACCGAATGCAGCTGAATACTAGTATTTCACACGGAGAGACTGCTTATCTGACCTCCACAACCCATTAACTGGGTAATACGATACTTCTTGGTAAGACAGGTTGTCCGACTTTCGAATTTCTGACAACCCATAGTCAAAGATTTACAAATGTCAGCCAGGACCAAATGCACGTGCTTTCCGGAAAGATCTCATTATGTTATAAATGGTCACCCATCCGCGAACCGACCTCAGCAACCGCAGCTTAACTTTTGACTAACCCAAGCGCCTTTTATTATTACTTTTATAATTGTTGAAAATGGTTGACTCGTCTTGCTTACTGTCTATCGGATATTGATTTGCGCTTTGCCATCTTCCATATCTTGGATGCTCACTCGATTTTAATATTGCCTTTATTCGCCATCCCTTATGTGAAAAATTGCATCGGCAGAGGTATCCGCGGATAGGATTCTAAGCCAGATATTTCATTACAGGTTCCTTGAAATCTTGGGTTATTATTTGTAGGTAGTAACGGTATTTTAGAGGTGTTCTTTGAACGGTATTTCAAAGTTATATTAGTAATGGTAATAGTAATTTATTTCAAAACTTCAGTACACGTTATATCAATGAGGTCTCGACCCCTGAACTAGAACATCCTGTATGACAGGGGTCGAGGTCCAGTTACACGGATCAGAAGGTTTAGACTATATGCAATGCACACTTAGTTTGAACAATAATTGGTGAAAAAAAAAAAAATATTCAAATTTAGATAATGAACAGAAAAATAAAGATAAAATAAAAAAAAAATTGTTTATAATTCTAAAATACATTGTTTTCGATAAGAATTGGGGTAACATGTGTGTGGTGAGATGTGTGCTGGGTATGCGGATGTAGGTGTGTAAATGTGTGATGCCTGAGTCTGTCCACTAGAATACATTACTAACAATGTTTTCAGTATCATGTTAGTTATAGCTTTTCAGCCAAATTATAGATATTTAGAAATTTCTTATGGTTTTCTAAGTGTACCAAGAAATCGAGAAACTAGTATATCCATGTGAGAATAAACTTAATTTTCTTTATTTTATTTCTTTCGTTACATTTAGATAGTAGCTCGCATATTGTTTTAGAGACTAGAACACTAAAAGGTGCACTGCCAAGTAATTAGCACGTCATTTTTTCAAATGAAGTCGTAAGTGAAGGTTCACGACTATTTTTGCTACCGAATGCTTGAGACTAAAACACTAGCTGTGCGAGGTTGGACCTGATAAGTCTTGATCCCGAGGAAATATCGAGACACAAATATTTGATATTCTAACCCAGGTATTGGTCTATCTATCTGCCAAATTTCATCCAAATACATTCAGCAGTTTTAGCGTGAAAGCGTAACAAAAAATGTCATCATCATCATCATTTCAGCCGAAAGACGTCCACTGCTGGACTTAGGCCTCCCCCAAAAGGGGGCTTTTGCCATAATTGCCGCGCTTGGCAGGCGGGTTGGCGATTGCAGTATGGTGGTAAAATGCATAGAGAACATTGCTGCCCATTCTCTAGTAAGTCCCTTAGTCGCCTTCTAAGACACCCACGGGAAGAAATGGGATGGCGCTATCCTTTTACGTCCGGCATCACAAACAAATATACGGAAAATGAAATATTTTCTCTTTAAAAATAAATTTAGAAGAATATAAAACTCCAATGAATTTTAAATGAATGTAATAATAGTCATAGAGTATCTCTAATTAAGCCACGTTATTGGTAAGTAGGTACTACTGAAGGAAATGAAGTTCTATTTAATCAAATATGTAAAACAACAGAACATACAAGTAGCAATAATTACTTCTCAAAACTCACCAAGCAAACATACTAACTCAAATATCCCTTTTGCCAGGTCATTGCTCTCAAGGTCAAAAGTTCAACAACAAAGGTCAAACAACATAAAGCCAAACGTTACATATTACTTACAGTTGGTGTCACATGTTGAACATATAAATGAGGCATCTCTAACTTTGCCAACATAACTGAGAAGCACGCACATAAGTTTCTTGTAAGAGATGTTAAGTAGTTAAAACGTTACGATTCTGGGGAATAAATTCTTCGGTATTGAGTAAAAGTAAAATGGAAAGACTAGATTTTTGTATATCATTGAGGTGGAGTGACGATCTTCGCAGGGTGACTGGTAGGAACTGGATGAGAGTTGCCGATAATCAAACTGAATGGCGTGCAATTGGAGAGGCCTATGTCCAGCAGTGGACTGCTGTAGGGTGATGATGATGATGATGATAAAGAGGAAAGTCTGAAAACGTTATTTGTTCAATATATTCCCATTTTTTTGGCACTGGCACCTAAGATTTGCAGTTGAAGAATTATGCAAGTGTAAGTTTGTAATGGCTAAAAACAAATGTGATGGATGTATTTTGGCCTTTGGAGAATTGAACGTGACGTATTTTGGTAAATGTATATTCATTTTGACAGTACCTACAACAAAATTCATTGCGTACTTTACATTGTTGGGCAAATGATTTTCCGAACTTAAAAAGCAATGAATCCCCAAAATCATTCAAATTATGATAAGGTTAGTGATTTAAACACCGTACCAAACGTTACACCAAAAGCACTTAAAATTCATAACAATGGGTTCTAAAACTAAGTAATAATAGTAATAGTATCTAATGTAATGCTAATATCTAACTAGATTGCTAACAGCTGGCTCGGTTGTAGCTACAGCTTTTAGCTTAGATATTAGACGGATTTGAAGCTGTTAAAACAGCTTTCGATATTTTGGTTAGTGTGTGTTATTATCATCATCTGCCTAGCCTTTTCACAACTATGTTGGGGTCGGCTTCCAGTCTAACAGGATGCAGCTGAATACCAGTATTTTACATGGAGCGACTGCCTATTTGACCTCCACAACCCAGTTACTGGATAATACGATGCCCCTTGGTAAGACTGGTTGACACTTTCGGGCTTCTGACGACCCGTTACGACTGTCAAAGATCCACAAATGACAGCCGGGACCAACGGGTTAACGTGCTTTCAGAGATACGGAGGGGTCTTGGTATGTAAAGATGGTCACCCATCCACGGACCAACCGCGGCAACCGTAGCTTAACCTGATCGATCGACCTGCGCAGCTATTGTTACTTGGTTAGTGTGTTATTATGTCCGACTAAATTACTACAGGGATGCCTCGGATATAACTCGTTAGAGTTAAAACGAGCAAAAGAGCAGCTCACCATAGCTTGTAGAACGCTCCGTGGCACTATTGACGCGCCTGATCTGCATGCTGTGCTGGCTCGCTTTTTTGTCCCAGAAAACGACTGCAGCAGAAACATAGGCTGTTTTCTGTGCCTCCATGTCGCATCGTTGCGCGTGCTACGAGTAAGTCCCCAGTACCACGTACTCTGGACTCTGTTTGTGGACGAATGGACGAATATTTTATCGGCATGTCAGAAGTACTTTGAGAGATTTATGAAAGTGTTGTATCAACTGTGTCTTTAATTTCTGTAATTGATATTATACCGTTTTAATTAAAGAAATAAATATGTCGTTTACGGTGATGCTGAACCCATTATGTTTTTGATACTTCATCATCATCATCATCATTTCAGCCAAAAGACGTCCACTGCTGGACATAGGCCTCCCCAAAAGGGGGGTTTTGTCATAATCGCCACGCTTGGCAGGCGGGTTGGCGATCGCAGTATGGTGGTAAAATGCATAGAGAACGCTGCTGCCCATTTTCTAGCCCTTAGTCGCCTTCTACGACACCCACGGGAAGAAACAGGATAGTTATAGTACGTGCGTATGTAGAATTAGTCTTCTCAAAGTATGCCATAAAGAAGATTGTTTCTAGCATAATTATGTCGATTGCAATACAATTTTACAAACCGCCGCCGGTACCCAGCCCCACTGTGGGCGCTGTGATGACGCCGGCCGCGGTAGTTGCGTCGAGCTTGAGCAACGTATGCTCGTCGCTTTGTGTCCTCCCTGGACGCCGGCCGTCGAACTGCTTAGGACTTCGAGGCCCACCGGCCTCTGATAGGGTCCCAGCTCCCATTGTAAGTGTGCAGCGCATGAGATGGACACGATCCATTGATGAGAATGTCATGCGCTCATACTATGGGTTACATACATTCAGAGGGGAGGGGGGACTGTCTGATGCCATACCGTGTTCGGATGCTCTATTTTTTTGAGGTATTTGAGCCGGCTGTCAAGTGTCAACGATTTGGCACTACGACGCCGTATCACAAAAACGTTTACTGATAATATTGCCAAATCACCACATGCGGCCACTAAGTACACTCGACAAACTCCTAAAGAACCACAACACGATTAAAACCTTAACAAAATCAATGTTAAACAAAGCCTTGGTAACAGGGTGACAATGCAAGAACGATCACGCAACAGGAAGGGAATAATTTAGTAAATTACCATCTGTACCGCGACCGGACCAATGAGTGTTCAACGAAACGGATTTAAGGAAAGCCTGACGATGTGAGAACAGACTACATTTACACTTTCATTTACGAAGCATTCCACATTTTAAGTTAAAATGCTGGGGGCTTTCTTCAACAAATCACTGAAAACTTTTCAAAGACAAATATTGAGTTTTTTCCAAAACAATACCAACAATTTTAATTCTACGGAGATTTACGTGGACTGACGGATACACATCATTCAGCCGATAGACGTCCACTGCTAGATATAGGCATTTCTAACTATCACAATATCGAATGGAATTCCCTAGCGTCGTATTGGTTCTTTAGATAAAAAAACGAAATCAGTTATTTCGTAGAATAGTAGAAACACCTACGCGGTCAAAATGTTTTTTTTTTTTTAATAACCGACGAACATTTTTAGCACAGGTGTGTTCATAATCACGTACTAATTCCTATCTATTTATTTATTTAAACAGTAGGTACAGCGAAAAAACTACTCATGAAATATGACGAGAATTAGATCTATGTTGCTGTTATTGCGCAAATAAACTGAGCACAAATTGAACGTGATCAGAGCTCAATTATCTATTTATGCTGATTCTACCTACCTGAACTACCTAAATCAGAAAAATAATTTTAAAACTAATATTATTTTATAAATTAACAAAAAAATATTCATTATTAAAAAACCAGCTCCACCTATCGACCAACGGTCGTATCATTAGTATCATTGATACAATATCTGTTCGTTCGTAATATTTGACGCAACTTCGCGTTGCGATGCACTAGCGCCACTGAGTGCCTCGGGAGTGACACAAACTATTCGCGTCTTAATGTTTTTATGTGTGCTATCGTGGTTTTTTTTATCGGGGTGGGAAATCGTCAAATAACTTCTCAAAAAAAAAAACTGCTTTCCCTGTCTAAAAACATTGTGCACGTCTCTGTACTTAAGCATCTTATGAATGTACCTTATACTAGTAAGTAAACTAGGTAGGGAACAAAAGCCAAAATGTAGTAACTTCTCGCGTGGGCACAAAGATCAAAAGGGCATGAACAGGACTGTTGAGCCATCACAAGTTAGTACAATAACATACATATCTCCTTTACTTGGACTTGAGTGGGTTAAGTAGATACCGACTTTATACTACAGGTAATAAATGGTATAATTTTATGTTCACTCCTATTTGGTTGAAATTCAATGCGTTCTTGCAACATTCTTTGGCAGTGCTGCATGGCATGGTCCATTATCTAGTCGATTTTATATTGATGAAATCGTTTTACTGTCTCGCTAGTATAGTGGTCGCAAGCAGTACTGGCATGAGTTCCTGGGTTCGATGCCCAGGTCTGGCAAAGTATTAATGGGTTGTTCTATATGGAATCTGACAATAGCTGCCCGGAGTCTTTTTGGCCGGTTGACGGCAATTCGCCCCTTATTGCTTAGGCTTTAAATATAACTCGCTAAATGTTGATAAAGGTACTATAGGTACATCTTTTGTCAACGCTTTGTGTAAATAAGGCTTGATGGTAAGTGTTCACTTTTGGGAGGCAAAAAATAAAAAGAAGTTTTGCAAACTGTACCGTGTGACATAGCGAATTAAAGAACTTAAGGTACTGTGGGGCTCTCGGATCATCATCATCGTTTCAGCCGAAAGACGTCCACTGCTGGACATAGGCCTCCCCCAGGCTCCTCCACTTCGACCGGTCTTGTGCTTCCCACATCTAGCGGATTCCCGCGGCCTTCACAAGGTCATCGGTTCACCATGTCGGAGGCCTTCCCACTCTGCGTCTTCCGGTACGCGGTCACCACTCAAGAACCTTTCGGCCCCATCGACCATCTGTTCTGTGAGCAAAGTACCCTGCCCACTGCCACTTAAGTTTGGTTCTCCTGCCGATGTCTTCGCCCCAAATGAATTCTACACATTAAGATAACAGAAAAACCTATAAGATGTCTATGGTCTTAAAATGACAGGGTACATCTCTACATATTGTGCGTGCAAACTTAAAATTGGAATGTATGGGGGGAACATGTTTTTCAACAACCATATTAAGTTTATTCTTGTGATAAATTCATCATAACTCAATTTCAGTATACGTAAGCCTACAAGCACTTGATTGTTTAAAAAAGTACGGCTTTTAATTCTATTATCAAAATCACTGCATTATTTACTTAAATGTGGAATTATCAAACCAACGCTTACATTACTAAATTTTCAAAGTGAACTCAACTCAAATTCCAGATAATCTAGCTGAAGTAACAACCAAACTTGGAAACTAGATGCTTCATAGATAAATCTACAATAATATCATCGTATTCAAATGTACTAACGACGAACATCCAACGCACATTTGCGATTAGCCGCTCCTACTGTAATTGAGTGAAGTGTTGCGAATAATCTATCGACATTATCGATAATACGATGTGCAATTGACATGACGTGTTTGTGTATTAGTTTAGATTATAGCGTAATTAATCCTACTATTTACAATAATTGAGCGACCAAATATTGAGGGATATTGACATTTGGGATGTGTCTGAGTTGTCTGTAATCTAATCACAGCAATCGTAATTATGTTCAACTCCAAAATATGCAGCTCACTGGGTTCTGTTAAGATGATTAGGAGTTTTATTGAGTGTTTAAGGCAGTTTTTTAAAGTGAGAAGTTATCACTTAGGCGCGTTGGGCATTTTTTGAGATGGGAAAAAACAATTGAACTCGTGACACTGTTACCTACACCACTGACAACACGAACGTACGAACGAACAACGCTGAACGTAGGTTGAACGTTGAACTTTGTTTATTCTGACGATAGTTCAAGTTTTCACTTCTATTGGCACTCCCGGAGGCCACTGTTTTCTTTATTTTTATGAATTTAATTTTCTGGATTTTGCTATTACAAATACTTAATTAATTGAAACACAATCTCGACTTTAGTCTAAAAAATAATTATTCTGAAACTGTAGTATCCTCTAAAGCCACAGCAAAACAACTGAAATAACCACGTTTTGTATTATAGCAATTTCAAATCCAACCATTACATCGTTAACACCTTCCCACCCCTAACCCCGACCGCAGGTGTGGCGCTTACATTACATTGATATCATACGAACTAGGAATGTCGATATTCTTTCCATCTCGTTACATATCGACCGGTCGCAACACTATCGGTTCATTGTATCGAACAAATGGGCATTGCACAAATTTTTGTGGTCATCACTATTCTTGTATTTTGATACAGAAATTATTTTGCGCTTAAACGTTAGATACATTTTAGTGGATGTAATATTAAATTAATTCAATGTTATGATTAGGGAATTGAGTAATAAAATAGATTAGCGTTATTTGTTGCTCATTTTGCACGATTTGTATGCATGTTGGATTGTTTACGTAGTGTGTACGAATTACAGTTTGCTATTTTATCAGTTCATTGCTACGCCATTCGGATTTCTGTGTACGCTTTGTAAACCGAAGCGTAGCGTAGCGTGGGTTGGTGACTGACACATATAGATGTCCAACCATAAATGTGGTGTGTGTGTGTGTGTGTGTGTGTGTGTGTGTGTGTGTGTGTGTGTGTGTGTGGTGTGTGTGTGTGTGTGTGTGTGTGTGTGTGTGTGTGTGTGTGTGGTCTGACAGTAAATATCGAGCAGCTTTCATAAATTCACGCTGCTGGTACTCAAGGCAAGAGCTCAGGAGAGGAGGATAGTGGTCGCAAAACTCCTACTCCAAGAGTTATCTCTTCGAGTAGGAGTTTTGCTACCACTACTCTTACAGCTCCTGACATACAACCTCGTTACAGAAAGAAAATCATTAATCGTTAAACTGCCACTGCTAAGTGGGATACCACTACTCGCGGGTCAACAATGCCTTCATCAGGCAAACTCAGCTCCCATTTCTTACACATTGCTTTCACTGGGACAGCACTGCTCTTATTGGGCCAATACTGCTCTAATTTGACTGCTTTCTGTCAATACCAGTACCTTACAAGTCAATCCAATATCATTAATCAAAAAAAGAAAATAGAACTCGTATGGAACAGCTACAATCCGCAACCAGACGGTAAAGATCGAGCAGCTTGCTGCCAATTACGGTGATTACGTCGCAGGTAACCCAAGACCGATTGTCTTAAATTCCACCTAATGAAGCCCATTTATTGGGTAAACGGTGCGTGTGTTCGGGACACACGGGTGTGGAGGAAAGGATTATCTAGACAAAGTCAAAATGGTTGCTAATTAATTTTTATAATTAAATATATTTATGAAACTGATTTACTCATTCAGTCACTCAGTGAGTTGTTGCTTGTTAATATTCTATATAGGAAAATCGTATACTTACTTTTACAATGTTTGTAAATATGTGAGCACCATGTATCTATCATATAAGTTATTTATCTGTAGTTTCTTCAATTTCATTCTTTTTGCCCATTTTGGTATGGTAATTTTATTCTGGGTGCATCGTTGAAAAAGATGTGTGAGAAATTTGACACGGGGAGGCCTATGTCCAGGAGACCAGCAGTGGACATGTTTCGGCTGAAAAGATGATGGTGATGATGAAGCTGTAAAGGTTACAATCATAGATCAAGCATAATGTCTTTCAGAATAGGCTTACAGCCGTTTACCCATCACAACCCTTAAGGGGGAATAACAAACTACTACAGTATAACTACAACACCATTCATTTCACAATTAGATATTGCAAGCCTAATTAATTTCAATAAAATAATTTTTTTTTGTAATAATAATAATTTTTGTAAAATTCACACAATACTGTTTAAAACTAGGTTTCTTTTGTATTTATCATGTATTTGTGTGCCGTTAACATAAATATGTTATTTATTTTTCCTTTCAATGTTAAATTACGATCTTTTAAAGGGGATGCGGTTTGGTATGCTATGGTATGGTAGCCTGCAGAAATTTTAATTATCTCACGTTTTTTTAATAATTTGTATGTAAATGTTAGGCTGTAAGTTGAAAAAATATGATACTTACTCGAACGTAACAAGTATGTATTCACAGAATTATATTCATTGAAATCATCAATACAACCCTTTTAGTTCATAATTATAATCCCATCCAATGACTATTTACTCGTGATTTGATAAAATAATTCAACATTAGCCTGACACTGACATGCACGCCATGGGATCTGGAGGCAAAGGTCCTCGCGCAAATGTGGGAGTGGCGCGAGGAGGCCAAACGCCGGGGCGTAACTCCGCTGCCGCGGGAAATCGCGGCACAGCGGACAGAGCTCCGGCGGGATCTCATGGTGACATGGAGAGAACGATTGTCGCAACCCAGTGCTGGGCACGCCACGATTGCGGCGGTAAGTCCCCTCTTTGAGGAATGGTTTGAGAGGCGGCATGGCGTCCTCACCTTCCGCCTGACGCAGATCCTCACCGGACACGGTTGTTTCGGGAGGTTCCTGTTTCGGATAGGGCGGGAGGAAACGCCCGGGTGTTTCCACTGCGAAGATCACCCTGAGGACACGGTGGAGCACACGGTGGCGGTCTGCCTGGCTTGGGCGGAGCACCGCCGTGTCCTCGTGGAGGCGATCGGCGGCGGTGATCTCTCGCGTCCGGCCCTGGTCCAGGCCATGGTACGGAGCGAGAGGGCACGGGGAGCCGTCACCTCCTTCAGCGAAGCAGTAATGCTCGCGAAGAGGGAGGCGGCGCACGTGAGGGAGAGGCAGCATATGCGCCCTTGCGACCCCAGCCGCCGCAGGATACGGAGACGCCCTGGGCCTCGGGAATCCCAGGCCGATTTCCGGCCACCGTAGGCATGGGCTTGCGGACGGCGAGTAATGGGTAGCTCGCTGTCCGGTAAGGATCAAGCCCAAGTCGACGGCGCGTTGTGTTCCACGCGCGCCTCAAAGAGATGTCAGCACAAAAAATGCTGGGGCCCGCAAGGACCGATGCCTGCCAGTGGTGCGGGTTTGTTCGAAAGAGACACCACAGCCCCTGGCATACGGGCTACTGAAGGAACACGGGTGGGTTTTAGTCAGTAAAAGTCTGACACGCCCTCCTGCTCCACCCAGAACGGGAGAAGTTATTTGATGATTTCCTACCCAAAAAAAAAAAAAACACTGACATGCAAATCGCAAAAAAGTAAGAAAATTTGAATTTAGTGGACTAACTTAAGTGGGAAGCGGCAGCGCTTCCCACTTAAGTTTCACTATACAGAGTCAAAGTCAAAAGCCAAGGCCAAAAGTCAAAGTCAAAGTATTTATCAGTGTGACTTTTGGTGATACAGGTCATATAGTTAGGTTTGTTCGGGTATACACTACTTAACAAAATAAGAATTTAAAATCGATATTACATACAAATTAACAAAAAAATTAAACCGCCGAAAAAACTGAAAAGAAAATAATAATAAACCTGCTGTGTTTAACCTTAATAACTAAGTTCGGAAGTCGGTGACTTTGGAAATGTATTTTAATTATATGTCATCTTCTGTTTTTTCGGCGGTTTAATTTTTTTGTTAAACAGTTTTGTACAATTTTTTGTGGCTATAATCTACTAATTACTACATGCTTAATTTTTTGTTACTTTTGTAATACATAACTCGGTATTAAAATCTGTGAGTAAACAATCAATCATCCCCTGTTTTCCTACCCTTAGGGTTGGTTTTTTTTTTCAAAATTAATATGGGACCAACATCGGTGTATAGCCTTTCCAATAAAAAAAGAATTATCAAAATCGAACTACTCTGTAAAAAGATATGCGTGGTCATGCATAAAAAAAATATATACGCGTTGAATTGAGTAACCTCCCCCGTTTTTTCGTCGGTTAAATTAACAGAAATGTCGATCTTTAGAATACAAAAAATAAACACAAAACTTTCTACAGCTACGTTCTTTCCCTCTGTGTGTCGCTTACTTGCGAGTCACCGGTGAAAATCACAGTTACAATTGACGCAGAGCTTTATTTTCATTTCGCCACTCAATCCTCAAGGCCCGATTCAGTCCTTCAGTTTTATTGGAGCAAGAATGTTCTTTCGGAAAAATCACTGAGCGCTGATTGGTTGGCGGAAACCGGGTGAGTTTGATTGTTTTTACCACGTGTTCGGCACTGTGTTAAATGTATTTTTGTGGAAGTTTTTAAGTCTTGATGAAAGATATTACGTATAGTTTTCCATGTTAGGTTTATTTTTTGTGTGGGAAATCATCAAATAACTTCCACGGTCTTGTTAAGACCAAAATTGTACCAACACTTATGGCAAATCAACCCGCACTTGGCCCGATTGGTTGATTACGGCCCACGCCCTCTCACAAAGAGGAAGCCTGTGTCCCAGCAGTGGGAACATTATAGGCAAATTATGTTATCAATATGTAACAATAATATCAGAATAGTAGACATTCCGTAAACAACAAAAAAAGCCTTGATCGAGTATGAGTTTCAGTAGATCACTTTTTCATTGTTTCAGAAAATCTTTTCCGCGAAAGAAGTGCCCTGGTCGGTCCACCACCACTTTCCAATTTCCTACAAAAAGTAAACAGGATCCACCACTATTCCAACATTTATATTTGTAAAAATATTCATAGTCGGTTCCCAGGCTGTAGGCACGTAATAAACTGCAAACTGGGCCACTGATCTAATTCTAGATCCAAAACTATGTTACGTGAAACCGAATTTTCACAAACATAGCCAGAAAAAAAAAAATTTTTCATGTTGTTCGGCACCCTAACAGTGTAACACATTTTCAATCACAATCTATTTTTATTGCTAATTCATTGCTTCATATGTTCGGAATATTTGTCTGCTTAGCAACGTAATTAATGCAATGAATGTTGTTGAACTGTCACAGTAAAATTCTGTTGTTATAGTTTTTTTTTTTAAGTGTCGAAAATCATCAAATCAAATCAAATCAAAATATTTTGTTTCTTATAAACCTGCATGGGCACTTATGACGCGTCAGAAGCTAGGTGCACGGTTCCAATTTGAAAAGAAGAGCCGGCAAGAAACTCCACGGTTACTCTTTTAAAATTAATTGGCTTTAACAAAGTTTTCTAATTACAGTGATAATAGGTATGGGAGGACAGTGCAGGCCTGTCATCAAATTACTTGTCCCGCTCTTCATGTCAGACTTTTACTGACTAAAACCCACCCGTGTTCCTTCAGTTGCCTGTGTGCCAGGGGCGGCGGTATCTCTTTCGAACAACCCGCACCCCTGGGCCCTAGAACAACCCGCACTCCTGGGGTGTAATGTCTTACGATATAACCCCGCAGGTCTAACTTGTTTTCGAACGTCAAAAATTTATAAATTTTCACCAAAGATTAGCAAAGCATAAACAGCCTATAATATTCCCACTGCTGGGACACAAGCCTCCTCTTTTCAGGCTGTAATTTACCACGCGGGCCCAGTGCGGGTTGGTAGATGTCACATGTCTTCGAATTTTTGGTTCTAGGACATGCCGGTTTCCTCACGATATTTTGCTTTACCATTTTTAGCAGTGTTGATGAAATTATTTACACAAAGTAAAGCACTTGCCTAGGTTAGAACCCACGATCTACAACTCTTAAGTCGGGGTCGATAACATTGAGCCACCATAGTTGTCCCAGCCAGAACGTATTACGAGTTTCCTGTCCCAGCTTTAAAAACTGCATTTCTAACAAAAGAATAGGGTATTACACCCATTATTGAAAAGTGTCATTAATTATTATTATGTAATATTAATTATTGGACGATTTTTGTAAAAATATTTAAAAATGTACTAAATATGTCTGAACGAAAATAAACAGAAGAAAAATCATAATTAACCTGTTTCATACGCCCTACGATTCATGCTTGCTAATAAGTGCTAATAAACCACCAAATTTATTTAATTCTTATTTAATCGATTAGTGCCGTACAAATGAATGTTCAAATTTCAAGCGTAATTTGACGATAATGCTGGAAGCAGTGGATGCCATATTACTCTGTGGAGGTATGACGTCAGTCTGCTATTATAAATGCGCTGATATTTCATATGAAAATTGTTAATAATTAAAATATATGAGTTATTATTCTACTTATCGTTGGTTTCCTGTTCCTGAATGCAAAATATTATTAAAATAAAAAAATATTTTTGTAACAATAATAATAAAAGTACAAAGTTGTTCAATTGAAACGCCGTATGACGTAATAACATGACGGCTACTAATTCATAGTGTTCAAAAACAGATAAAAAAACGGAAATATTTGAAATGATTTTTAAAATTTGTTTTGTTATTTCATAAACGAAAACTAACATTTTCCAACTGCATTTTGCCTAACGATTGCGGCGGTAAGTTCCCTCTTTGAGGAGTGGTTTCAGAGACGGCATGGCGTCCTCACCTTCCGCCTGACGCAGGTCCTCATTGGACACGGTTGTTTCGGGAGGTTCCTGTTTCGGATAGGGCGGGAGGAAACGCCCGGGTGTTTCCACTGCGAAGATCACCCTGAGGACACGGTGGAGCACACGGTGGCGGTCTGCCCTGCTTGGGCGGAGCACCGCCGTGTCCTCGTGGAGGCGATCGGCGGCGGCGATCTCTCGCGTCCGGCCCTGGTCCAGGCCATGGTACGGAGCGAGAGGGCATGGGGAGCCGTCACCTCCTTCAGCGAAGCAGTAATGCTCGTGAAGAGGGAGGCGGCGCACGTGAGGTAGAGACAGCATATGCGCCCTCGCGACCCCAGCCGCCGCAGGGTACGGAGACGCCCTGGGCGTCGGGAATCCCAGGCCGATTTCCGGCCACAGTAGGCATGGGCTTGCGGACGGCGAGTAATGGGTAGCTCGCTGTCCGGTAAGGACCAAGCCCAAGTCGACGGCGCGTTGTGTTCCACGCGCGCCTCAAAGAGATGTCAGCACAAAAAATGATGGGGCCCGCAAGGGCCGATGCCTGTCAGGGGTGCGGGTTCGTTTGAAAGAGATACCACAGCCCCTGGCATACGGGCTACTGAAGGAACACGGGTGGGTTTTAGTCAGTAAAAGTCTGACACGCCCTCCTGCTCCACCCAGAGCGGGAGAAGTTATTTGATGATTTCCTACCCAAAAAAAAAAAAAAAAGCTATCTCAATAATATATATAAAAACAAATCTCAACATCATGTCGCAATAGGGTATTTTATTCTTTATGTAGAGTAAAATACCCTATTGCGACATGATGTTGCGTTTTGTGTCAAAAGCTGTACACACAGGTTAAGTAATGAAAACAGTTTCTTAAACGAGTCTTGCAGATACTCTTCATATAGGTACAGCAATCTTCCCAAACTCGACGTATTATTAATTTTGAAACACGAGCGTTGGAATCAAAGCAATTATTATTAATAAGAGTGGTGCTGTGTTATCTAGTGGCGGTATGTAGAGTGCTTGTTTTATTATTTCCGTTCGCTCCGCACCGGATGAGCTAGCGTTATAATATTTAGGGTACCTTACGCTATTGATTCGATTCGATTTTATTTTTCAAAATACTGCCTGAAAATTGGATCATGGATCCGTGTTTTCAATTTTTAATTTTTATGGGGTACTGTGTTAAATGTTAAAACAAAATCCCTTGTGATATATTGCAATTAAATGAAAGGAAATTTAAAACTCATATTAAAAGTACACTTTGTATTATACATTAGAGAATTATATCCAAAATAAGAATGCTTGGAAACATGCTGGTCCTGCTCCATAGGACAATCCAGAGTCTAGACAAAATCAAACTGGTTGCTAATTGAATTATATAAATAATTATATTTTATGACATTGATTTACACTCACACACTGACTTATTTCTTGTTAATATTCTAGGAAAATCGTATACTTACTCTTACAATGTTTGTAAATATGTGAGCACCATGTATCTATCATAGAATTAATTTATCTTTATTGCTTCAGTTGCATTTTGTTACCTTTTTTGGTATAGTAATTTTTTATTCTGGGTGCATCGTCTTCACATATAATTATATAATATTTACCTTATAAGTGCCTAATTGAAATAAATGCTTTGACTTTGACAATTAAATAGCGTAAGTTACTTTCCTGAAAGTCTTTAAATAGACCAGGCCGAAGTAAAGAAAACCTGCTCAGGTGGGGATTCACAGATGACATCCACCTGGAGTGTAAATGTGGTGCTATTCCACAATCAATTGGGACACTTAAAATCTTGTCCAGCGTGTCTTGCTGTCTGCACGCTACAGGATCTGATGGATACTGCTAAAAGTGCCAAACTCGTAGTCAAATTCTGGCCTGAATGTATTTAGATTGCTATCAACACGCTAAGAAGACGAATAAGTTATCAATCATTATACATTTAAAATATTCGTTGCAACGGTAGACTCATCTGACGGGCAAATCCCGTATTTGCATACTGATCTTAGTTTCGCAAGTCAAAAATACTTTTTTGTATGGCATTGATTGTACTTGATTAGAACAGTATTGTTGTAATTTAGATTTTACTGTGACAACTTTTAAGTATGGTGTCGGTAATACGTTGTCTATTTACTCAAGTCACAAAACCATTTTTCTTAATAAAATGAATTCACTATCAGAGCATAAATAGAATTGGGCTGGATGCAGCTGCTGCATGGCAGAAGATCAATGGGCCAAACTTATGACCTAGTTGGTTCCGCTTAATAGCAAACGACATCGTGGCAGGCCCAGACGGAGACTGTGGGACGAGCTGGACTCCTGTCATAAAGATGGATCTTTAGCAGTTTAAGGCATAAAGTGGTGGACAAAGAGTAGGGAAGCCATTTCCGAGCAGTGGAACATTAATGATCAATAAAATAATAAAATTTTCATAGCTGTTTTTAATTGCACGCGATTTTAATAAAAGTGAAACAGTCTCGTTAAATTTTCCTCGAACGTATGTTGTAATCACAATCATAATTATTTTAACAATTGCTTTAAAAAAAATGTACATGACTGATGCATCTGAAATCAGTAAACAACAACAGTGTAAATTTAATGCCGCGGCTTTTGGTAGAACTTGCGTGGTGGAAATCGGCACGTTAGGAAAGTGTCATGTCCCTTCCACGCTACTTTCTCAGTCTCTGTGTCTCTATGTTCCATGCTATTTGGTTTAATTTCCGCACCTTGTCGTTAAAGTGGACCACTGTGCGTGAGCCATGGCGGCCGTCAGTGGTTATTCCAGCCAGCCCACCTCCCTCCAGAAGTTAGCGGTATCTCCTGGTATAACATCCGTGTAACATTTGGGTGCCTCGACGGTTTCTGTTCTAATCTGGGCTACGCCTGTGCATTCGAAAAGCAAATGCACAACGATTACCTCAGCCTCCATGCAGGCCCTGCACAGGAGGCTGTTCGTTATGCCTATTGTGTAGAAGTGTTTGTTTAGCGAGCAGTGTTCCGTGATGGTCCCAGTCACCAGACGCAGATCGTTTCTGTCCAGGCGTAACAAACGTCAGCCTGCCATTCAAATATGGCATTGCTTCCCTAGTATCTGTCTCTTTCTATTATATACGAACGTGCAGAATTTTGGGGATTCCCCGGCTGCACACGTTTTTTATTTCTGTACTCGCCACGAGAGCAGTGGTGGCCAAGTGGCAACGGCCGCAACTTACGAGTTGTAGGTCGTGCGTTTGAACCCAGCCAGGTGATTTACTTTGTGTAAATCATTTCATCACCACTGCTCTTAAAACGGTGAAGGAAAACATCGTGAGGAAACCGGCATGTCCTAGAATCAAAAATTTTAATACATGTGACATCTACCAACACGCACTGGGCCCGCGTGGTGGATTACGGCCCAATCCCTCTCACCGAGAGGAGGCCTGTGTCCTAGCAGTGGGAACATTATAGGCTGATGATGATGTTGATGACTCACCACTACGAAAACCTACAAAATCAGAAGCAAAAATAAATCTGTACTTAATGAACCCAGTTTAACACTCCCGATTCTAGCTTGCCACATTTTTGATATATTAATATCGATTTATACCATAGTATGTAGTATATTTTTCTGCATTTATAATCTAATTAAGCGTACATCGTATATTTCAACTAAATAAAACAAAACATCTATTATTGCATCTTATAAAAATATTAACTTTAAAAGCATACACAAAGAGTCTATTTTTGTATAACAAAATGGCTACATAAGGTCTTAAAACAATTTTTATTGCAATTAAAACCCAACTATGTTCCAAACAGAATAAGGTGACTTTTCTCTCATCATTTTCTAAAGCTACGAATATAGACGATGTCATATTAATGAATGTGGACCGGTCCGTATTAGATCTCGTGCTAAAACTTTTACATTACCAACATGTCTCTTGTCATATATTATTATCTTTGTGGTATCCTCATTAATTTTCTATTGACGTATTGATTTATGTTTGTAGAGCAAATATAGAGGCTAGTCCACTTAATGTCTATTTTGTAGATAGATTGATTTGTATACGACATTTATTACATACTAGCACCACTCCGCGGTTTCACCAGTATAGTTCTCGTTCCCGTGGGAATACGGGGATAAAATATGGCCTATATCACCCGGGGGCTTCCCAACAGTGAGAGAATTTTTCAAATCGGTTCAGTAGTTTCGGAGCCTATTCAATGCAAACAAACAATCAAATCTTTCCTCTTTATAATATTAGCATAGATTGCGACTTACAAAAATTGAAGTTCTCTCATTAGTATAGCGACTCACAACTATTCAACAGGCTATAGTATCGACACATTTCGATAACCTAAGTTGCTTTGCTCCCGACAGAAAACGGCTGTTGGAAAAATTGCGGTCGTCTGTTTGATTTAAACTGACAAAATTTTCGGGTTTTGGATTTGTGAATAGTGTTTATAGGACTCCTACGATTGCTTTGATTGATGTTTGATTCGGTACGAAAGCGTATCGAATGGTTGTGAATTACCATGCAGTATGGGTTGTTTATTCATGAAACTTTTTAGCTTCTAAGCGTAATTAAATCGAGAATAATAATTACATACAGATTGGACAGGTCCACTCAATCTGTGTGTTTCTATCCTCGGAGGACCATTTCAGACACCAATCTACATGGTCTTCACATGATCTGACCATGATTATGTCTGGACTTTAAAAGAGACTGTGACTTCAGAGTTTGTTTCGCCTATCTTCTCAGAGTAGTCAGATAGGAAAACCGACTTCATCTAGTTTGAAAAATATGATTGACGTGTAACAGTGTTTGTACAAAACTACTTACAGAAATAAAATCATTTATTACTGGTATAGTACATGTAATAAGTACTGATCAAAGCTTCTAATTAGGGCGTTTATTGACACCAACGATGCCGTGAAAGTGGCAGAGTTTTGTGCCAAAAGGATCACCCTAAATTCGTAACACACTATCCATCAAAACCTGAATTATTTTAACGATTTTTGAAATTCCATTGCTTAAAATGTTCGAAAAAATTGTCTGCTCAACAACGTAAATAACGCATTGAATTTTATTAAACTGTCTAAACGAAAGCTATTTCCAATGTTTGTGTGTGACGCAATTACCATTCTGAAATACAAAAGTGTCAGCGACACGAAGAAGCAAAGGAAGTTGATGGCCGTAGGTATAGTTCAGTTTCAATTTTAATCAACATTAAAATACAACATCCAAGAACAGTTCGTAATTGTACTTCAATAGATGAAGAAACACGTTAGTAGAATACGGTTAAGTATCACAAAAACCCGTTACATTGAGCTGAAGCTAAAATAGCAGCGGCTTACAAGTGTGTTGGTCCCTGACAGGCGCTTCTTCTTCTTCTTAGCGTGTCGATGGCATAAAAAAAAACGATTTTTTTTACATAGTATGTACATTTATATTAATTTGTTTTGCCCAAAAATCAGCAACGCGAACACCGTCCGCTGATGCAGCCATTAGGTCCTCACGTGTGCAGGGAATAGGGCATGCGGTGCAAGATGGGAGGTGAGCCTTTGTCTATGGAGAGACGCCGGAGATCTGAGCTGTCCATGAATCCCCACTTGTAGTGGTTGTCTTGCTGCGACCTACCTGGGTTCGAAGTCTATAAGGTTTTCTAAGTAGGCCAAGGTAACTTATGGCCGGATGGGAGGCTCTCTGATGGTGACAGATACTTAAATTTACTAAGTTTAAATTATTTCTTCACCGCTGCTCTAAAAATGGTGAAGGAAAATACAGTGAAGAAATTCGGCATATTTTATAACCATAAATTTGAAGACATGTGACATCTACCAACCCGTACTGGACCCACATGGCCCATTCCCTCCCACAGAGAGGAGGCCTGTGTCCCAGCAGTGGGAACATTATCGGTTGATTATGCCATAAGCTTGCCAAATGAGTGTAAGCCTTCGCGTGGAGATTGTTAATTAAGTATAATGAATTATAAAGCAAAACGAATCTGCCACCACTGCCTGATAAACTTATGAACGAAGCTTATTTTCATACATCCAATTATTCAGAACCCGCATTCGGCATTACATAACCAAAAAGTCAGAACTTAACGCCGAAATTTTTACACTGCATTTTAACGAAATTGGTACCACAATTTCAGTGTAAGTCACAGTAATTACATTGCACCGGAAAACGGAACGAAAAAATATTATAGTACCCGAAAACCTCTAATTACTGGGCCAAACACGTAGGAGGACAAATGTACACCATAATTTTTAGAAGTAACGATTGCAATTTGACATTTATTGTAGACATTAAGGCGAACGATACTGGCCACAAATACGGCCGGCCATTTTGCACACGAGGTGAATTCATAAAATGGCGGAATGTCGATGCGTTGACAGAATTCTGTTATTTTTAATTTGATTAGAATTCTTGTTTGTTGTAAATTTAGAACTAGTTGTAGTCTTCTCATTCCGTATATAAGTAAATAAAATAGGAGCGTTACAGACATACACTGCCCAATACATGCACACACTAATAGGCTACATACGTGGAACAAAATAAATATAAAGTGCTTTTGATGATAACTATCTAATTAATTTCTCAATTTCTCTTTTTAAATTCTCTAGTTTAATTTTTTTTATTGCACCTACTATGTTAAAATTCTATTTTGAACAGGCTTGGTATGTTGTACACATAATATTTAGAAAAGGAGGTCTTTTGTTACAGGTACACTTAAAAAAGGCCTCTACAACTTATTTGTTAAAACCTTTGACCTTTCCGTCCACTGCTGGACATAGGCCTTCCCTAAAATCCAGGTTTTGCCATAATCGCCACGTTTGGCAGGCGGGTTGGTGATCACAGTATGGTGTTAAAATGCATAGAGAACGCTACTGCCCATTCTTTAATAAGTCCCTTAGTCGCCTTCTACGACACCCACGGGAAGAAATGGGATGGTGCTATTCTTTTACGTCCGACGCGACGACGAATGAATCGCTTTTAAAACTAGCTTCGAGTTTCGAGTTAAGTTTACTCAATATAACATAACATCACGTCTTGTTTCCCTGAAGGGGTCGGCAGAGGTCCATCCACATTTCGCCAGTTATGGTTAAGTCCCATGGGACTTAACCATAACTGGCGAAATGTGGATGGACCTATAACATGTTATAGGGGGCGAGCCTATTGCTATCAACTGGGAACACAGCTAAACTCCGAACTGAGAGATTTCAGGCAGAAAAACCCAATAACATTTTGTTCGACCTGGGCATCGAACCCAGGAGCTCATGTTCAGCGACCACAAGACCGACGAGGCAGTAAAATTTTCTTACTACCTACTCAATATTGATGGTTATTGGGGATCCTGAGTTTCAAAATTGTATTTCAAGCTAGACTATGCTTCACTTTCATTAGATTTATGACCAACCAAAGCTAATCTTCAAATCTTTGTAGTAGCTGAATCATCATCAGCCTACAGCAGTCCACTGATGGACATAGGTCTCTTCAATTGCACGCCTTCAGCTCGATTCTCAGCAACTCTCATCCAGCTGCTATCAGCCACCCGGCGAAGATTGTCGCTCCACCTAGCCTGAGGTCGTCCTACCTTACGTTTGCCGATTCGCAGTCTCCTTTCGAAAACGCGTCTCCCCCAACGGTCATCGGTTCTACTGCTAATATGGCCGGCCCGTTGCCACTTCAGCTTGCTAATTCTGTGAGCTATGTTGACAACTGGTTTTCTGCCGGATCACCTCATTCCGGATTCTATCCCTCAGAGATACTCCGAGCATAGCTTGTTCCATAGCTCGCTGAGTGACTTTGAATTTATGAACCAGCCATATCGTGAGTGTCTACGTTTCGGCTCCGTAAGTAATAACAGGCAGGACGCACTAATTGAAGACTTTAGTCTTTAGGCTCTGCGGAATACGCGACGAGAAGAATCGACGAATCTTCCCAAATGCTGCCAAGCCCAGCTGAATTCTTCTGTTAGGTTCATTCTCCGTGATAGGGAGTGGTCACATGTCTTCGTTTTTTTTATTTTGTTCAAAGTCATTCCGGTTACCTCACGATGTTCCTTTCGCCGTTTTGAGAGCAGTGGTGATGAAATTAATTACACAAATTAGTACTCGTAAGTCTGCTCAGGTATGTATTCCTTAATAATAATTAATCAGAAATAAGTAACTTCACAGGAAACACACAGCAAACTCGGAAGGACTAAACACGATATACAAAATCGTTTTGCAATAGATAAGGTACTCGTATATTAAAATCCTTTCTAAGTGAAGGGATAAATTCTTAAAGGCCTCGCCTATGGTCGGGTTATTCGGCACGTCTGCTTTGACATTGCCAATGCGTTGCTAAACCTAACCTGTTTATACTGCGGGACAGAATTATTGGGCCATTATTTTTGTTAGTCTAGTACTCGTTCGATATTAGCAAGTAAGCTGAAGTTAGTTTATTTAGAGACTATTACTAAGTTACTACTGTGCCAACCATGTTACAAATTCGTGACTTTACGGGATATATAGACTAAGACTTAATCTTTTAGCGTGGTTTTCGAGCAGTCTAGACGACAAAAATTGCACTGACAGACGGCAATAACTTGTTGAATTTACGCTGTAGTGACGATAGCTTATCTAACCACTACTTTGGTCAAATGAAAAGTGAAAAACGAAATTTTGATAAAAAAATATAACTCTTTGTTTCTTATTATACACTATTTATTTTTCTTAATATCAAAAACCGTTAAAAGTATTAACGACTCCTTGTAGTGTACTTTATTTTTGAACAAAAACGGAAAAGGTACAGAAGCCAACACATCAAGCTACCCCAATTTGTCAAATTTCTTTGATAGATTTTCAACTTTATCACAAAAGAGACAACTTTTACTTTGGGACCAAACCTGAAACCGAGAAAAAAACCAGCTGTTCCTTACGTATGTTCGTATAACTCATCAAAATGTAGGGAATAGCTGATATTTTTTTTACGATTTCAGGTTTTGTCCCATAGTAAAAGTTGTTCATAATGATGAGTAAAATGACCTCAAGAGATTGTTGGTGGTTTTCCGATAACCCTGTAATTACGAAGCAAAGAAAATAAAACACCGATTATTATTTTCTATGCAAATGATGGAACATTAATGACTAACCATTAACAAGTTACTCAGTAATAACAGTCAGCATACTTTAGCCTGTGTAAGTCAGTAGGCTAGTATCTGGAGTACGCGTGATCGTGGGATTTCGTACAATCACAATAGCAATCGCAATGAGGGCACTATTTATCTTCATGCTCTCTTTATGGTTACGATGTGAGCAGAATTCCTAGCGGTTCATCATCACAGTTAGATGAGTAGCACTGCTTTGATGAGATTTAAATGTTGTAGTGTTGATTGCGAACTTCTATTTTATAGCAGATGTACAAGGTATTTGCTGTATAAAAATGACAATTGGAACAAACATGTAGTTTTGCTTGGAAAAGTGTTTAAATTAGCTGTTTTCGACCTTAATGGGGACAAAGCATATTAATTATGTAATAGGCGAGAAAAAATAATATTTCAAAAATGTAGGCACATTTATAATTAACGTTGTTAAATTTTCGTAAAAAATAAAGAATACTAAGCAATCATAACCATTCAGTTGTAACTTATAATAAAGTTATCGTGTTTTATAAATAAAAGTTAACAATCAATTCAATTTTTATCATACTTTGAATCTTAGTGGCATTTTGCACACAATGTAAACATGACATATTTTTTTTCAAATACAATAAAACAAAATCGTGATCATGTCATTATAACAGAGAAACATAACTGTTCCCCTTACTTTATCCTGCAGTGTACAATAGCATACAAGCCGATATAATCGGTGAGTACCGAGTACCGAGATATTGCACTGTGGAGCATTTACAAAGATTCTCCTTTGAGATATCATAATGCACCTTGCATAGATGTATCCATTTGTTGAACCAATTTTGCTGAGTAGGTACCTACTAGCAAAGGTTTTAGTAAAGGTACTAGTAATGTATTACTTTACGTGAATAAATTTAAATAAAAAGGCCCATACATGTCAAGTACGCACCCCACGCGTATACGGTTCATGTGTGGTACAAAAGGAATATGGTAAGGAAAGGATTTTTTGCAGCTATTATTTTCCTACTGCTGGGCGAGGCCTCCCAAGCTCTCCTTTTAGTTCTACCTTCTGTGAGGAAATAAACTTGATCCGATAAGTATCTACAAAAGAACTTTAAAAAATTAATTGACTGCTTAATTGTTCCGTGTTAAACAATACTTGCTTGCTTGTTACTATTAATTGTTACTCAAAATCTCAGCATTAAAAAACAAAAGTTCAAGTGAAAGTGAAAGCTACTTCATTGCAACAACTATCTTTAAATGAGATGTTACCCTTATCTCGGCCTCAAGTGTAGTAGCGATACTATCAACTACAAGATACACTGTAGGACATTCAAACAGATTAAGATTTACGATAAATATAAGGCGTCTTATAAAGATGTTTCGTAGTAATAACAACATCAAGCCTAGTGGTTCATGATTTCTTTAAAGAAGCGGTAAATTCATTGAAGATGTTAACTATTTCTCATTTCTCACCCTTATATGCAGGTACTTACAGGTTTCTTCGTCTCCATTTTACATTTTAGAAAAGGCGCCTAGAATCGTTTCTATTTTTTGTTTTTGACATTTAAAAGTTCCTGTTGATGGCCACAAACTGAACTGTGGCAAACCTGAAATAAAATCATTTCACTTTGACTGTAAATAACAAATACAGGGTCAAATTAAATCGTCTAGCGAAACTCCATAAACATGATGGGTACTGATAACTAAACACGATAAAGCAAGATATATTATGATTTGATGTTTTTTTTTTTCTTTTTGGGGCAACAACCGCTGTTTATTTAGTTAATTTAGTGCATGAGAAAAGTTCAGAAAAATAGTTTTTTTTATTATTTTGTTTAGAAATTGATAACCATCACAGTCTGAGAAGTTTATATTAAAATAAACTGATTTGTTTGAACTGATATTTCAAGTACCATAATGTTGTGATTTGAAATATGAGTTTCAAAAAATCTGTGTCTTCTTTTAACTGAAACTTAAGTTATTAAAAAAAAAATACGAGAAAAAAATCCGTCATTGGCGGCAACATATATTGGCATGGCTAGCTGACATAATTATGACTAATTTATTTTATTAATGTTCTGTGTATCTTGTTGTTTATTACTTTTCCTATGTATGTATATGTAGAATCAAGTCCATCCGACTAAACAGACAGCTGTGCTGCTGGGTTTGTTGCGTCACTTCTTCCCAGCTAAACCACTAGGAAGTGTCGAAGGGTGGGCGTTTTTGGGGGACTGTCTTATTTATTTTGACGTTCGAAATGCTGATTCTCAACCAAATTTGAATGACTTGATTTCTGCTCTAAAAACGATGAAGGAAAACATCGTGACGAAACCGGCATATCCGTATGACATCTGCCAACCGCGCTGGGTAGTGGACAACATCCTGCAATCTCACAAGGCCTGTGTCCCACTAGTGGGAAACTGGGAACATTACAGGCTTATTATGATTGAAAAATACCAACAGCATATTTCTACGTCCATTTCACACACCATTTTGATAGTTCATGTGAACATTGTTGACCAGACATTCGAACGTATGAAGCAATAAATCAGTAATGTCTCCCAAAATTAGTATAATTATTTTGATTGACAGTATATTATGCAATTAGGGCACAGAAGAAGGACAAAGGTTACTTTAGATCCCGGATATTTGTTTTTGAAAAAAAAAAAATACAAAACACGAAGACGGAAGACAAAGTCGTGGGCCAACAGTCAGTAATAACATAACCTAAGTTTATCGACTAACCATTGTTCTGCGAACTTCAAGTAACAAGGAGATTATTATTTTTTGTACCCCACACAATTACATTTTCATTACTTATAACAATAATACTGGCAGTTAGTTTTTCCGTGTTAAAGAACATAAAATGAAATTAATGTACTTCCTTTTTTTTTCATTTCGCGGCAAAAAAATGTCGTTAAGACTTTTTTAATTATTATAAAAGACGCGATCCATAGAAAATTTCCCTTATACATTATTTTTCTGTAGATAGCTACATAAAATAATTACATAAGTGTAAGTTACAGAAGTGTAGGTTCCGTGTGGTGCCGGACGTATAAAATTGCACCATCCCATTTCTTATAGAAGGCGACTAAAGAACTTACTAGAGAATGGGCAGCAGCGTTCTCTATGCATTTTACCACCATACTGCGATCGCCAACCCGCCTGCCAAGCATGGCGATTATGGCAAACCCCCCATTTTTTGGGGGAGGCCTATGTCCAGCAGTGGACCTCTTTCGGCTGAAATCACGATGATGATGAAGTTACACACGTGTTTAACTAACAAAAGAATGTTAAGAAGTCACTCACAGTCGTTGCAGGTCGTCAGATGGTACACCACATCCAGTCTTATCAAGAAGTATTGTATTACCCAGTAACTGGGTTATGTAGGTCAAATAGACAGTCACTCCATATAAAATATAGGTATTCAACTGCACCCGGTTTGACTGGAAGCTGACCTCATGATTGTTGGGAAAAGGGCTCGGCAGATGATTTTTGTTTAGGGTTATACAGGATAACCAAAAAAAATCAGCTGTTCCATATATTTTGACCGCGTAGGAATTGCACTTTTCTATGAAACAGCTGATTTCTTTTTTGTATAATCGACGAAAAATTTCCACAGCGCAGAAATTTGAGAATGATTATGCTGAATTAACGGTTACAGTTTGCGCACTGGTTAAAAAATTATCCTGTATAATCTTCGCCTGTCAAAATTACAATACTACACCTGTTACTTCAAAAAGATTCCAACCTACCTCATAATCGAAAACAACCGTGAAGCGCTCTCCCGTTGCAAGCCATAGCTATTCATCAGGTGTGCAAAGCAAGTTCTGTCATAAAAACGTACAAACCTAGAGTTATCCTGTTTGAGCCACGCGACTTCTTCCATCTCTCTCACTCCTGCATGTTTTCATCTATATATCTCTTTCTAACATTGCGCTTATGTGGTATGACTTGTATGGGTACTCGATAGAATTCCAGTTTTTGTCGAAGATAAAAATATACCGTAGTTTATCTCTTGGTCACGCCACGTCACGTCGGTTTTTGCGAATCAATTGATTGATTAATTTTAGTTGTTGAAGAATGCATTGTTTGTCTTTTTTCGGTAATTACGTGATTGTATCGGTATTTTATTTTGCACGTATGTGTGATGCAAAAAATTGAGATTCAGTCGAACCTGGCCAGGCTGCGAGTTGACTGACATTCATACAAAAGTAGGAATGTTTTCATTGTTGTTTAGGTACTTATACGATCTGCTTGCTTTTTTTTGAGTCATAGTGTCAGAAATCAGAAATCAGAAATCATTTATTTTTTGCAATGAATGTGGGTACAAAATAAGTTGTTAACATTGTAAAAGCAGTTCCAACACACTCTACCTTACGGCATGCAAAAGTAAAGAAATTAAATTTATTAAATTTAACTCAATTATACAATCAACTAAACACAAACAGAAACAAAAAAAAAAAAAAAAAAAACTAAAGTACATGGCAGTGATGTGGATCTACAGCCTTCCTACGTAAACAAAACATCAAAGCAATAATCTTAATTCTATATTTACAAATGGTTGGTTAATGTAATGGTTGGTCGGTTGTCTTCAGCAAATGCATTACACATTATCTAAGCATTGTTAATCATGGTAGGTACAGACGCTAGCACATCAAGTTACCCCGATCAGTCAAATTTCTTTGATAGATTTTCAACTTTATTCAAAAAGAATTAGGTTCATGTTCAATTGGGACAATTTGACAGTTTGGGGTAGCTTGATGTGCTGGCGTCTGTACGTTGCAAGAGGGTTTAAGGTATATTGTCATCACCTACCTACCTTTACCCAACCATATTGGGGTCGGCTTCCAGTATATATGCAGCTGACTGCCTTCACAACCCAGTTACTGGGTAATACGATACCCCTTAGTAGGACTGGTTGTCAGACTTTCGGGCTTCTACGAATCCGTTACGATTGTCAAAGATCCAAGATTGACGGCCAGGGGCAATGTCTTAACGTGCTTATCGAAGCACGGAGGAGTCTTTGTTTGGAAAGATGTTCGCTTAGCGATATGCCCTTTACACTAAAAAGACATTGTGCTTTTATTAGGCGGGTTTCAGTGTCTACGGAGATGACGAGTAATTGAGAAGTATGGCAAAAGAAAACGTATTACGCTGACCACATATAAATTGGGATATGGGCAAACAAATTATGCTACTCCTCCTTCTTATCATGTGTCTCATTTCCAATATCTATGTTCTTCTTACACTAAGAATCTGCGTTCTGCTAACAACCTTCTTCTACTCTGTCCTTCTCATACTTCTAACTTTGTTCATTCTTTCTTTTTATATTCAGTCCATTCTTCTTTGGAATGCGCTTCCTCTCGAAATCAGGATGGCCACCAGGCGATATGCATTTAAGCGGAAATTGCAGAGGTATTTTCTTAACAAATAGCGTAGAGTCATCTTAACATCTCTCTCCCTTGAATTTGTATGTATATATTTATACAGCATAAGTTTTTATCCAGTGCGCGAATTGTACCTAACCATGAATTCAGCATATTATTCTAGACCCCCAGCGTAGAAATTTTTCGCCGGTAAACAAAAAAAAAATGAGTTGTTTCATAGAAAAGTGCAATACCTACTCGGTCAAGATGTATGGAACAGCAGATTTTTTTTTTGTAAAACCGACAAAATTAATTATGCTGGGGTGTCCAGAATGATATGCTGAATTCATAAGTATATATTTTAGTTTATATGTATGCATGTATTTGTATTATATGTTTATAGCCTATTTATGTACCAATCTTATTTATAGTTCAAAATGATAAATTTTACAGTTCTTTTTAATCATTGTTCCTTTCATCCAAAGCACCTGCCATCTGATCTCTTCACCATCCTTGGTTGACTAGTAGATAAAGCCTTAAGCATTTTTTTTTTTGGTTGGGAAATCATCAAATGACTTCTCCTGCTGAGTATAGCAGGAGGGCGTGTCAGACTTTTACTGACTAAAACCCACCCGTGTTCCCTCAGTAGCCCGTTTGCCAGGGGCTGTGGTATCTCTTTCGAACAAACCCGCACCCCTGGCAGGCATCGGCCCTTGCGGACCCCACCAGTGGTTGCTGACATCTTTGACGGCGCGCGTGTGGAACACGACGCGCCGTCCCGTCTACCACTTTTCGGCCGCAGGGGATAGGGAGAGCGGCTGACGCTATACCGACACTCCTCTTCCCCTGCGGCCCCACCGCGTCCGCCATCAAACGGTGGCGGACCCATCCAGGCCACGGAAGGGAAGAGCGCTGCTCAGAAGCACCGGCACTCCTCCTCTACCGCAGCCCGTAACCCTCAGCCGCGATGCCTCCCATTCGACATCGCGGCCCACCTCAGTTGCGGTGCACCTCACCGCAACCTACTTTTTGGCCGCTACGTCAATGGCTTGAAGGCAAAAGCCCTGACGAGCGGCCCCACCTTTGGATTCCTCTTGGCTTCACCGTGGCTAGAATCCACGGTTACTGAGCCCCTCCGCAACGACAATGCGGGAACCCACTCGGGGGGGATGCCTAAAGCATTAAGTCCGCCTTTGTACCTTTTTTGTTCGCGAGAAGTTTAAATAAATAATTAATTAATAAATAAAAGGAATAGAGAGCTTGTGGCTACGTAATTACAGCCAGATGGGTCGATCGATTAGGTTAAGCTACGCTTGCTGCGGTTGGTCCATGAATGGGTGACCATCTTCAATGGTCTAGGTATGTACCTAGACCATTGAAGTCTATGTCTCGGAAAGCCATAGGTCCCGGTTTTCATTCGTGGAACTTTGATAGTCGATACGGGTCATCAGAAGCCCGAAAGTCTGTCAATCAGTTTTAGCAAGGGGTATCGTATCACCCAGTAACTGGGTTATGGAGGTCAGATATGCAGTCGCTCCTTGTAAAATACTGGTACTCAGCTCTATTCGGATAGACTAGAAGCCGACAACATAGTCGAGAACAGACTAGATATATGATGATCATATGAAAGGAATATAGAAAGAAAATAAGAAATAGGTTCAGACTGTCAAAAAAGTAAGTGATATAATACAGTGCTTGATACTGATTTTACGTCATTGTCAAAATCAAATTGATTTTTGTTATTTGTACGATAAGGTTGCTTTTGGGTCGCTGCTACTACCACGTCTCTGAAAATCACACCTATCTATATTCTTGTTAAGAGTGTTTTTGGGTTGGTGCTGCCAGAGGTAATAAATATATTTTTTCATCAATGGTACTATCATGATCATCATCATCATTTCAGCTGAAAGACATCCACTGCTGGACATAGACCTCCCCCAAGCACCGCCACTTCCACCAGTTCTGTACTTCTCGCATCCTGCGGATTCCTGATACGGTTATTAATGGTACTAGACAAAGGTAATTATGGTTATCTTAATTTAAAAGAAAAAATGACTTCTAAAACGAGATTAATTCAAAAAAAAATATAAAAAACAACTGTGCAAAAGAAAATACGGTCAACCCAAATTACTTCCCTTAAGGAAAAAGGAAATAACCAATATGCAAGAAAATGAATGAATTCGAAAAAAATTAAGCATTTTCTCGAAATGTCGGGACTGTAAGAGGAAAAACGTGCAAAATCCAGCTTACGTATTTGTCAACCTTAACGTGGAGTTTAATCGAAAAAGCCACCATACCTCAGCCCCAATTCTGTATGGTTACAATTAATCTCCGCTGAATCTTATTACGTTCAAACTACGTCAATATCGTATTTATTATGGTGTGGCTACACCTACGAGAAACGCCGTTGATTATCGCGATGTTGGACGGGTTATTAATACGGTACTAGCAGATTTCGTGTGTGATTGACGCGGTTACGAGTAAGGAATCGCTAAGTGGTCATAGTAAATTCAAGGAGGGGTAACGTAACACAGGCTTGCATTTTGACAATTCAACAACATTCATAGATAGAACATTGAATAGGTACTCTAAAAAACACACACATCATAGGTACACACAACTATATTCGGGTCGGCTTGAAGTCTATCCGGATACAGCTGAGAGAGAAATAACTTTTTACAAAAAAAAAAACCGGTCAAGTGCGAGTTGGACTCGCGCACCGAGGGTTCCGTACAAACCTGTGGGTATATAAGTAAAAGTTCAAAATTGTCAAAATTTTTTTTTTTATATAACGAAACTAAAAATTTTCGGTTTTCGTAATTTTTCCTATATCTGTACTATAAGACGTGACTTCGTACAAAATTTCAAGATTCTAAGTTCACGGGAAGTACCCTGTAGGTTTTGATTCCCGTGCGAGTTTCGAAAATTTGCGGAATTTTGCGGCCTAAATGGCTGTATCTTTTGATTGCGTTGACTTAGAAGGTTGATTTTTCTACAGCTTCCAGGGACAGTAGAACTAAGTATCATATAGAAATTTCCTCCACGCGTTCCTGAGAAAAACGGTCTTGACAGACGGACGGACGGACGGACGGACAACAAAGTGATCTTATAAGGGTTCCGTTTTTTCCTTTAGAGGTACGGAACCCTAAAAACCAGGCGACGTCCAAAACAATAACTACGAAGTTTAAAATAGGTTTAATTACAGAAGTCGATGGCAAAAAACTAAAATACAGATCCAATGACACTGACTTCCGAAGTTTTTAATTTTTCACTACTGGCTATGTAAACAACAGTTTCAGGAAGTATATTGACATCATTAAGATACACTAATTAAGTACTATCCAAACTAACGCAAAAACGACCCAATAAAGTTAATAAAACTTATATGGCACCACTCCTAAGGCCCATACCCTATCCTTTAAAAAATAATTTTCTGAATAGATCCGCAATCAACAATTGCCGGAGATTTCGCGGAAAATACATACAAAAAACATACAGACGAACTGTGAATCTCCTTCTTTTTAAGTCGGTTGAAAAAAATCTGTAGGTGGGCTCCAAATAATTTTATCTCGACTCCAAATAATTTTATCTCTCCATTTGGACGCTGTCAGTAAGCAAGTTTTCTACAAAAAGTTGTTGATCGATGAACAACTACGAATGCACATTGCCAAAAAAAAAATAAAATTGAATGATCATTTTCCGTTCCTATCTCCCCTCACAAACTAGTCCACGAAACGTATCGTTACAATAATGGTTCCAGTACACAAACCAATACGATTGAAAATATTGTGTCCGACCAACTGTTCCTATATTTTATTCAGCGCCCGAACCCGACCCCTACTAGAATACCAAGCCGATTTTTGTCTAAAAAAAGTAAAAAAAAAAAACACTTCCGACTTATATCTGCATCCACTTTTTTTGTTCAAAGAAATTTATAAGTCATCCAGTCGGTCATACTTAACTTCTCATTTCTACAAGAAATGGCGTAGACAAAAAAAGTTCATAGAGTCTTCAAGAAAAATTACCAGTAAGATCAAATGAACGAACTGTACCAGTCTACACTGTGGTCAGTGTAAAGGAAAAATTTCTTATTCGGAACGCGCACGTTGATAGTACGGTGGTTCTACCTCGTTTTTGAGGCTCTGCAGTGATGCGGAACAGAGACAGATATATACGAATACGATTTGACAGAGCGAGACAGAGGTATTATTGCACCGGTAGTGAGGAGTGAAAGAGATCAATAATGAGACGCACGAGGAGTTGAAAAGGGATTTCAGATTAAGGTCGTTGTCGAGTCAAAGAACAGGTTAGTGGGAAAATTTTTAGATACGTGGGTGGGTAGAATGATTGGAAGCTTTAATGGATTACTCAGTGAGGGACACCAAATGTTCGTAACGTTTTGTAATACAGAAATGTGCTTTGCTGTTCTAATACCAAGTTAAAATCATTTTTATCATAACTCAACGTTTATTTATACTGTTTGATATGATAGTTTCATCTACCTTTTGTTGCCAATAAATGATTGTACATTTTCGGTTAGTGGTCTTTTACAGCGCGATACAAATCAAATCAATTTGTCACAAAACAATCCATCAAGGTATTCACACAATTCAGTTTTTCACTACCCTCATTTTAACACTGATTTATGCGACGATTACAAACATCCATTTATCTTAAAGATCTTTGAAATGTTTAATGTAATAAGTCTACCACTAACAAAGTAGGTATCCATTCAATCCGAATACCACGTATTTTAATAATTCATTGTTGTCAACCACAACTGACTCCAAACTTCAAAAAAGTTTACGAAAGACACGTCCATTAGGCCACATCACTACACCGTTCGCACAGCAAAATATTTTTCTCGCAGCTTTGACATGTCGTAGGCAGAAAACTGTCGCCATTTCTCCCGAAAGCCTGCTCTTTGGTGCCCAGCCTGGCCGGGCGAGCGCAGCTTTACATACACCCTCAGTCACTAGCTGAACGTCGCGGGTGTCAGTGCGTTCCGTCGCTTGAGCACGCGTCATTACGCGGCATTTTGAAAAACGAACATTAAAAAAAATATTGCTTAAAAACAAAAACAATTCAGTGTTTTTTTTTTTGTGAGTGCCAGTGCGAAAAATAACTGATTTTTTTAAGTCTATGGTGGATAATTATTTTCGTGGATTTATTTAGTGTTGTGCCGTTTTCAGATGTTGGATTTTTAATGTGAAAGATTACAGGATTACCTAAGTAATGAACGTTTTCTTTCGTGATAACGAACCTGAAGGTTAGTGGACTATGTATTATTATTTTTTTGGTAAAATAGTCGATTTTCTGCGTGATTCTTGCGTGTTTGTGCTGAGTGATTGGTTTATTTTTGTTATGAATAAAACGTGTTGATGATGCAGTGTTTCTGGACGATATGTCAGGAAAAAAGGCTCGTTTCCATGAAAATGCCGGGACCATTTTTCAGTAGTAAATTTCACGCGCAACGGGAGTTTCATATCTGTTTTATTTCTATACTAAAAATATTACATGTTGACTGTAGCTGGTACAGTGTCGCAGAAAAAGCCACTTACTGGTTCTAGGTATTTCAGAATGTTTGAGAAATATTTACTAAGCTTTTGCGTCACGCATTTTCCAAGCGAAATTTTCTGAAGGTTTTACGCTTTTCCTGTAATAATATTATCAAAAGAGACAGTGGGTTTACTTTCATGTGTGTATCATATCGTGCACTCTAAAATAACTTAAACAATTTTGTTCATTCTTTAACTGATAGAGACTTATAGGAAATAGTAGTGACCATGTTTTTACTGTTAAATTTTCGATTGAAAAACCGCGAGCAAATCCAGATTCAACTACCAAAGAAGCCTCAACATAAAAGCCAAAGCCCACGCACATTAATGTTGAACATTAGTAACTCTGTACCAACATATTCCTCGATGTTCAACATAAAATTATTACGTACAGAACTCATTAACATAATAACAACAGTGAAGTTATTGTGTCAAAACATTTTCTTGGCGTAAGGAAATTATCTTTTGTATACACACGCCGTTAATTTTAGGAGTACAAGCAGTGTTTTAAGTGTAATTTTAGGGTACTTAGAACATTGAAGGTATGTTATTAGAAAAGTAATCGATAGTGATTTCGTTACGCGTGTTATTATTTCGACTCCTTTTTATTATTACAGCATTTATTGGATTTAATAATAGATAGGAAATATTATTGCGATTTAGTTTTTATTAAAACGCGGTAATTAATGGTACAATTATATTTGTACAAATATTTTTGGTACAATTATAAGAAAAAATAGTGTTTTTTTTTTACGGTTCTGACTTTTGTGTAGGCCTCTCAGATGCTATTAATTAGTCCGTGATGATTACTAATACGTCTTGATAGCATAGTAATTATGACAATACATAATATCACATCTATGTTTCTCAGAGAGGTAAGCAGAGATGTTAACTGTTCACGCACATTTGTCATTATTATTTTAACTTAACTCACACTTATTAATTTACGCAAAAGGGGTTTGTAAGGATCATAGCACGTAGGGTTTTGTAGTTTCTACCTAGTCCCGTGTAAAAAACTAGTAGAGTACTAGTCCAGACCCTGAGTAATACACCAGAACCTACCCAGGGTCGGAATAGTCCATGTTCAGGGCCTGAATTCTCTATCACCGCTTAATCCTTACTCGTAACCACCGTAATAATATCGACAAATTGTCTTGGAAGATACAGAATATGACATTTCGATTCCTTACCGTTACATTGGTTTCGAAAAAACACAATATTGACGTAGTTTGAACGTAGTAAGATTCCACGGGGAATCATTATAACCATACAGAATTGGGGCCCAGCATAAGGGGGTTGTGGTTTGACAAACAGCATGCAAATTTGACTTAGCTTTTTTTAAGCAGTAGGTAGGTATACATTTTTAGGTATCAATTGTATCGGAAACGATTACTACAACCCGTTCCAAAATGGCGATATTACCCCATTATAAAATAACCCCACCCAATTTAAGCCTCCTCAACTTTCACCAATAACACTTAAAAAACTTCACAACTCCATATAATTATTTTAAAATCAAAACAAAAACAAATCAAACAAAAAAATCTTAATTATTATTACCTCCACTAATATGAATAGGGAACTATAAACACTGTAGTTTGTTCTTTAGGGGTGGATTATCCACCTGGCTCCCTTTCTCACCCCCTGGCACCTAATTTGGAGAAGTGTCACGAATAGTGACGTCAGGTGAAAAATGTGGAGTGATGTTGAAATAGGCAGCTAACCGTTCATTGTATTTTTGCTGAAAAGAAAGCAATTTGTTGTGTATGAGGATGGTGTGTGTGATTTTAGTGAAGGTTTATATCATGAACCTCTTCTCTTCTTTTAATCGGTCACTCATTTCTGAGGATCATGGTCACTGGACCCTTTTAAGCGGACAATCTGCCTCCATCAACTTCGGTCTAAAGTTACCATCCTGCTGAAATTTGCTGGAGGACGTAGCTTGTTTTAGCCAACCGCCAACACGATGGTCTGAACACACCATCGTGTTGGCGGTCGGCCCCGTGCTATCTTTCCTTCAGTATTGCCAATAATGACGAGCTTTTCGAGGCTGCTATCTCCCCTCCGCATCATCAGCCAATAGTTCCAACTGCTGGGACACAGGCCTCCTCTCCATTAAGAGCGACTGGGCCGTAACACAACGCGGGTCCTGTGCGAGTAGGTAGATGTCACATGTCTTTGAATTTTCTTAAGTGAAGATTTGAAAGTACTTATGTCATCATCTGCCTAGCCTTTTCCCAAATATGTTGGGGTCGGCTTCCAGTCTAATGCGATGCAGCTGAATACCAGTATTTTACATGGGGCGACTGCCTATCTGACCTCCACAACCCAGTTACTGGGTAATACGATACCCTTTGGTAAGACTGATTGTCAGACTTTCGGGCTTCTGACGACCCGTAACGACTGTCAAATATCCACAAATGACAGCCGGTACCAACGGCTTAACGTGCTTTCCGAGGCACGGAGGGGTCTTGGTATGTAAAGATGGTCACCCATACACGGACCAACCGCGGCAAGCGTAGCTTAACCTGGTCGATCGACCCGTGCAGCTATTGGTATTTAGCTATAAGCCCCTTAAAAAGAAAGAAAGTACTTGTGTATGTTTCATTAATTTAGTAAGTACCCATGCAATGTATGGAAGGTTTATCAGTAAAATCCTAATAATAGTAGCCGAGGTGACTATTGAGGTGACTAATAATGGATATGTAAGGAAGACATGCTGCGTCGACCTCAAATCAACTGGATTATAGGCAGAAGAAGAGTGATGATAAATAATAAGTAGCCCAGGGAATCTGCTGAATGTGAGTAGCACAGAACCAGTTAATGTGGTGACGCCTGGGGCAGGGCTATGCCCAGCAGTGGACATCTTTCGACTGAAATGATATTTTTTTATTAGAAGCCCAACTTGGTCAGTCAGTCCAGCTATTTTTCTTACCAATTGGTAACCTTTTACCGCGGTATGAATATCTTCCGTATTACTTCTTCATTCAGACTGCCTGAATATATGTAAATTCAGGCCAAAGGTCGCAAAACATTTTTTTTCAGGAGGTTTTTTCTATGAAACAGATTAGGTAATAGTCTAGGATCAAAATAGAATAGGTGTGTCTTCTATCACGGTAATGTGGCAGTTAACGTCATTGTAATGTTTGTATACGATGACCGATGAGACATCAAAGTATGGGCTTTCTGCGTGTTTGTCGCTATTCGTGAAATAGTAACTTTTATGAGAAACACTACAATGTGACACTTTGTATTCAACCCCTGCAGGCTTAGCACGAGCATCGATTTGTCGACGGAAGAATAGACATGACTATTAACTAAATGATGTACAATAGAAGAAGATAGTTATGTTTTTCTATTAATTTTCACAGTTACGGGTTCTAAACGAATCAAGATTTTGTAGATAATCGTATATACTTTGTGGCCGTCGAGTAGAAAGTTTGATGTCAGTGTGATTTTGACAGTTTGGGAAGAAATACTCTTCTGAAATACTCTACAGTCATAAGGACCTAGACACAGATCGTTAGAAACGAAAGACAAAATGACAGATTGTGGAAGGATATCTACGGTGCGATGTCAAAAATGGAGCAACGAAATGTCACTTTGTATTGAAAAAGCACTGTCTTTTCTTCGTAGAAATAGAAAAGCATCATGCTAAACCTGCAGTAGAAGATTTAATCTCTTTCCATCTGCATACAAGGAGGGTTCTGTTTGCTTTACGTAAAATTAGCAAACTATTACTATTTTGTATGATGCTCTATATCTTACTAATTATTCTATCCTAAATGAATATAATTAATGCGAAAATAAGTTTGTTTGTTTGTTACGATTTCACGCAAAAACGGGTGAACGGGTTTGGAAGAATTTTGGCACATGGGTTGACCATGACCTGGAAAAGGACCTATATTTATTTTCATCCTGGATCACAAACGAAGTCAGGAGCAACAGCTAGTTAGGTATAGAAACGTGAGAAGAGATACTTTGAACATGTTTTTACAAGGTTTTATGTTATTTTTTTGAACAAAATCAATTCGAAAACCAAGTATTTTAAATCACTTGAATTTAGCTACATCAACATAAAATGGCAATACAAAACTAAATGCTTCTCTTTCCTAGAATCTAGCTTACATAACAACCTTTTTAGCCTAAAAAATTATAGCCTTTTAGCCTGCTAATTTATGAGGCTTTGTAGACGAATACTCGAAGGTAACAATCAAAGGGGCTATATTGTTCAGAATTCAATAGATTGTAGAAGTACGCCATCAATTATTTTGGAGGTCAGTGTACTAATTGTCGTGATTTACTACTGCATTATTAATAGAAAGGTATAATGGATTTAATTTTTAATGAGAAAGGAAGCCTTTGGCAATGACCTATAAATCGCTAATGGGTGTTACTGACAAAAACACCAAAACAAACATCGTAAAGCACATTTAGCCGTTGGTGTCCGCTGAGGCTTGTATACCTACACGCCAAGGACCTTCAGCATTTGGGCGCACTAAATTTGTGGGCGACTGCGGGGTGATGTAGCCGTGCAGTCTTTAATCGGTCGCATTTTTAATTTATTATAACAAAAACAAAGCATATTTGTAAAAAGTAACAAAATCAAATCATTTTCCTTTGTATTGCAAAGCAGTAGACATTTAAAAAAAAAAATGTAGGTTTCATCTCAACGATTTGGAGGTGATTTGGTGTTTTTTTTTTCTTATTATTTGATATCCATAGAAAAGTTATGCCTAAACCAAATAGCGTGTCATATTATGTAGATTACTAACTATTTTTTCCAAATGTAATTTCTTTGTTAATGCCGACGAAAAGTGGTTTCATCTGCATGCTGTTTTCAACCATTTTTTGAGAGGGCAGCCTTAAGTAGATCTTTGACCGTCGTTACGGGCATCAGAAGCACAAAAGTATGAAAACCAATCTTACTAAGGGGTATTGAGTTATTCAGCAACAGAGTGATGGACGTCAGATAGGACGTCATTCCATGTCAAATACTAGACTTATTCAGCTGCATCCAGTTAGACCAGAAGCCGACCCCAACTGAAAGGCTACGCAGTTTGATTAGTACTGTTAATATTTTACCATTCTACAATTGTGAAGTAATTCCCTTTTTGATAGAAGTTACAAAATGATTCCTTACGGCGGATTTTTAAATTAAAATTAATTTTGATGACTATAGACTATTATTGATAGTAGCCAGTCCTACTTTAAAAGTGAAAACGGAATGAATTATTAAAATTTTTTTTTAAGGGAACCGAAGTTCCTTACGTGATATTTGCTCGCACACATCTCTCTCCCGCTCTTTTTTTACGTGACCATTTCTACCTGTCAACTCCTATCGCAAGCCACGCTAAGAAACTTCCTAAAAAAGATATTTGTAAAGTACTGATTTCTTGTCAAAACAGACAATCGCGAAAACCCAAAAAGCATAAGTATCATCATCAGCCTATAATGTTCCCACTGCTGGGACACAGGCCTCCTCTCTGTGAGAGGGATTGGGCCGTAATCCACCACGCAGGCCCAGTGCGGGTTGGTAGATGTCATTTGTCTTCGAATTTTTTGTTCTAGGACATGCCGGTTTCCTCACGATGTTTTCCTTAACCGTTTTGAGAGCAGTGGTGATGAAATAATTAACACAATGTAAAGCGCCTGTCTGGGTTCTAACTTACGACCTACAACTCGTAAGTCGCGGCCGTTACCACTTGGCCACCACTGCTCACCGATGGCATTAAAAAGTTGAATAGTCACAAAAAAATCATAATGTCAACGTAAGATTGTGAATACCATTAGTTTATGACCTATCTCGCGAGATTATAAACTGTCGATAAATTGTGAACTGCAATAAACTGCATAAGTAATACATAATAATATGTGCTCGAAGCTACCTGGCAAGCGATACCACAAAACGGCACTTGACCGAAACCCTCAAACGCAGTGTTACATTTGATCGAGTCTGTTCTCGAAACCAGTCGACTTAGAATAAAAATAAACAAAGTTCGGACACACCTGTTGGTCAATTATCCCTGGGCACAAAAACCCGCTCCCTGTTTAATAGAATGAGGGTTACTAAGGTTTCGAGTTGGGTTACTGGGTGACGGTCGATTGATTATCACTCAATAATTAAAACTATTTTTAAGTTTTAGATGTGTACCTACCTAGTTTGTTATGTAAGTGCAAGATTATTCACATTTATTTCTTTTTCCGGGAAGTTTTGATGATTCTACTTAATTAAAGTTTTATTCTCTATTTTTTGTCAGTTACTGGTGTAAATAAAATGAAATTTCATATTTGTGATTGTATGATGATGGTTTATTTTTTTGCGTAATATTTGTGATTGAAGTCTTCTATTATTTAGTACTTATTATTATTTAGATTCGGCTCGCGACTTTGTCCTCGTTTTTTAGCATATAACATCCTATACGAAATAATTTTTAAAATCGGATCGATAGTTCCGAAGTACAAACTTACAAGTTTTATCACATTATATAATATAAGTAATATAGATTTTGCGACACTTACTTTTTCACTTTCATTCTTAAAATAACATAAGTTTCGTGATCTCTGCCTTATGTTACAGTTGTCTAGAATATCCTAGATAGGATAACACAAGAAATATTATAGTCGTCTTTGATTCGACATTGTACAAAGATCTTTACAATTTTAAATTGCGTAGGCAGCGAGACATTATTAAAAGACTTTATTCGTTCGTGTGACGACTCACATACCTAATCGAGAATCAAGTGATAACGGCGGAACTAAAGTGATAACGAAATGAGTTTACAATAGTAGTATACCGTGTATTATCAGGTCCTTTCACAGGTTGCTTTTAGACGATCAAGATCAGTTACTGGTATCCGATATTTTTTGTAAAACTTTGTTTTTAATGGTTCACCCTTTTAAGTGAATGTTTAGTTCGTAGTTTTTCACAAGTTATGCTTAAAAGGAAAGTTTTAAAGTGCGAATTAATTTGTTGAGCTGTAGTTTGGGTTATTTGTGTTTTTTAATGGTTTTGAGGTACCTACCTATTTATTTGTGACGTTTTAAGATAGATTCAAATAACATGTCTTTTTCGGTCATTGCTTTTTCGATTAAAACATTGTTGTTACTCTGATTGTACGTTTCTTGGCTATCGGAATGAATTTTTTTCTGTATTATCTTCAATGAATAACTCTATGATTCCTGAAAATAAATACATTCCTGGGAGCTTTTTCAATCTTAAATTCAATAAAAACTTAATAGAACCGCATAATAAAGATGTCTCCACTCAATTACCACATCATTGTCTTTTACTTCAAGACGCAAACTTAATTAATTTATCAAACAAACTTGTAATGTAATTTTATCAAATTGCGAACCTCAGAACGAGTTTCCATTGTCGATATCAACCGTTTTATCATAAATCATTTCAACACATAATCGAGGCAATGTAATATTAAAGCCTTTTACCATCCATTGTTTTGTGTAGGTAGGCCATAACAATTTAGCTCCCTTATAGCCTTTAGCATAGCCTTATCAGAAATGAGACTTTATTATCGTCTATGGAACCCGATACACGGCTTATCAGTCACGTAAGTAGCACCTAGCCAGCAGCGATTAAATGAATTTAGTATTTATTCAAAAGAGGTTAAAGTTTCAAATCATTATGCAGAGATTTGAAATTTAATTAGCGAACGATTTGCAACTTTCTTGTGGCGAGTTTAAAGTTGTAAATCAAATTGTAAGAGTTTCGCCGTTCCTTTGTTTCGAATTCTCACGGAAAATTGATATTTTGTGTTTGATAATAGGTCTTTTTAAAAGCTTTTACCACGAAATACATAAGAGTCCTTGTGACTTTTGTCACGTACCTACATGCAGTCGCGTTGCCTATTAGCGATCGATAAGTAAGTGTGCTAAAAACTCTGCTTAGCTATTCACGTAATACAAGCTTGAAGATAAGCCGGAATGCTCACATTCTTTCCATTTTGTGTAATGTGCTTTTCTCCCCTTCCACCCCTCTCTATCTCAAAAATCGTTTTCAGTTTCTTTGTGACTCCCACACTAGATTCTTAAGGTCATCAGATAACTTGAAGCTTAAAATGCCTATGCATTCCACAACTTTCCTCGACCATTCCTTCACTGTCCAGGCCGCTCGTTTATGGAATGCATTGCCTATTGAAATCAAACGCGCTCAGTCTATAAATGTGTTTAAAAGACTCGTCAAGGATCATTACCTGTCGTTGTAATATAGTTCTCATACTTTACTGTAATTTTCGATGTAAAGTCTTCATTTATTTTCGTTCCTTATATATTTAGTATGTATGTATCTATTATATAGGATAGGATACGTTTATATCTATTTTAGTATATTGTATATTTATTAGTTGCGCCAACAACATCCCCATTTTATATCCAGACCAATCGCTGTCCATGCCAAGGTTGCCTGGAAGAGATCGCGGAAAGCGATAAGGCCGCCCATTGTATGTTTTGTAGTGTACCTTGTTTTTTTGTAATGTATTTTTTGTGGTGTACAATAAAGTATATATATAAATAAATAAATAAGTTAATGGATTATCAGACTAGTTTTGATCTCAATCGGCCATCTGAAGATTCTGTGTGATTATAATTATGTAGAACTAGCTTTTGCCAGCGGGTCTACCCGCGTGGATGTCAGTTATCGCGGAAAAAAGTAGCCTATGTCCTTACCCATATCCCAGGCTATATCTCGGCCAAATTTCATGACGATCGGTTCAGCGGTTAAGGCGTGAAAGCGTAACAGACAGACAGACAGACAGACAGAGTTACTTTCGCATTTATAATATTAGTAGGGATGAAAATGCATGTGAACATAGGTAGAGACATCAAATATCATTACAATAGTTCACTGCTCGAAAAATCCCCCGTCACATCTCCGACATATCTCATCCATCAAATAAAGTCATAAAATACAGCATATTTTCTAGAGAAATTGAAGGTGTGGTACTGTGGTGTATACATGGGAAATTGCTCATGCATTCGACGCGCAACCCACGCGAATTCTTCAAATTACCGGTGGGCGATAGGCTACCCACATGTTTTAGCGGTGTTTCTTGGTATTTTTAACGGGATTTGCAGAATTATAAGTGATATTGTTAAACCAACTTTGTTCATTTGTGGGTTTGATTTGGCTTCTAGTTTTCGTTTTCAAGGCTTTTTGCAAGTGCTTTCTAAGTTTATCTTTGCCACCAATGAATGAAGAAGATCGTTTTGAGGTAATTTTAGATTTACATCACGCTCATATTACGTATGTATACTTTCATTTCGCTAGTTAAAGGGTCCTGCAGACAGGTGCGACGCAATTTTAACAGAACAACTTTTATGAAAATTTAATGGAAGAATGCTCTACTGTCCTCACTGTCTGGTTGAGGGGTTAGTGTAGAATGTAATTTTGTGATCAATGCTCATGACCAGCTTAAAATAATACGCCATAGGGTAATGAAATAATGTCACATGTCTACGAATTTTTGGTTCAACACAAACATGCTGGTTTCCACAAGCTGAATTCCTTAATATTATCTATAAAAGACTTGTACATCATACGGATACTGCCTACTCAGCCTAATAATACCGATCATATTATCGTCTTCTGAGTGGAATCTGAAAATACATCATTATCTGAATTGGCTTTTACGGACGCAAACACTTCTGGCTTAGCACTTAGCTGGAGCTGAGTTATCAGCAGATGAGGGATGTTTTGCGTATGGAACGATCAAAACATATATCTGACTGCCTATTGAGATTTTTACTTCAAATCTTAGAAATTTTCGCACTGAATTGTCATTCTGGTAGGTTACAATTGATGGCCACGTTCATTGCTTTATTTATGTTGCTGAGCAGACAATTTATACGTATAATGGAGCTATGGAGTTCTCTTCAAAACCCTCGGATTAGTGTGCTACGCAATTAGGCTGCAGATCCTATTCCCTGTTCAAGTGTTACATAAATTCACAGAATTTATCAAAATTCTTATTCTAAAACGGTTCTGCACGCGTAGCATGACCACCGTAGAAACGAGTTTTGTCGATGGAAGAATAGACAAAATGAAAGATAGACAATCACAAACTGTCATTTTGTCTATTCTTCCGTCGACAAAACCCGTTTCTATGGTAGTCATGCTACGCGTGCTGATGTCTTAATTGAACCGATTTGCTGACACCGTCACCAGAAATGGAAATTATGCCATTCTTAGAAAGTTTGAGCAAGCTATTAATGTAGGTAGGTATCTAACTATTGCTAAATCAGAATCTATCATAATTGAGCGCGGATTGTTTTCCTAGATAATGATTAAATTAATTTGTTAATAACCTGCCTTAACTGTTACCAATTTCATTCACATAAATACCTCAGCTTTTTACTTAAAAAAAATCCGTTTGAAGAACCACCCCAGTCCCTGCAAAGTCAGCCAAAACCAACTAATATAATTTTACCCAACAACCTACCAAACACAATACCACCATTTGGTATTCGTATGTCGTTTGCTTACGGATTTCGGAGACCGTTAGAGATCGCGCGATGGTCTGGTCCGCCCACGACGTCCCATGGCCTCGTCCCGAGTGAATGCGCGATGACTAGCGGTAGCGGGTGCAGTAGCGGGCGCGATTAGGTGGCCACTGCGTGTTGTCGTAGCGGGCAGTAGAGGCTAGACGTAGATATTTCCACTGGGTCAAGCTATGGTCTATTGAAAACCATTGTTTTCAATGGATTTTATTTAAAACCCTGTTGCTCGCGACTTTGTCTGCGATTCAGGATGAAAAATATTCCTGGTCCGTAATATCCGCTAACCCATTTTAGCTTGAAATCATTACAAATAAACATACAAAGCACAAGAAATCAATATTTTTTATTTTTGTTATTCAATTTAGATCATGTTAGGTACTTAGTGTTAATTAATTTGACTCCAGAATGACAAGTACCTACTGTTAAAAAAGTCATAAAACGTTTGAAGGTAAAGCGCAAATTGAACTTTAAGTGTAGGCATTAAAGTTTTGGGGTATACTGGGGCTGTACCTTCCTACTAAAGAAATTAAAAGTTTTTTTTTTCGAAAACTCATATTTGTTTGCATGTTTGGAGACAATATCGTGCCTATACTACAGGCAAACGACCTGGTCACAAGCCAATGAACGCAAACAGCGTTTTCTATGTTTGATACTTCGTGCTCACCATAGCACCCGCCGAAACTCCTCACCTTAGACCAGCCCCATAGCTTTCGGGTCAGACTGTGAAAAAGATTGTGCTCTTGCAAAACGTTGATTGTTTTCTTTTTTATTTATTGTGTTACATAATTTGGGTTCGTAAAGGTGAGATTCGGCAGTTTGAATATTGGGCTTTGGATTTTTGGGTAAAAAAAAACGCAGGTAGATAGGATACAAAGGATTTTATTTTATATTGTGTGATATTCGGACATCGGACACTATTGTAGGTAAGTAACAAAAGGAATATGTCATAATTATCAAACCTAAATTTGAACAAATCGACATGGTCAGGTAAATGTAAAATGATTAAAACCCGCAGTGGTTTAAACGGTCAGGCAGACACAATTAATAGAAGTAGAAAGAGAGATATTGTTTAAAAAAAACAAAGAAAATTGACGCAACGCGTGGTGAAAATACTCGGCAAGAATTAGTTTTACAAATACCAATATGCAAACTCTTTAAATGATATAAATCATCCCATAAAAACAACAGGTTTAGTATCCCCTACAGCCAATTTTAAGATAAACAAGAAGCAGAGATTATAATTTTCATTTTCCCCAATATCTTAATCAACCAATCTTCGTCCGAATCAAGAAAATATTTTCCTTGATTTCTATTGGGAAATCACCCGGTCGACTCTGTTAAAAGCTTCCCGTGAAACTTTGGTGAAGTAACCTTGAAACGAACTGTCATTCTATCTGCTACAATGGATTGACACTAGTGACAGCTCACTTCAAGGTCACTTCACCTGAGTTTTCACCGTGAGATTTCATAGAATCGATCAGGTGATTAACCTACTACTACAGGTTTTCTCGATAAGGAAATGTACCTCTATTTGCCTGTCAATTATTAATACCTTGCAAATCAGGTAGCAAGCTAATAAGCAACTAAATTGGTTTCCTATAGAACTTGTTATATGTAGGCTAATTTTGAATGCACTTACGACAACCACACGGATACCCTATAAACCGAAGCGATTATACTTTCTAGCACCTACTTTTGCACTTTCTATAAATGAACTTTATTATAAGTAGCATTTGATGCAAGTACAACACACCTTATAAGGTAAAAATTATTAGGCTTGTCACCATAAATGTTGGTCGCAATCACAAATTGGTTTGGTCCAATAGTTGGTCAATGGTGGTTGTTGAGAATTAAGTAAAGTTGATTGGTATTTTTTTTTTTATTGTGCAGTTTTTCTTGTGATTGAAAGTATGGGAAATAGTCAATGGACATTATGAGCAAGAAATAAATGAACGTTGCTTGACAGAAATCTAAATTACTTGTAGGAAAATTGCGTGCTTTCTTTAAATTGCAATCACTATCTTGAATAAAAACGTGCCTTACGACACTTCGAAAGCTATCATTGCTGAACATCCAAAACACTTAGGTACCCTATGAGGTTATGTGAAAAAAGTGTAAACTTCCATAGGACTTGTAGTTTTTCCGGAAATCAAGATAAGCCGTTTTTGACCTTAAAAACTCACCCCCATCCACTGCCCGACCTCAGATCGCCCGTAAATTATTTTTCCTTTAATTTTTGTTATATTCTCTTCCTTTTCAAATTGATTTCATCTTTTTCAGTTTTTACCATTTTCAAAGGCTTCAAGCCCTGGGGCCTAAGTCTACTAATTTATAAACGTTACAATGGTCTTTCAATGGTGTGTTTTTGACAGTTTTTGTATGGCAAATCTGTCAAAAACTTACCATTGAGAGACCATTGTGACGTTTATAAATTAGTAGACTTAGGCCCCTGGTCTATTGCTAAGACTGGTTGTCAGACTTTCGGGCAACCTACAGATGTAAAAGTAATCAATGCTTTACAAGGATCCAATGAGCAGTTATATTTTATTGATTATTTTAATTTACATTTATTGGCTGTAGGTACATAGGTATCATTGTACAGAATACACCACTTAAACTCACACATAAAAATTCAAAAATAAACTTCGCATGCATTTTGAATCCATGACTTAGCTAATGTCTTTATGCAAATTTTAAACCTGCGATAAACATGTACAAAATGAAACTTTTAACTTAATATTATAATTTTAGGACATTAATTCAATGATATATTGTTTTTAAAATATAATATGACTATCAAACAGACAGACAGTCGTAATTTATTGCTAATAAATTAATTTCGCCCACGATGTAGTTTTGTGGGGTCACATATTGTAAAATGCAGATTATGGATGTTGTTACAACCGTTCTTAATACCTTAAATAACATAATTATATCACCATACAGCATAACATAAGAATAACATAGGTACATTCCAGTCTTACCAAGGGGTAACGTGTTACCCAGCAACTGGGTTGTGGAGGTCAGATAGGCAGTCGCTCTATATAAATACTGGTATTCAGCTGCATCCGGTAAGACTGGAAGCCTACCCCAACATATTGGGAAAAGACAGATGATGATGAAATAACATATATCTAGAAGATATTTAGAGGATTTTTGGCAGTTTGATGGCAACTGACTCGCTCCCTTTCACACGATACTTAAACATAACTGGTGATATGATGGTGTACTATAGGTTACCTCTGTCTAACCCTTTGCGAAAAATAAGCGTGATGCTATTAGTCAGTTATGTTCTACACCCATCTACTTTATCTCTCAAGTCGTTTTCATGTGTCCGAAGAAGTGGTTTGCCAAGTGTGGGCGTTTTTGGGGCTGTCTTATAAGACTTGGCGTTCATTTAGTTTTTGTACCATCATTCTACAACGAAATTTTCGACCTATGGACTATGTTAAAAAAATACCTTCCGATTTTGTTTTATTGATTAAGATCCTAGGCATTTTATCTCCTTCAGTAGTTAACATTATTATTATCTTACAACTATTTACCTGTGATATCTTTTCATTTTGTTCATACACATCTATCTATACCAATGTTTGTTAACATTTGTAGCTAAATTATCGTTTCTTTTGTAATTATGCCAATTGGTTGTTGTTATAAATAAAAAAACTGTTTACTTTTTTGTATCTAAGACCGTTATGAATTTTGCAAACGGTTATTAAACCATTTGCAAACTTTCATGACGGTGATTACAGTCTATAATGATCACACTGCTGAGGCACTGGTACCCTCTCGGTAAGAGTGAGTAGGCCGTATTCCACGAAGCAGGCCGAGTACGGATTGGTAAGTGTCACATGTCTTCGAATTTTCGGTTCTAGGTCGATGTTTTCTTTTGCCGTTTTAAGAACAGTGGTTATGAAATAATTTACACAAAGTAAACTGTATGTCTGGGCTCGAACTACAACTCGTAATTCGAGACTTACAACTAGGACACCACTGCTGTTCAAACGGTCTTGCAAACGGTATACTACAAGCAATTTGCCAAATAAACACCCAGCAAATTAATACTAAGAATTAACAAACTTTTTACCTTCATCATAATTTTACATCCCGCACCATAATTGACAACATCCATCCGTCTACCAAAGTTTTTGTCCCCAAACATTTAAAAAGTAACGGTCGAACAAAAAAATTAGAACTCCACGTAACGAGGTTGGAATTATAATAATAGTACCTACATAATTACTTTTTGCACATAAATACTTGGTAGACACACAATGGACTGTTTCACACTTTCTGCAAATGAATGTTGAAATAGACAAGCTCGTAAATGAGTTTTTCATTGGCACTCAAGTAAAACCAGAGACGTGCAATCTGACAGTTTTTCTTTGGGCTATAGTTTTTCCGGCCTATTACAGAGATTTTTACCTATTGTGCTTTGGGCAAGATCGTGTTCTTATTAAAATGTGCAGTAACATTAAAAAGAGCAACAGAAAATTTAAAGAAGCTCTTTGTTGAAGAGAGCATACGTAGAAAAACTTCCACAAAAATCCGCACCAGATCTAACTCTTTATTTTTATCAAAACATTTATTGTAACTAGGCTGAGAATGAGCCCTGTCAGGCCTGCTACACTTTTTAGTCTTTTAGCTCGGAAGGTGAAGAGATGCAAAACACTCCCTAGAAACACAGCTATGTTTAGTTGGTATTCTAACTTGATTAACGTCCTGCCGTTCATTACTCTCCATTCTCTCCTGATTTACTTCAGGTCAACCAACGTATTTACTCATATCATTTTCCTACTATCCATGAATAGTATTTCTGCAGGCTTAGCATGACGCTTTCTATTTCTATTCTACCGTAGAATAGAAATCGCTTGTCTACATTTCTCGGTACAAAACTGTAAATTGTCTACATGGAAACTTCATTTTTGTCTACTCTTCCGTCGACAAAATGCTTTTCTACGGTTCTCGTGCTAAGCCCACTGTTAGCTTTCTGTCATCTAATCTTAAAACCGATTCTTAAACGCTTAATATTCTTTGACTTGTTCCTAAACGTTCCAAAACAATGGCATCGCTTCTATCCTTTTTACTTCATCTTTTTCAAATTGATTTATGATATTAAATTTGATTGACCCATCCTCTTTGTAATATATTCAATTTTGTTTCTTTATAATATTCAATTCATTCACATACATTTTTCTGCTATTATTTGTAAAATATTTATGAATGAAATTACCACAAATCTCTATGTTGACGTCTCGAATCTGTCCATGAATGATTCAGTCACATTTTATTGTTGGAAAATGTAAATTTTATTACATACAGACAGATGCAAAAGTGAAGACTAAAAGACAGTAAATTCAAGATTTATTGGACTCCATTTCACTTTGTAATTTTGAACCTTACAAGCTTATGCGTGCAGATAAAAGGTCTCTAAAGTAAAGGTCACTATTACTTCATTAGAGAAAGAAAGTAAGTGTATTTCATTCAACACGGTATTAAGGTATACAATAATATTATTGTTAACAATAGAGAGATTTGCACTAGTGATTAAAGTAATTTAAATGAAATACAAGCTGCAATATTAGCAATTTATAGGGGTGTTCACTTAATACACAGTCACATAATAATAGGTTTTAGTATGCAGTATATGAGACTGATCCCAAGTCATAAGTGACATAACAAGGTCCAAAATCATTTAAGATGATCAATTCTATTAAACTTGTTTATGTCAGTGTGCCGAATTGGCAAAATTATTACTGTTATTTTTGTATGAGGTTAGTGATCATTTTTAATTCGGAGTTTTCAAATTTAAGACATTTGGAAATCCAATTTCGGTAACCCACGAGAGATACCTTTTACACTCTGCATTTTTTTTGTCTACAATCTTTAAAAAAAATGATAGCTCGTCAATATCTCAAACCGACTTCCCTACAACCTTTAAGATAAAAACTTAATTTCCACTTTTCAAAGGGTACCGACAACCTCACATTTTTTACCGATACCGTCGTAGATAGTTTTAAGGAAATCTGAGACTTTTACTGCCTATATAAATGATTTACCGCAAACCGTTTCGGGAAATATACAACCCATATAAAATATATAGTAACATAAAAAATATAAAACATTATTTACGAGGTCTTTTTGCGGTCGAAAAAAAGAGGGTATCCACGTATTGTTAGGAAGCAATAAAGCCGAAAACTGTGTAAAATTACTTTTTATTAGCTTTAAATTTTTTGAAAGTTGTTTTTACGGCTTCTTAAGCCGGAAACGCAAGATTTGGGACAAAAAATTCGGGAATTGTTTTACCATAATATCTGATATTTTATTTTTATTATTTTTTGACGACTCTTAGACCCGAGTTCACCAACGCATGGTTAATTTTAAAACAGCCGATTAAGCCATAACCGGCTGATTAACAATATTTTGCTGTTCACCAAGCACTAACCATTGGTTACGTACTGTAATCGTATGGTTAGCTTAAACGACGTGGCCAACTCAGTTTAACCGTCGGTTTATGCTTTCTGATTTGAAGTTTTGCATTGTGAATCACTTTAAGTTACAAATTCAAGACGCTTTGAGTTAGCGCTGAGAGTTCTTTGTAGAAGATAATGTGTTAGATGATTTTGAAGATAATATATAATTTTGCACACTCCCCGTATATTCCAACACGTCACAATAATTTCGAGGAATATGACGAGAAAGCTTTTGGTAAGAGATTTCGTCCATACAAACTTAGAGAGTGCTCTGGAATTACTCGATTTAATTGAAAAGAAGTTTGAATAGCCAAGAACGTTTGCAGTGAGTGCCGAAAGCATTAAATTTGTCAGCCAGATGCTTCCGACCCCATTTTTTTCGGCATTTGTCGTAGCGTCTTTTACAAAAAAAATTTAAACCAGTCGATCATTCGGTCATTTTCGACTCACTCATTCAAAAACGTTCGGTTATTTAACCGTTGGGTAGAATTGAATAGTGAACTCGAAAAAAACGCTGTTTGTTAAAACACATGTTTAATACTAAGAAGACGGTTACGTAATCAGTGGTTATGTTGTAGTTGGTGAACTCGGGTCTTAGACCCGAGTTCACCAACGCATGGTTAATTTTAAAACAGCCGGTTAAGCCATAACCGGCTGATTAACAATATTTTGCTGTTCACCAAGCACTAACCATTGGTTACGTACTGTAATCGGATGGTTAGCTTAAACGACGTGGCCAACTCAGTTTAACCGTTGGTTTATGCTTTCTGATTTGAAGTTTTGCATTGTGATTTTGTGAATCACTTTTAGTTACAAATTCAAGACGCTTTGAGTTACTTATTCTTTGAAGAAGATAATGTGTTAGATGATTTTGAAGATAATTATAATTTTGCACACTCCCCGTATATTCCAACACGTCACAATAATTTCGAGGTATACGACGAAAAAGCTTTTGGCACGAGATTTCGTACATACAAACGTAGAGAATTACTGAAATTACTAGAATTACTTGATTTGATTGAAAAGAAGTTTGAATAGCCAAGAACGTTTGCAGTGAGTGCCGAAAGCATTAAATTTGTCAGCCACATGCTTCCGACCCCATTTTTTTCGGCATTTGTCGTAGCGGCTTTTACAAAAAAATGTTAAACCAGTCGATCATTCGGTCATTTTCGACTCACTCATTCAAAAACGTTCGGTTATTTAACCGTTGGGTAGAATTGAATAGTGAACTCGAAAAAAACGCTGTTTGTTAAAACACATGTTTAATACTAACAAGACGGTTACGTAATCAGTGGTTATGTTGTAGTTGGTGAACTCGGGTCTTAGAGGATTATGGAAGAGAAAGACATGTTTCACCGACCTCAAATAAATTGAGATAAGGGCGGAAGAATTTTGTTTATATTTTTTTATTTGACATTAAGATAATTTATAAAGGCCAGCGGTGACCAGGTGTAGTCCAGGGTATTGTTAAGTACAAATAATTTCCAACTGGAAATTACAGGCTTTTAAAATAACAGGGATATTAACAACGTTTTTATGACACGCACTTATTTATGTTAAACTGTAAATAATTTATTTTTCAACTTGGTTTGTTGGATAACTTCCAAGATTATTAAATATTTTTTAAATTATGATTTATGGACAGATGAATTGAATGTCAGTTTATGAGCCAGTACTTTGTGAAGAAAATGACTATAATTGGCTATCTAAATTGTGTACTCCGTCTTTTTGTTTAACAGTTAACAACGCTTTTGTATCTCAATCATTTCTACGATATAAGTTCTAAAGTATTTTGTCTTGGAATTAAGCTCTCGTAAACCCGTATTTTTTTCACACCTTAATTATTTTTTTCATTTGATGAATAATACAAAAAAACAGTTTTACGTACGTACCTTTATTTTTTTACAGCTCAAATAATGTTTACTAAAAAGTTATAATATTAAAAAATACCCTACATACTGTGTACCAAAAGTCAAAAACAATTTATAATCAAATTAGAAAACCGATATATGGTTGCTGAGATACTGGTAGAGTGAGATGGCGACCAGACGACCACAAACTGGCTGCTGCGAGGCTGCGACCGGTCACACATCCGCTCTATACACCTGTCGCGAACGGCGCCTGTACAACAAACAGGGTTTGGACAGAAGGTTTAGTTCATATGGTTCGTTTTGTGGGTGAATTGTTTACTTACTATAAGTAAAATAATTTACAAATTTGATTGCTTTAGTGTTAATATTCTGTAATGTTTGGCGTGCTGTCTTTCATTGGACATAACACAAACTTACACCGTATTTCCCCAAACGGCTGGGCAGAGGGTGTACCTAAGTGCTACAGTCACATTTCGACAGTTGTGTTTAAGTACTATGTAATAAAGGGGCGAGCCAATTGATTGGAATCGAGATAAAAACGATAGTCCATAAACATTAAACGTTAACTTAGGTTGTAACGGTGTATTTGCTTGTCCCGATTTGTTTTCGTTTGTCCACACGGCTACACATCAAGCTATACATTTCCAGTTTACGGTGATCTCGCACTGTACGAAAATTACACAATGCGAGATCAGCTTATGCTGGAAATGTATAGCTTGATGTGTAGCCGTGTGTACAAGCTCCGTTATAAAACTCATATTCCTCTAATAGGTTTCTGGTTTACTTATAACGCTACATTTTGTCAATTTTGAAGACAAAGTACAAGATTTAAAAATATGTTATGGTCTTATACTTTCATGAAAACACATTATCCCTATTATTAATATATATCGAATTGAGCCTATCTCACATCACCCTCCCGAGAGAGTATAAATACAGTCGAATCGCCCCAAAAATTGCTGATTGCAGTAAATTGAATAAAATAATGATAACAACATCAACTTGAAACAATATTCCCTAACGTTATTTGCGCACGTTGTAGCTTTTTATCGAATTTCATGGCATATTAACATCGAAGAGTATTATCAAATAATCGAATCGGGCGACAAACGCCGCACATTTTTTTCTCACACGCGATCATAACTAATTTAATATTTTTTCGTACGTACATAATACTCGTTGAACTTTACTGATAGACTGGGAAATAGGCGAATAATATGATAATGACTTTTAAAAGATCCTGTACTTTTGTCATCACAACGGAAGAATGAAAGGCAAGTTCAACAGTTGATTCGCATTAATAATGCTATGGGAATAAACGGTTTCGAACAAAACTCGGGTAAAAGGACCAAGTCTGGAGCTTTAGTACCTGTAACGTAGCTATCTACATTATTTGTAAAACTAAACTACATCGTACATCCTCAGCCTATAACGTTCCTACTGCTGGGATATAGGTCTCCTCTGTGAGAGGGATTGGGCCGTAATCCACCACGCGGACCCAGTGCGGGATGGAAGATGTCACATGTCTTCGAACTTTTTGGTTCTAGAACATGCCGGTTTCCTCACGATGTTTTCCTTCACCGTTTCTGAGAGCAGTAGTGATGAAATGATTTACACAAAGTAATGCGCCTGGCTGGAATACAGAATGCGACCTACTATGATCCTTACATACCTCTTTGATTTCTTTGCGTGTCACCTTTCTGAAGAACGTCACCGATAATGTTGAGTTCAATGCACCTGAACTTTCTTAAGAGGCCTACGTACAATGAACTGTCCATACATACGTAATACCTAAATCATTTGCAACTTGAGCATATTTCCATCATATTATGATGATATTCGGATTCAGACAGTATTTATCTAGGCTCGTAGGGGTTTTTTTTTTCCAAAATACTTACCTGAAATGAAGTTTAAGCGAATTGCATTTCGCACATTTTTACAGCGTAAATGACATGTTTTCTCACTGTTTTTTTGGTATTATAACGAACAATTTCCGTAATATTGTTGTCTCAGAAGCATAGCTCATATTATCAAGTTGTAAAATGTCGAAAAAAATATTAAAATACAATAACTTTTCATTCATCATTTTTGGTATTACGGAACACATCCAAATTCATCATAAATGGTCAGTAGCTAGTAGCGCTATCGCGTCAAGCCATTGTCAATGTGTGTGTGATCGTACTGCTCACTGTAGGTATGTATCCTCGACAGGTACTAACACTAGCGCAACGATAGCAATTTTCAGACGAAATATTGTCTCCGCCCGAATCCTAGTTGCGAGCTTCGGTCGTAGGATCCTTAAGAACATCACCTATAAGGTGAAGTTCTACGTACTTGACCTTTCTGAAGAACATCACCCAATATATAGCTATTAGCAGGGTGGAAAGTTCACTCAACCTCCATAGAAACGGGAAGATCCTCCGTCCAGACGGGTCCTGTGCCTGGTGGGCAACTACTCGACGATTGATGTCGGGATGTTGTCTAAGTGTTACTTGCGCAGCTTGCGCATTGCAGAATTTTGTGTAGTTCGTATGTGGCAATATAGATGCCGCCACATCAAAAATTACGATACAACTGAAACTTCTTAATATTTCCTTCTATAGTGGCCGGATGCAGTTACGTTTATTTTGTTTAGTTACATACTTGTGACGCCTCGTTGCTTCGCTACCACTGACGTGGCTCCAGATAGACTTGCATAGACTCCAACTGAGGTTAATAAGATCGCCGTATTGTTATTTTATGGAGGCTGTAGAATTACAGGGCATTTAGAGTCGGTATTGGTCATTTATAGCACGTTTATAGCGTTGAGGTTAAATGAAATGTTGGGTCACTATCGTGGATTGGATTATCTAGTTAATTTTATACTTGTTGATGTAAATTAACTGTATTTATCTGCATGCTGTATTGTTGGATAAATGTATAATTCTTTTATGCGTAATAGAAGAAAAGGTGTTCAATTGTTTGGTTTGATTTAAATAAAAAGCAAATACCGATTTACTTGATTTTCGCTTCAGTTTGGTATTTTATGATTTTAACTATTGCGCCAACGCCAACTAAATAGAATTTTAAAAACTAAGATCATCGAGTTTTTCGGGACATCACCAAGCGGTTGGTCGACTCTTCACGAGACCTGAGGGCTGGCCTATTTTTAGGCCTTTTTGACTTCAGCATTGCCATCCAACGTGGCAACCCTGCCAACTTTTTGGGCACTTTTCCCACTTGCAGCGATGCGGACGAATTCTTTGGTGTACAGTTAGCTCTTTTAGATGTTAATTTTGTATATTACCTATTTTAATGATTAATAACTTTTACATAAACGTTCACTTCTTTCGGCTGAAATGATGATGATGATGAAATGTTCATTGAATGAAGATTGCTAAAATACAATTTTATTTCAACCCAATTCAAAACCTTGACAAAAACTATAACTTACTCATTTTAATGGAGTCATCGCCAGAATGTCTCATATATAATTGTGTAAACGTCAAAACTCTTTATTTATTTTGACACAAAGTAAAAAATATTTCCAAAGACCATGAAAACCTCATATAATTTTTTTTTTAATTCAAAACTCAAATATAAAATATTGCCAGTTTTGAACAACAGGATAAAATAAATATTCCCAACGTTTGAGGCGGGCGGCGGCGCATCGAAAAAATGCGAAAAAACAAGAAAAATACATAAAAAGAAAAACCAGTTGAGTCCCCGCAAGTACTTTACGCGTGGCGACATTATCCTGACATAGAACGTCGTATACACAGTTTTCCTTTCACCCCAAATTGGCACTTACTTCCAAGGAATAAAATCCAAAACGGCTTTTAGGATACCGAAGCGTTCGCGTGGCCGTCGACCGAGCTTACAATTTCTGAAACGACACAAGCGTCAGGATGGCTGCGATCAAAATAACACTTTGGTTCATGAGGATTAGGTTGAATGTTTATTGAAATGTTCTTTGGTACTTTATAGGCTGCAATGTTTTGCGACGTCTCAACCCGTCATTTAGCTACCAGTTTTGTTGGTAGTGCGTTAAAACTTACGAGTAGGAGGAAAACAGAAGTACCATAAAGGGGGCTTGAAGTTATGCGCACAGTCGAGTTAGTTGATACCTACAGCGCAATGCGAGGCAGAAGCATTGGTTTACAAAAAAACATTATCATGATTACGTCCAGTGTAATCAGTTGTTAGGAGATGAAGAATAATTATAGTTGTTAATGTTTATCGAAGCCATCTGTTTAAGTGCGTAAAGAAAATGGATAGTCAATTATTTTTTGTGGTGTGGTCGGAGAAGTCGGAGTAAATGCTGCAGGATTCTCGTAAACTATAAGATAACTAACCATCTTTAAAATTTCGTTCTTAGCGGGGCTTGTGGCTAAGTAATAACAGCCGGAGTTCATTGATCAGGTTAAGCTACGCTTGCCGAAGTTGGTCTGTGGATGGGTGACCATTTTAACATACCAAGACCCCTCCGTGCGTCGGAAAGTAGGTACGTTAAGTCGTTGGTCCCAGCTGTCATTTGTGGATCTTTGGCTGTCGTTACGGGTCTTCAGAAGCCCGAAAGTCTGACAAGCAGTCTTACCAAGGGGTATCGTACTACCCAGTAACTGTGTAGTCGAGGTCAGATAAAATACTGGTATTCAGCTGCATCCGGTTAGGCTAGAAGCTGACCCTAACACAGTTGGGAAAAGGCTAAGCAGGTGATGAAATAATCTCGTTTTTATTGAACTATAGCTGTTATTTCATGAAAAAATCAAGTTATAATTTATGAAGTTATTTCAGTTAATAATAAATCATGCATAATGCTGATTAAAGAATTTCCAAAATGTTTTACAGGTGCTCCAATATATTATAAGCAGATGCAGAAATATTTATCTCATCTGTCATACTAATAAGTTTTTTATGAGTTTTGTAAAAATATTTAAATATATACTTGATAAGTATAAAAGAAAATAAATGGAAATAAAATAATAGTTAAGTTAGTACATCACAATATAGGTTAAGCGTTGACCCCCAAATTAAGCAGGGCTTGTATCTTAGGGGACAGAGTGCGTAGGAGCAGAAAATAAGGCACTTTGTCTTGTCGGCAAAAGTTAAAGAAAGGATTCGGTTTCAGAATAAGTTAGCTCCAGAAGCCATTTCTTTAGAGCAGTTTTAATGCGAGTGGTTAAGAAGTATTTGATTTCCAGTGCTTAGCAGACCTTGTTAGATGTGGGTAGGTGAGAGTAAGCTGGGCTTCGTCTGGCCATAAGGGACTTTGCTGGCGGAGTAAGGATTCTGAACACTGGCTTTATCAGAAGTTCTCTATAATCAGCTCTTTTGGGGAGGGTCTTATAAATACATTTAATTATGATGAAGAGAGAGAAGTGGTGGCCCAGAGGTAACGGCAGCGACTTACGAGTTGTAGGTCGTGCGTTCGAACCCAGCCAGGCGCATTACTTTGTGTACATAATTTCATCACCACTGCTCTCAAACGGTGAAGGAAAACATTGTGAGGAAACTGGTATGTCCTAGAACCAAAAATTCGAAGACATGTAACATCTACCAACCCGCACTGGGCCCGCGTGGTAGATTACGGCCCACTCCCTCTCATGGAGAGGAGCCTGTGTCCCAGCAGTGGGAACGTTTATAGGCTGAGTATGTATGTATTATGCATGATGTAAGAGGGACTTAAATAATATAACATCACGCAATCTTTCCCAAAAAAGATGGGCAGAGGTGTACTTAGTACACCACCATTTCGCCAGCTATGTTTAAGTAATCTACATTTAAATAAAAAGAAAAGTCATGACTGACTGACTCATCAACGCCCAGCCCAAACCCTTGAACCTAGAAAGCTGAAATTTTGCACAGAGATTCCCTTTACAATGTAGACAAGGAATAAGAAAGGATTTTTCGAAATTAAACCCCTAAAGGAGTTAAATGGGGATGAAAGTTACGCGCGGGCGAAGCCGCCGGCAAAAGCTAGTATGTAATAAGGGGCGAACTTGTTGTCTTTAACTGGGCACAGATCCAGACTCCAGGCTACTACTGGGAAATTCCAGGTAGAAAAACCGAATACCATTCTGGGCCTAGAGACAAAATACATTTCTGTTAGCGTTCACGCCAAACGCTACGCCAAAATGTATGGGAGTGACATTACCTGCGGAAAGTTTATGTCGTGTCCTTTCCGCAGGTAATGTCATTCCCATACATTTCCACGTAGCGTTTGGCGTGAACGCTAACAGAAATGAGTTTTTTCTAGGCCTGCTGATCGACCTGGGAATGGAACTCGCTACCTCATGCTTAACAGTAGCGCGTTTTGCGACCGCTATATCACTGACGCAATCTATAAAAAGAATAGATCATCATCATCATCCGCCTAGCCTTTTCCCAAATATGTTGGGGTTGGCTTCCAGTCTAACCGGATGCACCTGAATACCACTATTTTACATGGAGCGACTGCCTATCTGGCCTCCACAACCCAGTTACTGGGTAATACGATAACCCGTGGTAAGACTGGTTGTCTGACTTTCGGGCTTCTGACGACCCGTAACGACTGCAAAATTCCACGAATGACAGCCGGGACCAACGGCTTAACGTGCTTTCCGTGGCTCCATGCCACTGGGGACTTGTGGTCACCCATCCACGGACCAACCGCGGCAACCGTAGCTTAACCTATAAAAAGAACAGTTAATACTAACTTTGCCAGGGGCGTAGGTCGGAATTATCCCACGTCCATAGAACATCCACGTCCAAAGATAGATACTCCATACGAATCTCCATAGATTCGTCTGGAGAATGTATCTTTGAAAGTGGCAACTAAAATCAGTTCTATATTCTCGACGTTGTCATCAAAAGTGCATTAAAATGACATACTCGTAGATACGTTTGTAATAAATGAATTGACTTTGATTGGGCCTATACGAGTATGTCATATATATTACGTAAGTTAGTGTTACCATTGACAAGCGGTTTACTATAATACTTTCGTTATCCCTCCGTGTGTGGTCCGTTGTACTGATCATTATTCAGATAAACTTTAAAATAAGAGGCATTTGATGGCACTGCAGTTTATAAAATTAAGGTCTCTTGTCAACGATGCACTTTGTAATAACTTGTGAGGATCATAAACTTTTCTTTTGTATTTATTTTTGCTCGGTAAAATGTGAATGTGCTATAAATTACTTAATCTGGTAGTTAAGGTTCAGTGTGCTTATTTATTTACCTTATTTCAAAAGAGAAAAAAATACCGTAAATCAAAAAGATACTGACTAATTGAGAACCCACTCCTTTGTTTAGAAGCTAGTTAAAAACTACTTTTGAAAAATATATACATGGTGTAACAGAAACCATATTGCTATCCTTAAGCACTAAAGAAAACAGCTGGTATAGAATCATTAAACATAGTTTCAGCTCAAAATAAAATACTATAAGAATTGATACCACATTTTTGGTTTTATACGTTTCAATCATAACAATCGTGTCACCGCACTACGTAGGTCAATAACTTTCCACGTTACTTGCGAATATTACGATAAATCTCTTCCGAGTGATGTGTTAATTTCAATTTGAAAAGTTCGGTTTCTGGTATCAATGTATTAAAAAATTCTCATAACTTCCGAACTTAAAGATAGGATTAAAAAAGCCCTTCCAATATCGTTTGATATCATCTAAAGCATCCATGCCCTTAGTATGTATATACCCTTTCCGTTACACGTTGTATTTAGATCATAATGTCTCATTGCTCTAGGCAAAGACTTCCCTCCCTTTTCCATACACGTTTGTGTTCTGTCTTTGCGGTTGGGCAGTTGAGCTACCTTCATTTATAAGCTGTCAAAATAATATCAATCGCAGGAAATGGCATCTCTAAAAACGTCGACTCTTCACTATTATTATTTTCGGGGTCGATTCTTACGAATTTACTCTCCCAGATCGAGTGTATCGACACTGCTGAATGCTATAATTATTTTCTATACTTCGGTGATTTGTACGATGTTAATTTATTTATAGGCAAATCGATACCTTCAGAAATACGTAATAGGCAAATGGCACATTTTGAAGTTTACGCAATAAACTTATGTAAAAGATCACGACGAAGTAAATGTAACAAAGTGCATAACATACTCGTACAAGACTAAAGAAACTATAGAAAATAATAGGTACAGAGGCCAGCACATCAAGCTACCCCAATCTGTCAAATTTCTTTCATAGTTTTTCAACTTTATTACAATGGAACAAGGTTCATGTTCAATTGGGAAAATTTGACAGTTTGGGATAGCTTGACCTGCTGGTGTATGTACACTATTTAAATATGTCGGTACACCCAATTCAGGCGAGTAAATTCTTTCGAAGCGACTAATAAGTCTAATTTTTATGCACAAATCCCAATTTAATAAATTACTTATTGATAATATTAGGTAACAGACATAACCGCTTGGCAAAATTGAATAACGTTCAAACGAAAAAGATAAGCAAATTCAAATGACTTTTTGCGTAGGAGTACGTCCATCTTGTTTTTAGTAAATTGATCTACTTATTACATCATAACCACACCTTTTATTGGTCTTTTTAAAGATAGTAATTATGATACCTGCAAATGTCTTACTTTACGTCTTAGACTTTTATATACAAACGCTGCTTGAAGTTAAGAGACGTCAAGATACGGAACCCTAAAAGTCGCTTAATTTGCATTAAAAAAGTCAAACGTTCATCAATCCCAGTTGTACTTACAACCTATCTGCAAATAGCGTAGTCTAGTGTAAATTAAACATGAATTCATTAGGAGTTACTTAAATATTAATATTAAACAGTCGCTAGGAAATTACTTAACTTTAAACAAAGTTTATAAATAATCTAATAATAATAGTTTATAAGTAGGTATTTAGAGGTATGAGGAACAGGGTGTAAAGTTCGCTCATCCTCTATTGAAAAGGAGAATCCTCCGACCAGACGTGTATTGTGTCTGGTCCGGGCAACTGCCCGACAGTTGATGTCGGGATTTTGTGTACGTTCGAGTTTCGTGGTAAACTCTGATTGCACGATGTAGAATTGCTTAGATAGTTCGCCTGTTTCATTGTAGATGGCGCCACTTTTCTTTTTGCGTTTCTTAGATTTTGGTGCGAAGCATTTTTATTTGTAGTGCCGCTACAGGTATGTAAAATAATGCCTTATTAGTCTATTCGCACGAATTTACTCGCCCGGATCGGGTGAAACGACACTTTTAAATAAAATGATTATTTTCTATAGGCGACTCGCACGAAGTTTAATATATTTTTTGGTGAATGAACACCTCCAGAAATACGTATTAACCTCTTGACTGTCGAGCCTCTGTTTACCCAAACGCGGGAAATGTCGGTGTAATCTCAAGACTTTTTGATTTTTGGTTAGGCCTTCAGAAAAACGGAGAATTCGCCAATATACAGGCATTAACACGGTACATATTATACCTTCCTGGCTTCGTTATGAGTTAACCGAACTTGTTATACTATTCAATAAGCAAATAAAACTGACCTAGCCTCGCAGTGATGTAATATGTTTCCATTTTGATAATTTTCACTCACATAACCTTCAAACTTTATCACAATTCTAACGAATTCACACACAAATTCACCAAAAAGAACTTTATTACGATAACACAATATCTATAGGCAATGACACAACTCATTTTACTATAAAACCACCATCAAAACCACCATAAAAACTATTTGTTTACACAACGAAAAATATTCCGCGGCCGGCGCGCGCGCTTCGGTCGTAAACACTGGCGGGCAGCGACATAGCACCGTCAGAGCAAAAAAACGGCGAACGAAATATTTCTGTTATAATTTTCAAGTACGATTTTTCTTATTTTTTATTAAAATTATATATGTTATTTTACTTATTCTGTTACTTTTTCTTTATTTTGTCATTGTTTGTATTCTAATGCATTCTAAAAGGGCAATTTCGAAGTCAATAAAAAAAAAACATTAATCTCGACATTCATCATTCTTAGACATGACATAACAATTGTACCTACATGAAATAATAAAAATCCAATTAGCACAAAAATATCATAAATATGATCAGTAAACATTTTTTGCAGTTAGTACTTACTCCCGTCTACCATGAACGCTATGTCATGGTACGCGGGAATTTCGCCGATTTTACTCTTGGAAATACGATTACGATGACAATAGGCACTAAAATCAGTAGCTATTAGCCAAATTATGTTCGTAGATTAATAAGCTAGATACTTATGTGCATTTCAAACAATAAACAAGAATATTTATCATAAAAACATTACCAAATACGGCGGTCATCAGGGTCAAAATTTGTTCATTGTAAAACTTTTGTCACTTTTTCACTGACATATTTATCACTTTTCGATAAACTATCACTCAATACGAAATCTACACTTAGTTCTCAGTAATTCTGTATCAAATCATTCTAAGATTACTCACTGTTTTCTTCTTGCGTTCATTTTTCGTTACACAAACAACACCGTTTCAAAACAAGTTTTGACAAATATGGCGACGTTGCGTCACACAACCACAGATACATTTTGTTTTATTTTTATTTCGTTCGTTCTCTTCGTGTTACCACTAAAATGTTACTAAAACCGGTCAAGTATGAATCGATTAGTCGAATGATACAGCCGAATCGTGTTGCATGTGGAAATAAAAGTAAAATACCATCGTCCAATGGCGACCGTGAAGTTGTGAACCTATGCGGTTCAGTTGACATTTCGAGCGCTTTCTCTTATGAACCTATGCGGTATCATGCGACACTTAAGAGGTTAAGTAAGCGATTGCCACGTTTTTAATTTTATGTAATTTTTGCATGTACTTGCTTGTGACCTTTTTTAACCGACGAAAAAACGGAGGAGGTTACTCAATTCGACGCGTATATTTGTTTTTTTTTTTTTTTTTTTTTTTTGGCCACGCATATCTTTTTCCAGAGTAGTCCGATTTTGATAATTCTTTTTTTATTGGAAAGGGTATATCCCGAAGTTGGTCCCATATAAATTTTGAAGATTAATTTTAACCCTAAGGCTAAGAAAACAAGGGATGATTGATTGTTTACTCACAGATTTTAATACTGAGTTGTGTATTACAAAATGTAATCAAAAATTAAGCATGTAGTAATTAGTAGATTATAGCCATAAAAAATTATAAAATAAAAACATTTTAATAAAAAAAAACCGCCGAAAAACCGAAAAGTAAAAAATAATAAACTTGCTTTGTCCAACCCTAATAACTAAGTTCGGAAGGCGGTGACTTTGGATATGTATTTAATTATATATGTTTTTTCTCGTAACGTTTTTGTATATTATTTGCAGGATTTGGGCGAATGAATTTGTGCGAATCGACTAATAAGCCAAAATAATCAGCATTGATAGGTGGCAGCAGTGGTGGTCCAGTGGTAACTGCCGCGATTTACGAGTTGTAGATCGTAGGTTGCAACCCCGACAGGTACTTTATAATAAAATAAATAAATAAAAAATCCCTTAATTCTACTACTCATTCACAATTTCTTTACAATTATATTCGTAGCATGCACAATATAACACAACAAAAAGAAAATAAAAAGTTTAACATGCAAAATTAGATGATTGGTACATTTTAATTAATTTTTAATTATTATAGTTCTAATTTCTAATTGTATGTTGATTGAATTATAATTGCTAATTTGAATTGTATATTTGTATGTCGTACTATTTTATTTATATTAATTAATGATAAGATGTGTAGTAGTCGCCTCCTTGGCGTAGGCCTCCCCCATTCCTTTCCAGTAGTATCTGTCTCTGGCTTTGGTCATCCAGTCAGGCCCTTGTTTTTGTGTAAATAGGTCTGCCCATCTTTTCTTTTGGCGTCCTCTAGACCTTGTTCCTTCTCGTGGGATCCATTCTACAATTTTCTTGGTCCATCTGTCATTAGCTATCCGACATATATGACCTGCCCAGTTCCATTTTAGTGCCCTCACTCTCTGAACAACATCAGTCACTTTTGTGATTTTTCTAATCTCTTGGTTTTTAATTTTGTCTGATAGTCTGATTCCCAACATTACACACTTACAGGTACTTTACTTAGTGTAAATTATTTCATCACCACTTCTCTCAAACGGTGAAGGAAAACATCGTGAGGAAACCGGCATGTCCTAGAACCAAAAATTTGAAGACATGTGACATCTACCAACCCGCACTGGACCCGCATGGTGGATTGTGGCTCACTCACCCTCACCGAGAGGAGGCCTGTGTCCCAGCAGTGAGAACGTTAAAGGTCATTACGCTATGCTCATGAAATCAGCATTGAAATTCGACGTGGCAATGCTGATAGCCTTTATGGGAAATTTTTCTATTGACAGCGATCCGATTGATTTTTTTGACGCCCAGGGAGCGTCTTTCCCCTTTTCACGTACTTGTACTAAGATATATTTTAACGTTACCTTACTTGTTAAATATAGTGAAGTAAAAAAAAATATAAGAAAAAAAACTAAGCGAAAATATGCACGTCAATTCGTCTCGACTGGCATCTGGTTCTTTTGTCCCAAGTTCAAAAAATAAAGCTTACCACAAAAACCAACGGCTATCGATCTCACTAAATTTTTTTAACATTATTTTTATACTTTGCCAACTTGAAAGTGCAAAAATCGTAAATTAAACACACGCGATACAATGGTTTATTTTGTGAAACTGGTTTCTGATTCGTCACTTGAGTGAAAAAAGATGCCAAGGTTGATTCGAGATTAGGGATCGGGTTCCACAGAATTTACATTTACGCAGTGAAATTCAAAGGTGACAATGGAATCTGAGCTATTGTTTAAAGGCATGAGTGAAGGTTTTGATTTAAATCTACCCTTTTGAAAGCTTATTGCGACTTTGACTGAACGAAATCTTCTAGTAGGTATATTTATATAATAATATAATGATACGTAAGTCAGTAATAGCATATTTAATGCCTTAATAAATATGGTATTTTAAATATACCAACAAAAAATAATACTTTATAATGAACTTAACAAAAATATGTATCGTGGTCTAGAATTGCACTCACTTATCATCAGAAGACAAGATCATCTAATCACAAGCGCTACTGCAGAGCACACGGCCCTGGGTTTGATTCCCGGGTCGCGCTCGATGTTATTAGATTTTCCATTAGTAATTTGCAAGCAGTCCGTAGTTTGGATTTAATCCCGGTCCCCTGTTACATGGGACTTACGACAACAAGACTGTCTAAATATCGGTGTAAAAGCGTTAAAGTCATTAAGAGAATCTACGGAAAAAGCCATTGATCTCTGCTCACAGCGTTTCATACCTCGAACCATGGAACCCTAAAATAAAAACCACAGCCAGTCAGGCAGGTGTCAAGTGTGAACAGAATTAAAAAAAAATCCTCGCACATAACTCAGCGATTACAACGATTTACGTTTTCTTAGATTTTGCAGTTTTTTTTTTTTGCTATGAAATAAACGATTGATTGCTTGTGTCAAGGAAGTTAAGCATTATTGCAAGAAATGAATAGAAGAACATAATTGGGTAGATGTTTGGTTTTTATTAAGTGATGGATGTATTGTAAGTAGATGTCAACGTACTATGACAATAGTCTTGTGGAATGATTTGTATTTCTGAGATAAGGTCCTAGAATTGAGTGATTCATTCATTATTTTTAAGTAAAACAGGCATATGTGACGTTTTGGCCTCCCGTCAGTGTCACGAATTTGTCCAACCGTGTAATTTTTCCGGACTTCGACTTTTGGTAAATGAGTATTGAAAAAGAAGTACTTACTTAAGATAACGCGAAATTCAAATTTTCTAACGTTTTTCGAAATTTGCAGGTATGTTTCTGGTTATAGATACGTTGATTAAAATATGATGCATGACCGTAACAATAATAGGCAGTAATGCACCCTCACAGTCCTGGTTGCAGCAGGAGACGCCCTGGGCGTCGGGAATCCTAGGCCACCGTCGGCGCGGGCTTGCGGATGGCGAGTAATGGATAGCTCGCTGTCCGGTAAGGACCAAGCCCGGGTCGATGGCGAGTTGTGTTCCACGCGCTCCTGAAAGACATGTCAGCATCAACTGGTGGGGTCCGCAAGAGCCGATGCCTGCCAGGGGTATGGGTTGTTCGAAAGAGATACCGTGGCCCCTGGCACACAGGCAACTGAAGGAACACGGGTGGGTTTTAGTCAGTCTGACACGCCCTCCCGCTCCACTCAGGGCGAGAGAAGTTATTTGATGATTTCCCACCCAAAAACAAACCGTAACAAATATGGCTTCACAGAATCATAAGAAATAAAATTCGACTTAATCGTGAAACAGTAATTTAATGGTATAATTTGAACTTAAAGGGTTGCATTCATATATTTGAATGATATAATGTTCTGTCAATACATACCTGTTTGATAGAATCCGAAATGAGGCGATCTGGCAGAGAACCAAAGTTATCGACATAGCTCACAGAATTCGCAAGCAGAAGTAGCAATAGGCCGGCCACATTAGCCGTAGAACCGATGACCGTTGGGGTAGACGTGTTCTTGAGTGGAGACCGCGAATCGGTAAACGTAAGGTAAAACACTTACAAGCTAGGTGGAGCGACGATCTTCGCCGGGTGACTAGTAGCAACTGGATGAGAGTTGCCGAGAATCGACCTGAATGGCATGCAATTGGAGAGGCCAATGTCCAGCAGTGGACTGCTGTAGGCTGATGATCCGTAAATTGAAAAAAAAATCTAGGCAAAGCTTCCCTAAGGGGAATCTAGTCGCGGGCTCGAACTCACTGGTGGGCCTGGCTAAAAAGCACGTTGTCTCACCAGGCATCGTGTCCGACTGACGTAGTACTCGTGATGAGCAGTTAGACGCTAGTCTACACGCACAACATATTGAGTGAGCTGCAGGATCAGTTATAGTAAAATAACCGCGTAAAAAATTAAGAAAACTCTTTCAGACTAAGTGTCAGGACTTTTCAAATGTTTTCTTTTTTAATTTGTTTAAAGGGCTTTATCGCTTAGCGACCACATCGCCCAGTGCAAAAAAAAAAACAATGATTATGATCTATTTTATAAGTATAACTAAGTTGTACACACAGCTCCACAGAAAACTCATCCCCTACAAAAGCATGTCGCCTTTGTAGATGAGCTTTCTGTGGAGTTGTGTGTACACTTGTTTTGCCTTATCGAAAATGGCAAAGCGAGGATTGATGTTATAAGATTTCGAAATTATGACCCCAGGTATATGTATATGTGTGTATGTGTATGCATGTGTGTGTGTGTGTGTATGTAAACACACGCTTTACTAAACGTATACCATGTACAGCGTCTCCTAAGACCATAATATTTTTGTCTTTTTCATGCTAACCCCCTTTTTTTTGAGGGTGGGAAATCATCAAATAACTTCTCCCGCTCTGGGTGGAGTAGGAGGGTGTGTCAGACATAGACTGACTAAAACCAACCCGCGTTCCCTCAGTTCCCTGTGTGCCAGTTACCTAGATACAACGACAAAAGTTAATTAGCTATAGCAAACATCAACTTTAAACGCAAAAAACGTTTCTAATGAAAAGTGGTTTCAACACAAAATAAATTCTAATTAATGACATTGGAAAATATTCGTAACACGACTTAAACAAATACGCGTGTATGTAAATTTTATTCATTAACATAATAATTGGTAATTTGTTGCAAAGTTAATTTAATAGTGATTAGGGAACGTGAATTCTGGGCAGATATTAAGTATGTTTGTCTATCAAAATAGGTTTGTACCTTTGGGTGTCGTAATGTGTAAATAACTGATTGTGTTAGGTCAGGCGAGAAAATGTTGTCGTGACATTTTGTCTGTTTAGCACGACGTAATGCGATGGTATACTTGTGAATACCTCATTGGTCTATTCTTGTTTTTCTAACACTAGACACATCTAAATGTTGCCAGGTTGCCCCGATTCTGCCTAGCCTTTTCTTAATTTTGTCGGGGTTAGCTTCCAGTCTAACCAGATGCAACTGAATCCCAGTGTTTACATGGTGCGACTGTCTCCTCAGCCCAATTACTGGTTAACATGATGCCCTTAAGCAGATAATACTTTCGGGTTTTGAACGAACCGTAACAACTGTCAATGATTCACGAATGACAGCTGCAACCAACCGCTTAACGTGCTTTCCGAGGCACGGAGGAAACGCTTCGAGCGCGTTTGGCGCTCCAATTGGCCCTGGATTGATGACGGACCAATCGGAGCGCCGAACGCGCTCGATGCGTTTGATTGAAATGGTTAATCGCAACTCACACTAGAATCACTGGTCATACACGCGCGCCGGTTACGAGCACTATGCATCTGGCCGTTCTGAAGCACGTCACCAATAAGGTCACTATATGACCTCTTACTTGTGACTACTCTTGTGTTACACGAACTGTGTCCAAATAAACGGTATTCTTTCTTTCTTAGGGCGTCCCACCACTACACTAATTTCTGTGAAAACTTCATGAAAATTGTTCTACCAGATTCGAATCATATCGTTGCATCGCTTGTCTGCGGGAAGCAAGAAAGCGGGAAGCGGGAAGTACATCCGGTCAGACAGTAACTGTCTACCTGTAGGTAGGTATGTACTGCTCTACGTTGTTGATGTCATATTGTGGTCAGCAATATGCTAGCGAAGCGTGATAGCACAGTCCAACTACCCACTCCAGTTGGATTGATAAATGGGTAGAATATTCTGCTAGCTTCAGAATTAATGTATATTCTAACTGTGACTCCTGCGGGGTAATTTCGGAGGATTGGCTTTCTATTTGACTGTTCAATTACTCTGTTGAGCAGTTTTTTTTTTTTCAAACGTATTTAGCAATGGATCAGCAATGTAGTTCAAAATTATTTCGATTGTGATAGATAGTGTGTGACGCAATAAGAGCGCTGGTTAATTTGGTAATGATGATAATTGGACTGTTTAAACCATTTTGTTTTTTAATTTGTATTTTAATTTTTTGTTGAATACTTACCGCTGTAGACTAGTGTGCTCCTAAAATCTATAGGAGGAACTAAATAAATAAAGCGATTGGTTGGTTTGTTGGTGGATGATAAATGATAAATGAGTTTATTTCTGTAAGTAGGTTTGTAGAAACACTTTTACACGTCAATCATATTTTTTTAAACTAGGCGTTTCCTATCTGACTATTCTGAGAAGAAAAGAAAAGATGGTCACCGATCCACAAACAAACCACGGGAAGCGTAGCTTAACCTTGAACCGGACCGTGTGTCTATTATATTATTTAGACACGAGCTCCTCTGCCTATCTCATTAGACTAATTAATTCAATTAATATCAATCCAAAAAACAATATCAAACTTAAATACACCCATAAAGGTATTAAAACTGCCACAAAAAAGTTAGACTCTGCATCTGATGAGATTTTGCCAACACAGAAATATAATTTAAATTAAAAAATAGCCTCATTTAGATGACTTTTCTATAAAGCTGGCGAATGATAAAAAATACATCTCGCTCGGTATTTTCCCATCAAGTCTAGCCACTGGGGACCATAGGCTATTAAGCGTAAGCGAGAGGCTAGATAATTTACTAGTCTACACAGCAGTGGGTGTTTTATCGTGTTTTCTCAGTTTTATTTGAGTTTAATTACATCCGTTATATACCTAGTTCAGGTTTATAAATTTTGTATTTTTGGGTCTTTTTTTTTAAATGTCAAAGTTTAGGATTGAGACTGTTATTGTTATTCATAACTACGAGTATTTTATTTATCTATACATAAATCTAATTGACATAGGGTTCATAAACCTACCCAGTCTGCCGTTTAGTAGTAACTAATGATGGCTAGCGGCTTTGCCCGTGTTAAACAATTATACACCAAAATCAAAATATTTTATTTCACATAAACCTGCATGGGCACTTATGAAACGTCAGAAGCTAGTTGCAAGGTTCCAAATTGTTGTTTCCTATGGAGAAGAGCCGGCAAGAAACTCCACCTATACATGAAATCCTAATGAATCACTCTGTCTATTGGTAAAAATCGAGCGTAGAAGTCTGTTCAGTAGTTTTTGAGTTTATCGCGAACAGACCGACAAACAGACGCGACACCTAAACTCGCATTTAAGTCACGCTTTTCTGTGACTTAAATTGACAATTTTGTCACTTCATAAGTCACACAAAATCGTGGTTTAAATGCGGTTTTAAGTCACACGACCGACAAAATAATGTACAAAACACGTTGTCACGGCATATAGCACCCTTGCTACGGTCGAGCGCTAATTGCACGCCGTGCAATAATGGACTAAATTTAAGTCATACATATCGTTATGTAGGTACTATTCATACAAAATGAAAGTCTACAACCAGCCTGCTTTCTGCAGCTTTAGCTCAAATGAATAGTAATTTCTATAAACTGCACGAAACGTCGATGGCAACTTCAACTTTACCGTCCAAAAAAATTGCTCCGTGCTATTTAGCCTATTGATTTTTTGTATTTAATGGTTTAAAGTTTTATTTCTAACTAGTTTTTTCCAGCGGCTTCGCCCGCGTGGAACTTTCATCGTCTATTTAAGCCCCTTAGGGATTGAATTTCGAAAAGTCCTACCTTATTTTTATTCCTTGTCTACATTATAATGGGAACCTCTGTGCAAAATTTCAGCTTTCTAGGTAGAAGGATTTGAGCTGGACGTTGATGAGTCAGTCAATCATGACTTTTACCTTTTTATTTAAATAGATATGTGCCTAGTTTTATGTTATAGGAATAAGAGATTTCATGGAAATCCTCTCTGTAAACGGAAATATGATGATTGACATCACATGGAAAACGGAGCACGGATTTATTTTAAATCAAACAGAACGTGGATACCATAATTGATTTACCATTTAGTATCCAGAGACAAATAAAAACTTTTATAGATTAACAGAATTCGTAGGTGTAAAAAGTATTTTTGACACGGAAGAGTCCAATGATGATAGGGTATTTTTAATTGGAAGTCAAAGGTTACAATATAATTGAATAAAGAAAAAAATTGAATGTGTGGAGGTTTGTTACTCAATCACGCAAAAACGGGTGAATAGATTTAGATGTTTGACACACAGATCGTTTTTTAACTGGTATAACAAAAAGGCTACTTTTTATTCTAGGAAATGATAAGGCTTAACGACTCCTATCAATTTACGTTAAAAAAGGTTTTACATACTTTAGGAGGCAAGGTTTGTCATTATTTCCAAAATCCAATGAACCTACCTATGGGAAATGTATTAGTATTGCACGTATACAAAAGTGCTCTGTGTTAATAAACTTTTTTTTTTTCATTTTTTGCTTCTCTCTGAAACTAATTCTGAAGTCCACGCCGCTGAAGTCGCGGGTAGAAGGTAGTATTTATTATAACGTACGATAGTTTGGGGGCTTTAAGCGCCATTTTGTTTTGTTTTACGAGTTGTCAACGATCTACCGTATATAGAACTGGAAACGTGATTAATGTTTTGATAAGGATCGGTCCTATTGTTAAAAAGACCGATCAAAAATAGTGATAATTGATTGTTTAATATTTGTATTAATAAATAATTACATATACTATAGGTAAATTTCATTATACAATAAAATAGAAGCATTACTATTTCTACGCACAAAAGTTCATATTGTTCTACTTACCAACCAACCTTTCAGCATTTAGTGGGTACGAATATTTCAATGCCAGTTTTCCATAGTACGTTGCCCCAGAATCTAAATGTCATGTACATTAATGTTGTTAATGCCATATTATTCTTGTTTTGTTAAAGACTACGTTTTGCTAATTCAAGAGTTATTGAAAGTTGCAGTTTATTATCAGAAACAAAATTAATAGGGAAGTCTTTAAAATTCATGCATGCATGTATGACCAGATGTATCACCTTTAAAGAAGCAAAAGTAGTAAGTACCTATGTAAAGATCGTACCAGGTGACTTTTTATAGTTTCTGCCTACCACTATGAAAAGAGGGCGTGAATTTATTAATGTGTATGTTTTCACTGCACGTTAATTACACGCTTTGACGTGGAATTGCGGACACCAGCCCATTTTACAATATTCGTGTGTACTTAAAATCTGACATCGATTTCCATTAGTCGTAATCGAGAACGGAGTCCATTCAGGAATAAAAAAAAATATTCACAAACAGCCTTCCACTGCTCCCACTCCTGGGATACAGGCTCTGTGAGAGGGAGTGGGCCTTATTCCACGACGCGACCTAGTGCCAGTTTAACAAAAAGATACCTACATACAATTTTGTATTCATCTGTATCCGGTTAGACTGGAAGCCGACCCCAACATAGTTGGGAAATGGCTAGGCAGATGATGATATAATTTTGTGTTCTACAAAAAAAACTACTTAGAATATTATTACCCTCGGGTACTTATTTTTTTTAAAGAAATATCTAACTACCTATCACCTACACCGCACCTACAAAAGTTCATCAACTTCCCGCTAACAATACGACTAAAACTTTACATCAATACGACTATTTAATTTGGTAGCTAACGCGATTTTAATGTCAAAACTTTTGTGGCGCCTCGCGTATAAATTATACAAAAACACATTAGAGCATATACATATATTTTAAATGCGTATATAGGATGTATTTTAAAAGTAGTGTTAATGAAATATTGATCGAGTTTGTTTAATGTTGAATTTGTGGTAAAATAAAAAGCACGTCTTCGGAAACGTCGTTTCGGGTAGTCTAAAACCCAAGTCTGACAACCAGTCTTACCAAGGGTGTCCGAGTTACTGAGTTGTGGAGGTCAGATAGACAGTCGCTCCATTTAAAATACTAGTATTATGCTGTTTTGATAACGCTAGAAGCTGAGCTTTTTTTTTCCATGGGGTTAAGTAGAAAGTATAGAATGGGACCTACTACGATCCTTATAATAGTTACATAATTTATAACGTATAATGGATAATAAATTCATCAGAGAAGGAAGTACACCTATAACTTCTCTAATGTATTATTACCCGGACACCACAGGGCATTAATAATCATACTGTATTAGTATTTTTAAACATAATTTTATTTGTCTCATTTACTTTTATTGATTACAACATTATCTCTCTATGACATCTTTATATCTCATAATAATTATGGCACTAAAATGAAGATGAATACATAAAAAAAAGTATGTTTTCTTCGATCGTCGTTGAATATTTTTGCTAATTTTCTATTATTTTAAACATAATTTTATTTGTCTCATTTACTTTTATTAATTACAACATTATCTCTCTATGACATCTTTATATCTCATAATAGTTATGGCACTAAAATGAAGATGAATACATAAAAAAAAGTATTTTTTCTTCGATCGTCGTTGAATATTTTTGCTAATTTTCTATTAATTTTAGAATCAGAGGTCAACTAACTTTTATAGCTTTATTTTATAGTGGTGTTTGTAATAAATTAATATAATTATTTATTTATATAATGCTTATCTGGTAATCGGCGCCATTCATTGAAGATATAATTTTGTGGAGGGTCGTACCTTTTCAGTATTGGACATTTACTGGCAAATATTTTGATAATAGCTTCCGCCCGCGGCTTCGCCCGCATGGAAGTCGGAATTTATCATGCGGGAACGGAATACCTAGATAAAAAGTATAACATGTGTTAATCTAGGTTATAATCTATCTGTGTGCCAAATTTCATCCAAATCCATTCAGCCGCTTTTGCGTGAAAGAGTAACAAACATCCATACATCCATATGTACAAACTTTCGCGTTAAAATATTAGTAAAGATTATACTATCTACACTACTTAGAACTGTTAATTTTGATAAAGGTAACTCCAAACTGACATACTGCCTCATTGGTCTAGTAGTCGTTACAAGCGCTTCTTCTTCTTTTCGTGTCGACGGCACTCGTACACTTTTTTATTTATATTATTAGAGCCCAGTAGGTGGCCACGTTTATTGCGGCATCAGTGGCTGCATTTAGGTCATCCAAGGTGCAGGTGAACGGGCACTTAGGGCACTCCAGCAAGTGGTGGTCTGATCAAGTTAGTTGAGTCTGGATCTGCGCTCAGTTGATGGCAATAGGCTCGCCCTCTGTTATATGGGGCTTAAACTTAACTAGCGAAATTTTGGTAATTATAATATTATGGTTGTACCTACTATAGATAGGTACTTATAGTAGGTATGCCGATAATGATATAATAATATCGTGTAAAACTTCCTTACTAATATTTTAAACGCAAAAGTTTGTATGTACGGATGTATGGATGTTAAACTCTTTCACGCAAAAACGCCTGGACGGATTGGATGTTTGGAGATTATAACCAGGATTACCACATAGGATATTTTTTATCTCGGTAGTATGTTCCCGCGGGATAATTTCCGACTTCCACGCGGGCGAAACCGCCAGCGGAAACTAGTTATAAAAAAAAAAAACTACGAACACTACAAGTTCCTGTAGATGAACACTAACATTAATATTTTGTTGAAACCAAACATTAATTATGCATTTCTTTACAACGATGATTCAACAAAACAAACTTTGCCTTTTACAATACACAGCTGATTACAACCTTTTCTCATTCTACTACACATTACATTACATCACAACATATGTTTCGAAGGTGTCTACGAAAATTTCCAACGCAAGGGGGTTCAAAATATTGTGCTGAATTCATGCTTACAGTTTGCCCGTCGATGTTACTCCCTAATCCGACCGTTTACCAATTTTACTCAGGATATTAAAAACTTAGTGCGTCATCATCACCCTATAGCAGTCCACTGCTGGACATAGGCCTCTCCAATTGCATGCCATTCAGCTCGATGCTCGGCAACTCTCATCCAGCTGCTATCAGCCACCCGGCGAAGATCGTCACTCCACCTAGCCTGAGGGCGTCCTACATTACGTTTAACGATTCGCGGTCTCCACTCAAGAACACGTCTACCCCAACGGTCATCTGTTCTACGGCTAATGTGGCTGGCCCATTGCCACTTCAGCTTGCTAATTCTGTGAGCTATGTTGACAACTTTGGTTCTCTGCCGGATCACCTCAATCCGGATTCTATCTTTCAGAGATACTCCGAACATAGCTTGTTTCATAGCTCGCTGAGCGACTTTGAATTGATGTACCAGCCGTTACTTACCTTTCTATTTATTACAACGATAAAAACATACAAATAGGAAGGATGTAGATTAGAAACGAAGGAAACTAAAAAAACATTTAATACTTAGATACACTATCACTTCCTGTGTGGCAAAAATTCAAATTGAGGTCTTAAAAACTGTATTCGAGCCGCAAAATAACTGGTTTGTGCCTAGAATTGTTAGTTAGTCATCATCCTGGTTCTATGAACTGTTTATGGTAATAAGTGGCGACATCTATCCGGTCTGGAATAAATTAGACGGGTAAAATATAAATTGGCGTCTAGCGATTTTGTAACGAATAAAATCGCAGCGAGTAAATTGTTTTGCTTACGACAATATTATGTTTTTTTTTAAATGTCAACATAAAAGTATCCGGTACTTACCTAAAAACACAAAAAAATAAACCTGTCAGTCTGTTTGTTCCGCCTAAGCTCCGAAACGGCTTAACAGATTTTCATAAAATTTGTTATTAGGGTACATTGATTCCTGAAGAACTACTTGCTAACTACTTTTTGTAGATATACACCGCGGGCGAAGCCGTGGGCGGAAGCTAGTGTTTTAAAAATAACAGGGCCTAGAGACAAACACATTTCTGTTAGCGTTTACACCAAACGCTACGCCAAAATGTATGCGAATGACATTACCTGCGGAAAGGTTACGTCGTGTCCTTTCCGCAGGTAATGTCATTCCCATACATTTTGACGTAGCGTTTCGCGTGAACGCTAACAGAAATGTGTTTTGTCTAGGCCTGCTGGACTTTCCGTCTGCCTCGTTGGTGGAGTCGCAAACGCGAATGAGCATGAAATCATGGGATCTGGCAAAGTGTTCATAAGTTTTCCCATCTAGAATTTTTCAATAACAGCCTGTCTGTATTTATGCCCTATTGATGACAATAGGCTTCGTCCCTATTACATGTGTCTCAAAAATAACTGACTAAATGTGGGTGTATCTACTATCGGTGCACATTTGCCTTACCCTTCAGAGACCTTCTGGTCTTGAATTAATTAGACATCCTATCGAGTAAATTGAATTGCATCATGACTTATAATTTGACTAGCTTTTGCCAGCGGCTTCGCCCGCGCGAAACTTTCATCCCCTATTTAACTCCCTTAGGTGTTGAATTTCGAAAAATCCTTCCTTATTCCTTATCTACATTATAAAGGGAACCTCTGTGCAAAATTTCAGCTTTCTAGGTCCAAGGGTTTGGGCTGGGGTTGCTGACTCAGTCAGTAAGTCAGTCAGGACTTTTCTTTTTAATAATATAGATAGGTGATTCTTTTAACTTTAGTACCAGCCCTAGTTTCCGTATTTCGAAGCATTTTCTACCAATCTGACGACGCTGAAACGGATGCAGCTGAATTCCAGTATTTTACATGGCGCAACTGCCTACCTATCTGCCCTCCGCAACCAAGTTACTGGGTATTGCGATAACTCTTGATAAGATTAGTTGTCAGACTTACTTTTATATTCCCTATTAAAAAAACCATTATGAAATATTATTTGACATTTAAATAAAACTTTTGTACAGTCCGTTCAACCGATTGTGAGTTCTATTCCGTAGGCATTATGGTATTAACAGCAAAAAAGTCGTTACAATACTAACTGTTTTCTGTAGATGCCATATTTTATCATACTTTCAACGCAATAGAAGTCAAAATCACTTGAACGAACTTTAAAATGTTTTATTTATTTATCTAATCTTATTTCAAACGGAGAATAGGTAATTATAATTAGCAAAGGTGCTACAGATATAATTAGTTGGTGTCACTAAACCAGATTATAATTTACATCCAAAATCCTTAACGAGGCTATAACTATAGAAGTATTACTTGTAAATAATCGATTTCTAGGACGCCCTGACGAAGTAATTAATACCAGAGGAAGTTAGTGTTAAAACAGCTCATTAAAAAACCTCGTAAATATTTTGGTATTTCCTGTAAATCTGTATTAAAACCTGCTAAGAACCAGACTGTCAACGGACGAGGTAGGGTTCCGTAGAGATGTAATTTAAAGAGATAAAGATTTATCAAGGTATTATCCATTTGATTTGTAAAAGAAAGGCTCGTGGCTATGCAGTAATATCCGCACGGGTCGATTGATCAGGTTAAGCTAACCTTGGTGCGGTTGGCTCATGGATGGGTGACCTTCTTTACATACCAAGAACCCTCCGTGCTTCGGAAAGCATGTCAAGCCGTTGGTCCCGACTGTCATTCGTGTATCTTTGACAGTCGTAACGGGTCGCTAGAAGCCCGAAAGTCTGACACCGATTCAGACCGGTGTCAGAGGTACTGGCTTGTACTCGTAGAGGTCAGATAGACAGTCAGTGCACCTAGCTTCTGACGTTTCATAAGTGCCCATGCAGGTTTATGTGAAATAAAATATTTTGATTTTTTTTTTTGAGTTGCTCCGTGTAAAATACTGGTATAGAAGTGCCTCTGGTTAGACTGGAAGCTGACCCCAACATAGTAAGGTTTTTTCGTTAGATCTTTGTCTATCTTTGTCTCAGTTATTTTATTTCATGACGAGTACCTATTATTGAGGAGGCGTCTAAACTTTATAATACTAGAAATACAAATAGTACGTTATCCAAAGTCTTGTGTACTACAATCGAGACAAGATAACAACGGCTGCAACTGTGTGACTACGGAACCCAAAAATTGAAAAAAGAACCTGTTCACAGGTTTCATACCTCTTCATCAACATCGAATAAAAGTGTTAAATAATTAAATACATACCTACTACAGTTTGAAACTGGTTTACAATTTTAAGTAATTAATTGAGTAATTTTAATTGGAACTATTTCAATGGTATGGGAACATAAAATGGAGTATTTCAGATGTTCATCCTGTTTTTTTTTTTTTAAGTACACAGTGAATTGAGTAATTTTAATTGGAACTATTTCAATGGTATGGGAACATAAAATGGAGTATTTCAGATGTTCATCCTGTTTTTTTTTTTTTAAGTACACAGTGAATTACGGAAGTGAGAACTTTGTTGGAGATTTACAAGTAATATGTTATCACTTATCACATTAAAAATCGACTGGTATTTATAGCTTCGAGAGAAACATGACTTGTGTACAGTCACGAGCAATAACATGTAAACATATCGCCAAATTCAAAAGCGATTTTCTTTTAAATAGCGATTGCAGCCTTGAGATAACTTAGATATTTCATTACAGTGTGGGTTCCAAAATATTATTTTCATAATAAAATAAGGTTACAATTAGTAAAAGTGGAGAAAATTACTTTTAAAAGTTGGTAAGTGTATACATATTATTGCTCGTGACTGTACAGCGTTTCTTCTTGAGAATGTTTCGGTATGAATTAAAAGAGAAACGCTCACACTTGGATCCAGTACCTATGTACATGATTACATGCGTTAAAAATGTTGGTCGCTTATAAAAAAAAGCTGTTTCATACATTTTGACCCCGTAGGTATGTTCCAGTTTTGTTTGAAATAGCTGTTTTTTTATCAACATGATCATTTCAGCCGAAAGACGTCCACGGCTGGACATAGGCCTGCCAAAATGAATGGGGGGCTTGGCAGGCGGATTGGCGATCGCAGTATGCTCAGATTATAAAACAAAGGCAGATAAACTGCGCGAAACACCAAACTTTAAGACACGACGCTTTAGTATTTGGTGTTTTGGCTTCACTCTTGGTGTTCCGCGCGGTCTATCTGCCTTTGTTTTATAATCTGAGGCAGTATGGTGGTAAAATAAATAGACAACGCTGCTACCCATTCTCTGGTAGAACCCATAATCGCCTTCTACGACATCCCCGGGAAGAAATGGGATAGTACTATGATTTTACATCCAGTACGACACGATATGTTTTTTTTTTATAACTGGCGTGAAAGTATTTCCTGAGAGGTCTAGAATCATCGACTGAATTCATGGTTAAAGTTTGCGCATAGATGTCCCTACCATCCTGTAGTTTAATGGCATATTTTAATTGAATGAAGTGCTGCATTACCATTTCATAGCTAGTATATATGCTATTTCTACTATTGCTGCTATTACTACTTTGTTGATTGGGATAAGCAGGATCAGTCAGCATACTGACAGCGAGACTGACTGTCCATGGAACGTTAACCGTCTAAATCTTGCTTGATTTGGTAGATTTTACCAAATAAAAGACGTTGCGTGTGGTGCCGGGCGTAAAGAACCATCACCATCCCGTTTCTTCCCGTGGGTGTCGTAGAAGGCAACTAAGGGACTTACTAGAGAATGGGAATCAGCGTTTTCTATGATTTCGTGTGTGATTGACGTGGTTATGAGTAAGGAATCGTTAAGTGGTCATAGTGAATTCAGGCCCTGGCCTGTTAGTCTTGCCCTACTTAGAGACAGTCTTGTTTTACAATTACACTCCATCATCAGTCTATAACAGTTCATTGCTGGACATAGACCTCTCCAATTGCGTGTCACTCATATCGCATCTCGGCAACTCTCATCCAGCTGCTTCCAGCCACCCAGCGAAGATCGTCACTCCACCTAGACTGAGGGCTACCTCCCATTTGCAAATTCCCGGTCTCCACTCAAGAACACGTCTACCCTAACATAATTAAATAACTTTCAGTCTAGTTTAATAAATTGCTAATGATAGTGCTTGAAGTTTCGTAGCACCTTATTATTCAGTAATTAATATGAACGACTACTTCAATGGTTATGAAAGATAGCTAATGCCAGCTAAATAAACCTATTTATTACTAGCTGTACTCGCGGCTTCGCTTACGTGGGTTCCGAAAATTATTCCGTGGGGACTTGTTACTGGAACAAAAAGTTATATAAAACTATGTAACTCCTTGTAACATCAGCAGGCTTAGCATGATGCTTTCTATTTCTACGAAGAATAGACAGTGCTTAGACAATACAAAGTGACATTTCGTTTCTCCATTTTTGACATCGCACCGTAGATATCCTTCTACAATCTGTCATTTTGTCTTTCGTTTCCAACGATCTTTGTGTAGGTCCTTATAAATGTAGGCTATTTCAGAAGAATATTACTGCCAAAAAGTCCTGTCCAATCGGTTTCGGAGATAAGCCGCAGCAAACAGACAGACATACATTTTTTTTAAAGAATTACCGTAGTAGGTTACGTGTATAAGCATGCAGTATAAAAATCATTTATTTCAGTTTCTTGAACCCTTAGAAAATACAAAAACAATGCACAATTTTGTCAATTAATAAGTGTCACTATTTTTGCTTCCATCACCACTGCTCTCAAAACGGTGAAGGATAACATCGTGAGGAAACCGGCATGTCCTAGAACCAAAAATTCGAAGACATGTGACATCTACCAACCCGCACTGGGCCCGCGTGGTAGAAAACGGCCCAATCTCTCTAACCGAGAGGAGGCCTGTTTCCCAGCAGTGGGAACATTATAGGCTGATGATGACTATTTGTGCTATTTAAAATGCTGTTATTTTGAAATTTATTTCAAACTAGCTTTTGCCAGCGGCTTCGCCCGCGCGGAACTTTCTTCCCCTATTTAACTCACGTATGGGTTGAATTATAAAAATCCTTCCTTATTCCTTGTCTACATTATAAAGGAAACCTCTGTGCAATATTTCAGCTTTCTAGGTCTAAGGGTTTGGGCTGGGTGTTGATGAGTCAGTCAATCAGTCAGTCAGTCAGGACTTTTCTTTTTATTTATATATATAACCAGCATCATAAAATAAATTAATAAAGAAGAAGAGTACCTACCTACCTAAATGAAAAAAAAAAGAAACTTTAATCATGACGTCATAAAGTTAATTTAAAAAAAAAAAAAAACTTGCAGATGACTGCCAAGTGTGCAGAAGATAACGTGCATTAAGTAATTTTCCAAAAGCAGCTTTTATATCTGCGTACCCTCATCAGAAACGTTATACCAGCATAGCAGGCAATTTACAAAACAAATATAACATGCAGCGTTATTTAATTCATTCGTATCTTTTTTTTACGCCCAAAAAACACGAGAAGAACTTCCAGCTGCCAATTGATACGCCTGACATTTCCTGACACCAGAATCACCAAGCTTATTTACCATCCCATTAACAGATCAACACCTTTAACTCAACTGTTTAAAGCTCACAATTGAACACCAACAAACTTTTGAACTGCACAGAAACTTGTGTAATAAATCGAAATTGAATATTTTGCTGTCAAAAAGTTTCGGTGTTATTTTTTTAATAATGAGCCGAGGGAAAGCTTAAGCCATGCGAATCGAAACCGAATTTCATTAAACCTTCTTTGTGTATTTTTGTAGTACGTGACTTATTTAAGCTTATCGGAAAATAAAAGGTTTCGGGAAAAGTCCGGTCAACCCGGGAAAAGACAACTGAAAAATATGACGTTTTGCGTCCGCCATGTTGTATTTTCTATGACATCATGCAATAACTAAATGATTGGTAAGAATGTAATGATTTTAGGCTAAAAAAATCCATCACCGTGATCATTAACTGCCTAGTCTTTTCGCAACTTCGTTGGGGTCAGCTTCCAGTCTAACCGGACCCAGCTGGATATCAGTATTTTACATTAAGCGACTGCCTATCTGACCTCCACAACCCAGTTACTGGGTAACATTTGTATATTTTTCCATTAAGATATTTAATTTATTGAATGGTACTCGTAACTTAGTACTAGCTTGGTCTTTTTTTGTTATTAATGTGAACTTATTTAAGTTTTATTTCTGTACTTATACGCGTGTGAAAGAGGATATCAAAGTAAGCATATCAGATTGTATGCCCAGTGGCTACGAAATAAAATATTTTTGCAAATAAAATAAGCATGCGTGAGACTATTAAATTACATACTTACTTATTGTATTCTTAACATCGTTTCTTTCTACCAGTTTGTGAATTCCCTGGGAAATCGACTTGCCATGTTTTCAAGACGTTCGAAAGTTGTACATCTCTGTTTTCTCAGTGCTAAGACATTTTCTAGACTTTTAACTACCATTTTGATTTCCCATTTGTATAACTTGGTTCTTGTATTGAGGCTGTAAGGGGGATCACATGGGCAGGTCTTTTGGTCTTTTTTCAAAACGTCATAACTGCCGTCCACAAGCTAAATGCCGATATCCAACAAAATCATATTTCGAGTTCATCATCTGCCTAGCCTTTTCCCAACTATGTTGGGGTCACCTTCCAGTCTAACTGAATGCTTCTGAGTACCAGTATTTAACATGGAGCGTCTGCCTATCTGACCTCCACAACCCAGATACTGGGTAATACGATACCCCATGGTAAGACTGGTTGTCAGACTTTCGGGCTTCTGACGACTCGTAACGACTGTCAAAGATCCACAAATGACAGCCGGGACCAACGGCTTTACGTGCTTTCCGAGGCACGGAGGGGTCTTGGTATGTAAAGATGGACACCCATCCACGGACCAACCGCGGCAAGCGTAGCTTATTCGGTCGATCGACCCGTACAGCTATTGTTATTTAGCCACAAGCCCCTCATATCGTCATATTTGGAGTTATGGACAAAAAAAGAGCAGAAAAATATGAAATGCATGCTGTTTCGTTTTGCAACGAATGGTAAAAATGCCAGTAAAATTCTTAAATTATATGGCCCTTAGTCACAGTAATGTTGTTTACCTGCGTTTTAGCGTAGTTAAACATATCAAGCAAGGCAAGTTAACGGCGTTTTTTTTGTTTATCTAGGCATCCATCTAAATAGTAGAAAAATATTGCTTAGACAGAATGATAGAGATTTTTTTTCTGATTATGGTCGCATCAAAAAAACGAAAATCTACCATATGCGAGATAACGGCATTATTGCTTGTGGACGGCACATAAGTTCTCATCACTTTTCGATTGACGTGTTACAATGTTATGACGGTTGCTCGCCACCGTGGATGTTCCAATCAATATGTTAATGAAATGAACGACTTAGTGATGGATGTAAGTATCTACAACTTTTTTATACGGATGCTTTGAGTGTAATTGAAAATATGTGGTAGGTAGCTCGTGTGGAAATAGGTTTTTTTTTAAATTAAAATGTTTTTGGCAGCATGACATATGGATGATACGATTAACCTTAGGTACGATGAATAAATACTAAGATTAAGAGTAAGTAATAACAGCTACACGGGTCGATGAGCAGGTTTAGCTGCGCTTGCCGCGGCTAGTCCGTGGATGGGCGACCATCTTTACACATCAAAACTACTCCGAGGCTCGGAAAACACGTTAAGCCGTTGGTCCCGGCTGTCATTTGTGGGTCTTTGGCAGTTGTTACGGGTCATCAGAAGCCCGAAATTCTGTCAACCAGTCTTACCAAAGGGTATCGTAATACCCAGTAACTGGGTTTTGAAGGACAGCAGTCGCTTCATGTAAAATACTGGTACTTAGTTGCATCCGGTAAGACTGGAAACCAGCTAATCCCAAATGATTGATGACAAACGATTAACGGTAACTTCTAGTTCTAACCGATGCGGTTCTTCATAATCTGGTACAATTTATTGCCTAATCTATAACATAATGCCTGTTTTCTCCGAAGGGTAAAGCAGAAGTGCACTTTTTTTTTTTTTTGCGTGGGATATCATCAAATAACTTCTCCCGCTCTGGGTGTAGCAGGAGCCCTCCTGCTACACCCAGAGCGGGAGAAGTTATTTGTCAGACTTTTACTGACTAAAACCCACCCGTGTTCCAAAGTACACCCACGTTCCGAAAGTATTTTAAAAAGAAAAGAATCATAATCATAAGGCAATAAAAAGTTCGTCCACTTCGTAATCAACAGAAAAAGTGCCCAAAAGGCTGGCAGCACTGCCACGTTGTATGGGAATGTAAACTTTTTGGATATAACAGTTATATTTAGGTCCTAAATAAGAGGGGGTGAGCCTATTGCCATCAACGGGGCACACATCCAGACTCCTACTAAGAAATTCAAGATGGAAAAACCCAATGGCACTTTGCCCGACCCGGGAATCGAACCTGAGACTTTATGCGCAATAGTGGCGTTTGAAACCACTAGACCAAGGAGGCCGTTTTTCCTAATTCATGAGTCTTAAATTTAATCTTTTAGCTCAGTAAATTTTGCAGTTAGTATAACGTCAGTTCCTTTGAAATTTTCATCGTGATTAGTCAGAAGTCTTGGCATGAGGGTATTACCCAGTAACTGTGTTGTGGAGGTCAAATAAGCAGTCGTTCCATGTAAAATCAAATCAAAAGTCATTTATTCAAATTAGGCTGAGAATCAGCATTTTTCGAAAGTCAAAATACACAAGACATTCCCACAAAAACGCCCACCCTTCGACACTTCCTAGTGCTTTAGCTGGGAAAAAGAAGTGGCGCAACAAACTCCCCAGCAGCACAGCTGTCTGTTTAGTCGGATGGACTTGATTCTATACATATACGTACATAAGCAAAGTAATAAACAATAACGCATATTACCAAAAATGAAAGTCTCCTGGTATAAAGGGCTCTATAGCTTACATAATAAAATACAGGTATTCAGCTGCATCCGCTAATGTTAGACTGGAAGGCGACCCCAATATCATTCTTCTGCCGCTATCTTGGCAACATTTCTTTTTTTTCCACACTTTTCTGTTAGTAGTCCTCCGTAATCAAACCCTTTCTACCCATATAATAATTCACGCAGTCCATCCAATTGCTTTGGTTTTCAAAATGTGAGTACAAGTTACATAAATAATGTTCATGTTTGTATGGTAAAATATGGCTGACCTTTGATGTATCTTCACAACGATTACCCATATTTGCAAAATAAATTTCTATTCTATTCTATGGTTGGGAAAAGGCTAGGCAGAAAATTATCCGTACTCTTATATCTCAAATTTTTATAATGCGGTACGAGAGAAAATGCGACCTATTTCTGTCAGAAACCATCAGCTATAACTTATGATACCTAGTGATAAACAACTTCTTCTGTTAATTAAAATTCTATATTGATTTATTGCAGTCAACAACTTACTACACGTAGCGTTGATGTATTATTTATGTTCAAATCGTTCTATCAAACCTGTTATTTCATGGTTTTTTATGATTTATTCAAATGGGCTTTGAAATAAGGTAATTATCGTTGGGATTTATTCCTACTGTTCATCTGTACAATATTGTTATTATTATCTCTTCTCTGTGAAGATTGATTAGCCAGTTAGTAGCATAATTCAGCCTATAATGTGCCCACTGTTGTGGACCTGTGACCACAACAGTGGGCACACTTCTCTTAAAGAGCTGAGGTCTGTGCCTCAACTCTTTAAGAGGAAGTGGACCGTAACGCGGGCCCAGTGCGGGTTGGTAGATGTCACATATTTTTCAATAAAGAAGAAAACTAAGTAGCAGAGTAACCAGTTTGTGTGATATTTACGACTAGCTTTTGCCAGCGGCTTCGCCCGCGAAGAACTTTCATCCCCTATTTAACTTCCTTAAGGGTTGAATTTCGAAAAATACTCTTTTTTTCTTTGTCTACATTATAAAGGGAACCTCTGCGTAGAATTTCAGGTTTCTAGGGTTTGGGCTGGGCGTTAATGTCAGTCAGTCAGGACTTTTCTTTTTATTTATCTAAATGAGCCATAATTATGTCGTGGTAACAAAACCAGTATCAGCTGGCCTCTTATTCTATTGAAACTCCATACTACGCAAGATCAGCTCAAGGTCTAAGTATAACAACGAACTAAGCTTGCAGTACTAACAATCAAGTGTCGTCACTCATGGATACTCTTTTCATGCAATTTCTGATACAATGGCTGTACTGCATAGTCTGCTTCATCAACGTTTTTGTCAAGTATTAACTGTTATTGACTGTTAATCTACGAGTATATATATAAAAATGAATCGCCGAAATGTATGTACGCGCATAACTTCCGAACGACTGCACCAAATTGGATGATTCTTTTTTTAATGTATTCCTTATTGTCAGGACAAGGTTTGTTTACAGGAAAAGTTTTTATTCAATGCGCAAATTGTAACCATGAATTCAGCATATCATTCTAGACCCCTAGCGTAGAAATTTTTCGCCGGATACACAAAAATAAAATCTGCTGTTCCATACATTTTGACCGCGTAGGTATTGCACTTTTCTATGAAACAGCTGATTCTTTTTTGTACAACGCGCGAAAAATTTCTGCGCTAGGGGTTATAGAATGATAATTATGCTGAATTTATGGTTGCAATTTGCGCACTGGATAAAAACTTACCCTGTATAAGAAAATGTATAGTGGATTTGATCAGAATTATTGTGAAATTATTGATAATCCTTACCGGAAGGGTTATATTTCCTCAGTCAAGACTGGATAAATAAAATATGGTAGTAGGAAGTTCGCCGGGTCAGCTAGTTTATGATAAAAAAAGAAAGTCAGGTAGACAGTATAGTATTACTCAGTTACTATGTTGTACAGCCAGGACAGGACTGACTGCCAGGACAAACTGCTCAAATTGGAGGTCAGATAGACCTCCAATTTGAGCAGTTTGTCCTGGCAGTCAGTAGAAGTCGTCGTTACAGTTAGTCCGAAGCCCGAAAATCTGATAACCAGTCAAGACTGGTTATTAGGCTTTACTTTGGGATATTGCATGACCCAGTAACTGTGTTGTGGAACTTAGAGATGCATTCGTTAAGTGTAAAATACTGGTATTCAGATACATCCGGTTAGACTCGAAGCCGACCTCAACATAGGAAAAACGTACATGATCAGATTTAGTAGACTGCAGGCCGTATGTCATCGGTTCCAACACTGACACTGGCCCTGGCCTAGCGTAGTAAACAGTAAATTTATATTCCTTGCTTAGATACCATAACGCCTACTGTACAGTAATTTTGCGTTCTAAAGAACTTTAAAACGAAAATAATAATATAACTCCATCTTTTTCATCTTCCACAAACTTTTAATAATTTTTAAAGCATCATTCTTCCTCAAGTAAAAATTAACAAACTTGAATTTTAAAGTAAAGTAAAAATATTCATAACAGGCGAGCTTTGAATAAAACACAACAGGGGAAACAACCCTTAAAGTAAGTTGAAGAGACCAACCTCTAATATTTTACTTCCAGCTTGTGATATGCTATACGTGTACGTACATTTTGTTTACAGAAGTTGAATAAAAGAGGTCGTTGCGTAGTCATCGCAAGCGATATTGCGCACCATAAGGTCCTGGTACGATTCTCGGGTCTCATGTAACAGGGGTCAAGCCTAATTGCCCTCATCATCATCATCATTTCTGCCGAAAGACGTCCACTGCTGGACATAGACCCCCCACAAGCTCCGCCACTACGACAGGTTCTGTGTTTCGCACGCACAAATTCAGACTTCGGACAAAAACCCAATAAACACTAACGACCCGAGAATCTGCCAGGGGTGCGGGTTGTTCGAAAAAGATACCGTGGCCCCTGGCACACAGGCAACTGCGGGATCACGGGTGGGTTTTATTAGTCAGTAAAAGTCTGACACGCCTTCCCGCTCCACCCAAACCAGGACAAGTTATTTGATGATTTCACACCTTAAAAAAAGGTGTGACTGTGCACTTTTTGACACCCATTTTATTTTATTTTTGCGAATTTGCGTCGTATTAGGTTATTGTTCAAATGAACTCATACTTTCTTTTTTCTTTAGTTAGTGTGTTTTCACTGCCAACTAACGAATTGATTTATAAGTTTGGAACGAATGGTCTATTCCTCAAATCTTAGAAAGGTAGCTAATCGAAAGGACATCCTTCTTTACTCGCTTTAAACCAACAAAATATCCAGTTAAAGCTAATCTTTCAGTACAACGCAACCTCAAAACTGGGTTGAACAACAAAATTGACCCTACCTAATGAGATTTTCCCTCGCGTCCTCTTAACACATTCGATGCTCAGTACTAAAGTAAACATTGCATAGTCGAATCGAGTGGAACTAATCGACTAAATCGATTGTGTAGTCGATTAGAAAGGGGCCGTGAAGAGAAGGGTTATTTTTTAGCATTTTCTGTTTAATTGATTTCACTTCGCTTTGGTCGTTTTTGTGTCGTATCTCATTGTCTGGGTCAGGTTGGCGGGGAGTTAAGGTTTTAATTAATCTGGGAATTGTATGAGTCAGCATTGTCCGTTAACTTTGTTACAGTAGATGACTTGCTGCAGTCGAGCATTTACAATTGAACATTTGGAAAACTCTACTAACTGTAAAATTCAAAAGGCCTTTTAAAAAAATCGTACGTTATTTCGGATTTAACGGGCTATATTAAGGGAATCATCCTCCACGGTTACCAACGCAACCCGGGTGCCAGTATTCGTAAATTATAAAAAATATTTTAGATGGCTGCGTCAAAAGGCAGACGCACATTTGACGAGGCGTAGTGCAGCGCGTTTTTCAGTGCCATCAAATATCGACCAGCACAAATTGAAATAAAGTTGAGAACAACGAAACTTTAATTAGCTCAAGAGCGCTTCGAAGCGGAAAAAGGCGCGCGTCTCATGTTATTGATTCTCAACTTTATTTTTAGGTGCACAATGTTGATATCTGTATGGCTGTGCTAAGTTTGCGGCGGCCCTAAGTCATTTTTTCCTACTTTTCGGTACATTTTAAAGCTTCAAACTTTACTTGCACCATCTATTTACAAAACTAGACTTAATAAAGTACCTCAGACATAAACAGCACTACCAACACAAATATAAAATTCACATTCGCACCCGTCTCTCGAAGCTCACTTATTTGCCTTCCCACCAAGATTTATTCAGTTGGTAGCGACACAAAATATATAAGTACAGAAGGTCGGGTCCACACGAGAGTCGCAAATGCACGCACCTATAGACAAGCTAGATATACAGCTAGTACTGACTCGAGACTGGTATTTGGTGAAAAGTTATTTTAGACCATACGAGCAAATGCACATTCTATCTCCACTCTTCTAAATTACCTACATACATAACGCCTATAATCCCCGTTAGGGTAAACAGATGTGTATCTATAGTACCTACACGTGGCGATAATCTCTACTTCCCTACTAATAACATAAATGCGAAAGTAACTCTGTCTGTCAGTCTGTCTGGTTTTCCCGCCTAAGCCGCTGAACCGATCATCATGAAATTTGGCAGAGATATAGCCTATAGATATGGAGAAGGACATAGGCTACTTTTTTCCGCGATAACCGACATCCACAGGGGCGGAGCCGTTGGCAAAAGCTAGTTGTAAATTAATAAATATATGGCGAGAATAACGAATCCAAACTTTGTACTGCTACTGATAAAACCAAGGCAGTCAGTCTCCTAAATTATTTTTGTGTGAACAGACAATGAGGAGCCTGGGGGAGGCCTATAAGAAAGAAGGCCTCCGGACATATGAAGCAATGGTTGAACAATCTGTTTAAAAACGAAACAAATTATGATTAATCGTGAGTTACGCAATTTGGGTGCTGGACATAAAATCTGCTGGGCATGTTGTTGGTGGAAATAATATGCATACAATAAACTAAAATAGATACACAGATCATCATCATCATCATTTCAGCCGAAAGACGTCCACTACTGGACATAGGCCTCCCCCAGGCTCCTCCACTTCGACCGGGTCTTGTGCTTCCCACATCCAGCGGATACCCGCGACCTTCACAAGGTCATCGGTCCACCTTGTGGGATACATAGATATACAATATGTACGGTTTCGGACTGTACAAACTTAAAAGGCTGGTAGTTTGCTCTTATATATCAATAAAATTATTCTAGATGTGGAGTCGGAACCCACACCATCCAGAATGGCAGCCATTTTTGTGTGTTATAAAAATACAGTAACTTTGAAATTTAAAGCCCAATTATCATTAAAAAAATACTTTTAGCAACGGAAAAGTATTAACAATGGGTTAAATTACTCAAATAATAATAACATTAAATGCTGCATGATCTTGAAATAAAAAAATTACATCGTTTTTTTGGTTAATCAAGGTTATTTTAAAATTCACCCCGGGGAACTACCTTTTTTTTCTACTAGTCTAACAGGTGTTAAGTTCACCTACACAATTATACCAAAAACTCGATTCTATGACAAATGGTTTAAGAGATATTGTTGCTTGATTGCTGATTTAGCATTTATTTAAAGACGATGCAGCATTTAATGTTATTATTCGAGTTATTTAACCCATTGTTAATACTTTTCCGTTGTTAAAAGTATTTTTTTAGTTATAATAAATTGGGCTTTAAATTTCAAAGTTACTGTGTACTTTTAGTATGCTCGCTCCATAAAAGGCGACCAAAACACAAAAATGGCTGCCATTCAGGGGGGTGTGGGTTCCGACCCCACATGTAGAATAATTTTATTGATAGAACACAGCAAACAAGCACCTCTTTAAGTTTGTACAGTCCGAAACCGGACATATTGTATACACATTATTATCGTCAATAATAGATACATAAATACAAACATACAAAATATAAAAGGAACAAAAATAAATGAAGACTATATACATAGATTTTTCGTCGGTCGTTGCATAAAGTCTACCTTCTGCATATTTTTTGTTGTTAGCGCCGACTTATGACAGTGTCAGCAACAGGTGCCACCTCATTAGCGATGCTGTACTAATTACACGTGAGGGATGAGTCAGAGCTGTGTTTTCTTTTAGTCTGGAAACGGTTTTGTAGTCTTGGTGAGAGTCTAGATCTACATTCATAAAAATAGTGTGTGAATACGTTACGTTTTGTGTTTTAGAGAACATTTTTTACAATGTGACTTGATACAGGAGAGTCTCGTAGCTAAGGAGAGTCGTGGCTAATTAATAACAGCCGCTTAGGTGAATCGAGTAGGTAAAGCAACGCTTGCTGCGGTCGGTCCGTGGATGAGTGATCATCTTTTCATACCAAGAAAGCACGTTAAGCTGTTGGTCTCAGCTGTAATTCGTGGATCTTTGACAGTTGTTACGGGTCTTCACAAGCTCGAAAGTCTAACAACCAGTCCTTACCAAGGGGTATAGTGTTTACCAGTAACTGGGTTGTGGAGGTCAAATAGGCAGTCACTTCTCGTAAAATTTATTTGCATTCGGTTTTAATGGAAGTCGACCCCAAAAATAGTTGGGAAACAGCTAAGTAGACGATGAGACGAAGAAGAAGCAACAGGAATTTTATTTGGCTTTAGCAACTGACTATACGCTATTATACATAGAAAGCATAAAAGTATTACTAAAGGCATCATGGTACAAAAGGCAGTCACGACCAAACCTTGCTGCAGTTTCAAAACTGAAGAAATAACCAACTGCCTTGCAGACTTAGCACGAGCACCGATTTGTCGACGGAAGAATAGACATGACTATTAACTAAATGATGTACAATAGGAGAAGACAGCTATGTGTTTCTATGAATTATCACAGTTATGCGTTTTAAACGAATCATGATTTTGTAGATAATCGTTTATACTTCGTGGCCGTTGAGTACAAAGTTTGTTGTCAACGTGATTTTGACAGTTTGGGAAGAAATATTCTTCTGATATAGTCTACATTTATAAGGACCTACACAAAGATCATTAGAAACGAAAGACAAAATGACAGATTGTAGAAGGATATCTACGGTGTTTTTTTTTTTTTTTTTTGGGTGAGAAATCATCAAATAACTTCTCCCGCTCTGGGTGGAGCAGGAGGGCGTCTCAGACTTTTACTGACTAAAACCCACCCGTGTTCCTTCAGTAGCCCGTATGCCAGGGGCTGTGGTGTCTCTTTCGAACAAACCCGCACCCCTGGCAGGCATCGACCCTTGCGGGTCCCATCACTTTTTGTGGTGACATCTCTTTGAGGCGCGCGTGGAACACAACGCGCCGTCGACTTGGGCTTGGTCCTTACCGGACAGCGAGCTACCCATTACTCGCCGTCCGCAAGCCCATGCCTACGGTGGCCGGAAATCGGCCTAGGATTCCCGACGCCCAGGGCGTCTCCGTATCCTACGGCGGCTAGGGTCGCGAGGGCGCATATGCTGCCTCTCCCTCACGTGCGCCGCCTCCCTCTTCGCGAGCATCACTGCTTCGCTGAAGGAGATGACGGCTCCCCATGCCCTCTCGCTCCGTACCACGGCCTGGACCAGGGCCGGACGCGAGAGATCGCCGCCGCCGATCGCCTCCACGAGGACACGGCGGTGCTCCACCCAAGCAGGGCAGACCGCCACCGTGTGCTCCACCGTGTCCTCAGGGCGATCTTCGCAGTGGAAACACCCGGGCGTTTCCTCCCGCCCTATCCGAAACAGGAACCTCCCGAAGGATATCTACGGTGCGATGTGAAAAATGGAGAAACGAAATGTCACTCTGTATTGAAAAAGCACTGTCTCTTCTTCGTAGAAATAGAAAGCATCATGCTAAGCCTGCTAAGACTTAGTAGCACTGTAGACAAGCGTTTTGTCGTCGGAAGAGTAGACAAAAATGACGTACCCGTATTGACAGTTAACAGTTTTTCACCGAGAAATTTAGACGAGCGATTTCTTTTCTACAGTATAGTAAAAATATAAAGCGTCATGCTAATCGTGCTGTAGGTATGACTGTCTCGTTGATCTAGTGGTCTCTAGCACTGCTGCTGAGCGCGAAGGCTATGGGTTCGATTCCCGCGCAGTTTTTTTTTATTTCTCTGTAGCAGGCCGTAGTCTGGATTTGTAGCCGGTTGATAGAAATAGGCTCGCCCCCAATTACATGGGAAAAAAATCAGCTGTTCGTTACATTTATGTTTGTATACCCCATCAAAATGTAGAGAACAGCAGATTTTTTTTTTCGCGATTTCAGGTTTGTTGTACATAATGATGAGTACATTGACCTGTTAAGAGGTTGTTGGTTTTTTTCCAATAACCCTGTATATAGGTAGGTACACATCTGCCCAACATTCGGGGAAACAAGACGTGATGTTACGTGTAATTCGGCAGTTTATGAATTTAGAGACATCCTAAATTATCAAGAGCATTATCGGTTTGAATGCAAATCTCAGTGCCATAATATATCATGAGATCTTACCTTTAAACCGATTACAATATTCTCACCCATTAACTATCTGCCGGACACGCACACAGCACCCTTTTTGTTAAAAAAAGAAAGAGTGAGCAATAAAATCGAATAAGTATGTTTCATTTTTTTTTCTCTCCGGCCAGCCACATCATTAAGTTGCCCACTTTATGCACAGTTCACCTCTAAGGTACTGATATCATCACGGAAATTGTACACTCAATTCTCACCTTTATGAGCTTCAACAGAAAATCTACATTGGTTTGCGGTTTATCCCCGATGGTAGGCAGTTGTTTTCGGATTGTACGATTAAACAGATGCTTTGGACATCCGTTCTCAGAAGGATTGAAACGGTAAAAAAAGTTTCGAGACATATGGTTAAGTAGTTTGCAAAGCTTGTTGGAGAAATTCAGGCCATTTTAAAACTGCTATTATTTTATTAAACACTACTATTTTATTATTTTTAAATCACTTTGCCCTTCGTGTTGAAAGAATTAAAATTATATTTTATAGTGTCGTTGGTGAGTTATTAATTAACACCGATCAAGTGTTTATGCGTACAGCTCTTTCACACAGTATTTTATTACTTAATTGGTCTTTTTGCATATCTTTTCAATTTTAGCCCACGATTTTAAATGCCTTTTTGGTTTTATAAAGTTTTTAATCGTAATTAAAAACGTTCAAAATGTAGTCGCAGTCTCATCCGGCGACAATCAAATGTCAAAAACTTGTCAAGAATGTATGGAAACTCGAGGTATTTTTGACAGATTGAGACTGAGATCAGACTTTAAACATTCTTAAAATTACGAGAATTCCCCTCTGACCATACACGCACGCCAGTTGCGAGTACTGCGCACCTGATCTCCTCATTCTAGGTCTATTTTTTTTACCAACGAATGAGATATACCTACCCATATGGAACAGCCCGGGCAGAAGTATGCTACTTTAAATTAGATTACCCTGGATTACCCAGAATTTACGCACACAACTAAACACCCGAATTCGAATAATATGTGATAAACATAATACATGCACTGAATTATTACTACCTATTATGAATTTAACATTGTTTATTTATTAAATTCGTCAAACTGATTGTGGGGGAAAATTGTGGATACAACAAATCTACGCACGTACACAGTTGCACATAATATATAATGTTTGAGCATAGTAGGAACTCGTCCATTTCGGTTTATTTTGATTGTACAGCGGAAGTGTGACTGTAGTTTACGGTATGTTAACTTTTGGATGAAAATAATACCTTCATAAAAAATTACAAATCGAGAAAAACATATTCTATACCCACCAAACTTTCTAACCGTGTGTCACACAGCATCACGTTTAACCCTTCAAAACATGATAACATTAATAAGATGATTGTTTTAACAATAGTTTTTAGTTTTAATAGCTCAAAACCCGCTTCCATATGGCTCAGAAAACAAATAATTGGAATCAAATCGTCCAAAATAATTGATATAATAAGCCATACTTATTTTAAGGAAAAAAATACATTCTCGGTCATTGAAATTATCGTTCGTTCACGTGAATGAATCATCTGAACCTGTTTTCTCGTTTTCGTGAATGAGTAAATAAAAGATACGCAATTTTATGAATTATATTAATAATAATGCATGTTTCCTTGACGCGGTAAAAATTTAAAATGAGGTGCAATAATAGTTATTGGTAAAAATATTCATAACAAATTACCAATAATTATAATTTCTGTAATTTAAGTTGTCTTTTCACTACTTAAGTAGCAAAGCGTGACTTAATTTCGGGTTTATGTCACACAAACTATAAAATACTAAGATACGTATGACTTAAGTAGTCCATAATGAACTACCTACTTAAGTCACACGTATCGTTAAGTACTATTTTACTCCACAGAGATTACTTCACTGTCGTACTTTACTATTAAGGCTCCCACACACAGGCGCGACGCGAATTCGTAGAATACTTGCTACGAAAACTTCATGGAAGTGTGGTCTTCGTGCCAGTCTGAAGAAGCCATTATTATAGAAAAATCTGTATTAGGTGTAGTTTAAATTAAATCCTCAGGTAGGTAAGTGAATAGTAAAATCAGTTTTTAGCTAAATCCGATTTTATTGATCACATACCTACCTTAATGATTTTAATTATAAATATAAACTGGGTGCATAATATGACATGTTAACACGCTACTCATTCGAAGTAATCAATGACTCACAAACATGTGAAGTCGATATGATTCTGAGAAGATTAAATTAGCAAATTGTTTTTACTTTTTATTATAATGTCAAACGCACATGTTAATTCTTTGAAAAAAGTGACAAACGAATGCTAATTGTGCTACAAATGTTTTTAAATCATATTGTATGTCTTGTATTCATTTCTATTTATTGGTAGAAGATATACAGGGTAAGTTTTTATCCAGTGCGCAAACTGTAACCATGAATTCAGCATATCATTCTAGACCGCAGAAATTTTTCGCCGGTTATAAAAACAAAAATCAGCTGTTTCATAGAATGTATGTAATAAACGATCAAAATGTATGGAACAGCTGATTTTTTTTGTACCGTCTGCGAAGCAGCAGCAACAGCATCCTAAATGTTATTGCTGCCCGATTTGACTGTCCTTTCCAAATTCATTGGATAAGGACGACCATAGGCATCAGTTAGGTATAGGTAATAACAATACTAACATAGCTAATACTCGTACATTTATATTTTTATTTTTTTTGTTACTAACACATTTAACAATTTTTTATGATTTTTATTTTTTATGATTTTTATGTCTTATGATTTATATGTTATTTTTGTATTTTGTTACCATATATGGAGTTTTCTCTGATACAAATAAATTGAATTGAATAACCGGCGAAAAATTTCTGCGGTCTAGAATGATATTGCTGAATTCATGGTTACAGTTTGCGCACTGGATAAAAACTTTTCCTGTATATTCATACTCTTGAAAGTTCCTAGGAACGTCAATGGTAATTTAAAAAGAGTCAGTTTACTATTATGTACAGACGCCAGCACATCAAGCTACCCCAAAACTGTCAATTTTCCCAATTGAACATGAACCTTATGCAATAAAGTCGAAAATCTATCAAAGAAATTTGACAGATGTCTGTACTGAGTTTTCAGAACACATAGATTAAACGTCTATCTTTGATTGAATGAAAACATTGTTTCTGATCATTACAATATATAAGCTAGTGTTTGAGGATAAAAAAATGCAGACAAGCTATATTTCAACTTCATCTATAAAGTTGAGTTGTTTGTATAAATTATATCATCACCACTGCTCTCAAAACGGTGAAGAAAAACATCTTGAGGAAACCGGCATGTCCTAGATCATAGAAATTCGACATGTGACATCTACAAACCTGCACTGGGCCCGCGTGGTGGTTTACGGCTCACTCCCTCTCACAGACATTGTGTCCCAACTGTGGGGACATTATAGGCTGCTCATGGATGTGTGAATAAAGATGCAAGCCCCATTATACGTCTTTGTTGCACATGACAGTTACCATATTTTATGTGACATCGGTGACTCTTACCTGTAAGATTTTAATCATTGCAAACAAACTCACGTTCTCACAGTACTTCTTGTACTGTTCAGTCCTATAATTTGGTTTAAAAAAAAAAAACTTGCTCTGGTTGGCTTATAATCACCAAGACCACACCAAATCATATAATTTCCAATTTATTGACTCGGAACGCTACTAAGGTAACACATAGTTATTACTATGATAATCATAACGAAAACAACAAAAGTTATGCTAATAGTGATCTATATGGATCAGGAGTAACTATAGTATTCAGATCAACAACATGTAATTAGCGTTTTGGTTTTGTTTTGTAATGATAGGTTTTTTGATGTACAACAGTAATGACTTGTGATAATGGTGTATGGGAAATATATGTTTGATGTGATCTGGGAGCATTAAAAGCCTACCACATGTGTACTGCCTCGTTGGTCTGCTAGTCGCAATATTTCCTGAGTTTTATTCTCAGGTCGGAAAAAGTAATATTGAGTTTATCTTTTTCAAACTTATCTGTAGCAACCCAGAGTGTGGAAGTCAGTGGTGTGATACCCCCCATGCCCCGGGAAGCACGTTAATATGCCGTTACTTCTGCATCTGATCTCTCCCCGGTCTTGTTGGATCGCGCCTTCTATAGGTAAATGTAAATGTCTGGGCACATACTTGTGCACTATAATATCTCCTACACTTGGTCTGCATTGAGATCTACCGCACTGTAGAGTGTTTTTTTTTTTTAAAGCCTGAGAATATGTAAGGTTATAATATTTCATCATACTTTTATATACAACGTGTTGTTTTGGATCCTCGTCAAATTCAAGGAAGTAACTATGCTAATGATTCTCGACACGAATCAATAATAAACTAAGTAGTTTTTGTTTTTCCATATTTTCAGAATTTTTTTTTTTCAGACACGCATGATAAAACGCAGCCCGTGTGATACCGTGCGACACTGCCTACCGCATACGGAACGGGGCGATTATGTTCTTTGATAGAGGTGTTTTGTGAAATTACTGTTAAACTTAAAATAACTTAAAAAAAACATGTATTCATTAGTGAGCAAGTATCGTAATTTTATTTGATTATTTATGTCTTTCATAACAGCCTCCTGAAATTTAACGAGGATGCAAAACAACACGTTGTATAATCTTTACGAGTTGCCATGTTAGCTGTTCACTAAAGAAACTTGCTTGATTGACTTGTTCAAAGTTGTATCTGCTGATATTATTGACTTATACACAGAATTCTAGCTTTCATAGCCTCTGTTTTAAAAGTTTTTTTTTCAAGATCAGGTTTAATACTCTGTGAACCACCATTCATCATTATCTAAGCCTTTTCTCATCTACTTTGTGATTGGCGTCCAATTTCATTTCATTTCAAACTGACGAATGCTGTCTAATCTTCGTGATCCAATCTCTGCTTTTAGTATCAATCATTTCCTTATGTATATTTTTATTTGTATTTATATAAATGGCAGTTTACAAAAACTTCAATAGCATCAGTGGATATTCATTTATTTCATTCCTATTAAATTTCTGTTATGCTTGTCATTCAGCATAAATCGTAAAAAACCAATCGTATGCTTTTCTGATTTCAATACCTACTTCATTATTGATAAAATGGCGTTTATCTACTTTCAAAAGATTCTTTTTGTGTAAAGAAAAGGAATTAGATACACATGAAGAGTTTTTCCTTTTGTGTCTACCGTTAGTTACACTTTGACCGTTTTTTGTTTCATTGAAGCGTTACACACGTATCAAATAAATCTCGAAAAGTAACGAACAAATAAAAGCTACAATAGTATCCTATTTTTTCTCAAGCAGTCTCTAAAAAATTTGATCATCTTGAAACTTGTATCTATCGTTACCCAGAATGCAGTCCATTTCCGGACAGCCAATAGCGACTCACGTGTTTAAATTTAGAACCATTTCTAAATTCGAACCTGGAATGGTGTCTTCCCCAGTGCTATCTATTTGCCCGTTAAGGTTCCATTTTTCAAAACGTTCATTTTCAATGTTTAGATTTAGGCATTCATGAATTAACTGAATGCAGCCATTGAATTGCCTGAATTCAAAATGAACTGAAGCTTTCAGTTGGCTCACACCATTTGCAGTTAGTGTCATAATATATTTTACTCCTCACTTTGCTTAATATGCGTTTTAAAGTCGCTAAGACCGATTTAAATTTTGAAAATGCGTTTAATGTGTTGTCGAAAGTTCAATTTGGGTGAAACTATTTTAATTGAAATTGATTTTACGTCCGTTAAAGTGTTCTGTTTTAGGAAACTTGAACTGGCATTAGTTTTATCGGTGTTTAAATTTTAGTCAGATTTGGATAAAAATAGTGTTGTAATTCTTGTAAGAGTATTTATATTTTTTGAACTAATTGGACATACAAATTGATGACGTTTTTTTATTGTTTTTTTTGTTGTATATTATGATATCTCAACAGCACGCCTGTACTCCCTTAATGGTTAAGCAGAGGTGACGATTCACCTACATTTTGCCAGTTGTGTTTTAAGTCCCATATTTTTCGCCATAAATTGGGCGTTTGCCTGACCACGGGACTCGAACGTTTCGAACCCAGGATTTCATGTTCAGCAGTAGCGTTTGCGACCACAAGACAGACTAGGAATTAATTTATAAAATGAATAATATTAACGAGTCCAAAAATAACTTCTAATGCTTAGTTACCTTATTATTTCTGAATCCATTATGCAATGAAACATTACCCATCCATTCAAATCCGTAATCACAACCAACTGTGGAAACACATACTCTAACTATACATTTATGTCTCGTCTGCATTAAATTCTATTTTTAACACAAGAACAACAGAAACAATTTATTAATTGCTCGAACGGAGATCAGTGGATTGTGGCACCCTCCATGACTCAGTTCCGACTCAGACTGAGCTAGCGAGGGGGTAGGTTAAAAATATCCGTCGGTAGGCTAATATTCAAATGTCGGGACAGTCGTGTGGCTCGGGTGGGCTGGTATGGCACACCGCGGTTTCACGTCTGCAGTGGTGGATTTACGTTTAGTGTTTCAGAACAAATTGTGAAATAATTTTGCTAGTGATATTTTTGTGTTTGGTAAGTTCGTGTGTTGCAGTTTAAGTTACTTAATTGGAATTTTGTTTCTTGGTGTGAAAATATGGAGTGGCAGGCAGGGATTCCGATGCACACCATGATACAATGGATTCAGCACATGATTTTGATATTTTTTGGTTGTTAAAACAAAAAATTGCTCTGCCATTCATTTTTCCGAGTAGGTATTCCACTTTTCTATCGAACAGCCGGTTTTTTTTTAATCATCCGACAAGAAATTTCTGCAATAGGGGGTCTAGTACAGGGGTCGGCAACTTGCGGCTCGCGAGCCACATGCGGCTCTTTGGATGTGACGCTGTGGCTCTTTAGTTCCATACGCAAATATGTTTTATTTTCCCTTCACCTGGCGAGCTATTAAATAAAAAAATGGCGAGTTTGCAAATGGTCACCTTGCGTTTAAACCCCGATTTCACGCAATTTACTATGAAACTAATAATTACTGTGACTTGTTTCGTAATCTGTATGATATTTAAAAAAATTGTGGCTTTTTAAAAACTTTTAAATTTTGCGAATTGTAATTTTTGACTCTTCCGATTTAAAAGGTTGCCGACCCCTGGTCTAGTATGATGTGCTGAATTCAGGGCTTCAGTTTGCGAAACGATGTTTATGTCACTGACATATACATTCAAATTCTTTTGACGCAAATAATGTTTTTATGTTTGGATTCATACTATATACTGACTGTGACTCAAGTGAAGTGAAACTTGAATAATTATAGAAAACATTTAATTTAATATTAACTATCACATTTTAACAAAGTTACCGGAAAATTAAAAACTTATAAATTGGAGATAAAACTCCCAAAAATGGTGTTCGATTTCAAGCCACTCATAATTTAATACTCTTACTTAAAACCGAATAAAAATCAACTAACTATATACTAAAATCTCTTTATCAACGTACTTAAACCTCACCAAAAACTTAATACGGGACACGTGGAACCGTGAGAGTCAAACCAATCGAATTATAAGATAGAAATTAGTTTAAATCGTTATCTTTACCATCCACTTCAATTTGCTTATCAGCAATAAATTCAAATGGTCACGATAATGGTTGCAATAACCTTCTTAAGTTACAGATAGTGTTGATTCGGTTACTAATTAGGTTGTGGTATCTTTAACATTAGTTTTTATTGAAACGATTGATATTTCGTTCTATCACACAACAAGATTTTTACAGAAGGCTAGCTCCTTGCAAGCAACGAAATCGCACGCACACATAGACACGCTTCACATATAATGAATGCAGGCACACTCATTACTTGCATTTGTTCATACCCATATACATATATCTTGATTGTTGGCCCGATTTTTCAATAATCATAATCTAATCTTGTATCTGAGCAATAAATATTGCGTTTTGACAGCTTTTGTATAAAAATCTGACCAAGTATCGTATTTTATTCTTCAGAATAAAGTTATCTGACTCTTGAAAAATCTGCCGTAAAACATCTTCCATTACATACATGTAATGGTCAGATTTGTTTGAGACTTGCATTATTAATCATTTTGTTCACGTTTTTGTCAATTTTGACATGTTTTCTACAAGAATTGTTCACATCTTACATAGTCTATACAGCGTGTTTTAGATGTAAAAGGTATGCCAAGAATTGTCATGGCTCCCGCGGAACAAAACTTGTACTCTACATGCTATGTCTACTGAGACACAACATGTAGAATACCTTGATATAAACGCGGGATTTGAAATAAATTTACTTTGCCATACTCGTACAGTCACGAACAATAATATGTATACGCTTACCAACTTTTAAAAGTGATTTTTTCCACTTTTACTAATTGAAATCTCATTTTATTATGAAAATAATATTTTGGAACCCACACTATAACGAAATACCTAAGTTATCTCAAGGTTGCAATCGCTATTTAAAAGAAAATTGCTTTTGAATTTGACGATGTATATACATATTAATGCTCGTGACTGTACATGTCTGCGGGTGCCTGTTGTGTGGAACTGGACTTCTGTATCTCTCTATGTCATGGTTTTATATCTAATAAGGCTATAATGGTAAGGATGCAAATGTGTAGAGATATAATCGAGTTGAGTTATCTGTGTTGCATCGGGTCAAATCGAATGTGAAGCTGACTTTGATGATGGTCAAGTTAAAACTGGTTATGTGGGACCAAATGAAGACATGTAAGACAGTTTGGCCAGTTTGGTTTGATATAGGAGAGACCAGCTAGTAGAAAAACTTTGCAACTACTTGTGTACATTTCTTAATATAACATAACATCACGCTTTGTTTCCCCGAAGGGTTGTTCGGAGGTGGACTATCGGAGAAACTTACATCTGACCAATTTCAAAACAAAATCCCGTGCACACAATGATCACACCTGTTAGCGTTGCTATAGCGGCTGAGCGCTGCAAGAAAAAATAGTCCTTATGGTGTATCTAAGATGTTAGTTTCCTCGATTATACCTATAGTTTACCGCTACTACGCCAGTTATGTTCAAGTCGAGCCTATGGCCATCTACTGAGCACAGACCCAGACTCGAAACGATTACTTAGAAATTCCAGTTAGAAAAAACCAATTACACTTTGCCCGACCTGGGAATCCTTTTAAGACCAGCACGCTAATTGCGTAACACACAATCAATCATAATCTGTTTCATTTTGACAGTTTAACTATATCATCATAATCATCATTTCAGCCGAAAGACGTCTACTGCGGAACATAGGCCTCCCCCAGGCTCCTCCACTTCGACCGGTCTTGTGCTTCCCACATCCAGCGGATATCCGCGACCTTCACAAGGTCATCGGTCCACCTTGTGGGAGGCCTTCCCACTCTATGTCTTCCAGTACGCGGTCGCCCCTTCAGAACCTTTCGGCCCCATCGGCCATCCGTTCTGTGAGCAATGTGCCCTGCCCACTGCCACTTAAGTTTGGCAATTCTTCGGGCTATGTCGGTCGCTTTGGTTCTCCTGCGGATCTCTTCATTTGTGATTCGATCGCGTAGGGAAACTCCTAGCATAGCCCTCTCCTTTGGGTGACTTTAAGCCTTCTGATAAGGCCCATTGTGAGCGACCACGTCTCTGTACCATTGATCATCACTGGCAACACACACTGGTCAAAGAATTTCGTCTTGAGACACTGTGGTATTTGGTACGAGAAGATATTGCGAAACCTCCCCGAACGCTGCCCAGCCGAGTCGGATTCGACGATTGACCTCTTTCTCGAAGTTGGACTTCCCTAACTGGACAGTTTTTCCTAGGTAAACGTACTCGTCCACAACTTCGAATGTAGCACCTCCGATCGTTTAACAATATTCATTCCGTTATTTACATTGTTGAGCAGACACATTCTTCGAACATAGGAAGCAATGGATTAACAATCTGTTTCAAAATGATTCAGATTATGATTGATCATGCGTTATGCAATTAGGGCACAGGACTTCATGCGAAGCAGTCATCATCAACCTACAGCAGTCCACTGCTGGACAAAGGCCTCTCCAATTGCACGCCATTCAGCTCGATTCTCGGCAACTCTCATCCAGTTGCTACAAGTCACCCTGCAAAGATCATCACTCCATCTAGTCTGAGGGCTTCCTACCTTACGTTTGCCGATGCTAAGTAGTAGCGCTAAGTATTTCATGTTCTGTATATCCAGTCAGCAAGTTAGATAGAAATTTCACAAAACAAGACGTGATTTTATGCATGTATGTTATGAAATACTTACTCCAATTTTACCGTGAACTTTAATAGATACGATAAAATTATCTACTTCTTTTGAATTTTCCCACAGAAACAACTTTTCACATTTATAATTCAAAGAAGAGTCATTAACTGCCAAAAACTATGAACGAACTTCATAAAACATTAATAAAACTAAATCTTACAATGCATGAACTAACTCTAATTGATAAATATATCAATTTCAATTTAACTAATCAATATTTTTTTTCAATTTTCAATTAACATAAAAACGCAGCTTCATTAATTGAACTTCTGTTAACAAAACAAAAATTATTAATTTTGAATTTATGATTATTGAAAGCACATATTTTGAGTTATAACTAATTCAATTACGTTTATTAGACGAGTTTATTATTCCTGTATCTATGGGAATGAGAAAAGAAACACCCAATATAGTAAAGTACCCGGCGATAAATATTGCACATCGACCTTTGGAAAGAGACAATCGGCTAATTTCGGCTTCGTAGAGCGATATCTCTGTCGCACACTACCTTTGTGACGTTTTGTCAGTCATTGTTGAAGTGCGATAGAGTGCGGTCGCGTCCAGTTCAAAATATATATTTAGAGTTGTTAACACCCCTAAATTTAAATAATTTAAAGTTGTACTATGGCATCTGTGGCATTGGTGTCAATGGCATTTTATTTTACTCCAACCTAAAGCCATCACTTATAGAAAAATTGGTGTTTTTTATACAAAGAATAAAAATAATTATCAAAAGAAGCAAATCATAATTGTTTTAACAGCTCCTAATAGATACCGGACTGTTTATATTTCGTGCGACAGAGATAACGCACTACGAAGCCGAAATTAGCCGATTGTCTCTTTCCAAAGGTCGATGTGTAATATATATCGCCGGGTACTGTAACTACTTACTAGAATCAGATTCTGTTTCTATTTTATTAAGTACCTGGTACTTATTGACAGGCCTGCACTGTCCTCCCATACCTATAATCACTGTAATTTGAAAACATTGTAAAAGCCAATAATTTTTAAAGAGTAACCGTGGAGTTTTTTGCTGACTCTTCTTCATAGGAAACGACCAATTGGAATCATGCACCTAGCTTCTGACGTTTCATAAGTGCCTATGTATGTTTATTTAAATTAAAATATTGTGATTTTTTTTTATGCTGGATAGTTTGTTAGGAAGGACGGCCGTTTCGAGAGACTATCTTATGTCATTTTGACGTTAAAAAAGTGCTGATTCTTAGAAAAGTGTGAATGAATGAATTTTGATTTCGTATCATAAGTTTAAGACTTACGAGTGTTTCATTAAATAAGTTCCAGTTAAGTTAGATAAATGAAACATGTTTGCAATGTGTAAAAAGGGTTCATTTTAAATGTCAGACAATTAATTACCATGCATAATCGGATTATAATATTCCCACTGCCTGGACTCAGGCCTCCTCTTGGTGAGAGGGCCCAGTGCGGTAAAAAGATGTCACATGTCTTCAAATTTTTGGTTCTAGAACATGCCGGTATCCTCACAATGTTTTTGATGAAATAATTTACAGAAATTAAAGCTCCTTTGTTCGAACCTACGACCTGGAACTCGTAAGTCGGTAATAACTCATGGAAAAACATATAAGTCTTTCGGAAAACCAGTCATTGTCTTAAGGACGTAGGTATTTAAAATAAGTCACACCAGAGAAAATATGCCCTCGGGAAAAAAATCAAACGACTAGATTTTCCCATCTGCCTAGACATGCAAATACCACTAAAATATCCATAATAACACCTTCCCATGCCAAGACCCATGGGAATCAGAGTAAAATGACATAATTATGCATAAATCTAGACATTATTCTAGCTCAGTCTAGTTATTACGCCTAACACTGATTAACTTAGACTAGAAACTAATAACTTTGAACCGGTTTTAAGTTAAACTGCTGTAATGACAATTTGTTTGGACTACTTTTTATTTTGTAACCTGTTTTCAAGTGAGAATTAGTTTTACGCTGGCTAGACTTTGCACGCTACGTCGTAAATTGCTGCGAACGTGTATTTTTTTCGAAGAAATGTCTGTAAAGGGAAGAAATATACGTAAAACAAGCATTTTCCTGCGAGTGTACCTACGCAGAAACTAGACATGGGTTGGATTAGGTAAAAACGATACCTAATCCACCTAATCCTAGTATTTCAAAATACCTAATCCATTTACCTAATCCGAATATTCATTCAATATAGCCGCTGGCCTGTTACCGATATTATGTATCGTATGTGGATTGGGTAAGAAATATTCGGCATGGAGTATGGACGTTCCGTTTCTGATATAATGTGGAATGGTGGATTATACATATTTCGTTTTTTACGCATGTATGTGGATTGGGTAAGAAATATTCGGCATGGAGTATGGATGTTCCGTTTCTGATACCTATATTGTGGAACGGTGGATTATACATATTTCGTTTTTATGCAGAGCACTAACTAGTCCAGTGGTATTCTACATAGATGGTGCTGGCGGAAGTGCTAATTAAACTTGAAAGTTAACCCCCACATTTTAAGGTACGGAATATCTTCTGTGTAGACTGTGTACGAATATTTTGTGCCATACCTAATCCTCGACACTTTGGATTAGGTACGGACTAGTATCGACAAATACCTAATCAACATACCTAATCCAATATTTATGCCTCACCTCTAACAGAAACTTCTGTTTAGCTCCACTATCTCTTGATCACATATTAAAAGTACGGACAGATCGAATAAACTCAGTTTTTAGATATCGATATTCACTGCAGAGCAGTGGTGGCCCAGTAGTCGAACGACCGCGACGTATGAGTTGTAAGTCGTAGGTTCGAACCTACACTGGCGCTTTACTTTGTGTAAATTATTTCATCACCACTGCTCTCAAAACGGTGAAGGAAAACATCGTGAGGAAACGATGTCCTGGAGCCAAAAATACAAAGACGTGTAAGGTCTACCAACCCGCACTGGGCCCGCCTGGTGGATTTTAGCCCGCTCCCTCTCAAAATCTGTGCCCCAGCACTGGTAACATTATAGTCTTAAATGTAAACTCAAGAGTATACCTACACTTTCATTTGTTTATTTGACAGAACTAAACCGACACAGTTAAGTAAAAACAAATGAATAAAGAACAAGAAAACGTAGCGAGAACTAGAACATTCTTAGCTTGGAATGTAAGGAAGATATACGTATTGTTTTCAAACGAACCTTGGGTTAACGCCTGTCCTATTTTTGCTAGTGTTGAAGATTTAATTAAAAAGGTCTACAACTATGCTTAAACAACATACCTACACTATTCCTAGTTCTTCTTGTTGTATTTATCTAGGATAATATGGAGCAGCAAGTTTAGGAGCTTTTTAATTTAATACGATTACCATTTTGTCTTGCTTCAAACGATCATGATGATCATATGTAGGAAGGCCTTTCTTCAACAGCAGATTAAAACGGCATTATTTACATAAATCTGATGATATATTTCTTAATAATTCTTTTTTGGCACTGAAAACATAATAAAGTATCAGATTTTTTGAACAATTTAAGTCCAAAATGTGGCAGAGGTCTGACCAAAGAAACCTGGGCCGTCCAATAGTGTGTTGGGTTGATGATATTGTCAAAGTCACGGGAAACACATAGAAGATAGATGCATGGAACCGTGGCTAGCGAAGCAGTGGCTACCAACTTAGGCTATGGATAGACAGCGGTGGCCGCACCCACCGCTGTCTGTCCATAGCCTAAGTTTGCACGAAGTCTTAACATAAAAAATTACTAAGGGCGAATTTTACCAAACTTTTATACTTCAAATAAGTCTTATCCTGACAATAAATTTTGGCAGAATAGTCAGACGTAAATTTTACTCTACGGATAAAAGATACGAGTATCTGACTTTGGTAAAATCAGCCCTAAGAAAACAAATTTCTGACTAACTTCCGAGATTGAAGCAAGAACTGTTCAAAGAATGTAGCTAGCATTCTTCTTTTCGAATATACATATTACAAATTATTTGCAATCAAAGATGCAATCCGTTTGCGAAAACGTATCTCTGCCTCGTTATTAAGCCATGTTTTCGTTGCCGTTTTCATAAAATAGACATGTACTCTGTTACCTATAATCGTAAAGATAAGCAATAAATAGACAATCTAATAGGGGCTTGTGGCTAAGTAATAACAGCTGCACGGGTTGATCAATCAGGTTAAGCTACGCTTGTAGCGGTTGGTCCGTGGATGGGTGACCATATTTACATACCAAAACTCCTGCGTGCTTGGGAAAGCATGTTAAGCCGTTGGTCCCGGCTGTAATTTGTAGATCTTTGACAGGCGTTTCGGGTCGTCAGAAAGAAGCCCAAAAGTCTGACAACCATTTATTTATTTATTTCATTAATAATTTTTACATTGTGTCGAAATGTTTTACAGTAAAAGCTAAAACTACATGAACACATATAACTTAAAGATAAAGAACAAACAAAGAATTTACATAATGATTATCTGGATTTAAAACAATCTTCGTAGTTAAACAATATTTGAAACATTCTGCAAGTCCACTGGAGTATAGTTATGATATGAGAGAAAAAAAAATCAATTTAAGATACAAACCAATACAAATGTCAAGAGAAATAATAATGATACAATATAAATAAATGTCAATTATAAGTTCCATGTCAAAACATAAGTAAAAAAGGGTTAATAATTATAAACGTCTAGATCTGTACGTCGCATAGAAACTCATCAAGCGTATATTAGAATTTTTCTATCGGAAATGACTTAAGCTGGTTCTTGAACTGATTTAAATTATAAGTAGACTTTCATTCTAAAGGTAGTTTATAAAATAATTCTTACCAAAGGGTATCGTATTACCCAGTAACTGGGTTGTGGAGGTCAGATAGGTTGTCGCTCCATGTAAAATACTGGTAATTCAGCTGCATCCAGTTAGACTGGAAGCCGACCCAACATTGTTGGGTAAAGACTAGGCAGATGATGAAATAGATAATCTAATAGACGTTAAGTGATGTAAACCAATCGGACATGCATAGATAGTACTTTAAATAACCGTATTTTTGTCCAGATAGTATTTCTGCTTAAATTGTTATAATAGTTCAAGAACATTTGGTTATTGCTGGCTGGAAATAGTTATTTATACAGTATTTAAATTTTATGAAAATTGCACATCCTTACTTCACTATCCTCTGAGCGAAATTCAAACTTACGTATCTGTATTTAAAGTTCTTTTCGCCTTGCAAGTAAATCTCTGTATATTTTATAAGCTCTTGTTCATAATATGCAAATTAATATTAAACTGAACAACATACAAATTAAAGAAAACAACTTACTACATTGTATTGCGTGTTGACAAAGAAATTATTAACAAAACAATTTTCTTTCTTACCTTTTTCAATCTTTCATTCTGCAGTTGGAAAACTGAAGAGAAATTAGTTTTTATCATGAGACTTTTTTCTAAAAAAAAAAAATTGTTTTGAAAGTGCGACCGAAGTCTAGAACAATTCTTGTTTCTTCAATCTCAGAAGTTAGTCATAACTTTATGTTTTCTTAGTAATTTATTATTTTAAGACTTCGTGCAAACTTAGGCTATGGACAGACAGCGGTGGGTGCGGGTTTTGCTAAAGTTTTTACGTGACGTTTTTGCATGTTTCTTTTATAGTGTATCCTGGCATTATGTGTCAATTATAATATTGGCAAGTTAAGCAGGGCAAATTAAAATCATCATCAACACTTTATTTAAAGTGTTGACTGAAAACGAAAACGACTGATATTAATTTATGTTGCCTTAATTTAAACTATTTATAAATTGATATTTCATTTTACTTTGTAAATAGTTTTATTTAAGTTAGGATTTCATTTTGTTATTTATTAATTAGTATTTAAATATTTTTGATTAAATCAACGACGGCTTTAAAAAAAAAATATCATAAAAGTAATCATACATTTATCAATATTTTTTCCCCTTTTCAATACTATTAACTTTAAACATCAAAACAGCCACAAACTCTTACGATTGGTTACAAATCAACCGTTATTTTGAAAGAAACAGCTAAATCAAAAGTTTCAATGCCACTGAAAAATATGAAACACTTAATTTAAAGCAACAACAATACTTTCCAAAGAAAATACACACTATTTAGTTTGCTACATCATTGGGGTTACTCCTCAAAAGTAGGTCACAAATGCAACGGTGCAAGAATTTAAAATACGAACAATAATTTGTAGCACAAAATGGCGGATTTTATATTTTTATTTTCTCGATGAACATTTTTGCATACATATACCGTCAATGTAGGTATTTGCAGCACAGTTTAAGATTTTGATAAAATTCACATAGGTACATATTTGTCTTTTTTGAAGTGAACATTTCTTTAGGCGCGTTGAGCACTTTTTGGGTGAACAAAAATCATGGAACTCGCGTCATCGACACCGAACGCTTTCCATGAGCTGTATGTATACTGTGTGTTAGATATGTGTACTTTTTGAGTGAACAAAAAGCGTGAAAATCGCGTCATCGTCACCGCCCACTTCCCTTGAGCTATATGTATACTGTGTATGTGTGTACAAGTTATTTAGTTTTCACTTCTATCGGCAGTCCCCAAAGACCTGCATGTTTTTTATTCTTTTGTTTCGTAAGTACTTATTCGGTTAATAAGAGTTGTATGAACGTGAACGCAGTAAGAGGACCATATATTGACGTTGACATGAGTGCAGTTCTATAGTTTCTGCCATTCCTCATTAGAAAAAGGCCTGAGATTATGTATGTATATTATTCAGTTTAAACGAAGTAATTTATCACTTATCTTCTATGTTCTTGTTAAGTCAACTAAGTGTCATCTCGGGCGAGTGTTGGGAAATTGTAAATTAACCTTTGAAAAGCTTAACACCACGTTAGTCCAGATGAAGGCGATTCTAAATTCACGTCCACTGACGCCGCTGTCATCCGATCCAGCGGACTTGACCCCCACTGTATCTGCTTTATTTATATTTAAGACACATGCTTTTATGTATTGTACTTACCGACAGAAATCTCATACACACAAATACCCAGAAATGTATTTTTTTCGTGGAACACAAACCGTGGAAGCTTTTCATTCATTCATTTAGCAAATAATGTCATAAATGTCAACTTTTCAAATTTTAAGGATGGCATGCAGTTTGAAATTCCATCAGAAAGTTTATTAAAAAACAAAAATTAAACGCACTGTCAAAAGCTAAGTGACAACAAACACGACAGCCCTCATTTTAAACTAAAATGTCGTCCATCACCAAAATACTTTCATCATCCAACATTAAAATAATTAACTCCGTAATTTCTATTTGTTTCAGATACACATCAGCGGCCGCTTTTAAAACCCGAAAAACAATAAATCATAAGACTAAAAAGCATCCAAAAATAAAGCATGGCATTCACACCAGAACTGTGTGTTACAAAAATAGAACGTTCACATAGGGGAAACTCAAGCTTCCGTTAAAATGTGAATGCCTAAAAATAAAACCCGGATATCCTTGTTATGTTGGCAGACGGATACTAGTACTGTGTGTAGTGCGGTTAAAATGATGTTGAAAGTTAGTTTTAGAGTGAGACTTACTAGTAGGGGAGTATCACCATTGTTTTTGTTGCTGCGGACTCAGAATGTGAAAGTGATTTGGCTTTGTACAGTGTTATTTGGTGTTTTTGGTGTGTGCGGTGGATTTCAGGAGCAGAAGTTTGCGATGGAGCCTCAGGATCAGGTAATGATTATTTTTTACTACTACTTAGATACTGTAAGATTCCGAGAGTCCTATCTAACCCGCGATGTAACCTGCTAGGGGTGCGGTTTGTTCGAAAGAGATACCGCCGCTCCTGGCACACAGGCTACTGAGGGAACACGGGTGGGTTTTAGTCAGTAAAAGTCTGACACGCCCTCCTGCTCCACCCAGAGCGGGAGAAGTTATTTGATGATTTCCCACCCAAAAAAAAAGAAACCCGGGTAATAACCAAATACCAAATAAAAGGCCATGTGCGTATAAATATGAACTTTGGGTTTATTCCACGTATGAGAACTTTACAGCTCCGCGCTTGCCAATAAATTTTTTTTATCTCCGAAACCATACCTAACTTAGTCTATTTTTAAGGATAGGATTCTAGACTCATATTTTTGACAGTTAAAATGTGACAAAGCCATTTCATTACCTGCCTTTATTTACATAAAGGTTGCATTCTATTTGCAACCAATCTTTACAGTACTATTAAGAGCGTTTATTCTGAAAGTTGGCAACGTCGCAAATAGTTGTCAAATATTTACCTGTTTTTATTAATTTGTTAATATTACTGTGTTGAAATATGAAATTTTGCTAACTAGTGACCTAAAATATGAATATTGATTTGCAATTATAACACTGAATTTGATGTTATATCCGTTTTAGGTGTACAAAGGCATTTGGAAAATTCTTTTTCTTACATTTAAAACTAAATATTTGGTGTGAAGATATTAATTATTACATTTCTTAGTCAATATTTTAGGTCACTAGTTAGTGATATTTCATGCAGTAATATTGCCCAATTAATCAAAACAGGAAAATATTTCACAGCTATTCGCGACGTTGCCCATTTTCAGATTAAACCCCTTAATACAGACTGCAGTCCGTATTAAGGAGGCGTATTAAGAGCTGCAGCTGTGGCGAAATATGTATTACAAATGATCTATGACAGCCTCGTTGGTTGGTCCAGTGGTTGCAAGCACTACTTCTGAGAATGAGGTCCTGGATTCGATTTTCAGGTCAGGCAAAGTGTTATTGGATTTTTCATTCTGGATTTTCTCAGTAACAGTCAGTAGTCTGGATTTGTGGCCGGTAGATGGCAATAATCTCGCCTCTATTACATAATGACTTGAAATATGAGTGTACTTACTATAGGTACATGTCTGCCCAACCCTTTGGGGATCAAGGCGTGTTTATAAAAAAAACTTGAAATACACAACAAAGCCTCTTCTAAAAATAAAGAACAAAAATATACCTGTAGTCATCATTCTAGACAAACTGTTAACATTCTATCGATCGACAAGTCAAACCAGTTCGATCCAAAAGTAACAAAAAGTCTAATTAAATCCTAATCTTCAAAGGCAGCTAAAACAACTTCAAAAGCTATATATCCTTGGCCTCAAACCCACGACAGAGGCCAAGATTAAGACCACACCGGTAGCGACACGGATGCAGTGGAAACAGGAAATGGGACGAAAATTACCGTCGCCACTCTGAAATGGACACATGTCATTAGTTGCTAACCAAATGTAGGAAGAAAGAAGAGGAAGGAGAATTTCAAACGTTTATCGATGTTCTTTTTTGGTAAATTAGTCAAAGACTAAAAAGCTTTTGTGTAACGAACACTTTTACATTCAAATTTTAATAAACGATCATTGGAAACGTTATGAAATTGCCTCTTTTGGCAGACAGAGAAAACACATCATGTTCGGTTTCAGTTTTCGTCGGTTATTAATATTACAGACCGTTATTTTTAATGCTAATCTCCGAAATCACATCGATGGATAAAAACATAATTTTTTATTAACTACAAAATAATAATTAATACGTCAATATTATCTGTTACTTAGCTGTAAACGCATTTATGAATTTTACTTGTCAACCGAGACTTTTTACAAGCTAACCTTTTGTTACTAGAGAATGGGCAGCAGCGTTCTCTATGCATTTTACCACCATACTGCGATCGCCAACCCGCCTGCCAAGCATGGCGATTATGGCAAGCCCCCTTTTGGGGGAGGCCTATGTCCAGCAGTGGACGTCTTTCGGCTGAAATGATGATGATGAACCTTTTGTAACTATAATTTATGTATCTTACTATTATGTAAGGTAATGCATTATATTATTGCGATGCATGGCATGCATTTAATTAAATGCTATCTAAACTAAAAATCCAATCAACTAAGTAACTCACATAAAATGACTTTGATTGGATACAAAAACATATAAGACATTAACAAAAGAAACAGAATTAGATTACTTGAAATTGAGATAAGAAACGACCAAGCTACAAAGTTTAATTTGGACGAAAAATCCCTTAAGACTAATCCTAGACTACAAATTCCAAGAACCTATCTATCTAAGCCAATATAACTTAGACAACCAATCTACTTAATTGTTGCACCGAATAAAACATTTATTAGGTTAGTTTGTAAGTTAGGGCCAAAGGCGAGCCTTTCAACTAGCTCAGATTAATTTGGCCCAATATAAATTTTAGTTTTATTTGCCTTAAAATTTATGTTCTTAATCATGTTTAGTATCCCAGGTTTAGCATTTACCTACTTAATTATTCAGTATCAAGTTTGTGTGCTTCTTATATAGTGGTAATTTTTTAGGTGGACACGTAATTAGGATACTATCAAGTAGAAGTACAAAACGTTTTTCTGATACCTCACCTCTGTCACATTCTAGAGGGTGTTAAAAAATACTTATGACATAATTATACTAAGACTAATAATCTGTATTATGTAAATTCACTCATTGTTTTTCATTTTATTCTGCTAAAATCTCTTTAAATGATCGTAGGTATACTCGGATGATATTATGATTTTTTTAATTAATAAAAATAACTAAATGGTCAATTAAATTTCAAATGTGTGAGTAACAAAATACGTTTTATGCACTATGAATTTTAAAATAATACCTCTATTGTTTAACCAACAGACAGCAGTAGTCGGGTCTCGAGTGACGTTACCATGCCGAGTGGAGAACAAAGCGGGACAGCTGCAATGGACGAAAGACGATTTCGGTCTCGGCCTCCATCGAGAACTAAGCGGCTACGACCGGTATAAGATGATTGGGAGCGATGAAGAAGGTAATTTTGTCTTTCTTTACTTTGTTGTTATCTATTGGGAATTGCTAGAAATCCCGGCATAAAATAATTCAATATAAGAGGGCTATGTTTTTCTTCACAAGATTTAAGCATGTTTAGATGGACTTCTATGGGAAGTATCTTCGTTTCTGTTAGTGAATTTCAAAATCTCTACAGGGAAAGATCAGTATATTTTACTTTTGAATATCGTTAGTTAAAATAAGCAGGTACACATGCGTTCTTAACGCTACTTCTAAGAAAATAGAATGAACTAACGCAGAATTTTGTATAAATTGTAAACAAAAGATTCATCTAAATAGAAACCTTTTAATGGACAAAGTGTCGCCAAGATCAGTTTGTTGTGAACAAAAGCTATTAACGCCACCACAAACTGCTGGTAGCCGCAACTGTTTGTGGCTTTTGCAGTTGCAACTCGTTAAGCCACAACTGATGTTACACGGGAAAACATTTTGTGTCCAGAGCTGAAAGATAAATCTTTTGAGCACATAAAACTGACTGACTGACTGATAGGCAACGCACAGCCTAAACCACTGAAGTTGGAAAACACGAAACGTTGCATTGAGGATAAATTTCAAGCGTTGCAATTTGTATGGGGACAAAGTTACGGATAATAGCTACTTCAAAATAGACAATCCATCCCGACTGTTAATCATCAGCATAATTTCAGCCAAAAAACGTCCACCGCTGGACATAGGCCTCTCCCAAGCACTTCCACTTTGAACCTCTGTGCTTTTCACAAACAGAAAACTTCTGCGGCCTTCGCCAGGTCATCGGTCCATCATGTGGGACACCTTCCAACACTACGTTTTCCAGGGGTCGCCAGTCCAGAACCTTCCGTCCCCATCTGCCATTTGTTCTGAGAGCAATGTGCCTTGCCCACTGCCACTTAACTTTGGCAATACTTCAGGTTATGTCGGTTTCTTTGATACTCCTACGAATCTCCAATATGTATTCAGAATATTCAATTTAGTTAAATAACTTTGCAGCAAAGCCCAATTCTAAAGGAGAATCCGTGTCCTTTATACTAAAAGCTAAACACTACGTCAGGTTGAATTCCAAGTGAATTATCTTCAGCTTTCAAGCCAATCGAAGAGCCATTTGAATTCAACCATTTTCCTTTCTCGGATTCTAAAGCAGCTGACAGACCTTAGATATTATTCGCTGACATTGCATTCAGTTTGGATTACCTATCCATTGATCTATTCTATTAGTTTGTTGAATGATAATGCAGCGTGCGAGACTTTAAAATTGGTCTTTGCTTCTGTGAATGGGGATCTTTTCGGTTACCATCCTTACTTAAAAACTTTTTATTACTTTATGAGATTGAATATTGTAGCTTTACTGTTTCAATTTGGGTTATAACTTTAACGCAAGCTTATACAAAAGCCTAGCTGAGCTGAAAGCTGTAAAATTTACCTGCCCTAAAAGATTTTATTACGCTTCTGCCGTATTAGATTTTACTCATAATGTTTTTAGGAACAAATCCCTCAGCGGCTGTAAAAAAAAGAAAAATATTAAAATACCTATATAAAACATCAAACACCCTTAATTCTAATTTTTAATTAAAGCGTAATATAATTACTAACTTATCACTACCCATTTTAGGGAGGTCTGTTTTTCATAAAGCTACTTTACGTACACAATCCTCTTTATTCACGCTCTTAACGTAATTAATGTGAATATTATCTTCAAGGGAACCTTTTTTGCGTTCGTAAACATGTCTTGTAAGGAGCGGTAATAACTCATACTTATTAGGGTTCCTTGGATTAACATAAAACTTAGTCTCTACGTGATTATGTTCTGTCTCGTTATTCGAAATTTAATTTTGTGGCTAGACAATTTTAGGTTAATACATAATCAGCCCACTGCTGGAACACGTAGTGGAATGTTATTTACCACGCGAGCCCATAGTGCGGATTGGTAGATGTCACATGTCTTCGAAATGTTGGTGCTAGAACATGCCGGTTTTCTCACAATATTTTTTTTCTCCGTTTTGAGACTAGTGGCAGCGAAATAAAAAAATACTATTTGTTCTGTGAACTGGTTCTAAAAATCACTTTTATACGACACGCTGTAAGAAAATTTCTGGCCTTATCGTCTAATGCGGCAGGACTATAAATAGTAGTTATTTCTTTCTTTTGGTTATATTAACATTAGAAACATATTGGTCTTATCCGATTATTAATTTCAAGAAAGATGGAAATATGACTGTCAAATAGGTATATTTCACACAAAATACATTTTCGATTGTTGTATTCTACTTCTTAAATGTTGTTTGTGTCCCTCTCACTGAGAGGAAATCTGTGTTCCAACAGTGGGAACATTATAGGATAGTTTAGTGATTAATACACTAATTATTGTGTTTGTGTGGTGAGCCACTCTGGTTATGACGACTTAAATATCGTAAGCATCTTAATTTGTCTTTGTTGTATATTTTTATTAAATAACGCTATTATCAACATTAAATTCAGGTAAGAATTATTTAATTGGTTGCATGTGGTGCCGGACGTAAAAGAATAGCACCATTCCATTTCTTCCCGTGGGTGTCGTAGAAGGCGACTAAGGGACTTACTAGAGAATGGGCAGCAGCGTTCTCTATGCATTTTACCACCATACTGCGATCGCCAACCCGCCTGCCAAGCGTGACGAATATGGCAAAACCCTCCCTTTTGTTGAAGGCCTCTGTCTAACAGCGGATGTCTTTCGGCTGAAATGATGATGATGCTGATGAATTATAAAAGTAAAACACCTGGCAATCTTTTGCTATATTCTAGAGCACATTTCATAAAAGATTATTTATCTCATTCGTACTGAACCCAAGCTCACAGTATGTGGTCTGACCTTTATTATTTATGCTCAGTCATAATAATGTATTATTAATATCTCTATAATAATTCATAGTTGTCCTGTACATATCCACATGTTCTTCTACTAATCTATGTAATGTCCTTAGATTTCACCTTTTCATAAAATATTATATCAGAAAGAATAGGTGATTGGTCCTTTTTGTCCTCCAACGTGATATTAATATTTGAAATTGCGTGATGTTATTCGTATTTAATATTAGTTATTTGAATGGTTGTTTTAAAAGCAATAATATTCTAGGTATCTTCTATTCATATCATATTTTAGAACTACAGCGATTGTTAGTTTGGATGTACTGTTTTTATTTTTCGTTCCAAATTGTTTATGTAACTCCACTGAAATACCAGTTGTCTATAACAAAGCTTATATTAAGTTGGTACCTAATAATAATGACGTTTATTTTACGATTTCATGTGTAGACGTTAAAACAAAGTTATCGCTGCAAGCAAAATCGATCACTATAGATAATTTATATCTAGTGTCAGAGGAAACGATGGATCTGCCAGAAATATTATAAAATCTGAAAGTTTACGAATATTTAATACGAAGACAGACAAACCTTGTCCTGGGTTTACACATTAAATATTTTCCGTCCGTACACTCTCGATATCACGGAATAGTTAAATAAGGCTCGATATCAATATCGATGGGATTTTTACGCGCACTGCTTATTGGCGACAGTTGAAAATCGGACTGTGTATTTTTTCGCCGCGCTTCTTTTTAGCGCATCTGTGGCAAAAATTCAAACATCTTTGGCCCAAAAGTCAGCTACGTGAACTCCGCTTACTGACGCTTACTGACGCAGTCATAAGATCGTCAAGCGCACATTAAACACTCTGTTGGATTCTGAACGCTCGGTTCAACAACGAGAGTCGATAATCCAGGGCGCGATAAAATTATGCCGCGATATATTTACGTGCATTTGAACGTGATCTTACTACAGCACTGACAATGTCACATTATACGACACAACAGTACAATAACTTTATAGAAGCTACCGCGTTGGTGCACACATAATACACGCACGACCGAGCTTCCAGTATTCAATGCCCGTGGCAAAGGAAGATGTTGTAGGTACCACATAATATTGAAAGAAAGGAAGAAAGATGCGTTTATTGGCATTACAGCTTACAAAACCTTAGAACTATAAATAAAACACAAAATGTTATTAATGCCAAAAGGGCCTCAGTTCAACATAATGTCAGGTGGCAACACAGAATGCACCACCTGACGCTGATTTTCAGCTGCAACCCACGAGTACCATACGCTCGAATAATAAATACTTAGTGAAGTGTGTATCCGAAAATAATATTATTATATAATAAAAAATATGAAAACTAAGATGCAGTTAGTTAGTAGTACAATAACTTATACCTAGTGTTAGTAATACAACCTTAATAAATTAATAGAGTTACAAATAAATTTAAATAAAATGTTGTGGCATACATGTGTTTTAGAGTCGGTGTTGTGTTGAGATGATTGAACAACTAGAGTAAAAACCCAATATTTGCTTATTATTTGCAATGAAATGTCATCTAAATGATAATAACTAGAAAACCTACCTATAAGGCAAAATCCTTTGACTGCGTTGTTCTTCTTAACTACTATTATATTGTCTTACAGCTACTGCGGTAATGTACTGTGGTTGTGAACTATAATAGGGTATACTGCTTTTGTTTGTACTTTCAATATAAGATTGTCACAGTAGTTTTCAAAGACCTGCCTTATTGAAAGGTTTTCTACAGACCAACAGATTACACAATTTTCTTCATGGCAACATCGTAATCGAGAAAAAATCATGACGTCCCATATATTTAGGTCGAGTAGGGACTGAAGTTTTGAAAGGGACATTTTATCGAGAGCAGTGGTGGACCCGACTTACAAGTTGAAGGTCCTGGATTCGAACCCAGGCACGCAGATTCCTTTGTGTAAATTATCTCATCACCACTGCTCTAAAAACGGTGATGGAAAACATCGTTAGGAAACCAGCATGTCCTAGAACCGATTATTCGAAGACATCCGCCAACCGGGACTGGGCCTGCCTGGTGGGTATCCCAGCAATGGGAACATTATAGGCTTATTCTTTTTATTATGTATGGGATATTGGATATATATTTTTTTTTCGTTGAAAAGGTTTTTCTGTTCCCCCTCAGCGTTGTTTTATGTTACGGGTGGCATCTCGCAGGCTAAGGCCTAGAAGGTTGTTGCCTTACTTATGTATTCTGTGGATTGCTTAGTAAATTAGGGCCTCCAGACAGACAGAGCATGAAACTTATACACGCTAATCCCTGTGGACTACCCAGACGTAAGGCATTCTTAGTCCACGATTAAACATCAAACATCTCAAAATGCGTGTCATATCAAGGGAAATTCCCTTCTCCAACATTTCTTTTGTCCATAATAATTTTCATTTTACTAATTAGTCCTTCCGTTCACAGGTGATTATTCATTGGACATCCGAGACGTGACTTTGGATGACGACGCTAAATATCAGTGCCAAGTCAGCTCAGGAATTAAAGGTATGTATTTAAATATCCTACTATGTTATTTCTATGTAATAATTAACAAAACATATTGTTAGGGACAGATTTTTCATTCGAATTTAAATATTTGATGATGAAATTGTATTGTTTTAAAATTCTCAGTGTTTGGTTTACAACTGTATCCCTACAACTAATAATTATTTCGTGGCACGAAAATTATTTAATACACTATTATAACATAGGTTCTGCGTAAATGAAGGTGATGCTTAAATGCCAAAATAATTTTGATTGTGGATAAAAAATACCCTCATTTTCGTAAAGTTATACCGTGCTCGATTATCTCCGTGATTGACTTCGCAATATTAAATGAAAATATATACAAAATGCACTCAACAAACATGACCAAAACAATAATTATTAAAACAAGTACCACTTAAGTCTACTGCACTTTACAAAAAAACCCAACAGACATTAAACCAATAATTGAGCCCAAAATAAATTGGAATTTCCAATAAAATCCATAATTTTGGATAAAGTGATCTTCCACGAAACTCCTTGTAATTGGGAATAATAAATCAATGCCTGACACACAAAATTACGATACGGTAGCGTACAAACAGATGCTTGTTAGTACGAGCATGCAAGGAAAAATTGAATTTGCGGGTCCAAGTTTTAAGAGAGGCGAGGTGAAAAAAAATAAGAATAAAATTGGATTGAAATAAGTTGGATGGAATACGTTGGATTCTTATGAGTCAGTTGTGAGTTCGAACCCAAGCAGGCACTTAAATTTGTGTATGTCATCACTTTCAAAACGGTGAAAGAAAAACATCGTTAGGAAGCCGGATGTCCTAGAACCAATAATTCGAAGACATGTGACATCCACCAACCACGTGGTGTATTATGGCCCACTGTTTCTCACAGAAAGGAGTTCTGTGTCCCCGCAGTGGGAACATTATTTTCTGATTGTGTGTGTTATGTATGTAAGATTCCGCTAATCATTTTAGAACAGGAAAAAAGTAGTTTTAGTCGAAGGTGTTCAGGCAAAAAATTTCAAGCGAATATATTATCGACACTTGTCTATTTCGTGCAAATCATTGTACAATAAAAGCAAATAGGGTATACATTATTGCTATATTATTAAGTAATTGTGGCAATTTCCTGGCCGAAACCTATTTCATACATATCATATAAGAACGCAATCAGTATTACACCTAAGATTCTCTGGAACCTTTTATAGCTGTGGGTATTACAAGCACAATAATTGATGAATAAAATATTTAACGCCATACTAATCTGCTATGCCAAGTTAATAGGGAAGTTAGGACAACGACTCTGTTAGAAGATGTCCGATTCATTACGTAGTCAATTGCCCGTTTACGTAAAATTACGACATCTTTAGGAAAGCAGCAAGTTAACAAAGATTTGTTAACTTAATTTGGTCGGTAACCTAAGATCGGTTAAATATAGCCGGTTATTTTTTTATATCATTTATCTGACTTTAAGATAGTATCACAGTTTTAGGTTAATTTAATCAATACTATTCTAAGTTTTAAAAATGTTGATCACGTCAAAAAATTGTTAAATTAAAAAGGTTTTTTGGTGTTACACGCTAGATGATATAGCCGAAATGAGATCGTAAGTTACCGCTTTTGGTAACAATAAAAATAAAAATAAACTTTTTTCAAAAAAATAACAACCTACTTCCAAAAAACACTACAAAGTGCAAAATAACTTTAATTTCGGAAGTCGGTGACAAATAATTAAAATACATATCCAAAGTCACCGACTTCCGAAATTAAAGTTATTTTGAGCTTTGTAGTGTTGTTTTTGGAAGTTGGTTGTAATTTAATTTTTTAAGTTTTTTCACTTTTCAGTTACCTACCCCACACCAATTCGAAATTTCATCATCATTGGCGTCAAAGCAATGCATATTTATGAGATAACAACATTCGCGGTTGATTTGCTGTAATTTTTTGAAGAGTTCCGTTGTCTGTCTCCGAAACGCATCATCAGATCTATATGAAATTTCAATGGGACCATTTCGGAGTAAAACCCTTTCGAACAAAAAAATAATTTTGCAAATCCTATATACGACGGAGTTATACCCGAACATACATAAAAAAAATATATATATATAAACACGTCGAATTGATAACCTCCTTCTTTTTGAAGTCAGTTAATAAAAAAAAATCGCATTTACTGAAATAGAAAAGCTAAGCCATCAATTCCTTGGAATTGTACTAGTGCTTTCCGGTTGGAAGAATGCCAACGCCGTAATTGAAAAAGAGCGCGAAGATAAGTGAGTCTAGTACGTACTTGATAAAGTAACAGATAAATACGACAATTTGGCAACGTAAGAGTCTCCAGAATAATTTGGTTTTGTAATCAAAATTGTTGGAGTAGTCGAAAGGCAAAGTGGTTAAGCGTTCTTCTAGTAAGTTAAAGGTTTCAATTTATTTAGAGTTGAGACAAATATTTTCTTAACCTTGAGCTAGAAGCTTGTTTACTGTTATAACAAATATAAAAATTCTCGCTATATAATCTTTTTCTTATCACTTCATCACTTCAGCCGAAAGACGTCCACTGCTGGGCATATGCCTTCCCCAAAAGGGGGAGTTTTGCCACAATCGCCACGCTTGACAGGCGGGTTGGCGATCGGAGTACGGTGGTAAAATGCATAGAGAACGCTGCTGCCCATTCTCTAGTAAGTCCCTTAGTCGCCTTCTTCGACACCCACGGGAAGAAATGGGATGGTGCTATTCTTTAACGTCCGGCAACACACGGATTATGTTTTTCTACATCTACAATATTCTCATTATCTGCTTAGCCTTTTTCCAATTGTGATGAAGTCGGCTCCCAGTAAAGCTAAATGCAGCTGAATACCAGCAAATTACATAGAGCGACTGCCTATTTGACCTCCATAACCCAGTTACACGATACTCGTTGGTAAGACGATAGTCTATTCGCGTTAAGGTATTAGTAACTCATCATTGTCACTCAGCTTAGTTACATCCCTTGACCAATTAGATCATAGTAAATTAGAAAGCCGTGTTCACATTGACCAGTTGAAGTAAGCCCTTCAGACATACACTATAATTTATTATGATCTAATTGGTCAAGGAGCGTAGCTAAGCTGAGTGACAACGATGTGTCACTATTTTATTAACGCAAATAGAATATAGTTGTCAGATTTTTGGGCTCCTTCGGGGACGAACTATAACGACTGTGAAGAATCACAAATTACAACTGGAACCAGAAATTGAACGTGCTTTCTAGGCACGGAGGGGTCTTAGAATAAAGAAGGTCACCCATCCACGGACCAACCCCCCGACCGTCCCTTGCCCCCCGACTGTCCCCCCCCTCCCCGACCGTCCCTTGCTCGTTGATGCGCCAGCCCGCGCCGCAGCTGAGCCAGTAGCTATAAATTCCCCGTCTAATAATCATGAAAATATCTTGATCCAGCCTGTCCCCATTAGTACTAGCTGCCCCCCCCCCCCGCCAGCGACTCCCTGAGCCGAGGTTCGTACCCCACAGGGGGTGCCCTCAGTGCGCAGTCGTTTTAGGTTTAAGTAGGTTTACGCCCTGGCTGGAGGCTTTTAGAGTCCTAAAAACCTTCACAGGAAAGTCCGGTTGAGCAGTCACGGCCTCTCAAGGTCAACTGCGAGATGCCATTCACAAAAAAAAAAAAAAAAAACGGACCAACCACTGTAAGCGTAGCTTACGTAACCTGATCCAACGATGCTTGCTGCTGTTATTACATAGCCACGAGCTCCACACAGAATAGTCTCTAATATACAATTAAAATACAATAGTTCAGACAGCTCTCTAGCATTGACCCTTTCTGCCTCCGTCCGTTTTCCAGCATAATTTGAATATATTATTACGTTAACATAGTAACAGAGAACTTAGCTATATTCTGCTAACTCCCAAAGGCCAAGCAAACAAAGTTGTGGACAGAACCCTGTATAATATATTTGTTCTCCCAATGAACTTCCCAGATGTAGCTATTTTATGGTCTTACTGCTACTATACTTTATGAATACTTGCGAGGAGATCGTAACCAAATGACAACAGTCATAATTGCATATCAAGACCCCTCCGTACATCACCAATAAGATCACTGTATGTCCCTTTCTGGCGTTTCCACTAACATCTACCCCGTGGCTAACAAGGCGGATATGAGTGCAATTCATTCAGGCTCTCAATATGTCCAAACTATCTAAGCATACTCTTTTAAATTTTTGTCACTAAATCTTCTTTGACAGTCGTTACGGGTAATCAGAAACTCTTTTGAAACCTTACCAAGGGTTATCGTGTTACCTGGTAACTGTGTTCTTGTGGAGATCAGGTTGGTAGTCGTTCCATGTAAAATTCTGGTCATTATACAGGATAAGTTTTTAACCAGTGTTCAAACTGTAACCATGAATTCAGCATATCATTCTAGACCCCCAGTCTGACTGTGTTGCGCATTGATTAAAAATTTACCCTGTATTCGATTGCACTAGGTTAGTCTGGAAGCCAACCCAAACAAAGTTGTGAAAAAGATGTAGCTATTTTATGGAATGAGAACACTTTATCTCCACTAACAAGAATTTATGACCACTAAATGAGATGGTACACTTATCTTCTTATGAATTGGAGTTATCGATTTTGATTACAAGCGCAGCTTGGCTATCACAGGATGAGTTAAACTGGTATCACTTGTAACCAGACAAGGCAATGTATGATTAAAGACCCATCATTGATAATCTCTTGTGACAGAAACAGAAATTACCTCATTATCTGTCTGAATAAAATTATCGAACGATTCCCACAATTTGTTAAGATACAGATAGATGATAATACTTGTAAGTATTACTAAGCGTTTCATTCAGTAAATTAGTTTGCTACCAAACTGATTTGAATACAATTCAAAGTTAATCATGTTTGTTCGTTAATCTGTTTTAGCATGACAATAGCGGTCATTTATCCTCTTATATTTTCTAGCAATGTGGGTTTTCTTGAATATTCAAGCCACCAGTTGGCGCCACTTTGACAAGAGGTCTTCCAGTTTGACAATTAACTTAAAATATTTGGTGTCATTCATTCGTACACCATTCAGTCCGTAGGCGCTTTGACCCTTGACAGATGCCCGGACCTGACGTCTCAGTGTTGCTAGAAAACCCTCACTCTTATTTCAAAATCTGAAAAAACGTCAGTTGTTACATATTATGTTATTCAATTTTCAAAAACAAACGGTTGCGGCGGATGCAAAATGAACACCATTGTCTGCTTCGTTTGCAATATCACTTATGCTTCTTCGAATGATTCGGAATCATTGCTACTCGTGATCCATGTTTTCCTTTTCTTTTACTCATATCTGGTTTCAGCTTACTAACTTAATCCTACCGACTGCGTCATGTTATGTTGGGAGACAAGGATACAACGAATGGTGTTTGAATAAACACGATAGCTGAGCAAAGATCTAGTCTTATTGTACTTGTTCCACATCTATTTCTCGTGTCCTTCACACACATTATTATAATATTGAACAATCATTAATAGTTATTTATTTACCTACAAACGTCCTCAATTAATGTCTATCGTGAATTTCAACATGTTTCAATAACGAAAAACCATTTATAGTTTATTGTTACGGAGAGATAACTATAACTGTAGCATTACTTGGATGTGTACTAATTGACGAATTAATAATAATTGTTAAACCTTCACCATCTTTTATTTTAATCCAGATCTGACGAAAGAAAAAGTCGAGCAACTGTGACGTAAGAAATCGCTTAGCACTTACCTTTTGTACCAAAAATATTTCTTTCGAGCCAAGTAACTATTGTTTTCGTACTTGAGCCGGAGCCCGCGAAATTGTGTTTGCTTTTAATAAATTGAAAATCTTGACTCGCATTTTATTCTTGGCCTGTTTTCAGGCCTTCGTCTCACGATTTTTCTCCCCATTTTATATATAATACCTACATTTTTAGGAGCTTGTAATCCGCCCTGATGGATTTTGAAAGTTTGCTTCGTGAGGGAAAAGTCTGATTGTTTCTTTCTCAGCTGGGTAACATCAATTTAGGAAAGAAGTTTATGTCGTTGGATAAATCATTTACCACCGAGCCGATTGTGTTAATACTGGCGTCTTTTTTTGTTGTATTATATAAACATTTTTACACTCAATTTTTCTTATTCATCAGCATCATCGTTTTGACTTTCATAAAATGCTTTGCTTTCAGCCTAGTTTGAATAAAAGATTGATTTCGTTTTCATCATCTCCCTAGACTTTTCCCAGCTATGTCGTCGTCGGCTTTCAATCTAAACGGATGCAGCTGAGTACCAGTATTTTACATGAAGTGACTGCCTATCTGACCTCCACAACCCAGTTACTGGGTAATGCGACACCCCTTAGTAAGACTAGTGATCCGCCTTTGGAGCTTCTGACGACTCGTAACGACTGTCATAGATCTACAAATGATAGTCGGGACCGGACCACGTGTTTTCCGAGGCACGGAAAGCACGTTATTTCTCATCAAGTGTATCAATAGCAATACTTACGAGTGTTTAACTTTATTACTTACATCACTCCTTTTACTATTTCCATCAAAATCAAATCAAATCAAAATATTTTTATTTCATATAAACCTGCATGGGCACTTATGAAACGTCAGAAGCTAGGTGCACGGTTCCAAATTGTTGTTTCCTATGGAGAAGAGCCGGCAAGAAACTCCACGGTTACTCTTTTAAAAATAATTGGCTTTAACAATATTTTCAAATTACAGAGATTAAATGTATGGGAGGACAGCGCAGGCCTGTCAATAAGTACCAGGTACTTAGACGAATACAAAATAGAAAATCGTCTACAAATCTACAGTCAGTAAGGCCTACAACGTTCTCTCATTCACAATATGTAAAATAATCTACATAAATAAAATGAACCTAAATAAAATTGATGTATAATGTCAATTAATGACGAGATTATGTCAGCATTGTAAAAATAAAAATAATAAAAAAGAACATTGTATTTGAGAGCAGTTAATAGACTTTCACATAGTTATGCTGTTAATGAGGTACCAGGGAAGCCACATGTGCAGAAGGAATTAATGCCAAACTTCCCTGTCTTCAACTTAGTCTTTTATCTTATAATATGCTTTTTTGATAAGGACACGTTTGATGTGCGTTTTAAACTTTCCATCGCTAAGTTCTGTAACCGACTTTGCAACTTGTTATATATAGACTTGGCATCGTTTATTATAGATAGACTATTGACTAAATCCTCATCATTTCCACACATATTTTAGTCAACATTCATCACAATATCCTAACTCATAATTTTCACTAGTCTATCAACAACATCATTCCCAACCATTCATAGTTCAGTATTACGGTCTAAATGCTTGTCAATACGTCCATCTCTTCGGCAAGAATTTGCTCAATTGTATTTGTGGATAGTTCGCTGACAGTACCTGTTCACTGTGACGTATTAGTCCTATGGCTGTTTGTCGGTGTCAGTCAAGTTTAGGTGTTTGTTTGATATTGACGTTTGGGGTAGGTTGCCTGTGAATCGTGAACTGTTTGAGGATTGTTGCTTGAATGCATTCTTTTTGCTTCGCTAGTTCAGGTAGTGGGTTTCTGTTTCATTTTCATTTGGTTCAGGTGTATCTTTAGATAGTGAAAATGCACGTACTTCTTACATTAAATTGGTGTCTTCATCTTCATTTTTGCCACCTAATTCTTTGTTTTATAATCAAACCATCTAAGCAATTAATCATCTTCTAGCCTGAGACAGCTTAAACGTTAACATTCTGGCAAATATCGTTTCCGCAAACCAATTTGGTTCATTTCATGGGTAATTTTTCAACAATTTCTATTATTCAATGCAAATTCCGGTTTTGTGGTGAACCTTAATTAGTTATTAATTCATCCACAACCCTTTCATTCCGCTTCCATTTTTGTTTTGTAATTTTTCATAACGCCTGATTTGCATTCCTCGCCGCAAAAGATCTTTTATTCTGTGGATTGGATTTAAATTTACGTTCTAAAAAATATTATTGTAACATCTCAAGTTTTTTTTGAAGCTAATCTGGGAATGGAGATAGATTTAGTTTTATTTATTTATAAAGTTTTATTGGACAATTTGACATCGTGACAAGACTAAGATTTAGGTACTATTATTGACCACAATATATATTTTGTAACAATTTCGACCTCCCTCCGTAAGAAAAATCTAAGCTTACCAGTTAACTTTGGCAAGTAAATTTGATTGTGGAGAAGCAGTGGTAGCCCATTGGTTTCGGCCCCGAGTTACGAGACTTCTGTTTCATGAGTTCGAATCCAGGCCGGCGCTTTACTTTGTGTAAATAATTTCATTACCACTGATCTTAAAACGGTGAAGGAAAACATAGCGAGGAAACCAAAATTTCGATGACATGTGATATCTACCAACCCAGCCCGCGTGTTAGACTACAGCTCTCGAAGAGAGGAGGTCTGTATCCCAGCAGTGGGAACATAACAGGTCGATTATGAAGTTGATTGAAATACTCGTGTTGCCGATGTATAAGCAAAAAGCAATACTCAATTAATTTCCCTGCCCCACTAATTCTCTCGCCCCAAAAGGATAACTTACAAATTATCCGCTTCCACTTAAACGAAACGTTCAACTTCATATTGCTTATTTCCTCAATGATAACATCTCAACGTTTATTATCTTCAATACGCTTAACCCTGCCGTTAAAGTCATCTAAATTAATTTCTCTAGCATCATCTTGAGATATAAATACGAATTTATAATATGCTATCTCAGAAATTTCAAGTGCTTCGATCCTTTTAGCCTCGAGTGGCGGGACTCTATTCAAACGAAAAGGTCTATAATATTAATTTACATTGCCCTTTGTATAGAACATAACCTTTGATAAATTTCGCTTTTCTTTGAAACCTCTCTGTTAGTATTCTTATCTCGTCTAAAGCGGGCTCTTATGGGCTATTCAGCTTTTGTTTCAAGATTTAGATTCTGTATTTCTTTAGTAATCTTATACATTTGTTATCCATAATCCTTTAGGTGTGGATTTAATCACTTTCAAGGGTTGTTTATGTAAGTTTTCGGAATTGTATTTAATTCCACTGAAAATTTTCATAATATAGGAACCCTTATTTTCATAAAATGTACCTGCATTTTATAGAATCTATTTTGTGGAAACTATAAACAAGTCTATTATTTTACTGAAAGAGTATGGAAGTAGAAAAAACCGGTCAAGTGCGAGTTGGACTCGCGCACCGAGGGTTCCGTACAAACCTGTGGGTATATAAGTAAAAGTTCAAAATTGTCAAAAATATTTTTTTTTATATGACGAAACTAAAAATTTACGGTTTTCGTAATTTTTCCTATATCTGTACTATAAGACGTGACTTCGTACAAAATTTCAAGATTCTAAGTTCACGGGAAGTACCCTGTAGGTTTTGATTCCCGTGCGAGTTTCGAAAATTTGCGGAATTTTGCAGCCTAAATGGCTGTATCTTTTGATTGCGTTTGACTTAGAAGGTTGATTTTTCTACAGCTTCCAGGGACAGTAGAACTAAGTATCATATAGATAATTTCAGTTTGATACCTCCACGCGTTCCTGAGAAAAACGGTCTTGACAGACGGACGGACGGCCGGACGGACGGACGGACGGACAACAAAGTGATCTTATAAGGGTTCCGTTTTTTCCTTTAGAGGTACGGAACCCTAAAAAAGGAAGAAATAGAACTGAAACAGAGAAAATGCCTATTTCATTTAATGAGAACCATAATGAGATCCCATTTATACGTACCTTTCATTTTAATCCACATAGAAACTAGAACTTGATGCGATAATAACGCAGAATTCCAGAAATTAAATCGTGTTTAGTAGAAATGTTCTCGTCGAGAACAAATCCTGTATCTCAATAATAAGCTCCGTGTTTAGAGAAGTTGGATTCAGGATGATTCAGATTAAAATAAATTAAACCGCGAACAATTCTTGGTACATTTTGTTCTGCTGCTATCTTTTAAGCCTCAAGGCGTTTGTCGCTATTTGTACTTATGTTAATTGCATTTTCATGTGTGATGTGAGTGGTTTTGTAATTTTTGGAATGAATTGAATTTTGGTGCGGAGTTAATAAAAGATGAACAGAATAAGTCTTTAACCTTTCTCTCATAGAGCACTTGTAGCCTAGTGGTAACAGCCGCGACTTCTGAAATGTAGGTTGTGGGTTCGAACCCACAAAGACAGGCGTTTTACTCTGTGTAAATTATTTCATCACCACTGCTCTTAAAACGCTCAAGGAACACATCTTGAGGATCCGACCAAAAATTTGATGACATCTACTGTACTGGGCCCACGTGGTGGATCACGACCCACTTCCTCTCACAGAGAGGAGGCCTGTGACAGCAGTGGGAATATTATAGGCTGATTATGCTTATGCTTTCTCTCATGGTCTAGGATCCAATTGCATCCCAAATCACTAAAAGCATACAACCCTAAACGTATTTAAAACATCACTCTGACTCCGTCTATCAATCTTCAAACGATTCCCAGAATCACAACGATCTTAAAATTCACCAGTTTTGTAGCGGCATCTACAACGCTACATGCGAACTAATCATAATCATCACATTGACGTCACGCAAAATCCTACATCGAGTAAGCAGAGTTTACCGCGCAACTACACAGGGTGTTAAAGAAATTGCATGCCATAGCTTCAGTGTGAGTTCAGTATCGAAAAAGGAACCCAGGAAACAAAAAAAAAATAGTTTAGTGTATGAGGTTTTGCGCATTTAACGTTACGTCAACGTCTAAACATTAATCGTCAAGTAGTAGCCTACCAGAGACAACACCGGTCTGATCAGAGGATCCTCCCTTTTCTGTTTAGGATGAGTGAACTTAATATACTGTTCCCAATAACTCTATCGTTTGTTTTAGTAAATTTTAACCACTTCTAACTGTGCGTCTATAACGATTTTAACTGTAAAAAGCATGCAAACACACACACATATTTAGCCTATAATATTTTCATTGCTGGGACACAGGCCTCTTCTCTGTGAGAGGGAGCGGGCCGTAATCCACTACGCGGGCCCTGTGCGGGCGGGTTGGTAAAAAGCATGCGCTAAAAGTAAAAATCTAATACAGAAAACCATATTATTGGAGTCGAAGAGCAAAATTCAGTAGCTAAGAAAATTATTACCAAGAACTTGCACACACCGGGTAATATTTACACCACTCTAACTTACAAAACGCAATCTGCTCATATAATAACAACAGAACCAATATAATAATTCCACCCTACAAACAAGAACAAGGAAAAGACAAAACAAATACACAATAAAGAAACGATACGCCATATTTTCCCGCAAGAACCAACAACAGTCCCCACAGAGCCTCGAATTAATTCCATCACCAGAAAACTTTGCAAAAAAGGACCAAGATTTACATGAAACTAACTGCAGTAACTTTGTTTTTTATCATCGGAAGTACAATGGACACAGTCTTGCGGCTAAATTGTACAACTTTGCACTATTTAACTTTACAAAGTTTGGTCCGAGTTCTGAAGAAACTATCTCAAGACGGGACAAGGCATTGTCTCTGTGCCCTCCTGTTGTATTAAATTGTGATCCGCAGTTCCGTGGGTTTCCGACCACGAATTCACAAACTTCCTCCTTACTTTATTGCTGGATTTAATTTCGTTTCTGCTAGAGTTATGAGGGGTTGGTCATTCTTGTTAATGCATTTTTTAGTATACACGGTTAATTTTAGATCGTTCTGGAGCCGAAACACAGTAACTCCAAATGAGTAATAGTTACTATTGGCATTGTTATTATATTTTTAAGACGTCTAATAAAGAAGTTAGAAATTTATCACTTTTTTTCTGTCATACGAGTAAAATTTTAGTAGCACTTTCACTATTTCATTCATAAACGCAAGATCGTACGCGATCCGCTCGGTGATGACGTAGCGCAGCACAGCTGTGCGTGTGCGAATCAGTTGATTGCGTAGGTACCTACTCGCGGTGGGTCAATAGACGTCGGACGAAAAACCAGCTGCAAGTAAGTACCTACACTACTTACACAAACCTCAATCGTTGGTTGGTGTAAGTTCATTTACCTCCATCATCTCTCATTGTATCGGAAGCACGGGATTTACAGTCTCCTCGTAAACGAGAGAAATTAATTGACATTTAACTCACCCCTCTCGCATCACGATATCACCTAGTACACAAGGCTACACATCAAGCGATACATTTCCAGTTTACGCTGATCTCGTGCTGTACGAAAATCGTTTACAATGCGAGATCAGCTTATACTGGAAATGTATAGCTTGATGTGTAGCCGTGTGTACTACCCGTCAACTAGACACGACGAGTACGCTTGGGAGTTGCATTTAAGGCCTTGAATCGAGTGTCGACCAATCGAGCTAATAGGTACTTAATAAACATACGAGTACCTACCTACCATAATACTGCCTAAAACATTTTTTTGCGACAATGCTTGCGGCGGCTTCTACAAAGGCAGGCAATTCAAACAGAAAAATGAATCGTTTAGTGAGTTGCATAGAGTTCATTATTAGTTGGAGGTGTCCCTTACTATGAAAACATTGAACCGAATTAAGACCTTATTTAAATAACTTTAACCGCGTAATTCGGTTGTGAACCTTGAACCCTTGTACAGCCCGGTCGGACACGAGACAATAGATTTCTCAGAATATTTTTAGTAAACTGCGGACCTACTAACCTAGTTTGGTGAAATTTCTATTTTTCCCCGTTAACGGTTATGAAATAAAGTCTAAATTCGCTTATCTTATTTTATTTGTGTACCTATTTAACGATTGCGTATTTATTTAAAAAAAAGTCGGCGCGTAGGCAAAGGTAGCGGCGATCAGCGAACTCTGTCATCTGTGAACTAGGTACCTACGCTTAAATAAATAGACATAGTAAAACGGCAGCCATAGGTTTAGAAACACGTACCTATGGATGTAATTTAATCCATTCGAATTCATTTTCCATATTTACTATTGGCTAATTGGTCCCGTGTGTGTTGCCGGGCGTATAAGAATAGCACCATCCCATTTCTTCCCGTGGGTGTCGTAGAAGGCGACTAAGGGATCTACTAGAGAATGGGCAGCAGCGTTCTCTATGCATTTGATCACCTCACTGCGATCGCCAACCCGCCTGCCAAGCGTGGCGATTATGGCAAAACCCCCCCTTTTGGGGGAGGCTTATGTCCAGCAGTGAACGTCTTTCGGCTGAAATGATGACTATTGGCTAACATTGAATCGCCTGGCCGCCATTGTGGTACTACGACGTGGGTACCTAGCGTTCGAAGTAAGTACCTACCTACTCCAGTATATCTTCCTCTAACGCGGTCCGCGTTGCACGTGTGCGGGCGCTCGAAACTGTCCATGATCGAGGAGGCGCTGAGTTGCGGCCAGAATGGTGGAGGTGAAGGGAACTTGAGGGTCGTTGATTCCACGTGCGCGCAGTGAGTTCAGGTATTCCGGCTGAGCTTACAATCCTCTAGCCTCTTCCAAGTTATGGTTCGCAATCCCATAAAAATCCACATTTCACACACAGATTGCTCTCATTTTTGGCGCGTAATTAGGTTGCGCGTGCGGTGTACGTGACCTAATACAGCGAAACGCGACACAATACTGGGAAGGAATTCGGAACAAGGAAGGGCGGGCGGTCGGCTAGACGGGGGTCGGGGGCGTGGCTAACGGATCATGCTGTCTGATCGATGAATGGATTTTTCAATGGATATCGTTCGCATGTGTTGCCGTTTGTCGATACGTTTTATACGCACGTATACATTGATCGCAAGGAAGCGTTACTTCGAGTTCTCATTATTTCACTCAAGAAAACAATAAATTTAATGATTCGTGTTTTTTTTTTTTGTTGTTTATTTAAAATAATAGTCTCAATCGATTCTAGTTCGATGATCGAGTTCATGGCTTTCGGTTCCAGAACGACCTAAAATTAGCCGTGTATAAATAGACTACAAATATATACAGAGTAGGGACATCAACGTACAACCTGTTTTCCAGGCAGAACAAGCAATTTTTAGGCTGTTTTCAATAGTGTAGTGACTCTAAATGAAGGACGCTTTTGTAGTTTATCGAATAAATATAAGTGGTGTCTATAGAACCGTCACAAATCGTCCGAAAAAAAAGGTTTAACGTCTCATTGTCATGTCTGTATCCTTTTTTAACGCAAAAAAGAGTAGGTAGTGTTGTAGTGTGAACGGGCCCAAACGGAACCAACCAGAAAAACTTTTTTTTATATCGTCTTATCTAAATAAAGGGTACCATAGTCCCATTTGAATCAATACAGGAAGTTAAAAAGGTGACGCGGTAAATGATAAAATTATAATTATTTTAGCTACTTTAAAGGAGTAAAGAGGGAAGGAGGAGGCTTTGCCTTACAGTCGATTATATAATAATGATAAAATACTAATATTATAAACAGGAAAGATTTGATTGTTTGTTTGCTTTGAATAGGCTCCGAAACTACTGAACCGATTTGAAAAATGATTTCACTGAGGGGAAGCTACACTATCCCCGGGTAACATAAGCTATATTGTATCCCCGTATTCCTATGGAAACGGGAACTACGTGAGTAAAACCGCGGAGCGCTGCTAGTAAAATAATAAAGCTACTTTAAATTATATTGTCATAAAAACAATCGGTTTGCATGCGTAAAAGAACCTGAGTAAGTTGCCAGAAAAGGGTCAAATTACGAACTTTGAAAATATAATTTATATTTTACTACATAAAACGGTTTTGTATTGTCAAAGTTGTATTGTCTAGTTTATAAGTAATCACAGTTCAAAGTTAAAACTAGTTGCCATACTATTATAGCTTAAGCTGTTTTTTGTTAAAGATAATGAATAATTAGCAAAACTTTGAATATTAACGACCGGCTGAACCTTTATTATAGTAGTGTTCGTTTGTGAACTATGTTTTGCATAAATGAAACGTTTTGTTCACTAAATAATTGTACCCAATACAATTCTCAACTATTAACTAGGGGTTTTTTTTTTTGGCTGGGAAATCATCATATAACTTCTCCCGCTCTGGGTGGAGCAGGAGGGTGTGTCAGACTTCTACTGACTAAAACCCACCCGTGTTCCTTCAGTAGCCCGTATGCCAGGGGCTGTGGTATCTCTTTCAAACAAACCCGCACCGCTGGCAGGCATTGACCCTTGCGGGCCCCATCATTTATGTGCTGACATCTCTTTGAGGCGCGCGTGGAACACAACGCGCTGTCGACTTGGGCTTGGTCCTTACCGGACAGCGAGCTACCCATTACTCGCCGTCCGCAAGCTCATGCCTACGGTGGCCGGAAATCGGCCTGGGATTCCCGACGCCCAGGGCGTCTCCGTATCCTGCGGCGGCTAGGGTCGCGAGGGCGCATATGCTGCCTCTCCCTCACGTGCGCCGCCTCCCTCTTCGCGAGCATCACTGCTTCGCTGAAGGAGGTGACGGCTCCCCATGCCCTCTCGCTCCGTACCATGGCCTGGACCAGGGCCGGACGCGAGAGATCGCCGCCGCCGATCACCTCCACGAGGACACGGCGGTGCTCCACCCAAGCTGGGCAGACCGCCACCGTGTGCTCCACCGTGTCCTCAGGGCGATCTTCGCAGTAACTATTAACTAGGTTGAAGATGATAATAGTTAAGATATTGATATTTATTGAAACACAAATTTCAGTTATCAAAAGATACACTTAATACATCACCAAACACTCAGAATGTTTTCCAATACAATTTAAAAATATCGATACCATTGTCCAGTACAAGCACCAATCCATAAAATTGCGTCCGCGCCAATCTAAAATGCCATTCGATAACCTATAAACCCTTACAACTTTACAGCACTCATGAAACAAAATTGCCTGCCATTTTAATCTCCTCTCAATTTTATAACTCCCAATATTTTTCCCGATACCCGTTTTCGATACAGAGTAATATATTAAAACTATTTGACAGGAGAACCGGCGATTCGATCCCGGTACGCACGACTCACCGTGTTGGTGCCGCCCGAGCCACCGCGCATCGTGGAAGGCAATTTCTTTTCGACGATAGAAGACAGAAACATCAAATTGGAGTGCGTGTCTATTGGTGGAAAACCGCCGGCTGAGGTAAGAATTGATTTCTTTGTTTTTGTGTGTGTTTCAGTGGTATTTCGTGGTGAGTTTGAAAGTAATGGTGAATGGTTTTAGGTGAATGAGATGGATAGTTATATTGCAAATACTATGAATGAAAGTGTGTCTAAATCTTTCTAATCTCTTTCTAATATATTGCACCTGCCATGTTTTGTCTCTGTATCACCCTAAGGTAGACTAATAAACAAAGCCAATTTTTAATATACACAAGCAAATAATTTTATAAATAAATGCGACAGTATTAATTATACTGTCAATTTTAAAACTATAAATGAGCTCTTCCTTTTGCTCGTTGGAAATAACATATGTAAGTCGTTTACAAATAAAACAGACAGTTTGTTTTCTGGATATTCATGGTTGCTTTAAACATTTATTTCCATTTGTAATCACACTAATGAGCTAATAGAAAGCACTTCTGAAACACTTGTTTTTGCAATACCTTTTGAAGAATTTTGCTTAAAACTTCGTAACTAAAAAAAGTAATGGATATCATTATGAATGTTTTTACAGCAATATTTTCTCAGTTGTCACCCAACTTTGTGAGCCCCTGATAATGTTAATTAATCAATGTCGCTACTTAAATGGTATTTTACAGGCTTGCCATCCTACTACCTCGACATTTCATTTTTTTTCTCATTTTTCTTAATATTTCACGTACTTTCGAAAGATCCATTTCTTTCTATTAAAAAGCTTTTAAAATATATTGTGATGAAATCTTTTGGGTACCTTAATGTACCTAATTTATGGTTTCTGGCGCCTTTCAGTCAGATTTCGAAAGTCATTAATTTACTTAATGTTATTTTCGAGCTAGACTATTGAAGAAGTTTGACTTAGGTCTAAAAGCTTAGTATTGATCTTTTTCGCATCACTAAGTTTCTGGCAAGATAGACTGAAAACTTGTTTCAATAATAATTATACTTAGACAAGCTCATTTAGTCTGAATTCTAACCTTTAACATTCTTTATATCAAAACTATCATCTTGTTTGTGATTCTTATTTATCTAGTTTCTTCCAAACACGCCCTTATTTTTCTACTTAATTCTTTTACGACATATTTTTCTCATGCTCAAATCATCGTCAGAATCAGACTTCCAATTAAATTTTAATTGTTATGAGCATTCTACTAATATTTTGTAGTCATCAACGTCCTGTCTTTCATCATCATCATCATCATTATGATCATTGGCAGTCTCTTTCCACCCACTGTTGAGTGTAGACTCCACCTGTTGCTTCTAGCCTTTATACAAATTTATTTAGGGTTCGAGCAATACGTCTGGTTTACAGTATATATATATTAGTCATTCACTATTTTCCTAGTCAAGATTATCATCATCAATATATAGTACTTTAATATTCAATATAAAATACATCCAACTACCAACTCCATATACCCAATATCAACCCGTAGCAAGAACTACTGACCTATTTACCGACAAGTGAGAAATACGAGAGGAACATGTATCGGGAGTACTGCCGAAGTATGAAGCATGATCTCGAACGGAACATGAGGAATCGAACACAATTTGTGAGCGAACGGGAACTGTTTATAATAAAATTCATGGCATACACGCTTGTGTGGGATATGTAAAATGTTGTGACGTTTTACTTGTAATATAAACGTAGAATATAACATCACGTCTCGAATTCCCTGAATAGGTAGGCAGAGGTTATAAAAGTACATCTACACTTCAAGTTTTTTTTTTTTTTTGGGTGGGAAATCATCAAATAACTTCTCCCGCTCTGGGTGGAGCAGGAGGGCGTGTCAGACTTTTACTGGCTAAAACCCACCCGTGTTCCTTCAGTAGCCCGTATGCCAGGGGCTGTGGTGTCTCTTTCGAACAAACCCGCACCCCTGGCAGGCATCGACCCTTGCGGGCCCCATCACTTTTTGTGCTGACATCTCTTTGAGGCGCGCGTGGAACACAACGCGCCGTCGACTTGGGCTTGGTCCTTACCGGCCAGCGAGCTACCCATTACTCGCCGTCCGCAAGCCCATGCCTACGGTGGCCGGAAATCGGCCTGAGATTCCCGACGCCCAGGGCGTCTCCGTATCCTGCGGCGGCTAGGGTCGCGAGGGCGCATATGCTGCCTCTCCTTCACGTGCGCCGCCTCCCTCTTCGCGAGCATCACTGCTTCGCTGAAGGAGGTGACGGCTCCCCATGCCTATCATGGCTTGGACCAGGGCCGGACGCGAGAGATCGCCGCCGCCGATCGCCTCCACGAGGACACGACGGTGCTCCGCCCAAGCAGGGCAGACCACTGTGTGCTCCACCGTGTCCTCAGGGCGATCTTCGCAGTGGAAACACCCGGGCGTTTCCTCCCGCCCTATCCGAAACAGGAACCTCCCGAAACAACCGTGTCCGGTGAGGACCTGCGTCAGGCGGACGCCATGCCGCCTCTCAAACCACTCCTCAAAGAGGGGACTTACCGCCGCAATCGTGGCGTGCCCAACACTTCAACAGTTAAGATTAATTCTTTTAATTAATAGATAACTTATACATTCCGGGCTGCTATTGATAATTTGCTCATTCATCTCATCAATTTCATTGCAAGAGCCCAAGCACAAGCAACTGGGACTTTACTGATTCTTTAACTGATCATCATCAGCAATGATGCTTGTTTCTTTTTGGAGGACTCTGGATTTACGTCCGGTTGGTGGCAATACGGTTATGTTGTGTGTCAAAAACACCATCATCAGCATCATCTGCCTAGCCTTTTCCCAACTATGCTGGGGTCGGCTTCCAGTCTAACCGGATGCAGCTAAATACCAGTATTTTACATGAAGCGACTGCCTATCTGACCTCCACAATGATACCCCTTGGTAAGACTGGTTGTCAGACTTTCAGGCTTCTGGGGACTGTCAAACATCCACAAATGACAGCCGGGACCAACGGCTTAACGTGCTTTCCGAGGCTCGGAGGGGTTTTGGTATGTAAGGATGGTGGACAACCCCGGACCAACCGCGGCAAGCGTAGCTTAACCTGGCCGATCGACCCGTGCAGCTATCAAAAACTGTCAAAAACACCAATTGCGTTAAAATTCCGAATGTCATACCAACCTAAATCATCGTTTGTTCTAATCCATTACTACACTCCCGTTTTTTGCATGTAGCCTTTGTAGGTATCAATATGGCTAACCGTAATAAATTGTGATACAGTTAACTATTATATCAGAATTAATTTCGATACAAATGCATAGTTAGTTGTGTTGCATACGATTATGTAGTTCACGAACATTGCGATACAAATTGAAGCTAGTATTACATAAGTGGTGTTAGCTTCGATGAAAATTAATAGAGGACTCGGTTTTAATATTAAACGGAATTTAGCTTCGCTTGAAATTGTTGGCTCAATATACTCGGGTTTTCATGACTGGTGTATTAATTAGGGAATATTGGTCATTGGTTTTAGGGATTAGTGCTTAAAAGATAATAAGGTTCTAGGGTTGTAATCCATTCATCCATTCATTCCATTCTGCATTTGGTTCCATTAAAGTAACTAACCGACTAATGAAAAGAATTGGTCTTTCTTTCCGAAATAAAGTTAACCGTAATAGCTTATCGTCCTTTGTCCCATGACTTCTTAAAAAAAACTTCCAAATATAAAAAGTAAAAGCTTAAATAAACCGCGAAATAATCCTAAAAACTAATTTCACTCTCATTCCAAACGCAACCAAGAAATTAAGGCATGCGAAGCAAAAAATTCAAAATTGTCACATTCTACATAAACAAATCCGCTGAGACCCCGTCTGTCCAATTTATTTAGCTCTGTGTCAATTTGTTTGTCCCGGTATTAACCAAGAGAATATTCCATTTAAGCTTTTCAAGTAGAGTGAATAGGTATACCGCCCTAGGGACGCTCGCACAATTAGGAGTTAAATTGAAAATGATGTTGCGTCTGTATTGTGGGTCCTTCGGGGCTGCAGCGTTTTGATTGCACAAATATTTCATAATGAAAGATTAGGATTGGCTCAAGTAATATCTGTGATGATACTGGGATTTGAAGAGATGCGGAAATTATTTGCTGAGGGTTTTAATCATTTTGTATAATGAATGTGTGTTTTTGAATTTTTGGTGAAGTGAATTTTGTGAATTTATGGTGGTGTTTCTTCTTGATTAAATTTAGGATGGGAATTAAAATTATGACATTATAATATAAAAGTCTGTAATATGAATGTCGATGGAAATAATTAATTTAGGAGATGAATGTATGACGATAATGGATAGAAAGGAAGTGAACTCTGTGATGATGGCTATTAGATGACGAAAGATAAAGATGTCCTGTACTGACCACAAACTAATAAGGAAAAAAGCTGACGACCGAAATGAAAATTGAAAATTGTATTCTCTGAAATGAAAATTTATTCAGGACTACTTTTAATATCAAAAGACCCATAAAAGAGGGACTAGCTCATACAAAATTGTCTCTAGTTCTCGTTATAAAGTTAGACACGGCCCCATAAACCCATATTTTTCTTTTGTAATACCGATGTGCGAGACATTCTCAAAGAACTATTTTGCATATATATAGTTCTCATCTTCACACGGCCGGAGTCCTGAATACTTAGTAACTATGCTCTTCCTTTGTTTCAGATAACGTGGGTAGACAGCAATGCTGGTGTTTTGACGCAAGGAGTCACGTATAGCGTTGAACCGATGCCTGATGGTCAAAGGTTTACAGCTAGGTGAGTTTTTAAGATTATAGGTTATAAAATAAAATAATGACAATTAAATATATATGTAGAGATGCCAGTAAAAATAAACACTGGTAATATTTGGAAATACCTAGATTCAAACAACGAAATTTAAAATTTATGATATCTTCAAACAAACAAAATAGTAAAGAGGCTGGGGCCGACCATGTGTTTTGATAAACAGCCGACTATGGTGACAGATTGGATATTATTAAGTTCATTGAATTTTTGTTAATAGACTAGGGAACGTCACAATAAGTTGGACATGAAGTTGAGTCTTAAACTCTTCACCATACATTTCATTATTATCGGTCACCAGCCTTCTACATTTAATCTCGATTTTTGTTCAACCAGGTCAATTATAAAGATGACTCCGAAGCAGGAACACCATAATCAGACCTTCACATGTCAAGCACAGAATACAGCCGATAGAGCATACAGAGCTGCAAGCATACAAATAGAGGTGAGTCATACGATTTTAACTAGAAACATATTCTAACATAAAAGGTAAATCTAAAGCTGTATAAGTATTCAATAACTGAGAAAGAGAATATAACAATGGACAAATAGAAAATAATATAGTATTTAGACTGAAAATAAGCAACTAGTAATTGGTTGAGTTACTGGCTTAAAAAAAAAGTTTCATATAGTCAAACAAGAAGGTGGTGAGTGTGCTTAAAACTGGCAGGATTCTAATAATACACAATACATTTTCGCAAGGTCTGCAGTAGTCTGATAAAAATTTACCCAAAAACGTTATAAAGTCACTCTATTGTATACATACACCTAGATGAACTACCAAAAAGACAATAACAAAGCAAAAGAAACAGAAACCAGAACCGACCCGAAAAATATTGACAAAAGTGACTGGACACCGAGTCGGATGGGCGATACGTGTCGCCATTTGCAATACGAAAGAGATTTAGCACTGACAGAGGCAAGCGCAGTAAATATGGGTACACTCCTAGAATACAGAATGAAGTTAGAAATATGAAAATTGTTTCTGAAACGTTGTCGTATTTTTACGACTTATATATTTATGACACTGGAATTAGGGGAGGATATTCGTTGAATATCATTTGCATTGTAAATTTTGTGACCTGTGAATGAAAGTGATGTTGCTAATTAATTAAAGGGAGTGCTCCAAGAATTTTGTAAAGAGGTCCTTGGATCCAAGGATGATGTACTAACAAGCGGACTTCATTAATCTAATATACTTTTTGTTAATCCAAGAATGTCTTGTTCTTTTACTCTAAATGACTTTAACAAAATATTTTGTGGACAGTTTCTGAAAACAGATCTCTAACCACTTCAATTTTCATAGAAATCTTGGTTCTTTTGTAATAGCAGTAATTTTTGAAAATATTACTTTCATTTGGTTTTCAACAAAGAATGTTTTTTTTTCTTTTTTTTTTATGTGGGATAAAAGCACTTTTAATATTTAGCTTAATTAGTGATTGGATATACGCGATGAGTGAATTCAAACCTGTGTGGCTATTCATTCTAATTAAAGTCTTAATCTGTCGTAGATTCTTCCAATTTACCTACATTAAAAAAAAAGTTTTGACATTGATTCTCGGTGAGATGTGATTTTGAACGTTTTTAATTACGGAAATTGGCCTTCTGGTACTAAAATCCTAAACTTCAATACATCCCTTTAGCAAATAGAGTACCAAAACATTCTATATAGAATCCTCTTTCTCCTAATTAGGAAAATACGCAGTGAACCTACATCGGATCCCTGCTTAGTATTGTACCGTGATCTCTTTACTTATTCCAGTCGTGTTCGACATGCCCAGAAATTTCCGCGTTTCTATACCAAAGAGCTAAGAAATGTTTCAACGAACAAAAAGGGCTTGTACTGATAAATATTGTCTCCGTGGTTAGAGTTTTTGCAAAATATTTTTGGTAAGGTCAAATGTTTGATTGAAACTTGCAGTAACTGTTGTAAGACAATTAAATACATCTTCTTTTGTTGGATCATTAATCTTATATTCTTTGATTTTTTCATCGAAACGTTGAGCTCCTTAAGCTCGGAGTTGAGCTGCATGACTGACAAATGCGAGCACTGACCAAACATTGTCCACTCAATGTGTATGGTTAATTCCTCAAAACACCATTGCAGACTCCAATTCATCTGATCAAGATTATACATGGACTTTAAAAGAGTCTGTGCGCTCTGAGTTTGTTATGGCCTTGCTTTTTAGAGTAGAGAAAGGAAACGCGTCTATAAAATATGATTGACGTGTAAAAGTATCTGGAAATATCTCCAACGATCCTTGCATACCATGGGTGCGGGTTGTTTGAAAGAGATACCGTGGTCCCTGGCACACAGGCAACTGAAGGAGCACGGCTGGGTTTTAGTCAGTAAAAGTCTGATACGCCCTCCCGCTCTACCCAGAGTGGAAGAAGTTATTTGATGATGTACAAGCCTCAAAAAAAAAAAACGATCCTTGCATTGACTATAAATACATACACCTCTCCGTACACATTGTTCTAAGATATAAATATATAAACGTTTACTTTCCTTCTATAAATATCTCCCTCTAAACTCACCCTAGCTCTGCAAAGCAATCGGCAGCCCCTCAGCATGGGATCTCATAAAATATTGAGATAAAATTCCAGTCGTAGCTATTTGCTATCTTCAACCCCTAGTAAACTTTTAGGCCCGTGTATTTGTTTTCTCTTATAAAAATGTTGCTATCTGCAAAGAAATTGTTTGTAGATATTGTTGGATCGATTTTTGAGAAGCAATCGTGTGAATGATTGTGATGGGTTGCTGTTTCTTATTTTTGTATTCTAATATTAGTGAGTGTATCTGCTTTAGCATTTGCATTAGAATGATTTGTATGTTCTTTGTCGCATGTTACTTTAATTGGTGAAAAATGTTTTGGCAATAGAATGATTCGTATATACAATTAATTCCATAGAAAGCCATTTAGTTTAATGTTATAAGATTTATAAAACAATTTTATTTCTGTAGGTTTGTTCAAACACTTTTACACGTCAGTCATATTTGTAAAACTAAATGACGTCAGCGTTTCCTATCTGACTATTCCGAGAAGGAAGGCCGAAACCAACTCATAGGTCCCGGTCTCCGGGCCTCTTAAATGCCAGACATAATAATTGTCACATCATATGTAGAAGACCATGTAGATTAGTGTCTGAAATGGTATTTTGAGGAATGAACCACACAAATCGAATGATCCTATCCAGACAGTATATGCGATTTGTCAGTAATTGTAAAACTCAGAACTTTAAGAGCTCAACGATTCGACGAACAATACAAAAAAAGAACATTTGTGTAGGCCGCATAAAGTACTCAAATTAAAACAGATTATTATTAAAACTAACTGAGAAATAGAAAAAAAATATGACCCACATAGTCCTCACGTTCACAATAATTAAAATATTCAATAATATCTAACTTTTCAATGTTAATACTTATGTCATTGTGTAGGTATATAAAATATGTTATTCGTGCTTCTACAGTTTTGATCTAAATTGAAAACATTTAAGCTTCACAACAGATTCACTACCCATTCTTGCTACGAAAGAATCATTATTTTCTAAGGTCTTTATCTTTTCCTCATTTCTCAATATTACACAATCTCTATACGAACGTTCCTTACTGTATCTTTTACCAAGATCGACTCTATAAAAAGAACTATCCAATATTTTTATACCCCAAATACTTCGACTCACAATGATAATTCATCACTACTTACTGTACATTCAGTCGTCTATAAAAATACTAACACTGATACCCATAAACATACATATACATAGATCAAATGTAGCGTTAGTATGTACCGATGTAAAAATTATTGTCGTCCCCAAAGTCAGTAGGAAATTACTATTCCGTTCGCGTATAGTAAGAAACTGGATGTGGTATTAATATTAATATGTTTCTCCCTTTAATATTAAGGTTTCGTTTATTGTTTTACTTGGATATCGAGGTCTGGATGTGGTTCCGTTTGTTTCACTTTAATGGAAAGGAAGAATTGAGTTATACCTTAACCAACAATTCAGACAACCTTTCAATGAAAACCGACGACCAATTACTACGCATTCAAAGGATCTTACGTGACTTTTTATTTTCATCAGCCTTCATACTTTGCAGATTCACATCATATGAAGAATCATAAGAAGACGTCATAAAATTGATAACCGCAATAAACTGCATCGTAATAAATCCAAAGTCATAAATCATATAGTCAAACATCAGTCTGCAAAAAACCGAAATAATAAAATCAACAGTGCTAAAAATACGAAGTACTTAACACCGGAACTGCGCTCACAAAAAGCCTATTCGTACACCCTAAAGCGCATCTATTCTCTCTAAACCCACGCCGTTGTTATGACGAGAAAAGGCCGATATGTTTATCATATATTTTTTCGTTGGTCATAAAATAAAACCCCTTTTTACGGGCAACCCAATTACTTTTTACGATCTGATGTGCTATGATATCGCTATGATACCGAGATACTTGCCATTTGTACATGTAATACCGTTGTGACCGTTTTTCTTTTTTTAATGGTGGCAAATATAAATTTTCATGGCGTCTCCTATTTTTTGGGATTGAAACTTGTAGGTCGAATTTATAGGTTCTTTATGGGCATCGCTCTTTATGGGCTTAGGAGGATATTGTGGTTCGTCGATTATTTAGGAAGTGGATTGTGTACGTTATTTATATCGGAGATTAAAGATTATAAAGGTTTTTTAGCGCGGTATAGGGACGATATTATTTATTTGATAGACGGAATAATTTTGATAGCATAAAGCTAAGTCAAATAATACAACTTAAAAAGCGGAAACTATTTTATGTTAGTTTACCTTGAATATAATACGTACACCATACAAAGGTAAATTACATATCGATACAGCCACAATTTGTGTCAATTACATATAACTACATAGGCCAATATTGATAATCAAACTACATTAGGCACATGCACATAAAAATCAACCCATCGTTTTTGTGAAAACCATCCTTTCGACCTAAAACCAATGAGCATTATATACTAATATTAAAAACGTCTTTACCAGGCAAGTAAAAGAACAGCATAAACAGTAAATTCGAACCCCATTTATATTCAAATTGCAAAAGAACAACCGATAAAGCTGCAGCTATTAAAAATGCACAAAAACCGTGGCTTGTGCATAATTCAGAATATTTTTGTGCATCTACTCCATATCTTTTACTCTGTATTCATTAATTACACCTGCACGTACAGTTTTTTTATACTTTCTAGGTGCAATGAATCATTTTTATTGTGTCTAGTTTGTTTTTAAAACGGCAATAAGGTCTTCCTGGGTATTTTAAAATATTATGCGTTTACTTTCTTCTCTTTCTTTTGAAATGTCTTAATTTACAAGTATCCTTTATGAAAAGTTGTTAAATGCTCAGTTTTTCTTTTCTTTTTTTTTTTTTAATATTGTGCATTTCCTTCTAATAGTATTTTTTTCAAAGATTTTTATAATGATTTTGTTGCTGTTGTGTCAAGTTATTTTAGCAATACTTGGAACATCCTCTTTCTTCGTTGATCACATTCATCTTCGTTGATAACTATCAGTAGCACCTTTTCTAGATAGATAGCTCAAACAGAGTGGACAAATTTTGTAGTCAGTTCGCATGGTTGATAAAAATGGTAGGATTGTACTATCGATAATATTCTCAAGATTTAATATTCAATCCGGAGCTCTGTCTTATTGCCACTGTCTAAGCCATAGAAGGTGGATAATCTCACTGATTTCCACTTATTTTCATGAATATAGTTCCTACTTTAATTTCTAAATCAGGCAGTTAACAAATTATAGCAGCCTGTCGCTTAGATAACAGTGTACCTATTAGCAATACAAATTACGAAAAAGTATAACAATTTAGAGTGTTGTGGACTTCGTGAGAACTTGTAAGCATTTACAAAAGCTTCAGCTTGCTCATTCCTTGCAGTTGATTCATAGAACTTTCAACGAACTGCAAGCACTTTTTTGATTGCCTCATTGGGCTAGTAGATTCCTCAGTCAGCTTCAGGAGGTCCTTTGTTCTACTCCTTATTTGGGTTCAGTGATCTTTGCCTTTTGTGTAAGGTCATTCTGCGTATTAGAGCTAAGTTTGGTATTGAGGGCAATATGGTAATTTGCTTTGTCATTGTTAGATGGGACTTGCGTAATACCGTCATTGGGTGAATGTCAGAGTAGATCAGGGATGGTGAGACTTTGAATTCTGAATATTAAATATTGTAAACTCAACTATAATACTTTAGCGTTATTGAGCCAACGTTGATTTTTGAGTGACCATTTGTTATTTGTTCCTTCATAAATTCTGCTCGTTATGGAATTCATACTTTGTCAGCATATTATAATTATGTTCTAAAAGATGATTATTCTCAATTAAAATTTCGGTTCGGTTTTACAGTAAGTATTTGATGTTATTAGCTTTAAGTTAACGTCTATTGTGTAGTTCTAAAAGTCTTTTCATTGCTTAAATCACAGTCTTAGAAACAATATCTTGAAAGTTTTGTCATCGAGACTTTGAACAAAATTAATCTTTTGCAAATCTTCGTTTAGCATCATAAGTAATTGCTACCATTACCAAGTAATTGTTCATTGTTAGTTTTAAATGGTTTCTGTAATACAATTTAAACAATTAGGGTCGTAAAGTTGTAGTCTAATTATTTTGTTTTGATATTATAATAGTCATCTTTTGTATAGAAGATAATGGAAGAGTTAAATTGGATGTGAAGGATCAAATTTTTTGAATGTTTTATCCTACTATATTTTATAAAAGGACACTAAAACTATAAAACTAACCTTATTTCATACAATTTGTTAGAACAAACTATAAGGTACGTACAAGGGCAAGTAATAAAAAACCTTGTTTAAAAAAAAACATTCCTGACTGATCTTGACTAACAATATTGTCGTTTTTAGTGAATCATTAATATCTTAGCTATAAATCCTTTTAACGAAACAAAAATCATCTCAATCGGCTAAGTAAATAGCATTAAAATCCATTAGAACATTTTAACGATTCTCCAAACTGTTGTTTGAATGAAAATCGATAATGTACTTGACCTACTTGAGAATTTCAATAGATAACCTTTTCCATATCAAATAAACTTTCAGTATTACCAAGTATTTTTGTTATTTAACGACGTTCTCAATTTGTATAATTAGGAGCTATGTTATAACAACACTGCGGCTACCTAATTAGGTGGAACCCAATATCAATGGCTTATTTGTTAAAAATTCGTCCCTGGTGTGGATTGTAAAGCACAACACATAAAGCGGTGGGCGGAGCGAGTATTACTTGAAGCGTAAAATTTTGTGAATACGAATGACATTCTTTTGATTAATCAACATTCTGATACTGCGAAGATCGCCCTGAGGACACGGTGGAGCATACGGTGGAGGTCTGCCTGGCTTGGGCGGAGCACCGCCGTGTCCTCGTGGAAGCGATCGGCGGCGGCGATCTCTCGTGTCCAGCCCTTGTCCAGTCCATGGTACGGAGCGAGAGTGCATGGGTAGCCGTCACCTCCTTCTGCGAAGCAGTAATGCTCGCGAAGAGGGAGGTCGCGCACGTGAGGAAGAGGCAGTATGTGTACCCTCACAGCCCTAGTCGCCGCAGGAGACACCCTGGACATCGGGAATTCCAGGCTGATTCCCGGCCACCGTAGGCTTGCGAACGGCGATGTCAGGACCAACTAGTGGGGTCCGCAAGGGCCGATGCCTGCCGGGGGTGCGGGTTGTTTGAAAGAGATACCGTCGCCCCTGGCACACAGGCAACTTAGGGAACACGGGTGGGTTTTAGTCGGTAAAAGTCTGACACTTCCTCCTGCTCCACCCAAAGCAGGAGAAGTTATTTGATGATTTCCCACCCTTAAAAAAAAGCAAGATGCTGATTAGAACAAAAGTGACCCAGGTTCTTATGGTCAGTTTAGTGACTCCAAAGCCCTGCCAGAGTGTAAGGGTAACTCAACATTCAAAGAAAATATATATGCACATGTGCTAGTCTCGTAGGAATCTCTGATGTGTAGTTCGCCTGAACCACGACCACTGTCATGACCATGTCAGCGGTCGTGGTTCTCAAGATGAAAAAAGCCAGCAAAATATGGAAAAGCATCATCCATCTCATGACAAAACACTTAGAGATTGATCCGGGAAAGTCTTTATTTAACCTCGAACCAACGTACTTGAGTCTTTATTAAAAAGATATGAACGAAACTTCTGCCATACCCACTTTCTGTTCACGATAGTGATTGGAAGTCTCTTAATATCCTTAAAATGGGAAATAATAAGATTCTACCACAGAATAGCTAAGTACAAAAGGTTGACTTCATAAAATGAGCGAAAACATACGAACACATAGGCAGACATGCTTCACATACAGTGAGTGCAAGCGCACTCGCGACTGACGTTTGTTTGAGATCACAGTAGGTTCAAGTCCATGTGTGCGTGCAATTGTTCTCGCTCGTAGTATGCAGCCGAACTTCTCTACGTATCTATTCTGCTGTTCTATACAGATATTTATTTTGATATTGATAACGGTACTTGTTAACAGGTAAAATATGCTCCCAAAGTGAAGATGTTCATCAAATCTGGTGCAAATGGGAAGATTCCTGAAGGAGATGACGTTGTTATAGGTAATTATGCTTTATGATTTCTAGTTGAGACGATACCCTCTACAATTGAATCACTAATCGAAATAAAATTCAAGTACACAATGTACCTACTTGAATTTTAATCGCTTGATTGTTGTATTGGAAAGCCATTAAAAGTGCTTCATCAATTAATTGACGTTAATGTCAAAGACAACATTTTCCATTATTAATATAAAGATAAAATTATCAATATGGCCATCATAATTTTTATTGTTTACCCTGAATAAGCATATTTACGTATACGTGTAGTATTCCATTTTGTTTAAAAGTAGGTCATATATACTGAAGCGTTTTCCCATATTTATTCAGTCGCTAATTACTGCATATATTAATACGAAATATTATTTTTATTTCAACAGCCTGCAGAGCCGATGCAAACCCATCCAACCTAACATACAAGTGGTTCTTGAACGAAAAACTTATTGAAGGAAATACCACTGAATTGGTAAGTTATTTAAACCAAATAAATGAGTAAATATGGTAGAAGTAAAAATAAAAATCTCTTGAAATCTAATAACCTTCTGACTAAACTTATGTACAATCAAACTGAATTAAAAGATAAACTATCGAAACTTAACAACATAGAAATTAATCAATAACTGGACAATCAGAATGAAAATAATACAAGTTAAATTGAAAAGAATATTAATTTTTTCAACAGAAAATATACAACATTACTAGAAAATACCATGACGCAACGATAAAATGCATTGTCTTCAATGATGTCGGAAACAGCGAAGAAATTGAGACTCTTGAAATAACATGTAAGTAGAAAGAGCTTCTGAAGTAAACTAAGTTTGAAGTACAAAATAACTTTAAAGTAAACAGAATTAATGAAACCAGGACTGTCGAAAGACGTTAACGAAATCGATCGACAAATAAGAAACATTTAAAAAGGACATGATTTGAGTTAAACGGTGGACAAAATTCTACCTTATCATGGTTTTATTTGCTAACATTGAGGTAGATTTTGACTATGGCTCCATGTACTTGAAAATATTACATAAAATAGTAAAAGACCTGTCATACTTTGCGGCATTCGAAAAGGATAAAATAGTCTTTGAATTATTTTTTGTTCTTTTTAGACGCACCAACATTCAGAAAGTTACCAAAAGACGTGGAAGCAGAAGTAGGTACTTCTGTCACCCTCAGTTGTGACGTTGATGGTTATCCTCTACCTGAGATCAGATGGCTGCATCATGAAGAAGACCAGATGATTGTAAGTAGATGTTTTTTTATCTTCATCTTCCTGCAGTAAATTGTAGAAAGTAGCCCACAAAATTAATTTTTTTACCTAATAACGTGCATTCTTGCGCAATATATTTTTACCTTTAGCAGAATAATTACTTAGCTGTTCTTCATTACATTTTTCTAGAGAGATCTAAATATAGAATACTCCTTCGAAACGATCACCTCGATATTTCTCCGGATTTATTTGATGCCTTCCATCCAAAGTTTGTAATTGACAGAATGTGTGTGGGTTTGCCTACGTAGTTTCATATCATCGGAATTTTTCTTGAAACAAGACGTTGCCTCATTGGTATTGTAGTTGCAAGAGCGACTAGTGAGCTTAAGTTCTGAATCGATTCTCGGATCGGGGGCGACCAATGAGCTTTAGTTCTGAATCGATTCTCGGGTCGGAGAAAGAGTTTTTTTTTTTTTTTCAGAACATAAGTCTAGACATTAACAGCCCTGAGTTTTCATTTGTGCCCAGTAAATGGCAAGATGCTTGTCCTCTATTACATGAGGTCAGACTGATATCTAGTGAAATGCGGGTGTAATATGAACCTATATATGTATAGTATTCAATGAATTCAAGCATAATATTAGGGTAAAATACCTGCAGCAAAAAGAATAAAACTAAAAAAAACCGCACGAACTAACAAAAGAATTCTCAATTAGAAGCGAAACAAATGGCCAAAAATAACCGACGCAATGAACACCGTATACAGTCAGTTGGTCATGAGTAATTACGTTACACAACTACAAAAGTTTTGTGTGAAATCGATGACCAAAGCACTGTTGTGGACAATTTTATACCAAAAGTTTCACCGTTAGCTTACAGATTATCGGTTATGTGGTATTTAGCTTTGGGCTGTCGTTTAAAATTGTGATTGTTCAGTGAGTCACCATTCTTTCCGTCTTCGCTACCGAGCCCCGCCGCGACGTCCCAATCCATGTCCACCCCGACCCTTACTCGAGCCAGCTCGCGCCGCTCAGCCATTCATCACAACATGATAATCATTCCAATCCAGCCCGTTCCTTGCTGCCCTCTCTAGCGTCGCCCAAGTCCGTGCCCCACGGGTGCCCTTAGCGTGTAGTCGCTTAGTCTTAAGTTTTAAACCCTGACTGAAGGCCTAATTTATTGAGGCAGCTACAAGCAAATCTGATTGAGCAGTTGGACAACCCAATTCTCAATTCTTTATTGCGTATTATTAGGTATTAAGTAGGTAGGGAAATAATATTAGTAACAATTATGGACCCTGTGAGCCACAGTCACAGATCAAGTCACATCTCCTAGATGGAGCTGTCAGAAGACATTAAAAAAAAGGAGTTAGCATTGTTCGATCTTTCACATTTTCTGTTGCATTTGCTATCTGTTGATTGTCTGACTCTATTTTTTTATCATCTTTGTCAATGGTTTGATAGCACTCCAGAAAAATACTAAAAGATTCTTTACTTTTCTTTGTACGGTTTACTCTGTCCATGTTTTACAAAGTTCCAACGATCGCCTTTTTTACTCTTTTACTGTTTGTACCTTCAATAGTTACTTTAATAACAGGAGTTTTTAAAACTAGTTAGCCATAGTGCTCAAAGGCATAGAACAAGAAGTGCGTTGCTAATTACATATTTTTAACGGCTCAAGCATAACAGGTTTAGCTAGAAGCAATACCATACATTATGTATTACTAATTCTTAGTATTTCATCAATGTTAATCCTACTGGCTCTTTTGAGGAACCATTTAATTGACTACAATTCTTAATATTGAGGGTAACGGATTCTCAGTGTAAAGGATTGTGACCCATCTTTGAGAAGTATGGTCCCAACCTATCGATATCTTGGTCTTAGACCATTCTTGAAGCTTCACAAAAATAAAGCCCCAACGTCCGAAGGATCCCAGGTCGACGGCGCGTTATGTTCCACGCGCGCTTCAAAGAGATGTCAGTACAAAGTGATGGGGCCCGCAAGGGCCGATGTCTGCCAGGGGTGCGGGTTGTTCGAAAGAGATACCGCCGCCGCTGGCACACAGGCTACTGAGGGAACATGAGTGGGTTTTAGTCAGTAAAAGTCTGACACGCCCTCCTGCTCCACCCAGAGCAGAAGAAGTTATTTGATGATTTCCCACCCAAAAATAACGTATGGAGAATCAGGTCTATCCACCGTTTTGGTCATTTAATCCTTGGTTGTTTCCTTGGCCTTCTCTTACTGATACGGGATCTCTAAATGTACACAAATATCACTTTCAATAATTGATTTTGCTACACAAATATTATCCGTAGCATTTTCAATTATATCTCCAATTTGATATTAGATGGAGCTTACCAGTATCAATATCGTGTCCTAATTGTTCGGCTCTACCAAAAGTTATTTCATTTTTGTTTGGTATTTACTTTGTATAAACGAATATCATAATTGTTTTGTCCATTAGAATTTCGGTCGTAAAAATATGTAATGTTTTTTTTTTTCATATGTAACCTACGAAGTTTTTTTAATAATTTTGGAGCTTCAATTTCAAAATGAGAATTCTGCCGATGCATAAAGTAAAAATTAGTTCTAAAAAGTTTTTTTTTTAGAGACATTCACAGGATTACCAGTCCGTTTCTAAGTGTGAGTGTAGTCGAAAAATCATTTCTAAAAGGTTCAAAATATACGTATATTTCGTTTACAAAATCCGAAACTATCCCGGGGCAATCTCATTACTTACTAGTACACATAACTTTGCCTGTGGGCGTCATGGCCGCGGCTTTATTACGAACTTGTCATATCTCTCAGAGAATTGTACTAACAAGGCAAGAGATAGCCCTGTTTGTCTGAATTTAGGTCCTTTTGCGTCGTCTTGAATTTTAATATTCTTTTGTTTTAAGCGTTTTGTGTTGTTCCACATTATTAAATACAAGCTGCGGCTTAACCCGCATAAATCTCGATCCCGTTAGAACATCGAGAAAAAGCATCCTTTATTCTAAATCCCATTATGGTCTCCCCTAGTGCCTAATATCATCTAAATTCGTTCAGCCGTTTAATCATGAAAGCGTAACAAACATACGTACAATAAATCAAGCCTTTTCTCATTATAATATTAGTTTTGATTAGTGAAGACCTGAAATTTCTCCAAAAATCTTAAAGAAGACGGCCTTTCTATAGTAAGACTTTAGGAATTTCTGTTTTTTTACAAAATTAAGTAAAACCATTCGTTACAAGGCTTTTTCTAGCTGCCTTAGAATTAATATAGTTACCTAGGTAAGGAACCTTTCTGTTGTATGTTTTGTTACCAAGCATTAACAAAAACATTTTGTCCACAGAGGGTTGGAAGAACAGCTAATCTGACTCTTACCTTGGACACCCACACGTCTGGCCGGTACCTTTGTAAAGCCAGCGTCGACGGATATACTGAAATAGAGGCTGAAGCTTCAGTTTTTATCAAAGGTAAGTCAACACTAAAGTTAAATAGCACAAGGACTAGATTCGTATGTATAAATGAGCAGAAACATCTTTTCAAGAATTAATAAATATTTATGGTTATGGTTGGTTACCAACCTAAGGTTGAATATCACATGCATACCATAAAACATCAAGGTCTACTTTTGCTTTGATGAATTGAAATTAAATTAAAAAGAGGCCCGATGGTTGAGAAAAATAAAAATAAATAAATTAAATAAAATTCATTTATTTCAGATAACATAATCTATAAGGTCCGACACATAATTAAAATAACATCCAAAATAATCAAAATTTAATAAATTCAAAATTAAAACCAAATTCAAGAATTAAAATCAAATTTAAAATTACATTTAGTTTAAGAGACCAGGCAAATAATGAGATGTAGTGAAATTGTTTATGCTGTAAATAATATAATCGGAATCCTTTACACACCTCATAACTATTTAAAAAAAGAAGCTAAATGGTGTCGATATTTCCTATTCGAGTACCCCTGATAAAAAGTAGCGAAATAAAATCACGGTTCAAAGTTAAATAGATTAAAACTTGGAAAATTTTCAATTTGTTGGAAGATTTTACTAAAAGTACTTAAGCAATTAGGTACGAGGTCGACTATAAATTAATTTTTCATGCATTTTTTTTTTTTTTTTTTAGAATTTAATATCCATTATTGGACTAGATAGAAGACTTCTTCGTATATGGCCTCTGCTTATACCAAACAGTTAGTACAAGATTTCCCATAATCAAACAATTCTCCAAACTCGAATAAAACATGTTTCAAATGAAGTGTGTTTATTTCTAGTTTTCCACATAATGACACATTCCGAGAGTCACGACTATCGAAATAAAACGTCAATGTCTTTTTTAGCGAATCGCAAACTTACCAAGAAAAATCAATGCCATACACGGTAATAATAAAACTAGACGAATTGGATTCAAATTATACGTATCAGAAACTATTAGCTGATACGTGGCCCACATTAATTCTACGTATAAACTTGACATAATTATTATTCCAAAAACATTATAGAGGCCATTTAATTTTCCTACAAATATATAATTGGAACTTTCTATAGAAGCTTCGCTTCTAAGTAGGTATGACTAGTACGAAACGCTTTCTTTCATAAAAAATAAATGAATTCCACCCTTGGGCTCGTGTACTCTGAATAGCTCACACATTTCTAATGAAGAACCCTACTATTTTCCTTTAATTATTTTATTAGGGAATCGTATATTATGTTAAGATCAAAGATTGTTAATGTAATTAGGTTGCGTGCTTTAATTTTTAAGGTATATGTAAAAATATGGTTACTTTAAATAAGGATAGTATTTTGTGAGAAAAGATTAAAAAAAAACTTTACTTTTATTAGTGTGAGTATTTTTTTTTAAGAATTAATAACAGACTTTTTTTAAATGTTAAGTTACAAAAGAAAGTAATATGAAAAATAAAACACACTTAAAATCACGTAAAGTTGGAAGGCCTCCCGCAAGGTGGACCGATGACCTTGTGAGGGTCGAAGGAGTCCGGTGGATGCGGAAAGCACAGAACCCGTCGAAGTGGCGGAGCTTATGTGAGACCTATGTCCAGCAGTGGACGTCTTTCGGCTAAAATAATGATGATTGATGATGATGATGATTTAACATCACTCCTGGTTTCCCTGAAGTGTTGGGCAGAGGTCTACCTATAGTACACTCGTATTTTGCCAGTTGTGTTTAAGTCTCATGTAATAAGGGGCGAACCTATTACCATCAACAGGGCACAAATGCAGGCTCTGGGCTGCTACTGAAATTTCGTGATGGAAAACCCAAAGATACTTTGCCTGCTCTGGGAATCGAATTCAGAACCTCATGTTCAGCACTAGCGCTTGCGACCATTAGACACACATTGAATTACACATCGGCGTAATAATGTTAGCTAAGTATACAGGGTTATTGGAAAAACACCAACAAACTCTTAAGAGGTTGTTGGTGTTTTAAAAAAATATAAACAATCAGCTGTTCCCTAAATTTTGATGAGTTATAAGAACATAAATGTAAGGAACAGATGAATTTAATAACCCTGTATAACTCTAAGAGATTAGGTATTATATAATTCTCTAGTTAGGAAATAATAAAATTATGAGAACAAGGCAATTATAATTTTCATAATTTATCATACATAATCGTAGGCATACGAATCGGAGTCTCGTTCATTCTTGAAGCCTAATTTTCAATAAGTTCACGTTTCTTAATATACCAAAATTGCGTAAATTAAAATTATTAAATTATTCTAGGTCTTCTTTGCCATTAAGTTAATGAAAGTAGGTCCAATTATGTTATATCTTAAACTATTTAACACCGAAGCCGTACAAGGCTGAAGTACTAAACAGAATATGAAATGATTCCCGAGCCCCGTTTTTCACTTAAATAGGTGGGTACTATCTCCGAATCTAATAAATCATTAAAAATCTTAAATGTTAATGAATTCTACCTGAACTTGTAGGTAATAAGTTATTAACTGTACAATTTTCTTGAATAAATTATTGAGTTTCTATTATTGTTATTATTTGTAGGTAGGCACGGAAATGTATTGTTTATTAGGTAAATAGAACACCTGACGTAGGTTGCCTATTAAACAATAAATTAGCTATTTTATACAACTGGCAAAATATGACAATTGTATATTGAATAAACGGCCAATTTAAGTTGGTAGTCTGTTTGGCAAACAATTAATTCCCCTGACTGTATTTTATTTTTCAGTTCGCTATATATAGTGAATTAACATGGCTTCATTGGTATCAATGGTTTGTGTGTGTTTTGTTTATGATTAACGCTCAAGATACAGGCTTGTCTAGTTTGGGGCCAATGTTAAAGCTCTGGTATCTTTGTTCAAAGTTAAGTTTTGTGATAAGTTAAAAAAAAAATCTATTACTGAAATAAATTTGATAAATGTTTCCGTATTTAGCGGGTCTATTTTCATAAAATGATTAATGCAGCAGAAACAATATGACTTAGGGCCACTATAAAATTAATTATTTGAGATTGCGTTATCAATCGTTACATCTAGTGAAACTACCGGATTAAGGTGTTCTCCGAGGACCGGAGGGGGCTTGGTTTTGAAGATGGTCATCCAATCCAGTTAAATGCTAACCCAACCAAGCGTAGCTTAAGCTGACCATGGACCCGTACGGTCAAAAAGATATACTCTTTTTAACATTAATCGTCTTTTTACAAAACGCGATCTAACATAGTTCTAGCATAAAGCTCTGAGCCAGTTTTCGCATTTCCAACTTTATTTCAATTGGGGTAAAGTTCTTAATACAAAAATAACAACTAAACACTGGACTAAGTTGACAGTTTCGTAATAAGAACTGCATTTCTAAGAATATTCCTCCTTATTACAAAACAATGTTTTTCTTTAGGTATGGTTTAAACTATCGAGCCTGATTTTGAAATAAGAACTTATCTGGAATCAAAATACACTTCCTTTTACAACACTGACAACTTAGTCCAGTGCTAAATTGTCATTTTTGTATTAAGAACTTTAACCAAATAGAAAAAAGTTGGTGATGCAAAAACTTACCTAGAGTTTTAGGCTAGAACTAAAGTTAGATCGCGTTTTGTAATAAGTCGGATTGGGCTCTTAATTCAAAAACTGACTTGGGGGTTTACACGTCATCTAAACAAAACCTTGTTTTGTATTAAGGGGTAAATGTTTAGAGAGCCAACCATTTTCAAACCATCATCTGCCTAGCCTTTTCCCAACATGTTGGGGTCGGCTTCCAGTCTAACCGGATGCAGCTGAATACCAGTATTTTACATGGAGCGACTGCTTATCTGACCTCCACAATACAGTTACTGGGTAATACGATACCACTTGGTAAGACTGATTGTCAGACTTTCGGGTTTGTGATGACCGGTAACGACTGTCAAAGATCTACAAATGACAGCCGGGACCAACGGCTTAACGTGCTTTCCGAGGCACGGAAGGGTCTTGGTATGTAAAGATGGTCACCCATCCACGGACCAACCGCGGCAAGCGTAGCTTAACCTGATCGATCGACCCGCGCAGCTGTTGTTACTTAGCCACAAGCCCCATCTATCCAGCCATTTTCAAACCATCGCGAGATATTCACCATTTTCTGTTCACGTGAAACCTTTCGAAAACCGGTATCCTTAGTAAGAGCTTCGCGACGTAACTGGGGTGGTATGCGAATGTAGCTACCTCAGGAAAGGTGAATAAGAAGTTACATACAACTCTCTCGTCGTTTCCACAACGCCGGCGCCGGTCCCACTCTTTGTCTGTCACTTCTGTCATGTTGCTGAATATATTGTCTAACAAAATGTTATGGAATAGCTAAACTTGAAGTAACTTCTATTGTAGGCGGAACGAGGTAATGTGTATTTATAGCTTCATTTGCGTGTTTGGAAGTCTAGATTTTAGAATGTGTTGTGTATGCCTTTTATCTATCCATTAATCTACATAGCCCTTAATGTCCTAATTCTGGGAATTCCTACCTCTGTCTTCTGACATTGAGAGTCCGTCCTTTCGTTAGGGGTCAAGTTCGTTATTACATCTTCGTCTTTGTCTCCCGCGATGTCGCCTAGCTTTTAGTAGGAATCAATCTGTAGTTCTTTTAGCTCTCAGCTTATCTAACAAGTGGTGTACATGTTCGACCCAATCCCACTTAAGATTATACAATGTGTGCCATAAGGTTTGTTAATTCAGATAATTTTTGTGTCATCTTCTAGTCGGTTATCTCTCAAGTCTTCATTTCTGTAAGGCTTTAACACACTATATTGTTATTACAATATTTTTTTCCTCACATCCATACTCTTGATTTGATTGACATATCATCATACCGTGCACTGATTACCAACGTCGGTACTTGCACGTTAAAGGTCTTATTCACGTCATACATCAGACAATAATCGTTGTAGTAATATGAAGATCAATATATCAATTTTAATATGGCCTACATCGATATACGTATCTTTCAAATCCGTAACAATGACTACAGGCTTCTCAACCTTATTGCGGACTTTGTCTAGTATGCCAGAAATTTGATCGGCGCATAAAGAACAAAATCGAATGACTAATCTTTCTAAAACGTAAATATTAATAAAGTCCTTGGTATACATACTTAAAAAGCAACGTCCATCAAATTAATGACGCATTTCAAGTAAATAAAGTGCTTCATAATAACAAGTCTTGAACCAAATAACTGACTATTCAGAGAGCAACAATACTAGGCGAACAAAGGCAGACATTTTGAAGTCGTTCAGTCTCGTGCTTAGGCTTCATGTGCACTGTGCGACTACAATCGCCACAATAGTCACATTAATCAGTTTAATTTTATTAGTAAATGTGGCAAAGACATAATCGTTGAGCTCCTCAAGTTCTGAGTTGAGCCGTATGATTACTGATACATGCGTGCACTGATTGGACAGGTCCACTCAATCTGTGTGGTTTCTTTCCTCAAAAGACCATTTCAGACACCAATCCACATGGTCTTCACATGATCTGACCAAGATTATGTCTGGACTTTAAAAGAGACTGTGACCTCTGAGTTTGTTTCGGCCTTTCTTCTCAGAGTAGTCAGTTAGGAAACGCCGACCTCACCTAGTTTAAAAAATATGATTGACGTGTAAAAGTGTTTGTACAAACCTACTTACAGAAATAAAATCATTTATCATTTATCATATCACCTGACTGGGCCTACTAAATGTTAAGCTGCATTTGCCGAGGTTAGTTCGCGGATGGGTTATTGCATACTGAGACCCCTGCATGCTTCGGAAAGAACGTTAAGCCGTTGATCCCACTATCATTCGTACATTTGAGGCAGAAGTCGCAAAATCTGACGGCTAGTCTTACCAAGAGTTATCGTATTATCTAGTAACTCCTGTATTATTTAGCTCAGATATGTACCTACTCGATCCATGTAAAAATCTGATTTTAAGCTACAATTTAGCAGGAATCTGACCCAAATATAGTTGAGATAGGCTAGGCTAAAATGATGGTCACTATAACTAAAGTTGCGGTCGTGTCGAGCAGTGCGCGAGACCCTTTACCTGGAATAATTTGTAATTTTAATCACAGGTGTATGTAGGGCAAGTCTAACTAGGTTAGTAACTAAGGGGTTGATTTCTAACCCTGAAACACTTGCTACTCCTATTCAATCTAAACTTGATAATTATGCATAATGAAGCTTCGTATTATTGTAGGCGTGAACAAATTAGACAGGTGATATATTCGGTGTATTAATAATGTTTGTTGATTAGTTGGATGACCTAATTTGATGACATGGTTGGACAGTTCAATAATACATTTGAGTTGATATTCTAATGTGGATATAATTTCAATATCGATTATATTTGATGGTCTAAGGAAAGGTACTAACACTCAAGATTCTAACTAACAATTTTACAAAAATACATGCTTTCGAAAATTTGTTTTAACAAACTTTACGGTAATAATCCGACCATATGTATAAACTATAGGCACCATATATGGTATAGTAGCAACTTACGGTCATTAAACCGAACATTATGACCACACGCGTCGTTTATGACATGTATATGACCGTATATGTTATGGGCTCAATTTGTAATTAATGCTCTTACTACTAAATAATGTAGCTTTTGAAATCTTGATTAAGTCGGTAAGAAATATAATTAGAATAACGAAACTATAATAAATATTACTTTCAATTTGAACCAACCGTTTTGTTTAATGATGATCTTAGAATATATTTACGTCGCCTTTCTTTGTAACATATAAAAATATAATGAAATCCATTAACATAAATCCTCTTTTCAGGACCACCAAAGATAGTGTCAAATCAGACCCAGTTTGGAAATCAAGGAGACACAGTGAACATAGAATGTGCAGCTTTTGCGGTACCCAGGATAGATAATATAATATGGACCTTTGATGGAATAGAAATCGATGCTATACATGATCAGGTATTGAATTTAATGAAACCATAACATGAAACAACATCACGCCTACAATTTCTGAAGGGTTAGGTGGAGGTGTACCTTAGTAGTAAGAGTTCCATATATGTAGTAGGAAGTAGTTAGCAAATAAATATTGTCTTATCTTATCTAGGAGGCGAGCCTACTGACATCAACCGCAATGAAGACATTTTTTTAAATTTCTGAAATAAATAACAAACGCGTCAATTAGAAGATCAAAAAGCTTATAATGAAGCAACGTTTGATGCCAAAGAAAAATAATAATAATAATATTGCAATCAAAATGATTGGCGATATTGAAAAGTCATGTCATTCTATACAATTGCTCTTTGCCGAAATGATGAAAGGTGTCGCTCATTATTAACGAACAAAACTCGTTATAAAGTATACGCCAATTTTAATTTACGAAAAGAAAATAATATCATTCCACCGTATCATTATGATTTTGACGCTGAAGTTAATAATGATGTAATTTGACTTGACAAACGGTCAACAATGTCACATTGCAAATATTAAGACGATGAACCAATGGAGACGTTGCATATACTTGTTTATTTGAAGTGTTCTTGTGTACTTTCAAAATCTGATCTGGCAGTTTTGAACAAAATGATAATGTAGAATTCACTTTTACTCAATGTAAATAACTACAGTAACATTTAACAGTAAATATTTGTATGACCTACAAGTAGTTGTTCCGAGTCTGGCTGTTTGTTTATGTGAGTTTAAATGGTTGTAAAACGTAGTACATGACAAAATAAATTCCTAGGGTGGGGCAACGTTTAAAAACGTTTCCACCAACTCTATTCTTCCTAGCCAGTTACGTATCATTGCTAGGCAAAATTTCCACATACTTCATTTCTCTGCTATTGTGACCGAAATTTTCAGTAGGAGTCAACTAACTACTAATAAACCATTTCTATCCAGGACTACGCGTTCCTCGAAGAGCTCCAATCTGGGGGTGTAGTGAACTCGACACTTATCATTCGAGAGAGCCAGTCCAAACACTTCGGGGTCTACAAGTGTAACGTCTCTAATGACTACGGAAGCGATACTATGGAAATTGTGTTACGACCTAACAGTAAGTTTATCTTTGTTAAGATATGAGGGACCTCCTTCAATACTTAGTATTACTTACTTAATCTTAGATATCTTGTAGTTTAAGTTTATTTTCAATTTAGTAACACAAACCTCTAAAATAAAAAATCGGTTGCAATGGAATTTTGTGATGTACGAAATATGGAGAGCAGTGGTGGCCCAGTGGTAACGGCCGCGACTTACGATTTGTAGGTCGTGCGTTCGAACCCAAATAGGCGCATTACTTTGCGTAAATAATTTCATCACCACTGCTCTCAAACGGTGAAGGAAAACATCGTGAGGAAACCGGCATATCCTAGAACAAAACATTCGAAGACATGTGACATCTACCAACCCTCACTGGGCCCGCGTGGTGGATTACAGCCCGTTCCCGGTCACGGAGAGGAGACCTGTGTCCCAGCAGTGGGAACGTAATAGGCTTAGTATGTATGTATGTATAATGTACGAAATTCAGTTTATATTCCTAAAAAGTTATAATAATCGGAGATTTTTAATTCAAATATACATTCGTATTAGTACCTACAGTCTTTTCATTTAACAAATGTCCGTCGTGTGACTCTTATGCCAAACTATTAATTACAATGATTGACGCGTGTTCGTAAAATGTATATTTTGTAGAACACTCTAGTGTGGTTATTTGTATATTGTACGAACTTGTTACGAACTTAAAACAATGGAAAGTATAGTATTGACCATAACCGCTTTTAATTGGGAATCTAGGATTAATTTGTCATATTATGTTAGTTTAAATCCAGTAATAGTTAGCCGTCTTATTTAAAATGTCTTCACTGGTATCTAATAATATACTCTCCAATTTTCTTTCAAATCTTTTAACATAATTACCCATCTCTTGTTGTTTTGGGTGTAGACTAAAATTAACATCTCGTGTTATCATGTTTCCAGTTGCACTCTTCTGTTTCTTAATAATATTACTTTTTATTACATACTTATCTACTACTATAAAGAGGGTAATATTAGGAAGTGAAAAAAAATCTTGTTTCTTTGGTCTTAAAAGATGATGAGGGTCGTCATTACAACCATTGTTTTTTATTAAGTATTTTATGACAGCTACTTTACGAGTTTCGAGTTTACGACTGTTCCTCGAGGAAATTGAAAGAAACGGATAATCTTAATTTTGATGGTCTTTAAAGACCTGTAATTTGCTTTAAAATTAACTTTATAGTTTTTATAGAGAAATATTTCTGATAGGACTTGATAAGACTTGGAGGGTTTTAAGTTTGTTTATATGTCTTGTTATCTCGTAATTATATTATCACTATCTTAACAGTCGATTTAAGAGAATAGACGATAGAAACATTTCAACCTTTATCTTAGAGTAGGTACTATAATTTTATTAGTTAACAATGCAACAAGATGAAATTAATGCTACTTTGAGAATTATAATCATTATTTTGCCTATATTCTAATTTCTTTGGGGTATAGACAACAAGTCTTTTCTTTTATACTTTTCTATTAGTCGTCATGTCGATACTATATAGCCATATTAGATATCTTTCACATAGTCCATCCATCGTTTTCTTGGTCTTCCGTACTCTTATAGCTACACACATGCCTACTCAAAACTTTACGCACTACGTTTTCCTCAATCCTCCGCATCATATGCCCATACCGGTATACCGCCGTTTACCCGAATTTTATTTGCCCTAATATAATTTGCCATAATAGTCAACAGCCATAATATCATACGACATAATACTCATTTGCCCTACTCTCATTTGCCATATTAGTCACGTGCCAGAATCATTGTTTCCCATAAAGTCACCTACCATAACATCATTTGTCATAATCATTGTAAGCCCTAATTATCACATGCCATAATTATGATATGCCATAACATAATTTGCCATCGACATCGGGTGTGTAACGGTTGTTTACATCAAGAGAAATTGGATGCAATTGGGACTTTAGGGCACCCCGACTCGGACAGGTTAGGTTAGAAGTGTTATTTTTTTATAAACCACACAGAAGTAGGAGCCCCGCGAAGCGGGGCTCCGTCGACCTAGCCCACCATCAACCATGCACAGAAAAAAAACCATGCACAGAATAAATAAGTTTATTCTTATTATACCAAACATTGCGCACCCATCGACATCGACAGCCAGAAAGCTAATAAGTAGGTAAGTATTAGAATTAAAAACAAGTTTAATAATCAAACTATATAATTATAATTAGGTAGTACAATTTCTTTTTTAATGCAAATACAAATTTGATGCTAAAACACGCAAAAATTCTTCTTTTGTATGCCATTTAAATATTATGTCTAATAATTATTATGGCACATAAAAATAAGGCAAACAATACTTATGGCATTCGTATCTTATGGTATCTAAAATTCGGGCAACTAAAAGTATGTCATATGTCTTTTAGGGTAAATGAAACATTCGGGCAAATGAAATTCGGGTAAATGAAATTCGGGAAAATGATGATTATGGCATATAATCTTCGGGCAAACAATAGCCAACCACCCATACCATGACAACGGATTTTCGCATTAATGCTACTTTGAGAAATTTTGTTGGAATCACATGCTGATATAAAGTGAATAAAAGTGATAGTTTACTATGAACGATCGAAATAGTAAATAACTCTCTATCTTCCTGTCATTCAATCGAAAATTCGTTAAAAGCCTTCTCATCGGTCGAAAGGACATCACTATTATTCTCTCGGTTGACAGAACCGCTATTACAGTTTCAACGGCCGTGCATTATCGTAAATGTATCGCCATTTTGACTTTATAACCCTCCTATAACTATAGCTCATCGATCTTCGGTTTCTTTAAGAAATTCTCTTATATTTTTTCTGAAAATGTTCACACTAGATTGGTTTCAGGTTTTTGTATTTCTATCAATTTTGATCGAGGGTCTAAAACTACATTTTTTGTCTAAGACTGGAAAAATATATTGTAGCTTGATCGATGCTGGATTTTTAGGGTTCATGTATTTTTGGGTGATCCAATCTTTGTAAAATTACTATTTCTGAACATTCAAAATAAATGGCTGAAACGACTTTATAACCTCGTGTCGAATAAATATGTCGGAGTTTCAAACTTATTTTGATAAAATATGCAACAAAAATATTTGTTCCAGAAACATTTCCACTACTTCTGATCCTATTTGGAGTGACATCAGGCACAATAATGGTAGGAGCAGTGATAATGTTAGTGATACTGTGTCAAAGAAAGCAGAGGAAGAACAAACAGACACAGGTTGCTGAGAAACCAGATGTCACTGTTACAGCAGAAGAATTGTATAAAGAGAATGATAGAAATTCTAACATTAGTGATCTGAAACTTGAATTAAGGCAGGCAAATGGGAGCTGTGAAATTGTAAGTACTTTAATATTTTTCTGTGAGTCAACTTGCAAATATAGACGAACTTATGTTTAAAACTATATAACTGTAAAAGAATATAAATATAGCTTAAAGTTTCAATATTGATACTAACGTTATCTCTAATAACGATAATATCAATATTGAAACTATCTCAATTGTGGTAACAGTAGAATCGGTTATGGAATAGGTACGATTCAAAACACTTATTTTCAACGTTCATATCAGTGATTACACCATTAATTAAATCACTGAGAATGATACGCCTTCTTAAGTAGAGGTCTTGTATAACGTGTGACTTTGAAAGGTCAATTGTGTATTTTATGTTAAACTAGCTCATGTTTTCGACTTCGTCTGCGTGAAATTGTCGCCTGACCGCGACATTTTTCTAGTTGCTTGGGTTCTAAGGGTCGAAAATAGCCTTTAAGCTTCCTCAAAAATTGGGCCATCAAATGCAATAAGAATTTTTCAAACCCAACTGGTGGTTACAAAGGTTAGCGTTCAAACAAATAATAATCTCTTCAGCTTTATTTGCATATATTAGAACACGATCAAGCCCATTATCGATAAAGATACGACACGTACCGTACATGACCCACATTTGTATCGTATAATTTTCAGAATAATAAATGTAACCAACTTACATAAATTATTGTTGTAATATTTTTAATTAATGTGGTTTTTAGTTTGAATTCTAAATTAATATTCTTAAGGTCGCAATTCATATTTGAATCAGTAACAATCTGACACTGACTAGTAAATTACAGAAAACGTAAGAAAATTAAGTTTTCTCGGATTCTTCGTAATGGGATTAACTCAGCAAAAAGCGCAGTATTAGTCCGCGTAAAATGAATTTTCTTAAACCATATATAACACTAAAACAATTTTAAATGTTTCAATGATTTGGCTTTTTTTTTGACGTTGTGTAATCATCAAATAATTTCTCCCGCTCTGGGTGGAGAAGGGCGTGTCAGACTTTTACTGACTAAAACCCACCCGTGTTCCTTCAGTTGCCTGTGTGCCAGGGGCCACAGTTTCTCTTTAGAACAATCGCACCCCTGGCAGGCATCGGCCCTTGCGGACCCCACCAGTTGGTGCTGACATCTCTTTGAGGCATGAGAGGAATACAATACACCATCGAACCGGGGCTCTAATCCTTACCCATTACTCGCCATCCGTAAGCCCGCGCCTACGGTGGCCGGGAATCAGCCTGTGTTCCGGATGCCCAGGGCGTCTCCTGCGGCAACTAGGGCCGTGAAGGCGCATATAGGCTGCCTCTACCTTACGTGCGCCACCTCCTTAAAGTATGTGTTACAGTTACTGGATTATTTTTTTTATGAATCTACCAGTTACAGTTCATAGTTTCTCAATTAAGTCAGTTCCCGTCATGATTGGGCCATAATTACGAGTATTAATCATTTGCTCGTATCATAATAGCAGGAAGCGATTAACTCCCATAAATCATATCAATACTCTTTTTCTAGGATTACTCAAACACGGGATCGGATAGCACACTATGTTCGAACGCCAAACTTGGTAGCGGTATACCGCTCGCTGGTACAGTGCCTCTATCATCTATAAACCAGACGAATACATATCAGCCGTATAGATATAGCAATGACTACACGGATCCCGCGTACGCTGATTGTTATAAGGTAATGGAATTTGTAATGTGTCTATCAATATTCTATTCCGTATCTTGTATAATCTCGGGAGAATGTAGTTTGATGTAGCTGTCTGTGTCTTTATACGGAGGGTTATTTCTCTTTTCTTTATTTGTAAAGACTTTTGTATCTGACTTCTGGTTCCTCAATGCTTCATCAAATTAATAAGTTTACGACTTAGTTATGTGGATGGTTTGTTTTAATTTTTGATCGACTAATCATAACATATTGACAACTTTACCGATTAGAAAATTGATCAAGCTGTCAGGCTTTGGGAATTAAAGTAACAAAGATTCGGTAAAGAAATTAGTGATACTGTACATGATCTTTGTCGTTGGTTCTTTAGTTGTAAGTGTGTATTTTGGTAAATCATCTTCATTTATCTCATTTATGTTTAGGTAAACGGATTTAGCAACGGTTACCAGACATACGTGCATTATGGTCACGACTATACCCCTGGATCTTTAAGGGTGCAGTCTCCTACCATGAGCAGTGATAAACTAACACCTAATAGGTAAGATTACTTAGTTTTACATGTTTAACTGTTCTGTCTCATTCTCTTACTCCAATTGTTTCTTTCTCCATTCTTTCTTGGAATTATAAGGAATCTAATAACATTATAAGATTGAAAGGCAACAGCGTATGTAGGTTAAGCATCTGTAGTTAATAAATAAGAAGAAAAGATTCTCCTATTTGACTAGCAAAGTTGCTGTACGGAATAAGAATCAGCCTCATTCATATTCTTGAGGCTCTCCTCAAGCATTAAAGTATAATTCTGTTGCACTTCTTAAACTTTTCTCTTGTTTTTCTCTTTTTGTTTTGTCATTCGTTTCATCGTAGTCTAAACACGAATTTCTTCATATTCATCAGTACTTAACCTATTATTATTTGTAACAACAGGTCTGTAAATGGCAGTCTACCGCGAAGTGTGGACACGCCTTCAACAGTCCAGTTCAACACTGGCAACGGGTCACAGAACAACTCGTTGCAACGCAAACAGAAGAGACAGGATAGCAGCAATGCACTTAATAATCTTGGACTTCCTACCACTGAGGGTGAGTTTACGTATACAAGGTGTAACAGAAACCCCATTGCTATCCTTAAGCACTAAGGATAACAGCTGGTATAGAATCACTATACACCGTTTCAGCTCAAAATAAAATACCCTAAGAATTGATATCGAATTTTCGGTTTCATATTATGTTTCTTAAATTCAAATTTTAAGAAACGTGTCACTGCACTACGTATGTCAATAACTTTCCACGTTACTTTCCAATATCACGATAAATCTTTTCCAAGTAATGCGTTTATTTCAATTTGAAAAGTTCGGTTTCTGGTATCACTGTATTAAAAATTCTCAAAACTTCTGAACATTTAGATATAAGATTTAAAAAAAAACGTTTCCAATTTCGTTTGATATCATCCAAAGAAGCTCTTAGTATGTATACATATACCCCTTCCGTTACACGTTGTATTTGTAACGATATCTTGGGAGCTCAGTTGGGGGCTCATACAGCAAGCCATGTTGTATTGTATTCACATACATACCTAAATGGATATCTTCTTACCATGGCGGTAGGCAGACATTAGGAACAGCACCTGCTATGATCATCACTACCCCGTTTGTTTTTTTTACGTTAAGGTCAACCATTAAATTCATGTTCTAAAAATTAGAGCCTTTATTCAATTACTTTGTTTAATAATCTCGTGTTGTTTTTCAAGTGATACATAGTTGGTCGATGAGTGATTGTTTTTATTCAAACCTCAACTTTATTACACTCACTTTTGAACTCTAATTTGTTTCTACCATTTATTCTTCACGAATGTCATGTCTTCTTAATTGATTGGTATTTTAATCAACCGATTTACAACGGATCTTAGAAACTAGGGAAGTTTCTGCAGGCATTATTATTTTTGAGGTGAAAACTTTTTGTGATACTGAATCGCGTATACTCGGCTTAAGTCAGTTGGTGACGCTGATCGCGTACCTATAATCGGTACTGAATCGCTTACAATCGGCTCTAGTAAGTCTTCACTTTTAACGTGTGGTCACTCTGATTTTTCTTTACTGCTTATACCATAGTTGTACAGCGCCTTACAGTTCTCTATTTCGAGACGAAGCCATAAACTATAGCCTGGTGACGTCAAAGCATACAATTCTTTGACATAGGTACTCTTTGTATCGTGCGTTCAAACGTAATACTTTAAAGGCTTTTAAAAGGGGAAAAATCTTTCGCGAAATATTTCCTTCATACCGTATTCGATAAAATTTTGCTTCAATGCCGTAATGCTTAAATGTAAAGGAATTTCGTTTGTGTAAATTAAAGTTGTATTTCATGTAGGGAGATGAGGAATATTTTTGTATAGGTACGGTCTAGTAATAAATTCAATGAGGGTAAACCGAAACATTTGCACATAGTAACATTCACATTGTCCACACCACAGCAAGTATAACTTATTTATTAAACGTCACAACTTTACAATGTTATTAAACAGAGTCAAATGAAATTAGCTAGCAATACTTTACCCAAGTTTGGTATCGATATCTAAAACGAATGGAACGATAAAATATATAAAAAGTCAATCCCCGCAATCGATCAGCTAGTTTAGCAATTTTTCGTGGAACAAAGATAATTGTTTACGAATTTCCATAAACCATAACATAATAATCGCTACAGATTTGAACAAAGCAGATATTTTTGTCTTTTTTATGTCATCGGTTTTTCTATAGACACCCAACACGTGGGTTAAGTACCTATTGCCAGCTAATTTAATAAGACCCTTTATATCCCCGGAGTCTGGATTTCAGCCAGGGTGTTGGCAATAAGCTCGCCCCGTTTGCCCCCTTTTACATGGGTCTTAAACATAACTGGCGAAATTTGGATGTACTATTGGCACACCTTTGCCTAGCCCTTAGCGGATTACAGGCAAAATTGTGTTATGTTATTTCTTAACTCCAAGAGTACACACAGCTCCACAGAAAACTCATCCCCTACAAAGGCGACCTGCCTTTGTAGGGGATGAGTTTTCTGTGGAGCTGTGTGTACCAGCAAGCCCCTAACTTTCATTTTCTTTTCAGTGAACCGTGTACCAAACGGTGGTATCATTCACGGTGTAGACGTCCGATACGCGGCCACTTACGGCAATCCCCATCTCCGGTCCGGTGCTGGACTTGGGTTCGCTAACACAGTGAATACGGCGAAACCGGCGTCCACTCCGGCGCCACCGCCGTATTCATCTGTTAGAAGTTCTGTTATTTTACCATCAGGTGAGTGTTGTTTTCATCTTCATCCTTAATATCAAATCAAATCCAATCAAAAGTCATTTATTCAAATTAGGCTGAGAATCAGCACTTTTCGAATGTCAAAATACATAAGGCAGTCCTTCAAAAACGATTTTACCCAATACATCTCTACAATTACAACTAAAGTCACAACTAAAAAAAAAAAAATTCTCTGACCAGGTAACTCCTCCCACTCAATAACATCACCCACCAGTCTGGCGTCACCACAGTGTGCTACCAGCCCCATCACCACTTCAACCATGTCTACTGATAGTACGCAACCACCGGTAAGTTAAATTATCTAAGAAAAAGTTAAGTTCTCTAAGAAAAACTTTAATTCTCTAAAAAAAAAGTTAAATTCTCTAAGAAAAAATGTCATTATCTAATTCTCATAACCTGTCTATTCTGTAAAAATCTCACGGAAAAAAAAATACAGGCGAAGTGAGCTGTCCACACCTAGCATCGGGTAGAATGACAGTTAACTTCACCTAAGTTACAAGGTGAGAGTATAACAGAATAGATCGTATATTTACGCTGACCTCAGCCCTAGGTATACGGGCCTATAGCCTATTACCCCCGTACATTCCTATTACATTCTCGGTGCAGTACCTACAGCGTTTTAGAACTGATACCATGAATTTAACATATGATTTTAAGCGTAGAAATCTTTCGTCAATGTTAGAAGATAGGCATCGTTTGAAGTATTGCCTTTTAATTAAATATGTAGTTTTAAAATTATAATTTTTGACGGTAAAATATTTATCTCAGGTTGGTGTAGCGACATCATCAGCGACGCCACAGTCGCCGAGTGCTCACTACATCCTGGCGCCATCAAATAGGACTATTAGCAATGCCACTGTTACTAAGAAAGGTAAGAAAATATTCTAAATAATGTATTATTTTATCATTCAAATAATATAAATATCATATGATATTGTAGTTAATTGATGTGATAGTAAAAAAAAAACTCACAGACACTCTGAAAGTTACTCAACTTTGTATAAAGTTAGATACGACACTACTGTACTTTTTGTAAAACTATTGATTTGTTTGAAAAAATCAAGCCTTTAAATAAATATTTGACATAAATTAAAAATATCAACAAACGGGGCAAGGTAAATAAAACCATTTAAAAACTGGCATTTTCATGTAAAAAAATACTATTAGGCCTTCTCTAATTCATAAATATATATCAGCTAATAATATATAGAAGGAATGACATTTTTTGATTTTGTATGTTGCGGGTAAACTTCAAAAAACCTATCCGATTCCGAAAATTCTTGCACTAATCGGAAGCTGATGGGGGAAGCACAAGACCGGTCGAAGTGGAGGATCTTGCTATGTCCAGCAGTGGACGTCTTTCGGCTGAAATGATGATGATGATGAATCGGAAGCTACAGTATTGCCAAGTGTCATAATTTATGATTAATCAAGAAAATTCCTTATTAGTATTTATTAAAAAAACACTGAGTATTGATTCATCAGGCAGCTAGATATATTTCATTTTATATGTGCATCCATTTCAACTATTGAAAGTACTTTGCTATTACGATTCCACTGTCCGGAAATCGAATACGGGAGTATATATCACGGAACGTCAAACGAGTAAATAATTCACACTACGTTGAAAACGGGGCACTAAATCATGGATAGCAGTTTGAAAACCTCAGGATAGATCGTGTTTTCGTTTAAGTATTTAATGGTGTAGGTAGTGAGTGAAAATACTGTTGGAAAATAAAGGATGAATCATTAATTACAAAACTCAGCATCAGTCTGCTGCGTTTATCCCAATTTTGTTTGGGGTCGGTGCAACATGTCCTTTTCTTCCATCAATCAACTCAGCTTATTGCAGTCCACTGCTGGACATAGGCCTCTCCCAGGCTGCGCCAGAACACTATCCTCTGCCTTCCGCATCCAGTCTGTCCCAGCCACCTTTTTAAGGTCGTCGGTCCATCTAGTTGGGGGACGTCGCAAACTACGTTTGCTGATACACGGTCTCCCCTCCAAGACTCGTCTGCTCCACCGTCCACCGGTCCTTCGACAAACATGCCCAGCTCACTGCCACTTCAGATTGCTCACTCTACAAGCTATGATGGTGACTCCGGTTCTTTTCCGAATAATTTCATTCCTGGTTTTATCCTTCAAAGAAACTCCGGGCACAGCCCGCTCCGTAGCCCGTTGAGCGACCTTAAATTTGTGGACCAGCCAGACTGTTAGTGTCCACGTTTCGGCACCATATGTCATTTTCTTCCATACTCCTTTATTAGTCGTGAGGCTTGTGGCTAAGTAAAAAAACCCATACGGTTTGATCGATCAGGTTAAGCTATGCTTGCCGTGTTTAGCCCGTGGTTGGGTGACCATCTTTACATACCAAGACTCCACCGTGCCTCGAAAAGCACGTTAAGCCGTTGGTCCCGGCTGTCATTCTTGGATCTTAGAAAGTTGTAAAGGGTCGTCAGTAACCCAAAAGTCTGACAACAAGTCTTACCAATGGGTATGGTTTTACCCAGTAACAAGGTTGTGGAGGTCAGATAGGCAGTCGCTCCATGTGAAATACTGGTTCTCAGCTGCATCCGGTTAGACTGGAAGCAGACCCCAACATATTTGGGAACGGCTAGGTAGATGATAACTTCTTTGTTAGTCGTCATCACGGTAGTCACCGGTTGTGTTTGTTGGGGTAACTTTTTTATCAGACAACTCTTTTTTCGTTTTTTTTTTTTAAATAAAATGCTTGACTAAAGTAAAAAAAACAAAACAGCCTTAGAGCCAGCGCCCGCTGGCGGCACGGCACGGCAAGGGATTTTTAAGCCACGAATAGAAATAAAACTTAATAGTATTATAGCAAAATTAAAATTTCAACGGCAACGATGCCGTGGTATCCTTAGGCATGCCGCGACATCCTTAGACATAATCATTTAAATTTGAATTTTATTTTCTTAATTTAAATTATATTCTTATTCGTCGAATAAAAATCCCTTGCCGTGCCGTACGGTTTCCTAGAGTGGTGACCGGCACCGGTTTACCAACGAATGCCGAAACGTTATTAATAAAAGTAAGTTGGTATGTTTCTCTATAGAGAGCGTTTTTAACATCTTAAAGTAAAACCGGAATACCATGATTTTCATGACAGCCGTACTACCGCTGACTTCGGCAGTAATTTAGTGGCCACCGCTCTTCTCAGAAACCTTAGCTTAAACGGCGGGTAATTTTTACTGCCCACAGTTCTTTACCTCTGAATTCGCATCACTGTCCAAATCACAATGATCTTTACAGTCCTTGTGATAAAGTTGCTGTTGGGTTGCTGTCACTGACAAGCCTGCCAAACATTATGATCTTTATTCTGGTTTGCATAAGGTTGCTATTGGGTCGCTGCTGTCAGAGGTAAAAAGACTGTGAAAGGACTGTGTGTAAAAGTTGACGTGTATTTCAATATTTACAGTTTTATTCATTGTTTACAGGTAACGGTCACCAAACCCCGCTAGCGACCCACGTATAAGTTAAGTTTCAACATTTTTCTATAAAAGACTTTGGATGAATTTACTACGCAAAGACTTGTGTATCTGTGTATTATAGTTAATTTTTATTTAACTTTAATTTAGAAGTATTTTTTTCAAGTCACTTCTACGGTCAAATTAAAGGAATGTAATCAATTAAACTTTTGTAAATCTGTACAGTTTTTGTTCAAGCATTTTCTGTAAATTTTAACATGTATACTAAAAAACTGATTGGACAGCAAAATGTTTGAATTCAAACTGCGAGCCTCTATTGTCCTTGAAGTTAGCTAGCATATTAGTGTTCAAAAATCTAGGTTATAGATCGTAAAAAATAGATTACCACGAAAAAGTTCTTGTCACAACCGAATTAGGCAAAGATTGATCGGTTTAAACCTTTCAGGATGTTAAGTAAGCCTATTGCGTATATATTACCTTAATAGGTGTTTTATTTCAATGAAAATATGGAAATACTGAGTTAGCACCATTTTGCTTTTTGGCATAAAAAATAAATAGCCACCCTAGATTGAAGATATGCTCCAGCCATTCTGTAAAAAATTCAACGTGAAAATTCAAGTGAAGTGAGTGTGAAGTGATCTGTCAGTGTCACTGATGCTAGGGATTGACACAATTAACAGCTCACTTCACATTACTTTGAATAAACCTGCCGGAAAAACTGTTAAACATTTCGAATTGATACTATTTTATAAGATTTGATTAACATTATTTTAAATTATTCTGGAGTTCTGCGAGACGAGTGTATGAATGTTTTGTTAATTTGATTGGCAGATTGGCGTTTTATGTTAAATACACAAATAATAGTATTTTAGAAAAAAAAAAAACAAAATGGTGCACTACAGATACAATTTTAGTCAATTCTTTGAAAGTTGTTGAAAAAAAATATGTAAATTTTCGTCAATTTCGTATAATCCGACTGAGACTGGTCTTGTTACTATTGTATTAAAATGTGTATAATAATATTAAATTAAATATTATATTTGAATATAGGTAATGTCGGTAATTTCTTGAAAGAGCTGTACCTACTATGCCTGAAATAGGTTGTCCTTTTATGAGCAGAATATCTGGATCTAAATACAAGAAAAAATATGTGTTTTCACTACAAACTGTCATGATTTTAAAAGGAAACTTTTGAACAGCACTTAGGTTTAGTTCATGAAAGGACATCGTATAAAGCTTAAAAAGAAAATAAAGGCCATGCCCCACTTTCTTCGAAAGCATGTTACATTTCCATTAAATCATAGCCTTTTAGATACATAATATTATTTTCTTGTAGATAAAATTAAAGTCAATTTTATCAAAAACTTTTCGTACTAAATACGTAGTTTACTTACGTTCATAATTATATTTTATTAATCGTTTTTATGTTTTCTTTTCATATGTTTAATACATAAAAATAAAAATATTGTGTATCTGGGAAAATAAAAATAAAAGTTATTATTCTGTAGTATTCAGACCGTTTAATTTTCTAGAATAGAAGAGTACATATCAGGATAAGTACGCATTACTATCGTTTTTATGTCGTCGATCCTGTCAGTAAGACATATCTTATAATTATGAAATAAGCTTTAATTTCTCTAAAATGTGCCATTTTCATGATATCGCAAAACATATCTTACATACATTTTAAATTTTGCGTAAAATGCACAGTTCTTCCATTCGTTTCTATAGTGCAATGTCAATTTATATTTTATAAAAAAAAAATACTGGGCATATTTTGAAAAATTATTAATTATTTCTATTTTTGCAATGTTATTTTTCGGATAAATATGTCCCGTAGAGAATTTAATAGTAAAAATAAAACAATTATGAAATTTAAAATAGTTATTGAATAAATACGGCTTATCACAATATGCTCAATAATCTGTAGAAGTATACATTTCATTTCAAATTTCCAATTCAAGACTGATTAGACTAACCTACACCACACGCCTAATTTTCCTATTTTTTCGTTTGTACTATTTTGAATTCAAATTGTTATATTTTTACTGTCACATCAATTTTTGAAAAGGTTACAGTTTTAATAAATGCTTCATTTATTTTTAACAATAAGGTTTTCCTGAGTTTACAAAAATTTCATAAAAATTTAAATTTTCCCAATTTTGCTCACTATTTTCGTAATATAAAAGAAAACCATCGAATAAACAGATAAAAAAGAGATTTAAATATAACAATTTGAAACAATCTATTTTACTATTTCAAAAAAAAAAAAAATATGATTGAGTCAATAAAATTGCTTCATGAACAAAATGGCCTAGAAATTACAATTTCATAAAATTTATTGGAATATTATAATCGCCTTAGGAATCATCTCATCCGTCTTGTAATGTTAAATTTCATCTCGATATTTTTTGTGTTTTTATTAAGGATGATAAAATTAAAATACGGGATTTTTTTTATTATAAATTCGAAAAACGAATAAGTTTTCATAGTATATATATTTAGCCAAAAAGTACAAAAAATATCGAGAATTTCACTAGCTAAATATAAAACTGCTTACACACTCGCGATTTTATCTTTCAGAACACGCAAAAACGTCTGTGTGTAGGGTGGTTTATGTCGATTATTCCTCTTGTAATAACTATGATTATGCTAGATAAATAATTATTTTTTCTGTGATACATAGATTAAAGTGTTTTTTGTACATATTATCGCTATATTACTATGTGAGTGAAATTGTTAAGAAAAATGTACTACTTAATAATAAAAAAAATGTAAGGCTTTTGACTTTGTGAACTAATTTAGCCGATAGAGGAGAGGAGAGTTATGTTTTATCGAGTGAGGAAAAAAAAGTAGATAGAAAAAGCGTAACAATCGAGTTATAAAAAGTTGCAACTTGTAAATTAGTAAAATTGTACAAACTACTTTTCTAAATAAAACGAAACTTTGGCCTATGTAACATGTGTTTTCTTTTACCCTCCGGGGAATCTAATTTTGTTTCCCGATGTCAAAGTAGAAAACTCTTTGTGAATAGCGGGGGAACATATTGAGTGATCTCTTTTGGCATTTCCTATGACTACACGTTTTATTTTGTTATTTTTCTTCGGAACCAACAGTTTCGAGCGAGTGGTTTTCACTTTTCATTAGTACGAATTGCTGTTTATTTTTATTTCGATAGATTGTTCCGTGACATTTGAAGAATCCTCTGTGGGTAGTAAGAAATGTTAATCAAATACGCCGTTTGAGGAACTTTATGAGTGTTTTTAAGAAAAACTCGGACAGGAATCTTAATTCAAGATTTGAGAAGAACAAATTACTTATTTAGCATAATGTTTCCATTGCAAGGACACAGGCCTTCTCTCCGTGAGAGGATGCGGGCCACGATCCACTACAACTGCCCGGTGCGCGTAGGTGTAGGTATGTCACATGTCGTCAAAATTTTGGCTCACGATGTTTCCGTTCCCCGTTGGAGAGCAGCAGGCTTAGCACAAGCACCGACTTCTCGACGGAAGAATAGACATGACTTTTAACTATATGATGAGGAGAAGATAGCTATATTTTTCTATTAATTATCACAGTTATGCGTTCTAGTCGAATCATGATTGTGTAGATTATCGTAAATACTTTGTGGCCGTCGAGTAGAAAGTTTGTTGCCAGTGTGATTTTGACTGTTTGGGCAGAAATATTCTTCTGAAATAGACTACATTTGTATGGACCTAGCCAAAGATAGTTATAAACGAAAGACTAAGGCCCGTATTACAGAACCTCGCTCAAGACTCAAGCATTACTCAAAACTAGACTGGAGCCATTTGATTGGTTGAAACTAGTTTTAAGTAATGCTTGAGTCTTGAGTGAGGTTCTGTAATACGGGACTCAATGTCAGATTGTAGAAGAATATCAACGGTGCTATGTCAAAAATGTAGACACAAAACGTCACTTTGTATTGAAATAGCACTGTCTATTCTTCGTAGAAATATAAAGCACCATGCTAAGCCTGCAGTAGTGACAAAATAAGTTACACATAAATCGCCCAGTAAAATGATATACCTACTACAGCTCGATTCAAACTTTATGGCGGCTCGGAACACAAGGCGAGTCGCTGCGCAGTAACAAATTCATGGGTCAGCGGGGTTGAGGGGTGGGGTACTGCGCAGCGTGTAGCTCACTTCAGAGCCGCCATAAAGTTTGACGCGATGTATACCATACATATTTTTTTGTTTATCCATCACTTACTACTATCATTACAGGTACATCCCTATGCATTAATGAAGAAAACATAATAGTAACAACTTATTACTAAAACTTATTACATATGGTGTTATTTTTGTGAATTCACTCAATGTTCAAGCTAAAATATCTATTTCCTCTGCTACAAGGTTAAGAGTGCATGTAGCAAATTAGTGCGGCCACGAGGTAACGCCAGCAGCTGAGGCTGACGTTACCGCCACACATATCTGTCAGGCATACTCAAACACACTAACTCTAATATGATGGCGTTTATGTTAATTGAAATAAATATGGGACAAGACAACATAATACTCACGCCTTCTGCCAGGGGTACGGGTTGTTCGAAAGAGATACCGAGGCCCCTGGCACACAGGCTACTGAAGGAACACGGGTGGGTTGTAGTCAGTAAAAGTCTGACACGCCCTCCTGCTCCACCCAGAGCAGGAGAAGTTATTTAATGATTTCCCCCACGAAGATTATGTCTGGACTTTAAAAGAGACTGTGACCTCTGAGTTTGTTTCGGCCTTTCTTCTCAGAGTAGTCAGATAGGAAACGCAGACCTCATCTAGTTTAAAAAAATATGATTGACATGTAAAAGTGTTTGTACAAACCTACTTACAGAAATAAAATCATTTATCACCATAAAAAAAATACTCACGCCTTTCTTCTCTTGCACAAAAAAGCAAACTTCTACGCATAATCAACTACATCATATCAGCGAGGTCTTTGACGCTGTTTCTTCACGTACCAGCCCTGGACATGAATGATGCAATTCTGCTTCTCTGAATAGCATTGTACGTATTCAGCCTCGCCTCTGCGAGCATTCCAGAGGCAGAACAATAGCAGTTAAACCCCATTAGGTATCTGTGTATGTTATTGTTACACGAATGCCATCCCAAGACTTCTTTGTATAGTCAGCCCAGAGCAGGCACGTGTAGAAACTTTGATATAACGTTTACACACAACATTTTAGTTCGTACATTAGCCTTGGAAAATCTTCCGGCAAGCATGTTCCCAGAACTGATAAAGCACGACGTTGGCGATTGATATCCGTATACGCTTTTATGTCTAACTAGGTTTATAGCCAGCAGCTTCGCCCGCGCGGAGCTTTCATCCCCTATTTAACTCCCTTAGGGGTTGAATTTCAAAAAAATCCTTCCTTATTCCTTGTTTACATTGTAAAGGGAACCTCTGTGCAAAATTTCCGCTTTCTAGGTCCAAGGGTTTGGGCTGGGCGTTGATGAGTCAGTCAGTCAGTCAGTCAGGACTTGTCGTTTTTAACCGACTTCCAAAAAAGGAGGAGGTTATATGTTCCACTGTATGTTTTTTTTTTATATATGTTCCTCGATTTCTCCGCCATTTGTGGACCGATTCTCACAATTATTTTTTATTTGAAAGGGTATACTCCTGAGATGGTCCCATTGGTACCAAATCAGGATCTGATGATGGAATCCCAGGGAAATCGAGGGCATCCCTCAAATTTTGTAGGTATTAACAATGTTTTTCATATATTTTCTAAAGCTATTGAGACATTTGCGTATGGACATCATCATCTCATGACGCTGAGCTGATGAAGGAAGGTACAACTCTTTAACGGTTAGGAGTTAGGTGGAGGTTCGGGCATAACAAGAAAAATATATAAAAAAAAAAAACTACCGATTTTCAAAAACACCAGAAAGCGAAAAATAACTTTAATTTCGGAAGGCGGTGACAAAAAATTGAAATCCATATCCAAAGTCTTTTTTAAGTTTTTATATTTATATAGATAGATGTCAGTATGTGACCAAGGTACTTGAACCTCTTCACAATCTTCAACGCTGCCTCCACATGCTCACTAGTGAAACGTTTTGAGGCCCCTTTTCCAAGCTGAATAACATCAGTTTTTCTAGCATTATAAACTAAGTAACCTGCTTAACTCCTCAATCAGCAACGTACACAACATCGCGATGATTAATCATCAGGCAGCCCATCAGACACTATAATTGTTTGACCCGAGGATTCTTCCTTTTCAATGGAGTATGAGTGAACTTAACTCCCTGTTCCTCATCATCATCATCATCATTTCAGCCGAAGACGTCCTCTGCTGGACATAAGCCTCCTCCAAACGGGGAGGGTATTGCCATAATCGCCACGCTTGGCAGGCGGTTTGGCGATCGCAGTATGGTGGTAAAATGCATAGAGAACGCTGCAGCCCATTCTCTGGTAAGCCCCTTAGTCGCCTCTACGTCACCCACGGGAAGAAATGGGATGGCGCTATTCTTTTACGCCCGGCACCACACGAAACATGTTCCTCATGCCTCTCTAAACAATTTATGCGTTTTCTGCCCACATGATAGGTAGGTAAATCAAATTATGATTCTTTTAATAGGTATTTGAACAAAGCATAAAGTGGTTTGCCCACCGAAACCGTCAACGGGATGTTACCGAGAACGAGATGAGGAAGCGAAGTAGATAAATATTCATTTTTACAAGTTTCGGGCCGCTAGAACTCAGCTCGTGATTTTGACGCGCCGATGTACAGTCGCCAGCAGGTCAAGCTATCGCAAACTGTCAAATTTTCCCAATTGAACATAAACCTTATGCCTTTGTAATAAAGTTGAAAAACTATCAAAGAAATTTGACACATTGGGGTACCTTGATGTGCTGGCCTCTGTACCAGCAACACGTTAGATTGGACTTTGTCGTTCGCCCAGCTTTTGTTATTAATCATAAAGGCTGCTTTGTGCGGCAAGCCTGCAGGTTCCAATACCTACCGAGAATGACGCCGGGCTAGTTGGCGGTATGTTTGCCGACTGTGCCGCTGCCGTGTGCAGAGGAGCCTTAAAATACAGAATCACCTAGTTTACTTGCGGTGGACAATCGACCGCCGTCAACTGAGCGTCAAGTTTGGTTCGAATATCCTAGTTGCTTGGTGATGTACCGGATGGTGACGGCGGCTATGTAAACACGCCCAAAATGTTTATCATACCTGTAATACCACGTGATGAGATAGAGGTAAGTATGGTGTTTCTTAAATAAGATGATCACCTGATTGTATCTAATACCTTTAAACGAGCAGTTTATATATATATATTTATATGTAGGCATATATATTTTATATAATCTGAATCTCGGAAGGAGAGGGGCTTGTGGCTAAGTAAAAATAGCTGCACAGGTCGATCGATCAGGTTAAGCTACGCTTGCCGCGGTTGGTCCGTGGATGGGTGACCATCTTTACATACCAAGACCCCTCCGTGCCTCGGAAAGCACGTTAAGCCGTTGGTCCCGGCTGTCATTTGTGGATCTTTGACAGTCGTTACGGGTCGTCAGAAGCCCAAAAGTCTGACAACCAGTCTTTACCAAGGTTACCTAGTAACTGGGTTGTGGAGGTCAGATAGGCAGTCGCTCCATGTAAAATACTGGTATTCAGCTGCATCCGGTTAGACTGGAAGCCGACCCCAACATAGTTGGGAAAAGACTAGGCAGATGATGATGATAATCTGAATCTCGGAAACGGCTCCAACGATTTTCATGAAATTTAGTATGCAGAGGGTTTCGGGGGCGATAAACTGATCTACTCGTAGCTAGGTTTCAGTTTTGGAAAACGTCAAACAAAAAAAAAACTGAACAAGGCTCGATCTTTCAGATATTTTTATTTAAGTGACGTAATCCAAAGGAGGTATTGTAAATCTTTCAATATTTTGTACTAGGTATGTCGAATTGTCGATAAATTAACCGAATTTACACCTGAAAAAACAAGGAACACGCAATTCTTAAAAGTTATTTTAATTAATCTTATAAAATAATGACGTGTTATATCCTTGCGCTAAGGGTAACTACTACTGAAGCGCTCAAGGCACTTTTGTGCGTCAGGGATGGTTGCAGATATTAACATTGGTGGTTTCGTCGCTTTTATAAAAAATAAAGATGTGTATCCTTAAAAACACGTCTTCGCGCCAGCACCAACTCTATTCTCAATGTGTTTGCATATCAGTACGAGTTTTTAACTTTGCAGAGATGGATGCAGCTCTTAGGTGAATTTTAACTGTGTATTAATCTATGTGTAAACCTGCTGCCACTAGCTGTGTCAAGTCTGAAAAAAAAAATTCTTAAAATTAATTTATCATGTTGATTTCTGATCGCAGCAAGTTTTTGGAGTACAACGAATACCAATGAATTCCGGATACTTATTTCTCCAGAAAATATCCACTGGAAATTGTCTCTACGTTTGAGTAGGCTAATAAAACCATGGCAAAAGTGGTAGTAAGTGGGTTCCTTCAACACTTTGTAAGTATGAGACATACAGGAGAACGTACTTTGTAAATGTTATGAGGAAATTCATATTGTAGATGGACGTGCACGTAAAAATGTTTATCACCCCTGTTACTGTGGGGCTACGAAAATAGCGGTTGACGGGAAGCGATTTGGCTGTCTTATAGTTTTGGAAAATGCATAAAACAAATAAACAAGATGTTGTCATCGAAGTTCTTACGCTACATGCATCTTTGGTGCACGGCCAAAATCGGAACTAAAGGTGCCGCCGCCGCCATCTTGTTTTTACAATACAATTTCTATGATAATTTCACAAATGTCTACAAATGAGATTTAGGCGCCAAAAAATCCTTTTTGCACTAGGGTTACAATTTATTAGGTCTTTACCTATGAAATTGCCGTTCTGCAGTACTGGCCATTTCAAATCAAAATAATTTTTGTTTGGCTAAGAATTCTAATTTCAAATTAATTTTATTTTAAAAACATGGATTTTTTTTTCTAAAAGTAGTCATTTCTTTATTGATTAGTGTTACATTTTCATCGCATTTCAATCTTTTTCGTCATCATGGATACGTTAAAAATTCGAGTAATTATGGAATATGAGTACCGTCGTGGCAGCAACGCGGCACAAGCGGCACGCAACATCAACGACGTTTACGGAGCTAACACTACAAACCAACGCACCACCTGTTATTGGTTTGCTCGCTTCCGTTCTGGAAATTTCGACCTGAAAAATGAACCTCGCGGTCGTCCGAAGACTTTGGTCGACAATGACGAATTAAAGGCGATTGTGGAAGCTGATGATACACAATCTACGGCTGAATTAGCAGCAGCTTTCGACGTTAGCGTCAAAACAATATTGGTCCATTTGCGTCAAATTGGCAAGGTAAAAAAGCTTGACAAATGGGTGCCCCACGAACTCAATGATCGCCAGCGCGAAGTACGCGTCGAGACGTGCCTTGCACTGCTCAACAGACACACAAATGAAGGAATTTTGAACCGCATTGTTACCTGCGATGAAAAATGGATTCTGTTTGATAACCGTAAGCGCTCAGCAAGTTGGTTGGATCCTGGTTCAGCACCTAAACAATGCCCTAAACGAAAACTTACCCCTAGAAAAGTGATGGTCACTGTTTGGTGGTCTAGCGCCGGTGTGATTCATCACAGCTTCTTACCAAACGGGGTGAGCATTACTGCAGATGTGTACTGTGAAGAACTGAACACAATGATGGAGAAGCTGGCGCATCTCCAACCAGCATTGGTCAATCGCTCGTCTCCGCTGCTCCTGCACGACAACGCGCGACCTCATACTGCACAGCAGACGGTCTCCAAGTTGCAAGAACTGGGGTTGGAAGCTCTCCGTCATCCGCCCTACTCACCAGACCTTGCGCCTACCGACTACTACTTTTTCCAGAATTTGGATAACTTCTTGGCGGGAAAAAAAATTAATACCCGAGAGGCAGTACAAAATGCCTTTGAAGAATTTGTTGCCTCCCGTCCAGCTGATTTCTTTAAGAAGGGCATCAATAAACTGCCACTGCGATGGCAAAGATGCATTGATTGCATGGGTGATTACTTCGATTAATACAAATAAAAAATTCATGAAAAAAATTCGTTTAAATTTTTTCATACAAAACGGCAATTTCATAGGTAAAGACCTATTATCATCATTAAATGAAACAGGGGGCTAGTTTCATTAAAATATAGCCAAGTGATCGCAAAGTTATATTTTCTAATTCCAGTTCAGATAAAGAAAGATGTAATTTCTTGAAATTATAATTATAAAACTAGCTCAGAGAATCCAGTATATAATTGAACTAGCTGACTCGAAAGTCGCTGTCCTTTCCAAAGTTCATACAAACCCCCACAGAAAAGCGGACTTTGTTTATTCTTGTTTTTCTTTTCCGGGAAAGACAAGACAAGATAGTATCTAAATCGGTTCAGCCGTTGTTAAGTGATGGTTACCAACAAACAGCATTTCATTACGATTTTTCTATACAACGTGTAACGGAAGGGGTATATGTACACATACTATAAGCTTGTTTTGGTGGTATCAAACGATATTGGAAGGGTTTTTTAATCCTATCAGCACATGTTGGGAAATTACGAGAATTTTTAATACATTGATACCAGAAACCGAACTATTCAAATTGAAATAAACACATCATTCGGAAGAGATTTATCGTGATATTGGCAAGTAACGTGGAAAGTTATTGACCTACGTAGTGCGGTGATACGTTTGTTATGATTTGAATTTAAGAAACATTATGAAACCGAAAACTTGGTATCAATTCTTACTTTTTTTTTTTTGAGTTTAATCTGTGTATAGTGATTCTATACCAGCTGTTTACCTTTAGTGCTAAAGGATAGCAATAGGGTTTCTGTTACACCTTGTATACATGACCGGTCGATGGCAATAGGCTCCATGGGACGTAAACTTATCTGGCCAACTATGCCTGTACTATAGGAGCACCTCTGCCTAAATCTTCGGGGAAACAAGTCGTGATGTTATATTATGCTCTAACCAGAACAAAATTCCTTGAAGAAATCAACTAAATTTATTTATAAAAAGCTTACTTTGAAGCCTCAAGGTAAAGGGATTAAGACAGACATGAGATATAAAGGTTATAGTGCACGCACGGAATACTTTTATAGGTGTAGGTATACATATAGTACGCCTGAATGTATACCAGTATGTACGACAATGTATATTATGTAGTTATTGACAGCTGAAATGAAACTATAGGAAAAGTGCAAGTTTTTGCATCATACAAAGATTAAATCTATTATTTTATTTATTGACAATGCACTTCACAGCACCAGTAGAGTAATAAAAAAAAATGTACAAGATAATCGTTACTGGGTTTAGGTATATACATACATACATATACATACTCAGCCTATAACTTTCCCACTGCTGGGACACAGGCCTCCTCTCCATGAGAGGGAGTGGGCCGTAATCTACCACGCGGGCCCAGTGCGGGTTGGTAGATGTCACATGTCTTCGAAATTTTGGTTCTAGGACATGCCGGTTTCCTCATGATGTTTTCCGTCACCGTTTGAGAGCAGTGGTGATGAAATTATTTACACAAAGTAATGCGCCTGGCTGGGTTCGAACGCACGACCTACAACTCGTAAGTCGCAGCCGTTACCACTGGGCCACCACTGCTCTCATTAGATATATAAAAGCTTTAATATAAAATAAAATTTTAAAAAGAACGCTTTGTTCACAACAACGATCGGTGCGGAGCTACAAAAATATTTAACACTAGCAGCGCTCCGCGGTTTCACCCGCGTAGTTCCCGTTCCCGTGGGAATACGGGGATAAATATAGCCTATGTCACCCGGGGATAGTGCAGCTTCCCAACAGTGAAATAATTTTTCTAATCGGTTCAGTAGTTTCGGTGCGTATTGCAAACAAACAAACAATCAAATCTTTCCTCTTTATAATATTAGTATAGATAGAATACAATAAATATGTTCTCACTGCTAGGTCACCAAGCCTCCTCTAAAAAAAAAAAAAGCCTCCTCTCTTCATTCGAGAATGGGCCATAATAATCTACCACGCCGGCCCAGTGCGGGTTTGTAGATGTCACATGTCTTCTAATTTTTGGGTTCTAAGGAATGCCGCTTTCCTCACGAAGTTTTGTTGCCAGACTTAATGAAAAATTCGTTGCCGTTTGCTGTTTGGGACCCATCGCTTGGTTATTTTAGACTGCTATGTTTTATTGTCCCGTATGTGTCGCCGGGCGTAAAAGAATAGCACCATCTCCATTTCTTCCAGTGTATATGCTATTTCTACTATTGCTGCTATTACTACTTTGCTGACTGGGACAGGCAGGGTCTTTTCAATCAGCATAGTGGTAGTGAGACTGACTATCCATGTAACGTTAACCGTCTATATGTAAAAGTTGGATTTAACCAAATAAAAAACGTTTCGTTTGTTTCGTGTCGTGACGTGAAGAATCGCACCATCCCATTTCTTCCCCTGAGTGTCGTAGAAGGCGACTAAGGGACTTACTAGAGAATGGGCAGCAGCGTTCTCTATGCATTTTACCACCATACTGCGATCGCCAATCCGCCTGCCAATCGTGGCGATTATGGCAAAACCCCCCAGAAGGGACGCCTATGTCCAGCAGTGGACGTCTTTCGGCTGAAATGATGATGATGATGATGATGTTTTATTAGCGTCTTTCTGCCCACGACTTCATTCACGTGAAATTTTAATCCCCGACACACCGCGTCGCGGCCATGCAGTTTCTTGTTTCGTTTATCGTTATTTCTGGCTTTTTTTACTTTTGGTCGGCTCCTAAGTGTCGTAGCTTGATGTTAATAAGCTTATAATTTCCCTCGATAATTGGGCTATGAAATATAAAAAGAGTTTTTAGAACCCGACTAGCAGTTCTAGAGAATTACTCCTACTTACAAACATTCAAATTGTACTTCCTTATAATCTTACTATGGATGTATGGATCTTTGTTACTCTTGCACGCAAAAACTACTGAATGGATTTGGATGAAATTTGGCAAACAGATAGACTATAACCTAAATTAATACATAGGATACTTTTTATCCCGGTAGTAGACCAGACCAACGGCTTGACGTACTTTTCGAGGCACGGAGGGTCTTGGTATGTAAAGAAGGTCACCCATCCACGGACCAACCGCGACAAGCGTAGCTTAACCTGATCGATTGACAAATGTAGCTTTTATTACTTAGCCACAAGCCCTTCTCATACATCATACATTTCTTACTAAAACACGTATTTTTTCCACGTACTTCAAACAGTCACAGTTAAAAAGCTTTAACGCTTTAACGTTTTTAAAAAGCGTGTTGAACGTAAAAAGTATATTTACCGAGCGGTCAAAGGTTAAGTTATTTTTAACCTAGTTTCGGAAATGTTAAATGCATTTCCTGAAAGTAGGTACGTACTACAGGAGTTGTATTTAAATATGGCGAACACGATGGAAGTTTTCGTTTACATAAAACGTTGGCAAATACACAGTTTATGTTGCTGGGGCCGTTTTTTTTTTACGTTCAGTTTATTCAATTTAGGAGCTGTTCGTGACCAAATTATACGGGTCGATCTTGCCAAGGTTGGTTCGTGGATGGGTGACCATATTCACATACCGAGACCCCTCCGTGGCTTCTGTCATTCGTAGATATTTGACAGTCGTTACGGGTCGTCAGAAGCCCAACAATCTGGCAATCAATCAGTAATCTTGTATCCATCGCACAAAAAAGACAGCACAAAAAATTTAGGAAAATGAAATGGGAAAAAAAAATAACGAAATGTATTAATAGATATACGTAGTTGATAGATAATTACGCCTGTAATCCTCAAAGGCTTAGCAAAGGTGAACCTGTAGTACAACCATATTTCGCCAGTTATATCTGTCATCGTATGATTATGAACACTGTTAGTTTATAATCTATCTCGCGAGATTCTATACTGTCGATAAATTGTGAATTACACCATACTGCTTACCGACCGAATAGGTTAGGTTAGAACTGCGACCAACGCGCGCGAGCCCAGCGAGCGTAGCGAGCGGTGCCGCGGCAGTGGCCGGCGAGCGCTATTTCCAAGTTAGTGGCAGTTACTTGACAATTAGTAATAGCGCAAGGTACTATGAATTTGACGGACAGATTATAAATTATCGAAGAATATTGCGTTAAAACTATTTTTGTTCTTGTCACTCCTTATGTCAGCTGGCAGATCGTTCACTAGATTTTTGTCTAAGTATCGTCTCTTATCTTTCTCTAAACCCTTCTTGATCTATGTGTGACAGACACAGAGATCAAGAAGGAATAGTAGGGAAAAACATCTTTCTTTCTTGCTGATTGTACACCTCAAATAAAAATGTGACTGAGATATTATCTCAGTGACATTTTAAGCCCTTTTGACCTGTGACCCCCAGATCAAACTTATCTAAGAAAAAATAATTGATTTAAGGATTAATTCTATAACTACTTCTTTTTCATTCTTTTCTTATCATGTCAACCATTTCATATAGAAACCCTATTGAAAAGTAAGTTATAATACTCTTAAACCCTTGACATTAATGTCCTTAGTTGAAAACTTTTCTGAAACTCATGAAAAAAAGGGGCAATCATCGGAATATTCCAAGAGCCACATAGCAACAAATCATCGTTTTATAACATCGCTTAGTCCCAAAGTCTAAGGTCGATAATCCCTTGCCACCAAAGTAATTTAATCGATTATTTTTCCAATAAAACTAATTGCTTTCTTATCTTAATCGACTTAGTCAGTTTGTTTTAGTAACTAGATAGCTATCGATTATTCGATTGTCACAATGTTTACGCGGTTTAATGAAGTGTCTTTCATTGACATAATAATTCATTTGCAAAGTGAATTTTCTTTTTCAGTGTCGAAGTATATGGCATGCTGAACATTTATTTGTAATGACATAAATTCAAAGGTTTTATAATAAATTCAGTTTTAAAATAATAATGTACAAGTACTTATATGAAAAGGATGGCAACAAATCAAAAGGCATCAAAAACTTCGTCCACATTGCTGCCATTGCTGCCAACCGAAAATTACCCAAAAGGCTGGCAGCATTGACGTTATTTATGACAATGCTGATTCTTTGGCCAAAAAATAGACCAGCCCTCTGGTAACGTAAAGAGTCGACTGCGCAGGCTTCTTTTTTCTTTTGTGGCTGGGAAATCATTAAATAACTTCTCCCGCTCTGGGTGGAGCGGGAGGGCGTGTCAGACTTTTACTGATTAAAACCCACCCGTGCTCATTCAGTTGCCTGTGTACCAGGGGACACGGTATCTCTTTCGAACAACCCGCACCCCTGGCAGGCATTTGCCCTTGTGGACCCCATCAGTTGGTGCTAACATCTCTTTGAGGTGCGCGTGGAACACAACGCGTCGGCAACCCGGGCTTGGTCCTTACCGGACAGCGAGCTACCCATTACTCGCCGTCCGCAAGCCGACGCGGTGGCCGGCAATCAGTCTGGGATTCCCGATGCCCAAGGCGTCTACTGCGGCGACTAGGGCCATGAGGGCGCAATACTGCCTAGCACGCAGGGCTCTTGGTATGAAACATGTTTACACGGACCAACCATGGCAAGCAAAGATTAACTTGATCGATCGACCAGCGCATTATTACTTCAAGTCATAATAGGCATAACAGGGGTGATGTACAGGTGAATGGTCAAGTGCGTAGATGTACATGAAAATAAACGTGGCATAAGAAACGGTGAACCGGGGTTACATTGATTTGCGGGATGAGTTTGATCAACACTTCCATTTCATATAAAATCGCTGTTTGCGTAAAATGAAACGCAACATGGTAGTTTTTTTTTTCTAGCTAAGCAACACTGGAGAACTGTTAAATCGTTTGCTGAGGAATTCACCAACAATTAAGGTAATTATTTTTCGTGTTGGCAGATTTTGATTTTTGAAATTGTATTGTCATTATGATTGGCGTTACTTTGTAACTATGAAATAAAAAATAGGGGGGCATCAAAGTAACCCTACATCGTATACGTATAACTTTGATTAGTCAGTTTTATTTTTTCTCATTATAAAATAATATTTATTCACGTATTATTACAGGAATCAAGAGTTATAAAAAACCGATTATTGGATTTTTTTTTGTATTTTTTTATAAACAAAATTAAGAGATATGAACCTTCAAAGTTCAATATTGATTAAAGTAACCCCGGTTCACGGTACGCAAGTGGTGTTTCATAATTTCTGCCTACCCATTGAAAAAAAGGCTTGAATTTAGGTACCTATGTATAATAGGCAGAACACAAAGATTGACACGGGTGTGTCTTATATTAAATGCCACGATAATCCAGTTAAGTACCTATTGACTATTCGGACCCAATTTTTTTGATAAATTCTAAAATTCTAAGATAGAAAATGAATTTTAATTGTGTTTTTAAATTGACCTGCATTGAAACGATAGCCATTATTCACCAAGTTTGCTCACCACAAACATGTTACTAATGGAATCATAATATTTTAACGTGAGGTTTTCCTCTTTGATGGAACTAAATTATATTCTCTGAATCACGGTTTTCCTTTGCAACTATATTCATTATTCGTTCTATTTTTTCACGTTTGATGAAGAATGATGTCCGTTTTCAAACATTCTTCTGTATTAAGAAATTACGCAAATATATTTCTGTTTCAATAAAATTTAAGATAACGCAACTCGGTTCCCAGGTGTTGCCTAGTTTTTGGAGCACTGTTCAAGAAACCATGTTAATGAATCTAGCAACAGTAATAGTTATTAAGTCCCGCGTCTCCGCCTACGTCAATGTTGAAAGTTATCTGGAACAGGCTTCTCTGGACCAAGGATTAAAAAAAACATAGGTACAAATTTCCACCCCCTATTTCCCCCCTTTTAAGGAGAGAGTATCTAAAATCCTTTCTTAGGTAACGTTTCCTATACATAATCTACCTCTGTACCAAATTTCATCATCGCAAGTCCAGTAGTTTTGGAGATTTCGTGATTAATCAGTGAGTGAACGAATGCATGAATGAGTGACCTTTCGCTTTTATAAACGTCGATAATAATGGACCAATAAATTATTCTGATTACCTCCCATAATATTTTATTAAGTCATTTACTAAACGAACATATTGAAGAGCTGAACACAACTGGGTCAAGTTCTGCTATTATCACAAACACAACGCTCCTAAGAATCTCCTTTTCTTGAAACGTTAGGGAAGTCAAAAGAAGCCTACATACGGCCTCCTTAAGCTGCCTATTGGGCCATTTGAAAGGCGCCACTCTCATCCATTGTTTCCCAAACTGCCTTAGACAGTTCCCTCAATATCCTCACGGCGACATTTTGCATAATATTAGGGTCGCCAGATTGTTTAGCCTTCGCCGTTTTCGTTTTCCTAAAATAGGTACCTTTTGGCACATGAATTTATATGGGATGTGGCTAGACCTTTTTTCCTGGGTTTCGGTGATTCAAGTTTAGTGTTTCCTTCGAAGGTATTGTTGTTTTTGCTCGGAAAGGTTCTGGAAATTATGCAGCGTGCCGTTTTTACTTAGAAGTCAGACCACGGACTGACTTTTGAGGCTTTGCGTAACCTGGGATTTTAAATCTGGGAAGGCTTTGAAAAAAGCGGAATAGTTTTAAGGGTTAGCAAAAAATCCTGGACCGTCGAAATATTCTCATAATATTTCGGTAGCAAAGTACCTATATACGGTTATCTACAAAATCATGATTTAACAGGAGAGCGTATTGAACGCATAACTAGAAGAACAAAGCTATTTTCTTATAATTTCCAACTTTTACATAACAAGGTTTACCAAGGGAAAACTTATCGTAATGTTTTTTTTTTTTTTTTTTTTTCAAAAAACTTTAGGTGTTTTATCTACTTCGTACAAAGTAAACTAATTGAGTAAACTGTCAGAATATATCCGCTTATACGCAGGAGTTCCTAAATGCTAAAGTTTATATAGGTTTAAGTATTGTTACAGATATTACTATTCTTTTTATTTTACATTGTTGATTGCTAAAATAAATAAAGATACGTAATAACTTTCCTTGTTAAACTATTATTTGTTACGCCGCGCCGTGTATTTCAGACACCATTCTATGGTAGTCTTCACATGATCTGACCAAGACGTAGGTCACGTCTGGAATTTAAAAGGGACTGTGACCTCTGAGTTTGTCGAATAAGAAGCGAAGCATGGAGTTTAAAAAAAATATTGACGACTAAAAGTGTTTGTAATTACAAAAATTTATCATAAATTTTTCCATAATTTTCCCTAAGATTCCAAGCATGAATGAAATGTGATTCTTTAGCATTATGATTTATTTCTTTCTTCTTTGTACGATATAAAGTACAACTAGCACAATACCGTACACGGTAGCAGCTAGAACCCCACGGGGAAAAACAACCCTCGTAAGTAATAACCCAAGGGTAAGTTACTAAGGGAATACCCCCCAAGAAATTTGCGGCAAACCAGTAAAGATTATTGCCAGTGCGTCAGCTAAAATATTAGATAACAAAAAAAAGGCATCAGGCATACAATATTGTGGTTTGTTTCGACTTTTATCTCCCGATGTACCGCCGAGATCGTAAACTTCTTTTATGTGCAAATGTGTCTGCCAATAAAGATTCTACGTGATATTTTTGACAACAGGTCTCGAGAGAGGTTTTCGTTATATTTAAATGTTCAATATGAGTCATGGAATCGTGTTATGGAGCTGTTCAGATAATTGAGACGTAATCCTACTAATATATTTAATGTGAAAGTTTGTATGTTTGTTATTCAATCACCCAAAAAAGGGCTGAGCGAAACATGATAAAATTTGGCTGGCAGCATACAACACAACATACAGGATACTTTTTTTGACCTCGACGCGGGCGACGCCGCGGGCGGAAGCTAAATGTAAAAGTTTGTATTTTTGGATGTTTGTTACTCAATCACGCTAAAACGGCTGAACGGATTTAGATAAAATTGGGCACACAGATAGATTATAATATAACCTAGATTAACACATAATATGATACTTTTTATCCCGGTGGTACATTCTCGTGGGATAATTTTTGACCTCGACGCGGGCGACGCCGCGGGCGGTAGCTAGTATTATATTATAAATGTAAAAGTTTGTATGTTTGGATGTTTGTTACTCAATCACGCTAAACTGGCTGAACAGATTTTTATAAAATTATGCTGACAGATAGTTTATAACCTCGATTAACACATAGGATACTTTTTATCCCAGTGGTACATTCTCGTGGGATAATTTTTGACCTCCACGCGGGCGAAGCCGTTGGCAAAAGCTAGATAATTTATTAATAAATCTTCCTGTTTATTGGTGAGGATAACTTCTGTCACCGTTTTCCTTATAAGACTCAAGCATCATTATTTAGGACTATTTTTTTTTCGTGACCATTATTATCAAATGTTCTTCTACAGGATATTTTTTTTAAACCAGTGCGCAAACTGTAACCATAGCGTAGAAATATTTCGTCAATTATACAAAAAAAATCAGATGTTCCATACATTTTGACCGCGTAGGTATTGCACTTTTCTATGAAACAGCACATTTTTTTTTTATAACTGTCGAAAAATTTCTACGCTAGGGGTTCTAGAATGGTAAGCTGAATTCATGGTTACACTTGCCGCGGTTGGTCCGTGGATGGGTGACCATCTTTAAATACCAAGACCCCTCCGTGCCTCGGAAAGCACGTGAAGCCGTTGCTCCCGGCTGTCATTCGTGTATCTTTGACAGTCGTTACGGGTGGTCAGAAGTCCGAAAGTCTGACAACCAGTCGTACTAAGGGGTATCATATTTAAACCCAGTAACTGAGTTGTGGAGGCACGGTGGCGTCTTAGTATGTATAAATGGTCACCCATCCACGGCAGTCGCTTCATGTAAAATACTGGTATTCAGCTGCATCCGGTTAGACTGGAAGCCGACCCCAACGTAGTTGAGAAAAGGCTAGACAGATGAATGGAATTAAAGACTGACTGACAACTTTTGAGAATATCAACTAACCCTTATGTATTAAGTGATTCTGAAGTCATTCCATTTACTGTATAGAAGTCAATGTATGACAGAAAGTGAAGTGGCAAGCGATTTTGGACCATGTAGGCAAACTGTCACCTAGAAACTGCCCAGCATGTCACCAAATCACAACACTGTCCTTACGAAAAGTGCAATAACTAGGATAAACCTGATTTCGAGAAAAACGCGAGTAAAGATTTTATTTTGTTAAAACACCGACCTAGACATTGCAGTTAGGCTTAGTATTAAAACCGGCTTCGTCATATAGATACGTAAAAAGTGTCTCATCATCATCTGCCTAGCCATTTCCCAACTATGTTGAGGTCGGCTTCCAGTCTAACCGGATGCAGCTGAATACACGTATTTTACATGGAGCGATTGCCTATCTGACCTCCACAACCCAGTTACTGGGTAATACGATACCCCTTGGTAAGACTGGTTGTCAGACTTTCGGGCTTCTGACGACCCGTAACGACTGTCAAAGATCCACAAATGACAGCCGGGACCGACGGCTTAACGAGATTTCCGAGGCACGGAGGGGTCTTGGTATGTAAAGATGGTCACCCATCCACGGACCAACCGCGGCAAGCGTAGCTTAACCTGATCGATCGACCCGCGCAGCTATTGTTACTTAGCCACAAGCCCCTCATACGTAAAAAGGTACGTTTAAGGTAAGGTACGTTTTATGATACGTAAAAAGTGTCTAAAAATTATATAGAGATCTCGTTCTGCAAATTCCGAATCTTATCTCAATTCGGCGCAAAACTCGAGAAAATGCACTTTTCGTAAGAACGGCAGAACAGGGGACCGTGTTTCATCATAATCATTATTATTTTAGTTGAAAGACATCCACTGCTGGATTGGCCATCCTCAAGCATTGCCACATCAATCGGGCTTTGTTTACTGGACCTGACTACGGCGATATAAAAAGGAGGGTTGTGAGTTTGAACGGTATGTATGTTTATATATTTCCCATAAAACTTCTAAACTACTTATCATAATTTGAAAATTATTGAGGTATCATTGGAAGCGACGTGATCGTCCGCTGGGTGAACATGAAGTTAGTCTTGAACTATTTATATTACAGACCCAACACAGACAGTTACAAACACACGACCGTCATTTAAAAATAAAAAAAAATTGTTGGTGGTGGTTTCGGATTGGTTTTTGGGTAAGGTCTTCTTCTTCGTCGTCGTCACACTCTTGGCAGAGTGGTCGTGGTCGTCACATCAGGGTGGTGGCAAGCTTCACAACGTCTCTGAGTGTGAAAATTATGAGTACGAGTACATTGTTGTATTGGGTTTTCTACTAGTAAAGATGATGAAATTTCGAATTGGTGTGGGGTAGGTAACTAAAAAGTGAAAAATAAAAACTTTTTTCAAAAAAATAACAACCGACTTCCAAAAAACACTACAAAGTGCAAAATAACTTTAATTTCGGAAGGCGGTGACAAAGAATTGAAATACCTACACCTCCAAAGTCATTTATGCGATAGCAGCATTCGCGGTTGATTTGCTGGAAAGTTTTGAAGAGTTCCGTTGTCTGTCTCCGAAACGCATCATCAGATCTATATGAAATTTCAATGGGACCATTTCGGTGTAAACCCCTTTCGATCAAAAAAAGAATTTTGCAAATCCGTCTATATACGACGGAGTTATGCCCGAACATACATAAAAAAAAAAAATATATATAAACATGTCGAATTGATAACCTCCTTCTTTTTGAAGTCGGTTAAAAACAATTGTAAGTGTTAATAAATAAATTATTTAATATTTTTGAACTGAAAACTTCTTTAGCACGTTTTGGGTGAACAAAAATTATGGAATTCGCGTCATCGTCACCGAATGCTTTCCTTGATGTATACTGTGTATAATGGGTGAACGAGCACATGGATGAGTCGCGCATTGATGTATTTTGGAAAGGTCCCTTTCTTTCATTAGGAAATTCTAATTATTTTATCCCTTTCTTTCCTTTTGTATTTTTCTCGTAAAAATCTGTGATATTATCTTCAATGGCTGTAATCGATCGCTCGTTTATAATTTTTTACCGATATCACTCAGGACCCAAGGACCCTATGTGAAATCCTGTATTGACGATTAAAAAAATTCACACGGAATTGTTCATTTTTTCACTTCTGTCGGCACTCCTGGAGTGCCACTGTTTTTTTTTAATTATGCCTTTTCGTGTAATAAAACAGTACATTCTAACAGTACTAACCGATCATAAGCTTTAGAGCAAAATGGCATACGACCACGGTTATCAGATGGAAATATTTCCTATGGCATGATTTTTCTACACTTGGGTTTAAGTTGTTGAACTTAATTTGTATGCAAAACAAGATAACACAAAGCAAAGAAAAACCTACATAAACGAGATTCAATTCAATATAGGTAACTATCGACACTCACACAATGCTCCATTGAAAGCGTTTCTGTGTATTCGAGCGTGGCTAATAGTTCGACTGACTGAGGTGTTAATACCCGATTTAACAATACTGCTGATATTTCTCTTCTGTATTTTGTTTAAAAAAAAGGATTGAACGTTACTCTTTTGTGATAAAGTTGTTGGTTACAGTAACATTGCATATCAGTACACAAAGATGACGATAAAGGTGTTTAAAACTGAAAGAATTATAGTTAGATTTGATTTTGATTTTTTTTTTATTTGTGGTTTTTCTTTCACTTTTTTTGCTGTGGTACGCACGGCTACACATCAAGTTATACATTTCCAGTTTACGTTGAACTCGCAATGTACGGAAATTCTATACAATGCGAGATCAGCCTATACTGGAAATGTATAGCTTGATGTGTGGCCGTGTGTACCTAGACCAAGCAAATTCGTATAACTTCACTTGTTAAATAAATAAAGGTGACAGGAAAATATTATATCATCATCATCCACATAAACTAAATGGAAAAAATGTGTATTATTGAAGCTATCTCAAAATCCACTAAACAGAACTTGATCAAATTTATACTATGGGACCACTCGGTAAGTAGGTATACATAACCTTTTAATCAAAATAAGAATTTTTCAAATCGGTATGTAAATGCCGCCGGGGTTCTGAGGCAACAGATCATTTAAAAAGATATAACCGAATTGAGAACCCCTCCTTTTTTGAAGTCGATTTAAAAGTCACTTGAAAAAAACATGAAAACAAAACAGATTTAAAAATGACTATACAAGACATGTCTATACATGCATGCAAGATGGTAACACCATGGTATAAGTAAGTACAATAAAGTAATGTTGAGATAGCATTTTGTTTCATTTTACCCCCAGATAATTTTCGAAGACATACTAAATAATATGAGAAGCTCAAAAAACGCATACAACTACGCTCCAAAATGAAACCCTGTGACTAGCTCCACTGCCAGAGGTGCGGGTTGTTCGAAAGAGATACCGTGGCCCCTGGCACACAGGCAACTGAAGGAACACGGGTGGGTTTTAGTCAGTAAAAGTCTGACTCACCCTCCCGCTCCACCCAAACTGGGCGAAGATACTTGGTTATTGCCCACCCAAAAAAATGACTAGCTCCAATTCAAGCCTCTTATCCAACAAAATGCATTCACCTTACGCGAAAACCCATTTTTTCAGCTCAAAAACAAAATCCAAAAAACTGGTCCAGCAAAGCTGTTACTGCAGTTCAGAAACTCTATTTAAATTTTACGAGTTTCTTCGGGTTTTTATTGATATTATCTGGCCCTGAATAGAAAATCGTTGCTTTTGTTTGAAATGTGTATAAAGTTTGCCTTGTGAGCTACGGAATTTTAAGTGGTGTTGACTCATCGCGGTAGTTCCCAAGTTTCGGAAAGGGGTCGGTATTTTCACGCTCTTTAACGTTTTGGGTGGGACAGACATAGAGGATTTTGCTAGGCGGAAGGTTATGTAAATGTTTCGGGTTAAGTAAAATAGTGAGTGCGCATGTAGCTAAGTAATTACTGCTACGCTTGCCGCGGTTGATCCCTGGATGTGTCATCATCTTTTCAAGGCAGGTGACTGTGCTTTAGTAAATAGTTTTTAGTAATTGGATCTTGAATACCTACTTCCAAGTTGGTTAAATTATAGCAAGTTCCAACTCCCTACATTGTTTTTTTTTTGAGGTTGGGAAATCATCAAATAACTTCTTCCGCTCCGGGTGGAGAAGGAGGGCAGGTCAGACCTTTACTAACTAAAACCCACCCGTGTTTCCTCAGTTATCAGTGTGCCAGACCAGGGGCCACGATATCTCCTTCGAACAACCCGCACCCCTGGCAGGCATCCGCCCTTGCGGGGGCACCTTCAGTTGGTGCTGACATCTCTTTGTGACCCGCTTGGAACACAACACGCCGTCGACCCGGGCTTGGTCCTTATCGGACAGCGAGCTACCCATTACTTGCCGTCCGCAAGCCCGCGCTTACGGTGGCCGGGAATCAGCCTGGGATTCCCCCGGAGGCTAGGGCCGTGATGGCGCATATATTGCCTCTCCCTCACGTGTGCCGCTTCCCTCTTCGCGAGCATTACTGCTTCCCTACATTGGTAACCATACTCCACAAAAAAATACAAAACACACACACAAACACTCTAATAGTTATTTCAGCAAACTAGACATTAATTAAACTACAAAAACAGTGGACAAGAATAACAATTTATTTATAATCTCTTATCTGAAGCCAAATAATAGGGTTATTTGGCTTTAGCGAACTTTGTCCTCAACAAACTCTAATTACAAGCTCTAGTAGGTTACTTACCTGCCGAGGTTCCTTGTACCGAAATTCCTAGAAAACATACTTTAGCTCGCTTTTCTACAAAAGCCTTGAAGTTATAATGACATGATTCAGTTGTTTTAATAAGGGGATTGTGATTTTTAGAGTACGCTTTCTTTAGATTTAAAACTTTTACCAAGAACACCACCAATATCTGCACTGCGGTGTACTTCACTCTGGGAGTGTTTGGATACATTGCCTTCTCTTCACATGAAATATCTTGTGAGTAATACAAAACACACGATGACATATCAAGCTATACATTTCCAGTTTTAGCTGAACTCACGTTATTCTCTCAATGTAGTTCGCGACCACATACGGCTCGTAAGTTATGCGGTCTTCTGCAGTGTGGACAGCATCGTACATTCTCCCACCAACAGCCAATTGAAGAAGAAGAAGATTCAATGGGGTTGGACTGAAATTTTTGAAAATAAATATACTTATTTTGACAGTCGTAAGTAAAGCTGCCTTAGCCCTTTCTTAACACATCTTCATTTCTTACAAGTATTTCATAACCTCAGATTATAAAACAAAGGCAGGTAGACCGCGCGGAACACCAAGAGTGAAGCCAAAAAACCAAATACTAAAGCATCGCATAGTATATAATGCGAGGATTTAGTATTTGTTTTTTTTTTTTACTTTTGGGTATTCCGCGCGATTAATTTGCCTTTGTTTTATAACCTAAACCAAAAAAAAAAGTTTTTTGGCCTCACTCTTGGTGTTCCGCGCGGTCTATTTTTTAATCTGAGTTCATAACTTAATGAGCCTTAAATGTTCCCACTGTTGGGACACAGGCCTCCTCGCGATGAGAGCGAGTGGGCAGTAATCCACCACGTGGGCCCAGTGCGGGTTCATAGATGTCACATGTCTTCGATTTTTTTGGTTCTAGGACATGCCGGTTTCCTTCACCGTTTTAAAAGCAGTGGTGAATAAAATTAATTTAGACGAGGCGCCCATCGGGGTTCAAACCAACGACCTACAACTCGTAAGTCGTGCCCGTTATCACTGGGCCACCACTGGTCTCACAAGTATTTCATTATTTGATCAAAATTATATCTCAACTGCGTAATAAGAAAGTAAATTAAACACATTCCACTTGCTCCTACTAATCTTGTAATTCTATTTCCAGAAGGATTTCCTGAACCATAAAAAGTCAAAGTTAATCTAAAAAGGTTAACAAGGAGAACGTAAATCGTGCCGGATAAACTTTAAGTCCACGTAGGAACAAAATATCAGATATTTTGTTCCTACGTGGACTTAAAGACGCCTTTCATAGTGGTAATTAAAGAACAGATTCTGTTCTTTAATTACCACTATGAAAGGCGTCGGCAATAAAAATAAAAAAGGTCGAAGGATAATGAAACGTCTTTATCTCAAAGATAAGGGGAAAGGAAACAGTTGAAATAAGAGCTCAAGAGACAAAAAACTCTTAATGAAGAAGGGGACAAAGTAATTTAAATTCGTTACTTCTACGCCATCTGCTAAATGCACTTCATTAAAACGTGCTAACTGTAGCACAGCCAAACGTCGACTGACACGGAACGAATTCGAATTTCAAATTACCGCCGCTCTTTTTCAAATTTCGAATGCAATTCTTGAGTGACAAAAAATTGCGGTTCTTTAAAATGAAAACGGTTATTATGAAAAGTTTTGTATTTACATTTTGGTCTTCGGTTCTGTTACTAGAGGAGATTTTTGTGCAGTTTTTATCTATACTAATATTATAAAGAGGAAAGATTTGATTGTTTGTTTGCATTGAATAGGCTCTGACCCTACTGAACCGATTTGAAAAATTCTTTCACTGTTGGAAATCCACACTATGCCTGGGCTGACATAAGCACTATATTTTATCCACGTATTCCTACGAGAACGGGAACTACGTAGATAAAACCGCGGAGCGCTGCTAGTCTAAAATAAATTTTACGAATTCACCTGTGTGTCAAAAATTTAAGAGTTTTGTGTTTTACGGGTTTCCAAAATATAATTAAGGTAGTTACATACCGAGAGCTGTGATGGCTGAGTGGTTAACGGCCATGACTTACGACATGAAGGTCGTTGACTTGAACCCAGACAGGTGCTTTACTTTCTGTAAACTATTTCATCACCACTGCTCTCAAAACGGTGAAGGAAAACATCGTGAGGACACCGGCATGTCCTAGAATCAAAAAATTCGAAGACATGTACCATCTACCAACTCGCACTGGGCTCGCGTACGGCCCGATCCCTCTCACAAAGAGGAGGCCTGTGCCCCAGCAGTGGGAACAATATAGAAGGATTATGTACCTATGTATTTTATGTAAGTACTTACCTACCTACCTAAATGTTTTTTTAGTTAATAGACAACTTTTTTTTATATAAAGGACAGAAATCCACATTCCAAATTTCTTGTCTTACAAAAGATAACTATTTTCATTCTTACTAGCTACAAGAATCAAATAACACAGTAATTATGCCGTAGCTACCAAGAATTCCTGCAGATAGCCAGGTTTCGGAAACGTGCCAAGTCTAGCAGCATTGCTGCATTGAATGGCAATGTTACTCGTTCAAAATATTTACTTTGAATGTCTCTATCTTCCTGCTTTTGTTTGTCTATGGAATTAATATTTTGAACGGGGAATGTAGAACAATGTAGTTCAAATAAAATTCAAATACTACATAATATGACGGCTGCAATCCCCAATGGGTCAGTTAGTGGTGTACCTATAATAATAGTATTTATTTTTATTTTGGAAAAAGGATCCATAGAGTGTTAGTAACATAATATTAACACAACTTATTATATAGTGTTAGTACCAATCACCCTCTGGACAAACTGCTTTACAGCTGGAGAACCGAAACTCTTCGCTACAGTTCTCAGGATGAGGTTGCGACTGCCTCTCACTGGACTCTGCGAGCCATTTTTTTGCGCACAATCGCGTGAAAACCGTCGGTACGAGCTTCTACAAACATCTCCGATGCACTGCAATAGCGAGGAAGCCCCAACAAGATCCTGAAATGCGCAGGATATCTAGCGATCTTTTGGTGTAATTCACCCATAGATTATTCGTGTACAGACTCTGGCAGTAAGCCTTAAAAATAGTAATGTTTACGTAATGGGTCCGTACACCGAGAAAATCTACGGGCCAACATGTTGCACCGGACGGCGAGTGCCCTGCGCTCCCTCCTATATCTAGATGGCCCTTAAGTTCTTCGGAAAGAAAGTGACCCGTTTATTAGAAGCTCGGGTCCCACTTTACGGCATTTTTCGCCGACCTTAATGACCATGTATTTATATTTTTTACATTTTAAATTAATCCATGTACGGTTGCGTAGGCTTCACAACTCTTAAGGAACTCTCTGATTGCCCCTGAAGACGGAGCCAGTAGCACCATGTCGTCAGCATAGCTGATGTTGTTAATGCTAACCCCATCAACACTGCAACCTACACGCATGCTGCTGAGTCCCTCTATGAGCTCATCTGCGTAGAGGTTGAAGAGTCTGAGAGACGTCAAACCTCCTTGCCCTACCCCGCACTCCTACCCATACGGTTCAGTGAGCGTACCATCCCATTTCACATGATTTATCTGATCACCATACCAGTGCTGAAATAATCCACATATTTCTGCAGAAATACCCCTGTTTACCATCTTTCTCCAGAGCACATCATACGAGACCAGATCAAAGGCCCTGTAGAGATCAAGGAAACAGGCATACACCGGTCTTTCGATCTATATAGTATTGAACGGTATGCTTGAGAGCTAACATAGGGCTTTCATTTGAAAGTCCGGAGCGAAACCCAAACTGCGCATCATGAAGAATAAATTATATAATATTTTAATAAAGTATCAAACACACTGTTCAACACTTTTGCAATTATTGTTGCAAGGGAAATGGGACGTCACGATAGTCTTCATCAGATTAGCAGGTAAGTATGCGTGACTAACATACATTGTGAAAAACATAGACAAGACCCGAGGCAGATGCACACCTGCGTGCTTTAAGTGTTCGAGACTGAGCCCATCATGTCCTGGAGATTTGCTTCGGCTCATACTGTTAATGATTGCACTTACTTGCCTGGCAGAGAAACGCGTCAGAGGGTTCACTCCACGACTGATGGGCTCAGAATCTTCCTTCACGATTGAGGGACCGAGAGGGGCTAGAACTTGATAATGTTCTTCTAAAATATTCATCACTTATCCCTCCCACACTCGCAGGGAGACCGGGTTTCCCATCCAACTTACCAGTGGATTTCCAGAATTCACTAAACTTTTTAGTAGCTCGTTGTTCGGCTAACCTATCCATAATAATTTGCTCAGCATTGTTTTGGCAATATTTCAGTAATCCCAAACTTTTCCAGTTACGTTTAAGTCCCATGTAATAGGGGCGAGCCTATTGCCATCAACTGAGCACAAATCGTTTTTTTTTTTTTATTAATATCATCAATATGTCTCTGTGGCGGATTTTTATACCTAGCTAAAGCTAAGTCTTCGACGAGCCAAAGCCTAAGGCCGAAACTAATAACTGTAGTTTCCGTCTCTATCTTACACTTGTAGTTTGACAGTTGTGTGACAGTGACGAAAACAGCCTCGCCAAGGCACATATTGCTATGTTACGGTTTTTCAATCTCAGCCCTAGTACAGTATTTTAACTCACGAAGCAACGCGCGCTTTGCTTGTGGTTACCAAGTTAAAACAGACGCTCTCAGCTCTTGGTACCGATACAATTGCGAAGCGGGAAGTGTGTGTGTTATGTACTGAAGCTAACACCGCACACTTGGTTACCACAAGTAAATCCCGCGTTGTTTCGTGAGATTGAAATACTATAACACATTCATTCTTTGACTTCAAAGTCACAAGATTGAAGTTACACCATTAAAGCAAGTTTAGTACCTATAACTTTGTGTCTTTAGAAATTTAGTTTAATTTAATTATTTTTGTGGAACCCCTAAATCCCATTTCATTGTCCTGCCAGTCTGTTTCACTAATTTAACTTACTAACTAAATGAAACTTGAAATCTTTGATATTTTAAACAGATTCCGTCAAAAATAATGAAGCTGATTTAATGATGGAAGATTTATCAGAATTATTATTTAAATTGTTAACTGATACGGAAGGAGAATTCAAATTGAACAATAATAAATAATTGGTAATGTAACCCTTTCATTGACCGAGATGTAATGGGTGGTAGAAAATAAAGCGAAATTGATAAATTCAAAAGCAGACTAAGTACATAGCCCTAGTTTTAGTCCCCCCCCCCCCCCCGAGTGGGTTCCCGCATTGTTGTTGCGGAGGGGCTCAGTAACCGTGGTCTCCCACCCACGGTGAAGCCAAGAGGAACCCAAAGGTGGGGCCGCTCGTCAGGGCTTTTACCTTCAAGCCAATGACGTAGCGGCCAAAAAGTAGGTTGCGGTGAGGTGCACCGCAACTGAGGTGGGCCGCGACGTCAAATGGGAGGCATCGCGGCTGAGAGTAACAAGCTGCGGCCTCTCTTCCCTTCCGTGGCGTGGACGGGGCCGCCACCGTTTGATGGCGGACGCGGGGTGGCCGCAGGGGAAGAGGAGTGTCGGTATAGCGTTGGCCGCTCTCCCTATCCCCTACGGCCGAAAAATGGTAGGCGAGACAGCGCGTTGTGTTCCACGCGCGCCATCAGAAATGTCAGCAACCACTGGTAGGGTCCGCAAGGGCCGATGCCTGCCAGGGAAGCGGGTTGTTCGAAAGGTTTACCGCCGCCCCTGGCACACAGGAAACTGAGGGAATACGGGTGGGTTTTAGTCAATAAAAGTCTGACACGCCCTCCTGCTCTACCCAGCGGGAGAAGTCATTTGATGATAACCCAAACAAAAAAAAAATCCAAGTTTTAGTATTAAAACCAAGCGAAACCCAAAACACGTGTCTTATTTTATGTGAAGAACTGTATCATGAAAAATCACAAAGTTATGAGCTTGTTATGTTACCTGGTTGTCTACACAAAATTGGTCACCACGCGGTACCCCACGCCGCGCATCCAGTGTCGTATTGTGCTCATTGATAACAATTAGGCAGTACGTACTGTATTGTAACTAATTGGTGATAACATTTTCCATCACAATTGCAAAAGTTCAGGTTTCGCATATACTAAAATTTATGTTGTATGTATACAGGATAAGTTTTTATCCAGTGCGCAAACTGTAACCAAGGTATTGCAGTTTTCTATAAAACAGCTGATTTTTATTGTACGACCGACGAAAAATTTCTGCGCTGGGGGTCTGGAATGATATGCTAAATTCATGGTTACTGTTTGCGAACTGGATAAAAACTTATCCAGTATACATTTTCGCTGTTTGTTGCTTTTGATTTCGGCTACGCAGAACCCTCTTTAATAAAATTAAAACAACAGAAATTTTATATTCAAAATCAATCCATTTCTTGAAAGATCGTAAATTTATTTGCCGAAACGTGGGTTTATTATAGATACACCTCTGCGTCATCCTTTATGGATTACTTGCGTCATGATAAGACAAATCAATTGAATAAAATATCTTTGTCATAATTTTGTCTGATATTACTTCTATTACGATACTTTTTCTTACCTTCCCATAGTTCTACAAAGACGTTCCAGCAGTTGTGCCACACTAAACACTGACAAACATCACAAGTAGAACTAATTGACTTTCAGATTAAAATTCTCATGCAAAGTTTAACTCTTCAAGATTCTCTCTATTTGGCTTCCTTAAGGCAATATTTGATTTCTTCCTACACTTTATGTTAAATGCTGAATTTGGTTTGACTTCCTCCGGTTTGCGATCTATTCTCTTCTTTATTGTTTTAACCTATTTAACTTTTAATGCCTTTATCTTGGGGAAAAGGTTAAATCAAATTGTGTTGTGTAACGTCTTTCGGCTAAGTAAGTGAAATATTGTAACAAAATATTTCACTTGCGTATACAAGTTTTTTTTTTTAAGCAGTGCGCAAATTGTAACCATGAATTCAGCATATCATTCTAGGCGGTCTATATCCCTAGCGTAGAAATTTTTCGTCAGTGATTTTAAATAAAAAACAGCTGTTTCATAGAAAAGTGCAATAACTACGCGGACAAAATGTATGGAACAGCAGATTTTTTTTTTGTTTAGCTGACGCAAAATTTCTTTGCTATTGGGTATATGTAGGATGATAAGCTGAATTCCTGTCAAATTTACCCTCTATAACTCTTGATCTATTTTATATAATTCTTTAAATAGCATCTTTGGGCTGGTGATTAAGTAAAACTAGCCGTAGATAAAGCTTCTCTTGCTGAAATTACGTAAGACAGTCCCGCAACACGCCCGCGCCTCACCACTTCCTGGTGCTTTAGTTGAGAAGAAGAAGTGGCGCAACAAACTCTCCCTCGTAGTTACAGAGACTTGATTCTATACCTACGTAGGAAAAGTAATTAACATTACGAGACACATAAAAATAATTCAATAATTTGTCATATGTGCGTGTGAGCCATGCCAATATACCAACAAAATGAAAACTTGACTCAAGTTGATTGGTTCATGGATGGGTGACCATATTTACATATCAAGACCGTTCCGTACCTCGGAAAGCACGTTAAGCCGTTGGTACCGGCTGTCTATCGTGGATCTTTGACGTTGGTTACGGGTAGTCCGAAGCCCGGAAGTTTGACAACCAATTTTCCCAAGTTACCGTTTTACCGAATAACTGGGTTGCGGTAGTCGCTCGATGTAAAATACTTGTATTCAGCTGCATTCGGTTAGCCTGGAAGCCAACCCCAATAATTGTTCTTAAAAGGCATTAAATCATAGATCTTTAAATAGCGTCATAAGAAATTAATAAACTCCTTTCACCAATGAAGCTAAACGCGATCAGCACACCCAAGCCGCATTTAACTGGTGAAATTTGGCCTAAGTTCACTTCATTTTACATCGCAATCTAGAGAAGTTAATCATCACCACAGTAATAAATGGTTTTCGTATACAAAAAATACACTCTTCTACTAAATTTCCTCTGAAAAATGTTCACCTCAACCACACACAAAAAGTCTTGTTTAAATAAACACCATATGTTACCGGTCGGACCAACCGGAAGGGACGGCGATGACGTCATAAAAATGGTAGGGAATACTATCACACCGTTTTATGGATACGAGACGTAAAACGAGTCGGATAACTCATGTACTTGTGTTAAATTCGGGTTATCTGCCTCTTTAGGTGCCTCGTTAGTCAGAGAAAGATAGGTTATGTTAGCTTTACGAATTGTGAGATATATTGTAGTACCACTATTGTGTTTTGCTAGCCTTTTTCCTCAGATAAGTCTACTTAATTTGAAAAAGAAATGAGAACATAAGAGGAAGTCTGAAAGAGGCACCGGTAACGTAAAAGTTGGGTGGAATGTGCATGTGACACGGAGGAAAATGTCGTTGGGAATGTTTTGAATTTCGGTGGAATGAGGAAAATGTCGTAGGGAATGTTTTGAATTTGAATGTCGTTGGCTATAAGAACAAGAGGAGACCAAAGAAACAATGGATGGACTGTGTGAATGATGATATGTTTAGAACGGTTGGTGAATACCACGATGACGACAAATAGAGAAATATGGAAGGAAAAGACATGTATTTTTTTCCCTTCGACCGCAAATAAATCGGGATAAATGTAGATAAGGTCTGCTTAATTCAGCTATACCCTTCGCTGCTTCATCAGACATGTAAATGTATTTATTATTAAGCCTGGTTAGGGCTATCAAAGTTTATCTTAACCCAAAAGTTCTTTAGCCACAGTGTAATCCAAAGTGTTTTTGCCTTAAGTAGCCTTAACCTCTTCGAAAGACTAGGTACTTGCATTTGACCTTATCAGCTGTTGAACCTTTTACCTAAATGGAAATCCAAAATCTTGAATCTCACAGATCAGCTAATTAGATCCTCAAAACGCAAGAAATTCAAACCGGATTTAATAAACAAACATTTTAGTCCTCTACATTATGCCAAAACAATTCTTATTTTAATATGTAAATTCGTTGAAAGCATCGTGGCCTCGTATAAATTGAATTTTCTTGCTTTCAATTCAATGACCTTAAAGATGTTGTGTCCCAAATTCTTAGTTCGCTAAATCGAATGGAAAAATCCGAGTTGGATAAGAAAGGGTCCCGGATAAGGGCAGTTTTACAGCGGTCAGTCTGCTAAAGGTCACTTTTAACAGGTTTTTAAAAAAGGTTACGTACTTCCTTTGTGAGGGAATGTCGGTTTTGACGCGCGGTATCTGTCCGCTCATTACGGAGACCCGAGTTGTAGCTGGCCCGGAGTTGCGTGAATTTGGAGCAGGTATAACTGGCAAATGAGTAGGTACTTCTAGCTAATGATGTGTCGGGTTTTAGGATTGCTTATGCGAATTTTTATAGGGATATGAAGTGTTTAGGGGTTTATGGATGGTGGAATATATTTGCGAATGTTGTGATACAAATATACACAAACTAATATGAGTTACGATCATTACATGCTTTTGTTTCGTACGCCAGTTGAGAGAACTACGTTATTTTACGTTGTTATATAAACTAAAAATATATAATTCAATCTTGGCACATGTTGCTAGTCAAACTACAATATTCGGCTGAAAAGATGATGATGATAACATTTATAAAGTTTGAAGACATTACACATTATCTATGATACTTTATCTTCTGATCAAAAAATCCTTCGATTTAATGGAAAGTTTACTTCCAAGAACACATAATTAAATGAGAAACGTTACCAACTTATCAACTTAGCAACGAGATAATTTATCCTACATTATAACACACAGAGTCAACACCCACGACGAACTCCCCAAAATCCAGTAACACCAAATCAAACTAAGTATAATACACACAAAATCTTGCAAACTCTTAACAAGCAGAACTTGGATCAATCATATCAAATTGAAATCCGAATTGTAGGGATCGAACATTTCCTATTATACAACTTCTACAGAACTCTTAAGTGGCTCTAAGCGATCGGTAAGTTAACCGATTCGAGTTAGCTCGTTACCGATGCCCAGGGCTTGCTGCGTGGATTTCGAGTGACTATTTTGATAGTAAATTCAAGTGTTAAGGTTTAATCTAAATGTTTTGATTGATACTTCAGGTGGATCTTCCTTTTGTTATTACTATTTATATTTCCAAGACATTCAGAGGCCAGACGGAATGACAATAATGCCTTGGAAGGTAGGTAGGCCTTTGGTGTGGGATGCTTCCTGTGTCGACACCCTCGCGCCATCCCATCTTCTGAGCACGGCGGGCTGCGCTGGTGCGGCTGCTGCAGGTGCAGAAAACCTCAAACGGCGCAAATACAACAACCTTATTGGGAGCTGTGTATTTGAGCCGTTTGGTGTTGAAACTCTAGGGCCGTGGGGCCCGAGCGCTCATCGAGTATTTCGGGACATCGCCAAGCGGTTGGTCGAGTCTTTACGTGACCAAAGGGCTCGCCTATTCTTAGGTCAAAGAATCAGCGTTGCCATACAACGTGGCAACGCTGCCAGCCTTTTGGGCACTTTTCCCACTGACAGCGATGCGGACGAATCTTTGATGCTCAGTGGGCTCTTCCCTTTTTACATACTTGTACATACTGTCTAATTATTACTTTTGTATTTATGCTTAGTTAGTATATTTGTATATATGTAACAATTTTTTCCTTGCAATAAAACACCCATGAACTAAAAAAAAAACTTAAAAAAAATATAGACATTCACGATCTTTTATTATTTTTGACATAATAATTTAGTGATTTTATTAATAGTAATTTATGTATCGTTGACGGTGGCGAAGTAATTTTTATCGCTCTCCCGCAGACCGGAGTGACGCACCTGTGTGACGGTACTCTAGTAGATCAATTTGCAAGAATTTTTCATAGAAACTGTTCTCATAGAGTCGCGGCGCACTATCGCATGATGCCGCGCCTTTATACACACACAAACACATAAACAAACACACACACATAAACATACACACATCTAGTTCTTAGTATTGTATTTCCTGATTTTATTCATAGTAATTTGCGTATCGGTGACGACGACGATACTGAGTGATTTTATCACTCTCCTGCAGACCGGGGTGACGTAAATGATGAATGATGAAACAAAATTATCATGTCAAGATTGAGCATTTAAATTGTGATGGTGTAAACAGGATAAAAAAATATATTGAGAAAACGAATGATTCAATTTAAATAAAATAAAATAAAAATTGACATGTCAGGATTGAGCATTCTTAATACAATTGGTATAAAAATAATTAGTTCACATTTGTTGACTTGTAGGGAAATGTACTTAGTTATTTTGCGGTGTTATTTGCCCTTATTGTGGGGACTGATGTTGAGTGATCGTTAAACAGTTAATTTAAACAGATATATTTAAAAAAAATACCTTAGCATATACAGGGTGTCCAGTAAATAGTACGACATAGTATAGGGGGTGATAGCTTGGGTCAGTACCTACCAAAAAAAACATAATATATGTTCCGCAAAATGTTACGGATTTAGAGTCATGAAAAAAAACATTCAAAAATTCTTTTCTAGTATTTTTTACATCAAATTTTTCGTGAATAGTTCCTCTACTCATTGATTAATCTTTTTTGTATCAAAAACAGGAAAGTTTTCAAGAAATACTATTATTTGTTTAAAGTTTCACTGAACAATTTTCTTATCGCATATCACTATAACTGTAAATCCATAACATTTTGCGGAACATATATTACGTTTTTTGGTAGGTATTTACCCAAGCTATCAACCCCTGCACTATGTTGTACTATTTACTGGACACCCTGTATACTGAGATCTATTGAAACCAATTAGGTTCTTGTTAAAACAAGCTTAATCTTAGTAGTTCCCCATAAATCTACATTTCCTCTTGTCTCCATCCCTTCCCAGGGTCCCTTGTAAACGGAACTGTTACCGGCTATAAACTTGGGGTCAGTGGGTCCCACTTGAGTTCAAGTACAACTACGTCATCATTCAAATTGGTCTGTCAGTTACAAGTACCCTAGTCAGTACCAAGTTGGGTAGTTAGGGGAACACCCCTCTCGATCGTTAGATTGAAATTGTGATGATTGTGAATTATCGATTTGGATGTAATTTGCGCCATTATTTAGAGCATACATTCTGGGTGATTTATAAGCATAATACTTATGCTAAAATTTCACATTCAGCCTTCATTGTTCTCACTGCTGGGACGCAGGCTTCTTTATGAGAAGGAATGTGCAATAAATAATCCACCACACGGGCTATGTGCGGGTTGGTGAATGTCAGATGTCTTCAATTTTTACTTCTTGAACATGGTTTCCTCACGATGTTTTCCTTCTCCAGTAGTAACCCCACAAAATCAACATTAAGCCCAACTGTATCATCGAAGATTGTGTTTTTTTTTTAACGCATCTATGCTTTTCCAATTCACTATAGACATTGGCAGAATAGTCGACATCGGCTTTGCTTGCCTTAATAAAAAATAGAATAGAATAGATGTTTTCCTTCACCGTTTTTAGAGCAGTGGTGTTTTTTTTTTTTTGGGTGGCAAATCATCAAATAACTTCTCCCGCTCTGGGTGGAGCAGGAGGGCGTGTCAGACTTTTACTGACTAAAACCCACCCGTGTTCCTTCAGTAGCCCGTAAGCCAGGGGCTGTGGTATCTCTTTTAAACAAACCCGCACCCCTGGCAGAGAGCAGTGGTGTTGAAATCAAACACACAAAGTCGGCCACTAAGCCATCACACTTCTCCCCCCCGAGTGGGTTCCCGCATTGTCGTTGCGGGGGGGCTTAGTAACCGTGGTCTCCCATCCACGGTGAAGCCAAGAGGAACCCAACGGTGGGGCCGCTCGTCAGGGCTTTTGCCTCAAAGCCAACGACGTAGCGGCCAAAAAGTAGGTTGCGGTGAGGTGCACCGCAACTGAGGTGGGCCGCGATGTCGAATGGGAGGCATCGCGGCTGAGGGTTACAGGCTGCGGTAGAGGAGGAGTGCCGGTGCTTTTGAGCAGCGCTCTTCCCTTCCGTGGCCTGGACGGGGCCGCCACCGTTTGATGGCGGACGCGGTGGGGCCGCAGGGGAAGAGGAGTGTCGGTATAGCGTCAGCCGCTCTCCCTATCCTCTGCGGCCGAAAAGTGGTAGACGGGACGGCGCGTTGTGTTCCTCACGCGCGCCGTCAAAGATGTCAGCAACCACTGGTGGGGTCCGCAAGGGCCGATGCCTGCCAGGGGTGCGGGTTTGTTCGAAAGAGATACCACGGCCCCTGGCATACGGGCTACTGAGGGAACACGGGTGGGTTTTAGTCAGTAAAAGTCTGACACGCCCTCCTGCTCTACTCAGCAGGAGAAGTCATTTGATGATTTCCCAGCCAAAAAAAAAAAAAAAAAAAAAAGCCATCACACTTCTTAAAATAAAAAAGCTTCAGCATAGCACCCATGCAAAGCAAGGGCGAGTCATTAGTTGATAATAAAATGGGATGATTAATAAAGCGTAAAGTTGCGTAGTGCCATATTGGCTTGCTAGTGATTATTGCCACATTTGCGATTTGTAGTTCTGTAGTGGTTGAAGACTTGTTTTTCTGCAGCAATAGTCTCCCGAGGTGTGTGTTAACATGTGAAGGTTTTGTATTTTTTTATGGATTTATAAAAGGCGGAGCTCAGATTATAAAACAAAGGTAGATAGACCGCGCGGAATACCAAGTGTGAAGCCAAAAAACAAAATACTAAAGCATCGCATTGTATATAATGCGAGGCTTTAGTTTTTGATTTTTTTCACTCTTGGGAGATCCGCGCGTAGATCGCGCGGATCTCCCAAGAGTCTACCTTTGTTTTAGAATCTAAACCAAAAAAAATAATACTAAAGCGTCGCATTGTATGTTACATAAAATGCGACGCTTTAGTATTTGGTTTTTGGCCTCACTCTTGGTGTTCCGCGCGGTCTATCTGCCTTTGTTTTATAATAATCTGAGAGGCGGAGCTTCTCAATTCGTGCGGGTTTAAAAATAAAATAAAATGTTTGTTCCGCGATATCTCTAGTGGATCGATTTCGAAAAATATTTTTTTTTTGGACAGTGTATGCCTCAGGGGTCAGTTTTTTGCGCTTCGTGCATCTGGACGATGTTTTAATATTTTATATAAATGTTGTTTACAGTTTAGTACTGTATACGAATTGGTTTGAGGTAGGTTTACAGTAACATAAAAGTAAAAAAAAAACATTAACATGTCAAAGATAACTTTAATGTCGGAAGTCACATTTCTGTATCTACGTCGAGACGCCCTTTGTCCATTTTTTTGGGGAAGTAATACTCCAAACTTAAATATTGAATATCTGCGAATTTTGTCAGTTTGTCTGCGATATTCAAAACAAATCATCCATATTTACCTGTACATAATTTATCCTGCATGTATGTTAATTACTTGCCAAACTACCCACAGTTTCGAATTTTGATCTTGCCGCATGATGAGACCACGAAAAGAGCTTAGTTGGGACCGAAAACTAATCAGAAAATACGTAAACATTTATCTGTGAGCAAAAGTGAACAAGGTCAAAATATGGGTAATTGAAGTATCCACGTGTATTCTGAATAATATGATCATGTTTTTCCTTATTTTGTCGAGAACTTTAGTTGTAGCTAGTAGGTAAAAGAGAATTTGTTTGAAGTAGGTTTATAATTTTTGGAACAAAATAATTATTTCACTTCCTACTAATTTCTTAATTGTAAAAAAAAACACTGCAAAGGGACTGCAAACACTATAACTTTAATTTCGGAAGTCGGTGTCATTAGATATGTATTTTAGGTTTTTGTCACCGACTTCCGAAATTAGAGTTATTTTTCAGTTTGTAGTATTTTTTCAGAAGTCGCTTGTTTTTATTTTATTTTATTGAAATTTATTTTATTGTTTTTATTTTATTTTTGAAATCTATCCAGAATTGATTGAGAAATCGCGTAACAAATATACAAAAAAAAAACATAAAGACGAATTGAGAAACTCCTTCATGAAGTCGGTCAAAAAAATACGTGTGTATGTTTGTAACAAATTCAAGCTTTAAAAACTGAACGGATTTTGATGAATTTTGGTACACAGACTGAAAAACCACTTTCAAATATTTTTTTTTCTGGTTAAATGAAGTATTTTCCTTAAGAAATGAGTGAAACCACAGGCAATTGTATACCAAACATCACATTACCAACAATTTCTCAAGGAAAATATTCGAACTTAATAATTATTTTCATCAAAACAGATTTGGTGACTTTCTCAAACTTGTTATCTTCAATTTCATAAGTACTGTGCACAATATTCCTGTAACTTGTTATTGCTAAAAACATACTGGAAATATATACAAAACTTATTTATTGAGATTTAGGCATACCTAATGACGTACCACATGGTTTTGTTTTTGAGGGTGGGAAATCATCAAATAACTTCTACCGCTCTGGGTGCTACGGGGTCAGGAAGGCGTGTCATACTTTTACTGACTAAAACCCACCCGTGTTCCTTCAGTTGCCTGTGTGTCAGGGGCCACGGTATCTCTTTCAAACAACCCGCACCCCTGGCAGGATAACCTACAGGATGGCTAAAATATCGACGCAAAACCTGGTACTATGGATTCAGTACATGATTTTGAACATCACTGCGTTGAAGTTTATCGTTTATCTATACAAGGTGTGACAGAACATACGCGAGAACTGAAAGGGTTTTGTTCATAATTATCTACTGAATCGATTTCAGTCGCTATAAAAGTTTTTTTTTTTATATTTTGCCATACTTACCCACAGCCGTTCCAGCCAAAACCAAATTAAATCTTATGTCATGGCAATAAGACTCAATTTTAAATGCATAACTTAAAAGAGTTAGGTTTAAAAATAGTTTTGGTCATTGTAATATGCTTTTAAATAAATAGGTTTTCTAATTGCGGTGTATGAGGTCTTGCGTTAATTTTCTATACTAATATTATAAAGAGGAAAGATTTGATTGTTTGTTTGTTTGCATTGAATACGCTCCGAAACTACTGAACCGATTTGAAAAATTATTTCATTGTTGGGAAGCTACACTATCCCCAAGTGACTTAGACTATATTTTATCCCCGTATTCCTACGGGAACGGGAACTACGCGGGTGAAACTGCAGAGCGCTGCTAGTGTGATATAAAAACCTTATTGGGAGCTATATGTTTGAGGCGTTTGGAGTTGAAACTCTAGAGACGAGTGCTCATCGAGTATTTCGGGATATCGCCAAGTGGTTGGTCGACTCTTCACGTGACCAAAGGGCTGGCTATTCTTAGGTCAAAAAATCAGTATTGCCATCCAACGTGGCAACGCTGCCAGCTTTTTGGGCACTTTTCCCACTGGCAGCGATGTGGACAAATTCTTTGATGCCCAGTGAGCTCTTGCCTTTTTTACTTTATATACTTGTACATAATGTCTACTTATTTATGTCAAATAAGACCATTATGTAACATGTTGTATATTTTCATTATATCACTGTATATTTACTATCATACTAATATACAAACGTTCCATTGTTTGACCGTAAAATGCATTTGTTTTTATTCAAAAAAAATGCATGTTGAGTGATACGCGCTACATTCAAATGCATGAATGTGAACATAATGAATTTATCACGAATTGTGTACGGCTGAAAACTCAATAAAACCCGCACTTTATTTTGAATTCGAAACAATATAATATAAGGCTTTTAAGCTGCGTACTTCTCTATGTGACAAATTCACCATACTAATAGATATAAGATGATTTTTTAGAAGTTCTTATATGTAACATGATATTAGTGAATAAGTCGTTGGAGTACCTTATATAAATAATAAATGAATAAGGGTATAGAATTTCCATAAAAGCGTATATCCCAAATTATTTCCGGAATTAAAAAAAAAACCGACAATCACAATTCGTCATCATCATCTGACTAGCCTGTTCCCAACTATGTTTGGGTCGGCTTCCAGTCTAACCGGATGCAGCTGAATACCAGTATTTTACATGAAGCGACTGCCTATCTTACCTCCAAAACCCAGTTACTGGGTAATACAGTACCCCTTGGAAAGACTGGTTGTCAGGCTTTCGGGCTTCTGACGACTCAAGACGAATGCCAAAGATCTACAAATGACAGAAGGGACCAACGGCTTAACGTGTTTTCCGAGGCACGGAGGGGTCTTGGTATGTTATGCCATCTTCATGACCATCCTACCATCCACGGGCCAACCGCGGCAAGCGTAGACCTGAACGATCGATCCCTGTGGCTAATATTGCTTAGCCACAACTCCACAAGCCCCTAAAATCGACGATCACACGCATGTAAAATGATCGCCAGCGGGATTTATTCGCGCATTGGAAATTCAACTGTCAGTGTTGAACCGAGCGTTCAGAATCGAATAAAGTGCAGCACGAGTGAGTCTCAGCAAGTCGAAAAAATACAGTGTTCGATGCCACTCTCTGTACTTAGCAGTGGATTGAATTGTCATCGTTCCTCGATAAGTCTACAAAGTTTAAACGAAATCTGACCATTTTTAGTGGGTCAAAATCAAGTTCAAAGGAGTAGGTGACAAACTGTTTGTTTGGAGTTGGTTACAAACAAACATGCTTACAAACATACAGGTGAAGTTAATAGAAGCGTGTTAAAAAGGCGTGAGTATACGTATGTATGTAACAAAAATTCCCAAATCCGAAACACGGAAATATATGAAGATTGGAAGGGCTCTCAACAGTTGAGATGGAATAACAGGAATCAATAGACAAACGAAAGCCCTCATACAGCCCTAGACGTTATCATACCTTACAACAAATGTTAGGGTTGCCTAGGGTTGGCACTCCAACGAATAGTGGTAACCTCTTGTTATCAAAAAAATCCGCCACGATTTTATCACGTCCTTGGAAACGTGGGATAAGTTGAGAATAATCGTGAAACCTCGTGATATTAGAGCAAGCCAGGTTGTAAATTACGAACCCAATCTCATTATATACACTTTGACATGAATATTTACTTTGAGAAGTATAATATTATTTTTGTTTTTATTATTTTGAATGGGAGGACTATGTGGTTTTTTTGTTTTTCTGTTTCATCTCTTTTTCAGTTTGTTTTTAATGTTAATCTGGCAGTTTGAGTACTTTATGCGGCCTACCTAAATGTCCTTTCTTTGGTATTGTTCGTCAAATCGTTGAGCTCCTCAAGTTCTGAGTTGAGCCGTATGATTACTGATACATGCGTGCTCTGAATGGATAGGTCCACTCAATCTGTGTGGTTCTTTCCTCAAAAGACCATTTCAGACACCAATCCACATGGTCTTCACATGATCTGTCCAAGATTATGTCTGGACTTTAAAAGAGACTGTGACCTCTTACTTTGTTTCGGCCTTTCTTCTCAGAGTAGTCAGATAGGAAACGCCGACTTCATCTAGTTTAAAAAAATATGATTGACGTGTAAAAGTGTTTGTACAAACCTACAGAAATGAAATAATTTATCATTTACCACTAATATTTTAAATGTGAATGTTTTTATGTTTGGATGTTTGTTAGTCAATCACGCAAAAACAGCTGTAGGAATTTGGATGAAATTTGGCACACAGATAGTTTATAACCTGGAATAATACATAGGATACTTTTTGTCCTGGTAACACGTTTCCGTGGGACAATTTTCGAAGTCCACGCGGGCGAAGCCACAAAAGCTAGTAGTCATAGAAATTCAGTTTTTTATACAAAACTGACAACTTGCTGCAGTGCTAAGTTGTCATTGTTCTATTAAGAACTTTACGGGAGTGGAAAAAAAGTTGGAAATGCAAGAACTGGCTCAGAGCTTCACGCTTGTACGAAAGCGAGATAGTGTTTTAAAATAAGAAGGGATTAGTTTTTAATGATCGTAAGGGAGACTACTGGTTTCGGGATGATGTTTACATTTTGACTGTTCCTTTTGGAATCATTAATTAATAAATTAAAAGTAATAAAAACTTTTATTTAAATGCGCTAAAAAGAATAACATTAACCTTTCCTATAAACTTATAACGTCATTACACAATTTATAAATAAATGCAGTTGATTTGAAATCCATATTGTTGTTGTGCATTAAAAATAATAGTCCGCTATCTTAGGTGTTCCGCCATGTTGGATTTAGAATGACGTCACACAGCTAACCATACACTGTCATCCAAACTAAACGTGTATAAAAAAATTCCACTCAATCGGTTAAAGATATCTGCTTCAAAATTGAGTTGCAAGATTCTACCCGAACAAACATAGTTACATACATGCATTGCAAGTTAAATAAAAGTTTATAAAAACATATGGAAACATATAATGCAAAGCCAACATTGAGATGAAACACAAGATCCAGGGATAAAAGAATAAACTTTAAAAAGCCTCCGTCCCTTCTGTTATTACACAATTTGTCTACCTCTCTTTTCATCTTCTCTCCTATCACAGGTGTCCTGGAAGAGATTTCCGTGGAAATGAGCATTACCTAGCTTTGTGTCTACATGTGCGCTTGTGGCTAAGTAACAATCGCTGCGCCGGTCGATCGATCAGGTTAAGCTACGCTTGCCGCGGTTGGTCCGTGGATGGGTGACTATCTTTACATACCAAGACCCCTCCGTGCCTCGGAAAGCATGTTAAGCCATTGGTCCCGGCTGTCATTTGTGGATCTTTGACAGTCGGAATGGGTCGTCAGAAGCCCGAAAGTCTGACAACCAGTCTTACCAAGGAGTATCGTATTACCCAGTAACTGGGTTGTCGAGGTCCGATAGGCAGTCGCTCCATGTAAACTACTGGTATTCAGCTGCATCCGGTTAGACTGGAAGCCGACCCCAACATAGTTGGGAAAAGGCTAGGCAGACGATGTGTCTACATGTGCGCTTACATGGTTTTTTTTTAATTTATTTTTGGGTGGGAAATCATCAAGTAACTTCTCCCGTTCTGGGTGGAGCAGGAGGGCGTGTCAGACTTTTACTGACTAAAACCCACCAGTGTTCCCTCAGTAGCCTGTATACCAGGGGCTGCGGTATCTCTTTCGAACAAACCCGCACCCCTGGCAGGGTGCTTACTTGGTTAAATAATAAAGAATAAGAACAAAAATATATATGAATAAAACAGTTTTCGGTAAATAATAATGTATTCAAACTTAAGCTAGGCTTTAGTTTTTTTTCCCAGAAAGCTATAATCCTGCAAAGGTAGTAAAAGACCCAAACTCTTCAACCGACTATTATCCCTCAAAAATTCCTTTCAAAACCCCTAAGTTGGCAACCCTGAGCATCCCAAAAATTCCCCGAATTGTTTCTAAAAGGATATATAGCCGATATTAACACATCAAAGGGCTATCAAGCGATCTGTCATGTCGTATCGTAACACATGGTAGGAATACACTCGTGCGTGTGTTTTTGTATATCTGTGCGATTTAATACGTAGTGGAGTGTGGTGTATTCAGTTTGAATTGTCTTTGAAAATGGTTATGGAATATGATTTTGAGGATTACTAAACATACCTGTGTTTCTAGAAAGAATAGACATAGGTTGTATTTGCAACGATTTGCCAAACACGGGTTCATTAGGGCGAGCCTATTGCAAAATGGACTCCAGGCTGCCTCAATGAGAACTCAGGAGATTTTTAAACAGAAAATTTTACTTAGCTTTCGCGCTTTTAACTACAAAATAAAAGAACACATTCAGTCAATATTTAATAAAAATAAATAAACTTAGCTGTTTCTGCTATAAGTTATGATAATTATCATCAAGGTCGAGGACCGAGACAAGTGACACTTTTTTTCAACGAATTTCAACGGGAGAAACATAAACTCATGCATGTATAATACTCCCACTGTCGGTACACAAGCCTCCTCTTTGTGTGAAGGAGTGGGCCGTTATCCACCACGCGGGCCCAGTGGTGGATAACGGCCCATCCCATCCGTCCCATCGGTCACATGTCTGTGAGTTTTTAGTTCTCGGACACGCCGGTTTCCTCACAATATGTTTTTTAACGGTTTTGACAGCATTGGTGTTGATCTTCTATAGGTATATAAAAAGCGAAGTCCTGACTGACTGACTCATCAAAGCCCAGCCCAAACCGTTGGACCTAGAAAGCTGAAATTTTGCACAGAGGTTCCCTTTATAATGTAGACAAGGAATAAGGAAGGAATTCTCGAAATTCAACGCCTAAGGGAGTTAAATAGGGGATGAAAGTTGACACCACTGGGCCATCGCTTCTTATTCAAAAAAGTAATGTAAACCTTCTATTGTTTATTTCTCAATGTTACATATTATCGCCATTGTAGGCGTTATTAGATGTTTAGCAGCTGATTAAATACATATTATATTATCGTTCCATATTTTGTTTGTCCCCCAAACTCATAGATAAGGTCTCTTTCCTAACTTTTGTATTACCTTTTGTTAACATTTTCTTTGTTATTACAACTCTTTTGTTGTAAATGCTACAGTAAGGATTCCTGTTTTCTTCACAATTTGTTTCGATTTAGGAAATTTCTGATGTGAAGGGTCGGTGTGAATCCGTATAAAGTGTGGTAGGGGAAAGTAGAGTTTTATGGAAAAAACATTTTGTTGCCCGTGGCAACATGAACGGGTAACTTTTTCTGCGCAATTATAGAGCTTCAATTGAAAATAAACTTTCAAGGTCAAAACAATGAAACATGTGACCGGGTCCGTAATTCCATTTGTCTACAAATGTTTTAGTGTTCTCTCGATTGTGCAGTTTTGACGGATTTGTCATACAAAATGTTTGGAAATTAGTGAAATTAGGGCCTTTAAGTGAAAAGTATGCTGCTACATATGGTCTAAGTTATAATGTTAAAAAGTCAGAGTGCATGATCTTCAAGGCGGGTACAAAGTGCCCAACTGTAGTTCCACCGCCTGTTACTCAATGGTATTCCTCTTAGAAGAGTATACCAATTCAAGTATCTTGGGCATGTGGTTACTGAAAATCTTGGAGACGATGTGGACATGGATAGGGAGCACAGGGCATTGTCAGTCCGGGCGAACATGCTGGCCCGCAGGTACGCTCGACGCGGTGAAAGTAACTTTATTCAAAGCGTATTGCAAACCTCTGTACTCAGCGAGCCTGTGGTTCAGATATACCCAAAGGGCTTACAATTCTCTGCGCATCCAGTGTAACAATGCCTTCAGGGCGCTGTTACGTCTGCCGCGCTTCTGCAGTGCGTCAACAATGTTCGCAGAGTCGCGCACAGACGGCTTTGATGCCACCTGGCGCAAAAAGACAGCCTCATTCCTAAGCAGATTGTGTGAGAGCAGTAACAGCATCCTGAAAGTAATAGTCAATAAGTTAGACAGCCCACTGGTGTGGAGCCTCACACAGAAGACTAAGTCTCTCTTAGTTATTAAAGTTTTTGAGTTCATACTAAATATAAATGTAAATCTAATGGATCAATGGTTGTCTGAATAAATATATTAAATAATAATAATAATTGCATAATTATCCGATAATGTTACCACTGCTGGGACACAGGTTTCCCCTCTGTGGGAAGGAGTAGGTCGTAATCCACCACGTAGGCCCAGTGCAGATTGGTAGCTGTCGCAAATGTCTTCAAATTTTTGTTTCTAGGACATGTCTCCCGATCTTTTCATTCACCGTTTCGGAAGCATCGGTGATGGAAAAATTACACAAAATAAAGCGCCAATCTGTGTACGAATCTACGACCTACAAATCCCGAAGTTATTAAATCGCAGGTATACTGGAAGAGATTGCTTTAGAAATAAGCATCACCTCTGTACCTATTTTTCTGTTCTAATCCTAATCTTCTTGTCTGTTCATATAGTGTGTACTTAAATGGTTAAATAAAATAAAAAAAATACGTGTGGCACTCGGGGACTGCCGCGGTAAAGCTATTGCATAGCATTTTTTATCAACTTATGCAATTATAATTTTTTTATTTATTTTTTATTGATGCAGTATTTTTTTTTCTTTGATATTAATTCAAGTTACACTTTTTGAGCGTGGTGACCGATAAGAAAACAAATTTTACTATATCTTACAGTCGTACCATCGTTAAGCGAACGCTCGGCCGAGCTATATGGTAAGCGGAGTGGGGGGTGCTTTTTATTTTTGTTGTTATGTCTTATTTTCGTTACGGAATTTCTTGATTGAGCTATGCAATAGCATAGCTTAAAAAATAAATACCTTATTTATTAAAGTATCAATAAAAACGACACACAGCTTCCATCAGTTTTCCTCCCAAAAATATCCAAGGATATCAACTTTCAATAACAGAATTATGAAGTACGAAAACCACTCGGCTCCCATGAATTACAGTAGATGTTTAATTAATGAAACCACGAATGGAAGCTATACTGTGCCCGCGGCTCTGCCCGCCGCCTCGACCGTTTTTCATACGAGCCCAACGTTAATATTTTAGACAGAAAAGGTCGTGGACGGCGATGTGAGAATATTAATGGAAGTGGTATATTTGATACGATGAACAAATGTTACATGAATATTTTCCTGGAGTGATTATTTTAGTTCTTAGCAACCTTCATCTTCATCATCATCATCTGCCTAGCCTTTTCCCAAATATGTTGGGGTCGGCTTCCAGTCTAACCGGATGCAGCTGAATACCAGTATTTTACATGGAGCGACTGCCTATCTGACCTTCACGACCCAGTTACTGGGTAATACAATACCCCTTGGTAAGACTGGTTGTCAGACTTTCGGGCTTCTGACGACCCGTAACGACTGTCAAAGATCCACAAATGACAGCCGGGACCAACGGCTTAACGTGCTTTCCGAAGCACGCAGGGGTCTTGGAATATAAAGATGGTCACCCATCCACGGACCAACCGCGGCAAGCGTAGCTTAACCTGGCCGATCGACCCGTGCAGCTATTGTTATTTAGCCACAAGACCCTCATCTTCATCATCGTCATTTAAGCCGAAATACGTCCACTGCTGGACATAAGCCTCCCCCGAGCACCGCTACATCGACCGGTTCCGTGCTTCTCGCATGTGGCGGATTCTTGCAGCCTTCACCAGGTCATCGGTCCATCTTGCGGGACCTTCGACCGGTTCTGTGCTTAGCAATCTTACAATACATCATCGCTTTATATCACGACGCAGCCACGCACCACATCGCAGCAACAAAATGTGGGCAAGCAGTGGTTAGGTACGTGTGAATAATATCGTTGGAACTTCTCGTAGTTGCGATGTGGTAACGTTTTTTGTGTTTAAAGATGGACAAAAAGACACTGGAGAAGTAAATTGTGGAATTACTTAGTCACCACATAGATGAATTACTCAATACTTTATTGCATTCCACATGCATGTATTCTTAAGTGGTAAACTTATAAGTAATTAGATCATATGACCCCGGGCACAGCAAAATAAGTGAGTTAGAGAGGAAGCATTTGTTAATTATTAAACATTTATAAAAACTACTATATGATAAAATTCATGTAGGTATTTACTGAGATAATCTAATAATAATAAGTGATCTTAAATATAATTCATCATCATCATCATCATCATGTCAGCCGAAAGACGTCCACTGCTGGACATAGGCCTCCCCCAAGCTCCTCCACTTCGACCGGTCTTGTGCTTCCCACATCCAGCGGATACCCGTGGCCTTCACAAGGTCATCGGTCCACCTTGTGGGAGGCCTTCCCACTCTACGTCTTCCGGTACGCGGTCACCACTTCAGAACTTTTCGGCCCCATCGGCCATCTGTTCTGCGAGCAATGCCTATCCTTCTGCAGCGAGGTGTGAGACAGGGAGATGTTATCTCTCCGAAACTGTTCACCGCTGCACTGGAGGATGTCTTCAAGGTTCTGGACTGGAAAGGGGCTGGCATCAATATCAATGGTGAGTACATCACTCACTTTCGGTTTGCCGATGATATAGTCGTCATGGCTGAGACCATGGAGGACCTCAGTACAATGCTCGATGAGGTCATCGAGCATTGTACTGACACATTATACAGTAGAGCTTCCGAAAGAGTGGGTCTTAAAATGAACATGGCAAAGACAAAGGTCATGTCAAATGCCCATGTAACACCCACTCTCATGACGATCGGAGGCGCTACACTCGAAGTTGTGGACGAATACGTTTACCTAGGACAAACTGTCCAGTTAGGTAAGTCCAACTGCGAAAAAGAGGTCAATCGTCGAATCCGACTCGGCTGGGCAGCGTTCGGGAGGCTTCGCAATATCTTCTCATCCCAAATACCACAGTGTCTCAAGAGGAAAGTCTTTGACCAGTGTGTGTTGCCAGTGATGACCTATGGTACAGAGACGTATGGTCGCTCACAATGGGCCTTATCAGAAATATAATTAATGAATATAAAATAAAATATAATTTACATAAATTATAAACAGGTACTAATGAGAGATATGATTATAATTAATTAATAGGTCAAATGAAGTTATCTATACGATTAGCAAAGAGGAAAGATTTTATTGTTTGTTTGCATTGAATAGGCTTTGAAACGATTTGAAAAATTCTTTCACTGTTGGGAAGCTACACTAACCCCGAGTGACATAGGCTACATTTTATCCCGGTATTCCCACGGGAACGGGAACTACGCGGGTGAAACCGCGGGGAGCTGCTAGTGACTTTATAAGTCTATCACTTAAATATTCGTTTATCGAGTAGTTGCTTATATTTAACAAAAATTGTCTAAGTCTTTTTTTTACATGTTATGCATGGCCATGCCCTATTCATAGCCAGTGTAGATTTAACTCGGGAATCAGCGGGTTTCATTTTTCTGTTGTTATTTAAAAGTTATCTAAGTATGTAGGTACCATGTGTATGTGTATGAAAGAACATCGTACTGCGCCTGATCTCGTTCCAGTCGTGACGTATTACCGTGTCATTAGACTGTAGTGGAATCTACACCGCCACATGCGAACTACGCATCACAATGACGTCACGCAGAATCCTGCATCGCGCAAGCAGAGTTTATGGGTCAATTCTCACCGAGATGCGACGCTGCGCGCACTTTTTAAGATAGCAACAGAATATGTAACTTATTTACAACACGAAAAGGTATAATTTCACTACCAGCGCGAAAGCGTGTCGAAGAACGCAGAGATGCATCGCGTTGTGCAGCCTGTATACCTTATTGTGAATTAAATAAGATCTATTTTGTATCGTGATCTTAAAAAGTGCGCGAAGCGTCGCGTCGCGGTGTGAACTGGCCTTATAGCACAATTTCCCGACATTCATCGCCGGGCAGTAGCCTACCAGACACAACCATCTGAGGATCCTCCCTTTACGTTGCTGGTTGAGTGAACTTTACACCCTCTTTCTCATGCCTCTCTCTCCCTTGGAGATAGGGAAGGGAGAGAGTGCACCTAGGTCTGCGCAAACACTTGTGAAATGTAACATTTCCCGCGACGAAAGCTAGTCACTGCTGAGTTTCGTCGTCATGATCGAAATCTGGAAGACTATTTCGTTATTAGCAGTACCTATTTACATATTTCCTAGCATTGTTACCAAACAAAAGAAATCTTAAAGTAAAACGAGCTTATTGCTATCTAGACAGTACCAAATAAGACGCGAAAATCACTATCGTTGTTCAAATATGTACAAAGTAGCTCCATTTTACTTCCAACATCATAGCAAAGGGAGGGTTGAATAAACATAATGTTTGTAGCGAGCGTACAAATATGAAATGTAACCCTTTCGCTAGTTCAGGTTGAAATAGTCGGACTAGTTGTTATATTACTGACGGGTAAGGGATCTAATTTAGAGGGTGGAGCATTTATTTTTTACTAGATTTTCCTAGCGGTTTCGCCCGCGTGGAAGTTGGAAATCATCCCACGGGAATGTACTACCGAGATGAAAAGTACCCTATGTGTTAATCCAGGCTATAAGTAATCTGTGTGCCAAATTTCATACAAATCCGTTGGGTCGTTTTTGCGCGATTGAGTAACAAAGATCCAAGCATCTAAATATCCAAACTTTCACATCTAGACAAAACACATTTCTGTTAGCGTTCACGCCAAACGCTACGCCAAAATGTATGAGAATGACATTACTTGCGGAAAGGACACGACGTAACATTTCCGCAGGTAATGTCATTCCCATACATGTTGGCGTAGCGTTTGGCGTGAACGCTAACAGAAATGTGTTTTGTCTAGGCCTGCAGGTCTTGCCAAGTAACTCAGTTTCAAAGAACTTACGTATAAATATTTTCGAGTGGTAATGCTTTCCACTTGATGACCTTGTGAGGGCCGCAGTAGTCCGCTGGATGCGAGAAGCACAGAACCGGTCGAAGTGGCGGAACTTGGGGGAGGCCCATGTCCAGCAGTGGACGTCTTTCGGCTGAAATGATGATGATGATGCTTCCCATATGAATACCAGTATTTTACATGGAGCGACTGCCTATATGACCTCCACAACCCAGTTACTGGGTAATACGATAACCCTTGGTAAGACTGGTTGTCAGACTTTCTGACTTCTGAGTATCGGTAACGACTGTTAAAGATCCACGAATTACAGCCGGACCAGCGGCTTAACGTGCTTACCGAGGCTCCGAAGGGTTTCAGTATGTCAGGCACTTCTGACAATTATTATTTCAAACCCTTTTTTATAATAATAGCTCGTTTCTTAGTATTTAAGTTTTACATAAGTGTCAGAAACCAGCCTCCATTATCAAACAACGTGGAACCACACTCAAAGTTCTCAGAAAATAATAAATAAATCAAATTGCTACTAAAAGCGCCATAACGAATCTTCACTTTAAAAAAAGTAAATGCTTGAACATCACTTATTCAATATCGACTAAAAACTCGAGCAATCTGATATTCAATTTAGTATTCGAGCTAAAAAAGAATCTATTACACTTACTGCCTGAAAAACTGAGCACAATATAAAAAGAGCTGGCCGAAATTCAGGTGCCAAATGAACTGTTTTTGCTCTATCAGGCCACCAATGTAAATTAAACTTCCACGGTTCGCAATTGTTTTCTTAAACGGACCTCTGAAAAGAATTTTGATTAGATTAGAGGGTCAGGTTATTTTGGCCGATACTGTTTTGCATCGTTTCAAGGGTTATCGAGTATCGTATTCGGTATTCGATTTTCGAATGGAACTCAATAGTGCTGCGGTAAAACTAGTTGTAAGTTTGTGTTTCTTTTTTTTTTCAGTGAAGTGATTGTTTTTTTATACGGCCACGTAGAAATGGTTTTTAAATGAAAAGATTTTTCTTTTTCGTTTTGAAAAGGGAAAGTATGTTCCTAGAAAAAGTAAATGGTAATATAATAATATAATGTTCGTTAATAAGGAAGTGTCGAAGGGTGGGCGTTTTGGGGGACTGTCTTATGTTTTATTTTTTTTGACGTTCGAAAAGTGCTGACTCTCAGCCTAGTTTGAATAAATGACTTTTGATTTGATTGATTTTGATTTTGTTGTTTATTTTGTGAAATTTTCCGAGAAAGTCAAGTTAACTGCTGATCGTAGGGTCTAAGTTTCGATCCTCAGTTCGAGCAGTGTCATTAAATTCATCGACTGCAAAATTCTCAGCCCAGCGTCTAAAATCGTTTGTTTTACGTCAATATACTCAACAGCCAAGTAAATTAATTGTTAAGCAAATTGATAGGTACCCGACGTCAATTTGCCGTGTTATAGCCATTACATACAACTATCAAAAATTACAGCTGTGATTCGAATATACGAACAATTTAAGTTGTTAGTCAATTTACTTGACTTTACTCACCGTACTAACAACCAGTCTTACCAAGGGGTATCGTATTACGAAGTAACTGGGTTACGGAGGTCAGATAAGCAGTCGTTCCATGAATTATACTGGTATTCAGCTGCATCCAGTTAGACTGGAAACCAACCTGAACATAGTTGTGAAAAATCTTAGCAGATGATGACTATACGGATACACTTTTGCCCACTCCGTCGTGGAGCACTAGTAAAATGTTATGCTTTGCCACTAACAGCCATAATTTTATGTTATTCATCATCATCATCATCATCAGCCTATAATGTTCCCACTGCTGGGACACAGGCCTCCTCTCTGTGAGAGGGATTGGGCCGTAATCCACCACGCAGGCCCAGTGCGGGTTGGTTGATGTCACATGTCTTCGAATATTTTGTTGTAGGACATGCCGGTTTCCTCACGATGTTTTCCTTCACCGTTTTGAGAGCAGTGATGATGAAATAATTTACACAAAGTAAAGCGCCTGTCTGGGTTCGAACTCACGACCTACAACTCGGTAAGTCGCAGCCGTTACCACTTGGCCACCACTGCTCTCTACACCATTAGTACAAAACAATACCCACCATAACTTCATAGATGAATTATTTAATTGCCCCATCCTCGGGAAATGTGCGGGTAATGCTATTTGTGCCGGAAACCGCAGGGCAAGCTTGGATGAAGAGCACAATGTAATGTGTTGAATACAATCATGTAGGTGGGTACGCTAAGATGAATGTTTGAGTGGTTCTGTGATTTGATAATGTATCTTTAGTTCGTTGTGTAATGTTTATAATTTATTTGTTGTAAACTATTGCTAAGTTTCTAAAATCTTTTTTTTTTTATAGTCTATACTGTCCCACCGCTGGGCAAAAGCCTCCCCCAAATCCTTCCAGGAACTCTTTTCCCGCGCCACTTCCAACCAGCCCTCGCGGTACGCATCCAGGTCATCTCGCCATCGCTTTCTGGGCCGACCGCGGCGGCGTCTTCCATCTTCAGGCACCCATTGTGTAGAGATCTTTGCCCAACAGTCATCCTGCATACGGCCGATGTGACCCGCCCAATTCCATTTAAAAAATAAAATCTAAAATCCATAAAATAAAACAAAAAAGCTTACTTGACTAAACTTAATCTCCGTAATTGAACCTACTGTTGTAAATCCAACCCAATGCAATAACATGCGCGTGGTCAACATGTCATAATCGGCAGAAGCGTAGCGTGGCTAGGACATGTCTCGGACTCCATCACGACTGACGATTTTCCTCACAATTTCAATTAATAACTATTAATTCCGATAGAAAATGCCTACGGGCTTAGAGTCTGCCTCCGTACATTCGGCTGCTTGAAAATAAATTAATTTCACAAATTCCATGCTACGTTAAATACTTACCACTACATTTTGTTACTTTTTCATTATATTTGAAATTAAAATTAATTAATTTAGCTTACACAAGGTTCTTAAATATACGAAGTGTTTTTACATGATAAATAACAAAAGACTTACACAGATTAAGCAATGGGTCTCAAACCACGCACAGCCTGTATCTTGGTGACCCAAACATTCTACAAAGTGAATAATTCTGCTAGCGCAAGATTGTTACAGTCAGAAGTTCCTCATGTTTTTTTTTTTTATTTACATTTATGTCATTCATTCCACCATTTTGGCACGAAACCTTAAAAACATGGAGTCAAAAATCTTTAAATCCGACACCAAATCTACCGTTGCCTTGACATAACCAACGATGCAATAACAAAACAGCATTCCGAATCCTTACAAAAACAAAGCCTCAATTCCAACTCTAAAATTCGCTCGATTCGACATTCGATACGATTCGATACCAAACATAGCCCTTTAGCCCCTAACGTCAGTGTATAATTGATTTTGTTCAAAGTCCCGAACTCGAGAGGATAATCGACTATTTTCCGCTTACTAACTCGATTCCGGATAGTTTGTTTGCTCTTATCGAAATTGTTTTTCGAAATCTGAATATTTTAGCTGCTTTTGATCTTGGGAAGGGATAATTGGGAAATGGGAAGGGGTAACTTTAATCCCTTAAAGTTTTATAATCATTAATGGTTCTTTAAACAAGGTTGTTCGAAGTTACCAAATGGATTTTATCCAAGTCCGCCCTCGTTCACCTCTCGAGAGATCGACTTTGCTCATAGACGTAAAATAGCCTTATTAGTAACTGGTCTATACCTGCTATGTAAAAGAAAATTAAACCATGACAAATTACTGAAACCATGACTTTCAGCACATTATCCTAAACCCCAAAGCCTAGAATAATTTAGACAGTTAACAAAAAACAAAAACTGTTTTATTTAATTTAATTTAAATTTGGAAAATAAACGGTTACACATTACAGTACTGTGGTATAGAACTTAAAACTAAAATAGCAATATAAATGTATACAAATACAAAATACAAATATTTATTGGAACAAAAAACACATTACAATTTTTGTGTACGTTAATACTGCGTTAGTTTAGTAACTGTGTCGCAGTTATTAGCGCCCACCCCAGTAGCGAAGGACAACTGAGTTCCATAACAACAATTTTGTTTATGGTTATACATAATAGGTAGAAAACTAGACATAAACATTTAATATACTAAAAACTAGAACTAGACAATAATAATAATTGTAGCAGTATAAGTGGGTGAATGTGCGTGTGAGTGAAAGTGTGTGTGCGTGTGAGTGAGTGAGTGTGAGGAGGGTGTGGGGGTGCGTGCGTCTGAGTATGTGTGGGAAGGGTGCACGTAAATGTATGCGGAGAGTGTGATACTGTTGTAATTTAACTTTGTATGAGATTCTCTGTTTCCTCATAAGACAGGCTTAGGAGCCATTTTTCAATTTTCAGTTTACACTCTCGTAACGAGAGCGGATAGATATTTAATTTCGCATTAATTTTGTTGTAAATAACAGGACTCCAAAAGCTATAGTGTCTTCTCACAATTGCAAGATTAGCTCTCTCAGTCTGACATATTCTGTTTACTCTACGTTTTGCAGTATTGAGATTAGGCTCATATTCAATCTCATATGTATAACCAACAACATTTTCCACATAATATAAAAAAAGTTAAACAAACACGGACGGCGTGCGATATAAATAACATTGAATAGAGAGTATGATTAAATATAAAATAAAACGAATCTGAAAATAATACAAGTAAAAATTATAAAAACAGAAAGAAGATAATTTAATAAAAATTATGAATTTAGGATTGTTATTTACCTAATTCTGCTATAATTTTAAGTGCAATACTTCGAAATTTGCCAGCAGAAACAGCAAAGAACTCGATATCCCGGAAAATCTTATTGAACTGCCTGGTAAGACGTCGAAGGGGTGCTTGCGAGCCTTCGTTTGATCGACAAGAGGTTACAACAAACAGCGGTCGTGCGCGCACACCTCGACAGTTGTTGCATATAAAAGTGCAATAACTGTTTACTTTTTGATTAACAGGCGATACATTTCAACACAGGCGGATTCAGGACCATGTGATGCCATTCAGGATCGTGTAAATTGAGACTCCAGACTGTTACTGGGATATACGTAACGGAAAAACCCAATAACATTTTGCGCGACCTGAGGATCGAACCCAGGCCCTCTTCTGCCAGGGGTGCGGGTTGTTCGAAAGAGATACTGTGGCCCCCTGGCATACAGGCAACTGACGGAACGCGGGTGGGTTTTAGTCAGTAAAAGTCTGACACGCCCTCTTGCTCCACCCAGAGCGGGAGAAAATGTCTGATGACACATCCCACCCAAAAAAAAAAACAAAGCCCCTCATGCTCTGCTTAGCGCTCTATACAGGGTGTAACAGAAATCCTATTGCTATCCTTAAACACTAAAGATAACAGCTGGTATATAATCACTATTCCTAGTTTCAGCTCAGGATAAAATACTCTAAGAATTGATACCAAATTTTCGGTTTCATATGTTTCAAATCATAACAAACGTGTCACTGCACTACGTAGGTCAATAACGTTACTTGCCAATATCACGATAAATCTCTTCCGAGTGATGTGTTTATTTCAATTTCGGTTTCTGGTATTAAAAATACTCATAACTTCCGAACATGTAAAGATAGGATTAGAAAACCCTTCCAATATCGTTTGATATCATCCAAAGAAGCCGTGCCCTTAGTATGTATATACCCTTTCCGTTACACGTTGTATATCACTGACAAAACACTAAAACTCGCAATTACTACGTACCAACTCAATAATAACCAAAGAATTCGTTCAAACACACTTCTCACCAGTTTTTGTGGTGGTGATATTTTCTTTCGACCGTTCCGAGTTAATGACACTATCTTAATTCAATTGTGGATATCTTGGAGGTAATAACTCTGTTGCGGTGGCCGATGTATGGACGGACGAAAGTCCGGGCGCTGTTTATGTTGTTCTTGGAAATTGTTGGTAAAAATATGTTTTTGTACTGCTCAGGATTCTGGGAAATAGTCTAAGAGGATTAAGTGTGAAATAAAATATGACATGACATGTGATGATTACGCGTACTATTCTGTATTTTTTCTAATATTTGATGTTTTGGAGGCGACTATAAATAAATAAATTCATTTATTTCAGGTAAATAACACCCATTGCCAGACATAAACTAACACAAATTTTACAGATAAAAACTAGTCAAATAAATAAAATCAATTAAAATAAGTAAAATTATTGGTAGTATTATTAATTTACTAATAATAATAGTGCGTCACGATATGCTGTCATAACTCACAAATTAAATTATTATTTGAAAAGCTAATGTTCAAAAAATTTATGAAATTGACCAACAAGCCAATTGCAGTAACTTCTTAAAAACTGCGTTTTATATTCAGGTTTACTCAATCAATTTGTCTAACCTTTTCCCAACTAAAATGTTGGTGTCTGATTCCAGTCTCACTGGGTGCAACTGTATCAAAATTTATGTGAAGCGAATGCCCATTTGACCTCCACAACTCAGTTACTGGGTAATAGTAACCTTTTACCCTTCAAGTTCACTACTGTTTTATTATGTTTGTGTTTTATTTTTTTGTGCTTTGGTTTTTATTGGAGAAAAATATGTATATTTTAATCGCAATAAAAGAAAATATTTTTTTAGCCAGTGCTCAATTTTAGATTTCTGTGATTTCATTTAAAATCTCAAAATATAAAAATGACTCCGTACTTTCTTATGCCCATACAATAAACTAAAAAAAACTTACCGCGACCGCATCAAATACGTAATGACGTAACGTAATTACGATCAGTAGCGGTACGTACCGCATACACGCTTTTTATCTACAAATACATATTAGTAGGTACTGCCACAGAATAAGAAAGTATAGAAGCGAAATCCGTGTTATAGCTGTAGGCAAGAAGGCTGCCATGCTCAAAACGGGATATGGCGAGTCACATCAGCCGCATGCAGGATGACCGCTGGGCAAAAACCTCCACACTATGGATGCCTGAAGAAGGACGGCATAGCCGCGGTCGGCCCAGAAAGTGGTGGCGAGATGACCTTGACGCGTACCACTAGGGCTGGTTCCAGGTGGTGCGGTTAAAGATTTCCTGGAAGGACTTGGGAGCGGGCTTTACCCAGCAGTGGGACAATATAGACTTAACAAAAAAAAAGAAGCAAAAGAGTAAAGAAGTACAGTGTTACTCAAGGTGACAACAGAACAAGCAGTGTGCAGTTTTCACATGTGCATAAATAAGTGTATTAAAAAAGGACTTTTGCAAATAAGTTGTCATATAAACCGCTAGGTAAGAGTCTTCTCGCATTAGATGACTGAAGATTGCACTGCCGAGGCCAAAAACGGTAGAGGAAAGAATACCTGGATAAAATTAGAGGGAACATACAATTTAACTCAATGCCCTGAATCATCTTAGGAAAGCACGCTCTAACAAGGACCTCAATGAACGTTACAAAATAGAGAACTAACTTTTAATGTACTGAATTTGACAGGAGTTTGACTTCTTCATTGACAAGCAGCATCCTATCGCAATCACATATTTTACCACTAACAGGAACAATCCAAAAACAACCATATTATGACGAGGATAAAGATCACTGTATCTTTAACAGTGATGCAAAGTCAGAGGTGTAACGGTGAAAGAACTGTATCATGATGATGATGATTATGAGCCAAATCGGATAGCACATGAGTTTCGCTTCTATACATTTTTCTTATTCTATGTAACCACACTTCCGCGGTAGACCTTTATTCTTGACGATAATATTGATGATTGTACAATAGATTTGTATCTTTCGTGTGCAATATGGCACAGGAAATAGGGTTCAATGCTATAAGTAATAGGGAAAACCGGTTATGGTGGTGACGAAGCTCATTGTAGAAGATTGATCTGATTGAGGAAGAAAACCATATAGTTTTCTGCCGCCAAGCAGCTTTGCTGTGTTCCGGCTTAAACTAGTGCGGGTGTTGGTGAAATTATGGTTATAACATAAGGTACTAGTAGATAATGGTTCCGTTTGGTGCCGGACGTAAAAGAATAGCACCATCCCATTTCTTCCCGTGGGTGTCGTAGAAGGTGACTAAGAGACTTACTAGAGAATGGGCAGCAGCGTTCTCTATGCATTTACCACCATACTGCGATCGCCAACCCGCCAGCCAAGCGTGGCGATTATCTCAAAACCACCCTTTTGAGAGGAGGCTTATGTCCAGCGGTGGACGTCTTTTGGCTGAAATGATGAGTAGATAATGAAGCTGCGATCAAGCTTGCTGAAAATCTGGAGTACTACAAACGTACTAAACTGGAGATGGTAACAAGTGATCGCCTTTGAAAATCAGCTCGCAGATACGTTTACAAAAGCATAAGCCAGAACAAGGCTAATGATAAAATGATAAATGATTTTATTTCTGTAAGTAGGTTTGTACAAACACTTTTACACGTCAATCATATTTTACTTACTTTTTAAACTAGATGAGGTCGGCGTTTCCTATCCGACTACTTTGAGAAGAAAGAACGAAACAAACTCAGAGGTCACAGTCTCTTTTAAAGTCCACACATAATCTTGGTCAGATCATGTGAAGACCATGTGGATTGGTGTATGAAATGGTCTTTTGAGGAAAGAACCACACAGATTTAGTGGACCCTGGGCTGTTGAAGCTTTTGAAATTAATAGGTCTTCATCGAGAGAAGATAGTAAGGCATCAAGGTACTACCTTCAAGTCCTACCGTTTTCATTGGTCCACCACTGCTCTATAGTAATGTGACAAACTAAAGCGCCTGTCAGGTTTCAACCTACGTTTGAACCCTGACGGCTGCTTTACTGTATGTAACTTATTTCATCACTACACTGCTCTCAAAACAGTAAAGGAAAATATCGCGAGGAAACCGGCATGTCGTAGAACCAAAAATTCGGAGACATGTGACATCTACCAACACGCATTGGGCCCGCGTGGTAGATTAAGGTCCACTCCTTCTCACAGAGAGGAGATCTGTGTCCCAGTGACCTGTGACTATATCTGCGATCCAGGATGAAAAGTACCTCCAAGAAGTCGTTCACCAGGTCAAGATAACCCCATGTGCCAAATTTAATCTAAATACGTTATGCCATTTCAGCATGACAGCGTAAAAATTGTCTGTTTTGGCAAATAAACATTATCTTATCTCATACAACAAATCAAATTGTGTCTCATTAAAATATTAAGTTTCGATGACCAGAAACTAGCAGACGTTTAAACTATAAAATCTATATTTGATGTTCTGCAAACGGCAGAGTAAGACCGTGAGGAAACCGACGGGTTAATAATTAATTCTTGCCTGTAGGTATCTTGTGAACTGCGGTAGTTACAGCACCTGTGACATTCTGGATAACTAGATATTTACGAGTATAGCATCCCTTACTTGTGAAAACGGGCCACGTTGCTTAAACTGTTGAATCTCGGAAAATAAATTGTTTTGCGTAAGGTTTGAATATCTGGATGACCGAGCTATACTCGTTTTTTTTTTGTTTGTCATTTTCTAAAAATTGAAACTAGCTAGACCGATTTATCACCCCCGAAACCCCCTGCATATTAAATTTCATGAAAATCGTTGGAGCCGTTTCCGAGAATTTCTCGTTTAAAGGTTTAGATAAAGTCTTCACACACGATCAGCCTTTAAATTCCCAATTCTGGGACATAGCCCTCCTTTCTGTGAGAGGGAGTGGGCTATAATCCACCACGCTCCCAATGCAGGTTGATGGATGTCACATGTCTTCGAATTTTTGATTCAAGGACATGCCGGTTTCCTCACGATGTTTTCCTTTACCGTTTTAAGATCAGTGGGGATGAAATTAGATACACAAGGTGTTTGGGTTCGAATTCGCGCCCTACATGCAACTCGTAAGTCAGGGCCGTTACCAGTGGGCCAAAACTGCTCTTCAAAAAAAGTCTTTGGGTAGCTAGAGGCCATAGAAAAAGTAACTCATTTTATCAGCAATAACTTTGATGGATTGTGTCACAAAAGTATTGGATTGACTTGAACGTGACACACAGAATGACGTAAGCTAACGAAATATCATTGTCAATCCTATTGAAATAGGAAATACTTTGAAAGCGATTGCCACTTGCCGTTAGATGAAAAACAAGTCGAAAGATAATCAATACCAGTTTTGCTGCATCCGGTAACACTGCAAGCCAATCTCCACATTGTTAGAAAAAGGCTACGGAGTTGATGATGGGCTGGAGTTTGGATGGAATTTGTTGCGCCACTTCTTCTTCCCAGCTAAACCACTAGGAAGAGGTGAAGGGCGGGCGTTTTTGGAGAACTGTCTTATGTAATTTTGACTGACTTTTTTTCTTTTTTTTTTTTTGCTGTTCCTAGATGAATTATTATTATTTCAAAAGATTTGCTACTACATCAACTCAATTTGATTTTCAATATTCTATACGCCAAATTCAGGAGCAGGAGCATTGCAGGAGGTCCTGGGTTTTGACTGTCAACATGAGCAAACTGGTGTTGGGTTTTTTAACTGGAATTTCTCAGTGGCAGTCATGGTATACGTAAAATTCCATAGAAAACTTCTACATTATAACAATATATCTCATATTTATCCACACACAATAACAAAGCGATATAAAACCGCTACATATTCGTTTACTTTTGTATTCCCTATCTTTAGAAATAAGCATAGCAAAGAGCATGAATACAATAGATTCAGGAGTTTGCTTCAACTCGTGTCAAGATAAACATATCTTGCTTATTTTGTATTTCTGTTTTCATTTGTATACCAGATTTTCTGATGTTTGTTTCGTGATCTTCATGTTTATGCACGTCTTTTTGTAGGTGTATAAGAAAATTTTGTGTGAATGTTTAAACTTTTTTCTTGTGAAAATGAGGGGCGTACTCTGAAACCCGTTTTTCAGCTGTCGTTGCTATGAGAAATGTTTTTATAGGTTGGGAAAAATGCTTTAATATCTAGCTTAAAGATGCTAGAAATTAAATCGGTTTTCAATCTTCTCACTTATCTGTGCACAGTGCTTAAATTATACGGGGTGGTATCCCGACTTTGACGTGAAAACTGTAACCATCATTATTTCTTTAAACCAAAGCGCCTGCGATCTTATCTCTTCACCACCCTTGGGCGACTGATAGTGAAATTAAGTAGAGAAATTAAGTCCGTCTTTGTACCTTTTCGTCTGTGAAAAGCTTACGTGATTCTAAAAACCCTACTGTTTCATAGAAAAGTAACCTACAAGGTTTTTCTTTTTGACGGTGAGAAATCTTAAAATAACTTCTCCCGCTCTGGGTGGAGCTCGTGTCAGACTTTTACTGACTAAAACCCATCCGAGTTCAGTTGCCTGTGTGCCAGGGGCCACGGTATCTCTTTCGAACAACCCGCACTCCTGGCAGGCATCGGCCCTTGCAGACCGCACCAGTTGAAGCTGACATCTCTTTGAGGCAACCTACACGGTCTAAATGTACTAAACAACAGTTTATTTTTTAATTTACCGGCCAATACTGTCTACGCATCTTGCGTTGATTTTTTTTTATCCATTTCAGTTCAGAATCATAAATACTAAATTCATGGTAACAAGTTGTACGTCGATTTCCTTGCTATCAGTATTACACTGGCACACCTTAAGACGAGACCTGCGAGGAATTTGAAAAATAGGTATTTGAAAAAACTACTGCCGTCGCGCTGTCAGTAAGTCTGCCCCATAGTGTGTGATAGGGACAGAGCTGCCGCTCAGACCGAAATTATCTCAAATTTTTTGACGAGATCGACGTTTCGTATTCTCCTTTTTTCTCCTCGAAAACTGAGCCGATTCAATTACTTTTTCATTAACATTTCAAGAATGAGTGTTTTTTTTTTTTTTTTTTTTTTTTTTTTGGGTGGGAAATCATCAAATAACTTCTCCCGCTCTGGGTGGAGCAGGAGGGCGTGTCAGACTTTTACTGACTAAAACCCACCCGTGTTCCTTCAGTAGCCCTTAAGCCAGGGGCTGTGGTGTCTCTTTCGAAGAAACCCGCACCCCTGGCAGGCATCGACCCTTGCGGGTCCCATCACTTTTTGTGCTGACATCTCTTTGAGACGCGCGTGGAACACAACGCGCCGTCGACTTGGGCTTGGTCCTTACCGGACAGCGAGCTACCCATTACTCGCCGTCCGCAAGCCCATGCCTACGGTGGCCGGAAATCGGCCTGGGATTCCCGACGCCCAGGGCGTCTCCGTATCCTGCGGCGGCTGGGGTCGCGAGGGCGCATATGCTGCCTCTCCCTCACGTGCGCCGCCTCCCTCTTCGCGAGCATTACTGCTTCGCTGAAGGAGGTGACGGCTCCCCATGCCCTCTCGCTCCGTACCATGGCTTGGACCAGGGCCGGACGCGAGAGATCGCCGCCGCCGATCGCCTCCACGAGGACACGGCGGTGCTCCACCCAAGCTGGGCAGACCGCCACCGTGTGCTCCACCGTGTCCTCAGGGCGATCTTCGCAGTGGAAACACCCGGGCGTTTCCTCCCGCCCTATCCGAAACAGGAACCTCCCGAAACAACCGCGTCCGGTGAGGACCTGCGTCAGGCAGAAGGTGAGGACGCCATGCCGCCTCTCAAACCACTCCTCAAAGAGGGGACTTACCGCCGCAATCGTGGCGTGCCCAGCACTGGGTTGCGACAATCGCTCTCTCCATGTCACCATGAGATCCCGCCGGAGCTCTGTCCGCTGTGCCGCGATTTCCCGCGGCAGCGGAGTTACGCCCCGGCGTTTGGCCTCCTCGCGCCACTCCCATATCTGCGTGAGGACCTTTGCCTCCAGATCCCATGGCGGTAATCCGGCAAGGAGGCCCGCCGCCTCGCCGGAGATCGTGCGATATCCTCGGATCATCCTGATCGCCATGACCCTATGGGACGCCCTCAGCTTGCGAGCTGGTTGGCGCCTCAATGTAGGCGCCCACACCGGCGCCCCGTATAGGGCCATGGACCGCACGATCCCCGCGTAGAGCCTCCGGCAGGAGGCGTTTGGCCCCCCTAGATTGGGCAAGAGCCGCTTCAACGCAGCCCCGGCCCGCTCCAGTCTGGGAGCCAAACGGCGGAAATGCTCTGCGAAGTTCCACCGGCTGTCGAGGACGAGTCCCAGGTACTTCATCGTCGACTCGACGCCGATGTGAACCTCTCCCACCGTTATCTGGGAACCCGTCGGTGGCGCATTCCGAGGACCATGAAACCACATGGCCTCGGACTTGTGCAAGGCCACCTCGAGTCCCAGTTGCCGGATCCTATCCACGATTGTCGCAACCCCTTGTGTCGCTAAGTCGGCCGCCGCCTGGTACGACCTCCCTTGCGCCAGGACCAGCGTGTCGTCAGCGTAGCAAACTACACTGACGCCGCTAGGGAGGTAGGCGCGCAGCACCCAGTCGTACCCGATGTCCCACAGATATGGCCCCAGGACCGAACCCTGTGGGACACCGCACGACATCTCTCGCCGGTTCCACTCTCCGAGGTGACCGGGGTAGATGACGGCCCTGTCCGTCAAATAGGCCTCGACCACACGACAGAGGTAGGTCGGCATCCGGTGATACCGGAGTGCCTCCCTTATGCAACTCCAGGGCAGGGTGTTGAAGGCATTGGCGATGTCTAATGACACCGCCAAGACGACCCCACCCCGGGCCACAGCATCCCCCGTCGTGAGGGCTCGCACGCGCATGATGGCGTCCACCGTGGAGCGCCCCCTGCGGAAACCAAACTGGCTCTCCGCCAAATCCGGCCCCACCCGCACCAGCCGCCCGACGAGGCGGTCTGCAATTACTCTCTCAAAGAGCTTGCCCACCTCGTCGAGCAGCACAATGGGCCGGTAAGCGGACGGAGAGTCCGCTGGGCGCCCCGGCTTCTTAATGAGGACCAGTTTCCCCGTCTTCCAGCGACGTGGGAACTGGCCCCCCTCCAAGCATGCGCTTAGGAGCCCTCTTAGTCGAGGCCCGAGAGCCTGCAAGGCCAGGACCCAGGCTTTGCCGGGCAAGCCGTCGGGTCCAGGGGCGGTATTCTTGGCATTCAGCCTACGTACCGCCACTCTCAGGTCTACCTCGGTCACCTCTGGAGAGTCGTCGTCGTCGTCGGTGTGGTCCGCATCGGGCACCGCAGGAGGCGGAGCCATAGGCGGGGGAGCGTGCTCCCCTCGCGAGGGGAACAGAGCGCTCACCACGTCCTGCACGAGATGAGGCCGGAGACTCTGCGTCAGCGGGGGAGCCCACGGGCGGATTTCATCACGCACCGTTTTGTAGGGGCGTCCCCACGGGTCTCTGTTCAGAGTCTCCAGCGACTCCTCGCGGGCCACAACTCTGGCCCGCAGGATCTCATCCCGGAGGGCGGTCTTCGCCACTCTGTACCCCTCGTACAGCTCCGCCTCAATGGCTTCCGTATCCGGAGGGCGGATACGGAGCCTGCGGTGCCTGGAGTAAAGGTGTCGCGCAGCAACACACGCCTCGCGCAGTGTTGTCAACTGCGGCGACCACCAGTACACCTGGCGTGAAGCACGACCTGGCTGGACCCGGGGCATTGCCACGTCACATACCTCGGACATGGTCTCCCGGAACCACTCGGCCTCGTCGTTGATGTCGGCAGGCCTGTCCGGTGATGACACCCAGGCCTGCACGATCGAGGCTTCCAGGAGAAGCTCCCGGTCCAGCTGCTTCAACGCCCACCGCGGACCACACGGGGCCTGTCGGACCGGCGCGCTCGAGGTCTGGGCGGAGACGTCAAACCGGATGTACCGGTGGTCGGAATACGTCTCCACCCCCTCCATGACGCGCCAGTCGACGACACGCGGCGACAGAGCGGGGCTGGCGAACGAAATGTCCACCACCGACTCACCCCGCATCCGCACACACGTGGCGACAGAACCCCGGTTTAGGACGACCAGGTCTGCTTCCAGAGCCCAGTCCTCCACCATCCTGCCCCGCACATTCGTCAAACGGGAACCCCAAGCCAAGCTCTTGGCATTGAAGTCCCCGAGGACGAGCACGGGGAGGGAACGAAACCCGACGACGACGTCTCTCAACTCCGCAAGGGAGTTGTGGAACTCGGCGAGAGTTCGGCTCGGGGAGAAGTACACCCCTACCACGACAATCTCCCCGAACCGTGCTGCAACGCAACCCCGTCCCCTCTTGACACTCTCGAGGGTCGGGGTACCGGCGGCGGCCGACGAAATGAGGGTCACTGAGCCGCTCAGGTCCTCCACCCAGTCATCCCTGGGCGGGACAAAGTACGGCTCAGCGACCACGGCGATGTTAATCGACCACTGCGCCATGCTCTGGATCAACAGATCCTGAGCGGCGGCGCAGTGGTTGATATTCGCCTGGAAAGAATGAGTATGTTTAGGTTCCTATCTTTTTTTATGTTAAAAACTTTCCTAATTAGTCCGGGAGTCCTCTAATCATGGCGGTTAAAATAAGGCATTTTATGTAATTTTTAGAGGGTCATATTTTCTTTACTAATTAGTTGCTGAAAAAAAGAAAATGACAGGGACGTGTTTACAGCAGACCTTTATGTTATGAATAACGAAATATTGATCTATAGGCACTATTCAGGAAGACAAAAGGGGATACATTTGTATGGAGAATCCTACGCCCTGTTGGCGCAACTATGTTCATGCTGTCAGCAATGTGCATACTTGGTTGCGCAACCAATAGCTGCTTTTTGTAACCCTGTTCGTTCCTCTATTGTGTCCTAGTATAACACAGTACAAACCAACAGATTGTGTTTTAAGCTTAACAACATACTACTAGCCCGTTTTAGTATCCGCACTTTTAATAACCGTTCAGTAAAACAAATTTTAGAACATGACCACTGGTAACGACGCCGCATCCTTAGAAATGATTTTAGTGCGAAAAATTATATGTATATGGTCTTCATTTACAAACATTCCATCTGCAATTGGCGTTGCATAAATTCCAGTACGAAATAGAATCCGTTAATATTCATTCAAAGAGCCATTTTCTGTTTATTTATAAAAGCGAAATGAATAGTCATAGACTTCGTCTAGGGAAGCATCAGCTCTATTTCGACAACCATTTCTGCGTTCCTATTTAAAGAATTATATGTCGGTTGAGTTATAGTGGACTTTGGTAACAGATACAGTTAGGAAATCTGTAGAACAGACGTCACAGTCAAGCTACCTTTGTTGTTGGTTAAAAAGATTGGTTGCCTCTAAAGAAAGGACCTCGCTGTCACACCGCCTTTAAAAATGCTAACAAATTAAAAACTTGAAAAAAAACCGGCTACTAAAAGGATTAATTTTATTTTATGTAATTATGGATTTTAATCTGAAATAAATGGTTATTTATTTACTTAAAAGAACACAGAAAATGAAAAATGATTTTAAAAGAAGGCGATGTATTTGGATCTGTATTTTATACTTTTGCCACCAACTTCCGAAATTAAAGTTCTTTTTAATTTTGTGTAATTTTGTTGGAAGGAAGTTGGTTGTTTTTCTTAGAAATAAATGTTTTTTTTATTTTTTAAGTTATGGTACCTACCCACAACCTAACAACAGTGACAGACAGTACGTATTAGAACATCGTCACTACACACGAAGTGAATTAAAAACGTATTGTCCAAGCTAACGCAAAAATAATACCTGAGCAAAGTTAATAAAATTTATATGAGACTCCTGAAGCAGCCTTAAAAAAAAAGTGAAAACTTGAAAAATTTTATGTGTATTTTTTGAATCGTCAGGAAATATTGTTTGAATCTTCAGATTAATCAACGTTCAACGAACGATCAACGTTGTTCGTTCGTACTTTCGTGTTGTCAGTGATGTCGGTAATGGTGTCGCGAGGATTTCACGTTATTTATAATTTATAAATAACGTGAAATCATCGCGATATAATTTTGGTCATATCTCTTAAATATTAGTTCTGGGCCTAAACCTATCTTTTGAGACTTAAATGATTGAAATGCCTCTTCTAAAAACAGTGGTGTCGGTAATGATGTCGCGAATTCAATTGTTTTTCCAGTCTCAACGCACCTAAAGAAGTTTTCACTTCAATAATTTTCTAAATTGACCCACAGTTGCCGGAGATATCGCGGATCATACGTCGAAAAAAAAAAAACGAATTGCAAACGCAAACCTCCTCTTTTTTTGAAATCGGCAAAAAATACTGTTAGCAAATTCTATGTCAAACAGAAACAAGAGAAAAAAGAGCAGTTTACAAAAGTAACCAATCATGTTAAAAGGAAACTTTAAAATCCATTTCCTTTATGAACTTCCTTCCGTTCAGCGTCATTTCTCTTAAAAACAACATCACATCGACATCTATATAAATCAGTCAGGCTAACTGGCATACGGCCAGGGGTTGCAAACTTTTAACATCAGTTAATCTAACACTGGAGAATGTTGGCGGGAATTCAAGATACGTTCTTCTTTTTTCAAAATTTGGCACAGGCATGAAATATAACCAAATACGTTAATTGCTGTGACCTGAATTGGGGCCTCTTTGTATTGTGGCACTAATTAAAAAAGTAAAAGGAATGAAGGATTAATCGAGGTGCTATTTTAAATTGCACTGTCATTACACCTAATTGGAGCACCTGATTTAGGTGCAAGGATTTCAAGAAAGTTTAAATGGGTTTTTGAATGTTTCGAGTGAATTGGCGTTTATTTTTTGTTGCTATGAAAAACTGTGAATGGCTAAAACGAATAAAAATATAATTGTGTTCACCAAGTTGGAAAAGAAGTGTGGTGATAGAAAATCAATGTGGCGGGGAAAGCAGAGAGGCCTCTATGTAGCAATGATTATTTTATAGCTGACTAGCTGTCGCCCGTGACTTCGTCTACGATCCGGGAATGAAAAGTAGCCTATGTCCTTAGCTAGGTCATGGTTTATCTGTGCGCTAACACCATTTTTAGCAAACAAAATTACTTCAGCATTTATAATACCGGTTAGGATACAACGAGAACAAAAAACAATCGACTTTCGGAAAAACACTATAAAGTGAAAAATAACTTTAATTTCCGAAGGCGGTGACAACAAATTAAAATACAAAAAAAAGGAAGAAGTTTTTTATTTTTTACTTTTTGATATAGTACCTACCCCACACCAATTAGAAATTTCATCATTCTTGTGGTCTAAATAATGCATATTTATGCGATAGCAGCAATCGCGGTCGATTCGCTGTCATTTTTTGAAGAGTTCCCTTGTCTGTCTCCGAAACGCATCGTCAGATCTATATGAAATTTAAATAAGACTATTTCGGAATAAACCCCTTTCGAACAAAAAAAAATGCAAGTCAGTCTATACAGGGTGTTAAAGAAATAGCGTCAGTTTCGACAAAGAAAACCAGGCAAAAACAACAAAGAAAAAATTGCAAGATCAACCTAATTTTGTACCAACTTACTTAAAATAGCCACTCGTTCTTCTACTGCTGCTGAATACCTACTAGTTAAACAAGATTTTTTAATTTCTAGGTTTTAATTTTGAAGGAGAGCACGCTAATGTAGGAAGAAGAAATACTTGGAATTGTAATTTACGTACATAGTTGCCTATCCTTCACCTGGCGTTATCGAAGTGGTCGGGCGCAGGTATTTCATGCATTTGATAGCAGGTAGGTAACTGTAGGAAATTATTAATAAGCATTTATACAAAATAAAAACTTATTTTTAGCAATATTTTTTATCAATTCTGAACGATTTCTATTTAATAAGTACGTACTTTATTAGGTTCATCTTATGATATTTTTTTTTATTTTTTTTTAACTGTTCTTAAACGTATTTATTTTTTACGGGTTCCTTTATTGATACTGAACTCACACTGAAGCACGCAATTTCTTTAACCCCACATAACATACATTACCAGAACATACATTAAAAAAAATATAAACATGTCGGATTGATAACCTTTTTGAAGTCGGTTAAATATCGGTAAGACTTGAAATGTTAAAAAATACCACACTTTTTATGCCCAGTTATTTTACTAACCCAAGAAATCTCAACTAAGTACAAACAAGTAACAAATCTTAGTCCGTCGCCCTCAACAATTTCAGCATTATTCCTGACTCTAGCTTGGCCAATTATGCAAAACTCGACCGTATTTTACACCCGGTAAAAACAGTAGTAAAAAGAAGATACAACTTAATTATTGAATAAATCAAATAATTTACCCCAGAGGCAAGAGGAGCTAGTTAAAAATAGAAGGAAAGAAAAAGGCAAAGGCAAGTTTTTTACCGTTTATTAAGAATTTAACACAAATCGCGGTCAAATGGCCACATCTTGGGTCCCTAGAGAAATCATTGGACACCGCAGTTGGATAAAAGATGTACAGATTGTGAATCTTTCTCACCTAGTTATTCGTTGGTATTTTAATAATTGATGTGTTGGTGACAGCTTAGGTGGAGTTACGAATTTAAGCCTCATAGTTGGTGTTTTCGGGTGTCGCGGCTTTGAAGATTAAAAACGTTGTGAAATACATTTTTTTAAGCGTAGTGTTTTTCGCAACTTTTTCGTGTTTTTTTTTTTTGTGTGTATATTTAATAGAGTTTTTGACTGAATTATAGTTAAAAACATATTGAAAAGTCCTCTTATTTAGTTCTGTTCTAATAAATTTTATGGAAACTTACATTCCTGGCAGAAGTATCCTATCTGATTGAATTGCAGTTAATTGATTTTCGATTACCTTTAAATTGACAACACCTGCTTCTAAATCACGTATAGATAATGGTAGAATTGATTCAACAGAATAGAACTAAATAAAAGTAGGTACCTACTTCTCAATACATTTTTTTTTAAACATTACATAAAATCGCGCCTATTCTCCAAAGGGTTGGACTATAATCTAGTACAATATACTAGACACTATACAAGATTTGAACCTCTTGTTATCTCCACACATTACATTTTATCACCTCATCACAGAAATGGCTTATTCAAAAATTGTAGTCTAGAATAAAACATAAGCTAGGATCAAGAGTGTCTGTGACACTTTGCATTACATTTTATTTTAATTCAAAAATTGTAAGACGTAGACTGTGGCAAGTCCCGCGAGATGTAGATGCAAATACGTTTGGACCACGGAGGCGATAGCAAATGGAATATAATATTGATGCCGAAAGAGATGTGTTAGGGTATTTTCTAATTTATAAAAAACTAATTTAATTCTTCTTCTTAGCGTGTCGATAGTAATCTAAATACAGTCAGCCCAGAATTTGGCTACGAGCTTGGCACTTTCAGCAGCGTCAATCAACCCCTGCAGCGTGTAGACAGCAGGACAAGCTGGATAAGACATTAAATGCCCCATTGTTTGTGGGACAGCACCACATTTACACTTTCATCACCACTGCTCTCAAAACGGTGAAGGGAAACACCGTTAGGAAACTGGCATGTCATAGAATCAAACAATCGAAGACATGGTGACATCTAACTTGCACTGAGCCCGCGTAGTGGATAACAGCCAAGCCCCTCTCACAGCGAAGAGGCCTGTGTCCCAGCAATAGGAAAGTAATAGGCTGATTTTCCGGCTTACATCTAATGACACTAATGACAGAAGAGTTGTTCTGCAGATGTCAGATAAATACCTAAATACGTTTGAATACTCCAAATACTAATCACTCAATGTCCTAGACAGACGGTAGAAATTCTCTATTACCATGTAAATCCTGTGACATAATATTTTTAGCACTAGTTAAAAATGAATACGCAGTTTTGAAGTCTAAAGGTAAAAGAAAAGGCGGTTAACTGGAGTTTTCTTGTGAAGTTTTAAATTATTTATAAGTTTTTGTAGTCTTGGCTATAAAAGAGCAACCCGTTTTCCCGTGTGGATAAAAATACTTGATTAAAAGGAATGCTTCAGAGCTTGGTCTGTAGATCCGTTTAAGGGTTAAATAAATCTACGGTTTTCTAGTTCGCTGAAAATTATGATGTTTCATAAATAATAAGGTAAAAATATGATAATCTCGTAATAGTTATGCATTATGCCTATATGCTCTGGGGTAAGGTAAGATTACAATAGAACACATACTTTTTACTAGGTATGTTCATTTGTTTGCAGTAGATAATGTTTGTTTTCGAATCCTTCTGACACTCTACGGTAAAGTTAAAATCAAAGATATATTTTTTCGCCATTTATTTAAAATTTAAATGTAACGGACACATAGTGTGAATGCGATGTATACGCCTCTGCCGTTTAAGGACTTCGGTATCATGAGTTATGTTATTATTCTTGTCTTAAATAATTATTTTTGGAATTGACAACGCACCCAATGATGCCTTGGATATTTCACTCCGTAGACGGTATTGAGCACTTGCCATACCATGTGTCTGCCATCGAAAAATCGATACTAATGTAATAAAGTTTACCTAATAGTTTGTTGTTTGAACGCTCTATTTTCTGGAGCTACCAATCGCATTTGAAAAAATACTTTTGCATTTGATAGACAAATTTTTAAGGTTGGTTATTATGGTTTCAACAGCACGCTGTGCACCGCGAGAAAATGTAAAAAGTCAAGAAGCAATTATTAAAATTTCATAAGACCGTGCGTTACTTTTAATATTACAAAACAAAACAAACACACTCCAAAACGGAATAAACAGAGTAGCTCAAAAATAATAAGCTCAACAGCGAACTATGTCCCTGTCTGGTACACTTTGCACATGTCTGTGTGATAAAATTCAAATTCCTAGCGCTGAGAAACCCATGTGGGCAGTTAACGGCTTGACTTGCAATAGTTCTGTTACTACGGTTGTGGTGGTACAAGTGTAGAGATGAAGCGGTTGGTGGTTCGTGTATACAGGGTGTAAGGGGAACGCTTCCGAAACCAGAACGTATAGGTTAAATACAACCTAAGTCCAAACAGATACTAATAACCTTTTGCCTTAAATTGGTTATTTTGCATCAATTTAAAACGTTTGACGCTTCTGTAATGTTTCTACTTATTATTATTTTTTTGACTTTGACTTTGATTTTTATTAATATAAACCAAATCGCAAGTGATGGTAATGGTCTTCAGAAAGGTCAAGTGCGTAGTACTCGCAACCGGCGTGCGTGTAAGACCAGTTGTATTGTATGAAAAGAGTCTTCGATGGTTTGGTCATCTTGAGAGGATAAATGAAGGGCGACTAACATAAGGTACTTACAACGCAGATATGAATGGAAAAGCCGGAAGGGGATGGATGCTCTAGGCTGACGAACAGTGACCTTATTAGTGATGTTCTTCAGACAGATCAGGTATTTAGTACTCGGTACCACCGTCAATGTATGACCCATATGGATGAACTTTAACAAAGCAAAAGGAGTACGTACTCGTAAGAATCATAGAAAGTGGTGTTAAGGAAGCTACGCCATATATTCTCGTCCCACATCCCGCAGTGTCTCAAGACGAAAGTATTTGACCAGTGCGTATTGCCAGTGATGACTTATCAGAAGGCTAAAAGACACCCAAAGGGCAATGGAGAGGGCTATGTTCGGAGTTTCCCTACGTGATCGAATCAGGAATGAAGAAATCCGCAGGAGAACCAAGGCAACCGACATAGCCCGAAGAATTGTCAAAGTTAAGTGGCAGTGGACAGGGCACATTGCTCGCAGAACAGATGACCAATGGAGCCGAAAGGTTCTGGAGTAGCGACTGCGTACCCGAAGACGTAGCGTTAGAAGGCCTCTCACAAGATGGAAGAACAAGAATCCGCTGGATGCGAGAAGCGTAGAACCGGTCGAAGTGTAGGAGCTTGGCGCAGGCCTATGTCCAACAGTGGACGTCTTTCGGCTGAAATGTTAGCAGGCGGTGTTGTGTCGTTTCTGCCTCATACGAATAAGACGTGAATTTATGTATGTATGTTTATAAAATCGCTAATATTGTAAACTTATACCGTACATCCACCGAAGACCTTGCTGTAACTACATGCATGGAGAATTGCTTACATATATTATATAGGCTACGAGTTAATAACGGAGCTGAAGATAATCTTGTTTCGTATTATACTCGTACCTCAGGTTAAGCAGAGGTGTTGAATATAAGCATATTTTATTGGAGCACCAACTATATTATCTTCTAAAGTCTGTTTTACTGTTAAAGCCAAAGTCAATTAAATTCAGCAGATATCAATGCAGTCAAATCATCATTATCTGCCTAGCTTTTTTCCAACTATGTTGGGGTCGGCTTCCAGTCTAACCGGATACAGCTAAACCAATATTTTACATAGAGCGACTGCCTATCTGACCTCCACAACCCAGTAACAGGGGATAATACGATACCCCTGGTAAGACTGGTTGTCAGACTTTCGGGCTTCTGAAGACCCGTAGCGACTGTCAAAGATCCACAAATGACAGCCGGGACTAATGGCTTAGCGTGCTTTCTAAGGCAGGGAAATAAAAAAGGAAACTATCTCAAAAACGAATCTTTTTAGTCGAAATACGTCCACTGCTGGGCCTGGGCCTCTATGAAGGACTGCCTTAATGACTGCCCTTTAGATAAAGTAAAGAAATTTGCTTTTCAAATGGGGCTTATTTTAGTAGGATTTCTCTTCATCCTCATATGTTTGGCTAAAAGTAACATATTCAACGGTCATTCAAAGAGTGCCTGTTTATTTCGAGCCCCCAGGATTTATCATGATCATCATCATTTCAGCTGAAAGAGGTCCATTGCTGGACATAGGCCTCCCCTAAAAGAGGGGGTTTGCCATAATCGCCACGCTAGGCAGGCGGGTTGGCGATCGCAGTATAATGGCAAAATGCATAGAGAACACTGCTACCCATTCTCTAGTAAGTCCCTTAGTCGCCTTCCACGACACCCACGGGAAGAAATGGGATTCAGGATTCATACATCTATCGAAATTGATCGCTAGATATTGCTATCAATCAATCATTTCTGGTTTATTGATTGATTGATCGCTAGACGCACGACAACTGCAGTCATATAGTTATAGTTTATTTCTCTCATAAAGGTACATTGTAACAGATTTTTTTTTATACAATTTTGCGTTATTCTAGCACCTTTGTGAGAGCTGGAGTCTGAACTAGGTTCGGGACCTGTAAGACAGATCTCCAGGCTCACACCCCTTTAAACATTTAATTTAATTTAAACTATAAAATGCAAATCGTATACTTTTATATCGGAAAATAAAAGTATAAAGTATATACCTATAGTTTTCGCGAGCAACGATGATTTTGTACGTCTGTAGCTACAAACAGGCTACCAACCTTGCTGGCTTAGCAGTCTCTTTACCACGGCATAATCTATTATTCTTCTTTCTTTTATTTTTATAACTTTGTGTAATTTTTATTATTTCTTATTGCTTAAAGCGGCACTAGGAAGTGTCGAAGGGTGGGCGTTTTTGGGGGACTGTCTTATGTAATTATGACGTTCGAAAAGTGCTGACTCTCAGCCTAGTTTGAATAAATGACTTTGATTTTGATTTGATTTTGGCAATAGAAATATATAATCTGTGAAAATTAAAACTGTCAACCTATTACGGTTAATGAGACGCAAAAAAAACCTCCTTTATTTTTTTACTGTATTACATTTTTATATTTATTGTTATTTATGCAGTGGAAACACACAATCTATGAAAATCCAACTGTTCTACGGTTCACGAGATACTTACTGTCAGCCCGCTGACAGACAGACAAATGGACGAACAGTGGAGGCTTCCTAATAGGTAAGTAAGTAAGTAATAATTTATTTAACAAAAGACTTAGCCTAGGTAACATCAGTGATTGTTTTAGGAAGAAATAGGTATGGTAAATACATATGAGTAAGACCCTTACCCTTCAAATTAGAAGAATCCTGTATCTTGAAGGACAGTGTAGGGTTCCATTAGCACCCTTTGGATAGATACGGAACCCTAAAAACGAAAATTTAAAAAACCCCATGTATTAAAATCCATCAGCCGTTACGATGTATCGATCGTATAAAGAATCCCACATGCAAAGAAATAACCCTGTCTTTGTCGGCGTACAGTCGGGTAAGAAGAAATACGTACAATTTACTAATAAAAAATACGAGAAGAGAATCACCTTTTTCCAAATGAAATATATTTCTTCACTACAAGCAAAGTTCTTTTGTCAAACTTCAGTTTTTCTTTTTTCCTAGAATAAAATATGAAGAGACGATCTCGCTCTTTTACTTAAGAAGCATTAGTGTTTACGTTGTACCTAAGTCTAAAAAGAAATACGATATTCGGTCAACTGACAGTTGGTGCTTCGAATCGGAGTACTTATGAAGAGTTCATGCCTTTTTCCGAGAAATTGAAAGAAAATAAAACCTTTTTGATCTTTGAAAAAATAAGTTGCTTTTTTAGAAGTTTTTCTTTGTTGAGATTTAATAAGAACTAGCTTTTGCTAGCGGCTTCGCTCGTGTGGAGGACGAAATTATGCCAACGGGACGTACCTATATAAATATCTTGAGTCTATCCAGGTTATGAACTATCTGTGTGCCAAATTTCACGCAAATCGGTGAAGCCATTTTGGGGTGATTGAGTAACGAACATCCGAACATTTTTAATATTACTAGGATTTTAGTGATTCTGCGTTGCATGAACCACGATGTGTTACAGCTAGGCCAGTGATTCCCAAAGTGCTCTAGATGGACCTCCAGGGGTGTCCACGGCAGACTCGATAGTATAATTTAAGTAAATTACGAAGGTAAATGAAGATCAAAGTGTATTATTTTCCAACAATACTCTTTGGGGGCAGGTTGAGGGAGACTACAACAAATTCTAAAGGAAAGTAAAAAATCCTAAGACTAAGTCACGAGCAAAAAACTAGTGTTTTATAATGACTAACAAATTGCTAAGGCTCAACATTTCAAATGAAATCATTCATCTTTTCGTAACAATTTGGAACTCATTAATTTCATACGGTTGCCCTTTTTAAAAGAGGATGTTTTTGTTCAAAAGGTCAAACACGTTCCAATCTAGATTAAGAAAAGGTCAATAGATACGCCTCTTCCTGTGATTAATTATCGTATCGAATCTAATATTCAAGAGATGACACTTATATTTACATTTATAGTATTTTGTGAAGAATATGTTTCTGTACCCACGAATTTTATAAATAATATTATTATATTACATCGCGCCTTATTTCCCCAAACGGTAAAGCCAAAACATACCTATAATAATAGTACACTTACATTTCGTCAGGTAGGTATTTGAAAGTCTCATGTAATAGGGACTCCTGGCGGAGTAAAGAAAACCTGCTAAGGTGGAGATTCACAGACGACTCCGCCGTGGAGAATAAATGTGATGCTTTACCACAAACAATGGGACTCTAAATATCTTGTCCAGCATGTCCTGTTGTCTGCACGCTACAGGATCTGAAAGACGCTACTGACAGTGCTGAGCTCGTAACCAAATTCTGGGCTAACTGTTTTTAAACCCCGACGCAAAAACGACGGGGTGTGAAAGGTGTATTAGTCGGGAGTGTTCTTAGACATGTTTCATCAAAATCGGTTCAGCCGTTTGAAGATTATCAGCTCTTTTCTGGTTGAAGAAGTGATTTGAGCATCTTCCACGGGGCTGATCAACTCGAAATTTTGTATTCTATTACTTCAATGATATTAGACGAACAAGGTAACATTGAAAGGATGCTGGAGTAACACCTGAAATTTCCAGGACGCCCAAGTTACTCACCAACAAATAGCAAAAGTATCGTGTTTGGGCTCATTGAAAAGGTCTCAATGCATAGTTTATAGATAAATAGTGATCAGGACGAGGAGTGAGGATAAATTAGTAACAAACTTCACTGTGGGAAAAACACACAACGATGCGCTGATTTAAGCGAGCGAGACATTATGTTTAAAAAGCAGGAAATGAAAATTAAATTTAAAATTAAAAAAAAACCCCGGACCTAACAAAAACTCTAAAAAGTAAAAATAATAATATATATAGGCCTTTTAAGATGAAGGTAATATTTTGATAAAGGCATTGTCAAGTCGGGGGACGGTCAATGAAAACGCCAAACAGAGGCCTAGCATTTTCATTAGCCGTCCCCCGCCTTTACAATGCCTTGATCAAAATATTACCTTCATCTTAAAAGGCCTATAAATATTATTATTTTAACTTTTTAGAGTTTTTGTTAGGGTCGGGGGTTTTTTCAATTTTAAATTTAATTTTTATTCAATTCCTATCGACAGGCTATGAAGAAGATGTAATAGGGAGCGAGCCTATTTCTATAACTAAACTTTTAGGTTTCATTTTCATTTATATGTGTTACTGGTTAAACGTATAATACTGTCGGAAAAAAGTCACAATAGTAGGAGACCAGTTTGATAGTATTCATGTTCCAAGTTGCATCCCAGTTCGTTTGACACAGGACGTCTAAGGTGATCCTGGTTCAAAGGAGTCGCTCACTTTTACAGGGACTGCCGCATTTTACAAATGTCTCTGACATTCTAGGAGTATGGAGGATAAATGGATATGCTGACTGAGCAACGCAGAAACGGCTATTGTTGCTCATGTTCAATAATAATCAGGATATTTTATCTCTACTACATATCTATACTTAATATATTATAATATTATAAAGAGGAAAGATTTGATTGTTTGTTTGCATTGAATAGGCTCCGAAACTACTGAACCGATTTCAAAAATTCTTTCACTGTTGGCAAGCTACACTATCCCCGGGTGACATAGGCTATATTTTATTCCCGTATTTCCACGGGAACGGGAACTACGCGGGTGATACCGAGGAGCTCTGCTAGTTTGACAGAAGCCTACATGGGCACTTATGAAACGTCACAAGCTAGGTGCACGGTTCCGATTTATTGGTTGTTTCCTATGGAGAAGAGCCGGCAAGAAACTCAAACTTTGAAAAATAATTGGCTTTTACAATGTTTTCAAATTACAGTGTAAATAGGTATGGGAGAACAGAGTGACATCAGTAAAGTAAGTATCTTTTGGCTGAAATTCCAAAACATACCGAGGTCTTCGCTATTAAGGAAGGTCTTCCCTAAAAAGCAATACTTCAGATATTAAAATGATCATCATTCTCAAAACTTAGCGCCTAGCCGACAGTTGCTATGCTATGGTTGATGAAAACTTAAGTGGATGTCGGTCATGACAGAAATGCTCAAACTACAGCATTCAAAGGTTTCCGAAATTGTAAAACATTGTGCAATCTTGTTCCACACAACTTTTAGGCTCTGGTTTATTGCTGATAGTTGGTTGCGGATTAAAATCCAGCAAAGATAAAATCGCCAACACGTCTTGAACACCTGGTGATCAATGCTTGTGCCTTCTCTTTATGAGAAGAGGACAAATAGATTCAAAGCTAAACTAGCTTTCCTCTTAAATAAATATTTATACTCTGTATCTGAATTGGTGACGAATGATAGTAGATAGTTTTAATATTAATTATTAATTGGTTTATGACATTAAATATATGCAATACTATTAGATTTTATACATTATAGAGAATAGTAGTTAGTAGTAGTAATAGTAGTTTTATTTAAGGTTAGCACCTTAAAAGTTTAAAATAACATTTGAAATGTATTAAAATAAAAGCGCTTCTCGCCATCAAACTGCAAAATTTGGCGAGCAAAATTGTAAAAGCAAATATAAAAAGAGTATTGTTTTGTAAAATAATTTAAAAAAAAAGATTTTGGTGAATCTACTGTTTGTAATTCATAATTTATTATTTTTGGCTATATTTATTATGTTAATTAATCTACAAAATATTTCAGACACAATGCGAATTGTTATTTGAATAAATAAATAAAGAATAAAATAAATACAAAGATAAAATATGATTGTCTTTTTGTATGATACTTTTTGGCCATAAATCAGCCTTTTGGGTCATTTTCTTGTTGTCAATATTGTGGACGATTTTTGACTCTCTATTTTCCTTTTCTTTTTGTAGAAACTTGTAAATATTATTATTTAAGGACTGTTAATTTTACAATTATGTAAATACAAGCTTTTTCCCGCGGCTCCACCCTCGTGGATGTCTGTTATCGCAAAAAAAGTAGCGGCTTCTGACGACCCGTAACGACTGTCAAAGATCCACAAATGACAGCCGGGACCAACGGCTTAACGTGCTTTCCGAGGCACGGAGGGGTCTTGGTATGTAAAGATGGTCACCCATCCACGGACCAACCGCGGCAAGCGTAGTTTAACCTGACCGATCGACCCGCGCAGCTATTTTTACCTAGCCACAAGCCCCACTGTCCTTCTTCATATACCAAGCTATATCTCTGCCACCTTTCATGACGATGGTTCAGCGGTATAAGAGGGGCTTGTGGCTAAATAACAATAGCTGCACGGGTCGATCGACCAGGTTAAGCTATGCCTGCCGAGGTTGGTCCGTGGATGGGTGACCATCTTTACATACCAAGACCCCTCCGTGCCTCGGAAAGCACGTTAAGCCGTTGGTCCTGGCTGTCATTTGTGGATCTTTGACAGTCGTTACGGGTCGTCAGAAGCCCGAAAGTCTGACAACCAGTCTTACAAAGGGGTATCGTATTAACCAGTAACTGGGTTGTGGAGGTCAGATAGGCAGTCGCTCCATGTAAAATACTGGTATTCAGCTGCATCCGTTTAGACTGGAAGACGACCCCAACATAGTTGGGAAAAGGCTAGGCAGATGATGATGATGGTTCAGCGGTTTAAGCGTGAAAGCGTAACAGAAAGAAATTTCTTTATATTAGTTGGGATTTTATAGTCTAAAATTGAAACAAGTGTAGTTTTAGTGTAGTTTAAAATAATAATGCCACATCCAAAAACCCACCTAATCTTTTACCTCACTCGTGCACTCCTTTAGCTTTGTGCATTATTGTTTCAGCGGAAAATGTTCCGTTTTCTTTGTACGCCGTCTTATTTAACCATGCTTCGCAGTCGCTTTTATTTTCAAATGAATTTCTGATGAGTTTGAACATGTAAGATGATTCAAGTCAATACTTTGTTGTAATCCGATTATTGTTGTGTGTTTTAACTGTTTTTATGTATACATCAAAGAACTGTTTCAGACATTGTCTATTTTTATCTTCATTCATGGAATCAATGGTTTTACGGGGTCATTTTAAATTAGCTTGTTATACTCCGCAGACGCGATGGATATCAATCCCTAAAAATTTTAAAATAAACCGACGATATTCCTACACCAATTTCTTACCGGAAATATGTTTAGTGGCCTTTTCAAATATTATATTGTGATACTAAAACCACATATGCGCACAGTTCCATAATCTATATACGTATAACGGAATGGTTATTTGTATAAATATCAAGGACATGGCTTTTTTGGATGATATCAAACGATGCTGGAAGGGTTTTTTAATCCTATCTCTACATCAAATCAAATCAAATCAAATATTTATTGGAACTAGAAAGAGGTTTACAAATTTTTAGTGTTCGTTAACAGCTACGATAGTTTAAAAAACTGTGTTGCAGCCATTAGCACCCACCTCCGAGAGAGGAGACGTCGGTGTTCCAACATTGATAATAAAAATAAAGCAATAAAATTAAATTAAAAAGTTATAAAATAATCTAAAGTAAAAGTAAGTAAATACATTAACTATTTAACTAAAATATTAATAACTACATTTAATTCCTATTATTTTGAATTATGAAATTAAATTAAATAATGATATTGTGATTAATTATTGAATTATGAATAATTAATAATGAATAATGAATAAATTAGGATAAGATCTTCCAGTTCTCTAAAGTGACATGTGTGTGTGTGTGAATGTATGTATGTGTGAATGTATGTACCTATGTGTGTATGTGTGTAGGGTGTATCTTTAGTTGTCTAAGTTTGATTGAATACTAAGGTAAATCATCATGAAAGGAACATTAATGCTAGGACATGTTTAACTCAAAGGTAAGTGTGTGTCACCAGTTTTTCTAACTCCTCATACGTCAGGCTTCGGAGCCATTTATCCGTGAGCGCTCTACAATCCCGTAAGGTAAGTGGATAAATATTTAAAATCTTGTTTACTCTGTTGTACAAAACAGGTCCAAAGTAGTGATACTGACTGATACATGTTCGGAAGTTATGAGAATTTTTAACACATTGACACCAGAAACCGAACTTTTCAAGCTGAATTAAATACATCACTCGGAAGAGATTTATCGTGACATTAGCAAGTAACGTGGAAAGTTATTGACCTACGTAGTGCGGTGACACGTTTTTTATCATTTGAATGAATGCAACCGAAAATTTGGTATCAATATTTTATTTTGAGCTGAAAGGATAGCAATAGGGTTTCTGTTACACCTTGTATATTATTACCTACGTGAAGCAAGAAACATAAGAAAATAACTCGGATGGAGGAGTATGAAGGGCACAATTACAATTTCTGTGCACACAAGTAGTGCTGAAAACTAATATTTTTGTAAATTGTTGATTATAATTTAAATTAATTATGGTCGAACTTCGACCACCGGGCGATCACTAGTTATTATTATAACCTATGTAAACATTACAAAACCAGCACTATTTCCATTAATTAATTAAACTAACAATCAATTTATTTCCAACTCCGTAACTACCAAACAAAACAGAACACCGTTTTTTTTATAAAAACCGGTTTTTAACCGAAAACAATTTGACAAAGTCCAGCGTCATAGGATGTATCAGATAAGGTTGGACCAATATTTATGTGGTGTGTATGAGATGGTGGCCCATTGGTCGGGGGCGACAGGTGTGTCCCCGACACTTAATGAATCGGTTTCGGTGATATACAGCATGGTTGGACAGTGTATTTCGGTCTCCTTTTTTTTTAATGTATTTTTGTAATCTTATTGATGTTTTTTTTAATATTTATTTATTCATTTGCGGTACCTAGTGACGGTTGTTTGTAATAAAAGTGTGGATAAAATATTTCATTTATTGAAGGTTTTACGCCAATGATTGCTTGAGTCATCCGGTACATGCATGTATATTTACCTGCGGATCCACAGTATTGATAAATCCTGTAAATTATGAAGACAAACTATTGAGAATTTTCATGGTTAAATGATTCATAGGCGTTGGATAACTTAATTAACATCACGCTTGTAATCCCCAAAGGGTTACGCAGAGGTGTTTGTGTAGTACACCAGCCTTTCGCCATTTATGTTTAAGTTCCATGTAATAGGGTTTTAGTCGACCGTATCTTCCATTCTTACTACATTTCGTGATCGAAGACAATAACCGACCCATTTAGTAATAAAAATAAAACTACAAAGAGAAACGGGGATCTTAAATATTGGAACTATAGCAACATTGTTATTTCTCTAATCTCATTACTCAATACTCATTTTTTTTTTTTTATATCACTATTGTACTACATGAACAAAAAAATACTTCAACGTTTTTCTTTAGTTAGTAGCACCATGTATAAGATGATAGTCACAGTGGATACCTAATTAAGTTTTATTATAATACTTGTATATTACTGGAATACTGGTTGCCATGGGAACTGGCAATATTGATCAGTTTCTATCTAATACGTTGTACTGTTCATGCTTGAGATAAAACGATTTAAGTATCTTAATTCTGAGTTATTAGAAAAGTATACCTAATGAAATTAATGTGAAATCCAAAATGTACCACAATTGAATTTTTATAACTAATGGTTCATTAGAAAAAGGACCTGATTCTCTTATGATCATTCCCAAATTTGATATCACCATTTTTAGCTGTTAGAAATAAATAAAAATTAATGGTTATTATAATTTTGTAAATTTTGGCAATACCTTTTATCACATTTGTTTTTTCATTATAGCTACCGTTAAAAAAAATGAGAATACTCGTAACATTTACAAAATAAACAATTTTAAATAATCAAAATCAAGTAATTTTCTGAGGTACGTTTTAAGATAAATCTCAAATCTTAAACAGGTGTTTATAATCAATAAATACATGTTTTTATAGTTCATTTCCGAACATGTTATATTTCATTAGGGGCATAAAAATTGGGTTATGATCGGGCTAACAATGGAGTTATCTTAAAAATATTATCGTAATAAATTGGTAACGGCATAATAAAAACATTTCACTCATAAACTTTGGTTCCGTATATGAATTAAACTTCTTATGGTGTTTTAGAAGGTTCCTTCAAAACTGGAAGGAGGACGCATAACCTTGCGAAAGATGGAAGAAGTGGAGAGCCTTTGCTCACGAGTGGCATTGCGAAGGCTAGTACAAAAAGACCTATTTAAGATTTGAATATGGCTAGGAGTACACATCATCATCGTCATCATTTCAGCGGAAAGACACCAGATACAGGCCTCCCCCAAGCACCGTCACTTCGACCGGTTGTATGCTTCTCGCATGCATCGGATTTCTGCAGCCTTCACCAGGTCATCGGTTCATCTTAATGATGATCATCATCATCATCAGCCTATAATGTTCCCACTGCTGAGACACAGGCCTCCTGTCGGTGAGAGAGATTGGGCCGTAATCCACCACGCGGGCCCAGCGCGGGTTGGTAGATGTCACATGTCTTCGAATTTTTGGTTCTAGGACATGCCGGTTTCCTCACGATGTTTTCCTTCACCATTTTAAAAGCAGTGGTGATGAAGTAATTTACACAAAGTAAAGCGCCTGTCTGGGTTCGAACTCACGACCTACAACTCGTAAGTCGCGGCCGTTACCACTTGGCCACCACTGCGCTATCTTAATGTTAAGTACGTAAAAACATAACTTTATGTATTAGATTTAGATATAAATTTCTTTTTTTTGTTGGTCTAGTTATCCAGAGGGGTGATTGCGTAAAACGATGACAGTACGAATAGCATTTTACAAAATCAAAATATTTTTATTTCATATAAACCTGCATGGGCACTTATGAAACATCAGAAGCTAGGTGCAGTTCGATGAAATTCATTGCGTTATTCACGTTGTTCAGCAAAATGAATATACGAATTTCTGAAGCAATGGATATAGCAAAATCCTCTAAAATTATTTAGATTGTAATTGATAGTGTGTTCCGAAATAAGGGTGCAGAGTTAGTCCTAAGCACGACAGCCGAGGCCCAGGTCCTGTGGTGAATCCCAGGGACGAGCAAAATAATTGTTTGATTGTTTAAAATAAATATTAAAGCTGTTTAAGCTTTTAATTGAAATACCGTATCTACGAATCGAAATAAATAAAAAGAAAAGTCCTAACTGACTGACTGACTCATCAACGCCCAGCCCAAACCCTTAGACGTAGAAAGCTGAAATTTTGCGCAGAAGTTCCCATTATAATGTAGACAATGAAAAAGGAACAATTTTTCGTAATTCAACGGCTAAGGGAGTTAAATAGGGGATAAAAGTGCCACGCGGGCATAGCTGCTGGCAAGCTAGTTCATTAATAAATTAACAAAGAAATCTTCAATTCTCCATTACCTTTAATCTTGCACAATGGAAGGAACTCGTGGGAATCTATGGATACAGTGAGCTAAGCTGTCACTGTCAAGGTTATTCATAGAAATCTTAAAAACTATGTGGTTTTCATCCCCTTAGACGACCCACTGACAGTATTTTCTGTTTTGTTTTATTGTAAAACAGTTTTATCATGTTGCCTTCAAAACATAACGATTAAAAAGTATTCCGTGGTATCCTATGGTCTTGATTTTCTAACGAAAATGGTCACTAAATTCTTTTAAAAGTAAGTGCAATTAAAATTACATACCAAAAGCAACGACATAAAATAATGGGATACATTATTAAATTACAAAATGATTCCAAGTACTGATTTCAATTCCAAAATAAAATACCGAATTATTCCAATTATTCAACTACTTAACTCGTATTTACATTCGAATAATCGTTTTACAATCGATAAATACGTCCCGAATTGAGTTACAGCCACTTCAAAAGATTAGTTTAATTAAACATAATCAGATGCACTTTACAACATAGCATTAAGAAGTGGTCATAATTATGGAAACAACACATTCGATTTTTTGTCACGCAATTGTTAAGAAGCATTTACACTCTTCACACTATTGTATTGCTAGAGTGCCTTAGTGCCCGTTCACTACACCTTGGATGATCTAACGAATGCCAGTGATGCAACAATAAACATGGCTACCTACTGGGAACAATCTAAAAAAAGTATACGACTACTCTTTCTTTTTTTATCGACACGAAAAGAAGAAGATTCTTCACACAATACACTCTATCAATTTACCGAACCTTTTCCCATCTATGTTGAGGTTGGCTTCTAGTCTAACCGAATGCAGCTGAATACCAGTATTTTACATGGAGTGACTGCCCATCTGACCTACACAACCCAGTTTCTGGGTAACACGATACTCCTTCGTAAGACTGGTTGTGACTTTTGGGTTTCTGACTATATACTCGTGTCGACTGTCAAAGATCTACCACGGCTTTACGTGTTTTTCGAGGCACGGAGGGGTTTCGAAGATCGCCCATCCACGAATCGAGTGTGCCAAGTGCAGCTTAACCTTCATCATTGTTGTTATTTAGCCAAGAATAATGCCTCTATGTCAGTCCTCACTTATATAATTAATTTTTCATAATTTTTCTTAGACAAATTAACCTATTTATTTCGAACTGAAAATATTCAAACTTGATACTAGTCTGCCTTTGCAGTTTTCTATGTGTACAAAAACGTTAATACATAAATAAAATTAACAACTATAGGTACTAATTTGCACAAGTTTTATCAAATAATTATAATCTAGTAAAAAAAGTCAAGATATATCTAAAAATGTCTTTTGAGATGAAAACGAATAAAATCGAGCGAAAATCGCCTAAAAATTAAATTCACAAAAAGTCTTTAAAAATACTTTTTGTAAAGTCTAAATTATCTGTGACAATTCAGTTGAATAAGCGAACGTTATCTGATTTAAAAAGTCATAAAACTTTCAACTATCTCCAAAGAAGAGATAACACAACTTTTAAGACACTTTTTTGTTTGAAACAGGCTTCTAAGGTTCGTAACTGTCTAAATTTATGTATCAATTGTTTTAGTGGACTAAACTGGGGTTGAATTTCAACCAATCTAACTAATATGTATGTATTTTTATTTAGTTAACATTTTTTTTGGGTTTTATGTCTTTTCTTTTGAAACTAAACTAGTCACCATTTTGAAAATCATTATAGTTTTCAATTAATACTGAATGTTTGCACGTATTTTAACGAATTCTGAACCTTATTCACTGTCTTGTGTACAGTAAATGTGATGGTTGTCTGCAAAAGTCGACCTAAGGTTATGCAGGCTGGCAGTTTAGTAACTCTGGTTGCATTCGAACATTAGATTCGAGCGTTAGATTATTTCTAGAATGATTTTTGTGTCGAAAAACAGTAATAGAATAGGGGCACGTTCCCTTGAAATTAACGCAATAATTGTTACGTTGTTTCATTAGCCTTGTACAGTCCCATTAATTATAATAGAGATCAACTAATTAAAAACAGCACGCCCCTCCAATAAAATTTCTATACAAGCATTTGAAATGTGTATACAACAAGCGGTGGAGGGGCGTGCATTTTTAAAGTAATTGATCTCTACCTTCTGAATACTGATAAAAAAAACACTTATGACAATGAAACATTGATAATAACTGTTTGTGCATCGCACTGATGTGAAATGTCTTAGAGCGGCACAAGCAAGCGAACCCGCACCGCGACCGTTCATTCGTACACACGGCTACACATCAAGCTACACATTTCCAGTTTGCGCTGATCTCGCACTATACGGAAACCCTATACAATACGATCTCAGCTTATACTGGAAATGTATAGCTTGATGTGTAGCCGTGCGTACTTCATTCGTTCTTCATTTATGTTCATTCGTTCGTAGACCATCTATCATAGCATTAGCTTGTGAAACCATCTTTTGTAAAGGAAAAATAGAATAAACACATTTAAAGTAATTTAAATGTGTTTATTCTATTTTTCATCGAACCCCGGATCAAAACAATAACCATAACTGTTTATTTCTGGTAGCATCTTATATTTAACTACCTATTGTCCGTGACTTTTTCTGCGATCCGGGATGAAAACTAGCCTGTGTCCTTACCCAGATTATACTCCATCTGTGTGCCAACTTTCATCCAAAGCCTTTCAGCCGTTTTAGCGTTAAAGCGTAACAAACAAACCAACACACTCACTTTCGCATTTATAATATTAGTTAATACAAACAATTTATTGACTTGATTCAAATTCAAAGTCATATCATTTATTTCAAATCGGCATATTATACATAAAATGCACTTTAAAAAACCACCGATCTAATTTAATTTACCAAATATAATTATATAAATTATCTAATAATAATTTCTAATAATTTATGAACGTACTAATTTAATCTATAATTTGTAATACCTAAAATACCTACTTTATAACTTAATAATAATATACTTAATGTTTACTTATTTATGACATGTAGTCATTATGGGTGAAACGTATTTGTGTGTACTTATACAATGCCTGAAATAAAAACGATTTGGTTTAAACGGCAAAATAAAAGCAAAAATAAAAGAATTTATTCCAGTTGGCAGTTTCGTATGGAGAAGAACGGGCAAGAAAATCCACCGATACCTACTGTTTTTGTTTTAAGTGTGCACACTCCCTTACATTATCACATCACACTGCCTTAATTCCACGCTTTTAATCCCGATAGTAAAACCGAAACGATGGTGACGAATTAACATTCAATACACGCCGTAAACATTGAGCGGTGATACAAAGACATTACGGTGATATCCCGGTGATAATACGGTGATACTCCGGTGATTAATGGTGATTAACGGGATCGCGGTACGTTTCTATTTATCTTGTTTCGTGTTCCATTGAAACGGTAGGTGAGTGCTTCAGTTGGTTGAGATTAGGGAGTTAGGTTTTGATACTAATGAAATGGATCTGCCGTCTTGGTTGTTGATATGTTTTGAAGCTGTTTAAATGCTTCTGTTGCAGTTACTTTTTAACCAATTTCAAAAAAGGAGGAAGTTCTATGTTCGACAGAGTGTATTTTTTTAAATGTAAGTATGTTCACCGATTTCTCCCCCATTTGTGGACCAATTCTCAAAATTCTTTTTTTATTTGAAAGAGTATACTCCTGAGGTAGTTCTATTGGCACCAAGTCAGGATCTAATGATGAAATCCCAGGGAAATCGACGGTCAAATCTTATAGGTATTAACAATGTTTTTCCTATGTTTTCTAATGCTATTGAGACATTTGTGTATGGTCATCATCATCTCATGACGCTGAGCTGATGATGGAAGGTACAACTCTTTAACTTAGGAGTTAGGTGCAGATTCGGGCATAACTCCGTCATCTAAAGACCGATTTGCAATTTTTTTTTTTTTTGAAAGGGTTTTATTCCGAAATGGTCCCATTTAAATTTCATATAGATTTGATGATGCGTTTCGGAGTCAGACATCGGAACTCTTCAAAAAATGATAGCAAAATAACCGCGATTGCTGCTATCGCATAAATATGCATTGTTTTGACCCCACGGATGATGAAATTTCGAATTGGTGTGGGGTAGGTACTATAGCTAAAAAGCGAAAAATAAACACATTTTCTAAAACCGACTTCCGGAAAAACACTACAAAGTGAAAAATAACTTATATATTAACAATAACAAGAAATTAATCAAATATGAATTAATCAAAGAAATTAACCAAAGTGACCTCCTTCCAAAATTAAAGTTATTTTCGTGTCGTTTGTATTGTTTTTTTGGGGAAAAGTTTTTTATTGAAAGACTTTCCAAAGGTTTCCACTTTTTTAAATTGGATCTTTGTTTAGTTGATTATATTTTCACGGTGTCTTTATCATTGCTGACGATTGCAACTATCTCATCAAAAGTAAGCTTACGTACTAAATAAAGACATAAATTCATGATTTTCAAACACCATACTAAGCTAAGCTACTGTTTGTAACGTTAAAAATAACAGCTTCTTACTAAATGCATGAAAGCAGATGCGGTAGTTATAACATTATTTTTTTGTCACTCTGTTTGTTCCGGCTAAACTCCTAAACGGCTACCCAATTTTGATGAAATTTGGTATGGAGATACTTTGAATCCTGGGAAAGATCAAAGGCTACTTTTTATTGATATAGGTATCACGTGGGCAAAGCCTTTGGCGGAGGCTAGATTATCTGATAACTGTGCCTATCTAGATACTAGAAAACTAGACCTCGCCATTAAAATAACCATTATATCTGTGACACCTCTTATAACCCGAATTAAAATTCAATTTCCATAAAAACCTGGAGTGCTATTGTCACAACACTCTAAACAAAAAACTAACGAAAGAATAAGTGCCGATATAGAAGAAAACTCTTTAATATTATTTACTGGCGGACTATTGTGCCAAAACTTTGCACTCACCCGGATTTTGGGTCACTCGTGCCTTGTACACACTAGGACAGGGTTTTATGTAGTGAGAGACCGAAGCTTCGTTTTCGCATTCGGCCACTTTCAGCCAAAAAATGATGATTCGGCCATATCTTCGTTTTTGCCATAAACCGCCTTCTGCTGAAGCCGAGTCCAAAATCAAAAATTCGTGACTTGTCGCGTGTCATTCGGTCTTCTTCGTAAAATTGGGCAATATCAGGTGACGTTCGACTAAATTCAGAGTGAATCGAGTACCATTGTGTGAATCGCCTGAAGAACACGGTGGAGCATACGGTGGAGGTCTGAGCGGAGCACCGCCGTGTCCTCGCCGAGGCTATCGGCGGCGGCGATCTCTCACGTTCGACTCTGGACCAGGCCATGGTACGGAGCGAAAGTGCATGGGAAGCCAACACCTCCTTCTGCGAAGCAGTCATGCTCGCGAATGAAGAGGTCCCTCCCCCTCGCGTCCCTAGCCGTCGCAAGAGACGCCCTGGGCGTCAGGAGTCCATAGCGGACTCCGTAGGCGCGTGTTTGCGGACGGCGAGCAATGGGTAGCTCGACGTCCGGTAAGGACCAGGCCTAAGTCAACGGTACGTTGTGTTCCATGCGCGCCTCAAAGAGATGTCAGCAAAATCTGAAAGGGGAGCCCTTCAATTTTTACTAGGGCCGATGCCTGCCAGGGTGACGTATTTGCTCGAAAAAGTTACCGTGGTCCTGGCACGGGCAACTAAAAGAATACGGGTGGGTTTTAGTCAGTAAAAGTCTGACACACCCTCCCGCTCCGCGAGCCGGAGAAGTCATTTGATGACTTCCCATCCAAAAAAGTAGGGTGAATCGAGTGCGCTCGTGGTTTCTCTCAGCTGAAACAGGCGCTATTTTGTTTTGAAGTTATAAAACGAGGTTATATTGTAATTTTTGTTGACGCACATTCACGCACAGAGGGGATTTATTTTTAAATGTCTAAATTATTTTCGTTTTCGGCCGAAAATAAGACGAAAGCCAAAGCTTCTTTTTCGTTTTCGGCTGATTATCTATTTTCAGTCGAACACTAGATTTATGGTACTGTTCTGTTGAGGGGCTCATGGCTTTTTTTTTTTTTGGGTGGGAAATCATCAAATGACTTCTCCAGCTCATGGTTAAGTGGCTATTTTATAAATATACTTTTTCCAGACTGCGTCTTTCGCCTAATGGTGACAAGGACGTCTTGAGCGTGAGGACCAAGGTACGTTCTCCAAATCTGGCTTTTAATTGCGGTTTTCCATTAAGGGAATTGTGGCTAAATAATAAAACCTGCACGGTTTGATGGATCAGGTTAAGCCAAGCTTGCAGAATTTGGTCCGTGGATGGGTGACCATATTTACATTCCAAGACACTTCCGTGCCTCGGAAAGTACGCAGGTTTCCTCACAATGTTTTCCTTTATTACTCAGCTTTCTCAGAAAGTCGTTATCCAAAAGTAAAGTAAATGTCGTCTGAATTTTATATTTCGTATTGTATGTACCAATCTTTACGGCAAGTGTTTTCGTAAAGTTGTGTGTTAGTTGACAATTTGTTATGGGTTATATAGTGCTTTCAATAGAGGTAGCGTCTCTATTGGAAGCATTCTGTTGTTGTTAGCAAGTCCTTCAAAGTTTTCAATAGTTTAGGAGTCGTTTTGTAAGAAAGTGCTTTATTTATTTTGGACATATAATCATTATTTTCATTCTTATCATAAACATCACACCTTGTGTCCCTTATGAGGGTTGATCAGAGGTGCTAAGTTCACTCACATTTCACCAGATATGTATGTTTAAGTCATATAATAGAGGCGAGCCTATTGCCATCAACCGTGCACAAATTCAGACTCAGGGCTGCTATTGAGGAATTATAGACAAAAAACCCAATAAAACTTTTTCTAACTCGGGAACTGTGACCACTAGACCAACGAGATAGTCAATTTAGATTCTTATTTCTAAACATTATAAGGTTATTATGGATAAATGGTACATGGTCATGTATTCAACATTTTGGTTCTAAGACCTGCCACACACCTTCACCGTTTTGAAAGCAGTGGTGACATATACCAACCCACATTGGGCTCTGAGGACACGGTGGAGCATACGGTGGAGGTCTGCCCGGCTTGGGCGGAGCACCGCCGTGTCCTCGTGGGGACGATCGGCGGCGGCAAACTCTCGCGTCCGGCCCTGGTCCAGGTCATGGTACGGACGAGAGTGCATGGGTAGCCGTCACCTCTTTCAGCGAAGCAGTGATGCTCATGAGGAGTGAGGCGGCGCACGTGAGGGAGAGGCAGTATATTCGCCCTCATGGCCTTAGTCGCCGCAGGAGACGCCCTGGGCCCTGTTTAATAAATTGTAGGATTGTATCCTACAATTTTGTCAATAAGTGACTTATATGTAAAGTTTTATGACAAGTGCCTCCACCCAGAGCGGGAGAAGTTATTTGATGATTTCCCACCCAAAAAAAAAAACCACGGGGTTGAGTGGTGGATTATGGCCCACTACCTATCATCGAGAGACTCCTGTCCTAGTAGTGGGAACATTATATTATGTATGGATAAATGAAAACACTAGTGCTATTTTGCGATGTGTACTTCGAATCTAACTCAAGTGACCGCACAGAATTTGAAAATGGACATCATTTTTGTCATAGTCTTCACACATTGTCCCATAACACTTCTGTAAATATTCGATTTTGGAGCACTTTCATGACAATTACACTACAAAGGTCCAAACTACAGGTCTTCAGACTGCTACAGAGTGGATCCTCCTAACAACAGACAAATACCGTGTGAAGGCTTCCTGAATCAAGCCTTTGACTTAATTGAATAACCTAACTGGAGATGATGTTGGAGAGTGTAAAATCAAAATCAAAATCAAAATCAAAAGTCATTTATTCAAACTAGGCTGAGAGTCAGCACTTTTCGAACGTCAAAATTACAAAAGACAGTCCCCCAAAAACGATAATAATGATATCTTTGCTTGTCCTTTATCGGAACAAGCGATGATATCAGATTATAAAACAAAGGCAGATAGACCGCGCGGAACGCCAAGAGTGAAACCAAAAAACCAAATACTAAAGCGTCGCATTGTATATAATGCGAGGCTTTAGTATTTGTTTTTTTGACTCATGGGTGTTCCGCGCGATCTATCTGCCTTTGTTTTATAATCTAAACAACAACAAAAAAAAACAAATACTAAAGCGTCGCATTGTATGTTACATAAAATGCGACGCCTTATTATTTGGTTTTTTGGCCTCACTCTTGGTGTTTCGCGCGGTCTATCTGCCTTTGTTTTATAATCTGAGGCTAGGATACTGTACAAACTGGCATTTTTTATTTTAAGTGTCAATTGTTTTTAAGTTTAGTTGATTCTGCTGATGTTACAGGGCGACGTTATCAAAGGAAATTCATTAGAGGTTTTATTGTTCGTTAATTTGTCTTCCATTCGGCATTGTTCACTCGAATTAAAACGTCTCAAATACAAAATGAATTTAAAGTCAAAAATAATTTCATTTGTAAATAGAATAGTGTGGGGTTTCGGTATTCGGCATCTTTCTCTCTCGCTACGGATGATCGTAAAATTAAATGCAATGAGCAAATGAACGTTTTCATTCTATCAAAACAACAATGAACATTCACTCGAGTGCAGCATCTAATATCAAATATCACTTCGAAATTCAAACGTTGACGAGGTGTGTGTAAAGTGATTGATTTCTTTAAAAACAAATGAATGCGCGAACCTTACGAATATTGTAGAATGGTTATGAGCTAAAATTATTAAAAAAAAAGAACTCAATTTTGTAAACGATGTAAGTGAATATTTTTTATTCGAAATTATGGTTAAGTTAATGTTACTATTTTGCTGAAATGTTATTAATTTTAAGGAGCATTATTACAAAGACGTACATTATATTGCACTACTGGTAGGTGGATGACCCCAGACCCGTAACACTTACGTCATCAAAACTTTTTTAGGCTGCATGAGTAACTAACAAAAGAATGTGTCCAATCTTAATACTTTACATTATTTTAAGCATAACTTCAAGTCACCTTATTGAGAACTATTTGTAGAATGTTTCAACTTACAATACGGTTTAAAAAATAAATATTTAACATACTTTTAGATGACTAATTGTTGGTGGAATGCAGTGTGCTAAAAAGGTGACCCTACACTAGGAGCGAAGCGAAAGATTTAAAACAAATTACTGATGACAACGAAATACAGCCATTCCTTTTTAATTTGTCGAAATTTACTTTAGCTAATGTCAATCAAATCGAAATAAATCCCGAAATTTCTGATCTCTTGAAAATACTTATATGGGCGTTAAGTACTAGGTAAGTATGCGTGTTTGTTTGCGTTTTACACTTGTAAATAATGTAAACGACCACTTAACATTTTACAAAGGGCTTGTTAGATAAAAAAAAAACATTTATTTCAAATAAACCAATTACAGGTACTTTTGAATGATCAAGCTCGGTGAGTTCGAAAGATGAAGCTAGTTGCCCATTCCAAACCGTAGGTTACCTATGGAGAAGAACGGGCAAGAAACTCCATGGACACTCTTTTAAAATAACTTGCAATATAATTATTATACAACATATAACTTAACAAAAAATCATGTGACAAGACAACTTTGTGATTTAAAACAAGATTTAGTGACAAAAAGTTGAAAAGTGTATGCTTATATAGTTTGGTCATCTTGAGAGTATGAATGAAAGGCAATTAACAAAACATGTGAGTGGAAACGGCATTAGGGAACGCCCTAGAAGGACTTAAAGTGACCTTATTAGTGATGTTCTTTAGAAAGTCAGGCGTGCGTGTTTGACCAGATTTATGAACACGTAAACGAGCCAAACGGAGTATTTAAGGATCGTAGAAGCTGGCATTCTGTAGTTTATACCTACCCTTATGGGAAGAAACCCTTATGTATGTGTAATAAAATACCACACAGGTCATCCCCGAAGGATTAGGCAAAAGTGAACCTTTAGTACACCCACATTTCGCCAGTTATATTAATATCCTATTAGAGTGTACGGCTAAACGCCGACAAACTGAACATCGACAAGACTTTACTTCGACGGGACTCTTCGCCGACAGGACACTTCGACGACAGGACTCTTCGCCGACAGGGCTCATCAGCAACGCAACTTATCTCCGATAATCTATCTCGCGAAATTTTAAACTGTTGACAGATTGTGAACCGTAACACACTGTTAACAATCGCATTATTTTTTACCGTCAACTATTGAACTGGTATCAAGACGGCAGTACCTTGCGCTATTACTAAATAGTCAAGTAACTGCCACTAACTTGGAAGTAGCGCTTGCTTGGCTCGCACGCGGTTGGTCGCAATTCTAACCTAACCTATTCGGTCGGCTAACAGCTTAGTATGTTGCAGTTCACAATTTATCGACAGTTACAATCTCGCGAGATAGATTATAATCTAACGATATTTACAATTTTACGGTGACTTGAGTCGCTGATGAGCCCTATCGGTGAATAGTCCTGTCGGCGAAGTGTCCTGTCGGCGAAGAGTCCCGTCAAAGTAAAATCTTGTCGGTGTTCAGTCTGTCGGCGTAATGTCTGTCAGCGTTTAGTTATACACTGATCCTACTAATATTATGAAAGTGGGTATGTTTGGATATTGAAATGTTTGTAACTCAATCATGCAAAAACGGCTGAACAGATTTGGATGAAATTTGGCAAACAGATAGTTTATAACCTGGATTAACATATAGTATACTTTTTTGTCCAATAGTACTATCGCAATTATCCCAAAATAACGTACGTTCTTGTGGGATAATTATCGACACACGCGCGGGCGAAGCTGCTGTCAAAAGCTAGTATTTAATAATACTCTGATCCTTATTCAGTGAAGGATAAAAAAAAACAGTTCCAAGCTTATATCTTGCAGATTAAGCAGTAATTAATTGAGTGCTAGACACAGAGGGTGAGGCTTGGCACCGGTACACTGTTGGCACACCTACCGCGAAGACAGGATAACGTTAGTTTTAATTAACTTTAACGGATTTTTATTGCCAGGATTGTGGGGGAAATGACTTAAATTTAGAGTATTAATGTTATCGCGGTAATGGTCTATGAATCGCTTGTTATATAGGTATTTAAATTACCAGGCATTGTTCTTTTTTTTTTTTGGATGGGAAATCATCAAATGACTTCTCCCGGTTTGGGTGGAGCAGGCGTGTCAGACTTTTACTGACTAAAACCCACCCGTGTTCCCTCAGTTGCCCGTGTGCCAGTGGCGACGGTATCTCTTTCGAACAACCCGCACCCCTGGCAGGCATCGGCCCTTGCGGACCCCTTGGTCACTCTGCGACGGGTCAACACAGTGGCCCTGCCGCCTACCACTTTTCGGCCGCAGGGGATAGGGAGAGCGGCCAACGCTATACCGACACTGCTCTTCCCCTGCGGCCCCACTGCGTCCGCCATCAAACGGTGGCAGCCCCGTCCAGGCCACGGAAGGGAAGAGCGCTACTCAAAAATTCCAACACTCTTGAGGAGGAGGAGCGGCGGAGGAGCCGCAGCCTGTAACCCTCAGCCGCGATGCCTCCCATTCGACCCACCTCACCGCAAACAAATTTTTTTTGGCCGCTACGTCGTCGGCTTTGAGCAAAGGCCCTGGCGAGCGGCTCCACCTTGGGGTTCCTCTTCGCTTCACCGTGGCTGGGAGACCACGGCTACTGAGCCCCCCCGCAACGACAATGCAGGAACCCACTCGGGGGCGTTACCAGGTACTGTTGATCGCATATCGGTGGTAACACTTTGGTCTTTGATTTGTCCTAGTTCAATAGACGCCAAGGTCAGCTTGAACTGGTTTTGTTACTAGTTACTGACGTGCGGCCTACTGTACCTATTAAATCATACAATGTGAGATTCTGAACTAGATTTTTTCAAGCTTTGCTTCACTTTAAGGGGAAGCGGCTCGCGATTTTTCGTAATTTTTTTTGCTATTTGCAAGTCATCGAGTTCATATTATTTTAGTAGAACCGGCGAAAAATTTCTGTGCTGGGGGTCTACAATGATATGCTGAATTCATGGTAAAAGTTGGCGCACTCGATAAAAACTTATTCTGTAGATAGATTGTCTATTTCATTTTTCAAGTCGAGATCTTGTTTTCTTCACTGATTTAATAAAAGGCTCTTTCTCATGCATTGTGTTTTTTTTACAATTTTTTTTATTTTATATATTGAGTGCCTTTAAGTGTATTTATTCATTGTTTCGTTTTTATAAATCTTATCCATCGTTTTCCACCATGCATGATCGAAGTAAAGAAGAGGCCAACTCGGTTTATATAAAAACACATTTCCAACTTTTTTAAACTATATTTTAGGCAGCGCATCGCTCCATTACTGGAAGTTTCCCTAACAAAAGAATCAAATAAAAGCTTCTACATTTTCAAAAATACGTTTTGCTGATAAGCGTTAATGTAGCAACGATGTTTTTAAAAATTCAATAAATCACAATACTTAAAATTGTTTTCGAGAAAAAGAATTGTCTGTCTGACTTCAAATTTTGTAGTACATACCAAGTGGTTGCACTTTACGTTAAATTTTATAGGAAATTATTGAATAGTGGTCATTTTAAATTCGTTCGTTATTCATTCATTTTGAGTCGTAAATTAATGAATCGGCTGCAGCAACCGAATTCCAGATGAATGAGTTTTTAAAAGATACTTTTGTGTTTAATGTATTGGTAATGATTTTGTATTATTTGTTGTATTATTGTCAAATCAGAAAGTAATATGTTCAACATTGAAATAAGCATATCATGATATAAGAATCATCTCAAAATCCACTGCTGGGACGCCCACTCTGTGAGAGGCAGTAGGCTGTCTACCAAGCAGGCGCAGTGTAAGTTGGTAGATTTCACATGTCTTCTAATTTTTGGTTCCAGGACATGCCGGTTTCCTCACCATGTTTTCCTTCACCGTTTTGAGAGCAGTGGTGATGAAATAATTAACACAAAGTAAACCGCCTGTCTTAGAGCAGCAGCAGCAGCAGTGGTGGTGGTGGTGGTGCGACTTACGAGATGTAGGTCGTCGGATCGAACCCAGACAGTTACTTTGTGTAAATTATTTCATCACAACTGCACTCAAAACGGTGAATAAAAACCGGCACGTCCTAGAAACAAAAAATCGAGATATGTGAAATCTACCAAACCGCACTGGGCCCGCGTGGTGGTTTATGGCCCGATCCCTCTCGCAGAGAAGAGGCCTGTGTCCCAGCAGTGGGAAAATTGTAGGCTGATGTTGCGAAACCGCCTGTCACGGTTAAACCCACAACGTACAATTCGTAAGTCAAGGCTTTTACCTCTTGGCCATTACTGCTATATATCAAAATAATATAGCAATTACGCTTGGTCAATGAAATGATAATCGCAGCATTGAATACTGAAGCAGTAATGCTCGCGAAGAGGGAGGCGGCGCACATCAATCAAATCAAATCAAAATATTTTTATTTCATATAAACCTGCATGGGCACTTATGAAACGTCAGAAGCTAGGTGCACGGTTCCAAAATGTTGTTTCCTATGGAGAAGAGCCGGCAAGAAACTCCACGGTTACTCTTTTAAAAATGATTGGCTTTAACAATGTTTTCAGGTAAAAAAATGTATGGGAGGACAGTGCAGGCCTGTAAATAAGTACCAGGTACTTAGACGAATCCAGAATAGAAAATCGTCTACAAATCTACAGTCTGTAAGGCCTACAACGTTCTCCCATTCACAATATGTAAAATAATCTACATAAATAAAATGAACCTAATTAAACATAGTGACATGATTAACATGACAATCACTAAAAAATAGTTGATATTAAAATTGATGTATAATGTCAAATAATGACGAGAATATGTCAGCATTGTAAAAATAAAAAGAACATTGAGAGCAGTTAATAGACTTTCACACAGATATGCTGTTAATGAGGTACCAGGGAAGCCACATGTGCAGAAGGAATTAATGCCAAACTTCCCTGTCTTCAACGTAGTCTTTTATCTTATAATATGCTTTTTTGATAAGGATACGTTTGATGTGCGTTTTAAACTTTCCATCGCTAAGTTCTGTAACTGACTTTGGCAACTTGTTATAGAAGCGGATACTGTTTATTAGAAATGACTTGCTAGTTTTAGTCAATCTAAATTTTGGAATCACAATTTCATCTTTACTACGTGTATTCAGATTATGGAAATCACATCGTTTTTTGAAAAGGCCTAAGTTTTTGCGAACGTACAAGATATTTTCTAGGATATAAAGAGACGGCAGAGTTAGAATATCAATTTCGCTGAATTTGTTTCTAAGAGACTCGCGAGGCCCCATTTTATAGATTGCGCGGATTGCCCTCTTTTGTAAAATGAAAATTGAATCTACGTCAGCTGCCGATCCCCACAACAGAACGCCATAAGACATAATACTGTGAAAATAAGCAAAGTAAACTAACCTAGCTGTGGCTACATCCGTCAACTGCCTTATCTTTCTTACTGCGTAAGCAGCTGAGCTTAATCTACTTGAAAGAGCTCTAATGTGAGCACCCCATTGCAATTTTGAATCTAAAGTAATTCCCAAAAATACAGTTTCCGAAATAGCATCTAGTTTCTTCCCATCAAGTTTTAAGTTTAGACCTACTTGGGGTACATTTGGTAACGAGAACTTAAGACATTTAGTTTTGTTCGCATTGAGTAAAAGATTATTAGCGGCAAACCATTTCGAAAGAACAGCTAGACTATCATTGACATGTAAGACATCTGTATCTTTTCTATCTATTCTAAAAATAAGAGAAGTGTCATCAGCGAATAAAATTATATCCGAGAAGTTAGCCATCAGGTAAGGAAGGTCATTAATATAAACTAGAAATAAAAAAGGGCCAAGAATTGAACCTTGAGGCACGCCCATCTTAACTAGAGACCCCGAGGACGTCGCCCCATTAACGTTTACTTTTTGCTGCCTGTTTGATAAGTAGGAAAGTACAAGATTAGCAGCCTGTCCACGAATTCCATAGTGGTGTAATTTACAGATAAGTGTATTGTGGTCAACGCAGTCAAACGCTTTTGAGAGGTCACAGAAAATGCCAATCGCGTCCTGGGAATTCTCCCAGGATTCCAAAATGTGACTGATGAGTTTTACTCCTGCGTCAGTCGTCGACCGACCTTTCGTGAAACCAAACTGTCGACTATGTAAAATACCATTTGAGTTAAAATGTGACAACATCTGGTCTAGCATGATTTTTTCATAAATTTTGCTCAATGCTGGAAGCACAGATATAGGTCTATAATTAGAGGGATCACTCTTACTACCTGATTTGAAAATTGGTACTACTTTACTATGTTTCATTAAGTCAGGAAACGTACCGTTGTCTAAACATTGATTAAATATGCCTGTTAGGACAGGGGCAATTGTGTCAATGATATTTTCGAGAACCTTAACGGAAATCCCCCATAAGTCTTCAGTGTTTTTTATGTTAAGACTTTTAAATGCTGTTTTAATTGTGGCAATAGAAATGGGTTTGAATTCAAAACTTGGAATGTCCTTGCTGAAGTTTTCTTTAAGAAGAGATTCAGCTAATACAGATGATGAGGGGAGAGATTTCGTAACTTCTATTGGGATGTTGGTAAAGAAATTTTCTAGAGTCTCAGCAACTTGTAACTTATCTGAAATGATTTCATTATCAATTTTTAGAGCTAACTCATTCTGATCTCGCTGTTTTGTGTTTCCAGTTTCTTTGTTAATTACCTGCCACACAGCTTTTATTTTATTTTTAGAGATACTAATTTTGTTACTTATTAATTTAGATTTAGCGTGAGCGCAGACTCTTTTGAATATTTTAGAATATTTTCTTACATAATTATGAAGGGCCTGATCAGAAGTCAATGATTTTTCGTGATACAAATTATATAAGATATCTCTGCTTTTTCTAATGCCAGTAGTGGCCCATTCGCTAAATTTTGGTTTAGTAGTTATTGTAACTTTTTTTACAGGACATGCTTTATTGAATTCTTTGCATACTGTAGAAAAAAATGTGCCATAGTTTATATTGGGGTCTTGTGAATCAAAACTCGCTGTTGATAGATTGCTAAGAACATTATTATTAAAAGATTTCAGTTTATTTTTGGTCAGAGGTCTCAATTCAATGGTTTTATCTAGATGTAACTTTTTATCTAAGTCAAACGATACAAACTGACCAGTATGGTCTGACCTGACGCCACTAATTAAGGATGAGTCCTTTATTTTGTAATTGGTAAATACATTGTCTATGCATGAAGCTGTGGTTGCTGTTATTCTAGTCCCTTCATTAAATATACATTTTAAATTGAATGATTTAAACAAAGAGATAAGCTTACTTTTTTCTGGTGAATTAACTAATAAATCAATATTTAGGTCACCACATACAAAAACTAATTTATTATCTTTGAATATTTTACCTAATATTTCTTCCATAACTATCAAAAATGATGACAAGTTCGTGGCTGGTGGTCTATACACAGACAAGAAAGTATGGCCCTCAACCTCTGCACATGCTACCTCACATAAGCGATCAACAGAGCAAGCGGTGATATCCTTTCTTTCCTTATATTTAAAACAACTATTACACAATATCAAAGTACCACCCCCCATCGAAGACCTATTGTACGCACTGGCAACTGAAAAATTATTTACATTAAACAACATCCTATCCGGTTTTAACCAAGTTTCAGTAAAACATAAGATATCCATATGATATTTATCTATTAACATTTCCACGTCTAGGATTTTGCCAGAGAAGCGATTTATATTTTGGTGATACAGTAAAATACACTTATTATGCTTCTCTTTTGTCGTGTCTAAAAGTTTAAAGAATTAATTACAGTATTATTAGAAGTACTAGATAATACTGTTTCGTCACTTAACCTAGTCTCAGTTAAATTATCAATAACTGCGTGTATATTGTAAGCTAACAAAGTAGCTAATACATGTCGACTAGTCTTGGGAAGAAACATATGTTCCCGAACTAGTACAAAATCTCTAACAAAATTGTTAGTATCAAAATACAATAAACGGTCACTATGACGACATGTCAAAATATGCATTAAATTATTTAGGCTAAAAATGTAATCATTTTCTTCATAATTCAAATGATTTGAATATGGCAAAGCACATAATATTATTTTTCCTAATTTTAATTTAAGTAGGGTGTCAATACCATTAACTATGTCCCTTTTAGTTAAACTCAGACTGTTTCCAATTAAAAGAACTACAGTAGTCTGCTCATTCAATTTTGTGTGTTTTATTTTATGAACAAGCTCATTAAAATGCAGGTTATGGTAACAACAATTAGTAATAGTATGTTTGGAGCGGTTATTTAACAATGATTCAAAACCTGTTCCTAATCTATCAGAATATACCAAAACATTACTTTGAGTGGGATAGACACTGTCTAGGGTAGTATGAGTCAAAATGGGTGAAGCGGCAGAAACAACATGCTGTGACATGAGAGGTGGCGGAGTGGGAGCACAACTACAGGTGAGATTGTTAGTCAGTGACTCATACCTCTCTGCATTGTACTTAACCAGGTCCACCAACTCACAGGCCTCCTGCAAACGTTCGCTCAACATTTGTTGACTAGACTCATACTTACAAGATATTTCTCTAAGTGTATTTTCCCTGCTCAGTAATTCCTTATGAAGGTTTTGTATGTCAACATTATACATTAATCTGCTTGTTTCCAAATTATTATTACATACATTTAGTTGGTTTTGTAAGTTGACACGTTCTTTCCTAAGATTTAGGTTAAATTTGTAAACACTTTGTGTCTTCAAAAGTTTCTTATACTTTTTAATATTCTTACTTATTTTAATATATTTCTTAATTTTATTATGACTAGTTAGAGTTGGACATCTAGTTATGGTATCGTCCCCAGTCAGGTCTATGGCAACGGTGGGCTTCACATACTCCAGTCCGGATATACTACCAACCAGCTCATCGAAAAGGTTACTGGTGTTGGCAACCTGTTCGCTGGCTTTCAGAGAGTTGATAGTGGAAATTGTGTTGTTGGCCTTGCATAATTCTGCTTCAAGGCCTGATATCCGTTTCAGTGCCTGGTCATGAGTGTCACTGCAATGTTGGAAGTCTGACACTAGTAGACGAAGATGGCGATGCTGGTCAAGTATGTCCATGTGCTGAGTGTGAAGTTCAACAAGCTGGCTCTTGAGTTGAGTGTTTTTGTCAATTATCTTCTTCACTTCAATCTCACTGTCCTCTCTTTCCTGTAGCAGCTGGTCACATTCTTTTCTTGATGCCTCCAGCTCCTTCAGCGCTGCTTTCAGCTTGTCACTCATGTCACGAACGGTGGCTCCGCGGGTCATCATATTTATAAATTACCCCAAGTAGCACCTGGAATGTGACAAGAAACAGCTAAGTGTATGAGGAAGCTAGATAAGTTTAGAACTTGGGAAGATAATTATGAGAGTAAAATTGGAAGAAATAGGTAATTTAAAATAAATAAAAATAACAGACAAAAGATGAAGTTTAAGAAGAGAATTTAAAAAATAAAATAAAAATGGAGGTACTTATAAGAAAAAGGGAAGCTATTCAATTTATTCTGGGGCTTATCACAATTTTAACTGTTTACAGGAAAACTTGTATTATCGTTTAAGATAATAACTGGGCTAGCTAATTTCCACAGAGAGAGTAATGTTATCAATGTAATAATGTATTTGGACATGAGATTAGTACATAATAAATTACCATTAATTAAACAAAAGTCAATCAATTTGGGATAATTAATATGTGTGAAGTAAAGTTTGTAGTGTTGGTTTTATGTCTGGGGCAAGTGTTTTCGTCTTCGATTTTGCTTCCACAATAATTGTCAAGCGAAAGGAGACAAACGGTGCCGGTGTGTACTGGACGTTGCTCATAACCCTGAGCAGTATTTGCAGATGTTGTATTGTGTCAACATTATTAGAACAATGAATATTATAAAACAAAATACTCCCCGGGTTTGATGAATTCAAATCCGCAGTCCAAAGTTTCAAAAGTTGACAGCCGGTAGATGATTTTTCGAAGTGTCGAATATTATGAATAATCACGACAAAAACACGGCACAAACACTTTGTGAAACACTTTATACTTAGATTCTAAGATAAACAATAGTTTTAACATACAATAAACACAATTTTTAAACTAATTTATTAATATTTAACTACGAGGTCGTTTTTTCACGACCTGTCACCAGTGTTGCCAGCGCAAAAAAAAAAAAAAAAAGGAAAAAAAAAAAAAAAAAAAAACACAAGAGGGAGATGCAGTATTTGTCACCGCAGGAGATGGCCTGGGGGTCGAGAATCCCAGGCCACCGTAGGCGCGGGCTTGCGGATGGCGAGTAGGTAATGGGTAGCTCGCTTTCCGGTAAGGACCAAGCCCGGGTCGACGGCGCGTTGTGTTCCACGCGCGCATCACAGAGATGTCAGCACCAACTGGTGGACTCCGCCAGGGCCAATGCCTGCCAGGGGTGCGGGTGGTTCGAAAGAGATACCGTGGCCCCTGGCACACAGGCAGCTGAGAGAACATGGGTGGGTTTTAGTCAGTAAAATTCTGACACGCCCTCCAAGTTATTTGATGATTTCCCACAAAATCATTGAATACTACACAAATAGATATCATACAAATTAGTTTTTGCTCGCGAATGATTAATTATTAATGTAATTAATGAGTAACTGCTATAGCGGCTATAATGTCACAAATAAAATGACAAAACATTGTTTTTTTTTTTAATTTTAAAGGTCAACGCACACTTAATCGCCGTCAAAAATAAACAGCAGCGAATTAGTTACACTTAACGCTTGTGCACTGAGATCGTGAGCTTCCAATAAAGTATTGCCGTCTCTTTTGTACGTGGAGGCTCGCATAAGGTTGTCTCTTTTCCCCGGCACGCTTAGTCATGTAGAACACGATGTAGATTCAGATAAAAATGCTTAGTTTGATATCGCTTTAGAACGTTTTGATCATATCAATTTTGTTTTATTGCGTATGGAATCGAATACGAAATATATTGACGAGATAGATTATTTTTAGTTAGATTAAATATTGTTTTTTTGTAAATTATTTTTCTTTTAATAAAAACGTCAGAATAATCTGACGAACTTTTCACCTAGTTTCTAAATATTGCTCCAAAAAATATTTTAAGTAGGTATTCATAAAAGAGAGCAGTGGTGGCCTAGTGGTACGGCTTGTAGATCCAGGCACTTTTCATTATGTAAATTATTTCATCACCGCTGCTCCTAAAACGGTGAAGGAAAACTTAAAAGACATTTCTTAGAACCAAAAATTCTAAGACATAATAACATCTACCAACTCGTACTGGCCCGCGTGGTAGAGAGGGAGAGCCACCTGCCTCTTGAAAAGAGGAGACATGTGACTCAGCACTGGGAACATTATGGGCTTATGAAGAAGCTATCATAATTTTAGCCGAAAAACGTCCACTGCTGGACATATGCCTCCACCACTTCGACCAGTTGTGTGCTTCCCGCATCCAGCGAGCTTTGATAAACATGAAAGAAAAGTGACATTTTCATAGCTGTAAAAAAACAAAAAAAAATGTCATATAGTATCTTAACATCTTGCGTATACTACAAACTGTAATTACCAACGTGCGAAATAAGAAAGTTAAACTATATCTGGGAATTATCGCTGCTTCCATCACACCTTATTTTTTTCTTTAATTTTTATCTACATTTTTGTGTACTACACGCTTCGCTTAGCCCGCGGTTGACAATTGTCTATTGTAAGTATTGATGGGTCAAAGTATGGCAATTAAGTACTTCACTGTTGGGTTCTGTAGAAAATAATTTTAGCTGATTTGTTTGTCGTATGGGAAACTGCAGGTCTAAATTCGTGTGGTGTGGATATGGCATGGGTGTCCAGTATATGCAACGGAGGTCGTATAACTATAAAATGTTCCCCGCGGCGTGGGCAGCAACGGGGCATGCCTGCCGACCGCCCGTCTTGCTGCAAGCGCCCAAATGTTTTACGGCATCGTTAAAAATCTTTCAAATTCTTGGCTTTTCTTTGTCGTTATGTAATATACGTATAATATTTTCGGAAAAAAAATCTCTAAATCATAGTGGAAACTGTTACAAAATATGTCGTACGTGGTATAAAAGAAGTAAGCCGAGAAATATGCTGAAGAAAACAGCGACTTTACTTAATACTATTTGTCATATTGTTAATAGCTACAGATTTGTTATTATTGAATTGCGTTTTTGGGTCGTGTTTTTACGTGTTGTGTGTACTGAATAAATGTTTTATGTCTCTATTTTCTTTTTTATATTAGCTTTATTCCTGGAATAAATTACTTTTCCACGTTATTTCGTGACCACTAAATAGTGGTTGTTTTAGCTTTCGGTGATAACTTGCAAATTAAATTTAACAGCTCTTAATTTTACTAGTAAATAATTTACTAAAAGTCACAATTAATAATATAATACAGGCCGATTTAGGAGGTGAGAATAAAACGGAAATGTTATGGGTTATTAGCAAATAATTTAATTTTCATGTTGTATCTCTAATCAGCTATGGAGTAAAACTAAATTAATCAACCTGAACAGTTTCTCTGTTTGAAATCTCATCTTTGGAACTACTAAATAAAACATATTCTTTTTTCGGAATTTGAAAAATTAGAATGCAATTCGAGAGGGTTATTTAAAATTTTAGCCAAGCATTAAGAAACAAACTCTGAAGAAACGAAATTATATTACAGCGAACGGCCAATGTGATGCGACACGGTGGGCGTTGGAGAGAAATTTTAAAAAATTGGTTGTTATTGAGTATTGTGTATCACGCGAATAACAGCTAGCAGAAACTAGTGAACTTTATATGAACCAGTTACCTTAGACATCACTCTTACTACTTTGAAATCCTACGTGATATATTTTTTCAATATGCATCCATAATAACAGGTATACTTCTTTAATGTGTTTTTTTCTGAAAACTCAGTAATATCCAAAAGGAACCCTATTCTCACAACAAAACACAGAGGCCGGATGCAACGGTTCTTGGACATGAACCGAACTTAATCAGAAATGTCAATGTTAAGACACTATTACTTTGGTATCTTAGGTAGGTACTATAAAAGCTTCTTCAGACAGGCGCGATACAACACTTGTAGAACAATTCCCATAACGATTCCATAGAAACTGTTTTGCAAGTTGCATCGCGCCTGTTTGCAGGAACCTTAAGGTTGTCTGCTAAAAACGATCTTTTAATATATAGGCTGGCGATAAAATTACTATAGTCACATAACTGTCAAGCTATTTAGAAAGAAAAATGTGAGTGAGTTTCATTTAACCATCTCGATCAAATGTATCGAGCTCGTTCGGCACACCGATTGGTCCGTCACCAATCCAGGGCCAATCGAAACGCCATTGCGCTTGATGCGTCTGATCGAGATGGTTAAATGAAACTCACATTAAGGGCCTCTGGTCATACACGCACGCTGTTTGCGAGAACTATACACCGGACATTTCTGAAGAACATCACCAATAAGGTCACTAAAAGTCCTCTGAGGGCGTCCACCTGGCGTTTCCACTCACATCTTTTGTTAGTCGCCCTTCATTTGTATTCTCAACATGACTTACTGCCCCCCCCGAGTGGGTTCCCGCATTGTCGTTGCGGGGGGGCTTAGTAACCGTGGTCTCCCACCCACGGTGAAGCCAAGAGGAACCCAACGGTGGGGCCGCTCGTCAGGGCTTTTGCCTTCAAGCCATTGACGTAGCGGCCAAAAAGTAGGTTGCGGTGAGGTGCACCGCAACTGAGGTGGGCCGCGATGTCGAATGGGAGGCATCGCGGCTGAGGGTTACGGGCTGCGGTAGAGGAGGAGTGCCGGTGCTTCTGAGCAGCGCTCTTCCCTTCCGTGGCCTGGACGGGGCCGCCACCGTTTGATGGCGGACGCGGTGGGGCCGCAGGGGAAGAGGAGTGTCGGTATAGCGTCAGCCGCTCTCCCTATCCTCTGCGGCCGAAAAGTGGTAGACGGGACGGCGCGTTGTGTTCCACACGCGCGCCGTCAAAGATGTCAGCAACCACAGGTGGGGTCCGCAAGGGCCGATGCCTGCCAGGGGTGCGGGTTTGTTCGAAAGAGATACCACGGCCCCTGGCATACGGGCTACTGAGGGAACACGGGTGGGTTTTAGTCAGTAAAAGTCTGACACGCCCTCCTGCTCTAATCAGCAGGAGAAGTCATTTGATGATTTCCCACCCAAAAAAAAAAAACAAAAAAAAAAAAAACATGACTTACTGACTTACTTTATATTTATTATTAAATAAATATCACATCATGTTTTGCTATGGTACCCAGATATACCTGATCCAGCAGAGAACCAAAGTTGTCGACATAGCTCATAGAATTAGCAAGTTGAAGTGGCAATGGGCGGGCAATTAAGCCTTAGAACTGATTACCGCAAACGTAAGGTAGGACGCCCTCAGGCTAGGTGGAGCGACGATCTTCGTAGCAGCTGGATGAGAGTTGCCGAAAATCAAGCTGAATGGCGTGCAATTGGAGAGGCCTATGTCCAGCAGTGGACTGCTGATGATGACCTAGATAATAGTATATTATGTATACGGAAGGTTAGAAAAGCGATCACACGAGCTTTTGTAAAACGAAAGATGCTCTTTTCGCTTGTTTACAAATGTAACAAACTGTGTCACAACGATTAACCACTCAAAATATCGATCGATTTATCTTGGTCTGGGTATACCGTATACCGTACCGTATACCAACCTTAAGCGGGTAAATCATGTTCACTATGTTTAAATAGGTTCATTTGTAGGAGAGAACATTGTAGGCCTTACAGACTGTAGATTTGTAGACGATTTTCTATTCTGTATTCGTCTAAGTACCTGGTACTTATTGACAGGCCTGCACTGTCCTCCCATACATTTTATCTCTGTAATTTGAAAACATTGTTAAAGCCAATATATTTTTAAAAGAGTAACCGTGGAGTTTCTTGCCAGTTCTTCTCTATAAGAAACAACAACTTGGAACCGTGCACCAAGCTTCTGACGTTTCATAAGTGCCCATGCAGGTTTATATGAAAACAAAATATTTTGATTTTTAATTTTAAGGCTCGCAGGGCTGGTTGTGATTATTTTTGGAGAAATTACTCAGCTGGCTTCAAAATTAAGACTTAGTTACCAAGTTCAAATCATAATTATCTTTCAGTGTCACTAGCAGTTCTTCTTTATTATGTAAGAACAAAAACTGTCACTCCAGTTTTTAACTAGGTTGGTCCCGTTTCATAATCGTGTCTACATCAGCTAAAACTTCGCCTCAATTATTTTTTGCCTCACTCTTATCAGGGGAATAATTGTCTCTTTGTCTTAAATATTTCTTGAGGAAGGGCTGTGCCGAAAAATAAACAGATTTAGGAAAGGATTTTGGGTACGAGGGATTTTTAATGCTTCCTAAGCTTTTGGAGTGTCTAACGTACTGTTGAGTATTATTTATTTATGTTTACTTTACGAAGAGGTCCACAGGAAAATCAAGGTACCCGACATAGTCCGAAGAATTGCCAAACTTGAGTGGCAGTGGGCAGGGCACATTGCTCGCAGAACAGATGTCTGATGCGGCCGAACGGTTCTGGAGTGACGACCGCGTACCGGAAGACGTAGAGTTGAAAGGCGTCCCACAAGGTGAAGGTGGACCGATGACCTTGTGAAGGCCGCAGAAATCCGCTAGATGCGGGAAGCATGAAACCAGTCGAAGTGGCGAAGCTTGGGGGAGCCTTATGTCCAGCAGTGGACGTCTTTTGGCTGAAATAATAACGATGATGATGATTACTTTATTTTCTACCTCCACGGCGCTGTCCTTCCTCAGGCCTCCAGTGAGAGACGATCTTTGCCTATCTCTCCTGGTGCATTAGCGAGACGTGTCCGGCCCACTCCCACGATGGTGTGACGATCTGACAAGATTTGCAGGGCCAACATGGAGAGAGATCACACAAGACAGAGAGGTTTGGAATGAAAAAGGGTATGTTTTTGCTTAGCAATGGGATACGATACGGGTTAAAAACAATTGTTTTACACCAGAAAATTAATGAACCAGATGCAGCTGAAAACTATACTAGTAACACCAGAAAATAAATAGCAAAAATAAATAAATATGACACTAAAAAACATACATTGGACGGCATAAATCATTTCCTGCGATGACTTGCTGGCAACCTTGACAGTGTTAGTAGAATTTTAGGGAAAATAGCTTATTGAATGTTATTACTGCAGTGAGAAGTGGTCGCTCACAATAGCCCGTATTAGAAGGCTAAAAGTCACCCAAATGGCAATGGAGAGGGCTCTGCTGGAAAATTCCTGGCGTGATCGAATCAGGAATGAAGAAATCGACATAACCCGTAGAATTGCGAAATGAACGGCCGACAGGTTCTGGAGTGGCGACCCCGTACCGAAATACGTAGAGTTGAAAGGCTTCCCACAAGGTGGACCGATGACCTTGTGAAGGCCGCAGGAATCCGTTGGATGCGGGAAGCCTAAGACCGGTCGAAGTGGCGTAGCTTGGGGGAGGCCAATGTCCAGCAGTGGACGTCTTTCAGCTTAAATGATGATGATGAAGGTTGAAACGTTAAATAATTAGCACTAAGCCGAAAACGCCTACCAAACCACTGTTTATTAAAACAAATAATTTCACCCCTACGACCCCTAAACAAGACTATTTGACTTTCTAGGTTCTAACTTACTTTCTAGGTAAAAATAAATAAAATGTGGGACTAAAATTGTGATACGAATGCGGATGAAATCTCAATCCCTCTACAAACCGGTTAAGATCAGACTTTCTTTATTTGTAGACATTCTGAGAAGTTCTTCCACTCATTCAGTTAACTATTTTGTCACTGCCACGTGCTAATGTTTTACTAATATTCTCTGTCATAAAAAACAGGGAAGTGGTTCAGTTCATTCAAACATTACTTTATAAACATTATTCATAAAAAAAAAAAACATATACTTACCATCTTTACATACCAAGACCCGTCCGTGTCTCGGAAAGCACGTTAAGCCGTTGGTCCCGGCTGTCAATCGTGGATCTTTGACAGTCGTTACGGGTCGTCAGAAGCCCGAAACTCTGACAATCAGTACTACCAAGGGATACTAGGTTACCCAGTAACTGGGTTGTGTTAGCCAGATAGGCAGTGACTCCATGTAAAATACTGGTATACAGCTGCATCCGGTTAGACTGGAAGCCGACCCCAACATAGTTGGGAAAATGCTAGGCAGATGATGATTCATAAAATCTTACCGAAGTTCGATTTCTAAAACAGACGACATTCCTCAGTTAATCTCGCCCCATCGTATTAAATATTCTATTCAATTCGCCCCAAAGTCCAGTTCAGACTAACAGCCTTTGGGGACTGAAAAAGCCTCGCGCAAATTAGAAGTGAACGAATTTTATTTGGGTCTGTAGACAATGGTTACGCATGTGCAATGTGAGGGCGTTTTGTTTTGATGTCTATCTGATAATCATGCTGTTTTTTCTGGACCTATTTTATATGTTCGCAAATATATGGTAACTTTCTGGGTCTCAGGTTCGATTCTCAAGTCGGGCAATATGTTATTGGGATTTCCCGGAGTCAGGATTTGTGCTCATCATCATCATCATCATCATCATATCAGCCGAAAGACGTCCACTGCTGAACATAAGCCTCCCCCAAGACGGGGAGTTTTGCCATAATCGCCACGCTTGGCAGGCGGGTTGGCGATCGCAGTATGGTGGTAAAATGCGTAGAGAACGCTGCTGCCCATTCTCTAGTAATTCCTTTAGTCGCCTTCTACGACACCCACGGTAAGAAATGGGATAATACTATTCTTTTACGCCCGGCACCACACGGGATTTGTGCTCAGTTGATGGTAATAGTTTTTTTTTTAGTTTTTTTTTTTTAGCGTTGCCCCACCCTAGGAATTTCTCCTGTATTGTGGGTGCGTTTACAAACATTTAAACTCACTTACACAAACAGCCAGACCCGGAACTACTACTTGTACTTCATACAAATATTTGGTCCGTGCGGGAATCGAACCCGCGACACGCAGCGCAGCAGTCATCGCTCGCAGATTCACCCTCTATTACGTGGGACTTTGACATTTCTGGCAAAATTTTGGGGTACTAGTTATAGGTCATCCTCTGCCTCACCCTTAAGGCGTGAAATTATGTTACTATAGCGAGTCGTTCTCATAACTTCGACATCTAATACATTCAGAATTGTCTTTTGTTAGTCTTCTCATAAACCGACCTCTTATGGTGCACTCATGTCAAAAAAAATACGTCATCAAAATAGCTGAACTCGATTCTTTAAATATGGCTTTATATAAAAATGCTGGATGTATTGCTATTTACGACATCCTCAGGATGATTTAAAGAGGACCTACCTACAGTTAAGTGACCCTTATAGTAACCTTACGGGCGATATTCTTCAGAAAGTTCAGGTGCGTACGCGTAACCGGCGTGCGTGTATGGCCAGGCGTAGGCACCCTAAAGCTTTGTACTCTGTAAATTTGTAGACAATTTTCTATTTTATTAAGTACCTGGTACTTGTTGAGAGGCCTACACTGTCCTCCCATATCTATTAACACTGTAATTTGAAAAAATTGTAAATACGATTATTTATAAAAGAGTAAACGTAGAGTTTTTTGCCGGCTCTTCTCTATAAGGAACGATCAATTGGAACCGTGCACCTAGCTTCTAAGCTAGGTGCACGGTTCCAACGTTCTAACGTTCCAATTGAACGTTATAACGTTCTGTAAATTCTGCTTCCCACCATGCGAAAATGGCGTGAGTTTATATAATACATGTATAAAACCAAACTTGGATAACAAACACCGTTTTTCCCGTACGTTAGTACATAGTACCACAATGTTTTTCCCAAAAAAAAACAAACTCAAAGCCACAACATGTGTAAGATAGATGTATGAATGTGGACAAAGCCGACTTTGTAAGGATCATAACACGTGGCGTCTGTAGTTTCAAAATACCTTTTGTTATAGAATGGTGTTTTCACATTATAAATAGAAAGAAAGAAGGAATAACATGTCTTGAACACAGTTCGTGAGACACAAAATACAAATAAAAACGTGTGGCGTCGGGGGGAGGTGTCAGGATCGAATTCTTTACGCTTTTTCTTAGACTCCCGATGTAACGTCGTTTAAACTACTAAAACTTTATTTTGACCCCATTATAGGCTTCAGTGCCCTCGAAAACCATGAAAACGACACCTATGATAAAAACGTTGAAAATTTCAGCGTCGTCTTGGATATTCATTTTGATCTCTTGGCTTCAGCATCCAAAAATACTATGAAAACTATCTCAACCTGTATCCTTCTCATAGCTTTTTTGTTACATAACGCTTTTTTGTTGCGTGTCGATTTCTAAAATTTTACCCCTACCGCAAGTAGCGTTATAAAACGTTCCAAAAGTGAAAATTATGTTTTAACGACACTAGAGACTGCCAGGGGTGCAGGTTGTTCGAAAGAGATACCGTGGCCCCTGGCACATGGGCACCTGAAGGAACACGGGTAAGTTTTGGTCAGTAAGAGTCTAACACGCCCTCCCGCTCGACTCAGAGCGGGAGAAGTTATTCTATGATTTCACACACAAAATCGTCCATTTCAGTCAGATAGGTCCTGTCTGTTCGACGTTGGTCGTCTAATTAACGAATAGCACCGAGAATGAATACTGTTACAGAGATGTTACGTAATTATATACTAATATTAAAAACGTGAAACTTTCTATATTTGCATGTTCGGATATTTAGATAATTGGATATTTGTTACTCAATCACGCAAAAATGTCTGAGCGGATTTGTATGAATTTTGGCACACAGATAGATTATAACCTGGATAAACACATAAGATATTTTTATACCGGTCATACGTTGTCTTGGGATAAATTTCAGCCCTTCGCGGGCAAAGCCGTTTATAAAGTACATAATATTCTGCCGTATACGGCCGAATTGAACATAACGAATACATCGAAATTTGAAATTAATCAAAATAATGTTAGTTAGGGAAATGTCAAAAACATTAAATTCAGTCAGAGTTAGTAAGGGGAGACTACGGAAAACCTATAAATCTTTTACCGTACCTAAGATCAAACTCAGCACCCCATGTTAAGATCTTCAGCAACCACAAAACCAATGGCGAAACATGTTGCATGCATAATTACAATGATGTCAAAAACAAACTTAACACACATCCTATTCTTGTACAAAAAGAATGTAAAATTCACATAACGGCAACAGTTTCAAAAGAATCACGCGACCATTTCGTGCCACTGAAAGAACTCTGAAAAAATCCGGAAAAAGTTCGTCTGTCCAGCCAAGCTAATTACATCCGTAGTGACGCGACGGCTAAAACTCATTCCGAATAATTAATTTTATGAGAGTTCATGTTTTTAGGTGCATGTCGCAGAGCTTGGCTTTTGTGGCTAGTTTTGACAGTGAATTCAATTTTGGAGTATAACTACGTACCTAGTTAATATAATTAGTACTGGTTAATTAAAATTTTGGTGAAGCTATAGTGACGTATTGCAATTTACCCCGACTTTTGGGCGACATTCAGGCATGTACAACGCCCTGCCTGAATTGCCTGAATTTATATCCACAAGTCAATCACACAGGGTTGATTTTTAAGACACGGCATTAAAGGTTAGTACCGCAACCGACACAGTAACGAGAGTAGTACCGAATATTTATTCTGTAGTAGATACAAATCTACAGGATAACTTTTAGGAGACTATCCTCGATTACTTAATTTAGTTTTTGGCAACAACTGCTTTCACCGAATTTGGAAAAACACCACCCCTTAAACCACCACCCACCAGCTTAAACTTAAAGCATTTGTTTCATCGGTACAATTATGGTACTTTTGGAGGTCTCAAAGGATTTAAATTATAAAAGGAGTCAAGAAAATCCATGCATGAGCGGTAATGTTGGGTATTACATGAAGTTAGATCGGCTGTATTAAATATTAGCTTAATGTCCTTTCATGGCAAAGGTCATAGCTGTGAGAGCTACTTGGGAGTTAAAAAAGTCTTGTCGACGTGGAAAAAGTGGACCCATCCTAACTCCAACCGCGGCAACGGACGCTTAACCTTCTTAATAAGTCTTACCACTTATTAACTATATCTTAGTCTGGCGATGCTCCAATTAGAAATAGGGACATTAGGAAGAGATGCCGCACAATAACGGAGCAGGCAAATACATTCCGCACTACATGGCTCCAATTAGGGGTGTAACACACTAACGATTGCCGTTTCGCAACACAGGGAATTATTAAAGTAGATATACCACTGAATTATATAAGGCTGGAAGTGAAGAGAAAAATTGCAATTATCTACATTTTTGAATTATCGGTATTGCCAAGCGGTTGCTCGTATCTTCACATGACCAGAGTTTTCGGCCAAAGAATCAGCATTGCCATACAACGTCGCACTGTTGCCAGCCTTTTGGGCACTTTTTCCGTTGACAACAATGCGGACGCATTTTTTGGTGCCCTGTTATTATTATTATTTTTATTTATGTAAATATTTTAAATAATATCAAAATAAACTATATTTGTTATAATTAAAATTAATTATTGGAATTAAAAATTTACTTACATATCTTTGGCGAACGCTTCTAACCCCACAACCAACATAATTGCAGATTAACCTGAAGTAGCAATGGGCTGGCCATGTTAGTCGAAGGACGGATGACCGGTGGAGCAGACGAGTCCTGGACTGGAGACCGTGAATGGGCAACCAGGTTGTGTGACGCCCCCTAGCCAGATGGAACGACGACCCTAAGAAGTTGCCTTGGATAAACTGGTTGTGGAAGGCGGAAGATAGGGAGGCCTATGTCCAGTGGACTACATTATGCTGAGTTCAATCTGTATTTTATTTTCATTCGAACAATATCGTTGTGTAAATTGTCTATGATTTACTTTAAAAACGAGGTTTGAAGCAAAACGTATTTCAAGAGGAATCTACAATTTGAGGACCACAACATTTTACAATTCTAGTCTCGAAAAGAAATCAAGCCATGGAGTAAGAATATTTTAAGCAGCCAGTACGAAGGAGAGGCCATTAGTTCGAAGTTCAAACTTCTCTCATTGCACTAGTGAAGCGCAGAGTAGATAAGTACGGAAGGTTAACTCCATACAATTATCTCAAACGCACGCACACATATGTAGATACGCTGAACGGCGAGTGCACCGACTGGAATTTATTTGAGATGTACAAGGTGTAACAAAATAGGTGCAAGTCCTGAAAGTAGTTTGTTCATAATTGACCACTGAATCTATTTCAGTGAATTTTAATAAAGGTATTTTGTTCAAATATTACGTATTTTGCCAAACTAACCGCCGATTGAGCCAAAGAAAATTAAATCTTATGTTACAGCGATAAGGCTCAATTTTTAATGCATAAAGTTATGCTCGGATCAACGTTTTTTCTAAGTAATAATGGTAATATGCTTAAAAAAATAGTTTTGGTCGTATGCTTATAACGCAATACTCTTATTGGGGTGCATAAATTATGTTACACATTGTATAGTTTGTGATCTACATATCTGTACACGGCTATTGTGTGCATGCGTCTGTTTACACTTGTTGCATGAAGTTGCCCTTCTGTACCAATATATATTGTGAATGAGGCGCACTTGCACAGCCGTTGTGTAAAAATAAATACTGTCTTCGGCCGAAAGTACGTTTTCTTAGCTCTAATTGCAGCTAAGTTTGGTCGTGCGTTTTTTCACATTGAATATAGCTTGAATTGTGCCCATTCCAGTTGGTACAGTATTATTTGCCATCAAATAATTATGCAGGTTTATATTAATGGATTGTTCGTATGACACAAATGACATGCTATGTGTATTTTAGAGTTGTGTCTGATAAAAACCAGTTAGTAATTCAATGAAGCAGTGATATTACAAAGATTCCAGTTTTAACGATCTCGTTTAAAGATGTACTCTTGGGCACGCCACGAGCGGCGGCGGTAATTCCCCTGTTTGAGAGACGGCATGGCGTCCTCACCTTCCGCCTGACGCAGCTCCTCACCGGAAACGGTTGTTTGTCACGGGAGGTTCCTGTTTCGCATAAGGCGGGAGGAAACGCCTTGGTGTTTCGACTGCGAAGATCGCCCTGAGGACATGGTGGAGCATAAGGTGAAGATCTGCCCGGCTTGGGCGGAGCACCGCCGTGTCCTCGTGGAGGTGATTGGCGGCAACGATCTTTCGCGTCCGGCCCTGGTCCAGGCCATGGTACGGAGCGAGAGTGCATGGGTAGCCGTCACCTCCGTCTGCGAAGCAGTAATGCTTGTGAAGAGGGCGGCGGCACACTTGAGTTAGATGTAGTAGGTATATGCGCCCTCACGGCCTTAGTCGCCACAGGAGATGCCCGGGGCATCGGGAATCCCAGGCTGATTCCCGGCCACAGTAGGCGCGGGCTCGCGGACGGCGAGTAATGGGTAGCTCGCTATCCGGTAAGGACCAAGCCCGCGTCGACCGACGCGACGGTGCGTTGTGTTTTACGCGCACCTCAAAGAGATGTCAGCGTTAACGGGCGGGGCCGGGGTCTGCAGTGGCGATGCCTGCCGGGGGTGCGGATTGTTCGAAAGAGATACCACCGCCCCTGGCACACTGGCAACACAATACTGATACAATAATTTTAATACGATAATACTACGTTTATTATTTATTCGTTCTATAAAAACTTAGAGATTCTAGTAATTTTCTCTAAAAAAGCCCCTTTGGCAATCCTTTCAACCCTAACCCGCTGTCAAGGGGCGTGTCCCCAACCCTTTTTAAGCGATATAACATTACCGATTTATTAATTGTACGCTAATAGGATAATGACCAATTATAGTTTTGCGTTAATTTTCTGGTGTTTATTTTAATTATTATTGGGTTCATTTTAATTGTTATTTGAATAAGTTGTTGTCTTCTAACGTAGTGTTCTGTTACTTTTTTTTGCCGTCAACTGCGACGTAATTAATGATTGATTAAATAATTACATTTAAATTTTGAGCAACTGCGATATACAAATAAGGCCTATGCCTGCATAATGTATCTTTAAATATATTTAACCTTTAGCTGCCGACCTGGTCTAAACGTAGCACTTACGCCGACGTGACGACTGAGAGACGTCAAACTTTAAATACTGAAATAAAATGTGTATTTGCATGCTACATTTTTCTATTTTATACATTAAAAAAGACTGGTATTTGAGGTAACAAACTACAGAATTAAAAAAAAATACACGCTATTTTTCAGGTCAAATCAAAATTTATTCGAGAGATCACAATTATTTGGCACTAAATTTTAAGGACTTACTTCAGTCTCGTTTTTCTCTAAAATTAAGTAATTAACAACAAATTAACTTATAATATGTTATCTTCTATAAACTATTATCAAAATAAAACATAAATCTTACTTCTTAGTTGAAAAACAAAAATAATGACAGCCCTCGAATATTTGGTACATTCACTACGTCCGTTTGCAGTCAATGCATATTTGTAGGCAGCAAGTAGGCACATTGGTTTCTTGCATTTGCAGCAACAGTACTTCGTTCGCCTTTTCCACCGACTGGGACAGATTGCACACGTCTTTCTACCACCTGAATTTGGATTCTGATAAGTTTTTGGTGGTGGAGGCTCGGGCATATCGGCGGGTCCAATAACTCGCTCGATACTTAGCCGCAATTCTCGTGGGATCCTATCATTGTAGACGCGTAATTTCATTTCCGGGAGGACTAATTCACGTGCCAGCATGAGTAAAAATTCTGCCACGACTGATGTCGTCCTTGTTTGTGCACTTGTTGTACAATACATAAGTATTAACACCGCTCATATCTATCAACCTGTAAAACAAAGTTATAGGCCAACGTCGGGTTTTTCGAGAGCACGAGTAATTCGAGCATCTTTTGTCCACCTCATCCATTCCTCCTTTTGTCTTGTTATAGTCAATTATCATAATAGGCTTATTAGTTGCAGAATCAGTCTCTTTGATATGGTGCATAGACGACACCAGTAAAACAGTCTTTTCTAGGCTTAAACACGTAAGACAGCAGTTTCGGCTTCTCGGGAACTGAACCGTCATCATTTGCACGTTTTTTCCGCTCACTAGACGTGATGTTTCTCCTTTTAGGCATTCTGCAATTAAAAGTATAATTTTAAAGCCGATGTGACGTCAATCAGACACTATAAGCTACCACACATGAATAGCGAGGTGACGACCAAGAGACGTATGAAATTTAGTACATAAACACCGTACTTACGTCTGTGAGACGTCGATCGCTTCAATACGGAGACGTGTGCACTCGCTGCAGGCGCAGCGTCGACTGATGGCTTGCGACGCGGAGGGAGGAAGGTAGCGGGAAGGGCGTCGCTGAAGGTGGCGTGATTTTAGAAATATTTCAATATTAAAAGTTATTACGTCTGTGAGACGTATAGGTCGGTAGTTAAAGGCTAAAAACATAGTACTAACTTTTAAATTTGTGTTTTAATTTGAACGGATACGGAAAGCGAAGAATTTAACTGAAATTCGTGTTGTATCTTAAACCGTGTCGCAAAATCAGACTCACCCAAATATGCTTCTATTTCCTCTTATGACCCATAATAATATAAAATACATAATTTTTTTCATACAGTTTCACACATCCAATTTACGCAAAAATTACTGCGCGCATGTGTTTTCCGACACAATAATTTTCTTTTTTCTGCTTTTATCAGCATAGGATCGCCCCTTACTTAGGCATGCGCCCCTGCAATACTCCCCAAATGTAATATTGGGGCGTTTTTCGCATTCAAACCAAGTTTGTCAGTTTTGAAATTAAGCTAAGGGTGGTCCATTTTATAGACTCTAAAAAAAATATGCTGCATATTTTTAGATGAGATAGGGTACTTTTTTTTTTGTCCAAAACATGGGTATACAATACACACATCAAACTGTTACATTAAATTAGTTCATTCATGTTTTGCCTCAACGGCGCACAAATATAAATAGACAAAATTAAATAATTATAAATTGGTAAATTATTATTCATCAATCAACTTTAAATATTAAATTAGAACATAAAAATTAAACTAAATCACATAATCATCGACTCATTTTAGAAAATTTTATTTTAAAATAGCAAATTAATGTCAAACGAATCACTATGAACAAAATCTAGATTTTTTTTTCACACAAATCAAAATATTTTTTCATTCAGAAATTCGTCAATGCTGTAATATGCTTTCTCTAACAAAAGGCATTTTATGCTAGTCCTTAATTTTTCTTTTTTATAGTCCCGCCAATGTTTTGGTACCGTGTTGAAAAGAATTGGCGCCATACAAAATGTACTCTTACGCAGAAGAGCTGTCCTGGATTTACGAACGCAGAGTTGGCTATTGTCGCGCCTATTTCGGATTACTTTATCTGACAATAGGTGTGGGTTCGATTTTACAAACATAAAACTAAACTTTATGGTAAACATCAAACGGAGGCATACGGCTGTGGATCAGGCGACAAGCGATTGTAATACGCGCTGCCTATACACACATCTGCCTAACCGTTTCTCAACTATGTTGGGGTCAGCTTCCAATCTCACCGAATGTAGCTGAATACCAGGATTTAACATGAAGCGACTGCCTAGCTCACCTTCACAACCCAGTTTCTGGGTAACACGATATCTCTTGGTAAAACTGGTCGTCAGACTTGCGACCTTCTGACGACCCATAACGACTGCCAAAGACGCATGAAACAGTCGAGACTATCGACTTAACCTGCTTTCCAGGCAACGGAGGGTTCTTGATATCTACGTAAAGATTGTCACCCATATTATACCGCCTATTCCTGTGATAAAAAATCTCGAAAAGTAACTGACTAAAAGTACAGTCGGTTATCGAAAGTTCAATGAAATCGAACATTGACTTACTTAAAAGCACTATTCCGTGACACCACCGGTGGTGTCGATTTGATGGTTTAATAATAACAGCTGTTTACTAAATGCATATGAAAGTGTATAAACTTACTAATAAAACAAAAAGTACAAGTCTGTCTATTAGTTCCGAGTGTACTACTAAACGCCGACAGACACTACGCCGACAGACTGAACAACGAAAAGACTTTACTTCGACGGGACTCTTCGTCGACAGGACACTTCGGCGACAGGACTCTTCGCCGACAGGGCTCATCAGCGACGCGTTTAGTCGTACACTGGTTAGTTCCGGCTAATCCCTGGAACGGCTGAACCGATATCTACGGGGCTTTCACTGGCACAAATGGCTACTTTTTGGGACAAAAAGCAGTGGTAAAGGTAGCACATTCCTGTGGGATAATTTCCGACTTGCACTTGGGCAAAGCCGTGGGCAGAAGCTAGTGGTAAATAGAATAGAATATAAAAACTACCCTTAAAAATAAACGGTCCTTTTACTTCAAAAGTTCTAAACAGTGCCTACAGGCTATGTATGTCCTAAATAATAATAGGGCCAAGTAAGTAACTTGTTACATAACGTCGGAAACTTATGCCGCAAAATACTAACTGTCATCCGGTACGAGCAAAGTCTACAAGTAAGTAATATTATATCCGTGAGGACGTGATCGTAATTTGGCCGCCATGTTGGAACATTTTCTTGTCTTGAAAGTAGTAAATATCTTTATACTTAAGTACTAACTTTACATTGAAGAAATTACGATTTTTTTTAAATTGGATGTAGAAGTGGCGCGATTTGTCCGTGGATGGGTGACCATCTTTTCATACCAAGCCCGCTCCGTGCTTCGGAAAGTACGTCTAACCGATGGTTTTGACTGTCATTCGTGGATCTTTGGCAGTCGTTACGGGTCGTCAGAAGCCCGAAAGTGTGACAACAGTCTTACCAAGGGCTATCGCGTATTACCCAGTAACTGGACTGTGGAGGTGAGATGGCCAGTCGCTCCATGTAAAGTACTGGTATTCAGCTGCATCCGGTTAGACTGGAAGACGACCCCAACATAGTTGGGAAAAGGCTACGCAGATGATGATGATGATTGATGAAAGGATAAGCCAATCGACAGAAGTCGATTGCCGAGGGTGTCCCGGACGTAACAGAAGATCGGTAGGTAGGTCGTTCGGGGAAGCTCATCTTTTCAACCCTTTCACTTGTGCATTTGATGAACTGATGACTGCATCAGTGAGCGGAGTTTGTGCAGCTAAATTTTGGGCACTAAAATATTTCAATTTTTGCCATCGTAACGCTGAGAAGAAGAACAAGGTACACAACCCCTCAAGTTAAGTGTTCAATTACCTAATAAGCCAATTCAAATACGCAACAAAACGATAATCGTACTAAATCGTACTAATATTTTAAATGACAAAAGTGTGTTTAAATAATTATTTATATATTATTATTTTTTTTTTTTTTTTTTATTTTTTTTTTTTTTTTTATATTGATCGAAAAAAAGTTTTTAAAATAAATCTTATCTTAAAAACTATGCTGCACAAAACCGTTTTCACGGATTGGATGTTCGAATATTTAGATTTTCAGATATTTTTATTTGATGATTTGGATGAAATTTGCCACACATCGTTTGTAACCTGTAACTTGTAACCTTCTCGTGGGATATTTTTCGACAACCACGTGGGCGAAGCCGTCGGCAAAAGATAGTTATGTTTTTTAATATTTATTTTTATATTAGCTTACACTCTCCCACTGCTGAGCAAAGGCGTCCCCCAAATCCAAGTTAATATTATCACAGAAAAAATTGCCATACCGACTGACTTCCAAAACTAAATAACGTAGAAAATTAGGACGTGTTCGTAATCTTGTCGCCATATTGTACATATTTCTTCACAGAACGTCGATCCTTAAATAATTGGCGTTCAGATAAAAGCCTCCTTGACAATATGTTCATAATAGCTGGGAGAAATGTTTTGCTGAAATGTTAGAAGGAAAATATATTCCTTTATGTTTTTTTTTTTTTTATATTTAAGCTTTTTTCCTTATTAGGGTGGGCAAAAACTGTAAAACGCAAAGTGCATCTTTAGTAGTCAGTGTCTACAGTATTTTTAACTCACGACGGGACGCGCGCTTTGAATTTGGTACCCAATGTACAATCACGCTGTGAATGTGTATAAGCACAGGAGCTCTCGGTACCGTCAAAGACAATGGCAAAATCGGAATTGAGTGTGCATGTGCCTACATGTGTTTGTTATGGGCTGCCGCTACTCGTCTTTACGCACACATTCACAACGTGTTTTGTAGACTCGATAACCACAAGTAAAGCGCGCGTGACTTCGTGACATAGTACCTAATATTTTACGAGTCAATTTAAATTAGCTAGCAAAACTCCGAAGACGTGATTGGTATACCTAATTGGCATAAGCTTTTCAGTAGCTTAAGTTAATCCAATACAATTATGACTTTTCCACCATCGTTATTACTGATATATGTGCAGTGGTGAAATAGCCCAGTGGTCCGCGACTTACGAGTTGTAGTCGTAGTTTCGAATCCAAACAGGCGCTTTCAGCATCATCATTTCAGCCGAAAGACGTCCACTGCTGGACATAAGCCTCCCTCAAAAGGGGGCTTTTGCCATAATCGCCACGCTTGGCAGGCGGGTTGGCGATCGCAGTATGGTGGTAAAATGTATAGAGAACGCTGCTGCCCATTCTCTAGTAAGTCCCTTAGTCGCCTTCTACGACACCCACGGGAAGAAATGGGATGGTGCTATTCTTTTACGTCCGGCACCACACGGAACAGCCGCTTTACTTTGTGTAAAATATTTCATCACCACTGCTCTCAAAATGGCGAAGAAAAACATCGTGATGAAACCGGTGCGTTCGAGAGCCAAAAATAAAAGGGCTGATTATGTGTCGCCGATAGAATATCTATGGTCACATTTATACATATATGGAATATCTATGAACCATCTGGTCTCGTTATAATGTAAATTTTAATTTAAAAATTAAAATTGCTGGATGTGCTTACTGTTGTCAATAATACAAAAACAGAACACCATATGGATATTTTGACGTTACGAACGTGAATAAAAAATGGACGCAATAACTAAAATCATATGGAAAATGGAGATAGTTGCTCCATTCTATTCAGTGAATGTCGCTGAGCAATCAATTGCTCTAAAACCTTTGCGCACAATGTTGAAAGCGAAACAGACGAGAATCGAAACTAAACAGAGACTCTATATACGATGTTTTGGTCCGTTTCAGTTCCACTTACTATACAAGGTGTAGGTACAGAGATAACTGAAAACCTGAAAAACTGTTCATTGTACTCATATTGGTGAAAAACTTTTGCCATCGGACCAACCTGGTGATCACCACGAATAAAACTTTTGCAACTTACGATTATGTTCGCAATAGCTTTTGCAGCAGGCTTAGCACGAGCACCGATTTGTCGACGGAAGAATAGACATCACTATTAAATAAATGATGTACAATAGGATAAGATAGCTATGTTTTTCTATTCATTATCACGTTATGCGTTCTAAACGAATCATGATTTTGTAGATAATCGTATATACTTTGTGGCCGTCACACAAGCAAACACCCCGAGGACAAGAAAAAGCACAATAAAATGATAAAGTTGCTTAAATCGGCACTCAAAGAAGCAGAGGACCTTACCCTGGAAGCACAGCTGGAAAGTCTAACAGCCACGTCTGCCACGAATTATGCGCTATGGAAATATACAGCAAAATATGAGCAACCTCAAGAAGTAAAACCTCCACTTAAATTGAACAACAATAAATGGGCAAGAACAAGCGAGCAAAAAGCAAACGCGTTCGCTAAACATCTGGCTGCTGTATTTGTCCCAAATGAACAGAGGAACCAGACTAGTGACATTGACCCAGATATAGATGAAACCCTAAAACAAGACTTCCAAATGGAGCTCCCACCCAAACCAATAACACCTCAGGAAGTAGTAACACAGATAAAAAGACTTAAGGACAATAAAGCACCTGGGTATGATCTTATTACAAAGAAAGTGCTAATTGAGTTGCCAAGAAGGGCTATAGTGTTTCTAACAGTGCTCTTTAATGCAATCCTACGAGTGGGCTATTTTCCTTCACAATGGAAAGTATCACAAATCAAAATGATATACAAGCACGGAAAACCAGAGAATGATATCACTTCGTACAGACCAATCAGCCTGTTGCCCATGAACTCAAAATTGCTGGAAAAGCTAATCCTACACCGGCTTAAACCACTACTGGCACAGAAAAACGTGATACCTGACCATCAGTTTGGGTTCCGTGAGAGGCATTCCACAATAGAGCAGGTCCATCGAGTGTGCAACAAAATACGGCAGTCACTTGAGCTAGGAGAATATTGTGCTTCTGCTTTCTTAGATGTACAACAGGCATTTGACCGTGTATGGCATAAGGGCCTACTCTTCAAAATTAAAACAAACCTACCTCACAGTTACTACAGAATTCTCGAGTCCTACCTAACAGATCGCCTGTTCCAAGTAAGAGAAGAGGATAGCTACTCTGAGTTCTACGAAATAAGAGCAGGAGTTCCACAAGGCTCCGTTCTGGGCCCCGTTCTCTACACTATCTTCACAGCAGATATACCACAGACTCCAAATGTTACAATTGCTACTTTTGCCGATGACTCAGCCATAATTACCAGCAACAAAGATCCATTTGAAGCCTCCAGAAAGCTGCAGGAGGCACTAGACCTTATAGATGGCTGGCTTGAGAAGTGGCGGATAACTGCAAGCGTTTCAAAATCCACGCAAGTGACATTCACGCTTAGAAAAGGTAACTGCCCTGCAGTTAAGCTGAGTAACAATGACTTGCCACACAAAGAGGTTGTGAAGTACCTGGGTATGCACTTGGACAGGCGACTAACTTGGAAAACCCACATCAAGGCCAAAAGAGACCAAACTAATATAACATTTAGGAATCTGTACTGGTTGCTGGGAAGAAAGTCTAAACTCTCACTCGAGAACAAGATACTGGTTTACAAAGCTGTGATGAAGCCAATATGGACCTACGGGATGCAGCTGTGGGGTACTGCCTCTGACTCAAATATCAACATATTGCAGCGATTAGAAAACTCTATTTTGAAGACAATTTCTAATGCGCCATGGTTCATCACCAATGCCGAAATCCATGACCAATTAAGAGTAAACACAGTAAAGGAAAATATAATTACGATAGAAAATGCGTACAAGGACAGACTTAAAAACCATCCAAATCAGTTAGCCATAGACCTGCTTCAACCACATCTCACCAAGCGCCTCAAAAGGCACCACATCCTAGAGCTGAATAAATAATTATCATTTGTGTGGTGCTCACTGGAGCACTGCATAAGCACGTCATGAATCAAACACCACATTTGCTTATAGCCAAAAGGCTGATTGTAGATAAATAAATATGTAAAAAAAAAAAAAAACTTTGTGGCCGTCGAGTAGAAAGTTTTGTTGAGTGTGATTTTGACAGTTTGGGAAGAAATATTCTTCTGAAATAGTCTACATTTATAAGGACCTTGACAAATCGACGGGTCCTACGTATACTGGTGCAACCCGCAAAACACCGAAAACCGTTTTATTACATCAAAAGCCTTAAAATTACCTTATATTTGTATCCTGTAAAAATCATATTGAAATATCAAATAATTTCAAAGATACAAACTTGTAAACTGATGTAAGTGACATCATTTTAAGCCTCGCGGCCATCTACACTGATGTAAGTCACTTACACCAGTGTAGGTCGTCGCGTACGATGCGACGCGTGAGCGCAAGTGAACTCAAACACTGGTATAACTGCGAAACGTCTTAGTTCACGTTTTCAATGTTAAAAAAAAAAATCGGATTTTGTTTCTCCTCCTGTAGTAACAGTGGTAAGAAGTAACAACAATGAAGCGTTCACGAGGTCAATTAATGCTAGATCTATTAGAAAATAAGCGCAGCACAATAAACATTATAGAAAATTGCGAAGGTAATTATCAATTTAACATTTTAAATATACTATAATGATAAACTTTGTTTTCTTTGATCAGATGTAGAGTTTCGAGTTAGTCAGACAGCGCGTTAAAATTCTTCCATACAAACTTTGACACCCCCAATCCCTCTTTAGGGGGTAGTTTATAAAAACAATACATAAACCAACTTTAAAATTTACTTAGATAAGTATTTGTGCAAAGTTTCAAGTTTATTAACTCAAGGAATAAGATTTTTCAAACAAACCAAATCCCCCAGTTTCACCCCCTTTAAGGTCGAATTTCCAAAAACCTCTTCTTAGTGCTCCCCTACATTTTAAAAGGAAGCCGTATGCAAAATTTCACGTCCGTCCTATTCTTAGTTTCGGCTGCGCGTTGATATGTCAGTCAGTCAGTTTCTCCTTTTATGTTATATAGAAGATAATTAATAGCATTAACGGTACACTAGTCGCGGGCTCGAACTCACTGGTGGGCCTGGCTAAAAAGCACGCTGTCTCACCAGGCTTCGTGTCCGACAGAGGTAGTATCAGTGATGAGCAGTTAGACGCTAGTCTACATGCACAACATTATTGAGTGAGCTGCAGGATCAGTTATAGTAAAACAGGCGCGTAAAAAATTAAGAAAAGTCCTTCGGAAGATCGGGTTTTCTGAAAAAGCCACTGCATAAATCAACGACCAATTAAGTTTATTTAACTTTTCGATAATTGAGCTTTGTCGGTACTGACTTGATTTTCGAGATTTTACACCCCTTTTATTACTTAAACACGCCCAAAGATAGGTTAAATTAGCAAGAAAAATTAATCTTTGTTGGCTCTGAACTTTTTAATTGCTATTTTATTAGGTCTTTACCTATGAAATTGCCGTTCTGCAGTACTGGCCATTTCAAATCAAAATAATTTTTGTTTGGCTAAGAATTCTAATTTCAAATTAATTTTATTTTAAAAACATGGTTTTTTTTTTCTAAAAGTAGTATTTCTTAATTGATTAGTGTTACATTTTCATCGCATTTCAATCTTTTTCGTCATCATGGATACGTTAAAAATTCGAGTAATTATGGAATATGAGTACCGTCGTGGCAGCAACGCGGCACAAGCGGCACGCAACATCAACGACGTTTACGGAGCTAACACTACAAACCAACGCACCACCTGTTATTGGTTTGCTCGCTTCCGTTCTGGAAATTTCGACCTGAAAAATGAACCTCGCGGTCGTCCGAAGACTTTGGTCGACAATGACGAATTAAAGACGATTGTGGAAGCTGATGATACACAATCTACGGCTGAATTAGCAGCAGCTTTCGATGTTAGCGTCAAAACAATATTGGTCCATTTGCGTCAAATTGGCAAGGTAAAAAAGCTTGACAAATGGGTGCCCCACGAACTCAATGATCGCCAGCGCGAAGTACGCGTCGAGACGTGCCTTGCACTGCTCAACAGACACACAAATGAAGGAATTTTGAACCGCATTGTTACCTGCGATGAAAAATGGATTCTGTTTGATAACCGTAAGCGCTCAGCAAGTTGGTTGGATCCTGGTTCAGCACCTAAACAATGCCCTAAACGAAAACTTACCCCTAGAAAAGTGATGGTCACTGTTTGGTGGTCTAGCGCCGGTGTGATTCATCACAGCTTCTTACCAAACGGGGTGAGCATTACTGCAGATGTGTACTGTGAAGAACTGAACACAATGATGGAGAAGCTGGCGCATCTCCAACCAGCATTGGTCAATCGCTCGTCTCCGCTGCTCCTGCACGACAACGCGCGACCTCATACTGCACAGCAGACGGTCTCCAAGTTGCAAGAACTGGGGTTGAAAGCTCTCCGTCATCCGCCCTACTCACCAGACCTTGCGCCTACAGACTACTACTTTTTCCAGAATTTGGATAACTTCTTGGCGGTAAAAAAATTTAATACCCGAGAGGCAGGACAAAATGCCTTTGAAGAATTTGTTGCCTCCCGTCCAGCTGATTTCTTTAAGAAGGGCATCAATAAACTGCCACTGCGATGGCAAAGATGCATTGATTGCATGGGTGATTACTTCGATTAATACAAATAAAAAATTCATGAAAAAAATTCGTTTAAATTTTTTCATACAAAACGGCAATTTCATAGGTAAAGACCTATTACTATTTGAAATAAACTTCTATTTTGATTTTTTAGTTATTTGTTTTCATTTACTCCTATTCCCATTCTAATATTTTAAGTTAATAACAAAAGAATATTACAGAAAACTGTTGCAAGTGTTAAAAACTCTATAAAAGAAGATGTTTTTATTATTAGTTTGAGCTTATATTAGCTCAATGGATAAAATAGTGCATGTAAACAAGGTCATTTCCTTCTATTTTCTTTAACTATGTGCACAAATAAGTACACTATATACTGGTATAAGTGGTCACTTGTACCAGTTTACCGGTTCTATCATTGTAAAGAAAACATGCTACATCAATGCAAGTCATGCTATTTTCTAAAGTATAAAAAAATAAGAAAATCGAATAATGCAGTCTTTTTCATATGATATTAAAATACAACATTACAAAATTTCAAATATTTATATTGATTTATGTCAAAATTACAAGCTATAGAACGTTTAATCCGCTCTCCTGTAAAGTTGTGTTTTTGCACTTGTACTAGTATACGTAGGACCCGTCGAAATATCGTTAGAAAAGAAAGACTAAAAGACAGATTGTAGAATAAGATATCTACGGTGCGATAGCAAAAATGTAGGAACGAAATGTTACATTGTATTGAAAAAGCACTGTCTATTCTTAGTAGAAATATAAAGCGTCATGCTAAGCCCGCAGTTGCTTCGCCCGCCTGGTGGTCGCAGATTATCCCAAGGGAACGAACCGCTGAGATATAAAATATTCTATGCATTAATCCAGGCTATAAAGTATCTGTGTGCCAAATTTCATCAAAGTCCCTTCAGCCGTTCATCCACACATAAAAATTCAAACATACAAATTTCATATTCATAATATTAGTAAGATAACTTGATAAACTATAATAGAGCTTGTTTCTATCATCATCTACCCACCTTCTTCCCACCTACATATATTACCAGTATTTTACATGGAGCGACAGCCTTTCCGACCTCCACAACCCAGTTACTGGGTAATACGAAACTCCTTGGCAAGACTGGCTATCACAACCGTAATTACTGTCAAGGTTCTACATTTTACATGGAGCGACTGCCTATCCGACCTCCACAACCCAGTTACTGGGTAATACGATACTCCTTGGCAAGACTGGCTATCACAACCGTAACGACTGTCAAAGCTCCACGAATGACAGCTGGTACCTATGGCTTAACGTGCTCACCGAGGCACGGAGGAGTTTGCATGCAAAGACGACCAACCGCGGCAAGTGTAGTCTATCCTGATCGATGGACCCGTGCTATTTATGTGGATTCAGATTCTTATGGAAAATGTATTACTCAATTAGGGAGTAGATACCACACACAAGCCGAGAGTTGGTGGACCCTGACACCAGGCTGCAGGCAGTCTAGGGAAGCAATGCCATTCTTGGATGGCAGGCTGACCAGACGTCTGTTACGCCTGGACAGAAAAGATCTGCGTCTGGTGACTGGAACCATCACAGGGCACTGCCCGCTAAATAAACACTTCTACACAATAGGCATAGCGGACAGCCCCTTGTGCAGGACTTGCATGGAGGCCGAGGGAACTGATGCGCATGTGCTTTTCGAACACACTGGCGAAGCCTAGATTAGACCAGAAACTCTTGGGGCACCCACATATTACACAGATATTCTGAACAGACCAGGAGACAACTTCTGGATGGAGGTGGGCTGGCTGGAATAACACCTGAAGGCCGCCATGGCTCACGCACGATGGTCCGCTTGAAGGACTAAGTGCGGAAACCAAACCCAAAACAGAACATAGGGTGTAGGTATACATGAAATCTTTAAACATTGCTTGTACAGCAACAGCAACAAGCAATATCGTTTTTTTATTGATGCTTTTATGAGTCTTTACACGAGCACCATAAACAATATTGCAATGTAACTAAACAAAATCATTTACCCAATAATTTCCTCAATATTTTATGGCAAACGAGGTCCCCCACCAGTTAGCTAATAATTGCAACAGCCAATAGATCATAAGCAACGTTTTATGAACGCATAAATGAATCAGGATCCATTGTCATACAAAATAAATGGTCGATCCATTCACTAAGAAATACTATTCAGAGAGATGGGGGAAATGATACTGAAAAGGTGCTTAAGTAATTATTATATTTGTGACCCTCTGTTGTTAGAGTTTACGATGGTTTGATGATTAAAGATTAAAAAACTGTGTCATAGCTACGGGTGCATTTTAGTTACCAAACATGTGAACAAATATTCGATTTTTAATGACCTTTTTCGAAAGTTTTACTCATAAATACTTATTATTTTATAATGTTTACATAATTTAAAGGAATATTTAGTACAGACATAACAAATTATCACATAACACAACAACATAATTTAAACACAATACACACTAAACAACACATAATACATAATTATTATGATATAATTTACAGGTAGTTTTAGTATAAACAAAAGCAAAAAATCATGGGCCTGCCCACGTCAAGAACAAAGGCGATCTCTCGCGTCCGGCCCTGGTCCAGGCCATGGTACGAAGCGAGAGGGCATGGGTAGCCATCACCTCCTTCAGCGAAGCAGTGATGCTCGCGAAGAGGGAGGCGGCGCACGTGAGGGAGAGGCAGCATATGCGCCCTCGCGACCCTAGCCGCCGCAGGATACGGAGACGCCCTGGGCGTCGGGAATCCCAGGCCGATTTCCGGCCACCGTAGGCATGGGCTTGCGGACGGCGAGTACTGGGTAGCTCGCTGTCCGGTAAGGATCAAGCCCAAGTCGACGGCGCGTTGTGTTCCACGCACGCCTCAAAGAGATGTCAGCAAAAACCGAAGGGGCCCGCAAGGGCCGATGCCTGCCAGGAGTGCGGGTTTGTTCGAAAGAGATACCACAGCCCATGGCATACGGGCTAATGAGGGAACACGGGTGTGTTTTAGTCAGTAAAAGTCTGACACGCCCTCCTGCTCCACCCAGAGCGGGAGAAGATATTTGATGATTTCCCATCCAAAAAAAAAAAACATGGTAAGCGGTTGTGTGTCGAATTCCCTGCCATCTTGATTACAATTATTTTACAACTAACGGTTTACACGAGGTACTAAATTAAATGAGTAACTAAATTATTATACAATAAACACAAAAAATCACTTACAAAAGGGCAATCGAAGTATTCGACCACATTGTTTTCATCCGGAAACGTGCCCAGAAAATTGGCAGCATTGCCACGTTGAACAGCAATGCTAATTCTTTGGCCAGAGAACTAACCAGCCCTCGGGTGAAGTATAGAGCAGTCGGCGAGAAATCTTAAAAAGAGAGATGCGCAGACGGGCCCCATGGCCCGAGCAATTCGACCCCAAAAGGCTCAAATCTATATAGAAAAGAAAATTGAGATGGTATACAATTTTAAGAGGTCCTGAGAATCCTCTAAGGATTACTAGTAAAAAACAATTTGGTACCTGCTTCTATGGCTCAATCCCCTTCTTATTCTCCATTACATAACTATTAATTATGTACCTATATGTTTAGATGTGCAATGCAGGAAACATAAATACACGGAGTAGAAAATCTAGTCAAGAATCGCGTAATGCAATATATTAAAGATATATCGTTTTGCAGCGAGGACTCACCCTCTGCTTTGTTAAGTAGCGTTAGCGCAAAAAGTAACATTTCAAGTATTTTTGGCAAAAAAGAAAACATACTTGGCAGCGGAATGGATGTATTGTTTAGAGTTGTTGTTGTGATCAGTGTTTGATAACGTGTCATTAATGACAACTCCACATCACCGGTCCTAGCTCTGTGCATATTTTGGGTGCGGAGAAAAAAACCACAAACGTAGTATATAGGGAAGTTTTATAAAATGTGGCTGTTATTGTAGAATATTGTGGTATCTTATAACACATCCACTTGAACGAAATCGAGGCCAGAAACTAATTAATGGCTAAATTGAAATACCACATAAGTAAGGGCTATGTGTAGTATTTTTCAGACAACTACGCTGTGAATGTCTGCGTAAAGACGTGTAGCGTCAGCATATAACACACACGAACAAACAATCCCGACTTCGCCCGTGTCTCGGACGTCGCGCGTCGCCGAGAGCTTCTGCGCTTACTGACACATACACAGCATGATTGTAGACTTGGTAACCACAAGTGAAGCGAGCGTCACTTCGTAAGATAAAAATATTATATACATAAGATAAAACATTCGAATGTTGTAATTCAAAGTGGATTAGCTAGTTACATACATACATACGCAGCCTATAACGTTCCCACTGCTGGGACACAGGCCTCCTCTCAGTGTTAGGAAGTGGGCCGTAATCCACCACGCGGGCCCATTGCGGTTTGGTAGACGTTACATGTCTTTGAATTTTTGGTTCTAGGACATGTCGGTTTCCTCACGATGTTTTCCTTCAAAGTTTGAGAGCAGTGGTGTTGAAATTATTTACACAAAGTGATGCGCCTGGCTGGCTTCGAACGCACGACCTACAACTCGTAAGTCGCGTCGGTTAGCTAGGTAGTTAATTATTTTTAAGCCGATTGTTTCTAAATATACCCTTTTTTTACGTTGAAATCATAACTACAGAAATGTGACACTTCTGCTTAACGCTTCGGTGAATACATGCCTGATGATTTGTTACAAAAAATCATAATTAACCATATAAGCAGGTAGGCAGGTTCTGTTAAAAACGTTGTTTGTTTCCAAATTCGTCTTTCCCTTTATGATTTATGACACAAAATATACATAGCCAAAGGTAACAACGCTAACGAATTTTAAAAGGTTTGGTTTCGACAAACAAAATAATGAGACCCAATTTTGTAACAAAATTTCAAGTATCACATTTAAACGGTACTTACTTTGAAAATTTCTCAAATTGAGTTGTTGACATTTGTTAACTTTATACCTCGCAGTGCCAGAGTAAAAATAGATTTCATCTATCTTTAAAGATAAAAGTTAACAACATTATTATGTCACACTAGCTTTTATTAGCGGCTGCGCCCACGTGGAGGTCGGAAATTATTCCACGGGAACGGATTACCGGGATAAAAACTAACCTACCCAGATTCCCCCCGAGTGGGTTCCCGCATTGTCGTTGCGGTGGGGCACAGTAGCCATGGTCTCCCAGCCACGGTGAAGTGAAGAGGAACCCAAGATGGAGCCGCTCGTTAGGGCTTTTGCCACAAACCCGACGACGCCGACGCCCGACGCCCGACGACGACATAGCGGCCAAAAAAGAGTAGGTTGCGGTGAGGTGCACCGCAACCGAGGTGGGCCGCGATGACGAAGGGGAGGCATCGCAGCTGAGGGTTACAGGCTGCAGTGGAGGAGGAGTGCCGGTACTTTGGAGTAGCGCTCTTCCCTTCAGTGGCCTGGACAGGGCCGCCACCGTTTGATGGCGGACGCGGAGAGGCCGCAGGGAAAGAGGAGTGTCGGTATTGCGTTGGCCGCTCTCCTTATCCCCTGCGGCTGTAAATTGGTAGACGGCGGGGCCACTGTGCTGACCCGTCGCAGGGTGACTAAGGGGTCCGCAAGGGCCGATGCCTGCCAGGCGTGCGGGTTGTTCGAAAGAGCCGTTTTAGCGTGATTGAGTATCAATATTTATAATGTTAGTAGGATTAAATAGAAAATTATGCTGTAAATAAAAATAGATAATCTTTTAATGTCCAGGTAATACGGCAAGCAGGATCACAGGTTAAAAGCTAGTTGAGACGACATCATCATCAGCCTATAAATGTTCCCACTGCTGGTTCACAGGCCTCTCAGTGAGATGGATTGGGCCGTAATCTACCACGCGGGCCCAGTGCGAGTTGGTAGATGTCACAAATGTCTTCGAATTTTTGGTTCTAAGACATGTCGGTTTCCTCACGATGTTTTCCTTCACCGTTTTGAGAGCAGTGGTGATGAAATAATTTACACAAAGTAAAGCGCCTGGCTGGGCTCGAATTCAGGACCTACAACTCTTAAGTCGCGGCCGTTACCACTTGGCCACCACTGCTCTGAGACGACATGAGTAGCTTAAAACATACCTACAGCTAGGTAATAATATTTTATTTGCAAGTGAGATTATGTGTAATGTTTATTTTTTTATTTGTGAGAATGTAGTTTTACACAGTATGGTGTTAATATTTTTACAAGTTCTGTACATTCTACCACAGTATGTGGTGTACAAATGTCATTATTACATAGCTTAGTAAACTTGATTTCAATATTGTTGATTTACATTCAGTCCTATATGAATTAATATTAAATTATAATTAGGTAATCGTAACTTTAATCAGTCTCAAAATGTATGTCATCTTGGATTTTGTTTGTGATGTGTGTGTGTGTGTGTGGTGTGTATGTGTGTACTATATGTGTATAGTGTGTAGCTGAAGTGCCTACCTAGTTACAGTAGATACTTTATAAGTTGTTTTTTTTATTATGGGTTTGAGTTACTTTGGAAGTTATCGTTTTTACTGCAAAGGAAAAAATATCATAACAACTAAACTGAGATTATTGAGATCATAACATCTTGTAACCAATTAATCTACTTTAGTAAAATAATAATGGAGATTTGATGACGCAACCCATTTTAAAAAATAATGTATCTTTTAATTTATATATTTTGACAAACTGTTTTTGTTGGCTGTATTTATTGCAATTAATAGAAAATACAAGTGATAATATTCGGAAAAGCAAGCTGAGGTAAGGAAACTATTATAAATGTAACCTACATGGCTTTACTTCTGTTACCTTAGATTTTCATAACATCACGTCTTGTTTCCTCGAAAGGTTAGGCATAGTCGTACCTACAGTACCTACACCTACATTTCGCCAGTTATGTTTAAGGCTCATGTAATAGGGGCGACCCTATTGCCATCAACTGGGCACAAATCCAAACTCCGAGCTGCTACTGACAATTTCCGGGTTGGAAAACCCAATAACCGATTTAGATGTTTGTTTTACCCGATCTGGGAATCGAACCCAAGACCTCATGTTCAGCAGTAGCGCTGGCGACCACTAGACCAGTGTGTGTTTTTATACATACTGAATAAATTTTAATCAGAGCACAAACTGTAACCATGAATTCAACATATTATTCTAGACCCACCAGCGCAATTTGTTTTGATCTGTTATACAAAAAAAAAAATCTGCTGTTTCATAAGTACAATACGCGGTCAAAATGTATGGAACAGCTGTTTTTTTTTTGTAACCCCTGGTTACAGTTTGCGCACTGGTTAAAAGTTAATTATATAAACAGATAATTAAAATTTACGCGGCTAAAAAACAGCTTTTAATAAAATGCATGTAAACTAAACGGCACCTTTACCAAAAAAAAAAAAGTTTTTTTTTAAGTTTTTGTCTGTCTGTTTGTTTCGGCTAATCTGAAAAACGATTGGATCGATTTTGACGGGACCTTCACTGGTAGATAGCTGACATTATGGGAGTAACAAAGACTACTCTTTATTCTGGTAGAATATCCACGCGGGCTAAGCTGCGAGCACAGCATGTATTGTCGAAAAAAATCAATGAAAAAATATTAAAAAGGTGGTTTAATCTACTAACGCTATCAAAAATAAACTATACGTAGACACAGAACTGCTTCCAATATCCACATGCTCCACAAAATTATACTCAGTATAATCCAAAATTTAGGGGAGGCGAAACGACCCCTCTGAGAGAGTTTATCAAACTGGTCGACGATAGAACGTTGGACAATCAACAAGATTGCACTGCACCCCTCTACGGAGCAGAGGTGTACGTTGTGACCACGCATATCTATGGCACAAAATATTATCCTACTAATATTATGGATGTTTGTTACAGCAGAACGGATTTGGATGAAATTTAGATAGATAGATTACCTCCTATGTGTTTACCTGCATAAACACATAGGAGGGACATTTTAGCCCGGTAGTTCGTTCCTGTGATAAAATTTCCGACATCTACGTAGGCGAAGCTCGCGGCTTCGCCTACGTAGATGTCGCAAATTTTAGCAACACCTAGTAATATTATAAATGTGAAAGTTTGGACGTTTGTACGTTTTTACTCTAATACGCAAAAACTGCTGAATGGATTTAGATGAAATCCGGCACACATATGCTTTATAACTTGGATTAATTCACGATACTTTTTATCTTTAATTTCCAACCTTCGCGCGAGTCAAGCCACAGGCAAAAGCTAGTAGGTTCAGAAATGTTTCTTCAAACAACAAGTTTAAACGCACGCACACCTAGACACGCTTCACGTACAGCGAGTACAAGCGCAATCGCCATTGGCATTGGTATGAGATCGACGATTGTACGTGTCTATGTTATATTTGCTTTCAGTTGTTGTGTAGCGGCACTACAAATAAAAATGCTTCACGACAAATATCAAGAAACACAAAAAGAAAAGTGTTCGACCTTCACCTATTTCGATTCACACCTGCTTTGTTCCTCTCGTAATTTTAGTCAAGAAAGTTCCACGTTTAATTTTTGTTTCGTCCATACAACTTGTACCTATCGTCCAATATCTCTGTTAATAAAGGAAGTGTCTAGATAGGGTAAATATAAAGGCATAAACTCGACAGGAGATTCTTTATTCCACCTATCCCCGAAACCACTTCATTGGTGATCCCGACGTGATCTGAACACGCAACCTTCTGATAACGGCGGCACTACAAATAAAAATGCTTCACGACAAATATCAAGAAACACAAAAAGAAAAGTGGCGCCATCTACAATGCCACATGCGAACTAACTGAGCAATTCTACATCGCGCAATCAGAGTTTACCACGCTACTCAGATAGATAAAATATTCCGACATCAACTGTCGGGCAGTTGCCCGGACCAGACACAATACCCGTCTGGTCGGAGGATCCTCCTTTACCATCATAAGTATGAGTGAACTTTACACCCTGTTCCTCATACCTCTATACTGGTGACCCCGTGAAAGAACGTCAGCGCAGCCTTCGTGCAATACTTCGGCGTGACGTCATCTTCATCAAATCAAGACCACTTCCTCAAGCTTTCGAGCGGCGAGTCACACAGCCAGCCAGCACCCACGGCTTCAACGGGTATTCTGACCACCTGCATGCAGCGAACCGCATGCCTGGTCATCACCCACAGCCTCATCAGCAACCATGGCCCAGCACACTGCACTTTCGGCCGGTCGAGAGCTCAATCTCCCGGTCGACGCCAGCAGTCAGCCTCAACCTCTCAACCCAGCGCTGTACCAGATCCGATTCACTGGAGCATAACGCAGCGCAACCCCGACTCACTGGGGAATCGTCGCAGACAGTTCCGACTCACCGCGAACTATGCGACGCGCGGTTCCGACTCACTGGAACCACAACTGGCACTGGCAAGCATCATAACATGCACTGACTCAGCCCACTATCGACCTCCGGTCTCCGGGGGGGAGTGATGTAGCGGCACTACAAATAAAAATGCTTCACGACAAATATCAAGAAACACAAAAAGAAAAGTGTTCGACCTTCACCTATTTCGATTCACACCTGCTTTGTTCCTCTCGTAATTTTAGTCAAGAAAGTTCCACGTTTAATTTTTGTTTCGTCCATACAACTTGTACCTATCGTCCAATATCTCTGTTAATAAAGGAAGTGTCTAGATAGGGTAAATATAAAGGCATAAACTCGACAGGAGATTCTTTATTCCACCTATCCCCGAAACCACTTCAGTTGTATGAAGCGGAGCAGTCCCGTGTAGTGCCGGACGTAAAGAATAGCACCATCCCATCTCTTCCCGTGGGTGTCGTAGGAGGCGACTAAGGGACTTACTAGAGAATGGGCAGCAGCGCTCTCTATGCATTTTACTACCATACTGCGATCGCCAACCCGCCTGCCAAGCGTGGCGATTATGGCAAACCCTCCCAAATAGGGGGAGGCCTATATCCAGAACTGGAAGTTTATCGGCTGAAATGATGATGATGAAGCGGTTCTGTACTCATACATAAACTCACACCTTCTTCCTATGGGGGTAGGCAGAGGACAGAACGCCTACTGCTGCGATCCTCGCATACTCCTTTTGCCTCGTTAACATCTGGTCATATATCCACGCCAGTTGCGAGTACTACGCACTTGACCTTTCTGAGAACATCACCAGTAAGGTCACTAAATATCCTCCGAGGGCGTCCCTCCCAGCGTTTACACTCACATCTGCCTTGTAAATACAGTTTGTTAGTCGCCTTTCATTCTTATTCCCAACATGACCAAACCATCTAAGCATACTCTCTACACACTTATTTTATGGTACAGAGATGTTTTTTAACCAACTTCAAAAAGAAGGAGGTTATCAATTCGACATGTTTATATACACACCGGCACAATTAGCGGAACACAAAAATAGCAGGATTTTAAAATCTTTTACTTGAGGAACTGGCCAGTTATGATATTTTTTTAATTTATTGTCAAATTTGAAAATAGAAAATTAGATGACATACACTTTTTTCATTCATTTGTTTTATTTTCCCGAACAATACGTTTTGTCAACTTGTTCGAGTAATAACTACGTAATTGTATTTTTTTTGAAAAATTGCACTTAATGGTTTTTTATAAGTTTGTTATTCTATAGGCAATTTTGTTTATTAAAAGCTCTTTATTATGCCTGACTTAATATCACTGGAAATCATTAGGGCTGATGAAATGAGAAGAAATGGCCATACCTACAGATCGATTGCCTCAAGGCTTCGTCGACCAGTATCAACGATTCATCGCAGCATCCAGCGGTACAGATCGTCTAATTCTCTTGTGAGGAGGAGGGGTCAAGGTAGAAAAAGATGTACATCGAGGCGAGATGACAGTTTTTTACAACTTGGAGTTCGTAGGAATACGCGATTAACGGCTGTATAAGCTCGAAATGAACTGGAAGACGTTCGAGGAGTACGAGTAAGTGAGCGTACAGTTCGCAGGAGATTTGAAGAAGTTGGTTTAGGGTCGTATATACCTGCCATTCCTGCCAAAGGCCCAAAACTTGAGAGACGTCACCGCGTAAACCGATTAAGCTATGCGCGAGAACATCGTCATTGGGATTTGAACGAATGGCAGCAGGTTCTCTTTACTGATGAGTGCAGAGTTCTTTTAAGACAGATCGATGGGAGCCAGCGAATATGGAGACGCAAAGGAGAACGCCACATACAGTCTAATTTTGAACACACAGTGGCTTATGGTGGCGGCTCGATTATGGTTTGGGGAGGGATATGTTTGGGAGCTCGCACGGAGTTAGTGATAGTCACAGGAGGGCCCATGACAGCAGATCGATACATCAGAGACATTTTAGAAGAACATGTTGTACCATTTGCCCCATTTATTGGTGACGACTTTATTCTAATGCAAGATAATGCTCGTGCTCATAGTGCACAATCGGTACAGGCATATCTGAGCCACGTAGGTATACCGGTGATGTAGTGGCCAGCAAATTCCCCCGATATGAATCCGATAGAGCATGTCTGGGACTTGCTAAAAGGAAGGGTTAAATCCAGAATGCCACCCCCCAACAATCTGAATGAACTTGGAAACGCATTACTTGAGGAGTGGGAGCGGTTGCCTCAAGAAATCATCGATAACATCATAATCATAATCTGTAGCATGCCCAGACGAATGGAAACCGTAATCAGAGCAAGAGGGGGAAACACTCGTTATTAATTTTGCTTTAATTTTATTGTTAAATCATTTAATGCTTACTTTTTTAAATTTTTTGTGATGGTTCATAATCATCTAAAAATTTCACTTATTTCAAATTTCTTTATTTTTCAATAAAAAATAACGAAGACTTTTCAAAGTCGTTGTTAAAAGATGTTAATCAATTTTTTATTTTGTGTCTAATTACATTTTCGTCAAATATATGCGTTATTATCTCATAGTCTCCCTTTTTTGTCTGTCCCGCTAATTGTGCCGGTGTGTATATATTTTCATTTTTTTAGTATGTTCGGGCATAACTCCGTCATATATATATATGTATAGGTAGACGGATTTACAAAATTCTCATTTTGTTCGAAAGGGATTTATTTCGAAACAGAGATCTGATGATGTGTTTCGGAGTAAGATAACGGAACTCTTCAAAAAATGACAGCAACTCAACCGCGATTGCTGCTATCGCATTTATGTATTGTTTTGATCCATCAAGGATGATGAAATTTCGAATTGGTGTAGGGTACTTTATCTTAAAAGTGAAAAATAAAGTCTACTTCCAAAATAAAACAACCGACTTCCGGAAAAACACTACTAGTGAAAAAAAAACCAAGTAAGTCCAAGTCACCGACTTCCGAAATTAAAGTAATTTTTCACTTAGCACCGTTTTTCCGGAAGTCGTTTTATTTTTAGTTTTAGAAAAAGATTTGAAGTGAAACCTTCTCAAGGCGCAGTTTACGTTCTTTCTGAACAGTGATCGAAACTGAACCGTTACGCTCGGGTCGGTGATGCTCAACCGGGGATACTACGGTCGGTGACGCCAGATAGCATATAGTCGGCGCTGAATCGCGTATCATCAGCTCTAGTCGTAAGTTTTAATTTCTATCATGCGGTTATAAGCACACACACTCTTTTTGTTGCCACCACACATGGTCAAAGTCACATCAAAACACTTGAACTACGAAAACCACCCTTAATACCAAAAAATAAAGGTGCCAAAAATTATTACCGAGGACGTTTGGCTCTACAGGGGTGTCTGTGTGGCTGTACGCATACCTATGGTTATATTAGGGTTTTTATGTCGCCGCATGAACCCTATGGTGGTTGATAGCTATGGATCTCTATAGGAAAGCTATTGAATAATTAAAATAGTTGCATGGGCAGTTGTAATCAGCTGAGGGCTTGACTCAACAAGAAGTACTACTACTTTGAGGATTTTTTTTTAGTATTTTTTGTTATGTAGAGTACCTATTTGCCACACCAAACTATATACTTTTCTATGGGTGCAGTCGGTTGGTATTGGTTGGTTGTTTTTTTTATTGCACCAACAAAAAAGCAGCAATGGTGCTACTTTTTTTATCCCTTGGTAAGACTGGTTGTCAGACTTCCGGGCTTTTGACGACCCATGACGACTGTCAAAGATCCACAAATGACAACCGGGACCAACGGCTTAACGTGCTTTCCGAGGCACGGAGGGGTCTTGGTAGTATAGATGGTCGCCCATCCACGGATCTGCACCCTAATTGCGTAACTCACGATTCAACATAATCTGTATCGTTTTGAAACGGATTGTTAAACCATTGCTTCATATGTTCGAAAAATGTGTCTGTTCGACATCATAAATAACGCAATGAATATTGTTTAACTGTGAAGACGAAACCAATTATGATCAATCGTGAGTTACGCAATTAGGGTGCTGATCAAGCGAATTATTACTTACACAAAAGCCCCATTACAATATTGTATCATCATCAGCCTATAATGTTCCCACTGCTGGGACACAGGCCTCCTCTCGGTAAGAGGGATTGGGCCGTAATCCACCACGCGGGCCCAGTGCGGGTTGGTAGATGTCACATGTCCTCAAATTTTTTGTTCTAGGACCTGCCGGTTTCCTTACGATGTTTTCCTTCACCGCTTTGAGAGCAGTGGTGATGAAATAATTTACACAAAGTAAAGCGCCTGTCTGAGTTCGAACTCACGAACTATAACTCGTAAGTCGCGGCTGATACCACTTGGCCACCACTGCTCTCAGCAATATTGTATGTCTAGACATAAATATCACCACCTACCTATAACTACAATCAATCGACACTGCACCCTCCAGCCATATTTCAACAAACAAACATATTCATTGGGAGGGTTGGGTGGGAGTGTGTTAAATAATTAGTTTTGGTCTGTAATACTGTTAGTAAACAATATTGGTTTGTGTTTTGTTTGTGGGTATATGTTAGCTTTTAAGGTTCACGGTCAGGGAATAAGTTTGTTTTGCATAAAATATCGTTTTTTTTTTTTAAGTCATTTACTTGGATGGTTATAAACTTATAACGTCATAGTAAAAAAGGCGTATAAGTCTATTCGCACAAATTTTCTAGTCCGTATTGGGCGAATCGACAGTTTTAAATAATATAACTATAATTTCCTATGAGCGACTCGCACTCTGGCGAATCGACAACTCAAGAAATACGTATCAAATAATTGGCACGTTTTGAATTTTATGCAATAAGGTTCTGTGAAAAGTTCACTGCAAGCACATGCACTAAAGTTCAAATAAATTAACTTTACGTGAGTCGCTAATAGAAAATAATAACGTTTTTTTTTTAATGTCGATTTATTCGGTTCGGTCAAGTAAATACGTGCGCATTGACTGATAAGCCAGCAAAAGCCAATTAACAAATCTATGACAATTGTAACAGGACGTACTTTTTCTCTGGGAATACTAGAGTAAGAGAATCTCTTAATTCATGTCAATCTTTAGTCACCTAAAGAAACCACACCCATAGCCTAGTATAGGCTATGGGTAGTAGCATAGTAGCTAGCTAATGATTTCCTAAGAAACATTATCTATTATTACACGATCGATTTGCCTTACCATCCAGTTATTACAACAAAATTACCAGTCAAAAAAACAAAAGTAATTTACTGAAACTAGGCTAAGAGTCAGCACTTTTAGAACGTCTAAATTACACTAGACAGTCCTCCAAAAATGCCCGCCCTTCGTCACTAACTAGTGCCCAAACTGGGAAGCAGAAGTGGTGCAACAAACTCCCCAGCAGCACAGCTGTCTGTTAAGTGAGAAGAACTTGATTCCATACAATAATAGGTAAATAATTACAATACCGTTTCGTGTAATGCCGGACGTAAAGAATAGCAACATTCAATTTCTTCACGTGGGTGTCGTAAAAGGCGACTAATGGACTCACTAGAGATTAAGCAGCAGCGTTCTCTATGCGTTTTACCATCATACTGCGAGCGACAATCCGCCTGCCAAGTGTGGCGATTATGGCACACCCCCAAAATGCTTGGGGGAGGTCTATAACCAGCAGTGAACGTCTTCGGCTGAAATTATGATAAATTACAATACTAAACACAAAACAAAATTAAATATTTGCCATATGTCAGCTAGCCCACGCCATAATACCAACAAAACATAGTAACTAAACAGTTTATCACAACTCGAGATTCATCTCTACCCATATATAGAAACATACCAAAGAAAATGCTCTATGATACCACACCATAGGGAAAATAAGACGATTATGAAACGTATTCGTATTAATGATCTGATTTTCCTTAAAGGAGACGTGGAGAAGGATACAATACGTGTTGGATGAGGCAGGAATTTTATATTAAGTAGTTTAGAAGGCTTATTAATAAATTCGCAAAAATTTACTCGCCAGAATCGGGCGAATGACATTTTTTTTCTACGGATGACTCGCACGAACACAAATTGTTTTTGGGCGAATCAACAATTCCAGAAATAAGTAGGCATTATGCAATTGGCAAGTTTTGAATTTTATGAAATGAAGTTATGAAAAAAGGTCACTGCGAGTACATTCAATTACTTAAGTGCATTAAATTCGCTCAGCGCCCTATGGAGTGGGCTATATTCGGATAAAATCAGAAACGAAGTTATCCGGTAAAGAACTGGAGTTACCGACATAGCTTGCAGAGTAAGCAAGTTGATGTGGTGATTGTGGCTATGTTTGTCAAAGGACCGATGGCCGGTGGAGCAGACGAGTCCTGGAGTGGAGACCGCGTATCGGTAAGCGTAGTGTGGGACGCCCCCCAGCTAGATAGACAAATGACCTTATGAAATTGGGTAGGATAGACTGGATGGAGAAGGTTGAGGACAGGGTGTTGTGGTGCAGCATGGGAGAGGCCATGTCCAGCAGTGGACTGCAATAGCAGTTATAGCTGAGTTAAGTAATTGAAGATGGTTACTTTCGATGATTGTACCGTGTGGTGCCGGACGTAAAAGAATAGCACCATCCCATTGCTTCCCGTGGGTGTCGTAGAAGGCGACTAAGGGACTTACTAGAGAACGGGCAGCAGCGTTCTCTATTCATTTTACCACCATACTGCGATCGCCAACACGCCTGCTAAGCGTGGCGATTATGGCAAAACCTCTTATGTCCAGCAGTGGACGTCTTTCGGCTAAAATGGTGATGATGATGATGATGACTTTCGATTCTCTTAACTTCATTAAGTTACGACCTAAACAGGATAGAAACCTTACAAATACCTAAACAGAAATAAACCTTAATAAACCTTTTCTTAACAAATGTTTGTATACGTTTCAGATTTCTTGCAAACTGAGGCGAACGATTGCCCTGCGTAGCATCAACCGAAAGAAATCCAAACTCTGTAGAGTTTTTGTCGGATTTCTTAAGGAAACTAAGCTGAAATACGAGAGATTTAGTAGGAACTGTAAAACTTCGAAGGAATCTATATGAATAAAAATCTACTGCCGCATGTTTGAAAGATCATCACTTGAGAACGAGTCGATCAATTCGGCTGACTTTTTTCCTTGTGTTCGTAATTGAAAATCTCGGATATTCGGATTGTATTTTAGTACTCATTCATCTGATAAGAAAAAAAAACACAGTGACACCTTAACCGATCTATGAATCGAACTCAAGACAACATGTTTAACTGTAGCACTTACAACTTAGTCGGCACGGTTGGCGCAGTGGTTAAGCGATTGACTGCTGCGCTGCGTGTCGCGGGTTCGATTCCCGCACGGAATAAATATTTGTATGGCCTACAAGTAGTTGTTCCGGGTCTGGCCGTTTGTGTATGTGAGTTTTAAATGTTTGTAAACGCACCCACAATACAGGAGAAATTCCTAGTGTGGGGCAATGTTTAAAAAAAAAAAAAAAAAAAAAAAAAAAAAAAAAACTACGTCTCAATAATTTCCAATAGAAACAAATACCAAGTTTTGCAATCCATAATACCAAAGAGGTAAGACCCAATTACTTCGAACAAATCTATCCATCAAAAACTTCAGGAATTGAGGACCCAAAAAACCATGAACGATAAAGCATCAACTGTTCACGATCTCCGTTAAAAAATATTGCAAGACGAACTTGTTGACGGGCCGCCAACCTTCGGCACATCATTTATCAACGTCTGGCAGAAGAGCGGGGTATTATTAGCAACGACAAATGGTTGGCGATCGCTTATCTATTGATTCGAACATCCATTCGGTAGGATGTGTTAATATTGTGTTGGTTTTTTAGGGTTCCGTGGGATTTGTGAATGGTTTCAGGTATAGGACATATAGCTACGTATACTTACACAGCGTTGTGAAATTCAGTACAGAAATGCACTACATTTTAATAAACATATAATAACTCGAGTAATTAAAAACAATTCATTAATAGTTAGAAAGAAGAGAAAAAAATATTAATTTAGATTTTATATTGGATCGATATTGCTATTTGTGACGTTTCGAAAAATAAAAATTTCAGGTTAAGTTGATAAATTCAATGATTGCCTATAAAAAGACTTTTATATGTTTTAACTATTAAGGATTTTGGCGGGACACCTACATTATAATATAAAAACCCTATAATATTAAAAACTGTTTTTTTTTTCCAAATTAACACATTTTTCGCATTGTGGTGTATTTTAAAATAAATGTTTCTACATTAAACTAAATGACCTCTAATCTTAAAGATATTGGTTATAATACAATCGAGACGAAATACCAATAAGATGAAAATAATACATAATATACTGAACCCGAGCACCGAACAACCATTGTACATAATTACGTGACCATTTTTTTATCATCCCCACGAACCGAATATTACGATAACATATTGTGGCCAAAAGATATCATTTTTATGGAAATTCCTTGTGTTAATATAATATTTTACGAAATACAGAAAATATTGTGCGAATATTAGGTAAAAGAAAAACACAAAAATATTTTTTTGGGTTTCTTGTTTACATGAGAAAAATGTTCGCGGTATGATTTGGCACCTACATAAAATAAAATATGTGCTTTTCTTTTAGATGAGATACGGGATTTTTCAAGAAAATAACTTTTGTTTTCTTTAATATTAGCTTGCTTCGTTACAATGAAATTTGATATTTTGGATTATATCTTGTACAATTGAATTCGTTGACCTTGTAGAGAAAATATGTAATTTCTATAATATTACTTGTGACGACATTATTATGTTATTATACTATGAATTATTAGGTTTTCAAGTGCGAGTAGGACTGGTGTTTTGACTGTGGGTTCCATACCACCAAGTCTATTACAGTTAATTTTGTTTTTCTACGAATCTCTTTCATAACAAAATTAAAAAGAAATTAAAATGACTGAGGCCATATCATACTTAAAATTATAAATGTGAAAATTGCTAACTTTCACAGTGGTTTGGATGTTTAAAACGGTTGAACAGATTTAGGTGACATTTAGAACATACTCGTAGATAGATTAGAACCTATATTAACAAATAAGAGACTTTCTATCACAATAGTACGTTCCCTCAATGCGGGCGAAGCTAGCAAAAGCTTTTTTTTTTTTTTTTCAAATTTCAACTACCTACTTATCAGTAAAATATACTTAGATACTGATAGATCCATATTATATACAGAGACAGACATACAAGGCGACATACTGGTAATAGTCTGGGATGTAAAAAAAACAATTAGGTATATCAAGTTTTATTCTCAAGTATTTTCACTGCCCGAACCGAGTTCTATCATTTTAAACAACTATTATCTCTTTCAATATCAGGTCCTGTAAGCCGCGAACATTATCGAACATCGCTTTAAGCACTCACACGGCGCAGGACAAAGCGCTGAAAATATTGCGGTTTTGGGTATCAGACTAAAATGTTGCAGCGAGGTATCGCGGGCTGAATTTAATCAATGAAACGCGACAGCTTATACGCAAAAGGAATGATTACATGACCACTCAGGACCTAAATTCACTATGAACACTTAACGATTCCTTACTCGTAACCACGTCAATCACACACGAATTCTGCTAATATCGTATTAATAATATCGACAGATTGTCTTGGAACATACAGAATATGACATTTCGATTCCTTACCGTTAGATTGGTTTCTAAAAAACACAATATTGACGTAATAAGATTCCACGGAGAATCATTTTAATCATATAGGGCCTGAATTCACTATGACCACCGATTCCTTACTCGTAACCACGTCAATCATACACGAATTCTGCTAATATCGTATTAACAATATCGACAAATTGTCTAGGAAGATACAGAATATGACACTTTGATTCCTTACCGTTACATAGGTTTCTTAAAAAAACGAAACTGACGTAGTTTGAACGTAGTTAGATTCCGCGGGGAATCATTATAACGATACAGAATTGGGGCCCTTGATAGGGTTTCCATGCAGGCTAAAATAAGTTACAGTTAAAAAAAAAAGACACGCAGATTACACAAAAAACAAAAACAAAAAAAAAGTTATGGATAGAAAGAAGGATCTCGTAAGCTGCAATGCAGGGTCCATAAAATCGCTCTAGGCCCGCGTGGTGGATTATGGCCCACTCCCTCTCAAAGGGAGGAGGCCTGTGTCCCAGCGGTGGCAACACTATATGCTGATATTGCTTATTCCCATAACGCAAGGTCAAAACCCTCTTCTTCCATATATCTTAAAAGTGGATTGATAACGCCGATTCTTACTGTTTAGTGACAAAAACATGGACAAATCTGGACTTCAACTAATGTCTGATTTCAGTCTTGTTTTGGTGTTTTTTTTTGTTAGTTTTAGACAAATCGGTTTCATATGAAGCCTTCTTAAAAGAAGATTTCTTAAAAAAATAAACACCAATTTAAGCAACAAACATGCAACTTTGAGAAAAACCATCATTGTTGATAGCATAATCATCGATTAATATAACGTCAAAACCAAAAGGGCGGTCAAAAAGAATTGATGGATATTAGTACCGTCAAATTTTTGCTTAGCAACATCCAGATAATTATTGTGAACCAACTTCCTAATAGTTGGGCACGCCACGATTGCGGCGGTAAGTCCCCTCTTTGAGGAGTGGTTTGAGAGGCGGCATGGCGTCCTCACCTTCCGCCTGACGCAGGTCCTCACCGGACACGGTTGTTTCGGGAGGTTCCTGTTTCGGATAGGGCGAGAGGAAACGCCCGGGTGTTTCCACTGCGAAGATCGCCCTGAGGACACGGTGGAGCACACGGTGGCGGTCTGCCCAGCTTGGGCGGAGCACCGCCGTGTCCTCGTGGAGCCGATCGGCGGCGGCGATCTCTCGCGTCCGGCCCTGGTCCAGACCATGGTACGGAGCGAGAGGGCATGGGGAGCCGTCACCTCCTTCAGCGAAGCAGTGATGCTCGCGAAGAGGGAGGCGGCGCAGGATACGGAGACGCCCTGGGCGTCGGGAATCCCAGGCCGATTTCCGGCCACCGTAGTCATGAGCTTGCGGACGGCGAGTAATGGGTAGCTCGCTGTCCGGTAAGGACCAAGCCCAAGTGGACGGCACGTTGTGTTCCACGCGCGCCTCAAAGAGATGTCAGCACAAAAAATGATGGGGCCCGCAAGGGCCAATGCCTGTCAGGGGTGCGGGTTCGTTTGAAAGAGATACCACAGCCCCTGGCATACGGGCTAATGAAGGAACACGGGTGGATTTTAGTCAGTAAAAGTCTGACACGCCCTCCTGCTCCACCCAGAGCGGGAGAAGTTATTTGATGATTTCCCACCCAAAAAAAAAAAACTTCCTAATAGTTTGGATGTTTATTACTCAATCAAGATAAAAAGGATTTGGATGAAATTTGGCACATATATACATAGTTTATAGTTCATCATCATCATTTTAGCCAAAAGACGTTCACTGTTTTGCCATAATCGCCACGCTTGGCAGGCGGGTTGGCGATCGCAGTATGGTGGTAAAATGTGTAGAGAATGCTGCTGCCCGTTCTCTAGCAAGTCCCTTAGTCGCCTTCAACGACACCTACGGGAAGAAATGGTATGGTGCTATTCTTTTACGTCCGGCACCACACGGAAGAGTTTATAGTTAGTGTCGTAGTTTTAGTTTTTATGTTGTTATATAGGGGCTTGTGGGTAAGTAACAATAGCTACATGGGTCGATCGATCAGGTTAAGCCACGCATGCCGCTGTTGGTCTGTGGATGGGTGACCATCTTTACATACCAAAACCCCTCCGTGCCACGAAAAGCACGTTAAGCCATTGATCCCAGCTGTCAGGTCGTCAGTAGCCCGAAAGTCTGACAACCAGTCTTACCAAGGGGTATCGTATTACCCAGTAACTTGTGGAGGTCAGATAAGCAGTCGCTCCATGTAAAATACTGGTATTCAGCTGCATCTGGTTAGACTGGAAGCCAACCCCAACATAGTTGGGAAAAGGCTAAGCAGATGATGATGATACATAGTTAATAACATGAATGAACACGTATGATACTTTTTTATCCCGGTAGTACACACAGCTCCACAGAAAACTCATCCCCTACAAAGGCAACATGGCTGTAGGGGATGAGTTTTCTGTGGAGCTGTGTGTAAATTTCCGTGGGAGAATTTTCGACCTCCACATGGGCGATGTCGCTGACAAAAGTTGGTTCCTTTCATATTACAACCCAACCCTTTGCTCCGTTCTTCCCTAACTAAACTAGACTGGTGTCAGGCCTATTATATATATAATAATTGAGAACTGTTCCACCCACATAAGGAGGCTTTTAAGGCTCCGTTTCACCAAACACAGTGCGATGGTTGATCGTGTGGTGGTAACACACTGTAATGCGTCTCCCTCCCCCCTGCCGCCCTCATTTGCATGGCCTGAGCGGGCGATCTCAGCGCTCCTGCGGTTTGTTAATCTTTTAATGGAATTAACCCACGCCCGCCGATGTCACTAGCAAAATAGCGGCGGAGAGAACTAAAGAGCTGGATGTGGTAGGTCCCATTCTAGAATCCAAATGGGTACTATGTTATAGGGTTTAGATTCTACATACTGAGTCCTATAGGTGGACCGTTGTGCGTGGGCCACAGCGTTCGCCAGCCAGCCCACCTCCTCCAGAAGTTTACTGTGTCCTGCCGATCTATTCTATTAAAATCTCGCTCTGAGAATTTAGGTGAAGTGAGTTGTCATTCCATCTGACAATAGGGATTGACACTAATGACAGCTCACTTCACCCAAGTTATCACGCTAAGAATTTTACAGAATAGCACTGCTGGTCTGATAAGAATATTTATGTAAGATCTGGGAGCCGCGAGGGTTTGTGTTTGGTGTTTGGGTTTTTGAGTGTTCTGATTATCCAAATATGGATAGAATTTTTGTGGCATATCTCGGAATTTGGATCATACAATTATTTTTATATATATCCCTTTGTTTTGTCCAGTTTTTTTGCAGAACAATTTATAAGTAACTTGCTTTTGCCAGCAGCTTCGCCCGCGTTACCCAATTTAAACCCTCATGAATCACTCTGTTTATTGGTAAAAACCTCATGAAAATGGGGGGACGGGGGACTTTGTTTTATAATATGTAGTGATTGACATGATGACGTTTCTTGCATCACAATGCTTCACTAACTTGATAGTTCTTCTACGCCAGTCTTTTAAAGCACTATTGTAGCCACTTCCATGAACTCTAACTCCATACATTTGCCTAGTAGATTGTTTCGTTCCTTGCATAATTACTTAGCTTTTGTTACTTAATTACAAAGAGAGGAGTGGGGTTTTTAGTACAATGAGATGAACGGTTAAAAGGCTGATTTATATTATTTACAACAACATTAATATTGTTGGTGGGACTAACTAAAATGCCTAAACGAAATAGAGTAACCTTTGTCGTAAGTTTCTCGCCAAATCTTTGCAAAGATGACATAGCAATAGCATACACGACACACTGTTAGGAAAACCCCAATATTTTTTAAGAGACTCACAGTTACAATCCAGAGGGAATCCTCGATAAATTGACAATCTGTAGACTTGGTATCATGATACCTGTTGGTAAAACTGGTTGGAAGACTACCTGTCATTACTGTCAAAGATCTGTTTATAAAAGCCAGGAGCTACGGTCTAACTCTGAGGCCTGGAGGGTTCTCGGTATCTAATGGTCTACATGTTGATTCATTCACGGACTAGCCTCGGCTAGTGCTGCTTAACTTTAAAGATGTATAGCATAATCAGCATATAATATTCCCACTGTTGACACGCAGATCTACCTTTGTGAGACGAGGAGTGGACCGTAATCCACCACGCGGGCCTAGTGCGGGTCACATGTCTTCGAATTTTTGGTTCTAAGTAGAGATGGACCGACTATGACTGGTCGACTAGTCGGCTAGGCCGATCTTTGCTTTCGGTTGAGTTTTGGTGACCTCTGTAATGTTTGTGACTAGGTTTTCGGTTCGTAGGTCCAGTTCGTAGGCCGGTGCGCGGAGTCCGGTGACCAGGCGAAATTGACGGGACATTTTTTTATTTACTTTGCATTTATTGTATCATTGTTTACGTGCGAGCCGGCGTTTCTAATTTCCTATCTAGATATCTAGTTCTAGATTGCACTGAAAGTAAAATAATAACCGTAAAGATTGCATATGTAAAAATGGGCCGACTAATCGCTACAATTATGGCCGACTAGTCGTCTTTCCCGATTAGTCGGCGCCTAATCGGTACATCACTAGTTCTAAGACGTGTTTGTTTCCTCACGATATTTTCCTTCAACGTTTTAAGAGCTGTAGTGATGAAATTTACACAAAGTAAAGCGGCTGTCTGGGTTCGAACCAACGACCTACAACTCGTAAGTCGTGGCCGTTACCACCGGGACACCACTGGAGATCGTCTCGTGCGTCTTTTTCCAAGCGACGAGCCACTCAGTCATACTTATATTGACCTTCTTGGTAAGCTCTGAAAGACATTCCAAGCTTTCAATTCATGAGCTTGTTCCAAGCAAATATTTAAGACAATCATCAAACTCTACAAGCCAGAATATCTGGCAACCGGTTCAAGTTAAAGCTACTACCACAAAATTACGACCGTTAACTTGTTGTTAGGCAAACTTTCAGCCATCGTATGCAGGTAAGTTAGCAGCTCGTCACAGCCGCTTAGTAAGCTAATCTTTAACATAAATAAGCTATTCTGTTCAAGGAGTTTGAGTTTTCAGTTTCGATTTTGTTCGAAAACGAAAATTTGGCAAAGTTTTTGTAGTAAAACAAGGTAGAAATTACTATTTCTATCTTGTTTTCATCTATGTATAACAAGTACTCAGAAATGAAATTATCAGGAAATGAACCGGAGTTATCGATATAGCTTGCCGAGTAAGCAAACTGAAGTGGGCTCACTGTCGAAGCACCGATGGCCAATTGAGCACACGAGAGAGTCCTGGAAAGGAGAGCGCGTTTCGGCAAGCATAGTGTGGAACGCCCCCCAACTAGATGGACCGATGACCTTAAGAAGTGGCTGGGAGAGACTGGATGCGGAAGGCGGAGGACAAGTTGTTGTGGCGCAGCCCGAGGGAGGCCTATGTCGAACAGACTAGACTAACTAGACTGCCATAGCCTGTGTTGATTGACTATGTAATAGGTTTCGAGTAAAATTTACATGAGTCAGGCCAAATCCATATATATGGTGGCAACATCGACCTGCAAATTGTAATCATGATTTTAGAATATGATTCTAAACCATCTAGAATATAAATATTTTATGGTTATCATTTTTTTTATAAAGGTGTAGGTAGGTACTAATTACGCGATCAAGATGTGTCCAAGATCTAGTATTTTTTTAAATCATAATCATTTATTTAACAGATAGTAAAATCCAATTTGTTAGTAATTACACATCTTAAACACTAGCATTGGTACATTCGTTGGCCAAAATGTTGGCAATAATTACTGAAAATGTCAAAATAATTCATAATAGTGTCAATATTATTTATATTAATGTCAAAAATTTCCATTAATAACTCTAACCGATGAAAAGTAAATACGTATGTTCAGAATCGGGTACTGAAGGGGTCCAATGTATCCCTGTCTCTTGTATACCAATCGGGATGCAACTATGTGGAATGGTTTATCGAACCTAGGTCCATATACTCAGTTGCGCTTGCGACCACTAGAATACCTTCTTTTTTTTTTCTGGATGGGAAATTATCAAATAACTTCTCCCGCTTTGGATGGAGCAGAAGGGCGTGTCAGACTTTTACTGATTAAAACCCACTCGTGTTCCCTCAGTAGCCTGTGTGCTAGGGGCGGCGGTATCTCTTTCGAACAACCCGCACCCCTGGCAGGCATCGGCCCTTGCGGGCCCCATCATCACTAGGATACCGTAATATCTACGTTAAGACAGAAACTTGAATTAATCTTACTTCAGCTCACTAAACCTTTTTCATTCCACTTTCCTCCTAGATGTCTTCTGAAACAACAACATCTGATTTACATAATAATAAAAAAATTGAACAATATTTAAATAAAAACCTTTTATAGCTAAAGGCCTCTTTGACATAACCTTAACACAAAATCAAGACCTTATTCCCGTACAATAAATGAACATTTCTTTTGAACACAAACGTCAACGCCAAATGAAAATAAATGTATCTTTTATCAAAAGCAAAAAGAAGGCTAATGTTATCCCTTTTCCCGTATCGTAAAGTGGTACGGTTCAATCAATTCACCTAATTTTATTTCGCGTTCATTCCGACCACATTGAATGGAACCGTCTAGATAGGGAGGTATGGGCGGCGAAATGAATAAGTGTGCTGGTGAAATTATTGAATTTGTAATGGTACTTTATGTTTATTTTTATAAATTACAATTATAAGGTAGCCAACCCTTGCAATACGCGACTACATCGTCTTGCCACCTCTTTTTGGGCCTGCCTCGGCGGCACCCCGTCCATTCTCAGACACCCACCGGTTGTAGTCCATTGCGCAGCGGTGACCCTAGAAAAAATACCTAGAAGGATTTGGGAGAGATATTTGCTCAGCAGTGGGATAGTGTAGGCTAAATAAAAAAGGAAGCAAAACACTTTAACAATCATGAATATTGCTGCAATGACTTTGGCTTTGTTTAGAAGTAGGTATCTATGATGCTGCGTTTCTTCTCACAAATAACAGGGACCGTATAGTGCCGGACGTAAAAGAATAGCACCATCCCATTTCTTCCCGTGGGGGTCGTAGACGGCGACTAAGGGACATCTAGTAGATGTCAATCAAAAGTATTTAAGGTAACTCTTAAAATGTAATTGGAATTGTGATTGTACATCAGTTATGTGAATTACAATAAAATAAAAAAACCTGCAAACTGATAAACACAAACACCGAAATCATCAGAGAAAGCTCCGATGATTTAATTTTTTGACATTAGAATCATCATCATCATCATCATTTCAGCCGAAAGACGTTCACTGCTGGACATAGGCCTCCCCCAGCCTCCTCCATTTCGACCGATCTTGTGCTTCCCACATCCAGAATTGCCAAACTTAAGTGGCAGTGGGCAGGGCACATTGCTCGCAGAACAGATGGCCGATGGGCCCGAAAGGTTCTGGAGCGGCGACCGCGTACCAGAAGAGGTAGAGTGGGAAGGCCTCCCACAAGGTGGACAGATGACCTTGTTAAGGCCGCGGGTATCCACTGGATGTGGGACAGCAAAATAAAAGCTCATAATTATATAAACCTACTATGGAGTATTATACAAGCCTTTGGGTGGCAGCACACTAAACTATTTTGCCGTTTGTACACAGCAGTGGTCTACGTTGCAATGTCGGATTATTTAGATTAGTTTTTAGTTTCAATTGTGGCAGGACGGAGCCAGCTTTTATTCTGTTACGTTGAACTTTTTCTACTATGGATAAAGTAGAAATATTAGAAAAAAGATTGACGGGGATTAAAGAAAACATCGTGATTAATTGTGATATGATAGTTATATTCAGTACCGCTACCACTGACAGATTCAAATTCAAATTCAAAATCATTTATTTGCAAATATGGGTAAACAATATGCAGATGTTTTACATTTATGTAATAGTTGAATAACACATTTATTAGTAACACCATATTTTACCTTTCGGCATGCAAACTAGGTACATAGAATGAAAACACAAAAAAATAAAATAAAACTATACAAAATAATAAGAATGAGATCAGTAACAGTTGTTTAAAAGAAATATTATACTTATCCTGCAAATATTCAGATAATTACGCTGTAATATGCTTTATTTATCAAAAAGTTTTCAAGTTTTTTCTGGAACATGTTAGGCGATGACGCCTCCATTATATATTTAGGTAGATGATTATATACACGGGGAGCCATGCATAATATACTATTATTTAAAAGAGTTGTTTTATTATTAAGACAACAAATTTTACTGTTGTGTCGTTTACTTTTATATTTTTAAAGAAAGTATCGTTTGATCCTACAAAATTAATAATTTCATAAATGTAAATGCATGGAACCGTCAGTATTTTAAGATTTTAATATTCTTTGCAACTATCTGTTTTTTTAAGTTTACAAATTGAATGAAGTATTCACATGATAAGAATTTGATTTGTTTCTAATTCATAATCAAGTAAATTATTTGTATATTTACACACTTAAGCTCACAGTATTATAAAGAATCATTAGTATTATAAGCAATCATTATTACAGCATCACTGAATTCCTAGATGACCTATGAATCCTATGACATAGTAACTTATGATTGATTTTATTACTTTGACATTTATTATTTATGATCTATTGTAGGTACTTGAATTCTTAATTGACCTTTATTGTTTTTATTGACTTTTCTAAATGTATTTAAATAATTTAATTGTAGTTGCAATTTTATCATGTTATTTTTTTAATTTTCAACACAATGTACTATAATTATTGTTATGAAATAAATTACTTATGACTTATGACTCAATTTAGCACGTTCAGCCCTGGGTTGCTCACAATGGACCTTATCAGAAGAAGAAAAGTTAACCAAAGGGGAATGGAGAGGGCTAGGCTCGGAGTTTCTCTACGTGATCGAATCAGGAATGAAGAGATCCCCTGGAGAACCAAGGCAACCGACATAGCCCGAACAATTGCCAAACTTAAGTGGCATGGGGCAGGGCACATTGCTCGCAAAATAGTTGGCCAATGGGGCCGAAAGGTTCTGGAGTGGCGACCGCGTACCGGAAAACGTAGAGTGGGAAAATCAGATAGACCGATGACCTCGTGAACGCCGCGGGAATCCATTGGATGTGGGAAACGCAAGACCGGTAGAAGTGGAGGAGCTTGGGGGAGGCCTATGTCCAGCAGTGGATGACGATGAGGAGGAGCCGTTAGTCTCGGCTGTCAATCCGTTCATCGTTGATAATCGTTACGGGTCGTCCGAAGCCCGTAAGTTAGACAACCAGTCTTACCAACCGGGTATCGTATTACTCAGAAACTGAGTTGTGGAGGTCAAATAGGCAGTCACTTCATGTAAAATACTGGTATTCAGCTGCATCCGGTTAGACTGGAAGCCAAACTCAACATAGTTGGACAAATACAAGGCAGATGATTAAAAAAAAATAAGGGCCGAATATCATGATAACACATACATTTAATATTTACAGTACACTCAAATTAACGTCCATCCCAAAGGATTACTAATGAGAAGTTGCATTAAAAGCACATTTAAAAGCCTCCAACACTGTTTTATGTAAAAAAAAAACTCTCAATTTGACATTGCAGAGGCGCGTCACATAGAAGATAAACTGGTACAGAAGTTCTTTCCTTTTTTTTTAAACGTTGCTCCACACTAGGAATTTCTCCTGTATTGTGGGTGCATTTACAAACATCTAAACTCACTTAAATAAAAAGTCAGACCCAGAACAACTACTTGTAGGTCATACAAATATTTGTTCCGTGCGGGAATCAAACCCGCGACACGCAGCGCAGCAGTCAATCACTTAACCGTGCCGCCAAAATTATGTCTCGAATTACGTCCAATTATCCTACTCATATTATAAATGTGAAAGTTTAGATGTTTGTATGTTTGTTACTCAATCACGCAGAAACAGCTGAACGGATTTGGATTAAATTTGCAACCTGGAATAACATATAGGATACATTTTATTCCAATAGTACGTTACCGTGGGATAATTTTCGAATTGCAAGCGGGCGAAGCCAAGCCAAGACAAGCAAAAGCTCGTCCTCAATATGGGGCATTTTTTTATTGATAATGACGTTCCCTTTCAGCAAATTTTTGCAACCTTCAGGGATGGCAAATGCAATCGTTTGTGGTTTTATTGCTAATAATTTGTAGTCTACAGCCTGACCAGACTTATAGGGAGGGGAACATCTATGCAAAATTTGAACAAAATCTATCCAGTACTTTTTGCATGATGCTGGAATAAACATTCAGACAAATAAACAAACAGACCAATCGATAACAAAAATATTTTCGGTATTAAAATGGTTCTCCGACCTCGAAAAAATTACGCAGAATTACGCATCCGCAACAGTTAGGTACTGGGTAAGACGATACCCCGTGATAAAACTGTACTGTATCAGGCTTTCGGGCTTCTGTCAACCCGAAACGACTGTCATAGATCCACAAATAATAGTTAATAATTTTAAATTGAATAAATTTACTTAGCGCACTGCACCCAAAATAGGCTTCCCTGTAAACCAGAATCTTCCCACAAAACAACAAACGTAATACTACATAGCAGATCAACTGCCCAAAACCGTACGTACGTAATCCTTATCACCCGTCAACTATGCCTTTTGTACCTTTCACGGCCTTGTCAACCCTCACCGGTCATACAGACCGAATGAATTAATTTTCCTCGCCGGACCACTGAAGGGTTAAAAGTCTGTCAGCGTAGCAAATTCCTCTTAATTAGATGGTCTCATCATGGGACTTTTAACTTTTTCGCTTGGTTTCAGAGGTCTTACCACGAACATGCGACTTAACGTATGTAAAGTAAATTCGAACGATTTTTATCTAACTTTACAAATTTTTGTGTACAATATATATGTTACATGATATGAAATCGATTTTGAAAATTATTTCTTCAATGTATAGGAAATACCACAGGGGTGGTCTCATAAATTTTATTAACTTTGCGTGGGTAGTTTTTGAGTTAGGTTCAATAACACATAACATAAGTAAAAGCTCAAAAATAAAAAGTTTTTTACAAAAAACAAAAACAACCGACTTTTTTTTTTGTGAAAAGTTTGTATTTAATCATTAAAACATCTTTTCATAGAATTGGGTCAACTAATTTTCGGCATGTGCAATTAAGTACCTATACTCGTAATAGATATGAATAAGGTCTTAAGTGTTACTGGCGAAATAATATAATGATGCATGTATGTATGTAGTATTTTCAATTTTAAAGTCGTTTGAATCTACGTTACGTTTACTCCGCTCGCTCGCGTTAGGCCTACTGTATAAAAATATACAACTGTTTAATTTGAAGCTGGAAGAGTGTCAAATAACACAGCAATGGCGGATGGATTTTATGTTTTATGATGAAAATAGTTTTCTCATTTCCAGGACTTTGTAATTAAAATTGGCTTTCGTTGTGTAGCAGATGGTATATCTGTATTATCTATTTATTAATAGGTGAAGCAAAAACTTTTTATCTCCTTGTATTTATATTATATATTACGCAGACTGTGGAGTATGAAATTTGGTACAGTATAAGTTAAAATAGAGAAAAAGTGCAGAAACCGAATATTTTTACATAATAGTGTATTCCAATGTAATTGAATTTAGGTCGAATTTCGATCACTAAGCGACCACTAGTATTTGTAAAAAAAATTGTTTATTTGAAAGTTTTTATGTAGGGCTAGGGGAAGGTCTTGAAGGACCCAGTCGAATTTTCATTTGATAGCCCAATTTGTGAAAAAGGTTATTGACAAAAAAAAAAAAACAGTCAGAAAGAACGCAAAGAGAAAACGAAGTATTATCTCGGGTGAGCGATGACACTGGAAATTCCACCCGAACGAAGACGTGGGCAGAACCTATGATTTGATCGATTTAAATGGTGACCCAGTTTGCCCCAGGAGTTTTGAAGACTTAAAGTCATACGACCGCAATATAGATAGCCGTTTATACTACAAATTTGCATGCCTAGCCTTTTCCCAACTATGTCGCATTCAGCTTCCAGGCTAACCTACTGTTTGCAATTTACTGAACGATCTGCTGCGCTATATCATAAAATCCATAAATACATCTACCTGTATCGCAAATACTACTATGACAGTTTAAAATTTATAATGGAATGGATACAAAATCTTACCTACAATGACACCGTTTCACTTCTGAAACCTTGACACATACACACCCTCACACACATGTACTCTCAGTCACACCTACAGGCTAAACTTTCACTCACATTATACTCACACACATACTTACACCCACTCATGCACACACTTGATTTAATTTAAGTTAATGTTAATTTAGCATACCTATGTAGTTTTAGCATAAGAAATCAACGTTTTGCTTATACCTAACACGTCTTGCTATGGAAGAGCGGACTCCTAACACAGGCACTATTTGCATAAAAGGAGGATCCAATCCGATACTTGTGTTACCAATAAACTACTTTTTTTTTAAATCATATTTTATTTATAACCGGATACAGCTGAAACAATTATTGTGCAGTGAGCGATTGCCTTTTGGACTTCCACAACCCAGTTACTGGGTAATACGATACTCCTGAGTTAGACTGGTTGTCAGACTTTCAGGTTTCTGACAGCCTGTAACGACTGTGAAATACGGGAATGACAGCCGGGACCAACGGGTTATCGTGCTCGCCGAGGCACGGATGGATCTTGGTATGTAAAGATGGTCACCCATCCACAGACTAACCGCTTTAAGCGTAGATTAATCTGATCAATTGACCCGTACGGCTATAGATAACATGACCTCATAATTGACCAGAAAATTTCCAAGAGATTTTCCTTCTACATCAAAAAAAATGAGCGTCTTTTAATTAAATCCCACCCCGTGATTGACGTTTAATTTTTTACCCGGATTTGATTTTGACAATTAAGAATAATGATGTTAGTTACCTACCCTTAAATTATGTAAAAAGTTTTGATGACCGCGGGTGGGGGGATGACAGCTGATTGATGGAGTGACGTAATTATTGATCAGTGATAGCATGTATTCTTTCGTTTTGTTTTTGTAGACAATGGTTGGAAGGTTTTATCTCTATCACCCGGATAATTTAAGGGTCGTGCAGCTCGCGATGCGACGGACGCATCACGACACTCGTAGAAAAAATCATGGAAACTGTTCTGCAAGTGTTGCGTCTCGCTGTAATGTCGCACCTGTTTGTAGAAACCTTTAATTGAAATTAGGGGTTTTTTGAACGTCAATCAATCAAAATCAAAATATTTTTATTTCATATAAACCTGCATGGGCACTTATGAAACGTCAGAAGCTAGGTGCACTATTACATAACCTGTCCCGTAAAGCACCCACCCTTCACCACTTCGTAGTGTTCTAGCTGAGAAGAAGTACGAAAACTCACCAGCAAATTGATTGGAACATTGAAATGAGCACCAGTTACTTAGTAGTCCGGGCGGTAGCGGTTGATAAAACTTATTTATACCGGCAAAGAATTGTACCAAAAATAGTTTTTCCTTACTGCCAAAGAAATCTTAGCAACAGCTACTCTAGTAGAGAGGAAGTCCAGAGATAATGCATGTCCAAATTGGAAAAAAAATGTATTAAAATGTAATTTCATACCGAGCCAAAATCTATAATTCTGCCGAAGAAAAATTAAGTCAGCTACATGGATGTGGGGGGGACATATTTTCAGTCGCGTAAATGAAACTAAGGTTGCTAACCAGCGTTATAAGCTCCCAGCCTGTGTCCCAGAACACAGTCCTCCTCTTTCTAAGAGAGAGTGGGCCGTAATCTACCAAGCAGGCCCAGTGCGGTTTGGTAGATGTCACATGTCTTCGGATTTTTGGTTCTAGGACATGTTGGTTTTCTCACGTTTTCCTTCACCGTTTTGAGAACAGTAGTGATGAAATAATTTAGACCATGCAAAGCACCTGACGTGGTCGCTCATAATGGGCCTTATCAGAAGTCACCCAGAGAGCAATAGAGTTTTTTTTTTTTTTGTCTAGCACAGTCTTCAATCTGAGACTCAAAAGGCTTCAATGAAATATACTTGGAATGCTCAAGGATATTATTTCAGTTTCCATGGAATACCACAGGAAAACAGCAGACTCATCATCATCATCATCATCATTTCAGCCAAAAAACGTCCACTGCTGGACATTGGCCTCCCCCAGAAGGGGAGTTTTGCCATAATCGCCACGCTTGACAGGTGGGTTGGCGATCGCAGTATGCTGGTAAAATGTATAGAGAACGCTGCTGCCCATTCTCTAGTAAGTCCCTTAGTCGCCTTCTATGACACCCACGGGAAGAAACGGGATGGTGCTATTCTTTTACGTCCAGCAACACACATGGGAACAGCAGACTATTCTCATCGAACCACCTTTTCTGAACGAATATTTCAGGAATTGAAAATTGGGTATTCTGTGAAGCCTGTAAAAGTACTTTGGAAGCATGATTTAATCTATTTTATTGGTTTTCAAATTATGGATCGAATTTCCAAGAAATTCCTTGTTTTTAATAAGCGTAACGGCTTCAATAGCTTAGGAATTTAATATTTTATGTAAGCAATGGTACACAAATATTGCTTATATCAAATATTACATTTCAGTTTTGGCGCCATTTTAGTTAGGGATGCCACACACTTATTCGGGTCGGCACATTCAATTCGGAAGTATTTAAGGATCAAAAAAGGCGACCCGAATACTACACGTATTTGGCTCGTGCCAATCGGCCAACTTCGTTTGACATGCTCTCGCTCAATCATTTCATTTTCAGATCGGGTGGGAACAATGCGAGCTGCGCCGAGCGGCAACATCGTAATCTTGAAAAGATAATCAGCTGCTTCATCAAAAACTTAAATACCTACTTGACCCAAATGGGACAGCTTATTTTTTGGCGAATACGATTTTGGCCCCAAGGAGAAAGTTGCTTAGTTTGATGGTCTGTACCACCCTTAAGAGCGTTTTTCCTGCGCGGGCTGGACTGCTGCTGGGCTGTCTTATTAAATTTAAATAAGTAAAGACGGTACGATTGGCGCAGTGGTTAAGCGATTGACTGCTGCGTTGCGTGTCGCGGGTTCGATTCCCGCACGGAACAAATATTTGTGTGACAAACAAGTAATTGTTCCGGATCTGGCTGTTTGTGTATGTGAGTTTAAATGTTCGTAAACGCACCCACAATACAGGAGAAAATCCTAGCGTGGGAAAAAGTTAAAAAAAAAAAAAAAATCAGCCAATCACTAGATCGTTAGTATGTTTTAATAAAATATTCACGATTGACGAATCATGTTGCCAACCCGCGTGGGATGAACGCGCTTTGAGATGATCAGACATACTAATTTAGCCGGCGGGCTGTGCCATTTCATAACCGACCTGAACGAAAATTATTTATCACCTCTAAGCAAAATAGATATTTCAGTTCCTGAAATTGATTTTGAGTTTGACCATTGGGAAATTCTGAATTCTCAGTAGCAGATTGCATTAGGGATTTATACCCGGTGGATGGCAATAGATTCGCCCCATAGTACATAATTACATGGACATTAAACATAACTGGCAAATGATGGGTCTACTCAAGTACACCTAGGCTACAAAACCAAAGCCCGATTGGTCAGGGCAATAGTTTTCCCGATTTTTCTATATGGAGGTGTGACCTGGACAATCCGAGCGAAAGACAGAGGATAGACGCATATGCTCCGAATATCATGGACAGCAAAACGCACAAATGTGTCTGTCCTATCTCAGCTCGCTATCAAGACCAGATTATCTACAATTTTCCTACAGCGTATCTTGAGCTACTTCGGCCACATAATGCAGAGAGAGATAGCAGCCTTGAAAAGCTGGTCATTGTTGGCAATACCGAAGGAAAGTGAGCATGGAGCTGGTCACCAACACGATGGTCTGACCCCAAATAAAGGACGCTACCTCATGCAGCAAACTTCAGCAAGTGGTGATGGCAACTTCAAACCGGAGTCCATGGAGGCAGATTGTCTGCTTAAAGGCGTCCAGGGACCACGATCCTCAGTAATAAGGGACCGATTAAAGAAGAAGAAAAAAGTACAGCTCTGCATTTCAAAATCTACTGTTGAAGTACCTTCCAAAATTGTTAAAAATGTTGCCATTTTCCTTTATTTTCTTTAATTCAATTGAATAAAAACAAAACTAGCTTATCTGTGACAACCATAAGTAACCGCACCATTTAAAACTAAAGTTATTTTCTCTTTTATTTCTACGAGCCCAAAATCAGACCATAAACTGTTCCTCAATATTTTTACAGGTGAAAATTAAGCAATGGTGGTATAACTCAACCGAAAATAACCACTGACGCAGAGTATACAAGAACCATTTTTGCTTAAATAAATAAAGGTAGCGTAATACTACGCTTTCATATCGTGTATAGCGGATAAGCTTTACTTGTCAAACAAAATGAAACCCTAGAGTAGGGAAAGTAAGGTTGTTTTTTTCGTGTGTGAGGTTGAATCATTGTTGGTACCAGATAACAAAGGATGAATTTGCATAGAAATAAACAAGGGTTGATTTCTAACGATTTATGGGTACAGCAGCCTGAAATAGGCTTTGTTTTGATCTAACTAATGTCTGTCTTGCCTCAAGCTTGTATCAATTTTAACCTGGTCTAAAGGATCGTTGAATATATTATATTTGCCAGCGGCTTTGCCCGTGTAGAGGTCAAAAGTAATCCCACGGAAACGTACTATAGGGATAAGAAATATCTTAGGTGTTAATCTAGGTCATAAACTATCATCATCATCAGTTCAGCCGAAAGACGTCCACTGTTGGACATAGGCCTCACCCAAGGTCCGCCACTTCGACCGGTTCTGTGCTTCTCGCATCCAGCGGACTCCCGCGGCCCTCATAAGGTCATCTGTCCACCTTGTGGGAGGCCTTCCAACTTTACGTCTTCCGGTACGCGGTCGCCACTCCAGAACTTTTTGGCCCCATCGGCCATCTGTTCTGCGAGCAATGTGCCCTGCCCACTGCCACTTAAGTTTGGCAATTCTTCGGGCTATGTCGGTTACCTTGGTTCTCCTGCGGATCTCTTCATTCCTGATTCGATCACGCAGGGAAACTCCAAGCATAGCCCTTTCCATAAAATCAAAATCAAAAATCAAAATCAAAAGTCATTTATTCAAACTAGGCTGAGAGTCAGCACTTTTCGAACGTCAAAATTACATAAGACAGTCCCCCAAAAACGCCCACCCATCGTCCTTTGGGTGACTTTAAGCCTTCTTATGAGGCCCATTGTGAGCGACCACGTTTCGGTTCCATATGTCATCACTGGCAACACGCGCTGGTCAAAGACTTTCGTCTTGAGACACTGCGGTATATGAATGTCATCTTAACCACAGTTATGTTGACTGGTCATCCGTATTTGTAAAGATTATATCGCGTTGTCGAGGTTTTGTAGACACTTGTCATGTCAGACGTGTAACATAGGGAGTGCAGTTAGTAGAAAAAGGAAAAAAAAGCAGCCAAGTGCGAGTCGGACTCGCCCATGAAGGGTCCGTAGCAGCAAGTAGCATAATACGATTTATGACGTATAAAAAAAAACTACTTACTAGATCTCGTTCAAATCAATTCTCGGTGGAAATTTACATGGTAATGTACATCATATGTTTTTTTTTAGTTTTTCATTCTCTTATTTTAGAAGTTACAGGGGGGGACACATTTTACCACTTTGGAAGTGTCTCTCGCGCAACTATTCAGTTTAGAAAAAAAATGATAGTAGAAACCTCAATATAATTTTTGAAGACCTATCCATAGATACCAAAAACAAAAAAACACTTATGGTTTGATAAAAAAAAAAAGAGTATGGGGACCCCCGAAATGTATTGTTTTTTCTATTATTGAGTGAAAATCTTAATGCGGTTCACAGAATACATCTACTTACCAAGTTTCAACAGCATAGTTCTTATAGTTTCGGAAAAAAGTGGCTGAGACATACGGACAGACAGATAGACATGACGAATCCATAAGGGTTCCGTTTTTGCCATTTAGCTACGGAACCCTAAAAAGAAGGTAAGTATTTAACAGAAATCTGCATGTGTGTAATAGAATCCCAAATATTAGGAAAAGAACAGGGCACTACATATGGAAAATAGAAAAAGATGATAAGACAATTTAAGATTAGGTACAGATTCTAAAAGTCATTTTAATTTTAATCCTTAGTATTTAAATAGCTGTGCCCTAACTTGTTTTAATGGCCCCGAGTTACGACTTTGTAGGTCATGGGTTCAAACCCAGGCAGGCGCTTTACTTTGTGTATATAATTCCATTACCACTGCTCTCAAAACGCGGAAGGAGATCCTTCTGAAGAAACCAACTTTTCGTGATAACAGCGCATAGCTTCCTCCTCGAAGAGAGGGGGCTTGTCTCCCAACAGTGGGAACATTATTGACCGATTAAGCTATTACAGGGTTCATGGTATTGTAATATTTACTTACCACATGAGTGCAATTAAAATATTTGACTTTGAGTCCAAATAGGAGAACAGTTGCGGAAGATAATATGAAAAAATATATATTTCCCGCCTGCTTCGTTGATCTAGTAAGCGCTACTGCTAAGCACCACGTCCTGGGTTCGATTACCAGGTCGGCCAAAGTGTTATTGGGTTTTTTATGTGGAATTTCTCATTGTATTTGTGCCCGGCTGATGGCAATGGGCTCACCCTCTATTACATCGGTCTTACACGTATCTGACGAAATGTAGGTGTACTATATGTAGAACTAACTCATTGGGGAAAGAAGGCGTGATATTATGTTATGTAAATAATTTGCACTGGCAATACTAAACTAAGAGACAAACTGTGAAAGATTTCACTACACCACTTCAGTATCAAGAGCTGTAAATTGAATTTAATATCTACAATCGGTGCAAATTTTGGTGTCAAATAAAGCATATTCTGTCCATTCATCTATTTATCTTATTTGCATGGAGTTTCACTACAGGGAATAAAGACATCCGCAGGAGAACCAAGATAACCGTCATAGCCCAAAGAATTGCCAAACTTAAGAGGCAGTGGGCAGCGCAAATTGCTCGCAGAACAGACGGCCGATGGGGTGAGAGGTTACGGAAACGTACAGTGGGAAGACCTTCCACAAAGTGGATCGATGACCGTGTTAAGGCCGCAGGAATCCGCTAGATGCGGAAAGCACAAGACTGGTCAATGTGGCGGAGATTCGAGGAGGCCTATGTGCAACAGTGGACGTCTTTCGGCTAAACTACTTTTTATACACGCAAGGTAATTGCATAACACACTACCAATAGGAATGCTTTTAGACAGTTCAACAACATTCCATCCATTGTGATAAGCAATTAAGAGTGCTGGTCGTAGTTCAGACTTTGGTCAGAACCTTAAGCACATAATGACGCGTCGTGATGATCGAAAAGGAGGCGACCGAAAAGAAAACAGAGGCTAAAGGCGCCTCTCTCCATCTTCAGCAGACGTACCGAGCACTGGAGGGGGTCCCTGGTCAAGGACTTAATAAGTACATACAATAAAAGTTTTTATAAAAACTCAAAGCTAATCAATAAACATTAATTTCTTTCATACACTGATAATTGTCAAATTTGTTCACACGCATCGCTTCTCCATTCCGATCCTTATCAATCGATGATTCTGATAAGTAATTATAATTAGTGTGTCTCATATTAATTGACGCTTAAATAACAGGATGCGCTACTGGTTTTTATAGTATTTTATTTGATCAGTTGATGATATCTTGATGGTTATAGAAAGTTGGGAGTCAATTTCAATATTGTGGTGGTATTAATTGAATGGGAGAATGTCATATTTTTCGTGCGACGACTGGAAGCAAAAACGTTTTTGTAAATTTGTATCTATTCATTATCTGCCAAACCTTTGCCTACTATATTTGGGAAACGCACACAACACACACACGGAACACTTTTTGAAAGTCAAAATTTTAAAGAAAGAAAAGTATCATGTACTTCTTTCTGCTCACGACGTCGTTCGCGTCTTGCTCCCCCGAACCACCCGTCGCACAGTGTGGGAATCTCGCAAACTGGGGGGATTTAAATCAAAATATAAATTTTAATAATTGATAATAATAGTGATAACCTATTTATACCTAAGACCCTATTTGGCACAGCTAGATATTAGAAATTCTTGTAGGTAGGTTAAAAAATAAATAAAAATGTTGAAGTGGGTAGATAATAATCGTTGTACCCTTACTGTAAGGGCGAACAACAGCATTAAAGTGCCATCTTCACTTGAGATTACTGATCAAATTAACGTATAGTCTTGTTTATTGGTGTATTATTGTATTCTGTATATCCTTGTAGGTAAGTTACAGTGTATTTTATTTAAGTAATAGTAAAACATTGATCTAATAAAATCTATCACTATTTAAGAATTTTTATTTACTTGAATACCAAGAAATATTATTTTTAACCTTGTATCTTTTATTTAATTCAATTTGGAATTAAATCCCCCTAGATTGCGAGATTCCCACACAGTGCGTCGCTTCGAATTGCCTGCCCGTGCGAGTATTTCGTATTCGCATATATATGTAGCCTTCCTCGATAAATGGGCTATCAAACACTAAAAGAATATTTCAATTCGAAACAGTAGTTTCTGAGATTAGCGCGTTCAACCGAACAAACAAACTCTTCAGTTTTATAATATTAGTATAGATTTGTCACAGAAACACGTGCAAACAGGATCACATAAAAATCATGAAAACAAAACAGCACCCTAACTGCGTTACTCACGATTAATCATAATCTGTTGTAATTTGACAGTACAACAATATTCATTTCGTTATTTACGTTGTTGAGCAGACACATTTTTCGAACATATGACGCAATGGTTTAACAATCTGTTTCATAACGAAACAGATTATGATTAATCGTGAGTTACGCAATTAGGGTGCAGATTGTTCTGAATTCGTAAGTAGGCACTTACGAACTCAGAACAAAAAGAGTCGGCAGCTGCACGCCGTGACTGTCACAAGAAGGCTTCCATTCAGCCTGATGCTGTACTATTATCCACAGCACAGCGCTGATTTTCAGTGATCGTCCGAAAACGACATACGAAAATTAAGTTAGACATTATACAAGACATAAGACAGTCCACCAAAAAAGCCCGCTCTTCACCACTTCCTAGTGCTTAATCCGGGAAGAAAAAGTGATACAAGAAACTCCCCAGCAGCACAGCCGTTAGCTGTAGTTAGAAGAACTTGATTCTATACGATAGTAAGTTATTCTCATTGCTAGACACAAAGCATTAAATTAAATTATTTACCAAATGTCAGCTAGCACACGAGAGGGGCTTTTGGGGTAAATAACAATAGCTGCACGGGTCGATCGGCCAGGTTAAGCTACGCTTGCCGCGGTTGGTCCGTGGATGGGTGACCATCTTTACATACCAAGATCCCTCCGTGCCTCGGAAAGCACGCTAAGCCGTTGGTCCCGGCTGTCAATTGTGGATCTTTGACAGTCGTTACGGGTCGTCAGAAGCCCGAAAGTCTGACAACCAGTCTTACCAAGGGGTATCGTATTACCCAGTAACTGGGTTGTGAAGGTCAGATAGGCAGTCGCTCCATGTAAAATACTGGTATTCAGCTGCATCCGGTTAGACTGGTAGCCGACCGCTACATAGTTGGGAAAAGGCTAGGCAGATGATGTCAGCTAGCACACGCCAAAATACCAACAAAAATATTGAAAACTATATTCAAGCAGATATAAATAATAAAATGGTAAACAGAACTGACCAGTGCGTGTTGCCAGTGATGACACATGGAGCCGAAACGTGGTCGCTCACAATGCACCTCATAAGAAGGCTTAAAGTCACCCAAAGGGCGATGGAGAGGGCTATGCTTGGAGTTTCAAGGTAGCCGACATAGCCCAAAGAATTGCCAAACTTAAGTGGCAGTGGGCAGGGCACATTGCTCGCAGAACAGATGGCCGATGGGGCCGAAAAGTTCTGGAGTGGCGACCGCGTACCGGAAGACGAAAAGTTGGAAGGCCTCCCACAAGGTGGACCGATGACCTTGTGAGGGCCGCAGGAGTCCGCTGGATGCGGGAAGCACAGAACCGTTCGAAGTGGCGGAGTTTGGGGGAGGCCTATGTCCAGCAGTGGACGTCTTTCGGCTGAAATGATAGTGATGAAACAGAACTGAATACCTAAATAATCCCCTCTACGAATAAAGGGCATGCCTGCTTACATATGCATGCTGCATAAAGTTCATTATAGCTGTAACTTGAAGTCACAAATTATAGCAATCTAGGAACTGCGGAACATTTACGATATTGGTGTTGAGGTCACCGACGCCGACGTGCGACTTAATAATATACTAGATTCTCATTTATTGAAACCAATAAACTCCTTATTGGAACGACAGTTGAGGTTCAACAAAAAGACGCGCTGAATTTGATTAATTCAACAAAATAAAAGCCTAAATAGGCTTGACGTAGGCATTTTACAATAATATACTTTACAAAAAAACACACTGAAAGGTTTCCATGAAAAGACAAATTTTTCACGGCTGCTTTCAATAGGTAAATGGTCCGTTTTGTTAAAAGCGCTTGGAAAAAATAAAAGCTTTACTTTGCAAAGATAATACAGAAGGTTAACATTGCACGATGTATGAAAGCATGCTGCGGCTTATCTACACAGTTGGCTGCTACTTAAGGTGGAAGCTCCAGGCTAGCCCACTTTATATTTTGTTATATTACTAATAATATTATTGTAGCGGCACTACAAATAAAAATGCTTCGCAACAAAATCTAAGAAACACAAAAAGAAAAGTGGCGCCAACTACAATGCCACAGGCGAACTATTTTCAGAAATTCTACATCGCGCAATCAGAGTTTACCACGACACTCAAACATGTACAAAATCCCGACATCAACTGTCGGGCATTTGCCCACCAGACACAATACCCGTCTGGTCGGAGGATCCTCCTTTACCAACATAGGTATGAGTGAACTTTACACCCTGTTCCTCACACCTCTATAATATAAATGCGAAAGTAACTCTGTCTGTCTGTGTGTTACACTTTCACGCCTAAACCGCTGAACTGATCGTCATTAAATTAATCAGAGATATAGCCTGGGATATGGAGAAGGGCATAGGTTACTTTTTTATGCGATAACCGACATCGACGCGGGTGAAGCCGTGGGCAAAAGCTAGTAATATTATAAATGTGAAAGTTTGTGAAGATGTTTGTACGTTTGTTACTCAATCACGCAAAAACGGCTGAACGGATTTGTATGAAATTTGGCACACATATAGATTATAACCTATATTAACACATAGGATATTTTTTGTCCTGGTAGTATAATTTCCAAATTCCACGCAGGCGAAGCCACGGTCGGAAGCTAGTATTGAATAAAATGTTAAGGAATCTACGAAAACATAAGGAAAAAGTGCACAAACTTTAATTCAGAAAATGCAAAACTTGGAATTGTCTATTCGCCCATAATTAAATTAGCTTCGTGCAAGTCGCCTATAGAAAATTTTATCTTATTTAAAAGTGATAATTCACCACATTCGGTTGAGTTTATTTGGCCGAACTAATAAGACAGCTAGCCATTATGCATGCACGCTTATAACTGCGCAAGCAAACACGTCATTTTGATAGTTTTATAGTTCATAGTACGTTAATACCTATAATAGGTACAGTTTGATTGCGCATTTGTAACTATCAGGGCTAGCGTGGAAGATAATTATAAATGAGGACCATTGACTAGACATCATTTGCCGTGTCACCGCTACCAGTGTGTCCAAACCCACATTCATTTGTTGTCATGCAGCCATGGTACTCTGTGACATGGAACCGACTCGGTCTAATGTAATAAATAGCTTATGACGGGCTCATCGGTGAAGGGAAACATCGTGAGGAAATCTGGAGTTGTAGTTAACCATCTTTTGCCCGCGTTGAGGTCTGAAATTGTCCCAGGAGAAGATGCTACCGGGATAAAAAGTGTTTTATGTGCTAATCCCGGTTATAAACTGTACGTGTGGCAAATTTCAGTTAAATTCGTTCAGACGTTTTTGCGTGATTGAGTAACAAACATACAAAAATCTAAAGATACAAACTTTCAAATACTATTTATAGTAATATAATTAGATTTAGTAGGAAGTAGGGTTTAAGTAAAAATCGCCAACCCGGGTTGAGGAAGTGTCATGATCATTGTCGTACCTTCTTTGTATAAGAAGAGGTCGATGCCCCGCAGTAGGACCCAAAAACGACTGTTTGTTTAGTCCACTATGGTCTCATTGCATGGCAAATAAATACGTCTTCTGACAAGGCACGAGCCTTGATCGCTGCTTGATCATTGCTTATGGTCGATTTCACATATTTCCAGGTACAGTGTGTTCCTCAAGACGTTTTTTGTTGGTTGTTAAAAAAACATTAATAATTTATTATTTTGAAAAAATTACACTTACTAATTTGTAAGTTTAGTATCGCATATTAGATACATGTGTTGCCGGACGTAAAAGAATAGCACCATCCCATTTCTTCCCCTTGGTATCGTAGAAGGCGACTAAGGGACTTATTAGAGAATGGCAGCAGCGTTCTCTATGCATTTTACCACCATACTGCGATCAGCCAACCCGCCTGCCAAGCGTGGTGATTATTACGAAAACCCCCCCTTTTCACACTGCTGGACACAGACCCCCCTTTTGGGGGAGGTCTATGTCCAGCAGTGGACGTCTTTCGGATGAAGTGAGTGTGTGTGTATTAATCCATTGTCACCCAGCATAAATAATTCTTCGAACTGAAAGAAGATACACAAGTCCTTCTGAATTTCCTTACACTGTGGTCAATCTATTGTCATTTTTCAGTCAATTAACTCAAAGTAACCGTTTTTTGTACAAAATCAGTCTCGTTTTATTTTGTTTTGTGTGCTTTTTTTAATGTATTTTACAATGGTACGCTAATTTACGTTCAAATTAGCGTTAGAGATGAATGGTGTGTCTTTTCACAAAGATTACTTGTTAATTTTGATAGTCTTTTTAAGTGATCATTAAATCATTACAAAATTCAAATTCATTCCAATCAATCAATTTTTTTTTTAATAACGCCTGATAAACGTTAGGTATTTGTCTTTAGTATTGTTATCCTACTATCTTATTTATAAAATTCTCGTGTCACAATGTAAGTTACCTTACTCCGAAACGGCTTTACTGATTTAACCAAATTTTATATGCATATTCAGTAGGTCTGAGAATCGGCTTCTATCTATTTTTCATACTAAGTGATAAGGGTTCTTCACTAGGAATTACTTGCAAAACAACGTTTGCCGGGTCAGCTAGTAATATTCTAAATGTGAAAGTTTGTATATTTAGATTTTTGGATATTTGTAACTCATCTTACATATAAAATTTCCATGTCACAATGTTAGTTACCGTACTCCTCCGAAACGGCTTTACCGATTTTTACGAAATTTTATATGCGTATTCAGTAGGTTTGAGAATCGGCTACTACCTATTTTCCATACCCCTAAGTGATAAGGGTTAAGGCAAAACAACGTTTGCCGGGTCAGCTAGTAATATTATAAATGTGAAAGTTTGTATATTTAGACGTTTGGATATTTGTAACTCAATGACGCAAAAATGGCTAAACGGATTTAGATGAAATTAGGCACACAGAGAGTTTATAATCTGGATTCATACATATGATACCTTTTTCCTGGTAATACGTTCCCATGCGATAATTTCTACCCTCCATGTGGGCGAAACCGCTGGCAAAAGCTAGTCTATATAAATAAAAAGAAAAATCCTGACTGACTGACTGACGCATCAACGCCCAGCCCAAACCCTTGGACCTAGAAAGCTGTAATTTTGCACAGAGGTTCCTTTTATAATGTAGACAAGGAATAAGGAAGATTTTTAGAACTAGGGGATGAAAGTTTGTATTTGCGTAATTTTTGTAGTTTAAACCATGGAAATTGGTGTTTAACACATAGGGTGCTTTTAATCTCAGTAGTACGTTACCGTGGGATATTTTCCGATATCCACACGGGCGAAGCCGCGGGGAAAAGCTACTAAGTAAATAAAAATAAACAAGAACAGTTGCACTTATTTATTTGAATCCTATTACTACTTCGTAATTTTTCAGTGTTGACATATGGAACCGAAACGTGGTCGCTCACAATGGGCCTCATAAGAAGGCTTAAAGTCACCCAAAGGGCGATGGAAAGGGCTATGCTTGGAGATTCCCTGCGTGATCGAATCAGGAATGAAGAGATCCGCAAGAGAACCAAGGCAACCGACAATGCCCGAAGAATTGCCAAACTTAAGTGGCAGTGGGCAGGGCACATTGCTCGCAGAACAGATGGCCGATGGGGCCGAAAGGTTCTGGAGTGGCGACCGCGTACCGGAAGATGTAAAGTTGGAAGGCCTCCCACAAGGTGGACAGATGACCTTGTGATGGCCGCAGGAGTCCGCTGGATGCGAGAAGCACAGAACCGGTCGAAGTGGCGGAGCTTGGGGGAGGCCTATGTCCAGCAGTGGACGTCTTTCGGCTGAAATGATGATGATGATCACTACCTCAATTATAGGGTGATAGACTTCAGAATAAGCCGTTACTAATAACATTATTTTTTTCCCATAGAGGCTCTCATCTCACTTTGTGCCACGCTCCTCTCATACGAGTAGGTACCAACACACACACTGACACACCCACACACACAAAAACATTTCCACATCTGTTTTCCCCATCATATTCATATTTACTTATCGCTGACACGTCACAAGATCTCGACTTTGCCACCAGAGGGCGCCAGAAGCTCAACTGTCATTCAGACCACGTGACCTGTAATTTGGCGAACGGAAATGATATCAAACTACGTTTCCGGTTCCGGTTGTTCATAATGGAGCACTCTGTATGGTTTAGTTATTTGGTGGGAATAATTGGGGGGTTGTTGGTTTGTTTATATATGACTGGATTTTAATTAGTACATTTTAAATAAATTATCTGTTTTTTTTATTATTATTCATATAAATTACGAAATGATTGATGACGACATCATCATTTCAGCTGAAACATGTCCAGTGCTGGACATATGCTTCTAAGCATCACCAGATTACAGGTCCTGTGTTCTCGCAGCCTTCAAATGGTAAATTAATGAAATGATGTTATGTTATTATTTTTAGCCTGAAGAAAGTTTTACCTACTGATTGCATACACTAATTATAATTAATTATTCCATTTTATACACAGTTTTCAACAAGAAATAAATGTAAGTTTTAGTCATCTGAAATCACATTAGAAATTCTTGACAAATGCATGGCTACGCGCACACCGTCAAAACAATACATATTCATTTGGTTATGAGTTCTCGTAGAAAAAGCAACAAAAATACTTTATAACAAAAAAAAATACTGAAGTACCCAAGTCCGAACACGACCCCTGATCTGCATTCATTTCACGTGGGTACAGTCAGCAAAAATTCTGGCCCTGCGGCGTTCCGCTGAAAATAATGTATGTATGAATTTCACGACTAAACCTAGACAACGGGCTCAAAGAAATGATGGTAATGAAATGCTGAGTGCAGGTGTTTTTACCTTTTGGGAAATAAGAGGGAAACGGGTAGATGTTCGATCGCATTCGCCATCAGAGTATTTTGCCGATATTTTCGCCATCAGAGTGTTTTGCCGATATTTTCGCCATCAGAGTGTTTTGCCGATATTTTCGCCATCAGAGTGTTTTGCCGATATTTCACGGAATTTTGTGAGGAGTTGCAAGGAACTGTTGAGAACGCTGGTTCTGGTTAATAGGAAATGTGTATCTATATAAATATAATTTATATTAATTATTGGAAATACATATTCTTACATTAATTCTAAACGTGTGATTAAATAAACAGTTTTCTCATTCGGCTTGTTGCTAACACCCATTTTTATTTTTTCACGAAAGAAGTTAATAAAGAGAAAATAAAGAAAAATGTTTTAACTTCACAAAAACACAGGCATAAATAAAAACAAAATCAGCATGATTACTTAAAAAATAAAAAATTACTTACTAGCTTTTGCCCGCGACTCCAGCCGAGTGGATGTCGGTTATCGCGTAGAAAAGTCCCAAATTATATCTCTGCCCACTACGATCGGTTCAGCGGTTTAGGCGTGAAAGCGTAACAGACAGACAGACAGAGTTACTTTTGCATTTATAATATTAGTAGGAAGTAAGGATATTATCATGGTTTTTTTGAGGGTGGTATATCATCAAATAGCTTCTCCCGCTCTGGGTGTAGCAGGCATGTCAGACTTTTACTGACTAAAACCCGCCCATGTTCCCTCAGTTGCCTGTATGCCAGGGGCGACGGTATCTCTTTCGAACAGCGCACCCCGCAAATTAGTTGGGATTATAACTATTAATGCAGCTTTCCAAAACACAACTAAAATATATGTAGAATATACCTACTCTATCTTTCTATACCGTAGCAGTTTTGGTCACAAAATTAAGCGATCCTTTTTTCATTTCGTGTTTAATTTAGATGTCTTTGCTGCTCTGAATTTATGAAACTAATTAAATATCCACATTGCAAGAAACAACAGCTTAGCACTTATATTACCACTAGCTTCTGCCCGCAACTTCGTCTGCGTCAAATTTCTTGCTACTATGACCCACCCTGTTGCGTTGCATTGCATCGCCTGGTCGTGCGAGTACTTCGTATTCGTGACTTTTTTTTTCTCGTCTCCTAAGGGCGTAAAACTGAAAGAATTTTTCAAATCGGACCAGTAGTTCCCGAGATTAGCACGTTCAAGCAAACAAACAAATTCTTCAGCTTTTTACATTAAAAATGAGTATAGATTATTCAACCTCTCAATTATAAAAGAAACCTACTCCAGTCTCCCTTAATTTCAGATTGACACAGCACCAAACAATCGACCGGGGTCCTAAGCTCACTAATCCTTACGTGATAACTTTAAACTACCTCAATGTAGATTAGCTTTTTTTGTAATTAAACAGTATCCAAACCTCAATTAGAATATTTTTATATTCTACAGATATTCTATGTGAACTGTTATTGATGAGAAACAAACAGTACATTTTAGAGTCCAGAATGTATTATGTCTTTCTCGGTGATAATAGTTTGGGTTATGAAACTAAGCGATCCCTTTTTCATTTTGTGTTTAACCAATTAAAACACCACACCACACCACACGACACCACGCCACACCACACGATACTACACCACACCTCAACACGCTACATTACACTGTTTCACACCACACAGTATTACACAAGCACAATATTAACTTTAAATTTTGTATCGTTTTTCTTTCTTTTTTTTTTAGTTTCCCTAATGCTTTAGTCAAAAATATATTATTCTTATCTTTAAGATTTAAGTAATACTCAAACACTGTTTGTTTTTTTAGGGGGCTGGTAATCTGTGTGACAGGTTTTTTCCTAGTGCAGATACCAGTTTCCCACAAAGGATTTATCCAAATGTTGTAATCTTCATTTATTTAATTAAGGGGCCTTTGTGGAAGAGAAATAAACGTTTATTTAATTAATAACTACACTGCAAACAACAATAGTTTATCTCTTATACCTGTTACCATTATTTTCACGACGGCAACCTCTCAATTATAAAAGAAATCCAGTCTCGCTCGTCCAGATTGACACAGCACCAAACAATCGAGCGGGGTCCTAATCTCGCCAATAAATTACTTTTATCTCCAAGATTTTCCAAGTAGCCCCAGATCTGGCTGAACTAAAGGCTTTTATAAATAATGTGACAATCGGTTTCGAAAATAATGTTGTTTCTAGATAGGAGAAAAGAGCTGGGAATAAAGATAGTAAAAAGGTATTGTATATTAGGACCAAACTCTTTAGGGTCTTTAACAATAAATGTTTTGGTCGTAGCTTCTTTTAAATGGCCTGATTTTTGTTTTTGTTATTTTAACTCGAAGACATGTGACATTCTAAGGCATGTGACATCGACCAACCAGAAGGGCCTGCGTGGGAGATTACAGCCCACTAATTCTTTAAGAGACGATGCCTGTGTCCCAACAGTGGGATTATAATAGGCTAATTATGATACGACATGTATCAGAAAGTCGTGGATTTTATCCACGACTTTCTGATGTGGTGGTGCAGACCATCAAACTGAGCAACTTTCGGCTGATTTTGTTTCCGCAATAGTAAATTAACTTACATGAAATAAAATCATAATAGTAATATTGATTTTATTTCTATAAGTAAGTTTGTAAAAACACTTTTTCACGTCAATCATTCTAATAAAAAACTAAAAAAAAAAACTTTTTTCCGAAGACGGTGACAAAGAATTTAAAAACACATCTAGTCATTTCCGAAAGTGTTTTTGTGGAAATCGGTTGTTTTTTAACCGACTTCAAAAAGAAGGAGGTTATCAATTCGACATGTTTATATGAATTTTTTTTTTTTATGTTTGTTCGGGCATAACTCCGTCGTATATAGACGGATTTGCAAAATTCTTTTTGACGGAACGGAACTCTTCAAAAAATTACAGCAAATCAACCGCGAATGTTGCTATCGCATAAATGTGTATTGTTTTGACCCCAAGTATGATGAAATTTCGAATTGGTGTGTGGTAGATAACTAAAAAGTGAAAAATAAAAACTTTTTTCAAAAAAATAGCAACCGACTTCAAAAATAAAAAATAAAGAACAACACTACAAAGTGCAAAATAACTTTAATTTCGGAAGTTGGTGACTTTGGATGTGAATTTTAATTCTTTGTCACCGCCTTCCGAAATCGTCGGTTGTTATTTTTTTTTTTTTAAGTTTTATACCCACACCTTTCTGATAGGTACAGGTTTTAAACTGGATGAAGTAGAACAACTAAGGAATATGAAGTTTAATAATAATAATAAATAATAAATTTTATTCAAAAATTAAAATTGGTACAATACAGTTTAAATCAGCATGTAATATGACGAGCATGAATCCAAGAAATTGTATACCCTTTAGCGGGCTTAAGGGTACACTAGTCGCGGGTTCGAACTCACTGGTGGGCCTGGCTAAAAAGCACGCTGTCTCACCAGGTTGTCGTGTCGGACAGAGGTAGTATCAGTGATGAGCAGTTAGACGCCAGTCTACAGCACAACATTATTGAGTGAGCTGCAGGATCAGTTATAGTAAAACAGACGCGCAAAAAATTTAGAAAAGTCCTTTTGAAGATCAGATTTTCTGATAAAACCACTGCATAAATCAATGACCAACTAAGTTGATTGAACTCTTCGATAATTGCGGTTTGTCGGTACCGACTTGGTTTTCGAGATTTTACACTCACTTAAACACCCCCAAAGTTAGGTTAAATTAGCAAGAAAAACGAATCTTAGTTGGCTCATAACATTTTAATGGCCGTTTATTTTACTATTCTGTTTCCGTACAGACAATATTGATAATGAAACAAAACCATACCATGTTTAATTTTTGATGCACATAGTCAAACAGTGTAAAACCCTCCCGAAGTTTGTATGGAAAAAATGTGGACAAGTGTCACCTTAATGATTTGTGTTGCTTCACTTCCACAATGTCAACTTCATTCCTCGATTTATTTAGTTGTCAATAAACAAAGAAACTGTATCTTAAAACAGAGGAGCAATTCTTTTGAAGCTATCAAAAATAACTCCATACTTTTTTCTGAATTGGCGATCCTGGAATTACCAAATTGGTTAAGAATCAAACAAAAACAGTCACACTCAAAATAATATATTGTCAAATATTTTAAATTCCAATACTGCGCCAATAACAAAACAAAAGAACAGCAGAATAGAGAAAGAAGAATGGTTCACAATACCTAAGGAGAAGGAGACAGAACAGCTCAATACAATACCCCAATCAAACCTTAATTACGCTCAATTGCTTTTCGATAAGTTTCAGACAAAACCTCGCCCTCAATCAGGATCACAATGAAAAAATAATTGACCCTCCATATCCAATTATTGTCGATTTTTATGCATATAAAACATTTACATTTAAATTGGACAGCGAATGTTTGCAAACAAATTGTTGGTGTTTGTTGGGCAAATATTTGTTTCTGACTATTAAGGCTTGAAAAACAGGTTAGTAGATTTATTGTTAGATGACTAAGGAAAAGAAAAGACGAGATATTTCAATACTATTAGGTATGAAGAAAAATCTAAATGAAAACGATGTAAACGGTGGATTGAGGGAATACTTATAACTCTTAAGTAGAAGGTACTCTGCGTTCTATGGTAAAAGCGCTATTGTCAATTTTAACCTAACCTGTAGGCATAAGTAATATAGTGTCTTAATCATTTGTGGACAGGGCACATTGCTCGCAGAACAGATGGCCGATGGGGCCGAAAGGTTCTGGAGTGGCGACCGTTTACCGGAAGATGTAGAGTGGGAAGGCCTCCCACAAGGTGGACCGATGACCTTGTGAATGCCGCGGGTATCCGCTGGATGTGGGAAGCAAAAGACCGGTCGAAGTGGAGGAGCCTGGGGGAGGCCTATGTCCAGCAGTGGACGTCTTTCGGCTGAAATGATGATGAATCATTCGCTTAAACCTTTCCCAACAATTTTGGGGTCGGCTTCCAGTTAAAACGGATGCAACTGTGTACCAGTATTTTACATGGAACGACCCTCGACAACTTAGTAGCTGGCTAACGATACGTCTTGGTAAAACTGTTTTTTGGACTTTCGGGCTTCTGACGACCCGTAACGACAGTCAAAGATCCACAACTGACAGCTGGAACGAACGAATTAACGTACATTTCATTCCTCCTATACGTGCCTCGGAAAGTACGCTCTGCGTCTTGATATGTCAACATGGTCACCCATCACAGACCGACTGCGGTGAATCTAACTTAACCTGAGGGGCAAATCTCGTATTTCAAAAACGTTCACAGTCTGACGTCAGTCTCAATCTTTCAAAAAAACCGCGAGTTTCCATACATTTTGACAACCTTTTGACGTTTAATTGTCGCTGAGGTGAGACTGCAACTAGATTGTGAACGTTTATAATTAAGAGAATTGCCGTTATGATTGATCGACCAGACACGAGATAAAAGCAATGCAGTGTCTCTATAAGATATAACGTAAACGAACAAAACCGAAATGGGAATCAATGATCCAACTTCAACAACAATAATAAAATAAGCATACTGTTTCACAAAACCCCAAAATACCAGAAATACGCAATCCAAACTTGGGATCTCTTGTTGGACTCCCGGAGGGATTTTTGAAAGCAAAAAAAAAAAAGAATCGTTAAACTTATTTTTCTTTAGGCATCACCAAAAAGTTTGGGGTGACGCATCACTCCCAAATGTATAATTGATCTCGAGGAGAATTCTTTTATCACTTTCCATAGGGAGACTCTTTGATAAGGCAGTCGCGGGTTCGGAACGATGAGGAAATTCACTCGTTTTGGGAATAATTAAAAATTTACACATGAAACCAGCTTCTACAGGCTCAGCACGAGAATCGTAGACAAGCGTTTTGCTGACGGAAGAGTAGACAAAAATGACGTTTCCGTGTAGATTAATAAATAAATCTTTATTTTTGCCAAAAGAATGGTAACCGTACAAAAAATTAAAATACACTAATACTTACGTTCTACGAATCCAAAAATACATAGCCAATTAGTTTCTCAGTGCACAAATACATTCAGGTTATTACGAAACCGATTCACTCTCACCCCCGCCACAGTGTTTTGTGAAGCCCGATTTTCGGACATCCTATTTTTATTAAAATGACCGACACAAATAATCATTTAAATGCGAGATTTCTTATCCCCATTGAGTTACCAAGTCTAGTTTTGAGTTATCGTTTTTTGAAAATCGTATTTTTTCCATCCGGATTTTAAGAAGAAAATTAATTACGGTTAAACTAAGCATGATACGAAATAATGATGTCAGGTGCATTGATGGCGTATCTTATGCCGAGTACTTCAGTCCACAAATTAACCTCACAACTTTGTTAGATCCAGATTTATACGAGTTTTTTGGTATTTAGTTTTTATTTTTTTTCTCGAAAATTCTGCCATTTCGGGAAAAGTTATTAATACAGAAATAATTCTATTTACTTCCCCAATACACCACATAATTATGACATCCCAAATCCATGGAACTTAGAAGTTGTGCCCATTTAACTATTTTTGTTAGGGTTGTCAAATTTTTATCCTTATTTTGTGGATCAAATTTTTCGTAAAAGTACCACAAAAATACTTAAATAACACAAAATGCCTGACTTTACCTTTTAATGTACAGAGGCCAGCACATCAAGCTACCTCAAACTGTCAAATTTTCCCAATTGAACATGAACCTTATACATTTGTGATCAAGTTGAAAATCTATCAAAGAAATTTGACAGTTTGGGATAACTTGACCTACTGGCGTCTGTACATCGATGAATAATATTTTATTTAGATACCAAGCTGGTATCCTGGCGTCTTCACATTAAATAATCTAAACCACCGATTTTACTACCAGGTAGATATATTTATGACAAAGTTATATAAAATCCGGATATAAATAATTATCTGAGATTTTGACAACCCTGACGACGTAAAATCCGGATAAAATTTAAAATCGTTGTGGTTTCCAAGTTCCATGGAATTGGGATGTGAAATTTATGTGGTGCGTTGGAGAAGTTATCAAAATCATTTCTGTATAAATAACTTTTCCCGATTTGGTGGAATTATCGAGAAAATTAAGAAAATTTAAAAATCGAAAAACTCGTATATTTCTGGATCTAACAAAGTTACAAGGTTCATTTGTGCACTAAAATACTCGGCATAAGATACGCCATCAAGGTACTTAACATCATTATTTCGTATCATGCTTAGTTTAAATGTAATAAATTTTTTTTTCTAAATATCGAGATAGAAATTGGACGATTTTCAAAAAACTATAACTCAAAAACTAGACTTTGTAGCCAAATGGGGATACGAAATCTTGCATTTAAATGATTATTTCTGTCAGCTTTTTCAATAAAAATGGGATGTCCGAAAATCGGGCTTCATAAAACACTGTGCCCCGTACTAGTTATAAACTGTATTACGGTGGGACAGTTTTCTTCGTTCTTAGTTAACATTATTATAATAAGCCGATTTGAGAGAGAATTATTAGTTATTCCTACTTTTACAATAACACAAAGCAAAATGTGGGTAAACTTTATCACATGTTCAAATAGTTGTTTCTATTTTGCAGGTAGTAGCGTAAACTGACATAGTATATGTAATTTTTTTAGATGTTTGATTATAAATGATTTGTATTGTTTTCTTTACTTTTTACAAAACAATTGTAAAATCTACGGAAAAAAATGAGTAAAAATTAAAAATAAGTAAAAATTAAGAATTAAAAAAAAGCTTTTCGTTTTGACTTTAAATAAAACAACAGGAAAAATAACTGATTAATAAAAATATATTAATGAAAATAAGTAGTTAGTAGATAGTTGACAGTTTTGTACCGAGAAATGTAGACAAGCGATTTCTATTCTACGGTAGAATAGAAATAGAAAGCGTCACGCTAAGCCGTCGTGACTTCGTCCGCGCTAAGTGTATGTTTTAACATTATCATATAGCATCGCGTCGCCGCCCATGATTCTACTTATTTTTCTCTTAACGTTATTTCTATTGCATAGCTTTTATCGCGGGCTTTGAGCGCGGCGACCGAATCAAGAAATTCCGTAACGAAAATAAAACCTAACACCCCCCACTCCGCCTACCATGTAGCTCGGCCGAGCGTTCGCTTAACGTGTATGTATATGGTACGACTGTAAGATATAATAAAATTTGTTTTCATATGTCACCATGCTCAAAAAGTGTAACTTGAATTAATATCAAAGAAAAAACTTTAATTAATATCAAAGAAAAAAAAATACTGCTTGAATCAATAATTACATAAGTTGATAAAAAATGCTATGCAATGGCTTTACCGCGGCAGTCCCCGAGTGCCACACGTATTTTATTTTTACTCAGCTGCCTGGGTCGTAGCGTCATGTTAAATAACCTTCGTCACGAATAGGGCTATGAAATACAAAAAAAAACTGACTGGTAGTTCCAGGGAGTACCCACTACCTACATACAAACTCACATACAAACAAAACTTCTTTATTATATTATGTATGGAAATTTACTTTAGAGCAGGGGTGACCCAGTGGTATCGACCACGACTTACAAGATGTAGGTCGTAGGTTCGAACCCAGACAGGCGCTTTACTTTGTGTAAATTATTTCATCACCACTGCTCTCAAAACGGTGAAGGAAAACATCGTGAGGAAACCGGCGTGTCCTAGAATCAAAAATTCAAAGACGTGTGACTTTTTCCTACCCGCAATGGGCCCGCGTGCTGGATTACGGCCTGTGTCCCAGCATACGGAACATTATAGGCTGAGTATGTTATTAGCTATTATATGCTCTGTAGCTAATTTGTATAAGAGATACAGAAAACATCTATTTTAATAAAAAGAAAAGTCCTGACTGACTGACTCATCGACGCCCAGCCCAAACCCTTGGACCTAGAAAGCTGAAATTTAGCACAGAGGTTCCCTTTAAAATGTAGTTAAGGAATAAGAAAGTATTTTTCGAAATTCAACCCCTAAGGGAATTAAATAGGGGATGAAACATCCGCGCGGGCGAAGCCGCTGCTAGTTGTAAAAATATTTTTTCTATGTAAACCATTGTAGCTGTTTGTTGTACCATTCGAATTAATAAAAAGCAATTTTAACAACACTCAATCTAGATTCAGGTAAAGATTCCAGATACATAATTAAATCCGTATCCCCGATTTCCTGACGGAACGACTTAATCACGCCGTTTGTTGGTTTCGTTTGAGGCGCTTAATATTCTCTCTCTCTGCCTTTTCTAATCCTTATTCCATTTCATTTGGGGTCGCCCCTTCTGTGGGTCTTCAGGTCAATCTGTCCTGGGTCATCGACGACTTAATTGCATGCAACCGTCTTTTCCTTATATGAATTCCTTTGACCTAGAAACATCTTTTGTAAAGGACGGTTCGGTTGTACGGTTCGTAAAGAATGTAATTCGTTCTGATAGAATAGGTACAGTTAAGCACACGTATACGTTGTAACAATTTGACATTATGAGCACTGAATGGTTGATGGTACTTTTGGACGTCATTAGGACCTAGACGACCTAGACTAGCCTTACTTTCTGTAAACCATAACATCACCACTGCTATCAAAACGGTGAAGGAAAACATCGTGAAGAAATCGGCATGTCTCAGATTCAAAATTTCGGAGACATGTTACCCGCACTGGGCCTGCGAGGTGGAACGGCCTCTAACGTAGAGAGGCCTGTATCTCAACAAGACATGACATCAACCCGCACTGAGCCCACTCTCTCTCACAGATAGAAGGCTTGTTGCCCAGCAGTGGGAACATTAAGGCTGATTGGTGTTGGCAATGGCATTAGGACCTTATCGTAACAACAAAAAGTATCTTAATATCTTCTATGTTTATAAAAGGAGAAACTGACTGACTGATCAATCAACGCACAGCCGAAACTACTAGGACTAAGAACGTGAAATTTTGCACACGGCTTCCTTTTATAATGTAGGGGAGCACTAAGAAGGGGTTTTTGAAAATTCGACCTGTAGGGGGGTGAAAAGGGGGGATTTTATTTGCAAGAAAAATCTTATTCCTTGAGTTAATAAACTTGAATGTTGGTACAAATACTTATCTGAGTAAATTATAAAGTTGGTCATTTATTGTTTTTCTAAACTACACCTTAAGGGGGGATTAGGGGGTGTCAAAGTTTGTATGGAAGAATTTTATCGCGCGGTCTGATTAATTCGAAACTCAGTATTTATACCTAAAACAAAAAATAAAGAATAACGTGTATCAGGATTTTTCGAAAATCTACCCCTAAAGGGGTAAAAAAGGGTAGTCCGTAATATTATAAATGTGAAAGTTTGTGAAGATGATTAGGTCTTTGTTACTCAATCACGCAAAAACGGCTGAACGGATTTGGATGAAATTTGGCACACAGATAGATTATAACCTAGATTAATACACAGGACTTTTTATCCTGGTAGTACGTTCCCGCGGGTGTGCCGCGGGATAATTTCCGACTTACACCCGGGCGAAGCTGCGGGCGGAAGCTAGTACTACATAAAATAGAGAAGTCCAAAATAGTTAAAAATTACTATGTTACTGACACGTTAAATGTGACTAAGTCCAAAAGTGATCAACGTTTTTGTAAGATGATCGAAACCTAAAAAAATAATAGTTACAGAATACCCATAACGAATCTAACGTTATTGTGCACTGAAACTATGAAACATAGCGATACCTATAAATCAATTTCGCCAACTTACCCCAGAAAGACGGCCAAGACAATTCTATGACATATGCTACAAAAACTACACACGAAAATCTACCTTAGCTTGTGATAAATAGGGTAGAAAATACACTGTAAATATTTTCTGACGTTTTTAAAAAAAAAAGGTCCCAGTAATGGCCGCAGCTCTTCTGATAAGGCATAAAATAGTGCCGAAGGTTGTAATTTAAGTGATTTTGACAGAATATATTGCCCTAAGGGACGATTCGCTAATACTATTTTATCTGAAATGCTTTATGCGGTAGTGTGACGTTCCTTTTTATGCCTCTCGACTGAGATACTGATGCGAATGCCGATAAATGTAAGCCGGATGGAGAAATACGACGCACCACAAGAATTATATGTTCTCACAGAAGTTTTCAAGTGTATTTTTTACGAAGAAAATGTTACATTGTTGTTAGTTATGATCCAAACATGTGGTAGGTACTGAAAATAAGATTATATTAAGAATATTGTGTTTCCTTGCTTAATAATTTTAAATCGCTCTACTGTACTCGCTCACAATCCAACAACGACTAAATTCCACTATCATCACTACAATTTTACAATGCAAAATGACTTTTGCACCCCACTTAGGAATTACGATGATATTATGACTGTTATTTCTAAGTGTTGCCCAAGTAGAATAATACATTCAGTTGCCTGAGTTGCCATATTGAAAATACATTTAAAAGTTTGTAACAAAAGTTGTTTCTATTTTAACAGTGTTGCCATAGTGTAAATTGTAATTCGATATACAAATAATATATTTACTCAAATTAAATCAATTAAATCACGAACATTTTTGTGAATTACAGGTAAAATATTCGAGTTTTCATTTTTTTATGTGATTAGCAGAGGGAGTGATAAAGGTCTTCTCTTATTGTTTTAATCCAAAGACATCATAATCATCGTAGATTACAGATGTGAAAATATATGACAGAAGGTATTTGCGTGAAATTCACACGAATTTACTCGGCCGAAACGGGCTTGTCGATACTTTTCAATACCATGTTATTCTATGTAGGCAACTCACACGAAGTTAAATTATTTGTGGGCGAATCGAAAATGCTAGAAATACGGTGAAAGCAATTGCCTCGTTTTAATTGTATGCAATTAAGTCAAAAAACAAGGCAACCGACATAGCCCGAAGAATTGCCAAACTTAAGTGGCAGTGGGCAGGGCACATTGCTCGCAGAACAGTGGACCGATGACCTTGTGAAGGCCGCGGGTATCCGCTGGATGTAGGAAGCACAAGACCGGTCGAAGTGCAGGAGCCTGGGGGAGGCCTATGTCCAGCAGTGGACGTCTTTCGGCTGAAATGATGATGATGATGATGAAGTTAAAAAAAATACGAGTTTATCCGTGCGAATCGACTTATAAGACGAGTGATGAACTATAAGATCCCGTTCAAATCTCAACTGAAATTTATATAGGTATGTAAGTCGAAATTCAGTGACCATCTCTAATCCCTATATCTATTCACCTGGAGATGGAGACCACAGGATAACACACAAATACCAGCACTGTCCTTCCTATACTTCGTTTAGCTGTTTTGAATACTACCGACAATACGACTGAGGTCATAGCTGGGCCCTTATTCACTATGACCATTTACCGATTTCTTACTTCGGAAACACGTCAATTCCTTAGATCACACATCGACGACATCTGCTAATAAATATTGAAAAAATGTCTTGGAAAATACAGAATATGATATTCCGATTCCTTACCGTTTTTTTTAGGGGGGAAATCTTCAAATAACTTCTCCCGCTCTGGGTGGAGCAAGAGGGCGTGTCAGAATTTTACTGACTAAAACCCACCCGTGTTATCAATAGCCTGTATGCCAGAGGCGGTGGTATCTCTTTCGAACACCCCGCACGCCAGGCAGGCATCGGCCCTTGCGGGCCCCATCAGTTTCTGCTGACATCTCTTTGAGGCGCGTGTGAAACACAACCCGCCCCCGTCGACCTGGGCTTGGTCCTTACCAGACAGCGAGCTACCTATTACTCGCCGTCCGCAAGCCCACGCCTACGGTGGCCGTGAATCAGCCTGGGATTCCCAACGCCCAGGGCGTCTCCTGGCGACTAAGGCCGTGAGGGTGCCTCTCCCTCACATGCACCGCCTCCCTCTTCGCGAGCATTACTGCCTCGCAGAAGGAGGTGACGGCTACCCATGCACTTTCGCTCCTTACCATGGCCTGGACCAGGGCCGGACGCGAGAGATCGTCGCCGCTGATCGCCTCCACGAGGACACGGCGATGCTCCGCCCAAGCCGGGCAGACCTCCACCGTATGCTCCACCGTGTGCTCAGGGCGATCTTCGCAGTGGAAACACCCGGGCGTTTCCTCCCGCCTTATGCGATACAGGAACCTCCCGAAACAATTCTTTACCGTTACATTGGTTCCTAAAAAACACGATATTGACGTAGTTTGAACGTAGTAAGATTCCGCGGGTAATCGTTATAACCATACAGAATTGGGGCCTTGATGCGCATACATTTCTCGCATCAATGCCTTCTATTCAGATAGCAAGCAAAGGAGGCTCTTGGTTGGAGTTGTGTGCCGATGAAATATGTGCTGTGTGGTCGAAAATGGCCTTTGAAGACTGCAAGCTGGTATGAATTGATATTTTGGATTAATATTTTGTTCTGACAGTAATACGGGCTCGTACCTAACATTGTTTGAATTATATTTTGCTCTGAAATTAATAAATCCTCACAATTTGGTACATAACATAATGTTTAGTTTTACTTACTGGTATACATACTCGTAAAACAATAATAAATCTTGATGAACATGTCATGATAAATCAATGTTATTGTCCAAAAAATTGACGCGTACAAGATCTACTTGCAAAATCTTATTCATGTTATTTCATAATTACATTTAGTCAGTGTGGTGTATAGAAGCTATGCCCAACTCTGGTATTGCATTATGATGACGATGATGTGCAATTTTTATCATTGATACGATTGACCTCACGTTTGGCCACTAGTGATGCCGAGATCGACGATGATGATAATAATACCGCTTTTAGCGACGTTTGCCCGAATGTCATAGAAAAATGGTTTATTCTTTACAAAAAAAAATGTATTTTACAAATAAAAAGATACCTACATAAAATGCACACATAATCGTACAAAGAAGCTAAAAGCCCCGTATTCAGGTAACTGTTTTTTATAATTTTGTCCATTGCTTGTCGATGTCAGGGCAAAAGACCAAAGACAATACAAATGGATCTTCGCTTAGAGTACCTATCTACCTATAGTAATGGATATGGGTTATGACACTAACAATTCATCATCATCATCTTTTCAGCCGAAAGACGTCCACTGCTGGACATAGGCATCCCCCAAAGGGGAGTTTTGATAGGCGGGTTGGCGATCGCAGTATGGTGGTTAAATGCATAGAAAACGCTGCTGTCTATTCTCTAGTAAGTCCCTTCGTTGCTTTCTACGACATCCAGGAGAAGAAATGGGACACTGACAATGATATAATAACAATCAAAACACAAAAAAAAATGCCGATTGCAGAGTGCATTAGTGACTACTTGTGTAACAAACAAATCACAATGACATCTACCAACCCGGACCGAGCCCGCCTGCTATAATATGGCCCACTCCTTTTCAGAGAGAGAAGCACTGACGGGAGTCAGCACTTTACTCTTAATCAGGCTGATTAAGTATCCTCTATTATCTACAAAAAAAAACAGAAACTGATAGCAGCGAGAACTCAGAAGACTACTATGAAAACAACAACACAGAACATAGCGAAGCAACGGCATAGAAAAGAGCCAATAAACCCAAGAAGCCCGACCTCAATCAACATGCCGGCGACGTCGTGATGCCCTCCTATATATAAATATCACCCGTCACTCCACTAGTCCAATGCTTACTCAAGGATGCATATCCGGTAGGCTCGCAATTCTTTCCTATCTTAAGGGCACGTCTACCTGACCATTACCGCGCCCCCCGGTCTACTTCTTGATATGCAATGGCCTCTGTAGCACCATGAAGCATGAGGCTTCAGAGGCTAGTGCGAATCTTTGGGTTCATTCGATTAATCGAGTCTGGTCACGCCACGCTGGGATCGGTGCATTACATCACATTACATCTATTTACGAAACTTTATTCCACATTTTACGAATGTTTGTATCTTTGTTTTCGTCTACCTTGATGACGATGTTGACTGAATGTCAACAGCTCACGGCCAAGGCCAATTAACACTAACTTATTGTGTTGTCACTAAGTAAATTAAATCAGTCATCTCCACTTAACCTTTAGTCAATCCCCGCCCTAATTAACATTAAGACAAAGAGTTGACACCTTAATCCTCACAAATCCAACAAAACAACCCCTGAACTGACAGATTAAATCAATCAGAACTCTTCAAAAATTAAACAAAGTTTCTTTACAATGTAAATCTGGCTGAAAATCGGTCTTAAACGGATGAACGGCTCAGAGTCCCGTAACCGGGCGTTGTCCGGCGTAATCCGGGTAAATCGTGGTCGTATTCGGGTTTTGGCCGGTTAAGCAGGAGTTACAGGTGGTCAGATACCTTAACTTTTGGTCTTTGTGATTTTTTGGTGAATGATTTCTTGGAATTTTGGTTATGGATCAGCCAATCTAATGGATCTTGTGGAATTTGAAGAGGTAATAAATATATGGTGACGGCCTCGGCCTCATAAGAAGGCTTAAAGTCACCCAAACCAGTCGAAGGGGCGGAGCTTGGGGGAGGCCTATGTCCAACAGTGGACGTCTTTCAGCTGAAATGATAATGATGACTGCCTCGTTGGAATAGTGGTTCTAAGCGCTACTGCAGAGTTTGAGAGGTCCTGGTTTCGATTCCCGGGTTAGGCTTTGTTATTGGGTTTTTCCATCTGGAATTGCTCTATAGCAGCCCGGTGTCTGGACTTGTGCACTGTTGATGGTAATAGGCTCGCTCCCTATTATTACATGAGACTTACACATGACTGGCGAATTGTAGGTGTACTAAAGTTAAGTACATCTTCAGGGACATACCGACTTGATTTTATGTTGCAATTAATTTAATTAATTAAAAATTAAAATTCATTTATTTCAGGTACTAAACCCATAATTGAAAACATAAAAAAAAATTAAATTATTGAATAAAAGATACACAAAATTAAATACAATATAAATACAACATTAACACACAAATTATTTAGAATATAAAACCAAAAATAACACACAAATTAAATAAATTAAATTCAAATTCATATTCATCATACATAATCAACACATATTCATTACAGTGGTCTCTTACGAGCGACACTATAATATGTAACTTGCCTGTCACAGCAGTGTCGCATGTAAGTACAGTCCAACCTACTTGCTATCATACTCAGAACGGCATTGGAGCTGGCCCGCACTCTGCGCACAAGAGACGCGCAGCGCTTCCGCGTGGTCGCATGAAAACAGTCCTTGCGCGCCCATACGAACATACCTGAAGCGCTGCAGTAGCGAGGCAGACCCAAAACTGCTCTGAAAGCGTTGTTAAATTGAATGCGGAGGGTGCTGTAGCTTTTCTGGGTGTAATTGGCCCTGACATGTCTGTATTATCAAATCACAATTTCAGCCTATTATATTCCCACTGCTGGGACACAGGCCTTCTCTCTGAGAGAGGGAGTGGGCCATAATCCACCACGCGAGTCCATTGCGGGGTTGATGGATGTCGCATGCCATCTATACGTAATTGTTGGTTCTAGGATAGGCGTTCTCACGATGTTTTCCTTCACCGTTTTAAGAGCAGTGGTGCGGAAATTAAATACACGAAGTGCCTGTTTGGGTTAGAAGTCACGACCTACAACTGGTAAGTCGGGGTGGATACCATTGCTTTCAGCTGCGATTTTCCCATTCTAGGCTGTGAACTCCTAATTATGATAACATTGAAAGTTTTATTTATTAAAAACGTGCAAGTTGAAATTATCTATTTAAATACGAAGTTGCATGAAATGAGCAAGCAATAGGTACCTTAACTTATTTGTACTATTGAACACGACCTTTTTTGTATCGAAACTTTTTAACAACAAAGCAACTCAAACAATAAAAAAAAAACTATAACTCACTTGTGAATTATAGTAATGAAAAAGTCACAGTTTGATAATAGATGTCATTATGTGCCCAATTGCGCTGAAATTAGAGTCATTTTATGAGCAAGTGTGTTATAAAAATAAATAAATAATAAAAATTACATATTAACAAACCCCAATATTGCTCAGGAGTAATGGGCATCGCAGTAATCACCAATTCTGACAAACAGATTCTTGATTACGACATAATACGAGTTATGTGAGGATGTCTAGATTGTTATTACATTAAGCGTAATAAAATAAGCTATGTCTATTACCAACTAAACTTGACCTATTTACGGCACCCACAATAAACGTACACTATATATTTTCTTTAATTCCACGGACAATATTTTCCCACAGTAAACCGGAACATACTCCCTCATTTTCGATCGTGACCACAATCCGAGAAAATAAACCTTATACCGTATAACAAACGGAGGTCTCTAAAAAAACATACAATCTAAAACGAATAGAAAAGGTCTGTATAATGCGGAGAAAAAACGAGAATAATCGATTACTATAATCAATTAGGGATCCGTGTGTAATCGTATCAATAACGTTCACTGAAAAGGTTCCAGTACTTAATCTTGTAAATTAAGAATCCTCGATTGGGTTCCAACGAACTGGAGTTACGGATAATAAATGTGTAACATGTAAATCGTGTTCAGGAGATTCCATATTCATTCGTCTTTAATGCAGTACTAGCTTTTGCCAATGGCTTCGCCTACGTGGAGGTCAAAAAATTTCCCACGAGAACGTATTTCCGGGATGGGGGGAACATATTGGGGGGCTTGTGGCTAAATAAAAATAGCTGCACGAGTCGATCAGCCAGGTTAAGCTACGCTTGCCGCGGTTGGTCCGTGGATGGGTGACCATCTTTATATACCAAGACCCCTCCGTGCCTCGGAAAGCACGTCAAGCCGTTGGTCCCGGCTGTCATTTGTGGATCTTTGACAGTCGTTACGGGTCGTCAGAAGCCCGAAAGTCTGACAACCAGTCTTACCAAGGGTATCGTGTTAACCAGTAACTGGGTTGTGGAGGTCGGATAGGCAGTCGCTCCATGTAAAATACTGGTATTCAGCTGCATCCGGTTAGACTGGAAGCCGACCCCAAAATTGTTGGGAAAAGGCTAGGCAGATGATGAACGTGTTGCCGGGATACAAAGTATCCTATGTGTTAAACCAGGTTCTGTGTGCCAAATTAACCTACTACCACCGGTATGTCCTAGAACCAAAAATTCTGCATCTACCAACCTACACTGGGCCTGCGTGGTAGATTACAGCTCACTCCCATACGAAGAGAGGAGGACCACGTCCCAGCAATAAGAACATAGGCTGGTACAATAGTTTTGATGGTATTGCAGCAGAAAGACGTCCATTTCCATTGCTGGACATAGGCCTCCCCCAAAAGGGGTTTTGTCATAATCGCCAAGCTTGGCAGGCGGGTTGGCAATCGCAGTATGGTGGTAAAATGCATAGAGAACGCTGTTGCCCATTCTCTAGTAAGTCCCTTAGTCGCCTTCTACGACACCCACGGGAAGAAATGGATTGGGACTTGCACTTAGCGTTTTTTTTTTTTTTTTTTTGGGGTGGGAAATCATCAAATGACTTCTCCTGCTGAGTAGAGCAGGAGGGCGTGTCAGACTTTTACTGACTAAAACCCACCCGTGTTCCCTCAGTAGCCCGTATGCCAGGGGCCGTGGTATCTCTTTCGAACAAACCCGCACCCCTGGCAGGCATCGGCCCTTGCGGACCCCATCAGTGGTTGCTGACATTTTTGACGGCGCGCGTGAGGAACACAACGCGCCGTCCCGTCTACCACTTTTCGGCCGCAGAAGATAGGGAGAGCGGCTGACGCTATACCGACACTCCTCTTCCCCTGCGGCCCCACCGCGTCCGCCATCAAACGGTGGCGGCCCCGTCCAGGCCACGGAGGGGAAGAGCGCTGCTCAGAAGCACCGGCACTCCTCCTCTACCGCAGCCCGTAACCCTCAGCCGCGATGCCTCCCATTCGACATCGCGGCCCACCTCAGTTGCGGTGCACCTCACCGCAACCTACTTTTTGGCCGCTACGTCAATGGCTTGAAGGCAAAAACCCTGACGAGCGGCCCCACCGTTGGGTTCCTCTTGGCTTCACCGTGGGTGGGAGACCACGGTTACTAAGCCCCCCCGCAACGACAATGCGGGAACCCACTCGGGGGGGACTTGCACTTAGCGTTCGCTTATTTAAACTATGCACTTAGCTAGAATCTTTTCCCATGTCATTTACACTATATAATCAAGGAAACAGATGAACGTTTCCTTATTTTATTTTGATCATGCTTATAAAATCTACCATAAAGTACAACAAAATCGAGCAAACTCAGCTACAAATATGTATTAGGCGTGGCAGGGCCATCGACGCGTGACCTATTACCCTGGAGTCACTACCTGATTCTGGACCCCAAGCCGCAGTAAAGTGCAATACCTACTTGACCCTGGTGGTCCTGTGAAGAAAGTTGTTCAGTTTCATAGTCTATATCACACACTTACATTTTACCACACCTTGCTGATACATGCTACATACTAACTCACCCATAATATAATGTTCCCACTGCTGGGATACACGCCTCCTCTCTGTGAGAGGGAGTAGGCCGTAATCCATTACGCGGGCCCAGTTCGTGTTGGTTTGTGGCTTTTTTTTTTAGGATGGGAAATCATACTGACTAAAACCTTTCCACCAGTTCCTGCAGTTGCCTGTGTGTCAGGGGCCACGGTATCTCTTTCGAACAACACACACCCCTGGCAGGCATCGGCCCTTGCGGACCCCACCACTTGGTGCTGACATCTCTTTGAGGCGCGCGTGGAACACGATGCGCCGTCGACCCGGGCTTGGTCCTTAACGGACGACGAGCAACCCATTACACGCCGTCCGCAAGCCCGCGCCTGTGTTGGTAGATGTCACATGATGTCATAAAATGTTTGGTTCCAGGACATGCTAATTCGATGTTTTCCTTCACCGTTTTGAGAGCAGTGGTGATGAAATAAACTACACAAAGTGAAGCTCCACTATAACTCAACTCAACAATACCAACACCCGAAAAGCAAACGTCACTCACCCCCTATTTACAAATTACAAACGTAAATTTGTTCTTAGTCAACAAATCGTAAATCCGTCTTCTAACAGACTGTGATAGTGAAGCGATAATGAGCCCTATTGGTGCAAAATCACGGACGAACGGTGCTCGTGACAAATTCACTGCGAGAGGGCACGCCGACTCGACTGATTTACGTTGCTGACATACTTAGGTTATGCTACGGAGGAATTAAGGTGTATATTATCACAGCCTATTATTGACCCACCTTAAGGCAAAGGCCTATTTTCATACAAAGAAGGCACGAACATTGATTACCACGCTTGTTAAAAACGGGTTGGCGATATCAGACGAAGATTCATAATTACATCGGTGAAGACAAAGATTTAAATCGTTAAATGATTAATGATTTTATTTCTGAAAGTAAGTTTGTACAAACACTTTTATAGGTCAATTATTTGACTAATCTGAAATAAATATTTAGATGTGCTTTCACTGTAGGTACTTAGATCGTGCGATGACGTGCCCGTCAAAAAAAATATGGTGTAAAAGTAATTTTCTCTTTAAACGGAACAAATATTCATTCCATCCGTAAATTGGAATATTTCTACTGCAAAATATTTAAGGCAAAATGTTGCAAAGTAAATATTTCCAAGAAAAACTACTGCATATTACATTATTTGTTGTCTGTATTTGTTAGCGTGGAGTCTATCCATGATTTTTTTTTACAATTTAAAATAAATCAGTTTCATGAGAAGTTTTTACAGTAAATTCTATTTGATAATAGAATTATGCAGTTCAAAGCTCTGTATTCAAATTACATCATTATTTGAGTTATAATTAATTAATTTAATCTGCAACTAAAATACCATTGATAACAAAATGCGTAATTGACAGATCAATTAACGAAGTATTACAAACATTAATTCATTATGACGAGCACTAATTGACTTGAATATTAAATTCAGGGAATTTTTTATCAGAGAAATATGCATCGCGATATTTTACCTCCATTGTTTCAGATTCAATCTCGATATTTATTATGAAAGGTACGGCAATATTTTCACAACAGTTTTTTTTTTTTATTACAATCATTCTTAAAACCAATCTGTGTGTCGTATAATGTGTGCTACAATTTTTTTTTTTTTTTCATTTTTTCAGCCGGAAGACGTCCACTGCTGGACATAGGCCTCCTCCAATTTGAAGGGGCTTGCCATAATCGCCGCGCTTGGTAAGCGGGTTGGCGATCGCAGGATGGTTGTAAAATGCATAGAGAACGCTGCTGCCCATTCTCTAGTAAGTCCCTTAGTCGCCTTCTACGACACCCACGGGAAGAGATGGGATGATGCTATTCTTTACGTCCGGCACCACACGGTAATAGTAATAGTAATCTATAATTTGATTTGAATGGCATAGCTGAAGTGATTGAGTATTTTTCAGGAAAATGAGCAAATATATTTGGAGTAGCTCAAATCTTATAAATTTTAGCTATCTATTAAAATCTTTAAGACCACAGGGAGTTAATTTAGCGTCAAATAGTAATTGGATGCGTTGACCAGTCAGTTCTCGACTGACCTCAAAATGCTGACTTTCGAATTCATGTGAAAAGTCGGTCAGATTAAATAATCAGCAATAACACTTTTTTGACCGTATTTGAACCGAAAACTATATAATTATCAACAGAAAATCGTATATTATGTTACTTTTTTTAAAGCAAATCTAAACAATAGAACGCTCACGGCAAACTAAGGTGAATGGCGTAGCATATTCTAAATATGTCTTGCCCTTTACCGTTTTGCGTGGCATTCGACAAAACGCTAAGACAGACAAAGCCCCGAATATGTTGTGATTTTATTTTCTAACTCCAGGAAATTTTCGTCTCGGAAAACGGAAAAATTGAAATATGTTTTCCTTCGGTTATTTTTTCAATAAATTCCAAAGACGTATGTTGTTAGCTTTATTGAGAATTCCCTTTATTCTTTGTGTTTCTATATTTACACGTAGTTCTTGATTTTGTGTTTTTATAGTCCTTCGTTTTGTGTTAACTTTTGTTCTGGATATAGCTTTGTATTAGTACCTTTTTGTTACGGTTTGTTTGTGACAAATGAAATGCTCCTACGTAAAGTTTATTGGCTTCATTAGGGCAATGTACAGTCTAACAACCTATTTTATATTCAGGTACAAATATTTATCTTTTCTCTACACTGTCAAAATATTCATTTAGACTGTGCGTAAAAACTTATAATGCTTATGACATATTTATGAAAGTGATGTAAAACAATTTTCTACAGCATACTCACAACATTGTTTAATAGTAGTTGGAAGTGAGTTGCCCGTAGGTACACCAATTAGCTTGTTCAACTGTACGTTGTATACAAAGCATCTAGATTTAAACTTTAGTACACTTGACATTTAGACCTTTTTCAGGTGTAGTTAAAGGTAGGTAATTTATTCATATTCATTTATTTGCGTTCCACAAGGTAGAACCAAAGATTAACAAAAGGCTAAGAGCCGTTGTAGACCCTGTTATGGCACAGTAAAAGGTATTATTTGATAAACTCAAAAATCGAAAACTTGGTAACTAAAATGAAATCAAATATACATAAACTGAGTACTGAATTCATTTTGGATAAAAGTTATTAACATGAATAATAGTTGGACAGCGATTTTAATAAAATACTTACTATTTTGACATTCAGATAAAGTTATATCGAATCAAATTAAAAGTCATTTATTCAAACTAGGCTGAGAGTCAGCACCTTTCGAACGTCAAAAAAAAAAGAGGAAAACATAAGACAGTCCCCCCAAAACGCCCACCCTTCGACACTTCCTAGTGCTTTAGCTGGGAAGAAGAAGTGGCGCAACAAACTCCCCAGCAGCACAGCTGTCTGTTAAGTTAGAAGCACTTGATTCTGTACAATACAATAGTAAAAAATTTAAACAATTAAGTATATGAATGTAATTCATACAACCTGTCAGTAGGTAAGCTAATTCTGGTGAAAGAACACAAACTTTGTCCTGACTTAATCACAGCGACCAACTATTCTTATCGTTTAAGTAGTCGTTAATAGAATAGTATGCCTTAGAACAAAGGTTGGATTTTACTTTGGCTTTAAACGCACTAAAATGTAAATCTAACAAAGAAGAGGGAAGCTTGTTATAAAAGGTTATACCAAGTTTATACCAAGGTTATAGGTATATCCACTGCTGGGACACAGGCCTCTTCTCTGTGAGAGGGAGTGGGCCGTAATCTAGCAAGCGGGCCCAGAGTGAGTTGAAAGAAAGAAAAAAGAAACAAAAAGCTACACTACTTTAATAAAATTAAAATAAGATTTAAACCACGCTTTAGTAAGAGTGAGAAGTAAACATATTTCGATGTAAACAAAAATAATAGGTGTGTCTCTTTTTAGCAAGGGTCATTCCTTAATGTGGAAGAGAGAGCCCTAGATATTTTTCTTCCTTAAAAAGTAAAATTAAAAACAAAGTCCTGTACGAAATCAAAAGGCTGCTATCTCAGCATGATGCTGCGACACATAAAAAGTGTTGCAGCGCTGGCATTCCGGTTGGTTGGTGCATTTGACATAGAATTCTAGGACATGCCGGTTTCCTCACGATCTTTTCCTTCACCGTTTTAATGTTTGGGCCACACTGAGGTCAACGCCAATGAAACAACATTGCGATAAACAACGCGGTAAAGATTCCGATATTTAAAGCGATAAATTCAGTGGCCACACTTGAACGGTCAACGTCAATGCCCACCGAGTTATCGCCTAGCGTTAAATGGCAATGTGAATGCCGTTGTAAAATTATCGCTATAAGTTGTGGCTACACCTACGGCGTTTCTCGTAGGTGTAGCCGTACTATTAGAGCAGTGGTGCTGCAAATACACAAAGTAATGTGCCTGCTTGGGTTCTAACTCACGGCCTATCCCTCATTGCGACCGATACCAGTGGGCTATCACTGCTCAAGAGAACATTTTATTATAGTCATGTGTTTAACCTTTCCAACAGATTTCCGTCTTCCAATATACCTACCTCTTCACTATACCTACCACTTTAATTCCCACAAACCCTGGTACTCAGCCAACTGAACCTCGTTCCGTGCAGTTTACCCCGCAAACGAAAACCGATTGAATAATAACATTTTTAATACCGACTGCGTCGTTATAAAATGCAATTTTCACGCGCTGTATTCGTGGCGGAGTAATAAATTAGTATCGGGAAATAAAATATTATTTTTTATAATAGTTTGTAAAGATTATACTGTAGCAAAATTGCAAGCTTTACCTACGGGGAGTTTTGCGATAAATAGAGTTGTAAGAAATATTTTTATTATCAGGAATAAATATTTTTCTGTGTGATTTTATTGTTGACTTTCATTCACGGTGATGTGATAAATTCTGATTTTTTTTTTACTTATTTTACAGATTTTAAACATTCGATATTATATTGATGCATGAGCATGAGGTTCTGGGTTCAATTCCTAGGCAAAGTGTTATTATACTTTTCTATTAGTTTATCAGTAAAAGCCCGGAGTCTCCCCCCCGAGTGGGTTCCCGCATTGTCATTGCGAGGGGGCTCAGTAACCGTGGACTGCCACCCACGGTGAAGCCAAGAGGAACCCAAAGGTGGGGCCGCTCGTCAGGGTTTTTGCCTTCAAGCCGATGACGTAGCGGCCAAAAAGTAGGTTGCGGTGAGGTGCACCGCAACTGAGGTGGGCCGCGATGTCGAATGGGAGGCATCGCGGCTGAGGGTTACGGGCTGCGGCAGAGGAGGAGTGCCGGTGCTTCTGAACAGCGCTCTTCCGTTCCGTGGCCTGGACGGGGCCGCCACCGTTTGATGGCGGACGCGGTGGGGCCAAAGGGGAAGAGGAGTGTAGGTATAGCTTTGGCCACTCTCGCTATCCCCTGCGGCCGAAAATTGGCAGGCGGTGGTGGCAAGAGCCGATGCCTGCCAGGGGTGCGGGTTGTTCTAAAGAGATACCGTCGCCCCTAGCACACGGGCTACTGAGGGAACACGGGTGGGTTTTAGTCAGTAAAAGTCTAACACGCCCTCCTGCTCCACCTAGAGTGGGAGAAGTCATTAGATGATTTCCCACACAAAAAAAACCCTTCAAGGATTACAGACGTCATGACGGTATGTTGATTAACAATATTTATTATTTTTTAAACGAATCATCAATTTTTTCGGCCCATCATAATTATCAACTGCCTAGCCTTTCCCAACTATGTTGAAATCCTCTTCAAGTCTGACTGGATGCAGCTATACACCAATCTGTATTATAGAGCGACTGCCTGTCCGACCTCCAGAGCCCAGTTACTTGCTAACACGATGCCCTTGGTAAGACTGAGCATCAGACTTTCCGGCTTTTGACGACCGCAACGGCTGTCAAAGATCCGCGAATGACAGTTGGGACCAATAGCTCAACGTGCTTTCTGAAACACTGTGATGATGATGGGCCTCCCTTTTCCGCACGTAGACTCCCATTCGGTCCGTTTTGCGTGGGGATTCTGGCTAACAAAGCCAGCATAGCTCCGCCCAAAAGCATAGAAGCTTCCTGGAAACTTCACAGGCTTCGCGGAGTGACCTCACTGTTCCGAGGATTTCTTCAAGTTGAGAAGCCACGACCTCGTATTCCAGGATGACGTGGGTGGCTGATTACTCGGCGTCAAGGCAGCCCTTGCAAAGCGGGCTGTCCGTAGTGCCTATATTATAAAGATGTTTGGTAAGGGGGGTATGACTCGTAATTGTTCCTATCCGAGGCACGGTGGCGTCTTGGCGGTTGCTCCATCTACAATACTGGTATTCAGCTACATCCGGTTACACTGGAAGCCGACCCCAACAGTTGGGAATACGCTAGGCAGGTGAAGACTAACCTGTGTCGTAATTATTTACATGGTATCACTCTTTGGAAATGGTGGGCAGTCATTTTCATGACTGAAAAGTCCGTTCTCAATTCTTCATTTACAGACCTTTCTAGTTTTAATGTTCGTTCTTTTACAGCGAGATGATAGTAAAAAGATTTTTATTATTTGTTTATTGCTCTACGTCTCTTTAGACAAGGAAATGGTTAATGTAGTAAAACATAATAGGTTGGCAACCTTTTATAATTTTAAGTGCAAATATACTGATGATTGAAAGAGTAGGTACAGTTTTTGAAATGAATTGTTTAACAAATCCGCCGTACTTTTACTAGACAGGCGTTAAGCCCTAAAAGTTATTTCCGAGAAAACGGCAAAAAACGCGCGAATCTTTATTGCTTAAAAACTTTAATACGTACGGAAACGTTTTCCCTTTTTTTCCTAAATAATCCTTTCCAGTTACAGATTGTAGTACAAATTATATGGTTTTCTGTTTATCCTAAAGAATCCTTTCCAGTTATCGGCCTACAAACTCTTATATCTTGGGAACTATTTGAATTGTCAAAATGTTTGCTAGACAGAAAGATAGAGAATTGTGAACTCTCTTAGATTCTATTAAAAAGTAAAAATTGCGCAAGTGTGGGTTAACTCCTTTCTAGATAAAGGACGTCAGAAATCTACACACTATGCGAATACTACTAACTTAATTGGCAGTGGGCACATTGTGGTGTCCGGGCGTAAAAGAATAGCATCATCCCATTTCTTCCCGTGAGTGTCGTAGGAGGCGACTAAGGGACTTACTAGAGAATGGGCAGCAGCGTTCTCTATGCATTTTACCACCATACTGCGATCGCCAACCCGCCTGCCAAGCGTGGCGATTATGGCAAACCCCCCCTTGTGGGAGGCCTATGTCCAGCAGTGGACGTCTTTCGGCTGAAATGATGATGATGACATTGCTCGCAGAAGGGATGGCCGAAGGGGCTGAACGGTGTTGGAGTGGCGATCTCGTAGAGGAAGATGTACCATTGGAAGGCCTCCAAATAATTGGATCGATGACCTGTTGAAGGCTGCAGGAATCTACTGGGTGCGCGGAGCACAGAACTAGTCTAAGTGGCGGTGCTTGGAGGAGGCCTATATCCAGCAGTGGACGTCTTTCGGCTGAAATGATGATGACAACGCGAATACAACTATCAAAGAATAACACTTCTGATTTGAATTTACCGACAGTAATTAAGGTTGTGAATCTTTTTAGTAAACATTAAATTTTCCTGACTTTGCATAACTCTTATCTCAAAGTTGACGATCAGAAGTATTGGGCGCAAAATAAATTCTGTGAAGCAAATTGTAAAACAAAGGGACGCTATTTAAATCTCATGATTCAACCAGCACCCTAATGGCGTGACACATTACCAATCAGAATTTTAATCACTTCAAAGAATATTGCTAATCCATTTTTGGCAAGGTGACTGACAAATAACTAGTGGCTATGTGAATTTTGCGAGTAGGCCCATCGTCCACGATGAAACTTATAAGCCACCGCGGATATTTATCGCCATATATTGCGTCATAATAATTAATGTATTATTAGACCGTTTAGGGGTATGAGGAACAGGGTGTAAAGTTCACTCATACCTATGTATGTTGGAAAAGGAGGATGCTCCGACCAGACGGGTATTGTGTCTGGTGGGCAACTGCCCGACAGTTGATGTCGGGATTTTGTACCTATCTGGGTGTCGTGGTAAACTCTGATTGCACAATGTAGAATTTCTCAGATAGTTCACCTGTGGCATTGTAGAGGGCGCCACTTTTCTTTTTGCGTTTCTTGGATTTTATTGCGAAGCATTTTATTTGTAGTTTCGCTACATCACTCCCCCCCGGAGACCGGAGGTCAATAGTGGGCTGAGTCAGTGCATATTGTGATACTTGCCAGGGCCAGTTGTGGTTCCAGTGGGTCGGAACCGGGTGTCGCATAGTTCGCGGCAATTCCCCAGTGAGTCGGGGTTGCGCTGCGTTGTGCTCTAGTGAGACGGATCTGGTACAGCGCTGGGTTGAGAAGTTGAGGCTGACTGCTGGCGTTGACCGGGAGATTGAGCTCTCGACCGGCCTAAAGTGTAGTGTGCTGGGCCATGGTTGCTGATGAGGCTGTGGGTGATGACCAGGCATGCGGTCCGCTGCATGCAGGTGGTCAGGATACCCGTTTGAAGCCATGGGTGCTGGCTGGCTGTGTGACTCGCCGCTCGAAAGCTTGAGGAAGTGGTCTTAATGTGATGAAGATGACGTCACGCCGAAGTACTGCACGAAGGCTGCGCTGACGTTCTTTCTTAGGGTCGCCAATTTAGGGGTATGAGGAACAGGGTGTAAAGTTCACTCATACCCATGATGGTAAAGGAGGATCCTCCGACCAGACGGGTTTTGTATCTGGTGGGCAACTGCCCGACAGTTGATGTCGGGATTTTAAACCTATCTGGGTGTCGTGGTAAACTCTGGTTGCGCGATGTAGAATTTCTCAGATAATTTGCCTGTGGCATTGTAGATGGCGCCACTTTTCTTTTTGCGTTTCTTGGATTTTGTTGCGAAGCATTTTTATTTGTAGTGCCGCTACAGACCGTGTATTTTCATTTATTTATCTTACAACTGTATTATCAGGTATTTGACGGTATGGCTATCAACTATTCGTATCTAATACCTATTATGTTTATCAGATAGATATCATAATATCTTCCGCCCGTGGCTTCGCCCACATGGAAGTCAGATATTATCCCGCGGGAACGTACTACCTAAATAAAAGTATGGTATGTGTTAATCTAGGTTATAATCTATATCTACGCCAAATTTTATCTAAATCTGTTCAGTAGTTTTTGCATGAAAGAATAACAAACATCCATACATACAAACTTTCGCGTTTATTAATATTAGTAAGGATTATGTGTGGTCACATGTACATACATACTCTTCTTATACACACTTCACTTACACCACAAGAGAAAACACGTTCAGATAACTATCAATTCGGCCCAAAAGCATCTGAACTATAATAATATATAGCTTTTACGAAAGTCCATTTTGCACCCCGGGGACAAATATCTCTAAAAACATAAAGGGTTGGATGGAACCTTCACTGGTGCCATTGGGGACAACCCTAACATGTCAAACAAGTCATATTATCAGTGGAAATTGTAGGGTTATGTATTAGTTTTTGGGTTTCGGCGTTTTTGGGGACATTGTGGTAAGTTAGCTGTCAAATTTTAATTGTGAAGGTGTGAAAAAATAATGTGTTGGTGTGTTTCTTGAAAACACTGGTGGGGGTAACTCCAATTTCCAGAGCAGTATTATTTTTTTCATGCTTTATCTATCTACTTAAATAAAAAGAAAGTCCTGACTGACTGACTGATTGACTCATCAACGCCCATCCCAAACCCTTGGACCTAGAAACCAGAAATTTTGCACAGATGATTCCTTTGTAATGTAGACAAGGAATAAGGAAGGATTTTTTGAAATTCAACCCCTAAGAGATTTAAATAGGGGATGAAACTTCCGCACGGGCGAAGCCGCTGTTAAAAGCTAGTTTCTAAATATAACGAGTCATATGTTTAGTGTTACATATAATGTATGAATACTAAAAACTATAAATCATAAAAACAACATTATGATAATTTATTTGCGACACTATCGCATGGTGCAAAAAAATCACATAAATAGATTGTTTGTTTTTTTTCCAATGCATATTTGTTTTCATCGAAATTCAAGACTTCTCGACTATTTTGGGCTATTTATTACTACTTTCCAGTTTTGGCCATACACGAATATTTATTTAGGATCTGCAACAAAAGATGTACATAGTAATGACATTAATAAAAGGCAACAACCTGATGTTGCCTTTTATTTATGTCAAGCAAAGTGTTTAGTGAAGCAGTAAACCTACTTAATACCTGTATTAAGTAGGTTTACTGCTTCACTTATAGGAGACCACAGCATGCACAATAGAGTTAACAACACAAATACACACACATATACTCACACATATACCCACACACTCACACAAAATTATACTCACACAAAAGTGTATTTTTATTTTTTATTGTTATCCAATAATATCCGGTTTGGCAGAGCGGAGTCTCCCAACATAGGCATTACTTGCTTAAATCTGTTTTTGTTCATTTATGTATGGAGTTTTTTTTTTTTTTTTTTTTTTTTTTTTGAATAACTAAGCTAACAAAGTAAAATGTAAAGTACTAAGCTAACAAAAAAAGTGAAATGGAAAAAATCACCATGTTTATATAGACGTTATTTTGACGTATGCAATATTTGCAGTCCCATTTATTAACAAGGCGTAACCACTCCAATTTGGGCCAAAACTGTACCTAATCCACAACAGATCAATATCTGTGTACTTGTGTATTTAACACCATAAGTCAATTAAGGGATACAGTTTGGTAGTTAGGAAACAGATTAGATGGCAGATGGCTTTGGGTCGGGCAATCTGTCACTAATTATGCAGTTAGATTATTGACCTGTTCTATGATTAGGTCGTTTTAGGTAAGAGAACTTAGTAGTATAACCTTGAAGCCTGGTAGCAAGAAAAAGATCAACTGGGACACTTGCGCGAAAGCCACTTTCGCGAACCCACTTACGTGAAAAGACATTTCCGCGCATGGACTTTTGCGCAAACGGACTTATGCGCGAAAGGACACTTGCGTGACCAGATGTTTCCGCGAATGGACATTTGCGTGACTGGACTTTTGCGTGTGTCACATGTCTTCTTAAATCTTTGGTTCTAGGCCATCCCGGTTTTCTCTCTCGATATTTTTCTTCACCGTTTGAGAGCAGTGGTGATGAAATAATTTACACGAAGCAAAGCGCTTGTCTGGGCTCGAACGTTCGACCTACAACTCGTAATTCGCGGACGTTCACATGATAGCTTTGTCAAATCTTAGTCACACATAAAGTCAGAGTAAAATAAAATTTCTATAATTCCTTTAAAGATGACAGACTGTTATGTTGAACAAGCTTATCGCTTAACACATTTAGTCATGTGTGGTGCTAGCGAGTCTTAATTTAATCGAATGCTACTCTTTGATTATAAATCTCTCACTCTTTCTCTCTCTCAATCTCGTCTCTTTCTTCTTTGCAAAGGGAGACCCTGATCAAACGCGACCTCTTACTTCAAAAACCTCGCTTTCTCTCCCACTTTGTACCAAGCATCTCTAGAGGCGTCACGTTTATCAATGTCTTCATATCTCTCCGTTATGATTTGAACCATCCTCAAATGGTGACTTATCTTACATCTCTTGTTTTATACCTAATGCGCTTTTGCTTATGTACTGAATATAAAATAAGGTGAACGTTTGTTGAATTTGAACGAAATATGCACTCTATGATCAGAAGTATACGATATTTTTTTGTGATATTTACTTATAATTCGGTGTCTGTGTTTAGTCATAGTAATTTAACTCGTTTATATTATAGTGAACCCCTGAAGTAGTTTTTTTAATTTACTTTGAACTTTTACGTACCTATTTATTTTCGCTTTGTATGGCCGTATTTTTATGAACGTTTGCGGTTCAGTCTCAGTCTCGGTCTAAATTCTGAACCTTTAATCGAGCAATTAGATTTCAGGCATTCCATGGCAGCACAACAAAACCTTATATCCCTATTTACTCTGTAAAGTCGCATTTTTGCTTGTCGATTCAAAGTAAATTTTGGTGTGATTACAAGCACATTAGAGTTTTTATATTTATCTTCACAGTAAGTGACACTTCGGCAATCCCCTGAGCTCTCTTGTACCTACTTTTGCCAATGACTGTAAATAGCTGTACTTACTTTCCGTGACCCATTCGTCCTATATTCAGCTTGCGTTTTTTTTTCTAGCCTGCACTGTCTCACTCCTGGGCAAAGACCTCCACTCCTTCCGTCTTTCACGAGCTCGCGCGTCCTCCTTCCAGTTTCGACGGAATGATTTTAGTTCTCCTCGTTCCAGACAAATATTTCTCCGTTACTGGACATCGATAAATTTAAAAACCTCAGCCACAAAAGAATTATGAATAAATTTTCGCCTCCATTATCCGCAATCGAGCTTGTACCCCATATCGTTTCGATACGAGTAAATGAGCGATAACTCTTACGCTCTCCCCCGCATTATTCGATAAATCGCCGGACGTTTGTTTGTTGAAATCGTTCGGAAAATCTATCGAACGATAAAACTGAGTGCGGTCGAATGCCGTACTATTGTATGAAGAGGTGAGAACACGTGATTTATATAGGAATGTGGGACTTGTGTGAGTTTTTTCAGTAAAATGGAGAAAAACCACTGTCAAATGGTTGTGGTAGATGTGTAATTTTTTTTGGAACGAAGTTCCTTATCGCGGGTTGTGAAAGGGGGCTAGACGGAAAAAATTAATACGAAAAGTTGTAACGACACTTTTTGCTATAGTAAGCTATTGTAAGCCATGCGGCGTGCGCATGTTTCTCTATCTGTCTCTCTCTCTCTCTTATAGAAAGCAATAACGATGGTGACGATGGTGACGATGGTGACGACGATGACGATGGTGACGACGATGATGATGGGCTTTAAAACCCTGACAACGCGAAGTTCCTTATCGCGCGTTGCGAAAGGGGGCTAGACGGAAAAAATTAAGACCAAAAAGGAACTTCGTTCCATCCGGGTGTCCCTTGACACCTCTCAAGCTTTTTTGTTTCTGACTTTTTATGGCTTGTGGGAAAAAAAAACAAACGCAATAGCAGGCGCACAGGTCGATCGAAGGTACGTTTTACTTCAGTGACCATCTTTACATACCAAGACCACTCCGTGCTTCCGTAAACCATTGGCCACGGCTGTCATTTGTGGCTCTTTGACAGTTGTTACGGGTCATCCGAAACCCGAAGGTCTGACAAGCAGTATCACAAAGAGGTATCGAGTTACCCATTAACTGGGTTATGGAGGTCAGATAGTCAGTCATTCCATGTAAAATACTGGTATTCAGCTGCATCCAGTTAGACTAGAAGCCGACCCCAACATAGTTGGGAAAAAGCTAGGCAGATTATGATGATGTCTTTATCATGTGGTTCACTAATTTTAGTCCAATTTAAACTTAATGTTAGCAATTGAAGTTATTATTGAAGATTGCATGGTATCTCAAGGTGTGAAGTTATTTTTTTATTAGAAGTCTTTTATGGCTCCTACAACCGCGTACCGGAAGACGTAGCGTTGGAAGGCCTCCCACAAGATTGACCGATGACCTTGTGGAGGCCGCAGGAATCCTCTGGATACGAGAAGCGCAGAACCGGTCGAAGTGGAGGAGCTTGGGGAAGGCTTATGTCCAGCAGTGGACGTATTTAGGCTGCAATGATGTTGAGCTATGGAATGCCTACAATTCAAATACCTACACTCAATTAATAACCGAATTACCAATTCAAAATAATTCCTGTACTTTAATTTGAAATGCTGAATTTATTAATTACACACAAAATAATTAAACCAAGCCTAAAATAGTCTACATTATACAATTTAACAATAACAATTACATACTATACAGACTAGGGCAACATTTACAGTAAATATTTAAGACTCAGGTGGTCTTAAATTCAATTAAATTAAATAATTATTATCTGCAAGCGTTGAGTAATAAACAAATAGGTACGTCCATTTGTTCGATACTGTCGATAATGTTCCTATTAAACTTAAATGAGAACTTTAATCGATATTTTAAGATAACAAGAGATTAATAATTAATGCTTTTGGTTTTATCTGCTTTGTAATTGAATTAAACAGCAAGAGAAAGACAGAGGATAGGCGCATTCGAAATGTGGTGCTGGTGGCGAATGCTCCTAATATTGTGTACATGCGTATATATTTAGGTCTTTACCTATGAAATTACCGTTCTGCAGTACTGGCCATTTCAAATCAAAATAATTTTTGTTTGGCTAAGAATTCTAATTTCAAATTAATTTTATTTTAAAAACATGGATTTTTTTTTCTAAAAGTAGTCATTTCTTTATTGATTAGTGTTACATTTTCATCGCATTTCAATCTTTTTCGTCATCATGGATACGTTAAAAATTCGAGTAATTATGGAATATGAGTACCGTCGTGGCAGCAACGCGGCACAAGCGGCACGCAACATCAACGACGTTTACGGAGCTAACACTACAAACCAACGCACCACCTGTTATTGGTTTGCTCGCTTCCGTTCTGGAAATTTCGACCTGAAAAATGAACCTCGCGGTCGTCCGAAGACTTTGGTCGACAATGACGAATTAAAGGCGATTGTGGAAGCTGATGATACACAATCTACGGCTGAATTAGCAGCAGCTTTCGACGTTAGCGTCAAAACAATATTGGTCCATTTGCGTCAAATTGGCAAGGTAAAAAAGCTTGACAAATGGGTGCCCCACGAACTCAATGATCGCCAGCGCGAAGTACGCGTCGAGACGTGCCTTGCACTGCTCAACAGACACACAAATGAAGGAATTTTGAACCGCATTGTTACCTGCGATGAAAAATGGATTCTGTTTGATAACCGTAAGCGCTCAGCAAGTTGGTTGGATCCTGGTTCAGCACCTAAACAATGCCCTAAACGAAAACTTACCCCTAGAAAAGTGATGGTCACTGTTTGGTGGTCTAGCGCCGGTGTGATTCATCACAGCTTCTTACCAAACGGGGTGAGCATTACTGCAGATGTGTACTGTGAAGAACTGAACACAATGATGGAGAAGCTGGCGCATCTCCAACCAGCATTGGTCAATCGCTCGTCTCCGCTGCTCCTGCACGACAACGCGCGACCTCATACTGCACAGCAGACGGTCTCCAAGTTGCAAGAACTGGGGTTGGAAGCTCTCCGTCATCCGCCCTACTCACCAGACCTTGCGCCTACAGACTACTACTTTTTAGAATTTGGATAACTTCTTGGCGGGAAAAAAATTGAATACCCGAGAGGCAGTACAAAATGCCTTTGAAGAATTTGTTGCCTCCCGTCCAGCTGATTTCTTTAAGAAGGGCATCAATAAACTGCCACTGCGATGGCAAAGATGCATTGATTGCATGGGTGATTACTTCGATTAATACAAATAAAAAATTCATGAAAAAAATTCGTTTAAATTTTTTCATACAAAACGGCAATTTCATAGGTAAAGACCTATTATTTCCCGACTCCACTACACCACCGACGCGGAAGACATCGTGAAGTACGTGCGCCAAAGGCTGAATTACGCACCAAGAGTGCAGCTGTTGGAGTCGCATCGCAACGTCAACTTTAAGGCGTTTGTGGTGCGCATACCAACATGCTACCTGCATTTGGTGATGGAAGAAACCTTTTGGCCACAGGATGTGGTATTCCGCCGCTTTCGCGAACAAGTGCCTTCGTAACGCACAAAGACTTAGTGCAAATAAGTGATACTAACATAGTTTTAAGTTTCATTTACTAACACAAAATGTTATTATTAAATGATAAAATGATAAATGATTTTATTTCTGTAAGTAGGTTTGTACAAACACTTTTACACGTCAATCATATTTTTTTAAACTAGATGAGGTTGGCGTTTCCTGGACATGGATATTATAATGTATATTTAGGTTAAGGTCTATCTGTGGGTCTTTGTAACCTGAAAATAAATGATTTGTCGCACAAATGTGTCTATCCTACCTCAGCTCGATATCAAGACCCGATTGTCTACAATTTGCCTACAGCGTATTTTGACCAACATTGGCCACATAATGTAAGAGAAGATAACAGCCATGAAAAATGGCCATAGTTACATACACGCACTTTAACAATCATAATCGTCTTACCTCTTAAAGTATCAATAAACTATATACTGCCAATAAGTTCTTAGAAATATTACCATTAAATTGGCCCAACCCTATCAAAATACCAATTATTGAACTAAGTAAATGTCAACGTGTAATAAAATATCAGTTAAATTGATTTCATTCGCTATATTTTGTGCTAAAGAACGTGAATATTTTAATCCTTTATTGTAGGAATTCAACAGCGGCTATCCGAGGTATTTATCGAGGGCGTTTATTTATTGGAAATGGAATTTATTCGTAAGTTCTATTTATTTAATTATTATTTAAATCTTATTTCTTACAATAGCTTTGAAAGTATATTTGTTTATAAGTCATCGACATATGCATACTGCCCGTACTAACCTACTGGTATAGTTCCTGCCAATAGGCAAAGATCGTCTCTTACTGGATGCCTGAGGAAGGAAATGGCCGTCGAGGTAAAGAACAGCGAAGGTGTTGTGAGTATCTAATATGGTTTGCAGGGCCAACATGGTCAGAGATCACACTAGACAAAGGATTTGCAAGATAAAAAACGGGTAGGCTGCCGAGCAGTGAGACAGATTTAAAAAAAAAATAAGTATCAGGAAATAAATCGTGATAACATGGTACTTAAATAATAATATAACTGGCGAAATGTATGTGTACAAGGCGTGATGCTATGTAATTAATGTGTAATATCGTGATTAATAAAAAATGTTATGTACTAAGGCGTATCACCAATTCACCATCATCATTGTATATTGAAGTAAAAAATTTGGATTTTTTTATCAACTACTAGAACTTATGTCAGTCTCCGGTTGCACTTAGGCTTTTTCAAAATACCACCACAACACGTCTCGTATTTCATCTTAAAACTTATGCATCTAGACCATCCCAGTCACCTTCAGGCCATCGGTTCGTCCTCGATACGATACAAATTCAGTATTCTCGTTATTGCCCAAAACTGCCTACAACTTGCCTATCCCTTGCCTATCTGCTGCTGTGGCACCAACATTTTTCTCAATCGTTTCTTATGACCTATACGACACCATAAGTGCCTCATACATTTTGTTGTTCATCCTACTACTGTAAACTGAATCGTGACAGCAAACGTTTTATGTTACAATTTAGAGCAGTGGCCAGTTTTAAGTTTAATTATTTTTTTGTAGGGTTCCGTAACCAGAAGGTGCCTACGGGACCTTTCTACTAAGGTCTTCTACTAAAAATGAAATATAGCAAAAGAAAACTTTATAATGTTTCGTTACGACGAAAGCGCACCATTGATAATTTAAAAACAGCGCATAAAACGAAAATTGTCGCATACAAATATGCTAGAGAAAACATAATTAAAAACTTAACTCCAGAACTGAATAAATTCAAAAGACGTTCTAACCATTTATTAAAGACATTTTACAAAAGACTATTTATAGAAACATTTTTCACATTAAAGTTTATATCTGTGTGTTACAGGGTTGTCATCTTTTGAACTGTACTAGACACTTGAAATTTTGAGAGAGTATGCACTTACTATGGCCGCTTATTTGGTATTAACCGGCCGAGACGACGGAGGAGCACGAAGCAGACTAAGGTGGGGCGACCACTGAGACAAGCGGCGTACACGCACTGATCGGGAGAATAAAGAAGAATGACCGTTCGATACACATAAGCACTGTACTGCCCTGGCTAATTGTATATCTGCAGTAATCGACACTTGGGTTTTCACTTTTTTGCAGAAATGGCATCCTTAAGGCAAACCTATAGCGGAAAAATAAAAATATTTGGGTACTGAATGTATGTTTTTTTGATAACGAGATTCACAGTACTTGCATGAAAATTTTACTTTTAGCTTTCCGCGTTTTTCTCGATACCGTTTTTTTGCAAGTGCTGCATTTACAAGGGGCAGTGTACGCGTCGTGACCTACCTTTTTGTCATATTAATACTGGTATTTCAGTGGTGATCATCTAAAGTCCTAGTTTTCTTTTCTAGAGACTCCTTACAAGTCCTAGTTATTATTTCCAAAGTTTTATTACACACGAAATAGGGTCCTGGAACGCAACACCGTTGTAGCAAACACGTTATTAAAATAAAATAAAGTTAAAAATAAAACGAAAAATACGGCGTTTTTTGCCTTGACTGCCTCGTTAGTTTAGTGTTCGCAAGGTGACGTCCTGGATTCGATTCCCAGTACGGGCTCGCCCACTATTACATGGTACTTAAATATGACTACCAAAATTTGGGTGCACTATAATAGGTACGCACGGCTACATATCAAGCTATACATTTCCAGTTTACGCTGATCTCGCACTGTACGGAAATCCTGTACAATGCAAGATCAGCTAATACTGGAAAATGTATAGCTTGATGTGTAGCCTTGTGTACATTTCTGACCAACCTTCGGAGATACGAGGCGTAATATTATGTTTTTGCCTTAACGGTGCAAACCGACGTGCGGTCCAACTCGCACTTGACTGCTTTTTTTAACAGAATAATATGGCTGCCACACACAACGATCCCATATTGTAAACATTGTTTTTTTTACGCTTTTTTACTTAACCTGGCAAAGGTGTAAAGTCATTAAGGAAAACATAAGATCCTCCGTTATCGCCCAATCTTTAAGGTGCTAACAGTTTATTAGGTGTCAAACTCGTAACCGTGTAATCGATTTAAATCGATACAATTTATCATCGATTAATCTGATTAATATCGCGTTTCGTTAGTATCGGATAACGAATATCGATTTAAAATAATGGCCTGAGGAATATTGGGAGATTGTTTGATATTTATCGGAAGATAAATTAAATAGTGTTAATATTAAATTAAATGTTTTGATTAAATGTCTTTTGGTTTTGATTAAGTAATTTGGAGATAAGATATTAATTTAAATCTGATACGTAACTTGTATATCCAGACGATGGGTCTTTTATATCAGTGGTGGCCCAGTGGCGTCGACCCCAACTTCCCAATTGTAGGTCATGGGTTCGAAGCTGCAAGCGCTTTATTATTTCGCTTTTTTTGCTGTATACAGCATAATCAGCCCTATATAAGGCTAAAGACGAAAGATAGAAGAAGACTAAATTTAAATATTTATTTTTTATATTTAATCTTTAAATATCCTTTAATTTAGAGTATTTTACAAAATCACTTCCAACACTGCTCCATACTTTGAAAATAAAAATCTTGAACACTATTTATAGGAACTTTTTAATGTACTAAAATTGTATCCTACATTGTCTCTTACTTCTTGTAACTTTACTCCCAAAGCTTCTGATTACAATTAGCTGGACAAAACAAGCTAAAACTTTTCTAACAAAGACTAGACTACTCGTCAGCTACCCTCGAGGGTAAGAAGAACTGGAAACTTGAACCCAGTATATGGACCATACATGTGTAGGTACTATCGTACACAACATTTCCCTAAAGCCTAATTTTCACGTTGTGAGTTTTTTTGTATGTGGCATACAATAAAATGTAAGTATCAAATGATTTGCATTGTTGTTTAAATAGAACACCACCGTTCCGTGTGGTGCCGGACGTAAAAGGATAGGAACTTACTAGATAATGGGCAGCAGCGTTCTCTATGCATTTTATCACCACACTGCGTTCGCCAACCCGCCTGCCAAGCGTGGCGATTGTGGCAAAACCCCCCTTTTGGGGGAGGCATATGTCCAGCAATGGACGTCTTTCGGCTGAAATGACGATGAAATAGAACTTTTACCACTATACGGTGCAACTTTTAGGGCCGAAACTGCGTTATGCGGGCGCCCGTCTATGTGTGTGGACACGCGAGGTGGGATCGTAATGATGTCAGTCGCGGGGACATTTTATTTACGACTAGCTGCTGCCCGCGGCTTCGCGGGATCCGCGTGGATGTCTGAAATTATCCCACGGGAACGTGCTACCGCGACTTAAAGCTACCCCGCGACGGACGCCCGCGCTTGGGACCGCGACGGGGCACATTTGTATGAAACCGCGCGGGCGTCCGCCCCTTATGCTTCAAGTAATGATATGCTGTAGGCAAATAACCCCAACTTGTAAATTATGAAACTAAATGTTTATTTATGTAGGTATATCTTTACACGTCAATGTTTTATTTTATTGGTCAATATTTTTAAACTAGATGTCATGGTCTCTTTCAGCTTAAAAGTTCCCAAAAATAGGAATGCTAACTAAATCACAATCACCAAGATTGACTTATAATCACCATCATTGGCAGCGTTGTTCCACTTATTTTTGGGCAGCTCCTTTCTGTGCCATGCTTACCTGGTCTGTGCTAATCTCAACCGAGTCTTCACCGCAATCTTCTGTAGGTCTTCCACCCACGAGAAATGATAAAAGAAGCGTTGGCAGACTATTGACTCGTCATGATCATCATCATTTCAACCGAAAAACGTCCACTGCTGGACATAGGCCTCCCCCAAAAGGGGGGTTGGCGATCGCAGTATGGTGGTAAAATGGATAGAGAACGCTGCTGCCCATACTCTAGAAAGTCTTTTACGTCCGACACCACACGGAACGATTGACTATCCACTTTAAATCATTAAAACATTGTAGGTACTTAAATCCAAACTCCCAAACAGTTTACATAACAGACACACCTAATCAGAGCAAGTCCATTCCCAATCAACTTTTGTATAAAACAGTAAAGGCTGCCTACTAAACTGGGCCCGTTATTACCTAACAAGATATTTGTTTTCGTTAAGATTAGCCTGTTAACGAAGTTCTTAGTCGAACTTAGCCCGTTTTAGCTTTTTAAATGAAAATATATCTGTTCGTTTACGGGTTGCGCTCGATTTAAGGTGATTATACTGTTTATTGGATGTTTACGAAGTTCGTTGTTGCTATCGGTACGGTGAAGCCAGAAAAACCAGATTATTTAAACGACTAAATATAATGGAACTCTATCTTAATAAGTACTAGTCATCATCATTTCTGCTGGAAGACGTCCACTGCTGAACATAGGCCTCCCCCTATTTGGGGGGCTTGCCATAATCTCCACGCTTGGCAGGCGGGTTGGCGATCGCAGTATGATGGTAAAATGCATAGAGAACGCTGCTGCCTATTCTCTAGTAAGTCCCTTAGTCGCCTCCTACGACACCCACGGGAAGAGATGGAATGATGCTATTCTTTACGTCCAACCACCACACGGTAAAAAAGGTGGCACGGTTAAAAGTACTAGTAGTAACATTTAAATAATAATTATTTAATAATTTAAAAATATGTTTTAAATATTTAAATATGTATACATAGGTATAAACATATTTAAAAAATAAATAATATAAAGGTAATATTTTTAGATTTAGTTCAGAAGATTGATAAACTAATTTTTCAAGGATTCCTCTCTCCTATTATGTGTTGCTGTGTTCGACAGGGTCCATATTGAACATAATTTCAAGTTACCATCTAAGTTACCGTATGTGAAATTAAAAAAACTGTTTTTGATAAACTGATATTTTAAGTGACTACACCACGAGCGGTAAATAAAAAAGGCATCAAATTAAATCTTTTTATTTGATCACTAGCTTTTGCCAGCGGCTTCGCCCGCGCGATATTTTCATCCCCTATTTAACTCCCTTAGGGGTTGAATTTCGAAAAATCCTTCCTTATTCCTTGTCCACATTATAGAGGGAACCTTTGTGCAAAATTTTCGCTTTCTGGGTCCAAGAGTTTGGACTGGGCGTTGATGAATCAGTCAGTCAGTCAGGACTTTTCTTTTTATTTATATAGATATTTAGATAGCGACTACCCATTAAATCTGCTAAATTTTGCTAGTTAATACAATTTGACCCTATTTTTACCTGAAAATAACCGTCAAACGCTTGTAAGCTAAGAGCAACTACAAACTTCAGCTGTACTTAAAATGTTTCTACCAACAAATCTAAGTCACCATGACACTTTGAAACCAAATTCGACCTTTCCCGCAATGAAAGCTGAAATATTCTTTCAGTGAACACTCCAGTTCCATTTCCTAGACTTGGCGATGGCTAAATCTACGCTTAAACCTTTTCAGCCAACTTGACCTACTTGGTGGGGCTTGGTTTAAGTTAGAAGCAAGAGATGGTGGACCTACATAAAACAGAACTGCCTATAATGTTCCCACTGCTGGGATTCAGGTTGAAGGGCAGTATACACCACGCTGGCCCAGTGTGGGTTGTCGTCTATGTCATATGACTTTGGTTAGTTGGTTCTAGGTTATGCAAGTTGCTTCACGACGTTATTCTTCGCCGTTTTTAGAGCAGGTTTGATGGAATAAACTACACATAGTCAAAATAATGTATGATCAGTTAATTTTTGCACTATCTGGCGCAAAACGAAGAGACGAAGACAAGAGAGATAAGAGACGAACTTATCCAATGGACATTGGATAAGTTCGTTACTCGCGTCATCATCATTATCATTCTATAATGTTCCCACTGCTCGGATAAGACCTCTTCGCGATGATAATGAGTGGACCGTAATCTACCATGCGGGCCCAGTGTGGGTTGGTAAATTTCACATATCATCGATATTTCTTTTGGTTTAAGGATTTCCGCACGATCTTTTCCGTCACCGTTTTGAGAGCAGTGGTGATGAAATATTATACACAAATTGCCGGTCGCCGGGCACAAACCTTACGACCAACAACTCATATGTGGCAACTGTTACCGCTGGGCCACTTCTGTGCTTCTGTCTCGTGTAAACACGAGCTTGCATACAAGAAAAATCCCGTACCATGGCGATAGGTCAATACTTTTTATCGCTTCGAAGCATTGCTATATCACAGTTCAAAATATCCGTTAGCCTGTGAATTTACTCACTGGAATCAGGCATATTGACTTCTTTAAACTAAACTATATATGTGTGGTGCCGGACGTAAAGAATAGCATCATCCCATCTCTTCCCGTGAGTGTCGTAAGATGCGACTAAGGGACTTACTAGAGAATGGGCAGCAGCATTCTCTATGCATTTTATCACGATACTGCGATCGCCAACCCGCCTGCCAAGCGTGGTGATTATGGCAAAACCCCCCGTTTGGGGGAGGCTTATGTCCAGCAGTGGACGTATTTCGGCTGAAATGATGAAATATGTTTATAGGCGGCTGGCACGAAGTTAATTTATGTGTACTGATGACGAAGCCAACGAAGCCTATTATGCGAGGAATTAAAATACCTACCACAGTTAACGAATACTCAGAAATGTTTATTTAATAAGATTTTATCATATAGTCTGTTATTTGTAAAGATTTCTCGTAACTTAACCCACAAAATGGCCACTTTCAAAGTTTTCAGTATTGACTTAAACTTTCCTTTTAGTATCGATTTATTGTTTATTTAATTTTATTTTTCTCTCACAATCATTAATTAGGTTTCGAACTTCGGGTAAAGCAAAAGAGAACTTATGTGCTAAAATCGAAGTTTTGAAAAATACTTAGGACATAAGTCGCGTGTTCCATTAATGTTAACTTTGAAATATCGCAGTTGGAGGAAATTAGAAGTGGGGTACCGTTTCCACGCGACTAATGGCAAAGCTGTATCCATGTGGTAGTCGTTTATTATATTATTTTATTTTTCTCTTTTATCCATTAATTATATTTCAAACTTCGTAAAAAACGTATGTGCTAAAATCAAAGTTTTGAAAAATACTAAGGACATAAGTCGCATGTTCCATTTAAGTTTAATTTGAAATATCGGAGTTTGAGGAAATTGGAAGTGGGGTACCGTTTCCACGCGACTAATGGCAAAGCTGTATTCATGTGGTAGTCATTTATTATGCATTGCAAGGGGACTGTGGTACCCAACGTACAAGAGTTGTAAGGTACAGATGGATTGTACGGTTCTAGTTAAAAACGATGTGCACGCTAAGAACAGGTTTCGCTGATCTCCTGTTGTTTTCTTTTTATTCTGTTTTTGTAAGTTTATATGACGCGTTTCGTATAAGTATAAAATATTTAGTTTCCTATGTTGGAACTGTTTTGTACTCCTCGTCACTTGTCACTAAAGGTTCATTAGAAAACCTGCATCAGACAGCATCTGCCTGGCATTAATGCTGAAATGAACCTTTTTGGCCCAGCCGTGAGGCACACACTCTTGTACCTAGTTATTTACATTCACTTTTTTTTTATTATTTATTTTGTGTTTAACGAACTGTGTCCAAATAAATGGTATTCTTTCAAAGACTAAGGAGAGTCTTTTAAAAAATGAATATTCGATGCTTTTGTCATGTTGAGAGGATAAAAGGCGAGATAAACCCCTTTCCAATAAAAAAAACAATTTTGAAAATCAGTCTATATATGACGGAGTTATGCCCGAAAGAAAATACATAAAAAATATGTAATGTAAACATGTCGAATTAATAACCTCCTTCTTTTTGAAGTCGGTTAAAAAAGTAAATGATGCAAGGAGTGGTAACGAATCTGATGTCGCATTTCTTTTTTTTTTTTGTCTCTTTGTTTGTTTCGAATTGGCGCAAAATTGGCTGAGTGGTTTTGGATGAACATTGTATTAACACACATGGTTTTTCCAATCTCGGTAGTACGTTCCCGTGGTTTATGTTGCAACATCTACGTGTGCGGAGCCACGGACAAAAGGTGTTCCATAAATGTATGTTAGCTTAATCATTGCTACAATGTCGACAAAAGAAGATTTTCATCACGATTTTAAATTTAGTCGCATTTTGAAAGTTGTTCTTAACGATAAGTGTACAATGAACCCTTTCAAGGTTTTCAACTATTTTAGTAAGGTCGAAAATATTTCGCAATATACTTCCTTGTACACACGGGTAAACATCAAGCTATACATTTCCAGTATAATCTGATCTCGCATTGTTTTTTTCATCGGTTCAGTGCGAGATCGACATAAAATGGAAATGTATAGTTTTTTTTTTTTTTGGGTTGGAAATCATTAAAAGACTTCTCCTGCTGAGTAGAGCAGGAGGGCGTGTCAGACTTTTATTGATTAAAACCCAGCCGTGTTCCCTCAGTTGCCCGTGTGCCAGGAGCGGCGGTAACTCTTTCGAACAACCCGCTCCCCTGGCAGGCATCGGCCCTTGCGGACCCCACCAGTGGTTGCTGACATCTCTGACGGCGCGTGTGGAACACAACGCGCCGTCCCGTCTACCACTTTTCGGCCGCAGGGGATAGGGAGAGCGGCCAACGCTATACCGACAATCCTCTTCCCCTGCGGCCCCACCGCGTCCGCCATCAAACTGTGGCGGCCCCGTCTAGGCCATGGAAGGGAAGAGCGCTGCTCAGAAGCACCGGCACTCCTCCTCTGCCGCAGCCTGTAACTCTCAGCCGCGATGCCTCCCATTCGACATCGCGGCCCACCTCAGTTGCGGTGCAACCTACTTTTTGGCCGCTACGTCATTGACTTGAAGGCAAAAGCCCTGACGAGCGGCCCCACCTTTGGGTTCCTCTTGGCTTCACCGTGGGTGGCAGTCCACGGTTACTGAGCCTCCCCGCAACGACAATGCGGGAACCCACTCGGGGGGGGGGGGGTGTATTACTTGATGTGTAGCCGTGTTATACATTGCGAAATAATTTCGACCAACAAGTAATAAAATCCAATCCACCCATAAACCACCCAACAAATGACGAGATTATTCCCACCCGTTAAAAAAAAAACCACTAAACTAAGCTCCAATAACTTCAAATAGACAGCTAAAGATAGAAACTAAGAACTCTGCTAACTCCCTTCCGGTCTTAAATCAAGGTGCAGCTAATGAGTGGCGCACAGAAGGATGAATGGCCTCAAATTGCAGACGGAACGAGATCGACTTCGATTAATTGAGGGAAACTTTCATTTTGTAAAGATAGGTGTTCATTAGCGGAGAAGGGATTTATTTGAAGAGGAGATAGTTAGGTCGAGAACTCCTTACTTTGACCAGCTGTTTGAGAAAACTAAGAAGTAAGAGCTGTAAGGCTTTTTCTTAACATTTTTCCTGATCAGAATCAAATCAAATCAAATCAAATCAAAATATTTTTATTTCATATAAACCTGCATGGGCACTTATGAAACGTCAGAAGCTAGGTGCACGGTTCCAAAATGTTGTTTCCTATGGAGAAGAGCCGGCAAGAAACTCCACGGTTACTCTTTTAAAAATGATTGGCTTTAACAATGTTTTCAGATATAAAATGTATGGGAGGACAGTGCAGGCCTGTAAATAAGTACCAGGTACTTAGACGAATCCAGAATAGAAAATCGTCTACAAATCTACAGTCTGTAAGGCCTACAACGTTCTCCCATTCACAATATGTAAAATAATCTACATAAATAAAATGAACCTAATTAAACATAGTGACATGATTAACATGACAATAACTAAAAAATAGTTGATATTAAAATTGATGTATAATGTCAAATAATGACGAGAATATGTCAGCATTGTAAAAATAAAAAGAATAAAAAGATCATTGAGAGCAGTTAATAGACTTTCACATAGATATGCTGTTAATGAGGTACCAGGGAAGCCACATGTGCAGAAGGAATTAAAGCCAAACTTCCCTGTCTTCAACGTAGTCTTTTATCTTATAATATGCTTTTTTGATAAGGATACGTTTGATGTGCGTTTTAAACTTTCCATCGCTAAGTTCTGTAACTGACTTTGGCAACTTGTTATAGAAGCGGATACTGTTTATTAGAAATGACTTGCTAGTTTTAGTCAATCTAAATTTTGGAATCACAATTTCATCTTTACTACGTGTATTCAGATTATGGAAATCGCAACGTTTTTTGAAAAGGCCTAAGTTTTTGCGAACGTACAATCATACAAATACAATCATTGAACATTGTTCCGGCTGTCATTAAGGGTCGTCAGAAGCCCGAAAGTTTGACAACCAGTCTTACCAAGGATTGTCGTCTTTCCCAGTTACTGGGTTGTGGAGGTCAGATAGGCAGTTCCATGTAAAATACTAGTACTCAGCCGCATATGGTTACACTGAAAGCTGACGGGCCCTAAGGCTTAACGTTCTAGCCAAAACACGGAGGAGCTTTATTAAAAGATCGCAGAGTCGTACTTAAAGCATAGCTTCAGCTGATGGATCAACGCATACAGCTGTGAGCCGCATTGCTTAGCCACAAACTTCTGCACATTAGACATGATTTCTCACAAAATTTCCGGGAAAACCATCAACATAACTTTTAACGTTAAAATAAAAGAATCCTGCTCGTCTATCCCGGTCCTAAGCCCCGTGAAAAGTAAACTAGAAGTCCGGACACCCTGTCACTGGTTTATCTTTTTCTCTCAACATCCGTGAGAGCAAGAAAATCTTCGTTCTTCGTATGACAGCCTTTGTGGCGAACTCCTAGATAAATAGCTGTTGTTATTTTTAATCGACTTCAAAAAAAAAAGGAGGTTATCAATTCGAAATGTTTATATATATTATTTTTTTCATGTATGTTCGGGCATAACTCCGTCATTTTATAGACGAATATTTTTTTTTTTTTTTTGGAAAAGTGTTTATCTCGAAATGATCCCATTTAAATTTAATATAGATCTGATTATGCGTTTCGGAGACAGACAACGGAACTCTTCAAAAAATGACAGCAAATGAACCGCGATAGCTGCTATCGCGTAATTATGCATTGTTTTAACCCCAACAGGATGATGAAATTTCGAGTTGGTGTGGGGTAGGTAGGTACTTTAACTAAAAAAAAAATTGTTGCTGGGAAACCATTTTGCAATTATGTTCTAAGTATTTTTGAAGTAATGGATTTCTTAATAAGACACTGTTATCTAAAATATAATGATACTAGCTTTTGCTCGCGGCTCCGCCCTCGTGGATATCGGTTATCGCACTCATAAGTAGTAGGGATGTTTGCTTTGGGAAGAGGAAGGGATAATTTTTTTTGGTTTACATAATTTTGTCTAGGTACACGATGACTGCACGCCATCTGTCATTGGCCCTGCATCACAAAAAATCGTAATAAGTAATGTAATGTTGGGACTAAAAGCGACCATGACCTCTGAGTTTGTTTCGGTATTTCTTCGCAGGGATCAGTCAGCTAAGAAATGCCATCTTGTAAGTGGGGAGTGTGTAGTGAGTTAAACTAAACGCGGAATATAAAAAGTAACAAAGGTTTTATTGATAAAAATAACTGATTCTAAGTACAATAAAAATATGTCGACGTTGTTGTGGTATTACAATTTAGTTTTAAAGTACGAGATCGTTCCGTGTGGTGTCGAACGTAAAAGAATAGCACCATCCCATTTCTTGCCGTGGGTGTCGTAGAAGGCTACTAAGGGACTTACTAGAGGATTGGCAGCAGCGTTCTCTATGCAATTTACCACCATACTGCGATCGACAACCCGCCTGCCAAACGTGGCGATTATGGCATAACCCCCTATTGGGGGAGGCCTATGTCCAGCAGTGGACGTCTTTCCGCTGAAATGATGATGATGATGATGATGATGATGACCAATCAAATATTGACATCTAAAAGTGTCCTAGAATATCGACTTGCAAATAAACATTTCATTAGGCTGCCCACATTACAAAATTCCTATATAAACTGCATTTTCTGTTTCCTTGATTATTCCGTGAAAACCTAATTCGGACTATTACAAACATATTAAAACAAAATTTCATATCGCTCCAGACGTTCAGGGCATAGAGAAAAAATACATTTCTGTTAGCGTTCACGCCAAACGCTACGCCAAAATGTATGGGAATGACATGACCTGCGGAAAGGTTACGTGTGTTCTTTCCGCAGGTTATGTCATTCCCACACATTTCTAGGTTTCGGCCTGCTGTAGTGGTAAAAAAGGCTAGGTATATGATGATCCAGAGTGGATCTTAGCTTACTTTCGCCACAACTTTAAAGGACACAAACGATAAATTAAATCACACCCAAAAGGACTAAGCATAAAGAATACATGTAAAGCATAAATCCTCATGAAAATATCGTGAAGACGAGAAGGTATAGCAAATACTTTCTGTGTAACTCGCGAAAATGTCGCCGAAGTCACTTCGGAGGGAACAATGATAATACTGAGAGGGCCTTAGGGAGTTGTGCCTACGCGGACAGTGGGGCGCCCAACAATGTAGCAGAGTTAGATCCTGAGGAATACGCAATTGAAAACAGCTGATTCAATTTATAATAATAAGGAGATGTTCGTGTGATATTAATTTGCGTGATGGAATATCCAGAAGTGTTGAAAGATCTGAGACTGATCATATTATGTGAAAGCTTTTGACAAGGCTTGCATATTGGAAAAGGTACAAGAGCACATCTGGGTAAAAACCCTTTGTTTTGAAAATGACATTATCAATGTCTCGTCGAATGGAACTTGTTTAAGTACAGTTCGCCTAACTATGATTAAACTTAAAGTTCGTTTTGTAAACCCTGATAATAATTTGAGTGGTGTAATGTCAAACTGGTGGCATCTACCAACGAGTACTGAGCCCACGTTGTAGATAGCGGCCCACTCCCACTCCCAGCAGTGAAAATTATTGATTGTCAAATTCATGTGAAATTGCTACAGTAAAGGTAAGGTAGAAGTCAGATTAGTCAAACGAACTTTAGAATTAACCCAAGCATTTACGAAATCATGTGGTCCTATGCCGCAACTTTACCCCGAGTATACTTATGAAGGGTCTACTTATTGACGTGTGACGACAAACGTATCGACGTTTGTCAACGTCCCCGCTCTATCTGCGTATGTAGCTATTCATATTGTCTTCAAAAGAATACGACGTGATGTGACTTTTTGTCAACTAGTTCAGTGCATTAATCTTTTGTGGCGGCTTGGTAGAAAAGAAGAATTCATGTTGAAACGCTAGAATTCCGGAAACTGGTTTTTCGAGACAAGTAAACAAAGAATTGGAATAGACAATGCGGTCGTCTTTAGATAAATTTGAGAAGAATTATTTGTCTATTCTTGTTAATGAAATAAGAAAAAAAAAACTGGGAGTTTGTTGCGCCACTTCTTCTTCCCAGCTACAACTAGAGTAGTGAATGGAAGGCGCTTTTGGGGGATTAACATATGTAATTTTGATGATAGAAAAGTGGTCATTCGCAGCCTACTTTGAATTAATAACATTTGATTTTAAATAATCCACTCCTGTGTCGTCATTCGCGGTCAAGATCTTTAATTTCGATGATATTAGTTGATCTATAATAAATGATCTTGAGCGCGAATGGCGTGTAGAATCCGCGTTTCAGCAAATTGGGACGCCCTTCAGTTAAAGATGAACCGACGACCCAAAGGTTTGTTGGATGCGGAAGGCAGAAGACAAGGGTCTGCCTTCCGCATCCAACAAACAAACAAAAACCGGTAACCGGTTTTTGTCCAGCAGTGGACTCTGATAGGCTGAGTTAATTCCAACATATTTCTAATAGGTATTGGCAAGGTGCCAAAGTCCATCATCATTGTGATGGGATTGGCAGATTGATGACTCTAATAGGTATGTTGTTATGAGCAGGAAAGAAAGCGTTAAAGCATTGTCTCTCTATCACACTTTATTACACTTACAAGTAGTAATAGAGTGTCTTAGGTCTCACATATTGGCTGCCCACAAAAGATAAAATCCAAAAGATAACAAGCAACATCTTTTTTCTTTTACCCCTCGAACACTAACAACGGAATGGTTCACTAACAAGAAAGGACCAATTTTTTCCCCAAATCCGACACGTTCCCGGACATTTTGCGATAGTCTTGAAGATTCTGTCCATTTGTCAAAACCGACAGCTTGCTACGTTACGTCTTGGAACATTTTGTGGACATTTCTGCTGTTTTCCGCAGTTTTTTAGACGGCCGCCATATTGTTGGAATTTTGTTGGCGTGGGCGAGACGGTTATTAGAGTAGGTAGGTGTACAGGGTGAGTTTTTGAGAAAGGACGGATAGGACCTATAATCGTTAGCGGAATTTGAACCTTATCAGCAATCTACTATTTTCTTATTCGCTGTTACAGTTTCTAATACTCTTTATCAGTTCATCACATTCAGCCTATAGTGTTCCCACTGCTGGGACATAGGCAACCCATCTCGAGGGAGTGGATCTAGGCTGTGATCTGTAACGCGGGCCCAGTGCGGGTTGGTAGATGTCAAATATCTTATAATTATGGTTCTAGGACATGCCGGTTTCGTCACAATGTTTTCCTTCGCTGTTTTGATACGGTGGCGATTAAATTATACACACGAGGTAAAGCGGCTGCCTGGGTTCAAACCAACGACTTACAACTCGTAAGTCGGGCCATGTTACTACTGAGCCACTGCTCTCTTGCTTGATTTTGAACAAAAACGTCCACCTCCATAAAAACCACAGGTATCGGCCTCGACTTACGGGTCGTGAGTTCGAACCCAAGCAGGCTACTACTTTGTGTATTTAATTTCACCACTACTGCTCTCAAAGCGGTGAAGGAAAATATTGTGAGGAAAACTGGCATGTCCTAGAACCAAAAATTTCAAGACATGTGACATCTACCAAACCGCACTGGGACCCTGCGACAAAAACATATGTAACGAACCTTCGACGATAAAAAAAAAACTAATATTTACTTTTACATAAATAAAAAGAAAAGTCCTGACTGACTGACTCATCCACGCCCAGCCCAAACCCTTGGAGCTAGAAAGCTGAAATTTTACAAAGAGGTTCCCTTTATAATCATCATCAGCCTATAATTTTCCCACTGCTGGGACACAGGCCTCCTCTCGATGAGAGGGATTGGGCCATAATCCACCACGCGGGCCCAGTGCGGGTTGGTATAATGTAGACAAGGAATAAGGAAGGATGTTTCGAAATTCAACCCCTAAGAGAGTTAAACAGGGGATGAAAGTTCCGCGCGGGCGAATCCGCTGGCGAAAGCTAGTACTTAATGAAAGCGGGAAATAATAAACAATGACCTACTGAGTCAGTTTTACCTGATAAAATAATTAAGTGGACGCCAGGCGTGACGGATCGATATTTAACGTGACGGACTTAAAAGGGTTGGGTAGGGAAGAAATATACGTGTTAATTTTTGGGATGTAGCCGTTAAGGGCTGTTGTTTAATTCGAAACCGTTTTGTCAATTTTCTTTGAGCCTTCGTAAGTATTGATTAACGCCTATAAACCTGCGTGTCTGCTTACGTGAAACAAACGTTCTAGAATTTCGCAAATAGCCGCACTGTACGCTTGGCGTCTTTGCTAGTACCCTGTTTCGAAGTAAACAAAGATATTATGTGCTCTAGACGCTAACCAAGCGACATTTCAGTGCTAACCTAGCCTAAAGTAAAAGAATTGGTTGCTGCAATCAATGTGGATCTGTTGCAAAGTTAAGTTGCGCTTGCTGTAGATCCTATCTCTTCTTATCGAAACCTCGTATCGTATTACCCAATAACTGGGTTGTAAACGTCAGAGAGGCAGTCGCTCCATTTAAAATACTGGTCATCAGATGCATCCGGCTAGATTGGAAGCCTACTCTAGCATAGTTTGGAATAACCTAGACATATGATGATGAGGAAGATCGAGATACATTTGTAAAATACCGAAATTAAATTGCTTTTCCACCTTTTATGACTTAATTTACATTTTTCTTCATAATTTCCAAACGCAACGTTCTCAAACAAAATTCGCCCCCCTATACAATCACTCCATGTAAATGAAGGGTCAAACATAAACTTGTAATATTGACTAATTGTTTCCCAAAGACGTGTAACTGTCTCCGACTGTTGGGAACTTACCCTACGGTGGGGAATTTATTAAATAGTTGTGCAAACTTGCGCCAGTAATGATTTATAGTGTCAACTTGTGAATGGTTCCGTGGAGTTACGTGTTTCGGGTATTTGAAGGTTAGAACGGGTGGCAGATGATTGGTTTGAATTTGTTGGTGTAACAGGTTAAGACTGTGGCAATAAGTTCTGTCTCTAAAAGAGGCTTACAAACAGGAATGTAAGGACTATGTTTTGGTGATTCTAGGAACATAATGGGGAGGTAAAATAACCTTAATTTATCTAAAGGTGCAGGTATAATATTGATAGTACATGTACCTAAATAATAAAAACAGAGACAAAAGAATCACGGGACATCAAAAAATTCGTCCGCATCGCTGCCAATGCGAAAAGTGCCCAAAAGGCTGACAGCATTACCACGTTATATGGCGATGCTGATTCTTTGGCCAAAGAATAGGCCAGCACTCTGGTCACGTGAATAGTCGACTAACCGCTTGGCGATGTCTCGGAACATCAAGTGGGCACTCGAACCCCCTGTTAAATAGGTACAGGTTAAATATACATTCGACGTACCCAGAGCTGTCAGTCAGATTATGAGATTTGATACTAAATTTTTTATCAAGGGCCAAGCCGTGTTATAAAGATACAGGATAAAATTTTAACAAGTGCGCAAACTATAACCATAAATTCAGCATATTATTCTAGCGTAGAAATTTTTCGTAGGTTATGTAAAAAAAATCTGCAGTTTCATACATTTTGACCGCGTAGGTATTGCACTTTTCTATGAAACAAGAGATTTTTGTTTGTATAACCGACGAAAAATAACTACGCTATAATACGCTAATGATTTTATGCTGAATTCATGGTTACAGTTTGCACACTGTTTAAAAATGTGCCCTGTATATTTATTTATTTAATCATTTAATTCAGGCAACAAAGACCCATAACATAAATACCTTAAAGACTAACATACATAATTATAAAACCACAAAACATAACACTACACTTGGGAGCTTGGTTTCTGTCGCAGTGTGCATATTAGTAAGCAGTGACGTATTATCAATAGACGCGTCATACACGAACTTTGTAGCACTCAAAAACAGCTCAAACCATGAATGTAACTACCTACTAGCACATACAATCATAAAGTCCAAATAACAGGAAAGAACCATACCGATTCCTGTAGTTAGAAAGAGATAAACATACGAGTATATATTTAGTTACGTCACTAGCGTTACGCCGCGTCACTGGGTGGTACGTGACTAATAACACGACAGGCAATTACCTGATAAGTAAAAGTATCGCTGATAAAAAGCGTCATTTATTAACCGAGTTCAAAAAGAAGGAGGTTATCAATTCGACATGTTTTTTTCGTTTTTATGTATGTTCGGGAATAACTCCGTCGTGTATAGACGGATTTGCAAAATTATTTTTTTGTTCGAAAGGGGTTTATTTCGAAATGGTCCCATATACATTTCATATAGATCTGATGATGCGTTTCGGAGACAGACAACGGAACTCTTCAAAACATTACAGAAAATCAACCGCGAATGCTGCTATCGCAAAAATATGCATTGTTTTGATCCAAAGGATGATGAAATTTCGGATTGGTGTGGGGGTAGGTAACTAAAAAGTGAAAAATAAAAACTTTTTAAAAAAAATAACAACCGACTTCCAAAAAACACTGCAAACTGTAAAATAACTTTAATTTCGGAAGGCGGTGACAAAGAATTAAAATAACTACAACTGCAAAGTTACCGACTTCCAAAATTACAGTTATTTTACACTTTGTAGTGTTTTTTGGAAGTCGGTTGTTATTTTTTTGAAAAAAGTTTTTATTTTATAATTCAAGTCGATACCACAGATAAACTTATTTTCCTAAATGGAAACGAAAATTGATGATGAAATAAAACATGTTTTAACTCGTGGGCTATAATAATAGCAGCAAAGACCTTTCCACAATTAAACTAACGTTTCGATTAAAATTAAAAGTTTTAACAAAGTATAATGCCAGAAACAAAACTGCAACAGAAAATTATTAATTTAAACTTTGCTGGAAGTAATTAATGCAGTGTAAAGTCAAAGCGTCTGTGTTCCCTTGATTGATGCTAATGAATTTGTAACCATCTCGCCGTAACACTTATTTCATGCAAGCGTAAGAACGTACGCACATGTATACAACGTTCTTATAAAGTTTTTAAATAATTTGCCTTTATTCAATGATGTACGATAGCAACTAAGATATCTTTAACTAAAACCAAGCCTATAAACTGGTAATAAGCATAAAATAATTTTGCTATGGTGTGCGAAAACTGGCGATTTTATTTACTATACGGTGTCAGCAAACATGAAAATATAAGGGTGAAAATCTTGCCGAACATATTTCTTATATCTCCAAATAACCAACAGTAAGAAACCTATTAAAAAAAAAAATTGGTTGGAATTAATCAATTTATTTTTATATCGGCTTGTATGTGGTAACCATTTTTTAGCGAGTCTTTCTTGTTTTTATAAATCATTATATTAAAATTATTTGTCCCTTAATAAAACGTCTAATAATAAAAATACTCGTGAAACTGACAAAGATGAAACTGCGAAGATTTTTTTATTAACATAACATAAAATCACGCCTTGTTTCCCTGAAAAGTTGGGCAGAGATGTATCTGAATAGTACACCCACTTTTTATTCATATGAGGCAAACGAATTTCCATCAAAGTAAACGGCTAATTAAAAGGAATGGGCTTCCCCAAATGACCTTATTAAACATTAAGTTCACAAAGTTTTGCTAATCAGTTCAGAAAAAACTTCTAAAGGAGAAATGAAAACGGCTCTTTGACTTTTGTACTTCATACAAAAAGGAAAAATAAATGATACAATATTTATGTAGACTAATGGGCTCTTCAAACTTTCCAATCCGTCTTGTTTATATTGTTAAAAACAAACAATCAAAAACTTCGAAATTCAAAGTCTTTGAACAAAAGTAAGTATTTTTGAATAAACCAGTTTGCCTTTTAATTGCCCCGGTTTGATTTCGAATTTTAAATGTCATTTTAGACTCTTGAGTAGAATCGAGTTCTGGTTTCGAGTTGTGATCGTTATTTTGTAAAAGAAATTAATAGAAAATATAATTTAAGTGTTTAACTATCCTTTGGCACATTTCCAAAATCGTATACATCGCAACATGTTGTTGTTCAATAATTACAATTTAATAAATATTTACCGGCAAGCCTCAGTTAGTCAATGTCATTCAAACAGGAAAAGATCGTTGTAGCACTGTACTTGTGCATTTAGACAGAAAAACATAGCAATCAAGCTACAGCTGCAACAATTAAGGTACGCTTGCCGTACAGTATAACTTGCAGTTGGTCTGTAACTAGGTAAGTGACCAAGTTTACATACCAAGACCCCTCCGTGCCTAGGAAAGTACAATAAGCCATTGGCCCCGACTGTCATTCGTAGATATAAGACCGTCTTTACAGGTCCTCAGAAACCCGAAAATCTGACAACCAGTCTTACTAAGGAATTTCGTATTACCCAGTAACTGGGTTGTAAAGGTCAGATAAGCAGTCACTCTATATATAATACTGGTACTCAGCTGCATCCGGTTAGGCTGGAAGCCGATCCCAACATTGCTGGGAAAAGGTTAAGCAAAGACGATGATGATAAAAGTTTAAAAAAAAAATTGAACGCCTCATTCTACCATGAATCCTGTAACCCTCACAAAACATTCAGCAAATATTATTCAACAAACATCACTTTACATACAAAACTTTGAACACGAAATCCGAAGAAAAGATCGTCAAAGTTTCGCCCCGTATGTTACTCAAGGCGCTTGTTCGTAGCGACATAAAACTTAAACTTACTGCTTTAATATAGCTTAAGTTTGACAAGAACGGCGCAAGAGTTGAGGCTTGGTCGATATTTATGTTTTTAAGTACGTTTTTCTGCTATAGATGATTAATGTTTACTAATATTGGTTAGAGCATATAGTCAGGAAATGAAGGTTTCTTTAGAAAGGCACTACGCGAGGGTGTAACACGACACTTGTAGAATAATTTCTATGAAATTTACATTAAACTTGTTCTACGAGATTCTCGTCACGTCACGCCTGTTTGTGTATATATTTTTTTTGGGTGTAGGAAATAATCTATTTTTCCCTCTCTGAGTGGAGCAGGAGGGCGAGTCAGAATTTTACTGACTAAAACCCACCCGTGTTCCCTCAGTTGCCTGTGTGCCAGGGGCCACGGTATCTCTTTCGAACAACCCGCACCCCTGGCAGATGACTACCTGCTTAATTCACTCCATCATCATCTGCAGAGCCATTTCCTAAAAATAGGATCGGCTTCCAGTCTAACCAGTCTTCCAGAATAGCAATACGAGTATTTAACATGAAGCGATGACGGGCAAACTGGAGAAAACAAATTACAAGTGGTCCACTTTAGCCCTGGATCGACTTATCTGGACATTGCACAAGCTCTACCCACTTGTAGGAAACACCACCTGCTAAGGGATGTCGCTATATGGCTATACCACGGCAAATTGAAATAGAAAAAATGTATTCATTATAAGACATTTTAACACAGCATTTAACAAACTATTAATTAAATCGAAATTAGATATTCAAATCCAATACTTCCCTTCGGCATGTTATTAATCCGTTCTCCAATACGTATTTAACCTCATACCCGTAAATACCTCACAAAATAAACTCATAATTTACTTATTAATCCCTAAGCCCACCTTTATCGTAAATTACGACCACCTCTTGTGAAAACTTAGCTAACATATTTGGTACTTAGGGACAATTTAGTTTATTAGAACATAGATTACCAGTTCGCCCCTTGGAATTATTATTTAAAGGCCTATTTTGTTCCTAATTTTGGACATAATTTCTTCTAGTTTTCGCGATTTGGCGGTTTTTAAGGACTGCATCCACTTCAGCTTGCTTTAATTATAGATAAAATAAATATAAGGTAAATGCGTCATAAATCCGTTAATGTAATTGTACGGCCAACAAAACTTATAGCAATTTGTGACAAATGCGTGCACTGACTGGACGGGTCTACTCAATCTGTGTGGTTCTTTCCTCAAAAGACCATTTCAGACACCAATCTACATGGTTCTCTCATGATGTGACCACGATTATGTCTGGACTTTAAAAGAGACTGTGAACTCTGCGTTATTTTCGGCCTTTCTTCTCAGAGTACTAGGAAACGCTGACCTCATCTTGTAAAAATGTGATTAACGTGTAAAAGTGTTTGTACAAACCTAATTACAGAAATAAAATCATTTACCATTTATAATCTTACATGCATATCAGAAACAAGGCACAACTGGCAACGATGTTCAGATATATTATAATACCTGCACTGTGGAAGATGTTTGCGAGTCCAACGATAACGATGTTGAAGTGGCCGAATTATGATCGAAGCTTATGAGACCCCTGGCACACATGCAACTGAAGGAACAAGGCTGGGTTTTAGTCAGTAGAAATCTGACACGCCCTCCTGCTCCACCCAGAGTGGGAGAAGTTATTTGATGATTTCCCACCTGTTAAAGTAAATTCGACATGAACATTATAAACTTAATTTTATATCCATTTAATACTCAATCTGTAATCATTTCTTATTTTAGTAAGTATTTTTGTAATCGATAACTAAGTAATTGAGTGGTACCGTGTAGTGCTGGACGTAAAGAATAGCATCATCCCATCTCTTCCCGTGGGTGTCGTAGTAGGCGACTAAGGGACTTAGTAAAGAATGGGCAGCAACGTTCTCTATGCATTTTACCACCATACTGCGATCGCCAACCCGCTTGCCAAGCGTGGCGATTATGGCAAGCCCCCCCAGGTTGGGAGAGGCCTATGTCCAGCAGTGGACGTCTTCCGGCTGAAATGATGACGATGATGATGACTAAGGAATTTATTCAGTTGCAACATTGTGATCCAGCTTAACATTTTTCATGCCTGGCAACTCTCGCTCTCTCTTTGCATTCATTCTTCCAACCGGCAAGTCCATTTTTCTATTTTTTGTATTAATTTAAAAGTAATAAAATCAAAACTAATTTCAACGCATGAGTTTTAATTATACACCACCCAAAAACAGGTTATTCAAAGCATACAAATTGAAATCATTGATACGACGAAGAATAGACAAGGTAATCTAATCAATATAATTGAAATTTTATCATATCATGCCAACTTAATTTCACAAACAATCAGCCTAAGTATATATATATATATATAATCCACCACGCGGGCTCAGTGCTGGTTGGTAGATGTCACATGTCTTCAAATTTTTTGTTCTAGGACATGCCGGTTTCCTCACTATTTTTTCCTTCACCGTTTTGTGAGCACAAATTAAAGTGCCTGCCTGGGATTAAAACTTACGATCTGCAAGTCGTAATTTAAGGCTGATACCACTGGGCCACCACTGCTAAACTTAGGTCCACATATTACAGAAACTGAAACACTATTTCAATTACACGAATAAACAGAAAAGTACCGAATATCCTCAACTTGAAGAAGAAACTAGGTTCTAAATAAAAATAACGTTTCGATGAATTCTGCCAAAGCACAATAGGTTTGGCTCATTAAGCCGACAAGGGTTTGCAGTAGCGCAGCGAAGAATTTCTTTAAAACATCTCTGCAAATGAAGTGGGAACAAAAAAATTACAGTAAACGAAGGTTTTTTATTCCCCTCCTGAACTTTGTTGGGATCTGGGAAGACGGTTTTGTGTATTATTTTGTGAAAAGTTAGTTTTTAAATTGTGTAGCCTCATTTGTTTCAGTATTTAATGAAGGGAGGTTTTTGGACCTTGTCAGTCTAGAGACTGAAAAGGAAAATTAAAAAACCCGACTGAGTTGAAAATGAACTTTAAAAACATTGAAACAAATTGTAATTTTTTAAGAAGTTGATTATTAAACATAACACTAAAAGCAATATCATGCAGTCGAAGCCAATAAAGGTCTTTGTTGTTAAACTAGCTTCTGCCCGCAGCTCCACCCGCACCCATGTCGATTATCGCGTAAAAAAGTAGCCGATGTCCTTCTCCATATCCCAGGCTATATCTCTACCAAATTTCTTGACGATCCGTTCAGCGGTTTAGGCGTGAAAGCTTATCAGACAGACAGAATTACTTTCGCATTCATAATATTTGTATGGATTTAAGAAAATACCTCTGCCCTAGATGATTTTCAAAGACCTATTATATAAATGATACCCCACTTGATATAGTTCGTCGACTTTTCTGATTTCCTTTTTCACAATATGGCGTCCGGTCGTCACCACATTGAATTTTGTTTACTATCTATAGTGACACCTGCAAAATTGAAACCAAATCATTGACGTAAGCATCATCAAAATTAGGCCACGCGGTTGGTCTCTGAGGTGCCATAAAGGAAAAAAATCATCCCTAATATACATCCATAGGATAATAAACACACTATCTTCCTTTGCGCAGTCGGGTAAAAAATACACTCTTTTTAAATCTCAAAGATTGTGTAAATCTTAATTTTTATTTACTGGATAGTTGTAGTGTTGTAGTAGTTTTAGGGCCACGTAGGGCATGCGGTCGCTAATTATGTACAAACCAACGTTTGCAATTAGTAAGCTACATATCATCAAAACAAATATCGGAAAGTGTTGATATTATATTAAAAAGGGACTTACGACGTATTTTACAATTTTAAATGGTAAATACGTATTTTACAGCGCGACAAACATATTTTTGGCTTCTTATTAATGATGCACCCTTTTTAACTTGGCCAACAACTTTCTTGATTTTTCACAATGTTAACAAAATCAATGTATTTTCGCACAGTTGGTGGCAGTGACCATGCTAGGGTACCCCCACCAAATGTCTGTGGGTGCGGGTTGTTCGAAAGAGATACCGTGATCCCTGGCACACAGGCAACTAAGGGAACACGGGTGGGTTTTAGTCAGTAAAAGTCTGACACGCCCTCCCGCTAAACCCAGAGCGGGAGAAGTTATTTGATGATTTGCGCGTCAGCGTCCGCCAAGCGCTACTTCCAAGTTGGTCGCACTAACTTGGCTAATTAGTACCTATTTTTAGGACCACAAAATAGAATCTATGTGACGTTCACAAACAGAGGCGCCAACATTTAGTAGAGCTAGTCTTCAATAATATTTTTAACAGCATAAAATGGGAATTATTAAAGGGTCGATTAAATACTTGCCAATTTAAATCGCTGCCTTATTAACTAGCGATTATTTGATACATTTAATAGATCAGAATTGGGGGTTAAGTGGTAGGTATAAACCGTCTTCATAACCTCAAAGGTCAAGCCGTCTGGTGAACCACAAAAACAGTTTCTTAGTGGCACAAACAAAACAAAGTGATGGACGAGGGTACGACATAATAGACGTAGGTAATATACGCGTTAATAGCTTCATAAGAGATTCTTCTTTCTTCTTAGGAGCTCTTGTTTCCTAATTATGTAGTCTGGCTCGTGATCTGGACTCCAGAGCTTAGGGTTTGATTTCCAATGCAGGTGCAGTGTAAGAGTTTTTTCCCAAGGTGATTTTGCTTAGCTACCTATTCGAAAACGAAAGTCGACGGCGCGTTGTGTTCCACGCGCGCCTCAAAGAGATGTCAGCACCAACTAGTGGGGTCCGCAAGGGCCGATGCCTGCCAGGGGTGCGGGTTTGTTCGAAAGAGATACCACAGCCCCTGGCATACGGGCTACTGAGGGAACACGGGTGGGTTTTAGTAAGTAAAAGTCTGACACGCCCTCCTGCTCTACTCAGCAGGAGAAGTAATTTGATGATTTCCCACCCAAAAAAAAAAAACTCCTCGTGTGCAAGTCCGACTCACACTTGGGCGTTTTTTTATTGAAATGATGTGATGTTTAAAATAAAATGTAATCAAATTGTTTTTTTTTTCTGTAAATATGACTTGGGCACAAAAAAACAAATAAGATAGATGAAGTCGATGTTCTATAGGTAACTGACTACGTGTTTCATTGTTTGGATTGTTATTATATTATATTAGACGCATTTTTTTTTACATCATTTTTTTTTGTCCCGTATGTGTCGCCGGGCGTAAAAGAATAGCACCTTCCCATTTCTTCCCGTGGGTGTCGTAGAAGGCGACTAAGGGACTTACTAGAGAATGGGCAGCAGCGTTCTCTATGCATTTTACCACCATACTGCGATCGCCAACCCGCCTGCCAAGCGTGGCGATTATGGCAAAACCCCCCATGACTGGGGGAGGCCTATGTCCAGCAGTGGACGCCTTTCGGCTGAAATGATGATGATGATGATGATGATTTTTTTTTACAAAATTATGTGATGTTTATTTTTAACTTATCATGATGAATGAATGAATCTCAAACTCACACTCACACTCCGAGCATTTATTTCAATTAAACCTTTTACAGGCACTTTTGAATTGTCAAAAAAAAAAATGCCCATGTCCTTTCCAAAACGTAGATCTCTATGGAGAAGAACGGGCAAGAAACTCCAAGGACACTCTTTTAAATCATGGGTACCTATTACAAAATGAATGAATGTCTTTATTTGCCAGAAACACGGTACGTAAAGATGCGGATGCAGATGGAGCAGACGTAATATTCAGTCCATCAGGTAAGGTCACGGCGGGTCATGATGATGATGATGAAGAACTGTTAATTAATTACCTGACCCGACAAAATCATTTCTAAATTCCTTATTCGAACTATAATTAACTAATTTAGAAAAACAAAAATAGCTAAATCGGTCCAGCCGTTCTCAAGGTGTTTATTTATAAAATAGATTAAACTACATATACTACAGTAGTAGATATTTCTAATGGTTTATTCTATAGAATAAACCATTGGAAAACCTACTATCACATATAAATCCAAAACAAGATTTGCTGCCTTTTCTTATCCCACCAAAAAAAAAACTGCTCAATACACATATTCCATAATTCTATCAACAGATGTTCCCATTAATCATCACCAAAATTCTGCACCCATCCGGAATTCGACCTCAATTCTCAGCCAATTCGAAACCCTTAACAAAAATAACTGCACTAGGAGAATCTTTGGGAGATATAAATCATTTCCTATTAGCCTGTGGCCACGGGATACACGCTGAAGCGACAAGCGTCTTGCGACTGCCAAGAAAACAATTAAATGAAGTTACTTACTCAATAAAAAGCTACGTAGACACTCCCTAAAGTTCCAAGACTGTAAAAAAGTTGTAATTGAGTGGTTTAAGACGAATACCTACGACGATGTTGAGTATCGTATATGTATAAGCTTCAATGACCTAATTTTATAAATGGTTTTATGTGTGCATGGTTAGTGGTAGAAGCAGCATTTGACTTCTTCCGATCCCAAGACACTGTCGCAGGGTTTACTCACACCTAAACTGATAGCACTGTTAACTAATAATTATAATTTTAACTCATACACACTACCAACTCTCACACTAGCACACTCTCACACACATCCACTCACAACATTTCAATACGCGCATGTTTTGTCTTTTTCTCTGTATATCGCTCATCATTTCAGCCGAAAGACGTCCACTGCTGGACATAGACCTTCACCAAAAGGGGGGCTTTTGCCATAATCGCCACGCTTGGCAGGCGGGTTGGCGATCGCAGTGTGGTGGTAAAATGCATAGAGAACGCTGCTGCCCATTCTCTAGTAAGTCCCTTAGTCGCCTTCTACGACACCCACGGGAAGAAATGGGATGGTGCTATTCTTTTACGTCCGGCACCACACGGAGCATATCGCTCATCCCCATAGATTACTCTTTTTTATTATTTAACATTGAATTGCAAATGAATGGATAATGCCAAGGGGAAGAGCGGAGTCGCCTAACACAAGCAACTCATGCTTAAAAGGTGATCTCCAAATCTTGTTTGTAGAATGTACCTACTTTGTAATTGTTTTTTTTTTTTATGACGACTCACCATGACGGAGAGAAACAGATGAGCCTGTGGTCTATCCAGCACTATTAATCAGAATCTGACTCATTTAGGAGGCCATTCCAATCTATTACTTAATTTATGTTCGATAAATTTGTTTGCTCAACAACGTAAATAACGTTATGTATATCCTTGAACATGTCTTGAACTGTCAAAATTAAGACTATTCTTACTAACAGTGTTGCAGACAATCATTTACATAAATTATGACGTATAAAAGCGACTTGGCTGATTGCGTGATTATGTCGTATTCACGCACATAAACATGGTCAAATAAAATTACTTTACATACCAACGCGTGGGTAAAGTATTGCCAGCTAATTTAAATTAACCCTGAATTAAAAAAAATCTCCTATTTCTTACAAAAGTACCGTATCAACACAACGTATGGAAAAGCCGATTCTTTTCTAACCGAAATGTGTGATCCCCAACCACGCGTACCGGTTCACCTAGTCACCATAATGAACGCGACCATCGTCTATTAGGAAGCGACCTGAAACTCGCGTGTGTCACTTGACGTAAGTCGTTTTGCAAGTCGCATCGCTCGCGTCCATGAACGCTGCCTTAGATTCTATCATGGTGTCAGGACCCATGTCAGAGACACCAGCTACGTATTGTGGGTATCTCATTGTAACAGATTATGGAACAAATTGCCTTTGCTGATCTCTTGTGGATTTTGACTGAGAGAGGGGCAGCTTGAGTACCTATTGTTTTTTGGACATGGGTTTATGATTGCATGTTTTTGTCAACAGCGTTTAATTTAATTGTAAAAGGCTTTGTGAATGATTAAAACAACATGGCTAAAGGATCAGCAGTAGAATCATAAAAAAAAATGCCGGTCTATTCCGTAAAAATCTCACCGTGAAAGCTTTGGTGAAGTGTCCTGTCATTCCACACCGCTAGGAATTGACACTTTTGACAGCTCACTTCATCTAACTTTTCTGACTCAGATTTTAACAGAATAAAGTACAGTCGAACAAAAGCTTTGGTATACAGACAAAAATGTTACACAGACAATATTTATTTTAATTATGTGCGTGATGAGCTATTACGCTTAAGACACTCTTCCAAGAGAGGCTTTTTTTTTTTTTGGGTGGGAAATTATCAAATGACTTCTCCTGCTGAGTAGAGCGGGAGGGCGTGTCAGACTTTGACTGACCAAAACCCACCCGTGTTCCCTCAGTACCCCGTATGCCAGGGGCTGTGGTATCTCTTTCGAACAAACCCGCACCCCTGGCAGGCATCGGCCCTTGCGGACCCCACCAGTGGTTGCTGACATCCCTGACGGCGCGCGTGCGGAACACAACGCGCCGTTCCGTCTACCACTTTTCGGCCGCAGGGGATAGGGAGAGCGGCTGACGCTATACCGACACTCCTCTTCCCCTGCGACCCCACCGCGTCCGCCATCAAACGGTGGCGGCCCCGTCCAGGCCACGGAAGGGAAGAGCGCTGCTCAGAAGCACCGGCACTCCTCCTCTACCGCAGCCAGTAACCCTCAGCCGCGATGCCTCCCATTCGATATCGCGGCCCACCTCAGTTGCGGTGCACCTCACCGCAACCTACTTTTTGGCCGCTACGTCCGCGTCGTCGGCTTTGAGGCAAAAGCCCTGACGAGCGGCCGCACCTTTGGGTTCCTCTTGGCTTCACCGTGGCCGGAATCCACGGTTACTGAGCTCCTCCGCAACGACAATGCGGGAACCCAATCGGGGGAGTCCAAGAGAGGCTTGACTACTATTACACACAAGTTAGCTTGCTATAAACCAATCTACAGTTCGGCAGTACATAAAAATGGTGATATGATATTATATGGTGATCGACGAACAAATTGTAACCATGAAATTTAGCACATTATTATAGACGGCCCCAAGCGTAGTTTTTTTTTTTTTTTTTAATCTGCTGCTACATGCAAAAGTGCAATACCTACGTGGTTAAAATGTATGGAACAGCAATTTGCTTATGTGATTCGCGAAAAATGTTAACGCGGTCCAGCGTTGATGCCTTGCCATCCTGTATAATTATTATAATAATGTTGCTATTATTTATATACTTTGTGAAGCACGCCACACTTAATTTAAAACAAGGCTAAGGAGCCGTAAGCCTGGCTTGTCAACTCAAAATCTGTCTAACGATGGTACACCAGCAAGCTTTACTGGAGACCCAAGAAAAACATGCTACAGGATCGGAAGACACTTAAAGCCGACTCCAGACCTGCCGATCTATTCTGTTAAAGTCTCACCGTGAGAACGTAGATGAAGTGACCTTTGAGTGAGCTGTCATTCCATCAGATGCTTGATGATTGACACTAATGACAGCTCACTTTAAGGTCACTTCACCCAAGTGATCACGGTGAGTTTTTTTTACAGATTAGTAATGCTGTCTGTTGTCTACACTATTCGCGTTACATTACACGGTACGTTACATTACATTACACACGTCTGAACCTGGCTTAACATTCAAAATTCATAATTCCACCATGCAATCAAACAAAAACAGATATAAAAGTAACTTATAATATTATGATACATGATAATATTACAAAATCAATGGCGAAACGGACTCTTGATTCACAACAGAGGTCGACGAAGCCGACGGCCGGGGCAGCGGGGAAGGTACAACGGGTCTGAAAAGTAATCGAATGTTTTGACGAATTCTGAGTATCAATTGAAACAAACAATTCATAGAAATATCACTTGATAAGTTAGTTTAATTGATTTTTCACCGAAAAATGATAAAACTTTTTGATAAAGGTACGCTAAATATAGCACAAGACTGAATGAGGTCGGACAACCAGTCTTACCGAGGGGTAAATGATATTTTATTTGTGTAAACTGTTTGTCTGTTTGTGGGGCTTGTGGCTAAGTAACAATAGCTGCGCGGGTCGATCGATCAGGTTAAGCTAAGCTTGTCGCGGTTGGTCCGTGGATGGGTGACCACCTTTACATACCAAGACCCCTTCGTGCTGTTATTTTTGGATCTTTGACAGTCGTTACGGGTCGTCAGAAGCCCGAAAGTCTGACAACCAGTCTTACCAAGGGGTATCGGTGGTAATAACCCAGTAACTGGGTTGTGGAGGTCAGATAGGCAGTCGCTCCATGTAAAATACTGGTATTCAGCTGTATCCGGTTAGACTGGAAGCCGACCCCAACATAGTTGGGAAAAGGCTAGGCAGATGATGATGATGTTTGTAAGAAAAAATTGTAATATTTGCTTCCGGAACGGAACCTATACAGCTCGTGCCGCCATCTTTACACGGCACCACTTTTTTATTATTAGGAACAGTTTATCTGGCATACATGTTCTGCCCATTAAAGTTGCTGCACAACAATGATCATTGTTCTGTCTAAATATTTCATCACCTCTGCTCTCAAAACGGTGAAGGAAAACATCGTGAAGAAACCGACATATCCTAGAACCAAAAGTTCGAAGACATGTGACATTTATCTACCCGCACTGGGCCCGCGTGTTGGACTACGGCACCAATGCGAACATTATAGGTTGATCTCAGAATACAGAAAGAACCAGAAGCCGCTTTCAACTAATATTGCAAACTGCAGGCTGTGTCCGAAAACAAAACTAGTGACCCCCGCTCGCCTCACTTCCCACCCGCGTAATATTGCTAGCTCAGACATTATTTGCCCATTTTTGGGGTAAATATTGAAAGTATTCATCATTCATCATCATTTCAGCCGGAAGACGTCCACTGTTGGACATAGGCCTCCCTCAATTTGGGGGGCTTGCCATAATCGCCACGCTTGGCAGGCGGGTTGGCGATCGCAGTATGGTGGTAAAATGCATATAGAAAGCTGCTACCCATTCTCTAGTAAGTCCCTTAGTCGCCTCCTACGACACCCACGGAAAGAAATGGGATGGTGCTATTCTTTACGTCCGGCACCACACGGTACACCACACGTTTGAAAGTATTGGGGGTACGAAAATAATAAAATCAAAATTTTATTGTCCTTTTCTATACATGCATTAATAAATTCGGTTTGCTTTGAAAACATTAATGTTTTCCAGTCGTGTAAAATAAATTAAAAATATAGTAGTTTTAAACATACTACAATGAATAAAAGCCCTCAGTAGGTTATAAAAAGAAGGGAAATCAAAACTCTTAAATTGGCAACACGTACAAGATGGACCCATTACGAGTATTTAGTTCCGCTGAATTTTTAGAGGTAGGAACGACACAAGACGGCATAATTTAAATAAATTGAACACCGGTAAAACATGTCGCGCGATACGACAGTCACAGAGTGACTGATAAGCTGCGCGTCAAACTACTCTATTTAAGAGTAGTTTTTGTAGCTTCAGTATTAGTCGCTCTCACGGCTTCTGGTTCTTTCTGTATTCTGAGTGGTTGATTATGCAAGGCTGCCAAAAAAGTTTTGTAGAACAAAACTGAAACGTCTTTTGACCCTGTTATTCACAAATTAAGACAAATTACACATACCCTTCTAGTCGGAACCCAGCAACGCTTCTACGCGGCAAAAATTCGCTTGACATTATCTCTCTACCTTGCCATGTATATTTTTCGGCAACAGGGCAACGACTGTAATTCCTAAAAATAAACAAACGCATTATTATTCATACAGTAAAACGGGGTGAACAGAGACTGCAGGGGTGAATCGAAACGAAACTTTAAAGTGTATTTTACTGTTGATATTGTGATCGTATTCTGCCAACAAAGGCAAACAGTAAACACATTAGAGTCCTTTTTGGCTACAAACTATCTAATTTCAATATTGAAATCCACTTTAAAGTTTCGTTTCGATTCACCCCTGCAGTCTCTATTCACCCCGTTTTACTGTACCAATATTCCTTCAACTGAATCGACAATAGATAAATGCTTCATGTTTACAAACACGAACTTGTTTGATTTAAGACCAAGGCACTTTTGGTCCCTCTGAATTCTTAGTCCAGTTAAAACAAGCACTCGCTTGCATCTTTTTGGAGTCGTAAACCATGTTTTAAGACACATCTATAACATTCTAAAGAGCTCCTTTTACTTTAGCCCATCTAATTAATGAACTCCACTCAGATGGTGTATAAAAATATTCTTGTGTCTTGAAGCTTTCTCAATTGTGGCATGTATGGGAATCACCATAATTTTGTGTATATTACATACTTTTCATGGAAAGTATAACATTATCATATTTCTATTCACAAAAAAAATTGGTTATTATCACAGTGCGACATCGTTCCGTGTGACGTAAAAGTTCTCAACTGACTGATTGACCGTTGAGGTAAACAAATATGCGGGATCTCCCCGCGTAAAAGTCTCGAATAACCGTTTGGCCTTTAAACGTTTAAAATTGTGCCACATTTAGTCCTTTTACTGCAGCAAAAAATAGTATTTACACCTATAAATGTGTATTTTTCTTTTTAGTGCACGTTGTCAACCAGAGTAAAAAGTGTAAATGCTCAAATGGTTGCATTGGCCCATATACGTAGGACCCATCGAAATAATGCAACTCAAGAATGAACGTCGACATATTTTTTCTTTGTAATCTACTAAATGGTTTTTTTTTATTCACACAGACAACGAACTGCCTAAACTGCTAGGTCTAGAAGAAACAAAATTGAGCACAAGAGTTCCTTAAATAGAAGGTGTAATCGAATAAACGCAAAATCTGAAACTTGTTTGTTGATAGCTGACTACTGAATCGATTTCAGTCATTTTAATGTAGGTATTTTTCATAAAATTATTGACATTATTTTGGGGCGTCGCGTCGTGCGATCCTCTGGTTTTATATAGGTAATAGTTAATACCTGCAAAATGGGGAATTACACGATATCTGATCCAATCTCCACGTAGGAAAGAATTTCTTTTGTCGAATCACTTTTACTTTGTTTACCGTTCTTGGGGAGCTGTAACAAAAATTAAAATCACGATTAAAATAGTTATTATTATGAATTGAACTGGCTACTCATAATATTTTATCGTATTCGGGTAACCCTTACTCCTTGGACGGGGTAACTTAACTTTTACCAACGGAAAGAGTTGCCCTTCAATGTAATAAAATAAATTTGAACTCTCGCAGCTTCTCATTAGGTACAAAATCATGATTTTTTTGGGTTTATGTTAGATGGGCCCAAAACCGAATAATATTGTGCATTAATTTAACTGTGCAATTTTATTAACTCCCAGAGAATCTTCAAAACCGACCTTTATCATTTAATTACATTCCATACCATTCATCTGTACTTAATAAAAATCTTAAATTCATTCATGTCATTTACTAACATACAACGCAAATCTTAAGCGATGGGTTTAGAAGCAAGAAATTTTAAACAAGTGTTTCTAATATAACTAGGGTGAGCAAGATGGAAGATTGAAAATTACCCCTAAAGGGGTTAGTTAAAATTGGGGAATTAAAGTTTGTACGGAGATTCTTAATTTTTCCTGATTGAAAAACCAATCGGGTTTCCAGCTTGTTGCGCAACTAAATTAATCGTTAAGGGACAGCCTTAGCCTGTTTCGGGCCACTACAAAGAACTCCCAGTGACATGGTGAGCGGCTCGTCAATAAGCGGCCTGTTAGGCGTTTTTCCATTGACTGGCACGGCGTCGACACTGGCACTAACACGAGACGGCCCGGCAAAGATTGAGGCAAAATGTATGAATTGCAGTCGTCGCCGTAGCCGGCTAGTGGAAAAACGCATAGGTACTTAGAATTCATACAATTTTGCTTCCCTCTTTATCGTATCGTCAACATCACCATTGGAAAATCATCTGTTCTCGAAGTCCCGCTGCGGTCGCCACTGTGGACGTTGCACCGCCGCCGTGCCACCATCGAAAAGTCCGGCCATCAGCGCTCACACCAGTCGCAAACGTAACTGACATGACCTACTGCAATATCGAAAAATATGTTTTTGTTTTAAACGTAATCGAAATTCTGATATCACTTAAAATAGACCTTAATTCTGATGAACTTCCTGTCACTTTACTATCGAAAAACTTTAATTTGCTATTTTGTAAGAAAGTATAAGGTTAACACATTATCAATATGCTTTATCTCATAGTTGTTAACAGATAATTTTTATATTAATTTAATTTTAAATGTTAATGCCCCAATTTAATTGAAATGTAAAGTGATGGCCCGAAACACAGGTTTGAATAAACCTATATCGGGCGAGTCGCAACCTAACATTCTAATTCCGGAACGATTTGCACTTGTTAAAATATTTTAGAAATAGTTTATTTTTAGGCACTATAATTTTGTGGGAAATTTACTACTATTGACTAAATGTACTGTGGGATCCTGCCGTTTTGCCGAAAAGATTTTGCCAAATTTTCATTACCCAAACAAATTTTAGCAACCTTTTTTTATACCAATGTAATATTTGGAATAATTTTAGTACGCACATTTTAATTTGGTCAAATGTTTACGGCCTGGCCACGGGGATCGGCGGTGCGTACGGCGGTGCGGCAGGCGGGGCGACAATTCGCGCGGCATTGTTTGCAGGCCACGGGGAGTCACGTTCGCCACCCCGACCAGTAAGGAAGTCCGAGAGCGAAATGTTTTTATCAAAGTTATCTCGATATTGCTTAGAAAGTAATTGTTTTTTGGTTCAAGATATAATATTTTGAAGAGATTGTGGAGAATAAAGTTGAATAGGAATTGAGGTATAGATGGAGAATTCCACAAGAAGTACGAGAAAATCTGGAAATTTCATTTTAATTTCTTCCCACAATCACTTCACTATATGTTTATATTTATGCTGTGGGTGGCCAGACTTCCAAATAGGTGGCTTTGCTAGTATTTCAGCTATAAAAGTCTCGGTGTTCATTATTCGCGGCGAAAACAACTAAACTCGTTTGATCGCTGCCCTAGTCGCCGCGACTGCCGCTTGACGCCGTGGCTCGCGCCGTACTGATTCATGTATTTGTTTCACTCGCCGGCCGCGCCGCCGCATTTTTATTGTTGATACAATGATAACTAACAGATAAGGCAAAAAATATTATTGTCCTACTTCAAATACTTTTCTGTAAAAAAAATATTTCTTTTTTTTTTTGTATGGGAGCTGAAGAATCGTCAATTTTAGTGTCGGAGTGTGACTTTTGTTTATAATTACTTTGAGAAGATGACCCGTCAAAACCCCATTTGCTTATTAGTTTTAGCGATTTTTTGTCGGCAGAGTTGTGCTGAATTGTTTTTAATATCCTATTGGTTGTCAAATCTAGAAGCGATTAAAGTCTTATCTTAGCATCAGATTCAGTTACAGTTATGTCTGACTCTGGAGGATAACAAGTTTTTTTAGCTTCCAGGAGCTTTTGATAGGATGGAAGACCATACATTTTCTCTGAAGCAAGAATAGTTCTTAAATTTCGATATTGCCATTTTGACAAATTTGTTGAGTTGTAAAGCGCTAACGTTTTATCATCTGGTAAACACGGTTTGTCAGTCTTTTTAGCGAATAGCATCATGTACCATCTCACATTTTTCCTTGTTTTGGCTGAGTTCGTTTAATATAGCTGCTAATTTTGTTTTTTTAGACTCCTTTAATTTGGCACATAAAGCATAAACTAATTCCTCCTCTGTGTGATCTAGAAGTGTTAGAGAACGCCTTTTCTTCTGTTTATCAGATATATCAACAAATGGTTTTTTACTTGTACCACAACTTAATTGATGAGTATCCACTTGCGTTTCGAAATTTGGAATTACTTCCTCGGCAACTTTAAAAATGCTGCTTAAATCGATATTTTGGCCAAACTATTTGGGATTGTAACCAGTCTGAATTTTTGTTAAGAAAGGTCTTTTGAGCTCTACTGGAAGCAGACCATCTTTTTGAGATATTACTTGAAAAATTACGACAAAATAATTTAATATTACTCAAATCTTCGGAAGACAATTCAACACCAATACGTTCAATAAGGGCATTAAATAAAAATTCGACATTTTTAAAACCACCTCCTGATTTAAGAACAACGTATAAGTCTAAGTTGGTGACAAATGCGGACATATTATAATTTTAAGGAAAATTGAAAACAAATTAGAATCAAAAATATCAAAGACAAAGTGACTTTGATTTTAACAAAAAAAAATTACGAAAACAAATTCGACGAAAGAAAGACAAACAAAAATTATTTGATTTTAAAATCCAAAGATTCAAAATACAACAATAACAAAACAAACAAACAACAAGCATTTCTTCAAGCGCACAGAAAAAATAAGGACACGTCTTATCGCAACCACATTTAGTTGTACACTGAGGTGTACGCGCGCGATTCGTGACCGTATTACGTTACGTCATGAGAGGCGGCCATCTTGTTATCCCGGCAAACTCGCGTCGAAGCTCCATTTTGCTTGCCAGCGGACCTATTGCGATATGAGTAAGGCTATGAATAAAAGACGAAGATGATGATAGTAAGCCGGGATGAACAAAGCAGAATTAACGTACAGAGCATAGCTAATTGCGAAGTTGTACAGAGATATATCTACCTCGGCTCTGCTATCTCCAATACTGGAGGATGTGGCGATGAGATAAAGCGACGGTGCGCCATCACCAGGTCGGCAGTGGAACGGCTGGGAAGGATTTGGGGGGACAGAAGGATTACCAAAAAGACGAAGATTGATGAAATGCCTTGTCTTTCCGATATTTCTTTATGGTGCCGAAACATGGTCTCTGCGAATGCAGGATCGCCGTAAAGTCGACGCTTTGGAGATGTGGTGCTGGAGACGCCTCCTAAAGATCTCGTGGACATCGTTTCGCACCAATGTTTCCATCCTCAAGGAACTTCATATTAAGGACCGGCTTTCGTCTACTGTACAACTCCGAATATTGAAGTTCTTTGGTCACATCACTAGAAGCGAAAATTCCATGGAGAGACTGGTGGTTCAGGGCCCGGTGGAGGGCAAGAGATCACGCGGCCGTTCACCAACTCGCTGGTCTGGCCTGATCAAGAAAGCTACTGAATCTACCATGGTCCAGTGTACTCGCAACGTCTCCAACCGACAGATATGGAAGCACATCGCTGAAAGGGCAATCCTCGGGGAAGTCAACGACCCACCGAACATCTCTCCGTGTACCTCGTCTACGCAACCACGACCACTCTGACAAGAGTGTTACGACTAAGAAGAAGATGAATAAAAAAAAGCGAACAATTAACATTAAAAAAAATTGTTATTTTCTGTCACTATTATCTCGAAAGTACGCAGAGATAAGCAATAAGTTTCTTCGAGCCAAATACTCAGAATTATTAGTTTTCTAACATATGTGAATGCCATCTCGACATCGCTTAAGGTTTTTGAGAAATTGAGTAAAATGTAATCACTCCCATACAAAAAAAAAAGAAATATTTTTTTTAGAGAAAAGTATTTGAAGTAGGACAATAATATTTTTTTTCCTTATCTGTTATCATTATATCAACAATAAAAAAAAATATCAGCGGTCTACTATCAATGTCCACTTTTTTTTATTTTGGGACCAGTGTGCGCCGCGCCGGTCGCCCGTGCCATTCGCTTGGTACATTCCGCCGGTCGCCCCGCCGGTCGCCGCCCCGCGTGGCTTGATTAGTACATTTCCATGCGTTTGTTTCAGTCGCTAGACGCCTCGGCGGTCGCACCGCGCGAATTTTCGCTATGGCGGGTGTCCCGTGGCCAGGCCGTTACTTGGCAGATTGTTACCAAGGATAATGTCATTAAGGCTTTTAGTCTTTAATCAAATGATTTATTACGGCAAACAATATTTAGATAATAAACGTTTAGTCAAATGATTTGTTATGACAAAAAAAATATGGTTACTAGACATTAGGTTATTTATGGAACTAGTTACAGTAGGTATTTTTTTTTTTAAATGGTTAGGTTAGGTTAGGTTAAAACAGTGACCACCTACGCACGAGCCGAGCGAGCGTAGCGAGCGGTGCCGCGGCAGCGGCCGGCGAGTGCCAGAAACGACTAGATTATATAGAAAAAAATATGGAAAAAAGAGATTATTTTTAGGAGGCTATCGATATAAATAATATAATTATATTAACATTATTTTTACCTGTTTAGAATTTGTCCCAAGTGGAATATTCGGCTTATTTAATTTTGGGTAAAATATGTTATACCAACTGAAATATTTGACTAGATAAAAAATGGTAAAAGTACTAGTTGGTGAACAAGTTATTGTTCAAACGTTCACTTGCCAAACATAGGTTTTCGTAACAATTATTTGTTAAGAGATTTTATGGTAAGTAATAATTTGGCAAATGAAATTATGCGAAAATTTGTTTGGGAAGTGATAATTTGGCAATGTCTTTTCGGTAAAACAAGGGAGACCCATGTACTGTTTTTGTACCCGTTTTTATTAAATAAATAAATTATTATTATATTATTCAGAAACCGTATTAATTAAACTAAGAGCAGTGAAAAAGTCACCACCTTTAACTAATTCACAGTCCGACTTTATCCACGAACTTCCACGCTTCTGTGCCTCATTCATGTTCCAACCGCGATGGCAACAATGTATGCTTATCGCACTCAATATTTTGCAAAAATAGAAAGGGTTACCCTTACAACGAGAAATGTTTATGAAAGGTTTAACATCGATTTCCAAAGCAAAAAGGGTTACCCTTTAAGAGTTATCCTCATGAAAGTCTTAACCCCTTCATGGTATAGTAAAAATTTAACCCATACAAGATTTTACTTAATCCACAAGAGTCTCTTTCTGAAAAAACTGATCTGAAACTAAACTGTTTTTGGTTATGTAGGTACAGTGTCCTGGCCTCATTATATGTAACATACATACATACAATGCAACGCTTTAGTATTTGTTTTTTTTATTCTTGGGTGTTCCGCGCGATCTATCTGCCTTTGTTTTATAATCTAAACCAAAAAAAAAAACAAATACTAAAGCGTCGCATTGTATGTATGTTACATAAAATGCGACGCTTTAGTATTTGGTTTTTTTGGCCTCACTCTTGGTGTTCCGCGCGGTCTATCTGCCTTTGTTTTATAATCTGAGGTCCAGACGTTTACGCTTTTTTTTGTGCATTTCGCCGTTCAAAGCAACAGATTAGGTCTAGGAAACCGGTTCCTTTACATTATAACAGCCGTCGAAATGTATCATTTTCATCAGTATTCGATAACATGGTGCCAAAAACCGCTGTGTAATTTTTACCAAACCAAACCTAATAGTATCTTTTGATTTTCGAGGCACTTACTTTATTACGAGAACGGCATGAACATGAAATCTGTGCTGGTAACCCTTCTCGCCTTCTTCTTGGGTTTCATTGATTTAAAACTTTTAATTTTGCTACGTATTGAAGGTAGATTTGCTTTCATAGACTTAACGGCTTTAAATGCATTCGTGACTTTATGTATAGGCAATATTGGTAGGCTTATGTTAATGCTCGTGTTTATTCTTGTTTGGATTGGTAAGGCACTGGACAGACACTTCCACGCTAATCTGCGTACAAAAGAAACATAGGTGTATTAGTGCTTAACATTCCAAACAAGGTTTTTAGGACGAAGGAGGCACATACAAGGCGTTTTAATTCAATGTTAAATGAATTTAATTTCCGTAAGTAGATTTGTATAAACACTTTTACACGTCAATCGAATTTTAAAAACTAGACGAGTTCGACGTTTCCTATCTGACTATTCTGAGAAGAAAGGCCAAAACAAACTCAGCGATCACAGTCAGATCATGTGAAGACCATGTAGATTGGAGTCTAAAATGACCTTTTGAGAAAAGAAGCAATTGATTGAGCGGACCTGTCGAGTCAGTGCACGCAATCACTTATCAGATGGATTGTGATATCTTACTACGCTTTGATTTCAATATCATGGTTAAAAATGTAGTACTAAGAAGAAGGTAGGTACAGTCGATCAAACTATAAATGTATAAGGGCCTTGTTGGCCGAAATGTGAACGAACGCCGCCATCTTGTTTTTAGACTACATTTCGCACGAAATGTTTGCCAACAGTTTTTTGTCAATTGTCATTTGAACCCCAAAAGATAATTGTTGTAGTGTATTTCGTATACAAACAAAAATTATCATTTTGGGAATACACTGCCAGTGGTCATTTATATCGTGTGCGTAATAACTGTTTAAGTAGAATAATGGGATGGATAATAAATATGTATGTCTTTACATAATTAACATCAATAAAATTATCAATACAATCCTTTTAGTTTATTAAATTCCATTGATTGATTTTTCCACGAAATAGTAATCAAGATTCCCAGCTTCACACTAACCTGCAAATTGAAAAAATAAAACGGAAGACAGTTTAAATTTCGCGGGCTGCTCCGGCGCTTTCCTCTCAAGCTTATGGCATTTATAAGACAGTGACGTAAATGAATGACTTCTCAGCATTATTTAAAAGCAGTCGCAAGTTACCAGCCTGCATACCAAATAGCTTGTTCGCTTTGATCTACTGTTGAACGCCTCATATGTGCCAGCTCAATGACACTATTTAAACTAAGGATATAGCAATGATTGTTCCTACGATGTATTGATCAACTATTTACTTATTTAAATTTTACTTACTTACGTTGTTTAAAACTTAAATTACGGTTTAGATTTTGAACTTGTTCAATTCTAAACGCAAATATTTAAAAAGATAAGCAAATTCTAAGAACCTCAATTAAATACAGCTACAAATAAAGTTGAAGAAAATACATACCTGCTGAAGTAACTTTTCTGAACTTTAGGTGGTTTGTACGAGCCGAAAGAACCGAATTTTTTCTTCCTGAAAAATGAAATATTACGATGAACATTAAACTAACTGTTGCTGACGAGCGTACCAATATGATCGCGCCAAATCCCGAATTTTCACGTTTCCATTCGAACTTCAATCTCAATCTGTGAAAAATTTCTCTCATTTTCCAAAATGTTCGTCAATTTTTTAACATTGTTTGTCTAAGATGAAATTGCGACTAAATTTTGAACGTTAATTTAACGGAAATTAGCCTTCTGGACCCTTGCTAACCGTCCATGTTACAATATTCAAGTCCTTATAGATTAGAACTACTAAAATGAGCTTAATAGCAGAGTCCGTCGTCCTTTTTACCCGACTGCGCCAGAAGGAGAGTTATGTTTTTCGAGTGTATTTATGTATGTATATTTCCTTGGCACGCTCTGTAGCCTAAACAGCTTGATCGATTTCAGCTTGAGAGGTGCCGTTAGATTCGTCTTAAGAGCGTTCATTCCACGCGGGCTGGCAACAACGTGTTTTTAGTAGTTTTTTGTGATTATTTAATTAAATACAAACAAAAGCACTATTATTGTTCAGCAAAGCACTAGATCGTTGGTATTTATAATTATTTTTAATATTTACTCTTTAATAAAAACATTTAATCGTAGGTACTTAGTAATGCAAATAGAAAATAATTGACGGTATGTCGATTTTTGTAAGTAAATACCAAAATAACTGTAAAAAAATAGCATACAAAACTTGAAAATACCAACGATCTAGTGCATGGCTGAAAAAATGTTTACTTTTGTTTGTACTTAATGAAATAATCACGAAAAACCGTCATAAATGCGCCGTTGCCAGCCCGCGTGGGGAGAACGCTCTTAATTGTGAGAGTGACACTGGGTACACCAAAATTTAAAGAAAATTGCCCGATTTTTGGCGCCACATTGTGTTTTCGAAAAAAAAATGTTTTTTCTCAAAACCTGTTGAATAGGGTAAATAAATAAAGGTTTTTTTTACTGACGTGTAAGGATATTAGGCGTGATAAAAGGAAAAAAAAACATAAAATGAACATCATTTGTTTTTCAATCAAAATTCACACGATATCGTCAAAATTAAATTGGAATGATCATTCTGCCGCCCTTTTCAGTTTATTTGGTACCTGTATGAAAGATTATCATCGAAATGCAACATCTTTGAATTGGTTCACTACTGAAATCATATTTTTTTCACTTCTGTTTCATTTTGTTTTCAAATGTTTCAACTTCGAATGAAAAATGCCAAATGAAAGACAAAAATTAACAAAAAGTGAAGCGTCTCATATCTGCTTTATTCCTGAGATATTCCTGAGTTTAAATTTCGCGGGCTACTCCGGCGCTTTCCTCTCAAGCTTATGGCATTTATCAGACAGTGAGGTAAATAAATGACTTCTCAGCATTATTTAAAAGCAGTCGCAATTTACCTGCCTGCATACCAAATAGCTCGTTCGTTTTTACCTGCTGTTCAACGCCTCATATGTGACTGCTCAATGACACTATTTAAACTAAGGATATAGTCAAATTAAGCGCTATGTTTAGATCCAGACTAAAATTCCTTTTTACAATCATAGTTTGTACAGCAGTTCCAAAACAAATCCTTGAATATAAATCACCAAAACGTGAAATTGGACACGTTTAAAAACTAATCAAGGCAGGATTATATATGAGTTAGGTTTTACATTTGAACTAGGTAGATTAAAATCTCTCAAACGAATTGAAGGGAAACGACATATTCGTTACGTCACTATTATAATTTGTTCTGGATTTTCACAGAGGTACACTACTAAATTATGGCCAAGATTCATGTGGAACAGCTTAGCTGTACCCATCCGTACCCCTGTTTACGCGTCGATTTCCTTCATCATGATGATGATCAAAGATGTCCACAACTGGACATAGGCCTCCCCCAAAAGGGGTTTTGCCATTGTCGCGACGCTTAACAGGCGGGTTGGCGATCTCAGAATGGTGGTAAAATGCATAGAGAACGTTGCTGCCCATTCTCTGGTAACTCCCTTAGTCACCTTCTACGACACCCACTGGATGTAATGGGATGGTGCTATTCTTTACGTCCGGCACCATACGGATAACGATATCCTTGCATTCCTGTATATCCATACACATTATGATATCCATTTTTACAGGACATAGAGCAGAGCACTAGAACAAGCAGAACGGAAAATTAATGACATAACCATAATTATCTTACTTTTGAGGATAATGTATAGTGACTCCTTTTGGTGTAACCTTCTGTTTACATGGACCATCATTTCCACAAGGACACCCCTTCGCAGGACGATATTGTGGCAAAGGCACCACTCTGAAATTAAAACATTGCTCTTAGATATCAGGCGCAACAGAATATACAGGTAAAACAAAAAATGTAAGCGCTTCGGAAATATTTGTTTTTCTGAATTAACGCGAATGATCGAAATTACAGATGGTAAATATACACCACGCTACTGGTATACTTTTTCGAGAATCTTTTGATCTTGAATTACATTTCTTCACATATTTTATTACCTTAGTTCTCCTGCGGATCTTTTCATTTCTGATTCGATCACGGAGGGAAACTACAAGTAGTTCTCTCCATTGCCCTTTCGGTGACTTTTAAGCCTTCTTATGAGGCCCATTGTGAGTGACCACATTTCGGTTAAAGGGCCTAGGCTCTTTCTTCCTTGTCTCTAGAGACAAAACACATTTCTGTTACCGTTCACGCCAAACGCTACGCCAAAATGTATGGGAATGCCATTACCTGCGGAATGATTACGTCGTGTCCTTTCCGCAGCCAATGTCATTCCTATAGATTTTGGCGTAGTGTTTGGCGTGAACGCTAACAGAAATGTAACTTGTCTAGGCCTGCAGATGTCATCATTGGCAACACGCACTAGTAAAAGTTTTTCGTCTTAAGACACTGCGGTATGTGGGACGAGAAGATATTGCGTAGGTTCCTGAACGCTGCCCTCGGAGTATCCCTACGTGATTGAATCAGGAATGAAGAGATCCGCAGGAGAACCAAGGTAATCGACATAGCCCGAAGAATTGCCAAACTTAAGTGGCAGTGGGCAGGGCACATTCCTCACAGAACAAATGGCCGATGGGGCCGAACGGTTCTGGAGTGGCGACCGCGTACCGAAAGACGTAAAGTCGGCAAGCCTCCCTCAAGGCAGACAGAACCGGTCGAACTGGCGGAGCTTGGGGAGGCCTACGTCAAGCAGTGGACGTCTTTCGGCTGAATTGATGATGACGATGACATATTTATTAATCGGAATCAAAATATCATGCCTGTTTCTCCGAGGGTGAGGTAGAGCTGTACCAATAGAAAGTACAACTACATCTCTTCGCATTCTTCTTCCAACGGAGGTAGGTAAAAAACCACAGAACACCACCTCCTACGGTGCTTACATACTGCTTTTGCCTCGTATACGTTTAAATACATCAGCATGCTTAGCACGAGACCCGTAGACAAGCGTTTTGTCGTCGGAAGAGTAGACAAAAATGACGTTTCCGTGTAGACAGTTGACAGTTTTGTATCGAAAAATGTAGACAAGCGTTTTCTATTCTATAGTAGAGTAAAATAGAAAGCGTCATGTTAAGCCTGCTGGTCATACACGCATGCCGGTGGCTAGTAAGGACTCGCCTGAACTTTCTGAACCATATCATTAATAAGGTGACTGTATGTCCTCCTAGGGTGTATACCGCGTTTTCACTTACATCTGCCTTATCAAATACCTTTTGTTGATCGCCTTTCATTTTGCGTTTTATATTTACAAAAAAATTGATTAAAACTCACTCTTTCTTTTTAAAAACTTTCCATTTTGGTTTCTCAGTTATTACGTAACGTAAATTGGATAAACTGCAACAGAAAATTGGAAACGAAGTGAGACCACAAGATAAATTGAACTATGGTTGGAGACATTAAATATACTGGCCACAGCTGAAAAAATATTAGCATAATCATAGCATATAGCCTTTAATGTTCCCACTGCTGGGACACGGCCTCCTCTCTGTGAGAGGGATAATCCACCACGCGGGCCCTGTGCGGGTTGGTAGGTGTCACATGTCTTCGATTTTTTTGGTTTTAGAACAATGCCGGTTACTTCAAGATCCGTTTTGAGAGCAGTGGCCATGAAGTAATTATTTCATTTTCTCTGTGTTAATTATAATTAACGGATCCGTGCTCACTTTGTTGGGTGGTAAACATTTTTATATCACTCAATAGACACGGTCGCGTTTCCATACCTATGTCGTATTATCTCTTTAACAATTCGTTCAAATTAAACTCATGCAGTAAAAGGGAAAAGTCTTTTGTTTTAAACACTTGAAACGATAAATTTACTTATTTTGATAAGAATTTATAATTGTTGATAATAAGACCAATAAATATGTCCTAACGATTTCAATGATTTAGACATAATTATGTTGTCGCTTACTTTTTTATAGGCATTATCAAGTTCTACAATTTTTCTCTAGAACTCAATCATAACATCTCTCTCATCGTTAAGCGTTCGTAAGAAACGTTATCGTTCTACCCTTTTTTCTCCGACTTACTTTGCAAATCCGACTACCACGAAAAAGCTTTTTAAATTTTCGGGTCAATATATAGCCACAAATAATGTAGCTTTCTATTGGTAAAAGAATTTTTAAAATCGGTTTAGTAGATCCAGAGATCACCCCCCTTTCAATCTCTTAACTCACAAAACTCACAAACTTTACCTCTCTATAATATTAGTATAGATTATTATAGTATAGATTAACAACCTCTGGGCAAAACTTCTGGGAGGTCCAGCAATGCACGTCTTTGGGTAGGTTGATGCGGTGGACCCCCTACTACGGGGCTCATATCCATGGAAGACAAATTATTTATGAAAACATTTATCCATTCCTGTGAGCACAAACATGACATTTACAGTCATGAGAATTGACTAAAGTTACAATTATATTATTACCTGGTGTTACTAGTAGCTTCATCTATCTTTCTAAAGTCTTTACTATTTATCATTCCCATCTTTTCAATCTATTCTTCTTCAAATTTAATGTTTTCCTGGTACTTAGCGTTGCCTCAGATACCAAGGAATTTTCAATAATTATTCTCTAAATAATTTATATTATATTTGCATTGACTAAGAGGCATTTTGGTGCGGTTTTTTTGGTAATTTATTTTATAGTTTGTGTTTATAAGTTACATCTTTGATTTGACATTTTGTTCATGACATTCATCTTTTCTAAAATTTTGGTTGTTGAAAGTTTTTGACATTAGGTTCGTAAGGAGGCATAATGCTTCTATGTAGGAAGTTTTAATCACAAAAAGTATCTATCGGTTTCAAGACAATAATATAATATAATAGGATCATTATCCTGGACATCTGTCCATTTTCTTCAACGTTGTTCTTGTATTTGGTAATTTTACACGCTTTTAATTAGCTTCACCTGTATGTATGTTTGTATGTTTGTAACCGACTTCTTTGGGCGCGATTTTGACCTACTTTAAACTGCCAGATTTCGTTCAAACTTTGTAGATTTATCGAGGACCGATGACAATACTCTAATTTGATAAAATTATTCCATTTTTCAATTTGCAAAATATGATTTTTGTTAATTTAAGTCGATAAGGTAAGAAACTTAATTTTAATTTTTTATAATTTTTATCTACAGTCGACAGGACTTGATGTTAATTTTAATGTCCAATAATTATCTTTAGCCGATTTCTCTAATATTGACAAATTTTCGAATACTAAGGAGAATTTTAATTCTACAAAACAAATAATAGTTTAAAACTAAAAAATCATGCTTTTATAAATAAACCAAACTAAAAAGTAGAAAATAAATAATAGTTTAAAAATAAAAAAAACACGCTTTTTATAGAAAACCGAACTAAAAAATAGAAAATAAATTTCAATAAATATAAATTAATAATAGTGTGAATAAAAAAAATTGTTTTACAAAAAGCGTGGGGTGCTTTTTAAGATATTATCAAAATTATAATCACTACTCATATCTGTCAATAAAATATTTATAACTATTGCTTAACTCAAGCTTTTTTTTTTTTATTCACATTTCTGATTCTAGGTCAACGGGAACTATCATATAGGTTTTCGACCTAAAAAGTTATAGGGCACTTCCAGATGATCTAGAATTGTCAATTTTGGTTAAAAGCAAGGTGTTTATGGCATAAGTAAAGGAAAAAATGGCCTTAACTTTTTATCGTGTTGACTCAGGACCTTGACTTTTAAACACCTAGTTATAATGGGGACTATAGACTTCAGTATCTTTTATAAATTTCAACTTGCTAGGTCCACCCGTTCTCGAGAAAATTGGCAGTGACATAAGCACGAACAGACGGACAAGAGAGTGATCTTATAAGGGTTTCTTTTTACCTTTTGAGGTACGGAACCCTAAAAAAGGAAATTTTCTATCACTTACCGGCGAAAACAAAACAACCTTGACATTTAGACCTATAGAACTCGATTCGGGATAAAAACTTCGATGTTTATACACCTCAACGTTTCCATTGATCTGTAAAGAACAACCGAGTCCTAAGCAAACAAACATAACTCTACGAGAACTTCTAACAAAGAGGGTGCTGAGGTGGATGGATTTTATTCTTCTTGCGCATTATGTGTAGGTTAACTGGGGTTGGAGGGTAAAAATCTGCCAAATGAATAGCTTCTTCTTTGCGCGTCGATAGCAATCTAAATATAGTCAGCCCAGAATTTGGCTACGATTTTGGCACTTTTATCAGCATCTATCAGGTTCTGTAGCGCGCAGACAGCAGGACACGTTGGACAAGATAAAAAGTGCCCCATTGTTTGTGGGACAGCACCACATACAGTCACGGAGTCATCTGTGAATCTCCACCTGAGCAGGTTCTTTACTTCCACCTACCTGACTTCGGAGTCTATTTAAGGGAAAGCCGAGGCAACTCATGTCCAGATGAGAGATTTTCAGCAGGTGGAACGAATGTATATCTGATAATTGTATTTATGAAGTCATGTAACATTCTTCTCTGAAGGGTTTGGCTGAGGAATCCTATAGAACATCTGCCAGGGGTGCGGGTTCGTTCGAAAGAGATACCACATCCCCTGGCATACGGGCTACTGAGGGAGCACGGGTGGGTTTTAGTCAGTAAAAGTCTGAAACGCCCTCCTGCTCCACCCAGAGCGGGAGAAGTTATTTGATGATTTCCCACCCAAAAATTTTAAAAAAATAAATGCAATAAGAACACCAATATTTCGCAAGTAATGTTTAAGTCCCATGTAATAGGGGGCGAGCCGATTGCCATCAACCGAGCATTAATTCAGACTACGAGCTGTTACTGAGAAATTCCAATTAATTAAAACGTTGCTTGCCCTAAAAAACGATCCCAGGACCTCGTGCTCAGCTACAGCTGAGTGCTACAGCACTTGCGACAAATAGAACAACGAGGCTTATTCCTTCCAACATCCACCATTGGACGAATACTGCAAGCGAAGACAAATTTTAGCCCTTCGTGAGGATAATTATCTAGCCTGGGTATCTGCACCACGAGTTTTTTTTTTTTTTTTTTTGAGGGCGGGAAATAATCAAATAACTTCTCCCGCTCTGGGTGAAACAGGAGAGCGTGTCAGACTTTTACTGGCTAAAACCCACCCGTGTTCCTTCAGTTGTTTGTGTGCCAGCGGCCACGGTATCTCTTTCGAACAACCCGCATCCCTGGCAGATTAGCACCAGGGTGATATAGCGAACGGTGACCTAATTCTAGGTGATTTCTTTGACATTATTTTGAACTACGTTATATTTATTTACTGAGTGTTTTAGTTTGTTTGGTTGACAAAAACCCAGGGGAGCTTCTTGTTTATCACTAAACATCTTTTTAACTTATTCAGTTTTGCAAACCATGACATCATCGTCTGCCTAGTCTTTTCCCAACTATGTTGGGGTCGGCTTCCAGTCTAACTGAATGCAGCTGAATAGCAGTATTTTGCATGGAGCTGCCTATCTGACCTCCACATAGATAGATAGTAAGAGAATCAAAATATTTTTATTTCATATAAACCTGCATGGGCACTTATGAAACGTCAGAAGCTAGGTGCCCGGTTCCAAATTGTTGTTTCCTTTGGAGAAGAGCCGGCAAGAAACTCCACGGTTACTCTTTTAAAAATAATTGGTTTTAACAATGTTTTCAAATTACAGAGATAAAATGTATGGGAGGACAGTGCAGGCCTGTCAATAAGTACCAGGTACTTAGACAAAAACAGAATAGAAAATCGTTTACAAATCTACAGTCTGTAAGGCCTACAACGTTCTCTCATTCACATTATGTAAAATAAGCTGTATAAATAAAATTAACCTAACTAAACATATTGAAAATGGTGATGGTCAGACTTTCGACCTTCTGACGACCCCTAACGACTGTTAGATCCAAAAATGACAGCCGGAACCAGCGGCTTAACGTGTATTTATGTATATCCTGCAAATTGTGGCGACAATCCATCAAAATAAATATTATTCCCGATAAAAATATTCCCAAATACTCGTTACAAATATATTTATAAGCTTTCTTACGTTCACGTTACCGAATACGGATACAACGTATATTCGTTGAGCATCCACCTTTAAAAGGATATCCTTATTTTTTGCATACAAAATGCCCCTAACCTTTGCAATATCGCTCGTAATTTCATAGATTGTATGGAGTTTCAGGAAGTATTACACTTTTGTTGATATTTTATTGTGTTTTGTATGAGAAAAGTGTGTTTTTCCGGATTATTGATGACATTGCAGGGGTACAGGGGGATACAGAGGCCAGCACATCAAGCTACCCCAATCTGTCAAATTTCTTTGACAGTTTTTCAACTTTATTACAAACGAATAAGGTTCATGTTCAATTGGGAAAATTTGACAGTTTGGGATAGCTTGACCTGATGGCGTCTGTACATATCTTTCGATCCTCTTTTTGTCTGATTGATCTAGTGGACGCAAGTGCGATCACTGAACATTAGGTCCTGGTTCCTTGATTAAGCTGTGTTGGTCCAGTGGCAGGCAGGCGCTTTACTTTATTAATGTCATCACCACTGCTCTCAAAACAGTGACGGAAAACATTGCGAGGAAACCGGCATGTCATAGAAATTCTAAGACATGTGACATCTTCGAAACCGCACGGGGGCCCGCGTGGTGGATTATGGCACACTCTCGCTTACATGGCTACATAGTAGGAACATTATTTTCTGATAGTTATAGATCCTGGATTAGATTATCAGATCAGGGAAATATCTACACGATATCAGCTAGACAGAGGTGTTCATCAAATCACGTATCGCCAGTTATGTTGTTAGTAGTCTAAGTTGCTATTGAGAAGTTCCTAATGGAATAACTCAATGACGCTTTTGAAACCTTGAACCAAAACTACTATGAAAATAATTATGAAAAAAAATATTGATCTCCCATGCAAAATCAATAGTCAGCTGATGATTAAAAATATTTTTATTATATGATAAAACTAAAAATGTATGCTTTTCGCAATTTTTCCTTTATCTGTGCTATAAGACGTTGCTTAGTACCAAATTTCAAGATTCTGATTTCACGGGAAGTACCCTGTATGTTTTGATTCCCTTGTGAGTGTCGAAAATTTGCAGAAATTTTCGGCATAAACGGCTGTATCTTTTGATTGCGTTGGCTTAGAAGTTTGATTTTTTCACAGCTCCAAAGGACAGTAGACTTAAGTGTTTTATGTAAATTCCAGCTTGATACCTCTACGCGTTCCCAAGAAAAAGGGTCTTGACAGACACACGGACGGAAACACAAAAAAGTGATCCTCTATGGGTACCGGTTTTTCCTTTCGAGGTACGGATTCTATTAAAAAAATACTTCATATTACTAAAACGCCAATATACTTAGGACAACCCATTGTACCGTACGCGTCGTTCCAGGCGCCTATTGATTCGTCTATGTTGGAAGTTGTCACCTTATGAGTATGATCGATTGCTACCTATAAGACACCTGGTGCTTGTGGTACAATTTATAAGAAAAAGAGGGCTATAAAATACTAATTTTTACGAAAATTTCTAAGTTTTGGTGAAGAATGGATAACACCTACAGAATCAAAGTCAAAAAAGTTACAGGAGTTTATTTAAATATGATTTATTGTACACCAGAAAATACATAACAAAATAATACATTTGAAACTAAATCATACAATGAGCCGCCTTATCGCATCATAAGGCGGCTCAATCACTATCCATTCCAAGGTTGCTTGGAAGAGTCCAGGCAACCTTGGAATGGATAGTAATTGCGTGGACAAAAAAATGGGGTTGTCATTGGTGCATAATATAGGTAAAATTTAGTATTATAGATACATAGATATATATGCTGTATAATAGATACTTATATACTAAACTAGCTGACCCGGCGAACTTCGTACCGCCATATGTTATTTCTCCAGTCGCGACTGAGGAAATATAGCCGTTCCGGTAAAATCAAAGCAGTTGGATTATCAATAATTTTATTTCACAATATTGTATAAATGTTCTTATGTACGAGTACAAACCTTGTCCTGACAATAAGGAACACATATAAAAACTTTTTTCAAAAAAATTACAACCGACTTCCAAAAAAACACTACAAAGTGCAAAATAAAGTCGGTTGTTATTTTTTTGAAAAAAGTTTTTATTTTTCACTTTTTAGTTACCTACCCCATACCAATTCGAAATTTCATCGTCCTTGGCGTCAAAACAATGCATATTAATGCGATAGCAACATTCGCGGTTGATTTGCTGTAATTTTTTGAAGAGTTCCGTTGTCTGTCTCCGAAACACATCATCAGATCTATATGAAATTTAAATGGGACCATTTCGGGATAAACCCCTTTTGCAAATCCGTCTATGTATGACGGAGTTATGCCCGAACATAGATTAAAAAAAAACGTCGAATTGATAACCTCCTTCTTTTTGAAGTCGGTTAAAAAAAGAATCATCCAATTTGGTGCAGTCGTTCGGAAGTTATGCGCGTACATACATTTCGGCGATTCATTTTATATATATATAGACTAGTTGACCTGACAGACGTTGTCCTGTCCGTCCAATAGTCAAATAGTCATTCATACAGAATCCCTACCCTACCTACCCTACCTACCCACCCTACCCACCCTACCTACCCTACCTACCCTACCTACCTACCCTACCTACCTACTCTACCTACCCTACCTACCCTACCTACCCTACCTACCCTACCTACCCTACCTACCCTACCTACCCTACCTACCCTACCTACCCTACCTACCCTACCTACCCTACCTACCCTACCTACCCTACCTACCCTACCTACCCTACCTACCCTACCTACCCTACCTACCCTACCTACCCTACCTACCCTACCTACCCTACCTACCCTACCTACCCTACCTACCCTACCTACCCTACCTACCCTACCTACCCTACCTACCCTACCTACCCTACCTACCCTACCTACCCTACCTACCCTACCTACCCTACCTACCCTACCTACCCTACCTACCCTACCTACCCTACCTACCCTACCTACCCTACCTACCCTACCTACCCTACCTACCCTACCTACCCTACCTACCCTACCTACCCTACCTACCCTACCTACCCTACCTACCCTACCTACCCTACCTACCCTACCTACCCTACCTACCCTACCTACCCTACCTACCCTACCTACGCTATAAACCTCACGGAGCCCGAGACCTTTCCAACGAATGCAAAACCGTGGAAATCGGTTCGTGCGTTCTGGAGTTATAGCGTCAGAAAGGAAAACCCGACTTATTTTTATATAGTAAGAAGATTATAGATAGATATAAAAGCAAATTAAATAAATTGACGACTACCGATTATTATAGCTACATCAAAATCAGAACAACAAACAAGTTATGCTCCTTCACGAGTCTCTTGAACATAGGTAAAGATTGTTCTTTTGGCTAAGTAGTAACAGATGCACGGGTCAGTCCATCAGGTTAAGCTACGCTTGCCGCGGTTGGTTCGTGGATGGGTGACCATCTTTATATACCAAGACCCCTTCGAGCTTCAAAAATCCCTTGCTCCCGTCTGTCATTCGTGGATCTATGTCAGTAGTTACGGGTCGTCAGAACCTCGAAAGTCTGACAACCAATCTTACCAAGGGGTATCGTATTGCCCAGTAGATAGTCGGACAGGCAGTTTTCCCACTTATACTATTCAGTTGCATTCGGTTGGACCGGAAGCCGACCCCAACATAATTAGGAAATGTAGCTTCATTGTACCTGAAGTCCTCGTGAAAGATATTATTCGAGAAAGAGAAGTATGCCGTTACCCCTAATTCTGCTTTCAAGCAGGTACAGACGCCAGCACATCAAGCTACCCCAAACTGTCAAATTTTCCTTGAACATGAACCTTATCGAATTTGTCATAAAGTTCAAATTAGATCAAAGAAAATTGACAGATTGGTGTAGCTTGATGTGTTGGCCTCTGTACCTATTTCAGATTGAAAGATTCAAGCCACAGGTATTTTTTTTAGGGTGGGAAATCATCAAATAACTTCTCCCGCTCTGGGTCGAGCAGGAGGGCGTGTCAGACTTTTACTGACTAAAACCCACCAGTGTTCCCTCATTAGCCTGTATGCCAGGGGCGGCGGTATCTCTTTCGAACAAAGCCGCACCCCTGGCAGGCATCGGCCCTTGCGGGCCCCATCAGTTTGTGCTGACATCTCTTTGAGGCGCGCGTGGAACACAACGCGCCGTCGACTTGGGCTTGATCCTTACCGGACAACGAGCTACCCATTACTAGCCGTCCGCAAGCCCACGCCTACGGTGGCCGGAAATCAGCCTGGGATTCCTGATGCCCGGGGCGTCTCCTGCGGGTATGCAGGGTGTTTCGGGGGCGATAAATCGATCTATCTGGGTTTCAATTTTAGAAAACATTAATCGAAAACAAAAAATAAACGGTCATCCAGAAATTTGAATATTGAATGACACTTATAACATACTATCATGGGTGAAATCGACTGCCTACATCTTTAAAGAATGCCTATATTCTTAGAAAAGTTTTATTACCATTTGCAAGGGGTAAGTCTAATCCCATTAACCACCCACAAACGCAAACTCCGGCTGCTTCTAAAAAAATCCCTACACAATAACATAACCACTCTTAGTCGGTGTCGGTCGGTCACCTGTGGCTGAAAGCTAAGACCTTAACGTCCCAATTGGCTTAATCCTTAGTCTTTTTCATGTCCCAGAACCGAAAATTTGAAAACATAATGTGACGCTCACAAACCTGTACCGGGACGGCGTGATGTATAAAGTGTGGCCCACACCCTCTCACAGAAAGGAGGCCTGTGTCTCAGCAATGGAAAGGTTTTTTTTTTTGTGGTTGGAAAATCGTCACATAACTTCGTCCACTCTGGGTGGAGCGGGAGGGCGAGTCAGAGTTCTAATGACTAAAACCCACACGTGTTCCTTCAGTTGCCTGTGTGCCAGGGGCCACGGTATCTCTTTCAACGCGCGCCACCAATTGGTGCTGACATCTCTTTGAGGCGCGCGTGGAACGCAACGTGCCGTCGGCTTATTATGTAACCACCATTTCAGTTGACACTTAGTGGCATATTTAAATTGGCGTTAGTGAAGTAAAGAGTTTAGTTAGACGCCAAGGTCATAATCAGCTGATAATTTTCCCACTGCTGGGATATAGGCCTCCCGTCTTCGATATGTAGCGCGTTATCCATCACACGGGCCCAGTGCGGGATGGTAGATGTCACATGCCTTCAAATTATTGGTGCTAGGACATGCCGGTTTCCTCACGATGTTTCCCATCACAGTTTCGATAACAGTGGTGATTAACTTATTTACACAAAGTAAAGCGCCTGTCTGGGTTTGAATAGACCTCCTACAACTCATAAGTCGAGGCCCATACCACTGACCCACCACTAATCCATAGCAGTAGGTTTGCCCCATATTACATGAGACTTAATTATAACTGGCCACAAAGGTACACACACCTCCGCTCGACCATTCAGGAATACAAGGCATGATTTTATGTTATTTGGAACTGACACTTTCGACTGACGTCTGAATAAACTAATGCAAATGAAAATCAGCCTTAATTGAAATTAAGAATTAAAATTCATTTATTTGAGGTCTTTAACCCATATAAAATAAAAAAAGGAATTTAACAATTGCCATGCTTGCGCTATAAATGTTATATACTTATTACTAACAGCTTTATGGACATACAAAATACTAACAGAAATTGAAATTGAATTTAGAATTATAAGTCAATTACAAAATGTTTAAAAATGTCAAAAAAAAGATAGTGATAATGTTTATTTTACCAAAAAACAGTGCTTTACAGTAAGTGGTAATAGGTACTAATGTAGACTCTAAGGAGTTCCTTAGAGTTTACATTAGTACCTACGTTAACAAGGAAAATAAAAAAACAGGATTATGACGCAAAGGAAACATTTTGCGTATGAACTCCACACTAGGTCAAGCCTGTCTCGTGGAGTCCATGGGTGGTATTACCAGATGGTGAAAAGCGTATTCCATTATTACTCATGGATTGCTATTGTCGAGAGACACACAAAAATGCATTATTATTTTAAATGTAATAAAATGAGGTAATTAATGAATTATCTAATAATGAAAATCAGCCTTAAGATGGACCAAAACCCGACTCTCAAAACATGATACGCTAACAATAATTACACGTAACTGGCCAATTCAGAACAGTGACATAGTAGCGCTTAAAGCCTTTTTCCACAAAGTGCCTCACTGGCATTGCTTTGTGCTTTCCATTGTCTAAAGCCTCTAGTCGGAGACTACAAAGAAAATTTTATTTTTAAAACGCTTATGGTTTGGAATTTGTAGAACTACTGGAATCGGTTGGATTGTTTATGGGTAGATACATATTTTCTGGTATTTTTGTAGATGTATTTTATTTTATGTGGATGTACTGCATACTCTCAACTAAACGCTCTCTTGTATATACAATTTATGCTATGTATGTGTAAAGTCTCCACACAATGGGTGCCTGAAGATGGACGGCGCCGCTGCGGTTGGCCCAGAAAGCGGTGGCAATATCTGGTTCAAGGAAGCACGGGAAAATCATTTCCTGGAAGGACTTTCACTTGGGGCTAAAATAAATGTATATAGGTATTTTTTTCCTGGGTGTGCTTTGGTTTGGTTCCATGAAAGTTCCATGAAAAAGTGACTCGTATTTTGGGTCTTGAATAAAGATTTTCATAGAAGTACTTAATTTTAGAGTGGCCAGCGATGTTAAAGGGTCGTATATATTATGTATTAAAAAGAAATGTCGTTTTGTTGCTTTCGTGAAGATTTTTTTTTTTTCAAGACATTCATTTTGCTAATATTGTGGAATTCACTAAATTACAAGGGTGATTAACTCAGTAAGTAAAAGGAATTCACAAAAGTTAAACTAGTAATGCCGAATAACACCGACGAAACTTAACGCGATGAACACATAAATCACGTTTAAGGACTGTCTGTGTCATTATTTTCTATGGAATGCTATTTGTGAAATTTGCACTTATTAAACTTTGAATTTCTTTATGACCAAGTGTCACTATGTAGTTATGTGCAACTGAGTATCCATCTAGATCTTTAGAGGGCCTTTCTATATCAACTTTCAATAAGATTGACATTAAGCAAGCTTTTCGGTAGCATAATAAGCACGGAATTAACATGTAAGTACTTAAGCATTTTGTCAGTTCCATAGGTAAATTTTTGGATTTTTGGATCTATTAATCAAAGTCAAAGTCAAAGCATTTATTTCAATTAGGCACTTAAAAGGCACTTTTGAACGTCAACATTTACATTTAAAAAATAGAATTGATTCTAGTCGCCCGTTCCAAAATGTAGTTTCGTATGGAGAAGAACGGGCAAGAAACTCCACCGTTAATCTTTTAAAATGTTTTACATACAATTTATCATAGTACATTCATTATATAATTATATGTGAAAACGATGCACCCAGAATAAAATTACTATACAAAAAAAGGTAACCATAGGTAATAATCAAGATATAAACTAAATATTGAATGGAAAAAAAATCAGTTTTCTCCCACCACCGCCACATCCAGTCAACTGTATTTCCATCCACTTGTCGGTTCCGTTTAGAGAGAAACCTAAGCACTTGTAACATCAACGACGATAGAATTTCGCAATGGTCTTGTCATTCTGTAATATCACAAAAGGGATAGTTGCAGAAGGTCATCTCCACACAATCAGCTATATCGCTCGCATACATAAACCCGCTTTACGAAGACGCGCATGGCCATCGTCGGTAACGAACGGTTAACGTCGTTGGTCGCGGTCGGCGTGTGCTAAATGCCAGCCTAAGTAAGCTCGCGATATGCCACCGGCCATGCCTCGTGACACTATTGGATGCTGCCGGCCAAATCATCCATGTAGGCTGGCCAGCGGCAAATCCTCCTCGGTACCGTCCCCCACCGTCCGCTGGTGTGCGCTGGTCTATAGCTAGCTAGTTTGATTTCAAGCAAGTGCAAGCGCACCCGTGACTGGCATTTATTTGAGATCACCGTACGTACGTGTTTATGTGGGCGTGTGCCAGTTTTTGCCCGTTGTATGCACCTGAACTTCTGTAGTTTCCTGTGGTAGTAAAACAGGGCAAAAAGAGTACCAGTGGGATACTTGCTTCGCTTCACAGGTCTGTTCTTCTTTTTAATGCCAATTGGTTAAACGGGACTGGTAAAATTACCTTGTTGTGTTTTTAATAAATACGTTAAGAGGCCTACGTACAATGAACTGTCCATACATACGTAATACCTAAATCATTTGCAACTTGAGCATATTTCCACCATATTATGATGATATTCGGGTTCAGACAGTATTTATCTAGGCTCGTAGGGGTTTTTTTTTCCAAAATACTTACCTCAAATGAAGTTTAAGCGAATTGTATTTCGCACATTTTTACAGCGTAAATGACATGTTTTCTCACTGTTTTTCTGGTATTATAACCAACAATTTCCGTAATATTGTTGTATCAGAAGCATAGCTCATATTATCAAGTTGTAAAATGTCGAAAAAAATATTAAAATACAATAAGTTTTCATTCATCATTTTTGGTATTACGGAACACATCCAAATTCATCATAAATGGTCAGTAGCTAGTAGCGCTATCGCGTCAAGCCATTGTCAATGTGTGTGTGATCGTACTGCTCACTGTAGGTATGTATCCTCGACAGGTACTAACACTAGCGCAACGATAGCAATATTCGGACGAAATATTGTCTCCGCGCGAATCCTAGTTGCGAGCTTCGGTCGTAGGATTCTTAAACCGTTTTGTGACAAAGATCGTTCGATCTATAGCAGTCTCATTAATTCTATTTTAAGTGCCACATTCGAGTTACGTATTTCTAAGCAAAGAGTGAGAGAGAGCAAACTGTGGTGGCTTAACTTACAGATGACTGGGACCTCCACATTAGGTATTAGAGACAAAAAAAAAAAGACAATTCTCGGTATCAACCCCGAATCTGGATTTGTGCCCGGTTGGTGGCAATTGGCTCGCACCTATTGCATGGGACTTAAACATTACAGGCGAAATGTGGGTACACTATAAATACACCTCTGTTCTTCTCTTCGGGAAAACAAGGTGTGATGTTTTGTTATGTAACTCAAAAATAGCAGATACATATTTGTCATGAGAAATACCTGCTACTTTTGAGTCAGGACTAAACCAACCAGAGCAGTGGTGACCCAGTGGTAACAGTCGCGATTTACGAGTTGTAAGTCGTACGTTCAAGCCCAGACAGACATTTTAAATTTTGTAAATTATTTCATCACCACTGCTCTTAAAACGGTGAAGGAAAACATCCTGAGGGAACCGGCATGTCCTAGAACTAAAAAATTAGAAGACATGTGACATCTACTAACACGCGCTGGGCCCGCGTGGTGGATTTCGGCCCACTACGTATTCTCAAGAGGAGGCCTACGTTCCAGCAGTGGGAACATTATTTGTTGATTATGATCAGCACGTCTAAACTTCGTTCAAGAGTTATCAGTGTCAATATTCTCAACTCAAACTTAAAGCATTTATTTCAAATAAGCCAATTACAGGCACTTTTGAATTGTCAAGGTCGGTGAGTTAGAAAGATGAAGCTAGTTGCCCATTCCAAAGCATAGGCACCTATGGAGAAGAACGGGCATGAAACTCCATGGACACTCATATCAAATCATGATATTTTTACAAAAAGCTGGTTATATCATTATGTTGAAATTATGAATGTGAAAATGATGTAAAAAGATATGCACATTAAAAGCGTCCGTAACTATTACAAAAATAAAATAACAATTCAGAAATTAAAATAATCCGTGGTTCTACCACAAAGATGACGCTGATAGACTTTGAACGCGGTTTAGATGTAGGTACTGTTAGCATTAAGTTTATTTGGTGACATCCGACCTAAGCCAAAGACAACGTACTTATTTAGTATAGTTCAGTTCCACAAAAAAATCACCAGCAGAGAATGTATTTCGATTTAAGCCGGTTGGTATTCGGGAACTCAACTTTACTTATCGATATTAATACTTTATGGTGACATAAATAACATTGATCTATCGGTTCTTGCTCAAAATCCCTAAACCCAATGCCACACAAGCCGAAATATCTCGTAAATAAATAGCTATCCCAATTTATGGCCACTTTGGGAATATATTTATCATCTTAACATCATGTCACTCAGTATGGGTTGAATTTCTGACTGCCACATTTGGGGAACTATCTACTGTTGGGTACCCAGGGAACAATCCATCACTTATTCTTGGATACAGATCGATCGGCTCAACCTATAATTTTGGTTATTTATTGTGTTGGGAGGGAATTGGTATAATCTATTGGTTACAAGAATTCATAGGATAAAATCATTATCTGCATAGCCTTTTTCCGTGACGGGCTATAGCTGAGTACCAGTTTTTACATGAAGCGACTGCCTCTGACCTTCACAAGCCAGTTACTGGGTAACACGATAACCTGTGGAAAAACTGGCTGTTAGACTTTCGGGCTTCTTGCGCCCCGTAACTGGCCGACCGGGACCAACAGCTTAATGTACTTTCCGAGGCATCGAGGGGTCTTGGAATGAAAAGATGGTCACCCATCTAAGGAACAACCTTGGCAAGCGTAACATAACCTAGTCGATCGACTCGCGTAGCTGTTGTTTCTTACCCACATGCCCCTCTGAGTCCATCTGGGAACAAACAAAACATGCTCATTGTGATTGGAACATATTGAGTTCTAATAAAGGTTTACGGCCGCGACTTACGAGTTGTAGGTCGTAGGTTCGAACCCAGACAGGCGCTTTACTTTGTGTAAAATATTTCATTACCACTGCTCTCTAAACAGTGAAGGAAAACATCGTGAGGAAACCGGCATGTCCTAGAACAAAAAATTCGAAGACATATCTACCAACCCGCACTGAGCCCGCGTGGTGGATTACGGCCCAATCCCTCTCACCGAGAGGAGGCTTGTGTCCCAGCAGTGGGAACATTATAAGCTGATGATGATGATGATGATGAAATATATTAATGAAAAAAAAAAGAAAATACATATTTCCTAAACTTACTATAAGTTCAAAAATCCCTTTCGAACTTTTTATATTCAAGCAAATAGGGGCTTCAAACGATTTGCTAGTGTTGTAATTAAATCACTTGGATAGTTAGAAATACTTTAATTAATGGAAAAGATATATTTTGTGCAACGCAGTTTGGCATTCCACAGAGTAGAGAACATAGATAATCAAAATTGACACAGTGTAAAGAAACAGGAAGGCGCGAAATTTAAATAATGCACAGATAATGTATATTACTTTAACACTCCCTTCAAATTAGAGCCTTCCTTCTGAAATCTAAAAACATACAAGCAAACAAGAAAAATATTATGTATTTAAATTGAACATGCCAAAATTACTCCTCATTAACTTAAATCTATCTTGAGATAAAGCTCTATTAAATATATCAGCAAATTGGTGATCTGTGCTTCTCAACCAATGTCCATGTCTTGTTTTCACTATGAGATTGCAATTCTTCACTAATTGACAACTTCCACTTCTCAGAGTCGGCTGATGTAACTGCATCATTGTAGGTCAGAGGTACATCCAAAGTTTACAAAGGCATATTCATTTATTGCATTCCATATTGTATTAGAGATGTTACAAAGGGCTTAAAGCTAGGTACAGAAATATGGACCCTGTTAGGGCACAGCAAAAACAATAAAATTAAGATTACCTATTTAGAACAAAATCAAAGCTACTACATAATAAATAAAAATAAAAATCCAGGTATTTAAATTAATATAAAAATGATAACATAAATTGCAAACTTTTACTTTAACACATATACAGAGACATGGTCATTATGGCACATTATCGGGCACAGCAATGTTAACTACATAATTAGTTTGTATAGAATAGTTTATTCGTATATAAAATTAATTAAATTCTGTAAATGTAATTTAATGAAATGAAATTTAATGAAATGAAATTTAATGAAATGAAATATAATGAAACAACAATAATTAAAAAACAATAAAGTACCTACCTACTAGACGAAAATAATAAGAATCATATAATTTAAAATTGGTCAATTAGAAATTCGTTTATACTATAATAGCATTTACATAAAAGAAATTGTTTCAATTTATTTACAAATGTGTTAAATTTTCTTTCGTTTTTAATGATTTCTGGCAATTTATTAAATACTTTCATTGACATCACTAGGGTACTTGTTGAGTGCATTTTTAACTTAGAGCTTGGTAGGTTTAATCTTTTTTTATGGCGTAATGTGTATCTTGTCTGTATATTTTCTCTTGTAGTGTAAAAGTGTTGATACTTTCGAACAAATTTGCATAACTCTAGAATGTATAGGCAGGGCAGGGTTAGTATTTTATGCTCTTGAAAGTGAGGTTTACAGCTGTCGGTGTCTTCTATGTTTACTAGGATTCTTATTAATCTTTTTTGCATTGTGAAGAGTGTGGGTGCATCTGTGCTGTTTCCCCACAGTATCACGCCGTAACTGAGCCACGCAAATGCGTAGGCATAATAGGTGACAAGTGCAGTTTTAAGATTAGTAGTCTTTTTGACTTCACGAAGGGCGTATGCAAATTTGGATAATTTAGATCTAATCTTTTTAATGTGAGATTTCCAGTTGATGTTGGTGTCTATGGACAGGCCAAGTAAATTAAATTCTTTTACGACTTCTATTGTAATGCCATTGTAGGTGAAGTTTATATCCAATGGAGTTTTCTGACGGGGGTGGAAAGACATTATTTTAGTTTTGGCAAAATTTATTTCTAGGTTATGGTTATTCATCCAGGTTATTGTTTTATTTAGTGTAGTGGTTAGGTCCTCGCTCAAGCCAACATTGTTACGGCATGAAGTGAGAATCGAAATATCGTCAGCAAACAAGACGCATGGCCCTTCTATAGTTTTTGGGAGGTCGTTTATGTAGATAAGGAATAGGAGGCCCCCAATTACACTCCCTTGGGGAATAGAAGCATTAATTGTTATACTGTCTGATCGAATATTTTGTATTTCTTTGGTATTTTCATTATAAAATTCTATTTCAACCTGGTGTTCCCTATTTGATAAATATGATTTAAACCATTCGTGAGTTTTTCCGCGGATCCCTATGTCATGTAGTTTATTTAGTAGAATGTCGTATTGCACTTTATCGTAAGCTTTGGTCATATCTAATAGTATACCTACCGCGTATTTTTTGTCATTTATTATATTTAAAGCTTCCTGTATGTATTTATAAATTGCCAGAATAGTGGATCGGTTCCTGCGAAAGCCGTTTTGGCATTCATTAAATATTTTGTATTTTTCGCAGAACGAATATACACGATTGCACATTGCTTTCTCAAAAATTTTAGAGGCGGTTGGTAAAAGAGCTATTGGGCGGTAATTGCTTGGATCCGTTTTCGAGTGTTTTTTGTGAATTGGTTTTATTAGTGCTTTCTTTAGGTAATCCGGGAAAGCAGCGTCTTCGAAAGATTGATTTATTAGCATGTAGAATGGTAACGTAAGTTCGTTTGCACATTGTCGTATTAACATTGGTGGTAGCTCGTCAATTCCGTGACTTTTTTTACTTTTTAGGTTTTTTAGTAGTGTGTTTATTTCGCCGGGGTCTACTGGGCTGAGAAACATTGTATTTTCAGTGGGGTTGAGCACTGGAATACCTGTCGGCTCATTGCCAGGTGCTTTGTTGCTACCCTCGCCTATGGACGCAAAGAAGTTATTAAAAAAGCTGGCTATTTTTTTAGGTTCAGTGATTTTTGTATTATTTATTTGCAATTTAATGTTATTTTTATCCCTTTTTATTGTCTTATTTGTTCGTTCATTAATAATATTCCACATAGTTTTGACTTTGTTATTTGATGTTTTTATTTTATTTATATATTGTAATTTCTTTGCTGCTATAACGGTCCTTTTTAGTGTTTTTTCATACTTTTTATAGTTCTGCTTGATTAGTGGATTATTTGTTTTGAGTGTCAGTATCTTTTCAAGCCTTTTATTTTTACATGAAAGTTTGATGCCTGGGGTTAGCCAATATTTTTTATAGTTAGTTTTTAACTTTATTTTCGTTTTAGGAATACATTGGTTTAATATTCTAGCTAACGTGTTATTAAATGCTGCATAGTTTTCGTTTATGGTTTTATTTGATATTATTATTTCGCTCCAGTTTAATTCATTTAATTTTGATTTAAATAGTTGGGTATTTTTGTCATTGTATAACCTTTTTTCGACATACCAAATAGTTTGTTTAGTTTGTTGAGGCAAAGTCATGTGTATGATAGTACCACTATGATCTGAGAAACCTAACTCCTCTACCGTTGTATGCAATTCGCTATTGAAATTTGTAAAGATTAAGTCTAGGCATGTTGATGAGGTTTGAGTAATACGTGTTGGCGATTTAATTTGTTGATTGAACTTATATTCTAGCATGAGATCTAAAAATTGGTTGGTTTTCAAATTATTTTCTAGAATATTTATATTGAAGTCTCCTCCAATAATTATGTTTAGTTTAAAATATTTTTTATTTATATACGTTAGGATTTGTTTTAATTGCTTATAAAATATATCTTCCTCTCTTTTATTCCAATAAATAGTTATCAATAATAGCTTTTCTGTTACTAACTCTGTTGCACATACCTCTATAATATATTCAATTGAAAATTCTGTGATATCATTTCTTTCCACGCATTCAACGTGTTCTTGTAAAAGGATACAAACTCCACCGCCTGTTCTAGTTTTCCGGCAGTAGGAAGATGCAAATTTGTAGCCGCTAAATTGTATTGTATCCATTTTTTCTTGTGATAGCCACGATTCTGATAAGCATATCGCTTTGTACTTTGGTGTTTGTTCTATGAAGGCTTCAAGTATGTGCTGTTTATTATAAAGGCTTTGGATATTTTGAAATAGTATTTTAAATTGTTGGTCTTTGTTTTCGAAATGGCTTTTTTTGGTTTTCTGTATTATTGTAGCTTTGAAAGGAGTGGTTAATATTGTTGGAGTTTACTTGATCTTCTCTGTTATCTTTTCTTTTTATGCTAAATCGGTTGTTGGTTGTCCCATTTTCTATAGTCATGAGTTTTCCTTCTATGATTAATTGATTGTTACGAATTATTGCATGTAACCCTTTACGTCTTGCTTTCAGCATTTCTTCACCCATTATTTTTCTTTCCTTTCGCGCATTATCGTCCAGAAATTCAGATAAATTTAATCCGGTGCCTTCGAAGAGGTGTCGGTTTTCTTTGACATACGTAGCCATTCTTTTGCTTAATAGCTCAATCACTAGTGGGCGATTGTGTGTACTGTATCTGCCTATTCTGTGAGTGTCTTCTATGTAGCCCATTAGGTTGACATTCATAATCTCGCGAAATAAATCAATCAGTCTCATGTGTAGGTTGTTGACTGGTTCCTTGTAGTATTCGTCAAGACCATACAAAACAATCTTTTTGGAATGAATTTCTGTGCAATAATTTTGGCCAGACTGGTCCATAAAAGTGATTGTTTTTGTTTTTAGGTTTTCTATTTCAGTTTTTAGTTTCTCGTTTTCTATTCTTAGGTTTTCTATAGCAGTGTTTGTTTCTTGAATGTCTATTATTCTTTGTTCATTTTGCCTCAATAAGGCATTCGTTTCACGTTCAACGTCTTCTTTTAATTTTGAAATGGCTTTGTTTATTTCAATCTGGATTGTATTTTGTAATTCTGTTATAATTGATTTGTTGTTTTCTTGTAGGCGTTGCATCACCATTTCACTTAAGTTTTGCAGTGTTAGTTCAGTTTGTGCATTAGATTGAAATGTTTTTGGTTCGTCCTGTGTGTAAATTGTATCGCCCAGCAAACTAAGGTCTACAGAGCTTGTGGTCTCATTCATTATGGTGTTAGTTATTTTTCTAATTGTGACGTTATTTACTTCTGGTGATGAAGCTATCGATTGAGGATTGCGTTCTCGTTGACGTATTGGGGTTTCAGTGTTCCCTTTTTTGGGTATTTTACATAAACATGCTTGACACTTCCAAGTATTGGTGCCCTTAAATGCCGTCATTTCTTTAAAACGGCCGATCGGGATATTGGCACATTCTAGATCGTACGTGCCTTTGCACAAGGAACACGTCACATTTTTATTATTATTATGCAGATCTTGATGACAACCTGCGCACAATAACAGTGGCATTTTGGATATTTGATAGTAGTAGCGCCCTCTAGGAGTTGTGGTGGCACTTTTTATCTAATAATCGATGCTCAGTGAACCATAATATATGTGGACTGTCACTGACGCATTTGCTGGTTTTTGTTCTAGGCGATAGATGGCGCTTTTTCCAGAAATGTTTATGATATGATTTGCACTTTTTTAATTTTAAAATGTTAGACTGTTATGATGCAAAATGCATACAAGTATGGGTCTTTATCGTACCTTTTGTGGTGTTTATAGTTACAACAGGTTTTGGCTGGTGACCAACGATTCGTTATTTCCAGTAAATTATTAAGTTTTGCACTCGTTTGAAATGTTGTCGTTACTCGGTGAGATTTCTCGATTTCTTGTGTTTTCTCTCACTAAACTTTTGTCCTTCAACTGGAGCCTCTGAGGGCCCTTTAGCACTAACACTTGGTTGACTTTTTGTCACAACTATTCACTTAATCAATTTTTAAAGATTTTAAATGTACACAGCTGATCTTTATTGACGCACTGCAGCGCCCTCTCTCCAAGTTCCTTCAGTATAGCCTAAATAACTTTCATATTTGTCTGTCTTTGAAAATTAGTATTTATTCCGTGGTCTTAATGTTATGTTTGAAGCTGGCAGGTCTTCAATTCTTCTGTCAGGTACATAGATACTGCTGATAGGTGAATCATCACATTCAAATTCATCAGAACTTGTAGCAGTGTTTGTGGAAGTTGATATCTCATCTGGAATGACAGTAGAGGGCCCTCCTCTGTATTTTCATTCTTTGGTTCGGTCAACTCCACCGGAACATAGTTTCTTATGACAGTAGATTCCAGAAAAACTGCATCTCTGCTTTTCACAGCCAAACCAGAAGTAGGGATAATAAACCTGTAGCCTTTGCTATTACTACAGTAACCAGTGAATATAGCTTTTTTTGCTTTCGGATCCCATTTCTTTGTCTTCTCCTTTGGTAAGTGCACCATAGCTTCACACCCAAATATTCGCAGATGACTGACACTTGGTTTTGTTCCAGACCATATCTCTTCAGGAGTTTTGTATGACAAGGATTTTGTTGGAATTCTATTAATGAGATAAGCAGCTGTTTGTACAGCTTCTGCCCAGTACTGTTTTGATAACTTGGCATTGAGTAACATACATTTTGCTTTCTCCACTAATGTTCTATTCATACGTTCTGCAACACCATTTTGTTGTGGTGTGTACGTTATGGTTGTTTGGTGTATGATTCCACTACTCTTTAAAAGATCAGATATATTTTTGTTGACGAATTCCAGGACATTGTCAGTGCGGAAGAAGCCCAGAAGCCCCAGTGATTAAAAACAGTGAATTTCATAAACGTTGTAAACATATTGACGTCAAGTATAACTTTGTGAAAGAAAAGTACAATGAAAAGATTATTTCTTTAAATTATGTTATCAATCTAAGCCGCAGACAACTGACTTAATTGGCTACAGCGACATTTTGATTATCTATGTTCTCTACTCTGTGGAATGCCAAACTGCGTTGTACAAAATATATCTTTTCCATTAATTAAAGTATTTCTAACTATCAAAGTGATTTAATTACAACAGGTTATGGGCCCAGAAGCCCCAGTGATAATAAAAATATTGAAAAGTTCGTAAACATCGAACCGGCAAATTACTAACCTAAAAGTGAGCACGCGAACTACGAAGAAAATTTTCAGTCCACGAAATATCTTCTCAAATAATGGCTTCTAGCAATCCACTGGCATTAATATAAAAATTAACCGGCCGAGATAATTATTCGACCTGGAGATTCGCCGTGAAAACATATCTCCAGCACGAAGAATTGTGGGATTGTGTGGAGAGTGAAGGCGTCGTAGACCCCAAACGCGACACTAAAGCAAAGTCGAAGATAATATTACTTGTTGATTCAACGAACTATGTTCATATCCAGGAAGCAAATACCGCTAAGGAAGTATGGGGTAATCTGGCCAAAGCGTTCGACGATTCAGGGCTATCATGCCGTGTTGGATTACTTCGGGAACTTTGTACAACCCAGCTGACCGGCTGCCAAAATGTAGAGGAATACGTCAGCAAGATTATGACGACATCACATAAGCTAAGAAACATAGGGTTTAAAGTAGATGATGAGTGGTTGGGAACCTTGCTGCTCTCCGGTCTACCAGAGTCTTATCAACCCATGATAATTGCAATAGAAAGTTCAGGTATAAAATATGTGCAGATTCAGTAAAGTCCAAAATTCTGCAAGACGTCAAAATGAATGAAAGTCAAACTTCAGCTTTTGCAATTAATCAAAATTTCAAAAAGAAAGGAAATAAAAAGTCTTCTCAAAAAGGACCTCGGTGTTACAGTTGTAACAAATATGGTAATTTCAGCACTGAGTGCAAATCAAAGAAGAAAGGTAAAGTGGAAAGCTCAAGTTATGCTGCCGCATTTATTGCCTCTGATAACTGCAGTGATGCATGGTATATTGATTCCGGAGCCTCTGTGCACATGACAAAACATGATTACTTATTAACACATCAAAAAGAGCCCGTCATCAAAATGATCAAGGTTGCCAATGACAAATCACTATCTGTGAAATGTTCCGGGCAATTAAGCCTAAATGTTTGCGATGAAAGAGGTCAGTGCAGAAAAGTGTTATTCCAGAATGTGCTCTGTGTACTAGAGCTGGCCACAAATTTAATATCAGTCAGCCAAATAATTAAAAATGGTGGCCAAGTAAAATTCAATAGCAAAGGATGTGTTATTCTGAACAAATATAATACTATAGTGGCAACAGCTGTTTTAATCAACAATATGTATCGGTTGAACATGTACAGTGAGCATGCTTACATATCTGATGTTGATGAAAAAGATGCATATCTGTGGCACCAACGCATGGGTCATCTGAATTTCAAAAAAAAATCAAAAATCAAAATCAAATGACTTGGATAAGATGGTGGAAAGCACTGAAGGACTGAAAATATTGAAGAAAAAGGATAACTTAACATGCATAACATGCCTAGAAGCAAAACAGACGCGATTACCCTTCAAAAATAAAGGAACAAGAGCCACAAAACTTCTTGAACTAGTGCATTCTGATGTGTGTGGACCCATGGAGACAGAATCTCTTGGCGGGGCTAAATATTTTCTAACCTTTATTGACGTCTACTCTAAAAAGGTGTTTGTTTATTTCTTACATAAGAAATCTGAAGTAATAGATAAGTTAAAAGAATTTAAGAGACTTGTAGAAAACCAATTGGAAAGTCAAATCAAGTCACTCTATGGTCTAAAACAAGCCCCCAGGTGCTGGAACACAAAATTTAACACAGTTCTAGTAAAATTTGGTTTTGAAAAAAGCTTAGCTGATCAGTGTGTCTATGTTGGCCAAGTTAAAGAAAATAAATGCTATCTTTGTCTTTATGTAGATGATGGTCTCTTATTATCAAGAGAAAAATTGGTCTTAAAAGAAGTAATTGATGAATTAAAAATAAGTTTTGTACAACGCAGTTTGGCATTCCACAGAGTAGAGAACATAGATAATCAAAATTGACACAGTGTAAAGAAACAGGAAGGCGCGAAATTTAAATAATGCACAGATTATGTATATTACTTTAACAGCTAGACACACTTCACATTCAAAGCATGCTACAGTGCTAATTGGTCTATCTAAATCTATTCATTCACTTTTCGTGCCTGTCTGTATGAACGCGATGTTCTTTTAAACTATAAAACGGCTTTTCTAACCTATAATAAAGAAATCTCCAAGTCGGAAAAACTGTACAAGGCAGGGGCGTTATGCTACTCGTAGTTCTACTATAATAATATAATAATCCCACTATTGTTGTAAACTACAGCTAGTTTACAACAATAGTGGGATTATTATATTCCGACAGACGTTTTCCTGTCCTTCCAAAAGTCATTCATACAAAATCCAAACCCTACCTACCCTACCTACTCTACCTACGCTACCCTACCCTACCTACCCTACACTACCCTACCCTACACTATCCTACCCTACACTACCCTACACTATCCTATCCTACCCTATCTACCCTACCTACGCTACACTATCATACCTACTACCCTACCCTACCCTACCCTACCTACCTACCATACACTACTCTACCGTACTCTACACTATCCTACCTACCCTACCTACGCTACTCTACCTAATACCGGGATAAAATCCAAACCCTACCCTACCCTACACTATCCTACCCTACACTACCCTACACTATCCTATCCTACCCTACCTACGCTACCCTACCCTACCTACCCTACCCTATTCTACCCTACCTACCTACCCTACCTACGTTACCCTACCTACCCTACACTACTCTACACTACCCTACTCTACACTATCCTACCTACCCTACCTACGCTACTCTGCCTAATACCGGGATAAAATATCCTATATCCGTCTCCTGGTTCTAAGCTACCTTCCCACCAATTTTCAGCCAAATCGGTTCAGCCGTTCTTGAGTTATAAATAGTGTAACTAACACGACTTTCTTATATATATATAGATGAGAAAGTTTGGATGTTTGTTACTCAATTACGCTAAAACGGTAAAACGGATTTGGCTGAAAATTAGCTAACAGATAGTTTATATCCTAACGTTTCCGTGGGATAATTTTCGAGTTCCACGGGGGCAAAGCCGCTGATAAGATAAGGAGAAGTTTTCAGATTGAAAAAAAATCTTCGAACAACTTACGAGACACACGTGACATCTGAAACAACCTTTCACACAATGGTAAGTGATTTATAACCAATAAACAAAAATATTACTTGATTTCTGTCGTTTATTGGAAGTATGTCGTAGACTAGACACGAAGCAAAAACTTGTTTTTTTTTTTTTGATAATCCAGTGAAAAAATCTTTGTAAAATAAATAACTTCAACTGTCACTGTCTTTCTGTGTGAGTTTTGGCTTTGTTTTATTTATTTGACATTTTAGCACATAGTGGTTACGGGTCGTCAGAAGCCCGAAAGTCTGACAACCAGTCTTACCAAGGGGTATCGTATTACCCAGTAACTGGGTTGTGGAGGTCAGATAGGCAGTCGCTCCATGTAAAATACTGGTATTCAGCTGCATCCGGTTAGACTGGAAGCCAACCCCAACATAGTTGGGAAAAGGCTAGGCAGATGATGATTTCGTAGACTAGACACGAGGCAAAGACTTGTTTTTTTTTTTTTTTTTTAATTGGTGAGAAAAATCTTGTTAAAATAAATAAGTTCAACTGTCACTATCTTTCTTTTAAATTTTGTGTGACTTTTGGCTTTGTTTTATTTATTTGACACTTTAGCACACAAAATATGTACAGATGCGAACTAAATGCCGTAGGATTTTCTACCAGTAAACAGTGGTAAGTGGTAGTCGCAATTGCAAACTATTCCGATTAAAAAAATAGTAATTTATTAGTAGTCCCTAAAGTTAATAATTATTTCGGTCAAAGGACGCAGCGATGGCTAATTCCAACATTACTAAATGAATTACCTATAGAAATTACAACTGAAGCAACAAACAAAAATACCCTAAAGAATGTCCTGCGTAAGCACTATTTAGGTTTATGTCCTTAGCGTTAGAATCTATGCTCCATTTGGGATGGGATTGGTCAGTTGAGGAAGGTGTTTTTGCGGTCGGTTCAGCCCATTGTGGCTTCTATTGCGCTGGTAGCATGATAAATGACATCTGCAGTAAACAGTTGGTATTGTAACCACTTCTTTGCTTTTAATGCCATCCTTATGCTTACGGAATGGAGGTCGGGATCGGATGAATGGATTGTAAGGGGAACCCCCTGTTTGAATGTCTGATCTTATTTCAAATGGAGTATAATATAGTATAGTTATGTAGGCAATGACGTTGTGAGGCAGGCGCTGGCCGGCCAGTCTGGCATGCGCGCGCGGTGTGTTGTTGTTGTCGTCGCTCGAGCGGCCGTCGCGGCGCGGGCGGGGCGTCTCGCTCGCGCTGGGTTGCTTGTCTCCCTCCAGCGGCGGCCGAGGCGTTTTTTATTTATTTTTTTGTTGTGTGCATGCGTTGTTCATTCCAGCCTGGTGGGCAAGACGACCTAAGTTAGCCCATCATTAGATATTTAGTGTGTACCCTTTTCCTTTTTCTTGTTGTTTCGACTTTGCGTCCACGTGTATATTGTATTTTAAAGTAGAAAATCACAAAGTGTATCCACGAGAATACTGCCGACAAACTGTACAGCAGTTTGGCAGAAGCTTTATGTATTTTTTTCTCTGTAACATTTCGTGAATAAATTAAAAAAAAAAAAAAAAAAAATATTTCAAATCCCGAACTTCACTTCGACATATCCAAAATCCCATCCGGTGACAAATACCATGTAATTTATGTCGTACATTGCACCCCTACATTGTGACAAAGTTATAAGAAGAGGGATGGAAGGGGGTGAAACAAATGTACGCAATTGACAACTCAAAAAGTTTTGATGGAAACACATTTGTCATTCTTATGTTTTTAAATGTATTAGGAATGGTAAGATTGAATGGGACCATCCATTTTTCTGATTACATTGTCGAATAGGTAATTTAGTTTTGGTAATGTGTGAATTCTCATTTTTGTTGAATCTTAGGCTATTTGAGAGGTTTGCGTTAGATCAAAAAGGTTCATCAGAATCTGAATCTATTTGAAAGTTTATTGATACTCCATTGTTTCATAAAATTATGTTTGAAATCTGCTTAGCAAATGAATGTTGTGGAACTGTCACAGAGAAAGCGATTCCTACCGATAGTAGAAATAAAATAAAATAAAATAAATAATCTTTTTTACGCGTAGCAAGACAACTACGAATATTTCGAGTATCTGCTACGAGAGCGTAGCACGTTGCTACGGCGTAGTAGCCGTAGCGTATTTCAATGTGCCGAAACGAACAGCCCATCACTGTCTGTTGCCAGGCTTTACTAAACAAAGATGATTAAATTTCAGTGAATAATCTATACTATAATATTATTAAGAGGAAATATTTAATTGTTTGTCGGTTTGTTTGCATTGAATAGGCTCCGAAACTACTGAACCGATTTGAAAAATTCTTTCACTGTTGTGAATCTACACTATCCTCGGGTGACATAGGCTATATTTTATCCCCGTATTCCCACAGGAACGGGAACTACGCGAGTGAAACCGCGAAGCACTGCTAGTATTCAATATTTTACACATAAAAAAAGAAGTGGCATAGTGGACTATTTCTGGTCCCGTATTTGCGGACTGCATTTTGTAATACGTCAATAACAAATATTGAAATCCTCGAGTTTATACGTACACTAATTTCATGAAGCTGAAGAATTTGTTTGTTTGTTTGGTTGAACGCACTAAACTCAGGAACTACTAGTTCGAATTGGAAAAATATTTTAGTTTTGGGTAGCTCATTTATCGACGAAGACTATATAACTTCAAGCTAGGACCTTAAGGAGCTGATCAAAAAGAAAAACAGTTTTCACGAACATGAAGTACTCGCACCGGAAGGCGATTCGATGTAACAGGGTGAGTCGGCGGAGCAAGAAAATTGACGCGCACGAGGTCGCGGGTATAAACAGGTTTCTTTGAAATACTTATGCTACTCTAATAACCAATTACTGAGATGTTAGATTACTCACTGACGTAATAACTAGAGCTATCTAGATTACGTAACATAACTGCAGATTACCTTATTACGAGAATTACTAATTCATGACGGAAATGACAAATCAAATACTGCCTGAACTGATTGCAAGCCATGACTTTGAAATGAGGTGTAATGATCAATCTTGGATCATAACTATTCCATTACATCACGCTTAAATTTCCTAATGTGGTAAGCAGAGATATGGGTATGTATAGTAACACCTACACTATGCCAGTTAGGAAGGTTTAAGTCCCATTTGCCTATCACAAATAATCGAGCACATAAAAAAAATTTTAAAGTAAAAAGTCTTTTTAGAAACAAGATTTTATTTATATGCGCTAAAAGGAGGAAATATTATTTTCCTTTAAACTTTTTACTATCAACTTATAACTTTATTACACAATTTATTTAAGATATAAAAACTTGTCGCAAGATTTAAATACTCGTATTTAGTTAGATATACCTAGAGTAATTAAATCTTGTGAATTTATTTACTTTTAATTTATTTTTTACTTTAATTTATTTTTCGAGTTATTCTCAGCAAGCCCTTTCATTTGAAACCCATATTCATCATCATCATCATTTCAGCCGAAAGCCGTCCACTGTTGGACATAGGCCTCCCCAAATGTGGGGGTTTGCCATAATCTCCACGCTTGGCAGGCGGGTTGGCGATCGCAGTATGGTGGTAAAATGCATAGTGAACGCTGCTGCCCATTCTCTAGTAAGTCCCTTAGTCGCCTTCTACGACACTCACGGGAAGAAATGGGATGGTGCTATTCTTTTACGCCCAGTGACACATACGCATATTGTAACCCATATTGTACGTGTGCATTTAAAAATAATAGTCCGCTATCGTAGGTGTTCCACCATATTGGATTTAGAATGACGTCACACAGCTAACCATGCATTGTCATCCAAACTAAACGTATTTACAAAATTCAGCTCAATTGGTTAAAGTAATCTGCTTCAAAATTGTGTTGCCAGATTCCACCCGTACAAATATAGTTACGTACACATTGCAAGTTAAATAAAAACTTCTGAAATTTTGTGGCTCTTCTGCGAATGGCATGCTACTTTGTCCAACCCGGGAACAAATTAAAGAATTTAAAAAAATGCATTACAAAAAAGCGACATGTTCTTTACAGAATATACATTTACAACATTCAGAAGTAGTATCTTAAGCATAGGTCTCGTGGCTCCCAAACTAGGTTTATACCTGTGACTTGCGAGTCCGTGTTCCTCTAAGAAGTCATTACGTATACAATGTCATTTCTGTGAGTTCTTCTAAGTTAACAGAAAGCTGTGCTGCTGGGGAGTTTGTTGCGCCACTTCTTCTTCCCAGCGAAAGTAATAGGAAGTGGTGAAGAGCGGGCGTTTTGGGGGGACTATCTTATGTAATTTTGACGTACATTAAATGCTGACTCTCAGCCTAGTTTGAATTTATGACTTTTGATTGGTTATTTTTTTTAATTGTGAAAAGAAATAAGTCATTTATATTTAAAATATTTATTCCTCAAATTTATAACACCTACCACTGTTTGTCTCTGCATCATCCAAAGGTTGACTGGTAGAAAATGTCTGGGACATGAAGACCGCTTCTGTACGTTTGTGTGCTTAAAATAAAAAAATGAAAAGGCACTTTTTTTAAGTATTACTCGTAAGTACCTAAGGATAACTATAATATCTTATGGGCAACAACTAAACCAAAAAATAAAGCATTTTAGTTCACAATGTTTTAAATTACACACGGTGGCAGAGACCAATAACCATAAATTCAGCATGTATTTCTAGAGCCATAGGGTAATAGTCAGTCGGTTATTTAACAAAAATGCTCTACCAAACATTTTAACTGCGTAGGTATTGCACTTTTCTTTTGATACAGTTGATTTGACTTATGATAACCGAGGTAAGTTTTCCGTGTAGTGTCGGACGTAAAAGGATGGCACCGTCCCATTTGTTCCCGTGGGTGTCGTAGAAGGCGACTAAGGGACTTACTAGAGAATGGGCAGCAGCGTTCTCTATGCATTTTACCACCACACTGCGATCGCCAACCCGCCTGCCAAGCGTGGTGATTATGGCAAACACCCCTTTTGAGGGAAGACTATGTCCAGCAGTGAATGTGTTTCGGCTGAAATGATGATGATGATGAACCGAGGTTATATGTCCACACGGGTTCAGAATCATATAGTGAATTTATGGTACCAGAATGAGCGTCGATGTTCTTGCCATTCTGTATAATAAATAAATAAAAATCTATCTATATCTGTATATCCGACATAAACATTATTTGAAACGTTTCCAGTGAATGGGTTTGTATTTTCTCCTAAAGTAACTCTAAATAAAATGTATTTATCCCTCCGTTTGGAGACACTTTAGGGACTGGCAATTTAATTTCAAACTGTTGAACTTTATTTTAGAAAGAACTTTAAAATAACTACATCACGAACTTTAAATGTCTGAAAGGAATCGCGAATTCTCGATGACCAAAAACAAGTGCTTTGAGAAATTCTCAGTTAATCAAATTAACTTCCCTACAGAAATTGCATTTTAGGATTCGGAATAAATACAATTTGTACAAAGGGAAGTATTATTTTGCTTTCAAAGGGCGTTCAGAGAGTGTGTTTACGCTAAAAATTATACAGACATTCGATATTTGATTCGATAGGGAATGCATCCAGACTCGTAAACATTGGTATAAATGGCAGAGGTAGTGTAAGAAATATTTTATATTATGTGCTTTAGTATGTTAAGACGATTTGTAACGATGAGCGTGGCATAATCTGTCTACATTCAAACCATTTTTAAATATAAAAAACGTAACGCAAACGTAACGTGACGTTATGTATTCTTAAATAGGTCACAAGCTGCTCCAGAACGTGGTTTATGAAAAATAGACCCTTAACGATATCACTAATTTAAAAATGTAAGTATCCACGGTATTCAAAGACATGTACATTAGTCGTGTGATATTTACTTGTATGCTCTAAGTTTACTGAAATAAGTACATATGAATATTTAACATACGTAAATATTTCTGTCCGTTATTTTGTACAATATTTTGAATTGGTTGAACTTTATAAAATGATATCAAAACATTAAACATTCGTTCATTCATTACTTCACAAAGCAACATGGCCGCCGCCGCGTGTTTTGAAAATTTATATTACGACAGATGAAAAGCCGGAACATCTATTGAAATAATTTTAAAATTTATTTTCATTAATGATACTTGAATGAATATAATTTTATTTATTTGATGAGAGAAAAAAATATGACTTCATGTATAATTGGCTGCAAAAGCGTTCTTCATATTAAAATCTGTTTTGGAATCTAAAATCTGTATTCAGGACATTGGCTTGGTGATTATCTTGTGGCGGGATCAACGAACTACGCGTCACATGACGTCACCCGAAATCCTGCATCGCGCAAGTACAGTTTACATGTCATTGTGTCGCTCGAACATTGTTCAAAACTTTAAAAGACATAGTGACATGTAAAAACGACTGTTAAGTCATGATTTTTGGAAATGCTCGAAACATCTTCTATACAGCTAAATAAAATTGGAGTGTCTGTTTGTAATATAAAAATAACCGCTTTTTACTAAATGCATATGGAAGTATACACGGTACATATACCAAAATATTTTTTTATTTTTATTTCAACGTTATCAATGATGCATGATCTAAGCTTCCCTTTACATCATGTACGAGTATGCTGGTAGAATAAATAATCTTTTTCTTTGTTAAAATTATTGTATTTTCATCGATCTTTGATACGTGTGTAAAGTTTCAAATTAATCCGACGTTTTGAAGGGGCTGAAAATTACGTTACATAGATACATACTCGTACATACCAAGCGAATAAAGGCGTGTTAAAAATTACTCTGGTCACATTAAACCATTCAAGCGATTTTAAAACAATAACAGTTATTGTGATAGCCTGGTGCGTTAAAGTGAGGACTTAAAATAAATAGCAAACGTTCAATATTGCTTCTTATTATCGTAATTAGCCCCTTGAGCGGCCACGGGATATATTTAATCCCACGCGCAAAATGCCGTTGAGCGGCCACGGGATAAAATCTATCCCACGCGCGCTTTGTTGCGGAGTGACTCATTTATTTTAACTCGTGACAAAAATCGACTAAATATTTCTCTATGGTAACTGTACATTCTGATTCCATGCTCAATATACTACGTTTCAAGCTAAGAAAACCCTGGAACGTTCGAACAAAAATATTTTTAATCTATTTGTTTTGCGAGGTCTGTCGTAAAACTTACGTCAGGCAGTTGTTATTGTTTGCTTGTGGATGATTCATTTTGTACTAAAGGTAGGTGGTTTTATTCATTTGTTATGCTAGGAATATACACACCATGCATTTGACGGCGCATAGCTAGCGCCATCTGTTGAGATACGTCGGAACGAGATTTGACAACTGTCAGTCTGGCGGAGCGTCGAGGCGATGGTCAGCGCGGCCATGTGGAATGTCACTCGCTTTTTCGGACATCAACGGCGAGCGCACCACGCACCCGACGAATCGCTTTTGTTCCGCGTTATCTTGTCACTTTTCGTTTATAAAATAATTAAAACCAATTGCTAAAGTGATTTAGTAATTAGTAGAGAATATATTTTTGTTGAAATTGTAAAAGAACTATATTGTTTGCAATTAAATAACTTTTGATTAAAATGGCCGATTCTGGTGATGACGGGCATCTGCCCTTATCAGAAGTGGGATCCCATGTGCTACCGACCGAGGAAAAACGACCGCCTGACGAAAATAGCGCCTTAAGGTTGTTGAGTAATATGGAGACCCTACTTACTCGTATGTTAGCAACGTCGCAACCGCCGGTGGCAAGTGCTAGCGCCCAGTCCAGTGCAGTGCAGCTCATACAGTTTAATCCAGAAGATGCCGACGCGGATATCGAAGGTTGGTGCAAGATTACAGAACTTATAGTCATGAGTAGACATCTAGAGGGTGTGGATTTGCTTCTTTCTCTTACTGGTGCACTAAAAGGCCGCGCAGCCTCTTGCTTGACCAAGTTAAATTTGAATGAGCTTACATGGGAGGCTGTAAAACAAAGTTTAATGGCCAGATTTTGTAAACCGAAATTATTTCAAGACTACTTTGATGAAGTATTGAGATTTCAAATTGGAGCAAAGGAAACTGCATCAGAAACTGGCCTACGCTTATGGAATATGATCGAATGTATACCTAAGACCCGAATGCCAGAAGATGTTATAACCGGATTCGTCATATCGGTCTTATGTCAGAAGGATGGTTTGATACGCCGTGAGTTAAATGCACATGCCATCACTACCAAAGCTCAACTATTTAGAATCTTAAGCGGCATTTCGCTAAAGCGAAGATCGGAGGTTTCCGAAATCCAAGAGCCTGATTTCAAGCGACCTAGAATTGCGGACGCAAGATTTGCCGGTAAATGTCATTGGTGTGGAATCCCTGGACATCGGCAAGCCGACTGTAGAAAGCGACGAGAAGATTCTTCTATGAAGACTCAACAGCAAGATCCCCCAACTACCGCACGTGCCCCCGAGAAGACTTCGACCGTAACCTGCTACAATTGCGGTAATCCAGGACACATAGCAACGAATTGTCAAGAAAAGGGGAAAGGTGGTGGAGCTGCTGCGAGGAAAGAGGTCAATCTCTGCGAACAACGGTTGTCGAGGGGTACCTTGAGGACGTCATCCGGTGAGCCAGTCTCTTTTTTATTTGATAGCGGATCGTCTTGCTCTTTGGTAAAAGATAGCTTCTCTGGTAGGTTCCCAGGTACTGTGCACAATAATCTCGTGTATCTTACTGGCATTGGCGGCGATGAAATAAAATGTACGTCACAAATTTCGAGTGAGGTAAATCTTGGAGAAATTTTACAAATCTTGACATTTCATGTAGTACCAGACTCTTGTCTTACGGACCCTGCTATAATAGGTAGGGACATTTAAAAAAAAGGGTGTGAGCGTCAAAATTAATAATGTTATCTTAACATTTCATTTTGAGGAACAATCTAATGTTTGTGAGTTGATTGCTACCCAGCCAGACTTTACCCAGATAGATACGGATTTGACAGGTGATGATAGAGCCGCCCTTATTAAACTATTAAATCAATATGCTAGCTACTTCGTAGAAGGTGTTCCCCATAGGCGCGTGAACAGTGGAGAGTTGGAAATTGTTTTAGTAGACCCACATAAAACTGTACAAAGACGCCCATATAGGTTAGCACCAAGCGAAAAGCAAATTGTTAGGGAAAAGGTTCAAGAGCTCCTCGATGCGGGTGTAATTCGGGAAAGCTCATCACCATTTGCCAGTCCAATTCTCTTGGTGAAGAAAAAAGATAATACCGAAAGAATGTGTGTCGACTATCGGGAGCTTAACTCAAATACACGACCTGAACACTACCCCCTCCCTCGTATTGAGGAACAAATAGATCAGCTCAGTGGTGCCCATTATTTCACATCCTTAGATATGGCATCAGGATTTCACCAAATTGTTATCCACCATGACTCCGTAGAAAAGACAGCGTTTGTAACGCCCGAGGGGCAGTACGAATATCTGGCGATGCCCTTCGGGTTACGCAATGCCCCTTCGGTTTATCAACGCTGCATCACAAGGGCTGTCCGTCAGCTGAAGGATAAGCCTTTGATTTACATGGACGACGTATTGTGCTATTCTGATGACATAACCGAGGGTCTTAAACGTCTTAATGAAACCTTAAATGCTCTCTCTACCGCTGGTTTCTCATTAAACCTAAAAAAATGTAAGTTTATGAAAAAGAAAATTTATTTCTTGGGCTATTCTCTCCAGTACGGAGAGGTGGGACCAAACTCGCGCAAGATACAGGCTTTAGTAGACTCTCCCCAACCTAAAACTGCGACGCAAGTACGTCAATTTTTAGGTCTTGCGTCATATTTCCGAAAATTCATCCCTGGATTTACAAACATTGTTGGCCCATTGTATCCCTTAACAAAACTGAAAGGTCCTGTAAAATGGGAAGAAAAACATGAAAAGATCCGTAATACCGTTATAGAGATACTTACCTCTGAACCAGTTCTGATGATCTTTGACCCGGAATTACCCGTTGAGTTGCATTGCGATGCCAGCTCCGAGGGCTACGGGGCAATCCTAATCCAGAAAAAGAAAGACCTGCCTCATGTTGTAGAATACTATAGTCGACGTACATCTGAAGTTGAGTCCCGCTCCCATTCGTACGAACTAGAAACTCTGGCAGTCGTACGAGCGGTAGAACACTTCCGGCATTATTTGTATGGCCGACGTTTCAAGGTTTTCACTGACTGTAACTCACTAAAAGCATCAAAATCGAAAACTGATCTAACCCCACGTGTTCATCGCTGGTGGGCGTTTTTACAAGCCTACGATTTCGACATCGTATATCGCGAAGGTCGTGGCATAGAACACGCAGATTACCTCTCTAGAAATCCCTTGCCAGACCCCAATAGCTTAGCTTCCACATCGCAAGTTTCTTCAAAACCCACAGCCAAGACAATACATTTTGTAGAATTGCATCAGGGTTGGCTTTCTGTAGAACAAAGACGTGATGCAGAGATCCAAGACTTGATCAACAAGCACAATAATAACGATTTTCCCGAAACGGTTGGTCAGACATATGACGTTAGGGATGGCATTCTTTATAGGAAGGTCGTAAGAAACAAGATTATTTCATGGCTGCCAGTCGTCCCTCGTTCCTTAGTATGGACCTTGATCAATCACGTTCATAATGAATTACAACATCTGGGCAGTGATAAAACACTGGACAAACTGTATGAACAGTACTGGTTCCCATTGCGTTATGGCAGTGATGTCCAAGTGCGTTAGGAAATTTATTGACTCTTGCATTGTCTGCAAGGCATCAAAAGGTCCCTCAGGTGCTCAGCCTGTGCAGCTACACTCCATTCCAAAAGTTTCGGTACCGTGGCACACGATTCATATAGACTTTACCGGGAAACTAAGTGGAAAAAGTGACCGTAAGGAATATTGTTCGGTAATTATTGACGCGTTCACTAAATACGTGTTATTAGAGCATACCTCTTCATTAGACGCAGCCAGTGCAGTTCGAGCCCTTACAAATGCCGTTTGCCTTTTTGGAGCACCTAAGCGCATAATAGCCGATCAAGGCAGGTGTTACATTAGCCAGGATTTTAAGAACTTTTGTTCAGAACATAATATTAAGCTGCATTTTATAGCAACGGGCTCCAGCAGGGCAAACGGGCAAGTAGAACGCGTGATGCGCACCTTGAAAAGTTTGCTAACGATTATAGAAAACGATCCCAATAAAGCGTGGCGCGACGAGTTAGGAAATGTTCAGTTAGCGCTTAATAGTACTAAGTCTACAGTCACCAAATTTACGCCAACAGAACTCATGTTCGGCATTCGTTCCCAATCGCTAGGTATGTCGAAAATTAGGTCTTCCAGTCCTGATCCAGAAAAGGAACAGCGAATCGACCTTGATTCTGTTAGGCAAGATGCGTCTAATAACATACAAAGGGCAGCCGCATCCGATACTCTACGATTTAACCAAGGTCGAGCCACTATCAAGCCGTTTTCTAAAGGCGATTTCGTATTTATCAAAAGCAGCGAACGAAACCAAACCAAATTAGATAGGAAGTTTAGGGGTCCTTACGAAATAACCGCAGTATTAGACAATGATCGTTACGAGTTAAAAAGCATAACTGGTTCACATCGTACTTTTAAATACGCGCATGAGAACTTGCGTGCAGTACCTCGGGGCCATGTTGGGTTAGTTGAAATCTCTACTAGTTTGATGATTGAGGAGGAGGCCATGACGGCGCCGGAAAACGTAGAACTCAATTATGGTCACCTCGACAGGCTAAGTAGTTCTGATACATTAACTGCCAACTCCGATACCCTTTCCGCAGGATCAGACACACTTACAGCAGAGTCTGATACCCTTAGTAACATCTCAGATCATGAAACCATTGAGCATGAGGTCCAAATTGACGCACAGCAAGACAGTCCATAACTTATAGGTATGTGTAATCTGTAAGCATTATTTGCATGAAGTCTACTATGTTGGGAGCAGTTATCAAATAATGTGAAGGTGGTCGAAGGGATAATGTCGTCCGGGCCATGCAGCTGATAGCAGCTGGTCGAGGGGACACATTCATCCGGTCCAACCTTAAGTGTTCACTGGTCGAAGGGACAGTGTCGTCCGGGCCATGCACGTGTGGCTGGTCGAAAGGACACACCCGTCCGGTCCAGGTTAATATTGTGTGGAAAGTTGATCGCAACACGACGGTATCGTCCGGGCCAGACCTGAGGGTTGGTTGATAGGACATGCTGATCGAGTTTAGAGTGCATTGCGTGGTAACTATTAAGAGAAAGGTGCCGTCCGGTCTATGAGTAGTCGAAGGGACACACGCTTTCTTTTATTCTGAGACAGTTACAGCCAGTATGAGAGTAATGTTATGTCTAGCAGTCATAGTTTGTCAGGTTGGGCGAGCGGGTAGATTTACTGACACCCGTTCGATTGATTGTGTGATTGTTACAGGACTGCAATCTGATGCGCCCGAGGACGGTCGAAAGTCAGTCCGGCCGTGACGGCGCATAGCTAGCGCCATCTGTTGAGATACGTCGGAACGAGATTTGACAACTGTCAGTCTGGCGGAGCGTCGAGGCGATGGTCAGCGCGGCCATGTGGAATGTCACTCGCTTTTTCGGACATCAACGGCGAGCGCACCACGCACCCGACGAATCGCTTTTGTTCCGCGTTATCTTGTCACTTTTCGTTTATAAAATAATTAAAACCAATTGCTAAAGTGATTTAGTAATTAGTAGAGAATATAATTTTTGTTGAAATTGTAAAAGAACTATATTGTTTGCAATTAAATAACTTTTGATTAAAATGGCCGATTCTGGTGATGACGGGCATCTGCCCTTACATTTAAAACCATAAAAAACATAGGTCATCGCTTGTTTTTTTTTGTTATTGTTATTTTTTTCGATAACGTAAACATTCTAAGGTAAACATTCCCACGCTCATTTTCCACGAATTATCTAATTTTTTACGACCATTCATTCAAACGAAAGTAAGAATAGTTAAATCGTCCGTTTACTCAAAATTCCAAAGCAACAAACGTTCGAACGACTCCACGAACAAAGAACCCTTGTTTTTTTCGAGTTTGCGATAAGAGGCGGACCACCCACGACGCAAATGGGTGCGATGACGTCATCGTGGCCGCTTTACGTTATTTAATTTAATTCGCTTGGCCGCTCACGTGCCCTGAAATCGTAGTACAATTAGCGCGCCCAGCCTTCGCAGTACCTACGTCGATCCGTCCTGCCATTACCTTACCATATAATGTTGCCACTACTGAGACACACAGACCTCTTTCGTTCGATTCCCAAGTCGAACAAAGTAATATTGTGTTCACCATCAGGAATTTCTAGGTAGCAGCCGAGTCTGGAGTGGATTTGGGCCCGATTGATGACAATAACTTGCAACTTAAGTGGCAGAGCACATTGCTCGCAGAACAGATGGCCGATGTAGCTGGAAAGTTCTGGAGTGGCAGCCGCGTACTGGAAGACATAGCGTTGGAAGGCCTTCCACAAGATGGACCGATGACCTGGTGAAGGGCTGTAGGAATCCGCTGAATGCGAGAAGCACAGAACCGGTCGAAGAGGCAGTGCTTAGGGGTTAGAAGGCAGTGGACGTCTTTCGGCTAAAATGATGATGTCGACAATAGGCTCGCTCCCTATTACATGGGATTTAAACAATAACTGGCTAAATGTGGGTGTGCACACCTGCCTATTGCAACTTTTATATTCCCCTATCAGAACAAGTCACACGTACAACTTGTCAATACATTTTATGGCATAATTTTATTTTACTCCTAAAACTGGTGATTTACTCTATAACTCTTCAACCCGATATTAAAACACTCTTTAAAAAAGTAACATTATTTCCCTCCGAGTGCAGTGACGTTGGTGAATTCATTCATTCCCCGCTAACGCGTCGATTCACTATTTTTTGTGTTGGCAACTCCAATTCGAATCCGTGACGTGTCTACTAAAGAGTTCCGTTCATTCATGTATAATGTTTGTGGATGTGGCTTTTAAATAGGTCCAAAAACGAAATTACTATCAAGGCTTTTAGGTATTGAGAATATTTATTTATAGTGGACCTAAACATATCTGGCGAAATGTGAGTTTACTATACATAAGTAAGGCTCTGTCTTACCAATCGGGGAATGTAGGCTTGATTTTATGCTTTGTTCCTGAAAATATTTTAATTGTATTGGATAGATTATTTTAGGTACCTAATAGTTCTGTTGCTGAGTGTAAAGGAAAATTTGTCGTTCCCTCAATATAAATCTACACAAATATATAAAATTGAAGTGTCTGTTTGTAATGTCAAAATGAAAGATTTTACTAAATGCAGTTGTCAAAATACATGTATAGTCCGGCTAATCTCCGAAACGGCTGGGTCGATTTTGAAGGAACTTTTACTAATATATAGCTGATGTTATAAGGAGTAAAATAAGGAGTAATAAGCTTTTCGTCTCAGTAGCATGTTCCCGTGGGAAAATTTCTGACATGCAATGAAAATGCGAATGAAAACGTTGGCACAGCTAGTACTTAATTATACAAAGATCTATCTATAGTCCTATTTCTTAAAATCTGAAACAAAAACTTTATAAGTTTTATAAGAAAATAAATACTTAGAAAATCTCGACAGTGAAAAAGAAAAATCCACGCCTCGACTACATGTCAGGAAAATGCTTTATTACTAGACGAACTATTTTGTTTTATGATGACGGATTATGAATTATGGCACATTATACGTCATACGTGACTGCCTCGTTGGTCTAGTGGTCGCAAATGCCACTGCTGACCACGAGGTCTTGGGTTCGATTCCCAGGTTGGGCAGTGCTATTGAATTTTATCATTAGGAATTACTTATCAGCATCCCGGAGTCTGGATATTCGCCTGGTGTGCGATTCATGGCAAGAAGACGGCAAAGGAGACAATTATACAGGGTTATTTTAAACTAGCTAGCTAATCTCCACACACGCAATGGTAATGGACATCGAAACATGATAAAACAAAAATTAAATTAAATTGTTTTTAAGGGGTCATTGTTTATTTACGATACATTTCAGTATTTGGGTTATACGTATAAATACTTATAAGTACCAAATTTTAACTTAATCAGTCCATTAGATTCGGTGCATTCGGCTGGGACTGACGGACAACAGACACCAAACGACTGAAGAGTATACCCGGTTCAGTGTCACCGACTTGAGCGTGACTGTTCGGTTTCGTTCACTAATCAGATACAGCTCAAAGAAGACTTCACTTCAAAAAATACTGTTGTAACACTTCAAAAATGGCGTCGCATCAACACGACACCTGCGCGGGCCGAGCAAGCGTGTGGGAACCCCGCGCCCCGCCGCACGCGCCGACGAGACCCTCGGCGCTTATAAAAACCTGAGCCCGAGCTAATTTAAATTAGTCCTACCGACCTCGCCGCCGAGGTCCTCGCGCCCCGCGAAGACTCCCGAGTAGCGATCAGACCCCCGACCGTCCCTTGCTCGTTGATGCGCCAGCCCGCGCCGCAGTTGAGCCAGTAGCTTTAAATTCCCCGTCTAATAATCATGAAAATAATATCTTGATCCAGCCTGTCCCTGATAGTACTAGCTGCCCCCCCCCCCCCCGCCAGCGACTCCCTGAGCCGAGGTTCGTACCCCACAGGGGGTGCCCTCAGTGCGCAGTCGTTTTAGGTTTAAGTAGGTTTACGCCCTGGCTGGAGGCTTTTAGAATCCTCAAAACCTTCACAGGAAAGTCCGGTTGAGCAGTCACGGCCTCTCAAGGTCAACTGCGAGATGCCAATTCCAAAAAAAAAAAAAAATTTAAATTAGTCTGAGTTCGGTACGGTTCGGGTGCACTACTCCGCATCGACTTAGGTCGGTCATCCCCCGCCCCGCACCTTATCGGATACAGGCTGAGCAGCGTGTGCTATTTGCCTTTCGTGTTGACTTCGTTAGCGAAACCGCACGAGTGGCTCATCGTATACGAGGCTGTTAGGACTTTCGCTTAGGACATATTTTTATTGTATTTAGATTTAATTATTAATATCAATAAACCTTGTTACTTTATTTAATCCGCGTTTAGTTTATCTCTCTACACACTTCCCCCTTACAGTTGGCGTCCCACCGCGTGGCCTGTTCCCACATTCTGTTATTTCTTAGTTCCGTTTACATCCGTTAGTGGATTATCCGTTATACTTAAAGTAAATCTACCCTCATTTTTTTTTGTTTTTCTTCACTAATTATTAAATTTGTTTCTTATCATTTATCAATACAAGTAATGGTACTAATTAGGTTAGGAAGTGTTTATTGCAGTCCAGGAGTTAGGCAACTTTTATTTTAGTCCGGGAGTATGTTTTTAAGTAAGTCCAGTAGTTAGTTCTTTTATAGTAGTCCGAGAGTTAGTCTCTCTAGATTCAGTTATTTTATAGTTAGTCTAGGAGATAGGTAGTAGTTAGAGTACAGGAGCTAGGAATTTCGTTTCTTGCTATATTACGTTATTTCTACAACCAAAATTGAGTTTTACCATATTTTGCCAAGACGTAGCCGAAGAAATAAACAAAATATGGCGAACGTCAGTTTCACAGACGATCAGTTCCGTGATCTGTTAGGAGCCCTGACTAGTAGGGATAGTTCCGTGACTACAAAAACAGGTAGTTTTGCTACCTGCACTGCCCGTTACGATGGATCTCGTGACATAGCGGTAGTCGAGGCATTTCTGTCGACGTTATGCACCTTCAAGAAGATCGAGTTGATTACAGACGAGAATGCCATTGAAGGTCTAACACTGCTTTTGGTCGGAGATGCGTCAATCTGGTGGCAAGGAGTCAAGGGCACTGTAAATACTTGGCATGAGGTCATATCATTGTTAAGGTCAACATTTGCACCAAAGAGACCAGCCTACAGAGTTTACGATGACATTGTTATGAACAAGCAACAGACTCCATCAGGCACAGAACTATTCGTCGCGAAGAAGCGAGCATTGTTGGCAGAGTTACCAAAACCGCCCCTGTCACCATCACAAAGCTTGGATCTATTATATACATCTTTGCACATCAACGTACGAGATAGAATACCAAGAGACTCAGTCGAGAATTTTGATGACTTTCTGGTAAAGGCTCGGCAGCTTGAAGAGATTGTTGCCGAAAGATCAACAGGCAATAGTAGCACCACTCCATTTGCGAAAAAGCAAAGGTGTTCATACTGTCGCGCATTTGGACACAGTGAGAAGGAATGCCGGAAGAAAGCCGTCAAAAGTGAGTCGAATGCGACGCACGAACCTTCCATGCCTGACACCAGATCTGGGCCAAAACCCAAAGTCACCTGCTATGGCTGTGGCGAACCCGCCGTAGTAAGGAGTAAGTGCCCAAAATGCACCAAAACCAAAGTTGGAGCTGTTGGAGTGGGATTTTATGCATTGAGTCCCACCGCTGCATCAGGAGCAAGATGTAGGCCAACAGTGGAGATAACGGTCAGCGGTGTCAAAGGTCAAGCTCATATTGACACAGGAGCGAAATTGAGTGTCGCATCAACTTCACTGTACAGAGTATTGCAGCAAAAGGGCATCAAATTCAATGTTGAGAATGCCACAATAACTCTTGCAGATGGCTTGCGACGAAGACAGCAAATCAGGTCCGCCTTGATACCTGTGTCGCTTTGTGGTCGGACAATCCCCACAAATTTTATCGTGCTGCCAGAAACGCACGATAACCGTACACTCTTAGGAGTTGACTTCATCCAAGATGCCAACCTAGCACTGAACGTTCCGCAGCTGCTGTTTCACTTCTTGGATGAACCTAGTCGGAAGTACGATTTATTTCCTGAGGAAGAGGAAGAAGATGGAGCACCTGTGTTCACGGTGCAGACGGAGCCTGAGAAAACGGAGACGGCGATCGAAAAACTCGCCAAAATGACGTCTCTGGAACCATTTGTGAGCCCGATGCTCATGACTCCGTCCCCACCTTCAATCCTGCCTGAAGAATGCGAGATGGAGGATTCATATGGGCCACCGCGCCTGATCAATTTTGATACTCCTCCACACTCGCCCTCGAGAAAGGAACCTACCCTATCTGGGTATTCACCTAGATTTGTCGGGTCACTGTTTCGAGATGCACAATCGAGCATCAACAACGCTGAGGTGACCCTGTCACCACAAAGTAATGCGCTGTTTGGTCCGAACATCGATGTAGCAATGATTGCACTGGCAGATGTAAAAGATGCTACTGAACAGATCACGCAGCTTAATAAGGTTCTGGAACGTAACGCTGCTGTATTCATTGGTAATGGCAAGCCAGCTAGTCTAGTGGAACATTTCATAGAAACCGGAAGTCACAAACCAATAGCTGTTCCTCCATATAGAATGTCACCACAGCGTAAGGAAATCCTACTGAAAGAGGTGAATCATATGCTGGACGAAGGTATTATTACACCATCTAAATCTCCTTGGGCAGCACCTGTTGTGATGGTCCCCAAGAAAAATGGCGATATAAGGGTCTGTATCGACTACCGTCAACTAAATAGTGTAACTGTGGCTGACGCATACCCCTTGCCTAGGATAGACGACCTGCTGCACGAAGCCAAACCCACACCTTACATGTCATCATTGGATTTAAGGGCTGGATATTGGCAGATTAAAGTACATGATGAGGATCAAGAGAAAACAGCTTTCGTAACACCATTCGGGCTATACCAATTTAATCGGATGCCATTTGGATTGCGAAATGCTCCGGCTACCTTTCAGAGGTTCATTGACCGGCTGAAGCTGCAGCTAGATGATTTAAAACTGTTAGCGTACTTGGATGATTTGATACTGTTTTCCCCATCATTTGAGCAGCATCTGCAAGATCTAGAAAGGTTATTTCGACTCCTACAGGAAAATAATGTGGTCGTCAACAGGAAAAAGTGTCGATTTTGTGATGAACAGATTTCATACTTGGGACATGTTATAACTAAAGCGGGACTGTCAACAGATCCAGCCAAGATATCAGCTATATTAGATATTCCAGCACCCAAAAACATCTGCCAAATCCAATCTTTCCTTCAGACTTGTTCATGGTATCGTCGTTTCGTACCAGAATTTGCAAAAGTCACACAACCACTCACCCAATTGACGAAAAAGAATGCAATATGGAAGTGGGGACCTCCTCAAGAGGATGCTTTCTGTGAGCTCAAACGTCGCCTAACTAGTGCCCCTGTTTTAAGCCAAGCAGATATTAGTAAACCATATACGATTAAAACGGATGCTAGTGATTATGCTATAGGAGCTGCTTTGGTGCAGGGGGAGGGCACAGACGAGCACCCAGTGGAATATGCCAGCCGTTTATTGACCAAATCTGAGCGGAATTACTCCACTACTGAACGTGAAGCGTTGGCTGTTATATGGGCTGTAACAAAATTTAGAGGATACATAGAAGGGTCTTCCGTGGTTATCGCCACCGATCATCAGGCCTTAATATGGCTGATGTCTATTAAATCTCCCACAGGGCGACTTGCCAGATGGGCCCTGCAACTCCAACCATATAACCTGTCCATAAAATACATACCAGGTAAAACTAATGTTATTGCTGATGTTCTCTCACGACCTCCATGCAAAGAGTCTAAAGAGAACTGTGGATTATGTGTAGTTTCCATAGATATGCCTCGCCGCTCTGGATTGGAAATAAGGCAAGAACAATTGCAAGACACTGGATTGAAGACGATTATAGATGCCTTAGAAAAAAAAAATCGAGATGAAGATGCTGTCTATTGGTCAAATAAAGGCTACATAATGAACAATGGAATGCTGCACCGCTACATTCAAGACAGTGACAGTGAAACTGCTCAATTAGTTATACCTCACCATGAGAAAGACACTATTCTTTCATACTATCACGATGAACCTTCTGCAGGTCACTATGGAGCCGATAAAACCTTTCGCCGAATATCAATGAGATATTATTGGAAAGGTATGCGAAAGGATATTGAAAAATATGTCAAAAACTGCATTAAGTGTCAGCGATATAAACCGGGTAACCTGAAGCCAGCAGGATTATTGCAAACCACAGTCATGGCACAAAGATTTGAAACTTTATCTTTCGATTTATTCGGCCCTTTGCCTCAGACTCCCGATGGTAAAACCTGGATATTTATCGTTGAAGACGTTGCAACTCGGTGGGTCGAGTTATTTGCTTTAGAGCAAGCAACAGCTGAAGCTTGTGCATCTGTTCTACTTAATGAGATCTTTTTGCGATACGGAGTCCCAAGAAGATTAATAAGCGATAACGGACCACAATTTGTCAGCTCCATCATGCAAAAACTTATTTATTGTCTCGACATTCAACATGCATTTACACCGGTGTACCACCCAGAGACAAATCCGGTCGAGAGAAGAAATCGCGACTTAAAGACGCAACTTGGAATTTTCGTAGAAGATGATCATCGGTCTTGGGCGGAACGCCTCTCAAGTATAAGATATGCAATGAATACTTCGAGCTGTCTTAGCACGAGTTTTACTCCAGCATATTTAACCTTTGGTAGAGAATTAAGGACTTACGATGATGTCAAACATGATCTTCGGCAGATAGCTTTATCAGAGAATTTCGTTCCTGAAATAACCCCTAAACTCATTATGTTAGCAGAAACTCTTAAAAAGGCGAGAGAGGTGCAAGAGCTTAAGGAAGAAACAAGAAAGAACGTGGTGGACGTGCGTCGACGTCCTGCTCCTGTCTATCTTCCTGGCGACCTCGTCATGGTGGCCGCTAATATCCAGAGCAACGCAGCTCGCTATCAGACAGCGAAGCTAGCTCCGCGTCGGGACGGGCCCTATGCTATCCTGCGACAACATGGGCCTTGTTCCTATGAAGTTGCACACCCAGAAGACCGCAACACTCCGTTGGGTATTTATCACTCCTCAGCGCTGAGCCCTTACCAAGGCTCAGCTCTCTATCCACCTAATCCTGAGAGACCTTTGCGCAGACGCGGCAGACCCCGTAAGCAGATGGCAGTTCCAGATGAAACAACTGGTCTCCTCGCCGGGCCGTCTTCGGGACCAGAGGGGGAGACTGTAACACTTCAAAAATGGCGTCGCATCAACACGACACCTGCGCGGGCCGAGCAAGCGTGTGGGAACCCCGTGCCCCGCCGCACGTGCCGACGAGACCCTCGGCGCTTATAAAAACCTGAGCCCGAGCTAATTTAAATTAGTCTGAGTTCGGTACGGTTCGGGTGCACTACTCCGCATCGACTTAGGTCGGTCATCCCCCGCCCCGCACCTTATCGGATACAGGCTGAGCAGCGTGTGCTATTTGCCTTTCGTGTTGACTTCGTTAGCGAAACCGCACGAGTGGCTCATCGTATACGAGGCTGTTAGGACTTTCGCTTAGGACATATTTTTATTGTATTTAGATTTAATTATTACTATCAATAAACCTTGTTACTTTATTTAATCCGCGTTTAGTTTATCTCTCTACACACTTCCCCCTTACACTGTCAAATTAAAACTTCTCGCTTAATTTGTGTATCCATGTGGTGGGAGCACCAACAATTGGTCGTTAGGTTTGACTGACGTGGCGGCAACTCGTTGCACAGCGGCCTTTGTAACTTTTTCATTTCATCGTCAGCCGACGTTGACGTAAGTTTTTGAACACGCTTGAAATTCAACGTCAATTTGTATGTGATTCTGCTTTGAAATGTTGCACCTGACGTTTTAAGATGAAAATATTATTTTGTGCAAGTTTATTTTGCTTGAAAATCTCGTTTTTGGTTTGGATTTTAAATATGCGGGATTTGGACTAGGAGTTGCTTTGATGCAGTATTTGCCTTGTTACTGTTTCTATTTTTTTTTAAGTATGGTCTAAGAGTTAAAAATATATTTTTATTGATTGACGCTTTTATCTTAAACAAAAATATATAAATAATGGAATCAAAGTTAATGACAGCGCCCCAAAGATTTTCATTTATATTTTATACTAGATATCTCTTTATATCAAAGATGAAGAACTAATTTTATATACACAGCCAATATACTATGATCTAACCACTCATTCAAAAAATCTACCAAGAGCGAGTAAGACTTCCACTATATGGGTTCCGTACCACCGTGTTTTCCATTCAAGTTTCTTTTTTATTTAAATTACTAATAGTCAGAGGAGAGGACCGTTTGGCTTAGGTAGCATTAAATTAACGTTTACCCAGACAGATTGATGGTCGGTAATTATTCAGTTAGTAACAAGCGTAATATTTGAAAGTGGTGGTTTTGAGCATCACACGATCGAGACAGACTGAACTGCCCTGATGAGTAGGCAATATGTGTGCGGGGAAAAAACCTTGTTGTAAGCAGATTAGTAATATATTGATATTGTACACACATTTTTTTTTTTAAGTTTCTTGCACCCTCTTTTGATTTTGAACTTCATTTTATTATTTTTTATTTTGTTGTTGGCCATAGTAGTAATAATCTCTTCCTCTCTCTCATAACGATTTAAAACTACAACCCTGTGAGAGACGAACGGACCCACGGTATCCTAAATATCTAAAAACAAAATCAATTTTTCCAAAACAAATATTACAAAAGCAATCGCTCATAATACATACGGGTGATGTGCAAACAAATCAGCGAAAGTAAATAATATCATGCTTAGCAATATTTGTTTAACTCCACGCTCAGATGAAATGTAAATAAACAGACGAGGGTGACTGACTGTAATTTGGATTCAAGAAAATTCGTTTTCTGGAAAATCGTTTCCGTTTCCCCGAATTACAGCGTGTGATGAGAATTGGTGTTTCTACCTCACTTATTGGGAGTATTATTTAAGTTTCAATTTTTGCATCGGCCATTAACTTTTCGGAATTCTGAAACAGGTTTTACTTATCTACCGAAATAGAATAAAGATTCCCACGGACAGGGGCGAAAAAAAAAAGCGTCTCTAATAGAACAATTCAATGAAAACTTTGTGGAAATTGTTCTACCAGAATTACGTCGCACCATCGTCGTCGCATTACTCCTGTCTGCAGGAGCCTTAAGAGAGTAAAATCTGCCCATTTTTTCCCGACTATGTTGGGGTCGGTTTCCAGTCTAACCGGATGCAGATGAGTACCAGTATTTTACATAGAGCGACTGCCATCTGACCTTCACAAACCAGTTAGTACTGAGTAACTCAATACCCCATGGTAAGACTCAGGTGGTCATACTTTTAGGTTTTTGATTACCTGTAACGAGGGTCAATAATCTACTAATGACAGCCGGGGCCAACGGCTTAACGAGCTTTCCGTGGTACGGAGGGGTCTAGATGTGTACAGGGTTATTGAATAAACACCAACAACCTCTTTAGAGGTTATTGTACTCGTCATTATGAATAACTTTTACTATGGGACCAAACCTGAAATCGCGAAAAAAAATCAGCTGTTTCTTACATTTATGTTCCTAGAACTCATCAAAATGTAGGGAACAGCAGATTTTTTTTCGCGATTTCAGTTTTGGTTCTTTAGTAAAAGTTGTTCATAATAATGAGTACAATGACCTCTTAAGAGGTTGTTGGTGTTTTTCCAATAACCCTGTATAATAAATGGGCACCATCCACGAACCGACCACGCAACAGCGTAACCTTTGATCGACCCGTGCAGATCAACTTTGTCTAAGATCGAACACAAATAAGCTACAGTAGTCTTACTAAATGTCAAACCTAATTAGAAGGTACTTCAGCTCAAGTCCTGCCTTAAACACTAAACTCAATAGTAACTTCACAATTTCCCCGACAGGAAAACAACAGAATTGTATCTACATTATTCTACAGAATAGTGTACCAACGAATGCAGATTGTAAACTCGACACTGGAGCTGTTCTGTCCATAGGGACAGATTGTCCAACAATGTTGTCTGACTTGCATTGACAATGAGGACTATCGAAACAATATGTTTCTTGAAAATTTATGTATGTCACCGTAAGATTGTGAACATCGTTTGTTTGTAAATTATCTTGCGAGATTATGAACTGTCAATAAATTGTGAACTGCAAAAACTATTACAATTTAACGCACAATTTTTCGATAGTTTATAATCTGTCCTTTAAATTGTGACCTGGTATCAAGACGAATAGTATCTTGCCGTATAACTAAATAGTCAAGTAACTGCCACTAACTTGGAAGTAGCGCTCGCCGGTCGCTCGCCCGGCCCCGCACGCTTCGCTCATTCGGCTCGCGTGCAGTTGGTCGCAGTTCTAACGTAAAATAACTTATTCGGACGGTAAGCAGTATGGTGCAGTTCACAATTTATCGACAGTTTATAATATCGCGAGATAGATTATGAACTAACGGTGTTCCCCCCCCCCCCCCCCGAGTGGGTTCCATTGTCGTTGCGGGGGGGCTCAGTAACCGTGGATTCCGGCCACGGTGAAGCCAAGAGGAACCCAAAGGTAGGGCCGCTCGTCAGGGCTTTTCAGCGGCCAAAAAGTAGGTTGCGGTGAGGTGCACCGCAACTGAGGTGGGCCGCGATGTCGAATGGGAGGCATCGCGGCTGAGGGTTACGGGCTGACCGCAGCCCGTAACCTCCTCTACCGAGAGGAGGAGTGCCGGTGCTTCTGAGCAGCGCTCTTCCCTTCCGTGGCCTGGACGGGGCCGCCACCGTTTGATGGCGGACGCGGTGGGGCCGCAGGGGAAGAGGAGTGTCGGTATAGCGTCAGCCGCTCTCCCTATCCCCTGCGGCCGAAATGTGGTAGACGGGACGGCGCGTTGTGTTCCACACGCGCGCCGTCAAAGATGTCAGCAACCACTGGTGGGGTCCGCAAGGGCCGATGCCTGCCAGGGGTGCGGGTTTGTTCGAAAGAGATACCACAGCCCCTGGCATACGGGCTACTGAGGGAACACGGGTGGGTTTTAGTCAGTAAAAGTCTGACACGCTCTCCTGCTCTACTCAGCAGGAGAAGTCATTTGATGATTTCCCAACCAAAAAAAAATAAAAACGGTGTTCACAATCTTAGGGTGATATTATAAATTTTCAAACATATCGTTTCGATAGTCCTCATTGTCAATGCAAGTCAGACAACTTTGTTGGACAATCTAAATGATATACAAGGTCTAACAGAATAAACGCAAGAAAGAAAACTAGTTTCTTCCTTATGACTACTGAATCGATTTTAGTAACTTATTAAACATGTTATTTTTTTCAAAAATTATATATTTTGGCATACTGACCACTGACTGACCAAAGAAGATTCAATCCTATTTGAATGCGATAAGACTCCAAGTCCAAGTCAACTCGATTTTCCTTTAAATACAAAAAAAATAGTATACTAATTTTTTCGTGTCACAATTTTTTTTGCAAAATACGTAAGAAAATTTGAATCTTGCGGGCTCCCTTATCGCATACTCTTTAAAACGTACATAATTGTACCTATTGTGACACTTTGGCCGACCCGGAGATGGATCCTAAGAAGTCAACGCAATGCAATAACCTCTGCCAGGGGTGTGTATTGTTTGAAAGAGATACCATGGCACCTGGCACACAGGCAACTGAAGGAACACGGGTGAGTTTTAGTCAGTTAAAGTCTGACACGCCCTCCCGTTCCATCTAGAGCGGGAAAAGTTATTAGGTGACTTCCCAGCCAAAAAAAAAGCAATAGCCTACCGTTCTGTTTCATAATCAAATCGTTTAATCATCAAACATCTCAGCAGTAGAAAGTGAAATATGCCAATGATACTCCAACGCCACACCAACTACAATTGATAGAAACTCCAAAACCAAGCTATATCAATTACCATTAAGACTATAACACTTCTAAATCTACGCTCTAAACTACGTAAATTCTCACAATATACAAAGTTAATGTCTGGTGGAAACTATTCCGCTGTTCCCATTCATCTTATGATTAAATTCCTCTCTGGAATCAGGCGTGGCTTAATTTTCGGGTGCCTCTCGCATGTGTTTATAAACTTAGTTTGGGTAATTGTATAGTGGATGCGTTTGTTTTATGTATGTGTTGCTGGGTTTAAGTGTAATTTGTTTCTGGTTTGCATTAAATCAAGGCCTTTTGAGCAATTCCATGATGCTATGAAACGGTTTGAAAAGGATTATAAGTCACTTTTAAAGAGGAAGTAAAAAAACTTTTTAATAAAAAAATTAAACCGCCGAAAAACCGAATAGTTAAAAATAATAAACTTGCTTGGTCCAACCCTAATAACTATTAACTTTTCGGTTTTTCGACGGTTTAATTTTTTTATTAAAAAGTTTTTGATTTCATAATTTTTGTGGCTATAATCTACTAATTACTACATGCTTAATTTTTGATTACTTTTTGTAATACACAACTCAGTATTAAAATCTGTGAGTTAACAATCAATCATCCCCTGTTTTCTTACCCTTAGGGTTGGAAGTTTTCTTCGAAATTTATATGGGACCAACTTCGGGGTATATCCTTTCCAATAAAAAAAGAATTATCAAAATCGGACTACTCTGGAAAAAGTTATGCGTGGTAATACATAAAAAAGAAATTCGCGTCGAATTGAGTAACCTCCTCCGTTTTTTCGTCTCGGTTAAAAACCGGCCATGTGCGAGTCAGATTCGAATACGAACAGTTCGAAAAAAAAAACGTTTCTTTTACCTATGGAGACCCTTTAAATTTTTAACTTTGTTTTTTATTTTTATTGTTGTTAAAGCGGCAACAGAAATACACAATAAGTGATAGTTTCAACTGTCTAGCTATTGCGGATAATGAGATAAAGCCCGCTGATAGATGATGAACATACGGACGGACGCACGGTGAGCGGAGGCTCAGTAACAGGCCCTAAAAACACAAAAGTTAAAAAAACAATTGAAGGTGGTAAGAGGCTTCAGGTTGGAGTTGGAGGGACTCTGCGCGGCTGAGTATGCTCGGAGTAAGTAGTAGAATGCAGCAGGATCAATCGGGTGCAATTGGACTGGTGGGCAGCAGTGAAGCCGGATGAGGACAAGCTCGCTCGCGACCTCATTGCAGCGCTCTGCAGCCCGTATGCAGGGAGGGCCGCCTTGGTAGGTCTCCCATTGCGTGATCGGAATGCCGTCAAAAGCTCTGCGGAAGGAGCGTCCCGGCCTCCCACGTCACGCGAGAGGTATTCCCCCAGCGTTGAAGGCCTCATCCTATTGAATGGCTTTTTCATGAATTAGTAATTATTGAATTTCTCGGGCTTACGGGCGCTTCAAGTGATTTATTACTGTGCTATTATTTGAACATTGCTTACACATTTTTTGACTGAGCATTTTTTCTGGCAATGTCGCATAGCTGTCAAGTCAAACTACAACTTCTTCTTTTTGTGTCGATGGTACTCGTACACTTTTTTTAAATCATATTTTGAGTCCAGTAGTCGGCCACATTTATTGCGGGATCAGTGGTATTATTTAGATCATCGAAAGTGCAGGTGAACGGGCACTTAGGGCACTCCTGCAAGTGGTGCATGGTCTAATCCGAAGCACCACACTTACACTGGGTGTTGGATGAGTCAGTAATCCCCCATTTTGACAAATTGTGTCTGCAGCGGTACCCAAGTATGTATCTAAAAGAAGATATTTCGGTGAGTAAGTATTCACCGAAATATCACCAACTTAGCATGCACATGAATGCTTAGTTGGTCCACATAATTATACACAGCTTGACTTCACCTACTGCTGGACATAGGCGTCTCTTCTCTATTACCAATCTCAAGGCTCCTGTACCAGCCTTTTTTTGGGTAGGAAATTATCGAAATGACTTCTCCCGCTGAGTAGAGCAGGAGGGCGTGTCAGACTTTTACTGACTAAAACCCACCCGTGTTCCCTCAGTTGCCCGTGTGCCAGGGGCGGCGGTAACTCTTTCGAACAACCCGCTCCCCTGGCAGGCATCGGCCCTTGCGGACCCCACCAGTGGTTGCTGACATCTCTGACGGCGCGCGTGGAACACAACGCGCCGTCTCGCCTACCACCCCTCGGCCGCAGGGGATAAGGAGAGCGGCTTTCGCTATACCGACACTCCTCTTTCCCAGCGGCCCCACCGCGTCCGCCATCAAACGATGGCGGCCCCGTCCAGGCCACGAAGGCGGCTTCCAGTCTAACCGGATGCACCTGAATGCCAGTATTTTACATGGAGCGACCTATCTGACCCTATATTCCAGTTACTGGGTAATACAATAAATATACCTCTTGGAAAGACTGCGTTGTCAGACTTCCGGGCTTCTGACAACCCGTAACGACTGTCAAAGATCCACAAATGACAGCCGGGACCAACAGCCTATCGTGCTTTCCGAGGAACAGAGGGGTCTTGGTATGTAAAGATGGTCCCCATCCCCGGACCAACCGCGGCAAGCGTAGCTTAACCTGATTGACCGACCGTTATTACTTAGCCACTTATATAAGTTAGTCATTCTGAGCTTAAGTCTTAAAACCTTTACTAAAATAAGATATTTAAATCACAATATTCCATACCTTCCAACAGCCGAAATTCGGTGTGATAATCTTTCCAAAATCCTCATAATAAGATTATTACGGTACCCTCGCTTTGTTCCTTTGATTTCGCAATGCCAATATCCGTCCCAGTGAATGTCTGTGAATTAACAAATTAGATTTTATATAATTTAATATTTTTCGAGGCCAGGAATAAGTATTTAGATTAATATAATTTTCATTTTATTTAAATATATGAAGACGACTTTTACTAAGCCTTCGTAAGTAATATGGATGTTTAATTAGTTATCTCTGATGGGCGACAGATTGTCTGCGGGGTAGATTATATTGTAAAATGTTTTTTTTTAGATTATAACGTTGTAAAGAAAATTACTTTGTACTAGAAATTTGTATTAGAATCTTATGACGGTTTTTTTTTTTGGTGGGAAATCATCAAATAACTTCTCCCGCTCTGGGTGGAGCAGGACCGCATGTCAGACTTTTACTGACTATAACCCACCCGTGTTCCCTCAGTAGCCTGTGTGCCAGGAGCCACGGTATCATCTCATTCGAACAACCCGCACCCCTGGTAGGCATCCATCGGTTTGTGCTGACATCTCTTTGAGGCGCGCGTGGAAAACAACGCGCCGTCGACCTGGGCTTGTCCTTACCGGACTGCGAGCTACCCATTACTCGCCGTCCGCAAGCCCACGCCTACGGTGGCCGGAAATCAGCCTGGGATTTCCGACGCCCAGGGCGTCTCCTGCGGCGACTAAGGCCGTGAGATCGCATATACTGCCTCTCCCTCATATGCGCCGCCTCCCTCTTCGGGGTCATAATATGATCGACGCTAGAAAGGCATATTGTATTAACGACCACTTTGGTCAAAATTAAGTTATTTACACTGTTGGAATCGGCAGATTTTTCTCTTTCGAATGGTCTAGGTTCCAGTTAAATCCGAGCACTTTTGTGGTCGTTAATACAACGGTGATTTCAGTCATTTTTAACCGACTTCAAAAAGAAGGAGGTTATCAATTCGACATGTTTTTTTTTTTTTTTTATGTATGTTCGGGCATAACTCCGTCATATGTAGACGGATTTGCAAAATTCTTTTTTTTTTCGAAAGGGGTTTATTCCGGAATGGTCCCATTCAAATTTCATATAGATCTGATGATGCGTTTCGGAGACAGACAACGGAACTCTTCAAAAAATTACAGCAAATCAACCGCGAATGCTGCTATCGCATAAATATGCATTGTTTTGACCCCAAGGATGATGAAATTTCGAATCGGTGTGGGTTAGGTAACTAAAAAGTGAAAAATAAAAACTTTTTTTCAAAAAAATAACAACCGACTTCCGAAAAACACTACAAAGTGCAAAATAACTTTAATTTCGGAAGGCGGTGACAAATAATTAAAATACACATCCAAAGTCACCGACTTCCGAAATTAAAGTTTTTTTTTATCAATAAACCTTTTTACTAATTGGCCACTTTATCCAATTTTGAAAATGAAACAATTTATTTGCGCGTACTTTTTTGTTTATTTTCCGTTAATACACTGTACCTTTCAGCTAATTTCAATCACTTGGACGTTAAGCGCATTTTGTCGTCAGTGTTCAATAGCAAGTTGGTCGATCATACATTTTTACCTGAAACGGTTTTGACGCATCGTTAGCATTTAAGCTACTTTAATTTAAGCAAAGTTTTTTGTATTAAGTAAGATAAGCCTACTTAAAAAACAAATTGGGTGAAAAAGTGGTGGATAAGCTGTACTCAAGGAGCGCATTTTATGCTCACGAAGCGCTGCGTATGAGGTCTGGCCGTTGCGAGGGCGCTTCAGTCGACCACGCACTGTCGATGAGGGCGGTCACGCACGAATTGCCCGCTGCTTCTACTCGAAAATTGTTTTCACTTAGGAGTGTAAAACATTAATTTATCATGGCGTCCGAACGATGCAAGAAAATATTAAAAAACGTTAGACTAAGAAGGAGATTAAGGTTTGATATTGAACCAAATTCAGCTGATTGTGAACAGCATCCTAATTAACCCACGGCACCGCGATGGTAGGCTGTTGAAGCGGATCTCATGTCGCATTGGTCTCTAATAAATCCGTTGATGCTAGTACACCTCCCGACCGCGCGCTCGAATGTTCAGCACCCTAATTGCGTAACTCACGATTGATCATAATTGGTTTCGTCTTCACAGTTAAACAATATCCATTGCGTTATTTATGTTGTCGAACAAACACATTTTTCGAACATATGAAGCAATGGTTTAACAATCCGTTTCAAAACGATACAGATTATGATGAATCGTGAGTTACGCAATTAGGGTGCAGGTTAGTGTAAATCTTAAAGTACCTACTAAATCAAAATGCATGAAGCGAGTACTTACGTATTATTAAAAACCTACATTTTACACAAATCGTTTTTTACTGTAGGACGAAAACGTAGTAGCAGACCAATCGAATATTATTATTGAGGAAACCAACAATCAAGTATGTATGCTTAAATAGCATACATACTTGATTGTTGGTTTCCTCAATTTAATATTTCGTTCCATGTTCCGAAAAAAACAAATGTCTCAAATGCGTTTCATTTAATTATTTTTAAATGAAACGCATTTGAGACATTTGTTTTTTTCCTGATGGATTCACCTCAGAAGAAAAAGCAGCTCACGAAAAAGAAGTAGAGGATTCTAAAACCCGTTTCAAATTCCACCAGGAAACATCAAAAGAGGATTCACAGACGTTATGCGTATCTTTCGATTTTTGCGTATTTTTCGAGGGCGAGAGTATGTTGTTTTATTATTCTCTCAAGTATTCTGTGTACAATTTTACATTATTTGAGAGTCAGACTAAGGAAGTTTTTTGCTATTCATGGGGGGAAGCCGATGCTAAAAGGGGCGGGAACGAGATTGCAACTATTATATTTAATTACATTAAAATTGTGGACCAACGTAAAACCGTACGATATTTACTGCTTTACAGTGATTCTTGTTGTGGCCAAAATCGCAATAAAATTGTGTTTGCGGCTGTTCACACAGCATTACAATCCTGTGAATTTATCGAGAACATACAAATGAATTTTTTGATACCAGGGCACAATTCTATGCCTGTTGATAGTGTCCACGCAGTAATAGAAAGGAGTGTAGAAAATTTTGTAGTTTATGCTCCTTCACAATGGGGAACGATATTCGAATTGGCTAGGAAAAATCCGAAACCGTACAATGTAGAAATAACCTAAATAAATCACCAAGATTTCAAGGCTTGGGACTCTATGTCCGAAAAATACTTTAAAAACAATCTTGTTGGCAAAATTAGTCAACTAAGAATTGTTACATTTAAGAAAAAAGATTTAGATAATATTTATATAAAATACAGCATGAATGATACAGCAGCTGCTGAAAAAGTTGAAGTTATTGGTAAAAATAGACGTCCAGGAGATAATTTGTATAAAACAGACTAAACAAAAATATGCTGATTTGGTAAAGCTTTGTAAAACCTTTGCTATCCCACGTAGGTATCATGAGGAGTATCTAAATTTGCAAACTTGTAACGCTAAAGAATTGTTGCCAGACACTGATATAGAAGACGTTGACGATTGAAGTAAGGTTTTATTATTCCATGTGAATGACCATGACATTTTTTTTTTTTTAATTTTTCGTGATTTTGTTTTCCCTACCCGTTTCCGAATTGAACACAGTGTGTTTATTGTTTTTTATTCGAGCATTTTTTTACTTTCTATTACACTACCTAGTTAGTACCAATGAAGAGTCTACTAGAAGCATTATATTATTATCGGATCTATTGAGTTATTTACAATTATTGTTTAATTGTTGAAACATCTGTATGACATGTTTCATAGGACTGATTGATGTCAAAGGTGAGTAGTTTAATTAAAATGTATAAGTTGCTTTATTTTTTGTTGCAATAATTATTATACGAACATCTGCATAATTTTCATGTGACTGATTGATCTCAAATTTAAGTAGTTTTCTTGTTTAATTATAAATGTATAAGTTGTTTTTTATTTTGTTTTGTTGTGAATAACATGTAACCAAAGATTGAATTTTCATGTGACTGACAGTGATCTCAAAGTTGATTTAGTTTTTTTTTTAATTATAAAGAAGTTGTTTTACGTTTATGTTGTCACTTTTCAACTGTATAAGTTTGTGAAGTGTGCTTTTGTATAATAAACAATTTTATACTTCTTTATTTTGTATTTTATTTTTTAACTATCGCTAAAAAATATAATAATATTGGAATATAATACCTTGATCCTAGATGGAACTAAGTTTAATGAGTGAGATTAGATTTTTTGGTTTTCATCGGTTGAATATGCTCGGTTTGATAAAACATTTTATTGGAATATTAAAGTTTACCAAATAGAACGTAAGATACTTTAGTTGTAGGATGTATGCAGCTATTCGATGGTTAAAACATTTTTTACAAGACCTCTAATGTTGAAATTGTGACTTAAGTCAATTTTACCTAACCAAGATTATTCACAACCTTGTATTATCTCCTAAAAATATATCAAAAAACTTATGTAAATTTTTTTTGACTTAGGAATTAAATAATAAACATATTAAATAATAACTATTCTGAGTTTCATCAAGAATACTCCAGTAGTTAATTTACTATGATTTTTTTTGTGAAAAGTAGAACTTCAAATCAATTTATTGAACAATTTATGCAATGGTCGTTAATACAATTTGCCTTTCTAGCGTCGATTATGATGGTATCTTTTGTCTATTACCCATAACTGCCATACATTGTAAGTAGGCATATAGTAGTTGTAAAAAAAACATTTTAAACCAAAATCCGTGGTTCAAAACCAAGACAGCGTAGGCCGTAAATTGACTACGTATTACTTAAAAAATTAAGTTAAAAATGATGGGTAATTTAAATCATTCGCGTTTTATAATAATGACATTTTTCATACTTTTAAACTGAAAATGACTTCGTGTAAAGCCTCGATACATCCTACTATCCTACTTATCTATATAAATTAAAAAAAGTCCTGACTCACTCATCAATGCCCAGCCCGAACCCTTGGACCTAGAAATTTCGCGCAGAGTTGCCCTTTATAATTTAGACGAGGAATGAGGAAGGATTTTTCGAAATTCTACCCTTAAGGGAGTTAAATAGGGGATGAAAGTTCCGCGCTGGCGAAGCCGCTGGCGAAAGCTAGTAATATTATAAATGTGAAAGTTTGGATGTTCGTTACTCAATCACGCAACAACAGCTGAACGGATTTGAATGAAATTTGGCATACAAGTAGACTATACCTGGATTAATACATAGCATAAATTTTGTCCTGGTGGTACGTTCCCACGGGATAATTTCTGAATTGCACGCAGGCGAAGCCGCTGACAAAAGTTAGTTGTTTATAAAAATAAAATATTTTAACTAGCTTTTGCCAGCGGCTACGCCCGCGCAGAACGTCCAAGGGGTTGAATTTCCAAAAATTATTCCGTATTCCTTGTCTACATTTTAAAGGGAACCTCTATGCAAAATTTCAGCTTTCTAGGTCCAAGGGTTTGGGCTGGGCGTTGATGAGTCAGTTACTCAGTCATGCAGGACTTTTTTATTTACTTACTAGCTATTGCCAGCAGCTTCGCCCGCGCGGAACTTTCATCCCCTATTTAACTCCCTTAGGGGTTGAATTTCGAAAAATCCTTCCTTATTCCTTGTCTACATTATAAAGGGAACCTCTGTGGAAAATTTCAGTTTTCTAAGTCCAAGGGTTTGGACTGGGCGTTGATGAGTCAGTCAGTCAGTCAGGACTTCTCTCTTTATTTAAATAGATTAAGAAGACGCCGAGTGGGGTTAACAATAGTTTTATAGAAGAAAATGGGTTTGAAACCAGATAGTATAAAACGTTTAAGAATTTATTGCGTCTAATAAGGTAGGTACCATCAGCTGTCTGTAGCGATATTTTTTCTTTTAAAACGTACTACAGTGTGACTGATGTTTTCAAAGAAAAAAAAAATTGTTGAATTGTGCTGCTAAACTTAAGTGAACTTTAGTGTAAATGTTAGCAAGACGAAATATGGCTGAAATGTATATATTACCTTTATTTGCAAAAACTGGCCATATTCATAAACGATGATTAAAGTTAAATGATGTTTAAACGTCAAAAATGTATGGTTAAACAGACGCTACTCATTACTTAACTTTAACCAGCGTTTATGAATAAGGGGGTTAATGTCTATTCTATGCTAACTCACTAAGAACCCAAAACGTTCTTAAATAAAAGCTGTTGAAATTATCACTTACTTCATGACATCGTCTACTCAATAACTTCTTTTTATTCCCTGAAAATATTCCAACACTTACACACTTCTCAAAAATAAGGCACTAAACACACACAGAATAATTTATTTCGAGTACAAAAGAGAAACAAAATAAACAATATTGCCCAAAGATTCCTCTCGAAAACCTCTACAGAGGTATAGAAGTATAAAACATGCAAAAAAATCAAAGGGTGAATTTGTTTCTAAACACCGTCCTTGGGGTACAAAAGGCTCCCAATCCCCAACGTGTTTAAGTGGCACTGTGGCTTCGTAAAAATATGGGCTCTATTATATTTTGTTTACTCCATATTCGCATTTTCAATTGACAGATAAAGGGGTGAAATAAAAAGGTAGGAACGGGCTATTTATGGTGGAAATAATGGAGGAAGCCTGCGCTATTCTTCTTTGTTAAAACCATCGTTACTTTAAGAGGTATAATCAAATACACTTCCATGGCAACACATTGACTTTGACAACGTCTTTATGTCGTAGCATAGCTTATAATGTTCCCACTGTTAGGAAAAAATGCCTTTGAAGGTGTGTCGAAGCAGTAAGAGTTATTTTATAGTTCTTATCTTACCTTAAGGGTACACTAATCGCGGGCGCGAACTCACTGGTGGGCCTGGCTAAAAAGCACGCTGTCTCACCAGGCTTCGTGTCCCACAGAGGTAGTATCAGTGATGAGCAGTTAGACGCTGGTCTACACGCACAACATTATTGATTGAGCTGCAGGATCAGTTATAGCAAAACAAGCGCGTAAAAAATTAAGAAAAGTCCTCCGGAAGATCGGGTTTTCTGAAAAAACCACTGCATAAATTATTGACCAATAAGGTTTATTGAAATTTTCTATTCTTGAGCTTTGTTTGTACCGACTTAGTTTTGGAGATTTTACACTTCTTTTATTACATAAACATATCCAAAGTTACGTTAAATTAGCAAGAAAAACGAATCTTTGTTAGCTCATAACTTTTTAACGGCTTTTTATTTTAGTAATCTGTTTCCGTACCGACAATATTATTAATGAGCAAAACCATACCTTGTTTAAGTTTTGATGTACATTGGTGCCGATTCTGTTGTACACCGAACTAAACTAACTAAACTATAACTAAAATTCCTTACTTTTTACTATGAGAATCTAAACGCTATTCTGCAAAAAAATATCTCTAAATTTAAAAACTATTTTGACACAACTAAAATCGAATTTGACAATCGCGACTCGCACGTTTTATGTTTTGGCTTCACAACGTGGTACTTGTTTGCCCTACCCCGTGTTTTTTTTTTTAGAGCCAGCAGCGCGCCGGGGGTCGGCAGCCTCGACGTGATTTATATGGAATTTTCATGGAAAATATGAAAAATTATTATCCACACATTGAGTTTTAGAGGTGTTAGTTCTTGACAACTAATTTTATTCCACACCTATTTAATCGCGATTAAAAATAGATTTAGTTAGACAACCAAAATTTTAGGTTGAATACAATAATGAAATTGACAACAACAGAATAGCAAAATTACCATTTTCACTAAACTAATAATTCAGTGCAATCTTAGTGCTGTCAAACTAAAATATAGTTAAGTTGTGTCACTTTAGTCAATTTCAGAATAGGAAATCGTCGTTTGACAGGAATAAACTAAATTTTGGTGATTTTTAGTCTAGTTTAGAGAATTTTGTAACAACAGAATCGGCACCATTGTCAAACAGTGGAGTAAAACCCTCCCGAAGTTTGTATGGAAAAACGTGGACTTGTGTTACAAACATAGGACAGTATCCTATTTTACGTCCAATTCAAAACACAAGAAAAACGGTAATGTAGGTAATAATAATTTAATTCGCACTTAATGGACACACCTGGAATTACGTGTGGATGCGTAATTAGGCCATTTAAATCTACTTAATGGGTAAGAAGCTCATATAATTTGAAACAAACCATTTGCCATGAGTAAATCGCTTAACAGTTCGTTATAGTATACCACGGGGTATTACATCTGAGAAGAGGATTTGGTTACAAATAGGACAATAATATCAGCCTATGTATACTATCTCACTGCAGCAAGCTTAGCACGACCACAGATTTGTCGACGGAAGAGTAGACATGACTACTAACTAAATGATGTACAATAGAAGACGGTAGCTATGTTTTTATGCGTTCTAAACGAATCATGATCGACTATATAAAAATAAGTCGGGTTTTCCTTCCTGACGCTATAACTCCAGAACGCACGAACCGATTTCCACGGTTTTGCATTCGTTGGAAAGGTCTCGGGCTCCGTGAGGTTTATAGCGTAGGTAGGGTAGGTAGGGCAGGTAGGGTAGGTAGGGTAGGTAGGGTAGGTAGGGTAGGTAGGGTAGGTAGGGTAGGGATTCTGTATGAATGACTATTGGACGGACAGGACAACGTCTGGCAGGTCAGCTAGTTTTATATATAATTGTATACTTTGTGGCCGTCGAGTAGAAAGTTTGTTGTCAGTGTGACTTCAATTAACTCCCCTGGACCTGTACATACAGCAGGAGGCCGCACTAGCTGCTATCAGGCTAATGCATCTGGGCATATGGGGCAAGAATTTAACCAGCCCACACGCTAAAATCCTGGACCGGGCGATTGAGTACCAGCCACTCATCGCTGCCCCGTGTGATAGAACACCAAACCAACCTATGTTCAACAAAAACTATATTATACAAACAGTAGAGGAAGAAAGGGATCAGTCGGGAGCCAATGAAGTGCGCATCTACACAGATGGCTCAAAAACACAAAACGGTTCAGGTGCTGGCGCACACTCCCTTGACCTCAACATCAACTTTCACATACCGCTAGGCACACACAGTTCAATCTTTCAGTGTGAATGTGTTGCCTTAACACAAGCCGCTACAGCAGTAAAGCGCTTAGGCATCCGGAACTACGGCATTAAATTCCTATCCGACAGCCTATCTGTGCTCAAAGCTTTAGAAAACAAACAAACTAACAACAAACTAATTTTTGAGTGCCATCTTGCCCTGGAGAGTTTAGCGACGTCCAATCGTATTGCACTCCAGTGGATCAAAGGGCACAGTGGATCTTTAGGCAATGATGCCGCAGATGAACTTGCGAAGAGAGGCTCTGATATGAAAGTGCTAGGCCCGTACCCACTTCTCCCCCTGCCTTTCTCACAATTTCGTGCGTGGATTCGCCAAAGGTCGACCGAACTCCATAACAACAGATGGTCACGGGCAACAGACTGTAGACAGTCAAAATTGGCTTTACCAACTGTACACCCGCGATTAACCAAAAAACTTCTCAGCCTGAGCAGAAATAACCTTAGAATAATAATAGGAACAATTACGGGCCATAACACCCTTAACAAACACCTTTTTAACATAGGCGCCACAGACAGCCCGCTTTGCAGGGGCTGCCTTGACGCCGAGGAATCAGCCGCCCACGTCATCCTGGAATGCGAGGCCGTGGCTTCTCAACGCGAAGAAATCCTCGGAACAGTGAGGTCGCTCCGCGAAGCCTGTGAAGCTCCCAGGAAGCTTCTGTGCTTTTGGGCGGAGCTAGGCTGGCTCTGCTAGCCAGCATCCCCACGCACAACGGACCGAATGGGAGTCTACGTGCGGAAAAGGGAGTCCCATCATCATCATCATCATCATCAGTGTGATTTTGACAGTTTGGGAAGAAATATTCTTCTGAAATAGTCTACATTTATAAGGATCTAGACAAAGATCGTTATAAACGAAAGATATAATGACAGATTGTGGTAGGATATCTACGATGCGATGTCAAAAATGGAGCAACGAAGTGTCACTTTGTATTGAAAAAGCACTGTCTATCCTTCGTAGAAATAGAAAGCCTCATGCTAAGCCTGCTGGTCTAAGGCCTCTTCTTGTACAGGAAAAGTTTTTATCCAGTGCGCAAATTGTAACCATGAATTCAGCATATCATTCTAAACCCTGAAAAATTTCTGCGCAAGGGGTTCTAAAATAATATGCTGAATTTATGGTTACAATTTGCGCACTGGATAAAAACTTACCCTGTAGAGAGAAGGCACGAGCGTTGATCACCATTTTTTCTCAAGACGGTTGGCGATTTCAGAATTTTAATAGCTATCGGTACGTCCAGGTTTCCTCACGATTTATTCCTTCACCGATGTCGGTAATATCCAAGAAAATCTCAGAATGTACATAATATTATAAGATGAGTAAGAACTAATACGAGAGCAGTGGTGGCCCAGTAGTAATGGCCGCGACTTACGAGTTGTAAGGTCGTAGGTTCTAACCCAGATAGGCGCTTTACTTTTTGTGAATGATTTCATCTCCAATACTCTCAAAACGGTGTAGGAAAACATGGTGAGGAAACCAGCATGTCCCAGAACCGACATATTAAAGCCATGTGACCCAAGTGGGGAATTATGGCCCAACCCCCCTCATAGAGAGAGGGACTGCGTCCCATCAGTGGGAACATTTTTAACCGACTTCAAAAAAAGGAGGAGGTTATAAGTTCTACCGAACGTATTTTTTTTTTTATGTATGTACCCCGATTTCTCCCTCATTTATGGACCGATTCTCAAAATTCTTCTTTTATTTGAAAGAGTATACTCCTGAGGTGGTCCCATTGGTACAAAATCAGGATCTGATGATGGAATTCCAGGGAAATCGAGGGCAACCCTCAAAATTTGTAGGTATTAACAATTGAGACATTTGCGTATGGTCATCATCATCTCATGACGCTGAGCTGATGAAGGAAGGTACAACTCTTTAACGGTTACGAGTTAGGTGGAGTTTCGGACATAACTCCGTCATCTATAGACCGATTTGCATTTTTTTCATTCCGAAATGGTCCCATTCTAATTTCATATAGATCTGATGATGCGTTTCGGAGACAGACAACAGAACTCTTCGAAAAAAGACAGCAAATTAACCACGATTGCTGCTATCGCATAAATATACATTGTTTTGACCCCAAGGATGATGAAATTTCGCATTGGTGTGGGGTAGGTAACATAACTAAAAAGTGACAAATAAAAACTTATTTCCAAAAAAAAAACAACCGACTTCCAAAATAGTACTAGAAAGTGAAAAATAACTTTAATTTCGGAAGACGGTGACCAGAAATTAATAAAATACATATCAAAAGTCACCGACTTCCGAAATTAAAGTTATTTTTCACTTTCTAGTGCTTTTTGGAAGTCGGTTGTTTTTTTTTTTTGGAAAAAAAAATTTTAGACTGTTTAATTGATTTAATTGATTATTATACCGGTCAATTTAAAGCGACGGTGCTTTGGGCAATTTGACCTTTGACAAATCTCGATTAGATTTTCAATGTTACATTAAATTAGATTCAAAATCAAAATCGAAAGTCATTTATTCAAACTAGGCTGAGAGTCAGCACTTTTTGAACGTCAAAATTACATACGACAATCCCCCAAAATTCCTCAGCAGCACAGCTGTCTGTTAAGTTAGAAGAACTTGATTTTATACAATAATAGGGAAGTAATTGACATTACTAAACACAGCACTTAAAATTAAATTATTTGCCATATGTCAGCTAGCACACGTTAGTATTCTAACAAGACCTAGTAACTAAACTCAAGCATAAAAATAAAACAATAAACGTAGACAGAATTCAATACCCACATCATAAAAGCCTCCTGGCATAAAGGGTGTGCCCGCTTCCGCAATGCTGCATCATGTTCATTTAGATTTAACTTAAAGTAATAAATGTTAAGGTGGGACCTTCGGAGTAAAATAAATAAACATAATTGCTAATAACAATGACAAAACCATGGTAAGCAAGACGACCTGGTTGAGCTGGATGGTGCTGATCCATGCGTCAAGTTCGTGAACGGGCGCCGTCGGTTGAGACTGGTCATCTCTTATCTGCCATGGGTTATTTTGAATCTTATTTTTTTTAATTTATTTTATTACATTTTTTTACATTGTTCTCACATATAGAATCACCAAGAATAATGTTCCCACACACACAAATTTTGTAATACCCACGATTTAAAAGAGTGTCCTTGGAGTTTCTTGCCCGTTCTTCTCCAGAGAGATCTACGTTTTTGGAATGGGCACCTAGCTTCAACTTCGATTTTTGTTTGACAATTCAAAAGTGCCTGTGAAAGGTCTAATTGAAATAAATGCTTTGAGTTTGAGTTTGAGTTTGACTAGTCAGCACAATCTGCACCCGTTTACGATTTCTGTCAAAATTACGAGTACATCCCTGTAAAACCAGTACCTAGCTACGTACATGGTACATACATATATAAACTCACACCTTCTTCTCAAGGGGGTAGCCAGAAATTACGGAACGTCACTGTTGTATTATCTTTGCCACCCTCAATATTGTCTACAGCACTAGAGTCTAAGTCTATGTTTTTCCGTCTCTGGGGCCGCCATCTTGAGATATCGGGCGCGGAACATGCAGTACCTACCCAAGTTATTTTCTTTATAAAAATAAACAAGTGCTGATTCAAGCAAGAGTTTTATTGATAACTAGCTTCCGCCCGCGGCTGCGCCCGCGTGGAAGTCGGAAATTATCCCACGGGAATGTGTACTACCGGGATAAAAAGTATCCTGTGTGTAGTAATCTATGTTATAATCTACCTGTGTGCCAAATTTCATCCAAATCCGTTCAGCCATTTTTGAGTGATTGAGTAACAAAGATCCAATCATCTTCACAAACTTTCACATTTATATTACGGACTACCCTTTTTTACCCCTTTAGGGGAAGATTTTCTAAAAACCCTGATACACGGTATTCTTTATTCTTCCTTTTAGGTATAAATACTGAGTTTCGAGTTAATCAGACCGCGCGTTAAAATTCTTCCATACAAACTTTGACACCCCCCAATCCCCCTTTAGGGGGTAGTTTAGAAAAACAATAAATAATCAACTTCATAATTTACTTAACTTAGTATTTGTGCCAAGTTTCAAGTTTATCAACTCAAGGAATAAGATTTTTCATACAAACTAAATCCCCCCTTTTCACCCCCTTAAAGGTCGAATTTCCAAAAATCCCTTCTTAGTGCTCCCCTACATTATAAAAGGGAATCGTGTGCAAAATTTTGCGTTCCTAGTCCTAGTAGTTTCGGCTGTGCGTTGATTGATCAGTCAGTCAGTTTCTCCTTTTATAGGTATATATAGATAACACAGTCACCTACATACTCTTTTTTCCTCGTAGCTAGGTAGCGGTAAAATAGAAATCAAATTGAAAAAACCTAATTCCTAAGTCCGAACTAACAAATAAACAATAAGGAAAAACATAGACACACAATTTAAATTCCAACAAGACCATACAATCCTACCCAACATTAACTTCGTATAAAACTAATTTTCTCTTAAATTCCGACTCAATAAAGATGTACAGAACATTGCCTTTAGTCCATTACGCCGCTTTTTACATTAGGGACTTGGCAGATGTCCAAGGAGCTAGAATTATAAGTCTCGGTCCAGAAAGTTCCAGCCACTATATTTCATTGGGTGACTGTAACTGAGTTTGACCTCTCAAACGATTCTAGAATATCTGGATAACTGGTTAAGTCTGGTTCTGGAAATTAGCTCTTTGGGATTATGGTTGCTATGAGTTTGAAGCTTAAGTAGGAAGTGCCATGGTTTTGAATCGATCTAGTGCTTCGCTGATTTTTTTTTTTTTTGTATTTATTGAAATAATCACGGAAAATTACTATAAATTTGCCATTGCCAGCCCGCTAAACGATAAACGCTCTTAACGAGGTGTTTTGCTAAAACCCCATTTACACGATGCAAGTTGCTTGGTTGTGGCATGTAATAAACTTGAAGCTACAAATGACTCGCCTCGTTAAAACACTATTAGGACAATGCAACTTCAATTGTTGCACAGGCAATTCAATCGCACCGTGTATGTATATGCTGACATGTAATTTGACAAATTCCTCCCAGCAGGCTTAGCACAACACTTTCTACAGACAGTGCTTTTTCAACACAAAGTGACATTTCGTTACTCCTTTTTTGACATCGCACCGTAGATATCCTTCTACAATATGTCATTTAGTATTTCGTTTCTAACTATCTTTGTCTAGGTCCTTATAAATGTAGAATATTTCTTCCCAAACTTTGAATTCACACTGACAACAAACTTTTTACTCGACGGCCACAAAGTATAAACGATTGTTTACAAAATCATGATTCGTTTAGAACGCATAACAAATAGAAAAACATAGCTATCTTCTCATATTGTACAGAGGCCAGCACATCAAGCTACCCCAATCTGTCAAATTTCTTTGAGATTTGTTTGGGATAGCTTGACCTGCTGGCGACTGTACATGATTTAGTTAATAGTCATGTCTTTTTTTCCGTCGAGAAATCGGTGCTTGTGCTAAGCATGCAAGCACTCAATAAAGCGTAGGCGAAAATTCAAGGTATTCGAAAAAAACCCAAATTTCATATAAAAGTGGAAATTTTCCAGGATTCGTCACAAATTTTTTTTTAACTTTCAAATTGAATGGCGTTCTTTGCTGTTCCATTGTTCAAAGCAAGCGTGTCATTTTCTTGTAGTGTAAAGTCACTACATTGCGCATGCTATTCCCCCCCCCCCCGAGTGGGTTCCCGCATTGTCGTTGCGGGGGGGCTCAGTAACCGTGGATTCCGGCCAGGGTGAAGCCAAGAGGAACCCAAAGCGGAGTGAGGGAAGAGGAGTGTCGGTATAGCGTCAGCCGCTCTCCCTATCCCCTGCGGCCGAAAAGTGGTAGACGGAACGGTGCGTTGTGTTCCACACGCGCGCCGTCAAAGATGTCAGCGACCACTGGTGGGGTCCGCAAGGGCCGATGCCTGCCAGGGGTGCGGGTTTGTTCGAAAGAGATACTACAGCCCCTGGCATACGGGCTACTGAGGGAACACGGGTGGGTTTTAGTCAGTAAAAGTCTGACACGCCCTCCTGCTCTACTCAGCAGGAGAAGTCATTTGATGATTTCCCAGCCAAAAAAAAAAAAAACGCATGCTATCCCCGAAAGACTAGGCAGAAGTGTAACTATACACCTGTTCACACACGTATCTCCAGAAATCTTTAAATTCCCTGTAATAAGGGTGAAGCCTATTGCCATCAAGTAGGCCAAAATGCAGACTCCGGACTGCTATCAAGAAATTCCTGATACAATTTATTATTATCACTACTATTATAATTTTAACAAGCTACCCGTGGCTTTGCTAGCGTGGTTGTCGGAAATTATCCTACGGAAACTTGTAACCTGGACAAAAAGGCTATGGTAGCCTATATTACTCCTTATAGACACTTACACACACCTCTTTACACGCCACACACAAACACACACACCACACATACTCACACACACCACACACACACATCACACACACACCAGACACCACACAAACTCTACACATTCACTTATAAAATAGCATACTTGAAAACACCTCTCTAGTCTCCAATCTAGAATTCGTATACTGAACCCCAAGATACAGACTAACTTTTTTTTTTTAGTTTGGGGTTCACTGGCAAATAATATATGAAACTAGCTGTAGGTAATATTTAAGCTACTCAATATGTCGTCTCAACTTGATGTTAACCTATGTATGCTTATTGTATTACCTAGACAATAAATATTTTCTATATATTTTTTATATTTTCAATAATATCAGGCCGAAGAGATTGGCCGGAACAAACAGGCAGACAAAAAATTAAAAGTTGTTTCTTTGTTATTATAAGTAACGTATATACTTTTTTATACATTTACGTTCTTATTCATAAAAAAAATATAGAACATCTAAACAGTTTTAAGGGTACACTAGTCGCGAGCTCAAACTCACTGGTGGGCCTGGCTAAAAATCACGCTGTCTCACCAGGCTTCGAGTCCGACAGAGGTAGTACCCGTGATGAGCAGTTAGACGCTAGTCTACACGCACAACATTATTGAGTGAGCTGCAGGATCAGTTATAGTAACACCGGCGCGTAAAAAATTAAGAAAAGTCCTTCGGAAGATCGGGTTTTTTTGAAAAAACCACTGCATAAATCAATGAGCAATTAAGTTTATTGACCTTTTCGATAATTGAGCTTTGTCGGTACCGACTTAGTTTTAGAGATTTTCCACACTTCTTTTAGTACTTAAACATGTCCAAAGTTACGTTAAATTATCAAGAAAAACGAATCTTTGTTGGCTCGTAACTTTTTAATGGCTTTTTTAGTATTCTGTTTCCTTACCGACAATACTAATAACGAGATAAAACCATACCATGTTTAAGTTTTGATGTACAGTAGCCCTCACTAATGGTGCCCCAATCTCAAAAAGCAATAGATTGACACTTCGCTTTAACTTACGACCTTCTTATAATAAGCAATTTCTATAGGCTATAATACTATATACACACACACTCTCATACGTTTACGAATGAATGTATTTCCTAAATTCAACCGTTAAAGCAAATGGCATGATAGCTGAGCGGTTACCGCACTTGATTATCGCGTTTGAGCGCAGCGAGTCGCGGTTTCGAATCCCACTCGCTGTGTGATAGTCTTTTTATTGTTTTAAAAATCACTTTTGAGTATAGTTTCTTGTTCTGTTCTTCTTATTCACTAAACTCGTAAAACTTTATCATTATACCCACAGAAACCTAAATAAATTTAAATGATTTACGACTCATTCACCGCGACTTATAGAACGGTGTTGGTTGATATTGTGTGCTAGTGACGTGTGTTTCATCTATTAGCGTCCTTCTAATTCATTTTAAAATGTAAGCAAATTTAAATATAGAAATGAAAGCGAATATTATTGCGCTGCATAAAAGTGGACTTAATACCTATATCACAAATACCTATGTGATGAAACCGGACTGAGTGTGAGTATTATGATTTAAATATAAATATTAAACATTTATTTAATTAAAGTGTAACTGCTGATCCTTGTAGTTATTTTTAAACGTTTTATAAATATCACAATGTCTAAATATAATAAAAATATAAAATTTCAATGTAAATTTATTTCCTAGATAATAGAACGATGAAAATAACAATAAACTTAATATCTATGTGAAATTGCCCTTTTAAATAATTTTGTTTCTAAATAGTAGGTAATACATAAAGTGTGTATTTTGCTTAGTAGCCTAACAGCACCCCTTTTTTGTTTTAGTGAAATACTGTGAGTCGGTGGGTGAAAAGATATGAGGAAGGCGGTAGCCTTGCCCGTGGAAAGCAAAGTGGAAGACCCCAGCTCCTATAACAGGCACACGTTCAGCGAATATGAAACAAGTGGTTTCAAAACGACAAGACATTTTGCCGAATTATTCGACACATCTTTACGAACCGTGCGCCGTGCACTCCACGCAGAAGGTTCATGGCAAACAAGGCATCATGGAAAACCAGCTCGAGAATCAGCTTAAAAAACATAGTTAACGGAAAAAAACATTAACATTAAGTTATAAATTACAAATATTTATTTATTTTAGTAATATTCAAATAATATTTTGTCTTATCCGTAATCTGGATTATTTTGAGGTTTAGTTTCAATCTTCTTTTCGGAATGAAAATGAACACTTAAGCTATAACCTCTTTAAGTCCTATTAAATACGATTTGTTAACTTTGAGGTTTGAGTTAAAACGAACTCACTCGCAGTAGAATAAAAGTAGTACTACTGAGTCATTTAATTGTATTGTGACAACTTGTCTGCATTTGTTACTTTTACGTGGGTAGATTTTTGTAGAATATTGTGATTTATTTAGAGTACCGACACACAGTAGTAATCAGCACAATATTATTATATTACTAAGATACAATAGCCTGATTATCATAGTTCACCAACTAGCTTATTTACTTCAATAAATTGTTCTTTATGAGAAAATAAACTGTTTTAACAAGAAGTTATTATTAGTTATTTTTATACATTCTTCATGAAGTTATAACGAATAAACATTTTGTAATCATTTATTATTGTTAAACCTTTATTTAAATAACAATACGAGTAATAAAACAAATTTGTTACATTATTATTCTGGTATATTAATAAATCGAATAATAAAAGAACAGATGAAGATGATTGTTGAAAAGAAAAATTAAAGCTTCATCGCGAGATTTGAACCCAGACCTATGAGTTTCTTAATCCAAGACGATACGCTGCACGCTACCGGAACTCAAATTATAAAAGTAAATTTTAGCAATGGTATGAACCGACCAAGGTCATGTCTGTCGTCGCCGACGGTATGTATAAAATACAAAGAGTAACGCCAGTGTGTGAGTAGAGTGGTGAGTTTTGTGTTAATACATCACTTATACACACAGCTGTAGGTACGGCCTGGACCGCCACTTCATAGCAATATAGCCCTTAGTATGCGACTGCATTAGTGAATCTTGATAGTACATTGTCAAACAGTGGAGTAAAACCCTTTTGTATGGAACCCGAAGTTTGTATGGAAAAAATATGGACTTGTTTCACCTTAAAACCTGGTTTCGTGTTGAAAACCAGAGTTTAAACAACTGTTTAGATTTTGGATAAGTTTTATGAATATGACCGTTGGTATAGAGCTGCTATGTTTACATTACAAAGAAACTTTTAAATGTTATTTATTTGTATCTATGTGTATGATATATTGCCTTCACTAACTTCATTACTCGAATTTTTTCTGTAGTAATAATGTATTGTATGTTTGTATGTGCCCTTAGAGTTCATCAATTGTTCGGCACTAATTGGCTAACTAATGACGCACTAATTAGGACTTCGATTGACACTTCATTGACTAAACAGAGAGCTATGTTGATGTTCTAGTCCATTGCCGTTCAACATCCCGTATGGTTGCATTTGTCAATATTGTGTGATTGTAGATTACTTGTTTGTGTGTTCGATAAAATAGATACCTACCTCATTTCATCTTCCTAGCCCAGCTATGTAGGGATCGACTTCCAGTCTAACCGGACGTAGCTGAATACCAGCATTTTATATGGAGCGACTGCCTATCTGACCTCCACAACCCAGTTACCGGGCAACACGAAACACCTTGGTAAGACTGGTTGTCAGATTTTCGGGCTTCTGACGAAATGACAGCCAGGATCAACGGCTTAACGTACTTTCCGAGGCACGAAGGAGTCTTGGTTTGTAAAGCCGGACACCCATCCATGGACCAACCGCGGCAAGCGTAGCTTGACCTAATCGGTCGAACCTTGCACAGCTGCACGGTAAATAGCCACAAGCCCCTTACCAGATACCTACCAAAGAAATTATATAAAATTACAGTGTCCAAATTAAATCTACGAAGTTACTTGGAATAGACGGAAACCAACCAAGTAGGTAATTGGTTTCCGTAATCCTCCAAAGGCGACGCAGAGATTTCGACATCGTGTGTGTAGTTGAGTAAGTGTGGCTAAATAATAACAGCGGGCTTAGCATGACGCTTTGTATTTCTACGAAGAATAGACAGTGCTTTTTCAATACAAAGTGACATTTCGTTCCTACATTTTTGTTATCGTACCGTAGATATCCTTCTACAATCTGTCATTTAGTCTTTCGTTTCTATTAACGATGTTTGTCTAGGTCCTTATAAATATAGACTATTTCAGAAGAATATTTCTTCCCAAACTGTCAAAATCACACTGACAATAAAACTTTCTACTCGACGGCCACAAAGTATATACGATTATCTACAAAATCATGATTCGTTTGGAACGCATAACTGTGATAATGAATAGAAAAATATAGCTATCTTATCCTATTGTACATCATTTAGTTAGTAGTCATGTTTATTTTCCGTCGACAAATCGGTGCTCGTGCTAAGCCTGCTGCCACATGGATCGATCGATCAGGTGAAGCTACTCTTTCCACGGTTGGTCCATAGATGGGTAAGCATCCTTACATACTAAGACCCCTCCGTGGCTCGGAAAGCAAGTTAAGCCGTTCATTCCGGCTGTCATTCGTGGATCTTTTACAGTCGTTACAGGTCTTTTGAAGCCCGAAAATCTGACAACCAGTCTTATGAAGGGTTCCTGTGTTACCCATAATCTATGTTCTGGAGGTCAGAAAGGCAGTCGCTCCATTTAATCAAAATCAAAAGTCATTTATTCAAATTAGGCTGAGAATCAGCACTTTTCGAACGTCAAAATACATAAGACCCCCAAAATATATAATATAATATACTGGTATTCAGCTGCATCCGGTTAGACTGGAAGCTAACCCCCACATTGTTGGGAAAAGGCTAGGCAGACGAGTTGTGCAAGTGTATTAATATGTGATGAAAAATCCCGTTTGGTAAGCTAGAAATTCAAACGTCCACTTACCCTCTAACCATGAAAAAATTATAGACATAACAAGAATAACTATAATCACTAAATTGTAAATAGTCTCCTATTTTACTATTTCCCAACTTCCCCACATTTCCATACCACGGACAAAGCCTATTTAATCCATGGGGCTTGTGGTGAAATACTCCATAAATTGCGTCGAATGCAGATTCCACGCATTTATCATTGTTTTATTGTTTTCAAATAAATTCGAGTATGGTTTATTTTTTCATTCATTTGCAACCGCCGCCATCTACGTTGGGACCCTCTGTTTTGTTCCAGGTGTCATTAATTTAAATTGTTTATTTTTGTTTGATTTTATACCGTTTTTTTTTTTTGGGATGTACTGCCTTTTTTGGGATAATATGTTTGTTCAAATTAGGTGTGGTGGTAGATTTATATTTGTGAGTGCATATTTCGAAAACTTGAATGTCATTGAAGCCCGTCGTCCGCGACACTACTCAAATGTCAGATTTAGATTCAGCAGTCATCACGTTCATAATAATCCCACTGAATGACAATTGCAACATGAAAAACCATGCTTCCGTCAAGACGAGATAAGCGGAGCCTACCTTTTATCGAAGCGCTACGTCGTTTTTTTAACCCTTATAACTTGGGTTTGGATTATACCAGATAAACAAAATTCTTGGAATATGTTGTAAATAGCGGACTTATTAAACATGTAATGTTTTAAATGCATAGCTTTTATACTTTAGATTTTATTGATATCTAAAAAACCCTGATTTCGTCGCTGACTCACTGATTATCATCAAAATTCTTAGGGAACTCCCTAATATCCTAAAAATCTGAAATTTGGTATGTAAGCTAGTATTAGTACACAAATAACAAAAAAAAAAAACAAACTTGGAACTTTTATCCCCCAACCCCTTAAATTAGGGGATGGAAGTTTGTATGAGACTTCCGCAATTTTGACGCTAGAGGTCTAAAAATTTAAAGAGGGACCTTGTTATTATAAATATTAATAAAATATAAAATAATAATGTAACCCAATACTTACAACAAAAAAAAAAAAAACAAAAAAAAAATGTTTTTGGTGGTAAAAAGCAACTAAAAAATAGAATTGAAATCCCACCAAAAACATGATGTTCCACGACGAGACCATAAGACTCGTACTGTCAATAAATTATCTGATCTCATGTAGTACCAAGCTTCTTTCTAACTCTACAAGGCCTAACTTCACAAACTCTAAACCTTAGTCAAAATATGTGTCTTTGCCGTTTCGTTACTACAAGAACTATAGTGTAACAGAAAAATAATGAACAGTAATTTTTTCACCTTACACCCATGTGAATGTAAAAGTCTTCCAGTCTCACGGACGTAGCCAGGGACAGGGTTTTGGGGGTTCAAACCGCCCCCGAAAAGTCAAATCAAATCAAATCAAATTCCTTTATTGCATTCATGTGTACATTGAGTTGTTTTACAATAAATATAAGTAAGTTCCAACATGAAACCCGGTTAGGGCACGGCAACGTAATAATATTTTTTAACAAACTTAGCAACTTAATAAAAATAAACATGGGTTTTTTGAATTAATATAAGGCTGTATTATACTCTGTAATTATTAGTTAATCTAGCTATTGTATTTTCTAATATTTTGCTCTAGGTATTCTGTGACGGAGTAAAAGCATTTTTGTGTTAGATATTCTTTTAATTTTATGTTAAATCTATTGAATATGGGTTCATCTTTTATTTGTTGCGGTAATTTGTTAAAAATTTTAACTGCCATGTAATATGGGCTGTGGTAAAGCATCTTTATCCGAGAGGGTGGAAGATGTAATCCATTCTTATGGCGTGTGTTTAAGTTGTGAATATCTTTTGTTTTTGGAAAAATGTTGCTATTTTTAAATACAAATATACAAAGGTCATATATATATATAGAAGGTAAAGTAGGGAGTTTTAATTTAATAAAATATGGCTTACAGCTTTGGGTGTTATCAATATTGGCCAGTATTCTGACACATTTTTTTTGGATTATAAATACTTCACTTGCGTTGACGCGTTGAAGTTCAGTTAACATTCATAGAATTTAAAAAAAAAACAGGCGTGCGGCATATCTCATAGATTACTAACTATTAGGTATCTACATTAAAATGTACGGGTTTTGGATTTTTGGAACGTAATTTTTTATTTAGTTTATACTGTCCCACTCCCGCTCGAGAAAGGAATCCCCCAATTCCTTCGAGGAATTTTTTTCTGTATGTTTTTTTCACATCTTTAATATTTATCTTTTGTAAGATAAGATTTATTTATTTGTCTAAACATTGTATACATACAAGAGCATGCAAGATATTAGAAAACATCGTTTGAGTCCATTCATGTTTAGCCGTTAGTATCGGCGTACAAATATTTCCTTAACATTAAAGAATTAACCAATCAGACAAGATCAACAAAAAAAATATAGGTACCTGTAATAGGCATTTACATAGTTTATAAATATAGAAAATTATAAATTAGAAATTATTTTATGTTAATATGTCAAAAATCCATATTCATATAAATTTAAAATTAGTGTCAGGAAAAGATAAAATTATTTAATCAAACAATAAGTTTTTCGTCTAGAAATTCGGATACACTATAAAATGCATGCATGAATTTATGTAGGTACTTTTAGTCGTTTTATTTTCTTGACCCCCCCACCCCCGATACTAAAACCTGGCTACGCCCGTGTTCAGTCTAAACTAGAAGCTGATGCCAGTATAGTTGCGAAAACGCTAGGCATAATATGATGACCCTGGCGCTTGTCCCTTGGTTAACGTAGAATCATCTGTATCACAATATTATTTACAAACAAATATTCCCAAAATCTGAACCCTCTCGCAGCACAAAACCTTCTAATATTATCTAATTATTGTACAAGACATTAATTTTAACGGATTATGAGATGTTCTAACAGTTTCATCCAGCGAAAATGCTTGTAAGCAGACTTTCTTTGTGTATTTAGGTTATGAAGCCTTTAGTTTGGAGATCAGAGTTGTAAGGTAATTATTGTTACGACCCTATTATTATTTTGTTACAGGGCAAACGAGTTTTTTATAATTTGCATCATCATCTCATGACGCTGAGCTAATCAAGGAAGGTACAACTCTTTAACGGTTAGGAGTTAGGTGGAGGTTCGGGCATAACTCCGTCATATATTGACGGATTAGCAAAATTCTTTTTTTTGTTCGAAAGGGGTTTATTCCGAAATGGCCCCGTTTAAATTTCATATAGATCTGATGATGTGTCAACAAAGAAATTCTTCAAAAAATTACAGCATATCAACCGCGATTGCTGTGATCACATTAATATTCATTGTTTTGACCCCAAGGATGATGAAATTTAGATTTGGTGTGGGGTAGGTACTATAGCTTAAAAGTGAAAAATAAAGCTTTTACCACAAAATAAACAACCATCATCTGCCATCATCTGCCTAGCCTTTTCCCAACTATGTTGGGGTCGGCTTCCAGTCTAACCGGATGCAGCTGAATACCAGTATTTTACATAAAGCGACTGCCTATCTGACCTCCACAACCCAGTTACTGGGTTATACGATACCCCTTGGTAAGACTGGTTGTTAGACTTTCGGGCTTCTGACGACCCGTAACGACTGTCAAAGATACACAAATGATAGCCGGGACCAACAGCTTAACGTGCTTTCCGAGGCACGGAGGGGTCTTGGTATGTTAAGATGGTCACCCATCCACGGACCAACCGCGGCAAGCGTAGCTTAACCTGGTGGATCGACCCGTGCAGCCATTGTTATTTAACTTTTTTTTTGTTTTGGAAAAATATTTTTTGGCATTAAAATATACATTACGTTAACATCGCAGTTCATACAGGCCCACAGGTAATTTTAAAACTTTGTCTATGTCATCACAAAGCCCCATTATATACGCGATACTACAAAATTCAACTTTTGTACTTCCCCCTGACTCGCCCCGATTCGCCCCCGACTCGCCCCTTTAACCCATAACTCTTCATCTACCATTAATCCTCAATTATTTGTCCGTGTGCATATTTTGAGATTAAAAACACAAAAGGCTGGCAACACAATGCGCGACGCTCGATTTTTTTTACCAGAATTAGAGGTTATCTTACGAAACCTGCAGTATAGTGAAAGTGATGGAAGATCTGTCTAGTGCGGATGGCATTAATTGGGAATCTACCGGCCTTCTAAAACCAGTATGAGAGCTACGCTAATTGAAAACTTGCAAAAAACGATTTAAAAAAATTTGAGCTTTGTTAAGTCAGTAATACAGTCAGTCAGTCAGTGTATAGTCAGTAGTCGTTTTATAATACGTGTATATTTATAATTTTTTTCTTTATTTATAAAATTATAAATAAAGAAAAAATCCAGCATGCCGTGTGTTATAATAATAGGTCTTTACCTATGAAATTGCCGTTTTGTATGAAAAAATTTAAACGAATTTTTTTCATGAATTTTTTATTTGTATTAATCAAAGTAATCACCCATGCAATCAATGCATCTTTGCCATCGCAGTGGCAGTTTATTGATGCCCTTCTTAAAGAAATCAGCTGGACGGGAGGCAACAAATTCTTCAAAGGCATTTTGTACTGCCTCTCGGGTATTAAATTTTTTTCCCGCCAAGAAGTTATCCAAATTCTGGAAAAAGTAGTAGTCTGTAGGCGCAAGGTCTGGTGAGTAGGGCGGATGACGAAGAGCTTCCAACCCCAGTTCTTGCAACTTGGAGACCGTCTGCTGTGCAGTATGAGGTCGCGCGTTGTCGTGCAGGAGCAGCGGAGACGAGCGATTGACCAATGCTGGTTGGAGATGCGCCAGCTTCTCCATCATTGTGTTCAGTTCTTCACAGTACACATCTGCAGTAATGCTCACCCCGTTTGGTAAGAAGCTGTGATGAATCACACCGGCGCTAGCCCACCAAACAGTGACCATCACTTTTCTAGGGGTAAGTTTTCGTTTAGGGCATTGTTTAGGTGCTGAACCAGGATCCAACCAACTTGCTGAGCGCTTACGGTTATCAAACAGAATCCATTTTTCATCGCAGGTAACAATGCGGTTCAAAATTCCTTCATTTGTGTGTCTGTTGAGCAGTGCAAGGCACGTCTCGACGCGTACTTCGCGCTGGCGATCATTGAGTTCGTGGGGCACCCATTTGTCAAGCTTTTTTACCTTGCCAATTTGACGCAAATGGACCAATATTGTTTTGACGCTAACGTCGAAAGCTGCTGCTAATTCAGCCGTAGATTGTGTATCATCAGCTTCCACAATCGCCTTTAATTCGTCATTGTCGACCAAAGTCTTCGGACGACCGCGAGGTTCATTTTTCAGGTCGAAATTTCCAGAACGGAAGCGAGCAAACCAATAACAGGTGGTGCGTTGGTTTGTAGTGTTAGCTCCGTAAACGTCGTTGATGTTGCGTGCCGCTTGTGCCGCGTTGCTGCCACGACGGTACTCATATTCCATAATTACTCGAATTTTTAACGTATCCATGATGACGAAAAAGATTGAAATGCGATGAAAATGTAACACTAATCAATAAAGAAATGACTACTTTTAGAAAAAAAAATCCATGTTTTTAAAATAAAATTAATTTGAAATTAGAATTCTTAGCCAAACAAAAATTATTTTGATTTGAAATGGCCAGTACTGCAGAACGGCAATTTCATAATAATATATTACATTTTCTTTTTCGAACAAAATAACTGACATAACCCGAAGAATTGTCAAACTTAAGTGGCAGTGAGTAGGGCACATTGCTCGCAGAACAGATTGCCGAACGGGCTGAAAGGTTCTGCTGTGCCGACTGCGTACCGGAAGACGTAGAGAGTTCGAAGGCCCGCAGGAGGGCCGATGTCTTGAAGGCCGTAGGCATCCACTGGATGCGGGAAGCGCAGGACCAGTCAAAGTGGTAAGGCCTATGTCCAGCACTGGACTTCTTTCAGCTGTAATGATGATGAAGATGATGATTTTCTTTTTCATCCCATAGGATGGCCAAGTTTGCAATCACGCTGTACCTATTGTTTATGTTATCTTGATCTTCGCCGTATCGATGGCATGACATTTTGGTTAACTCCTCTTCACCACAACACGCTCAACACACCATACACCAGGCACGTATCTTTTTACCGCAATAAAACCGGCGACACACCCGCGACGCGCGACTGAGCGACTATGCGACCACAACGCAGTTTTGTTGCTAACCAACGCGACGTATTCATGATTGGAAACCTATCGACATGGGTTTGGCGGCAGCTATAAGATGCTGCAGAAGCTCGACTAAAAGTTTTAGTATTCTGTGGGCAAAAATGAAAAATAAGGATCATTGTTAGTTACTTTGAAAGGTCGGTGTTCTGAAAAATTATTATACTTCATAAAAGATAGCTTGATCTCTGCGACAGCTGTCAGTAAAATCACGCTTATGAAGTCCTGAATTTCATAATAGTACAGACAGTACCTGTCAATGTCATACTTTATGGGCATGCCGAGCTAATTAGTGATGGGCGATGAATCATCGTGACCACACTCTATAAACTATCGATATTTTAAATAAAACGTAATTTAAAATTAATTTATCTTTTAATTTTATTGTGTATTTTAATGGCATAACATTATTTACATTTGTACATACTTGATCTAAAATAATAGTGAGTAAATAAAATCCAATTTCTCACTTACTCATGTAACCTACCAAGCCATAAACTCAAAAAAAAAAAATTGGTTGCCTGTAAAGTCGGTATACGGGCGAAAGTTTTACGTGACAACGACTTTGAGTGGTAAAATAATTTTAATGTGAATATTCATTCGTATAGTAGGAAGAAGGATGAAATAATAGACGCGTGCCTTTCACTTTTTATGTCTGTCTCTCTCGCTCTTAGGCGGGCTAACCATGCCCGAGTGGAAGGGACGCGTGCCTCTCACTCGCTCTCATTGTGAGCGCATAACGTGAGCGGAGCGTAACGCAGTTTCTTGAAGTGTCACCCGGCAAACCAATTTATAAGACGTTGTCACGTCAAAAGACACTGCCATCTCGTCCGATTTGATCATATTTGCGAACAAGAGTTTATGATAAAACAAGATTGTTCTAGCGATTCAGAAACTGATTCAGATATGGATTTGGGGTGTATTCCTTTAAGAGAATAAATGTATTTTATATTAAAATATTCGTTTAATTTAGTAATGTTTGTAATTAAATTAAACCCAATGACATGTTATAATAATTAGCATCGATGATAGTAAGAAACGTCGATAATTTCTATCGACAATTTTTTACATCCTGACAACCCTAGGAATGTCAGTTTGACTTATGTCGCAGAGATCAAGCTATCTTTTATGGAGTATAAGTAATTTTTGACCTCTTTATTTCTTGATTCTGGGCCATTACTGTTAGGCTATTTGTTTGAGAATAAATGCAATAAAAAAAATATGATTTCCCACCAAAACAAAAAGGGTGGGGCAGAGGTGTACCTACTTACTTGCATGTAGTATCAACACCCACATTTCGCTAGTTATATTTTAAGTTCCATATAAAAGGGGTCGAGTCTATTGCGATAAACCGGGCACACAACCAGACGGAGGGCTTATACTAAGAAATTCCAGTTGGAAAATACCTACAACACTTTGCCTGAATTGTGAATCGAACCCAGGACCATGGGTTCAGAAACAGCACCTATGATCACAAGACCAACGAGGCAGTCCTACGTTAAATATTTTTTTCATTTGAACATACATACATACTCAGCCTATTACGTTCCCACTGCTGGGACACAGGCCTCCTCTCCATGAGAGGGAGTGGGCCGCAATCCACCACGCGGGCCCAGTGCGGGTTGGTAGATGTCACATGTCTTCGAATTTTTTGCTCTAGGACATGCCGGTTTCCTCACGATGTTTTCCTTCACCGTTTGAGAGCAGTGATGATGAAATTATTTACACAAAGTACTCGTAATGCGCCTGGCTGGGTTCGAACGCACGACCTACAACTCGTAAGTCGCGGCCGCTACCACTGGGCCACCACTGCTCTCTCATTTGAACATGAACATTGTTATTTGGCTAAAGAATTAGCATTGACATTCAACGTGGAAAGTAACGAGCAAGGTGCCGTAGCCAGAAAGTCTGACAGCCAGTCTTACCAAGGGGTATACTGATACCCAGTAACTGGTGCATGGAGGCTAGGTTGAGACTCGCTCAGTGTACAATATTGGCATTAGTCGAGAAAAGGCTATGCAGGTATGATGAAGATGATATGTAGCAATGCTACCAGTCGTCAGACTAGGTAATTCGACGCCTAAGTGAGCAAAAAACGATACGATTATTTTTTTACCCCCGACGCAAAAACGACAGCGAACAATAACTTTGACGTGTCTGTGTGTGTGTGTCTGTCTGTGGCATCATAGCTCCCGAACGGATGAGCCGATTTTTATTTTGACTTTTTTGTTTGCAAGGTGAAATAGTCGGGAGTGTTCTTAGACATTTTTATCAAAATCAGTTAAGCCGTTTGAAGATTATCAGCTCTTTTCTGGTTAATGAAGGGATTTGAGCATCTTCCACAGGTCTGATCAAGATCAAGAAATTTGGTATTCTATTACTTCAATGATATTAGACGAACAAAGTAACCTTGAACTGATGCTGGAGCAACACCTGAAATTTCCAGGATACCCAAGTTACTCAACAAACAGCAGAAATATCGTGTTTGCGCTCATTAAAAAGGTCTCAATGAATAGGTTATGGATAAATCGTGATCAAGACGAGGCATGAGGACAAATTAGTAAGAAATTTCACTGTGGGAAACATACGCAACGCTGCGCAGAAAAAAGTAAAAAAAAAAATTGGCCATTTGAGTTGTAGTTTATTTTGATCAAGGCACTGTCAAGTCGGGGGAGGGTCAATGAAAACGCCAAACAGGCCTAGCATTTTCATTAGCCGTCCCCCGACGTTTTAGAGTTTTTATTTGGATAGTGGGTCGTTTATTGGATAATTAGTTACTTAGACAAGAAACAATATTTAGCAAGCAACGTTGAAGTACTAATTAAAACGTTACTAAATAATACCAAACAGTATTAGGTAGTACAACAACACTTCACCTTAATCTAATAGTCCCAGCAATATATTCAAGGCGCCATTTTACCGCCCTCAAGCCTATCAGTACATAATAATGTATGCGCATAACATTTGTCTCGGATGTCGTGTCGGAGGCCTATCGGCCGAGTATAGAGGCCCTAACGCTTATGAAAATGTTTTAAAAACATAACATATGTACCATCGCCGGCGATTAAGGAGAGGCGAGTTGAGTTGGCAATTAAAAATGAGTTGGCGAGGAACGAGTGCGCGATGGCGACGAGCGATTAGTCGCTGGAATGCGTAAGTTCCAAGCATAGGCGCCTCAGCGAGTGTTTTGCCCGGCAAGCGAGCGTCACTGAGTGAGTACTCTTTTATAGCTCTCCGGCAATTGACGTAAAGCGACTTGAGCTAGCAACTAAAAACGAGTCTGCAAGCAACGAGCAGCGAGTGCGCGACGGCGACGACTGATTACTCGCTGGGATGCATATGTACCAAGCGTGAGACATGGAGCGAGTGATCCGCCTGCAACTATCTTATCCTATCCTTTCATATCTTAAAATAATAATATGGTATATAAAAAGAAAATAATTACAAGGCATCAAAAAATACGTTTGCATCGTTGTCAATGGGAAAAGTGCCCAATAGGCTGGCAGCATTGCCACGTTGTGTGGCAATGCTGATTCTTTGCCCGAAAAATAGGCCATCCCTCTGGTCACGTAAAGAGTCGACCAACCGCTGGGAACTGTCTCGGAAAACTAAGTGTGCACTCGGACCCCATGGCCCTGGAGTTTCAACCCCAAACGGCTCGAACATATAGGTTCCAATAAGATTGGAATATTTGCGCCGTTTGAGGTTTTCCGCACCTGCAGCAGCCGCCCCAGCACAACCCGCCGTACTAGAAAGATGGATTTCCTATCCTTGAAGGTTGTCGGCTCCTTAACAGGACTTACCTGTGGCTGCTTCAATACATTAAGGCTTCCAGCCAGGGGTTAAAAAGTTAAAACTACACGCTAACCCCTTAGCGTGTAGTTTTAACTTTTTAACCCCTGCTGGGCACGGACCTTGGCTTCGGGCGTCGATGGAAGAGGGCAGCCAGGGACGGGCGGGATTGGAATGAGCGAGCGTCGCTGAGCGAGTTTTATTATATACAAGACAAGATAAGTTTTCAACTAGTGAGCAAACTGTACTCATTAATTCAGCATATCATTCTAGACCCCCCAGCGCAGAAATTTTGCAACGAATAACCAAAACAAAAAAATCTGCTGTTCCATACATTTTAGCGGTCATTTTGACCGCATAGGTATTGATTGCACTTTTCTATGACACAACAGATTTTTTTTTATATAAACGACTAAAAATTCGCCCCAGCGAAATTTTTCATCGGTTATGAAATTGGTTGTAGAATGATATGCTGAATTCCTGGTTACAGTTTGCGCACTGGTTAAAAACTTATCCTGTGTATGATATCTTTTTTAGCTCTCTTGTCGCTGCGACAAACGAGTACTCGCCGGGGCGGGCAGTTTGAACTGTCAGCGATCAACTATTAAAGTGATAAGCTATTGAAAAAAAATTGCATGTTTTTTTAGTGCACCTTTTTAAACATATTATTATGAAATAGAGATTTAACATTTAAGTGTAGGTTTTTTGACTAAATGGGCTAGTATCCTATAAAAGGAATACACGATACAATGTTCACGACACATAAGATTGCAAAGCTCTACCTATTTCTGAGTTGTTTTGGAGTATCAAGGCGCAACGCTCATAGTTATTCAATGGAGTACCTTAATGTGTGTACTTATCTCTTTTCTTAACATGGGACCTACAATCTGTTGCTCACCTGAGCGAGAAAATAGTTGATAGCTAGTCACTTCCTCGTCCAAGGTGAGATAGGTACCTAAAGCGGCTTACACACTGACAACAATTTTCATTTTGTTAGAATGATTGACCAACTGAAATACGTTCCCATTTAGGTCAGATTTTATTAGATTTTGTTTCTACAAAAGCTTCGGGTTCATCATCGTCAGCCTATAATGTTCCCACTGTTGGGACACAGGCCTCCTCTCGGTGAGAGGGAGTGAGCCGTAATCCACCACGCGAGCCCAGTGCGGGTTGGTAGATGTCACATGTCTTCTAATTTTTGGTTCTAGGACATGCCGGTTTCCTCACGATGTTTTCCTTCACCGTTTTGAGAGCAATGGTGATGCTTCGTTATTTTAGCAAAAAAACTAGTTTGAAAACATTGAAGTGTATCATTTTTTTGTTGTAATGTTGTAGCTAAAATATTGGAGTTTATTTAGTGATATCGAAAAATGATTACAGGCCGTGTGCTAGCAGAAGTAAACCTCTTAAAATTTAGTACAATCAATATGTTTCGGAGAATTCGCTGTAAATCCTGAACTTGTAAAACATATATCTATATAAATAAAAAGAAAAGTCTTGACTGACTGACTCATCAACGCCCAGCCCAAACCCTTGGACCTAGAAAGCAGAAATTTCGCACAGAGGTCCCCTTTATAATGTAAACAAGGAATGAGGAAGGATTTTTCATAATTCAACCCCTAAAGGAGTTTAATAGGGGATGAAAGTTCTGCGCGGGCGAAGCCGCTGGCAATAGCTAGTCTATCTATATTAATAAAAAGAAAAGTCCTGACTGACTGACTGACTCATCAACGCCCAGCCCAAACCCTTGTACCTAAATAGCTAAAATTTTGTACAAAGGTTCCCTTTACAATTTCGAAATTCAACCCCTAAGGGAGTTAAATAGGGGATGAAGTTCCGCGCGGGCGAAGCTGCTGCGGCAAAAGCAAGTTTTTCATAAAACAAGATCTACTGGTACGGTTCCTGTTTACCATTGTGACATGGGGATTGGTAGTAATACCGAATTATTTTTTATCAATAAAATCATACTGAAATTTTGGAAACTGAATTGTTTTGGATGCCCTGTGTTTTTTTTCTGTTTTATTATATATATACATGTACATACTGTAACGTGTGGTGCCGGACGTAAAGAATAGCATCATCCCATCTCTTCCCGTGGGTTTCGAAGGAGGCGACTAAGGGACTTACTAGAGAATGGGCAGCAGCGTTCTCTATGCATTTTACGACTATACTGCGATCGCCAACCCGCCTGCCAAGCGTGGCGATTATGGCAAGCCCCACCCCCAAATTGGGGGAGGCCTATGTCCAGTAGTAGACGTCTTCCGGCTGAAATGATGATGATGATGACATACTATTAATGTTATTTTATGTCTAACTAATTTTAATAAACAGTTTTAATCAACACAACTACAATTCTGAAATTACTTGCCAATCTGATTGCATAGAACTGGGTTGTTGATGAAAGAGACTTGGAGATTAAAAGAGACTATGACGTCTGAGTCTGTATCGGCCTTTCTTGACCAGATAGGAAACGCCACTGACGGCATTTTCTTCGCTAATGTCTGGACTTTAAAAGAGACTGCGACTTCTGAGTTTGTTTCGGCCTTTCTCGTCAGAGTAATCAGATAGGAAACGCCGACCACATCTAGTTTTTAAAATATGATTGTCACGTAAAGTGTTTGTACAAATCTACATACAGAACAAAAAATCATTTATCATTACTATTGGCATAGAAAAAGAGAAAGAAAACATTAAAAGGACCATCTTTACCACCTTATTTGGTTTTTGTAGCTGAGCCATATGCCCATTTCGATCACACAGAAAAGCGTTTCTTTATTATTTTTTTCAGGTTGGGAAATCATCAAATAACTTCTCCCGCCCTAGGTGGAGCAGGAGGGCGTGTCAGTCTTTTACTGACTAAAACCCACCCGTGTTCCTTCAATTGCCTGTGTGCTAAGAGCCACGGTATCTCTTTCGAACAACCCGCACCCCTGGCAGGCATCGGCCCTTGCGGGCCCCATCGGTTTGTGCTGACATCTCTTTGAGGCGCGCGTGGAACACAACGCGCCGTCGACCCGCGCTTGGTCCTTACCGGACAGCGAGCTACCCATTACTCGCCGTTCGCAAGCACACGCCTATGATGGCCGGGAATCAGCCTAGGATTCCCGACCCCCAAGTCGTCTCCTGGCTAGGGCCGTGAGGGCGCATCTATTGAATCTCCTTCACGTGCGCCGCCTCCCTCTCCACGAGCATCACTGCTTCGCAGAAGGAAGCGACGGCTACCCATGCAGTCTCGCTCCGTACCATGGCCTGGACTAGAGCCGGACGCGAGATTTTGCCGCCGACGATCGCCTCCACAAGGACACGGCAGTGCTCCGCCCAAGCCGGGCAGACCTCCACCGCATGCTCCACCATGTCCTCTGGACGATCTTCGCAACGGAAGCACCCGGGCGTCTCCTCCCGCTTTATCTGAAACAGGAACCTCCGGAAACTACCGTGTCCGGTGAGGACCTGCGACAGGTGGAAGGTAAGGACGCCATGCCGCCTCACAAGTCACTCCTCAAAGAGGGGACTTACCACCGCAATCGTGGCGTGCCCGGGCCCTTGGGTCCTGATTGCTATTGATAAAAAATGATAAACGAGCGATCGACTTCACCCATTAAAGGTAACAGCACAGATTTTTTACGATAAAAATACAAAGGGAAAGAAAGGGATAAAAGAATTAGAATTGCCTAGTGAAAGAAAGGGACTTTTCCAAAAGTCATCAACGCGCGACTCATCTGTGTGCTCGTTCACCCATATATTCACTATATACATATAGCTCATGGAAAGCGTTCGGTGACGATAACGCGAATTCCATGATTTTGGTTCACCGAAAAAGTGCTCAACGCACCCAAAGAAGTTTGTACAATCGACAAACTTTAAGCATGCTCACTTAAGAAAATATTTCTGCAGCGGCGCAGCTAGTGCCAAACCACACCCCTTCCTGGTTTCGCCCAATTAGAAACAACATGTATTTGTGTGAGTGTATTCACACAAATCCATATTGTCTGTTGAATGCATGACGTATAGAGACGCAAACCAATTTCCATTTTTTTTGTCTCAATAAAGGTGTCGTCAACAAAGCACGCATTTCGTTCCCACAAAAATCCATACAAACAATTTGCAACCTTACTACCATCAAAACATGGTCGAAATCGAGCCGGATTACAGTGTACCGTACTGGCACAAAATACAGAGAATACAGAAGGCAATCTACATACAAAGTGCGCTCGAGCAACGCACACATAGACACCGCTCACGGACACGATATCTCGGACCGGTTGGGACCAGTGCGAGCGCGAGTGCCAGCCCCTGAGACACGCGTCTGTGAAATGCAAAAACGGAGCAACAAAAGAATTTACTATAACTGTTCAGTTGAGGGATGTTTAAATACTGTGAATTGTCTTTTTTTAAGCTACCAGTTGTTGAGTTGACCAGAGAGGTGAGTACCTAGGTATTTGCTCGTGTTTCGATGGTTCGTTTTAACGTATCACAGAATACCTAGTTAGTTGTGGGTAAGCGAATATGACTTTGTGGCCTTGTAGTATTTTTACAATTTATATTAAGTATTTATTGTAGTACTTATAAGCCAAAAAATACGCTCATCTTCCTCATTATAAATAGTTAAGATAGAACTGCTCGGCGAGCCGGCCGGGCCACCCGCCGCCGATCATAACTATTAGAGTTGAGATTAATTGTGATCATGGCAAAGACCTAAATTGAGTGCCACTACCACGATAATTTTTTGTGCATAAACCAAAGTTGACAACCCTAGCGCGACCGCCGAGCGTAGGTATGAAAATCGAAGTACATACATTTGATTGCCTTCTGTACTCTCTTTATTTTGTGGTACTGGGCGTCGAGAACAAAAGACATCGCATTCCTTAGATAAGAAGCGAGCCCGGACCGTCATTAGCAGTGTTTGAGGGTTTTTTGTGCAAGTTATTTACAATATTATTACAAAAGGAATCTACGCATCGTAACATCACGTTATTCTGAAGAATACCACGTTATTTTTGTTGTTTACAAAAAATGTCTCAGAACAATTACTAGGAGTATTAGAAGTATCCTTTCACTCTCACTGCGATCACAGTGACAGTTTTATTTTTTCAGGAGCCCACAGGCCTGGCTTTTTGAAAATATTTCTGTTATATTTCAGAAATTAAGGAGTATTTCTTATTGAAAACTATAGTTTAGTTTAATTACTTGATAAGCTTCCAAATTTTAAAGTGGCCTATGAACTGAGTTATTGTTATATTTGTCAAAAAATACTTGTCGTACGCAATGCGGGCAACGCGCTTGTCACGTTGATTATAGCATGGTATGTCAACCTTTTATTAAAAGACGGCTCACTCATAAACTCCAATCTTAACGTGCTGCCTCTTGCAAGCCGTTTGTGAACCACCCAACGGTAAGCATCCTGCACAGCATGCCCTGGACATTGGAAAGATACCTTGTTCGTGTAATCTCGTTATATTTATGACTAGCTGTGCCCGCGACTTCGTTCGCGTGCATGTCGGAAAACAATAATGTGTCGCTTTGACGGTGTAGGTACCACTCCTCCGATCTTCCGATCTATCCTGGTAGGAATCTACCACAGCTTTCGAATGCAGTCCAGAGCCTAGAGACAAAACACATTACTCTTGGCGTTCACGCTAAACGGTACGCCAAAATGTATGGGAATGACATTACCTGCGGAAAGGACACGGTAATGTCATTCCCATATATTCTGGCGTAGAGTTTAGCGTGAACGTTAACAGAAAGGTGTTTTGTCTAGGCCTGCAGGCGTCTTTAGGGGTTATAATGATATTGCGACGAAGTCTCACTCAGATTTTTAAGAATAAATATAGATCAAAGCGCCTGGTCGAGGCTCATTTTATAATAAATGTGCACCTGCCGTAGGTACAGTAAAAGCTCTTTATTCGCGAGGTATACGTTCCGTAAAATACCTACCGCGAATACAGAAACCGTGACTATGGAATGGTAATTTATATGGGATTATAGGGGATACGTTCCTAAGTGACAAAAAAAAAAAACAATTTAATTGAAGTTTTTGACCATATTGATTAATATTGTATGAGCGTGATATGGATGCAAGCGACTCTCCAAGGCGTAAACGATCAAGCATTTCTATGCGTTAAACAGATTTTTTCGCGTCGAAAATCGTTTTTAAGTAAAAAAAAAATTCAACATTTTGCAATAAATGGAAAGATGAAACAATAGGTAAAACACGCAAAGCGGCTCGTACCAAAGGATGGAATGTCTATTAAGTCGCAGCATTTATAAATGTGGGGGAGGCCTATGTCCAGCAGTGGACGTCTTTCAGCTGAAATGATGATGATGATGATATATAAATATACTTTATGGTGATGAGGTTGGTTTCATTATGTTTGTTTACATTCTCAAAAAACTTTTTTCAAAAAAATACCAACCGACTTCCAAAAAACACTACAAAGTGCAAAATAACTTTAATTTCGGAAGTCGGTGACGTTGGATGTGTATTTTAATTATTTGTCACCGCCTTCCGAAATTAAAGTTATTTTGCACTTTGTAGTGTTTTTTGGAAGTCGGTTGTTATTTTTTGAAAAAAGTTTTTATTTTTCACTTTTTTGTTACCTACCATACACCAATTCGAAATTTCATCATCCTTTGGGTCAAAACAATGCATACTTATTTATGTGATTAGATGATTAGACAACATTCGCGGTTGATTTGCTGTAATTTTTTGAAGAGTTCCGTTGTCTGTTTCCGAAACGCATCATCAGATCTATATGCAGGGCCCAATCTAAGCCGGGCAAATGCTCAGAGCGGCAAAAATGAGCGGCAAAAATGAGCGGCGGCAAAATGTATACTTACAAACATACCTACTCTCATGAATTTTTGTATACTTGTTCAGAAGCCGTAGTAGACTAACGTATGTGAATATTATATAGTTAAAAGAATATCACATAATTATGGTCATACCATCTTTGATGGTGTTAGTGCAAAGGGCGGCGAATGTTATTTTTGCCCGGAGCGGCTAAATAGCTAGATCGGGCCCTGTCTATATGAAATTTCAATGGGACCATTTCGGAGTAAACCCCTTTCGAAAAAAAAAAAGAATTTTGCAAATCCGTCTATATACGACGGAGTTATGCCTGAACATACATTAAAAATATAAACATGTCGAATTGATAACCTCCTTCTTTTTGAAGTCGGTTAAAAACACCGACCGCGGCGAAGGCGGCTATTGTAGATGTCAAAGGCCGAACCAATACAGCGGCGATATCATTTGACAATGTACTTTAGGCGTAGTTGTAATAAGGTCTATTTCACTTTTTTATAGTCCATCTGACGACGCGTTTACAAAGGATACTGGGTTGGATACCTTTTGGAATCCTTTTTGTTATTTGTTAATATGTATGTGCCGATGTACCGATTAGACCCGCAAATAAATAAATCTTTAGCCGCGGATATAGGAATTGGGTCGCATTTTTTAATTCGCGAATAGTGAAAACGCGAATGAAGGAAGCACGAATAAGGAGCTTTTACTGTACTTACTCAATAAATCGACTGCGCGTCTGGTTGAGTGTGCTGAAGCATTATTCCACGCGGGGGCGGGCGCCTATCTCGGCCCGTACAGGCGCGTGTCTTTTAGCTTTGTTTATCAAACGTTGACCACTGAATAAAACCACAGCAGTGGGAATGCTCTGCACGGACTGCGATAGGCCTCGACAGGTAGCAGTGCAGTAACACCTGACGCCACCTGTCAGTTAACGGCCCGTGGGACCATGGCGTTATCACGATGAAGAAAGATCACGCTGTAAAGGTGGATACTGACCGGCGTCACGGGTCAAAATGCACCTAATATGTTACCAAGCAAGTATTCGTGCAGTCAGTAGTACCTACGGCAAAACATGCGAGCGAGCAACACTGATTTTAGCACACGGCGTAAAGACATGCTCGCTGCGAATGTTACCATTACCTACGCCCCGTAACGTCGGTCATTATCCACATTAAAAGCGCTGTTGAAAAAAAAACCAAACCAGGCAAAAAAAACTATTTAATTGTATAGCACGGGTTTTCTATGAACATAGTAAGTACGATGTTGTTGCTACGTAGTGCAATACCGCGCGCGCCCCCACCTCTCTCCCCGCTGCTGACGCAGGAAGCAGGAAGAGAGAGAGCCCGATCCCGAGGATAATGGACGTAACAGAGCGATCCTCCGCGACTCTCAGTTGCGATGCCTTTTTATTGTAAATTGTAATCAAAAATGTTTCAGTGTTTCTTTTGTTCAGCCATACATTTATTTGTAGACCAATAAATAATTATATTTAAAGAAGCGACTTTAAAATTGTCAATATTTTACTATTGTGATTTCTATTGTTCCTGTGTAGGTAATGTATCCTTTGTTGGAGATGCCAAATGGATAAATAAATATATTTTTAAACTTGTTTTAACTAAGAAAATGCTTCTCTGTAAGCGATGTTGCTCGGAAGAGCATCGACATAACTACAGTTGCCCGTGTGAAAACCTATCTATTTACTCAAATCCACCAGTAGTTATGGTCGCAATTTTGGATTTTTTTTCCTGACTTTCACCATCCGACCTCGCTTGAACCCCTCCCCACCTCGAAAACTAACATCACGAAAATTAGCACATAAGTATTTACAACTCTTTACTCCCAAAACTCCCATTATTTGAATCGAGTAATGCTGTAAACACGCATTTAAATTTAACATTATAAAATTTCGCGCGAAATCAAGTTGTTGTCTTTGCATGTTTGCTATTCAAACCTAGATGGCGTTACTGACGCTAGAGATTAAGAATTTCTATGGAGAAGTTCCTCTAGCCGCTCTAATTTTGCTACATTATGCTAGATGGCGCTACTAAGACTTTTATCACAATTAAAAATGAGATTTCTTCCCCTCTATTTGTATTAATTTGATTGATAAAACTAATAAATATTTATCTAACAGTGCATTCTAGGTATATGACTCAGAACACCACGTCAGTTAATATTATCACAACTTTTTATTTTAAATTCTTTTAGCTTTTTTGATTCGTGGGAATCAACCACCAACGGAAAGCGATTTTAGTAATCAGTATCATTACTTTTTGAAATAACACAGACACAGTAAGTAACTTAAATGAGAATGACGTGTTAATATTAAGTATTCGTTAGTACCGTTTCACGCCAATAGATGTCGCTAAGTGTTTCAATTACGTAAATAAATTCTTCTTGAACACTTTAAATTATTTAGATAGGTTGACCGAAGCGATTGCGATGAAACAAAGACTAATGTAAACTCTGAGTTATAAACAATATTTGAGTATGAAAGATAACCATATTAGTTTCGTTCTTTTGACGTGATACTTGATCTATTCAACATAGAAACTGAAAAACCGAGCTACAGACAAAAATTTTGATAAGGGTTAAAATGTCATCTGTTGATTATCCCTTACCACCCCAAGCAATTATTTTCGAAATATTTTAAATGTACAGAAAAAGTTCCTTTACAGATTTATTATATGTATAGATATAGATATAGATCAGTGGCGGTTGGTAGGTCATGGAACTGGTGTTACTTTACTAGCTCACTAACTATTAGGGGTAATAAGTAAATAAATAGAATTTATTTATTCCAGATAGGTAAGTAATTTAAATCTAAACGAATAAAAAATAAACAGTAGTATTAAATTCCGAGTAAACTAAACTTCGCAGTGACATTAATGAGTTGGTCATTCATTATGGCCGGCATGCAAACTTCGCCAAACCTCGGGCGCTCTCGCTAATCGACGTTCGGTAATATTCGACAAACTTCGGTTCCCCCGTGCGGCGCACGAGAATCGACAAATTACTCCATAACGGTCCATACAATTATGTCAACTATCTTCTGTCTCACGCGCTAGGCGTTTTAGCTCGGATCTCATAGAAATGTATGAGCATTCACCGTGCGCTTCGGCATAGCGCACGAGAGATCTTCTGTACCGCGAAAATGAGTCTTAATAGTTTAGCAAAGAGCTTATATTGTTTCTTCAGTTTTGTTAGTATTGCATAGACGACAACCAGTGGCCACAATGCGATTATTAAACATTTTGTGATTCTTTCTACACCTATTAAAATCTGGTAGTTCAGCGCATGAGTGCACTAAAGAGACAGCCGCCTGTTTATGATTAAATAAAAAATCGAAGGTGTGATAAATAAATGGATAAAACAAATATTAGAATTATTAAAAGTATTCAAAATATACATACCTATAAGGAACACCTGCAAAACATTCGAGATAGGTAACATAGTAATAAAATAATAATAATATATAATATTCTTTGTAATATTTCGCGAACGTATTTTATGGTCCTTCAATAGAAGGGCTATAAAATATGTTTTAACCCATTATATTGAAAAACCAGATTTTCAGAAGTTCCCACTAAATAACAATGGTATAGATATTGAACGTATTATTATTGCAGTTGCAAGAGTTCCGACAAAAGTAAACAAAAAGCTCTGATAACATTGTGAAAACTGCACTAATGCAAAAAAGTTTTTTTGGTATTGCCCCACTCATATTTAATAGAGTACCAAATAGTATAAAAAATATGACTACAATACAATTTAAAAGGGAGCTAAAAGAAATTTTAATTATGAAAACCTATTACACGATTGACGATTTTCTTAATGATAATTCACTGACTGATTGACATAGTTACTCTGATTGACATAATAATTTTGATGCTGGTTTTATAATTCTGTTTGACATTATTTAGTCTTTTTTATTGCTGTGATCACGCTGACATTTTTGATTTGTATTTTTTTCTTTTTTATTTTGATTTTTTTATTTGTAATACCAATGTTTATTTTTGAATTTTTATTAGACATGTAAACCTTTGCATGCCCATGCGACGGTAAAATATGGAGAACCTTATTATAAAAAAAAACATCTGTGTACTATACCCATGTTTGCAAAGAAATAAATGATTTGATTTGATTTGATTTGATTGTATGAATTGCGCAAAGTATATTTGTGTTATTCCAATCTTAATATAGAGCAATAAAATAAAAAGACATTAACAAATGTTGCAAATTTCCAACAAAATATCTAACTTGCTTCGTTTTTGTATGTTTTCAAGAATATAACACATTGTAATGAAGATTTTTACTTTTCAATAGAACTGCGCAAGTAACAAGTGCCTCTTACGCCCGCGCCACGCCGATAATACTGTTTTTTTTTTTTTAAATTGCATTTCTAAGTTGACCTTGAAAGGCCGTAACTTCTTAAACGGAATTTACAGAAATGACAATAATTATTAACATTTTATACCTTTATGCAGTGCCATTCAACGTGCCTAGCGCGTCCTCTGCGGTTTGTATGGCGGCGGTATCGCATAACCATTGGACATCGTGAAAATTGGGGAGGCAGTGAGCAAGTGTTCATATCTAACAAAACTTATAGACCTGACGGAACATTATTATGTCGGAGAGAGGAAAATATTAAAGTTGATAGAATAGATATAAATTGTTGTTTGACATTTTTATTCGAAATTATTGATAAATAATCTATCTATACTAATAATAAAGAGGAAAGATTTGATTGTTTGTTTGTTTGCATTGAATAGGCTCCGAAACTACTGAACCGATTTGAAAATTTCTTTCACTGTTGGGAAGCTATTATTTTATCCCCATATTCTCACGGGAATGGGAACTACGCTGTTGAAACCGCGGAGCGCTGCTAGTAAGTAGCTGAATAAATAGAAAAACTAACAAAAAAACATAAAGCTAATCGATAAGATTCTGTTTACACTTACTGTTTGATCTGTTGTGATGTCTTATTGCCTGTGGTAAAAAAAGTGACACCGTCTCTCTGGTCTCGTGTCAAGAAGGCATGAATTAGTTTTATTCTCCTCTGCTAATAAAAAACAAACCTAAAACCTATAAAAATAAAACACATTAAGAACCTAACAATTATTTCATTTAACTTAAAGCAATAGCAATAATACATTTTCTAAACCAAAAAGAAGATAAATATGAGTACGAAATTACTTCTTGTCAACAACAATAATTCATAAAGAGCTCATACCGGCCGTGCCTATTCAATTCAGGTGTGAACTGTCAGGGATTAACTATTAAAGTGACAATATATTGAAAAAAATGTGCATGTTATTTTAGTGCACCTTTTTAAACATATGGAATAGATTTAACATATAAGTGTACGTTTTTTGACTAAATGGCCTAGTAAAATAAAAAGAATACTAATATAATGAAATTTTCACGATACTAAAGATTTTAAAGACCTATATCTGAGTTTTTTTGGAGTATCAAGGCGCAACGCTCATGAGTTATTCAATGGAGTACCTTAATGTGTGTACTTATCTCTTTTCTTAACATGGGACCTACAATCTGTTGCTCACCTGAGCGAGAAAATAGTTGATAGCTAGTCACTTTCTCGTCCAAGGTGAGATAGGTACCTAAAGCGGCTTACACACAAAAAAAAAAAAAAAAAAAAAAAAACACTGACAACAATATTCATTTTGTTAGAATGATTGACCAACTGAAATACGTTCCCATTTAGGTCAGATTTTATTAGATTTTGTTTGTACAAAAGCTTCGGGTTCATCATCGTCAGCCTATAATGTTCCCACTGTTGGGACACAGGCCTCCTCTCGGTGAGAGGGAGTGGGCCGTAATCCACCACGCAGGCCCAGTGCGGGTTGGTAGATGTCACATGTCTTCTAATTTTTGGTTCTAGGACATGCCGGTTTCCTCACGATGTTTTCCTTCACCGTTTTGAGAGCAATGGTGATGCTTCGGTGAGCTTCGGGTTATTTTAGCAAAAAAACTAGTTTGAAAACATTGAAGTGTATCATTTTTTTGTTGGAATCTTGTAGCTAAAATATTGGAGTTTATTTAGTGATATCGAAAAATGATAACAGGCCGTGTGCTAGCGGAAGTAAGCCTCTTAAAATGTAGTACAAACAATATGTTTCGGAGAATTCGCTGTAAAAACTGAACTTGTGAAACATCTATCTATATTAATAAAAAGAAAAGTCCTGACTGACTGACTGACTCATTAACGCCCAGCCCAAACCCTTGGACCTAGATAGCTAAAATTTTGTACAGAGGTTCCCTTTACAATGTAGACAAGGAATAAGGAAGAACTATTCGAAATTCAACCCCTAAAGGAGTTAAATAGGGGATGAAAGTTCCGCGCGGGCGAAGCTGCTGCGGCAAAAGCAAGTTTTTCATAAAACAAGATCTACTGGTACGGTTCCTGTTTACCATTGTGACATGGGGATTGGTAGTATTACCGAATTATTTTTTATCAATAAAATCATACTGAAATTTTGGAAACTGAATTGTTTTGGATGCCCTGTGTTTTTTTTTCTGTTTTATTATATATATACATGTACATACTGTAACGTGTGGTGCCGGACGTAAAGAATAGCATCATCCCATCTCTTCCCGTGGGTTAAGTAGGAGGCGACTAAGGGACTTACTAGAGAATGGGCACCAGCGTTCTCTATGCATTTGCCCCCCCCCCCCCCCCCCCCAATAGGGTGAGGCCTATGTCCAATAGTGGACGTCTTCCGGCTGAAATGATGATGATGACATACTATTAATGTTATGTCTAACTAATTTTAATAAACAGTTTTAATCAACACAACTACAATTCTGAAATTACTTGCCAATCTGATTGCATAGAACTGGGTTGTTGATGAAAGAGACTTGGAGATTAAAAGAGACTGTGACGTCTGAGTCTGTTTCGGCCTTTCTTGACCAGATAGGAAACGCCACTGACGGCATTTTCTTCGCTAATGTCTGGACTTTAAAAGAGACTGCGACTTCTGAGTTTGTTTCGGCCTTTCTCGTCAGAGTAATCAGATAGGAAACGCCGACCACATCTAGTTTTTAAAATATGATTGTCGCGTAAAGTGTTTGTACAAATCTACATACAGAACAAAAAATCATTTATCATTACTATTGGCATAGAAAAAGAGAAAGAAAACATTAAAAGGACCATCTTTACCACCTTATTTGGTTTTTGTAGCTGAGCCATATGCCCATTTCGATCACACAGAAAAGCGTTTCTTTATTTTTTTTTTTCAGGTTGGGAAATCATCAAATAACTTCTCTCGCTCTGGGTGAAGCAGGAGGGCGTGTCAGTCTTTTACTGACTAAAACCCACCCGTGTTCCTTCAGTTGCCTGTGTGCTAAGAGCCACGGTATCTCTTTCGAACAACCCGCACCCCTGGCAGGCATCGGCCCTTGCGGGCCCCATCGGTTTGTGCTGACATCTCTTTGAGGCGCGCGTGGAACACAACGCGCCGTCGACCCGGGCTTGGTCCTTACCGGACAGCGAGCTACCCATTGCTCGCCGTTCGCAAGCTCACGCCTACGATGGCCGGGAATCAGCCTAGGATTCCCGACGCCCAAGTCGTCTCCTGGCTAGGGCCGTGAGGGCGCATATATTGACTCTCCTACACGTGCGCCGCCTCCACGAGCATCACTGCTTCGCAGAAGGAAGCGACGGCTACCCATGCAGTCTCGCTCCGTACCATGGCCTGGACCAGGGCCGGACGAGAGAGATCGCCGCCGACGATCACCTCCACAAGGACACGGCGGTGCTCCGCCCAATCCGGGCAGACCTCCACCGCATGCTCCGCCATGTCCTCAGGACGATCATCGCAATGGAAGCACCCGGGCGTCTCCTCCCGCTTTATCTGAAACAGGAACCTCCCGAAACTACCGTGTCCGGTGAGGACCTGCGTGAGGTGGCAGGTGAGTACGCCGTGCCGCCTCTCAAGTCACTCCTCAAAGAGGGAACTTACCGCCGCAATCGTGGCGTGCCCGAGTCCTTGGGTCCTGATTGCTCTCGGTAAAAAATTATAAACGAGCGATCGACTTCACCCATTAAAAGTAAAAGCACAGATTTTTTTACGATAAACATACAAAGGGAAAGAAAGGGACAAAAGAATTAGAATTTTCTAGTGAAAGAAAGGGACTTTCCAAAAGGCATCAACGCGCGACTCATCTGTGTGCTCGTTCACCCATAATTATTCACTGTAATACATATAGCTCATGGAAAGCGATCACGAGTCATCGCTTAGAATGACGCGAGTTCCATGATTTTGGTTCACCGAAAAAGTCCTCAACACGCCTAAAGAAGTTTTCACTTCAAAAAACCAGTAGACTCTTCCCAAGCAAATACCAATTATTTAAACCTACCATTATACTCGTAACAGTCCAGAATTCTACTAATTACTTCCCAGTCATAAAACTTTACTATTACACCCAAAACTAAACTACAAAGAAACCCAAGTTATATCTAGGTAAGAACACAGCAATTAAGTAATAATAAAGTGAACTATGCCACGACATTGTAACTATCGTTAACGTTTGAGCTTCAGTTAACTGTAATGGTTACATTTAAAGTTTAAACGTTGTCTTTTGTTGCTTTGTATGCAAATAGAGCTTTATCTAGGACAGTTTGTGTTTCAAATAACATTACGCTTGCATTCCCCTCAAAGTTAAACAGAGGTGTGTCTATTAAGTTTTTTTAAATCTATTCTTTTGGTGATTCATCTCGGGGTACAGTTTTTTATATTATTTTGACCAGCGACCCGCCTCTGCGTCGTACGGGTGCAATAGCGACATGTTAAAATACCGAGATTTCTGTATCTTAGCGAAATAATAATGTATCATACACTAAACCTTTCTGTTTATATGCTCTAAATGACGTGGAAAACCGTATAGAAATCCATTGTGCAGTTAAGAAGATCAGATTTTTTATATTCTATGTATGGATATTGATGTATCATCATCATCATCATTTCAGCCGAAAGACGTCCAGTGCTGGACATAAGCCTGCCCCAAAAGGGGGGTTTTGCCATAATCGCCACGCTTGGCAGGCGGGTTGGCGATCGCAGTGAGGTGATGAAATGCATAAAGAACGCTGCTGCCCATTCTCTAGTAAGTCCCTTAGTCGCCTTCTACGACACCCACTGGAAGAAATGGGATGGTGCTATTCTTTTACGCCCGGCAACACACACGGGACACATATTGATGTGTGAATATAAAGAATTACTTTGTTATTGTTTTTTTATTATATTTTGTGAACTGTTTTGATTTAAATATATTGTGTTTTCTCTTTTACTGTTACACACGCTGTCTACATCTCTTCATCTTCTCTCCTATCGCAGGTATGCTGGAAGAGATTTCTTTAAAAATAAGAATCAGCTCTCACCTCTGTGCCTATATTTCTGTTTTTTTCTTCTCTTCAGGCTTAGCATGACGCTTTGTATTTCTACGAAGAATAGACAGTGCTTTTTCAATATTAAGTGACATTTCGTTCCTCCATTTTTAGGATCGCACCGTAGATATCCTTCGCGGCACAGCGGACAGAGCTCCGGCGGGATCTCATGGCGACATGGAGTGTGCGATTGTCGCAACCCAGTGCTGGGCACGCCACGATTGCGGCGGTAAGTCCCCTCTTTGAGGGGTGGCTTGAGAGGAGGCATGGCGTCCTCACCTTCCGCCTGACGCAGGTCCTCACCGGACACGGTTGTTTCGGGAGGTTCCTGTTTCAGATAGGGCGGGAGGAAACGCCTGGGTGTTTCCACTGCGAAGATCGCCCTGAGGACACGGTGGAGCACACGGTGGCGGTCTGCCCAGCTTGGGCAGAGCACCGCCGTGTCCTCGTGGAGGCGATCAGCGGCGGCGATCCTCGCGTCCGGCCCTAGTCCAGGCCATGGTACGGAGCGAGAGTGCATGGGTAGCCGTCACCTCCTTCAGTGAAGCAGTGATGCTCGCGAAGAGGGAGGCGGTGCACGTGAGGGAGAAGCAGCATATGCGCCCTCGCGACCCTAGCCGCCGCAGGATATGGAGACGCCCTGGGCATCGGGAATCCCAGGCCGATTTCCGGCCACCGTAGGCATGAGCTTGCGGACGGCGAGTAATGGGTAGCTCGCTGTCCGGTAAGGACCAAGCCCAAGTCGACGGCACGTTGTGTTCCACGCGCGCCTCAAAGAGATGTCAGCACAAAAAACGATGGGGCCCGCAAGGGCCGATGCCTGCCAGGGATACGGGTTTGTTCGAAAGAGATACCACAGCCCCTGGCATACGGGCTACTGAAGGAACACGGGTGGGTTTTAGTCAGTAAAAGTCTGACACGCCCTCCTGCTCCACCCAGAGCGGGAGAAGTTATTTGATGATTTCCCACCCAAAAAAAAAAAAAAACGGTAGATTTCCTTCTACATAATCTGTCATTTTGTCTTTCGTTTCTAACAAGCTGTGTCTAGGTCCCTATAAATGTAGACTATTTCAGAAGAATATTTCTTCCCAAACTGTCAAAATCACACCGACAACAAACTTTCTACTCGACGGCCACAAAGTATATACGATTATCTACAAAATTATAATTCGTGTAGAACGCATAACTGTGATAATTAATAGAAAAACATAGCCATCTTCTATTGTACATCATTTAGTTTATAGTCATGTCTATTCTTCCGTCGACAAATCGGTGCTCGTGCTAAGCCTGCTGGTTGTATTAAGTGTGTTTAATAGGGGATAAATAAATAAATATTTTTTTGTTTTAGAAACATCTTAATTATGTAGCAAAGCCTGCCAAGCGCGAGCACCTTATACTATCTGTTTAACTCAATAAAAGATGACAATAATAATTATCCAAATCTAATATATATCAATACATCGTATGGCGTTCAAACTCAAACCCTTTTTAACTCCAATGCGGCTATATTCTGTATTTAATATCAATAAAACCTAAAACAACAAACCATTGAATAAACCGTATAAATGCCCCAAAAAACCGTCTATTATCTCAAAATGGTTCATAAGAATTCCGAACGCGCCCCTTCGACCGAAGGCCCGTGGTTTAGCAATAGAACCAGGGTCTGCATTCTGGAAACATCTGGCGGCTAATAAAGCTATCCTGTTACCACAAACTGGGTAGTCAAAGATCTCTGGAATCTTAGACCGTGATCCCAATAATATACTGAATAACAGGCATTGTTACAGGGATCGTGAATGGATGATTAATTTTGTGTGAAAGGAAAAATATAGGGATTACTTATTTGTTATTTTTGTTATGTATTACAGTAGACGATTTCTGTGTTAGTTATTTGTTGGATTACTTCTTTTACTTTATTTTATATAGCTTATTCTGCTAATATTTATAGTATACTAGCCTTTATCGGCGGCTTCGCCCGCGCGGAACTTTCATCCCCTAATAATTCCCTTAGGTTTGAATTTCTAAAAATACTTCCTGATTTCTTGTCCGCATTATAAAGGGATCCTCAGTACAACATTTTTTGCTTTCTAGGTCCAAGGTTTTGGGCTGGGCGTTGATGAGTCAGTCAATCAGGACTTCTCTTTTTACCCGACTGCTCAAGTTCGCAAGTTCTAAACCTGTTACTTGTCGGTTCTTATTTTATTATTCCGAAAATTTGGCTTGCTGATAAAAAACTAGCCATCGAACCAAATAATTCGTATACGAGAACTAGCCAAGTCAGACCTTAGGCTACAATATATTATCCTAAGTTATAAGAAGAAATGATATTTTATGTAGTTATAAAATAATATTCAGGACTGACCATTGAACTTGGCACCCATTTAGATCTCACTTCTTTTGTCGTTGAAGTCAACAACGAAGGCTTATATCATAATATTGAACTTGGCTCTCATTTCACATTTATGTTTTTGATGGGTCACATTATTAATTTGAATTAGTAGACAAGAAGGTATACAAAACCGGATCAATATTATTTGCACTGTGTAGCGTATAGTAAATATAGAACGCATACTGGTGGGGCGACCGGGAGTGGGGAGCGTGGCGGGCGCATCGCTTGCCACACTTCCTACCCGACCGCCTTACGAGTAAGTGCGTGAATATACAAGTTGGTGTATTATTTAACACTAGTTAAGTGACCTGTACAAGTGGCGACCTTGCCAGGATTATAACTAGTTCACGTAAGTACCAACATAAAATTCAAAAGTGAAATTCATATGGAAATCAGTAGTCAAGATCAGTTTTGTTGTGTACTAAATCAACGCAGTGTATAATAATATCAATAAATCTATCCTATTGCGTTTAGAATGCTTTGTGGTTTACGATTATAATTACCTGCTAAGTTACCTGCATAAACAATTAGAATCATATTTAAATACCACATAATTATAAAAGTTTAATGCTATTTGCTACCTACCCCATGATCTAATTAGCAGTTACCACAAATCGAAAACTAGGTATTTATTTACTTCACGACGACACTGATCTTGTTAAGTTGATTTATCCTAAAACTTCATAACGTTGCATTAGCGTTATACTTGTACATCAGTGATACCTCTTATTTATTGTTGACAGAAAATCAGTAAACGTTTATTAATTGTTTTTGGTTGAATACAAATTGAACCATGTAAACACAATACAGATACAGCCGTGCAGTGTGACCAATTACCTACTGTTCATGTCGCGCGGTCAAAGATTTTACATACAAAAGATCGCTGCGTCGATGACCTACTTACGAATACCCACATATAGTGTTTTTTGCGCGTTTTATTAAAACTTATTGTTTACAAAAGTTAATGGGTTTTTATTTAGTCAGCAATTGAGGTTAAACGCTGTATGTCAGAGGTAGTTTGGATTACCAAATGGTACCTTATTGATCTTTTTGTGCTGTATTCAATTAAAGTGACAGTTTGACTAGATCAAGAGGTAGTTCGATGAAAATCGGAACGGTACCTACAAATATATTTAGAGGTAGTTCGATGAAAATCGCAACGTTACCTATAAGGACATTTTAGAGGTAGTTCGATGAAAATCGCAACGGTACCTATAAGGACATTTTAGAGGTAGTTCGATGAAAATCGCAACGGTACCTATAAGGACATTTTAGAGGTAGTTCGATGGAAATCGCAACGGTACCTATAAGGACATTTTAGAGGTAGTTCGATGAAAATCGCAACGGTACCTACAAATATATTTAGAGGTAGTTCGATGAAAATCGCAACGGTACCTACAAATACATTTTAGAAGTAGTTCGATGAAATCAGAACGGTACCTACAAACAATATTGTTACTTGTTTACAGATAGTCCCAAAAATGTCGCTAATATCACCCATGGAGTCCATGGACTGTGATGGAGAATCAGCCTCGGTTGGTTTACGTTGGGAAAAATGGAAGCGAGCACTCGGGTTATATCTCACTGCGACAAATGTTATCACGCCAGAAGCAAAAAGAGCAGTGCTCTTGCACATGGGCGGACTGGCTTTGCAAGAAATATACTATAACATTCCTGGTGCACACGTAGAAACCGCTATTGTTGGTGGGGACGATATTTTCACTGTTGCGATTAATAAATTAAATGAATACTTTTCACCTAAACAAAGCCGTGTCTATGAACGTCATCTATTTAGACTTGTCAAGCAAGAAAGCGGAGAGAAATTTGACAAGTTCCTCGTCAGACTTAGACATCAGTGCTCTAAGTGCAAGTTTACCGCTTCGGATGAGCATATGATAGATCAAATCACAGAAAAGTGTGAGTCAGCCAAATTGCGAAAAACAATTCTAACTCTTGGAGATGACGTCACACTTGACAAAATTATTTCTGAAGCAAACGCCTTAGAAACTGTTCACCGACAACTTAATAATTTCGGGTTACCTGGACCAAGTAAAGATTTGTCAATAAATCGGTTAGATACTTGCATAACGAAGCCAAAACCTACTTCATGTTCCCGTTGCGGTGGCAATCATTCAAGTGATAGCAAGTCATGCATAGCGCGCAATCAAAAATGTCTCAAGTGTGGGTTCGTTGGACATTTCCGAAAATTTTGTAGAACTAGGGCGAGGAAACGGACAGTTCGTGGAGCGCCAGCTAAAGGCCCTAGTGCTGCAAAAAAATTTAAGCCTGAAGAGGTGGATTATATATTTCATGTTGATGGTGACGACACCATCACATGCACCTTGGGAGGCGTAGGAATTAACATGCTCATAGATTCTGGCAGCAAATGCAACATTGTTAACGACATAACTTGGCAGATGCTAAAAAATGACGGCGTTCGTGTTGATAATCAAGTAAAAAATCCAAGCAAGCAATTTATGGCTTACGGGAGTCGGAAGCCTTTAACTGTTCTCGGGTCTTTCGATTCTTCCATAAAAGTTAGCAAAGGGTTGCGAAGTATAAAAGCGACTTTTTATGTTGTCAAAGACGGCACCAAAAATTTACTCGGGAAAGACACCGCCACGAAACTTGGAGTCCTAAAAGTAGGATTAGGCATAAATGCAGTCGATGGTATGTTCCCTAAATTCAAAGATGTTAAAATTCACATCCCTATTGATACATCTATTAAACCAGTCTCTCAACCTTGTCGAAGAGTCCCCATACCCCTAGAGTCTAAAATTAACAATAAAATTAAAGACCTCGTTAATTCAGATATAATAGAGGCTGTCAATGGACCGTCTGATTGGATTTCTCCTTTGGTACCTGTTCTCAAGGGGGATGGAGACGTCAGAATTTGTGTAGACATGAGGCAGGCCAACCGGGCCATTATCAGAGAGAAACATCCCTTGCCTACTATGGAACAGCTGATTCCCAAGTTTAGAAAAGCCAAAATGTTCTCTAAGCTGGATTTAAAAAATTCTTTCCACCAGCTAGAACTTAGCGAAGATAGTAGGCATATTACGACTTTTATTTGTAGCCAAGGGCTGTTTAGGTACAAACGTCTAATGTTTGGCATCTCGTGCGCTCCTGAATGTTTCCAAAAAAACTTAGAAAGAGTACTTTTGCCTTGTGAAGGAGTAGTCAATTTCATCGACGATATTGTAATATACGGGAGCGACGAGACTGAACATGCGACAAGGCTCAAAAAGGTTTTGCAAGTTTTAAACGATAACAATGTCTTGCTCAATGAAGACAAATGTGTTTTTGGGGTTAAACAAATCGAATTTCTTGGACATCAATTGTCTTGTAATGGTGTTAAACCGCTCGATAAATATGTAAAAACAATCGAATCATTTCGAAAACCCACTGTCGTAGAGGAAGTACAAAGTTTTCTTGGGCTAGTAAATTATGTAGGTAAATGGATCCCTAACCTTGCAACATGGACCGAGCCGTTACGTGAACTTTTAAGGCTAAAGCTAAGCAAGGGGGCTGATATTAGTTCGTACTGGCATATTAAACAAACTCAAGCATTTGACGGGTTAAAACGGGCGATGACTCAAATTAAAACTTTAGCCTACTATGATCCGCAGGATAGGACTCTAGTCTTCGCTGATGCTAGTCCAGTTGGATTGGGGGCAGTACTTGTTCAACATGGCATAAGTGGGCCGCGAATAATTGCATACGGCAATAAGAGTCTCACTGATCGCGAAAAACGGTACTGTCAAACCGAGAAAGAGGCCCTTGCGTTAGTTTGGGCCGTGGAGCATTTTGACATGTATTTGTTTGGAAAAGATTCTTTCGAACTTGTCAGTGACCACAAGCCACTAGAAGTAATATTCGGCACCGAATCTAAACCTTGTGCGAGAATCGAGCGCTGGGTTTTACGCCTACAGTCATATAATTTTAAAATCGTATACTGTCCGGGCAAGAAAAACATCGCAGATTCACTATCACGGTTGTGTTCTATTGACAGTTCACCAGTCCCGTTCGATGACGACAATTATTTGAATTTAGTAATCGACCAGTCTCGGCCTATGGCAATCCCTCTGTCTGAATTGAGGGAAGCTTGTGAGGGAGATCATGAACTTAAATTGGTTAAGAACGGTATCTACAACAATAGCTGGGACCAGAATATCAACACTTACAGGGTCTTCGAAAATGAACTTTGTTTCCAAGAGGAATATGCGGACAGGAAAAGACATGCAGCGGAATGTAGTATTGACGTTGGAGAGAAGGTATACGTGAAGAATATGACGAAGGAGAATAAATTGTCTACCACATTTAATGACGTACAACACACAGTCATCAATAAGGAAGGCAATGATGTAGAAGTTCAAAATGACAACAACGGACAACGACTACGTAGAAATATTGTACACCTAAAGCGAGTTGAAGGACAGTGGAAAGTTTGTACGGATAATAATGCAGATAACACTGATGACAGTGTGGTTGAAAAAAATTAATAAGTTCACATTTAAATTAACTATGACTGATGATTAAATATGTTAAAGTAAAAATATAATAATAACAAATTATAAGCTGAATCAGTAAGTGCTATAAAGAATTAGTTTTAAGTATATTGGTATAAAACTTGGATTAGTGAACAGTAACAGTATTTTGATTATGTTAATGATTGCATTTAAATTGTGTTAAGAATTTATATTATTATTATTTTTAAAATTTTGTAAAAGGCAGATGTAGCGTATAGTAAATATAGAACGCATACTGGTGGGGCGACCGGGAGTGGGGAGCGTGGCGGGCGCATCGCTTGCCACACTTCCTACCCGACCGCCTTACGAGTAAGTGCGTGAATATACAAGTTGGTGTATTATTTAATACTAGTTAAGTGACCTGTACACACTGGAATCTGGCATTTGTTCTTGCATTCAATATTGTTAGGTTTATGGAGTTAGATTATCAGATTTTGAAACCATTTGCACTTCGCCATGGCCAAACTTCGGTCTGCCCGACCGTTGATGTCCCGACTACATTAAATATAGGCGGTTGCTCCATGTAAAATACTGATATTCAGCTGCATCGCGTTAGACTGGAAGCCGACCCCAACATACTTGGGAAAAGGCTAGGCAGATAAAGATGATGATTCTGAAACTGGATAGCGCCGGCAGCAGCTCACCAGACACAACACCAGTCTAGTCGGAGAATCCTCCCTTTTTAACAGATGCCTCAGGCCTCTTAATAGCAGTGGAAACAGGGAACGTCGCGTAAGCCTCATTCTGCATCAATTAAAGTTCCAGTTAAACCCATCCTTGCAGTCGGGTAACAAGGAAAAGAACAAACATATAATTACTTTCCCTCTCCCGGTAGTCGACTGCTATGACAAATATACCCAGATGGTGGGATCAGCCCATAAGCTTTCACCAAGATGTGAGAAGATTATGTAGAATCATTAATTTGTCACACATTTTCGAGATAGGCTGTGGTAGGAATGTGTCTGCCAAATAAAATGGTGGTGTTTCCACTTTAGTTTCTAATTATTTTACAAAAGGAATCATTTATTATAATATGTTTATCCTCTTTTTCCATGGGATGCCACTGGAGTGGAGGTGGACAGGCCATATTATGAGGAACAAATAGGACATGTAAGAAAGAACGAAAGAAAGAAAAAGATTGTATTGTGACTCGCACAGGAAGATCATAAAAACACATGGTTGAGCTGGAGGGTACAGATCCACGCGTCAAGTTCGTGAACGGGCGCCGTCGGTTGAGACTGGTCATCTCCTAACTGCCATGGCGTATTTTGAATCTTAAGTATAGTTTAAAAAAACAAATTACATTGTTCTCACATAAAGAAGCAACAAGAATAATGTTCCCAAGATTTTGTAATACCCATGATTTAAAAGAGTGTCCTTGGAGTTTCTTGCCCGTTCTTCTCCATAGAGATCTACGTTTTGGAATGGGCACCTAGCTTAAACTTCAATTTTTTTGACAATTCAAAAGTGTCTAAAAGGTTTACCTAATTGAAATAAATGCTTTGAGTTTGACACACTCGAATAAAAAAAAAAAAAAAAATTGGAATTAAAAAATAAAACAAAGTCATGCACGAGGCCAAAAGCCTCCTACCTCAGTATGATGCTGCGACATTTAAAAAGTGTCGCAGCGCTGGTATTGACGTCACGGGAAGTTACAGTATATACAAATAATCAGTAATAAAGATAGATAAAAAAAGTGGGCTAAGGATGTGACCGAATGATGTCCAAGACAACATAAAAGAAAGAGAGGGAGACAGCGTCGGAGATGGGAAGACAGCACAAAGAAAATAGCAGGCGTCACATGGAGAAGGAAGACACAAGACCGCACTTTATGGCAAGCTTTAAGGGAGGCCTATGCTGAGTAGCAAGACAATCTTCGCGAAACTAGTGTCTATGTTAGATATTTATTTTATTACATTAGAAATATGTGTTTTATAAGCTTGTTTAATAAAGGCTTTATTAATATTACATGTAATGTGTGAAGTTACGCCTCTGCCAAACCCTATTGGGTAAAAGGTCATTACTGGCCAGATGATATGCACAAGATTTTTTTTTTTTTCTGCGGGTGCTTCAAAATTATCTAAGAACAATAGAAAATGGCGGCGGCAGCAGCAGTATAATCAGCCTATAGTTTTCCCATTGCTGGGACACACATTGCTCCTGTCTTTGAGAGGGACCATAATCACTGTTAATTGGACATCATAATGACTTAGAGACATGTATTTTTTTAATCATTGTATTACTGAAATGTATTATATTGTGTTAACTAATAATTCGTAATAATAAAATATTACTTTCGTTAATTTTATTATGTGATAATATGATAATTGATTTTCATAAGCTCAACAGCAAACCAACATTGTGCTTTCCAGTGCCCTGACAGGGTTCATGTACAAAAACCGACAGTAATTAATATACACGTTGAAATTTTAATAACCGTTTTCCTCTTAAGGGGTCATTGTCCTCGTCATTATGAACAACTTTTAGTATGGGACCAAACCTGAAATCGTGAAAAAAAAAATCGGCTGTTCATTATTTATGTTCGCATCACTCGTCAAAATGTAGGGAACAGCAGATTTTTTTTTTCAAGATTTCAGGGGATTTCGTTTAGTAGAGTTAGAGCCCTTAAGAGGAAATTGGTGATTAATATTTCACCCTGTATAGTAAAATGTGTGATGTGCATGAGAGAAGTACATAAATAATCCACCACACGGGCCCAGTGCGAGTTGGTAGATGTCACATGTCTACAAATTTTTGGTTCTGGGACAGTCCGGTTTCTTCGCGATGTTTTACATCACCATTTTGAGAGCAATGGTGATGAAATTATTTACACAAAGTAAAGTGCCTGTCTCGAATCGAATGTACCATCACCACTGCTCACAAGAATATGGAGAAATTCATAATATTTGTGACTCGATTTTTGCTGCAGTTAAAACAAATCTTATCCGCCTTTCTTCCCTCGTCGCCTGTTACTTCAAATTCCCGTGAAGTAATAAAAGTAAACAACGCGACATTGCTTTAATTTCCTCTGTCGCGGTACGCAACGTACGTTATCTGGGCCTACTTGTGTGGCCAAGAAAACAACTTGATTTAAAAACGATGATGAGAAAAAATATCTTGGCAATCCGCGTAGTGGTCTAATGTTATTATCCAAGGCAACGTACTACCAGCGGGCTTAGCATAACGCTTTTATTTCTACGAAGAATAGACAGTGCTTTTTCAATACAAAGTGACATTTCGTTCCTACATTTTTATATCGCACCGTAGATATCCTTCTACAATCTGTCATGTAGTATTTCGTTTCTAACGATATTTGTGTAGGTCCTTATAAATGTAGACTATTTCAGAAGAATATGTCTTCTCAATCTGTCAAAATCGCACCCACAACAAACTTTCTACTCGACGGCCACAAAGTATATACGATTATCTACAAAATCATGATTCGTTTAGAACGCATAACTGTGATTATTAATAGAAAAACATAGCTACGAGTATCTTCTATTGTACATCATTTAGTTAATAATCATGTCTATTCTTCCGTCGACAAATCGGTGGTCGTGCTAAGCCTGCAGGATCTGCCACGAGTGCGGGTTGTTCGAAAGAGATACCGTGGCTTCTGGCACATAGGCAACTGAAGGAACAAGGGTGGGTTTTAGTCAGTAAAAGTCTGACACACCCTCCTGCTCCACCCGGAGCCGGAGAAGTTATTCGATGGTTTGCCACTCAAAAATAAAAAAACGTACTAGCAGCATAATTAGTTTCCTCTGTGCTAATCCAGGTTATAAACTATCTTTGTGCCAAATTTCATCCAAATCCGTTCAGCATTTTTTGCGTGATATAGGGATAAGTTAGTCTTTTGTTTGTAGTGAACATAGGCATTTCAATTTATTTTAAGTCCGTTTATCATCGTGAACATTTTTATTCAAAAAAGGGACTATTAAAAAAGTTGCCATCTAAAAAAATCTTTTATTTTTTCGATAAGAAAGAGAAAGAAAGAAAGACGTTTATTAATTGGATTGTCGAAATATATATATATATATATATATATATACTTAATATATATGTAATATAATATAATAAATATAATGTAATATAATATAATAAATATAATGTAATATAATATAATTAATATAATATATTTAATTTAATTGTTATGTATGTAGGTTTACCTAATTAATTACATCATTCTCATTAATTCTTGTTTATATTCGGCCCTATTGTTCTGTCATAATAAATCATAGTTAACAAACTATTACGCCAAACAACCTTAGTTCTATAAAACATCGTAATAAATATGACGAACTAGCTTACCCGCCCCTTCGTTAAGTAAAAAAGGGGTTCGCAGTTAAACTTTGATTTTCATTCGGACCTTCCATCCATCAAAACTGAGTTGGGAATGAAACTACAAACAAACAATACTACCTCTTTACATGGTGGTTACTTTATATACTTACTTATCGTGTAAAGGAAATGCTATGCTATGTTGTTTTGTTTAGAGTTGTTTTTAGATTGTACTCTTTTAAGTCTATATGACTGCTTGATAATTATGCCTTTCTACCTAACTATCTAAAAATGTAACTAGCATAATTATAATATTCCCACTGCTGGGCACAGGCCTTCTCTTTGTGTGAGAGAGAGAGGGAGTGGGCCGTAATCAACCACCCGAGCTCAGTGCGTGTCGGTAGAAGTCACTAGTCTTCGATTGTTTGCTTCTAGAACATGCCGGTTTCCTCACAATATTTTCCTTCACAATTTTGAGAGCAGTGGTGATGAAATAATTCACAAATCTAAAAACCAAACAAAACCCGCTTAGTTTTGAAACAACTGCTATATTTAATAAGTCCTCTATAACTTTGCGTAATGATTCGCGATTTTGAAAATCAATCTTTGTTTATTTTACTTGTGGTCCCAAAAGACTATACTAAATTTAATTATTGTATTTAAAGGTGGCATCCAGGACCGTGGTCCCGATCCCACAAGCTCCACGACCCGTCATAAATAAGTTCACACCCATGCTAGGACCAAACCAGCAGGCATAGCGCGAGAACCGTAGACAAGCGTTCTGTCGTCGGAAGAATAGATAAAAGTGACGTTTCCGTATAGACAGTTGACAGTTTTTCACTGAGAAATATAGACAAGCGATTTCTGTTCTACAGTAAAATAGAAATATAAAGCGTCATGGCTAAGTCTACAGAACATTACCTACGATTGCACTCTTTTAGCCACTGTCTATTGGCTCAATACGCGTGTTTCAGAGCCCAGCACCACGCGTGTAGAACAATCATTCGCAAAATGAAATGATCGCACCACAAGCGTCGCTGTTCCTCTGCCCCTTACGATCTGATACTGTGTGTACACCATTTTTATTTTATGGGTGACAATTTGATGTAAAAGAGTTTGTGCAGAAATAAATTTCCCCAACATAACTTACTTTTTGAAGTGAAAACTTCTTTAGGCGCGTTGGGCATTTTTTGAGATGGAAAAAACAATGAAACTCGCGACACTGTTACCGTTACCGTTACCGACTATTGTGTATGTACGTTGTGGCGTGAAGATCGAAAAAACACCCTACCTTGCCACGTTTAATTAAAAAAAATACAAAAACACCAAAGATATAAAAAGGTAAAAGGTGAGATGTTTAACTGTAGCGGAATTACGTTCAACGTACATAGATACACATGCATGTACAATAGCGCATTAAATGAAAATTGTAAGTTTAATAAGTTTAATCACAATTAGTTCGTATAAATTTTCACTTCTGTCGGCACTTCCAGAGTGGCAGTTTTTTTTTTAGGAATGTCTTCTCGTAGTTCAACCTAGGAGGTTGTCGGCTGCTTAACAGGACTTGCCTGTGGCTGCATCAATACATTAAGGCCTCCAGCCTTTGCTTATAAACCCAAATCTTAGTAAAGGGTACCCCTGTGGGGTAACGACCTTGGGTTAGGGCATTGCTGGTAGAGGGCAGCAAGGGACGACATGGTTTTAAGTTCACTTATCCTCTATAGAAAAGGGAGGATCCTCCGACCAAACGCCGCATGCGCAGTCACCTGCACACGTGAAAAACTAATGGCTTCGTCAGCAATCGGTATTGGCATTGCTGAATTTTGGGCGAAACAAACTTTGATAACTATACATATTATGTAAATTTTTTGTGTTATTTTTTGACATCGGTAAGCTAAGCAGAAAAAAAAAGAAAATTACATTTGATTTTCTTCCACATCGTGATTTCACTCGGTTTTTAAGGCAATAGCGAACAAACATTATTTCCTTTATTCTACACTAAAATCAGAACCCCACATCATAACCCGACCTACTTTTAACATCTTACAACAATTCCACAGTAATCCATCTGCTGTGGTACATTCACGCTCACAAGTGCTTCTACTTGAAAATTCCATTTCGTAGCGTCTTTGTCCGCGCCACTCTCGCCGACTGTCCGATTGTACGATACCCTGACGGATTACATGAATAATGCTGTACGCGTATATTCTGTATTCAGAAATATTAAAAGGTAAGGAGGTTAGCAAGAAAATGAGTTACGGTTATTTGAATGTAGAACGTTTAATGGTGGATCTGAGAAAAATGAAGAACGGTGAAGTTGATTATCATTCAGTTGGAAATGAAAGCGGCAGGGGATCACCGTATCGTTTATGCGAATTGAATACTGAATAAACGATTTCATCTTTTTCATGTTGGTATCGTAACAGGCGATTAGGGAACATCAGAGAGATGAGTAAAAGGAAACGGAATCTGTGCTGTTTTTAAAAGAAAATCGATTTTGTTATGCGCCAATGCTGATGCTGTTGCTTTTGAATTTTAGCTTGTTATTTTCTATTCGCTTCAAAATAATAAAACCATTGTACAATGTATCTTAGTAGTTTTAGTACTACGCTGAGAATTTATTTTATAGCATATAAACATGTTGAACTGAAATTTAACGCAAATTGGGAATGTCTCGAAACATAATATAAAACAAGGTTTTTATTTAGATCAGGTTTAAACCACCAAAGCAGTTATTGAATTAAGAACACAATATGCATAGAAATGCAGTTACAACTTAGCCTGGTGCTAACTTGTAATTTTTGAATTAAGAAGATACTTTAGCCAAATCGAAATAAACTTGAAACTTAGGCTAGAATTAAAGTTAGTCACGTTTTGTAATAAAACGGTAATGCTTCAAAAGTTGCTAAAAATATACTGTAAATAATAACTTATCAAACTATTTAAGCTCTCAGCCAACCAGAAAAGCAAAATTCCCAGCAAATGAACAATCAAATTCGTACCACGTCTGGTAATTACATCTCATTCCACCATTTTCTCACAAAAAACATTTTGAACAAAACGATTATTCACTTAAGACCCTACTCGGTATTGTCGTCGGCATAAAGGTGTAGCCACACTAGTCGAAAGCGACGGCAGCATTATACATTCTGAGTCGGTGCACTCTTGTTGCGTGTAGCCGACGCTGAATAAAAGCTTTATTTTTGCGTTTTGTTTTTGATAGAAGAATTTTTATTTTTTTATTTTATTGTTTTTCAGAATAGTGTGTGGATTTTCGTTTGTCGACAATTTCGAATATTGTTATTGTACGCATTGTTCTGTTAATAGATAAGAATATTTTTGTTACACTTTTGTGTTTGTTTACATATTTTATTTGCATGGAAAAGTCAGTTAGGTACTACGATAAATATTTTTATGAAAACATATTTTTTCTACACTCACAGTGTTTTTTTTTTTTACTTATTTTTAACCTGCATTGTTAATAGTTAACTTTGAAAGAAGGGTGCGTGAGTCCGACCAATTATAACTAATTCTACGCTGTCTCTCTATTTGTTAATCGTTCGTATTCTATAAAAACCCGAACGCCAGTTTCGGTGAGGCTGAAAGTTCGGGTACTTTTAGCCGAAACTAAAACTGCGGCTGAAACTCGAATTTTAGGGCAAAGCCGAAACCAAACCTCTGGTTGGACGGTACTGTGACGGGTTAATCCGTGTGTAATGTGTCTCTAGGATGTAGTGGAATTAATATTACTACCGATTAATATTATTAAGTTTATTTCACGTTTTTGTGTTTAAGTCACGCGTCTGCCACAGTAGGTACCGATTTCATGTTTTCGAAACAAAAACACCTGTTTTAGTTAGAATAAGGTTCGAATTTCGAATTTATAAACAAGTTCATTTAAAAATTCGCATACTCGAATGTGATTGAAGTGATTTTATTGCCAGTCAGTACAACATAAGGTCGTCTTTTGTATGCAACTTTTACACTACGCTGGTCGACAGTGACACGTGCATTACGTATTCTCTGTTGGGTCGGCGGTGCATGCGGTGTTGTTGCGTGCACCGACTAGCGACGCCTGAATAAAAATGTTGTGCATACAATATGTAGCTAGGTACGTAAGTTATACTTGTTGCTTTTTTTTTAAGAAAATATATAGTTACTGTTTCGGACACGTTTAAAAATATTATGTTATTATACTGGTATTTCACCAGGTAACTTTAAAGTCGGTCATTTTAGCCATCACGTGAAGACCGCGAATCGGCAAACGTAAGATAGCGACGATCTTCACAGGATGACTGGTAGCAGCTGAATGAGAGTTGCCGAGAATAGAGCTGAAAGCTGTGCAATAGGAGAGGCTTATGGCCAGCAGTGGAATGCTACAGATTAATCATGACTTTAAAAACGGTTGACAGATATTACTAACTCTAAAAAAATTATCGTAGAGCATAATGATGGTAGATTTGATTTTCATGATCGAGGTTCAGCCATGTTTTAATTGAAAAAATGTGCCTATTCAAGACAAGGATGACAAAAATTTTATGACAATTTATGTACACACGGCTACACATCAAGCTATACATTTCCAGTATAAGCTGATCTCACATTGTATAGGATTTCCGTACAGTGCGAGATCAGCGTAAACTGGAAATGTATAGCTTGATGTGTAGCCGTGTGTACATGTCTTCAGTATTTTTAGTATATTTTTTGTAAAGTGCGTTTTATTTATGCAGATTTTTTTTTTGTCTGAGTAGCTCTTCTGATATGCATGTTTGAGTACTTGTAGTGTATTTATTTAAACATTATTCCTTAAGTAAGAAAAAATATTTAAATAATTTACCTATCTATCTAGCATGTCTAATTGTCTATGCATTCATTTTCACGTTTTGAATAAATAAAAATTTTAGTAAAGTGAAAAAAAAATATGTTTTGATGAAAACATAAGGCAATAAAAAATATGTTTTTATCAAAACAATTTTTTTTTTAAGATTTATGTACGATTTAGGTACAGACGCCAGCACATCAAGCTATCCCAAACTGTCAAATTTTCCCAATTGAACATGGACCTTATGCTTGTGATAAATGATAAACAAAGAAATTTGACAGATTGGGGTAGCTTGACGTGCTGGCTGGCGTCTGTACGATTTGAAATATTAAATCGAACCTAACTCATAACTTACTATAACCTGGGCAAGCGTTCTTGAAAGAAGACCCTCACTTGGTCAATTTTTACTTTTTAATAGAATCTTAGAGAGTTCACAATTCTCTATCGTTCTATCTAACAAACATTTTTAAAATTCAAATAGTTCCCAAGATAAGAGAGTTTGTAGGTCGTTAACTGGAAAGAATTCTTTAGGATAAACAGAAAGAAATATCAATCCATGTGTCCTACAATCAGTATAAGTATCACGGTTTTTATGAAATATAGATTCGCGCGTTTTTTGCCATTTTCTCGGAAAAAACTTTAAGGGCTGTTCGCCTGTGTAGTTAAAGGACGGCAACGTTGCCTAACCTACAAATAAAGATTACCCATGCGGCTGCCACCTATTTGACCAGCTAATATAACCATTTATATCACATCGTGAACTACGCTCAAATTAAATTCCGGAACAAGAACCCGCTGTATATACAACATCCAAAACTCGACACAGACATTTGGAACGTCCCTATTGACTGTGCAATTGTTACAAGTATGTTTACAGCCGATAAACTCAAGATTCGCAAACACTGCACCAACATCTAGTAGTGGTGCTTATGCGTACCTAGGTACAATACCTTAGGGACTACGTGTACCGATTCGAGTTATAAAACACATTTGTTGTGCAACTTTGATCCGTATTCCGTTTATTTCACGCTTTCGTGTTTACAGCGACGGCTTATTAGTCCACTCGCACGAAGTAACTCGCCCAAATCGGGCGAATCGTCAATTTTAAACAATATAATTTTACTTAAGAAATTCGTAATAAGCCACTGGCACGTTTTATATTTTATTTATTTATTTAACCATTTATGCACACACATATAACGGTTTAAAATAATTTATTTCTCTGAAAAAGAATACAATATTCACTTCGATGAGGAAAAACATAAAAATTGAGTTATGCGACGGTTTCGCTGGGTTAAAATCTAAAATTAAGTTACAAAATAATAGTATTAACATAAAATTTAAACACTATTTAAGACATTATGTTTTAATAGCCTTTTAAAAGTTGGAAGCGATTTGGATTCTTTAATGATTTTAGTTATAGAGTTGAGACCCCTCATATACGACAATCTTTCTACCGTAGTTTGTCCTCGGTGCTCTCAAGATTACGTGGTTGGCCTGCTTCGTTACGCGCTTTTGAATTATATTAACAGACAAGAATAAAGGAACAGAAAAATACGTACAAAGGTAATGCTTATTTCTACAGAAATCTCTTCCAGCACACCTGCGATAGGAGAGAAGATAACAGAGATGTAAACAACGCGTGTAAAAATAATAGAAGGGAAAACATAATAGGACGCACGCCCGCACGCACGCACGCCGTATGTTATATGTTAGCGTATGAGTTTCTGGAATTGTCGATTAGCTCACAAATAGATAAATTAAATTCGTGCGAGTTGCCCATAGAAAATACTATCTTATCTTATATTTAAAATTTCCATGTCACAATGTTAGTTACCGTACTCCTCCGAAACGGCTTTACCGATTTTTACCAAATTTTATATGCGTATTCAGTAGGTCTGAGAATCGGCTACTATCTATTTTTCATACCCCTAAGTGATAAGGGTTAAGGCAAAACAACGTTTGCCGGGTCAGCTAGTATTATATATAAGTGATTCGCCAGATTTGGGCGAGTTAATTCGTGCGAGTGACTAATAAGCCACAGCCACTCGCCTGCCATTTTACTCTGTCTTTATGAAACTAAAAACGTATTCCAATTATTTTAAATCTTATTCTAAAAATGCTTGAATGTTCAAATGTAATTGAAAGTTAATTTATGACCAGCTTGTAACAACATAAGGTCGTCATTTGCACACAACCTCTACAGTGCAGTACTAGGTAAATGTGAAGAGGGTTTCAGACATGTCGGTGCTGTGTGATGAATAGAAGGGGCGATTGTACTGTGGGGTGGAAAAGTGTAATGATTTAGACTGAAAAGTGTAAGTGGTTGTTTTAGTCGTTGTCGTATATGACGAAGTGTCGTCACACAAAGATATCTTACCACCTTTTGTACAAACGCCAGCACATCAAGCTACCCTAATCTGTCAAATTTTCCCAAATGAACAAGCACCTTATTATTTTGGAATAAACTTGAAAATCGAAAATCTTTATTTTTTGTGACGTTTTTTGCAATTTGCAGGTTAATTGCGTAATACACTATCAACAAGAATGTAGAAATACTTTTCATTTTGTCAATTCCACAACATTCATGGCGTTGTTTACGTTGCTAAGCAGTTTTTTTATTTTCGAACATATTGCCTTTAAATACAAAACGAGAAAACAAAATTCTAACTCACAATTAGTTTAAACACGTTAAATTGCATTTATCAACCAAATCTTATTTAGTTTTGTAATGTTTTTTTTTTTTGTGCGTGGGAAATCATCAAATAACTTCTCCCGCTCTGGGTGGAGCCGGAGGGCGTGTCAGACTTTTACTGACTAAAACCCACCCGTGTTCCCTCAGTTGCCTGTGTGCTAGGTAAAATTAGAGCCATATACAACTTTTTTTTTCTTTTGTCCTACACTGTCCCACTGCTGATCAAAGGCCTCCCCCAAATCCTTCCAGGCATCCTTCTCCAGGGCCTCCTCGATCCAGCCCTTACAATAAGCGTCTAGGTCGTCACGCCACCTTTTCTTGGGCCGGCCTCGGCGGCGGGCGCCGCCGTCCATCCTCAGGCACCCACTGTGTGGCGACAATTGCTCAGCGATCACTGTGCAAGCGACTAGTAAGACTGGCAGCCTTTTTGCCTACGTCAAGATTCCCGTTTTGGAGTCTACCTCTTAAAGGGTTTTTTTTTAATAAATGTGTTAAATTTATCGTAAAGTTTACGTATTTTGAGGGGCAATTCTACTAATTTTAAGAACGTGTCAGAGTCAATCTGTCAAAAATACCTCAATTTTTCATACATTTTTGACATTTGCTTGTCGCTGAGATAACACTGCGACTAGATTTTGAACGGTTTTAATTACGAGAATTGGCCTTTTGAAGAAATATGGCCTTTGTAACTCATTCTCGATAAATTTCGTTTAGTAACGGTTTGTCTTTATAGGTGCGAATGAAAGAAGGCAATAGATAAATACCTTCAAAATCTTCAAATCTGTTTAGATTTTGATTGATAGTGTGTTAAGAAATTAGGGTGCTGGTTGTGTGTTGATTAAAATATGATTCACGATCGTTTTTTCCAGAATGAAAAACCCAATCACACTTTGCCCGAATTAATGAATATTATTAGAGTACACAAGGCTACATAACACATCAAGCTATCCAGTTTAAGCTGATCTCGCATTCTATAGGATTTCCGTATAGTGCGAGATCAGCGTAAACTGGAAATGTGTAGCTTGATGTGTAGCCGTGTGTACCTGACATGTAATAGAGGTATAGAGAACTATAGGTACAGTTGTTGACAAAATTTGCACCGACTACAGCACAATGTAATGGTACAGCCACAAAGTAAAGTGTTTGTTATTTTTACAAGAGTGTAACAAAAGTTGTTTTGTATTTTTTAAAGGACTTAGTAGTTTTTGTGGTTGTTATAAAAATACCGAGTTTGTATTTTTAATAGTATGTCCAAAATGTTGAATGTTATTTTCAAAAATGGAATGAGCGTAGAATAAAACAATAAGTCATGTTTTGCAAAACAGTAATTTGAATTCCTTTTGTACGGATACATTTTTTGTTTACCAGAATATAAATTCCCAAGGAAAATTTCTTGCTAATCTAGGTATTCCCGTATCGATTCTACACAAACAGTTTATATTTCAAAAAACCGCTTCAAAACTGACGAAGATCTTATTATCTCCGTCGTTCAGCCCAATTTCGTAGAAACCATCCAAAATAATATTAGGTTCCAATTGGCCGTGCCAGCCAGGATTGACGGAAAACGAATTTCATTGAATTTCCATAGCGATGTGGTAGATGGAGATTTCCGCGGAAGTTTGTTAAAGCTACGAACGATGGTTTATTTGTTCTAAACTTCTCACTTTATGAATTAGAGTAGATATAATATTTTTATTTTATTTTAATTTTACTTTATTGGGACATAAAACAGTTACACATTACAATTGAGTGTGACAGACTAAATTAATAACTAGGTAAACGTGTAACCCACACCAATGTCCGCGAAATAATGGTTTGTACTTGAATAGTTTAATTCGTGCATTGATTTTACAAAACAGTAATAAATACAACTTGTACGTATTTTAGAATAATTGGAAAAGATGACTATTTTAAAGATTCAATAGTCAATTTCTTGAACTTAAAGTGTGTAAGCGCCAAAATATAATGTGGATTAAATTAATATTTACGTTTAAATTATATATGTGTATAGAGGTATGAGAAACAAGGAGAAATGTAAAGTTCGACCTGCCAGGGGTGCGGGTTGTTCGAATGAGATACCGTGGCCCCTGGCACACAGGCAACTGAAGGAACACAGGGTGGGTTTTAGTCAGTAAAGTCAGACACGCCCTCCCGCTCCACCCAGAGAGGGAGAAGTTATTTGATGATTTCCCACTCTCAATAAAAAATCTGTCAAAATATGGGTGTGCTACCCCTCTGCTTAACTCTTGGAGGAAAATAGGTGTGATAAGCAATATCCATTTCTTACATCATACTGACCCAACATCATCTTGGACTCTTTTTGATGGATCATCAATCGTGGCACTAAATAATAAACTGTGAAATTACAGTTAACTGCTTTTGAGTTTAGTACTTAATTAGGTCCCTTACAATTACACCTTCCTTAACTAAATAATATTTTTTTTGTTTCGCCTGTAGATACTGTCCCACAGCTGGGCGAAGACCTTTCCCACGCCACCTCGAACCAACCCTCACGGTACGCGTCCAGCAGGTCGTCTAGCATCCGCTTTCTGGGCCGACCGCGAAAAAAAATTAACACATCAAAATCATTGGAGGTAAAATTACTTCAATACTTCCTACCCTTACAAAACAAACTATTAAAGCCTTTATAAACGGACAGTTTAAAACATTCCTCACTGTAATTTTCTCATGCAAGTACTCTGTGATGTTTGCTGTTCAAACATCGTGAGGATCGAGTCCCACATTACTCCTTCAATATACCTACTATAGGTACGTCGTGATAGCTCTTCGCTTTTCTGAGCGCCTGGTACCACGGTTTTCACGTTAAGAGAATACCTATGTCTCGTTTGTTCTAGTGTCTGACTCAATAATAGGTACTAGTTTGTTCTAGTACCTTCGAGATAGTACGGGGTACGTAACAGCTCTTTGCTTTTCTGAGCACCTGGTAACGTGGTTTTCTTGTTAGGTGGTGACTAGTTTATTCTAGCATGTAATAAGTCTAGTTTTAATTAAATCTTAAAATATTAAATAAATAAATATTATTATATAATTGAATGTTTGGCATCTTACAGATAGTTTATAACCGAGATACTTGATTTAATATCTGAAATATCCCGATATCACGTTACCAGGAGATAATTCCTGACCTACACAGGTGGGTGAAGCCACTGGAAAAAGCCAGTTTTTTTTGTTGGAAAATAAGTACCTACATGAAATACTGTTTTATTTGGTTTATTTAAATTGAATCGTAGATACTAATATTAAAAATCCTATCTTACTAAAACTATAAATGTGAAAGTTTGTATGTTTGGATATTTAGATGTTGGATGGTTGTTACTAATCACGCCAAAACGGCTTAACCGATTTTGATGATAATTGGCACACGGGTGTTTCTTTACCTGGATTAACTCAAAGGGTACTTCTAATCCCAGTTGTAAGTTCCCGTGGGATAATTTCCGACCTCCGCGCAGGCGAAGCCGCTGACAAAAGCTAGCAGTTTGATAATTTTTCGAAATATACTACCATAAAGAATGACATTTCATTCTTCCCTTACTTGCAACACCAAAAAAATAAAGCTACAATCTCCTACACCTTATTTCAGGGTTCCGCAAAACATTTCCGAAATAAAAGGATGATGATACTATAACGATATTCAAATCCGGAACCCAATACCTGTGCCGCAGCGTGGATCATCCGTCAAATGCCGTCATACATTTGATTTATCCTTGTTTGCTCGCGCCTTCTTCATATATTGAGTTTTCTTCACTAAAAATATAAAGCAATTTTCTTGAAACGGTTCTTGCGATCTTGTATGAGTCTCTTAGAAGTTGGTTTTGAAGAATGGCTTGGTTGACGTAGCAGATGATTGGTTAGTATAGGTACCTCTACCTACCGATATTTTTTACGGAATAATTACTGACGCGATGAGTTTCAAACAAACCTTATATATTCATCATCATCATTTCAAGACGATCACTGCTGGACATAGGCCTCCCCTATAAGGGTGGTTTTTCCATTATCGCCACGCTTGGCAGGCGGGTTGGCGATCGCAGTATGGTGGTAAAATGCATAGAGAACGCTACTGCCCATTCTCTAGTAAGTCCCTTAGTCGCCTTCTACGACACCCACGGGAAGAAATGGGATGGTGCTATTCTTTTACGTCCGGCACCACACGGAGCGAACCTTGTATATTGAGTGTAATGAATATTTACTTTTTGAGGTATTAAATTGTTTGAATTATTGTGTATGTGAAGAATTTGTGGGTATTTTTGTTTTAGTTTAGTTTTAATCATGGTCTAGCCGTTTGAGTAAATTATATATTAATTATTAGTTTCTTTGATATTTATTGTTCGTCGAATCGTTGAGCTTCTAAGTTCTGAGCTGAGCTGCATGATTACTGATAAATGCGGGCACTAAATGAACAGGTACACTCAATCTGTGTGGTTTTTTCTTCAAAATACCATTTCAGACGACAATCCATATGGTCATCCCATGATCTGACCAAGATTATGTTTGGACTTTATAAGAGACTGTGACCTCTGAGTATGTTTCGGCTTTTCTGCTCAGAGTAGTCAGGGAACGCCAACCTCAACTATTTTTTAAAATACTGTTGACATGTGAACGGGTTTTTACAAGTCAATTTTTAGAAATAAAATAATTTATCCTTTTGCAAAAAAAAAATCAAGAGAAACTCTAAGACACAGGATAAAATTAAATCGGTAGCGGTTAATGTGAAAAGCTTCAGCTTCCAAAGAAACCAGTAAACGCCCACACAGTAACAGCTATCCAAATACAGAGTGTTTAAAAAAACTAAAATTTCAAATACCGGTGAAAACTAAAATTGAATGAACAGCCGATCTATTCGGTTAAATTCTCACTGCGAGAACGTAGGTGACATTTCATCCGGCATTAGGGATTAATACTCATGACAGCATGTCGATTCTGTGACCTTCTCACCGTGTGAAGTGAGCATGGAGTGACCTGTCAGTGTCATCCCACTGATGCTAGGGATTGACCAAGCACTAGGCGAAATGACACTGACAGCTCACTCCACGCTCACTTCACACGGTGAGATCGTTACAGAATAGCAATGCTGTTCACTTTAAGTTCACTTCACCCAAGTTATCATGGTGAGATTTTTACACAATAGCAATCATCATCATTTCAGCCGAAAGACGTCCACTGCTGGACATAGGCCTCCCCTAAGCTCCGCCACTTCGACCAGTTTTGTGCTTCCCGCATCCAGCGGAATAGAAATATTTCTAGAACAGCAATGCTAAATTAATGTTAAAATATGACGGAACCACTTTTCTAGGTAACTAAGTTTTTCAGGTGTCAGAAAAGAAAGAGCGGCCAAGAGGCCATAACACCAAGGCAGTAGCTTTCTTACACATGACTGTTAACAATTTGGGTAGACTGAAACAATTATCAATCCGACTTTAAAGCAATATGATAAAAAAAAAATCCCCTTCTAAGGTTATAATCCAGTCTGTTTATTCCGTTAAAAAAACTGGTGACACATACTTACCTTTGAGTTAAACATGTCCTAGCATTAATGTTCCTTTCATGATAATTTACCTTAGTATTCAATTAAACTTGGACACCTAAAGATACACCCTGAACACATACATTTACACACACATATCACATTAGAGAACTGAAACATCTTATCCTAATTTATTCATAATTCAATAATTAATCACAAAATTGTTATTTTATTTTTTTATAATTAAAAATAATAGGAATTAAATGTAATCATTAATATTTTAGTTAAAAAGTTAATTCATTTACTTAATTTTACTTTACATTCTTTTATAACTTTTTTTAAGTAATTTAATTTTATCGCTTTAGAATTATCAATGTTGGAACACCGACGTCTCCTCTCTCGGAGGTGGGCGCTAATGGCTGCAACACAGTTTTTTAAACTATCGTAGCTGTTAACGAAACGAAAAATTTGTAAACCTGTGTTTACTTTCAATGAATATTTGTTTTGATTTTGATGTCAGTGAGCTGTCATTAACACCTGATGCTATGGGATTGACATTATTGACAGCTAGCTTCACAACAATTCAATACGCTTCTGTACAGAATCGAACATCAATCAATGTTATCGCAGGCTTCCTATATAAACCCTGTTGACAAATCTATAACCCGAAAATTTTGTCAGTTTATATCAAGTAAGTACATAGACGACTGTTTTTTCTTCCGACAACTGTTTGCTGCAAATCATCAATCAGGTTATCAAGATGTGACATTTTTGATACGCTAGCTTTGTCGAATACTTGTGAATAGCACTACAGGTTCTTGTTATACGTAATTTTAGCACACTTTAAGCCAATTATTCACACATTCCTCTAATAAAAACAACAAAATTACGTGCACTGTAATAATGCTGCACACAAAAATACTGAAACGTGACTTGTACCCGAAAAAAAAAACACACGGGTTAACCAAACATACCTCTGTAAAACAAGGAGTCCTCTACGTAATAAATACACGGGGAATAATATTTCCCTTATTTGTATGCTAATGTCGTTTTATCGCGTCGCCTCGCTAGGAGCGTTTAATGATAATTTTGTTTCATTTAAAATGTTGTTATTATTTGTGTGCGGGTATTAAGGCTATAATTTGGTGTTTGACGTGTGTTTATTCTCATTAACATATGTAGAACACATTCTTAGGAAGTCTCGAACTCATTTAAGATGAGAAGTAAGAAGTATCTAAGTAGAAAGTGTTATTGTATCTTTCAGAATAATCTTACCAAATTCTTGCAGAGGCGGAGCTGAGCATGAGCTTGCGGAGTAAGCAAGCTGAAGTGGCAGTGGGCTGGCCATATCTTATGGAGCAGACGATTCCTGGAGAGGAGACTACATATTGGCAAGCGTAGTGTGGTGCCCAGCAGCTATATGGACCATCGATCTTTAAAAGTAGCTGGGACAGACTGAATGCGGGTTGCGAAGACAGGGTGTTGTGGTGCAGCCTGGGAGAGGTCTATGACCAAATAATATACTGCAATAGGCTGAATTCATTGAACCAGATACTGTTGACCTTCATTACTATACAAAATTAGGTGAGTGAGTTCGAACCCAGCCAGGCGCTTTAATAATATAATAATATATTTTTATTTGATCTGACAACATTGGTCCACTGATTAGTACAAAGAACTTATCAAACTAAGGTTAGTATTTATAAAATTAATAGGTAAGCACACGTCATATTTATTTATCCCTGCTGCACAAGCAACCGGACAGCGTGTCTTAGTATTGGTGCATCGTGTTGTTCAGCTAGGGTTTTCAAAATACTGTTGCTGCTAGCCCTCATTCTGCTTATTAAGGATACTTTACTTTGTGTAAATCATTTTCATCACCACTGCTCCAAAACGGTGAAGGAAAACATCGTGAGGAAACCGGCATGTCCTAGAACCAAAAACTTCGAAGACATGTGACATCTACGAACCCGCACTGGGCCCGTGTGGTGGATTATGGCCCCATCCCTCTCACCGAGAGGAGGCCTGTGTCCCAGCAGTGGGAACATTATAGGCTTTTTATATCCGTACGAGAATAGGCCTATACGTTTCCACCTGACGCTCACCGTTTCCATTCTAAGATAACTTCTTCTTCAAATTCTTCCTACTTCATCCAGTTTTGTTCCACTGATGATTGAAATTTCAAAGACATCTCTGTTTTAATTTTTGTTGCTTGTGTTTTATGAATTCCAATCAACATTAATCGCCATTTTTCCAACTTTTTTGGCATTGTTCAGAGCTTATTCTTCATAACACAACCAGTCTGAATCTATTTCGTGGGACCAAAGGGACTAAAAAATTAATAAATAAATTATTCCCGTTCGTCCCATCAACAAAATTCGGGAAAAAAAACGTGTATTCCCGTTCGTCCCACGAGGGGGACGAAGTCGGTGGGACGAACGGGAATACACGCAGAGAAAAGACTAGTCATCTTTAACAAAGAGTCCGAGATGTTGGGTCAGTATGATGTAAGAAATGGTTATTGCTTATTTATTTATAACATCACGCCTGCTTTTCCCCAAGAGTTAAGCAGAAGGGTAGCACACCCATATTTTGGCAGGTTTTATTTTTTTGAGGGTGGACGGACAATCATCAAATCTTAGTGGAGCAGAAAAGCGTGACAGACTTTTACTGACTAAAACCCACCCGTGTTCCCTCAGTTGCCTGTGTGCCAGGGGCCACGGTATCTCTTTCAAATAACCCGCACCCCTGGCAGTAACTATCAGTCATAGGTATTGCTTATCTCTCTCGTAAATGAACCCAAATAATTATCCAGCAAAATTTCTTCGAAATATCCTCCCTCTTAATCTGCGTAGCAATTAAAACAATAACCCGCAAATTGTATTCCCTATAGACCCCTTTATTTAGCTATAAACGTGGTTTTTAATATTTTTCCCTCCATTTAATATTAACCCCTTTGTAAGGATTAAGTGGTTAATAACCACGTATTTTTGAGGGTTTTCTTGTAAACGATTTGGGGTTAATGTTTTACTTTTAAGGATTAAGGGTTATGCTTAGCGTCTGTTAAATTATCCTACTTCCTAATAAATTTAACACTTATTTCTGGTTACAATGGGAGCTGATAAAACCTTTTAGAAGTTATTTTTTAACGCAGCTTGTGGTAGGAGTCAACTTGTCGAACATTGTAGAAATCGACACATAACGAAAAAGCGTTATTTCCCCTCCATGAGACTTTTTATCTATAAAATAAAAAGAAAGGTCCTGACTGACTGACTGAATCATCAACGCCAACCCCAAACCCTTGGAAGCCCAAACCCTTGGAAGCCCAAACCCTTGAACCTAGAAAGCTGAAATTTTGGACAAAGGTTCCCTTTATAATGCAGACAATGACTTAGGAAAAGTTTTTCGAAATTCATCCCTTAAGGGACTTAAATAGGGGATGAAAGTGCCGCGCCGGCTAAGCCGCTGGCAAAAGTTAGTCATACATATATACCTAATAGAAAGATACAGTATAAGGTCAAAATGAAAATTCAATATGGCAGCTGCAAAAATTATAAAAAAATTCATCATCAATGTCGTTTTCGTGGTGTTCGACAATCTAAATCTTCAAATCGAATTACATTCGAAATTTAAAAAGAAGCGTAAGGAACTTGGTTGCTAATGGTGGTTGAACGTACTTTGAACTTTGTTTTAATCTGACGATTCAAAAAATACACACTGCTTTAAAAAAAAAATAAGACTACCTTCTGTCTCAATGCTAGGTAAAGATCCCGCCAAATCTATCCAACTACAGTATGGTTGGGAAGAAACTAGTCAGATGATAAGTACCGAACATTTTGGCCCACTGAATAAGCAAGCCAGCTGACCTGGATATTTCTTTGCTAAACCAATTTTCATTTTCAATTCAACACCAGTAAAAGGTTTATCGTCACGTTAAATATTACTCCGTTTAGATATAATATATCATAAAGAGAGGTATGAAATACAAGCCATAAAATAAATAGATTTACGACTCTCGTAAAATGCTGAATGAATTTCCGACGAAGTTTTACTACTCTATAAGCGTATGCAGGAAATTTTATCACGTTTAGTAGTAAGACTATGGTTAACTGCAGTATTAGGGTTAAAATATTAAATACAGGGTCCAATTCAATTGGCTGGCACTACTTTACCCTCGGGTTGGGTTTCAATATCAATCACTAATGAAACGAAAATATCAAGAATAGTATTTATGTTTTCATCATCCAACTTTGTTTAAAACTTTTAATGACACCGTGACAAGCACAACGACTGTTACAAGGACGTTTTAGTTTTTGGAAATTCGTAACAAAATGTGAGTTTCACTAAAAAATTACAAAAAAAATAAATGATCGATTACGGTCACGTACAGTCACGAGCAATAACATGTAAACACATCGCCAAATTCAAAAGCGATTTTCTTTTAAATAGCGATTGCGGCCTTGAGATAACTTAGATATTTCATTACAGTGTGGGTTCCTAAATATTATTTTCATAATAAAATAAGATTACAATTAGTATAAAAACTTTTTAATAAAAAAATTAAACCGCCGAAAAACCGAAAAGTAAAAAATAATAAACTAGCTTTGTCCAACCCCAATAACTAAGTTCGGAAGGAGGTGACATATAATTAAATACATATCCAATGCCACCGACTTCCGAACTTAGTTATTGGGGTTGGACAAAGCTAGTTTATTATTTTTTACTTTTCGGTTTTTCGGCGGTTTAATTTTTTTATTAAAAAGTTTTTATTTTATAATTTTTTATGGCTATAATCTACTAATTACTACATGCTTAATTTTTGATTTAATACACAACTCAGTATTAAAATCTGTGATTAAACAATCAATCGTCCCTTGTTTTCTTACCCTTAGGGTTGGAATTTTTCTTCGAAATTTATATGGGACCAACTTCGAGGTATACCCTTTCCAATAAAAAAAGAATTATCAAAATCGGACTACTCTGGAAAAAGTTATGCGTGGTCATACATAAAAAAAAAAAAAAAAAAAAATACGCGTCGAATTGAGTAACCTCCTCCGTTTTTTCGTCGGTTCGAAAAGTGGAGAAAATTACTTTTAAAAGTTGGTAAGTGTTTACAAATTATTGCTCGTGACTGTACGCCTATAAAACTTTTTTCAAAAAAATATCAACCGACTTCCAAAAAAACACTACAAAGTGCAAAATAACTTTAATTTCGGAAGTCGGTGACTTTGGACGTGTAGGTATTTTAATTCTTTGTCACCGCCTTCCGAAATTAAAGTTATTTTGCACTTTGTAGTGTTTTTTTGGAAGTCGGTTGATATTTTTTTGAAAAAAGTTTTTATTTTTCACTTTTTAGTTACCTACGCCACACCAATTCGAAATTTCATCATCCTCAGGGTCAAAACAATGCATATTTATGCGATAGCCGCATTCGCGGTTGATTTGCTGTAAAGTTTTGAAGAGTTCCGTTGTCTGTCTCCAAAACGCATCATCAGATCTATATGAAATTTATATGGGACCATTTCGGAACAAACCCCTTTCGAACAAAAAAATAATTTTGCAAATCCGTCTATATACGACGGAGTTATGCCCGAACATACATAAAAAAAAAAATATATAAACATGTCGAATTGATAACCTCCTTCTTTTTGAAGTCGGTTAAAAATTATGTTTATTTTTTGTTCCATTAAATTTTGACATCTTTACCTTACATTACACATGGGTTGCCATTGCCAGCACACAACACATCATCATCATCATTTCAGCCGAAAGACGTCCACTGCTGGACATAGGCCTCCCCCAGGCTCCTCCACTTCGACCGGTCTTGTGCTTCCCACATCCAGCGGATTCCCGCGGCCTTCACAAGGTCATCGGTCCACTTTGTGGGAGGCTTTCCCACTCTACGTCTTCCGGTACGCGGTCGCTACTCCAGAACTTTCCGGCCCCATCGGCCATCTCTTCTGCGAGCAATGTGCCCTGCCTACTGCCACTTAAGTTTGAAGTTTGGCAATTCTTCGGGCTATGTCGGCACACACACACATTGCCAGCTAATTAAATTTAACTCTGTATACATATAATTTACATTACCTCACAATGTGCAATTATTAAAAGCAAAGAGCACCGCCAACAAACAAGTCACATTAATTTAAAAGTTGTTATTTCCCCCCTCTCACCCCTGAATTCCCGCCTACGCCCCACGTAGTAATAGAGTCAAAAAACTTGGTTATTTGTTGTACGCAAGGATTTTAGAGTCCCGCAGGTGATACGGTACTTGTGTCGTTTTAGAAGATTTTGGGTTATGTAATTTCTCAGTTGCAATTCTGAATCTGGGTTGGTGCCCGGTTTGTAGCAATAGGTTCTAACAGACTGGTGAAATATCGGCGTACTGAATGAAGGGTAAGGCTGTTCATCATCATCATCATCATTTCAGCCGGAAAATGTCCACTGCTGGACATAGGCCGTAATCGCCACGCTTGGCAGGCGGGTTGGCGATCGCAGTATGGTGGTAAATGCATAGAGAACGCTACTGCCCATTCTCTAATAAGTCCCTTAGTCGCCTTCTACGACACCCATGGGAAGAAATGGGATGATTCTATTCTTTACGTCCGGCGGTGTTGCTAGTTCCTATTCACTTAAAATAAAATAAAAAACCCTTGAAAAGACTTCAATGTAATTAGTAGATACAGAACAATGAAATGATTTTAATGCGTCCGCCACGAAGTTAAAAGTAAGACTGCCGACTGCCTGCATTTATATATTTCATATGCTTGCTTAGGACTGTCTTTCAATATAACTTCTCCCGCTCTGGGTGGAGCAGGACGGCGTGTCAGACTTTTACTGACTAAAAACCCACCCGTGTTCCCTCAGTTGTCTGTGTGCCAGGGGCCACGGTATCTCATTCGAACAACCCGCACCCCTGGTAGGCATCGGCCCTTGCGGACCCCACCAGTTGGTGCTGACATCTCTTTGAGGCGCGCGTGGAACACAACGCACCGTCGACCCGGGCTTGGTCCTAATCAGACAGCGAGCTACCCATTACTGGCCGTCCGTAAGCCCGCGCTTACGGTGGCCGGGAATCAGCTTGGGATTCCCGACGCCCAGGGCGTCTCCTGCGGCGACTAGGGCTGTAAGGGCAAATATACTGCTGCTCCCTCACGTGCGCCACCTCCCTCTTCGCGAGCATAACTGTTTCGCAGAAAGAGGGGACGGCTACCCATTCACTCTCGCTCTGTAACAGGCCTGGACGCGAGAGAGCGCCGACGCCGATCGCCTCCACAAGGAGAAGCCGGTGCTCCGCCCGACCTCCACCGTGTCCTCAGGGCAATTTACGCAGTGGAAACACTCAGGCGTTTACTCCCGCCTTATGCGAAATAGGAACTTCCCGAAACACCCGTGTCCGGTGAGGACCTGCAGTCAGGCGGAAGGTGAGAACGCCTCCCAATCTACTCCTCAAAAAAGATTTACCGCCGCAATCGTGGCGTGCCCAACCTTTCAGGCGTTATGTTATTTGTACGAATGACATTATTTTGAAAGGGGTCATTCTTTTACCATCGTTTCGGGTGGTCAGAACCCTGAAAGTCTGAAAACCAGTCTAAGCAAGGGGTATCGTTTTACCCGTAGTTATTTCTTTGCCGAGTTCACACAGGATAAGTTTTTAACCAGTGCGTAAACTGTAACCCTGAATTCAGCATATAATTCTAGACCCCCAGCGCAGAAATTTTTCGTCGGTTATGCAAAAAAAAAATCTGCTGTTCCATACATTTTGACCGCGCTATAATTGAACTATTCTATGAAACAGCTGATTTTTTTTTTAATCCGCGTCAGGTGGTGCATACTGTGTTGCCATCTGACATTATGCAGAGCTGATGCCCTTTTGGCATTATTAGCATTGTTTTCTGTTTTTTTTTTTTCGTTTCTTTTTATATTATTTAAGTTTGTTATTAATTATACATATTGTATAATGCCAATAAACGCATTTTTCTTCTTTCTTTCTTTCTAAATCGAGACTTAGAACTGCTACTGAGAAATTCTAGACAGAAAATCCCAATAACGCTTTGCCTGACCTTGGAATCGAACCCAGGACTACATACTCGCTTGCGACCACTAGACTAAATAAAAATGACTACAGAAAAATCCACCCATTTCACCACTATTGTACTTCCCCGCCGCTACTAAACCAAAAACACCATTAAACTAAAAACAGTTAAAACTAAACATATGTAGGTAGTGCAGCCTTCCATTACCTCAGTATTTAAGCCTGGCTGCGTAGATAAGGCGGAACTAACCGGCGTCGGCTTGTAATTAGAAACCGTAAAGTTTCTGGACTTAGATCTAATGATAACTAGGTTTAAAATTGCTTCTTGAAGCACGGGGAATTGGGTTTATTGTTAGCTTTAATGGAGTTAAAAGTATGGGCTGTTTTTATTGGGTGGAAGTGTAAACGTATATTTATTTAAAAATCACAGCCACATCACATACTCGTACATTCAACTTATGCTAGAAATAATCTTAATAAATAAAGAACAATTACGGCATTTCATTTCACATTTTTCATGTCCACTTATGGCCGATTCCTGTATTTTACGGACCGTTATTGGTTAACATTAAGACTTGTATCTTCTATTCTTCTATATATAAATAAAAATAAAAGTCCTCACTGACTGACTGACTCATCAACGCCCATCCCAAACCCTTGGACCTAGAAAGCTGCAATTTTGCACAGAGGTTCCCTTTATAATGTAAACAAGGAATTAGGAAGGATTTTTCGAGATTCAACTCCTAAGGGAGTTAAATAGGGGATGGAAGTTTCGCGCGGGCGAAGCCGCTGGCAAAAGCTAGTTACCAATAATGAAATAAAGACGTCATAGGTTTGCAGAGTAGACCCTCCCATATGAGGGTAGGTCTATTTATATGCCCAGTTTGGCAATAAAAATGCTACCAAAACGGTGGAAAAATCGAATGCACGTGAAATCTATGAACCCGCAGTGAGCCCATGTGGTGGATTACGTCCTACTTCCTCTCACAGAGACGAGGCTTGTTTCCCAGCAGTGGGAACATTATTAGCTGATTATGCTTATAGTTAAGCATAATTAGCTTATTACCGCCGTACTGACAGGCTGATACACCTCGGCTGATAAGCTGTTCTTAGAGAGCTAAATACAGATATCTCCATAAGACTGTTTTTTTTTTATTTGGGTGGGACATCATCAAACAACTTCTCCCGCTCTGGGTGGAGCGGTGTGCGTGTCAGACTTTTACTGACTAAAACCCACCCGTGTTCCCCCAGTAGCATGTATGCCAGGGGCTGCGGTATCTCTTTCGAACAAACCCGCACCCCTGGCTCCATAAGACTGATGAAGAATAGTTTTTGTTTTTGGATGCTCGCAAAATTCGCCGAAAGTTAACAGAGTGGAAATTTTAACTGTGATGTTGACATTTTAAATTATAATAAAAATACATCCATGCGTCCTACTAATATTACTATGTGAAAGTTTGTGAAGATGTTTGGATGTTTGTTACTCAATCACGCAAAAACGGATGAACGGATTTGGATAAAATTTGACACACAGATAGATTAACCATATAGGATACTTTTTATCCTGGTAATACGTTTCCGTTGAATACTTTCCGACCTCCATACGGGCGAAGCCGCGAGCGGAAGCTAGTAATAATATACAGGAAACATTGCTTAGTTGGTCTGTATGGGGTAATCTTCGAGACTACTGATTAGTTTCCAACAATGGGAAGCTACAATACTATAGCTTACATATACTATCATCATCATCATCATCATCAGCCTATAATGTTCCCACTGCTGGGACACAGGCCTCCTCTCGGTGAGAGGGATTGGGCCGTAATCCACCACCAAGCGAGCCCAGTGCGGGTTAGTAGATGTCACATGTCTTCGAATTTTTGGTTCTAGGACATGCCAGTTTCCTCACGATGTTTTCCTTCACCATTTTGAGAGCAGTGGTGATGAAATTATTTACACAAAGTAAAGCGCTTGTCTGGGTCCGAACTCACGAACTACAACTTGTAAGTCGCGGCCGTTACCACTTGGCCACCACTGCTCCACATATACGTACTATAACTTACATATACTATAGCTTACATATACTGTAGCTTACATATACTATAGCTTATGTGTTATGTGTAATAATATGTTATGTTAAAACAAGAAATTTCACTCGGTAGATGGCGTGGGCAGAAGCTAGTGAATAAATAATATACGAGAATCTACAACAAACAGTCAATTTTGTGTTTGTAGTTCACCACACATAAACAGAAAGAAACTTCATACATTGTATCCCTATCCAAGATTTTAATTCACGACTAACTGGTCTTGGTCCTGCTATCCTACGATTCCTATTTACTAATAATATTATTAATGTTACAGTTTGTATGTTTAGATGTTTGGTGGCAAAAACGTCCGAAAGGATTTGGATGAAATTTGGCACACATTTACACTCCTTTATTTATAAACGTTGCTTAAAGTTAAGTAATGATTAGTGACTATTTAACCATACATTTTGACGTTTAAACATCTCTTAACTTCTCCCAGGGGTGCGGGTTGTTCGAAAGAGATACCGTGGCCCCTGGCACACAGGCAACTGAAGGAACTCGGGTGGGTTTTAGTCAGTATAAGTCTGACACGGGTCTACCCTTAATAGCAGAACTTTTTATGTCATAATGTTATTTTGCATAACAACGAATGGCAAAAACTTCATTTCGCAGAAAATCGTTTGGTACACACTCATTTAACATACATTCAAAACTCATAATTTTGTAAGTCAGAATCAGCTTTAGGCATAAATTTCATATCCATAATATTTTAAAAGTAGAACCATCATATCAGAATCGTATTTGGCATAAATAAAATAAATAAATAAAAAAATTTGGAAGGCGGTGACAAAGAATTAAAATACCTACACGTCCAAAGTCACCGACTTCCGAAATTTTTTTGCACTTTGTAGTGTTTTTTTGGAAGTCGGTTGATATTTTTTTGAAAAAAGTTTTTTTTTACTTTTCGGTTTTTTCGGCGGTTTATATTTGTTAAAAAGTTTTTGACCTTCACGCGAGCGAAGCCTATGGCAAAAGTTAGTACTTAATAAACAGATCACTTATCTAGCAACAGGTGGATATCGAGTATTTTTGCTTCGTACTCGCTTGCCCATACTATGGTTTTAATAAACTTTCCTTTGCACGTTGTCTACGATTACGTATGGTAATTCTATGATTTAAAACTAGTTTGCTATGGTATTTTCGTATCTCACTCTCTTTGTCTAGCCTTAACCCATTTCATTTGGACTCGGCTCTCCTCGTCATTCTTCGCCAGATGTTTCGATCCAGTCGTTCACTTGGGCTTGCTTCAGGTCGTTGTTGACTACAGACATCCATGTAAGAAGAGGTCTATCTCGCTTCTTTGGACCTGGATTCTTGTTGAGGACTTAGTCGTTCGTGTGCTCCTTGTGCATAACACCTCAAGCACGCTTCAGAGCGTTTTTCTTCGATTATAGATTTGCTATTTTCGTATTTGAAGTAACTTATTCGATGTTTTTAATTTGCTATAACAGCCACGTGGGTCAATTGCTTTCAAGGTAAAACACCGCTTGCTGGTGTTTGGCCCGTGGATGGGTGGTCCATTACATACCGAGACCCTCCTGCCTCGGAAAGTACTTGAAGCAATTAGTCTCGGCTATCGTTTTAAGCTATTTGACAGTAGTTACGGTCAGACAGAAGCCTAAAAGTCTAACAATACATGCGTGATGTTTTATTTTGCGATCATTTCCACACTCTCAAAATTAAATCAAGTTATCAATCTGCCTATCCCTTACCCAACTATATTGGAGTCGTCTCCCAGTCTATCCGGATGTAGTATATTAGATGAAGCGACTGCCTATCTGACCTCCACAACCCAGTTACTGGGTATAAGATAACCCTTGGAAAGTACCCTTCTGACTACATAAAGACCGACCGAAATAAACTCTAAAGGACCAAAACTATTTCATCCTACAATCCTATTCAATCTTTCCTTCAAAACATTCAATGTAAAACAATGATATGTTAATACTGAGCACAGGGCCGGACTAAATAATTCATGCCGTGTTCAGGGCCGCACTGAGGTGAAGGGTGCAAAAAATATTACATTGCCAGTTGCCTCGGTTCGCGGTAAAATCATGAATGTATTTTCTGGGAAAAAAGGCATTGAAAATGTAACTCGTTCTATTTGGTTTTCATTTGTTATGTCAGAATGGAAAAAAGGTGTTGGGCGTTTTTTTTGTGAGGTGTTTGGAATGTTTGGTTTTAAAAGATCCGTGATAATTATGCTAGCTTATTCATGAATACTTTATCGAATAGATCATTCTTGAGATGCTGTTTTTTTTTTAAGAAATAGGAATATAGGCACATCTCTATAAGCTGCCTGACCCATTGGAGATAGCAGGCGTGATGTTATGTGAAATACTCTTGATTTTAATTTTAGAATTTGACGAATATCGTCAAACTGTGTCCCCACCTACAGTGAAATTACCTGTCCTGGCTTAATTCTATCTACACTTTTACCTAATTTCTATTTTACTAACCCTACATATTATGCGTAGGCGCCGATTAAAAAATTATATTTTTATCGTTCCTTCTTATTAGGTACCTACTAAGAATCTTTATCTTTCTTAATATTCTTATTTAAATTTTATTGGTTAACCACCTGGAGCAACAGTATATTATTTATTTACTTATATTTACTGTTGCACCTAATATACTTATCTTATTACATTTCTATTATATTTCAGCTGTAACAAACCCTTTGATCCTTTATCGAATTCTTAGCAATGTCTGCAAAATTAAAAAAAAAAATAACAAAATCAAATGTACTTCACAAATTCAAAACATTGTGACGTTTCTTTTAGTAAGACCAAAATCTAATAAACATTTATTTAAATAGTTTACCGCGAGAGCCATCAAAAAGATTAATATTAACGTAACATTGATATTCACGATCATTTAACGGTAAAATAGGCCATTAGTTAGTCTAGGAGCTCGGCTTCAGGAGCGCACAACATCTGAATATTTTGTTATTCAAATTAATTGAAGTTTGCTTTTCTAGTCTTTTTCTGTCTGATTTTGTGCGGAGATAAATATTTATTATTTCTTTTAGTGAGGACTGGCTTCTCCCAGCAACTTTTTGTTGTTTTTTTTAAATAAAACTATAGCCTATTAAACTCTGCAAAAGGAATCTCAGTAGATACCTTTTGATACAAAAAAAAAGTTGCTGGAAGAAGCCAGTCCTCACTAAAAGAAATAATAAATGTTTATCTCCGCACAAAATCAGCCACTATTTGGAATTTATAATATATAATATTTGGAATCGAATCAATAGTTCCGAAGATTACACATACAAATGTAATAATAGCTTCAGAAGATTAATAAAATAACGTATTCAGTGGGCACTATGTACATATATGGCTATTAAAAAAAAATAAAGAGATATCCAATAAAAAACATCAAATGTATAACATAATCTAGCTTATAAACAGTATTGAAATGGAACATTCAATAATTCAAAACATTCACGGAGTTACCCCTAATGAGTTTCTGAATACAACATCGTACTCGCAATCCGAAATTCGATGTCATATTAAATTACAAGACATCGTGAGGTATTGAGACTTGCAGTGCTAAAATTATCTATTTCGGCGAACTGGGTCTCTCAAAGACGTTGGCAAGATTAATTAAATAGGTATCAAGTGGTTTAGGTATCTATCTATCAAAATGAGATTGTGACAGAAGACATAGGGGTATATGCAGTCGTAGTCTTAGTCACGTCACATCATATCCATCGCAGTATAAAGGGTAAAAAAAGTAAACGGTGACACGCTTCATTTATATGGAAATTATTGACGATCATCATCATCTGCCTAGCCATTTCCCAGCCTTTCCTTTTGTTTGCGAATGGAAAATCATCAAATAATTTCTCCCACTCTGGGTGGAGCAGGAGGGCGTGTCAGACTTTTACTTACTAAAACCCACCCGTGTTCCATCAGTTGCCTGTGTGCCAGGGGTTACGGTATGTCTTTCGAACAACCCACACCCTTGGCAGAACAATCCGCAATCCTGGCAGAACTATGTTGGGGTGGGTTTCCAGTATAACCAGATGCATCTGAATACCAAAATTCTACATAGAGCGACTGCCTATCTGACTTGCACAACCCAGTTATTGGGTAATACGATAGCCCTCGGTGGCTTGTTCCATCGTAGATCTCCTCAATCGTTTTCCACCAGGCTAGATCGACGTCAAAATGAGGCTCAGGTATTGATAATAAAAACAAAGGTACCAATCTGTCAAATTTCTTTGGTAGTTTTTCAACTTTATTACAAAGGAATAATGTTTATGTTCAATTGGGAAAATTTGACAGTTTGGGATAGCTTGACCTGCTGGCGACTGTACGTAAACTAAATGCCAACTAAACTACACGTAAAATCAACTTCAGTTTTAACCATTTACAGATAAATTAATACTGTCAGATGAAGTTGAAATAAACTTTACAAACAAGTTTAAGGTGACACTTGTCCACATTTTTTCCATACAAACTTCGGGAGGGTTTTACTCCACTGTCTGACTATGTACATCAAAAATTAAACATGGTATGGTTTTGTCTCGTTATTATTATTGTCTGTACGGAAACAGAATACTAAAATAAAAAGCTATTAAAAAGTTATGAGCCAACAAAGATTCGTTTTTCTTGCTAATTAAACCTAACTTTGAGCGTGTTTAAGTAATAAAAGGAGTGTAAAATCTCGAAAACCAAGACGGTACCGACAAAGTTCAATTAACAATAAGTTCAATAAAATTTATTGGTCATTGATTTATGCAGTGGTTTTTTCATAAAACCCGATCTTCTGAAGGACTTTTCTTAATTTTTTCGCGATTTTTTTTCCAAAAATGCTCCTGCATCTCACTCAATAACGTTGTGCGTGTAGACTAGAGTCTAACTGCTCACCACTGATACTATCTCTGTCGGGTACGAAGCCTGGTGTGACAGCGTGATTTTTATCCAGGCCCACCAGTGAGTTCGAGCCCGCGCAAAGTGTGCCCTTAAGTTTGATGAAGCTGAAATTCCATTTTAAAAGTTAGGCTGTTAATTTATTTCATAGAAAAGATAACTTTAGTGTATGATTGACACATACGTCAAAGCACGTCAAATAATAAGTTTACTTACCCCTCTTCCCAGTCCGATCACTGTGTACGGTAAGCCGATCCCTTAGGAGAAGCAAGCAAAGCACCAACTTACCTTCAGGGAGCACATAAAGACGGCTCGTTCTCGCGCCGTTTTTGCTCTCGGTAGGCTCCAATTCGTATTGACCGCCCGTAGCAAATTGCCCCTTAGGTGCAAATTGCGTCTACACCGCGGTCATGACTTATGCATGTGTCGTCTTCGCACACGCTAATCCCCATCACATCCATAGGATGCAGAACCCCCGGAACCAGTTCCTTAGAAAGGTCACCCCCCTACTATGTCCGAAACGAGAATCTCCATCTGGATGTCAGAATATCCACTATCCTGCAGTTCATACTTATAACGTAGTAAAGAAAAGTTTATTTACTAAGTTATGTTAATAGGTACCTATTTGCGTTTTTTGGTAGGATGGATGGGTTTGAAAAATGTAGTGAAAGTAGGTCCGAAATAATAATCTGATAATAAAAAGAAAAGAAAGAAAGAAAAATATTTTATTTGGGGCACCTACAGGAAATACAAACAATAAACTAAAACAACATCACTCATATAATCTGGTCTTAAATTGGCGCCTCATTTGTGCAGAATAAAACTAAAAATAAATTTAAAATTATGAAACAAAAATCTACTTCCGAGCTCCTAAACTAACTTGATCGACAAAAAACAGGCCCCTAATAATTGGTTTAATTTCCCCGAACATAAATCATGGTGCAGCATTCTATAATGAATCATTTGGACCGAATGTTGGTACAAAGTGAACCAAATTGGTTCAATTTAACACTGCAATTAACAAATTGTGGGATGGAAAGGTGTTCCCTGTACTTTCTTGTTCTTTTTTTTCTGTTTTTCGATTAAGATGTGTGGGGGACTTCAAAGCGTTTCCTGTACGGAGTAATTATAGTTAGACGTTGGAATTGCATTATAATTTGTCTCTTTATTCCTAAATTATAATGAACACAATTGTTTCGTGTGGTGCCGGACGTAATGAATAGCACGGTCGCATTTCTTCCCGTAGGCGTCGTAGAAGGCGACTAAGGGACTTACTAGAGAATGGGCAGCAGCGTTCTCTATGCATTTTACCACCATACTGCGATCGCCAACCCGCCTGCCAAGCGTGGCGATTGTGGCAAACCCCCATTTTTTTTTTTGGCGGCTGGCTTATATGTCTAAGTGTGCGAGCGCGCGACACGACTGCGCGCTCACGCCGCTTTTTCCATTTCGATCGCGGCCAATGATCCGCATATGGTCTCGTGTAATCTCACAGTACACCAGATGGGTCGCGCGTCCGCGCCACTTCACCTGATTGACCCTAAACCGGCTCAAGGTCAAAGTCACTGAAGAGTGACTTATGGTGACATCAAAAAAAAAAACTATGCCAATTTTTTTAAGATTTTTTCTTAATATTACTGTAATTCAGATAACATGCCCACTGAATCGAGATACAAAAGTAATCTTTTAAGATTGGATTTTTCACGAAAAACATCAGGAGCTAGGACAATAAGTAAATACTTGGTGTAAAGGTGACTTTTTGCGCAAAGGTGACATCAAACTCTAATTATACTTTTCAGACGATTGATCGTTTCTAATCGAGTGCTGTCAAGAATACTTTAAAGGATATTTTTCTTTAGTAAGTCTCTTTAAAACTCGTATATTAAAGAGTACAGGCTACTACCCGCGGTTTCGTCTAGGTGAAATTACTCGTGGCCCCGATGTGGGTCAATCGTCGGGTGGTGAGTTGGTGGAGCGATGCGATGCGACGGAGTGGCCCATCGCATCACATTATTGACGTATTGACGTTCCCACGCACTGTGCGTATCATAGAAGCAATGTGCACACGCACTTTTGAAATTCCAAAAAATCGAAGTTGAAGCTAGGTGCCCATTCTAAAACTTAGATCTCTATGGAGAAGAACGGGCAAGAAACTCCAAGGACACTCTTTTAAATCATTGGTATTACAAAATCTTGGGAACATTATTCTTGGTGCTTCTATATGTGAGAACAAAGTTATATACGTGTAAAGGCATAAAGAAACAAAAACAAAGTTATAAATGTGTAAAGGCGTAAAGGCATATGTGTAAAGGCATAGGTACTGACCTCGAATGGCACTGTATGCCCCCTGCGTATATCGAACCCATAGAGAGCACGTGTACAAAGGTTGGCAAAACCCCTTAAAAAGAGTAACGTTCACTTCTGGTGTACACTGTACAAACCTGCGGGCATAAACAATAAACAGTTAAAATAAACATTTCCACCAAACACACTATACATCCACTATGACAACTTAAAACGTGTCTAAACCCTTACCAACCTTGGCTAGAATGCCACCTGATGTCTTATCACTACGGAACCCTTTTCAAAACCCACGCGATGACCACAACATATGTAAGTTCAGAAGGTAGACTCCGTACAACGGACGCAAACAGGCGCGCGTACACATGGACGCGTACTTAAAGTACGGGGTTTTCAAAGTATATTATTTATTTTTTATTAATAGGCAATTAAAACGGTACAGCACCAATCAGATTAATTAAAATAGAAACAATTATAACGTGGGAAATTACTAATTTCTGATTACAAACTGACAAATGATACCTTGTATTTGCCACCTAGCTGTAGGAGACAAGTTGTTAATCTTTTAGCATACAATTTACACCTTAACACTGGTACCTGTAGTGTACCATCGATTACTGTTAGTAGTGGTACTAACGCCACTTTTGATTCGCCTAGTAGTTTAAACTATTAGGTGCGACAACGGGTAAGCCGCATGTTTTGAATGTTGTACATCAAAATATGCAGGGTCTGTCCGGCAAAGAGCTAGAGTTAAGTTTATTTATGGAAAACTATGATGTTCAGGTGTTATGTTTGACTGAACACTGGTTGAAAGAACATGAAGTAGTGTTGATAAATGATGATTTTTTTACTGTGCATAGTGCTTTTGTGAGGAAAAATGCTATTCGCGGTGGTTCTTTAATTCTTGTTTCAAACAAGTTGAAATGTAAACAACGCTTAGATCTAGTTAATCTTTCCATCGAGCGCACTATTGAATTGTCTTGTGTTGAACTCGAGCGTTACGTTATAATTTGCGTTTATCGACCCCCCTCAGGGGATTTAATTCGTTTCGAATCGGTAATGGAGGATTCACTCAATAAATTAAAATCAAGTAATAAATGTATAATTTTATGTGGAGATTTTAATATTAATATTTTAGAAGTTACTCCATTAAGTATTAGACTTCTCAATCTGTTCAGATCTTTTTATTTAATTAATTTGTTTTTCGAACCTACTAGGATCACGGCATCTTCGTCGACTTGCCTTGATAATATATTTAGTGATTGTGATGCCAAAAATAAATTGGTTTTAAGTGATTTAACGTCCGACCACTGCGGTTTATTAGCTAGCTTCCCTTTGCCTTCACATAAAAAGCCGCATAAAATAGAATGCAGGCCATATACAGCTAGTCGTTGCATTAAATTTAAAAATAATATAGCTCATAGAATTACATCATCTATAGTAGAACACGAGAATCCTAATGAAATCTATGGAGCCCTTTTTGATGTTGTGCAAAAGGAATACCAATCTATTTTTAAGACCAAAACCATTGATATTAATGGCACCTCCGTTGGCTTCAACCAATGGGCCACCCCAGGTATTTATAAAAGTAGAGCAAGACTATACGAGTTATACGGTTTAAAAAAATACCTACAGATTTGACACTCCTTTCTTAGAATATATCAGAAATTATTCAAAATTATTTAAAAGAATCTGTGCTTTTGCTAAATCTAAATTTTTAAGCGATACTATAAAAAATTCTAATAATAAAGTAAAAACCACATGGAAAATTATTAACAGTGAAACGGGTAAATCAGTTAAACAAGAAAAACAATTAGAAATTATGGTCAACAACAAATTAGTTGATAAAGCTGCTGACGTAGCTGAGGCATTTAATGATTTTTTTGCAAACATACCTATAACTACGACTCACTCTTTAAATTCATCCCCGTCTAAAGCTGAAAACCTTTTGCATAGTAGTGTGCCCAAATGTAGTCGTTTATTTAGTTTCGAACATGTAACGCCTCGTGAAGTAGTTAATATTTTTAACACACTGAAGTCTAAAAACACTGGTGATTACTGGGGCATCTTCATTAAACTTTTAAGTAATATAATCGATATCGTAGCCCCCTATCTAGCTATTACTTTTAATAAATGTGTTGATTTAGGATCTTTTCCTGACCTCATGAAGAGTATAAAGTCATACCTTTATTTAAATCGGGCAACAAAAATAACATTGGCAATTTCAGGCCTATTTCTATTTTACCGGCTTTTAGTAAAATATTTGAAAAGCTGATACTAAAGCAGTTGCTAAGACATTTTAATTTAAATAAACTCCTTCACGATGAACAGTATGGCTTTACAAAAGGTCGTTCGACTACCGATGCAGGTGTTGCTCTGCTGAAACACATTTTTGACGCATGGGAGAACTCCCAAAATGCTATTGGAGTTTTCTGTGATCTCTCCAAAGCCTTTGATTGCGTGCACCATGACACGCTTTTGCGTAAACTACGTCATTACGGTGTTCAAAATGAAGCACTCAACGTATTAAGTTCTTATTTGCAAAATAGGCATCAATGTGTAGATGTTAATGGTGTAAAATCCTCCGGGCTACCAGTTAAATTAGGTGTACCTCAAGGCTCAATACTGGGTCCATTCTTGTTCTTAGTATATATTAATGACTTACCATTCTATTTAAAGGGTATCTGTGACATCGTACTGTTTGCTGATGATACCTCTCTTATATTTAAAGTAGATAGGAATAGACAAGATTTTGACGACGTAAACAGTGCACTCGCAATGGTTACGGATTGGTTTACAACAAATAACCTAGTTCTCAATGCCAAGAAAACTAAATGTATAAAGTTCGCCTTACCGAATGTTAGGAATCTAGGACCGAACATCGTCGTAGATAATGAGGTACTTGAAACTGTAGACTCTGCAGTTTTCCTAGGCATAACAGTAGATGCCAAACTTCAGTGGGGTTCACATATATCAAGCCTAGCGGGAAGGCTCAGTTCGGCCGCCTACGCCGTCAGGAAAGTAAGACAATACACTGACGTTGACACAGCGCGGTTAGTCTATTTTAGTTATTTTCATAGCATTATGTCCTACGGCATTCTGCTGTGGGGCAAAGCCGCAGATATTCAAAATATTTTTGTTCTTCAAAAACGAGCTGTTCGAGCAATTTATCAACTAGGTGCTAGAGTTTCTCTTAGAGATTTTTTTAAAGATATTGGTATACTCACCGTGGCATCGCAATTCATCTTGGCCAACATCTTATATATAAGGCAAAACATACACTTGTACACTAAAAACAGTGATTTTCATAATATTAATACTAGAAATAAGGACAAACTACGTGCTCCCTTTCACCGGCTTCATAAGGTTCATAACTCATTTATTGGTCTTGGTATAACCTTTTATAACAAGCTTCCCTCTTCTGTGCTAGATTTGAATTTTAATGCGTTTAAAGCTAAAGTAAAATCCAACCTTTGCGCAAAGGCATACTATTCTATCAACGACTACTTAAACGAAAAGAATAGTTGGTCGCTGTGATTAACTCAAGACAATGTTTGTGTTCTTTCACCAGAGTTTCCTTGCCTACTGACAGGTCATTTCTTTATTAACATAATGTTTGTTTTTTATTTGACTTTATAAATTCATTTGAATTTACTTAGTGTTTACATTTGATTTTTAATAATGAGTTAAATTGCAAGATGTAGCTAGCTAGCGACCCCGATAATGGATCTATTATATCTAGAACTCATTTCAATTTTGATATTCCGTAACCTACCATTGTATAAAATCAAGTTCTTCTAACATAACAGACAGCTGTGCTGCTGGGGAGTTTGTTGCGTCACTTCTTCTTCCCAGCTAAAGCACTAGGAAGTGTCGAAGGGTGGGCGTTTTTGGGGGACTGTCTTTTGTAATTTTTGACGTTCAAAAAGTGCTGACACCAGCCTAGTTTGAATAAATGACTTTTGATTTTGATTTTGATTTTGACTATTTTAAGACATTTTATAAAATTAAAAACTAACATGGAACAGTGGACGCCCTTACATACTTTCCCTCAGAGAACTTCAGACATACTCGTATACTCATAATTTTATTCCATTCAATCACAAACTGAGTTGGCTTTCAGAAGTCATTTAGCATTTTTTAGGATACGACAGACTGGGGATTGAGCTTTGGCTACAGTTTTACATATTATGCGGGTCTAAATTCATGCTTTAACTCGAACTTCATACCGTGGTCTCATGACCTGTTAACAGACAGGTCGCGCCAGGCATAGCTACGCCTGTTAAAGCCTATCGCAGCCCGTTTCGAGCATTCCCATTTAAAAAAAGAAACCCGGCCACTCCGCGCTTTTGAACCGACTTCCTACCGGCCTGACAGGCCCTATCGCATGCGACGGTTCGCACAATCTGGTGACCTGGTCTGGCGCGACGTAGCCTGTGAGAAAATGGGCCGCGGCATTGACATACGATCTGACCACGTCAGTTACTGCAGTGCAGTGCAGCTACTCCCATCGTGCTACTGATTTATTCATGTAAAGCCCATGTACACACGCGTTTTACTGCCGTGAAAAACTACGGTTTTATCGCCAATTAGATAAAGGCACGGTAGTCATGGGTCCCATTAAATGCTAGAAAGAACGGGTTGGAATAGCAAAAGACAGATGTGTGTGGAAAAAGGAAAGAGAAGCTTCTCTACCCATTTCTGGGCAAATGCCCAGTAATGGATAGTAAACCATATAGCAACACACATAAATCTATTAAAGGTATTGCAGGTTAAGCTTGTTTTCATACTTATCTCAGTCATTATTAACAAATGTTATAATAATTTGTACGTAATCATTTAATCTTAATAAGTATTTATTTTACTTTGCTGTTAAATTAATTTAAATACTCAGATTATTTATTTTATATTAGCAGTAGTTATAATTTAGTTTTTTGTAATCTTAATTATATTCTTACAGGGTCCATATTTTGTATCTTGTTTTAAACCATTTTTGACTGCTTTAGAATATCGAATGCAATTAATAAATGTGAAACAGATGGACCTTCTGCACTTATCTGTATTGTGTTACATAGAAATATATCTAAGTTGTGCTGCTACCAAATTAATATCCTTGCTGATAGGCAGGTTGGCTGAATACCTTTCGTGATTTGGATGACAGGCTCCTGATTGTAGCGGAGGATTTAATGCCTTGAGGGAAGCATATTTTTGGGCACGCCCTGATTGCGGCGGTAAGTCCCCTCTTTGAGGAGTGGCTTGAGAGGCGGCATGGCGTCCTCACCTTCCGCCTGACGCAGGTCCTCACCGGACACGGTTGTTTCGGGAGGTTCCTGTTTCGGATAGGGCGGGAGGAAACGCCCGGGTGTTTCCATTGCGAAGATCGCCCTGAGGACACGGTGGAGCACACGGTGGCGGTCTGCCCGGCTTGGGCGGAGCACCGCCGTGTCCTCGTGGAGGCGATCGGCGGCGGCGATCTCTCGCGTCCGGCCCTGGTCCAGGCCATGGTACGGAGCGAGAGGGCATGGGGAGCCGTCACCTCCTTCAGCGAAGCAGTGATGCTCGCGAAGAGGGAGGCGGCGCACGTGAGGGAGAGGCAGCATATGCGCCCTCGCGACCCCAGCCGCCGCAGGATACGGAGACGCCCTGGGCGTCGGGAATCCCAGGCCGATTTCCGGCCACCGTAGGCATGGGCTTGCGGACGGCGAGTAATGGGTAGCTCGCTGTCCGGTAAGGACCAAGCCCAAGTCGACGGCGCGTTGTGTTCCACGCGCGCCTCAAAGAGATGTCAGCACAAAAAATGATGGGACCCGCAAGGGTCGATGCCTGCCAGGGGTGCGGGTTTGTTCGAAAGAGAGCCAACCACAGCCCCTGGCTTAAGGGCTACTGAAGGAACACGGGTGGGTTTTAGTCAGTAAAAGTCTGACACGCCCTCCTGCTCCACCCAGAGCGGGAGAAGTTATTTGATGATTTCCCACCCAAAAAAAAAAAAAAAAAAAAAAAAAAAGGGAAGCATATTTTTGAGTGACATTTGTCTTGGGTATTATTTTTCCTTTTTAATTATTTTTCCGCTACATAATCGAAACTAAGTTTTTTCATTATTATGTTTATACCTAGGTAATGCTATTTTACTTTGACTTCAGGTTATAGTCGCGTATCTTCACGTGATGTTAAAGTCACGCTATTAAAAAGCTACTGTCAAACATTATACACGTGCAACCTGTGGAGCAACTACACTGAAAAAGCCTGCAATGCTCTGCGCGTCCAGTATAACAACGCGTTCAGGGGTTTGTTGGGGCTCCCATGGAGGTGCAGTGCCTCCGGTATGTTTGCCGACCACAGCACGGACGGCTTCCAGGCGGTGCTTCGCAAAAGAACGGCCTCCTTGTGGTCTCGGGTAAGGGGTAGCACCAACACGCTTCTGAGCGTGGTGTCGGACAGAGTGGACAGCCAAATCCTACGGCATTGGTCGCTCGTGCATGTCCAAAATAATAATAATTTTAAATTTTACTACTATAGCGTTATGTTTCTACCTACTAACAAAATATGGACTTGTATAACTACTGTGTACTTGGTCTGAAATAAATATTTTCATTTTCATTTTTCATTTTCATATACCCAAGTTTTTTTTTTTTTTTTTTGATGGTGGGAAGTCGTCAGATAACTTCTCCCGCTTTCTTCTTCCGCTGGTGTAGCGGAAGGGCGTGTCAGAGTTTTACTGACTAAAACGCACCCGTGTTCTTTCAGTTGCCTGTTTGCCAGGGGCCACGGTTTCTCTTTCGAACACCCCTGGCAGGCGTCTGCCCTTGCCAACTCCACCAGTTGTTGCTGACATCTCTTTGAGGTGCGCGTGGAACACAACACGCCGTCGAGTCGGAATTAGTCGTTACCGGGTAGCGAGCTACCCGTATTCTCACTCCTATTTCCAGTTCTATTCCCAGTTCGAGAAAAGTGTTATTGTTTTTCCATAAGAAATTCATCAATAACAGCCCAGAGATATTGCACCCTATTGATGGGCTCGCCCCTATTAACTGCATGGACGACAACATCACTGGAGAAATGTGGGTACTATAGTTACTCCTCTGCCAAAGCCTTCGGGGAAACAGGTGATAATAAGAACTAAAATATGTTATTCAGTTAACCATATTATCATCAGCTCCGTGTTTTCATGACAAATTAATGGCATACAGTGAATATGATACCCAAAACAATAGATTTTGCTCGGGATTCAATCAATAAAGGCTAAATCGCTCATCACGAGGCATCCATTACAGTTCGTGGGTAACAAAGAGCTAGGAATATAAACGGAGTGTCTGATTATAAACTTTATGTTTAAGTTTATAATCAGACACTCCGTCATTATCATCATTTCAGCCGGAAGACATCCACTGCTGGACCCAGGCCTCCTCCAATTTGGGGGGCTTGCCAAAATCGCCACGCTTAGCAGGCAGGCTGGCGATTGCAGTATGGTGGTAAAATGCATAGAGAACGCTGCTACCCATTCTCTAGTAAGTCCCTTAATCGCCTCCTACGACACCCACGGGAAGAAATGGGATGGTGCTATTCTTTACGTCCGGCGCCACACGGAACATAAGTGTCACGGCTGAATTCGTCGATGGGGTTGGACATGAGGTCGAAATGCAATTCAAAACATTTGTTTCAATACGTTATCAATCATCCAATTCGTAAATTAATTATAATCCTAAACAGGCAATATTGTCAAGGAGGCTATGCAGGAACAGTGGCAACGGCCCCGTCGTACGATTCGCAAGTCGTGGTTTCGAACCCAGGTTTGTGCTTTACTTTGTGTATTTAATTTCATCACCGCTGCCTTCAAAACGGTGATGGAAAACATCGTCAGGAAACCGAAAACGACATGTCCCAGAAACAAAAACGAAAAGTGAACTTTAAGAAACATGGAAACAAGAAAATTTTATTTAAGAGGTTGACTATTAAACTCAATCCAGTCTATACAGGGTTATTGTAAAAACACCAACAACCTCTTATGAGGTCATTGTGAACAACTGTCACGATAAGACCAAACCAGAAATCGCGAAAAAAATAATCAGCTGTTCCCTACATTTTGATGAGTTATACGAAAATAAATGTAAGGAACAGCAGATTTTTTTCGCGATTACAAGTTTGATCCCATAGTAAGTTGTTCATACTGATAAGTAGAATGACCTCTTAAGAGGTTGTTTGTGTTTTTCGAAAAACCCTATATACAATGTAAGTAAAAAAAATCGTCAAATCTTACGTAGCATAATCAGCCAGTAATATTCCCACTGTTGGGGCCTCTCTGTGAGAGGGAGTGGGTAATCCATCACCACGTGGGCCCAGTGCGGATTGGTAGATGTCACATAATGTCTTCGAATTTTTGGTTCTAGGATATGCCAGTTTCTTCACGATGTTTTCCTTGACCGTTTTGAGAGCGGTGGTGATGAAAAAATTTACATAAAGTAAAGCGCTCGTCTGGGTTCGAATCTACGACCTACACATCTCGTAAGTCACAACTGCTACCACTGGGCCACCACTGACCTAATGGACAAAAAATATAATATTGTGTTATTAATAGATATAATTATAGTACGTGAAAGTTTACCCTTACGACACCCTCTGTAGAAGGTCAACCCAACGTACCCTTCAAAACCTCAAAAGCTTACTCCAAATCGATTCGCAGCTCCATACGCTAACCAATATCGACTCATTAATAATTGCCGTACCGAGAGTGCTGCCTTTAAAGTAACCCGCTTTAGCCACGCTATTTAACCGTTAAATTATTAACCAAACATTTACTGAACCCGTAATAACACGCTACTTCTTGTTGCTCTTATCAGAACAGATTTGGAGACCAAATGGAAAAAAAATTACGTATTTTTTTCCTTTGACGTGAGGTCGGTAATGCTAAATAAATAGTTTTTGGTAAAGCTTATAGCTTAGTCCATCTATGTAGGTTGATTGATCAATCAATTTTAGCGTGGCTGACTTTGGTTATCATCATCATCATCATTTCAGCTGAAATACGTCCACTGCTGGACATAGGCCTCCTCCAAACGGGAAGGGGATTGCTATAACCGCCACGCTTGGCCGGCGGGTTGGCGATCACAGTATGGTGGTAAAATACATACAGAACGCTGCTACCTATTCTATGGTAAGCCGCCTTAGTCGGCTTTTAAGACACACACGGGAAGAAATGGGATAGTGCTATTCTTTTACGTTCGACACCACATGGCAGCTTTGGTCAGTTCACTGGATATGGTCTACTACTGGCTAGAAGGAATAAGTAATAAGGCACAGGTCGATCAGGTTTGAAAGTAGCTTACTTTTACCGCTGCTGGTCCGTGGACGGGTAACCATCTATAAATACCAAAACTGCTCCGTGATTCGGAAAGCACGTTGAATCGTTGGTCCCAGCTGTCATTCATGAGTTTTAGGCAGTCTTTACGGGTTGTCAGAAGCTCGAAAGTTTGTCGGCCAGAATCAACAAAGGGTTACGTAGTAACTGGGTTGTGGAGGTCGGATAGGCAGTCGCTCTGTGTAAAATACTGGCATTCAGCTGCATCCGGTTAGACTGGATCTCGACCCCAACAAATGGCTAGGCGGTTTTATTAGTCTACTACATAAATGCCCTAGAGCAGCGTTTTCCATTTGCCGGGTCGTTACCCGGTACCGGAGCATCAAAATAAAATACCGAGTCGCAACATTCGACATCATTTTCCGCGAACTTGGATTCTTTAGTGAAAAATAAGCAGTACCTCCGTACTACAAGCTAAAATTTTACGACTAAATAGGCGATACACTAAGAAAACATTTTTACTATTAATAAATGTGTATTATTTTACCAAATGGAACCAGCTTGGGTTTAAAAATATTAAGTGGGTCACGAAGGAGCGGTGTGTAAATTACCGGGCCATTGCAGAATAACGTTTGGGAAACACTGCCCTAGAGAGTACGAAAAACATCTGAGCATCTTCATGATCTTTCTGTACTGATACCAATTTATTTTGGAGTCAGTTTAGCCATATACATTCTTCTACCCGAGCCTGCGTCCCTGCCACTTTTTACAATCGTTGGAGCATTTTGTAGAGATGATGCCGGGAGCAACAAAGAGTGCGTTACCAAGCTTTGGGTTACGATTTCAGTGACGGGGGGACAGTCCAGGAACGTGAGATCTGGTTTAAATGGGATCCCGATGTGTCTCTTGGACTCATGAGATATCGCAACACGCCTTGCGAGATCATTCAGAAGAAAAATGTAATTTATCCTGACAGAACCATTTGATGTCAGTGGACTGTTTGGCCCTGAAAAGGGCCGATTAAGACTTATATTTGCGACAGTTTAAACATTTTTCAAGTATCTTACTAGTTATGAGGAACTGGCCATCAAATGAACAACTTTTGTTTTATTATTAAATAGGTAAAGTCCCAATAATAATGCCTTAACTTAAAACGCCAAGCAAAATTAAGAAAATCCACAATTCATAGAATATTCTAGCTCCATCCGCCACATAATTCTCACTTCCTAAACATCAAGGCACACAATTAACGCACATACATTACGATTAAAGATGGAGGAATCTAAATAGGTTTTAGATGTTAAATTAAATATTCAAAACACGAATTTTTAGTCACAAGACCTTTAGCAAATTAACCCAAAAGCTGTCGGGTTAAGGGGCATTATAAGAATAAATAATGAGTTAGACTTTGGAGCGCAGAATAGAAGATTCAGAAGGTCAGCTCCATTCGAAGAAGGAAAACAGGCGCACGCATACAAGTAGTCTGTTCCAAAACTTTCTATCGATAGTGTAACCAAACCGTGTTTAGGCTATATTCTTATGGAATCACTCACTTAAGGGAATTAGTAGCAGATTCATCGGTATTTAGAAGGTTTCCACCACTTTTAGGTATTTTTTCCACCAATTATTAGGTATGACTAAATTGTAATAAATTGAAAAATCATCCATAAAAATTGAGGCTATAAAATTAACCTCAATTTTCCAAATGACATCATTCAGGTGATTTAAATTAGAATTTCGGATAAAATTATTCACTATTCAAATGAAAGCACTCAATTTGTAAGTACCACTAAAAATAGGCATCCACAGGGTTTTCTAAACCATTTGTTATATTCACGATAAGTTTTGCGCGCTGTTTAAAAATTTACACTGTATTTCATCAGATGCTTTTGGTACCGGACCTGGAGGTGGGCCGATAACCTGGAGAAGGCCACAGGAATCCGGTGGATAAGACAAGCACAGAACCTGTTGAAGTGGTGGGGCTTGATGGAAGCATATATGTTTAGAAGTGGGTGTTTTTCAGCAGAAATGATGATGACGATGACTTTTGGAATAGACTATAGACGCATGTGTTCGGATATCTCAAACAAATGCTAGTCGTGACTGCGCTCGCACTCGTTGTAGGTGACACGTGTCTACATTCTATGCGTGCGTTTTCGCTCGTTGTATGAAGCCGACCTTCTGTACCTACATATTATATGTCTGTAGGATCACAAGAATTCTGTGTACCCTCTCAATTAAGGTGAAGTTGAAATTAATTTATTCTAACTAGGGGATTTTGGGTGGAAACCGTGTGTAAGCTGTAATTTTTAAGAGATTGTTATGATATTCCAAAGGCAGGTAATTATAATTAATGTGGGTATGCGTACTTTATTTGATTAGGTATGAGTCGGTAGATTTTGTTTTGGAGTGAAATATTAGGAGTAATTCCATTTGGATCATTTACAAGTGTTTTATAATTGGATGAAAGTCGTGGCTTTTATAATACTAGCCTATGTTATGTTATTCTTCGTCCGCTCGTTTTTTGGTTGGGAAATCATCAAAGTGGCGGCATCACACGGAGTGTCAGACTTTTACTGACTAAAATCCACCCGTGTTCCTTCAGTTGCCTGTCTGCTAGGGGCGACGGTATCTCGTTCGAACAACCTGCACACCTGGCAGACCACCAGAAATTGGCGTCCGTTGGATGCGAGAAGCTCAGAAGCGGTAGAAGTGGCGGTGCATCAGGGAGGCCTATGTCCAGCAGTGGAATTAGAATTTCGAACTAAAGTACTCACATAATCAAATTGAAGCACTGAATTTGTAAGTGGCACAAAAAAAACACTAGGAAAAAAGGCGTGATGTTATAGTTAAGGATATTATTTTATTGGGTCGTGGGGCCTTTGGGAACGGGGCCGCGGTCCCAGGTGCAACCTATAAGTATTTTTTTTTAAATTGTAGTCTTTTGGGACCACAATAAAAATGAAATTAAAGTAGGTACAGTTAACACAAAGCTGATATAATATTTTGATCAACTATTGCATGAGCATTATCAGTACCGGTACAAAAGAAAGGTTAAAAAATTCGGCAAAATTTTGAAATAAAATAAATATTGATCGTTTTATGAAAATAGTTTTATTTATTTAATTTCGATTTTTTTTGGTTGACCGTACAATAACAATACATTACCTACCAAGAATACATTTGTTTATTTTATTTGTGGTCCCAAAAGACTACTTAATTTAATTATTGTATTCAAAGGTAGCACAAAAAGTAAAGTAGTAGGTACATTCGGGACCGCGATCCCGGTCCCAATCGCCCCACGAACCCTTTTATTAATTTTCAATTAACACACTATTAATCAGAAACTGAATTATTTTGTAGATTATTGCTAATCCATTCTTTCATATGTTCGAAAAAATTGTCTGCTTAGCTACGTAAGCAAGGCCATGAACGTTGTGGAACTGTCAAACTAAAAGAGATTAATATGGATACTGTAATACGCAATTATCCCTCTGTTTCCACAAGTTAGTGCTGTACAGCAATTCCCAATAACGCATTAGCCCGATACATCTTCAAATGTACTCAAAAACGATGTATATGCACGTATTAATTAACAAATAGTCTGAACATGTTAAATTCTCGTGCAAATCCAGTAAGTGCTTTAGTTCACTACTAATCTTCGAACTAGAGAATACTGGAGAGACCTACTGCATCGACATCTTCGTTAAAGACGCATTAGCACTGTAACAATGAATTTACAGGGTGATCTGAGGTATTTAAGTCTAAATATAAGAATTGTTTAATACTTTAATAGATTTAATTTAAGTTATGCTTAAGGTTTGTTTATCTTTAATGAATATTTTAACCTATTTAGCTTGGTTGTTTTTGGAAAAAGTTTTTTATTATATCTGCATTTTTGTTTCCCAAATTTTAACAAATATACAGTAACTTCAATTTAGGGCGAATTCAATCAAACTTTAGGTACACCTATTAAAAGTCTTATATTGCTATTTTTTTTTAAGTTTTAACGGATTTCCTATTTTAATTTACATAAATAAACAACCATAAATGAAAAGGTTTATTTCAGAAACTTTTATATTTAATCTTACAATGGGACCTCCTTTTAATTTCCATTTTTGTAATTTCAATTTGTTTACAAAATCATTTTTGTAGTTGTTTTTATAACCTGAATAGGTAACCTCTCTTTTCTCTCTCATAAAATATGAAATAAAATGTTATTTTATATTTTTAAATTATCTTTCAAGACTCCAAACAATATCTACTCACCGCCCCATGATCATAGAGCTCTACATAATAATTGTATACTCACAATAAACTTTATTTTCATACAGACTTATAAAACCAATAACCACCCTGTACATCAGGTAGATTAGTCTATAACAGGAGCAGTTCATGCGCTATGTTCTACAAAATATTGTGCCGTGTATTGAACGCAGTTCAGTGCATAGCCGCCCAAGTTTCTAATCTACACTGCGAGTTTCATTTGCAAACGTGGATGTATGTCACACCGTCGCGAATTAGCAATTATGCCGTTTGTAGCTTTGCCGTCTCATGAGGAGTTCCTGTTATTATTGTCCAGCAAATAACACAGTCAGCCTATAACGTTCCCACCTCCACAGAGAGGAAGTTGGCCGTAATCCACCACACGGACCCAGCGTGGGTTGGTATATGACTCATTGTCTTCGAATTTTTTACCGACTTCAACAAGGAGGAGGTTATATGTTCAACTGTAAGAATTATTTTTTTTTTGTTCACCGATTTATCCACCATTTGTGGACCGATTCTCAAAATTTGTTTCTTTTATTTGAAAGAGTCCCCATTGGCATCAAGTCAGGATCTGATCATGGAATTCCAGGGAAATCGAGGGCAACCCTCAAATGTTATAGGTATTAACAATGTTTTTCATATATTTTCTACAGCTATTGAGACATTTGCGTATGGTCATCATCATCTCATGACGCTGAGCTGATGAAGGAAGGTACAACTCTTTGACGGTTAGGAGTTAGGTGGAGGTTCGGGCATAGCTCCATCATACATAGACCGATTTGCAAAATTATTTTTTGTTTGTTTTCACCCCAAGGATGATGAAATTTCTAATTGGTGTGGGGTAGGTACTTTAACTAAAAACTGAAAAATAGAAACTTTTTCCAAAAACAATACAACCAATTTCAGGAAAAACACGACAAAGTGAAAAATTACTTTAATTTCGGAAGGCCGTGACAAGAAATTAATAAAATATGTGTCCAAAATCACCGGCTTCCGAAATTAAAGTTATTTTTCATTTTGTAGTGTTTTTCCGGAAGTTGGTGTTTTATTTTTAAGTTTTTGCTACTAAGACATGCCGGTGTCCATATTTTTCTTCATAGTTTTGAGAGCAGTGGTGATGGAATAATTTAGACAAAGTAAAGCGCCTATCAGGGTTTGAACCTGTAACTCGCAGTCGTTACCACGGGGCCACCACTGCCCACAACTGGTGTGTCAAATAAATTCTATTTTATGTTGCTAGTAGTTAGTTATTCCATCACCACTGCTCTCAAAACGGTGAAGGACAACATAAATCAAATCAAATCATTTATTGGTTTGCAAACATGGGTAATAAAGTACTTAGATGTTGTATTTATTTTATGAGTTCTCCATATTCTACCGTCACATGGGCATGCAAATCATATACCTATTATATTATTATTGCAATTACACAAATTAATAATTTTAAAATAACAGTAAAGAAAATTAAATAGGTACTACAAGCTACAAATTCACGTCAAATTGTTTGAATTTCAGTAAAATGTCACAATAATACGAAAATGTCAAATTTCAACAAGGTTACAGTAATAAAAAAAAAAATGTCAAAGGTCACTAAGAAACATTTATAAAATAGAACCAAAAAAAATAAAAATAAAAGAAAAATAGCATGTCATTCGGTCAGTGATTCATCACTAAGGAAGTCGTCAATTGTGTAATAACTTTACAAGAAGAACTTAAGTGACAGATAAAAGCAATGTCATTATTTTATGATACCTCCTCCGCAGGAATCGACTGGATGTGGGAAGCACTGTTCGAAGTGGTGGAGCTTGCGGGAGGCCCATGTCCAGCAGTGAACGTATTTCGGCTGAAATGATGATGAAAGATAATGATAACTTAGTTAACTGTAGTGTAAAACTGTAAATAGTTTGTAAACTATTTACAATTTAACACTCTTTTACAACATTTCACGTGTAGCGCTGCAATCGCTATCAATCTTAGTTTTAAGCATTGTCATGCACCCTAAAAAGGAACAGAATTACTCAATATTTCCTTGCTGAAATTAACAAGAAAATCTGGAGGTGTCGAAACCAATTTTAAATTGTCAAATTCCATGTAAATTTTAATAATTTAGCTTTAAAAGCTGATTCACTCGTCGAACTTCGCAAAAAAAATTTAAGGAACTGTGAACCTTCGCGTGATTTAGAAATGTGTGCGAGTCTGATTACGCGACGGTGTTACACACATCCGCTATAAGGTGCTTATACCGCTTAGTTTCGCTACTTGCCCGGGCTATGGGTATTAGATACATAATCAACTGCGAACTCTGCCTGCCCCTTTATATTAAACTGTTCAGGCTTCACGCTATTATCTACAAGGGGATAATGAGTTTTAATGGGTTTATCGTTAGTAGTAAATGGGTAAGAAAACTAGGGTCTTATTGCGTAATCTACTTACAATCACAATAGGTTTGACTTAATCCCTGTTGAATAATTTTACAACATAGCTAGTCAAATTACTGAGATACCTACCAAAAGCGACCCATGTCCTTAAACCAACAGTCCATAGGTAAAAATAAAGAACATAGTTTATTCTGAAAAAATAAAACACACATTACAAAATATAACTTCCAAGTCTTTGCATGAGTAGTTACGGAATTCAGTTGTTTTTTTGTTTTGTTTTTTTTTTTTCACGTTTTGTAAGCAAATAAGAGTAACAAGAAGTTATTGTAACATCATCAAAAAAAAAACAAAAATACGTATTATTAAAACTAACTCAATAACGAACCAAGCAAAGTTATGTCGGACCACCCTGATATGTATCATTAATCAAATTAGGTGGTCTATTAATTAAAAAAGAAAATCCAAATCAATCTACTATTGCCGGAGACATCGCGTAATTTACATACAAAAACATACCTCCTCCTTTTTGACGTCAGTTTAAAACATAATACCCTCGAATAATTATACTGAACCATTGGTCTAGTGGTCGCAACCGCTACTGCTGAGCATTTTTCCTAGGTTTGATTCCCAGATCAGGCGAAGTGTTATTGAGTTTTTCTATCTGGCATTTCAATATCTTCTATTATTATAACTTCTCCCGCTCTGGGTGGAGCAGGAGGGCGTGACAGACTTTTACTGACTAAAACCCACCGGTGTTCCCTCAGTAGCCCGTATGCCAGGGGCTGTGGTATCTCTTTCGAACAAAACCGCACCCCTGGCAGGCATCGGCCCTTGCAGGCCCTATCATTTTTGTGCTGACATCTCTTTGAGGCGCGCGTGGAACACAACGCGCCGTCGACTTGGGCTTGGTCCTTACCGGACAGCGAGCTACCCATTACTCGCCGTCCGCAAGCTCATGCCTACGGTGGCCGGAAATCGGCCTGGGATTCCCGACGCCCAGGGCGTCTCCGTATCCTGCGGCGGCTAGGGTCGTGAGGGCGCATAGACTGCCTCTCCCTCACTTGCGCTGCCTCCCTCTTCGCGAGCATCACTGCTTCGCTGAAGGAGGTGACGGCTACCCATGCCCTCTCGCTCCGTACCATGGCCTGGACCAGGGCCGGAAGCGAGAGATCGCCGCCGCCGATCGCCTCCACGAGGACACGGCGGTGCTCCACCCAAGCTGGGCAGACCGCCACCGTGTGCTCCACCGTGTCCTCAGGGCGATCTTCGCAGTGGAAACACCCGGGCGTTTCCTCCCGCCGTATCCGAAACAGGAACCTCCCGAAACAGCCGTGTCCGGTGAGGACCTGCGTCAGGCGGAAGGTGAGGACGCCAGTCGTACCATCGTTAAGCGAACGCTCGGCTGAGCTACATGGTAGGCGGAGTGGGCGGTGTTAGGTTTTATTTTCGTTACGGAATTTCTTGATTCGGTCGCCGCGCTCAAAGCCCACGATAAAAGTTGTGCAATAGCTTAAAAGAAAAAAAAAAATACAATAACTATTTTCACCAAATACAGAAACTATTTTCGTAATGTCATACGTCAAACTTCGTGTTTAGTCAGTCGTCGGATTTCTACCAAGTTACCCTTTGCACTTGGTGCACACCGGACGCTCTCAATTGACTGAAAAGTACATAAAGTTGATAAACAACTCTTCTATCACTTAATTTACCTACTTTATTATCTAGAGAAAAATCTACATCTTTTTAATAAAATATGTGATACACATAATTTTATTATTAGAAACAAAGACAAAATAGATCAACCATTTTTCAGATTATCTAAAGTACATACATCTTTTATGGGGTACTGGGTTAAATTTTATAACAAAATACCTTGTGATATATTAGGTCTTTACCTATGAAATTGCCGTTCTGCAGTACTGGCCATTTCAAATCAAAATAATTTTTGTTTGGCTAAGAATTCTAATTTCAAATTAATTTTATTTTAAAAACATGGATTTTTTTTTCTAAAAGTAGTCATTTCTTTATTGATTAGTGTTACATTTTCATCGCATTTCAATCTTTTTCGTCATCATGGATACGTTAAAAATTCGAGTAATTATGGAATATGAGTACCGTCGTGGCAGCAACGCGGCACAAGCGGCACGCAACATCAACGACGTTTACGGAGCTAACACTACAAACCAACGCACCACCTGTTATTGGTTTGCTCGCTTCCGTTCTGGAAATTTCGACCTGAAAAATGAACCTCGCGGTCGTCCGAAGACTTTGGTCGACAATGACGAATTAAAGGCGATTGTGGAAGCTGATGATACACAATCTACGGCTGAATTAGCAGCAGCTTTCGACGTTAGCGTCAAAACAATATTGGTCCATTTGCGTCAAATTGGCAAGGTAAAAAAGCTTGAAAAATGGGTGCCCCACGAACTCAATGATCGCCAGCGCGAAGTACGCGTCGAGACGTGCCTTGCACTGCTCAACAGACACACAAATGAAGGAATTTTGAACCGCATTGTTACCTGCGATGAAAAATGGATTCTGTTTGATAACCGTAAGCGCTCAGCAAGTTGGTTGGATCCTGGTTCAGCACCTAAACAATGCCCTAAACGAAAACTTACCCCTAGAAAAGTGATGGTCACTGTTTGGTGGTCTAGCGCCGGTGTGATTCATCACAGCTTCTTACCAAACGGGGTGAGCATTACTGCAGATGTGTACTGTGAAGAACTGAACACAATGATGGAGAAGCTGGCGCATCTCCAACCAGCATTGGTCAATCGCTCGTCTCCGCTGCTCCTGCACGACAACGCGCGACCTCATACTGCACAGCAGACGGTCTCCAAGTTGCAAGAACTGGGGTTGGAAGCTCTCCGTCATCCGCCCTACTCACCAGACCTTGCGCCTACAGACTACTACTTTTTCCAGAATTTGGATAACTTCTTGGCGGGAAAAAAATTTAATACCCGAGAGGCAGTACAAAATGCCTTTGAAGAATTTGTTGCCTCCCGTCCAGCTGATTTCTTTAAGAAGGGCATCAATAAACTGCCACTGCGATGGCAAAGATGCATTGATTGCATGGGTGATTACTTCGATTAATACAAATAAAAAATTCATGAAAAAAAATCGTTTAAATTTTTTCATACAAAACGGCAATTTCATAGGTAAAGACCTATTATTAATTAAATGAAAGGAAATTTAAAACTCATATTAAAAGTAAACACTTTGTAAACAAGCATAATTACAAATTAGAGGATTATATCCAAGATAAGAATGCTTGGAAACATGCTGGTCCTGCTCCATAGGACAATTTTGAGTCTAGACTAAATTAAACTGGTTGCTAATTAAACTATATAATTAATTAATTAATTATTTTAAGACATTGATTTACTCATTCACTCACTCAGTGATTACTTTAACTCACACACTGACTTTATTACTTGTTAATATTCTATGAAAATCGTATGCTAACTTTTACAATGTTTTTACAAAATTATGTTAGCACCATGTATCAATCATAAAATTTATTTATCTGTAATTGCTTCAATTGCATTCTTTTTACCTATTTTGGTATGGTAATTTTATTCTGGGTGCATCGTTTTCACACATAATTATATTATAATGAATATACTACGTTAAATATTATACTTAAAATATTTTAAAAGAGTAACGGTGGAGTTTCTTGTCTATTGAAGAATAGGCAAGAAACTCCCACCACGTCCATAAGAAAATGCATTTTGGAAGGGGCGACTAGAATCAATTTTATTTTAATGTTAATGTTGACGTTCAAAAGTGCCTAAAGTGCATATTTGAAATAAATGCTGTGACTTTGGCTTGTTAAAAAAATGGGATGAAAGCTGCTAAAGTGCTAATAATGCGATGACTCCCATGAGGGACATAAAAAAAAAATGTTGTACTGTAGATAGATGAAATTTAATCATATGACGTTTCAAATTTTCCCCCAAAAGTATATACATGATTTGTCCACGTACAGAATAATTTGCTAGCAAAGTTCGCGTGGCTCAGGCCAGTTACGGCCCGCCATTATTTAGTTTAGATAAGATTAAGCTCGCCAAAACATAGATTTAATGTTCAATGAAACGAGCGTTTTATGTATGACGTATGATAGGCGAGGTAATTGAATTAAACTGTAATTTTAGGTTATAACTCGATTAATGGGTAGTTTTTTTCATAATTGAGCGAAGTGAAAGGGCAAAGTTAGGCTCATAACTGTTAAGAGGTATTCGGCCATGAGTTGAAGTTTAGATTCAACAAAATTTTCCCCGCTACTCCGCCCGCGTGGATGTCAGTTTTCGCGTAAAAAAGTAGCCTATGTCCTTTTTCATATCCCAGGCTATATCTCTGCCAAATTTCATAACGATTGTCTAAGCATTTTAGGCGTGAAAACGTAACAGACAGACAGAGTTACTTTCGCAATTATAATATTATTAGGGATGATTTTATTTTTAACCGACGAAAAAACGGAGGAGGTTCTCAAGTCGACTCGTATGACTCGTATATTTGTTATCTTTTTTATTTTTATGTGTGACCACGCATCACTTTTTTTATGTATGACCACGCATAACTTTTTTCAGAGCAGTCCGATTTTGATAATTATTTTTTTATTGGAAAGGGCATACCCCGAAATTGGTCCCATATAAATTTTGAAAAAATATTCCCACTCTAAGGGTAAGAAAACAGGGGATGATTGATTGTTTACTCACAGATTTTAATACTGAGTTGTGTATTACAAAAAGTAATCAAAAATTAAGCATGTAGTAATGAGTAGATTATAGCCACAAAAAAATGATGAAACAAACACTTTTTAACAAAAAATTAAACCGCCGAAAATGCTGAAAAGTGAAAAATAATAAACCTGCTAAGTTTAACCTTAATAACTACGTTCGGAAGTCGGTGAATTTGGATATGTATTTTAATTTTACGTCACCGCTTTGCGAACTTAGTTATTAAGGTTAAACAAAGCAGGTTTATTTTTAATTTTAAGTTTTTATTTGTGAGATGTAGACAACGTGTGTAATAGTAGAAGGGAAAACATCAAACCAAAAATGGAAATACCTATATGCAGGTGTAACGAACAGCAAAGGAACCAGTTGGGAAAATAATAAGCAAAAATAGTCGTTTGGTCGTTTGCTAGTGTCAACTCTTTTTGATTCTTATCCCGACTGTTTACTTTGCGGTTATCTACTATATAAAAATAAGTCGGGTTTTCCTTCCTGACGCTATAACTCCAGAACGCACGAACCGATTTCCACGGTTTTGCATTCGTTGGAAAGGTCTCGGGCTCCGTGAGGTTTATAGCGTAGGTAGGGTAGGTAGGGTAGGTAGGGTAGGTAGGGTAGGTAGGGTAGGTAGGGTAGGTAGGGTAGGTAGGGTTGGTAGGGTGGGTAGGGTAGGGATTCTGTATGAATGACTATTGGACGGACAGGACAACGTCTGTCAGGTCAGCTGTATTTATCTAATATTGTTTTCTATCCTTAAAACACTAAAGATAACAGCTGGTGTAGAATCACTATACCTGCATAATTTCAGCTCAAAATAAAATACTCTAAGAATTTATACCAAATTCACGTTGTATTTATGGTAGGATACAAACATATTTGAGTGTATCTACTATACATGTCTGCCTACAGCTACCTACACCATCGAGAGATGCAGCCGTGATAATATGCCATGTAAAACATACGCAAGCGGAGCTTGGCAGTAGCGCCATGAATATTGTTGGGCATCAATTGTGAGCATGTTACGTAATTAAGCTGCCAGAGGGCTTCCGATTGCAATTATAATGTAACTAGAGACCTGTGATTACACGTGTAATTTAATTTTATTTGTGAATTTTAATAAAGAAGGCAATAGTAGGTACCTACACACGACTACATATCAAGGTATACATTTCCAATTTACTGATCTCGCACAGTACGGAAATCCTATACAATGCGAGACCCGCACCTGTCCGCACCAATCATAATCTGTTTCGTTCTGAAACAGATTGTTAAACCATTGCTTCATATGTTCTAAACATGTGTCTGTTCAACAACGTAAATAACGCAATGAATACTGTTGAATTGTCAAATCAAAACCGATTATGATTAATCGTGAGTTACGCAATTAATTAAGCGGGTTTTAACTGAACTACTAACTTCACAGTTTTTTTAGCTAATGATATTTTAATTAGATTATCAGTTCAACTGTACAGCTCTCAGTTTTGCCTACACACATACGTTTTAACTGAACAATTCAACTGTTCAGTTAAACTGTTCAGTTAAGCTACGCTTGGCGCGGTTGGTCCGTGGATGGGTGACCATCTTTACATACCAAGACCCCTCCGTGCCTCGGAAAGCACGTTAAGCCGTTGGTCCCGGCTATCATTTGTGGATCTTTGACAGTCGTTACGGGTCGTCAGAAGCCCGAAAGTCTGACAACCAGTCTTACCAAGGGGTATCGTATTACCCAGTGACTGGGTTGTGGAGGTCAGATAGGCAGTCGCTCCATGAAAATATTCAGCTGCACCCGGTTAGACTGGAAGCTGACCCCGACATAGTTGGGAAAAGGGTAGGCAGATGATGATGATGAACTGCATATTACAATGTTTTGTCATTGCGTTTTACTGAAATGTTTTAAAACGTATTTTCCAATAAACAGAGCAATTGTTGAATTGTCAAATTGAAAACTATTGCGCTGCAGATTGGGTTACGCAACGCAATTAGAGTGCATGTTGAGGTCTTCAATTCTATGAACCAAGTTAGTTACCAAGATGATAGATAGCCTATACAGTTACACCAGAAAAGTTATGCGCTTCGGTAACCTTCGTGTTCCCGAAGTAGTACGCACGTCACGCTAACGGTACTGAGAAACCCCCCTCAGAGGTGAAGCTTATGACATTTTTAATGTCGCGATTTTCTGTCGTGCAACTTTGATTACGCGTTTGTATGAAGCTATCTCTCTGTTGGGTCTGGTCTCTCACTCTGGTCGCACCTCGTCACCTGTCCTTCAAAAAAAGTTTGAAATTATCTTGGAATTGCATAGAGTTGTTAATCTGTAATCATGTAACCATGGTAAAAAATAATTGACATGGACTAGCATGATAATAATATATTATATTTTTTTTATAAGATTTGCGCGATCGCATTTCCGAACATAGGCGATTATTGCCGAAGCGCAAACTTCATCTGGTTTGACTGTATATAGTTCTGCAACATCTTGAAATGGCTCTAAATACTGCCACGTCACGTTGGATATGAAATACAGCTGCAATGTCTACGTACGTTTAGTTCAATACGATATTAATGCTAAGGGATATTGATGAAGCTTTCTAAGTTTATGAAGATTAATCTTCTTTGTTCTAATATTCTTGATGCTTTGTGAAACTGCCGTTTTGTTGAAGTATTTAATGTTAGTAGTATTTTACACTCTGTAAGCTTCCATTGATTGCCATCATCATTATCTCATAATTAAACTTAACATTTCCAAGTAAAATTGCAAATTATTTTTCGAAATTTTCTCCTTTTTGCATTCCACACTTTTCCAGTCACACACAGATTTCTCAGTAATTTTATACAAAGTCGTACACCACATATTCCCGGTAACACACAAAACGTACTCGAACGAACGATTCAATGCTTGCCGCACAAAGTTTTTAATTTCCTGTGCCGTTTCGTGCTGGGTTTAGTTTAGCTTGTCTTTGGTCCATTTTGATACGTCCAGAGAGCATAGAGGGCATTGTTTTAGTTTTCTATGTGATAGAGTGAGTTGTCTATTGAATTTTCCAGGTGTGGTGGCCAGTGCGGTTTTGAACAGTCCGACTCTGCACGTTCGTGTATTGTTTCGTTTGATTTTTGCAGTAGAACATTTATGATAGGAGATATGAAATTCAACGGCTTTGTTTGTCTGTTGGTTGGAGGGGTGTGAAGTTTGAATAGGTTACGGGTAAAGGAATATCGTGTTGAAAACAAACGACAACTGTAAAATAGAATAGAATATTATTTGTTGTTAAAGTCAAAGTAAAGCATTTATTTCAATTAGGCACTTAAAAGGCACTTTTGAACGTCAACATTTACATTAAAATAGAATTCTAATGAATCTAGTCGCCCCTTCCAAAATGTAGTTTCGTATGGAGAAGAATGGGTAAGAAACTCCACCGTTACTCTTTTAAAATGTTTTAAATATAATTTAACATAGTACATTCATTATATAATTATGTGCGAAAACGATGCACCCAGAATAAAATTACTATACCAAAATAGGAAAAAAAAGGCAGAAACATGGTGCTTACATATTTACAAACATTGTAAGAGTAAGTAAGTATACGATTTTCCTAGAATATTAACAAGTAATAATAATAATAATAAGCCCCCTAAAATCCTACCTTACGTCCAAGCTGAACACCTGGCTACGTGGGGGGCGGACACGCGTACTGTACAACTGTACAAAAAACTTATGCGGCTAACAAGGAAAGGTAACCCTTTATGGAGATGAGTAATAAGAGAGTATACAATTTACGGTCGCTTCCCGGGGAGCGCCGGGGCGCACCTGGAGCCGATGCTAGGTGCCACAGCATGCGAACCATCGGCGGTGAGGAGTTGAGCAAGCGGGCTCCCACCGAAAAAATTGTTACAGCTGGTCGTAGTGAGTTGAACAGGCGGGCTCACTACGTAGAAGCCACAGCCGATTCTACGGGCGATGATACTATTTCATTATTTTCATCCATCCCTTCTTCTCGCCCCTCCTACATGACAAGAAGAACAACTAGCTTGTCCACCACCAGCACGCTTGATAGTGTTGTGCAGGAAGTCAACCTTGACTCTGAGCTTGCACCCACTACAAGCGCCCCAAGTACGCGCAGACGATGGACACCTGAAATGAATAAGTTCATACTGCGCACTTATTTTCAATTGACCGCACTGGATACAGACAGAAAAACTTACCTTGAACCGCTCCACCTAAAATTTCTAGAAAAATACCCGAACATGCAGGTTAGTCGACAGAGAATAGGAGACCAACGTAGAGCTATAATAAACAACAAATTATTACCACAAAAAACTATACAGGAGATACGAAACGACGTAAAAGTAGAATTAGATCTTCTACAATTTAATCACTCCATCCAACAGTCAGAAAACTGTATCAACCATGTACAACAAATACTTACACCCACACAATCTACCCAAATGCAACCTAGAACTCCAGAAACACAAACTACTAAAAATAGAACACAGACTCGAATGAGATGGACCAATGAACAAAATGAAGCTATAATGCGATCCTATTATCGAGTAACAGATTTGGGTAGAAACGAAACAGTTTATAGAAGACGCATGTATGAAGATTTTATCAACAGTTTTCCTTCATTTGCTCATCTAAGCGAACAACGAATAGCTGATCAGAGGAGAGCAATTATAAACAATAAATATGTCACTACTGACAGATTAAACTCATTAAAACTAGAAATATCTGAAGAATTACGACTAGATAATCTTAACTTTAGCAACTTCACAAGTGAAACGACGATAGTAAATCCAAACTACAACAGTAATTCTGAACCGCAATTTATAAACAGCATTGATATTAACTCCACCCAAGAATCTACATTTACTGTAAATCATACTGAAATTAACATTGCAGAAGAAATTCTACCTAACCAACAAGCTAACCTAGATAGGGACCCATTAATAGATGACACGTTCCAACAAGCACTGCAATATTATAAAGGTACTAGCCCTATAAATAGAATTTTTATTCCCAAACAAAAACCTTCTAAAAAACTTGCCCGAATTGTAAGCTACCTAAACAAAATAATTTTACCGGAAAACGTTAATAAAGAAACTGAGTTCTACACTTTACAGACTAATATATATTGTGCGGCATGGACCGCGGCAAAAGTTAACGGAGCAAAAATGAACCTTCAACCAAGACGTGTCCCAAAGGGCAAAAAAAGAATATAAACCTAACTGGGAGACACGACTAGAACGAAAATTAAACGATTTACGATCAAAGATAGCTAGAATGACCCAATTCATCAATGGCAATAGAAGTAGGAAAATAATTAAACACATTTACAAGATAATAGAACAATATAAAATTCACACTGTTCATGAAGAACCAAATACACAAGCAGCTCACACATTAGACACACTTAAGCAAAAACTATCAGTCGTAACAGGCCGACTACAGCGATATAAAGCATGTACCCAAAGAAAATTACAAAACACTCAATTCACCCACAATGAAAAACTTTTCTACCGCAATATTAGACAGGCGACATCTAACGTTCAGGATAGCAGCCAAAATGATGATGATCATAACAACCCTGACTCAGAGACGTTACAAAACTTCTGGGCAGGAATTTGGGAACAACCAGTCGAACACAATGCCCAAGCAGATTGGATACAAGCTGAACTGACCAACAGCCAAAACAATATTCAAGCAATGGCATTAGACCACATATCCCCAGAAATTTTCCATAAAGTACTTTCTCGTTTACATAACTGGAAAGCACCAGGTCCAGATAACATTCATAGTTATTGGTACAAAAAATTTACATATATCCATAGTTTTCTATATAATCACATAAATACATTCATACAGGACCCTAAAACAATACCATCCTACATAACTTCAGGTACAACTTTTATGATACCTAAAGATCGTAATGATCTCTCAAATCCAGCAAAATATCGACCTATAACATGCTTCCAGACCTTGTACAAAATTATCACATCTTGTATTTCTGAACTAATACAGGGTGTTTGGCAGAACGTTGAACATACACTTTAAAGTTAAGAAAGTGGTGAAACTAGAAGAAAGCAAAAAAAAAAATTTAAATATCCAGGGGGCCAGGCCCAAATAAATTAGGGCTGAGTAAGTAGTAGATGACCCCACCTATCTACCATTTTCGTATGTTCAACGTTCTGCCAAACACCCTGTATATCAACACATCGACACTAATAATATCTTAGCTGAACAGCAGAAAGGATGCCGTAAATTCAGCCAAGGCTGCAAGGAACAATTAATCATAGACTCAGTAATTCTTAAAAACATTTTAAAATCCAAAAGCGATCTGTTTAGCATGTATATTGACTACAAAAAAGCTTACGACTCTGTACCCCATTCGTGGCTTGTAAAAATCTTAGAGATATACAAAATACATCCAACTATAGTATCATTCCTAAAGGCCACGATGACGTCTTGGACCACTGCCCTAAGACTAACTTCCCCTACTAAAACAGTGGATACCAGCCCAATAAAAATTCAGAGGGGTATCTTTCAGGGAGATGCTTTAAGCCCACTGTGGTTCTGTCTTGCTCTAAATCCCCTATCTAGTATATTAAATGCAACTACTTTAGGAATCCCATTAAAACATCTAAGTACCGAAGGACATACTGAGGTTCAAAAAATAGAAATAAATCATCTATTGTACATGGACGATATCAAATTATATGCCAAAAGTGAGACCCAACTTTATGAATTAGCAAAATTGACAGAACAATTCTCAAACGACATTAAAATGGAATTCGGCATAGATAAATGTAAAATAAATTCAATTAGAGCAGGACAAAACTACCAACACCAATACACTTTAGATACAGGAGAACAGATAGAACCATTAGAGGAACAAGACAGTTATAAGTACCTAGGCTACACACAATCACGACAGATACACTACAAAGAAACTAAACAAAAATTAACACTTCAGTTTCAACACAGACTGAACACAATTTTGAAAACGCAACTATATTCTCGAAATACTATCAAAGCGATTAACACCTTCACCATACCGATTCTTACATATTCTTTTGGGATAATCAATTGGACCAAAACCGACCTGAAAAACCTTCAACGAAAAATTAATACCACAATGACAAAATTCCGCAAACACCACCCACGATCCTGTCTTCAGAGATTAACACTGCCGCGGAAAGAAGGAGGTAGAGGACTTATTGACATTCTTAACCTACACAATAGACAGATAAAGGCACTTCGACAATTCTTTTATTCAAAAATTGAAACTTCTGTTCTTCATAAAGTGATAACACACAACGACCAAAACTTAACACCCTTAAATTTAAAAGATACATCTGAACAGAGAAACGAAAAAGCAATCGACGACAAAATTAAGCTTTTAGAATGGACCCAGAAATCTCTACACGGAAGACACCGCCAAGACTTAAACCACATAAATGTCGACAAAGAAGCGTCGAACGCGTGGCTAAACCGAGGCGAACTCTTCCCGGAGACTGAAGGGTTTATGCTTGCTATACAGGACCAGGTAATTGAAACCAAAAATTACAGAAAGTTCATCATTAAGAATTTAAATAATGACACATGCAGGAAATGCAATAGTTCTCCAGAAACGATCCAGCATATCACAGGTGCGTGCAAGTCGATTGCCCAAACGGACTACAAACACAGACACGATCAAGTAGCCAACATTATACACCAAAAAATAGCACACCAATTCAAACTCATAGATTCCGTTACACCATACTACAAATACAATCCAGAAACTGTATTAGAGAACCCCTCAACAAAACTATACTTTGACCGCGCCATTCTTACCGATCGAACCATTCATTTCAATAGACCAGATATTACACTTATTAATAAGTTAAACAAAACTGGATATTTAATAGATATTGCCATACCAAATACACACAACTTGCAAACAACAATAGCAGAAAAACTGAGCAAATACACTGAATTAAAAGATGAAGTAACCAGACTTTGGCATTTGCAAAAAGTTACAATAGTACCAATAGTATTGTCTACAACAGGAGTAATACCGAAACAACTTCACCAATCCCTTAATTCCCTTAACTTACCTCCAAATACTTACCACCTGCTGCAGAAGGCAGCGATACTAAACACATGCAGACTCGTGAGAAAGTTTCTGCAATGTGACTCAGAAAACCCACATCAGAACACAAATACTGTACCATCTTCTGTGCAATGTTCTGCACGTGACCGCACTTAATCCAACTGATAATCACTTGGCTTAGGCCCGTGTTATCAGCTTTTCCGGCTAACCGAGAATATAAAATATATGTGAAAATAATAATAATAAAAGTTTATTTATTTTCTCTCACAATGGTTGGCATTTAACAGTTTTGGACTAAAATATTATAATTCACATTGTGAGAGCTGGTGCCTGACGTAGGTTTTAGAAAAACCTGTATTACAGGTCACCAGACCCCACTTTGTGGCATCATACGAATAGACAGGCGGGTAGAAGGTGTTTCTACTAACTAAACTAGATACATAAGCAATGAAAACCAAAAAAGTAAAAATAACTAACTAAGCAAACAACCAAAAACAAAAAGTAAAAATAAAAATAGAAAATAAAAATAACACAACTGGAACAGTCAGAGGGTGCGGTGTGAACATTATGGTTCGGAATGTGTAGGTGAATGTTTTTGAATGTGTACGTGAATGGAGGTGAATGTACAGATGAATGATGTAGAATGTGTAGGCGAATGGAGGTGAATGTGTAGTTGAAAGGAAGTGAATGTTGGTGAAAGGGTGTGAATGTGTAGGTAATGATTTGAATACAAGATTTATTTAATTGAGTGGAGCAGTTTCTCTGTGTCCTCATATGAAAGAGTTTTCAGGAAATCAGTTATTTTTTGCTTACAACTGGGTTTCAGTAGAGGATAAATATTTTGAACCTTGTTTATAACATTGTAAAGATAATCCCCTAGGTAGCAGAAGAACTTGTGGGATAAACTTACACGGAAGAAAGTAGTATTGCACACAGTACCTTTTCTTCGTTTATCCTTAATAAATGCGAATCGTAAGCTAGCTGCGAATGCTTTTTCAGGACTGTATGCAGAACGAAAGTTTGTCTGTCCCACATTTTTAGTAAATCGACTGTAGGAAATCGAAAGGGAAGACCCGCAGCAACCTTAAGTATGGCACGTTGAGCCCTTTCCGCCTCTATCATGTGGGTCTTTGCAGCTCCTCCCCAAGAGATGATGCAGTAGTCAATAAGCGACTGACACAAGGCATAGTAGACCATCTTGATGGTATGTAGGTCGGCTACGTGTTTTAGATTCTTGAATATGTATATGAGTTTACGTAATCTTGTTACCAGAACGTCTATATGGGGTTTGAAGCTGAGAAATTGGTCTAAAGTAAATAGTTAAGTCTAAATAAGTCAGTGTGTGAGTTAAAGCAATCACTGAGTGTAGGTACATCAATGTCATAAATATAATTATTTATAAAATTCAATTAGCAACCAGTTTGATTTTGTCTAGACTCTAGATTGTCCTATGGAACAAGATCAGCATGTTTCCAAGCATTCTTATCTTGTATATAATCCTCTAATTTGTAATACGCTTGTTTACTTTACTTTTAATATGAGTTTTAAATTACATTTCATTTAATTGCAATATCTCACAAGGTATTTTGTTATGACATTTAACACAGTACCCCATAAAAAAAGGAATGTACTTTAGCTAATCTGAAAAATGGTTGATCTATCTGGTTACTAAAGGATATTAAAATAAAATAAAGCCATTCAAAATAAAGGATGGCAGCGTCATCAACGCATAATCTGTTAAGTACCTACATGGATTCAGTACAGGAAAGAGTGTTTATGAATTTTGAATTCATGGTTCAGTTCACCCCTTGACATTTCAAAAATGTGTTTTTTTACCGAAATGTCCTTTCTTTGGTATTGTTCGTCAAATCGTTGAGCTCCTCAAGTTCTGAGTTGATTACTGATAAATGCGTGCACTGAATGGACAGGTCCACACAATCTGTGTGGTTCTTTCCTCAAAAGACCATTTCAGACACCAATCCACGTGGTCTTCACATGATCTGACCAAGATTATGTCTGGACTGTGAAAAAAGAAAAAAAAAGAGACTGTGGGAAAAGAGACTGTGACCTCTGAGTTTGTTTCGGCCTTTCTTCTCAGAGTAGTCAGATAGGAAACGCTGACCTCATCTAGTTTAAAAAGATATGATTGACGTATAAAAGTGTTTGTATAAACCTACTTACAGAAATAAAATCATTTATCATTTAGTCTAATATTCTACAGAGAAAAAGTTTTTTTTTGTAAGTTTATTTGTTACGATTTCACTATAAAAGGGTTGAACGAATTAGGATGAAATTTTCACAGAGATAGTTTACAACCTCGACTAAAACATAAAATACACATTTGTCCTGATATTTCTACGGGGTCGAGTCTTAAGCGATCGAAAATGCCCGACGCAGTTTGAAATAAATGCTTTGAGCGGAGAAACATAGAAATACACATTCATTGTACATTGTATTTATTCTAGAGTGTCTTCAAAATAGATACATTGATATTAGTACTTAGGTCGATTTTCTTCATAACTTGTTCTTAAAGAAATGTTTCTCTAGGTGTATAACTTTCGCTGCTAGACATAGGCGTCTTTCTCCATGTTTTTCTAATTTTTGCATAGTAATGTAACGATCACCAGGGAATTACAAAACGTCTTTGTAAAAGTTTATTTCTACCTTTTCGCAATTTGCTCTTCAAATCGAGATGATATAAATTTTGCCTCATTTATCTATGTCCAGCGTAGAACACAAGCCGATATGAATTATTCACCAAAATCACAGACCTCTCAAATAAAACCAAAATGTTACCAGCCGCAAAAAAAAACAACATTATTTTTCTGGCAACAATTCATTCAATTTATGTCTCGCCAACCCTCGTTTTTATGTGGCAATGTAAACATGCTTGTCTGAATGTCTGCTTATACAGTCGTGCAAATGGCCGTATGTCAAAATACTACGTGCTTTGGTTTTCACATTAAGGGGCGATTCCGAAGGTTACAATAGACCGCAGACGGCAATCGGCAGCGGCTTTGTTGCCCAACCACAATGACAGAACTGCTGTATTTCTATGAAAACGCTTCATAATCAGCCTATATCGATCCCACTGCTGGGACACAGGCCTCCAGTTGGCGAGATGGATTGGGCCGTAATCCACTACGCTTGCCTAGTCCAGTTTGGTAGATGTCACATTAATTCTAATTTTCTGGTTCTAGGACCATAAAGTCTAGTTGCCTACAACTCGTTTAGGGCTAATACCACTGGGCCACTACTGGACAACGTTTACGTACATGGCTACATTACCGTCTGCTGCTGCGGTCGAGCGGCAACTACACACAACATCCCAACCAGTCTGTTCTGTAAAAATTTCAGTTGAAGTGAGCTGAAGTGATCTGGTCAAATGACAGCTCACTTCACCTGAGATTTGACGGCGAGATTTAACAGAAAATATTGGCAGTAGACCGTACCTTTACTGGTTTCTATGCAACCCTATGGAAAACGCTTCTCTAGATGGCAACCAAAGATGGCAACATTGCCGACTGCCACCGTTTTCATATAGATCAGTTGTGTCGCTGCGACATTGCGATTCGGGCAGCATTGACGCTGTGGTCTGCAGTCTGGCGTTGCCTTTAGTGAATTGTACCTTTAACGAATTCAACCCATTTGGCCATAAAATTGTGAAGTCCCATAGATTTCGCTGAGTTGGTCCAACCCGAATAGAAGTGGTTTTATTTCTTATGACGGATTTTGAGTTAAGTGCGTTTGTTTATGGGTCTGGGTTGTTGAGAGTTGCTGTGTTAGCAGCTATAACTTTATGGTAGCTAATCTGTTTTATCTGAGTTTACACTCGTGGTAGTAAATAATTAAGTACATAGTAATTTATTCTAATGAACTGTTTTCTTACTAAATATTTAGATTTAAAAAATGTATGCAGGGCATACAAAATTTCACGAAAATCGTTGGAGCCGTTTCCAAGATTGACATACATTCACTGAATTCGTTTTTGACATAGTAAACTTGTATTGTATGATCGAATGCGTTTAATAATGTATGATAAATGAGTCTTTAATAATATAACTTAAACTGTTTGCATGCCCTAGTTAAGGTAGTAGTATAAGGATCACTTTAAACTGAACATCTGAGACATGTACAGAGGCCAGCACATCAAGCTACCCCAATCTGTCAAATTTCTTTGATAGTTTTTCAACTTTATCACAAAGGAATAAGGTTTATGTTCAACTGGGAAAATTTGACAGTTTGGGATAGCTTGACCTGCTGGCGACTGTACCTACTTTCTGTGCAAATAAAGAACTATTCTATTCTTTACGTATATACAAGAATTGCTCGTTTAAAGGTATTCGATTTTGAAAAATTATAATATTAAAAGAGCCTGAGGATGAACGGCGCGGCCGAGGTTCGCCCAGAAAGCCTCCTGAAAAAGACGCCTAGAAGGATTTCTGGGGCGCCTTTGCTCAGCAGTGTGACAGTGTAGGGTAGTTACAAAAAAAAAAGGTATAAAATGTAAAAGCATTCAAAAATATACCTAACTAGCTTTTGCCAGCGGCTTCGCCCGCGCCGAACTTGTATCCCCTATTGAACTCTCTTAGGGGTTGAATTTCGAAAAATCCTTCCTTTTTCTTTGTCTATATTATAAAGGGAACCTCTGTGCAAAATTTCAGCTTTCTAGGTCCAAGGGTTTGGGCTGGGCGTTGATGAGTCAGTCATTCAGTCAGTAAGGACTTTTCTTTTTATTTATATAGATTTTGTTCATATCTTTTCTAAGAAATAGGTAGGTTGATTTAGGTGTCTTCAATTGTATTATTCTTCAGGCACAAGGGACTTTTAAAAAGGTAATGTTCAACATCACGATGATTTAATATGTATAGAAATACTACAATTCCTATGTGGCTGAAAATTAACATTATTCCAGCCCAGCCAGCACATAAAATAAAGCCAAAACCGCTAGATATGAAAAAACCGAAAAACTCAGCGAAAATAATACATACCTTTGCCACGCAGGTCCCGTAGAGCATAAAATATATTTGAGCACAATAAATACGTGGAGCGGTTTTATTGTTATTGGCACAATAACCGTACGTTACCTGCGACTCGGTTGAATTAACTGTCTGTCGGTACGTAAGGCTAATTGTGGCTGGTTTTTATTGGCCAGCAGTGTAAATGAGACGTTATTGGATTTTGGCGATACATTGTTTGGTGTTGTGTTGTTTTGAAGCGCATCTAACACTGACCACATACACGGTGGAGCACACGGTGGCGGTCTGCCCTGCTTGGGCAGAGCACCGCCGTGTCCTCGTGGAGGCGATCGGCGGCGGCGATCTCTCGCGTCCGGCCCTGGTCCAGGCCATGGTACGGAGCGAGAGGGCATGGGGAGCCGTCACCTCCTTCAGCGAAGCAGTGATACTCGCGAAGAGGGAGGCGGCGCACGTGAGGGAGAGGCAGCATTTGCGCCCTCGCGACCCCAGCCGCCGCAGGATACGGAGACGCCCTGGGCGTCGGGAATCCCAGGCCGATTTCCGGCCACCGTAGGCATAGGCTTGCGGACGGCGAGTAATGGGTAGCTCGCTGTCCGGTAAGGACCAAGCCCAAGTCGACGGCGCGTTGTGTTCCACGCGCGCCTCAAAGAGATGTCAGCACAAAAAAATTATGGGGCCCGCAAGGGCCGATGCCTGCCAGGGGTGCGGGTTTGTTCGAAAGAGACACCACAGCCCCTGGCTTAAGGGCTACTGAAGGAACACGGGTGGGTTTTAGTCAGTAAAAGTCTGACACGCCCTCCTGCTCCACCCAGAGCGGGAGAAGTTATTTGATGATTTCCCACCCAAAAAAAAAAAAAAAAAAAAAAAACACTGACCACATATATTATTGTTCTACAGCTGCCCCTGGTACAAATTTATTGGGTAATAAATCTATAAATAAAACATGGCTCCCTATAATGTACTATTCAGGATAAGTTTTTTACCAGAGCGCAAACTGTAAACATGAATTCAGCATATCAATATAGACCCCCCAGCGCAGAGATTTTCCGTCGCCTATGCAAAAAAAAATCAGCTATTCCATACATTCTGACCGCGTAGGTATTTCACTTTTCTATGAAACATCAGAAGGCCAATTCTACTAATTAAAAACGTTCGCAGTGTCATCGCGGCGACAATCGAATTTCAAAAATTTGACAAAAACGTATAGGATTTTTTGACAGATTGACACTGAGATCAGACTGTGAACGTTCTTAAAATTACCAGAATTGCCCCTCAGATTTTTTTTGTATAACCGATCAAAAAATTTTTTCCTTGGCGGTCTAGAATGATATGATGAATTCATGGTTACAGTTTGCGCACTGGTCTTATCTTATCCTGTATGTACACTTCTGCCTAACTCTTCAGGGACTAAAAGTCCGATAGTATGTAAAAATAACAACTTTTTTAGTCTATATGCTTCACTTCTTCAATTCTAAAGTATTTTTTTGCAATGCCCGATAAATCTGGTGCATTTTTTTTTAGACTCGTCAAAAGAAATTAAGTGTCTGTCGGTACGTAAGGCTAACTGTGGTTGGTTTTTATTGGCCAGCAGTGTACTCGTAAATGAGACATCATTAGATTTAGAATTTTGGCGAAACATTGTTTTAGGTTGTGTGGTTTTGAAGCACATCTAAACACCCACCCCATAGACCATTGTGCCATCACTGCTGGTGGTATAATTTATGGTGTAACGTAATGTTCCCACTTCTGGGACCCAGGCCTCCTCTCTCACAGAGGGAGCGGGCTGTAATCTTCCATGCGGTCCCAATGCGGGTTGGTAGATTTCACATGTCTTAGATTTTTTCAGTTCTAGGACATTCCGGTTTCCTCACGATGTTTTCCTTCACCGTTTTGAGAGCAATGGTGATATTATATAATATTTTTATTTCTTTCAAAACTTGAAAGTTAAAGAACAAAAAAAAACATTTGGGACACGCACAGGAAACACAAACATTTAAAAAAAAAATGAAAACAATTAAATAAAAAATCGAAATAAGAATTTCTGTGCAAGACCAAAAAGGCATCTCTCAGCATAATGCTTCGATATTTGAATTGAAGCGCTGGCATATGACGGCATTTCAAATGAATTCCTGCCATAATTATCCCACTTAAAAGAAATATGCAAATCATTACGTCATAACTCCAAATAGTTTCTATCTACACGCTACAAGGCACATCGCTCGAGTTCTTTGCCAAAGAATTTCAATTTCTACTCCATCAGTCTGATGTACCTAGTTTGGATTGCAGAGCGTATTTGCATGTTAAAATGACTTCCCTTACTTAGAGGCTCGGAAGGAAACAAGATGGCTGTTGGGTGTGTTTTGTATGGTTTTTGGAATCGGGTTTAAAGTTCGCGGATTTTAAGTGTTTCAGTGATGTGCCGGCGAGTACATGAGTTCAGTCACATCATCATCATTTCAGCCGAAAAACGTCCACTGCTTACCGTAACCTCTCCCAAGTTTTGCCACTTCGACCGGTTCTGTGCTTCTCGTATCTAGCAGAGTCTTACGGTTTTTTCAAAATGACTGGTGCAGCTTGCGGGAGGCTTTCCAACGCTACGTCTTCCGATACGCGTTTACTACTGCAGTATCACCTGACACTAGAGTGACAGTTCACTTTTTAAATTGGCCGGTATCGTAGATTGACTTTACACGGTTCCTATAAACAAAAACGAATCGTTTCGCTTACCAATTATAGCACTTTTTTACTGACAAACTGGGCATATAAATAGATTTGTAATCAAATTTTACCTGTGATAGATACATCCATATGGGATGGTCTACTATGCAATGTTATCGTCTTATCTTCAGTATTGGTAAAGATACAAGTCTTAATTTTGTAGTGGGCATCTACAACGCCACATGCGAACTACGCATCAAAAAAATTTCGTCTCACAAATCCGACATCGCGCAAGCAGAGTTTACCGCGCGACTCGTATATATACAACATCCCGACATCAACTGTCGGGTAGTTGCCCACCAGACACAACTCCCGTCATAATACTAATCATAATCATTTATTTGCAATAAGTATTTGTACAGTGTTGGTCTTAAAGTAGGTAATTGAGTTCCTAATACATAGTCAGACATAATTTGACATGCAAAACAATATATTACACTTATTATATATTACGCTCAATGGCATGCTGTCTATCATTAATTTTTCAATATATTCATATTAATTATCGTCACATTAGTTTAAAATACATTATTTAACATTATTTAGAAATTCATTTATAGAATAAAAACGTTTTTGCAGTAGCCATAATTTTAGCTTAGTAAAAAATAAATTATTAGATAACTCTTTGAAATTCTTCGGTATTTTGTTATAGATAAGTCCACACATATGATAACAGTTCTTTTTATACAGAGAAGTCTTTGGTGCCCTAGGCAGAACTAATCTATCTGGATCTCTTACTTTTCGAGGGCAGCGGTCTTGAGCCTTTTTAAACAGGTCAAAGTGCTGACGGACAAATTTAGCACATTCTAAAATATACATACTGGGTAATGTAAGGAGTTTTAATTTTAAAAACAATGGTTTACAAGATTCCCATGGTGGGATCCCACAAATGGCTCGAACGCATTTTTTTTGCACCTTAAAAGCTTTATCTACGTCTGTTGAGTTACCCCATAGTATGAGGCCGTATTGTAGCGTCGATGCAACGCAGTCGTGATATGCAGTCAATGTCGTGCTTTGCGACGAGGTCTTTCGCATTGTGTAGAGAACATACACGAATTTGTTCAACTTGTTACACACCTTTTCTATGTGTGGCTTCCAGGAAGTAGCCGTCCAATGCAACTCCCAGAAAAGTACTTTCGTCTGCCTCTAATAGAAGTTGTCCATTATAATTAATGTTTAGTCTTTCTTGGTTACGACCATATGTCCTAAATTGTATAATTTTTGTTTTATTTATATTTACATGCAAATTATTTGATCTTAACCAAGAAATTGTTGATTCAATTGTATTGTTAATGTCTATTCTGTAATTATTTATGTCAGTATTAATTGGTGATGTCATAATAATTGAAATGTCATCCGCAAATAAAGTGCATGGATTGGGCATGTGTTCAGGAAGATCATTAATATATAATAAGAACAAAGGGGGACCCAAAACGCTCCCTTGTGGTACACCCGAGTTGTTGAATTTTGAAAGAGACCTAATTCCCTTCAGTTCTTTATTCTCAGACATACTTGAAATCTCAACACATTGCGTTCTACCCAGTAGGTAGGTTTCAAGCCAACTAAGGGCCGGACCTCGAATACCATATCGTTCCAATTTCGAAAGTAACAATTTATGAGACACAAAGTCAAAAGCTTTCGACATGTCGAAGAAGATAACAGACACCCGGTTTCCTATATCTACTTCCTCAATTATATTTTTTACAAGATTGAAGCATGCAAGGGTGGTCGATTTACTTTTTTGAAACCCATATTGTTCTTTCTTAAGAATCTGATGTTTCCCAATAAATCTGGTTGGAATCGATCGTCTGGTTGGAAGATGCTCCCTTTTCCATAGAGTATGAGTGAACTTTACACCATGTTCCTCATACCTCTATAATTTTAACCAATAACGTCGCATCATTGGATAGGCCAGGTTTTAATCCCGCAATCCGATACACTAAAATCCACATACTTAAACTTGCCCATATCACCAAAGTTGCATGGGGTACACCCAAACCCCAAAAAACACGTCAAAATTAAAGGTTAAACGACAAAATTAAGGGAAAACAATCGTAATTAATGCAAAATGAGTGAAACAAAGGGCCGAACGACAGTCATTACGCCACAATTATGATGGATGGCGGACTGCCCCCAATTTACTGGGGCGCCTTAAAAACAGGACAAAAGGTACAAAAATCGCTTTCCATTAGTAATCGCTGGGAAGTTTGGCGGGGTTTTGAGGGTTCTGTCGTGTTTCTTTTTTGACTGAAAAAGTGTTTTTGATTCGTATGGCTATAGGTTACCAGTAGCTTGTGACAGCGGCTTTGCTAGCGAGGAGGTCGAAAATAGTACCACGGGAACGTACTACCGAGAAAAAAATATCCTGTTTGTTTATCTGGTTTAAAAACTATACGTGTGCCAAATTTCATCTAAAACCATTCAGACGTTTTTGCGTGATTGAGTAACAAACATTTAAACATACAAACTATCACATTTATAATATTAGTAGGATATAAAAATGATTTTAAGTGGAAGCGATCCAGGGGCCTCTTGCGATTTGCAGTTACTAAAAGAAAGAAAAAGTAATTATTAGACTCGGTCAGGAATATCACAAACTTAACTACAACACCAGCCAACAACGCCAATCATCATACGCAGAATCCAGTATGGCAATGATAAAGTAACGAATATCATGGGAACTACAGAGGGGCTTGTGGCTAAATAACAGCTGCACGGGTGAACATAAGATTGAACTTCGGTTGACGTGGTCGGTTCGTGGTTGGTACCATTACATCTGGAGACTCCTATGTGCCTCTAAAATCGCATACATGCAGCCGGGACCAACAACTTAACGTGCTTTCCGAGGCACGGAGGGGTTTGGGTAATTAAAGATGGTCACCCATCCTCGGACCGACCGCGGCAATCGTAGCTTAACTTTCGATCGATCCGTCTGTCATCTATCTGTAGCTTCCATATTATTCGTTACTGAATCATTGCCAGAGCTCTGCGTATGACTGGCAGTTATTGTTTTCGAAAAGCTAATTAATGCGTTTTCGAGCCAATGAAATTGAGGTCAAGGCTTCAAAACAAATTAAATACAATCTTTCGAAATTTGAAATTCAAATATTGCCTTTCAGCGATCCCCTCCTCTTCCCCCATTTCCCTCTGATACCCCAACGAATAAACATCTGTACTAACGCAATAAACAAAAGTTTTCTAAAAAAGAAACGGGCGCCTAATCAATGTGGAACAATACTCGTACACGCCGTGTAATTTTCAGTCAAAATGTGTCTTTTAAGTCCTTTTTTAAGGTTTTTTCTGGACGAAATAATCAGTGAAGTTGCTGAGAGTAAAGTTTTTTAAAGTACGTAATATTTGATGTAATGTATATTCTCCGTTCAATACCAAAAAAAGCCACTATTGAGATTTTCATAATTATTTTTCTCCCATATGCCTTGTGCAAGTGGAAAAACACAGTTTTTTCCACTAGATACTGATCTACGATGGTACATATCTTGTGAGTTCAGCTGTTACGCTATTACAGAGCTTCAACATTCAGTTCGGCAATAATTCTTCTCATTAGAAGTACATAGTGCATTTATCTGCAAAAACAAATAGGTTATGATTGCTTCTAATCAAATTCATTTACCTACGAACATACAAAATTCGCACATACTAATCCACCCAATTTACATTGTAACATAGGTCCTGTAGAATTCCAACGTTACATGAAAATCGTTCCTGAATAATTTATTTCATTCATTCAATAAATGTCACAGTTCTACAGAAAAGGGTGTCTGCGAAAAAGGTGCAAAAAATCACTAATGTGAAGTGACAACCCTTTGATTTCGGGATCTAGGTATTATTTAGCTGTGACATTCTTTTATTTTATGAAAGCTCCATTGAATATGCTTTCTGTTGCCTCATATGGTTCTTTACAAGATAAATAATAGATGATGAACAGGGGATAGCGAACTGCATATTTCGGTCAACTAAATTTGTCCAGTTCCGTCTAAAAAATAGAACCTTCCCATTTCCTCCCGTGGGTGTCGTAGAAAGCGACTAAGGGACTTACCAGAGAATGGGCAGCAGCGTTCTCTATGCTTTTTACTACCATACTGCGATCGCCAACCCTAGGCGGCCCTAAGCGTGGCGATTCTGGGCTTGCGGACGGCGAGTAATGGGTAGCTCGCTGTCCGGTAAGGACCAAGCCCAAGTCGACGGCGCGTTGTGTTCCACGCGCGCCTCAAAGAGATGTCAGCACAAAAAGTGATGGGACCCGCAAGGGTCGATGCCTGCCAGGGGTGCGGGTTTGTTCGAAAGAGACACCACAGCCCCTGGCATACGGGCTACTGAAGGAACACGGGTGGGTTTTAGTCAGTAGAAGTCTGACACGCCCTCCTGCTCCACCCAGAGCGGGAGAAGTTATTTGATGATTTCCCACCCAAAAAAAAAAAAAAAAAAAAAAAGAAAGCGTGGCGATTCTGGAAAGACCCCCCTTTTGGGAGGAGGCTTATGTCCAGCAATGGATGTCTTTCGGCTGAAATGATGATGATGATGAAATTTGATCATAATGAGCCACAATATTCCCACTGCTGGGACATAGGCCTCCTCTCTGTGAGAGGGGGTAGGCCATAATGCACCAGGCAGGCATAGTGCGGGTTGTTGCATACATTACATACAGGGTGTGAAAAGATCCATTACGTAGCCGTTATTTACGCATGTGGGGGATATTTAAAGTTAAGTTACAATATTTAAGACTAGATTTCGTGAAAATAAGTAAATAAAAGTTGGAACTTTGATCTTCAATTGAACCACAGTTCAGTTAGCAGTGGTGACCCAGTTATTACGGTTGCAACTTACGAATTGTAGTTCGTCGGTTCAAACCCAGACTGGCACTTTACTTTGTGTAAATTATTTCATCACCGCCGTTTTCAAAACGGCGAAGGAAAACATCGTGAGGAGACCAGCCGGAAATTGAACCAAAACTTTGAAGACATTATGTGACATCTATCAAAACGCACTGGGCCCACGTGGTGGGTTATAGCTCACTACCTCTCAGAGACACTTCTCTCCCAGCAGTGGGAAAATTATAGGCTGATTATGCTTTGCAAATGCTGTATGGTCCAGTACATTTTTTTTATCACAATGACTTCTACTTTACCATCATTTCAGCCGAAAGACGTCCACTGTTGGCCATAGACCGGCCCAAAAGGCGGGTTTTGCTATAATCGCCACGCTTGGCCGGCGGGTTGGCGATCGCAGTATGGTGGTAAAATGCATAGAAAACGCTGCTGCCCATTCTTTAGTAAGTCCCTTAGTCGCCTTCTACGACACTCACGGGAAGAAATGGGATGGTGCTATTCTTTTACGCCCGGAACCACATGGATTCCATTTTGTGGGCAAAAGAAAATATTACAATGATGGGAAGTATTACTGAGTCTCGGTTTCGTTAAGCTTCTTTTTATATCCATTACAGGAAAAATAAGGCGTATTGTTTGAAGACCCTTCATCACTTCTTAATAAACAAAGCCACTTACCAATTCCCAGGAATCACAAATTTATCAGTAGACCTACAAAATAATAATTCAATCAATCCACCTGTCAATTAGCAATCAGCAATCCAGCAAATTAAGCGCTGCAGGCGTTAATATCCTCCTTGTAAAGTCCATCCTTCCAATCCGCTTGACTCAGCTGCAAAAGCGGCTTTTCCGCAAACTAGGAGAAGCGACGAAGCACCTCAATAATTTGTATAATTCATTCAATAAATGTCGGCTTCATTGAAAAGGGGTGCGAATAAATCTGGGGGTGTTAAATAATCAGTGAGCCGGGATGTCTGTAGCCCCCCGTGTCGAAGGTCACCCAGTATTAAATTATTCCGACGTCCGCCATCTGTGTGTCTAAAATTTGTAATTGAGACACGAATTTTTGACCCCTCTTGGAACTGTATAGAGTGGCCTGTGCGATATTGTTGGAGTTCCTTGTGAGTTTAGCTAGCGCCAAGCAACGTTGGTGTGAGTGCCACAGCGAATGTCGAGGTTTAAATGCTATGAAATTATAATTAACATGGTATACAGGCTTCTAGTTTTAGCGCCTAAATTATAACATTAAAATCAAATCACAAAACTTGGAAACCAGCAAAATGAGTTTTTGTAGGGTTTCCAATAAAAAAAATGGATACATGACATAATATATATAAAAGGACACATTAAATTTAGCTATTATGTAGGTCACTTATAGGAAACCACAGCGTGCACAATTAAGTTAACAACTAAGCTACACAGTAAAATTATATTAATATAATTATACATTTGGAAAAAGTAAAAAAAATGAAATAAAATTGAATCTATTAAACAATTATTTATTTTGACAGTCGCAGATGTCTAAATCCGTAGTTACAAAAATATAATATTTAGTTGTCAATACACCTTAACACAGTTATTTTTATATATTCACTACTATAATTCTACTAATAAAACTACAAATTCGTATAAAAAACGGTCCAATCCAGAATTACTAAGGACTCTTAAAGTTCAACCAGACGGGAATTATTACGACGTATTACTAGTACTTGTTTCGAAAGTACTACGTGTGTTTGACCTAGTTCAGTCCATAGGTCATAGGCAAAACAATATCGATACAAGTGTGAAACAAAATGTTTCACATAAGAAATTACCCTGTGTATCAACTGGTTTGAGGGCTAAATTTGTGTTTGTCATATTTAGTCCATTGATGAATAGTAGTAATAGTAATTTAGTTACAAACTTCAGTACATATTACATCAACGAGGTCTCTACCTCTAAACTAGGACATCCTGTATGACAGGGGTCGACGTTTCTCGAGTTACATGGATCGGCATGAAAAGGTTTTGACTATATATAATGCACACATACATAGATTAAACAATAATTAAAAAATAAATAAAATGGGAATTAAAAAAAAAACATGCAAAAACTTAGAAGATGAACAGAAAAAAAATGGTTAATAATTCTAAAATACATTGTTTCCGATAAGAATAGGGGTAATATGAGTGTGGTGAGATGTGTGATGGGTGTGTTGATGTAGATGTGTGAATGTGTGTTGCCTGAGTGTGTCCACTAGGTTAGATTTCTAATAATGTTGTAGGTAATGCACGGATTAGGGTCGAAGGACAGGGCCTGAATTCACTATGACCACTCAACGATTCCTTACTGGTAACCATGTCAATCACACACGAATTCTGCTAATATCGTATTTATAATAACGTCAAAATATCTTGGAACATACAGAATATGTCATTTTTTTTGGGTGGGTTATGACATTTTGGTTCCGTACAGTTACATTGTTTAAAAAAAAAACGATAATAACGTAGTAAGATTCCGAGGGGAATCATTATGACGATACAGAATTGGGGCCCAGAAGTACTAACTTACTCACTTTTTTTACATTTCTATCAATTTTTGGTTGCTCGTATTTAGTATTTTTAAATGTGTGTATAGGATTTCACAATAATGGTGCAAAAACCAAACTTACGACTTGTTTCAAAATTTCTAAAACATCACTCTCAAGTTCTCGTGAAACAAAGATAGACTAACATCCACTTGCGGCGAGGCAAGTCGGCGTTTGTGAGCCGTGATGTTGGGACTTATACGTCTGCGCGCAACCGCATCTAAAATGCCGCGGGATCCTCCTCGATAAAAATGTTTGCCAAAAGAAAAGTTTTAGAGCAATTTTAAACGTTAGCGTTTAGATAACATCATCGTCATCAGCCTATAATGTTCCCACTGCTGGGACACAGGCCTCCTCTCGGTGAGAGCGATTGGGCCGTAATCCACCACGCGCGCCCATTGCGGCTTGGTAGATGTCACATGTCTGCGAATTTTTGGTTCCAGGACATACCGGTTTCCTCACGTTGTTTTCCTTCACCGTTTTTGGAGCAGTGATTTACGCAAATTATTACGCCTGGCTGGGTTCGAACGCACGACCTACAACTCGTAAGTCACGGCCGTTGCCACTTGGCCACCACTGCTCACCATTTTTTTGTAAAAATATGTAACTCGACGAATCTAACGACACCTCTCAAGCTGAAATCGATCAATCCGTTTAGGCTACAAAGAGTGATAAAAGAAATATACATACTTACATACATGCGTACACTCGAAACACATAAACCTCCTTCTGGCGCAGTCTGGTAAAAACTTAACGAATAATTTCCCTCCATTTTCCTATTTCAATAAAATCCGTGGTATTAACATCCCCTTATACGTGCCCACTGTTGCGTGTGACCTAATTGTAGGGTCCAACGGACCTTCAACTGAAATGTGCTTTTTTTTTTCTTTTTAATGTGCGAACTTTGAAGTCGTTTTTTTTTTATGTGATTTTGTTTATCTGGCTTTGGAGCTTACGTTTCTCATTTTGTAAATATGGATTAATTTGTTTAAAATTTGTAAAATAGACGTGTTTTATTGGAATTACGCCTACATTTCTTGTGTATACTCACAGTTCAACAGTTATGTTTCATCATTTCAACTGAAAGACATCCGCTGCTGGATATAGGCCTCCCCCAAAAGGGGGGGTTTTGCCATAATCGCCACGCTTGGCAGGCGGATTGGCGATCGCAGTATGGTGAAAAAATGCATAGAGTCTCATAGTCTAGAAAGTCCCTTAGTCGCCTTCTACGACACCTACGGGAAGAATTGGGATGGTGCCATTTTTTCACGTCCGGCACCACACGTCACAACAGTTATGTTTACCTACATCAAATGTTATACTGGGTTAGGCCATTGTATTTAACTAAAAAAAATCTATCCAGGTTTCTGAGAAAATCAATTTGGGTGTTGAACCCAAGATCCCATTCTCAACGCTTGTTGTCACTGAGACAAACGAGGTAGTATTTCTGTTTAATTTATCATTATTATGTTAACGTTGTCCATGTGATAAAAATAATATCAGTTTATTACTACCCCAATATAGAGCGATCGTGGTGATTTACTTTGTCCAACTTATTCACACCGTCACCACTGGTCTCAAAACGCATGTTCTAGAAGCACCGGCTTTCGAAACAATTAATAATAGTCCACGGTATCAGGCAGTTAAATTGTTTATTAAATTACCGCTTGAGTTAAAAAGCACACTGTACACAGGCTTATTCAAGGCAAGACTCAAGGCTACTTGTTAGAAAATTGTATCTACTCAGTACATGATCTATCTATATAAATAAAAAGAAAAATCCTAACTGACTGACTCATCAACGCCCAGCCCAAACCCTTGGACCTAGAAAGCTGAAATTTTGCACAGAGGTTCCCTTTATAATGTAGACAAGGAACAAGGAAGGATTTTTCGAAATTCAACCCCTAAGGGAGTTAAATAGGGGATGAAAGTTCCGCGCAGGCAAAAGCTGGTTTTAATATTATTGCTCTTAAAACTGACATATCGACGTTTTTGTATGTATGTGTTCCGTGTTCATCTGACTTTCATTTTTGATTAATGTTTTTCGTATTGTTTGCAATTAAAATACTCTATTGACATGTGCTTTATCATCTATTTTTTTTTTATTTTCTTTTCTCTAAATATTATTATCAAATGTTTAATTTTTTGCATATTGAATTATTTGTGTTTCAAGCTGGATTATATTCGAACGCAATGTGAATTGCCACTGAAATAAATTTAATTGAACAATTCTAAGAAACGTGACATCTACCAACCCGCACTGGGCCCGCGTACATTACAGCCCACTCCTTATCGAAGAGATTAGCTCTGTGACCCAGAAGTGAGAACTAAGTTTCACTGGTTGTCAGATTATTGGGCCCCTGACGACCTGTAACGACTGTCAAAGATCCACGAATGACAGCCGGGACCAACGGCATAACGAGCTCTCCGATAGTCCGAGGTTTTGGTATGTAAAGATGGTCACCGATCCATTGACCGACCGCAGCAAGCGTAGCTTACCCTGATCGACTGACCCGTTCGGCTGTTTTAACTTAGCCACGAGTCTCTCTTTTGCATCATACCTACCCAAGTTAATTTAATAAACGTAAAAAATACATAAAATTCTCTTCGTCGTTATACAATGAAGCTTTTAGCTAATGAAATGTATGTAGGGGTATTAATTTTTTAAAGCCATACAAAGTTATGATTTATATAATTTAAAAGTACCTAGAGAGTTTGTTAATTTCAGTGTTAAAATTGCCCTAAATCTACATTACTATAAGTTAAGGTATATTTTGTACTGAAATGCGTATATTTTTTGCGAATAAAAATTTCACTGGTTAGGTTTCATTTATTTACAGTTTTTTTTTTTTTTTTTTAGTTTGGGAAATCATCAAATAACTTTCCCCGCTCTGGGTGGAGCAGGAGGGCGTGTCAGACTATTACTGACTAAAACCCACCCGTGTTCCCTCAGTAGCTCGTATGCCAGGGGCTGCGGTATCTCTTTCGAACGAACCCGCACCCTTGGCAGTTCCTTGTTCTATTTAAATCGTATCTGCCAGTAGTGATCCAGTGGCAACTGCTCGAAGTCATGTGTCGTAGAGCGTAGGCTCGAGACCGGTGCTTTCATCGTCATCAGTTTAGCCGAAAGAAGCTAACATAGGTCTCACAAGACAGGCGCTATACTTTATGCAGAGGTGTAACTAGTATGGGGCAGCCAGGGTACGAGCCCTGGGTGCGTATCGAAGGAGGGTGCGAAACATCGCCAATTCATCATCATCATTTCAGCCGAAAGACATCCACTGCTGGACATAGGCCTCCCTCAAAAGAGGGGGCTTTGCCATAATCACCACGCTTGGCAGGCGGGTTGGCGATCGCAGTATGGAGGTAAAATGCATAGAGAACGCTGCTGCCCATTCTCTAGTAAGTCCCTTAGTCGCCTTCTACGACTCCCACGGGAACAAATGGGATGGTGCTATTCTTTTACGTCCGGTACCACACGGAATTGAATCATTGAATTAAAAAAAAACATTTCATACTGTTTTAACTAAGAAATGTAAATAGCTACTTTGAATCTATTGTGAAGAACAGTTTTCAAATCTGCCTATTTCTATTCAAATTCTGCTTAAAATTGCAGCATTGCAAGTTGTGAGTGATTTAAAAATGTAAAAGTAATACCAACTAAAAAAAAAATACCTTCGTTATTGAAGAGGGGCTTGTGGCTAAGTAATAATAGCTGCGCAGGTTGATCGATCAGGTTAAGCTACGCTTGCCGCGGTGAGTCCGTGGATGGGTGACCATTTTTACATACCAAGACCCCTCCGTGCCTTGGAAAGTCCTGGCTGTCATTTATGGATCTTTGACAGTAACGACCCGTAACGACGGGTTGTCAGAAGCCCGAAATTGTGACAACCAGTCTTACTGGGGTACCGGTTAGACTGGAAGCCGACGGGAAAAGGCTAGGCATATGATGATGACCTTCATTACAGAGGGCTATAATTTGGTCAAACAAGGTTATGCGATCTAGCTTTGCTCAGTGTATGCCGAGAAGCTAATTTACGAAGGGGCGCAAATGTGATGCGTGCCCTAGGCGCCATTTTCTATTGGTATGTCCCTGACTTGATGTAATTTATTAAATCACTACTATTCTCAAAACAGTGAAGAAAACCACTATTAGATACAAGGACATTGAGGCGATGAGGATAAAATATGTCTTAGAACCAAAAAATCTAAGACATGTGACATCTACCAACACGCACTAAGCCCGCGTAGTGGATACGCCCCACTCCCTCTCACAGAGAGGAGGCCTGTGTCCCAGCAGTGGGACACTATAGGCTGATGATGAGCATCTATGTCATTGTTAGGCTGTGTGCAATGATGAAAATATCATTCAATTAAGTTAAGGGTATTGATAGTTTGAGTACTTTATGCGGCCTACCCAAATGTCCTTTCTTTGGTATTGTTCGTCAAATCGTTGAGCTCCTCAAGTTCTGAGTTGAGCCGTATGATTACTGATACATGCGTGCACTGAATGGACCGGTCCACTCAATCTGTGTGGTTCTTTCCTCAAAAGACCATTTCAGACACCAATCCACGTGGTCTTCACATGATCTGACCAAGATTATGTCTGGACTTTAAAAGAGACTGTGACCTCTGAGTTTGTTTCGGCCTTTCTTCTCAGAGTAGTAAGACAGGAAACGCCGACCTCATCTAGTTTAAAAAAATATGATTGACGTGTAAAAGTGTTTGTACAAACCTACTTACAGAAATAAAATCATTAATCTTAAAGGCTACTTTTCATCCTGGATTCCAGACGAATCTTTAGGCAACGGCTAATAAGTATTAAAATACCGCTCCGAACATTTTCTGATAATTTTCTGTATTCCTAATTTAAATTTTTCTTACTTTACAGACACGCCAAAAACACATCCTGAATTTGGTAGATAAGTTTGAATTTTTTATAAAAACATTCATAAAATTAGACCTATCAATATAATTTATTTGAGTTAAAAATAATGTTTATTGGCACGTCAAATATAAATATTGCCAGCCTCGATTCCCGCATCATACCAAATGCTGATTGCCGCATGAAAAAACACTTTCCATTTAAAAATTTCATAACTTCTCGTTTGGATGCTAATTTTCGTCAATACTGTGGTTGAATATTAGCATGTCTGTATGTTTTATAAAAATATTGATATTTATATATTTATTTATTTCTTTGCTCTCATGCACATCACACATTTTACCATAGGTATATTACTGTCGGTTCTTGTACATGAACCCTATCAGGGCCCCCGAGTGGGTTCCCGCATTGTCGTTGCGGAGGGGCTCAGTTATCGTGGACTGCTAGCCACGTTGAAGCCAAGAGGAACCCAAAGGTGGGGCCGCTCGTCAGGGCTTTTGCCTTCAAGCCAATGACGTAGCGGCCAAAAAGTAGGTTGTGGTGAGGTGCACCGCAACTGAGGTCGGCCGCGATGTCGAATGGGAGGCATCGCGGCTGAGGGTTACAGGCTGCGGCAGAGAAGGAGTGCCGGTGCTTCTGAGCAGCGCTCTTCCCTTCCGTGGCCTGGATGGGGGCGCCAGGGGAAGAGAAGCGACGGTATAGCGTTGGCCGCTCTCCCTATCCCCTGCGGCCGAAAAGTGGTAGGCGGGACGGCGAGTTGTGTTCCACGAGCGCCGTCAGAGATGTCAGCAACCACTGGTGGGGTCCGCAAGGGCCGATGCCTGCCAGGGGAGTGGGTTGTTCGTGAGAGTTACCGCCGCCCCTGGCACACGGGCAACTGGGCTTTAGTCAGTAAAAGTCTGACACGCCCTCCTGCTCTACCCAGCGGGAGAAGTCATTTGATGATTTCCCACCCAAAAAAAAAACCCCTGTCAGGGTACTGCAAAGCACAATGTTCGTTTGCTGTTGAGTATACATAAATATATTATTCGATATAGAACAAAAGTTTTAACATAAAATTATAACATAACACCTGTTTTCTCCAAAGAGGAAGTAGGCTACGCTTTTATTTTATCAGATAAACAAAAATATAATATGTTATAGAATCGCATAATAGAAGGACGTGAACATCTCGAACAACCAAGGTGCTTTTTTTTTTGTGTGGGAAATCATGAAATAACTTCTCCCGCTCTGGGTGGAGCAGGAGGGCGTGTCAGACTTTTACTGACTAAAACCCAGCCGTGTTCCTTCAGTAGCCCGTATGCCAGTGGCTGTGGTATCTCTTTCGAACAAACCCGCACCCCTGGCAGGCATCGGCCCCTGCGGGCCCCATCATTTTGTGCCGACATCTCTTTGAGGCGCGCGTGGAACACAACGCACCGTCGACTTGGGCTTGGTCCTTACCGGACAGCCAGCTCCCATTACTCGTCGTCCGCAAGCCCATGCCTACGGTGGCCGGAAATCGGCCTAGGATTCCCGACGCCTACGGCGTCTCCGTATCCTGCGGCGGCTAGGGTCGCGAGGGCGCATATGCTGTCTCTCCCTCACGTGCGCCACCTCCCTCTTCGCGAGCATCACTGCTTCGCTGAAGGAGGTGACGGCTACCCATGCCCTCTCGCTCCGTACCATGGCCTGGACCAGGGCCGGACGCGAGAGATCGCTGCCGCCGATCGCCTCCACGAGGACACAGCGGTGCTCCACCCAAGCCGGGCAGACCGCCACCGTGTGCTCCATCGTGTCCTCAGGGCGATCTTCGCAGTGGAAACACCCGGGCGTTTCCTCCCGCCCTATCCAAAACAGGAACCTCCTGAAACAACCGCGGCCGGTGAGGACCTGCGTCAGGCGGAAGGTGAGGACGCCATGCCGCTTCTCAAGCCACTCCTCAAAGAGGGGACTTACCGCCGCAATCGTGGCGTGCCCAAACCAAGGTGCTTAGAGAATCATCAGTAATAATACTACCCGATGCATTCACTGTGTCTGTTATTACTTACCCACAAGCCCCTCAAACATTTCAGTACTAACTAAAATACATAATACTCCGAACAAACTCATAGTTCTGGAATCAATTGGCTATAATATTGTTTACCTAACCATCTAAGATCAAAGGTTTGATCTTACGTACCGTTACACACAAGAGTAAATACATAAGGTACTTGGTAAACTTGCTCAATCAAAGTTTAAATCTTACTATATTATTATAGTCTATGTTGTATTTATTGAAACTATTTGGATAAGGCTTGTTAAGGTGATATTACTCGTAGTATGTATTGTGGATAAAAAGAAAGAAAATACATTTATTTAGCACAGACTAAAAAGTCACACAAGGTTCCGTGTGGTGCCGGACGTAAAAGAATAGCACCATCCCATCTCTTCCCGTGGGTGTCGTAGAAGGCGACTAAGGGACTTACTAGAGAATGGGCAGCAGCGTTCTCTATGCATTTTACCATCATACTGCGATTGCCAACCCGCCTGCCAAGCGTAGCGATAAGGCAAAACCCCCCTTTTGGGGAGGTCTATGTCCAGCAGTGGACGTCTATGATGATGATGGAAAAGGTACACAATAGCATAATCAGCTATAACGTTCCCACTGCTGGGTCTAATCACTTGTGAGAGGGAGTGGGCCGTAGTCCAAGACGTGGACCCAGTGTGGTTTGGTAGATGTCACATGACTTCGAATTTTTGGTTCTAAGACGTTTCCTCACGATGTTTTCCTTCACCGTTTGGGAACATGCCGGTTGGCATGTTCTAGAACAAAAAATTCGGAAGACATGTGACATCTATCAACCCGCACTGGGCCCGCGTGGTGGATTACTGCCCAATCCCTCTAACAGAGAGGAGGCCTGTGTCCCAGCAGTGGTAACATTATAGGCTGATGATGATGATGATGATGATGAGAAGAAAGGCCGAAACAAACTCTGAGGTCACAATCTCTTTTCAAGTCCAGACATCCTCTTGATCAGATTATGTGAAAACCGGTGAAGGAAAACATCGTGCGGAGGTTCCGCACGATGTTTTACTTCACCGTTTTGAGAGCAGTGGTAATGAAATAATTTACACAAAGTAAAGCGCCTGTCTGGGTTCGAACTCACGACCTACAACTCGTAAGTCGCGGCCGTTACCACTTGGCTACCACTGCTCTCCTTTCTTCTCAGAGTAGTCAAATAGGAAACGCCGACCTCATCTAGTCTTTAAAACATGAAATATTGACTTGTAAATGTGTTTTTACAAACCTAGTTACAGAAATAAAATCACTTACAATTTAAAAACAATTTTGAGTCTGCAATAATTTAAAATCCGCCCAAGCAAGAATTCTTTTCTGTTTCTGCTGGCAAATTTCGCTTAAATTGTAGCAGAATTAGGTAAATAACAATCAAGAGACAAGATATTTTAACCTAAGTTCATATTTTTTATTAAATTATCTTCTTTCTGTTTTTATTATTTTTACTTGTATTAGTTTCAGATTAGTTTTATTTTATATTTAATCATACTCTCTGTTCAATGTTATTTATATCGCACGCCGCCCGTGTTTGTTTAACTTTTTTATATTATGTGGAAAAAGTTGTTGGTTAAACATTTGTAGGCATTTTAGTTTTAAGTTCTATACCATAATACTGTAATGTGTAACCGTTTATTTTCCCAAATAAAAATAAGCAGACCCAAATATGGAGCTAGAGCGTTCAAATTAAAATAAACACAACAAAAAAACAAATACAAACATACGGGTCGAAAAAAGGTTAAAAACGGTCGGCTGATAACCTTAATCACCGAACAGTTAACGACGTGTGAGCCGCGTGGGGGCTTAATCACACACGGACACTTTTAGACACGTTTTTGCTATATATTTTGTGGGCTGGACGTTTTCAGGTGGGCTTTGTCTTTCAGTGTTAATTTTTAATAGGCAGAATATTCCGGAACTCAGATTATAAAATAAAGGCAGATAGACCGCGGGGAACACCAAGAGTGAGGCCAAAAAACCAAACACTTTTTTTTTTTTTCCAAAGTTTTAAGTTTTCACTTCTGTCAGTACTACTCTAATCATAGTGAAACTCAACAACATCGCTGACCAATAGACAATCTAGTTAGGTCATTCAGGGTATAGTATAATTCAGTTTGACGCTGGGGTATCTTGGGTTATTGCCACACAATGATGCATTTTTTGTGACCAAGACTGTCTGATGACAACCCACTTAGAAGATTTTTCACACAGTCATGGCGGTGCCAAATTTCAACCATATCTGTTCGGCGGTTTTTTCTGTGATTTAGTAACAAATATCCAACTGTACAAATTAAGGAATTTTTTTTGGGTAAAAAATATTACTTTCGTTTCTTCACACAATCCCTTCATCTCTTCATTAAATTAAGTAGGTAGATACAGACGCCAGCACATCAAGCTACCCCAATCTGTCAAATGTCTTTGATGGATTTTCAACTTTATTACATAACTGTAAGGTTCACGTTCAAATAGAAAAATTTGGCAGTCTAGCTTGATGTGCTGACGTCTGTACATAGGTTTAAATTAAAATCAGTAACACAATGTGTGTAGTCCACTTAAAATAGTTCTCCGTGCAAATTAAACTAATCATAAACCAAAATGGTGGCACAGAATGTTTCGTATTTCAAACAAAGCTTGGACCGGTCAAAGCCCCGGCGATATGCCATTTTGTCATTGTAACTATAACTAATAACTTTGGTAACTTTGGCGGGAAATATGCGAATTTGAAAGTACGCGTAATATCGCACGCGAAGCTATTATTTCACTTGTGTGTCATTTCATTTTCGCATTTACACTACTTACGTATCAATGACGTATTATAAATAGTCACATCATACAGGAATATTAGAGAACTCAAAAACAGCGTAAACCATGAATGTTCCCCCCCGAGTGGGTTCCCGCATTGTCGTTGCGGGGGGGCTCAGTAACCGTGGATTCCGGCCACGGTGAAGCCAAGAGGAACCCAAATGTAGGGCCGCTCGTCAGGGCTTTTGCCTCAAAGCCGACGACGTAGCGGCCAAAAAGTAGGTTGCGGTGAGGTGCACCGCAACTGAGGTGGGCCGCGATGTCGAATGGGAGGCATCGCGGCTGAGGGTTACGGGCTGCGGTAGAGGAGGAGTGCCGGTGCTTCTGAGCAGCGCTCTTCCCTTCCGTGCCCTGGACGGGGCCGCCACCGTTTGATGGCGGACGCGGTGGGGCCGCAGGGGAAGAGAAGTGTCGTATAGCGTCAGCCGCTCTCCCTATCCCCTGCGGCCGAAAAGTGGTAGACGGGACGGCGCGTTGTGTTCCACACGCGCGCCGTCAAAGATGTCAGCAACCACCGGTGGGGTCCGCAAGGGCCGATGCCTGCCAGGGGTGCGGGTTTGTTCGAAAGAGATACCACAGCCCCTGGCATACGGGCTACTGAGGGAACACGGGTGGGTTTTAGTCAGTAAAAGTCTGACACGCCCTCCTGCTCTACTCAGCAGGAGAAGTCATTTGATGATTTCCCACCCAAAAAAAAACCATGAATGTTACCTTGCTACCTACGAGTACTAGTTCATCCAATCATACAGTGCGCGAAGAACAGGAAAGACACATACCGATTCCTGTTGTTAGAAAGAGATAAACATAAATAATCAGTTACGTCACTAGCGTGTTACCGCGTCACTAGATGGTACGTGACTAATAACACGACAGGCAATTACCTTGCATTTATCTTGCCAATATTGAGCGCCGGTAATGGATCTAAAGGTCATTTTATCATTGCTTATTACAAGTACAGACACCAGTATATCAAGCTACCCCAATCTGTAAATTTTTCCAAATTGAACACGAACCTTATGCTTATGTTATAAAGTTGAAAATCTATCAAAGAAAATTGACAGATTGGGGTAGCTTGATGTGCTGGCGTCTGTACTTTTACTCGACCATAGCAATACCAGAGGAAGAAGAGTTACAAATTGAATGTCTTCTCTTCATAATCAACAATGAACGTTGAACGTGTGATCGTCGGTTACCGTGTGCTTGGCGATCGTGTGGGTACGTGTTCGCATATTCCATGCTTGCCTGAAAAACCGACAATTCGAGGATCGCTCCGATCATTTAGCGAGCGTATACGATGATTTCAGACGAGTGAGCCCACCACACAATCGTGCTTGCGGGTAATCGTCTATGATCGCCGATTGGGAAGAGGCGCCATTACAGCGTAAACTAAAATCTGCCTAGGCTTTTCCCAACTACATAATTATGTTGGGGTCGGCTGCCATTTTAGACAATACCCCTTGGTAAGACTGCTGTCACACTTTTGGGCTTCTTACTGACAGTTACGACTGGTAAAGATCTAAAAATGACAGCCGGGACCAACGGTTTACAGGTATAACTATTGTAACATTTATTCTCACACATGCTCATGCCCACACACCCCGCACATCCATCCCTCCACACACACATACACACACAAACACTGCACATTATTATCACAGATGCTCATACCCACACACCTCGCACATCCACCCCTCCACACACACATACACACACAAACACTACACACTTACCCGAACATGGTACAACAATTTGTAACATCACAGAATTTAAGCTTTTTCTTTCCTCTATTAATTATGTCTCAAAATTTGTAGCTGGCAACCCATGGGAAGTTGCGAGTTAATACACTAACAAGTCTCCTTATTACTTACTGGCAGTCGGGACCACCTCAATCTTGTACTGTAAAACAATTGTATGAGAAACAATAAAAACTTACATTTATTACTTTTTATTTATTTATTATTTGTTGTGACTTTGTACAGCTTAAACTACTCAACTGATTTTGTCAAATTGAAGAGAATTTGGTTTGGTCAAGAATGTCTTGGAACCTGCTGTACAGACTGGGAAGATGATGTTAGCTAGTCAGGCAGACTTAGAACAAGCTTAACCACCGACCTCGCTGAGCAGAAGGTTAGGCTCCCGCTAGGAATCGCACCCTGGGTCTGGAGACAGGAGGTCTTACCACTAGACCACAGAGGCGGTCTGAAATCTTATATAGTAGTCCTAGTCTATTAACATCACAGAAAGTAAGAGATTACCCAGAATAACACCCTATAGCCAACGCTATTCCCCAGAGAGCACCAAATATCCTTAACATCATCACTCTTGGCACCTTTCTACCGCCTATTATCACTGACAAGTTAGTCTATACATCCCCTTACGAAACCCCATCAATATCACCAGCCATCTTCACCTAGCTCACTCCAGCTATAATTCTAACATACATTTTGTACTACAAAGGTTTTCCTGCCATAAGGACGAGCCTATATTTCACATCGGCAATCGATAGTGGGGCAAATAATAGTCAGGATGTTCCGTAAGACCTTACAATGTGAATTTTCGTCCCTTTTTCCGATCCAATAGTTTTTTAAGCGGGTACTGTAACGGTACGGTGGACTAGGAAGAAAGATTGTTAAAGCGCTTTATATTTTTTTTCTTGTGTGTCAGTTTTTTTACTAACTTGTGGGTTGTTTTAGGGAGGTTTGTGACTTAGTAAAAACAGCTTCACGGTTTTGTCGATCAAGTAAATCTACGCTTGCCGCATTTGTTTGTGGATGGGTCACTGTCTTTACACACCATTCCATGCCTCATCCGAAGCACGTCCGGACAGTCGTCAAGGACCGTCAGAAGCCCTTAAGCTGACAGCCCTTACCAAGGGGGATCGTATTACCCAATCCCTGGGTTGTAGAGGTCAGATAGGCAGTCGTTCCATGTAAAATACTGGTATTCAGCTGCATCTGGTTTTACTGGAAGCTGACTAACATTATTAGGAAATGGCTAGGTAGGTGATGATGTTTTGGGTTTTTATCTTTCTCCGTATTAAGGTGCGATACATAGACTTTGAAGGCGAAGGCCAGAGGGAAGACTTTCCCGATTAAATACTAGAAAAAATTGTATTTACCAGCCAAGTGCTTAAATGATCAGAAGGAGAATCAAGGTAACCAAATTAGCCCGAAGAATTTCCAAACATACATGGCAGTAGGCAGGACAAATTGCTTGGTAGACGGGGCCGAAAAATTCTGGAGTGGCGACCGCGTGCCGAAAGACGCAGCGTTAGATGGCTAACACAAGGCGGACCGAAAACCTGGTGAAGGCTCCAGGAATCCGCTGGAAACGAGAAGCACAGAACCGGACAAATTTGCGGTGCGTAGGGGAGTCCAGCAGTGGACGTTTTTCGGCTGAAATGATGATGATGATGACGGTGCCCAAATGCTGCAGAAATTACGAATTTCATCCCCTATTGTATTTTTTTTCTCCCCTTTTAGGGATGTTTTTTCAACATCCTGTCATGGTGCTTACTTATGTAGGTACGTAGTTAAAGGAATACTAATGTAAAATTTCCTATAAGCGATTCGTACGAAATTAATTTATTTGTTGGCAAATCGACAATCCCAGAAATACATATTACTTGTGTTCTCTGAGAAATACTCGTAAACAATTTATTAAGTAAATTTATTTAAGTGTACATGCACAACAATATGCCAAAAAACTGGCCCCTAAGAGATTCATCAATAAACACAGCACGATCCACTTTCATATAACATACGAAATAAATGTAGGTAGGTCTCTGCTCACACCTGCAGAGAAAACGGCTTCGCTTTATGATACATTTACATAAAAAGAAAAGTCCTGACTGACTGACTGATTGTCTCATCAACACCCAGCCCAAACCTTGGACGTAGAATGCTCAAATTTTGCACAGAGTTTCCCTTTATAATGTTGACAAAGAAAAACGAAGGATTTTTCGAAATTCAACCCCTGAGGTACTTAAAAAAGGGATGAAAGTTACGCGCGGGCGAAGCCACTGGCAAAAGCTAGTTATTAATATAAAGGCTATCGCTGACCAAAGAATAACGTTTATGGGTACCAAAATTCCTTACCCCGAGATGAGTAGGTTCAGAATAATGAACGTACAAAATCTCAACCGGATTCAGTTCCTTCAAGAAACCGAGCTTCAACGAAATCAAATCACTTTTTTGACAATCGTGTAACATGTCGTGAGCAATGTTGGCTCACTGGTAGCGACCGCGACTTACGAGTTATAGGTCGTAGGTTCGAACCCAGACTGGCGATTTACGTTGTGTAAATAATTTCATCACCACTGCTCTCAAAACGGTGAAGCAAATTATGAGAGAAAACCTTCTGTTGTAGAACAAAACATTCCAAGACCAGTGACATCTAACGTGGATAACGGCTCACTCTTTCACACCGAGAGGCCTGTGTTCCTGTACACTGAAAAACCGAATAGGTTGAATTCCATAATGTTAATTTCATGTAAGTTGCGTTAACCTAATATTGTGTTTAAACAACTATTATATGACATTTATTTCTACAAAAATAAAAATTGTTAAAAATTAGGTAATAGGTTAAACCAACCACTAAAAGAGGTTAAAACGATACAATATTCGAATCTAAGTAAGTCTAACTGATAATATAGTCAAGTCAACATATTAACGAAGTAGAGTCAACAAAATAACTAAGTTAAATACATATAATCAGTTTAAACCAAACTGAACACAGGTTAAATTTACCTTTATAGTTCAACTATTTTTATTTTGTTAATTCAACAAATCAAGTCGGTAGGTGCTATATTAACCTAAAATAAAGGTTGAAAAAAGGTTAAAACAACCTATTCGGTTTTTCAGTGTAGTGGGAACATGATAAGTTATTTATGAAAATTTTGTGGTGCTTACACGTGTCACAGTTTTCAATGCAAATTTCAAGAATACCCAAAAATAATGCCCTACTGTCAAACCAACTAAGGCAATAAAAAATTTCGACACGAGTAGCTGTAAACTCCACTCACAATAACCACACCCAAAATTAAAAGTCATCGAATACAATACAATTCCACACTAATTACGCATCGTAATATAAACGAATCTGGCATACAAAAGCAGTTTTCCTTTGATGTTTAAATTCCACACAACATTATAGAATTGTGCGCTTTGATGTCAAGAATGTTGTGCAAATAAGCTGTTGTATCGTTGAGTTCCGTGTGTTGCCGGGGGTAAAAGAATAGCACCATCCCATTTCTTCCTGTGGGAGTCGTAGAAGGCGACTAAGGGACTTACTAGAGAATGGGCAGCAGCGTTCTCTATGCATTTTACCACCATACTGCGATTGCCAACCCGCCTGCCAAGCGTGGCGATTTTGGCAAAATCCCCCTTTTGGGGGAGGCCTATGTCCAGCAGTGGACGTCTTTCGGCTGAAGTGATGAGTGTGTGCGTGTGATGTGATCGTTGAATTTGAGGGTGGTGGCAAACATAGGGGTCCTTATTATGTGTTACTATAGTGAAAGAAGGTGTTTATGGCAATTACACCCACCTGGGTATAACTATGCTGAAATGAACAAAAATTTAAACAATTTCTAATCTGTAAATCTTATTATAATGTACATGAATATTTAAATGATAAATTTAATAAATAAACAATAATACCAGCAAAAAAAAAAAAGACGCAAAATAATTTATTTATAGTTACCAATGATAATAATAAAATATGTATAATTTAAATAAATATTAATGTATAAATCCAATATATGAGTAGTAAAAATTATATGTACACCATTAGTTATCAGCCTACCTACCTACACAAAACGAAAGAGTAGATTTAATATAAAAATTGTTAACAAATATCTATAATAGCCCTCTTCCAAATTTTTATGTTGTTATGCCCGACAGGGCCCACAATGCTCCAAAACGAATGTATGTCTTTATGTACCTACCACCTTAGTTCACATTGTGGAATGCAATAAACGTATTGAGTATTGAGCTATCAAGTGAATGAAGATCTAAAATAAGTGACTATTTGTTATGGCTAATGTTAACAAAAAGGCCCGCTTTATATACCTCTAATTATTTTCACTCTGTGCTTCTAAAAATGTTATTGAACACGCTAATATAATGATTGCTCCTCTCTTTATAAAACACATCCAATTCTTTTTTTAATTCATAGGAAGCGCATATTCAGGACCCGTGAATGCTTTCCGAAGATCTTTCGTAACTACCGGAAAGCTAAAAAAAGGTTCACTCTTGAATATACAAAATGTAGAATAAATAATTGTCAGCCAGTCGACTATAGGTGCGCTTAAACGAGAAACTAAAATTGCTTCATCGTGGTCAATTCTCGTCCACTATGACGTCATGACTACATCCAGCAATTTAGGACAATGGCAACCTGTAGTAACCTGTTGCCAGAGATACGGCCACAAAATATCATGCAATATGGAGCACCTTAAAAACTAGGCAATACGCCCCCCTCCCGCCGCCTCCGCCGCCGGCCGGTTCCTCTCGCAAAAACAAACCGTAGTTATACGTACAAACGAGATAGAAAGAAAATTTACTAAAAGTTTCCAAACCGATTGGATATTCGGCAATTCGTGCAATATTCTCGAAACATAGCCGAATTTTATTTTTGTTGCTCCAGATTGCTCCACTTAATTGATCCAGATTAATCCATTAGTGATACCGAGCAATAATTGCTAAAAAAAATTGCCTGTGTAAGGGCACCTTAAGTATTACATACCAAAATAAACACAACCCTCTAGGAAGTGGTAGCTACTGCTGAGCAGGAAGGAGTTCCTGGGTTTGATTCCCGGGTGTGTTATGAGTGCCAGTGAGTCTCAAATTATATTGCCAGTGAGTCTCAAACCAGACTATTAGTCAATAGAGGTATGAGGAACTGGGTGTAAAGTTTACTCATACTCTAAGGAAAAGGGAGGATCCTCCGACCGGGTGTTGTATTTGGTGGGCAACTGCCCGGCGGTTGATGTCGGGATGTTGCATATATACAAGTCGCGCGGTAAACTCTGATTGCGCGATGTAGGATTTGCGTGACGTCAAGTCTTTGATGCGTACTTCGCATGTGGCGTTGTAGATGCTGCCACAAGTCCATATAGGTATTGGCACTCGGAATGTTTAGACTTCCGCATATGGCACTGGCCATAAATAAAAATCATATCACAATATTTGAAATTTCCCAAAAATCTCTCAATACTTTGTAACAGTTCGAACAGAATTCGATTCAGGATATTATTCTAATTGGCCCTTAACAAAAGGCTAAAATACTTAACGATCTCATGTAATCCAATTATGTCGAATTTTGAAGTTATTGTTGTTGCTATGAGACATACGTACTCACTGGCTTGTAATGGGAATAGTGTTCTACTCGTAATATTTTCATTCACGTAAAGGTACCTAGTAGTGGCGAAGGGTAGAATTACGGCCAGACCGTGAAGCAAGCATAAAGTTTCTTCAGAAGATAAGGCCCCACTTCCACTCATACTGAATTGAAATCAGCTAACTTATTTTTTTTGAAGATTTGCTTTTTTGCCGCGCAGGCGTTTTGTTTTACAGTAATACTTAAAAATACATGAAAAAATATTCTACTTTGAAATAATGAATAGCCCGGTGCACTTTGTTAACGTTAGGCCGATAGACATCGGCTTGTATTGACCCGTAGCCAATGCGAGCTAGATGGTTTAGTCTCTAATGGTAGTTAACACTATGTCCATTGTATGCTGTCAAAGATCCACGGACATGCTTTTAAAGGCATGGAGGGGGTTTTGGTATGTAAAGATGGTCACCCAACCGCAGCCAGCGTCTGCCAGGGGTGCGGGTTCGTTCGAAATAGATACCGCAGCCCCTGGCATACGGGCTACTGAGGGAACACGGGTGGGTTTTAGTCAGTAAAAGTCTGACACGTCTGCTCCACCCAGAGCGGAAGAAGTTATTTGATGATCTCCCACCCAAAAAAAAAAAACCGCAACTGGCGTAACTAAATATGAGCCATCGACCCATGCGGCTATTGTACTTAGCCACAGGCCCCTTTTAGGCAGCAGGCCCTTTAGGCAATAAAAATAAATAGTTTTACGAAATACTTCCGTCCAACCATAGCACGATTTGGATACCAACACCATCAATTCCTAGCATAGGCATAGCATAATCAGCCTATGTGTGTTGCCGGGCGTAAAGAATAGCACCATCCCATTGCTTCCCGTGGGTGTCGTAGGAGGCGACTAAGGGACTTACTAGAGAATGAGCAGCAGCGTTCTCTATGCATTTTACCATCACACTGCGATCGCCAACCCGCCTGCCAAGCGTGGCCATTATGGCAAACCCTCCAATTTGGCGGAGGCCCATTTCCAGCAATGGACGTCTTTAGGCTGAAATGATGATGATGCTGAATCAGCTTGTATGATATTCTCACTGCTGGGACACAGGCTACCTCTCTGTGAGAGGGAAAGGGCTGTAATCCACCACTCGGGCCCAGTGCGGGTTGGTAGATGTCACATGTCTTCGAACTTTTTTGTTCTAGGACATGCCGGTTTCCTCACGATGTTTTCCTTCACCGTTTTGAGAGCAGTGGTGCGCTTTGCGTATTGCAAGAGCTGGATCGAGTTAGCTCTGGAAAAAGATGCCTGGAGTAATTTTGAGGAGGCCTTTGCTCAGCAGTGGGAAAGTGTGGGCTAATAAAAAGGAACACCTGTCTGGGTTCGAACCTACATCTTGTAAGTCGGTCGATGCCACTGAGCCACCACTGTTCTCTGCTTTAAAGGTGCACTTACACAAGCAATTAAAATTGCTCCATCTTTGGCAATTCTCGTCAAATATGACGTCACAATTACATTCAGCAATTGAAGGCAATAGCAACATGTAGCAACCTGTTGCCAGAGATACGGCCACGCAATATGAAGCAAAATGGAGCAACTTAAAAAACTAGGCAATGAGCCTCCCCGCCGCCTCCACCACCGCCCGGCTCCTCTAGCAAAAACGAAACGTAGTTATACGTACAAACGAGATAGAAAGAAAATGGACTAAAAATTTCCAAACCGATTGGATATTCGGCAACTCATGAAATATGTGGAGTAATCAGAAGCAATATTGCCGATACACATTGGCAATTTATTGTTGTTGCTCCTGATTGCTCCACTAATTGATCCAGATAGGTCCATATGTCGAGCAATAGTTACTAAAAAATTGCTCGTGTAAGAGCAATAAAAAGAAATAGTTTTACGCAGCACGTCTTTCAACCATACCATCATTTGACACACACCCACACCCACACCATATCACTCCCTGACTTTACCAGCACTTCAGTAGAACCATCGACCGTACAGTATGACGTAGTCGGCCAAACATTAGCACCGTGCGAGGTGAGCTTAGCAAACGAGCGCATTAAAATGGAATCGTGTTGGGGGAAGCGCACACTGAGATTGCGAGATTTTATTGTTAGGTTATAAAAGTGATGGGGGAATGAGTTTTAAGTTGAGTGTGTAATTTAGAGTGTTAGAATTATTGTGTATTTTGAGCGATAAAGGGAAGGTACATTCCTTTCACAGATTTTTTTACTTCTTCTTAGAGTGTCGATGGCGAAAATAACACGAAAAAATGTACAGATATATCGCCATTTAAATTTGTTATAAATAAAAAAACAAAATATAATTATAACTTAACTAAACCTATTCAGAAATAAAAAAATGGCGTCATAAAACTCATCCTCATCGCTGTCGACTGGTAATGTTCCTAAGAGACCAGCAGCATTACCACGTTGTATGGCAATGCTTAGCTGCTGCCGCGCTGGCCAAGGTAGAAACCAAACCTTGGGTTACGGGAAGTGTCAACCAGCCCTTTTGAGATTTCCTTGAAGAGACCATGAGCACTCATAATTTGTTTTGGTCAAAATTCAGCAACATGAATACCGTTCGCTGCTGCAGCCATTAGGTCCTTACGTGTGCAGGTGACAGGGTATGCAGTGCAGTGTGTCTATGAAGAGACGCCGCATACACACCGAAGATCTGAGCCGTCCATGAACCCCCACTTGTTGAGGTTGTCCTTGCTTCCAACCTATTTGCGTTCCAAGTCTATTTAAGGTTTTCCAAGTAGGCCACGGTAAGTTATGCCCGGATGGAAGGTGCTCTGATTGTTCAATGAAGAAATCAGGAGGCTTAAGTAGTTCTTGCCGAAGATCATGTTGATATTTTACTGTCTCGTTGATGTAGTCTAGTGATAGCAAGCGCTACTTTTGAGCTTGACGTCCTGCGATTCCCAGATCGAGAAAAATGTAATTGGAGTTTTTCTTTCTGGAATTTCTTAGCAGCCCGGAGTCTGGAATGCCTGGTTGATGGCAATAGGCTCGCCCTCTATTACATGGGACTTAGACTTAACTGGCGAAATGTGTGTGTACTATAGGTACCTATACCTCTGCCCAACCCTTCAGGGAAACAAGGTGTGATGTCATATTATAATTTACTTCTGATTTTCCATCTCTGTCAAAATCAAAGTGGTCTTTATTCTCATTACAATACGTTTCCTTGTTGTTTGCTTGAGCTGCTAGCAGAGGACTGTATCAGCAATTGTATGACGTCATTTTCGCTGTGTAGTGCTTGGCACGAATTAAGTAATGTTTTAAAGTGGATTAAAAGCTTCTGCTAAACGAAAAAGCAGTTACGTCATCAATTTATTTTGACTTCCCCATTCACAGAAAACCAATCACTCTTCTACTAAGCCAATCCAGTTTCTACAAATGTTTTAAAGTTTAATAGAAAAGATGAAGGAAATTGCAAAAAAAAAAACAGTTTGACTATCTTTTGTCTCACTCACACATACCATAAAGCACCCTTAAACTCACCACTACATGATCACACTTACACTCACACTCATTCAAATAATAGCGTTTTTGTAGTTTTATTATTTATCTTATTATCGATCTGATTGTTTTAATTTTGACCCTTAGATACTTATTTGTTTTATATTTTATTTGAAGCAAATAAATTTTGCTTTTATTACCAAACTTGTTTAATAAAATATGTTCAAAATGTTAACCCATCTTTATTGGTGCCCAAGATACAGGCTTTCCTAGTTTGGGGCAAATGTAAAATCTGTCTTTTTAGCAATAATCAAATAAAATCCTAATCTTTTATCAAACGACTTAGAAACTAATGTTAGTACTTAGAACTACCAGAGAAACAACTCAAACTATATTTATTATTACGCCACAGTGGCATGTTGGCGCATCCAATGTCCCAGTATTGGAATGTCCCACTTATCTGCTATAGTATTCAGTTTTAATATTTGATTATTTTTTCAGTCATGTTTTTAGTATTTTATTAGTACTTAACTTGTACCTAAAATAACCTTCCCACTGCCGTCTGGGTCCAAATAACCCAAAAACGAATCCAAAATCAAACGTTCCTGTACGTCTCACTTTACTTAACCTCTTGCCTCCGTAGAATTCGCAAATTGCAATGCCAAGCACTTTGCGGCCCTTTCCGAATGCTAAGTAATAATTATTCCCGCCAAACGATCTGATTATTGCTTTGAGAAACACCCTGTTAATGTTGTATGAAGAGTATAATTATGTAAGCTAAGTGTGTCTTTCGTAATAATGTGTGCCACCTTTTTGTGGAAGTACTTGCTAACGATTTCTTGTAAATAATTTTGGTTTGTGGTGAAAATTGTTTTGTCAAATGTATTAGATTCGTTATTATTTCATTTTTATTTACAACGTGCCAATTGCTTATTAAGTATTTCTGTAATTGTCTATTCGCCCACAAATAAAATAAATTCGTCCGAATCGCCCCTTTATAAAATTATAAATTATTTTAAAGTAACTATTTGCGCGATACTGGGGAGTAAATACGTGCGAGTCAACTAATAAGCCATTTTAAGAGAGACACTCCTGTTAGTAAATTACGTTACAAAAAAAACCATCAGTTAAAAGTCATCTTGGTTTGGGCAGGTTTGGAAGCAGGTAGAAGATTTAACAATTTTTTTATTTTTTTTTTACCTTAAATACATAATATCACGCCTTTAATCCCCGCAGGGGGTTAGGGGTTATTTATTTTGTGACCTAAAAATACCCCACTAAAAGCTGATTTTCGTGTAACCTACATTATAATTCCAACCCCGAAATAATAATACCCTACCAAAAAAAATAACGCCATCATTAATAATCCTGTAACGCAACAAACGTACATTTGGGACACAAAGCTGATTTATCCGGAAATTACCGGTTTGTGACACCTTCATGTCAGACTAATGACACGCCGGCCGTAACACGTAACCCAGCGGTGGTAAAAGGGTTAAGTAATGATTTTTTGAATAAATACTATGAAAGTTAGCTTCATTTGTGTGGTTATGCTCCCTTTATGAGTGCATGGTAGGAAGACATCGTTAACATTTTGTTTTCGAGGTGGTGTGCCACGTTCAAATAAGTCACATGACTTTTGCATGAGCGCCAGTTGAAATTATTTTTGTAAATAGGTATTTCGGAATAACTTTAACACGTCGTCGTATTATTTAAAAAAAAATACTAGATGAAGTCGACATTTCCTCCTATCCTTCTTTCTACCCCTGGGAAGAAATGGCGAAACAACCTCAAAGGTCAGACTTAAGGCGTGGATGGTGGAGGACTGTGCGGTATCTGGTCAGATCATGTAAAGACAATGAAGATTAGTGCCTAAAATGGTCTTTTGAGGAAACAACCACACAGATATGAGTGGACAAATCTAGTCAGTGCAAGGATTGTTCAATAATCGTGTAGCTCAATTCAGAACTTGAAAAACTCAACGAGAGTCTTGCACTCTCGTCTATGACTTAGAAATGGCTAAACAATTGGCATTAATTACCTATGTTTAGCGAACTACCTATATACCTATTGTCCGTGTTAAAATTCAAATAAAAATGAAATTTAGAGTCGGGAGCAAAATTTTAAACAGCAAAACTGACATGAATTACCTTTAAGGTGGATCTTGTTGGTTTTTTTCCATACAACCGTCGGGTAGGTATTACTCCACTGTTCGACAATGTACGGTGGGCTGCATCAAAAATTAAACATGATGTAGTTTTGTTTTAATAATAGTAATGTCTGTACGGAAACAAAATACTAAAATAAAAAGCCGTTATAAAGTTATGAGCCAACAAAGATTCGTTTTTCTTGCTAATTTCACTTAACTTTGGGCGTGTATAAGTAATAATAGAAGTATGAAATCTAAAACCAAGTCAGTACAGACAAAGCTCTAATAACGAAAAGTTCAATACATTTTATTGATTTACGCAGTATCTTTTTCATAAAACCCGATCTTCCGAAGGACTTTTCTTAACTTTTTACGCGCCTGGTTTATAATGTTGTGCGTTTTAAATAGCGGCTACCTACTTATCACGGGTACTACCTCCGTCGGACACGAAGCCCGGTGAGACAACGTGCTTTTAAGCCAAGCCAGCCACAAGTGAGTTCGAGCCCGCTATTAGATTCCCCTTTAACATAAAAGACGCCTTTCCCGCCCTTAATCAATATTTAATTCTTCGCCCCAAAAATAATGACCCCCTTTATAAATCATTACCCCCCAAAAGCAGCCCTATTTGAAAAAACACACAACACAAAATACGTATAAACTACCCCGTATTATGATATTGCAGGGCAAAGCTCTTTGTGACATGAAAAATTATTATCGAATGGAAGTATTTTTCACCTTTCGCTGTAGGAAATTCGCGAGGTAAACATGAGTTAGAGTACTGGATGGGGCTCAAGATTGATGGGGGCCGCGGATTTTGGCGGCCAGATTTATTGTGGTTCAGAATGGGGTACTCTGATTATGATTGGGTGTGATAAGAGGTGCCAGGAACGGGTTCTAAAGTCATCTCTGAGGGAGAATTTTGCATAAATCATGAGCAGTGGTTTTTGAGGGTGGGAAATCATCATATATAACTTCTCACTCTCTGGGTGGAGCAGCATGGCGGCGGCGTGTCAGATTTTTACTGACTAAAACCCACCCGTGTTCCTTGAGTTGCCTGTGCGCCAGGGTCACTGTATCTCTTTCGAACAACCCGTACCCCTGGCAGATCATGAGCAGTGCTTGCCCAGTGATAACAGGCCTGTATCCCAGCAGTGGAAATATTATAGGCTAATTATGCTATGGTTTATAGTTGCTGCTATATCTTAAGATGAGTATGGGAATCGAATGGCAAAAATTAATTGCCAAGAACTCAATCAAAATCAAAATCAAAATATTTTTATTTCATATAAACCTGCATGGGCACTTACGAAACGTCAGAAGCTAGGTGCATGGTTCCAAATTGTCGCTTCCTATGGAGAAGAGCCAGCAAGAAACTCCACAATTACTCTTTTAAAAATAATTAGCTGTAACAATGTTTTCAAATTACAATGATAATGGGTATGGGAGGACAGTGCAGGCCTGTTAATAAGTACCAGGTACTTAGAGGAATGAAAATACAGAAAGAGAAAATCGTCCAGAAATCTATAGTCTGTAACGCCTACAACGTTCTCACATTCACATTAAGTAAAACAAAATGAACCTATTTAAACAAAGGGACATGATTTCCATGACAATCACTAACAAATAGTCGATAATAAAACTGATGTATAATGTCAAATAATGACGAGAATGTGTCAGACATTGTAAAAATAAACATAATAAAAAAGAGCATTGTAATTTGGGAGCAGTTATACTTTCACATAGTTCTACTGTTAATTAGGTACCAGGGAAGCCACATGTGCAGAAGGAATTAATACCAAATTTCCCTGTCTTCAACGTAGTCTTTTATCTTATAAAATGCTTTTTTGATAAGGACACGTTTGATGTGAGTTTTAAACTTTCCATCGCTAAGTTCTGTAACCGACTTTGGCAACTTGTTATAGAAGCGGATACTCTTTATTAGAATCAAAATCAGGATAATTTGTTGATGTTAGCTGATTTTAGGAAAAATTATTTCTTGAAACATTATTTTAGGCATCTTATCATCTTCTGCGTAGCCTTTTCCACTATGTTAGCGTTGTCTTCCAGTCTAACTGAATGCAGCTGAATACCAGTATTTTATATGGAGCGACTGCCTATCTGAACTCCACAACCCAGTTACTGTGTAACACGATACCGTTTAGTAAGACGCTTTCGGGCTTCTGACGTCCCGTAACGGCTGTAAAGGTCCACAAATGACAGCCGGTACCAGCGGTTTAACATGCTTTCCAAGGCACGGAGGGGTCTTGGTATATGAAGATGGTCACCCATCGGCAAGCGTAGCTTAACATGTTCCATCGACAGGTGCCGCTATTATTACTTATCTAGCGACTTACCTAGTCATCATATCATAAACGGGATTTCACATATTTTTTTAAGCTATTGCATAACTTCTATCGCGGGCCTTAAGCCTGGAGACCGAATCCAGAAATTCCGTAACGAAAATAACCTAACACCTAGCAACAGGTCGGACTGTTGCATAGCAAGGGAGGAATGACATGTTAAAATTGCAATTTTGACTGCTTTATCTGAATTTTCATACACAACATCGTATATTTATGGATAGTTTATGAAATTTCCTCACCGTTTTAGCAGTATTTTAGCCATTTCATACTGGAGGGTGTTAGGTTATTTTCGTTATAATTGCATAAGTTGATAAAAAATGCTATGCAATAGCTTTACCGCGGCAGTCTCCGAGTGTCACACGTTTTTTTTTTTTTTTGTATAAATTTAATCGCCATATATTGAACTTAACTTTGGCGATTCATTTGTAACGGAAGTTTCTGGGTCATATGCCAAAATATAAAAAATATAAAGCAACAACCATACATTCTTCTTTATATCCACGTACAACCATGATTTATGAATCCCACGCCCCGAACATTTCAATTAGGAGTTTGACGAGTCACTCCAAACTGTTGGTATTGATTTATTTCAGCCAATCGCCTTGTTATTTTCTAGGAAACGGCAGGAAACTTTGTGGCATGTGCCATTCATTCGTTTTATTACAACAGTTATTCTTTAAATAAGAAGTTAAGTTAGATTTTGAGGTAAATCTTGTGGCAGCGACAATTGACGGGTAGGGTGACGACCAATATTTAGTTTTTTTGTTTTGTTGATTTTGGTTCTGTCGTTGGGGCAGTTTTAGCAACCGTCTGTTTTGCTGAAATTTGTTAGTTATTAAAAGAACAAAAACTGGGGGAGGGACTTGTGGCTAAGTAACAATAGCTGCACGGGTCGATCGATCAGGTTAAGCTACGCTTGCCGCGGTTGGTCCGTGGATGGGTGACCATCTTTACATACCAAGACCCCTCCGTGCCTCGGAAAGCACGTTAAGCCGTTGGTCCCGGCTGTCATTTGTGGATCTTTGACAGTCGTTACGGGTTGTCAGAAGCCCGAAAGTCTGACAACCATTCTCACCAAGGGGTATCGTGTTACCCAGTAACTGGGTTATGGAGGTCAGATAGGCAGTCGCTCCATGTAAAATACTGGTATTCAGCTGCATCCGGTTAGACTGGAAGCCGACCCCAACATAGTTGGGAAAAGGCTAGGCAGGTGATTAAAAGAACAAAAACAACAACAAAAAAAATACTGAAGTCGGGATGTCAATGACCATTTACTAGTGCAGGGGTATTGTGAATATAATTTGGATAGCAAATTGTGCAAAAAAACAAAATGCTTTTGCTGTATAGCTTTTTAAATGACGAAATGATGATGATGATGGGACTCCCTTTTCCGCACGTAGACTCCCATTCGGTCCGTTGTGCGTGGGGATGCTGGCTAGCAGAGCCAGCCTAGCTCCGCCCAAAAGCACAGAAGCTTCCTGGGAGCTTCACAGGCTTCGCGGAGCGACCTCACTGTTCCGAGGATTTCTTCGCGTTGAGAAGCCACGGCCTCGCATTCCAGGATGACGTGGGCGGCTGATTCCTCGGCGTCAAGGCAGCCCCTGCAAAGCGGGCTGTCTGTGGCGCCTATGTTAAAAAGGTGTTTGTTAAGGGTGTTATGGCCCGTAATTGTTCCTATTATTATTCTAAGGTTATTTCTGCTCAGGCTGAGAAGTTTTTTGGTTAATCGCGGGTGTACAGTTGGTAAAGCCAATTTTGACTGTCTACAGTCTGTTGTCCGTGACCATCTGTTGTTATGGAGTTCGGTCGACCTTTGGCGAATCCACGCACGAAATTGTGAGAAAGGCAGGGGGAGAAGTGGGTACGGGCCTAGCACTTTCATATCAGAGCCTCTCTTCGCAAGTTCATCTGCGGCATCATTGCCTAAAGATCCACTGTGCCCTTTGATCCACTGGAGTGCAATACGATTGGACGTTGATAAACTCTCCAGGGCAAGATGGCACTCAAAAATTAGTTTGTTGTTAGTTTGTTTGTTTTCTAAAGCTTTGAGCACAGATAGGCTGTCGGATAGGAATTTAATGCCGTAGTTCCGGATGCCTAAGCGCTTTACTGCTGTAGCGGCTTGTGTTAAAGCAACACATTCACACTGAAAGATTGAACTGTGTGTGCCTAGCGGTATGTGAAAGTTGATGTTGAGGTCAAGGGAGTGTGCGCCAGCACCTGAACCGTTTTGTGTTTTTGAGCCATCTGTGTAGATGCGCACTTCATTGGCTCCCGACTGATCCCTTTCTTCCTCTACTGTTTGTATAATATAGTTTTTGTTGAACATAGGTTGGTTTGGTGTTCTATCACACGGGGCAGCGATGAGTGGCTGGTACTCAATCGCCCGGTCCAGGATTTTAGCGTGTGGGCTGGTTAAATTCTTGCCCCATATGCCCAGATGCATTAGCCTGATAGCAGCTAGTGCGGCCTCCTGCTGTATGTACAGGTCCAGGGGAGTTAATTGAAGAGCTATCTCCATGGCTGCTGTTGGGGTGGTTCTCATGGAGCCAGTGGTAGCTGAACAGGCCAGAAGTGATGGCCAAATGACGAACTTGCACACAAAGTCGTGTCTCCTTTTAACTCCTTTGGGGTGAATTTTCGAAAATTCTTTCTTAGTTTTAGCCTTCGTTAAATGCGGAACTTTTGTACAAAATGTCGAGTTTCTAAGCCGAGACGTTTAGCTTGTACGACAACGTGATTTCATTCATTCACGGTTGTCCGTCTTTGAATGAATTAATTATCGACTAAAATTAAGTAGAAGTTATTATTTAATCCATTAATTAGAACATTGCCGCAAAAGCCAAATAGAAAAGTCAGTACCCAACCTACATAGCTAATAAAATACTATAGGCAGTAATTCAGTATTAAAATCAAAATAGCGGTTATAATGTAACGAAACCACTAAAAACTAAAAGGTAAGCTGTAAAGTAATTGTTTACGAATGAGCCGTGATAAAGTTTTAATATCAAAGCTGTCTCGAACAGGGCTCTGCTATTTACGCGCCAAGCCAAAGGGTCCGCTAGTGGTTTATAGGGCTGTCGGGACAAGTAAATTTAATATAATCCTATTATTGCAATAAATCGAGGAAAATAATTACCAACTAAACTAGTCCTTATGTTTTTTTGTTTTTTTTTTTTTGTTTCGGAAATCATCAAATAACTTCTCCCACTCTGGGTGGAGCAGGAGGGCGTGTCAGACTTTTTCTGACTAAAATTGCACTCTCCATGTCGCCATGAGATCCCGCCGAAGCTCTGTCCGCTGTGCCGCGATTTCTCGCGGCAGCGGAGTTACGCCCCGGCGGCATTTGGCCTCCTCGCGCTACTCCCAAGTGTGCGTCAGGACCTTTGCCTCCAGATCACATGGTAGCAGTAGTCTTTATGTTCAAATTACGACTGTTGGAAGAAGGAAAAATAGCGTTTATTTGTGGTGAACATGACGCAAAAAATAACACAAACACAAAGAAGAACGAGTTGAGGGAAAATATGCGTCATATCCAAGCAAAACCGTTTTCGCGTAGCGTAATGCTACGGCCTTATAGGTACGAGTCAGAGCCCTAACATTGATTTTCAGCGAACCCCGGCGTTGAAGTGATTATGTCAACCGCTACACCATAAGATAAGATAACATGTAACAAAAAAACATGCAATGCAATAAAGTTATGAAAAAAGGGCCTTTTGGCGAAGTTGGCTTACACTTAAATAAGTGTGAGCCAACTTCGCTATAAAAGAATGCATCTTTTCAAATTGTCTTTTATTTATTTAACCATTTATGCACACACATATAAACAGACAAGAATAAAGGAACAGAAAAATATGTACAAAGGTAATGCTTATTTCTATAGAAATCTCTTCCAGCACACCTGCGATGGGAGAGAAGATAACAGAGATGTAGACAACGCGTGTAATAATAATGAAGGGAAAACATAATAGCACAAATTATAATCTAATTTATAAATACACTTATCATATAAGAATATACATACATACAAACATACATACATGCTACTAAAATAAATATCAACAAAATATATATAATTGTAATGTAATTTAAATAATAAATACAAATGCAAATTATGACGAAGTGGAGAGATAGTGTTCTTTCACTCTTCTTTTGAGTACTGCTACAGTTTGACAGTTCCTAATGTCAGGCGAAAGCGAATTCCACAACCGAACCGCATGCACAGTGAAGGAGTAGGAGTAGAAGTCAGTTGAGTGGGGAGGGGACTTGAGGAGATTTCTAAGATGCGACCTGCAAGGTGAATCAAAAGGACGGGCGTAGGAGAAGCGTTCCCGCAGATAGGATGGGGTCTTAGGGTTGTGAAGAATGTTAAATAGCAAACACAATATCCAAGAGTTTCTGCGAAGTCGAATGGGGAGCCACTTGAGGATCTTGCGAAAGTTACAAACGTGGTCGTATTTTTTAAGGTTAAAAATAAAACGAATGCAGATATTCTTCGTTACTGAAGGTCGTGTCCCTGAAAAGCCTTCGTGGCTTTATGAAAGATGTTCTTCCACTTCGTATGGTTCTCGGCTTCTCTCATGCTCTCATGGTAGTCCTAAAAGAGAGTCCAGTGAAGGCGGTTACTTGTTGGTAACAGCGGTTAGGTGCCCGGCCGCGAGGTCTTTTTCATCTACTTTGCCCATCACTACCAAGTTTTTAAGGTTATCTGGTTCCCGACGACAATGTGACTAAAGTAACCGAGAATCCTGTGGTAACAGATCGTGGGTAGTCTATCTCTTATGTGTAGTTGCTCCAGGATAGATTTTTTAGTTCTCTTGGTGATTCAAATTGTCTAAATAACCAATTTCCTGGAGAGCACGGTCCTCAAAACCATAACTAAGTATTTTTAATGGATTTTGTGATCTATAATTCTAGGGAACACACTTTTACCCTGAAACGAGAAATTCGGATATTAATACTCAACTTGTTGACACATTCTACACCCTTTTTAACCGACTTCCAAAAAAGGAGGAGGTTACATGTTCCACTTTATGTATTTTTTTTTAATGTATGTTCCTCGATTTCTCCCCATTTGTGGACCGATTCTCAATTTTTTTTTATTTGAAAGAGTATACTCTTGAGGTGGTCCCAAGTCAGAATCTGATTATGCAAACCCAGGAAAATCGAGGGCAACCCTCAAATTTTGTAGGTATTAACAATGTTTTTCATACATTTTCTAAAGCTATTGAGACATTTGCATATGGTCATCATCATCTCATGACGCTGAGCTGATGAAGGAAGGTACAACTTTTTAACGGTTAGGAGAGGTTCGGGCATAACTCCATCATAATACAGATTGGCAAAATTCTTTTTTTGTTCGAAAGGGGTTTATTTCGAAATTATCCCATTTAAATTTCATATAGATCGGATGATGCGTTTCGGAGACAGACAACGGAACTCTTCGAAAAATGACAGCAAATTAACCGAGATTGCTGCTATAGCATAAATATGTATTGTTTTGACCCTAAAGATGATGAAATTTCGAATTAGTGTGGGGTACGTACTATAATTAAAAAGTGAAAAAAAAAAAACTTAAAAAAAAAACAACTGAGTTCCAAAAAAAACACTAGAAAGTGAAAAATAACTTTAATTTCGGAAGGCGGTGACAAGAAATTAATAAAATACAAGTCATCGAAAGTCATCGACTTCCGAAATTAACGTTATATTTTTTTGGAAGTCGGTTGTTTCTTTTTGTTGAAAAAAGTTTTTATTTACCTCCGAAACTTGGACATGGAATCATCCAAGCTTTGATAAACTGTCCTTTCAAAAATAACTTTGCATTCACCTTCTTTTGACGTCAATTATAAAGTCTGTTTACAACCTGCAAACATGAAGCAATATATATTTTCTTCTCACAAACTTGAAAACCCTTTCATACCTTTAAAAACAGATTGAACAACCTAATAAGTTGAGTAGCAACCCTATTAATTTAATCGGGTACCTACTAAGGAAATGAGCGAGAATCTTGTACAAGGGTTAAAATAAATTAAAATGTTAAGCTCTGAAACGAATCGCCGGGTGTGTATAACTGTGTCGTTGAAGGGTTGATTTTTAAATACATTTTAGAGTTCTTAAGGAGGTGTTAAGTTGTAAATGACAGTTGTTTTCTTTTTTTTTTTAATGTAAGTAGGAGTGAGAGGAATTATTTCGACAAATTCATTAGAATCTTACCGTAAAGGATCCTAAAGGCAAAGAATGACTTGGAAATAATTTCTCCCGCTCTGGGTGGAGCGGAAGAGCGTGTCAGACTTTTACTGACTCCCTCAGTTGCCCGTGTGCCAAAGGCGACGGTATCTCTTTCGAACAACCCGCACCCCTGGCAGGCATCCCGCACCCTTGGTTAACCTGCGACAGGGCAGCACAGTGGCCCCGCCGCCTACCACTTTTCGGCCGCAAGGGATAGGGAGAGCGGCCAACGCTATACCGACACTCCTCCTCCCCTGAGGCCCCACCGCGTCCGCCATCAAACGGTGGCGGCCCCGTCCAGGCCACGGAAGGAAAGAGCGCTACTCAAAAGTACCGGCACTCGTCCTCCGCCGCAGCCTGTAACCCTCAGTCGCGATGGCTCCCATTCGACATCGCGGCCCACCTCAGTTGCGGTGCACCACACTGCAACCTACTTTTTTTGGCCGCTACGTCGTCGGCTTTGAGGCAAAAGCCCTGACGAGCGGCCCCACCTTGGGGTTCCTCTTCGCTTCACCGTGGCTGGAAGACCACGGCTACTGAGACCCCCGTAACGACAATGCGGGAACCCACTTGGGGGGAGCGGTAGGGCGTATTACAGTTTTACTGACTAAAACCCAGCCACCTACCCAGTTGCCTGTGTGCCAGTGGCCACGGTATCTCTTTCAAACAACCCGCACCCATGGTAGGATTCGGTCCTTGCGGACCCCACCAATGGCGCTGATATCTCACTGAGGCGCGCGTGGAACACAACGCGCCGTCGACCCGGGCTTAGTACTTACCGGACAGCGAGCTACTCATTACTCGCCGTCCGTAAGCCCGCGCCTGCGGTGGCCAGGAATCAGCCGGACAGAGTGTTGTCTTGCAACATGGGAGAGGCGTATGTACAGACACCAGCACATCAAGCCACCCCAATCTGTCAAATTTCTTTGATAGGTTTTCAACTCTTTTCCATAAGTATAAGGTTCATGTCCAATTGGGAAAATTTGATAGTTTGGGGTAGCTTGATGTGAAATGCCATCCAAAAATGTATTTACATCAATCACATATTAAAATGAATGAATTTTAAAATGTTTGCATGCCTGCCACCTTCTATCTTACAAATAAATTCACAATATTAACCCTCTAGCGCTCTCACAGTCCACACATTAACAAAATTAATGACAGGGTTAGATTCAATACATTGCTGACCTTCACCCGTTGACCTTCGATTATATTTAGAAGGTCGTTCGTTGTCCTTTGTTTGTTAATTATTCAGGTATTTTAATCAATGAGTTATTTTATAACAGTTACTGATTTATTTATAGCTTGTTGCTAATTTATCCTCATTCCTCGTTGCTAATCCATTATCAGACCATGATCACAATTTATCTATAACCTATTCATCATCATAATTTCAGCCGCGAGACGTCCACTGCTGGACAAAGGCCTTCCCAAAGCTCCGCCATTTCGACCGGTTCTGTGCTTCCCGCATCCATCGGACTCCTGCGGCCATCATGACGGGTCATAGGCCTTCTAACTCTACGTCCTTCACGTAAAACCTATTCATTGAGCTGTTGGTTGGTGAGATCGTTGGGTATCCTGGACATTCCAGGAGATGCTGTTGCATCAACCTTGACCAACTGGTGCTGCAGCATCAGTTCAGGTTACTTTGTTCGTTTAATATAATTGAAGTAATAGATTTCCAAATTACGACTTGATCAGACCCGTAGGACAACCGTTCATCAACCAGAAAAGAGGTGATAATCTTCAAGCGGCTATATAGATTTTGATTACACAAAAAAAATTACAAAACTGAATACGCCGGATTCTGTAATTAAAGTTATTTTTCACGTTTGTTTTTTTTGGAAGTCTTCTATTGTAAGTTCATATATTATAAAAACGTTTATTTTTTATTTTAAAATTTTCTAAATTTAAACTTCACATCGTCGTTGAAGTTCTAACACCACGTAAGTCATTTTTTGGCTGTTTTGACATTTTGATGCCATTCGCTAGAGAATCGGAAAATTAACCAGTTTTTTCTCTCTCCTGAAAAGTTGCTATTTTTGACTTCCGTGGTGTTAGAACTTCAACGACGATATAATATCGGAGGATAGCTTACTATTTAGGTACAAGAAAAACATTACTTCCCACATCACTATTATCTTTACCGGTCCACATTTCAAGGCATACAACTTATCCCAAATGATGCGCAAAGCATAGTAACCACAGTACGTAGGCAGGTAGTCTTAATTGCTTAGATTCCAGTCTGGCTAGATTCCAACTATCATCAACTTACTGCAACGGTAACACCATCAGGCTAGCCCTTTTCTGGCATTTTGGGATTAGCTTTCAGTCTAAAGCGGGTTACACACCTTCAGTTTTAACTGAACAGTTGAATCGTTCAGTTAAAACGTATGTGTGTAGGCAAAACTGAGAGCTGTACAGTTGAACTGATAATCTAATCAGAATATTATTAGATTTAAAAAAAACAGCAAAGTTATGTAGATGGTTCGGTTAAAACTGAAGGTCTGTAGTCCGCTTAACGTTGTGCAGCTGAAACTGAAGCTCCGCTGGAGGCCGGTGCTGGAGGCCGGTGCTGGAGGCCGGTGCTGGAGGCCGGTGCTGGAGGCCGGTGCTGGAGGCCGGTGCTGAAGGCCGGTGCTGGAGGCTGGATAGGTATCTATCGCGCGTGTAGCGGTAGGGTAGGGTATGGTTTTTCTATCGACGGTATACCTACCGGAAAAACCGAAATACCAGCGAATCTCATTTCACGGGAGCTGAAGGCTGATTCCATCAGTGGTTCATCCTTGTGGTGGGCTGATTGTATATTGCCCAAAATGCCCAATCATATGAGAGACACACCAGTAATTCATAGGTAGATTGTTTATGTAGATGTAGTTAACCGTAGGTCTTATTTTCTTAGTGTGTATAACATTTCATAGCAATTTATATATTAATTAATTTCCTTGTTCCCAATTTCATGTTTTAATAACCTTTGTGTAGAATGTAGAATTGTCTCTTTACTTGTGATACAAAGTATCCAGTTTTGTATTATAGCGTTGTTTACGCTGAGCCAGTGGTGCTAGCAGACTGGAGAGGCAGAGATTGCCATTTTATTAATTAATTTTTGGTAATTATATCTCCAATTCGACACAAGCCTGTCATTTCGAACTCGTTGCTGTACTATCTTGTGAAGCTAACCTATCCGCTTTTCAGTCATTTGGCGGAATTCACTATATGCTTCTGAACCACTTATCATTCATTCATCAACAGCCTATAAATGTTCCCACTGCTGGGACACAGGCCTCCTCTCGGTGAGAGGGATTGGGCCGTAATCCACCACGCGGGCCCAGTGCGGGTTGGTAGATGTCACATGTCTTCGAATTTTTGGTTCTAGGGCATGCCGGTTTCCTCACGATGTTTTCCTTCACCGTTTTGAGAGCAGTGGTGATGAAATAATTTACACAAAGTAAAGCGCCCGTCATGGGTTCGAACTCACGACCTACAACTCGTAAGTCGCGGCCGTTACCACTTGGCCACCACTGCTATCTTATCATTCATTATGATATTCTTAATGTATCATTGTTTGCCAGTTATGAGAAATGGCCGCCTGCCTCACCCAAATAAAGGCTGGTATAAACTCATATCCTCTTATTCCTCGTCCCTTAGAACCCTTCAACTCTTCCTCTTTCACTCCTTCTGTTTCCATTAGACGGCCACTTAATTCTGCCAATGTGAAAAGTATGGAGCACCTTTCAGCGAACTAAATCGAAGGACTTCTAAGTGGTTCCCCTGGCAGTGACGGGAGTTACTATGGTGATACCCTTCGATCAATCGGTGATACCAGACCATCATTAAGAGGGCACGCACTCATATTTTCCCCCTTCCAGATTTTTTAAGTCTACGCTTCACCCCGGGCAGCATGTTGGGAATCGAACCCAACACACGACCATGCGCGCGATCTGCACGCGCAGGCGTCCTGATTAATACAGTCCACTTTTATTTGTTTCCCGTGCTAACACAAGCTGTCTTGCAACAATTTTCGTTGAGGCGTTTGGGTCATCAAGAAAACACTGAAGAATGTTGTCCTCTTCGTCAGCAATGTACAGTCGAGGTCCTGCCAGCATCGAATTGTCTTCTCTGAACTCTGCCAGTTTCAGACAATTGTTGGTGGGTGCTTCCGAAAACAGTAACGTGCGGAAGTCGATGATCGATAAAATCGGTTGTTTTAGCGAGGATCCTAAACTAAAAACACAGATGATTTCTGTCTCTGTGTTGATTCAAACACATGCCATTCCACAAATTAGGTATTTAACTTCTAGACCTTTTGGATGATGATGATGACCTTTTTGGAAAGCTTACAGGATAAGAAACTTGTTTACGTTAATTTGTATGATTAATTTCATTGTAATTTTTTTGACGAGACAACATTTTTGAATCGTAAAATGAAAATATTGTTATGATAATTAATAATCTTAAATCGCTCTTCGGTTGTTTTTTTTTTTTTTTTGAATTAAATACTTTAAATTATATTGACAGCTTAATTGAAGTATTAGTTAAGATACAATGTTTAATGGTATCCATTCAAGGTGTAGTTTTTTTTTTTATTAAATGTAATTTTGGGTAAATATCGAAAAACCCTTAAAATTCAAATATCTTGAAAACTATTGAATTTCCTCCATACTCATAAGTATGAAGAAGAAGAAAGAAGTAGAAGGAAGGAAGGAAGGAGAAGTATGGAGGAAATTCAATACGAAATGGAAACGCCATAGCGTTTCAATTTGTTGCATTCTGGCCCTATCAGCTCTTGACGGATATACGTCGAATTACAAGTAACCCTGTATACACAATCCATGAAGCGACTGCCTATATCTGGACTTCCACAATCCAGTTAGTTGATATACTCGTACGCCCCTGATACACTTTTTGTCTTCATAGAAGTGTCATTTATCTTATTTATTACTCTTGTTAAAAATCAAGCTGCAACAACGACCAACAAAAGCCTAAACATACTGAAGCCTACACAATCTACATATCCAGGTAATTCTAATTGCATAGATTTGGCGCTGGCGGGAGGCCAAATGTCGTCGAGAGGTGGGTACGAGATTAATTACAAGAGATTTACTGTTATAGGGCTCCGTAGTTGGCAAACGTTCTTATTTATAGTAGTAATGATTTGTTATGCCCGTTCAATTGTACTGCCTTGTTGGGGGCTTTTGAAATTTGGAGTGGTAGGAAATTGGGGCTAATTTAGTTGTTTACTGAGTTAGCTTTAAATGTTTTTTCAACACACTTGCTCATAAAATGGCTCTAATTTCACCGCAATTAGGCACATAATGACACCTATTATCAAACTGTGACTTTTAATTACTATTATTCACTAGTGAAAAAAAAAGCTATAACAGCTTTTTTTTTTATTGGTTGAGTTGCTTTGTTCTTGAAAAGTTTCGATACAAAAAGGTCGTGCCCAATAGTACAAATAAATTAATATACCTATTGCTTACTCATTTCATGCAACTTCGTATTTAAATAGATAATTTCAACTTGTACGTTTTTAATAAATAAAACTTTCACTCAAATATAACTTTTTTTTTTCTGTAATAAAGAAAACTTTGAATTCCCCATTTTGTACGCGTGGCTAAAGCCATATCCGCGAAAAACAAAAAAAAAAGAAACGTCATTCTTTTAGGCCACGTTCCGAGTTACAATAATATCGATTTGACCGCGCTCACATACGACGTCCCGCGAATCGTCATAGATGACGTCGTCTGTGTACCATAATGTACTATTACGCATAATTCAGAAATGAAAACAACTGTATGCAGCTCAATGATCTGAGCAGAGGAGATACGGCAGAGTTAGCATGACGCTTTCTATTTACAGAACAGAAATCGCTTGTCTAAATTTCTCGGTACAAAACTGTCATTGTCTACACGGAAACGTCGTTTTCGTCTACTCTTCCATCGACAAAACGCCATAGTACTCGTGCTAAGCCTGCAGCTTTACCTGTGTGTGGTACAAATTATAAATCTGGAAGTGTATTTTCCATTATTTTACAGGTAAAATAATGGAAAATACACTTCCAGATTTATAATTTGTACCACACATAGGTAACACACGTTTAGTATCAGGATACTAAACGATGGTGCAGACAACGATGGGGAATTCAGTCTTATCTTTATACAGGGTAAGTTTTTATCTAGTGCGCAAACTGTAACCATGAATTCAGCATATCATTCTAGAACCCCTGCAGCAGAAATTTTTCGCGGGTTATAAAAATAAAAATCTGCTGTTTCGTAGTAAAGTGCAATACCTACGCGGTCAAAATGTATGGAACAGGTGACTTTTTTCGGTATAACCGGCGAAAAATTTCTGCGGTAGGGGTCTAGAATGATATGCTGAATTCATGGTTACAGTTTGCGCACTGGATAAAAACTTACCCTGTATATCTATAGTGTGTTGGGTATCAAGGTCCAGTTAGTAGGTCATGGAGGTCAGATAGGCAGTGGCTCTATGTGAAATACTGGTATTCAGCTCAATCTGGTTAGACTGTACGCTGACCTCAACATAGTTGGGAAAATGCTAAGCGTGCTGTATTTTTTTTAACCTAATCTAAAGAGTTTATGACTTTGAAAATGGTGCTTGCCTGAATGTAGCCTGTAGTCGTCTATTTAAAACTAGTGGTGGTCATAATTAGTGGCTACGAGATTAATTACAAGAGTTTCACTATTATAGGTTTTGATGGTTGGCAAACGTTGCTATTCATAGTAGTAATGATTGGTTATGAACGTTCAATTGTGCTGCCTTGTTTGGGGGCTTTTGATATTTGGAGTGGTAAGAAATTGGGGCTGATTTCATTGTTTACTGATGTAGCTTTTAAAGGATAGCTTAAAACGTTTTGACGAAAGCTAGATTATGTGTGAACTAAATTTTAAAATGGATATCACATTTTGCAACCTTTTCACTAATGGCCAGCGATGCTGCAGTCGACGATGCGAGATGGCGCACAATGACAAATCAAAATCAAATCAAAATATGTATTTTATTTGAAGCTGCAGCTACCGCAAAGTGATGGGAGCTATGAGTTGGTGAGTTCTTAAGACCTTTACAGTGGACATATATATACATAAAAAATATTAGAAAGTTTCAATAAGAGAAGCTATAGAAATGTAAATATTTTTAAACTACGTAAATTTATTTAATAAGCTCAAAAAAACAAAACACATTTATTTTACTTTATTTTAGTTTATAAGGTTTACCAACAATTGTTCACACTATTTTCAGTGACACATTCTTAAAATTAAATTACAGCGCAACAATTACTTATTTATGTAAACACCATATACACAAAACAATTAATTAGATAAATAAGCTAATTTACTCAGTAATAAGCACCAATATATAATTAAATAAATTAGTATTTGTAATAGTAAAAAAATGATGACATAGTAAATGGAAATGAAAATACAATTGGTGAAAAACGAATATATTAAAATTCATAATATTATGACACTGACAACATTGGTAAAGTAAAATTAAAAGTTACAATAAATTAGTAAATTGATAAATTAATTATTAACAGTGGCAGGTGTATAAAAAGTGATACATTGTTTAAGTAACATTTGTATGTTTCTTTCAGTTCAATTTTTATACACCAAAAATGCAAGAAGCTTGCATCGTGTAAAGGGTTGAACCCTGTTTGCACGATGTTTTTAACCGACTTCAAAAAGAAGGAGGTTATCAATTCGACATGTTTTTTTTTTTTTTTTTATGTATGTTCGGGCATAACTCCGTCGTATATAGACGAATTTGCAAAATTATTTTTTTGTTCGCAAGGGGTTTATTCCGAAAATTTCATATAGATCTGATGATACGTTTCGGAGACAGACAACGGAACTCTTCAAAACATTACAGTAAATCAACCGCGAATGTTGCTATAGCATAAATATGCATTGTTTTGACCCCAAGGATGATGACATTTCGCATTGGTGTGGGTGGGGTAGGTAACAAAAAAGTGAAAAATTAAAACTTTTTTCCAAAAACTAACAACCGACTTCCAAAAAAACACTACAAAGTGCAAAATAACTTTAATTTCGGAAGGCGGTGACAAAGAATTAAAATACACATCTAAACTCAACGACTTCCGAAATTAAAGTTATTTTGCACTTTGTAGTGTTTTTTTGGAAGTCGGTTGTTATTTTTTTGAAAAAAGTTTTTTACATCTAAATATTCTTTTTTTACTTAGCTTAGTCTGAAGAGTACGATCCCAACTTATAAATGTTGGTGAAACCTATGTAAGCGTGAAAGAAAGCTAACAGCGCAGCTGGGGCCTTAGTATGCTATTTTTATAAATTCGTCATTCCAACACGATCCCATCGTCATTTTGCTAAAACTTCATAATCTGCTAAATTCATAATGGTCGATCAGTGGTCGGTCAATAGTCTCGTAATAGAATTGTGTTATAATGGCATTGTAGTATTGCCATTATTATAAAACCCGTTAGTAGAAATGATTTTCGAAAAAATACTACTAAATTTGAACTTTTATTCATGCCAGATTTCATTTATTATGAATATATTTCTACATATTATTTTAGGAACTGACAAAATTTTAGCAGATTACCCCCTAAGTCAGCCATTCATATGTCATTATGTACGACATTACCTATAAATGCCATTTCTTTCAATGGAGTGTCAGTGGCTGACCACTGGAAAGTCATAATGACGCCATTATATTAGTAGATTACCAAAATTGACAAAACCAACAATTTTGAATTCAATTATAGACCATTCTGAAACTATTGTAATAGCAGACTTGAGACCCAGGTGTATATCTAGCAGTAGACTTCTGGTCGAAGACGTCTGCTCTATTAGCACGTTATGCAACTTGATCCAAACAGGATGATCTAGTAAAACTCAATCGAATAAAATAACAGCATAACAGGATACCGTGGATACAGGGTTCCGTGTGGTGCTGCACGTAAAAGAATAGCATCATCCCATTTCTTCCCGTGGATGTCGTAGAAGGCGACTAAGGGACTTACTAGAGAATGGGCGGTCTCTATGCATTTTACCACCATACTGCGGTCGCCAAACCGCCTGCCAAGCGTGGCGATTATTCCTTGCCGGATTACCGCCATGGGATCTGGAGGCAAAGGTCCTCGCGCAAATATGGGACTGGCGCGAGGAGGCCAAACGCCGGGGCGAAACTCCGCTGCCGCGGGAAATCGCGGCACAGCGGACAGAGCTCCGGCGGGATCTCATGGTGACATGGAGAGAGCGATTGTCGCAACCCAGTGCTGGGCACGCCACGCTTGCGGCGGTAAGTCCCCTCTTTGAGGAGTGGTTTGAGAGGCGGCATGGCGTCCTCACCTTCCGCCTGACGCAGGTCCTCACCGGACACGGTTGTTTCGGGAGGTTCCTGTGTCGGATAGGGCGGGAGGAAACGCCCGGGTGTTTCCACTGCGAAGATCGCCCTGAGGACACGGTGGAGCACACGGTGGCGGTCTGCCCAGCTTGGGCGGAGCACCGCCGTGTCCTCGTGGAGGCGATCGGTGGCGGCGATCTCTCGCGTCCGGCCCTGGTCCCAGCCATGGTACGGAGCGAGAGGGCATAGGGAGCCGTCACCTCCTTCAGCGAAGCAGTAATGCTCGCGAAGAGGGAGGCGGCGCACGTGCGGGAGAGGCAGCATATGCGCCCTCGCGACCCCAGCCGCCGCAGGATACGGAGACGCCCTGGGCGTCGGGAATCCCAGGCCGATTTCCGGCCACCGTAGGCATGGGCTTGCGGACGGCGAGTAATGGGTAGCTCGCTGTCCGGTAAGGACCAAGCCCAAGTCGACGGCGCGTTGTGTTCCACGCGCGCCTCAAAGAGATGTCAGCACAAAAAGTGATGGGACCCGCAAGGGTCGATGCCTGCCAGGGGTGCGGGTTTGTTCGAAAGAGACACCACAGCCCCTGGCTTAAGGGCTACTGAAGGAACACGGGTGGGTTTTAGTCAGTAAAAGTCTGACACGCCCTCCTGCTCCACCCAGAGCGGGAGAAGTTATTTGATGATTTCCCACCCAAAAAAAAAAAAAAAAAAAGCGTGGCGATTATGGCAAAACCCCCCTTTTGGGGGAGGCCTATGTCCAGCAGTGGACGTCTTTCGGCTGAAATGATGGTGATGATGGTAACAGGATACCAAAATAAGCAATTTATCAAAACTCACAAACAACAGACTATTCTAATCGGTGTACACTGAAATATCGATGCGTACATTTGAATTATTTACAAGAAAATGGCCGGTCTGTCGGTACCGACATAACTTCAATTAACACTAGACAAAGGACGGCTTTATGCAACATGGCAACACTGATATCGAACGGAACTATAGCAGGATATTCGACGAAAGTTATTGTGTGCTACGATTTTGCGGTTAGATTTCGGGCTTAACTGGACAGGTTGGCTGTCATATTTTGAACAATTTGATGATGACCGGGTTTGGCAGTTTGGGCGATTTTTATGTTCGGGGAATTTATTGATAGGTGTTTAGGGCATAAAAACAATTGACCTCGAAAAATTACTTCAAACTAAAAAATCACTGTTATTGCGGTAGTCGGTGGAAAAAACTAAAATACAAAACCAAAGATACTGACTTCAGAAATTACAGTGATTGTTGTATTTTTAGCACGAGGGTAATTTTTTTTTTTTTTTTTTTGTTCATCATCATCAACATCATTTCAGCCGGAAGACGTCCACTGCTGGACATAGGCCTCCCCCAATTTGGGAGAGCTTGCCATAATCGCCACGCTTGGCAGGCGGGTTGGCGATCGCAGTATGATGGTAAAATGCATAGAGAACGCTGCTGCCCATTCTCTAGTAAGTCCCTTAGTCGCCTCCTAGTAACCCACGGCAAGAGATGGGATGGTGCTATTCTTTTACGTCCGGTACCATACAGAACGGTTTCTTTTTGTTATAAAGTTTTATTTTTATTATCCACAGTAGGCTTTGTAGAACCTACCCATTTTCTTGTAAATAATTCAAATGTACGCATCGATATTTCAGTGTACACCGATTAGAATAGTCTGTTGTTTGTGAATTTTGATAAATTGCTTATTTTGGTATCCTGTTACCATCATCACCATCATTTCAGCCGGAAGACGTCCACTGCTGGACATAGGCCTCCCCCAATTAGTCCCACAGTAGGCTTTGTAGAACCTACTCTACAGAAAATCGTGTACCTTATCTAAGTAAATAAAGGTAACAGAAATGTATTATTATAACTGTAATTGCGTATGCAAGGCGCTGATCTCTATAAAATAATGGTTTTTCATTAGTACAGGTAGGATCAACGATGCACTTTTTGTGTAAGGTGTTTTTATTACTTGTGAAATTGTTTTGTAAACGTTTGCATCTGTTGTTATCGATTTTTTGTTATTATTTTAAACAAGCTGCGCCAGGCGAGTTAACCCAGTTGAATTGAATAGGAAGTGTTCAATAAAAATGCGTGTTGTTTTTTGATTAGTAGATTTAATTTAAAAAAAAACATGTTTATGTTTGAATAACAAATCGGTCTTATAAATTTGCGACCGAAAAATAATAGGTCTTTACCTATGAAATTGCCGTTTTATATGAAAAAATTTAAACGAATTTTTTTCATGAATTTTTTATTTGTATTAATCGAAGTAATCACCCATGCAATCAATGCATCTTTGCCATCGCAGTGGCAGTTTATTGATGCCCTTCTTAAAGAAATCAGCTGGACGGGAGGCAACAAATTCTTCAAAGGCATTTTGTACTGCCTCTCGGGTATTAAATTTTTTTCCCGCCAAGAAGTTATCCAAATTCTGGAAAAAGTAGTAGTCTGTAGGCGCAAGGTCTGGTGAGTAGGGCGGATGACGGAGAGCTTCCAACCCCAGTTCTTGCAACTTGGAGACCGTCTGCTGTGCAGTATGAGGTCGCGCGTTGTCGTGCAGGAGCAGCGGAGACGAGCGATTGACCAATGCTGGTTGGAGATGCGCCAGCTTCTCCATCATTGTGTTCAGTTCTTCACAGTACACATCTGCAGTAATGCTCACCCCGTTTGGTAAGAAGCTGTGATGAATCACACCGGCGCTAGGCCACCAAACAGTGACCATCACTTTTCTAGGGGTAAGTTTTCGTTTAGGGCATTGTTTAGGTGCTGAACCAGGATCCAACCAACTTGCTGAGCGCTTACGGTTATCAAACAGAATCCATTTTTCATCGCAGGTAACAATGCGGTTCAAAATTCCTTCATTTGTGTGTCTGTTGAGCAGTGCAAGGCACGTCTCGACGCGTACTTCGCGCTGGCGATCATTGAGTTCGTGGGGCACCCATTTGTCAAGCTTTTTTACCTTGCCAATTTGACGCAAATGGACCAATATTGTTTTGACGCTAACGTCGAAAGCTGCTGCTAATTCAGCCGTAGATTGTGTATCATCAGCTTCCACAATCGCCTTTAATTCGTCATTGTCGACCAAAGTCTTCGGACGACCGCGAGGTTCATTTTTCAGGTCGAAATTTCCAGAACGGAAGCGAGCAAACCAATAACAGGTGGTGCGTTGGTTTGTAGTGTTAGCTCCGTAAACGTCGTTGATGTTGCGTGCCGCTTGTGCCGCGTTGCTGCCACGACGGTACTCATATTCCATAATTACTCGAATTTTTAACGTATCCATGATGACGAAAAAGATTGAAATGCGATGAAAATGTAACACTAATCAATAAAGAAATGACTACTTTTAGAAAAAAAAATCCATGTTTTTAAAATAAAATTAATTTGAAATTAGAATTCTTAGCCAAACAAAAATTATTTTGATTTGAAATGGCCAGTACTGCAGAACGGCAATTTCATAGGTAAAGACCTAATATTTGCGCCTCGACTGAGACGTACGAAATGCTTTATTATTCAATTATTAAGTATAAAAATACGCATGCCAATATAAAGCTTAATTAAAAATTGTTTTAGGAAACATTATGTACTTGAACTTATTTTTAGTGAAAAAATCGCGCGGTTATTGTAAAAAAACAACACACCGTCCGTTTGTCACTGCGGCACAGTCGCGACTGTCTGCGTGCCGAGCGCATGCCGAGATCGCGGCGCGTAGGTATAGCTCGCGTTTCGTCCGTTTCTATGAAGTTGGAATACTGTATAGATAATATTACCGTGCCTGCACTGTCCTCCCATACATATTATCACTGTAATTTGAAACATAGACAATTATTTTTAAAAGAGTAACCGTGGAGTTTCTTGCCGGCTCTTCTCCATAGGAAGCGACAATTTGGAACCGTGCCGTAGCTTCTGACGTTTCATGGGTGCCGATGTAGGTTTATATGAAATAAAATATTTTGATTTGATTTGATTTGAGTAAGCGAAAAAAAACCCTCGAACATTTTACAACATTTTTAAACATACTTTTTTATTCCCATCCTACATAACCCTCTCTCAATTAACGTTCTGGTGACAAATTAATGTGGTCAATGTATACCGAGGGCGTGCCGCATTGCCTGTCATACGCTACCTTGGAGCATCGTGACACGATGTAGTGGCGTATCGTCATATGTTGCTGGATTGATTATAATGTCTAGACTGGGGTTTTGGAGTTATGTTGGTTCTGTGCAACAATGTTCATAACCCCTGCCCTCTGTCTTTTTGGATGCAAATGGAAATGGTCCTCCAGGGTTGGTAAAGGCTCGGGTGATATCTTGACAAATTTAAGTCAAGTATGTATCACAATGTGGATTGCATCATTATCTGCCTACCCTTTTCCCAACTTCATAATATGTTAAGGTCTGCTTTCCAGTCTAACCGGATGCAACTGAATACCAGTATTCTAAATGGAGCGCCTGCCTTATCTGACCTCCACAACCCAGTTACTGGGTAACTCGATACCCCTTGGTAAGACTGGTGGACCCGTAACCACTCTCAAAGATCTACGAATGACAGCTAGAACCAACAGGTTAACGTGCTTTCTGCGACACGGAGGGTCTTGGCATGTAAATATGGTCACCCATCCGCGGACTAACCGCGGCAAGCGTAACTTAACCTGATTTATCGATTCGTGCGACCGTTATTACTTAGCCATAAGCCCCAATAATGTGGATTGCATGTTACAAGAAATATTCCTGTTGAATACTGCATATTAATTAATTAAAAGGCTTTGTTTCTGAGTTCTCCATGGCTACAGACGTAGGTAAGTAATAACTTAGCATCACTTGATATAAGAAAAAAAAGCTGACTTAAAAAGCACTACAAAATCTACAATAACTTTAACTTCGGGAGTCTTTGGTTTTGTATTTTCGGTTTTTGACACTGACTTCCAAAATGATAGTTATTTTTCACTATGTAGTGTTTTTGGGAGTCGGTTGTAAAGTTAAATTTTTCACATTTTAGTTGTTACGACAACTATAAAACTTTCCCTGAAAAATATGCCTTTAAGGTAAATCTTGTCAACATTTTTTCCATACAAACTTCGGGAGTGTATTACTCCACTGTTCGACAATGTACATCAAAAATTAACATGATTTGGTTTTGTCTCATTATTAATATTGTCTGTGCGGAAATATAATACTAAAATAAAACTCCATTAAAAAGTTATGAGCAAACAAAGACTCGTTTTTCTTGTTAATTTAACCTAACTTTGGGCGTGTTTAAGGCTGCCCTCTCAAAAATAGTTGAAAACAGCATGCAGATGAAACCACTTTTCGTCGGCATTTACAAAGAAATTACATTTGAAAAAAATAGTTAGTAATGTACATAATATGATACGTCATTTGGTTTAGGCATAACTTTTCTATGGGTATGAAATAATAAGAAAAAAAAAACACCAAATCACCTCCAAATCGTTGTGATGAAACCATTTTACTCCTTCATTTTATAACAAAAGAGTTAAAAAAAATGTCTACTGCTTTGCAATACAAAGGAAAATGATTTGATTTTGTTACTTTTTACAAATATGCATTGTTTTTGTTATAATAAATTAAAAATGCGACCGATCAAAGACTGCACGGCTACATCACCTCGCAGTCGCCCACAAATTTAGTTCGCCCAAATGCTGAAGGTCTTTGGCGTGTAAGGGTACGGACAAAGTTAAAATATCGAAAAATTTAATAAACTTTATTGGTAATTGATTAATGTACTAGTTTTTTCACAAAACCCGATCTTCCGAAAGAATTTTCTAAATTTTTCCTGATCCTGCATCTCACTCTATTGAGTGAGATGCGCGTTGATGAGCTGATGAGCTGTGCGTGCAGACTAGCCTCTAACTGCTCATCGTTGATACTGTCAGACATGAAGCTTGGTGAGACAGCGTGCTTTTTAGCCAGTGAGTTCGAGCCAGCGACTAGATTCCCCTTAAATAACGAAAATCAATAAAATAAAGTCATCTCCTAATTTTCCACCCTTAGAGGTGCAAAATTTTCTTTAAATTATACGGGACCACCCCTGAACCATACCCTATCTTGTACAACTGTCATAGATCCACGAATAACAGCTGGGACCAACGCCACAGCATGTTTTCCGAAGCAGAAGATGGTCATCCATCTACGAACAACCGCAGTAAGTGCCGCTTAACCTGATCGATCAACACGTGTGGCTGCAAATAGCAGTCGCACGCGGTGTTTAGGGAGTGAAGTGGATGAAGTGGGTAATTAATAAGTTACCCCCTTCATCCACACCCATAAACCTCCCTAAACATCCATAAACCAACCAAAAACATACATACAACCAATACAATCATACACAAATGAAAAAATAATACTTCTCCCTTTACAACGCCATAATATCCGGGTTATTTGATGCGATACGTTGTTACTTCATGGCTAGTAAAGTAATACCATAACGGGGACCATAAAACGGTGAGAAGAACAAATATTTGTTGATACGGGCGTTTTGCTACAGTCTTTGGGCAATAAAAAGGTTGTAAATGTAGTTTGCTAGATGTGGTATGAAGGATGAAACATATTTTTATTTAATACTAGTTTCTGCCCGCGACTTTGTTTGCGTGGAAGTCGTAAGTCACAACAATTTACTAAAATAACATCCACAATTTATAAAACTTTCCTGTATACTACGTTTGTAGTTTTGGTTACAGTACAGTAGTCCGTGTGAGAAGCAGCTTGTCCTGACGACGACACCCGCCCAGCGGTCATATGGCATTCAATTCAATTTTCATTAGCATTCAATTTTCTAGAGAATACTGTGGTTGTACGCTGCAGCTTGATCATTTTTGAACGTTAAAATGGCCCGTTCACACACCCAAGAAATAGAAGTACATCAGACGAATCTGACCTTCTAAAGTGGGAACTACTCTACCAAGAGCCTCTGGTAGGTTCACCTTCAAATGCTCTCCTCAAGTAGAGTGTCTTCACTAACTTTAAAAGGAACTCACATGTTGATGGTCAAGCGCACGCAGAGACGCCCTGGGCGTCGGGAATCCCAGGCCGATTTCCGGCCACCGTAGGCATGGGCTTGCGGACGGCGAGTAATGGGTAGCTCGCTGTCCGGTAAGGACCAAGCCCAAGTCGACGGCGCGTTGTGTTCCACGCGCGCCTCAAAGAGATGTCAGCACAAAAATGATGGGGCCCGCAAGGGCCGATGCCTGTCAGGGGTGCGGGTTCGTTTGAAAGAGATACCATAGCCCCTGACATACGGGCTACTGAAGGAACACGGGTGGGTTTTAGTCAGTAAAAGTCTGACACGCCCTCCTGCTCCACCCAGAGCGGGAGAAGTTATTTGATGATTTCCCACCCAAAAAAAAAAAAAAAACCCGCAGACACTGTCCTGTCTTAACTATTAATATTGAATTTGCATTATATATAAATGCTAGCTTCTGCCCGCAAATTTTTCAAATCGGACCAGAAGTTCCTGAGATTAGCGCGTTCAAGCAAACAAACTCTTCAGTTTTGTATATTAGTAAAGATATAGATATGTTTCGCGCAACTTTCTAAATTTTGCATAAGAACGGCTGAGCCGTTTTAAAATGAAAGTGTAACACACATCTAAAAAATAATCTCATATCTCTTTATAGTACTAGTTTAGACTTGAAGGGCACGAGAAATGGAATTTGTGGTGAATACATGTATCGATGTTCTAGCAATCATAAGCACACAGGCCGAGTATTTTCAGTAGAAAAATCTAAAGTTCATGTTTAGAATTTGGCCATGTTTTTTTTTTATATGGCCTGCCATAGAAAAAAATACAGCCAGGTTCCAGGGATCCGTGTTGTTGGAAAGAGATACCGTGGCCACTGGCACACAGGCAACTGAAGGAACACGGGTGGGTTTTAGTCAGTAAAAGTCTGACACCCAAAGGCGTGTCCGCTCCACCCAGAGCGGGAGAAGTTACTTGATGATTTCCCACAGTAAAAAAAGGAGTGGATTGCACTCCTTTTTGGAAAAGGAGTGCAATCACAAAACTCGTCATTAAATTTGACTCTCAAACTGCGCTCAACCGCTTCCAGACAACATACATCCTTAAAACAAAAGCGTACAGCCTCGGCTCAACATTTCACAGTGCAATGCACCAGACAAAGGCCACATAACCTCCAGTCACTCCCAGGAGAACAGTCACTTAATACTTAAGGTTATACTCTGCTATTGCCAGCCTTCTTCTGATTATCACCAGGCTTAATGGCTGAAATAGTCATTTGTTTCTGTTATGGCTAGACTGCTGAAGTTGATAGTCTAGATTAAGTGGCTGGAGGGAACCGTATTTGTAATTTGTATGAAGTAATTCAGATTTTTTTCAACGACTGTTATCGCTTTTAGGGTCCCGTAAACAAAGTTCACAAAAAAAATACTGAGTCTCCGCGGATCTTATGAACTGTAGTAGGAAATTTTCATAGAGTGTGTATTTTTTTTAACGCTGTCGTCATCATCATTTCAGCCGAAAGACGTCCACTGCTGAACATAGGCCTCCCCCAGGCTCCTCCACTTCGACCGCTCTTGTGATTCCCACATCCAGTGGATACCCGCGGCCTTCACAAGGTCATCCGTCCACCTTGTGGGGCCTTCCCACTTTACGTCTTCCGGTACGCGGTCGCCACTCCAGATCCTTTCGGCCCCATCGGCCATCTGTTCTGCGCGCAATGTGCCCTGCCCACTACCACTTAAGTTTGGCAATTCTTCGGTCTATATCGGTTGCCTTGGTTCTCCTGCGGATCTCTTCATTTCTGATTCGATCACGTAGGGAAACTCCGAGCATAGCCTTCTCCATTGCCCTTTGGGTGACTTTAAGCCAAACAATAAAGTGTTTCTTCGGGTTTTTTTTTTTGCCTTGTTTTACGGAAGCCTTTGTGCCATGTGCGACTTGGACACGCACACAAACGGTTCTTCCCTTTGTGTGCGAGTCAAAGTCGTACGTGGCCGGTTTTTTTTAAACTTTGTTGTTATGAGTGCATGTAATTGTTTTAAAGTACGTTTGTGTCCCTGTTGGGATATGGAACAATTACTATGCCAGTTTATATTTTTACGAGAAGGAATTGACCCCGCGATCCTAGCACAAAAGTCGCCCGCTGAGCGTGAGCCACTGAGCCCGCACTACCTGCCATATTGTATCGCCAATATAAACCCATTGTATTTATGGGCTTTATTGAGTAATAAATATTCCTTAAGAGTTTTTAAATAAAAAATACCATTGTTTAATTGAATACCACTGTATTCAATTAAACATAGGTATTTTTTTTAAACCAAAACATAATTTTCAACACACTTGCTCATAAAATGGCTCTAATTTCACCGCAATTAGGCACAAAATATAAATTATAGATAATTATTCATTAAAATGACTACAAGTACTAGTTATGAAGAAAAATGTTTATGTTGTAACACCGTCCGATATAGCATGTGAGGCCCTTAACGTTATGGAAAGTTTACTACCTAAAAACTCCAAGGACAAAATGATTTTTTAGTATTATTTTCTTCACAACTGCGTTGAAAAACGTCGTATGATACACGTGTGTATTGATACCGTATTATTACCGTCCTCGGTTCTCTTAAGACAATGGTGCCTCAGCGGTAATCACCAACGTTACACACTACACACACACTACACACGTTACACTATGTACTATTACAGCACTTTAGGTCAAAACAGCAAGTTTGGGTCTCCACCAACAATTCAGCAAAGTACGGTTGTGACTACGTAATAACAGCCACAAGAGTCGATCAATCAGACTTCGCTTGCCGCGGTTGGTCCATGGATGGGTGACCATCTTTACATACTAAGACTCCTCCGCGCCTTAGAAAGCACGATAAGCCGTTGACCTCGGCTTTGGGGGTCGTTACGGGTCGTCAGAAGCCCGAAAGTCTGACAATCCGTTTTACCAAAGGGTATCGTGCTTCCCCAGTAACTGGGTTTTGGAGCTCAGATAGGCAGTAGCTCCATGTAAAATACTGGTACCTACCGGTTAGACCGGAAGCCCACCCCATTATAGTTGAGAAAATGTTAGGCAGATGACGAACTGAAAATTTAGCAAATTTGTAATTCCTTTTATTGTCACTAAGTTTATAAATTTTATTGATCTAACATTTTCTTACTCATTCTTACTTGTTACCCACAAACCCACAACCAATACTAATTTACACCGCAGATCAAACCAGTCAGTCAGCATTTCTGCATAACGACCACAGTGTCATCTTGCGGTGTAGCTCTGAGGTTGAAAGTTAATACATTTGCACAAGTCTTGTTCTATTTAAGGTATTGTCACATTCCTTGGTTTGTTTCCTTGTGGATGGATTTGTGTAAAAGGAATTGTGGAATTTCGCGCCTTAGTGAGCACAGCCTGCACAGCTGCATGGTTTGATTGCGGCATTACATTCACGCATTGCCAAACTTAAGTGGCAGTGGGAGTGTAAGCAATGTACCCTACATTGCTTACAAAACAGATGGCCGATGGGGCCGAAAAATTCTGGAGTGGCGACCGCGCACTGTAAAACGTAAAGTTGGAAGGCCAATGACCTTGTGAGGGCCGCAGGAGTTCGCTGGATGCGGGAAGCACAGAACCAGTCGAAGTGGCGGAGCTTAGAGGAAGCCTATGTCCAACAGTGGACGTCTTTCGGCTGAAATGATGATGATGATGATTCACGCAGCTTCGTTTTTTTTTTCGATTGCATAATCAACCTATAACGTTTCCTTTTATGGAAGGGTGTGGCCCGTAATATACTACACGGGCCCAGTGCGAGGTTGATAGATGGCACATGTCTTCGAATTTTTAGGTTCTAGGACGTGCCGCTTTTCTCACGATGTTTTTCTTCGCTGTTTTGAGAGCAGTGGTGATGAAATAATTTACACCAAGTAAAGCACTTATCTGGGTAAATTGGCCACCAATTGATTGTTGGTCGGAGCTTTTTTTTTCTGTATCTGTCCGTGACATCACAGCGGGCCCTATCAGAATACCAGCGCTGCGACACTTTTTAAATGTCGCAGCATCATGCTGAGAAGCATGATGCTGCGACATCAGTCCTTTTTGCCTCGTACAGGGTTGATAGAAAATATGAACAAGGGTTCTTCTTTCAGAAGGCAAATATGTGATCGCTTTAGAATCCTAGCCCAGCATTTGATGAAAAAATACCCTTCTCTTTTCATTGAAATTATAAATTATTTATATCTTACTTATAATGCTTTTACTAGAATCATAAATCTTTCCTTTAATTTTTTAATACTTTTAACACCGCATTTAATTCCATTCTCACAACCTAAAGAAAGCCTATACCATTATGTATACTATAATCTGTCTAATATTATAAATGTGATTTTTTTTAGGTAGGTATTTTTGGATGCTTATAACCCAAACACGCAAAAACAGCTGAACAGATTTGGAAAAATCTGGCGTCCATGAATACATTTCCGTGGGATAATTTTCGACATCCACGCGAGTGAAGCCGCTGGCGAAAGCTAGTATTATATTATAAATGCGAGAGTAATTCTGTCCGTTTGTCTGTTACCTTTTCACGCCTAAACCACTGAACCGATCGTTATGAAATTTAACAGGTAGGTAGCCTAGGACCTGTGGAAGGCAATACGCTTTATCCTGGATATTTGCATAAAAAAATTATGCAGTATAAAATACACGCAAAGTCGCGGGCAACAACTTGTACTCTATCTATAATATACTTACATCTTCTCAAAGACACATGGCGATCATTAGTCTTGTGGCCATCAAAAGCTCATTTTGTATTTTTTCTATCTCTGTGTGATTGTTAGTAAAAACGGTAAAACTAAGTGAGATGAGAATATTGCAGTTAGTACTTATGTGTTGGTACTAATGTCTGGGTTAATGGATTGAGATAATGGTAAAAGTAATTGATGGTTAATTAGTGAGTTATTATTATTACCATAAGAACTGATTTTACAATAGTCAGATAACTTTTATCTCAGGACTAACTCAAATAAAAGCCTAATAATGACTCACCAATTAACACCATCAATTACTTTTACCACTATCTTAATCCATTAAGCCATATTTTCTATACAAACTGACGTATTTATTATTACATCGGTTTGTATAGAAATCAGATTTATTCTTCAGATAAACGTTATCCGACTATTGAAAAATCAAACTGAAATTTTTCAGTTTTTTTTACGTTTCATGCGAAAAATGTAGAAAAAGTAGAACCTCGTTGATGCGTTGATGACATAGTACGAATCATAATGTTATTTGTCATTTGTGAACCGATAAATACAAAAAAGAAAACATATTTTATTTTGTAACCTTATCTCAGGAAGTTGGGCTTGCGGACGGCGAGTAATTCGCTGTCCGGTAAGGACCAAGCCAAGGTCAACGGCGTGTTGTGTTCCACGCGCGCCTCAAAGAGATGTCAGCACCAACTGGTGAGGTCCGCAAGGACCGATGCCTGCCAGGGGTGTGGGTTGTTCGAAAGAAATACCGTGGCCCCTGGCACGCAGGCAACTGAAGGAACACGGGTGGGTTTTAGACAGTAAATGTCTGACAAGCCCTTCCGCTCCACACAGAGCGGGAGAAGTTATTTGATGATATCCCACCCTCAAAAAAAAAAACAAAATCTCAGGAAGTTTTAATACATAACATTAGAGAGGAGACTAGACAAGGAGTAAGGAAATGTAGGTGTACCTATAGTACACGCCTCCACCCTTGTGGGGGCCAACTCGAATCCAAACACCAGGTCGCTACTGAGAAATCATGGATGGAAAACCCAATCACACTTTACCCGACCTGGGAATCGAACCCAGAAAGCGCCCAGCAGTAGCGTTTGCGACCACTATTCCAACGAGGTAGTCAGTTGTTTATAATCACTTTGTCGATTGACATGTATTTCATCGCTGGTCTACAAAACCATTTTTTGTGCCAGTCGATATGCGTACCAAGTCCCAAACAAATATATTAGAAACCCTCGCCGTAAAGTACTAGTTCAATAAAAAACAAGGAATAAAAGGGAAGTGGTGAAGCAATGGAAACGGTCGCAACTTACGAGTTTTAGGTCGTAGGTTCGGACCCTGACAGGCCCTTTATATATATACCTATATTATATTTATTTATTTATTCAGACTACATGAGGTCCATTGTGTTAGTAACAATTTTACTTAGCCTATGTTAGTACTTAATAGCTAAAACAGATCTTGTTCGGTCGGCTAACGCCCACACAAGCGGACTATCTGCCCGGGCGAGTGCAGAATGATGTTGGGACTGTCCCGCAACCTGCGAAGTAACGAGGCAGATTTCTTAGGCCATACTGCGTCAAAGCTGTCAGTGCGCGCGTCGGCAAACATCGTCGACGCACTGCAGAAGCGTGGCCGTCGCAACAGCACCCTGAACGCATTGTTGTATTGGATACGCAGAGCATTGCAAGCCCTTTGGGTATAACTGAACCACAGGGCCCCCGAGTACAGTGATGTGCAATACGCCTTAAAAAGGGCTATTTTAACTGCAACTGTACATCGAGAGAACCTGCGGGCCAGCATGTTCGCCCGGACTGACAACTCTCTGCGCTCCCTCTAAATCTAAATCGTCTTTCAGGGAATCTGTTACCAGATGGCCCAAGTATTTAAATTTATACACCCTGTTTATTGGTTTACCTTTAAGTAACAGAGGAGGGACCGTAGGTGGACATCTGGCACCAGACCTGAAGACGATATACTCTGTCTTTTTGGTATTGTATATCAACCCATGAGACTCCGCGTACGACTCACATACAGCCAGTAACTTTCGGAGAGCATTGATCGAGGGAGCCAGCAGCACCATGTCGTCGGCGTAGCTCAGATTATTAAAACAAACACCATCCACATAGCATCCGACACGCATGCTGCTGAGTCGCTCGACCAAGGCATTCACATAGAGACCGAAGAGCAAGGGCGAGGACAGTCCCCCCTGTCTCACCCCACACTCCGGCCTGCACGGTTCCGAAAGCTCCCCTACCCATCTCACCCGAGTCTCTTGGTGTAGGTACCAGTATTTAAGGAGAGATGCGAACTCTGGTGGCAGTGTTGTGTCTCCTAGCTTCTGCCAGAGTAAATCGTAAGAGACTAGGTCAAAGGCCTTCGATAGGTCCAGGAAAACCGCGTAGACTGGTGTCTGTCTATTCGTGTAATACTGAACAGCGTGCTTCAGACTAAGAATGGCCGTCTCCGTTGACAGCCATTCTTAGTTCCGGAAACCGAACTGGGCATCATAAATCTTGACATGCCTATTTAGATGCGAGTTGAGCACGATGTCAAGTACCTTGACTATGACGGTGGCTAGTGAGATTGGTCTGTAGTTTGACCCGTCCGATACGTCTCCAGTCTTATTCTTGACTACTGGCACCACCACAGTCCGCATCATCCTTTACTTTATGTACATTATTTCATCACCACTGCTCTCAAAACGTTGATGGAAAATAACGTAAGGAAACCGGCAATCCTAGAACTGATAATTCGAAGACATGGTGACATTTACCAACCCACACTGGACTCGCTCCCTTTTCTTCTCGTAGGTGTCGTAGAAGGCGACTAAGGGACTTACCTACTAGAGAATGGACAGCAGCGTTCTCTATGCATTTTACCACCATACTGTGATCGCCAACCCGCCTGCCAAGTGGCAATTATGGCAACCCCCCCCCCCTTTTGGGGGAGACTTATGTCATGCAGAGGACGTCTTTCAGCTGAAATGATGATGATGACTGGGCCTGTGTGGTGGATTGAGGCCCACTCTCTATAACCGTGAACATTAGTTATAGGCTGAAAATGCTAAGGTCATCATCATCATCATCTGCCTAGCCTTTTCCCTATGTTGGGGTCGGCTTCCAGTCTAACTGGATGCAGCTGAATACCATTATTTTACATGGAGCGACTGCCTATCTGACCTCCACAACCCAGTTATTGAGTAATACGATACCCCTTAGTAAGACTGGTTGTCAGACTTTCGGGCTTCTGACGACCCGTAATGACTGTCAAAGATCCACAAATGACAGCCGGGACCAACGGCTTAACGTGCTTTCCGAGGCACGGAGGGGTCTTGATATGTAAAGATGGTCACCCATCCATGGACCAACCGCAGCAAGCGTAGCTTAACCTGGTCAATCGACCCGTGCAACTATTGTTATTTAGCCACAAGCCCCTCCTGAAAATGCTAAGGTATAGAAGACAAATTAAACAGGGTTATAATAAAATCAAAGTTTTAATGTGACAGCATCATTAATTCATTATCCATTTAAAATAATGACAAATAATATTCGCATGCAAAGAACAAAAACACTGTATCATGCAATATTTTTTTACATTTTGTTTCTTTTTTTTTCTAACAACAAAAAAGTTATTTTTGCCATTATTATGCCCATACGTAGAGGTGCTGATTTTTCTCGTAAAGCTTGTCCCGTAACTTATTTCTTTTATATTTACATTTAATTTGAGAGTAAAAATTAAAAGTGGCACACGAAATATAAAATTATTTTAAAACTATAGATTTAAAGGTCGTCACACATTATTCAGAATCTTAACTATTATATGGAACTATTAAGATGCAATCCTAATTTCTTTTCACTATACAATTATCACAGAAAATATGATTTTCCTACATCATTGACCATTTAAGCTACATATTTCGACTATCTAAATGTTTTCTGTCGTAAAACGTTTTAAAATAACTAAGCGACAGCAAAAAAGAGTGTTAGAAATTATTTCGATCCGATTCAGCACTAAAATCGCTACAACTATAATATTTTTTTATAAAATTTATAAAATATTTTACTTTCAGTCTGTATAGTTTACATAACAAGTGAGTTATACTAAATTGTAAATAAATGGAATTATAAAAAAATCGATACTTAGTCGATTCATTTATTGAGCAATCGTAACAAGCTAAGTATTCGGATTGGATAAATGAAATAAACCTGTAAACTAAATAAAATGCACACATACAATGCGGATATAATTCTATATACAGATTGTAACAAAAATATTTTAATTACAAAAAAGAAATTACAAAAAGTTATTTTTTTCATGCATTGTATTTACAAAAATATATTTTATTTTATACAAAACACAAAGTGTTGTCATTAGAGTTTCACAGTTTATTTTCGATCAATTAATAAAGAAGGCTTTTACGTACAATAATTAACACTGACAAAGTCGAAATTATTCGTAATTTTCGATATCCAATAAATTATATTCAAGTAATTATAGTTCGAAGTACTTGACTGGATGCAAAAGAGAAGGAAATTAATTTCAAATGTGATTATCATTCTAAAAATACTAGGTTAAAAATATAACTTAGTATAGATACCGATACAAAATAATCAAGCAGGAAGAATTTTTTTTCACAATTTTTTTTTGCAACAAATATACCCTTCTCTTTTTCTCCAGCTAAGTTACAAATTCTTCGATCATTTTTATTAAAAAATTACATACACAAGTCTTCAGACTTATCCTATCGTATATACACCTCAGTCATTTAATATTTAGGAACATAGTATGTTACACATACAGCTTAATCAAGCCGTATTCGAAATAAATGTCCATTTTTACACAAGCTTTAAACATCACGCCTTCGCTATACGTGGGTGCCTTGGGAGGGCTGACCGCCATTACCTGTGAAAAATGAAGACAATTAGCTTAAGTGATATTCAGAAAAAACCGTTCAACTTAAAGCAGAGAGGTCATTTATTATTTTTAATACGGAATACAAATTGGACGAGATATTTTATGTAACTAGCCTATTCCGGCACGGTGCTAAGTAAAAATTCGTTTTAATAAAAGACGTGACACACACTTTTAATAATAATTTTCATAAAATTGTAGGATAAAATTGTTAGTTACTTGGTTGTTGAAGTTAAGTAAGTTTTTATTTTAGTTTCTGTGTTTCGTGTGTGTTTTGTAATATATAGGTATACTCGTATATAAAAGCGAAAGGTCACTAATTCATTCACTCACTGATTTCAAAAACTGAGGAAATTGGAGCAGAAGTAGATTATGACTTATGAGTAAGAGACCTCAGAAAGGATTTTAGGAAACTCCTCCCGTAGAGGGGTGAAATAGGGGTTAAAAGTTTGTATGTTTTTTTATCACCATTGACGCGGGCGGAGCCGCTGACAACAGCTAGTGCAACAGCAATGACATAATTGGCTGACTAAAGCAAGGTGTGTTGCAAAAAAATAAAAAAACAGTATCAACTGAATTGCGAAACCTCTTTTTTATTTTATAAAATATTTTCTTCGACAACAACACCAGAATCACTGTTCTAGCTAAATACGTTTTTGCGCTATACGAATTGCAATTTCGACACACAGCGAAAAATATAAGGTTTCGCCCATGCGCGTTCACTCATAGTGTCTCGTCTTGGGCAAATCATATCCTGCTTTAAAATTGTAACAAATGTGACCTATTTTTTGAACGCTCAACCATTGCACTAACTCTAAAAATCTCGTAGTTATAAGCGTTTGAAATCTTCCATGTTTTTGTTGGTCAGAAATATTGAAACAGAGTGAAAAGACGTTGTCACGTAATTCTAAACAAAAACTTTTTTCTTTCACAATATTCATGTAAAAGGTCCGAAGAATTGCCAAACTTAAGTGGCAGTGGGCAGGGCACATTGCTCGCAGAACAGATGGCCGATGGGGCCGAAAAGTTCTGGAGTGGCGACCGCGTACCGGAAGTTGGAAAGCCTCCCACAAGGTGGACCGATGACTTGTGAGGGCCGCAGGAGTCCGCTGGATGCGGGAAGCATACAACCGGTCGAAGTGGCGGAGCTTGGGGGAGGCCTATGTCCAGCAGTGGACGTCTTTCGGCTGAAATGATGATGATGATGATTCATGTAAAAACGTTTTCCCAGAAACATTCACAGAATAATCCTTCCCGAGCCCTTGAACGACCCCTCAGTACAAAAACCCAGTACCTCAAATTACAAGTAGCAAGTTATGTTAGCCCAATAAATAATTCAAGTCTCCCAGTTTGAATGCATTAGATTTATACGACTTTGCAAACACATTGCGGCTAAGATCGATCGTAATTCAAGTTCTAAACACAAACAATTGAGTTGAGTTTCCTCTTTCGTCTGGATCTTTCTTGAGAGTAGACGTGCGCAGCTCATTTGTTTAAAAATATATTATAATTTAATGTATAAATTAACCAGTTTAGTTCTAATTATTAGTGCAATAAAGTCGTAATTCTAATTGTTCTTAATAAGTAAAAGTAAACGAGCGGTCGCCGCCGCCGCTGTTCCGATAACTAGAGGTCCCTGCCGCCCGCCACCCTCGAGGGAAAGAGACCATCACCATAATTGCCCTCTCTGTCATCTGCGCGGCCGGAGCAAGCAGCAGGCGTTCGCTTCGAATCGCGACACGAACCGATTAGAATTATTGTGACTCGCGTCTGTTTACGGAAAGATATAAAAAATGGAACGAAGCAACTTAGATAAATCTTTGTCTGAAACGGACTTGGACCGGGTTGGGCTGCAGAAACCGGAGCTTTCAACACCCCCTAACTTCGTGTCATCCCGACAAAAAAGAAGACGAGAGGAAGATTTTGTTGAAGAATTTGCTACATTAAAGGAAGAGATGCAGTCTATGTTCGCGATTATGATGAAAACCCAAGAGGAAGAATTTAAAAATAATTCCACTATACTTCAAGGAATTCAACAATCAAGTTGCAACATCGAAAGTTCCATCGCTTTCTTGATGGCGCAAAATGAAGAATATAAGAAAAAAATCGAATCTTTAGAGGACAAAATAAAGGAGGATAAAAAATACATTATTATTTTGGAGGATAAAATGGAAAGCATGCAGCAGGACAGCAGAAAGGCTAATTTTGAAATAAAAAACGTACCGAAAAAGTCAAATGAAACCAAAGACGACCTAATTCATATGGTTACAAGTCTATCAAACTCAGTGGGTTGCCCGATCGACAAGGCGGTTATATGTGATATATACAGAGTACGTGCAAGGAAAGATACTAGCAACACACCAATTGTAGTGGAAACAAACTCCACATTGATAAAGAATAACATTCTGAAATCTTGTAAGTCATTCAATATTAGACAAAAGTCTAAATTAAGTGCCAAACACCTGGACATGCACACAAACGAGGATACACCTATTTTTATCACTGAGCAACTTACTGCAAAGGCTGCACGCCTACACTTTCTTGCACGTGACCTCGTGAAGTCAAAAGCTTACAAATACTGCTGGACTGCATATGGACGGGTATACCTCAAAAAAGAAGACGACTCTCCATCCATTATAATTAAAAGCGAAGCTCAAATCCAACAGCTGATAATCCATCAATGACTATTTTACCATAACGAATATCCGGACTGTTCTCACTGTTTTTATGCTTATTTCCTGTGCTTATCAAACTGGGTATGTAAAGTCTGTTACAGCTACTCAATTTTCACACAATTTACATTATCTTTTACTCATCCTAATACACCAATAAACACACACACACATCATCATTTTCATACATATTACCGACTTAAAACTTTATTTACACTTGTGTCATTCTTAATTAATTACATGAAACTAAACAGTACAATACATAGATACAAAATGTTAATAACCAAAAATACATTGATAAATATTTTCACAAATATAAAATTACTACAAAACTATTACGCATCCCTAAAACCCATATTATTATTTGTAAGGCATGTGTTCGCACGGCTTCAAAAATTAGTTATAAATAATACCCAAATTCTGAAATGTACCGTGTATTTAATAAAACTTATTAATGAGTGATCTAATACAAACTTTAAATGACATCGATAATTTGAGTATTGCTAGATCGATAGAATGCGATTGTAGTGAACTTGCTCACAACTATAACAAAAATAAAAGTGACCTTACCATAATTTCGCAAAATATTAGGAGCATATATTGCAATTTCGATGACTTCATAGTAAATATGTCTTGCTTCAATTTCGAAACAGACGTTATAATTCTGACTGAATGCCGGCTTGATTCAAATAAGCCTATACCGGCATTATCCAGGTATCGTTCCTACGCTACAACTCGTCAACTAAATCAAAACGACGGCGTTGTAGTATATATCAAGGACACCCTAAAAGCTTGTGTCACAGAGTTAAACTTAAGTCATGCATCATGCCTTCAATTAAAAATACTGAATAATATTATCTTAGGTATCTATCGTTCACCATCAAACACTAACGCGGAACCTTTTATAAATTCATTGGGACTCCATTTAGAGAACCTGAATTCTCAAAAACGTAATATTATCATTGCTGGTGACATCAATATCAACATAAAACCAAAACAGACTGAACAGACATACGAACTTAAAAATAGATCATCATACCTGGATATGTTATCGGGTCATGGTATTCTCTCTGGTCACACCTTGATTACAAGAGAAACCAGTTGTCTTGATCACTTTATGTTAAAAATAAACAGGAAACGGCATTCTGCTTTTATTGCTATCTTACGCACTACTGTAACCGACCACCGCACAACCTTTCTATCGTTATCTAAAACAAAACTTTACCAACCAACTCAAAAAACTATTACCAAAATTGATTTTGAAAGCGCCTTACAATATTTAAAAGAAAAAAATCTATCGGCATTACTTTTTTGTGACAATCCTAATTATATAACAGAATGTTTAACACAAGGTCTTACTGAGTCACTAAATATAAATTCTACTGTTCACAGTATCCCTAAAAGTAAGCGTATAATTAAGCCCTGGATCACTGAAGGCATACTGAGATGTATAAAAAATCGTAATAATCTCCAAAAACAATCCCGGGACGATCCCCATAATGAAATAAAGAAAATCACATATGTTCGTTACAGAAATCATTGCAACAATCTTATAAAAAAACTAAAAAGAAAATACGAAAGAAACCTCATTAACAAATCATTAAAAAACAACAAACTACTCTGGAAAAACCTGAAAACTATCACATGTACAAACAAATCTACTAAAACTAATTCTGAATTAACTAATCTAAAAGCATCACCCACGGAATCAGCAAACTTCATCAATGAATATTTCGCAAATATTGGTAACCAACTGGCAAATGACATTCAGCAAACCGTAACCCAGAATGACCTGAATAAATATCTACGTTCCTTACCTAGTCTCTCTAAATCTTTTGTACTGCTGGACACAGATATCAATGAAGTAACTAGTATAATAAATTCTCTAAAATCAGACAGTGCCCCAGGATGGGATAATATCTCCACTAGGTATCTTAAACACGTCAAACTTGAAATTATTCCAATTATAACGCATTTAGCTAATCTTTGTTTTCAACAAGGCACCTTCCCTAACTCTTTAAAGAAATCAATAATAACTCCCATATACAAGGGTGGGCAAGTAGGTGATGTGAACAATTATAGACCAATTTCTGTTATTCCTGTAATAGCAAAAATATTAGAAAAACTATTAAATTCTAGGTTATTAAGCTATCTTCAAACCAACAACATTTTATCCCCATCCCAATTTGGCTTTAGACGCGGTATTTCTACGGAAGCCGCTATTACGTCTTTAACTACAGTACTAACAAAAGAACTCGATAAAGGTACTAAGTGTTTATCGGTTTTTATAGATCTAAAAAAGGCCTTCGATACGGTATCTATACCCATCCTTGTCCAAAAATTAGAAAAAATAGGTATTAGAGATACACAACTTTCCATCTTTACTGATTACTTGACAAATAGAAAACAGAAGGTTAAGCTTGATAGCTGTGTCAGCGAGGACGTTGATGTAACATGCGGCGTACCTCAGGGAAGCGTTTTGGGTCCTACTCTATTTTTGATATATTTAAACGACTTGTGTAATATGACAATCAATAAAGCAAAAATATTTTCGTATGCCGACGATACCGCAATCGTCTTCACTGGCTCAACCTGGGCTGAAACCAAAACCAACACAGAAAAAGGTATGTTGAAAGTGGCTTCTTGGCTAAAGACAAACCTCCTTACGTTAAACAAGAGCAAAACTAATTATATCTGCTTCTCAATATACAAAAATGCCCAACCAGAAACTAATTTCAACATTAAAATACATGAGTGTAGGAGGACGGTTGATTACGGCTGCAATTGTCCAACCATCAGCAAAGTTAACCACGTAAAGTACTTAGGTATTATGTTGGACCAAAGCCTGTCCTGGTACTCTCAAATTGAACAAATGACTGCAAGAATACGAAAATTTATTTGGATTTTCAAAACACTACGACACATAGTCCCAAGGAATGGCTCAGGGAAAAATCTTCTGAATGAAGTGTATATCTCGCTAGTACAATCTGTAATAATATATTGTATTTCTATTTGGGGGGGCGCGCGTAAAACACGTTTCCTTGATGTTGAAAGAGCGCAACGGACATTAATAAAAGTAATGTACTTCAAGAAAAGGATATTTCCCACCTATGAGCTATATCAAACAAGTCATTTATTATCAGTCCGAAAATTGTATATTGTACACGTAGTTTTGAAAAAATATAAAACACTACCCTTCGATCCTAATGTATTAGCTAGCAGAAGGAAATACAATATCGCTGCCAACCAATTTGTAAAAACAGAATTTGCTAATATACAGTACGACAAACGCTCGTCCTTCTTGTATAATAAAGTAAATAAACATATAGATATTCATACTAAACCGTTTAAAGAATGCAAATCGTTACTGATTAAGTGGATAAACAAATTATGCTACGATGAAGTAGAGAATCTTCTATTAAATATAAGGTAAAATCTGCTCCGGATAAAATAACCACACACATAAACGCACGCACACTAATGCACACACACACACACACTCACTCAAACACACACACATACACACACTCACACAAACACACACACACACACCAACAGACTAATTATAATAAATAAGAATTATTATCTCATTAACTTTTGTTTAGTTACATGTTGCACAAATTTGTAAGATTTAAAAGAGCGGCGCCTCCTGGCACAGGCATCTATTTGCTTAAAAGGAGACGCCACCAACTGTATGATATTCAACGTGTATTAATGAAATAAAACAATTTTGATTTTTGATTTTTGATTGATTTGAGTTAAGCTCGCGATGTTCTAACTTGGTTATATAACTTTGCAGACATCCTAGGTATTGCTTAGTGTCTATTTATTTGTGTATTTCGATGAGAGTCTAGTTTTTTGGGTTGAAAATTTAGGTGTTCAATGATTTCATAAGTGTCTAAGAATTATTAACAGAAAAAATCTACAGATCATTCAAAGCGTCATTCATTGGCAAATCGTGTGTGTATTGCAGGGATTTTGCTGGTCTATTCCGTTACAATGTTACCGTGAGAAGTTAGGTGAAGTGATTTTAAAGTGAGCTGTAATTTCATCTAATGCTAGGGATCGACACTTTTGAATATTTTTGTTCGCTATGCACGGGCGAGGTGTCAAAAGACGCGTCTTTGCGCGGGCTAGCGAACAATGACGTGAGCAAAATTTACGCTGAACAAAAATTTTGCATTTCGGTCGAAAAACGTGAATTTCATCTGAAAATTTGGAAAAAACCTGGAATAACAACTACGAAACCGAACTCGGACTCGCTGAACCGCGCACCGGAATGCAAGTAGGGGCAAGAAAGTATCTATTGAAACTAAAAAAAAACACTGAATTTACAGGAACAATTTTGAGATGAAAATGTAATTTTGTTATCAGTAAATTTTTTTATTAGAATTTTCTTTGTCTATTTCATAGCTCACTTTAAGTTCACTTCACCCAAGTTATCACGGTGAGATTTATACAGAACAGCACTGCTGTTGGTGTTTCGGGTAGAACTGATTGAATCGACCATAGCATTCTAAAGAAGGTAAACCACTCATAAACAACAGAGAAGTCATCATCTGCCTAGCCTTTTCCCAATCACGTTGGATCAGCTTCCAGTCTAACCGGATGCAGCTGAATACCAGTATTTTACATGGAGCGACTGCCTATCTGACCTCCACAACCCAGTTACTGGGTAATACGATACCCCTTGATAAGACTGGTTGTCAGACTTTCGGGATTCTGACGACCCGTAACGACTGTCAAAAATCCACAAATGACAGCCGGCACCAACAGCTTAACGTGGTTTCCGAGGCACGGAGGGGTCTTGGTATATAAAGATGGTCACCCATCCACGGACCAACCGCGGCAAGCGTAGCTTAACCTGGCCGATCGACCTGTGCAGCTATTGTTATTCTATTTTATATAAACCTGCATGGGCACTTATGACACGTCAGAAGCTAGGTGCACGGTTCCAAATTATCGCTTCCTATGAAGAAACTCCACGGTAACTCTTTTAAAAATAATTGGCTTTACCAATGTTTTCAAATTACAGTGATAAGAGGTATGGGAGGACAGTGCAGGCCTGTCAATAAGTACCAGGTACTTAGAGGAATGGTATTACAATTGGACTTAGTTGTATGTAGACAGATTATACCATTGTCGACACGCAATGGGAGCCATATGACAAGCTTCGTCGCCGACAGAGGCAGACAATGGCGTGATTACTGAGAGAAGCAAATTCAATGGGAGACTGGGTGGAGCTTTCTCCAGCCACCACACAGGGAAGAAGGGAAACCGTTGTCTAGCATCCGAACAATACAGGTTGATAACAAGATCCACAAATGACAGCCGGGACCAACGGCTTAACGTGCTTTCCGAGGCACGGACGGGTCTTGGTATGTAAAGATGGTCACCCATCCACGGACCAACCGCCGCAAGCGTAGCTTAACCTGGTCGATCGACCCGTGCGGCATATGTTACTTAGCCAAAAGCCCCTCAACAAACAACAACGGAGAAGTATTTGCAAAATCAAGCCTCTAAATCTAGGAAACGATAAAATAAAGATGTATTGTTGGAATATTCCGAGTAAATATAATAATTGTAATTAAAAAAAAAAAAAACGAATCCTAAAAGGTAAAGCATTCTCTATAAGGAACACTGCTTACCCGTTACACCCTGACGTCTATTTACCTGTTGGTAAAACGACTGAGTTTCTGACCGCCGAGTAGGGGGGCGGCGCAGGAGTCGATGTCGGCTTGGCTGTGTGTACTTGATTGTTGTAACCTGAATAAAGAACTTTTGTTAGGATATTTAAGTTCCATAGCATAATGAAAAAATGTTCCATCAGTTGTATGAAACGAATTTAATAACAAAGTTAAAACAACTACAACTAAACACAGCCTATTAACAATATATAACTAAAATTGGGTAATTATAAATGGTGTATGTGACTGGTGCCGTATTCGAACTCAGAAGACGTGTGACGTCCTAGCTCACAAGGCTCACGAGCTCACAAGTTTATGTGCAATTGTGGGTTACATACCTACCACACCACTACACTTAGATAATACGGTATGATTATGACATATATATATATAGGGCATCCCACAGATATGCCACATGGAGGGAAAGTACCTTGAATATTGTAGATGGAACATTGTACTGAAAGAAGACATTATTTGAATTTAAAAAACAATTTAAACTGCATTCATAGATATTTAAATAATTACATGGTTGAACCGGTAATCGAACCCGTTACATAAGAAAAATAATCACTCTGTAGCTTTATCATACTGATCGAAAGGCTTCATCTTATGGTTTTTTTTTTTTTTTTTTGTTAAAATTCATGGTCTTCCTTTTATTTTTGACACTATGTTATTTAGCAAAAAATAATCCTTATGATGAAGCCTTTCGATCGGTATGATAAAACTACAGGTTGATTATTTTTCTCATGTAACGGGTTCGATTCCCGGTTAAACCATGTAATTATTTAAATATCTATGAATGCAGTTTAAATCTTTTTTTTTTTTTCAAATAATGTCTTCTTTCAGTAAAATGTTCCATCTACAATATTCAAGGTACTTTCCCTCCATGTGGCATATCCGTGGGACGCCCTGTATATGTATGTCGCAAGGATATTGACAAACCAGTGATATTTTAATTTCACTAGTTTCGTTTCACTTTGGATATGTATTTTAATTTTTGTCACCGCCTTCCGAAATTAAAATTATTTTTTAATTCTGTAGTGTTTTTCCGGAAGTCGGTTCTTTTCTTTTTTGAAAAAGTTTTTATTCAATAAATTTTATGTCCAAGATCACGCCAAAAATCCATAAAAAACGAAAATTGTTTTACTGAGCGTTTTATTGTTTATAATAAACCAAACTTACCAATATTACTATTCCTCAAGTATGGGTTGCCGTAGGTGGCTGAGTATCGTAGATCCACATTCGGTTGTGGTTTGACGTTGGGCTGGGCGTATATAGGCGTTGGAGACGCTGTTGAAGAAAATAAAAATTATATTAAATTGTGATTATTAAAACATAGCAGCTTAGAAGAAGAAAGGTATGTACCAGTGGTAGCATTTTTTGTATGAAAACAAGCGGACAATCTTCGGCATTTAAAAAATAAGTTATACTGGCACACTTATACAGGGTAAGTTTTTATCCAGTGCGCAAATTGTAACCATGAATGCCGGTTATACAAAAAAAAATATCAGATGTTTCATAGAAAAGTGCAAAAGTTTGTTCTAGAATGATATGCTGAATTCATGGTTACAATTTGCGCACTGGATAAAAACTTTTCATGTACAAGGCGTCTTGCAGGTCAACCTAGGAAGTTGTCGCTGTCGACTGTATATCTGGGCTATTTTGTGCGTGTCTTAAATATTTTAAGGCACCCACAGAAAGTTTAAGTCTCCAGTAATGGCACAGAATTTAAGAACCAAGAACTTCACGCTACGTTCATGCCATGTGGGGAACGGGCCTCGGCTTAGCGTATTATTCTAAGTATTTTGCAAGCACCAATCACTAATCTTCAAGTGTTCATCAATCACGATTGACGTTGATCAAGGCATCGAAGCTATGTCAATCGCCCAGGTAAATTATCACCTCAATAACTAAATGAAGCCTACATAATTAGCCTGTAATGTTCCCACTGCTGGGACACAGGCCTCCTCTTGGTTAGAGGGAGTGGGCCGAAATCCACCACGCGGGCCCAGTGCGGGTTGGTAGACATCACATGTCTTCGAGTGATTGGTTCTAGGACATGCTGGTTTCCTCGCGATGTTTTTCTTCACCGTTTTGAGAGAACCTACAACTCGTAAGTCGCGGCCGATACCACTGGGTCACCATTGCTCTAATGAGGTCTAATGAAACAATAATTCAATTGCACCTATTTAATACAATTATGCTGTATAAATCAGCTTTGTGTTCAACAAAACTAAAGTTACCAACTTCTACTTTGAACTTGCACTTACCGTCACCGACAGGAAGCCCCAAATTATTAATTGCGTCCGTCTCATCTGGCGACTTGGTCGTTCGTTGTAATGTATTGTTTTGTGATCCATTGCCGGTTGACAATGGGAGCGTTGATGCAGTGTCGATGCTGCGTGTCAATGAACCTTGCAAGGATCTGGGGAGTGAAATTATCGTTTAGTTTTAAAGTAACGTGGTAGGGAGGTCTGTTGTCGAGTATCAACATAGGATTCAGATCGGGTATTAGAATAGAAACTTATTTCGAATGTCGTTCAGGAATCTTGTTTTGTAAATAGTTTTGTTGCATAGATACCATGTTTATCTAGTATATTATTTCTCTACGACAGAATATGTTTTGAAATAACAGTTTGGCAATCAGAATTAATACCCACAAAATTAAAGTTTTTTTTTTGGGTTTCAAGAACAAAAAAAAGTTTATTTTAACTTAATTCTCTTATTTTTTTTTAAACTACTGTTTGTTTTCCTTTACAAAATAAAATAAAACAATATTGTTTTTGCTGAAAACCAAACATTCAATAGGGTTGTCAATGTATTGAAAACCTAAGAGGCAAAGGAGATTCAATATTTATGGTCAATGATCCAATTTGAAAATACTCTCGAACGTATTATAACAGTTTTTTGGATCGCGAAAGCGTAAGTCTTAGAACAGACAATACAATACATTGTAGCAACATATGGAGATTAAACTCATTCGCGACACAGACACATCTTGACAATAACGCGACTAGAATAGGATTTTATTCATCCTTACATAAAAAATACAATTCAGAACATATCACAAAAACTATTTGAACGAAAAATCAAAAGAGAACCAACTTTTTCATGTCGAAAGTAGTTAGTTAGTTACCGTCTGAATAAGATCTTTATAAATTAGTCGTTGATTTTACATCAACCTGGCAATGCTGCCAGACTTCTGGGCTTCGTTTCGGAATTAAAACATTTGTAAAGATCAATACGTGTTGCGAGTTTTGTTTAAAAAGTTGTGGCCTAAGTTGTATTTCTTGCCTGCACCCCAAACTCTTTTACTGTCTGTACTCACACAATCAGTCAAAAAATAAATACTAAACATGAGTACCTAAAGAACCAGTTTAAAAAAAAATCAAAGCCGATCATAATAGGCTACTTTTACCAGTTACCATGGCGTTAAGTGGGAGATGACCCTAAATCCCCTCTTAGCTCCGACAATAAAGAAAATGAAAATAAAATAATCATGTACTTACCGACTGGGAGGCTCGAGGGGGGGCGACTGTACCCGGAGGTGGGGCGGAGGGGCGTACCCCTGTGGGTAGTCGTACACGTAGCCCGCGGGGCTCTGCCATGAAACATGTAATACCACCTTTATTTTACCGCAGTAGGTTATGCTGCAGGATATGTGCAGAAATACCATTAGCCTGGCATCAGATCCCTGCTGATCATAGTTCGACAATACATACATACATAGTAGTCCCCAAAAGAAATAAGTAACCAGGCTCGACGGAAACAGAAAAATGCCGTTAATATCGTACCACTTTATGCTGCGGACATAAGTCGAGAAAGAAAAAAAAATATCTTTCCTTTTTTCTTTCTTTATGCTAAACTAACTGTGCCCGCGACTTCGTCCACATAGATGTGGGAAAAAATCCCGCGGGAACGTACTACCGGGACAAAAACCCTTTGTTACTCTTTAGAATATCAGCTATCTGCCAGTGAAAGTCCCGTCAAAATCGATCAAGCCGTTTCAGAGATTAGCCAGAACAAACACACAAACAGACATTTTTTTTTTTGTTATATGCACATAGTTATTTGCCACGTTATAATGTTGTTTCTACGTTAATGAATTTAATTGGTGTTACTGTTTTAATTAACTACAAATAAATAAATGTATCGTATATATCCTATCATATGCTTTTGGTAAAAAGCTGTTATTTTGAATTTTTCATTTAATTTATTTATTTGATAAGGAAAGAATTAAAGAAACCTAAAAGATGTATAAAATCAATTTAGACAAAGTGGTATTTCTGCGCCTATTTTGTTGTGTCTTCTCACAAAAGGTATTATTTCAGATAAATTGTGACTGTCATATTGGTTTCTTTTTAGCTTTTGTAGTTTGATCTGAATTAGAGCTTGTGAAAATAAGTTTTTCCTTTGAAGTTACATTAGCTGGGGTTTTCTTTGTAGTAACTGTCAAAATGATAACATTATGGTGTAGTAAAGTGCTTGTTTGAGCACCAATTTTCGATCTAAATCTACATATTATATTCGCTTTGAGACTAAATTTGGCCTTTTTTTCACAAACTAGATGGCTTTCTTTCAAGTATTTTATTGGTAAAATCTAAATTGAACAGTCATGCTCTTTTATTAACACTTTTTCGTTTCAAAATAAAGGTGCCTTAGATTTTTTTTTTTTGAACAAATACCAAAATAATGTAATCTTTACGATTAAGAATCAAATAAAAAGCTCTAAGACGCAATCTTTCTTCGGTTTCTTGTTCTTAACCGAGTTCAAAAAGAAGGAGGTTATTAATTCGACAAGTTTTTTTTTTAATGTCTATGTTCGGGCATTACTCCGTCATATATAGACGGATTTGCCAAATTCTTATTTTTTTTGTTCGAAACGGTTTTATTCCGAAATGGTCCCATTTAAATTTCATATAGATCTGATGGTGAGTTTCGGAGACATACATCGCATAAATATGCATTGCTTTGATCCCAAGGACGATGAAATTTGGAATTGGTGTGGGGTAGGACTATAGGTACTGAAAAACAGAAAAATAAAACTTAAAAAAAAAAAGGTATTTTTCACTATGTAGTGTTTTTCCGGAAGTCAGTTTTTTTTATCGGTGAAATTCACCATAAAAACAATGTTGTAAGTAAAGGTGCGTACAGACTATGCAACATGTTATATATCTTGTGTTTTATAACACGTCCACATTATGTTATTCAACATTGCAACATAAAACAATACTGTACACATTAGAATAACGATGTTATATAACATTGTTATATAACTTTTGTCGTTTTTCGTTATTCAGTGCTATCCACAATGTCGAGACGAGAGGACGTTTTGCTAGCTGCGGCAGCGACTGTTGTACTTTTAAATAACAAAAGAAGAACAAAAAAACGTAGTTGCTGGGTTCGTCGTTACACGTTACCATGTAAGTTATATAACTTTGTTGTAAATATTAATAACATGTTTTATAACTTTCAGTGTCCACATTATCTGAAACATGTTATAAAACAATGTTATATACTTAACATGTTATGTTACATAGTCTGTACGCACCTTAAGAGAAAAGTGGGTGAGATACCTTAACTGAACTAAATATGTACCTCAGCTAAAATTAATATTGATAATGATAAATCATGGAACAATGAATGTCACCTACCTTAAAATAAGGGTCACTATATGTAGGATCAGAGTAATCATTGCTGTACCGGAACTGCATCAGCGGGTCATCATGTCGCATGTTCGGAAGTGGCACAGGACCCGCTAGAGGTAGACCTGCGTGCAGCTTGCTGTCTGATCGGTCGGAGCTGGTGTAGTCCTGGGGAGAGAAGATGCTGTTGTAGACTGGCTTTTCGAGAAAATAGTTGTTGATTGAAAGCACATACGGAGAGCCTCAGTAGTGCATTTTTTAACGCGCTTTTAAATCGCGACAGTAGCAAGTGGAATTCTGTTTACGAGCAACAAAATTGGCCCCGTATCCTTTTGCAATTGTATCGTTAGTGAATCGCAGAGGGATGAGAGACTAAAGTCTGTTTCTGACAGCTGTCAGTTTAAAGTCACAACTATGTCTAACACAGTTATCATTGAACTTGGTTGTCTAAGTAGAATAGTAAAACTATTTTCAGCCTTGGAAAAGTTGTAATCTGATTATAGAACGAAAGCAATTGGATTTCTAATATTATGTGGCAAACCATATAAGTTGAAGCAACAATAAAAGTTGCACCGTTTAGGCAATGCAATTCACTTTTCTATTGCAATTCACGATGCAAGTTTCTTGCCTGTAGCATACAGCAAACTTGAAGAAACAAAGGAATTAAAACATCGTGCAAACAGGGCTCAACCCTACACGATGCAAGCTTCTTGCATTTTTGGTGTATAAAAATTGAACTGAAAGAAACATACAAATGTTACTTAAACAATGTATCACTTTTTATACACCTGCCACTGTTAATAATTAATTTATCAATTTACTAATTTATTGTAACTTTTAATTTTACTTTACCAATGTTGTCAGTGTCATAATATTATGAATTTTAATATATTCGTTTTTCACCAATTGTATTTTCATTTCCATTTACTATGTCATCATTTTTTTACTATTACAAATACTAATTTATTTAATTATATATTGGTGCTTATTACTGAGTAAATTAGCTTATTTATCTAATTAATTGTTTTGTGTATATGGTGTTTACATAAATAAGTAATTGTTGCGCTGTAATTTAATTTTAAGAATGTGTCACTGAAAATAGTGTGAACAATTGTTGGTAAACCTTATAAACTAAAATAAAGTAAAATAAATGTGTTTTGTTTTTTTGAGCTTATTAAATAAATTTACGTAGTTTAAAAATATTTACATTTCTATAGCTTCTCTTATTGAAACTTTCTAATATTTTTTATGTATATATATGTCCACTGTAAAGGTCTTAAGAACTCACCAACTCATAGCTCCCATCACTTTGCGGTAGCTGCAGCTTCAGGTCACTAATATTGGAGCTCCTGTCACTTTCCTTGTTATAGACATCTCCTGTGGTCACCGTGACGTCAGGTTTCTCATTCATCTGACCCTTCTTCCGTCTCCTTCTGTGGCAGACCACGACGAGAATGATGAAGGCAGAGAAGATTATGATGCCGGAGGTCACGCCGATCAGTATTATGTAGAGGGGTAGGGTTTCTGGAAAGAAGATTGTCCGTTAGAGTTTGTTTTTTGATTAGCATACAAAATATTCTGACTAGCCTGTTTTTGAAGTGAAAACTTCTTTAGGCGCGTTGAGCACTTTTTGGGTGAACAAAAATCATGGAACTCGCGTCATCGTCACCGAACGCTTTCCATGAGCTATATGTATACTGTGTATATATGGGTGAGATTCTAATTCTTTTATCCCTTTCTTTCCATTTATATTTTTATCGTAAAAATCTGTGCTGTTACCCAATTTGAAATCCTATATTGACGATTAAAAAAATACACACGTAATTGTTCAAGTTTTCACTTTGGTCGGCACTCCCGGAGTGTTTTTTTTTTTTTTTTTTTTCAAAGCATGGCAACGGCCTCCATAATTTTAAGAACGTTCGCAGTCTGATTTCAGTCTCAATCTGTCAATAATACCTCGAGTTTCCATACATTTTGACAAGTTTTTGACATTTGATTGTCGCCGAGATGAGACTGCGTCTAGATCTTGAACGTTTTTAATTACGAGAATTATTGACCTTCTGTTTTCTGCCAATAATTGCTTATTCGGACTAGCCTATTCCCAACTAGGTATGTTAGTCGGCTCCCAGTCTAACTAACTGCAGCTGAATACCACTATATTACATGGAGCGAATGCCTATCTGACCTCCACAACCCAGTTACGGGGTAACAGGATACTCCTTGGCAAGACGGGTTGTCATACATGTCTAAGTGAAGTGCAATAAGTGAAAATTAATTGTCCGCCCTAATAAACCTTAATTGTAATAGGTAATATTTGTTCTGTTCCCACAGAAAAACCGTGAAAACGGTTTTGTGGGGCATCGTTTTTAAGTTGTGATTTTTTATAAACTTGTTTTCAATAAATAAATAATAATAATAAATACGGGCTTCTGACTACCCGTAACGACTGTCCCAGCTATCATCCCCGAATGATTATGTGTGGTCATCCATCCACGGTACAACCTCAGCAAGCGTTACTTAACCTCAAAAATCGGGTATACGGCTGTTGTTATTGAGCCCCTCTGCCAATAATTTTAACAGAAATAATACCATTAGGCATGGATATCGTACCATTAGGCAATTTTATACTGACATCTTAACATTGCTAATCTGGGATGAATAAGCCGAAAAACTCACAGTAAATAGCTGTGTGCCAGATACTGTGAACAACATCTGAGCCCACTTGTACAAGAGGGCTCTTGAAGAACACTTGCAAAGCAGTTAATCTGCCTGTTCTGATCTTCCGCCCTATACCACTTATTTCGGGAACAAAGCGGCCGAAAAAATGGCATCGTATTCCCCATGGGAAAAAGACATGAATTAATATATAAATATGTCTACGTGTAATGAAAAAAAATTACAATGTGATATTCACACGTAAATTTTCGATCGAATTTACGACATACCAGCCAGATATCCATTATAGATTTAACTAAGACATTTACAATAGCAATGCTATTTAACAAATTTGACAGCTCAACAACGTTTATTGCGTTATTTGACGTTGTCTAGAAGAATAAAAAAAAACAACGATAAAAGACCGTTCAGGTTGTAAAAAAAAACTGTGTTCGCTATTTGGGTATAGCAAAAATCTGCAAATGACAACCATGATACCAATCCACTATGATATCATAAATTCATTCATTCATTCAAAAATATTATTCAAAAAACCCGACTGCCTAAAAGGGATTGCATATAGTATTCAGTCTAATAGTCATACTTTTAACCGGTAAAAGCCCTGACAGTTAAATATTTTCAATATTTGCGCTTGCGTCGGATCTATATAGATCCACTTGGCAGCTGTCAGGGTTTTTACCTGTTAAAACAAGTTTCTTGTTTCCATGTTTTTAAATTACCTAAAGTTCACTTTTTAGCCAGTCGAGGTTTTTTTTTTTTTTTGAGTTTTTGTAGTTGTCTGCTGTCACACACACTTATTGTAATTAATGAATAATCATGTAGTTTATGTTGTAACGTTGACTATTTTGTTGCTTTTTTATTATTTTAGCATTTTTCATTCCAAATTACATGTAAACGTACAAGTTGCCTTAATTTTTGCAAGCTATTTATGAAACTCTTTATTTTGATACCCCATTCAATAGGTTTGAGAAAATATTTTTTTTTCGAAAACTTATTGTGGCGCCAAAAATCGGGCATGTTTTTTATTCAATTTTGATATACCCAGTGTCACTCTCACAATTAAGGCGAATGTAATGGCACCTCTCAAGCTGAAATCGATCAAGCCGTTTAGGCTACAGAGCGTGCCAAAGAACTATACATACATACAAATACAAACATACATACATGCATGCATACATACACTCGAAAAACATAACCCTCCTTCTGGCGCAGTCGGGTAAAAACTGAGTTCTTCCACTTACTCATAGGCTTCAATATGATGGCGGCATTAGCGTTTCCATACTCGTTGGTGACACTGCAGTTGTATTGTCCATAATGCTTGGACTGGCTGGCTCTGATCACCAAGCTGGACTTTATAACACCATCTGGCAAAGATTCTTCGAGTGTTGCGTAATCCTGTAAGAGAATTTAAATGAAGAATTTTGATAGCCAATTGCAGAAACGAAGTTTAACTTTTATTTAAAAAAAAACGATAAATGATCTTTCAGTTTGTAAAAAAAATGTGTTCGATAGTTGGGTGCAGCAAAAATCTGCAAATGAAAACCATGATACTCGTATCATTCATTCATTCATTCAAAAACTGACAGTAAATAACGAAGTGTCAAACGAGGAAATTTTTCACAGTTTTTGACGCACAAAACAAGCACCATTAGCGCTGTAAAGTTGTTTTGTGCAACATCATTAAATTAATGCAATAATTAGCATTAATGATCCATTATGTTGGACATAGGCCTCCCCCAAAAGGCCGTAATCGCAACGCTTGGCAGGCGGGTTGGCGATTGCAGTATGGTAGAGAACGCTGCTGCCCATTCTCTTGTAAGCCCCTTAGTCGCCTTCTACTACACCCACAGGAAGAATGGGGTGGTGCAATTCTTTTACGTACGGCACGACACGCAACATCCATTATGTAATGTGGCATTAATGTTTGTTTTTGTGCAACTGGGTGAAAAGCTACCTATTAAGTGTTGTTTTGTGTGTGCTCATGGAAAATAGAAAATTTACATGATATCTTGACGCTGTTTTGGTTTTTGTTTTGGTTGGGAAATCATCAAATAACTTCTCCCGCTCTGGGTGGAGCAGGAGGGCGTGTCAGACTTTTACTGACTAAAACCCACCCGTGTTCCCTCAGTAGCCCGTATGCCAGGGGCTGCGGTATCTCTTTCGAACAAACCCGTATGTCTTGAAGCTGTTGAGATAGGAAAACACAAAAAAACCCTCAAAATACCTTCTATCCTGTAAACTACTCAATGTCTTTGACTTAGCAGGTCTGGTCAGGCTACAGGTTACTACAGTGGTCCCTTGAGAGCCATAAAAGTCAATTAGGGGATTACCTAAGTTAAGAGCTTTCTTATGTTCAAATACCCGTAGGGATACCGAATCCGCTATCGAGACTACGATAATAAAATTTTATTTTTAGGTCGTTTCTTGTGTAAGTTTAAACGGCAAAATTTTGGCCATGAATCACCCAATCTACACTAATATTATAAAGAGGCAAGATGTGTATGTTTGTACCGAATAAACTCAAAAACTACAAGACCGATTTCAAAAATTCTTTCACTATTACAATGCTACATTATCCCTGAGTAACATAGGCTACATTTAAGATTGAAAAAAATAGAGATCCCAACCGTGCGAAGCCGGGAGAGGCCGCTAGTGTTAAATAAACCTATGATCTTCCTTAAGACTCATTAAAGATTAGCGTGTTCAAACAAAGTTTTCAGCTTTTTCATTAGTAGATATATAAAAGTATAGATATGTCGTCAAAAATTTGAAGTAAAACATGCTTTGATGATTGTATAACAGTCTTACCGGATCTTGAATCACACTGATCTCCCGACCTTCGAAGTACCACCTGATGTCATCAGGTTTAGGTACCGAGCGAGCAGCACATTCTATTCTCACACTTTCTCCCTCCATCCCGAACTGAGTCCTGTTTGAGAGGATCTTTGGAGCACCTAAAAGAGAAAGATAAGGTCAATTATGTTTGACAATTAGTCTTACCGAGGGGTATTGTGTTAACTGGGTTGTGGAGGTCAGATAGGCAGTCGCTACATAGAAATTACTGGCATTTAGCAACATCCGGCAAAACTGGAAGCCTACCTGAATTAGTAGCCGAGATGATCATGGTTCCACTTCTGGCGACTACCACAATTATTGCCGGCAAGCAGAATTAGAGATGGTTAAAGACCAGTAGTAGCCCAGTTGTAACGGCGTGACTTACGAGGTGAAAGTCATAGGTTCGAACCCAGACAGCCACTTTGATCATCATCATCATTTCAGCCCAAAGACGTAAGATATAGGCCTCCCAAAAAGGAGGGTTTTTTCGTAATCGCCACGCTTGGTAGGCGGGTTCGCGATCGCAATATGGTGGTAAAATTCATAGAGAACGCTGCTGCCCATTCTCTAGTAAGTCCCTTAGTCGCCTTCTACGACATCCACGGGAAGAAATGGGATGATGCTATTCTTTTACGTGCAGCACCACACGGAACCCTGTATCCACGGTATCCTGTTATGCTGTTATTTTGTTCGATTGAGTTTTACTAGATCATCCTGTTTGGATCAAGTTGCATAACGTGCTAATAGAGCAGAGCTCTTCTCCTAGAAGTCTACTGCTAGATATAGACCTGCTGCCTTGTTACACCACTGCTCTCAAAACGGTGAAGGAAAACATCGGGATGTCCTAGAACCATGACTATGACATCTACCAACCCGCACTAGGCCCCCGTGGTAGATATTCCAGCCCTCTCACAGAGAGGTATGTGTCAAGTGGGAACATTATAAGCTGAATATGTGAAACTTGCGGCGGGTTTACCATTTTTTTATCAGGTAATTTGATATTTGAACAATTCAAGTTGAAAGAAAAATACTCTACGACGAAACTGACTTTCAAAGTTAATAGGGTTAACGGTCCTTGAACTTTCATGATATGACATAGTTAAGTTTACTTGAAAGAAATTACATTTTATTTTTTGTGGCATACAATAATGTAATTTAAAAAGTCAAAGATTGTTTATTGTTGCATGTTTCTTTCAAATAGATAAATTAGAAAGTCTATTTAATTTAAACGGTAATGCAACTTAGTCATGAAAATAATATTGAACCTATTTTTTGTCAAAGTGCTTTCTATGTTTATCTTATAAAAGATACCAACATTATCCGACTTTCATTTTGAAGTCCGGGCTGAAAAAATGTAGGTACCTACTAAGTGAGACCTCCCTATTATTAATTCCAAATCGATTTCTTGGTCATCATCATCATTTCAACCGAAGACGTCCACTGCTGGACATAGGCCTCCTCCAAACGGCAATACTAGTTGAATCACACTAATTTACTCGCCTTTTTAAATAACGCACACATGCTATTCCAATTCACTTTAGACATTGGCAGAACAGTCGACATCGGCTTTGCTTGCCTTAATAAAAAATAGAATAGAATAGAATATACACGCCTGAAATTGACGAATCGACACTTTTCAAGTGATATTAAAATATTTTTCTTTAAGTGATTCGGTGGTTAATTTATTTGTGGGCGAATCGATTACTCCAGACATGCGTATTAGGTAATTGGCACGTTTGGAATTATCTGTAGTAATCTACTTCTACTACATAATAATATAAAGAGGAAAGATTTGATTGTGTTTGTTTGCATAGAATAGGCTCCGAAACTACTGAACCGATTTTCATAATTATTTCACTGTTGGGAAGCTACACTGTCCCCGGGTGACATAGACTATTTTAACCACGTATTCCCACGGGAACGGGAACTACGCGGGTGGAACCCGCAGAGCGCTGCAAGTATGCAAAAGAGTATTAACATTACTTCGATTTTCTCCCATTACCTAGTCAGAAAAATATAACAGGAAAATTAATAATAGGTCTTTACCTATGAAATTGCCGTTTTGTATGAAAAAATTTAAACGAATTTTTTTCATGAATTTTTTATTTGTATTAATCGAAGTAATCACCCATGCAATCAATGCATCTTTGCCATCGCAGTGGCAGTTTATTGATGCCCTTCTTAAAGAAATCAGCTGGACGGGAGGCAACAAATTCTTCAAAGGCATTTTGTACTGCCTCTCGGGTATTAAATTTTTTTCCCGCCAAGAAGTTATCCAAATTCTGGAAAAAGTAGTAGTCTGTAGGCGCAAGGTCTGGTGAGTAGGGCGGATGACGGAGAGCTTCCAACCCCAGTTCTTGCAACTTGGAGACCGTCTGCTGTGCAGTATGAGGTCGCGCGTTGTCGTGCAGGAGCAGCGGAGACGAGCGATTGACCAATGCTGGTTGGAGATGCGCCAGCTTCTCCATCATTGTGTTCAGTTCTTCACAGTACACATCTGCAGTAATGCTCACCCCGTTTGGTAAGAAGCTGTGATGAATCACACCGGCGCTAGACCACCAAACAGTGACCATCACTTTTCTAGGGGTAAGTTTTCGTTTAGGGCATTGTTTAGGTGCTGAACCAGGATCCAACCAACTTGCTGAGCGCTTACGGTTATCAAACAGAATCCATTTTTCATCGCAGGTAACAATGCGGTTCAAAATTCCTTCATTTGTGTGTCTGTTGAGCAGTGCAAGGCACGTCTCGACGCGTACTTCGCGCTGGCGATCATTGAGTTCGTGGGGCACCCATTTGTCAAGCTTTTTTACCTTGCCAATTTGACGCAAATGGACCAATATTGTTTTGACGCTAACGTCGAAAGCTGCTGCTAATTCAGCCGTAGATTGTGTATCATCAGCTTCCACAATCGCCTTTAATTCGTCATTGTCGACCAAAGTCTTCGGACGACCGCGAGGTTCATTTTTCAGGTCGAAATTTCCAGAACGGAAGCGAGCAAACCAATAACAGGTGGTGCGTTGGTTTGTAGTGTTAGCTCCGTAAACGTCGTTGATGTTGCGTGCCGCTTGTGCCGCGTTGCTGCCACGACGGTACTCATATTCCATAATTACTCGAATTTTTAACGTTTCCATGATGACGAAAAAGATTGAAATGCGATGAAAATGTAACACTAATCAATAAAGAAATGACTACTTTTAGAAAAAAAAATCCATGTTTTTAAAATAAAATTAATTTGAAATTAGAATTCTTAGCCAAACAAAAATTATTTTGATTTGAAATGGCCAGTACTGCAGAACGGCAATTTCATAGGTAAAGACCTAATATATTGCATAAAATTGCGCTTCGGACGAGTACATTCATGCGAAACAATTATTATGCCGATTTTGTAGTTAAAGATTTTAGAAAGACTTGCCTGCCTACATTCGCATAATGTGCAAAAAGTAAAATAGACTAAACCTTTGGTTGCCTGCTTTGTCCCACTTCTGGACAAAGGCTTCCTCCATTCCTTCCATAAGCTCCCACCTCAATCCATCAATACTTAACTATAACTTACTCTTTATAAAAATGGTGGCTTCACTCTCAATTTCAGGATACCCCTCCTCGATGACCTTGCAGATGTACCGTCCAGCATTCTCCCGGTTCACGTGGACCTTCAAGTTCGGAGCCTTTCCTTTGACCTGCTGGAAATAGCACACGTTCACGTAACACTGTCTGCTTTTGTTAGCTCATGATCTCAAGAAAAGGACGCATGGTCGTAAAAATATCGCGGTGGAATTTTATCGCGCATTGAAGTTTTAGCTCTCGGCGCTAAGCCCTGCGCCGAAAATCCAGTTCGAGAAAAAAACTTTTAAATAAAAAATTAAGCATATAGTAATTAGTAGATTATAGCCACAAAAAGTTGTAAAATAAAAACTTTTTAACAAAAAAAATAAACCGCTGAAAAAACTGAAAAGAAAATAATAATAAACCTGCTGTGTTTAACCTTAATAACTAAGTTTGGACATAAAATTAAAATACATTTCCAAAGTCACCGACTTCCGAACTTAGTTATTAAGGTTAAACACAGCAGGTTTATTATTATTTTCTTTTCAGTTTTTTCGGCGGTTTAATTTTTTTGTTAAAAAGTTTTTTATTTTACAACTTTTTATGGCTATAATCTACTAATTACTATATGGTTAATTTTTTATTACTTTTTGTAATACACAACACGGTATTAAAATCTGTGAGTAAACAATCAATTATCCCCAGTTTTCCTACCCTTAGGGTTGGTTTTTTTTTCGAAATTTATATGGGACTAATTTCGAGGTTATAGCCTTTCCAATAAAAAAAATAATTTTCAAAATCGGACTACCTATAAGATTTTTTTTTTTCAAATTTAACTTTGGGGTAATATCCTTTCCAATAAAAAAAGAATTATCAAAATCGAACTACTCTGTAAAAAGATATGCGTGGCCATACATAAAAAAAAAAAAAAATATACTCGTCGAATTGAGTAACCTCCTCCGTTTTTTCGTCGGTTCAAAAATCCCACCACGATATATTACGTATGTACGAACGTGGACTAAGTCAAATCTAGACACCTAGGAATAATACCAACCATCTGGACCACACAGACAGTGCATATATCTCTTAGTAATACTATAGTTTCAGAATAATAAAGACGAATGTTCTAATTTTACCATATGTTTTTGCGGTCTGATCCAATGTTAGTCATCGAGACGAATACTTATAGATTTGACGTAATGTTCGTAAAAGATATCTTTATCACTTATTTATCTACCTAAAGGAAACTGAAAAATCTTAAGTTTCCAAAGACCATTATTAGCTCCCGCATAAATGTGCGACGCGATAGTTCGGCGCAACGACGCGGCTCTGGTGATACAATTTCTATGAAAACTCCATGGAAATTGTTATACCGGAATCGTGTCTCCGGGAGCCTTTAAACTGATTAGATTTATTTATCATCCATAGCGGTAATTGCGTAAAACGCACCAGTAAGAATAGTTTACATTTTGATGATTCCACAAAATTCATGGCGTTGTTTAAGCAGACATTTTTTTCGAACATTTGAACGAATGTGATAACCTTCAAGACGATTCAGATGCTGATGAATACTGTGCTACCCAATTTGGGTGCAGTTCACTTTAAAACAACCTGAATTATTTATAATCTAAAAACTCTTCAAAATGTCCTTAAGGTGCTCTTACACGGGCAATTTTTTGACCAATTATTACTCGGCAACACTAATGGATCAATCTGGATCAATTAAGTGGAGCAATATGGAGCAACAACAATAAATTGCCGATATGTTTCACCAATATTGCTTCTGATTGTTCCATATATTTCATGAGTTGCCGAATATCCAATCGGCTTAGATTTTTTTTGTCAATTTTCTTTCCATCTCGTTAGTACGTGAAACCACGTCCCGTTTTTGCAACAGAAACCGGCTGGGGGCGGAGGCGACGGGGGAGGCGCATTGCCTAGTTTTTAAGTTGCTCCATATTGTGTGGCTGTATCTCTGGCAACAAGTTACTACATGTTGCCATTGCCCTAAATTGTGGGATATAGTCGTGACGTCATCATCATCATCATCATCATTTCAGCCGAAAGACGTCCACTGCTAGACATAGGCCTCCCCCAGGCTCCTCCACTTCGACCGGTCTGCTGTCTTGTCTTGCCGTGATGTCATATTTGACGGGAATTGCCCAAGATGGAGCAATTTTGGTTGCTCGTGTAAGCGCACCTTTAGGAGCGACCACTTTCCTGCTTTTATCGCCAGGTTTCCAATATAACTCTTTCAATAAACCGTTATCCATTAGGATCTCCACTCGAGACGCCCTCATCATCATCTTACTCTCCTTCACATTGGGCTCTACAGCCAGTTGCAAATCATTGAACTATTTCGCACAAAACGATCTCGAAAATAGCCTCTAAGTTATCTCTTATATATCTGGTATTCCACCATGGTATTCACTTACCCCTATCCGTCCCGGTTCGTGGAATAGCCACCTGATCTCCGGTTGTGGCTGACCGTCGACGTCACAGCTCAGGACCACACTGGATCCGATGTCAGTTTCTACGTTCTGAGGCCGCGTTCTGAACGTTGGTGGGTCTGGGAACGAAGAGGTTTGGAATATTAATTTGGCATCTGGTCCCTATGAATAAATATCATAACGTTTATAGATCGCGGCACGTAAGTTGAACCAACATCAGAACAAAAAACCGAAGGTAGGAACGCATTAGTTGCCTCGCACGGAACAAGAATGAGGTCAACTTCTAGCATAGTCATTCATGTAACGTGCACTGTAGTTTGGAAATGTGGAAATAAATTACAGATCACGGCACGTAAGTAGAATCAAAATCCGCCATTTTGATTCAACTTACGTACCACGATCTGTTCATGCTTTCGCTATTGGAGTATGACGTTTCTATACTTCAGAAAACGAAATTAAAATGGAATCAGTACAGTTTTTCAGAAATTTGCTTATTTGAAATAGCTAGAGTTGGTTAATTGCAACTTCGTGAAGATTAATAAAAAAACTGTCCAAATTAAGTATTAAGTTTCACACGCTTGTAATTTGGTCAGCACCTAGGAACTTAGTGGTCGCACCGTGGTGAAATACGACCAGAACTCTTTAAAAAAAGGTAGTTTTCTACACTGCTTCTCCTTATAAACCTGTGCCAAATTTCATACTCCTGTGGCAGTGTAATTTTCTTAAAAAGGGGTACCAAGTTTCAACTTCACGTACCTATTAAAATACATATACATAGATTTCACGAGGATTGTTCCCACTACCCTATAAGAAACCAACTCAACCGCAGTAGTTCTAAACGATCATGTCTGCGCTACTTTTTTTTTTTTTTTACTGCTGCACGGACTAACCAGCACCCTAATTGCGTAACTCACGATTCATCATAATCTGTTTCGTTTTGAAACGGATTGTTAAACCATTGCTTCTATGTTCGAAAAATGTGTCTGTTCAACAACGTAAATAACGCAATGAATACTGTTGAACTGTCAAATTGAAATCGATTATGATTAATCGTGAGTTACACAATTAGGGTGCAGGATAGTTTGCATCAGAATATTTTTGAGACTGATATGTGTCCGTAAACGCAGTATTGAACTCACGAAACAATCAAAATCATAAGCAAGCAATCTTTTCAGTAAACTCGTTACTCGTTTGATTGACTTTCCTGATCTTCTAATACATTTTTCTGTCCAACAAATCAGTCACAGTGACGTCACAAACTGTGCGCCCGCGCACAATGTTATGGTTGTTGTATCATCGGTATAAACATCGCGGCTATTTCTCCCACTTGGAAACCAGAGTATGACGCATTTGCGTACATAAAATGTCAAAAAAATTGGTTGGTTTGAGTATTTTAGAGCGATTTGGTTGGCTTTTCTGGCTTATATTTCTATAAACCAGAGAAGCTTCTCTTTCGAACAGAAGTGGCTGATGTAGACCCAAATGGTATAAGTTATTAATTAAATTGGATACTGTTTAAAATAGAAAATAATTCAAGCGTATTTTATTTCATACTATTTCCAAGGAGTGAAAGAAAACGTAGACAAAATATCTGGCATCTTCTCTGCATGGTCGTTCCATCATAGACCTCAGAGACAGGAAATAATCAATAAAAAAAGACAATTTTAAATCTCCCGCAGACTGACGCGACGCGAAGATGCGCGCGGTTTTGGTAGAACATGAAGTTTTCATAAAAGTTGTTCGACTAGAGTTGCGTCGCGCCTTTCTGAGGGAGCATTTGTATCTTTTTTTACTGAACTGTTTCACATGGGATTTTCACCTTTGCTTGTATTACAGATGTGAATAACTCTAGAAATGTCTAAAATACTTACAAGTAACTTTCAAAGTGGTATTTCCTTCGCTTTTTCCGACAGAGTTGCTAACTTCGCACCTGACCACGGCATTGTGGTGTTTACGAGTCACGTTGAAGATGATCTAAAACAAAAAAAGCACGTAAATAAATTGGGAACCGTTTTCTGGCGTCAATCATCTAGTTTTTTAGTTTCTTACACAAAACAAGTCTATAATAATAGGGAAAGTGATGGCTCAGCAGACTTAGCATGACTTTTCTATTTCTATGAAGAATAGACCGAGTGCTTTTTCAATACAAAGTGACATTTCGTTTCTCTATTTTTGACATCGAACCATAGATATCCTTCTACAATCTGTCATTTCGTCTTTCGTGTCTAACGATCTTTGTCTAGGTCCTTTTAAATGTAGACTATTTCAGAAGAATATTACTTCCCAAACTGTCAAAATCACACTGACAACAAACTTTCTACTCGATGGCCACAAAGTAAATACGTTTACTCGTATGTACAAGATCATGATTCGTTTAGAACGCATAATTGTGATAATTTTATTCATAGAAAAACATGGCTATCTTCTCCTATTGTCCATCATTTAGTTAATAGTCATGTCTATTCTTCCATCGACAAATCGCTGATCGTGCTAACTCTTCTGTAGTATCGTACGTAGTGCAAAATATGTAAATAGTGGACATTTTTATTAAAAATAGAAAAACAATCGCCTAAAAAAATCTACGATTGTACAGACGCTAGCACATCCAGCTACCCCAACCTGTCAAATTTTTCCAATTGAACATGAACCTTATGCTTACGATTTAAAGTTGAAAATCCATCAAAGAAATTTGACAGATTGGGGTAGCTTGATCTGGCGTCTGTACCATGTACGCATATATTAGTGAAGGAGAGAGTACCTAATCACCACATGTTTTCACCAAGTGTGGCATTGTCAATTTACATCGTCACGCTATAATTCACAATTATCCTATAATATTCCCACTACTGGAACACAGGCCTCGTCTTGTGAGAAGAGTGGGCCATAATCCACCACGCTGGCCCAGTGCGGGTTGGCAGATGTCACATGTCTTCGAATTGTTGTTTCTAGGACATGCCGGTTTCCTCATTAAACGTTTTCGTTCACATTTTTGAGCGCAGTGGTGATGTAATAATTTACATAAAGTAAAGCGCCTGTCTGGGTTGGAACCGACGACCTACAACCCTGTAAGTCGCGGTCGTTACCACTGAGCCACTGGTGGTCTCACTTGTATATGATATGATTTTAAGCATTAGACATTAATAACAACAACATTTCAACCGAAAGACGTCCACTGCTGGACATAGACCTCCCCCATATCCCCATCCCCCTTACGCATTAGACATAAAATAATATTAATAGTACATGTAAATACCTATTTAATAAAAACTTATAGAAAATAATCACGGGGATCAAAAATTTCGTCCGCTTCGCTGTCAACGGGAAAGGTGCCCAAAAGGCTGGCAGCATTGCCACGTTGTATGGCGATGCTGATTCTTTGGCAAAAGAAAAATGAAAGGCGCGTTTTATGAGCTCACGATAAGTCAAGGGCTAATTCTTTGGAAACCACACATATCTACCTCATAGTCTATAAAATGGAATATTTATTTTGCAAAGTCCCACACAACCGTCCCTTCTCCCATATGACTGCAGCAAAACATTAAATTTTTCAGTACATCGCATAACATAGTTAATGCATGAATAAGTTGCGCACACCGTGAAATTCAGTTGAATTGCTAACTTAACGTGAATTGCACTTTGTTGCTTTATTAACGAGTTTACTATTGCTTTGTTGCTGTTGTTGCGTAGTGTTCGTTTGAAAAGAGGTTTACTTTGTTAGTTGTAAGTTAAGTATGTTCCCAGGAGGGGCTCGTGGCTAAGTAATAATAGCCCCACTGGTTGATCGATCAGGTTTACACACCGAAACCGAAACCCTTCTGTGGATATTGGAGAGTCGTTACGGGTGGTCAGAAGCCCGAAAGTTTGTCAACCATTCAACAACCAACCAATAAATTAGACGCTAGTCTACATGCACAACATTATTGAGTGAGATGCAGGATCAGTTATAGTAAAACAGGTGCGTAAAAAATTAAGAAAAGTCCTTCGGAAGATCGGGTTTTGTGATAAAACCACTGCATAAATCAATGACTAATAAGGTTTATTGAACCTTTCGATATTTGAGCGTTGTCGGACAGCCTTTTTTTTTTTTGGGATTTGGCTTCGCACGGTTTGTGCATTTAACCAGTGTCAAGTAATTTTACTTTTCGATCAAGTAAATGGCCCGTTATCAGGCACGAAGTTACAAAACAGTCTTAGTCGTTTTTAGTCAGTCAAGTCAAAGTTATTGTAAAGCGGTAGTAACTTTACAACAGCCTATTAGGAGATTTTGAGAGGAACACGAAAAGTCCACATTAGTCACTTATTTTCACCTTCAATACACTTTTGCACTCACACGTAACTAAATTGGATAATTCACTACCAAAATAATACAATTTAATTCGCTATTTCACAAAATTTCATGAAAATGAAAATTCGTGCGACATGTTCCAATGCGATCCCGCCAAAAACTCCCGGTACAGACTTCGTTTTGGAGATTTCATACTTCTATTATTACTTAAACACGCTCAAAGTTAGGTAAAATTAGCAAAAAAAAACAACATTTGTTGGCTCATAACTTTTTAATGGCTCTTTATTTTAGAATTCTGTTTCCATACAGATAATATTAATAACGAGACAAAACTATATAATTTTTAATTTTGTATGTACATTGTCGAACAGTGGAGTAATATACTCCCGAAGTTTGTATGGAAAAAATGTCGTGAAGATCCGCCTTAATTCGATATCCTCCTATTATCTAAGAAAAGGCATATGTTTTTTTAACCCCCGACGCAAAAACGACGGGGTGTTATAAGTTTGACGTGTCTGCGTGTGTGTGTGTGTGTGTGTGTGTGTGTCTGTCTGAGGCAACGTAGCTCCCGAACGGATGAACTGATTTTGATTTAGTATTTTTTGTTTGAAAGGTGTATTAGTCGGGAGTGTTCTTAGACATGTTTCATCAAAATCGGTTCAGCCGTTTGAAGATTATCAGCTCTTTTCTGGTTGAAAAAGGGATTTTAGCCTCTGATCAACTCAAAATTTGGGATTCTATTACTTCAATGATATTAGACGAATAAAATAACCTTGAACTGATTCTGGAGCAACACCTGGAATTTCCAGGAAACCCAAGTTATTCACCAACAAACAGCAGAAGTATCGTGTTTGGGCTCATTGAAAACATCTCAATGAATAGATTATAGATAAATGGTGATTTAAGAAGTTTAAAAAGCAAGAAATAAAAATTAAATTTAAAATTTAAAAAACCCCCGACCTAATACGTCGGTCCGACGTATTAGGTCGGGGGTTTTTTACCGACGGTCAATGAAAACGCCAAACAGAGGCCTAGCCGTCCCCCGACTTGACAATGCCCTGATCAAAATATTACGTTAAAATTAAAAGGCCTATAAATATAATTTTTTACTTTTTTGATTTTTTGTTTAGGTCGGGGTTTTTTAAATTTTAAATTTAATTTTTTAATACACATAAATATATTGTATTTTTGTTCCTCACTAAAATTTGAAACGTAACTGCCCACCGTATTTCAAGAGTTGTCGATTTGCCCAAAAATAAATTAATTTCATGTGAATCGCCTATACGAAATAACATAGGTATTATTTTAAAATGGAAATTCATCTGATTCAGCTAAGTAAATTCGTGCAAATGATAGTTGACCCAACTGACTAGAGCGAATTTTGTCCCGCATCCCGCGCGGGATTCGCCCTAGTTTGAAAAGAGCTTTCTGGTCTGTTTGATACGTCCATTATAGACATTGTAAACACTCTCTTTACATTTAAACGTATACTATTTGCTATTGTACTAAATACAGTGTGTTTTAGACATTTATTGCGAAACCACCTCAACTGTGAAGCGTACACTTTGCGCTGTTAGACATTAATGTCGCAATTTGTCTCGTAGAGTGCTCGCTTAAATAAACCTTTATGGTAATCTTGAGATAAGGATACTAAAATTATTCGTTATGTTCCATTTAGAATAATCATCATCATCATAATTTCAGCCGAAAGACGTCCACTGCTGGACATAGGCCTCCCCCAAGCTCCACCACTTCAACCGGTTCTGTGCTTCCCGCATCCAGCGGAATCCTGCGGCCTTCAGAAGGTCATCGGTCCACCTTGTGAGAGAACATTTTACACCTTCTACCATTTAGAATGTAGAGTTTAAAATATGTGTTACCTACACAAAGTCTATGAACTAAAGAGTTAGCATCTCTGCTAATAAAATGTTTTTATGTTTTCAGCCTAATATGAAATCATAATCAGCCTATATTGTTCCCACTGCTGGGACACAGGCCTCCTCTCTGTGAGAGGAAGTATGCCATAATCCACCACGAGGGCCCAGTGCGGGTTGGTAGATGTCACATGTCTTCGAATGTTTGGTTCAAGGACATGCCGGTTACCTCACGATGTTTTGCTTCACCATTTTGGGAGCAGTGGTGATGAAATAATTTACACAAAGTAAAGCGCTTGTCTGGGTTCGAATTTATGACCGAATTGAGCCGCGGCCGTTACCACTAGGCTATCAAAATCAAAATCAAAAGTCATTTATTCAAACTAGGCTGAGAGTCACCTCTTTTTGAAAATCAAAATTACGTAAGACAGTCCCCCCAAAAACGCCCGCCCTTCACCACTTTCTGGTGCTTTAGCTGGGAAGAAGAAGTGGCGCAACAAACTCCCCAGCAGCACAGCTCATCACTGCTCCTTATATATTTTATAAATATACCTACATAAATACATACAAAAATAACTACTTGAAAATACGAATGAAATACCATCTTCAATTCATACAAGCCTAGTACTTTCGTTACCTTATTCCTCAGAACTTCTGCACAACGTGTCTTAAATAGAAAAACTTTTAACAAAAAAATTAAACCGCCGAAAAAACTGAAAAGAAAATAATAATAAACCTGCTGTGTTTAACCTTAATAACAAGGTCGGAAGGCGGTGCCATAAAATTAAAATACATTTCCAAAGTCACCGACTTTCGAACTTAGTTATTAAGGTTAAACACCGCAGGTTTATTATTTTTTCTTTTCAGTTTTTTCGGTGGTTTACTTTTTTGTTAAAAGTTTTTATTTTAGAAAATTTGTGGCAATAATCTACTAATTACAATATGTTTAATTTTTTATTACTTTTTGTTCATTACTTTTTGTAATACACAACTCAGTATTAAAATCTGTGAGTAAACAATCAATCATCCCCTGTTTTCCTACACTTAGGGTTGGATTTATTTTTCGAAATTCACATGGGACCAACTTCGAGGTATAATAAATAGCCTTTCCAATAAAAAAATAATTATTAAAATCGGACTACTCTGTAAAAATATATGCATGGTCATACATAAAAAAAAAAAATATACTCCTCCGTTTTTTCGTCGGTTAAAAAACCGTCTTCATAAGTAAATAGCACTTTTGCAAAGCCAAAGATAAAGCCAGAAAATCAATAAAAAATCATCCTCACCATCTCATCAGCATAGTCCCCGACCACCGGGTTGTTGTTGACATACCACCGGTAGATCTGTGCCGGGGGGTTCGCGTCGACGTCACACCGCACCCTCAGCTCAGATCCCTCAGGTATCTTATCGTTCTGACCGGAGCTAATCGTTAGGTTCACTTTTGGCACGTATTTCACCTGAGGAAAAGGTTTTATTTTTAAATTCTGTTGAAAAAATAACTGCTCAGTCTTTGCAACTTCAAATCGCAGTTGGCAAAAAGTTCAAAACATGGAAAAATTTGGTAGTTATGCAATTTGACAAAATGCATCAGCACTTCAGTAGCAGTTAGTTTCCAAACGTCACGAAGATTCGTTTTGTAGAGATTAGGTTCGTACTTATTTGAGTCATACAAAATACTTTACTTGTGTGTCACTCAAAAATGTACAATCAAGATTCACTAATGCAGTCGCATACTAAGGGCTATATTGCTATGAAGTGGCGGTCCAGGCCGTACCTACAGCTGTGTGTATAAGTGATGTATTAACACAAAACTCACCGCTCTACTCACACACTGGCGTTACTCTTTGTATTTTATACATACCGTCGGCGACGACAGACATGACCTTGGTCGGTTCATACCATTGCTAAAATTTACTTTTATAATTTGAGTTCCGGTAGCGTGCAGCGTATCGTCTTGGATTAAGAAACTCATAGGTCTGGGTTCAAATCTCGCGATGAAGCTTTAATTTTTCTTTTCAACAATCATCTTCATCTGTTCTTTTATTATTCGATTTATTAATATACCAGAATAATAATGTAACAAATTTGTTTTATTACTCGTATTGTTATTTAAATAAAGGTTTAACAATAATAAATGATTACAAAATGTTTATTCGTTATAACTTCATGAAGAATGTATAAAAATAACTAATAATAACTTCTTGTTAAAACAGTTTATTTTCTCTTATAGAACAATTTATTGAAGTAAATAAGCTAGTTGGTGAACTATGATAATCAGGCTATTGTATCTTAGTAATATAATAATATTGTGCTGATTACTACTGTGTGTCGGTACTCTAAATAAATCACAATATTCTACAAAAATCTACCCACGTAAAAGTAACAAATGCAGACAAGTTGTCACAATACAATTAAATGACTCAGTAGTACTACTTTTATTCTACTGCGAGTGAGTTCGTTTTAACTCAAACCTCAAAGTTAACAAATCGTATTTAATAGGACTTAAAGAGGTTATAGCTTAAGTGTTCATTTTCATTCCGAAAAGAAGATTGAAACTAAACCTCAAAATAATCCAGATTACGGATAAGACAAAATATTATTTGAATATTACTAAAATAAATAAATATTTGTAATTTATAACTTAATGTTAATGTTTTTTCCGTTAACTATGTTTTTTAAGCTGATTCTCGAGCTGGTTTTCCATGATGCCTTGTTTGCCATGAACCTTCTGCGTGGAGTGCACGGCGCACGGTTCGTAAAGATGTGTCGAATAATTCGGCAAAATGTCTTGTCGTTTTGAAACCACTTGTTTCATATTCGCTGAACGTGTGCCTGTTATAGGAGCTGGGGTCTTCCACTTTGCTTTCCACGGGCAAGGCTACCGCCTTCCTCATATCTTTTCACCCACCGACTCACAGTATTTCACTAAAACAAAAAAGGGGTACTGTTAGGCTACTAAGCAAAATACACACTTTATGTATTACCTACTATTTAGAAACAAAATTATTTAAAAGGGCAATTTCACATAGATATTAAGTTTATTGTTATTTTCATCGTTCTATAATCTAGGAAATAAATTTACATTGAAATTTTATATTTTTATTCTATTTAGACATTGTGATATTTATAAAACGTTTAAAAATAACTACAAGGATCAGCAGTTACACTTTAATTAAATAAATGTTTAATATTTATATTTAAATCATAATACTCACACTCAGTCCGGTTTCATCACATAGGTATTTGTGATATAGGTATTAAGTCCACTTTTATGCAGCGCAATAATATTCGCTTTCATTTCTATATTTAAATTTGCTTACATTTTAAAATGAATTAGAAGGACGCTAATAGATGAAACACACGTCACTAGCACACAATTATCAACCAACACCGTTCTATAAGTCGCGGTGAATGAGTCGTAAATCATTTAAATTTATTTAGGTTTCTGTGGGTATAATGATAAAGTTTTACGAGTTTAGTGAATAAGAAGAACAGAACAAGAAACTATACTCAAAAGTGATTTTTAAAACAATAAAAAGACAATCACACAGCGAGTGGGATTCGAAACCGCGACGCGCTGCGCTCAAACGCGATAATCAAGTGCAGTAACCGCTCAGCTATCATGCCATTTGCTTTAACGGTTGAATTTAGGAAATACATTCATTCGTAAACGTATGAGAGTGTGTGTGTATATAGTATTATAGCCTATAGAAATTGCTTATTATAAGAAGGTCGTAAGTTAAAGCGAAGTGTCAATCTATTGCTTTTTGAGATTGGGGCTCCATTAGTGAGGGCTACTGTACACAATGTATGTATGCATAAAACATAAATATCTACTTTGAAAGAATCGTCTTTTTTTCGGATTACATAGGCTGACACACTATAGAGTATACAGGGTCAAATTAAATTAGCTAGAAATACTTAACCCACACGTTGGGTAGACATCGAAAACGAGGGGAATAAAAGAAAAATCTGTTTTTTTTTTAAATTCCAACTTTGTTCAAACCTTTAAATGACACTGACGTACTGTAAGGATTACTGTTAGAATTAAGGCAACCAAACGACAGTTATGTTTCGGTTTTTGGAAATTCGTAATAAATATCTATGTTCCAGGAAATATTACTAGAAAATGTTTAAAATTCCAAAAATCGAAGTAGATGGCGAAAATCCTGAGGCGAATTAGATTAGCCCCTAGACAAGAAATTTCATGAGGACCACAACCGGTCCGACAAGAGTGTTACAAAGAAGAAGAAAGGTATTTATTACCAAAAAAAATTAAATTAAAAATTTAAAAAACCCCCGACCCACACAAAAACTCCAAAAAGTAAAAAATAATATTTATAGGCCTTTTAATTTTAACGTAATATTTTCATCAGGGCATTGTCAAGTCGGGGGACGGCTAGGCCTCTGTTTGGCGTTTTCATTGACCGTCCCCCGACTTGACAATGCCCTGATGAAAATATTACGTTAAAATTAAAAGGCCTATAAATATTATTTTTTACTTTTTGGAGTTTTTGTGTGGGTCGGGGGTTTTTTAAATTTTTAATTTAATTTTTATTTCTTGCTTTTTAAGCTTAATGTCTCCCTTAAATCACCATTTATCTATAATCTATTCATTGAGACCTTTTCAATGAGCCCAAACACGATACTTCTGCTGTTTGTTGGTGAATAACTTGGGTTTCCTGGAAATTCCAGGTGTTGCTCCAGCATCAGTTCAAGGTTATTTTATTCGTCTAATATCATTGAAGTAATAGAATCCCAAATTTTGAGTTGATTAGAGGCTAAAATCCGTTTTTCCACCAGAAAAGAGCTGATAATCTTCAAACGGCTGAACCGATTTTGATGAAACATGTCTAAGAACACTCCCGACTAATAAAAAACTAAATCAAAATCGGTTCATCCGTTCGGGAGCTACGTTGCCTCAGACAGACACACACACACACACACACACACACACACAGACACGTCAAACTTATAACACCCCGTCGTTTTTGCGTCGGGGGTTAAAAACACCAAGATAATTAATTACCTCAATATGTACGGTAGCCATCCTGGGAGCCCTATCCGCCGTGTTCTGCGCCTGACAAGTTATTGTCTGATTGTGGTGGCCCTTTCTTGGGGTCAACCGCAACACTGACCTGCGATTGACAATTAATAATTAGCATAAGGTGTTACGTGTCTGTATAATTGATTAATTAGATAGATACGTTGTTCTGTAATGTAGATATTGTGCTGGAGACGCGACACGAAGAAGATTAGTGTAATATTGTCTGGAAGAACCACAAAAGATGTCGCTGCAGCGACATTTCTTCCATGAAACCCTACCTCATTTTCTTATACATGGAACAGACACTTATAATACCACCTTTCTTCAATTCTTTGCTTCTTGCATCCAGCGTATCATCCAAATTTTTGGAGGATGGTCAGCGGTAAATTTCACACGACTGATGGTTTTATCATACGTTGTTTTTATAATATAAATTATTATAAATGAATACATACCTCGTTTTATATCTTTGACCGTCCGGTAACAGTTCCACTGTACTTTTGACAGGCTTCTTGATCACCGATTGGCTACCATCCAGCCAAGTTATCTAAACAAAAGAAAAAGTTAACACCACCGACTTTTCAAAAATACTGTGAGGACAAGACAGACTTTGATAAGAGTGAAACAGTGAGACAATTTTTTTGGCGCAGAATAATGATAAAGAACTGATTATCTATATATATAAAAAGAGAAGTCCTGACTGACTGACTCATCAACGCCCAGCCCAAACCCTTGGACTTAGAAAGCTGAAGTTTTGCACAGAGGTTCCCTTTATAATGTAGACAAGGAATAAGGAAGGATTTTTCGAAATTCAACCCCTAAGGGGGTTAAATAGGGGATGAAAGATCCACGCGGGCGAAGCCGCTGACAAAAGCTAGTTTTTTATAAACAAAACTCATCATCATCTCAGCCCGGAATCACCCACTGCTAGGTCCATACTTCCTGGTTCCGTGCGTTCCTCATCCAAGTGTTTCCGTCAACTTTAACGATGTAGTCGACCCAACGCGCTTTTAGATGGCCCTGGCTTATCTGGCCCAACCTTCGCATCCAATTAAAATCGATCTTTATTCATAAATAAAAAAAAAAAATATCACCCAGAGATTTTGCCCCAAAAAAAAATAGTCTTTGAAACAAACACAAAAGTCAAAATTACACGTAGTAGAAAAGTTTAATCAGCATTCTAAAACATTTATAAGTCTATATCAACCATTTTCATTAAGATAAAATGTACGTCTCTAGAATATTTGGCCAAAGATCACATGTAATTTTATATTTTTTGGTAGTGACATCTCGCAAGTCAACTAAGGAGGTTGTCGGCTGCTTTGAGTTTCTTGTGGCTCATCATCATCATTTCAGCCGAAAAACGTCCACTGTTGGACATAGGCCTCCCCCAAAAGGGGGGTCTTGCCCTAATCGCCACGCTTGGCAAGCGGGTTGGCGATCGTAGTACGGTGGTAAAATGCATAGAGAACGCTGCTGCTCACTCTCTAGTAAGTCCCTTAGTCGCCTCCTGCGACACCCACGGGAAGAAATGGGATGGGTGCTACTATAAATTAAGACCTCCAGCAGGGCTTAAAACCTAAAACTAAGCGACTACACACTAAGGGCAACCTCTGTGGGCTATAGACCTCAGCTTAGGATGTCGCTTGAATAGGGTAGCAGGGAATGGGTTAGGTCGGAGTGATTATTAGTAATTCGCCCTACGCGAGGTTTTGCAGCGCTGTGAACGATTGCAGTCATCGGATCGACCTCCATTTTGACAGTTTAGGCAAACTGAATGCCAGCTTTTATAAGTATCTCCCCGAACATTAAGTTTCTTGGCCCTGCGTTTTCTCACTCTTTCAATTTAGGCTACTTATTTATTACTTTTTTTGTATTACCTACCTAATTTTGCTAACCATAGTTTGTTTTGATCTTGTTTTAAGTTTATTTTAATTTAGTTTAATTAATTTATTGAGTTCTTTCTATTCAGTGAAGCTTTATAACATGGTCTTTTATTTCTACTTTTTTTGTAAGTTACAACAACGTTTTTGTGTGCATGCACAGTTTACCTATAAGTGATTGTTACACTATTGATTTTATGCATTTGTTTCATTTACTTATACCAGTGTATACAATTGTTGGTGAACCAAATAAATAAATAAATTATTATTTAGGGACGAATTTTAAACTACAAGCTCAGTGGCGCAGGTTGGCTCGAGCAAGGGTCAGGGTGGACGTGCTTTTAAAAAGCTGTTAATTCAATACATACCTCGGCCGCAGGTTTTCCCCCCGAAGACACGCACTCAATCTCAACGGGCTGGTTTTCTGTCGCGTCAATAAACGCCCCTCGAACTATTCTGGGCGCTTCGGGAGCAACCAGCACTGTCAGTTGAGCGGACCGGGAACGGATAGCTGGCTCATCTAGGAAGAAGAATTCTTTGTTAGTATGTGGTACGTTGACAAAGCAAGGAGACTCTTCTAGAAAATCTAGCAGCTACGGCAGCCATTTACAAAAGTCGTGAAGGCCAATCTTCAAAATATTCCTATTTATGCAGATTCCTAACTGATCCTGTTTTATAAAATGGTTGGGTCTCTATCATACGTAAAGCAGACCAAAACACGATAGGCTTCCATCAAAATTTTGTGTTGTCTGTTCATCGCATTTCAAAGAAGAAGGTGTTTAATTCACTGAAAAAGACCGAATTTAAAAACCGCATTTTTCTAAGACTATTGGGGCTTGTGGCTAAATAACAATAGCTGCACGGGTCGATCGACCAGGTTAAGCTACGCTTGCCGCGGTTGGTCCGTGGATGGGTGACCATCTTTACATACCAAGACACCTCCGTACTTCGGAAAACACGTTAAGCCGTTGGTCCCGGCTGTCATTTGTGGATCTTTGACAGTCGTTACGGGTCGTCAGAAGCCGCGAAAGTCTGACAACCAGTCTTACCAAGGGGTATCGTATTACCCAGTAACTGGGTTGTGGAGGTCAGATACGCAGTCGCTCCATGTAAAATACTGGTATTCAGCTGCATCCGGTTAGACTGGAAGCCGACCCCAACATAGTTGGGAAAAGGCTAGGCAGATTATGAATAAATTATTTATTTATGATTATGAAATATTATGGGTATTTTTTTCATTATCCTGGCAACCGTACACACAGAGAGTAACGTGTTTTTACAATGCTGTCACGCACACATGACTACAAACGTGCCTCACAATAATGTTGCACGATCTATCTGCCTGTTTTCTATAATCTGAGATTTTGACGTTCACTAGTGCTTTTTGACTTACGCCTTACGTACCCGACTAGAAATCGAAAAGTAACCCAGTTTGGTTGGACAGCAACCTAGGTAAAAAAAAAACTAAGAACTCGACAAACAGACATTCTATTTGTCTTTCAATAATACCAATGGTGTCTCATAACGCGACATAATGTAAAAGCTGATGATGTCTTTCCCATTATGTAAGAGACAACTTATTCTGCCTATTTACTTCATATTAATGTGCTACAATACACAGAAAGTCCTCGTAACATTTCTCATTATTACTGTTAAGTGAACCTATAATAATCTTCATAGTTTTACTTAAGCATGATAACTATCAAGCTGTACATAATCCAGTATAAGTTGACCCCTCATTATATAGGCTCCTCATACTATGAGAGGTTAGTCTACGGTGGACACGTCCATAAGGCACCTGTCCCACCGTAGACGAAGCGAGTAGCTATCGACGATTTTCTCGCTTAAGAAACGTACTAAAAATAGGCGGTCCCGTGTAAGTAATAGAGATAAAAATATAAATAATTGATAGTCGCTGGCGAGTACTCGTTTGTTGTAGCGACAAAGTAATAATAGTCCTCCAGACCGTATTTCGGCCATGGCGGCCATTCTCAACGGAGACTAGCCATTGAGTTTGTTGCGCCACTTCTTCTTCCCAGCTAGAGCACTAGGAAGTGGTGAAGGGCGGGCATTTTGGGAGACTATCTTATGTAATTTTGACGTTCAAAAAATGCTGACTCTCAGCCTAGTTTGAATAAATGAGTTTTGATTTTGATCTTTATTTTGGTTGCTGAGATATTATAGTGCACAAGTGCGCAGGACACAGGGGCACTATCTTCTCTCACTCTCATAGTCAGATGGGACGGCACGTAAATCAGACACGATCGGATAAATATCAGGCGCAGAACCAACGGCTTAACATGCTTTCTGAGGCACGGAAGTACCACACCACCAACTTCCAAACTCCAGAGGGGCAATTCTACTAATTTTAAGAACGTTCACAGTCTGATCTCAGTGTCAATCTGTCAAAAATACCTCGATTTGTCATACATTTTTGCCATTTGCTTGTCGCTGAGCTGACACTGCGACTAGATTTTGAACGGTTTTAGTTACGAGAATTGGCCTTCTGGCTGTTACATAGAAACTTGTATTTATTAAAAAAAATAAACCGCCGAAAAACCGAAAAGTAAAAAATAATAAACTTGCTTTGTCCAACCACAATAACTAAGTTCGGAAGGCGGTAACATAATATTATTAAATACATATCCAAAGTCACCGACAAGCAAGTTTATTATTTTTTACTTTTCGGTTTTTCGGCAGTTTAATTTTTTTATTAAAAAGTTTTTATTTTATGATTTTTTGTGGCTATAATCTACTAATTACTACATGCTTAATTTTTGTTTACTTTTTGTAATAAACAACTCATTATTAAAATCTGTGAGTAAACAATCAATCATCCCCTGTTTTCCTACCCTTAGGGTTGGATTTTTTTCTTAATTTATATGGGACCAACTTCGGGGTATACCCCTTCCAATAAAAAAAAGCATTATGAAAATCGGAAAACTCTGAAAAAAGTTATGCGTGGTACATAAAAAAAAAATACGCATCCACTTGAGAACCTCCTCCGTTTTTTCGTCGGTTAAAAACCCAACAACACTTTGCCCGATCTGGGAATCGAACCCAAGACCTCTCCGCTCAGCAGTTGCACAATACTCGCTCAGAGACTAGCTTTCCGGGCCGAACACTCGCAGAGAGACTCACGCTTAGTACATACGCCTACCAGCGAGTTATCGCTCGTCGGCGTCGTGCACTCGTTGCTTGCCTACTGGTTTTTAGCTCTGCCGTCCTTTAACTAGAAAGTAGTTACCTCACACTTGCTAATTTTTTTCTTTTTAATAGAATCTAAGAGAGTACACAATTCTCTATATTTCTGTCTAACAAACATTTTTACAATTCAAATAGTTCCCAAGATATGAGAGTTTGTAGGCCGATAACTGGAAAGGAAAAAAAAAAGGAAAGGAAAGGAAAGGATTCTTTAGGATAAAGAGAAGGAAATATCATTTGATGTGTCCCATAAGAGTGAGAGCAGTGGTGGCCCAGTGGTAACGGCCGCGACTTACGAGTTGTAGGTCGTGCGTTCGAACCCAGCCAGGCGCATTACTTTGTGTAAATAATTTCATCACCGCTGCTCTCAAACGGTGAAGGAAAACATTGTGAGGAAACCGGCATGTCCTAGAACCAAAAATTCGAAGACATGTGACATCTACCAACCCGCACTGGGCCCGCGTGGTGGATTACGGCCCATTCTCTCTCACGGAGAGGAGGCCTGTGTCCCAGCAGTGGGAACATAATAGGCTGAGTATGTATGTATGTATGTGTCCCATAATCAGTAACTGGAAAGGATTCTTTAGAATAAACAGAGGGAAAAATCAATTAATGTTTACGTACGTATCAAAGTTTTCAAGAAATAACGATTTGCGCGTTTTTTCCCATTTTCTCTGAAACAACTTTTTGGGCCTAACAACACCTTAAAAGGACGGCAGAGCTCAAACTATACTCGCTTCTCGTTAATCGCTTGCGATGGGACAGGTCCCTACAACTTGACGTGTCGTCGTATCCATTCCGTGAAACAATAATTATTGTATCGTCAGATAGTTTTGTTCTTCTATAACATTTTATTGGAATGGCAATATTAGAAAGATGTAACAATGTGCTTATGATTGGATGTCATTCGAAGAGTCCTTTTACTAAGGGATTCTGTTCTTCACAAGATTGGGTATTTGACGCTGGGTAGTAAATAATCACTGTTATTGTGTCGGTAACAGCCTCATTTGAGGTCAATAAAAACTAAGTGCCTTGGTAAACGTTATGTAGATCAATAAAAATTGGCCAAATGCTATTCGGACTCGCACACAACGTGTTTCGTACCACTATACACTATTTAACACACCGTTTTAAAAAAAACGTTACTTGTATGAGGACCCACTTTAATTTACTATATTTAAATTGTTACTGGCTTCTGCCCGCAACTTCGTCTGCGTCAATTTTTTTTTTAGTTTTTGCTAAGCTCCTATTGGTTTAAGCGTGATGTAGCCTATAGCCTTCCTCGATAAATGGGCTATCTAACACTGAAATAATTTGTCAAATCGGACCAGTAGTTCCTGAGATTACCGCGTTCAAACATATAAAATTAGTATAGATTGTGGCAAAAGAAATACATCTTCTGTAAAAAAAAAATATCTCTACATATAACGGTTCGTGAGATACAGCCCGCTGACAGACAGACAAACGGGTGGACAGACGGACAAAGTTCCCACTTTTGGGTTTTAACCCGGCTCACTTCTTAGACGTCAGAAGTTTTAGTCGATTCAGTTCTTAGGCATCCTGAACAAGTTAGAAAGAATCGCTTAGCTTTCTGCTCACGCACTCTACACGGGTCTTTTTCGGCCATTCGTTGACTGAAGTAAAGGTATTTTCAATTTTAAAATCATTCGAATTTATGTTGCGTATACTCCGCTCCGCTCCGCGCCAAGTGGTAACGGCCGCGTTTTACGAGTTGTAGGTCGTGAGTTCGAACCCAGCCAGGCGCTTTACTTTGTATAAATTATTTCATCACCACTGCTCTCAAAACTGTGAAGGTAAAACATCGTGAGGAAACCGGCATGTCCTAGAACCAAAAATTCGAAGACATGTGACATCTACCAACCCGCACTGGGCCCGCGTGGTGGATTATGGCCCAATCCCTCTCACCGAGGAGGCCTGTGTCCCAGCAGTGGGAACACTATAGGCTGATGATGATACTCCGCTCGTCGCTAGGCCCACTGCTGAAGTTGTTTGTGGCACAGTAAAGCGTAGCACAGCCCATAGCGACGTACACATAAGGAAAAAGTTGTTCTTAATTAAACTTACTATTATACCCGGAGCTGACTTGGCACTGATACAGTCCGTCATCTTCTAGAGTCACATCCTTGATGTCTAGAGAGTAGTCCCCTGCAACAAAAAAAAACAATGGAGGTAAGTAATGAGGCATGTACCAAAATGCATAGAAAGTGATATTACTGGTGTGCACAAATACTTCTAAAACTGCGCCAAACTAAGTATTTTTACCGGTGCTGTTTACACAAAGCTGACATCACGATGTCACGTGATAAAAAGTCACTGTAAGGAGCATTTTTGCGGTAAATTCAAAACAACGAAACATTAATTTGATTTTAATCGTTTTTAATGGAGAAAATTGATATTAGTAAATTTATTTTAATTTTTCTATTAAATTTATCGTCCCAATCTTCAACTTAAAACAGTTTCCTACTTGAGCAATTTATACGGCCAACGCAAATATCCACTCTTTGGTACTGTTCGTCGAATCGTTAAGCTCCTGAGTTCTGAGTTTAGCTGCACAATTACTAACAAATGCGTCCACTGACTGGACAGGTCCACTCAATCTGTGTGATTATTTCCTCAAAAGACCATTTCAAACACCAATCTTATGTAGATTGGTGTCTGACATATTATCTTCACAAGATCTGAGCTTGTTTCTGCCTTTCTTTCGGAGTAGTCAGATAGGAAATGCTGATCTCATTTAATTTTTTAAATAATTATGATTGACGTGTAAATATGTTTGTACAAATCTACTTCCTGAAAAAAAAATCTGCTGTTCCCTACATTTATGTTCGCATCACTCGACAAAATGTAGGGAACAGCTGATTTTTTTTTTTCACGATTTCAGATATGGTCCCATAGTAAAAGTTGTTCATAATGTTGAGTACAATGACCCCTTAAGAGGAAAACGGTGGTTAACATTACACCCTGTATAAGGAATCCTAATATTGAAGAAGGGAAATGAGGAAAGTTTAACACGAGTTGAGATTCTAATTAGTCTTTTACCGACACATCTAGAATTCTAATTGGTACTGAAATCAAAATGAATTTACGAACTTGACTTAGGTATTAAAAAAGTTTCAACAAAAAAATCTAGGATTCAATATCGGCGCAAAAACGGACTAATTAGCCCCAATATCCTCATTAACATTCCCCGTCTGAACAATATAAAAAACTAATAAAATTATCCTCCAAAGGCGATGCAGCAAAACCATTTGGACGGGGGATTTCTATTTAATAAGCTGACAGCGCCATTTTCTTCCACGTCCGATAAAAATGGATGGAGTAGCGGAATAACCCTACTTCTGCTCAAATAATTAAGTACCTACAGGTGGATTATTCAGTTAGTCTTTCGAAATATCTGGATTAGTGTTTTAGCAGAAGTGTCTGATATCTTAAAAATGACTTGTAGACGATTTTCTATTCTGTATTTTTATTCCTCTAAGTTGCTGGTACTTATTGACAGGCCTGCACTGTCCTCCCATACCTTTTATCACTGTAATTTGAAAACATTGTAAAACCCAATTATTTTTAAAAGTGTAACCGTGGAGTTTCTTGCCGGCTCTTCTCGATAGGAAGCGACAATTTGAATCCTTCTGACGTTTTATAAGTGCCTATGCAGGTTCATGTGAAATAAAATGTTTTGATTTGATTGGATTTTTTGGCATTTGTTTTTTTTGTGGGTAGTTAATGATAGCAGTATCTAAGTTCTCTTCAATTACTTCTACATGTATTAACTTAGGGGTAAACTACGGTGCAGGATAAGTCACGACCGGTGTGACCGGTATTGTCAATTTATTCAGAAAATACTGATGAAATCCACACAATTGATCAAAATGATTATAAGGTGGTTTCCTTACAAAAGCCACCAAGATCCGGCTTACTCAAACACTGGTTTTCACCATGTTCCTATACGTTGCTGAGACATGGACGCTGCGTGACATCGAGAAGAAATATATAGACGTTCTGGAAATGTGGTCCTGGATCAAGATACCAAGCATTATTATTTATACGCCAAGAACTCGACATGAAAAAGCATCTGTGTCCAAACGAGCATTCTCAAATATTTCGGATACGTTTCGAGGGGTGAGGGTGACTCTTCAAAGCGCCTTGTCGTGCAGGGTAGAGTGGACGGCTTTAATTATCATCATCATCGTCATTTCAGCCGAAAGACGTCCACTGCTGGACATAGGCCTCCCCCAGGCTCCTTTACTTCGACCGGTCTTGTGCTTCCCACATTTTTTATACACTCATTTTTTATTTTATTTAAAAAGTACTCCGATATCTAGGTACTTTTAATTACAGCTTATTTATGTTTAACAAACAAACAATGCCCATGACCAAATTCTATGAAACATCCACTTAAAATTAATTCTCCAATTTCTGAACAAAAAGCTTTTATCTTAAACAAGTAAACTTTAGGACTTCCTCTATAATTAAAACAAAGAAATAATTAATAAGAACGAACTAACAAATACTTCACAGCCAATTAAACTTAGAAATGTTTCAATCAAAAACTCAAGTTATTTTTTTTTGTTTTCGCTGTCCGGCTGTGGAACAAGCAGACTATATTATATGTATATAGCATTCGCGATTTTGATACCATTTATGATATGAACAAATATGTGTTTTTGTGAAATCAAATTTTCAGCTTGCATTTACAACTTTATTTCGTGACACTAATTGCTATAGCCTGACCGATACCGCTGTACCGCGCCTTAGGTGTATGGGCGCGGCGAGACGGGGGAGCAGAGCAGGCCGCTGATTCGTCAGTGCAAGAAGCTCATTCGTCCGTCCCGTCCCCCGCCTCGCCGCGCATACCTAAGGCGCGGTACAGCGGTATCGGTCAGGCTATAGTCATTATGAAATCAACTTAATTTTCGATATCACAATGTTGATATTTGTGTAAATGATCATAAATGATCACATCAATTAAAACAAGGACTTGAATAGACTTTATATTACTGTTGATTTGTCATTTTAGTAAGTTTGAAGATTGAATACGATTTTTTTATGGACATACCATGTAAGTATTTCAGTGATGACCTATGGTACAGAGACATGGTCGCTCACAATTGGCCTTATCAGAAGGCTTAAAGTCACCCAAAGGGCAATGGAGAGGGCTATGCTCGGAGTTTCCCTACGCGATCGAATCAGAAATGAAGAGATCCGTAGGAGAACCAAGGCAGCCGACATAGCCCGAAGAATTGCCAAACTTAAGTGGCAGTTGGCAGGGCAGATTGCTCGCAGAACAGATGGCCGATGGGGCCGAAAGGTTCTGGAGTGGCGACCGTGTACCGGAAGACGTAGAGTGGGAAGGCCTCCCACAAGGTGGACCGATGACCTTGTGAAGGCTGCAGGTGTCCGCTGGATGTGGGAAGCACAAGACCGGTCGAAGTGGAGGAGCCTGGGGAGGCCTATGTCCAGCAGTGGACGTCTTTCGGCTGAAATAATGATGATGATGTAAGTATTTAAGCTAGCAGATAAGATCAGTACTACTGGTGAAATAATTATAATTAATATTTCTAACCATAGCCGTGGCTTCGGGCAAACGTTATTTCAACCAACAGAAGGCCCATTCTCGTAATTAAAAAAGTTCAAAATATATTCGCAGTCTCACCTCGGCGACAACCAAATTTTAAAAATGTATGGAAACTCGAGACATCGTTTACAGATTGCGACTGAGATCAGACTGAACGTTCTTAAAATGACGAGAATGATCCTTCTGTGCATTGATTGAAAAATCATTCGGCCAAACGTTTTTCTAACAAGTGAAATTCTGGCAATCGTGATTCATTCGTTAAGACTAAACATGAAAATCAGCTTGATCAAAAAAGAGGTCCAGAGCACACTTTCAAATAGAAAGAACAATAACTACTGTTCTTAACAATGGAGTTGAAAGACGTCCACTGCTGGACATAGGCCTCCCCGAGCACCACCATTTCGACCGGTTCTGAAGTGTTTCTCGCATTCAGCGGTTTCCTGCGGCCTTCACCAACCAAGTCATGGGTCCATCTTGTGGAAGGCTTTCCAACACTTTGTCTTACTTAACAATTTACGAATCCTTCAATTCAAAAAGAACAGAATTGGATAAAAAACAAATGAAAAGTACATTTTGCTTGACAAAGCAAACTAAATTAAGATTTAAACAGTAGCTCCAACATTAATCGCAAACTGACCTACATAAAATGCACACAGCAATAAAAAATTAAGTTTGCACAAAACTACATAGAAAAATTAAATGTCTTTTTCCATCTCACCCGCATAGACAGCAATATAAATATTACGTGTCTACGGGCTGAAAAAATACGGTAAATTCCGGTTTTAACTCCGTGAAAAGTGCTCTAGTTGAGAAGCCCACTTATAAAGATCTTTCACCGTGTCTCTAAAACGTTAAAAATACATTTTTCATCGCCACGGTTAAAAGTCAAAGGTGTAATCTGGGCTATACATCTGGGTATTGTTTCTGGGCAATCTGGATGAACGTGGGAATTGCCCGTCATACCAGATATTGATGGAGTGTTGATTAGTGATTTTAATTATGTTTCTTACATATTACATTTGAATTAATATATTGCGGAATTGAAAATTGAGGTTGATGTAATTGTAACAACTTGATGGTGTAGAAAATCATCACGCTTGCTCATACTGTGACATCAAGAGCTAACCAAAGCGACCAGTCGCGTGAATATGAGTTCGTCGCGATTATAATGTCACACAATTTTGTTCGGAAAACCGGAAGGCGCCTTCTGCCGGCACGATCACGCGTTCGGATTCGCCGAACAAACCGAACGCAATGGTTGCGAGTTCGCGCGACTATCGGTTTAGTTAGAAAGCATATTATATTGGTAACAGGTAAACAGCAAACTATTTTACAATAGTTTTCGGTGTTTTCAATATTCGGTTACCTATGCCATAATTTGACCAATTCCGTTAATTTTGTTATACAACGATCGGTTTAGTTAGAAAGCATATTATATTGGTAACAGGTAAACAGCAAACTATTTTACAATAGTTTTCGGTGTTTTCAATATTCGGTTACCTATGCCATAATTTGACAAATTCCGTTAATTTTGTTATACAAGTAATTTTCCAGGAAACCAAAATGTTATCGGGAGAAAACAGTGTGGAACCCAATTGTAGTTTACACATTGTTGTGTGCCAGCAGGCTTACCACGACCACCGATTTGTCGACGGAAGAATAGACATGACTATTAACTAAATGATGTACAATAGGAGAAGATGGCTATGTTTTTCTATTAATTATCACAGTTATGCGTTCTAAACGAATCATGATTTTGGAGATAATCGTATATACTTTGTGGCCGTCGAGTAGAAAGTTTGCTGTCAGTGTGATTTTGACAGTTTGGGAAGAAATATTCTTCTGAAATAGTCTATATTTATAGGGGTGTTAGAAACGAAAAACAAAATTACAGATTGTAGAAGGATTTCTACGGTGCGATGCTAAAAATGGAGGAGCGAAATGTCACTTTGTACTGAAAAAGCACTGTCTATTATTCGTACAAATAGAAAGTGTTAGGCTAAGCCTGCTGGGGTGCGGGTTGTTGGAAAGAGACACCGTGGCCCCTGGCACACAGGCAACTGAAGGAACACGGGTGGGTTTTAGTCAGTAAAGTCGAAAATCACCCTCCTGCTCCACCCAGAGCGGGAGAAGTTATTTGATGATTACCCAACAAAATAAAAAAGCAAGGCCCTTTACATTGAGTTCGGCATTCAACGTTTGGCCTAATGTGGTAAATATTAAAAATAGTTTGTTTAAGAACAATAACGATGAACCAATCAAAATCAAAAATCAAAATCAAAAGTCATTTATTCAAACTAGGCTGAGAGTCAGCACTTTTCGAACGTCAAAAAAAAATAAAACATAAGACAGTCCCCCCAAAACGCCCACCCTTCGACACTTCCTAGTGCTTTAGCTGGGAAGAAGAAGTGGCGCAACAAACTCCCCAGCAGCACAGCTGTCTGTTCAGTTAGAAGAACTTGATACTGTACAATACAATAGTAAAAAATAAAATGATTTAAAGAGTCTAATAAAATAAACAATTAAGTATATGAATGTAATTCATACAACCTGTCAGTAGGTAAGCTAATTCTGGTGAAAGAACACAAACATTGTCTTGAGTTAATCACAGCGACCAACTATTCTTATCGTTTAAGTAGTCGTTAATAGAATAATATGCCTTAGAACAAAGGTTGGATTTTACTTTGGCTTTAAACGCACTAAAATGTAAATCTAACAAAGAAGAGGGAAGCTTGTTATAAAAGGTTATACCAAGCCCAACAAATGAGTTATGAACCTTATGAAGCCGGTGAAAGGGAGCACGTAGTTTATCCTTATTTCTAGTATTTATATTATGAATATCACTGTTTTTAGTGTATAAGTGTATATTTTGCCTAATATATAAGATGTTAGCGAATATGAATTGCGATGCCACCGTGAGAATACCGATATGTTTAAAAAAATCTCTTAGGGACACTCTAGCACCCAGTTGGTAAATTGCTCGAACAGCTCGCTTTTGAAGAACAAAAATATTTTGAATATCAGCGGCTTTGCCCCACAACAGAATGCCGTAGGACATAACGCTATGAAAATAACTGAAATAAACTAACCGAGCTGTTTCAACGTCAGTGTACTGTCTTACTTTTCTAACGGCATAGGCGGCCGAACTGAGCCTTCCCGCTAGGCTTGATATGTGTGAGCCCCACTGAAGTTTAGCATCTACTGTTATGCCCAAAAAAACTGTCGAGTCTACGGTTTCAAGCACCTCTTTATCTAACACGATGTTTGGACCAAGATTTCTAACATTCGGTAAGGCGAATTTTACACACTTTGTCTTCTTGGCATTAAGTACTAGGTTATTTGCCGTAAACCAATCCGTAACCATTGAGAGTGCACTGTTTACGTCGTCAAAATCTTGTCTATTCCTGTCTACTTTAAAAATAAGAGAAGTGTCATCTGCAAACAGAACAACATCACAAATACCCTTTAAATAGAATGGTAAGTCATTGATATATACTAAAAACAAGAATGGGCCGAGTATTGAGCCTTGAGGCACACCTAACTGAACTGGTAGCCCGGAAGATTTTACACCATTACTTTCTACACATTGGAACCTACTATGTAAATAAGAATTTATTACGTTTAAAGCTTCGTTATGGACACCATAATAACGCAGTTTACGCAAAAGCGTTTCATGGTGCACGCAATCAAAGGCTTTGGAGAGATCACAGAAAACTCCAATAGCATTTTGCGAGTTCTCCCATGCGTTAAATATGTGTTTCAACAAAGCAACACCCGCATCTGTAGTCGAACGACCCTTTGTAAAGCCATATTGTTCCTCATGAAGGAGGCTATTTAAATTAAAATGTCTTAGCAACTGCTTGAGTATTAATTTTTCAAATATTTTACTAAATGCCGGTAATATAGAAATAGGCCTAAAATTGCCCACGTTATTTTTATTACCCGATTTAAATAATGGTATGACTTTACTAATCTTCATGAGGTCAGGAAAAGTTCCCGAGTCAACACATTTATTAAAAGTAACAGCAAGATAGGGGGCTACGATGTCGATTATATTACTTAAAAGTTTAATAGAGATGCCCCAGTAATCTCCAGTGTTTTTTGATTTAAGTGTATTAAAAATATTTACTACATCACGAGGCGTTACATGTTCGAAACTTAATAAGCTACTACATTTGGGCACACTACTATGCAAAAGGTTTTCAGCTTTAGACGGGGACGAATTTAAGGTGTGAGTCGTAGTTAAAGGTATGTTGGCAAAAAACTCATTAAAAGCCTCAGCTATGTCAGCAGCTTCATTAAGTAATGTGTTGTTGACCATAATCTCTAGTTGTTTTTCCTGTTTAACCGATTTACCCGTTTCATTGTTAATAATTTTCCATGTGGTTTTTATTTTATTATTAGATTTTTTTATAGTCTCGCTTAAAAATTTAGATTTAGCAAAAGCACAGATCTTTTTAAATAATTTTGAATAATTTCTGACATACTCCAGGAAAGGAGTATCAAACCTGTATTTTTTCAAACCATACAGCTCGTATAGTGTCGCTCTACTTTTATAAATACCTGGTGTGGCCCATTGGTTGAAGCCGACGGAGGTGCCATTAATGTCAATGGTTTTGGTTTTGAAAGTAGACTGGTATTCTTTATGCACTATATCAAAAAGGGCTCCATAGATTTCATTAGGATGCTCATGTTCTATTAAAGATGGTGTAATCCTACGAGATATATTATTTTTAAATTTGTTGCAACGACTAGCTGTTTATGGCCTGCATTCTATTTTATGCGGCTTTTTGTGTAAGAATAAAGGGAAGCTAGCTAATAAACCACAGTGGTCGGACGTTAAGTCAGTTAAAACTAATTTATTTTTGGCATCGCAATCACTAAAAATATTATCAAGGCATGTTGACGAAGATGCCGTGATCCTAGTAGGTTCAGAAAACAAGTTAATTAAATTAAAAGACCTAAATAGATTAAGCAGTCTAATACTTAATGGAGTAACATCTAAAATATTAATATTAAAATCTCCACACAAAATTATACTTTTATTACTTGATTTTAACTTGTTGAGTAAATCGTCCATTACCAATTCGAAACGAATGAAATCTCCAGAAGGGGGTCGATAAACGCATACTATGACGTATCGCTCGAGTTCAACACAAGACAACTCAATAGTGCGCTCAATAGAAAGATTAACTAAATCTAAACGTTGTTTACATTTCAACTTGTTTGAAACAAGGACTAAAGAACCACCGCGAATAGCAGTTTTCCTTACAAAAGCACTTTGCACGGTAAAAAAATCATCATTGATCAACACTACTTCATGTTCCTTCAACCAGTGTTCAGTCAAACATAACACCTGAACATCATAGTTTTCTAGAAATAAACTTAACTCTAGCTCTTTGCCGGACAGACCCTGCATATTTTGATGTACCACATTCAAAACATGCGGCTTTCCCGTTGTCGCACCTAGTAGTTTAAACTACTAGGTGTATCAATAGTGGCGTTAGTACCACTACTAACAGTAATCGAAGGTACACTACAGGTACCAGTGTTAAGGTGTAAATTGTATGCTAAAAGATTAACAATTTGTCTCCTACAACTAGGTGGTAAATACAAAGTATAATTTGTCAGTTTGTAATCAGTAATAAATTGATTACAATCAAAATATAGAATGGCGTCACTGTGACGACTAGTCCTATTATAAATTAACATATTCATATTATAAATGTGCCTATTTTGCTTATCAGACAAGTATTGTGAATAAGGCAAGGCAGAGAAAATAAATCTACAATTCTTGGTCTCATTGAGATGTAACATCAATTGGACACATTTAATTATGTCCTTTATTCGAACAGTTAAACTATCCCCATACAACAATATAACAGTTGAACTGGGGTTGATTTTTGACAATTGAATATTATTTATTAATTGGCTAATACTGGCACCGGGTGAACAATTATTAATTACATATTTTTGAGAACACTGATTAAATATTCTACCGAAACCTTGACCAAATTTGTCAGAAAAAACATATGTTGTATTCATCGAACTATCATCAATACAGCTACCTACTGGTTGAGATGCTGCGAGTGCTGAGAGTGTGGGTGTAATAAGTTGAGGCTGGGGTGCCTGGGAGCAAGTACAGCTAAATGAGAGGTTATTAGTTAGCAACTCATATGTCTCAGCATTGAATTTGACCAGGTCTGCCAACTCACTGGCCTCCTGCATGCGCTTACTCAGGTCTTGTTGAGTAGCCTCATATTTACTAAAGATATCCTTTAGAGCATATTCCCTAACAAGCAATTCATCCTGAAGGTGCTGAGTATCAGTATCATACAAGGTGTTACATAATTGCAAGTCACTATTGCATTTCCTTAATTCTTGTATTAAATTTAAATTTTTTTGCCTTAGTTTTGTGTTTAATTTGCTAACTTTTTGGCATTTTAATGATTTCTGATATTTTCTAATCATTCTATTAATTTTAATATATTTTTTTAACTTATTATGACTAGTAAACAATCTGTTTTTGGTGATGGTATCATTAGTTAAGTCTATTGTTACAATTGGCTCAACATATGTGGGTACAGACCCGCTACCAACCAACTCATCATAGAGACTGCTGGTGATCGCAGACTCTTCACTGGCTCTGAGAGATTCTGTATGGGTGATTGTGTTGTGGGCCTTGCTTAATTCCAGTTCCAATTCAGATATCCGTCTCAAAGCCAGTTCGTGTGTGTCAGTACAATGTTGGAAATTTGACACAAGTTGGCGGAGGTGTTGATGCTGGGTAAGTATGTCCACATGGTTTGAGTGTAGTTCAGCCAACTGGTTCTTGAGCTCAGTGTTCTTCTTATTAATTAATTCTATCTCAACCTCGCTGTCTTCCCTTTCCTCTATCAGTTGTTTGCACTGCTTTTGACTAGATTCCAATTCTTTCAACGTAGCCCTCAGTTTTTCCTCTAAGGATGCAGCTCTACGGGTCAACATATTGACAGTTCAACCCTAGAGGCACCCTGCAATGAGAGAAGAGAAAGCTAAGTGTGCGAAAAGAATAAGAGAGAGGGATGAGATATGGATAGTATGTACTAGGATGAAAGGCCTATAGGGAAATTCAAATTACAGGTGAACACATAAAAGAATTGAAGTTTTGAAGAGAGTAATCTCAAACTATGGGATGAAAATTTAATTATTCATAGGTCAATAAAAGTTTTTATATAAATAGGTATGTCTAAATTGAGATACTTAGTAATATTCAACAATAAAAAGGGAAATAAAGGCAACAAAATGAAGTGAAGTTTGCAAAAAATGGTTGGGGGTAGGTTGACAAGTTGGTGTAAATCCAGTTTTTAACATTTATTAATTGCTAATGGTTCCTATTCAGTACTTATACATAACAGAATTATGTAACTTGATAACGGACAGTGATTTATATGGGGTCAATAACGTATTTTGAGTGATTTTATCAAGTATTGCATGAACTTAACCGCTTGACCGGCCAAGCGAATTAAATTAAATACCGTAAGCAGTACAAACGTTTAAGGGGAAAAGGTGCAACAGGAGCTAATAAAATTATGGATAAATAGGTTAAAATCAAAAGAAATACTCCCCGGGATAAGTGGTGATTTCAAATCCGTCCGTTGTATGACAGCTGGTAATAGATTAATGGTTTTGTTCATTGATTTTGCAGCGAAATATCTCACAAACACATATCCTTATTATTTATAACTAAATCTATCTAAATTAAGCACGTTTTAGTTATTTATACGCGAAAAACATTAATTTTACAATTTAATTCTAACACCAAAATTTTTGACGGCCGGCTGCCAGTATTGCCAGCCTAAAAAAAATGACCTTGTGAAGGCCGCGGGTATCCGCTGGATGTGGGAAGCACAAGACCGGTCGAAGTGGAGGAGCCTGGGGAAGGCCTATGTCCAGCAGTGGACGTCTTTCGGCTGATATGATGATGATGATGATGAATAATGATGAAAAGAAAACTTTTCTTGTCAAATTCATTTAGTCATCTGTCCCACTCAATAATATGTATACTAATCAGCCTTTAATGTTCCCACTGCTGGGGAACAGGCTACTTCGCTGAGAGAGAAAAAAGGGTCATAATCCACCACGCGGATCAAGTGTTGGGTTTTTTTTTTTTTTTGGGTGGGATATCATCAAATAACTTCTCCCGCTCTGGGGGGAGCAGGAGGGCGTGTCAGACTTTTACTGACTAAAACCCACCCGTGTTCCTTCAGTAGCCCGTATGCCAGGGGCAGTGGTGTCTCTTTCGAACAAACCCGCACTCCTGGCAGGCATCGGCCCTTGCGGGCCCCATCATTTTCTGTGCTGACATCTCTTTGAGGCGCGCGTGGAACACAACGCGCCGTCGACTTGGGCTTGGTCCTTACCGGACAGCGAGCTACCCATTACTCGCCGTCCGCAAGCCCATGCCCACGGTGGCCGGAAATCGGCCTGGGATTCCCGACGCCCAGGACGTCTCCGTATCCTGCGGCGGCTGGGGTCGCGAGGGCGCATATGCTGCCTTTCCCTCACGTGCGCCGCCTCCCTCTTCGCGAGCATTACTGCTTCGCTGAAGGAGGTGACGGCTCCCCATGTCCTCTCGCTCCGTACCATGGCCTGGACCAGGGCCGGACGCGAGAGATCGCCTCCACGAGGACACGGCGGTGCTCCGCCCAAGCCGGGCAGACCGCCACCGTGTGCTCCACCGTGTCCTCAGGGCGATCTTCGCAGTGGAAACACCCGGGCGTTTCCTCCCGCCCTATCCGAAACAGGAACCTCCCGAAACAACTGTGTCCGGTGAGGACCTGCGTCAGGCAGAAGGTGAGGACGCCATGCCGCCTCTCAAACCACTCCTCAAAGAGGGGACTTACCGCCGCAATCGTGGCGTGCCCAGACCCAGTGTGAGTTGGCATGTGTTTTTTTTAATGAGGGTTGGAAATCGTCCAATATCTTCTCCCGCTCTAGGTGGATCAGGAGGGCGTGTCAGACTTTTACTGACTAAAACCCACACGTGTTCCTTCAGTTGACTGTGTGTCAGGGGCCACAGTATCTCTTTCGATCAAACCACACCCCTGGCAGGCATCGGCCCTTGCGGACCCCACCAGTTGGTGCTGACATATCTTTGAGGCACGCGTGGAACACAACGCGCCGTCGACCTGAGCTTGGTTCTTACCGGACAGCGAGCTACCCATTACTCACCGTCCGCAAGCATGTCTTCGAATTTTTGGTTTCCAGGACACGCTGATTGCTTTCTTCACCATTCTGACAGCAGTGGTGATATAATAATTTCCACAAAGTAAAGCGACTGTTCTGGGCTCGAAGCTACAACTTGGTAAGTCACCACCTTTACCAGTTGGCCACCACTTCTTCTAATTATGTGTATGTCACGTCCTCAGATTATGAAACAAAGCCAGATAGACCGCGCCGAACACCAAGAGTGAGGCCAAAAAACCAAATACTAAAGCGTCGCATTTTATGTAACATACAATACGACGCTTTAGTATGTTTTTTTTTTTTGTTTATAAAACAAAAGCAGATAGATCACGCGGAACACCCAAGAGTCAAAAAAACAAATACTAAAGCCTCGCATTATATACAATGAGATGCTTTAGTATTTGGTTTTGTGGCTTCACTCTTGGTGTTCCGCGCGGTCTATCTGCCTTTGTATTATAATCTGAGGTCACGTCATTCTACCTACATAACGGGATTTTTAAATGAAGAAGTGTCTTTCGTATTTTACTATTGTTTTCTACCTGCCAAATAAATCGTGGATAACCTTGAATCTATATTCCGCATCCGTCAAAGTATTATTGCTTTTGCTAGCCAAGATTTCAACGGTCAATGACTTTTGTTGCTAAAACTTCTAATAATACGCCTTGATGCAGAGATATCTAATGAAAAGTGAATGTTTTTCATATAAATAATGATGCGAGCAGGATTCCGGGAATATAACTTGAGAAAAATCCAGCAAATCCAGCAAAAAAACTAGCTTTTTCCAGCGGATTCGCCCGCGTGCAGCTGTAAAATTATCCCACAGGAACTTATTTTCGGGATAAAATGTATCCTATGTGTTGTTCCAGGTTACATACTATCTGTGTGCCAAATTTTATCCAAATCCATTCAGCCGTTTTTGCGTGATTGAGTAACAAACATCCAAACTTTCATATTTATAATATCTATACTAAATTACTAACTATACTAATATTATAAAGGTGAAGAGTTTGTTTGCTTGAACTCACTAATCTTAAGGACTACTAGTCCGATTCAAAAAATTCTTTCAGAGTTAGATAGCCCATTTATCGAGGAAGGCTATGGGGTATATATCATCACACTAAGACTAATAGGAGCGGAGCACCAATGAAGAATGTTTCAAAATCTAGGTTTTTTTTCTTTTTGAGAGCTTCCGCTGCGTAAACGGTTAAAGTTTCGCAAAAATCATGTGTTATAGAATTGTTCCGCTTTAAAAGTTCTAAAAAAAAGTCCAGGACAGCAGATGTCTATCTTTTAAGGTTGGCTTACTATAACCTTTTTTATGCTAACCAAATTTGTTCTAAAATAATGCATTATTTTCGAAGGTGTTTTTATAAACATGATATTAATCCATAACCAAATAAATACGTTATATATCACAAGTATTTAATTTAAAACAAAATTGCCATTCACATCATTCAATTTCAATGAATATCTTAGGAGATATCGCAGTTTTAAAATAACATCGCAGCAAAATTATGATCAAGTACTGCGCGCGCGCGTGGTTGAACGCGCTAATCTCAAGAACTACTAGTTCGAATTGAAAAAATATTTTAAAGCTGGATAGCTCATCTATCGAGGAAGGCTATATAATATCACGCTAAGGCCCTTTGGAGCTGAGAAAAATGAAAAAAAGTCACAAATACGAAGTACTCGCACGGGCAGGCGATTCGAAGCGACGGGGTGGTCAGGGAGCGTCGCTTCGAATCGCCTGCCCGTGCTAGAATAGAGACAGAAATAGAGTAAATTTGAATTTCCCGGGTTACACTGGAGCTTTCGCCTTATCAACCACGTCCTTTGACCTTCCAAAACTGCCAACATAATAAAAACCCATCAATTTTTCCTCCTCGTAATCTTAGATCCGTGTAGGCCATTGTTCAATAAAACCTCTTTAGCGTATTGAAGCGTAGGCGTATGATCATAATTCATAAAGATTAAATCAAAGTCCAACAAAGCCAGTTCGAGTCTTTCTCTAAATGTCGGATAAACTTTTTTATTAACAGAATGGATAGAGTTTATTTTTAGTTGCCAGCCCAGTTTTTTTTTTTTTTTTTTTGGGTATTGATATTGTCAGTCAACGGACCAATGTTTCAATGTTCTTGGGAAGATTATTAGCTAATAATGTGGTGGATTCTGTTTGTTTACCTGAATCCGTAATTAAATTAGTATTTTAAAGGTATGTAGGTGTTTCATAGACCTATAAAAAACTAGGGGTGTTAAAATAATGTTGGTCGTTTTACCCGACAACGGCGAAGCTAAAAGGAAGGGTATTTTCTATGTCTGTCAATGTATGTAGGTTTGCTTGTGTTAACGTCAACGTCATTTTGATCAATGAGGTGATAAGCGATTCATTCGCAATCTGTATGATTTTGCCTTGGTTAATTTACTTAGGAATGACGTGTAACTTCGGCTAAATGGAAAACCGAAAAACATCGATATAACTATTTGTCTTGGTTATACATTTTATTTCGCGTTTTTGTCCTAGTTAGGTGGGGGCTTGTGGCTAAATAACAATAGCTGCACGGGTCGATCGGCCTGGTTAAGCTACGCTTGCCGCGGTTGGTCCGTGGATGGGTGACCATCTTTACATACCAAGACCCCTCCGTGCCTCGGAAAGCAAGCAGGGGTATTGTATTACCCAGTAACTGGGTTGTGGAGGTCAGATAGGCAGTCGCTCCATGTAAAATACTGGTATTCAGCTGCATCCGGTTAGACTGGAAGCCGACCCCAACATAGTTGGGAAAAGGCTAGGCAGATGATGATGATGATGATGTCCTAGTTAGGTTTAAGTTTTTAACTTTCCTTTTTTTTTTCGAAACATTTTCCTTATAGCGTGACATATTGTTTAAAAATAAGATATGTAAAACGTTAAATATAGCATCCCCTAAATCATTGAACTTTAGCATAATTTTCAATGCTAAAAATATAAAATTCTTGAAACAACGAAACATCAAAAGATCGATCATTCAATAAATCGATTAGTTATAAGTAAACAAAGGTTTAAATCATCGAAAGATCAAAAAGCTATTAGTCATCAAATATGACTGTTCTCATAAATACTTGATAGCGGATTGCCTTTACCAGTAGCACTAGAGATCTGCCCGGCTTGGGCGGGGCACCGCCGTGTCCTCGTGGAGGCGATCGGCGGCGGCGATCTCTCGCGTCCAACCCTGGTCCAGGCCATGGTACGGAGCGAGAGTGCATGGATAGCCGTCACCTCCTTCTGCGAAGTAGTGACGCTCGCGAAGAGGGAGGCGGCGCACGTGAGGGAGAGGCAGCATATCCGCCCTCACGACCCTAGCCTTCGCAGAAGACGCCCTGGGCGTCGGGAATCCCAGGCTGATTTCTGGCCACCGTAGGCGTGGGCTTGCGGACGGCGAGTAATGGGTAGCTCGCTGTCCGGTAAGGACCAAGCCCAGGTCGACGGCGCGTTGTGTTCCACGCGCGCTGCAAAGAGATGTCTGCACAAACCGATGGGGCCCGCAAGGGCCGATGCCTGCCAGGGGTCCGGGTTTGTTTGAAACAGATACCGCCGCCCCTGGCATACGGGCTACTGAGGGAACACGGGTGGGTTTTAGTCAGTAAAAGTCTGACACGCCCTCCTGCTCCACCCAGAGCGGGAGAAGTTATTTGACGATTTCACACCCAAAAAAAAAAAAAAAAAACCAGTAGCACTAGTGTTTTTTTTTACCATCTCGAACGAAAGCATCGAGCGCGTTCGGAACTCCGATTGGTCCTTCACCAATCCAGGGCCAATTGGAGCACCGAACGCGCTTGATGCGTTCGATCGAGATTGTTACAAGAAACTCACACTAGGGCCCTAAGAAGTGGTCATCGTATTAGTGGTTCAGCTGCTTCCATATCATCAGCATTGTGTATGAATATAGCAGTTCGTCATAGACGTGGTACGACAGCAGTTCCCATGACCTCATCTCTGTGATCAGAAGACAGCCGCAATGCAACCATCGATGCGACCAAGAAGCTTATAGATAAAAGTGGAGGCAACACTCTAAATACCTAAGTGTAGACGACTGTGGTCGGACGTTCTCTTTCTAACTACACACATACAAACGAACAGTGAATGTGATTTCTCTCTCTTATAGTATGTATTCAGAAAGAGACCGTCAAATCATAGTCGTCTTCACTTAGTTATTTTGAGTATTGCCTCCACTTTTATTTAAGTGTCTTGGGTGTGACGCTCTGCTAGAGTGACTGTCACCAGCCAGTGTCACTGTTATCCGACCTTTTTGGTGATTCTAGTAACTTTGTAACAAAACTAGATGTCGCCACTTTCTGCGCAATCATCATCTGCCTAGCCTTTTTCCATATATGTTGGTTAGCTTCCAGTCTAACCGTATGAGCTGAGTACTAGTATTTTAGATGAAACGACTGCCTATCTGACCTCCACAGCCTCGTTACTGGGTAATACGATACCCCATAGTTTTATAATTTTTTTCTTATTTCCAAAATACTCAATAAAAAATTTCAAAAGCTTACTTATGAGAATCAACAAACTATAGAATGCTATATCTAGAAAGGAAAAGATATTAAAGGCTATTGATTTCATACTTCCTTGGTTAATACAAAGGTCGACGAAGATATAGGATGCTGCTGATGTTGATGAGCTTTTAGATAACCTACTCTTAAGTAGCTACTTACAATCTTGATGATGCGCTGTTATTGTTATAGGTACATATATAGCCAAAGAGTATGCAGTTGTTTTGTTGAATTAAGGAGAATCCAGTCGCGAGCTCGAAGTCACTACTGGAATTGGCTAAAACGCTGTCTCACCTGGCTTCGTGTCAAACAGAGGTAGTATCAGTAATGAGCAGTTAGTCGCTAGTGTACATGCACAACGTTATTGAGTGAGATGCAGGATCATTAATAGTAAAACAGGCGCGTAAAAATTCAGAAAAGTCATTCGGAAGATTAGGTTTTATGAAAAAATCACTGCATAAATCAATGACCAATAAAGTTTAATAAATTTTGTGATATTTGAGCTTTGTTGGTACGACTTGGTTTTGGAGATTTTACACTTCTTTTACTAATCAAATCCGCCCAAAGTTAAGTTAAATTAATAAAAAAAAACGAATCTTTGTTGGCTCCTAACTTTTTAATGGCTTTTTATTTTAGTATTATCTTTCCGTACAGACAATATGAGAATAAAACAAATGAGATAAAACTATTCTATGTTTAATTTTTGATGTGCATTGTCTAACAGTGGAGTAATACACTCCCGAAGTTTATATGGAAAAAAATGTCGACAAGATTCACCTTAAGACTTCGTTCTTAACTTCGCACGGTCGTGAAAACACATCTTTAACGCACTGTCTACCACAACACCATACGCCGAACGTTCAAAATTTAACAGCATATTTTTTTGATGACGGGTGCACTCTTTTTGGTGAATCAATCTAGTCCACATTTTTCTCATACAAACTTCGGGAGTGTATTTATTACTCCACTGTTTGACAACGTATACATCAAAAATTAAATATGGTATGGTCTTGTCTCATTATTGATAGTTATTGTCTGTACGGAAACAGAATACTAAAATTAAAAACCATTAAAAAGTTAGGAGCCAACAAATATTAGTTTTTCTTGCTAATTTAACCTAACTTTGGACGTGTTTAAGAAATAAAAGAAATGTAAAATCTCCAAAACCAAGTCGGTACCGACAAAACTCAGTTAACGAAAAGTTCAATAAATTTTATCGGGCATTAATTTATGCAGCGGTTTTTTCATAAATCCCGATCTTCCGAAGGACTTTACTTAATTTTTTGCGCGCCTGTTTTATTAAAACTGATCCTGCAGCTCACTCAATAATGTTGTGCGTGTAGACTAGCATCTGACTACCTCTGTCGGACACGAAGCCTGGTGAGACAGCATGCTTTTCAGTAAGACCCACCGCCCACCAGTGAGTTCGAGCCCACGACCAGGTTCCCGTTAATGCTCGTTTCAAAACTGAGAGCTTTTATAATTCTATTATTCAAGACTAGTACACATTGAGATACCTCAATTCATACTAGAGAAAAAATGTTTTGTATTATCTGATTTTGTTAAACGATTACAAAGCCCATTTTCTTTCTCTATCCCAGCTATTACCGTATCTTAGCACTTACCCTCGACCCTGTACGAAATACCCACATTAATCTAGATATAACAGGTGTGAGGCTAGCTTTTTTCTAGACCAAATATACAGCTTGCCTAGAAATTTACCTAAATATCTCGGTGCGTTATATTTTTCTGGGCGCGAACTCGTGTGCCAAATAATCATGTGTTTTTTTTTTTTACGGTGTGTAGTGAGACGTGGATTTGGAAGTGGGTTCTGTATGTCTGTAATTATTATGAAGCTAGGTGAAGTAAGGAATTTTAGCTGCAGTTTGGAAATGATATGCATTCGGTCAGCACAAAATTTAGGTGTTTATTATAACTAAATACTTGAATTATAATTCAATGTGGGTGGTCCCCCCCGAGTGGGTTCCCGCATTGTCGTTGCGGGGGGGCTCAGTAACCGTGGATTCCAGCCACGGTGAAGCCAAGATGAACCCAAAGGTGGGGCCGCTCGTCAGGGCTTTTGCCTTCAAGCCATTGACGTAGCGGCCAAAAAGTAGGTTGCGGTAAGGTGCACCGCAACTGAGGTGGGCCGCGATGTCGAATGGGAGGCATCGCGGCTGAGGGTTACGGGCTGCGGTAGAGGAGGAGTGCCGGTGCTTCTGAGCAGCGCTCTTCCCTTCCGTGGCCTGGACGGGGCCGCCACCGTTTGATGGCGGACGCGGTGGAGCCGCAGGGGAAGAGGAGTGTCGGTATAGCGTCAGCCGCTCTCCCTATCCCCTGCGGCCGAAAAGTGGTAGACGGGACGGCGCGTTGTGTTCCACACGCGCGCCGTTAAAGATGTCAGCAACCACCGGTGGGGTCCGCAAGGGCCGATGCCTGCCAGGGGTGCGGGTTTGTTCGAAAGAGATACCACAGCCCCTGGCATAAGTGCTACTGAGGGAACACGGGTGGGTTTTAGTCAGTAAAAGTCAGACACGCCCTCCTGCTCTACTCAGCAGGAGAAGTCATTTGATGATTTCCTACGCAAAAAAAAAAAACAATGTGGGTGGTATTGAATAAACCCTCTAAATAAAGTGTAGGTAAAAATGTTATTGTCGCAGTGATGGCCTAATGTTATCGACACAGTCTTACGAGTTATAAGTCATGGGTTCTAACCCAAGTACTTTACATAGAGTTCTATTTCATCATCACCGAAAATATCGTGCGTAAGCGGCATATCCTAGAACCGAAATTTCAAAGACATGTGACACCCACCAACCCGCACTGGGCCCGCGTGGTGGATACGGCCCACTTCCTCTCACGAAGAAGAGCCCTTTGTCCTAGCAGTGGGAACATTAAAGGTTGAGTAAGCGAATAATTTCCATTTTAACCGACTCTAAAAAGAAGATTCCCAATTCGACTGGATGTTCATTTTTTTTAATGTTTACAGAAATATCTAATGCTTGGTGATGGCAAAACCTACAATGAAACCGAAACACTTCTGAAACCTTGACACATACGCACCCTCACACACATGTACAGTCACACCTACTTTCACTCACATATAGGTACTCACAGACATACTTACACCCACTCATGCACATACTTGATTTCATTTAAGTTAGTGTTAATTTATGTCGTTTTAGCATAAGAATTATACGTATTGCTTTTATTATGCCTAATACGTCTTGCTGTTGAAGAGCGGACTCTCCTAATACAGGCATTATTTGCCTAAAATCCAATCACAAAAATGTTGTTTATACCCATACTGTTGTTACTAATAAACCATTTTAATTTTTTTGGTATTGATTTTATCTTATCGTAGTCAATTCGTTAGAACAAAAATAATTTCCATCTTTCCCACAACAGAACCCTAAAAGATAAAATTGTTCTTGTAGATATACAATGTTTTCACTCTATTACTCAACCTCCAACTGTATTCAACACACAATAAAGCTTAAAATACGTTGTTTACACACGTTGCTATGTTTTAAAAGTACGTTTTTATTTACATCTGAGTCATGGCCAAAATGCGTAGCGATGACCGAAGCGAATGTTTTCTTTTATTGCAATAAGGAACATTTTGTGCTAAATATTTCAGTTTTACGTAAATCCTGGGGAAAATCAGAAAAGTTGCTAGATTCTTGGGACAAAGTAGTTCAACCCGAGACAGCTTTATCTATTGCAAATCGAATTTTATAAATGTGAAAGTTTGTATTTTTCAAATCAAATCAAATCAAATATTTATTTTTGCAAACATGGGTAATTGATACATAGATGTTATTCTAAAAAGTAGTCCTTCATATTCTACCGTCTCATGGGCATGCAAATAATATTAAATTCCAAAACTAAACAGAAATTCTATTAATGTTATACTAATAAATATGAATGATTTCGATTTTTGAATGTTCGTAGCTCAATCACACAAAAATAGCTGAACGGATTCTGATGAAATTTAGCACACGGATAGCTTATAACCTGAATTAACACATATAAGTTACTTTTTATTCTGGTAGTACGTTCCCGTGGTATAATTTCCGACGCGCGGGCGAAGCCGCTGACAAAATCTAGTAGGTTAATGATAAATGTTTTTTCAACACACTTGCTCATAAAATGGCTCTAATTTCACTACAGTTAGGCACATAATGACACCTATTATCAAACTGTGACTTTTTCATTACTATTATTCACTAGTGAGTTATAGAATTGGTTGAGTTGCTTTGTTCTTAGTGAGTTATAGGTTGTTTTTTGTTTGAGTTGCTTTGTTCTTAAAAACGATGATGATGATGATGATGGATGATGCTGGGTGATGATGGATGATGATGGATGATGCTGGATGATGATGGATGATGATGATGGATGATGATGGATGACGATGGATGATGATGAATGATGATGATGGATGATGCTGGATGATGATGGGTGATGATGAGTGATGATGGATGATGATAGATGATGATGGGTGACGATGGATGATGATGGATGACGATGGATGATGATGGATGATGATGGATGATGATGGATGACAATGGATGATGATGGATGATGATGATGGATGATGATGGATGATGATGATGATGATGATGGATGATATATATAAATGACTTGCCACGACAGACACCACAACCCATGGTACTATTTGCAGACGATAGTACAGTGATTGTTAAGTGTACCAATAAAGAAAACTACGAAAGGGAAATTAATGAAACGTTAGAAACAATTATAGAATGGCTTGATACAAACAACTTAATAATAAATCTAAAAAAGACAAAAGTAATGCATTTTTACCAAAGGATACGCGCTGATGATATTAATGTTAGTTATAATGGTCAAAAAGTGGAAACGACTTTTGTAGCGAAATTTCTAGGCATCCTGATTGACAGCAATTTGACTTGGAAACAGCATGCCGATGACATATGTAAGAAGTTAAATAAATCAGCCTACGTACTATTTAACCTATCACACAAAGTTAGCAGTGACACACTTCTACTAGCTTATCATGGGCTGGTTGCATCAGTGATAAGATTTGGAGTCATATTTTGGGGTAACTGTAGTGAGAGGGAGGAGATTTTTAAAGCCCAGTAACGGTGTATTAGATCTATGTCAAACCTTAAATGCACAGACAGCTGTGAACCTGTGTTTCGGTCTCTGAGGCTCCTAACTTTTCCATGCTTGCACATATTGGAGGTGGCAATTTTTGTAAAAGCCAACATAGACTTATTTCCGTCACTTGCCAATATAAGAATACGTAATGGTCCCCTGAGATCCCAATACAAGAACTTGCTACATTCGGGTAATTACAAAACAGCACTGTTGAGGAAAAGTATTATGACTATGGAACCTGTCATTTATAATAAAATACCTCATAGTTTTAAGGATTATTCAGTAAACATTTTTAAATCTAAGATTACTGCACTACTATTAGACAAATGTTATTACTCAGTTAAAGACTTTTTAAATGATATAAATTTATCCTGATGATGATTGTTATAATTATTTAATTACAAATTTGACCAATTATGACATATGTACCTGACACTATAATAATATTAATTGACTTAACTTTAATTTCTGTTTTGTTTTGCTGACATAATTTAATTTACATTAATAGTTTAATTTATGTACCTAATAATTTGCACGCCGTAAGGTAGACTGTAGCCGATCTCATTAATTTATGTACAACATCTTATGCCTGTACCTACATTCATAGCAAATAAAGTTCTGATTCTGATTCTGATTCTGATGCTGGATGATGATGGGTGATGATGAGTGATGATGGATGATGATAGATGATGATGGATGATGATGGATGATGATGGATGACGATGGATGATGATGATGGATGATGATGGATGACGATGGATGACGATGGATGACGATGCATGATGATGGATGATGATGATGATGATGATTTAGTATTATTTTCTTCGCAAGTGTGTTGAAAAACGTCGTATGATACACGTGTGTATTGATGATTATCGTCCTCGGCTCTCTTAAGACCCTCGCCTGACGGCTCGGGTCTCAATGGCGCCTCAGCGATAATCACCAACGTTACACACTTGTACCATAATGTACTATTATTTCTGTAAGTAGGTTTGTACAAACACTTTTACACGTCATTCATATTTTTTAAACTAGATGAGGTCGGCGTTTCCTATCTGACTACTCTGACAAGAAAGGCCGAAACAAACTCAGAGGTCACAGTCTCTTTTCTACCGTCTACAAGCTATAATTTCGTTAACCAACAAAATCATTTTTTCGAGTTATGGAAAAAAAAAGCGCATAAAAATATGAAATGCATGCTATTAAGTTATTGAACGGATGGTAAAAATTCTAGTAAAAATGTAAATTAAGTATAAGCCCTTAGTTTTTAGTTTAGTAATATTGCTTACCTGCGTTTTAGCATAGTAAACATATCAAATAAGGCAAGTTAGCAGTGTTTTTTTTTTTTTTATCTCGGCATCCATAAATAGTAGAAAAATACTGCTTAGACAGAAAGATAGATAATTTTTTTCTGATTATGATGGCATAAAAAAATTAAACTATTTTTCGACGGTTTAATTTTTTCTAAAAAACTTTTATTTTACAATTTTTTGTGGCTATAATCTACTAATTACTACATGCTTAATTTTTTATTACTTTTTGTAATACACAAATCAGTATTAAAATCTGTGAGTAAACATTCCGCTGTTTTCCTACCCTTCGGGTTGGATTTTTTTTTTCGAAATTTATTTTGGATCAACTTCAAGGTATAGCCTTTGCAATAAAAAAAGAATAATCAAAATCGGACTACTCTGTAAAAAGATATGCGTAGTCATACATAAAAAAAAATACGCGTCGAATTGAGTAACCTCCTCCGATTTTTCGTCGGTTAAAAAACGAAAATCGACCATATGCGAGTTAACGGCATTATAGCATGTAGACGGCAGTTTTGAAGTCCAGACATAATCTCGATCATGTGACCAATGTCTGGACTTTGGGTAAAGAATATTCCAAAAAAAAAAAACAAATACCTTCTTCGTCGCTCCCAATCATAGCGTATCGGTCGTATCCGCTGAGGTTTCGGTTCATGCCGAGCCCGAAGTCGTCCTTCGTCCACTGGAGGTTCCCCACTTTGTTCTCGACGCGGCATGGCAGAGTCACTCGCGAGCCGACTATGGCACTCTGAGGAGGGAAAACTAGAGTTAGAACAGAAGAATATTAGATTCAATTCTCTTTGGAAATGAGAAAGAAGGGAATTTTCTTTTGCAATATAAGATGTCAATAGGATTCCTATCATTCAGATTTTACTATTTACACAAGTCATTTGTGTTTGCTTTTAATTTTACCTAGTATGGAAGGTGTGTGTGTGTTATTAGCACTGGCAGCAACGTACACTTTTTTCCCTAATGTTTTTTTTACTTGAAGAAAATTGTTTATAACACCGCCTTAAATAAATTTAATTCAAAAAAAAAAAAATTTAGCCGCCACACACATATTCACATCATCTCCTATTTGTTAATTGAAGTTTGTAGGTTACGCAAAAAAAAATATAACAATACCTAGTTCTACAGGATAAGTTTTAAACCAGTGCGCAAACAGAAACCATTAAAAAAAAACAGCTGTTCCATACATTTTGACGGGGTAGGTATAACTTTTCTATGATACAGATGAGTTAAAAAATTTTTGCATAACCGCGGAAAATTTCTGAATGACAAACTTTGCGTACTGGTTAAAAAAAATCCTGTATGAGTATCTGACTTCAAACTATCTAACTTGTAACGTATTTAACCCGCATTATCAGTAATATTATTATTTTTTCTTTTTGAGTGATTTTATATTCCGAAACCGACTTATTAATCTAGCAAGATGCGAAACATAGACGATAATTCGATCCACCGTTAAAAAATTAAACATACGCAGTAATCGATTCATAAATCGATACCTACAAGCCATATCGAGTTCAAATTTTAAAAATAACCATCGTTCCACCCAAGGCCTTATTATCGAAACTGATCGTATTATAATAAACGTAGTCATTACGAAAATGTATAAAATTGCATTCATTGCTCCATTACCGGATTAAAATTAATAATTGTCGGTTCAAAATTGTGTGTAATAGTGGCATTATTATTGCTAAATCACATGCAATTTGTGGATAATGTTATAATCAAATTGATTATGAGTTTTGATATGTTTCGATGTATTGCATTCGTTATTCCGATTTATTTCGTAATTGTTGGTGAAAATCGATTACTGAACGTTGAACAACAATCATCTGGGTTTTACGAATAATGAAGTCCCTCCGGCAAAGTGTTCCGTACCCTATAGCAATAAATGCCGAAAAATACACGTTTCATGCATGAAGACTTAAATTTTTAACTTTATTTTATTTTTATAAATTATTTAAAAAAAAATATCATGTTGCTATAGCAACATTAGAAATACGTACTCTGTGCAAATTACAACTGTCTGCCTATTATGTTTCATGAGATAGAGCCCACTGTCAGATAGACAGACGGACGGACACACGGCTACACATCAAGCTATACATTTCCAGTTTACGCTGATCACGCACAGTACGGAAATCCTAGACAGTACGGTTGGCGCAGTGGTTAAGCGATACACTGCTACGCAGCGTGTCGCGGGTGTCTATTCCCGCACGGAACAAATATTAGTATGACCTACAAGTAGTTGTTCCGGGTCTGGGTGTTTGTGTATGTGAATTTAAATGTTTGTAAACGCACCCACAACACAGGAGAAATTCCTAGTGTGGGGCAACGTTTTTTTTTTAAAAAAAAAGAAAGTAAAGAAAAGAAAAGAATGCGAGATCGGCCTATACTGGAACTGTATAACTTGATGTGTAGCCGTGTGTACCTACAGCGGAGGTTTAGCAATAGGGTCCCGTTGGTACTCTTTGGATACGTAACCCTAAAAAGGAATCATTACGAAACGTCAGTCTTTTTTAAGGATTGTGGGTGGCCTATTGCAAAATGCAAAGTTGCTACTAAAACATCTAGAAAACATCTGCTTGGTTTGGAGAAGGGTATTTCTGGACTCGTTACTTTACCCACACACAGTAAAGAGTACAGTGAAATTGAACCCTATTTCTACTCTATAAAGACTATTTTTTTTAACTTAAGTGACAGAATACTTACGTGAGGATTGAAGCAGGGGGCGTTCTGTAGTTTCTGAGGGGTGTGTGTGTATATTATTGACGGTAGCAATTCAAATACGTATTTTATGTCTTTCAGATTACGTACGTAATTTAATTTAATCAGCATTGTTAAGGGGGAAGCGCCAGGGTACACCACAAAGTTCAAATAAAAGCATTTCTTAACGCATCCTCCTGCAATTTAAATTGTGTCTTAAAATCTTTGCCTTTCAAAGACAATTCCTCAGTATAAAATTGCTTGATTATATCTCTAACAAGCTCGCCCAACAGACACTGTGCTGTCAAAATGTCAACATCGTTTGAAGTTCACAAAGTTCTATAGAAGAAAAAAAAAACAAATTCGGAAAAACTTTCGTACTTTCGTACAAACTCCGTATTTGAAAATTTTCCATGTTTTTTTTCTTTCGTAAAAACCTAATCCGAACTATAAAGAACATTTTAAAACATAATATTGCCAGATCGGTCGGGCCATTTTCAAGAGATGCGTTCACGAACAAATATTGTCCGTGTGACCCGACAGACGTTTCCTGTCCGTCCAATAGTCATTCATACAAAATACCTTCCCTACCTACCCTACCTACCCTACCTACCCTACCCACCCTACCTACCCTACCTACCCTACCTACCCTACCCTATCCTACCTACCCTACGCTACCCTACCCTACCCTACCTACCCTACCTACCCTACCTACCCTACCTACCCTACCTACCTACCCTACCTACCCTACCTACCCTACCTACCCTACCTACCCTACCTACCCTACCTACCCTACCTACCCTACCTACCCTACCTACCCTACCTACCCTACCCTACCTACCCTACCTACCCTACCTACCCTACGCTACCTACCCTACCTACCCTACCTACCCTAAACATTAAAAAAAAACCCTAAAATCCTCCATGGACTTCAACGAACATTTAAAAAAAAGAATTTGTAAAATTGGTCCAGGTGTTGTTGAGTTATGCGCTTACCAACACATTTTGCGATTCATTTTTATATTATATATATAGATAGATAGATACATAATACAAGCACACTCACTGTTATTTAAGTCGCCATACTTAGTATGTGTGTCATTCATTACTTAGTACACAATATGCAATCTTGTGAAAGCACCAAGTTAAGTGCGGTTTTCTAAAGAGATTGTACCGAGCCCGGTTTTATCTAAAGGCAGCGGCACTTTGAATCTAAGCGTGGTTTTTAGGGTTCCGTCGCGAAAGTAGTACTAACAAAACCATATTTTAGTAGTAGAACTCCGTTATCCGTCCGTTCGTTTGTCACAGGGCCTGTATCTCTTCAACCGTAAAGGCTCCTGCAAACAGGCGCAAAGCAACTCACGCAAAACAATTTCTGTGAAAATTTCGTGGAAATTGTTCTAGGAGTGTCGTGTTGCGTAGTCGCGTCGCGCCTGTCTGAAGAAGCCTTAAGAGCGTTTATTCTGAAAATGGGCAACGTTGCAAATAGCTGTCAAAGATTTCACAGTTTTGATTAATTTGGCAATATTACTGTATGAAAATATGAACTAGTGACCTAAAATATTGATTCTGAAGTGCAATAATTAATATCTTAACCCCGAATAATTAGTTTTAGATGTAAAAAAAGAACTTGGAAACTTTCCAAATGCCCTTTTTACACCTAAAACGGTTACAACATCAAATTCAGTGTTATAATTGCAAATCATTATATTCATATTTTAGGTCACTAGTTAGCGGTATTTCATATTTCCATACAGTAATAATAACAAATTAATAAAAACAGGTAAATATTTGACAGCTATTTGCGACGTTGCCAATTTTCAGATAGACATTGCCATTGCATTGGTTGTCAGGCAAAAGGAGTATGTAAGGATCGTAGCAGTTGGTGTTGTATAGTTTATATCTACCCTCATGGGAAAAGACGTGAGTTTATTATTTTACAAACAAATTAATAAACAATGAAATGTTCACCACCCAAGAAAAGTGTTTTCGGCGTTTCTTTTTTACAATTTTTTGTTATACAGGATAAGTTTTTAACCAGTGCGCAAACTGTAACCATGAATTCACGATATTATTGTAGACCCCCAGCGCATCGTCGTATATACAAAAAAAAAACCTGTGGCACTCGGAGACTGCCGCGGTAAAGCTATTGCATAGCATTTTTTATCAACTTATGCAATTATAACGAAAATAACCTAACACCCCACAGTATGAAATGGCTAAAATACTGCTAAAACGGTAAGAAAATTTCATAAACTATCCATAAATATACGATTTTGTGTATGAAAATTCAGATAAAGCAGTCAAAATTGCAATTTTAACATGTCATTCCTTCGTTGCTATGCAACAGTCCGACCTGTTGCTAGGTGTTAGGTTATTTACGTTACGGAATATCTGGATTCGGTCTCCACACTCAAGGCCCGCGATAGAAGCTATGCAATAGCTTAAAATCAGCTGTTCCATACATTTTGACCGCGTAGGTATTGCACTTTTCTATGAAACATCAGTTTTTTTTTTTTTTTTTGTATAACCGACGAAAAATTTCTGCGCTGGGGTGTCTAGAACGATATGCTGAATGCATGGTTACAGTTTGCGCACTGATTAAAAACGTATCCTGTAGATGTATATGCGGTAACATGGAACCCAACGTGTGCGAGTCCGACTCGCACTCGGCCTTTTTCGTGGTATTAAATAGTTTTTCGTTGAGATTTTTCTTGAACTATGCCAGGGACATTCCTGTTTCATCCGTCAAGTGAAATTAAACTTATTTTAGATTCGTTAACGTTAAAATCTTTTTACATGCCCATTTAACAGTACAAGCACTAAAGACCAGAAACAAAAATATAATAGAATTCGTCTGGATTTTCTTCCTGAAAAGTTGACTGAAACTTATCAGAAGGTGGTATGACAGGCCATTAGCGTCATAGTTTTAAACAGAGTGATAAGTTTGGTGTGTCACTGTCGATATAGTTCGAAAAGCGCCACAGAGCAATAGATGCAGTTTTTCGGAACTTGAAATAAGAAAAAGTTTATATTGGGACTCGCACAGGAAGATCAGAAGCAGAAAAACTATAGGCTATCATAGAAACATTTAAAAAATATGAATAAACTAGCAGCGCTCCGCGGTTTCACCCGCGTAGTTCCCGCTCTCATGGGAATACGGGGATAAAATATAGCCTATGTCACCCGGGGATAGTGTAGCTTCCCAACAGTGAAATAATTTTCCAAATCGGTTCAGTAGTTTCTGAGCCTATTCAATGCAAGCAAACAAACAATCAAATCTTTCCTCTTTAAAGTATCTTTGTAAAAAAACTCATTGTTTAAATAATCATCTCAATATTTAAAAAAATATATGCATATAGGCGCCTATATCGAATTCCCGAAAGTTGCCGACAAAACACGACGAACACTCCGAGTATTCAAGAAATTAACAGATTAACAGATGAAAAGATTAGATTATCACTTAACTAGCAATTTGTATTAATTTACCCATTACTATGTATGTCGAACGAACTATATAACATAGATACAGATTCCTTTAATACTGAATTTCGGCTTCCGATGCTAATAGAAAGATATGAGCTGCCGAGCCACAGACTAACAAAATGCCAATGTAAATGAGTGTGACAATTATACATTTAAATGTATTCTGTTGTACGGTCCGAGTTATAAGGCAAAAGTGGGACAAACAATGGCCCATAAAACCGCTATATGGTCTTGAGTTTATAATTTGTGGACATAATTTTAGTGTTACCGAGTTTTAATTATATTCAGTGCAAGTTTGGTAATGTACCGCTAATATTCAGCTTATTAGGCGACTCGTACGAAATAACTCGCCCGAATCGAGCTAATCGACATTTTTAATTAATATGAATAAACTTCGACGCGTAATTGACCGTTTGTTTGTGTATTTATTTGTATAGTTGGTTATTCATTTCATTCAGTACTGTGCAAACAAATTAATGAATTTACACGACATTTACGTCCATTAAGATTAATATGTTATTTTCTATAGGTGACTCGTACGAAGTCAATTTGTCTGCAAGTGAATCGATAATTAGAGAAATAGGCAACTGACATGTTTTGTATCTTCTATACTAATATTATAAAGAGGAAAGATTTGATTGTTTGTTTGTTTATTTGCATTGAATAGGCTGCGAAACTACTGAACCGATTTGAAAAAATCATGCACTGTTGGGAAGCTACACTATTCCCGGGGGACATACGCTATATTTTATCCCCGTATTCCCACGGGAACGGGAACTGCGCGATGGGAATAAATTTTGTGTACTTTTTCTTTAACTTTTCGTTGTTTCCTCGCTTTATTCAAAACGTGCAAGTTGCCTAGTACGAATTTCTAGATATGTCGATTCACCTACAAATAAATTAGTGCGGGTCGCCTACAAAAATATTACATTATTTAAAAATTGACGTTTCGCCTAATTCGTGCGAGATAATTCATGCGAGTCGTGTAGTAAGCCTATTTTTGTTATCTTTATTTCCTGAAATGTATTTTGGGAAGCCATTTTTATTTTCGTTTCGTAAACCTTGCAGAAAGATCAGGGTCTACACTTAATGTATTTATTTTAAGACACCACAATACCCCCGTAAAAGTCACCCTACGTTTTATGTTACCCAAGTCACGCGTGCTATTTTCGTGACCATCTATTTTTAAATGCGGCTGCTCCTTCCTATCTAATCTGGCTTAGATAAATGATTAAGAGGTTGTATACGAAATTTTGTCGATTTCGCTTATTAACTGATTTTAAAGACGTTAAAAAAAAGCTATGGCAGTAAACAACCTAAATAAAAAAAAGCTTATTACATCATAATTGAAATGATCTTTCATGTGGTACAATAAAAACTTATTGAAATACTGTATTTTAACTGTGAAATCGCGTCTATAATGTCAAGAAAATCAGCGAAATCGGAAAAATGTCGTCCACCGCGACCAGCGCTAAAACGCGTTCAAGAACTGTCACTGCCATTATTGTTATGGAATTTTGACACTGACAGCTCCTAAACTCAGTTTAGTTGTGGTGATCTATTTTATTATGTACTGGTACTTGTTGACAGGCCTGCACTGTCTTCCTATAAATGATAATGATTTTATTTCTTTAAGTAGTTTTTTACACTTTTACATGTCAAAACCATTACTTTGAAAACACTGTAATGCAATGCCAATATTTTTTAAAGTGTAACCGTGGAGTTTGCTGACTCTTTTCCATCGGAAACAACCAATTGAAACACCTCACACCTATATTTGGACGTTTTTCATAAGTATCGATGTAGGTTTAGCACTATCACTACATTTATAAAACGAAGTCTCCCGCCGCGTCTGTCCGTCTTTCTGTTCGCGATAAAGTAAAAAACTACTGAACGGATTTTCATGCGGTTTTCAGCAATAGACAGAGAAAAAGGTATAAGTGCATAATTTGTTGAGGTGTTTGTGTAAATTGGTTAACACGGGCGAATCCGCTGGCACAAGCTAGTATAAAATATTTTTTGATTTAGATTTTTTAATGCGTTCAGTTTCTGTGGTGAAATTAGTTTTAAGTATACATACACGTTTTCACTCATGATTGGAAGAGAAGAGAGGTGCTCAAGTAATACTTAGGTGTTATTTGCTTACTTTCTCTCCAATCAAGCGAGTAACTACCGTATAATGGTGAAGCTCAATGATTACGAATATAAATCACATGTAACAGTCACATGTGATTTATATTCTTAGATTTCTACTCTTTAGACGTGAAAGTGTTTCCTTTTATAACGAAGATCGTTAGAAACTGAGAGTATTTACGCAAAAAATCTAAATCATGAAAACAAGAAAGTACATATTTTAATTAATTAATAACACCCCTCTTTTTGCGTCGGGATTAAAATGACGCACATCGCAATGTCGCCATTTGAAAAAAAAAAATACTTTATGTAGGTACAGAGGCCAGCACATCAAGCTACCCCAATCTGTCAAATTTCTTTGATAGTTTTTCAACTTTATTACAAAGGAATAAGGTTTATGTTCAATTGGGAAAATTTGACAGTTTGGGATAGCTTGACATGCTGGCGACTGTACTAGCGATCTGAAGGATAATAGCGGCTAATTTGTCGATTCGATTCGCGAATTAAATCGCACAAAGCGCGAAACGACACTTAAATAGATTAAATATTCTGCACAAATATTCGCCCACAAATAGATACTATTAACTTCGAGCGTCCCGTACGAGTATGTGTCGCCGGGCGTAAAAGAATAGCACCATCCCATTTCTTCCAGTGAGTGTCGTAGAAGGCGACTAAGGGACTTACTAGAGAATGGGCAGCAGCGTTCTCTATGCATTTTACCACCATACTGCGATCGCCAACCCGCCTGCCAAGCGTGGCGATTATGGCAAAACCCCTCAAATTGGGGGAGGCCTATGTCCAGCAGTGGACTTATTTCGGCTGAAATGATGAACTTCGAACGTGTGGCCAAAAGAAAATAACATATTATTTAAATGAGTAGTTTCGTCTGATTCGGGAGAGTAAATTCGTACGAATCGACGGTGATGATGGATATTGATAAGATGGCCGAATTTAAACAGTGCCTACTTAAATTTAAAATTTATGGCAACGCAAAGTAAGGAAAACTCTAATAATCAATGAATTTCGATTCAAATAATTTCTAGTTTTAAAAACGAAAAATATTATTTTTATAAATCGCTGTCCTCTCATACCTTAAATAACTAACAAAAATACCTTGTTTACACATTCAAACTATTTTAAAACCGTCGCCTCTCCATGTTTACATATCAAACCATAATCGTATCTACATTATGTATGTAAGTATGTGTATCAAGATTCTGCTAATCTTCTATATCAATATTCATGGAACATTGATTTAAGGATAGGCGTCTACATAATTATAATAAAATATTTGACAGATTATTATCTTTTATAGTTTATGTATACAGATTTATTTTATCTGTGGTCTGATTAAATGGCACGTGATAGCAATTTATTATTTTGATTTTTCTTAAGTTTTGAAAGTTGAAATATGTTTATTGTATTTAAATATTTTAATTTTTAAATAACAGAGTTGTAATTTTCTTAGTACTTAATTACTATTTTTGGTTATTTATCTATGCCTAGTTTCCCTAAAAGGTTGGCCAGAAATGTACCCTCATTTCAACAGTGTAAGTCGCATGTTATAAGGGGCGCGCCAATTGCCATCAATCGGGCACAAGTTCAGACTCCGTGCTGCTATTGAGAAATGAGAATGCTCATATTTCTAGAAACACCCAATTGCCCGATATGGGAATCGAACTCACGAACTCAGTATAATGCAACCACTGGACCAACAAGGCATCTGCATTATATTTTGTTAGATTTGTCTGCTTTTATCAGATATACTGTACAGATAAAATATACTGTACGAGGGAGCAAAACTGTATAACGAACTGCTATGATATAACCAATAGCGACACCATATAAACATTTAAAAATCCCTAGAAGAACACGTTAAAAAACAACACCAGCAATACCGATTTTAATTTTATTTTTGTGAACACAGAGAATCGCACTTGCTTTTAACTATAATCTTACTTTTATCCATGTTAAAATAACTGTAACGTTCTTTTTTTTTGCGAAATAACTTTTTTTTTTTTGGTGTAAATTATAAATGATAAATGATTTTATTTCTGTAAGTAGGTATGTACAAACACTTTTACACGTCAATCATATTTTTTAAACTAGATGAGGTCGGCGTTTCCTATCTGACTACTCTGAGAAGAAAGGCCGAAACAAACTCAGAGGTCACAGTCTCTTTTAAAGTCCAGACATAATCTTGGTCAGATCATGTGAAGACCATGTGGATTGGTGTCTGAAATGGTCTTTTGAGGAAAGAACCACACAGGTTGAGTGGACCTGTCCATTCAGTGCACGCATGTATCAGTAATCATACGGCTCAACTCAGAACTTGAGGAGCTCAACGATTTGACGAACAATACCAAAGAAAGGACATTTGGGTAGGCCGCATAAAGTACTCAAACTGCCAGATTAACATTAAAAACGAACTGAGAAAGAGACGAAACACGAAAACAAAAATACCACATAGTCCTCACATTCACAATAATTAAAGCAAAAATAATATTATACTTCTCAAAGTAAATATTCATGTCAAAGTGTATATTATAATAATCAAATGTCAAAGTGTAAATAATAATAATCAAATGTCAAAGAGCAAAACAAAGAAAAAACAACATCCAGTATACAAAATTGGAGCATGTCAATCCCAAGCTTTTTTGTCCTCAATATAATCTTTAACGGTATAAAAGGCTTTCAGGCACAACTTACGTTTGATGAATGATTTAAATTTATTGAGACTTAGATCTTGAACATGGCTTGGAAGTTTATTATAAAAGCGTATACATTGACATCTGAATGACCCACCTATTTTCTTGAGCCTTGTTGATGGTACAACAAATTTGTGTTTGTTCCTAGTATTTATACTATGGATATCACTGTATTTTTTAAACAATTTAATATTTTTATGAGCATATAAAAGATTTTCATAAATATACTGTGAAGGCACAGTCATTACATTTATCTCCTTAAATCTATCTCTGAGAGAGTGTCTCGGACTTAATTTATAAATTGATCGGACAGCTCTTTTCTGCAAGACAAAAATAGTCTGAATGTCGGCGGCATTTCCCCACAATAGAATACCATACGACATTACACTATGAAAATAGCTAAAGTATACTAAGCGGGCTGTCTCTACATCAGTTAAATTACGAATTTTCCTAACAGCGTATGCTGCAGAACTTAGCTTTTTCGACAATTTAGCTATATGTGGGCCCCACTGAAGCTTGGTATCCAAAGTTAAGCCCAAGAATACAGTGCTATCTTCAGGATTCAATTCTTCGCCCTTTATCAACACATTAGTTTTCACCTGCTTAACGTGAGGTAGCGTAAACTTAATGCATTTGGTCTTTTTTTCATTAAGAAGCAAATTATTAGCATTGAACCAGTGAACTACTTTTGAGATTGCGCTATTTACATCGTCATTAACAAGTTGCTGACGTTTAAGTCTAAACAAAAGTGAAGTGTCATCCGCAAACAACACTATATCATGATTATCCTTTATGAGGTAAGGCAAGTCATTAATATAAATAAGAAACAAGAAAGGACCAAGAATTGAGCCCTGTGGGACTCCCATTGACACTACGCATCCCGGAGATCTTTTTCCGTTTACATCAACACACTGAATCCTATTACACAAGTATGAAATAAGAAGATCCAGAGCGGTGTTCCGGATCCCGTAGTGGCGGAGTTTCCTGATTAGAGTAGTAAAATCGAAACAAGGTGGGAATCATGAGATACAGACATTTTTGTGTTCGTTTCCATACAAAAATAACAGTTTTCATCGAATCGCTCCGAAAGTGCTGGTCAAATACAAAAAGCGTAGTAACAATTTTTCTTGTTCTTGAATAGAGAGGAATGCAAAGGTTTTTTTTATTTTTTATTAAATGCTTTTCCAATTTTTGATTCTATGTCACACCTCTTGTATGGGGACGATCCACTGTGCGTCGACCTGGGCTTGGTCCCTACCGGACAGTGAGCTACTCAATACTCGCCCGCCGCAAACCCACGCCTACGGTGGCCGGGAATCAGCCTGGCATTCCCGACGCCCAGGGCGTCTCCTGCGGCGAATGTCTTTAAACTGAGATATATTTCGTTAGCTACAACTACGTTGCGTAGTAGGTACGTAAATAAAAAATATCTTTCGTCAAATGCCATTTAGATCAATAACCCTATAGCCATCATAAAAACAGAATTGATAAAAGAAAAGTCGTTAAACTGCCATAAAACTCTCGTTAATGTGTCGCTGTGTTGTTTTAACTATTAATTAAATTAAAGTTATCTTTACTCACTGTATGCTTAATGGGGTCAACAAAGCTTTAAAAAAAATGCCGCGTGTTTGGTGGTGTACAGTTATTAGTACAGAATGTTTTTTTTTTTTTTTTTGAGAATCTAATGGAGCCACGCACAATCTTTACACAAGTACTTACAGAAATCTGGATTGTCTGAAAGATATATGGCTAGGAAGGGGGTGACTTCATATGACAACTAAAAGTGATATACGAAAGAATAAGATGATTCTTTCACCTTCTTCTTTTTTGTGATGAATTTTAGATTTTTAGTTTTGATTCTAATGGTTGATTTGAGAATGGTGATGATTTTTCAATAGCAGCCCGAAGACTAGATTTGTACTCGGTTGGCATTAGGCTCGCCCCCTATTACGTAAGACTTAAGCATAACTGGCGAAATGTCGGTGTACTATAGGCAAACCTCTGCCCAACGCCTTCAAGGAATAAGGCGTGATATTATGTGTGTGTGTGTGTGATAGAAAAATACAAATTGCACTGACCACAAATAAATTGGGTTAGAAATAACCCTTCTTTGGATTGGCCATGGTCGGGTAAAAATCTTAAACACCACGCAGTACTTTCAAACACAACTATTTAATCTTTAACTTTAAGATTAGCACGGTAAGTAATAAAATTAAGTAACCAAAGATTTCGGTCAGCAATGTTAACTTTTAATTAACTTTTAATGGTGTTATACATTTAACTTAGAAGCGGTTTTATTGCATTTTTTTATGATTATTGATTTAAACTGGATATTTTTATAGTTCCCTATGTATATTTTTTTACATGCGAGAAGTGATTGGTAAGATGAAATGGGTATTTAGAAAATGGGAAAAACAGGTTGACAGGTGTAAGCGACTTCGAGGCTCAAATTGTTACCATGAATTCAGAACACGGTTCTAGACATACCAGGGTTGAAATTATTTGTCGGTTATCACCTTTTAAAACATCAGAATTTTGTATTGATAACCAACAATAAATTAGACTCTTGTGCTGAATTTATGGCAATAGTTTGCCATAAATTCAGCCACTATTTCCGTGTATATTATTTTAACCCTTAAAATACCGCACTATTGTAAAATACCTACTTTAAAAACGTCAGAAAAAACAAAAAGCCAGTATGCACACATGCTGCATAATATTTTTTGCGAAACCCTAAATCGCCTTCAACGAAGTTATCCATTTAAATCTTTGCTTACAGTATCACACAAAACCCTTCTAGGAAACATTTGTTTATAACACTTTTTATTTATTTATCAACAGTCAAAAACATACCTGATCCTGTGGCTCCATGGCAAACCTCTGTTCTTGGTAACCATGGCAACCGACAATCAAGACGAAGAACGAGAGGAAGCGAACGCCGACATCCGGCCGAGCCCATTTCCGGCGCCTTTCCGTTCTATATTTGAATTCGGAATCAGCCCTGCGCCCGCGCAGCCCTATAAATGGCGTTCCATTTTCAAATGTCTCTTTGTGTTGTGCCGCCATAGTTTATATGTGTGAAGCATATTGATGACTGATGTTAGTTTTTTGGTACATTTGTGTTGATTTTCAGGAATTCTTTGTGAACATTGTATCTGGAACAAAATGAAAATAAAGTTAGTACGTAAAGGTACATAATTTTACTTGTACATTGTATTTTTGTTGGTAAATAATAAATACCGCACGGGTCGATAGATCAAGTAAATCTACGCTTGCCGCGGTTGGTCCGTGGATGGGAGACCATCTTCACATACCAAGACCTCACCGTGCCTCGGAAAGCACGCAATGTGCGAGTCGGACTCGCACACGAAGGGTTCCGTCCCACAGTACAATATTTAACACCACTTTTGTAACACTTTAGTAATCAGGGTATTTGGCAGAACGTTGCACATACGAAAATGGTGGATAGGTGGGGTCATCTGTTACTTACTCAGCCCTAATTTATTTGGCCCTGGCCCCCCGGATATTCTTTTAAAATATTTTTTTTTACTTTCTTCTAGTTTCACCACTTTCTTAACTTTAAAGTGTAATTTTTATAAAAAATGGGTAAAACAAGCAATATTTTTTTAATTTTTTAAGGCAGCACTAGTTTAGACTCTGTGAAAATTTCAAGTTTTTGACTATTACGGTTCAAAAGATACAACCCAGACGGACGGGGTCCTTTGGGTAGGTAAGGAACCCTAAAATCTACGAGTTTCGACGTATTTTGACTTGTATTTTGCCTAAAACGTTTTTAGACCTCCAAATGATTAGCATCGTAAAACTGTGTATAATTTAATGTGTATAATCTACTAATTAATTTAACATTCATATAATTATGCCCATCTTCGTGCTAATTTGCATAAGCTTCTAATAAATTAACATGATCTTCCAAGTATTTTGTATCTCCATGTTTGTGCAATGTATGTAATAGTTTGGAGTATTGGAAATTGTCGTGATGGTCCAGTGGTAATTTGGTACACTCTCAGCCCTATAAATAATGTGTCCACTGGACCCCTGACAATAGTTTGAGTGGATTTTATTTTCCAGCCAAGTTTTTAGTCTCCCTTCGACCCCCAAAAGTAATCTGTACGTTACTGTACCAAAATAATAATTTTAGGTACTCACCGAACTAGGGGTCGAAAGTGGACTAGGTATACCTGTCCCTTGTGTGAAAATTGAGTGTTACCCCATGAGGGTTCAGTGTGAACTATATTTAGGGGTTGAAAGGAAACAAATAAACATCTTTTTTTAGGGTCGTGGCCGAGAGTGGATTAAACGCCAGTGGTTAAGTATCACCACCGTGGGTTTAAATCCTGGCAAGGACCAATGTGTTTTTAAATTCATTATATGTACTTTCTTAATTTTTCGTGGACATCACTGACCCGCGTGACCCGAGTTAACGAAAACATCTTGAGTAAATTTGGACCCAATAATCCTGGTTTCCTCACGTTGTTTTCGTGGGCAAATACCTAAATCCGAAATCGCCAGCTAGAACAAGCGCGGTGATTATTGGCCATGTTATTTCTATATTATGATAGATGTAGAATGTTCATTGCTCAGATTATAAAACAAAGGCAGATAGACCGCGCGGAACACCAAGAGTGAAGCCAAAAAACCAAATACCAAAGCGTCGCATTGCATATAATGCGAGGATTTAGTATTTGTTTTTTTCAACTCACTCTTGATGTTCCGCGCGGTCTATCTGCCTTTGTTTTATAATCTGAGGTTCATTGTTAAAAAAATTTTAAGTGTTTCTAAACGGAATGATTCATAAATTTATGAACGAAGCTTTGACTGAACACACACCCACCCACACTGCACACTTAGATATATTATGCTTAGAAGGTGCTAGCATGACATCCTGTTTGTTTCTGATGCATATAAGTACAGTTATTAAATTTTAAATCCGTTATTGGCTGTAAAGGGCTTATTACACTTGGGTGAATTTAGTCATCTAACTAGTCGTCTAAATTCAGAAGCAACATTTAAAGCTATGGAAGCTAGCTTGCTAATTGCGATTACACTTGACTAAATTCAGTAACGACTGAATTTAGATGACTAAATTCAGCCAAGTGTAATAAGCGCTTAAGATTAGTTTATTTATTTTAAGTGAAATTGTTAAAGAGCTGTGGATTTTGTGAATAAATAAATAAATTATAATAATAAGTGTATGAGAGAGTGAAGTGTGAACAGATGGGAGAAGAAATGATAGACGAGAATTGACGTTGTTGAATTGTTGTATAGAGAATTGACGTTGTTGAATTGATTATACGGAGCTAATAAAGGTGAAAATTATATCAAAAGAAGAAGTAACAAATTCAAAAAAACGTATATTTCATTTAGACCCTTTCCTACATACATGATAGATAGATGAATAAATGGTTATTCTGTGCACACAAGGGAGTAGGCCGTAATCCACCACGCGGGCCCAAAGGCTGTTAGTCACATGTGACTTTGAATTTTTGGATCTAGGACATGTTTCCTCACGATGTATTCCTTCACCGTTTTGAGAGCAGTGGTGATAAAGTTAAATATACAAAGTAAAGTGCCTGGCTGGCTTTGAACTCACGACCTACACCTCGTAGGTCGGGCATAGTACCACATCTAAAGTGTCATACTTTAAAAACAGTAGAATTATTTTGACATTTGGTAAATACAGTTATTTTCTTATAAATTTAATCAGACAATAAATATTACAAGCAACGCTTTCATGATTGTCAAGGCCCTCGTACAAACTGGCCACTCTGCTATGACATGTCATATATGTAAAGTAAAACGTCGTTTAGAGGAGCCCCTGTAGTGTTTTATAACGTTTAAAAGACCATCTAATAAGTTATAGATAAATAATCGTCCATTTTATGCGCACTTTATTATTGCTGTCAATTCTGTTTTTTTGTTTTCTTATGACATACTATGACATCAATGACATAGGTAAATATTTATCGTCATATTTGCGTCCAAAATTACAAACTTTTTTTTTTTACATTTTACTTTACTGACGCAGAACGGTACAAAACAACATTCCAATCAAGAAATCTATAATTAAGGCCTGCCTCAATAATAAATCACTATAATTTATGTTGTCCTTACAGTTATTTTAATATAGTTATAAATTATATAATCCTTTACACTTATCTGCTACACGATATCGTTAACACACACACCGTGTTATCGTTTCACATGAGGCATACAATTAAGATTTGAATACGAATTTGAAATACAACTTTTTTCGCTAACTTTATGACATAAAGAAGTCGGTTAATAAGATACAACGTTTAACTCAATAAGCTCTCGTTCAATACTTTGATTCTCCGTGGTACGTGGTTAAATATGACTGGCGCCATACAATACAGGATACATTTTTAACCAGTGCGCAAACTGTAATGAACCATGAATTCAGTTTATCATTCTAGACTCAGTGCAGAAATTTTTGATCGTTGTCATGTTTTCCACAAAACATACATACAATAAATACGTCTTGATAATAAAAGTTTAAAAATATAGTATAAAACCAGGAAAATGATAGCCAGGAGAATAATAGGCCAGTAGAAACAAAATCTCACATAACAAATCAACATTTTGTTTTTTCAACATCCTTCTATAAAATGTATGGGCATAATTAAGGATTATACTGATACGTACAAATATTTTGGTGGGTCTGCTTATCATAAATTATGTTTTGCAACTTTCGTAGATTCATGATAATAATGATCTTGTAAAATATTTATGTTTTCCATAGAAGCACTGTTCCGTTTCTACCATAAATACAAAAAAGTATAGCGTTTTTTTTTTGGGTGGGCATCATCAAATAACTTCTCCCGCTCTGGGTGGAGCAGGAGGGCGTGTCAGACTTTTACTGACTAAAACCCACCCGTGTTCTCAGTTGCCTGTTTGCCAAGGGCCAGAGTATTTCTTTCGAACAACCCGCACCCCTGGCAAGAATAAGTTATTATTTTGCGTTTTAATATTCAATATTACGGCAAGTTTTTTTTTAATACATAAGTGTTTAAGTAACTGTGCTTCCTTTGTATACGGTGTATAAAATATAGTATGTGGGTAGATATTAATTTTACTTAATGCCTAGATCAGACAGTGCGCACACTGTCTGGTATTAAAACGTTTTTGATCATTGTAAACAAAACAGGTATGTATTACGTATGGACCAGAAAACGTAAGGTACCTTTGCACGCCAATCTGAAGTACCACTAACAAATTGAGTGCTTTTATTTCATGTTTAGAAAACCTACATAAAAGAAAAATGTTTTTCCATAATCAAACGTAATTTTATAACCCATTTTTTTTAATTAAATCTTACACCATCCTTTTAAAGTATTTAATTATAATTTCTATCATTAATGAGTTCATTAACCTGTCTCGAAGTGCTCTCTTCATTCATCAAATGCCAGTACACACAAGTACAAAAATACATTACATTATAGAGCGACAATATCGAGACACATGCTCTGAACCGGCCATGTGTGGCAGTGTCAGTTACGTTGATATGACGCTATCTGGATGTGACAGTTTTCAGTATGAGTTTACGATCAGGTGACGATTTGGTAATACGTTGTGGTTGATTGTTGGTGTTTGGGTTTGTTTCAATAATTGTTTAAAAGTGTTGCAATGTGGTTAATTACATAATTTTGTTATTCAATGCTGTTAAGAATCATAAATGTCATTGTGTCACTATAGAAAATGATATGTATTATTATTATTGTTGAAGCTAAATCAAAAACCACGAATTCAAACTTGACCAAATTTGTATGGAACCTTTCTATAAGTTTCAAACAAAGTAAGATTATTTCAAATCGTTTTATAAATGTCGGAACTGTGACATTCCAAACATAATAAAAAACAACCAAATCGAGAAACACCTCCTATCTGTGATGCCATTCGTTAAATCGAACATAATCATACCTACATAAAGAATTCAAAACCATTTACAGTGTTAACTTATTTATAACAAATTGAGGACCTATTTGTTGGGCAAAGGCTATTACAGCATCAATGAATTCCTAGATGACCTTATGAGTCCTATGACATTGTAACTTATGATTGATTTTATTACTTTGACATTTATTATTTATGATCTATTGTACTTGAATTCTTAATTCACCTTTATTGTTTTATTGACTTTTCTAAATGTATTTAAAGAATTTTATTTTAGTTGCAATTTTATGTTATTTTTTTTTTAATTTCAACACAATGTACCTATTATTGTTATAAAATAAATTACTTATGACTTACTTATGACTTCTTACTTGAAGTTTTATTTTTTCATGCACTTTACTGATTTTATGACCATGCCACAAAAATAACAGTTAATTACAAAATACTTTGTTTTTGGTTTCCTTTTATCATCTTAACGGCCCCAACTTAACAGGACCATTTAAAACAATTAAAATCCTCATAACATACACCCTTTGATCATAAATTCATAACACTTTTACGACCATCAAACTACGCTCACCTCCCCTCAAAATGAACACCCTTGTCAGTTCCATTAGCGTGACATCTTCCAACCACATGGTCTTAACAAATATTATTTCAACGCTTCCATTTTTAAATTATGTGTACTTTACTTAATTATTATCTCCCACGATATCTTCACATGAATTTTTGACGTTTTTTTTACAGCCGCCATCTTTTATTTCTTTCAATTGTTTCACTTTTATTACATGGAGTTAGTGTTAGTGTTATTTTGTACGTAAAAGGATAATGTTGAATGTTTATGTGTTTGTAAGAAATTACTACGTACTTGTGTACTTTGGCTAAGTAATTGAGTTCTACCATTTTAAGTCCTCGTTTGCCCGGACGTCAGAATGTCGCGGCGGGAATTTTCACGCCCTTGATCTTCAAGTCAAAGTCAAAGCATTTATTTCAAATAGGCACATAAAATGCACTTTGGAACGTCAACATTTCCATTAAAATAGAATTGATTCTAGCCGCCCCTTCCAAAAGGTAGTTTCGTATGGACAAGAATGAGCAAGAAACTACAACGTTACTCCCTTAAAATGTTATAAATACATATTTGCATACATTTATTAAATAAATATTTGTGAAAACGATGTACAGCCGCCAGCTCATGAAGCTACCCCAGTCTGTCAAATTTCTTTTGATAGATTTTCATCTTTATAACATAATGATAAGGTTCATGTTCAATTGGAAAAAAATTGACAGTTTCGGGTAACTTGATGCACCTCAAATAAAATTAACGCACCACAAAAGGTAGAAAAAATAAAGCAATGGCGGATCATCTTCAACGCATTGATTAACGGCAAGAGTTGGAAATCGAACACTGTGTTTTTTCGAGGTGCTGGAATGCTTTGTTGGATTCTCAATGTTCCATTCAACACCGAGAGTTGATAATCCATTGCGAGAAATTTTTACTTTACGAAGCGAACGTGGTCGAAGCTTTTGACGACTTCTGTCGCGTCAGCACAGTTATGCGAGAAATGCTGTGTCATGGTGATAGGATAGGATAAGCCAGTCACCAATGTTGGTGGCAAATAAATTATATTTCGTCGCTCTTGCCAAATGTTTGATAAATAAAAATAAAACTACCTGACATTTATAAGCACACCAATCTGTATAATAATAATAATAAGTATAATTAAATTTAATATCAATTTCAAATTGAATTTAATTTTGATTTCATTTCAATTTAATTTTTAATTTAATTTAATTTTAATTTACTAATGCTGTGGGTGTATGTGTAAAAACTTGCCTGAAATAAATGAACTATACGTTTTTTATAAATATTTATCCGTTTTATTAAATGTCTTTATCTATACTCATAGTAAAGCTGAGAAGTTTGTTTGAACGCGCTATATAATCTCTGGAACTACCTGTTGAATTTGAAGAATTATTTTTGCATTTCATAGCCCGATTGTTTAGGAAGGCTTTAAACTATTTAACACCAAGCTAAATCTCTTAAGAGCGAAGCAAAAAGTAAACAAAGTCGGAAAGAACGCTATGCGAAAACGAAATAGGTGCAGCAGGCAGGCTAGGTGAAGTGACAGGGTGGGTCAGGGCAACCAGTCAAGTTAGTCTTTAATAGGCTACTGCATCACCGTATTTTTATTATCTATCCAGATTAGATTTAGCTCCAAATCTGGATATTCCTTAAATCAATCTTATTTATAATGATGTATCCTAAAATCTCATAGGTGTGGGCCTCGTGGGTGGTCTGCTGATCCTCTAAACGGATATCAGATTGAATATACAAACTGAATGACTAAATGGATGCATTTGTGTTGTACTGTTAACGATTCTGTCGGAATTTCAGTGCAGAGGCTGGTTTTGGTTCGTTGAGAATCACCGACGCCGGTGCCTAGCCTATAGACATTGGCAAAACTAGAGGCTTTGTATCTCAGAAACTAAGCTAAAATGTCTCATACATATATAGGTACATAATTTCACACCTTATACCCGTAGGAGTATGCAGAAACATCAAAATATTTCTTCGGTTTGGAAAGACAAATAATTCTTATAAAAAATCTTATTTTAAAAACTTTTTCCAAAAAATGCAACCGACTTCCGGAAAAACACTACAAATTTTGGAAGGCGGTGACAAAAAATTAGAATACATATCGAAAGTCACCGACTAAAGTTTTTAATATTTCACTTTTTAGCTATAGTACCTACCCCACATCAATTCGAAATTTCATCATCCTAGTGGTCAAAACAATGCATATTTATGCGATAGCAGCAATCGCGGTTGATTTGCTGTCATTTTTTAAAGAGTTCCGTTGTCTATCTGCGAAAGTCATCATCAGATCTATATGAAATGTTAATGGGACCAATAAACCCCTTTTGAACAAAAAAAGATTTTTTGCAAATCCGTCTATACAGGAAAAGTTTTTATCTAGTGCGCAAATTTTAACCATGAATTCAGCATACCATTCTAGACCCCCTAATGTAGAAATTTTTCGCCGGATATACAAGCCGGATATGCAGTCAGAATGTATGGAACAGCTGGTTTTTTTTTATGACCGTCAAAAAAATTCTGCGGTAGGGGTTAAAATTTACGCACTGGATAAAAACGTATCCTGTATATGACGGAGTTATGCCCGAACAAACATAATTATGATGATGCAGATGATGAAACATACAAAAATAAGAACATGTCGTATTGATAACCTCCTTATATAATGAAATTCCCTCCTCCTTATATAGTATAGATATAGTCTATACTAATAATAAAGATCAATTTGATTGTTTGTTTGTTTGTTTGCATTGAATAGGCTCCGAAACTACTGAACTGATTTGAAAAATTATTTCACTATTGGTAAGCTACAGTATCCCCGGGTGACATAGGCTATATTTTATCTCCGTATTCCCACGGGAACGGGAACTACGCGGGTGTAATCGTGGACTGCTGCTAGTAATGAATAAGGTGATCATAATTTTTCCAAAATTATCTCGCTTTGCTTACCTAAATGCTTGGGCAGAGGTAAGTACACCCACATTTTGCCAGGTATCTTTTAGTACCATACCATATGATGAGCCTATTGCCATCAAACGGACTCGAATACTACTGAGAAAATACAGATGGAAAAACCCAATAACACCTTGACCGACCTGGTAATCGAACCCAGGACCTCATGCTCAACGAGGCAGTCAGTCTTTCCTAAGACTGCATAATCAACCTATAATGTTCCCACTGCTGAGACACCGACCTCCTCCTTGTGAGAGGGAGTGGGCCATAATCCACCACGCGGGCCCAGTACGGGTTGGTGGATGTCATGTGTCTTCGAATTGGTTGTCTTCGGTTTCCTCACGATGCTTTCCTTTACCGTTTTGAGAGCAGTGCTGATGAAATCAAATACATGAAGAAAACTGCTTTTCTGGCGATCTGCGATACCACTGAGCTACTTCTGCTCTCGTCTTTCTAAGACAAATAGGAAAAAAACAATTGAAGACATGAGTGGATGAAGGTGATATGTCGCATTTTCGGATTTTCGCTGTTCTACGAATTATTTAATTTCTCTCTTATTATAAAAAATATTAAACGGCTTACGCTGCTAGACGCCTTTTTTGGCTAAATACACTTAATCGGTTTTGAAAACAGATTAAGTGCATTTAGTCAAAAAAGGCGTGAACAGCGAAAATCTGAAAATGCGACATATCATCTTCATCCACTCATGTCTTCAATTGTTTCCCGGAAACTAAACCGCTAATACAAACCGGAAAAATGGTTGAACTACCAAGCTACCCTAAACTGTCAAAATTCTTTGATATAGTTTCTACTTTATCACAAAAGCGTAAGGTTCATGTTCAATTAGGAGAATTTGACAGTTTGGGATACCTTGATGTGCTGGCGTCTGTACATTTAAAAATAAATAAAAACGTAATGCCATCGAGATAAAAGCTTATTGTATTACGTATACGTACGTGGCGCCACGGATACGGCTGGATATAGAACGTCTGACATATGGGCACGACTGCTAAGTAAATAGAGGGAGTTATGATTACCGTGCTAATAAAATAGTGTGATAATATTAAAAAACGTTAGTGACAGCTATGCTGACCCAATAGTGTCGGGAGTGGTACGTTGTAGGTTCGAACCCAAGTAGGCAATTTGTGTAAATTATTTCATCACCACTGTCATCAAAACAGTGAAAGAAAACAACGTGAGGAACAAAGATGAAGATAATATGTGAAATCCACAACCCACACTGGGATCCGCGTGGTAGATTATGGTCTACCCTCTCTCACACAAAAGGCCTGTGTCCCAGTTGTGGGATCGTTATAGGCTGATTATATAGCATATATGATGACATAAACTATCGAAAAGCTAAGGTCAATCCTGTTAGAAGAAATACAAAATGCTTTGAAGGAGATTACCACTTCTTTAGGCCCTCAGTTTTTAGAAAAAACAATTCAAATTCTGTCTCCAATTGCAGCTTATGCAAAACCAAAAGTATGTCAAAATCTTCTGGCAAAACTGGTGAGGATAGAGCAGATAATAATTTATAAGCGAAGCCAAGACAACAAGGGGACTTAAGGTTCAATGATCGGCCCGATATAGATGGGAATGTTAAAACAAAAGCAGACAGACAGACGTACGAACGTAACAGCGTCTAATGATGCTCTAAGAGAGCTTTGCTGTCTAAAAGTTAGTGTGAATGTGGAAGTTTTGGAGCTAACGAGTTCTAGCATGATCTACTGTATGATCAACAAAGAAACGAAAGACAATAACCGTTTTAGACTGATTTGCTGTTATTGACTGATTACTGTTTTCACTCAAATCAAATCAAATCAATGCACTGCATGGGCACTTATAAAACGTCAGAAGCTAGGTGCACGGTTCCAAATTGTTGTTTCCTATGGAGAAGAGCCGGCAAGAAACTCCACGGTTACTCTTTTAAAAATAATTGGCTATAACAATGTTTTCAAATTACAGAGATAAAATGTATGGGAGGACAGTGCAGGCCTGTCAATAACTACCAGGTACTTAGACGAATACAGAGTAGAAAATCGTCTAAAAATCCACAGTCTGTAAGGCCTACAACGTTCTCTCATTCACAAAATGTAAAAAATCTACATAAATAAAATTAACCTATTTAAACAAAGTGACATGATTTCCATGACAATCACTAAAAGTAGTCGATATTAAAATTGATGTAGGTATAATGTCAAATAATGACGAGAATATGTCAGCATTGTAAAAATAAAAAGAATAAAAAGAACATTGTATTTGAGAGCAGTTAATAGACTTTCACATAGTTATGCTGTTAATGAGGTACCAGGGAAGCCACATGTGCAGAAGAAATTAATGCCAAACTTCCCTGTCTTCAACGTAGTCTTTTATCTTAAAATATACTTTTTTGATAAGGACACGTCTGATATGCGTTTTAAACTTTCCCACATATCACACCTCACACATATCACTTACTTCATAGATTACAATCAAAAGCGGTCATGCTATGCCCGCTGTTATGGCATTTTTGCTTTTGGCTTTTGTCAAGTACTTAGTACCTGTAGACAGGTCTAAAGGGTCCTCCCAAACCTTTTAACAGTACAGTTTGAAAAAAATAGAAAAGCCAGAATTATCTTTAAAAAAAAGAGTAGGTAGCCGAATAGTTATTGCCAGCTCTTCTACGTAGGAAAAGACTACCTCGGACCTTGCTCCTAGCTTCTGACGTTTCAGAAGTGCCCATGTAGGTTTATGTGAAGTAAAATGTTTTGAATAAGCTTCCGTTTGTCACAGAGGTTTTAAATAATACAAAATGGTTAAACTTTACAAAACCAAATATTTAAGACGATTGATTGACGCTATTAAGTCAATAGTTTCAATCCCTAGCATTAGTTGAAATGACAGTCAATCGTCGTAAATATTTGGTTTGAAGTGAGTAGTCAATTTGACTGCTCACTTCAAACTCACTTCATCGAAGTTTTAACGGTTAGATTTTATAGAATAACACTGCATAATTGCAAAGGCAACACACTCTTCTTTAACGGTGAACATTGTGTTTTTATTTTATTCGTACACAACAGTTCCATACCCCTGCCAAACACTCCGGGGTTGACAACTTTTTGTTAACAATAAATCAACTTATTTTGAAGCGGAAAAAAAAGCGTAAATGAAGCGAACCAACTTAGCCATTAAGCCGTACAGCCCTCATTAGCATCACCTAAAAGTTGGTGGAAAGGTAAACAAATGGCGAACTTTCAGGATTCAGCTGAAACAATGTTACACAAACTTTGCTTCACAGCTTTTTGATGGAACCTATCTTTTCAATTTAATTTAATAAATTATTTTGGGTTTTAACACGAGTCGCCGAAACTTTTGGATACGAGTTCGTTTCGTGATTTTTGGATGTTTCGGATTAGAGTGCTATGTTTCGTATTTAATTTGTTGGAACTCTCTCTTCTCAGTCTTACTCTATCTTTGAAATTAAGTTGCCTAAAATATGTCATCGAAATTTGGCGGCTGAATTTTTGCTTTAGTTTACATGAGATAGCGAACACATATGATTTATTTTGCTGTCAAAATATACGCTGTCACCGCAAAAGAAATGCCAATAAAACGCTGTGTTAGCTGAGGGAGCCTCATGCGAAGTAATTTCGGACTGGTTTTAAATTAAATGAAATGTTTATTTGTGCGAGAATTCTAATTTGTAATATTACTGCATAAGCTTATCACAAAAATGTAAACTAAATGACTAAACAAATAAAAACAAAAGGACACTTAGGCGTCGAAGTATTCGTCCGCATCGCTGTCATCAGGAAACGTGCCCAGAAGACTGGCAGCATTGCCACGTTGAATGGCAATGCTAATTCTTTGGCCGAAGAATGACCCAGCCCTCTGGTCACGTGAAGTGTCGACCAGCCGGCGAGAATTTTCCTTAAAGAGGAGATCTTAAAATATTTAAATATGTAAATAAATCTTTTAAGATAATCATCATCATTTAAGCTGCAAGACGTCCACTGTTAGACATCGGCCTCCCCCAGGTTCCTCCACTTCGACCGGTCTTGTGGTTCCCACATCCAGCAGATTCCCGCGGCCTTCACTATGTCGTCGGTCCACCTTGTGGGAAGCCTCCATTTTACGTCTTCCGGTATGCGGTCACCACTCCAGAACCTTATTTTAAGATACAAGTCAAGATGGCGATTTCCAAGCCGACTGGTTCCTAAGAAGAAATGGCAAACAAACTTAGAGGTCATGGTCTCTTTTAAAGTCCAAACATTATATCATTAGGACTTTATGCGAGTCTAACAATGCAAGGTCATGTCTGGCAGGGTCTTTTGAAGAGAGAGCCATCGCAGCTTTGAGCTGACATGTCCAAACAGACGGCATGCATTCATCAGTCATCGTGTAACTCAACCATTTAAAGTAAATAACTTGAAGAACACGACAGGGATAATCACCTCTCATAAATTCGGTATGGTATGTCGCTACACTTTAAAAGCTCAGGAGAAAGCGTCACAAAACATTTGAACATCAAAGCTACAAAGCCCTTACATAGAACTAAGCCTTTACATTTAAATGAGCACAAAACTCGCTAGAATGTGCCACCCCATGCAATTAATTTAAGTGTCTGATAGTAACATGTCCTACTATGTCTAGTACAACAGGATTATTCTGTAACACAATTTTGTTTGTAATGCTATTCCATTTTTTTCCGATGACAAATCGGTCAAGAAACGGAAACATCATCCGTATAATGTTGGCACTAAGTACAAGAATATCATCGATTGCTATTAATGTTTGATATTTCGTCTATAGCAAAAGTAACGCAATAAATTGTACCTAATTTTAAAAGGTAAGGGTTTTCGAGTGTCTTTCGTAATTTGGCTGATAACAACAATAAAAAAGTTTGAACTTGTGAAAAATCCATAAAATAACCGTAGCCGTACCGGTGACAAGGAACATCTTTAAAAGTCGTCACTCAATTTAAATACCTCGGTCATGTGGTCTCGGGTACTCTCACAGGTGACCAGACGGGCAATTCTGCTAATTTTAAGAACGTTCACAGTCTGATCTCAGTGTCAATCTGTCAAAATTTCCTCGAGTTTCCATACATTTCTGACACATTTTTGAAATTCGATTGTCGCTGAGATGACACTGCAAACGTTTTTAATTACGAGAATTAGCCTTCAGGATATAGATAGGGAGCGCAGGGCGCTCGCAGCCCGGTGCAATATACTTGCCCGCAGGTTTGGGCGGATTATATGATATGTAAAATTTTAAACGATGATTTTGATGAAAATGCTATATAGTATTGTTGAATTTTTTTGTCGAATTGATTGTTACTCCAGAGTCCGTTCATCCCCCCCGAGTGGGTTCCCGCATTGTCGTTGCGGGGGGGCTTAGTAACCGTGGTCTCCCATCCACGGTGAAGCCAAGAGGAACCCAACGGTGGGGCCGCTCGTCAGGGCTTTTGCCTTCAAGCCATTGACGTAGCGGCCAAAAAGTAGGTTGCGGTGAGGTGCACCGCAACTGAGGTGGGCCGCGATGTCGAATGGGAGGCATCGCGGCTGAGGGTTACAGGCTGCGGTAGAGGAGGAGTGCCGGTGCTTCTGAGCAGCGCTCTTCCCTTCCGTGGCCTGGACGGGGCCGCCACCGTTTGATGGCGGACGCGGTGGGGCCGCAGGGGAAGAGGAGTGTCGGTATAGCGTCAGCCGCTTTCCCTATCCTCTGCGGCCGAAAAGTAGTAGACGGGACGGCGCGTTGTGTTCCTCACGCGCGCCGTCAAAGATGTCAGCAACCACTGGTGGGGTCCGCAAGGGCCGATGCCTGCCAGGGGTGCGGGTTTGTTCGAAAGAGATACCACGGCCCCTGGCATACGGGCTACTGAGGGAACACGGGTGGGTTTTAGTCAGTAAAAGTCTGACACGCCCTCCTGCTCTACTCAGCAGGAGAAGTCATTTGATGATTTCCCATCCAAAAAAAAAAAAAAAAAAAAAAAAAAAGGGTCCGTTCATAAAATTATGGATTACAACAGTAGGAACGTTTGAAGAAACTAGTTGAAATCGAAAGCATTCCAGAATAAGCCTGAAGTTTATCTAATAAGACAGTGAAGTAAACAGTGAATTCTTTACTGCTGTATCTAAGGTTTATGTGCTAGAATTATTTAGTGCTGGAGTTTTTTGTATGTAGGTTAAGTATGAACCTTCGTTTGAACCCACAGTGAACAAAAGTGAAAAGTTTGTATGTATGCTAGTAACTACAACAGTTTTTTTTTTTTTTTTTTGTTAACTTACGTCGTGCGTGTTGTTCTGTTTTGTGTCATATGTCATATGAAAAAGTTTTTTTTGTAAAATAAGTCGCCATATTGATAAAGGTTTTACGAAAAAAAATCAGTAGGTCACTGCCTTAAATTTTAAATGTGTGACTTAATTTACAGCGAGTAATAAATAGTTAATTTCATTAATTTATATGTATTACCTCATAACATAGGTAACTTATAAATGTACCTACATATATGGGTATATTTTCAACTCACCCTATTGCAGTTCACTGCTGGACATGGGTATATACAATTTTGAAGTCTATTCATAGGTGTTTCATTGTTAAGCAAATTGACTACCAAATTAAATCAAAGCTGTCATATTTTGACAGTTATATAAAATGACTTTAACATGGCTAATTGGTTTATTAGTCGACTCACACTAATTAATTCGCTTGAATCGGGCGAATCATCACTTTTAAATAATATCATATTTTCTATAAGCGACTCGCACAAAGTTAATGACGTACGTCAGTGTCAATTAGTTTAAAAGGTACATTAAAGAAGTTTATTTATTTATTTATATATACTTTATTGTAAACCACAAAAAATACATTACAAAAAAAAACAAGGTACACTACAAAATATACAATGGGCGACCTTATCGTTTTCCGCGATCTCTTCCAGGCAACCTTAGCATGGACAGCGATTGGTCTGGATATAAAATGGGGATGTTCTTGGCGCAAATAATAAATATACTAAAATAGACCACCCACTACCACCACCTTGTTCCACCTTATTATGTATTTCAAGATCTGTATCAAGAAATCAGTTAAAAGGAAACACTGCTTTTAAATAGGTAAGATAAATCGTCACAATATCATGATCTGAGCTAGTTTCAGATTATCTACAAACATTTATTTAAAATCATTGATTGTTTCATGTTTTAATGGGGAAATTAAATAAAAATAACAGGGCCTTCTTGCATATTTTTTTTAGTTTTTGTCTCGACTTTTGACATCTATAAAAGTAATATGTCGTTCCATTTTAGGAATAGTTAGGTACGTCTAGGCAAAATATAAATATGGATTCTAGCCTTGGTACAAAAACACGTTCTCAGGTTTTTATTTAACCTTATTAAGTTTTGCTACCACTACACAAATGTCATTATTATTACTACTACATTGAACTAAAAAACGTAGTAAAATAAAGATAAAATTATAACTGTAAGTAGGTATGTATATTCAATTCAATGGCACCCAGTAATAACTAACACAGAAAACAATAATAAAATGAGAAGCCAAACATTCCTACACCAAAAAAATAATTCCTACTTCAAAAACAGTGAAAAAAAAAACAAATGATATAAAGTAACACCATCCCAGAGATAAAGTACTATTTCCTCCATTCAATAAAATGACATATACATAGAAATAATAAAACTAAAACATTCTATACCTAAACTAGGTTGAAAACGGAAAATAACAATAAAACCGTCAACGATTTTTAATTGAATGTTTTGCTAGCGGAAACGCCAATACTTACTTTTTATTTTACGTATTGTCATGAAGAAAATTTTATTTTATTGTTTGACAGACATTTTATTATTTTTTTTTTGCAGTAGTTTTGCCACAAATAATTTACACTATTATTTTTATAGAATAGTTAACCATGTTTTTTTTTTTTTTTTCTCTTAAAAGCGTAGAATAATGTACAGAATCATGTAGCAAATTAGGTACTTCTTATTCTTCTGTACTAATATTATATGAGTAGAGGTTTTTTTTGATGTTGGGAAATCATCAAATATCTTCTCCCTCACTGGAAGGAGCAGGACTTTCAGACTGTCAGACTTTTACTGACTAAAACACTTGTCACTTGTCAGACTTTTACTGACTAAAACACACCCGTAACACAACGCGCCGTCGGCCTGGCTTTGGTCGTTACCGGACAGCGAGCTACCCATTACTCACCGTCCGCTACGGAGGCCGGGAATCAACCTGGATTCCCAATGCCCCAGGCGTGAGGGCGCATATACTGCCTCTACCTCACATGCGCCTCCTCCCTCTTCGCAAGCTTTACTGCTTTGCAGAAGGAAGTGACGGTTGCCCATACACTCTCGCTCTGTACCATGGCCTGGACAAGAGCTGAACGCAAGAGATCGCCGCGGCCGATCGCCTCCACGAGGACACGGTGGTGCTCCGCCAAAACCGGGCAGATCTCCACCATATGCTCCACCGTGTCCTCAAGGCGATCTACGCAGTGTATTTAGGGGGTAATCTTCGGAACTACTGGGGCTTACTGTCCTAGCCTGACATACCTAGTTTCGGTCGCATTACGGGTTGGTTTCGGGCGTTTCCAACTCCGTATACTTACGATAATATGATTAGTACGGAGCCTGAACTAAGAATGAATGAAAACACGATTTGACAGCTGTCGTTCGAAAAATTGTATTTGGAACTGGTTTTGACAGATCAACTACTTGCGGACGGGTGCATATCTTCGTTGACGGACTTAAAGAGTACACTCACAGATTCCCTTATGTATGTCATAGCTTAGCATCCTCTGTGGATACAATAACACCAGCATACTCTATGTTGTCGGTACCCGCAATAGTAAAAAGATGGCCGCCTAGATAATAAGGATGGTGTAATTATTTCATAACATTTTGTTCATGTGACGATATAATTGTGAAACATGAATTGCTCATGCTCATTCATGAAATAAGCAGATCTCTGAATGGATGGACCACGTGGCTTGAAAATATTATACAAGGGGAATTTTTAGTCACTATTTAATTAAAAAATACCGTGACTTAAAATTCACCTTGTATATGTATCAGTACCGTTTTCTTTTTTTTATTTGACGTAGTAAAATTGCCCATTGTTATCCTAATTGAATCCTTAGAACCCTTATTTATTGAGAGAACTTTGGTCCCAGAAGTATTGGTCCTCCTAACCTTACCATTAATATTTGCCCAGTGTACGTGGATCGAAGCTTTTTGTCGTCTTTTTTTTTTTTTTTTTTTTTTTTTTTTGGGTGGGAAATCATCAAATGACTTCTCCTGCTGAGTAGAGCAGGAGGGCGTGTCAGACTTTTACTGACTAAAACCCACCCGTGTTCCCTCAGTAGCCCGTATGCCAGGGGCCGTGGTATCTCTTTCGAACAAACCCGCACCCCTGGCAGGCATCGGCCCTTGCGGACCCCACCGGTGGTTGCTGACATCTTTGACGGCGTGCGTGAGGAACACAACGCGCCGTCCCGTCTACCACTTTTCGGCCGCAGGGGATAGGGAGAGCGGCTGACGCTATACCGACACTCCTCTTCCCCTGCGGCCCCACCGCGTCCGCCATCAAACGGTGGCGGCCCCGTCCAGGCCACGGAAGGGAAGAGCGCTGCTCAGAAGCACCGGCACTCCTCCTCTACCGCAGCCCGTAACCCTCAGCCGCGATGCCTCCCATTCGACATCGCGGCCCACCTCAGTTGCGGTGCACCTCACCGCAACCTACCTTTTGGCCGCTACGTCGTCGGCTTTGAGGCAAAAGCCCTGACGAGCGGCCCCACCTTTGGGTTCCTCTTGGCTTCACCGTGGCCGGCATCCACGGTTACTGAGCCCCCCCGCAACGACAATGCGGGAACCCACTCGGGGGGGAGCTTTTTGTCGTCTTAGGATAAATAGTAAATGCTCACACGTAAGTACGTTTGGCGCTATTTGTATGAACAGTCACCAAAAGAAATAAGCAACTAGGTTTATCGGATATAGTTGAAGTTTTAGTAAGAAACCGATGGATGTTTTCAAATAAATTTTAATTCAAAGAATATAAAACTAACAGTTCATTTATCATATTAAATTTAATTCGAAAACATTTATCGGTTTCTTACGAAATTTCAACTACCTATATGACGACCCTGATTAGGTACTTATATCTTTTGGTGACTTTACCTACTTATTTAATGACTAGCAGTGCTCCACGGTTTCACCCGCATAGTTCCCGTTCCCGTGGGAATACGGGGATAAAATATAGCCTATGTCACCCGGGGATGTACCCCAAGCAGCACCCCTAATTGCGTAACTCACGATTGATCATAATTGGTTTCGTCTTCACAGTTAAACAATATCCATAGCGCTATTTATGTTGTCGAACAGACACATTTTTCGAACATATGAAGCAATGGTTTAACAATCCGTTTCAAAACGATACAGATTATTATGAATCGTGAGTTACGCAATTAGGGTGCAGGTCTAAGTTTAAAACTTAATGGCAACAAACTAGATGCTATTTCGGAAACTGTATTTCTAGGAAATACTTTAGATTCAAAATTGCAATGGGGTGCCCACAATGGAGCTCTTTCAAGTAGATTAAGCTCAGCTGCTTACTCAGGAAGAAAAATGAGGCAGCTGACTGATGTAACCACAGCTAGGTTTGTATACTTTACTTATTTTCACAGTATTATGTCTTATGGAGTTCAGTTTTCACTTTACAAAAGAGGGCAATCCGCACAATCTATAAAATGGGAAGCTACACTATCAAAATTAAAAGATTTTATTTCACATAAACCTCCATGGGCACTTATGAAACTTCGGAATTTAGGTGCACAGTTCCAATTTGTTGTTTCCTATGGAGAAGAGCTGGCAAGAAACTCCACGTTACTTTAAAAAAAAAATGGTTATTACAATGTTTTCAAATACAGTGATAATAGGTATAGGAGGACAGTGCAGGCCTGTCAATACGTACCAGGTACTTAGAGGAATGAAAATAAAGAATAGAATATTGTCTACAAATCTACAGTCTGTAAGGCCTACAACATTCTCTCATCATCATCATTTTGCTTAGCAATATTAACTTATTAATGTTATTGCCTAATAGGACCCTATTTAGATTACATTTGAGAGCAGTAGTGGTCCAGTGGTAACGGCCGCGGCTTACTTGTTGTGGTCGTGGGTTCGAACCCAAGCAGGCTACTTTAAGTAAATTATTTCGTCACCACTGCTCACAGAAATGAGGAAACCGGCATGTCCTAGAACCAAAAATTCGAAGGCATGTGACATCAACCAACTTGCTTGCTAGACTGTGGCCCACATGGATCGAAATATGAAAAAAAAACGGACCTCTCATACAAAATCTATCAGCTGACTATAGATTTTGCATGGGAAGTCCGATTTTATTTTTCGTATTTTGTCACATGTTCCCTGGAGAAAGTTGTTTTTCACGGGTACTTTCACATTGAACAATTTAAACAGTGACTAAAAAATCACCCAGTATAGGTACATATGCTAAGCAATCGGGCTAAACACCACTATAACAAAAAACAGCCAAGTGCGAGTCGAACTCGCGCACGAAGGTTTCCGTACCATTATGTATTAAAACGCCAAAAAAATCATGTCTGTTGTATGGGAGCCCCGCTTAAATATTTTTTTATTTTTATTTTATTTTATTTTTTAACTGAATAATATAACTCAATATTCTGTGAATATTTCAAGCGTCTACCTATTGCCGTTATCAATATCGAGCAAAAAAATATCACGTTTGTTTTATGGGAGCTCCCTTAAATATTTATTTTATTCTGTTTTTTTAGTATCTGTTGTTATAGCGGCAACAGAAAATACATAATCTATGAAAATTTCAACTGTCTAACTATCACGGTTAATGAGATACAGCCTGGTCACAGACGGACAGTGGAGTCTTAGTAACAGGGTTTTACCCTTTGGGTACGGAACCCAAAAAAGGCAGACAAAAATTCTTTTCACGAAAAGTGTCCTATAGAAACATCTACATAAATGACATAATATCACGCCTTGTTTTCCCGAACAGTGAAGCAGAGGTGTGTCTATTCTACACTCACATTGCGCCAGTTAAGTCCAATGTAATAGAGGGGCAAGCCAATTGCCATCAACATGGGCACAAATCCAGACTCTGGGATGCTATTAAGAAATTCCAAACAGAAGAACGTTATTTAACACTTTGCAAGACCTGGAAATTGAACCCATGCAGGACTTCATGCTCACCAGTAGCACTAGACTAAAGAGGCAGACTCTTCAAACATCTACGGTCTAAATAAATAAAACTTTGTTAGCAGAGATCATGAAATCATCCTATATTCTTAGACGGAGACTACAGGAAGCCCTACATCCGTTAAGATCTAATATTACACTTGAAATTTGAAAATCATAAGCAAAAATTGATTGAGCAATCATTGTTATGAAATCTGTCTTTCACAAACTGACAAGTAAGAGAATAGAAACAGTTGTTTGATGGCCGTATTCTGGAGCGAATCTGAGAGATTTCATACAGACTCTAATCTAGTTTTAAATAGGGATACTTGGTTCATCTAGAATCGTTCCAGAATAGTTTCTTTTTACGAAATCTATTCGATATTTTTTGGTGTTGATCGATTGCGCAGTGGTTAAGCGATTGACTGCTGCGCTGCGTGTCGCGGGTTCGATTCCCGCACGGAACAAATATTTGTATGACCTACAAGTCGTTGTTCCGGGTCTGGCCGTTTGTGTATGTTAGTTTAAATGTTTGTAAACGCACCCACAATACAGGAGAAATTCCTAGTGTGGGGCAACGTTTATTTAAAAAAAAAAAAAAAAAAAAATCTGATAGATTCGAACAGACAAATCATTTATCGACGTTTTCAAACAGATACTTTGCATTCTAGATTATGGGTCTTATTGTGAAATCTCCGAAAAGAAATTAAACACTTGGTGAAGTAAATAGAGTGTTAATTCTATACAAATAAATAAAAATGAAGTGTCCGTTTGTAACGTCCAAATAACGGCTTTGATTAAAATATATGGACAAAAAGTAGATATACAGGGTAAGTTTTTATCCAGTGCGCAAATTGTAACCATGAATTCAGCATATCATTCTAGAACCCCTAGCGCAGAAATTTTTCGCGGGTTGTTCAAAAAAGAATCAGCTGTTTCATAGAAAAGTGCAATACCTACGCGGTCAAAATGTATGGAACAGCTGATTATTTTTTGTGTATCCGGCGAAAAATTTCTGCGCTAGGGGGTCTAGAATGATATGCTGAATTCATGGTTACAATTTGCGCACTGGATAAAAACTTTTCCTGTATATGCTAGGTACTTAGAAAAAAAAAACTTTTTCATATTTATGTCTGTTTATTCCGGCTAATACGCGAACGAAGCCTAGGGAAGCAACTATTAAGTATTATAAAATAGATATGCAATCATGGTGATTATAATATCAGCTGATGAATATCGTCATAGGGCACTGCACTTACAACATCACCACGGGTGTGATACAAAAAACAATATTGCCAAATCGCCATGATGGGCTTGGATTGGTGATTAAAGTGAGTTGTTATGACTTGACATAAGATTGAGCTACAAATGAATCTATCTATTCTTGATTGCCTGTACAAAATGGAGAATGGTGAGCCCGCTGACAGAGACGGACGCACGACGAAAAAACGTAACATTGCCACAATCACCACACTTGGCTCGGAGTGGTGATTGTGTGACGATATGACTTTACAAAATAATGAGCTATATACTTTCTATCTATCTTTGAATGCCTTTTAAGATACAAAACGAACGCTCCTGAAATTCACTAAAACACTAACGTAAATTAGGTAGGTACAGATGATATATTTTTTTAGATATTTTTCATACACGTGCAAAATAAATCTTCAAAAAGTTTTCTTATAACAAACATATATCCACATAGTAAAATATCAAGTTCATATATTCAGACTTTCTTTGTTCAAAGTAACTTACAGTTTTATTACCGGAGTTTTTCATGAGAAAAATGCGTCCCGTAGACGCTAAAACGGCGCCAAATAAGCATTAAGTTTCCGACATTCATATTTTATAGACGAGCATAAAAGCGAAAAATTCTATTGAATGAAGAAAAACTAGTATTTTTCTAGAAAAATATTAAAGTCAGACTGAAAATGTGAAAGTATCTTTACGTTGAAATTGTTACACATAACTCCTAGAATAGTTTATTATTGTGCGTATTTAGAAATTAAAGAGGTCGGAGCCCGGTTTTTTCTACGCAAATAACATCACTTACGTGTGTAAGAAAATTAGGTTTGTTTACAATTTTCACGTAGTTTCACTTGTAATTAATATTCCGCATAATATATATTCGCACATATAAAAAAACATAAAACCTCACCTTTTATTTAACCCGAATCAAAATCCACACACGCACTACAATATAAAATTCGATTTTCAAAATTCAAACACTTAAACGACCATGATCGACGAACAAAAGAATCGGGCTCGATTTCGGGACCGCGTATCGTGGTGAACGCGAAGTGACTAACCGAGAACGTATTGCGTTTATAATTCTGTGTTATATTTTTAGAAAACGCCCCCTTGTTAGAAATGTGCGTGTGCGCAGGGTAACACGTGGTCGGTATCCGGTCGAAGGGTTTCCAGATATTTTGTTTGTTCTAGAGTATTGACATGCCGTTAAAAGTTAATTGTTTAGTCGTAACGTTTTTCAGCTAAAACGGGCATATTTTTTCGGAGAAGGATAAAATGGTTTGGTTTTTATGGAATTTATCATTAAAAACGCATGCATATTGATGATGATGGGAGGAATGTGAGATGGGATGCTCATCTGTCAAATAACTGGTATTTGTCATTACATGGATGCTTTAACATTCAAAGAAAAAACACATACACAAAATCGTCTCTCAATCTAACATCTCTCGCAAGACAGATTTTCAAATGTAGGAAAGTAATGACAAGATAACGATAACAACGAAATAGCTTTACCTAAATTACTTTTCCTACGCCCTCCTACGTAACTCGTAAAAGTCAATTAGGAAAATAGGTTACTCTAACATTTAGACTAGTAAATTGACATGAATTGTGAAATACAAAGAGCCGTTCTTTGTATTTCACTATTATACTCGCACATTTAATATTAAAACAGACAAAAATGATACTCAAGAATCTGAGAGTAAATAACAATCAGGGTTCTACTAAGAGTCTAATACTGGTCATCTAAGCACGAAGTTCCTAGTTACGACCGAAGTTACGGGCGTTTCCTACTCCGTATCAGTTCATCATCATCAGCCTATAATGTTCCCACTGCTGGGACACAGGCCTCCTCTCGGTGAGAGAGATCCGTATCAGTTATGGACAGTATTAGTTTGGAGTCCTAACTAATAATGCTGAATGACAACACGATTTGACAGTTGTCCTGACTCCCGATGTCTTGTTTCTCGTCTGTAATATTGATTTAGACACTTGTTTTTGCGAACTAACTACTGTCGGACGGGGTCGTATTTTAGTTGACGGACTTAGTGTCGACCATTGGTGGCCTAAAGCTTAAAGTATGCTACTATATTCTATCCCACTATTCTTATTTTCCTTCCATTTTTTTGTTTTATATTCCTATTATTCCTACATTATAAATGTGAAATTTTGTATTTTTGGATGTTTGTTACTCCATCACGAAAAAACGGCCGAACGGATTTGGATGAAATTTGGCACACAGATAGATTATAACCTAGATTAACACACAGGATATTTTTTATCCCAGAAGTTGGTTCTCATGGGAAAATTTCTGTTGGTAAAAAGGTTTTTATTTTATCATTTGGGTAAAATGGTTAAAGTTGTATTATGTTACAGTAAATTATCTGGTATATCGAATCCTTAACGGTGGACCACTATTTACGCCCCACCCTGTATATTGTGACTGCATGACCAATAAGGCACACAAGCTTTTTTTTTTTTTTTTCAAACAATTAATTCTCATCATCATCATCAGCCTTTTTAATGTTCCCACTGCTGGGACACAGGCCTCCTCTCGGTGAGAGGGATTGGGCCGTAATCCACCACGCGGGCCCAGTGCGGGTTGGTAGATGTCACATGTCTTCGAATTTTTGGTTCTAGGATGTTTCCTCACGATGTTTTCCTTCACCGTTTTGAGAGCAGTGGTAATGAAATAATTTACACAAAGTAAAGCGCCTTTCTGGGTTCGAACCTACGCCCTACAACTCGTAAGTCGCGGCCGTTACCACTTGGCCACCACTGCTCTCCCCTACCACTGCTCTCCCTAATTAATAAGGAATTAACTCTCACTCCTGGTAAAATAATCTTTACACAATATCTAATTTTATTTCTGTTCTCTCCAACTGAAACATGCACAAACCTGAAACGACGGACGAAAACCGTCTCGCGTCATAGACATAATTTATTTCGCAATGTCTATCAAAACAGCCCATATGGCTGATAATATTCAGTTCCCATTGAGTCACGATAGTTATAGCTCACGTGGTGATCCTAACCAATTGTTACTACATTAAATTATTCATGGCTATAATTGGATTTATTTTGGTGTCGTGGACATTGGCCTTAGCCAGATGGTTTGCAAATGTTTGGTTTATTGTGAATCTATTATTGGGTGTACTAAAATTCCGTGAAGGGATATCGTTAACCAATTGTTATAATGATGCATATTTTTACCTTTTGATAGGTAGTAAGCACTATCACTATTTATTGATTTTTATTGTAATTGATGTTTTTTTTTCTCCTTTCATGTATTTAATTGATCCCATTTTTTTTTTTTTTTGATTTTATGTCTCATAATCTAATGACACCTAATGGGTCACTTAAAATTTGTATGTCTTAACTATGACAAAACATAGCGCACCCCCTATTTATGTAAACACCTATGTTTCAGAAATAAATTGATTGATTGGTTAATTTAATTAACATTTGCCTAAGCTCCCGGAGTACCCCTGGGGCGGTTTACAGTCTAACCGGAGGCAGCTGAATACCAAAACACTGGTTGTCAGACTTTCGGGCTTCCGATGACCAGTCACGACAGTCAAAGATCCATGAATGACAGCCAGGACCGACGGCTTAAAGTGTTTTCCGAGGCATGGAGATGTCTTGTTACCTATGTAAACGACGAAAAAACCGAGGCAAGCGTATAGCTTAACCTGATCGATCGAACCGTGTGCCTATTATTACTCAGCCACTATCCCCTCAGCATCGTTAATTATTATATTGGTAGGTAATTATTGTCTTTGCTGTCATTTTTCAAAGGCCCTAAGAATTATTTTGTTTCAACCGACGAAAAATTTCGACGAAAAGGTTCTAGAATGATATGCTGAATTCATGGTTACAGTTTGCGCACTGGTTAAAAACTTATCCTGTATATATTTCACACATGCGTCCGTTCGCATCCGGACATCCGCAGCGGCATGGTGAGACAATATTGGCCACAGGAAGCGCTGAATCAGAGTGTGAAGACTGAGAAGGGATGTAAGTGTCCAGTCTGACATGTGTTGGTAAAGGCCATAATCTCTTAAGCAAGATGACTGGGTTAAAAAGATAAATGCACAAGTTTGGGTGATACAGAGACAAATTGTGGTTCTTCTACTCTAGTCTTTCTCAAAAGTCTTCTGCAATATTACATAGCTACATCGAGATATCAAAGATTTATCAACAAAGTCACAGATGGCTTTTTAACGTGTTAGCGTGAAATGACCAGAATTGTGGAAACCCGTTTCTCAGGTTAGTCAGTTTTTCCTGCAAGGAACTGACAGAGGTTAAACGAGAACTTCTTCGTCTTAGTGCACACTACTTCATACGAGTGACACGCGTCAACGGCAAAGGCACTGCAACCGTTAACTTGTATCGGCGGCTAAAGTTTGATGAATGGAAAGGGAGAGGAGGGCCTGTAGCGGCACTACAAAAATAAATACTTCGCAACAAATATCAAGAAACGCAAAAAGAGAAGTGGCGCCATCTACAGTGCCACAGGCGAACTAAATAAAGAAATCCTACATCGCGCAGTCAGAGCTTACCACGGAATTCTAACATATACAAAATCCCGACATCAACTGTCGTGCAGTTGCCCACCAGACACAATACCCGTCTGGGATCCTCCCTTTTCAATAGAGGATGAGCGAACGAGGACGAACGAAAGGTCCAAGAAACGATGGATGGTTCGTGTGATGAATGATATGAAAGAAAAGGGAGTGAATATAATATTTATAGCCTGACGGCTGACAGGGGAGAATTGAAGAAGAAAACGTGGTACGCCGACCACGAGTACCATGGGGCAAGGACAGGAAGGTGATGATGATGATGTGCATCAGCGGCTGCTATCGTCGACATTCCGCTCGTGTATTTGAGCACCGTACTCACATGTTTGACGCGTCAACAAAAATGTACCACGCGGCATTGCATTGCACTTTGTCTAATCAAAGGCAACTTAAACATATCTTTTTAAATGCAATCCCTTCAACAACTTACCGCCAGATGAAACAGAATCTAACAGTTACCTCTTCTAGAATATAAATAATTTCACAATCTTACCTGGCCTTCTTACGTAATGCTCTCACAGTTTACACATCGTACTATTTCTTACAAATTAATCATCGCCTTTGAGATGCGCGTGGGCAGCCACAGCGCACACAGAGGTAATAGTGTACAGTGTGTTTGATATCACTAAAGTGGAGCATGAAACACGTCGGTTTTGGGATAAGCAAGAGTATGAAATCGCTACAAGATTATGAAAATGTGATCTAAAATTCATTGTAACTGATGTTTTTTTTTTGTGTGAGATATCATCAAATAAGTTATCCCGCTCTGGGTGGACCAGGAGGGCGTGTCAGACTTTGACTTACTTAAAACTCACCCGTGTTCCTTCAGTTGCCTGTGTTCCAGGGGCGGCGGTATCTCTTTCGAACAACCCGCACCCCTGACAGGCATCGGCGGGCCTATGCGGGCTCCATTAGTTTGTGCTGACATCTCTTTGAGACGCTCGTGGAACACAACGCGCCGTCGACCTGGGCTTGGTCCTTACCGGACAGCGAGCTACCCATTACTCGCCGTCCGGTAAGCCCACGCCTACGGTGACCGGGAATCAGCTTGGGATTCCCGACGCCCAGAGTGTCTCCTGCGGCGACTAAGGCTGTAAGGGCGCATACATATACTGCCTCTCCCTCACGTGCGCCGCCTCCCTGTGCGCGAGCATCGCTGCTTCGCTGAAGGAGGTGACGGCTACCCATGCACTCTCGCTCCGTACCATGGCCTGGACCAAGGCCAGACGCGAGAGATCGCCGCCGCCAATCGCCTCCACGAGGACACGGCAGTGCTCCGCCCAAGCCGGGTAGACCTCCACCGTATGCTCCACCTTGTCCTCAGGGCGATCTTCGCAGTGGAAACACCCGGGTGTTTCCTTCCGCCTTATGCGAAACAGGAACCTCCCGAAACAGCCGTGTCCGGTGAGGACCTGTGTCAGGCGAAAGGAGAGGACGCCAAGCCGCCTCTCAAGCCACTCCTCAAAGAGAGGACTTACCGCCGCAATCGTGGCGTGCCCAAAGGTCACCAGCGTCAGGCACTAGTTGTCTGGCATTTTTGCTGAACTCGGCCTTTTTGGCGTAGCCGTGAGCCACACTATAATACACTATTAAAAAAAACGCTAGTGACCTTCATTTATTTTAACATAGCAGGTATGTTTACGGACAATTCAAAAAGTCCAAATTGACCTAACAACCAAAGTTTCGACATCTTGTCTAAAATTCGCCTAGAAACAGTTTATTATTTCCTTTTCCCTATCCCACCCAAAACGAAAACGATTTTCAGAAACAATTACCTATTTCTGTCTCATTCCTACTCATAAATCTTTCACTACATGCGACAGAGACCACTTCTATTCTATTCTATTTTCAAACTGTATTCAATTGTTTCAACATTTCTTCTAATCTACTTTTCTACTACTGTTACTAATTAGCTAAAAATATTTTAAAGGAATTTAGCTTTTAAACACCAACAATTAAAGCTTAAAGTAGCATGTTCAATAGTTGGAATAATTTTAATCTAATTTGTCGGAACAACAATCTTCTTGAAATAATGATTAACTTTAATAAATTTCGTTTCAGTTATTTTTGGTACAGTCAGTGTCATCTTTCTCAACTGATTAAGAAAATTAAACTTTATTTCAATTGGATAAAGTTCTTGTCAGAATGACAGTGGTCGTGTACTATCTTCATTCTGAAAATTTTCTCGTATCATTGAGTATATTTTTTATTTATTTTAATTCTACTTTTTCGTAGGAAGCTGTAACTGATGTTAATGTGAATTCCAAAATAAGCAAAAATAAGGGATATTTTTAAAATCATCATCAGCATCTGCCTAGCCTTTTCCCAACTATGTTGGGGTCGGCTTCCAGTCTAACCGGATGCAGCTGAGTACCAGTATTTTACATGGAGCGACTGCCTATATGGCCTCCACAACCCATTTACTGGGTAACAAGATACCCCTTGGTAAGACTGGTTGTCAGACTTTCGGGCTTCTGACGACCCGTAACGACTGTCAAAGATCCACAAATGATAGCCGGGACCAACGGCTTAACGTGTTTTCCGAGGCACGGAGGGGTCTTGGTATGGTCACCCATCCACAGACCAACCGCGGCAAGCGTAGCTTAACCTGATCGATCGACCCGTGTGGCTTTTATTACTTAGCCATAAGCCCCTCAAAGGTAGTATAAAATATTGGAAATACCCATTTTTTCCACAAAATGCTTAACAAAACATAGGGTAAGAGTTATCGGTAAAATCCTTTGTTCGGAATACATAAATAATGGCGAATGACCGCTGGCCTACAAATACATTATTTTAGAATCTGATTTCATATATTTTAGAAATATTTATTTATTTTAAGCCATATCTAACTCTATATGAATCAGTAAGTAATCCCCTTGTACAATCATTTGATCATGATTTAGGAGACTAAAATATACTAAAAAATGTGTGTGTGTCTTGAACAAAATCCGTCGAGATTTATAAACTTCACTCGGCACGTACGTTGTCTACGTATTATTTTCTATCACTGTCGCACAACTGTCAAAATTCAAGTACAGAGGCCAGCACATCAAGCTACCCCAATCTGTCAAATTTCTTTGATAGTTTTTTAACTTTATTACAAAGGAATAAGGTTTATGTTCAATTGGGAAAATTTGACAGTTTGGGATAGCTTGACCTGCTGGCGACCGTACAAGATAGAGATGGGAACATGTGTAACCGAAACGTTTATCAATATCGACCTTAAATTACAAAAATAAGACATTTCCATTTAATCATGTACTTTTAATGTAGGTATGTTTTTTTTTTTTCAATTTCCAAGAAAATATTTACATAATTTAAAAGTTAACTGTCTTAAAAGAATTATACTTAATCGAAATTATCAAAGGGCGTCAAAAAATTCGCTCGCATCGCTGTCAACAGAAAAATTGCCCAAAAGGCTGGCAGCATTGCCACTTACCATGTTGTACATACGGCTACACATAAATCTATACATTTCCAGTATAAGCAGATCTCGCACTATATAGGACTTTCGTACAGTGCGAGATCAGCGTAAACTGGAAACGTTTAGCTTAATGTGTAGCCGTGTGTACAATGCTAATTTTTTGAATCCGTTACCTGCTGATGAGAAGGTATTATAATTTTTCCATGCTAAGAAAACAATTGAACGTACCTACCCAAGAAGCTCGATCTGAATCAACATGCCGGCGACGTCGTGAAAAGATGCCCTATAAATAAATATCACCCGTCACTCCACTAGTTCAATGCTTACTCAAGGATGTAAATCCGGTAGGCTCGCAATCCTTTCCTATCCTAAGAGCACGTTTCTCGACCATTACCGCGCCCCCCGGTCTACTTCTTGATATGCAATGGCCTCTGTAACACCATGAAGCATGAGGCTCCAGGAGCGAGTGCGAATCTTGGAGTTCATTCGATTAATCGAGTCTGGTCAAGCCACGCTGGGATCGGTGCATTACATTACATTACATGTATGGATGTTTTTATTGAGATTGATGTCACAATCAATTGTAACAAAGGGACTTTTGCTCTAAAACTAGCTTCTGCTCACGACTTCGTTCGCGTCAAATTTCTTGCTCTCCTGACACCTGACCTACACCGCGCGAGTACTTCATATTCGTGACATTTTTGTACACTAAAAGAAAATTTTAACTATCGAACCAGTAGTTCCTGAGATTAGCGCGTTCAATCAAACACACAAAAATACTCTTTAGCTATTTATTATTAGTATCTATGGATTCCTTATTAATATCAAATTATTCTCTTAAATCCGCAAGCAAACCCGAGTGCACCACTAGTATTGATGTTTTGTTTATTTGTTTTCCCAGAAAGCATCCTGTGCCGAATGGTGATGGATAAATAAACATTTAAAATTAGCAAGTTCAGTAACAAAAACAATTGAATGACGAATCAATATGGCGCGGTGGTAGACTGAAATCCGTGTGCAACGGAAATCTAGCTTCTGCCCGCGGCTTCGGCCCGCATGGAAGTCGGAAATTATCCCGCGGGAACGTAATACCGGGATAAAATATATATCCTATGTGTTAATCTAGGTCATAATCTATCTGTGTGCCAAATTTCATCTGAATCCATTCAGTAGTTTTTGCGTGAAAGAGTAACAAACATCCATACATACAAACTTACGCGTTTTTTATATTAATTAAGGATTTATTTGTTTAGCTAAGTACTGATTTTTCATTGAAATCATAATAAATTATTATAAATCATAATAAATAATCATAATAGATAAATAAATGATTATGACAAAATGTGCACTTTTGTAATTTATAAAGTGACGATGTAGTCATTGACGTCTACATTCATGTCCATAGCCGTAAAATCTAAGGAAATCTGTGCGCGTTTTAACGCAAGCCCACGTTCCAGTGGAATTTTTTCGCGAAATGGATTTGCAACACACCGCCTAGCGTCGAGAGTTGAAAATCGAACGGTATGTTTTTTCGTCACTCGCGTTGCGCTCAATACAGTTCGCGATAAAATCCCTCCGTGATATTATTACGTCCCTGTGAACGTCAACTTATCCTGGACTGAAATTTAAAAGCATTTTTAACCTATACCACCATCCGTTACATATAGGTGCCGGACGTGAAAGAATAACACCACTCCATTTATACCTGTAGGTGTCGTAGAAGGCGACTAAGGGACTTACTAGAGATTGGGCAGCAGCGTTCTCTATTCATCTTACCACCATACTGCAATCGCCAACACGCCTGCCAAGCGTGGCGATTATGCCAAAACCTCCCTTTTTTCCCTGTGTTATCGTGATGCCATGAAGTGAACGTCTACGTCCACGGTAAAATTGTCACGTTACAAATAAAAAGGCGCACATTGGTTCAGTGACATTATTACGTCGGAAAAAAAAACAACCCAAAATTGTTATACATCGGGGAAAAATTACCGTAAAATGGCGGAAACTGCAAGGAGAATAAAGGCTAACTTTTTTCTAACTATGCTGCCACCGCCATCCGACCTAATTAGATGCAACTTTATCTTTGTTTAACATGGAACATAATTTGCCTTTGGATATTTAATTAAAATTACGCAGAGAGCAACTATAAAATTATTTATGTGACTAAAGGTAGAAAAATGGTTTCATAAAACTTTGCTTACTTTTACACTAGTGCGCTACGTAAAGGTGTAGTGTGTTTATCAGCCTATGTGTGTATGTTGGCTCCTAAGTGGCACGTGGCACCACAAACAAGCTAACATACACACATCTAGAGAAAAAAACGCATGGGCCGATTTTGATTATTCTTACGTCAATCGATTTGTATTAATCTTGTAAATAAAAAGACAGTAACCATCTGCGTAGCTTTTTCACAACTACGTTGGGGTCTGCTTCCAGTCTAACCAAAGTCAGCTAAACACCATTATTTTACACAAAGCGTTACATAGGCATCTGACCTCCACAATCAAGTAACTGAGTAATCCGAGACCCCTTGGTAAGCCTGGATGGCAGACTTTTGGGCTTTCAAAGATCCACGAATGACAGCCGGGACCAACATCTTGGTATATAGGGATGGTCACCCATCCACGGACCAACCGCGGCAAGCGTAGCTTAACCTGATCGATCGACCCGTACAGCTGTTACTATAAAAATTCAAAAAGTTGGCGAACTATGTCAAGTGTCAAGGGTCATTGAATAGATTTTTGAAAAACATTTTTTTTTTTTATGAGAACTGATTGTGGATAGCAGGACCTTTAATTGATATAATAATTCATTAGCATTAAAGACCTTCGTTAAAAAAAAAAAACACACTGAGAGTGTGCTTTTATAATTCCTAACGTGACGTTATTATGGTGGTCGTACACGTCCATAATATATATTATGTATGTATGGTAAAACGGGGACGCTATAACATTATTGTGGACGGAAAAAAGTGTCTTCATGTTATATGTCTATACATTATACTAACCTGTGTTATCGTGATGCAATGACGTCAAAGTCGTATCGTTAGAAACAATAAATCGCACAATGGTATAGAACTAGGCTATATTCGTTCGGAATATTTCAGTAAACTAAAAACTTTAGATAACAACATTGCTCTAGACAATAATCAGTTTTCACACAGTTTCAGTTTTGCTTCACTTCCCTAATTTATTATGTCCCACAGCTGGACGAAGGACTTCCTATTCTCTTTCGATCTCTCTCCGTCCAGGATCAATCTTTATGGAAGGTGTCCAGCTGATCCCTCCATCTCCATCTGAGCTTGCCGCGATGTCGTTTGCCACTAAGCGGGACCCACTGGGTTGTGAGTTTGGCCCATTGATCGTCTGACATGCGACAGTTGTGTCCACTTCCTTAATATTACGTGAAAAATAAATACAGTTCCAGAAAAAATACTAGTGATAAAATACCTTCATACCTATTTTAATTCCTGATGTGCTCGGGAAATTTACCTTGAAAAAGGGGTGCGAACGTCTGAGCATACTTTTTGCCCGCTTTTCGTCGTCTCTCGCTAAATTTGTCCGCAGAGCATGGCTTCTTTTTTTCCCTCGACTCTCGACAGAATGCACCACTGTGCAATGCAAACGAAAACTCACTTTATAATTTCGGTATTATGTTCTAAATTTGAATTAGCGTCAGAATTTTAAGACATTCTGATCTGTGTTTGAACGGTGTAAAGTCGAATTTATTTCTAAGTTTAAATTAAGGATAGCTGAATTTCTGAAGCGTGTATGTTTTTTAGTTTATCCATTTGGATACGATTTTGTTAAAGAAGGTCTACGAGGTATGTTTAATTGCTTTTGTAATGCTCCGTTTTATTGCATTTGCCTGATAGTTGCATAAGCAAAATCAGCCTATACAGTTCCCACTGTTGGGACTCAGACCTCATCTCGATGGTAGGAAGTGGGCCGTTATCCACCACCGAGGCCTACTGTGGGTTGGTAGATGTCACATGCCTTCGATTTTTCTTTGTTTCTAGGAGATACTGGATTCCTCAAGATGTTTTCCTTTACCGTTTTGTGAGCAGTGGTGATGAAATAATGTACACTAAGTAAAGCGCCTGTCTGCGCCTGCGGTACCACTGAGCCACAACTGCTCTACATGATAGTTGACCGGCGTAATAATAATAATTTATTTTTGGCTATAAATTGCCCGTATTTGTAGCAGTGTGCGTGGTATTAATAAACGAGACGACTTTTTTGATTTAGTTCCTTCAGCTGCGTCCAAACGTCTCGTGAAATGCAAGCACAGAAATAAATTTAGCGCCGTTTGAAAGAAAGTAATTTATGAATCGTTTTTAACGGAAGACCTAAGATTTAGGTACGTACTGAATACTTGACAGTCAAGACAACCGAATGTCTTGCGCAAGATCTTTATCTTTATCTTCGATCCATATTCTTAAAGAAGTCGCTTTTCGTGTTTGTGTGTGTAGCATAATCGGCCTATAATGTTCCCACTGTTGGGACATAGTTCTCTTCTTTGTTAGAGGTAGAGGGCCTTAATCCACCACGCGGGCCCTGTGCAGCATGACGCTTTCTATTTCTACGAAGAATAGACAGTGACATAGACATAGACAATACAAAGTGACATTTCGTTCCTCCATTTTTAGCATCACGCCGTAGATATCCTTCTACAATCTGTCATTTTGTCTTTCGTTTCTAACGATCTTTGTCTAGGTCCTTATAAATGTAGACTATTTCAGAAGAATATTTCTTCCCAAACTGTCAAAATCACACTGGCAACAAACTTTCTACTCGACGGCCACAAAGTATATACGATAATCCACAAAATCATGATTCGTTTAGAACGCATACCTAAGTGTGATAATTTTATTACTAGAAAAACATAGCCATCTTCCCCTGTTGTACATCATTTAGTTAATAGTTTTTTTTTTTTTTTTTTGGGTGGGAAATCATCAAATGACTTCTCCTGCTGAGTAGGGCGTGTCAGACTTTTACTGACTAAAACCCACCCGTGTTCCCTCAGTAGCCCGTATGCCAGGGGCCATGGTATCTCTTTCGAACAAACCCGCACCCCTGGCAGGCATCGGCCCTTGCGGACCCCACCAGTGGTTGCTGACATCTTTGACGGCGCGCGTGTGGAACACAACGCGCCGTCCCGTCTACCACTTTTCGGCCGCAGAGGATAGGAAGAGCGGCTGTCGCTATACCGACACTCCTCTTCCCCTGCGGCCCCACCGCGTCCGCCATTAAACGGTTGACGGCCCCGTCCAGGCCACGGAAGGGAAGAGCGCTGCTCGGAAGCACCGGCACTCCTCCTCTACCGCAGCCCGTAACCCTCAGCCGCGATGCCTCCCATTCGACATCGCGGCCCACCTCAGTTGCGGTGCACCTCACCGCAACCTACTTTTTGGCCGCTACGTCAATGGCTTGAAGGCAAAAGCCCTGACGAGCGGCCCCACCTTTGGGTTCCTCCTGGCTTCACCGTGGGTGGGAGACCACGGTTACTGAGCCCCCCCGCAACGACAATGCGGGAACCCACTCGGGGGGGATTTAGTTAATAGTCATGCCTATTCTTCCATCGACAAATCGGTGCTCGTGCTAAGCCTGCTGGTTGGTACAGTCACGAGCAATAATATGTATACGCTTACCAACTTTTAAAAGTGATTTTCTCCACTTTTACTCATTGTAATCTTATTTTATTATGAAAATAATATTTTGGAACCCATACTATACTGAAACACCCAAGTTATCTCAAGGTTACAATCGCTATTTAAAAGAAAATCGCTTTTGAATTTGGCGATGTGTATACATATTAATGCTCGTGACTGTACATGTCACATATCTTCAAATGTTTCTAGTGAATGCCGGTTTCGTCACAACGTTTTCGTTCACCGTTTTGAGAGCAGTAGTGATTACATAATTTACACAAAGTAAGGCGCCTGTCTGGGTTTGAACCTACGACCCACAAACTCGCAACTCGCGGCAAGTTACCACTAAGCTACCACTGTACTCTCTGTCTGTCTGTGTGCCCGCGTTGTTCTTGTAAACTATGCTACGGATTTTGATGTGATTTGCAGAGTCATTAAAATAATTTATTCCGGAAGATTTCTGTACACATATCAAGCTTATACATTTCCAGTTTACACTGATCTCGCACTGTACAGAATCCTATACAGTGCAAGATCAGCTTATACTGGAAATGTATTGCTTGATGTGTAGCCGTGTGTAATAATCATTACTATTAAAATAATTTAGTAAATTCTGCTGGATGCGGGAAGCACAGAACCGGTCGAAGTGGCGGAGCTTGGGGCAGGTCTTGTGTCCAACAGTGGACGTCTTTCGGAGGAAATGATGATGATGATGATGATGAATTTAGTACACAACTCTCAATGTTTTACAAAGTAGTAAAAACCTTGCGTAATAAGGGTGTCTCTAGTATCTAAATAAAGATATGGACATTATTCTAAAAATAATTTCATATCTGAAAACATTTTTCTCTAACATCAAAATACTGAAATTATGGCGTTGTTTGTCCCAGTTTTTTGTATAATAAATACTAAAGTTTTATGGAGAATTCTGTTTGAAGTTGGTAACTTATGTATGACTGCATGTATGAAGATTGTAAAGGTTGTGTAATTATGTTTGCTATGGCCGGTACTTCTTCTTAAAATTACATAGTAATTAGTATTTTTTGTAACTAGTCAAAGTACAAGTACTTACCCACTTCAATTATATACCATAGATTCGTAAAAAATTAGACAGTTATCTACGGCCAATTGGCATGTATTTCGATTCGCCCAATTTTGGCGAGTCAATTCGTACTAATCAACTAGCAAACCACAGTTACTGACTATTCAATAGAGATACTTTCTTAACAAATTACGCATTCATTTGTTTTATTCTTAACCACAACTTTATTTTTTAATTAATTAAAAACGAAATTCATCATCGTCGCCACGCTTGGCAGGCGGTTGGTGGTCGTAGTATGATGGTAAAATGCATAGAGAACGCTGCTGCCCATTCTCTAGTAAGTCCTTTAGTCACCTTCTACGACACCCACGGGAAGAGATGGGAAAACGAAATTACCTATACGAAATATACAATACAATACAATACAATAAAATAGTATCTACAATATATTCCATATTTATTACGTACACCATTATTATTAAGTTTTTTTTTTTTTAATAATCGTGTAATCAATCCGTGTGGTTCTGGACGTAAAAGAATAGCACCATGCAATTTTTTCCCATTGGTGTCGTAGATGGCGACTAAGGGACTTACTAGAGAATGGACAGCAGCGTTCTCTATGCATTTTACCACCATACTGCGATCGCCAACCCGCCTGCCAAGCGTGGCGATTATGGAAAAACCCCCTTTTGGGGGAGGCCTATGTCCAACAGTGGACGTCTTTTGGCTAAAATGATGAATGATGATGATGAGTGAAATCAATGTTTTTTTTTTTAAGATAGCCGTTTAATTAATTAAGACGTTTCCCAATCAACACACCCGTAGTTTAAGTAAGTTATTAGCTAAATTACCTCCCGTTTTCAAAAACGAAAGAGATAACAGAATACAGCTACTTAATTAACATACGTATCAATCGACAATTAAAACTTCCTACAAAATGTATTTTAAATAGAAATGACGTTATTTTCTCGTGATTCAATCTTAAACCAATGCGCATCGACAATTTTTTTTTCCATATCCAAAATCTCTGGCGTACGTAGTGTGTACCTACCGAAATATTTAAATTTTTTCCCTGATTAAATCTTTTTTTCACAATTTTGTCCCGATTCTTGCCCACTGTGCATTGGACATTTGAATGGTAACCTGATACTAAGATTCCTACGTATTGATAAGGCTACAACACTCTTTGATAATTAAAACTAATTGGTGAGCCGACCGGTTACTTTATGTACCATTTTTACGATCCTCAAGATTTTAGGGTCTGGTTATGTTAACAAGCGGAGCGATAAGCGGGTACCGGTCTTTTGAGAAATGGAAATTAGAAAAGAACGCAAGTTATTGACACATGCAATAAACAGTGTGGCGGGGACATTAACGGACAACGCGATACCATTCAGAACATGATTCTGAAACTGCGTTGAAATTTTTGGACATTTATTAAAAAAAACATAAAGCCTAGTTCGAGGTGGCGCGGGAAAACAGTTCCTGGAAGGACCTGGGACCTGGTCCTGGACCTGGTCTTTGCCCAGCAGTGGGACAGTATAGGCAAAACAAAACATAGGGCTGCCATACAGTTAGATGGCGTAGGTTTCTACGAAACATCAGATTTATACATCGACCTATGTAGATTAGTGTCTTCACATCTTTCAACCTGACCAAGATTATATCTGGATTTTAAAAGAGACTGTGACCTCTAAGTTTATTTCGGCCTTTCTTCTCAGAGTAGTCATAAAGGAAAAGCTGATATCATCAATCAAATATGAATGACGTGTATAAGTGTTTGTACAAAGCTACTTCCTACTATATCTATCTACTATATCGTACTACAATATTATTATTAAGAAAGAACAGGGCGTACGATTCTCCATACAAACGTATTCTCCTTTTTTCTTCCTAAATAATGTCTCTAAAGCAATTTTTTTTTTCTTATAATCAAGGTCTGCTGTTAACACGTCCCTTTCATTTTCTTTTTTTGAGCAATTAATTAGTAAAGAAAATCTGGGTCAGTTTTCGAGGAGAAAAAAGGGGAATACGAAATGTCAATCTCGTCAAAATTTTGTGGTAATTTCGGTCTGCTGCAGCTGTCCCTATCACACACTATGGGGGCAGACTTACCGACAGCGCGACGGCAATAGTTTCTTCAAATACCTATTTTTCAGATTCCTCGCAGGCCCCGTCCCCTCTTAATGTGAAAGTTTGTACGTTTGGATGTTTGTTACTCAATCACGCAAAAACGGAGGAACGGATTTAGATCAAATTTGGCACACAGATAGTTTAAAACCTGGATTGACATATCGGATACTTTCATCCCGGTAATACGTTCCCGCGGGATAATTTTCGACGTCCATGTGGGCGAAGCCGCGGGCAAAACCTATTACAAAAATAAAATAATTTATCACTGGTGTAAGAGTCTTTGCTCACGAAAAAAAGCTTGTCGGATTGCTTGCGCAAAAGCGATTTTCTCAACCGCTACCGCTTATACACTAAGCCCACACCCTGCTCTGATTAATTAATATACAAATCAAACATGAGACGGTACAACTTCTGGATTACATGTCGGCTTGTTTAGAGTTTAATTATTATTGGGAAGCCATCTTCTTATAACGACGATGTCGTAAAATTATATCGATTGAGTACTCAAATGTACTGCTATTGGGTAACGGTACTGAGAACTGATATCTATGACACTGTTAGTGGAGGTTCTTAAGAGGGAGGAGGAGGTTTGGGCTTCGGCGAAGTTTGATGTTAATTTGGTTTTTTGAAGAATTAAAATAAATATTCCTATAAAAGGATTATCTAGAGAGCGCCAGCAGGCTTAGCATGACGCTTGCTATTTCTACTCTACTATAGAATAGAAATCGCTTGTCTACATTTCTCGGTGAAAAATTGTCAACATCTCCCAAGTCACAGGCAATAAACCTAGTTTGGGAGCCAGGAGACAAATTACTCTCGCATCTCTGTACCAAAAAATTGTACCTACAATTGATTTTGTCACCAAGTTATAGGTAATAAAAATTCTATTCTATTCTATTCATTCTATCTATATGGTCTATATGGAAACGTAACTTTTGTCTACTCTTACGACGAGAAAACGCTTGTGTACGATCTCGTCCTAAGCCTGCAGGTGTAGGCAAATTAATGGTTAAGCAAATTGACATCCTACGTCAATTTGCCATGTTATAACCATGTCATACAAATAATGACAATTGTGATTTAAATATTTGGTAGGTAGCTCATTTGCTTAACGATTAATTTCTCTGGCTGTAAAGCCAGCTAGCAGCTTCAATTATAAATTACCGCATTTTTTTTCTTTCCATAAATTACTAGACATAGTAGATGTCCAGTTTTTGAAAAGGGCTCGTGGCTAAGCCATAACACCTGCACGGATCGATTGCAACGCTTGCCAGGGTTGGTCCGTGGATGGTTGGCCATCTTTACACCCGTGTCAAGAAAAACCAGTTAAACCGACGGTTCCCGCTGTCATTCACGGATCTTTGACAGTCGTTACGGTTACGGGTCGTCAGAAGCCCGAAAAAATTTCAACCAGTTTTACGAAGAGGTATAGTATTACCCAGTAACTGGTTGTGAAGGTCAGATAGGCAGTAGCTCCAAGTAAAATACTGGTATTCAGGTGTATTCGGTTAGACTGGAAGCCAACCTTTACATAATTGGAATAAAGCGAGGCAGATAATAGCTTAGTAAGTAGTAGTGTAGCTTTTCCAAGACGTACCGTATTTTTCGAAAATTAAAATCTCTGCACCATTATTCTCAACCACACAAGAAGAACGAATTTCTCAAGCATTTACTTTCCCTCCCATTCCTGCTGACTCATTATTCCCTCCCATAAGGCCCAGTACACACTGCACATACAATTAAATACGCGTATAAATAACGACACGGTGTTATATACAAAGCAAGCAATTTGGTTAAACGCAACGACAGAGACGGCGAATAATGAACGGTAGGTGTAGACGCATAGATGTAGGGTTGTCACCACACATTTACATTTACAAAAAGACCATACATTTTTAATACACGATGTATAACGGGGCAGCTCCAATAATGTCTTATGCATGGTTGCGAGTCGCGTGGACTGTGTATACATGGGTCACTGCTGTGCCGTCTCTCATGGGATGTCGCAACGGTGACCAACCATTATTTCTTGAATTGTTTTCCTTTTTTTGTGTATAGTCTGTATTTACTAACATAGTCGTTAGTTTTACTAACAATCTTGTTGAGTCTTGGTTACTCGAATAAATAAATATTCTATTGTATTCTATAATGAGTTATTAAGGCGGGGATTTATTGAAAAAGCTCAAATGGCTTTAAACCAGTGAATCTCCTTAACCGTAAATAATTTTGAAAGCAAAAAAATATTATGATATTTTCAGTGTTTTTTGCATACAGTGATCGAATCCAAAACATAGTTAAACATACTTTAATGCATCAAAAAAATCATCAAAGTCACCTCTTAATTATTTTTAAAATCAGTTTATTCCTTCAGTAACAATTATTATTAAAAATATACCATAAAATTTCAAATGCTGAACTGCATCCAGTGATAGATTATTTATTATCAAATATGATAATAAATAATCCATCACTGGATGCAGTTTGGCTTTTGGAATAAAATGCAAATAAAATAAAATTTTATTTGCATTTTTACGACAATGCTTGCTCATTTATTATTCGAATTTATTACAACAGATTTTTACCCGTATCGGATTGCAGTAAGAACTATTTATCGCTCATAATGACAATACGACGAGTACATTCAAAATTACCAGGGCCTTAATACAGGATAAAATGTTACCCTGTGCACAAACTGTAACGAGGAATTCAGCTATGATCCTAGACTCCTCGGGTTGAAATTTTTCATCTATACTAATCTACTAATATTACAAAGAGGAAAGATTGAATTGTTTATTTCTTTATTTGTTTGCATTGAATAGGCTCCGAAATTACTGAACCGATTTGAAAAATTATTTCACTGTTGGGAAGCTACACTATCCCCGAGTGTCATAGGCTATATTTTATCCCCGTATTCCGACGGGAACTGCGGAGCGCTGCTAGTACAGGATAACATTTTACCCAGTGGGCAAACTGTAACAATGTGTCCATCGATTGTAAAGTAAAAATCGGCTCTTTCATAGAAAAGTGCAATATCTACGCGGTGAAAATGTATGGAACAGCCAATTTGTTGTTTAAAAACATACAAAGTGTTTTATACAAAGCAAGCAATTTTGTTAAACGCAAAAATAGAGACGACGAGTAATGAAAAGTAGGTGTAGACGCATTGTGTAAGGGCTGTCATCTGACATTATACAGCGTGTATTATACACCGTGTATCAAAAACATGTGGTCAAACTGAACCAATTCGCCATCAGACGAGCATCGTAATTGCGAAAAAAGCTTTCCCATACATTTGGGTCGAGTATTCAATTTTTGTATGGGATAGCTGATTATTTTGCGATCAGCCGATACAGCAGATTACGATTTTGGCCCAATGGAGACATATATGCTGTAAAAAATTAACAACGACAAGAATAAATAGGTGTTCCTTACATTTTGTCCGCTTAGGTATTGCACTTTTCTACGAAACAGCAGGTTATTTATTTTTGATAGCCGAAAAAAAAAATACTATGCTAGGGGTCGGAATATAGTTTACTCATCGTCGTCCCTGCCTCCCTATATTAGATGACAAGCCTATTGCCATCAACTGGGAACTAAACCAGACTCTGGGTTATTAAACAGTCCTGATGTAATGACCCAATAACATAACATACTTAAACCAATAAAATAAAATAAAATCTCGGTTGCCCGACCTGGGAAACGAAACCATATACTACGTAGGTAGGGGAAGTGAGCTTTAGTGGAATCCCAAATAACAATCACATTTTTTGTGGCAAAGACAAACATCAACGAAATCTAAGGACAAATGTTCTAGATTTTAGGTACTAAGTGACAACCCTATTCACATTCGTGTTAAAAGCATTTGCCTAATTGCCGAGATTCGTCTGAGGTATGCCTACAATGCATCTCGAGGAGCGTTTGAACTGACACTTTACTTGCTCTCAGAGGACATTAATTACAGAAGAGTGCCGAGTTTCATTAAATTTTATTATTATTTATATGTTTAGTTATTACGTTTTATGTTTTGTATAATTAATTTTCTTGACGTTGTGTTTGCTATGATTTAATGTGTGTGTTCTAGTAATGGAACATTGAAATAATTTATAAATACTTATATTTTACATTTCATTTTCTAATTCTGGTTAAATAATCTAGGTGTGATTGTTGAATAAATTAAAACATCCACTTAAATAAATATTTGATCTTCATGTATAAATTGAAAGGAAGCTGTTCGCCGCAAATACCCTCGCTCTTCAGTCTTAATACTAATATTTATCCAATCATTGCAATACTTAGGTCTAAATACGATTGATGATATAGCGACGGCTTAAGTTGTCAAGCTTAGTAGAATAATATGTTCCAACTGGAATTCTCATTCGATATAAATAGAAATGCCAACTTAGCGCCATCTAGCTCAAACTGGCTGAAACAACCGGCTTAACACGTTTCAAAATTATTTTAATGATAGCCAAGTAAGTAATAAAGAAGCCAAATCACATTTTTAATACCAGTATATTGTCAAAACTTAATGACTGATATACATTTTATTAATTCAAGATATTTAAATCATAGCTCCTTTTATGTTTCGTTCATTCTAAATAATAAAATCTTTTTATGAAACTCGATTTCGCTGACATTTTAGTCGTAGATTTTATGATTAGTAGACTCCACACGATGATTATTTTTGCTTAAATAACAGTCCATGTTAATAGTAACAACATATGGTGTTATAAAGATTTTGAATAATTGACATAATACTAAATCGATTTTAGACTGTAAATAGGTCTCTTAAACTAGTTACAAGCAATATCGATTCTTATTTATTGCAGTCGATTCAGAATGAATAAAGACATATTTAAATGAGAAGTCAACAAGCCAATGGTAATCTTTTTGCCACTGACTTGTATGTTTTATTAATGGCGCAAATTATTTTACATTTACAACAGTTCTGAGAAAATAAATATTGAGAAGACTGGAATGAAAACCTGTCAAGTCTTTCAAGTGAATGGCGAGTATTAAAATATCTCTTGTGTTCCTTTATAGCTTTTTAATAATAGGTTTAAAAGTCGAGTGAAAATGATATCTAGGCACTGTTTTGTGCGATCTTTATCGCGTTTCAAGAAAGACGTAACAAAATAAGGTTTTTAGTCTATTGTATCTTTTTATTTTTATCTTGACGATAAACCTTTTATTTAATATAAAAGGTTTATCATTTCTTTTCTTTTCGTAGCAAATCTTTTGAGACTTGGCTTTACATTTTAACCTTCAATTTAAGCTTCTTAGAACTCTGTACGTTAATTTAAAAGTATAAAATTAAAAAAAAATCTCAGATAAAAATATTGAAGTAGTAGTTTTTGAACATGGTAGCTTAATGAAGGACCTTGACAAAAGCACGAAAATCTCGTTAAGTAATAAAAACAATTCTATTGTAACTTGTACAACGTCTAGATCGTACAAGTTCTACTCGCATCCCTCACATTCTAGTAACTAAACTAACTCACGACCTCCCCAGTCTAAACGCACCACGGAATTCGCAACAAGACGAAATGTATCGTTTGGTACATAACGCGCTACACAGGAAGGAGCAGACAGTAGGAGAAAGGAATAGAATATATAGTAAGAGGGAGAAAGAGATACAAAGTGTTGCCATTAATTATATCTCCAACGCATAAGAAGTTTAGGGCAATTCCATCCGCCGGTAAGATTATGGGCTCTCTTTTCTGGGACAGCCAGGGGGTGATAATCATTGAATACCTCAATCATGGAGCCACTATTATGGGGCCCTTATACGCTGGACAAATAAAAAAGCTGCGTCAGGAAATACGCGAAAATCGCCGCGGCGAACTTGCTAAAGTTGTGTTGTTCACCAAAATAACGCCCCCACACACAAGTCCCGAGTTGCGATTACTGCTATCCAAGATGCTGGATTTGAATTGATGGAACATCCTCCATGCTCACCTGACCTTGCGCCTAGTGATTTCTACCTGTTCCCGAGATTAAAAGAACAACTGAGAGGTCACAAATATGGCAATGATGAGGAAGTGATTGCCGCCGTACATGATTTTTTAAGCGATCAAGATATTTTCAAGAAGGGAATCTTAGGATTAGAAAAACGGTATACCAAGTGTATAAACCTCAAAGGTGATTATGTCGAAAAATATAACAACAATAAATAATAAATGACTGCTTCATACTCATTTTTTATTTATTTATTTATTTAACCATTTATGCACACACATATAAACAGACAAGAATAAAGGAACAGAAAAAAACGTACAAAGGTAATGCTTATTTCTACAGAAATCTCTTCCAGCACACCTGCGATAGGAGAGAAGATAACAGAGATGTAGACAACGCGTGTAATAATAATAGAAGGGAAAACATAACAGCACAAATTATATCTAATCTAATTTATAAATACACATATCATATAAGAATATACATACATACATACATACTACTAAAATAAATATCAACAAAATATATATAATTGTAATGTAATTTAAATAATAAATACAAATGCAACTTATGACAAAGTGGAGAGATAGTGTTCTTTCACTCTTCTTTTAAATACTGCTACAGTTTGGCAGTTCCTAATGTCAGGCGGAAGTGAATTCCACAACCGAACCGCGTGCACAGTGAAGGAGTAGGAGTAGAAGTCGGTTGAGTGGGGAGGGGACTTGAGGAGATTTCTAAGATGCGACCTGCAAGGTGCATCAAAAGGACGGGCGTAGGAGAAGCGTTCCCGCAGATAGGATGGGGTCTTAGGGTTGTGACTTTTTATTGAACACCCCTCGTAGGTAATTTTAGTATTACAATAATTGCCATCGGTGAATTTAATTAGAAGGTAGTGTAAGATGATACTGATTATGGAATCTGTGATTAAATTCACATGACAATAATTACGTCCATTTATCTCTAGATATTCAAGGTCAAATTAAATGAGCAGAATTGAAACTTCGCGGACGAGGTGAGTATCGATAACTAATCAAGATAAAAAAAAGAAATACATTCTTTGTGGGGTCATCAAAAAACAGCTGTTTCATAAAACAGTGAAATACCTATATTACCTACACGATCAAACTGTATGGAACGGCGGATTTGTTTTCAATAACCGACTCAAAATTTCAACGCAGGTTTCAGAATCAGATACTAAACAGATTTAGTTGGTTTTGTTGTTGTGTTGTTGTTTTTGTTGTCGTGTGTACCAGGGAGCGCATCGATGTCCTCTGCCACCTTGTATAGGATTGAACAAATTAGAAGCAGCCCAGTTTTTGTACTTTTAAGATATGATTATAGTTATTTTTGTGCAGACACACCAATCTACCCCGAAATGTCAAATTTTCCCAGTTGAACATGAACCTTATACTTATTTCATAAAGTTGAAAATCTATATCGAAGAAAATTGACATAACGGGGTAGCTTGATGTGTGATTCGAAAAGTTCAATAAACTTTATTGGTCATTGATTTATGCAGTGGCTTTTTCATAAAACTCGATCTTCTGAAGGACTTTTCTGGGGGTTTATGAAAAAGCCACTGCATAAATCAATGACCAATAAAGTTTATTGAACTTTTCGATAATTGAACTTTGTCGGTACCCACTTGACTTAGGAGATTTTACATTTCTTTTTAACCGACTTCCAAAAAGGAGACGGTTATATGTTCAACTGTATGTATTTTTAAAAAATGTATGTTCACCGATTTCTCCCCCATTTGTGGACCGATTCTCAAAATCTTTTTTTATTTGAAAGAGAATACTCCTGAGGTAGTCCCATTGGCACCAAGTCAGGATCTGATTATGGAATCCCAAGGAAATCGAGGGCAACCCTCAAATGTTATAGGTATTAATGTTAATAATGTTTTTCATATATTTCCTAACCCTATTGAGACATTTGCGTATGGTTATCATCATCTTATGACGCTGAGCTGATGAAGGAAGGTACAACTATTTAATGGTTAGGAGTTAGGTGGAGGTCCGGGCATAACTCCGTCATATATAGACCGATATGCAAAATTTTTTTTTTTCGAAAGCGGTTTATTTCGAAATAGTCCCATTTAAATTTCATATAGATCCGATGATGCGTTTCGGAGACAGACAACGGAACTCTTCAAAAAATGACAGCAAATTAACCGCGATTGCAGCTATCGCATAAATATGCATTGTTATGACCCCAAGGATGATGGAATTTCGAAATGGTGTGGGGTAGGTACTATAACAAAAAAGTGACAAAAAGAAATTAAAAAAAAACAACCGTCTTCCGGAAAAACACTACAAAGTGAAAAATAACTTTAATTTCGGAAGGCGATGACAATAAATTAATGAACTACATATCCAAAGTCACCGACTAACGACAAATACTTAAACATGCCCAAAGTTAGGTTAAATTAGCAAGAAAAACAAATCTTTGTTGGCTCATCACTTTCGAATAGCTTCTTGTTTTAGAACTTCTTGTTGAACTTTCTGTTTCCGTATAGACAATATTAATAATGAGACAAAACTATAGTTTAGTTTTTGATGTACATTGTCGAACAGTGGAGTAATACACTCCCGAAGTTTGCATGGAATAAAAACTTTTTAATAAAAAAAATTTACCGCCGAAAAACCGAAAAGTAAAAAATAATAAACCTGCTTTGTCCAACCCCAATAACTAAGTTCGGAAGTCGATGACTTTGGATATGTATTTAATTATATGTCACCGCCTTCTGAACTTAGTTATTGGGGTTGGACAAAGCAGGTTTATTATTTTTTACTTTTCGGTTTTCGGCGGTTATTTTTTTTTTTTTTTAAGTTTTGTAATACACAACTCAGTATTAAAATCTGTGAGTAAACAATCAATCATCCCCTGTTTTCTTACCCTTAGGGTTGGAATTTTTCTTCGAAATTTATATGGGACCAACTTCGAGGTTATACCCTTTCCAATAAAAAAAGAATCTGACTACTCTGGAAAAAGTTATGCGTGGTCATATATAAAAAAAAAAAATACGCGTCGAATTGAGTAACCTCCTCCGTTTTTTCGTCGGTTAAAAAAATGCTGACTACATTCATCTTAAGGTTAAAACAGATTATCAACACAGTCAACCCATCATTTTCTATACCTCTAGAATTACAGCAATCCTCACAATTTATCAATTAACTGACGTGACTAGTGTGCATCTAGACTGTTATCCAGATTAATATAATTGATTGCTGAGTACTGCACTGATGTTAATGTAAATATTAAGTCAGTTTGTGTGTTTACTGTATAAGCCTGTATATTAACAAGGTTTTGTAGAAGATTTACCCCTTAGAGCTTCTATTTAATCAACATTGTTTTTGTACTACAGTGGCACAAATGCAGTGCAATAACGAGACGGAAAAATCAGTTAATGGCGGTACTTAAGTTAACTATCAATCTTGGTGAATGTTTTTTAAAAGTCGACGGCCCGCCGCACCGTTGCGCTGTCGTCTAAACGTGACACTGGCAGAATAGTCGACATCGGCTCAATTGCCAAAAAAAAAAAAAAAAAAAAAACACAACCTCGTATTGTCGTAAAGCCAACCAGCACCCTAATTGCGTAACTCACGATTCATCATATTCTGTATCGTTTTGAAACGGATTGTTAAACCATTGCTTCATAATGTTCGAAAAATGTGTCTGTTCGACAACATAAATAACGCAATGAATATTGTTTAACTGTGAAGACGAAACCAATTATGATCAATCGTAAGTGACGCAATTAGGGTGCTGGCCACTTAGCCACCAACACTTGTCGTGAATACTCCACGATGTAAACTTTCCGATTGGTTCGGCTGCTTTTAAAACTGTAAAGGAAAATATCGTGACGGAACCGTGGCATGTGATATTTAAAGAACCGCACTGATCCCGGGTGGTGCATTACGGCTTAATAAATTAGAACCATCATAAATATCTACTTAATATCAAATCCCAGATAAATCAGTAAAAAATAAAATAAAATAATATAAACCTCAGGAGGCTCTCATTGCGCGGCTGGATCAAGGGCTTGATTCAGGAAGCAGTACTCCTAGACACGGCACGCATAGTCAGGAGGTTCCTTTCTCTAGAGCCCTGACCACCGGCATCCTGGATCCTGCTCCTGATGCCGATGGGCCACAATTTTTTTATATTTTTAAATGTTTTGTTTAATGATTTTTGTAAAAATATTTTAAAATATACTAAATATGTTTAAAAGAAAAAAAGTAAAAAAATATAAATAATCGTAGCGTTCAATCTTCTCATAATGAAACCATACAGATCTGACATCAATTAATTAGTAAAACTGAAACATTATAATTATCCCTTTAATTAAAAGTCATAAGAAGTCAAAATTATGAAAAAAAAAAACTCCCTACAATTTTCAACGATATTTCTGTCACTTAAAAGAGACATTGCCGTTACGGAAATGACTTGACTATAAAAACACAAACTTCAAAGAAATGATCATTTCCCATCAAGAATCCAAGTTCCGGTGACGTCACGAACAAAGATGGACTCCTGTTGAACCATGATTCCTTGTAATGGGTGGTCGTTGGGACAGGTTTGTTTAAAAATATAACTTTTTAGTTAATGGACAAAACTTCAGCCGGCTTATCATGACGCTTTGTATTTCTACGAAGAATAGACAGTGCTTTTTCAATACAAAGTGACATTTCGTTCCTACATTTTTGTTATCGCACCGTAGATATCCTTCTACAATCTATCATTTAGTATGTCGTTTCTAACGATATTTGTCTAGGTCCTTATAAATGTAGACTATTTCAGAAGAATATTTCTTCCCAAACTGTCAAAATCACACTGACGACAAAACTTTCTACTCGACGGCCACAAAGTATTTACGATTATCTACAAAATCATGAATAATTAAGAACGCATAACTATGATAATGAATAGAAAAACATAGCTATCTTATCCTATTGTATATCACTTAGTTAATAGGCATGTCTATTCTTCCGTCGACAAATCGGTGCTCGTGCTAAGCCTGCTGGTCTACTTAACGCCTGGGTTCTATGGGCACACCACGATTGCGGCGGTAAGTCCCCTCTTTGAGGAGTGGCTTGAGAGGCGGCATGGCGTCCTCACCTTCCGCCTGACGCAGGTCCTCACCGGACACGGCTGTTTCGGGAGGTTCCTGTTTCAGATAGGGCGGGAGGAAACGCCCGGGTGTTTCCACTGCGAAGATCGCCCTGAGGACACGGTGGCGGTCTGCCCGGCTTGGTCGGAGCACCGCCGTGTCCTCGTGGAGGCGATCGGCGGCGGCGATCTCTCGCTTCCGGCCCTGGTCCAGGCCATGGTACGGAGCGAGAGGGCATGGGTAGCCGTCACCTCCTTCAGCGAAGCAGTAATCCTCGCGAAGAGGGAGCGGCGCACGTGAGGGAGAGGCAGCATATGCGCCCTCGCGACCCTAGCCGCCGCAGGATACGGAGATGCCCTGGACGTCGGGAATCCCAGGCCGATTTCCGGCCACCGTAGGCATGGGCTTGCGGACGGCGAGTAATGGGTAGCTCGCTGTCCGGTAAGGACCAAGCCCAAGTCGACGGCGCGTTATGTTCCACGCGCGCCTCAAACAGATGTCAGCACAAAAAATGATGGGGCCCGCAAGGGCCGATGCCTGCCAGGGGTGCGGGTTTGTTCGAAAGATAGACCACAGCCCCTGGCATACGGGCTACTGAAGGAACACGGGTGGGTTTTAGTCAATAAAAGTCTGACACGCCCTCCTGCTCCACCCAGAGCGGGAGAAGTTATTTGATGACATCCCACCCAAAAAAAAAAAACGCCTGGGTTCTATACATATTAATGAAATTGAGTTTTTCTATTGGGATTTTTTAAAGGGCTGCGCAGAATCCATCATTGATCTTTACACGCAAATAGGCAGTACCTACACCATATTAGCAGTCAAGAATCCGGATTTACGGTAAATGACAATAAGGTGGTCCCTAACTACTTTAAGCCTATACGAGTAACAATACCAACCTGTTAACAGTTCCACTGTCGGGCAAAGGCCTCTTCTCATACAGCGTAGACACAAACATTTATCATCACGCTTGCCCAAGAGAGTAGGCGATTTCAAGACTAATACAAGTGCAGTTTTCGATAAACCGTCAGAAGCCCGAAAGTCTGACAACCAGCCTTACCATGGGGTATTATTATTAAACCAGTATTACCCAATAACTGGGTTTTGGAGGTCAGATAAACAGTCGCTCCATGTAAAATACTGGTATTCAGCTGCATCCGGTTAGTCTGGAAGCTGACCCCAACGTAGTTGGGAAAAGGCTAGGCAAATGATGATATAGTTCCAGCAGGCCTAGCATGAAGCTTTATATTTCTACTCTTCAGTAGAATAGAAATCGCTTGTCTACATTTCTCGGTACAAAACTGTCAATTGTCTATACGGAAACGTAATTTTTGTCTACTCTTCCGACGGCAAAACGCTTGTCTACGGTTCTTGTGCTAAGCCGGTAGTTTACGATATTTTTCATTCGCCGAGGTCAGTGAAACCCAATATAAACTCAGAAAGTACATTTGAATTGAAAAACTCGCATTGGTACCAGCCCGGATTTGAACCCACAACCTCGTTCAGTGTGCCATAGTAACAAATTTCGAAATGTGGGTGTATTTCAGTGGCGAAATCACCATATAACACGATTCTTACCGGCTTCCCTTCGGGTATTCTCATCGGCATTTCTATATTAGTTTTGAAATTATAGTGTTCTTCCTTACATAGAATAAAACAAAGTCGCTTTTCGTGTTTAAACTACGCAACGGATTTGAATGCGGTTGTCGTCAATAGACAGTGATTCATGAGGAATGTTTATATGTATAATACACCAACTTCCACACGGGCGAAGCCGCTGGCTAAAGCTAGTTATTGAAAAGTCAGTAAGTAAAGCCGACTTCGCTTCGGCTTCTCACTCAGAAAAATTTACACCTCGCCGCTGGTGTATGTCCTACCTCTGCCTATCCCTTGGGCGTATACAGGATTACTTGTATCATGAATGTGTCATATCAATCATCATAAAATTAACAATGTATAGGAGTGGGTTTACGTCAATAATATTGTATAGGGCGGGGTTAGAACTCATCACATCGTATCCTTTGGCTCGCCTGTCTGACGCCCTAACTGTTGAGCTATTGGTATTTTTACTACCCACTAGTTTTTGCCCTCGGCTTCGCCCGCATGGAAGTCGAAAATTATTCCACGGGAACCTAAAACCGGGATAAAGGTATCCTATGTGTTATTCCAGGTTACAAAGTATCTGTGTGCCATATTTCATCCAAATTCGTTCAGTCCTTTTTGCGTGATCGAAAAACAAACATCTTATTCACATTTATAATGTTAAGTGGGATAGTTGGGCTTAGTAACAATAGCTGCGCGGGTCGATCGATCAGGTTAAGCTACGCTTGCCGCGGTTGGTCCGTGGATGGGTGACCATCTTTACATACCAAGACTCCTCCGTGCCTCGGAAAGCACGTTAAGCCGTTGGTCCCGGCTGTCATTTGTGGATCTTTGACAGTCGTTACGGGTCGTCAGAAGCCCGAAACTCTGACAACCAGTCTTACCAAGGGGTATCGTATTACCTAGTAACTGGGTTGTGGAGGTCAGATAGGCAGTCGCTCCATGTAAAATACTGATATTCAGCTGCATCCGGTTAGACTGGAAGCCGACCCAAACATCGTTGGGAAAAGGCTAGGCAGATGATGATGAGTTGGACTAATTTTTTTTCCGTGGCTTTACTAACGTGGAAGTCGGAAATGATTCCAGGGGAACACACTACCGGATCGTAAATAATCCTATGAATATACGACTATCCTATAGCATTTTGGTTCAAACTTATTTAACATAATTTAACTTGCGGTTACATAATGCTATGAAGGGCTTCGTCGCAAAATAGCAATTTCTCAAAATGTCTACCGGACGCAAAATGTCCATTTCTCAGAATGTCTCTTTCGCAAAATGACCACTTCGCAAAATGTCCCTTTGGTAAAATCTACATTTCTCTGAATGTTTCGTTCGCAAAATAACCACTTCGCAAATCATAAGTCATAAGTTGAAAATTTAAAAAATAACATTATAAAATTGCAACTAAAATTAAATTATTAAAATACATTTAGAAAAGTCAATAAAAACAATAAAGGTCAATTAAGAATTCAAGTACAATAGATCATAAATAATAAATGTCAAAGTAATAAAATCAATCATAAGTTACAATGTCATAGGATTCATAGGTCATCTAGGAATTCATTGATGCTGTAATAGCCTTTCCCCAATAAATAGGTCCTCAATTTGTTTTTGAATAAGTTAACACTGTAAATGGTTTTGAATTCTATAGGTAACCTGTTGTACAAAAATCGTCGCTGTTCAATCCTTTACATCAGTATAAAATCAGTCAAGTCAAGAGTCGGATTCATGCACAAAGGGTTACTAATATTTTATTCAGATAGGTTTTTTTTTCATTTGTTCACAAATTGTATTAACACACAAATGTATCTAAATAAAATAAAGGAGAGAAGTTTTATCGTTCACGAGATTTATCTTATTTTGTAAATTGCGGGACAGGCGACAAAGATATAATACATTTTTAAAAGTAAAACGGAAGAAAGAATGTATTTTGACACGAAAAACATTTTTAAAACATTTTTGCCCAAATTAGAACGGAATAATTTATCACTGCAAACCTTGTTTTTTTATTTGATTTTTGTGTAATTGTTGTTGACTTCAATTAAAAACCAATAAAATAAAACTTAAGAGGGAAGTAGTCATTTTGCGAAAGTGACATTCTGAGAAATTAAAAATTCACGAAAGAGACATTCTGAGCAATGGACATTTGGCGTCCAGTAGACATTTAGAGCAGTAGTCATTTTGCGACTGAGCTAGATCCACTGTTTATATTTCTGTGGAAACGAGTGATGGTTCATATTTTCCCCACTTTTTTGAGGACAAAATAAAAAAGTTATTATGAAATGATTAAAAGACGACGCCTAGCATCGAGCTAGGTTTCACTTTTCCGAAGAAAAACCGAAATGTGACTTAATAATAATAAAAAACCGGCCAAGTGCGAGTCGGACTCGCGCACCGAGGGTTCCGTACACACCTGTAGGTATATAAGTAAAGGTTATGGTGTTCTAGACTTGAGTAATTCATATGAATTTCAATTTAATACAACTACGCGTTTATGAGGAAAGGGGTAGTAAGTTTAAAATTATAAAAAATATTTTTATTATATGTATGATGTAATCAAAAATGTATGTCTTTCGCAATTTTTCCTTTATCTGTGCTATAAGACGTTGCTTCGTACCAAATTTCAAGTTACTGAGTTCACGGAAAGTACCCTGTAGGTTTTGATTCCCTTGCGAGTGTCGAAGATTTTCGGCATAAACGGCTGTATCTTTTGATTGCCTTGGCTTAGAAGTTTGATTTTTTCACAGCTCTAAGGAACAGTAAATCTGAGTATTTGATATAAATTTCAGTTTGATACCTCCGCGAATTCCTGAGAAAAAGGGTCTTGCCAGACAGACAGACGGACAACAAAGTGATCGTATAAGGGTTCCGTTTTTTGCTTAAGATTCAATATGTCCACAGTTAAACGAATGTCGTTAACAAGAACTTAAAATCACATTCACATAGCAATTTTACAGGCATCAAGCGGTATACATTTACACCCCAATTACTTATAATGACCTAAAAAGAAATATCGTTCACACCCAATCAGAAAGAAATAAAAAGACCATACGAATTGCCCGTCGATTGTCACTTACGAGACATATTATTACTAACTTCTGTGATCCTTATTACAAGGTATTAAAGTTTAATTTAGGACAGTAAATATATCAGTTTTTTTCACTGTGCCTTGTCTGTCATTACTGTCATAAGCCGCAGTAGTGATTATAGGGTAACTAATAAATCTTGACATTTTGTGGCGGCGCTGCTAGTCAAGGCGAATGTCAATAATTATAACAAATACAGTGCAATTTGCATTTAGTTCGCCATTCCACCGCGGATCAGGTTAAATTGGATATGTTGTAGGTACAACTTTCATAATAATTTTACACATGCGTTCGAAAAAGTCGACCCACCCGTTTGAAACAAGATTACTCAACAATTTTTGTAAACAATAACGAATTATATTTTATAATAATAAGAAAATCGTGAACATACAAACATTAGGCCCCAATCAAGAACCTTAATTTTTTGGAATCTGTTAAAAACATCAGTTGAATTATTAAGTCTGTGGTTCAACTGTTCACGGAGGACGCTAAATGCCTTGCGCGTCTAATGTAATTATGTTTTCAGGATGATGTTGAAACTCCCTCGTTTCTGTAGTGCCTTGGGGATGTTTGCCCAATCGCGTACTGATGGTTTCCATGCTATCATCAGGAAAAAGGTGGCATCGCTTGAGAGAAGGATTCGGGGAGGTAGCAATAGCATCCTGAGGGTCGTGGCTGAGGACCCGACAGCTCCTGTACTGAAACATCTCACGTGGAATCATTGTCCGCATGAAATGCCTCGCAAGTACATGACTCACTAAGTGTTCTGTTGGAATTAAATTATAATATGTTACTAATCCTAGTGTATAAGATGTAGTATCTAAGGTGTGCACCAACAAAATTGGTTCTTATGTTGTCCCGAATAAAACAATTTGATTGATTGAAAAACCCGCACCGGGCCCGCGTGGTGGATTACGGCCCACTCCCTCTCACCGAGAGGAGGCCTGTTTCCCAGCAGTGGGAACATTTATAGGCTGATGATGATGATGATGATGATGATTGAAAAATATACAAAACTGGCTTCTGGGTAGGGTTTAATCCACGTGGATGTCGAAAATTATCCCATGGGAACGCGCTACCGGGACAAAAAGTAGTATATGTCCTTCCCCAAACTGCCATCTATATCCTTTTCAAATTTTCCAATCGAAATCCATGCGGTGGTTTAGGCGTGACATACAGACAGGGTTACTTTTGTGTTCATAATATTAATACTTAACTATATTTTAAGCTTTTACAACTTCAATGAAAAAACAAAGTCACGCAGTTTTTCCAAGCAAGAGTGAGTGATGAAGCCATCTAAAGTATCGAGTCGATCATTTCAAGAATAATCTTTATCTTTCATACCCCAAAATATAAAACAATTAAATTTTTATTAATATTTTTGAGATTTAAAATGAAGAGGCATTGGATGGGCCAATTTTATTGCACCCAAGTGTATATTATTATGATATTTACCATTTTATTTTTGTGGGGCTTTGTGGGTAAGTAATTACAGTCGCAAGAGTTAAGTTACGCTTGCCGCGGTTGGTCCGTTGGATGGGTGACCCTCTTTACATACCAAGGCAGGGGCCGTGCCTCAAAAAGCACGTTAAGCCGTTGATTCCGGCTTGTCATTCGCAGATCTTTGAAAGTCCTTACGGGTCGTCCGCAGCCTGGAAGTCCTTACAACCAGTCTTACTAACGGGTATGGCGTATTTCCAAGTAACTGAGTTGTGGAAGTCAGATTAGTATTATTATTGATCAGTATTTTACCATATACAATAATGGTCCAATACAATCCATTTTTTGATGAAATTTAATTACTTACCTATTATTGTATAGAATCAAGTTCTTCCAACTTATCAGACAGCTGTGCTGCTGGGGAGTTTGTTGCGCCACTTCTTCTTCCCAGCTAAAGCACTAGGAAGTGTCGAAGGGTGGGCGTTTTTGGGGGACTGTCTTATGTAATTTTGATGTTCGAAAAGTGCTGACTCTCAGCCTAGTTTGAATAAATGACTTTTGATTTGATTTGTTTTGATTTGGTATTAAGCCGTATCCGGTAAGACTGGAGTCGACACCAACATAGTTGGGTTTTTCCCAATGGCTCCAGATGATGATGACAGCAAATTGACGTAGCGTCAATATGGATGAATAAATAATTTCCCTGAGTTCAAAAAGCTTTCTGACTTAAATTAAAAAGTTAGACTAGTAGGTACTCTGCAATGTGGGTCACACATTATTACTATTCCTGCTAATTAATCCTTCTAACTAAGCTCGCTTAATAGTGCAAGTTAAAGTTCAAACAGATGACCTCTCGCTTTACCAACTTTAGAGAGTCCATAATTCTAATTGGATTAAGAACATATGAGAGTATAGATCGCTGCGGACCTCGTCAGAAGTAACAGACTTGAATATATTATAAACCTACACATCAAACATAACATCACACCTGTCATCGCAGGACACGGTGGAGGTCTGCCCGGCTCGGACGGAACACCGTCGTGTCCTCGTGAAGGCGAGCAGCGGCGGCTATCTCTCGCGTCCGGCCCTGATCCAGGCCATGGTACGGAGTGAGGGTGCATGGGACCTCCTTCTACGAAGCAGTAATGCTCGCGAAGAGGGAGCCGGCGCACGTGAGGGAGGGGCAGTATATGCACCCCCAAGCCCCTAGTCGCCGCAGGAGATGCCCTGGGCGTCGGGAATCCCAGGCTGATTCCCAGCCACCGTAGGCGCGTGATTGCGAGTAAATGGGTGGCTCGCTGTCCGGTAAGGACCAAGCCATTGTGTTCAATGCGCGCTTCAAAGAGATGTCAGCACCAACTGGTGGGGTCCCCAAGGGCTGATGCCTGCCAAGGGCACGAGTTTTTCAAGAGAGATACCATGGCCCCTGGCACACATGCAACTAAAGGAATACGGGTGGGTTTTAGTCAGTAAAAGTCTGACACGCTCCCCCGCCCACTTCAGCGAGAAGTTTTTGATGATTTCCCACCCAAAAAAATCGCCTGATATCCCCCCGATTGGTACAGCAGAGGTGTTTTAATCCTATATGTACATATAATACGGGGCGAGGCAATTGCCATCAGCCGGGCACAAATGCAGACTCCGGGCAGCTACTGAGTTCCTTGATGGAAAAAAACGAATACCACTTAGCCCAGACTCGTAATCGAATCCAGGACCTCGTGCTCAGAAGTAGCGTTTGAAGGTTTCCGGTGACTGGCACAGCAATTAACTGGAACCACTTCCAGTTCCTGGATCCGCTTAATTTAGTATTTTTCTTCGGGTGACTGCGACCACCCATAATTGTATAAATAAATCTATTGTTCAAGCCAAAAACCGGGGGCAAATTTCCGGGTCACGATGGCTCCAGCAAAGAACATTTTCAATAGGTATGCTGGTCCGCATGTGTAGTGTCGTTTTTTGCTTGAAAATAAGATTTTTTTATTCAGATATTGGTGGTCCTAGTCGCCGGAAGAAAAATATTAAGAAATTGGATTTTGTAACTGGGATCGAGGTTCCAAATAATTGCGGTCCCACTTGCCGAAAGTTCGCGCTTGCGACCACTAGAGCAACGAGGCAGAATATTATGTAATGATAGAAAATACTTAATTTTATTGGTTCCATTCATAAATTAAAATACATACTCTTATCTTAATACTCAAAATGGCCGTCCTTGAATTAGCGTAACTAAATCACAACATTTTGCGAACATACATTTCCGGTTTAAGATAAAAAAAACACATGGCCCAATTTTAATTGAATATCTTTGATAAAATTTTTAAGCATTTAAAAATCACCATGTTAATTCGTACGGGAGGGGCTCGTGGCTAAGCAAATAGCTGCACGGGTTCATCCATCAGGTTAAGCTACGGTTGCCAGGGTTGGTCTGTAGATGGGTGACCATCACCAAGACTCCTCCGTGCCTCAGAAACCGTCGGCATCTGTCGCGCCTGTTATTCGTGGATCTTTAACGACACTAGACACTAGATACGGGTCGTCCGAAGCCCGAAAGTCCGTAATCCAGTCGTACCAAGGGGTATCGTATTATCCAGTTACTGTGTGAGACAGATAGGCAGTCTTTCCATGATATTCTGCTGAATCCGGTAAGACTGTAAGCCAACCACAACATATTTGGGAAAAGATTAAGTGATAGATTGATTATGACTGTTAATTCTTAATGATAATACCCATCAGATAGTATAGAACGTTCTAGGAAGGTACACTGAAATTTCCTAAATTCTGTTCGTATAATTCTAAGAAGAGCTTCTGTGGTTTTAGTAGGACTACAGACAAACTAGCAAGAGTTATTTAGCAAAGATTGGTGAAGTTCGTTTAGTCCACTCTCGGCCCCTCGATACCTAAAAAAAGATGTGTTTATTTCTTTCCTCTCAACACTTAAAACATAGTTCACATTCGACCCCCAGGGAGTGAGACTGAATTTTCATAAAAAAGACAGGTATATCTCTTCCACTTTCGACCCCCATTTTGGTACCATAAGGTACAGAGTACTTTTGGGGGTCGAGAGAAAACTAAACTTGGCTGGATAATAAAATGGACTCTCGACTCCGAAGGGTCGAGAATAAACTATAGTCAGGGATCCAGTGGACACATTACTTATTGGGTGTCGAGGGGCCAAGAGTGGACTAAAAGTTGAAGTTCACGATCATTGTTATACCTTACATTTTTTGGATAGGAAATCATCAAATGACTTCTCCCGCTCTGGGTGGAGCAGGATGGCGTGTCAGACTTTTACTGACTAAAACCCACCCGTGTTCCCTCAGTTGCCTGTGTGCCAGGGGCCGCGGTATCTCTTTCGAACAACCCGCACCCTTGGCAGGAGCATTGTCATACCTCGGGTTTGAAAGAAAGGATAAAGTATTACTTAAAATGTTGGTTTTACAGCCCATCTCGCCATTAGTTTTTGGTGAGCGTTTATTATTTCAGAGCGTTTCCACTCAATCTGTTTTCAGTCCGTTTAAAAAACGTAGTTTTTCATTCATCATTTTAATATGACCAAACCTTCGGCCGAATTTGCCCTTTACTCTAAAAAAACCCATGAGAACAAGCTCATCAGAAGACAATGTAAGGCTAATATTTCTTCACACAACACATTTGACAAAAGGCTCTAATTTGCCAGCACATTGGCGTCAATTTGTGAAGGTAATGATTTAGAAAATTGCGTCAATTGTGACAAACGACGCGACTAAATGACGTAACTTAACCGAGATGATGATTTTTAGCTATGTTATCAGTCATTCTGGAGATAGCGGATTTTGTGGGGTAAGCAGTTATAAAGGGTCAAATTTAATTAGCTAGCAGAACTCTGCAGACGTGATGGTCATCATGATCATCTGCTTAGCCTTTTCCCAACTATGTTGGGGTCGGCTTCCAGTCTAACCGGATGCAGCTGAATACCAGTGTTTTACATGGTGCGACTATCTGACCTCCACAACCCAGTTACTGGGTAATACGACACCCCTTGGTAAGACTGGTTGTCAGACCTTCGGGATTCTGTCGACCCGTGACGACTGTCATAGATCCACAAATTATAGCAGGGACCAACGCTTAACATGCTTTCCGGGGCACGGCGGGGGTCTTGGTATGTAAAGATGGTCACCCATCCACGGAGCAACCGCGGCAAGCGTAGCTTAACTTAATTGATCGATCCGTGCAGCTGTTTTACTTACCCACAAGCCTACTTAGTAATGACTATCGATATCTAAACATTTGTTATGTTTTTGGGGTCATCAGGCAGTGCAGACACCTGAATTCAGGATAAAATTTTAACCAGTCCGCAAACTGTAACCATGAATTCAGCATATCATTCTAGAGAGAGAGTTTTTTTTGTAATTATAACCGACCAAAAATGTATGTGCTGGGGGGTCTACAATGATATGCTGAATTTATGGTTACAGTTTGCGCACTGGTAAAAAATTTACCCTGTATAGAATATCAGTATAAATTATCAGAAAGCCAATCGTCGTAATTAAAAACGTTCACAATCTGATCTTAGTCTCATCTCGACGACAATGAAATGTCAAAAATGTGGAAAAACTCGAGGTCAGATTGAGACTGAAATCAGACTGTGTTCTTAAAATTACGATAATTGCCCCGACAACTAAAGACGATATAACAATAAAAAAACAGATTTTTCACCTCATACTTCAAGTAACATAACTGCTAAAGGTCGACAGCCCCAAATAAAACCATCCAAATTTTTTTTGTCTTGTGGCTAAGTAACAATAGCTGCGCGGGTCGATCAATCAGGTTAAGCTACGCTTGCCGCGGTTGGTCCGTGGATGGGTGACCATCTTTACATACCGCGACCCCTCCGTGCCTCGGAAAGCACGTAAAGCCGTTGGTCCCGGTTGTCATTTGTGGATCTTTGACAGTCGTTACGGGTCGTCAGAAGCCCGAAAGTCTGACAACCAGTCTTACCAAGGGGTATCGTATTACCCAGTAACTGGGTTGTGGAGGTCAGATAGGCAGTCGCTCCATATAAAATACTGGGATTCAGCTGCATGGCTAGGCAGATGATGATGATTTTGTGCACAAAATTGTGTTTTTTACTTGATGCTCGTGTGCGGGAGTGCTTTCAGATTCATATTTTGAATCATATACACTAGGTTTTACCTGTGGGCTGTTCTACCCGGATAAAAAGTACCTATCCTATGTCCTAGTCCAGCACCCTAATTGCCTAACTCACAATTAATCATAATCGTTTTCGTTTTGACAGTTCAACAATATTCATTGCGTTATAGTTGTTGAGCAGACACATTATTCGAACATATGAAGCAATGGTTTAACAAACCGTTTCAAAACGAAACAGATTATGATGAATCGTGAGTTACGCAATTAGGGTGCAGGTCGCGGTCTATCCATCTGACCAATTTTATTCAAATTCGTTCAGCTGTTTAGGCGAGGAAGGTAACATAAAGACAATGTTACTTTAGCATTTAAATCATACTACCTTTTGCCTCTGGCTCCGCCCGCGTGGATATTGGTTATCGTGTAAAAAGGTAGCATATGTCCTTTTCCATATCCCACGCTATATCTTTGCCAAATTTCATGACGATCGGTTCAGCGGTTTAGGCGTGAAAGCGTTACATACAGACAGACAGAGTTATTATCGTATTTATAATATTAAATATAGTTGGGACTAGTCTTCATTATCATCTGCCTGACCAGTTCCCAACTATGATGGGGTCGGCTTGTAGTCTGACCGTATACAGCTATTTACCAATACTTACATGGAGCGACTGCCGATCTGTCCTCCACGACCCATTAAATGGGTAATACGATACCCCTTTGTAAAACTGATTGTCACATTATCAGGCTTTTGAACCTGGCTAAAAAGCACGCGGTCAGTGATGAGCAGTTACACGCTAGTCTACACTCACAACATTATTGAGTGAGATGCAGGATCATTTACAGTAAAACAAGTGCGTAAAAAACAAAGAAAAGTCCTTCGGGAGATCGGGTTTTATGAAAAAACCGTTGCATAAATCAATGACCAATAAAGTGTATTGAACTTTTCGATATTTGTGCTTTGTCAGCACTGATTTAGTTTTTGAGTTTATCCACTTCGTTTATTACTTAAACACGACCAAAATTAGGTTAAATTAGCAAGAAAAATGAATCTTTGTTGGGTCGTAACTTTTTAATGGGTTTTTATTTTAGTATTCTGTATCCATACAGAGAATATTAATAATGAGAAGAAACCACACCATGTTTACTTTTTCATGTACATTGTCGAACAGTGGAGTAAAACACTCCCGAAGTTTGTATTTAAAAAATGTCGACAAGATTATTCGCCTCAAAACTTTGTTATTTGTATTTTGTGTTTCACGAACGGTATTCTTTCTTTCATTCTTAGATAACCAAGATATCTTAGATAACCAACTTATCTAAAGAAACCAGGTTTTCCTTAGTTACAAAAGCAAAAACAATAAATTCTTAGCTATGAATCAAGTAAGTCAGCACAAGACGCTCAAAAAGGACCCAAATATATAAGGCTAACTAACCAAAACATATCAAGTTTCATTTTATTAGCAAAATGATTTACATCCTGCCAACTAATTTGTGAACTAATTAAGATGTTATTTTCGACCATAAATAACTCATAAATACTTGTATGGTCATGTCGTAAATTAACGGCAATTAAAAAAGTTAAGATGCCAACGCTAGGATGTGATTTTATAAATTAAAAATGTCGATACAGAATATTATGTTCGTCATAAAAAAATTAGACAAGGAATTATCGTCGAATTAGTAGACATTGATTAATCCTCAAGAAGGATTCTCATTGATGAGTCCATGTAAAACTACGCATGCACGGACATAAAAACATTGTGGCAGGATTATGTTGCGGACTGGATTTTCAACCCTCAGTGTTGTGCCACGCATTGAAAATCCAACAAAGCGCATCCCAGCGCAAAAAAGACACTTGGAATTTCAACTGTCGTGCATTGAATATCCAATTCGCGAAAAGCAATTGCGGCGGACTAGGACTTTCAACTTTCGCCCAGCAGAGCGTTGAAAATTTGTAAAGTACGAGTACAAGATGAGGATACTTTTCATCTTATAGCAATTTTTTTTTAAGTTGAACGTCTTTAAGTTTTTTTGTTTTTTAAGTTGTCCGTGTGGTGCCAGACATAAAACAATAGCGCCATCCCATTTCATCCCGTGGGGTCGTAGAAGGCGACTAAAGGACTTACTAGAGAATGGGCAGCAGCGTTCTCTCTGCATTTTACCATCATACTGCGATCGCCAACCCGCCTGCCAAGCGTGGCGATTATAGCAATTCCCCCCGTTTGGGGGAGTTTTAAGTCCAGCAGTGGACGTCTTTCGCCTGATATGATGATGAACTAAAACCTAAAAAATAATTTCACGCGCCCAACGATTTTATTTTACCGAATTACTTTTTCGCATTTAGTTAAAACCGTTTCACTTGAAAATTGTTTTTACTTAATTTGTTTTCAAGTTTTTAGTTCGTTACTTAATATTTCTGTTATTTTTTTATTTTATTAAATTGTGTTGTTATCAAAACTGAAGCTGTGTACTAAATATCGGACCAATCTGCCAACAGGAAGGGGGTAAAATTTGAAGTACCTACTAAATTTGACCCGAACAAATAAAACACAACAACAAACAGGGCAAGCTAAATAAAACTAAAAAAAAAAAAAAATACTATTAATAATAACGTTTCTGTCTCTTTTGTTATAAAGCGGCGGTGTCGTGTGTGTTTGGCGATATCTATAAATATAAAAACTTCGTGTCACGATGTATGTTCGCGATAAACTCCGAAACTACTGAACGGATTTTGATAAAATTGCAATTTAAATGTTTATTATACGACATTGATGTGTATTTATCGGTTACTTCTATAAATTCCTAATAGATGGCGGTTTAGCATCTAAGTTGCACAGTTATCCGGCAGATGGCGTCGTATTTATATTAGGTCTTCACCTATGAAATTGCCGTTCTGCAGTACTGGCCATTTCAAATCAAAATAATTTTTGTTTGGCTAAGAATTCTAATTTCAAATTAATTTTATTTTAAAAACATGGATTTTTTTTTCTAAAAGTAGTCATTTCTTTATTGATTAGTGTTACATTTTCATCGCATTTCAATCTTTTTCGTCATCATGGATACGTTAAAAATTCGAGTACTTAATTATGGAATATGAGTACCGTCGTGGCAGCAACGCGGCACAAGCGGCACGCAACATCAACGACGTTTACGGAGCTAACACTACAAACCAACGCACCACCTGTTATTGGTTTGCTCGCTTCCGTTCTGGAAATTTCGACCTGAAAAATGAACCTCGCGGTCGTCCGAAGACTTTGGTCGACAATGACGAATTAAAGGCGATTGTGGAAGCTGATGATACACAATCTACGGCTGAATTAGCAGCAGCTTTCGACGTTAGCGTCAAAACAATATTGGTCCATTTGCGTCAAATTGGCAAGGTAAAAAAGCTTGACAAATGGGTGCCCCACGAACTCAATGATCGCCAGCGCGAAGTACGCGTCGAGACGTGCCTTGCACTGCTCAACAGACACACAAATGAAGGAATTTTGAACCGCATTGTTACCTGCGATGAAAAATGGATTCTGTTTGATAACCGTAAGCGCTCAGCAAGTTGGTTGGATCCTGGTTCAGCACCTAAACAATGCCCTAAACGAAAACTTACCCCTAGAAAAGTGATGGTCACTGTTTGGTGGTCTAGCGCCGGTGTGATTCATCACAGCTTCTTACCAAACGGGGTGAGCATTACTGCAGATGTGTACTGTGAAGAACTGAACACAATGATGGAGAAGCTGGCGCATCTCCAACCAGCATTGGTCAATCGCTCGTCTCCGCTGCTCCTGCACGACAACGCGCGACCTCATACTGCACAGCAGACGGTCTCCAAGTTGCAAGAACTGGGGTTGGAAGCTCTCCGTCATCCGCCCTACTCACCAGACCTTGCGCCTACAGACTACTACTTTTTCCAGAATTTGGATAACTTCTTGGCGGGAAAAAAATTTAATACCCGAGAGGCAGTACAAAATGCCTTTGAAGAATTTGTTGCCTCCCGTCCAGCTGATTTCTTTAAGAAGGGCATCAATAAACTGCCACTGCGATGGCAAAGATGCATTGATTGCATGGGTGATTACTTCGATTAATACAAATAAAAAATTCATAAAAAAAATCGTTTAATTTTTTTCATACAAAACGGCAATTTCATAGGTAAAGACCTATTATTAATATACGACATTTGTGTGTATTTATCGGTTAGTTCTATAAATTCTTAATAGGTAGGTAGGGTAGGGTAGTGTAGGGTAGGGTAGTGTAGGGTAGCGTAGGTAGGGTAGGGTTGGTAGGGTTTTTTTTTTTTTTTTTTAGGGTTGGTAGGGATTTTGTATGAATGACTTTTGGACGGACAGGATAACGTCTGTTGGTTCAGCTAGTAGTCCTATAAAAATTACAAAAACAAATCGTATTTGTCAACGTTATCGATACAATCGATATCCTTATTTCTCATCGAGTTAACACGGGTTTAGATTACCGATAACGATAGTTTTATGCGTTGTCGATCGTAAGTTTTTCTCCTTATACCGTTTTAACGAGTTGCTAATGATGTGAGATGGGTTATCTTGCCATCGAATGGTGGGAAATATCACATTCTGTGCCTTTGTCTCTTTTTATAGGATTTTTTTTTTTTTGCGATATATTGTTTTTTGCTGACGAAAAACAGTATGAAATATGTTAATGAATTAACGTTAGTTGCAATTGAAATGTTTTTGGTAATAAGTGTGCAGTTGTGGCCCAGTGGTAACGGCCGCGACTTACGACTTGTAGGTCGTGTGTTAAAACCCAGCCAGGCGCATTACTTTGTGTAAATAATTTCATCACCACTGCTCTCAAACGGTGAAGAAAAACATCGTGAGGAAACCGGCATGTCCTAGAACCAAAAATTCGAAGACATGTGACATCTACCAACCCGCACTGGGCCCGCGTGGTAGATAACGGCCCACTCCCTCTCATGGAGAGGAGGCCTGTGTCCCAGCAGTGGGAACGTTATAGGCTGACCTATGTATGTATGTGAAGAGAATACTTTCACATTGTAATACAAGATATTATGCAGGTTGGTAGGCACGTTGACGCTCAAACTGGAACAATGAATTTAGAGTGTTGACTTAGCTAGATATTGCTAATCGATTGCTTCTTAAGCTGGAAAAATAAGTCAACTCAACAACGTAAATAACGCTATGTATAGATAGATAGATAAAACCTTTATTTAGTGTATACACAGAAGACATAACACTATACACAAAACTACAATTAAATGATAACAAATAACACGAATTGAAATAAGAACAAAGTGGCCATTACATCCACAAAAAGAAAAACATACCTAGGTTTTTAAATTGTCAAAATCAAGCCATTTCTACTGTTAGTTAATAACGCAATCATCCCTCAGATAACGCAGCGGTCAAACAAGAGTCAAACGCGTTAATAAGGCAGAAATTCAGTTCAACATCAACCGAAATCATAATTTTCCACACATTTCAGACCAAACATTCGGCATTCAGTCCATCATTACTGCATATACTGGACACTATTATATATGCAGTAGCAATTTCGAAAACAAGTTTTAAATGCAGGGCAATCATATGCGGTAAACTTGCCAGCAACATGGCGATGAGTCGGTGGCGCTAATTATTTTAATAGATACATTTTGAACTTGTTCCAAGTAGCCCTCGGTTTACCCCGTTCTAGTTTTTTATGGACAGCTGGGAAAGGCAAATGTTGTATACCACGAATACGTACTTACAAACGTAACATAACATTGGAGGCGATCGGCGGCGACGATCTCTTGCGTCCGGCCCTGGTCGAGGCCATGGTACATGGTACAGAGCGAGAGTGCATGAGTAGCCGTCGCCTCCTTCTGCGAAGCAGTAATGCTCGCGAAGACGGAGCCGGCGCACGTGAGGAAGAGCCAGAATATGCACCCTCACGGCCTTAGTCGCCGCAGAAGATGACCTGGGCGTCGGGAACCCCAGGCTGATTCCCGGCGGGGAATCAGCCTGGGGCGTGGGCTTGCCGGTGGTGAGTAATGGGTAGCTCGCTGTCCGGCAAGGACCAAGCCCGAGTCGACGACGCGTTGTGTTCCATGCGCGCCTCAAAGAGATGTCGGCACCAACTGGTGGGGTCCGCAAGGGCTGATGCCTGCCAGGGGTGCGGGTTGTTCGAAAGAGATACCGTGGCCCCTGGCACACAGGCAACTGCGGGAACACGGATGGGTTACACATACTTACAAACTTTATCAGATTGTCACATCACCTTCGCCGTGGTCTACGTGATGCAGGGCGATTTCCTTTGTGGCGACATCTACAACGCCACATGCGAACTACGCATCAAAGACTTGACGTCACACAAATCCTACATCGCGCAATCAGAGTTTACCGCGCGACTCGTATGTATACAACATCCCGACATCAACCGCCGGGCAGTTGCCCACCAAAACACAACACTCGTCTGGTCGGAGGATGGTATTTTCCCATCTGTCTGTTTGCATTCGCGCGATAACCTGAGCTAACCTAACCGTTTTTTTTTTTTTGGGTGGGAAATCTTCAAATAACTTCTCCCGCTCTGGGTGGAGCAGGAGGGCGTGTCAGACTTTTACTGACTAAAACCCACCCGTGTTCCCTCAGTAGCCTGTATGCCAGGGGCTGCGGTATCTCTTCCGAACAAACCCGCACCCCTGAAGCTAACCAATAACGTTAAAACAATATTATAAATTGTCCATATCATATTAATTTGTGGATCGCCATAGAAAGGAGTTTATTCTACGAGTCTATATAATCCACCAAGAAATACATGACGAAAAAACTGTATTCAATTTCATCGAAATCCCATCTCGAATTTTCCTTTCATTAAAATTGTATTTTTAAGTCTCCTTCTACTAGTACAATTTAAACTTTTATTAAGCAAAGTGTTCTAAATGTAGCCATTTCTATTTACTTAGGCCAGTACGATAGCAATGTTGGTTTTTTCTTTAGGCTACGGGTTGGTATTCACCAAACTAGAAAAACATTATTACAAAAGAGTCTTTCATTAATCCAGTACTATTAAGTACTCACTTAATCAGATTAGCTTTAGGGAATCAAATTTACCTTACGATATCCATTTACCTAAATAAATCGTACAATACTTTTTTTTAATTTAATCATAGACTACTTGCTTTTGTCAGCGGGTTCACCCGCGTGGAAGTCGGATATTACCCCCACGGGAACGTACTACCGTGATACAAAGTAGGTCATCATCATCATCATCATTTCAGCCGAAAGACGTCCACTGCTGGACATAGGCCTCCCCCAAGCTCCGCCACTTCGACCGGTTAAATGCTTCTCGCATCCAACGGACTCCCTCGGCCCTCACAAGGTCATCTGTCCACCTTGTGGAAGGCCTTCCAACTTTACGTCTCCCGGTACGCGGTCGCCACTCCAGAACTTTTCGGCCCCATCGGCCATCTGTTCTGCGAGCAATGTGCCCTGCCCACTGCCACTTAAGTTTGGCAATTCTTCGGGCTATGTCGGTTACCTTGGTTCTCCTGCGGATCTCTTCATTCCTGATTCGATCACGCACAAAGTAGGTATCCTGTTTTAATGCAGGGTGTTTGTTGTATAGATTACTAGCTGCTCGTCCCGGCTTCGCACGGGCGGGATCCCTATTTCTTTTCGTTCGACCGTGTGTTCAGGTTAATACATGAATAGCCTATGACACTCACAAATAACGTGGCCTTCTATTGGTTAAATAATTTTCAAAATCGGATCAGTAAATCCAGAGATTACCCCTACAACCTCACAAACTTTACCTCTTTATAATATTTACTAGCTTCTGCTCGCAGCTTCGTCTGCGTTAAATTTCTCGGCTCCTAAGGGCTCTAGCGTGATGTTATGTAGACTATAGCCTTACTCGATAGATGGGCTATCTCATTCTATAATAGTTTTTCAATTCGAACCAGTAGTTCCTGAGATTAGCGCGTTCAAGTAAACAAACTCTTCAGCTTTATAATATTAGTATAGATTATTATACATTATATGTGAATATACAGTTTTTTCGCCGGTTAGGCAAATTTTTCGCCGGTTATACAAAAAAAAAATTAGCTGTTCCATACATTTTGACTGCGTAGGTATTGCACTTTTCTATGAAACAGCTGATTTTTTTTTTGTATAACTGGCGAAAAATTTCTGCGCTACTCCTAGCGCAGAAATTTTTCCAGAATGATATGCTGAATTCATGGTTACAATTTGCGCACTGGATAAAAACTTACCCTGTATAGATTATTTGCTTGTTGAACGAATTTATGGGTATCGAGTAAGTTTTTCATTATGTTATGTACTTCTTTTTTGTGCAATGGGCCAGCTCTTGACCTCAATCTCTTATTATTCAAACTCTTGAATGCAGTAATACCGTGAATGTATCAGTTTGACGGCTGAATCACCAACTTTCCAATTCGACTTTGTGTTCTGAGGTGATCTGCACGATTACATACAAATCCGTACACTGACTGGACACGTCCACTCAGTCTGTGTGGTTCATTCCTTTAAAGACCATTTCAGACACCAATCTACATGGTCTTCATATGATCTGACCAAGATTATGTCTGGAATTTAAAAGAGACCTCCTGAGTTTATTTCGACCTCTCTTCTCAGAGATACAATCTATATAATCACTAATAATATTATAAAGAGGAAAGATTTCATTGTTTGTTAAAAAAATATTTCACTGTTGGGAAGCTACTCTATCCCCGGATGACACAAGCTATATTTTATCCCCGTATTCCTACGACAATGGGAACTACGCGGGTGTAACCCCGAAACGCTACTAGTCATTTATAAATTTACGCTTTAAAAAAAGGTATCTCAGTTGTGATCATAATCAAAAATATCGTTTCGTCTTTCTCTACAAAAATGCCAGAATCTTTTCTCCTAGCCAATAAACTCGTAACCAAACACCATAACAACATCTTTCCTTCTCCAACCAACCAATAAACAACCAAGAAAATACCACCAGGTACAAAAACAAGTCAAGTCGGCCAAGTAACTTAACACCGGTTACTTGAAGACGTACCGAAGTCATGCAAAGTTAAAACTTAAAGAAATATTGATTACTGAAGCCTCACAACGTCAGTTATTTATGTAGGTAATACTACTTATTACACTGGCATTTGTACTGGAGGTTTTTGTTTGAGGAAAAAAAGTAGGAAAGAATGCTAAGTACTAATAAATAGTTTTTACTTTGTAGATGAGTGGAAGATGGAGGGGCTTGTGGCTAAGTAATTACAGCCCGACGGGTCGATCGATCAGGGCCTCAAGTCTGCTATTACAATAGTGTCAGAATGGTCTATCATTGATTTCATAATTTTATTGTTGATTTTGACGAGTTTGGTAATCTACTAATATAATGGCGTCATTATGACTTTACAATGGTCAGCCACTGACACTCCATTGAAAGAAATGGCATTAATTGGTAATCTCGTATAGTGACAAATTACCTAATGACTGACTTGGCGATAATTTTTGACAGTTCCTAAAATAATATGTTTAAAAATAATATGTAAAAATATATACCTGAAATCTGGCATGAATAAATGTTCAAATCTAATAGTATTTTTTCAAAAATCATTACTACTAACGGTTTTTATAATAATGGTAATACGATAACACGATTCTATTACGAGACCATTGACCGGCCACTGATCGACCATTATGAATTTAGCAGATTACGAACTTTTAGCAAAATGGCGATAGGATCGTGTTGGAATGACGAATTTATAAAAATAGCAGACTAAGACCCCAGGTCCTGCTCGGGGTGCGGGTTTGTTCGAAAGAGACACCACAGCCCCTGGCATACGGGCTACTGAAGGAACACGGGTGGGTTTTAGTCAGTAAAAGTCTGACACGCCCTCCTGCTCCACCCAGAGCGGGAGAAGTTATTTGATGATTTTAAAGCCGATATAAAATCCAAACAAAACCAAGAAACAAAAAACAATCTCACTTCGAAATACAAACTAAAGAATGCAAAAACATAAGAACAGGGACTGCATAATTCCAAATTGAGCCATTCCCAAGCAACTAATAGATGAAACTGTTAGCACACCGATTTTTATTGGAAGTCAGTGAATTATGTAAAGCATATCGGTCGTATGTGTTTACGTGGCTAGCATTTTACACGTCCTACAAGAATAGGAATAGCAATTGTGGCGTGTGTACTTTGGAAATACGCGAAACTTTGTTGTGTCGATCTGCTCGACAAGCAAGAAGTGTTTTGCATCTTACAACTTGTTTTCGAACTTGCTACTGTATATAGATTTTTCTGTATAAAGCAATTACGGCTCACTCCATAGCTCCAGAAGCAATATTCCCGAAACATATCAGCAACTTATAGTTGTTTCTCCATACTGCTCCACTTAATTGATCCAGCACCCTAATTGCGTAACTCACTATTGATCATAATTGGTTTCGTCTTCACAGTTAAACAATATTCATTGCGTTATTTATGTTGTCGAACAGACACATTTTTCGAACATATGAAGCAATGGTTTAACAATCCGTTTCAAAACGATACAGATTATGATGAATCGTGAGTTACGCAATTAGGGTGCAGGTTGATCCTTTAGTGTTGCCGAGCAATAACTGCTTAAAAATTGCCCGTGTAAGAGCATCTTGAAGGAGGCTTTTGACGCTATACCAGGTGCGTATCTATCAGGTAAACACCAGGTAGTATTTCATGATCTTTCTGAAGACCATCACCAATAAGGTAACAATATGAATTAATTTGGCAATAACCACCAGACAGCAGTTAGCACGTCAATTACTGATTCAGAAGTTTGTTATTTGACGAAAATACACGACTGTACACTGACTATCCTTGACTTTATCCCATAATCTCCTTGCAAAAAAAATAATTATTTTTTTACCAGAAAATACAAAAATGCTTTCGATGCTGATGAACAAACTAAAAAAAATGGTAGACTACAATAAATGTAACCTATAAGATGCTAGCCATAATATTTTCCCGTATATCCCCAATGTTTTTCTTGAACCGCCAGTACTACGCGTATCTATGCAAATTGCAAAACAAACCCTGGTCGCGCCCGTTGTTTTTGTACAAACAATACAAAATAACTTTGGCGGGACTAACAAGGCTTTTTAACCGAAAAAATAGCGAATTTTCTCGCGTCACTTACGTCTAAGCGGCGAGAATTGTACCTAGTTATCTGCAATGGGGAGGTTTTATGTTTTGGAGGTAGGCAAATTAGGGAAAAGAAACTGGATTTCTACAATACGACGCGGACGTGGACGCGACTTTTTGGTCTTCCCAAGGTTATCGTGGTACCTAGTTACAGGATTGCAGATGTCAGATAGACAGCCGCTTCATTTAAAATTCTGGTATTTAACTGCATCCGGTTAGACTTGAAGCTGACCCCAACATAGGCTAAGCAGATGAGACGGTAGAATATGAAGGACTTCTTTTTTAGAAATAACATCTTTCATCTAAAAATTATATAAAAAACTGATTTGATTTCATTTGAGCACTTTCATGACCTGTCCCATACAGGTCAAGTGTCGAATCGTAATGTTTTATTTTAAGAGTATTTTACCTTTGCAAAGCAAACCTCAAAGAGGAAAGATATGCCCCAGGTCCAAAATTTTAAAAAACAATTTCAAAACAAGTGACTTTAAATTCAATATTTTTCAAATAACAACAAGAAAGACGAAATGGTAAACACATTTGATAGTTCAATCAAAAGTGTTTGCATGATACGAGTAAAACTTATATGTTCACAAAATAACCGGTACACCGGAAATGAGCGCCGGATTTTTTTAACATTGTGAACAAAAAATGGTGGGTGTGTGTGTGTGTGGACTTTTAACCGGTCTCTAGAAGTGTGCTGTCAGATTGGATGACAGAAGACCCACATTGTTGGAACTCGAGATTAGCATACCATTGCGCAGATGGTGTGGTGTGACTGTGAACGATATGCTGAGGAATGACGTGATAAGACAACTTGTAGTGACACACATTTAAAAGATTGTGCTTAAAAATGGAATTCATCAAATAACTTCTCCCGCTCTGGGTGGAGCAGGAGGGCGTATCAGACTTTTACTGACTAAAACCCACCCGTGTTCCTTCAGTACCCTGAGTGCCGGGAGCCACGGTATCTCTTTCGAGCAACCCGCACCCCTGGCAGGCATTGGCCCTTATGAACCATACCAGTTGGTGCTGACATCTCTTTGGGGCGCGCGTTGAACACAACGCGCCGTCGACCCAGGCTTGGTCCTTAGGAGCTACCCATTACGTGCTTAGATGGTTAGTGCTTGTTCAGATGATGAATGAAAGGCGACTAACCGAAGGTATTTACAAGGCAGATGTGAGTGGAAACGCCAGGAGGAGATACCTTAGGAGGACATAATTATCATCATCATCATCAGCCTATAATGTTCCCACTACTGGGACACAGGCCTCCTCTTGGTAAGAGGGATTGGGCCGTAATACACCACGCGGGCCCAGTGCTGATTGGTAGATGTCACATGTCTTCGAATTTTTGGTTCTAGGACATGCCGGTGTCCTCACGATGTTTTCCTTCACCGTTTTGAGAGCAGTGGTGATGAAATAATTTACACAAAGTAAAGCGTCTCTCTGGGTTCAAACTCACGACCTACAACTCGTAAGTCGCGGCCGTTACCACTTGGCCACTACCGCTCTCCGGAGGACATATAGTGGTGATGTTCTCAGAAAGACCAGGTGCGTAGTACTTGGAACCAGCGTGCGTGTATGGACCAGATGTATGAACATAAACGAGACAAAACGAGTACGTAAAGATATTATCAGGTAGCGTTCTATAGTTAATGCATGTACGTTAGTAAGTAACAGCCGACTTCGCTTCGGCATCCCTCTTAGAAAAATTGACACCTTGGGGCTGGTTTGTAGTGTTCTATGTTATTGGGTTTGGCTTCCGCACTTAGTCCTTTAAGTGGACCATTGTGCGTGAGCCATGGCGGCCGTCAGTGGTTATTCCAACCAGCCCACCTCCCTCCAGAAGTTAGCTATAACTCCTGGTCTGTTGAGAACATCCGTGTAAGATCTGAGATCTGGGCCCCGAGGGTTTCTGTCCTAATCTGGGCTACGCCTGAGCATTCGAAAAGGAGATGCGCGACGGTTTCCTCAGCCTCCATGCAGGACCTGCACAGGGGGCTTTCCGTTGTGCCTATTGTGTAGAAGTGCTTGTTTAGCGGGCAGTGTCCCGTGATGGTCCCATTCACCAGACGCAGGTCCTTTCTGTCCAGGCGTAACAGACGTCTGGTCAGCCTGTCATTCAAAGGTGGCATTGCTGCTGGTATTTAGTGTCTTTCTAAAAAAGAATGGCTTGTGGCTAAGTATTAATAGCCGCGCAGGTCGCACAATCAGGTTGTAAAGCCAATAAACGCATTTTTCTTTCTCTTCTTTATTCAGCTTTATAAATAAGCATAGATATAGTATTTTTATCTCACAAAGCGACGCGCGCTTTATTTGTGGTTACCAAGTGTCAAACATGCTGTGGATATGGGTAAACGCAGAAGCTTTCTATACCGTCCAATACAATGGTGAAGTCAGAAGTGCGTGTCATGTGCTGACGCTACTCGTCTTCATCTCACACATTCGCGTGTATTTGTATATTTGGTAAACAAAAGCAAAGCGTGCGTCGCTTCGTGAGTTAATAAATTTTACCACGTTGTATGGAATTTCTGATGCTACTCTTCGGTATAAGGTGGAAATGACGCAAAAGGTTGGCTCCAAAATACAGTACAGTTATGAAAGTACACGCCTGCTTGTTTCGTGAGCAAATAGGGGTAAATTAAGTGGTTTAAATTACGCGGTGTGATGAATAATTTCGAAATTATTTTCATCATTCTTGTAAGCCAATATGACTATTTACAAAGTAAGAAACCGTTATAGAGTTATGAGGAACAGGGTGTAAAGTTCACTCATACCTATGTTGGTAAAGGAGGATCCTCCGACCAGGCGGCTATTGTGTCTGGTGGGTAATTGCCCGACAGTTGATGTCGGGATTTTGTAAATGTTCGAGTGTCGTGGTAAACTCTGACTGCGCTATGTAGGAATTCTTAATTTAGTTCTCCTGTGACACTGTAGATGGCGCCACTTCTCTTTTTGCGTTTTCTTCATTTGTTGGGAAGTATTTATTTTGTAGTCCCGCTACACCGTAAAGAAATGTGAAATGAGTGTGTATACGAGAGGTGGCAATTGCTAAACTTAAGTGGCAGTGGGCGGGCCAGATTTCTCGCAGAACATAATGGCCGATGGGGCCGAAAGGTTCTGGAGAGGTGACCGCGTACTAGAAGACATAGAGTTGGAAGGCCTCCCACAAGATGGACCGATGAAGGCCGCAGGAATCCGCTGTATGCGAGGAGCACAGAACCGGCCACGGTTGCGGTGCTTCGGGGAGGCCTAGTATGTCTAGCAGTGGACGCCTTTCGGCTGAAATGATAATTACACAGGAAAAGTTTTAATCCAGTGCGCAAATTTTAACCATGAATTCAGCTTATCATTCTATCGAAAAAAAATCCCTGTTCAGCTGTTCCATACATTTTGACCGCGTAGGTATTGCACTTTTCTATGAAACAGCTGTTTGTTTTTTGTATAACCGGCGAAAAATTTCTGCGGTATGGGGGCTATAATGATATGCTGAATTCGTGGTTAAAATTTGCGCACTGGATAAAAACTTACCCTGTATATGATGGCAGTATCTGCACGCGCAAGCTGTTTCGATGGATTCAGTACATTAACATTTTTCGTCGGTTATCATAAAAAATCTGCTCTTTATTAAAAAAGTGTAACGCATGTCTTTGACATGTGACGATAATGACGATAATTTCTGTTTCGAAAACAGCCCAGCCGTTCGAAATATAAAAATCAACCATAGTCGAAGAACCGACACATAAATAAATAAAATAAAAAAGCCTTTTTTATTCCATGCATTTACAAATTAATTTTACAATATTAAATTTAAATCACATGCTTGATTATTAATATATTCTTTATAAGTTTTTTAAAAAATAATTTTCAAATAAAAAATAAACAATTCGGATTTATGTTTCTAATACAAAAAAATTGGAATAATTAAATATTATGATAATATGGGTAATTTAGGTAAATTATTATAATTTTTAGTATATTCAAGTAATTAATTTTAGTTGTTATATGACCGATACATAAAATTGGTACCTAATTAATCTCCTCCAAGATAAAAAAGCTGGTTTTGCAAACCCATAATAGGTAACACGTCGGCCCATGAAAACAATCAAGAAAGACAAGACCAACTAGTTGGTGGACCAACAAGTTGATCTAGTACCTAGTTCACTTATACGGTAACCTGTAATAAGATAAAGGTTAATAAGAAACTAGATGATATGCTTGGGGTAAGTATGTGGAATATGTATGTGCGATGGTTTCTTTAATAGGCTTGGAATACTGAAATAAGGGGGAAGGAATATGAGATACTTCTATTATCTATGTACCTATATATTTTAATATCATCATCTACATCATCATATCAGCCGAAAGACGTCCACTGCTGGACATAAGCCTCTCCCAAAAAGGGGGGATTTGGCGTAATCGCCACGCTTGGCAGGCGGGTTGGCGATCGCAGTATGGTGGAATGTATAGAGAACGCTGCTGCCCATTCTCTAGTAAGTCTCTTAGTCGCCTTCTACGACACCCACGGGAAGAAATGGGATGGTGCTATTCTTTTACGTCCGGACCATACGGTACTTTAATATTTTGTATACATAGGTACATGCACCAACGACATCCGCATTTTATGTCCAGGCTTTATCGCTAGGCTATGGTTGCCTGGAAGAGATCGCGGAAAGCGATATCTATGGCCGCCCATTGTATATTTTGTACTGTAATTAGTTTTTTGTAATGTATTTTGTTGTGTAGTACAGTAAAGAGTCTATTAATATTTAAATACTTTGTAGGGTCTTGTACCTCAAAAGGAACCCATATAGGATCACTTCGTTATCCGTCTGTCTGTCAACACTCTAAAAAACGCAATATACAAAATTATGGCCATTTATATCGTTTATTTTGTCCGCTTTGTGAATTTAGCCCACTTCATCTCTACATCGAAAAGAGCCCTATGTCCCAACAGTGGGAACGTAATAGGCTGATGATGAAATAGGTTACTGCACGTGCAAATAACTTGCAAAAACCTGGTAATAATTCTTATCAAATTAAACTCGGATCGGTTCCTTAACGAAAACAAACTTTCGCAAAACTCGATTCTGACGTAAGAAAAGTTGATACCACAAGACAATTACCTCAACTTAATTGTCTAACTTAACAATGTCTATGAAATCGATAAACATCCCATGCCTTCCCACGGGCGTGAAATACTCGATTATCTCGATTATTCGATAAACAGTTGTCTCAACTCGGCTTCGCGACTCGATCATGTAGATTACGATTTTACGAGTCGCTCTATTTATTCTGTGGTTAAATGGTTATGGTATGGTCATTTGAATTAACTACTCAAGCAGCTTTCTGGGCTCATTTAATTTAAAGGGTTTCTAGGTCATTCCAATGCGACTAGAAAATCATGCATTTTGAGTAGCATTGGCGACAAACCTGAATAGGTACTGGTTAACTCTCCACTACCTACGAATGTGTTAATGGTTGGTGAGCAGGTTAACAACTGCCAACCTGGTAGAAACTCATGGAAAGTGGTTTCCACCAGCTAAGGCAGGGATGGCGAACCAATGGCACGCGTGCGTTTGGTGGCACGCAACAAAATAATTTGGGTACGGCAGCTTAGTGTCACAGTAACAAACATAGAAATCTGAGCGCGATGATTTCATCTTCTTAAGCCAGAGTCGTTACTTTCAGAAACTAAAAACTTACCTATGTCACGTGATTCCTGGTCAGCTTGCATTCTGCTAAAAGACAATATGTGAACGTAATACCAGAATTCGCACTAATTTGTTCTTTCATTAAATAAAGTGGTGTTACGTTGATTACCTACTTTATAATAGCACAATTATATTTTTGTTTGCAAATACAGAGTACCTGTTACTGTGAAAGTAGTTTTTGGTAGTAGTCAATAAGCCAATGTTGTTTGTTGGCACGTCTATGCCATATTTTTTTTTATTTTTTTTGAGAAAAATGGGTCTTTAGAGGTTTAGAGGTTCGCCATCCCTGACTTAGGGAAACTTCAACAGTGACCAAAATGCTGGCCAATTTGTTGCAGAGTTTAGGGATTGAGTTGAAATGTCTCATTTAAAACCGACTTCAAAAAAGGAGGAGGCACTCGGTTTCTTCTCTCTCCTCGGACTCTTTTTTTAATGTATTTTCATTCGAAAACGGTTGGACCAATTAGGAAAATTATTTTTTGTTTGAGAGGGTATACAGGGTATACTTCCCAGTTTGTCCTATTTTTTATCAGGTCAGGCTCTGATGATGTCATCCCGGAGAAATTGAGCCAACTCTTCAAATAATATCGGTACACCTATCGATTATGGTATTTTTAGTTAAGGCAACAACCAAAAAGTGAAAAAAAAAATGTTCAAAAACTGAATACCCGACTAATGAAAAATCACACTCTATATTTTCTAGTTTCGTACTTTTTAAAATACCTTCAATCCAATACAAGTGGGTAGATATCCGAAAATAACTAATTTTATAAGAAAGTAAGCAACTGTTCAAGCATTTGTACGTTATCAGCACTACTAAGGTTAAAAGATCTTGTCATCAGACTTTGAAAGACTTCAGTTCAGTAATTAGAGTAGGTACTACAAGTATCTTCTGCGTCCTCTGTGATATTAACAGAGTGTGTATCGTAGGTAACTTTATCTTTATCTTTTATCGGTATCTTTACATACCAAGGCCCCTCCGTGCCTCGGAAAGCACGTTAAGCCGTTGGTCCCGGCTGTCATTTGTGGATCTTTGACAGACGTTACGGGTCGTCAGAAGCCCGAAAGTCTGACAACCAGTCTTACCAAGGGGTATCGTATTACCCTGTAACTGGGTTGTGGAGGTCAGATAGGCAGTCGCTCCATGCAAAATACTGGTATTCAGCTGCATCCGGTTAGACTGCAAGCCGACCCCAACATAGTTGGGAAAAGGCTAGGCAGATGATGATGATGATGTATCGTAGGTAACAATTACCAAAATTGTGACAAAAAAAAATTAAGCAAAATCTAGCCTAATTTTCTTTCCTTTCCTATTATCTCTAGCCCATACCCCTGCAGTTAAAACCCTTTTATAAATTCATTCGCATTAATAAAATCCAGTTATAGTTGATATTTCTATTAACTTAATATATAGGGTGACTGGTAATTAGTGACCGACATTTAAACACATGATTGTACTCATCATTATGAACAACTTTTACTATGGGACCAAAACCGAAATCGCGAAAAAAAAATCATCTGTTCCCTACATTTTGACGAGTTATGCGAACATAAATGTAGGGAAAAGCTGTTTTTTTTTTTTCGCGATTTCGGGTTTCGGGCACTAAGAACTTGGGGTTAGTTTTCTGGTTTGTCTTATAAAAAAGTGAATTCCGACGGCATTTAAAAGACACATTTCGAGTGATATCACTTAAGCTACCACATTTAGGTCAAGTAGAAACTTGTTGTGAAACTGAAGGGAAATGAGTACGTTGTTAGGAAAATGTTAATGATTTTACAAAATTGCGATTAAAATACGATTCAAACGTTCGGCTAACTTCATTCTTTATCTTTTCGTAATGGAAACTCTTGCACAAACCTCAAAAAAATTGGTATAATTAGTATATATTATACTTAGTACAAGTAGATATATATGCATGAATGTGTATTATAAGTTTATAACCTATTTATGTATCTGTCTTATTTATCATTATGATATATATATTTTTTAATATCTTTGTTCCTCTCCTACAAAGCACCTGCCATCTAACCTCTTCACCACTTTCTTGGTTGACTGGTATACGAGTAGAATGCCTTAATGGCGCATCCACACATGCCGAGCGGCACGGCCGGCGGCCAACCCGGCGGCCTGGCCGATTGCCGGCGGCAGTTTGCTTGTGGCTAAGTGCTGCATCTGCAGGCCGGCAAATACAGTGGCAAGGCAGCCTGAAAGCCGGCGGCATGTGTGGATGCACCATAAGGCATTAAGTCCGCCTGTGTGTCTTTTTTGTGTGCGAGAAGAGTCAGTAAAAGTCTGACACGCCCTCCTGCTTCACTCAGAACGAGAGAAGTTATTTGATGATATCACACACTCAAACAAAAATGGTCTCAGAGAAGGAAAATTTTCACAAATTTAATATTTCCGCGTGTCAGAAGTGCCTTTGCAAGACGTCATATTGATGTTCTAGCCCCTAAATTATACAATTTATTCCTAAAAACTACCAAAGACTGCAAAAACTATACTATTCGTAATTTCAAAACCAATCTGACAGTCTGGCTCAAACAGTACAATTATGATGAAATCGAAAACCTAATCTCCAGTGGGTAATTCATAATTTATAACTTCACATTCCCACTAAACAGAAACACTACATACACATACACGCTTCATCTAATGTTAAATTGTAATTCTAGATTCTAAGTAGTTATTTTTAATATTACCTTTTTATTTTTTTTGTTGACATTGTAAATTAAACAGGCGAAGACACTGGTCCCTAAAATACAGTTAACACTAGTTTAGGGACTAGGGGATTCAAATTTGTGTACTTATACTTTTATGTCAATAAAACTTATTGTATTGTATTTCAGTGACACTTTATACATCGAAAAATCACAGATAAATTCCCATAACGTAGCAACATTCCCCTAATCTCCATAATAAATTCCCGTCATTCCTCTAAGGGACTGTGTACAAGTAAACGTCATGGTATGAAACATTTTAATAAACGTTAATTGTCTATTCCTGCGTGACGCATAAACAACAATTTGTTGAAATGTCTCCTATTTAGTATGGCGGTCATTTATCTTGTTTATGGCACATACTTTAGAATTTTTGGTGACGAATGACGGTACAGTAAAAGAGGGGCTCGTGGCTATATAATAACTATATTTGCGGCGTTCGATTACGATGTAATGGATTCACGAGACCCCTCCGTGCTTCGAAAAGCACGTTGGTCCCGGATTTCATTCGCAGATCTTTGCCAGTCGTTACGGTTAGCCAGAAGCCCAAAAGTATGACAACCAGTCTTAGCAAGGACTTTCGTGTTTCCCAGTAACTGTGTTGTGGAGCTCGGACAAGGCAGTTGCTCCAAGTAAGTTAGCCGTAGTGAACGACTTATCTAGTACTTTTATTTTATCATTCAAACGGAGTAGATAGGCTATAATCTACCGGACTACCAGACTGCAGGTACCTTCCGCACTTGGTTGACATCCCGACCAGTCGTACTCAGCGCTTCTCCTCCACATTCACTATGTGCACAGACAAAGTGTGGAACTCTTTGCCAGCGTTCGAGTTCCTTTCCACATTTAACCCATATTCTTTCAAAACAAAAGTGAACAGGCATGTTCTGAACTTGCTCCTTCCGTCATAGACCTCATGTATTGCTTTCCATCAGGCGTGATCGAGGTCAAGAGTAGGCCCATTTAGCAATTAAAAAAAAAATGCTACGGTTTTAGTCCGAAGCAAAGGTATACCAAGGCCGGTTACCAAAAACAGCTTAAATATTTGGCGAGTTCACAACTGTATGCTAGAAATAGCACGGTCGGAGTCAATGGCACCTTAAACTTTAGAGAAAGGGCATTTTAGGCGTGGTAGCACACATCGATAGGGCTTACTTAAACAATGTGGGGATTACTATAGGACAATAATTTAAACTTGAAATAATATCTAAAGACATTTCCAGTCTGCATGCAAAAATTCAAGAGAATATATCCAATAGTTTGGTCATAGCTTGTCAAAGATTGGCAAAATCCATAGCTGGCTGGTTCCGTGTGGTGCCGGACGTAAAAGAATACCACCATCCCATTTCTTCCAGTGGGTGTCGTAGAAGGTGACTAAGGGACTTACTAGAGAATGGGCAGCAGCGTTCTCTATGCATTTTACCACCATACTGCGATCGCCAACCCGCCTGCCAAGCTTGGCGATTCTTTGATGGCGCCCTTTTGGTGGAGGCCTATGTCCAGCAGTGGACGTCTTTCAGCTGAAATGATGATAGCTGGCTCACAATTATTTAGTTTGTTTGAATAAACCAGACCAATCGCTGTCCATATGCCAGGGTTGCCTGGAAGAGATCGCGGAAAGCGATAAGGCCGCCCATTGTATATTTTGTAGTGTACCTTGTTTCTTTTTTGTAATGATTTTTTTGTGGTGTACAATAAAGTATATATAAATAAATAAATAAATAAATCTTTCTTTTTAATTCGATGTTAGGAATTATTTGGTAGTTTTTAAATACTCCTATGGATTGGTATTATCAGTGGTTTAAATGATAAATGATTTGTTTTCTGTAATAGGTTTTACATAAAGACAATTACACATCAATCATATTTTCAAAATTAGATGAGGTCGTCGTTTCCTATGTGAGTACACTGAGAAGAAAGGTCGGAACAAAGTCAGAGGTAACAGTCTCTTTAAAGTTCAGGATAATCTTGGGAAAATCATTTAAAGAACCATGTAGGTACACTGGTGTTTGAAATGGTATTTTGAGGAAAGAACCACACAGATTGAGCTGAGTAGACCTTACCAGTCATTGCCCGTATTTATCAGTAATCATGGAGCAAAACATTTACTGTCGTTCTCACATCGCATAGATACTCAACAGGCCAAATTAATAGTGTTAACCAAACTTGCACAATGTGGAGCAATATATTTCAAAATCGTCAACGCATCGTGACAAAACAATAAAAGAAAGATTTTACCATTAACAAATCATACGTGAACATCCATTTCATATCTTTAATCATTCATACAAATACGATAACGAAACCGGATTTGAAAGTAAACGATTGTCACTTGTCAACTTTTAGTGCCTAGTACAATTTGGCCCTTCAATTTGGCTTTTGAAGACAAATGACAACCTGTACGTCAAATTCATAACTTACTAGCTGTGTCGCAACTGAGGAAATATAACCCTTCCGGTAAAATCAAATCAGTTGGATTATCAATAATTGCTTATACAAACCTTGTCCTGACAATAAGGAACACATAAAAAAAAGAATCATCCAATTTGGTGTAGTCGTTCGGAAGTTAAGCGCGTACATACATTTCGGCGATTCATTTTATGTACTTCCCAATTATGACGTTTTGGCGCCGGGCTAATTTAGAACATTTTTTTAATTGTAATGCAAAGCTAAAAATTAGCGGATTTTTTTTTTGAGTATTACAGTGAATTTAATAACCGTAGTGTAACTATATTTTTTTGCAATAGTAGACACTATTGACGTGCCATTTTTCAAAAGCGGTAGATATGCGAATCACCGAAGGGAAGCCGGTAGGAATCGTGTTATATGGTGCTTTCGCCACTGGTACCTCACATTTCGCACGTTCTGTTTAATTCCCATGTAATAGGGGGCGAGCCTATTGCCATCAGCCGGGCACAAATCCAGACTCCAGGCTGATTCTGAGAAATTTCTCGTAAAAACACTTTGCCCGACTTGGCAATCGAACTCAGGTGCTCATGCATATTTGCAACCACAAGACCAAAGAGGCATTAAAAATCAATTCATTTTAATTAATTTACTGCTTCATTTCGTCACATGTCAAGATACATCGGGCATCTATTTGACTTGAGACAAGCACCAATTAACGGACTTTCTCTTTGCTCTTGTCGTTTGAATGTCATTTCCTGTTGATAATAGATGTTGACGTTTTGTGATAATAGATGGCGTTGCATTGACGAAAAGCGACAAAATTACAATCTATCTATGTAAATAAAAAGAAAAGTCCTGACTGACTCAACAACACCCAGCCCAAACCCTTGGATCAAGAAATTTTGCACAGAGGTTCCCTTTATAATGTAGACAAGGAATAAGGAAGGATTTTTCGAAATTGAACCCCAAGGGAGTTAAATAGGGGATGAAAGTTCCGCGCGGGCGAAGCCGCTGGTGAAAGCTAGTAATACAATACAATAATCTTTATTCATGAATAAGAGACAACCATACAGAGTAACTTAATAATAAACACAAAATGGACAAAAGTCGTTTAAAATTATTTTGTTTGACAATAAAATTTAGACAGGTCAACAGTTGGAGAATATGAAATGATATATTGTAAAGATGGCTTGGTTGTTTTCGGACTGATTCGCCCTATCTCGTACTAGTACACAACTGTATCACGAATGGATAGTCTTCCTCAATCTTAGAACAACGGATTCCCACAAGGTTCCAGTGACAAGTCACATATTTAAAGAAAAAAACGAAATTGTTATCTATTCTGCAGAATAATGCGTGTTGATATATTTTTAGGGTTCCGTACCTCTAAAGGAAAAAACGGAACCCTTATAAGATCACTTTGTTGTCCGTCCGTCCGTCTGTCAAGACCGTTTTTCTCAGGAACGCGTGGAGGTATCAAACTGAAATTTCTATATGATACTTAGTTCTACTGTCCCTGGAAGCTGTAGAAAAATCAACCTTCTAAGTCAACGCAATCAAAAGATACAGCCATTTAGGCCGCAAAATTCCGCAAATTTTCGAAACTCGCACGGGAATCAAAACCTACATGGTACTTCCCGTGAACTTAGAATCTTGAAATTTTGTACGAAGTCACGTCTTATAGTACAGATATAGGAAAAATTACGAAAACCGAAATTTTTTAGTTTCGTCATATAAAAAAAAATATTTTTGACAATTTTGAAATTTTACTTATATACCCACAGGTTTGTACGGAACCCTCGGTGCGCGAGTCCAACTCGCACTTGACCGGTTTTTTTTAACACTTTTTGTGTTAATTATTTCATCAAACTGCTCTCAAAACTATGAACGAAAACATCGTGAGGAAGCAGGTATGTCCTAGAACCAAAAATTCGAAGACATATATTATGTGGACCTCACATTTCTGAGATGAAACCTGTGTCAAATCAGTGGAATATTATTGGCTGGTTATGCGTGTTGGTCTCTTTCATAATATAAAGTTTACCGGTACCTGCAGATGACATTTTCTCGTATTCATAGTATTTTTTCCACTTATTAATTAATTTCGCCAAACCAAAAACACTCTACACTAATCACATAAACGAATTCTATCCAAAAATAAAAAAATTGTGACGAACTTTTTTCTCGTGACGGACCCAAAATATTTTTCGGAAATCTAATACCGATGCTACAACCGGGCCTGTTAATAAAACCATCACGACTGCTCGCTATGGGGACAATTCAATTAGCGGTCGTGTGTCCGAATGCTTGTTTTTGCTAAATTTTCATCGGACCGACGCTCCAGCCTTTTGGTAAATGGGACTGTATATTGCAGCTATGATCTGGGTGAGTTTCAATTCTATGTAGAACCGTTAGGTTTCTGCTTGCAGTTTGTTTTGTCTTATAGTTGGTGAAAATGAAAAATCACGGATATTGATGTGTTTTTAAGAGTTTATTCCGGAAGAATTAAATGTCCGTCATCATCTATCTCGCCGTTCCCCAACTATGTTGGGGTCAAGTTCAAGTCTAACTGTATGCAGCTGAATATACCAGTATTTTACGTGGAACAACTAATCTGACCTCCACGACTTAGTTACGGTACAACACGATACCCTTTTTTTTTGGTGTGGGAAATCATCAAATAACTTCTCCCGCTCTGGGTGGAGCAGGAGAGCGTGTCAGACTTTTACTGAATAAAACCCACCCGTGTTCCCTCAGTAGCCCGTATGTCAGGGGCTGCGGTATCTCTTTCGAACGTACCCGCACCCTTGGCAGGCATCGACCATTGCGGGCCCCATCGGTTTGTGCTGACATCTCTTTGAGGCGCACGTGGAACACAACGCGCCGTCGACTTGGGCTTGGTCCTTACCGGACAGCGAGCTACCCATTACTCACCGTCCGCAAGCTCATGCCTACGGTGGCCGGAAATTGGCCTGGGATTCCCGACACCCAGGGCGTCTCCGTCTCCTGCGGCGGCTAGGGTCGTGAGGGCGCATAGACTGCCTCTCCCTCACGTGCGCCGCCTCCCTCTTCGCGAGCATTACTGCTTCGCTGAAGGATGTGACGGCTACCCACGCACTCTCGCTCCGTACCATGGCCTGGACCAGGGCCGGACACGAGAGATCGCCGCCGCCGATCGCCTCCACGAGGACACGGTGGTGCTCCGACCAAGCCGGGCAGACCGCCACCGTGTCCTCAGGGCGATCTTCGCAGTGGAAACACCCGGGCGTTTCCTCCCGCCTTATCCGAAACAGGAACCTCCCGAAACAACCATGTCCGGTGAGGACCTGCGTCAGGCGGAAGGTTAGGACGCCATACCGCCTCTCAAGCCACTCCTCAAAGAGGGGACTTACCGCCGCAATCGTGGCGTGCCCAACACGATACCCCTTGGTAAGACTGTTTGTCAGAATTTCGGGCTTCTGACGACCCATTACGACGGTCAAAGATTCACAAATGACAGCCGGGTCATTGTGGCTTGACTTGCTTTCCGAAGCACGGAGGGGTATTGGTTTGTGGTCACCCATCCACCACAGCAAGCGCAGCTTATCCCGATCGTTCGGCCCGTGGTGATATTATGCCTGAGCCAATAACCCTTCCGTAAGGGTTATGTTTATAACAAAATATTAAACATACTCATATCGTTATTTTCTGTGTTATCGTTAAAACGTGCAATGCAGGGGCAAGTCGCTATATATAACAATTAATAACTCTTGTTCATATAGCTAACACACCAGAGCCCTAATTCACTATGACCACTTAACGATTCCTTACTTCGAAACCACGTCAATTCCTTACATCACACACGGCATTCTGCTAATATCGTATTAATAATATCGACAAATTGTCTTTGAACATGCTGAATATGAAATTTCGATTCCTTACCGTTACATTGTTTCCTACGAGACACGATATTGAAGTAATTTGAACGCAGTAAGATTCCGCTTATAACCATACAGAATTGGGGCCCTGTATGACTAGAAACTTATAAAGGCGAGAAAAATAAGGTATCAAGCACCTTGACTAGAACTGCATAGTTGTTCCTATATGGGATGTAGACACTGAAGCTATCATTGTGCCGATAGTCGTTACATGTCAAAGCCAATGGCCGAATAGCCAAGAACCTCGACCAACATCTGAAGTGGTTTTCGTAGAAGGCAGTAGGATTAAAGGCTTAATACAGAAAGCGGTTCTCCTTAGTCTTGTGTAGTTCGTGAACGATGAACGAATAGGAACCGTTTCTTAGCACTGTACTAAAATAAACGTTTCCGAATGCTGACTTGTAATCAGTCTATTAGTTCTGATAGCTCCTCGTACATTTACAAAGAGCCATACCGTATGACCGAACGAGAACGAGAATAACAGCGACTGATTTGACGGATACGATTTCAATGAGACTTTTTTTCTCTGTGATCTATGGAAGTACTGACTGACAGCGAAGACCGAATAGAACTAATAGAACGAACTAGTTCACTGACAGAAAAGAACTAGTACGGAGCGATCTCAAAAATGACCGAGCAGGCACAAGACTAGTTCTCCTAGATACTTCTCATATTGTTAAGAAGATCACTTTCTCTAGAGCCGTTAATGCTGGCCTAGTCTAACTAGCCTATATTATCCCACTACAAAACAAAGTCCTCTGTTTACGTTTTTTATTTACTTCTACTTAAGTAAGTATAGTTTTCAATGCTTGGTTGGTATACAGGATAAGTTTTTATCTAGTGCGCAAATTTACAAACCATGAATTCAGCATATCATTCTAGAGGTTATACAAAAAAAAAAACAGCTGTTTAATAGAAAACTGCAATACTTACGCGATCAAAATGTATGGAACAGCAGATTTATTTATTTTTGTATAACCGACCAAAAAGCTGTTGTTGCTCCAGATTGATCCATTAGTATTTCCAAGTAATAATTGCTAAAAAAACCCGTGTAAGAGCACCTTTACGCCTTTTAGTTTCAATCAAAATCAAAATATTTTTATTTCATATAAACCTGCATAGGCACTTATGAAACGTCAGAAGCTAGGTGCACGGTTCCAAAATGTTGTTTCCTATGGAGAAGAGCCGGCAAGAAACTCCACGGTTACTCTTTTAAAAATGATTGGCTTTAACAATGTTTTCAGATATAAAATGTATGGGAGGACAGTGCAGGCCTGTAAATAAGTACCAGGTACTTAGACGAATCCAGAATAGAAAATCGTCTACAAATCTACAGTCTGTAAGGCCTACAACGTTCTCCCATTCCCAATATGTAAAATAATCTACATAAATAAAATGAACCTAATTAAACATAGTGACATGATTAACATGACAATCACTAAAAAATAGTTGATATTAAAATTGATGTATAATGTCAAATAATGACGAGAATATGTCAGCATTGTAAAAATAAAAAGAATAAAAAGAACATTGAGAGCAGTTAATAGACTTTCACATAGATATGCTGTTAATGAGGTACCAGGGAAGCCACATGTGCAGAAGGAATTAATGCCAAACTTCCCTGTCTTCAACGTAGTCTTTTATCTTATAATATGCTTTTTTGATAAGGATACGTTTGATGTGCGTTTTAAACTTTCCATCGCTAAGTACTGTAACTGACTTTGGCAACTTGTTATAGAAGCGGATACTGTTTATTAGAAATGACTTGCTAGTTTTAGTCAATCTAAATTTTGGAATCACAATTTCATCTTTACTACGTGTATTCAGATTATGGAAATCGCAACGTTTTTTGAAAAGGCCTAAGTTTTTGCGAACGTACAAGATATTTTCTAGGATATAAAGAGACGGCAGAGTTAGAATATCAATTTCGCTAAATTTGTTTCTGAGAGTTTGGCAAACCTGTTTCCAATACCTGCAATGTGAGGTTCAGTTTTATTTTTATTTTTGTTTATTAAACAAATAATAAAAATTATTATTCATCCGTCACCACACGAACAAATTCATTAACATTTGCATGACGTACACCCAAAAATGTTGATTGAACGGAAAAGCTTGACTCAGCAGTTAATTGGCCCGTCTGCATTTTAATTGTCATATGCATTCACAAAGGGTTTTACAACTGACTGATTTGTCACATATTCCTGGTATGATTTAAAAGGATCATTTACACGGAAAGAATTTCTCGCTCGAAATCAGCAGGTATAAAAATTTAACTCATGACATACGTAGGTAGGTACATCGACTCACTTTTGAAAATGGAAGCGGTTTCTTCTTCGAAAAAAAAACACCACGCTGTGAAATAACTTTAATTTCGGAAGTCTGTGTCTTTAGTTTTCTATTTTCCTTTTTTTTCCACGCAACTTTTTTTTTTCTGGAATCTCTAACTTGGCGATCTTTTTCACTTTTACACGTTGTGGTACCTACCTACTCCACACAAATTCATATAAGTCCTTTCACTTGCTAAGTAAATAACAGTTACAAGAAATTATTACAAAATCATCAACAAAAAATACTCGTAAGTGCCAAAAATAGGTAAGTATAATTGAAGCTAACTCAAAAACCATTATGTATTCTCTAACTTGGCGATCTTTTTCACTTTTTCACGTTGTGGTGCCTACCTACTCCACACAAATTCATTTAAGTCCTTTCAGTTTCTAAGTAAATAACAGTTACAAGAAATTATTATAAAATCATCAACATTATATTATATGAGTACCTAAGTGCCAAAAATAGGTAAGTAATATTAAAGCTAACTCAAAAACCACTAATAAGAACTTTACCGCTCGGTAAGTACATACAACCTGCCAAAAAAAAAAAAAAAATACAACCGAATTGAAACCTCCTCCTTTTTTTTCAATTTGGCTAAAAATTGTACTTCACGATTTTGAATCAGAATACAGTTCATCACCCAATAAGACTCGTTCGACATAATCGTAGGCGAATTTTTATTTCTCGCTTAAGAGTAAACAAGTCAATTTATACAAGTCTCAAGTGGATATTCTCGCCAAGCAAGAAGTTCACCCGTGTAAATGAGTCTGTAAGTACAGCATTCCTGGTATGGTTTTGCTCATATTTTTGGTGTCATGTTGCATATTATTATGAAGAGATCAAAGGACGATATGACTAATGAATAATGATAATGACTTTGACACTTCGCCAGAATTCGTCGGCTTGTTGAATTTTGAGTTATATGGCGTTATTTATAACCAGCTACATCCGGTGAAGTTAAGCATAAAGTTCATGTTGCGTATTCTAAGATCTATATTCAAAAACCGGTGTATTTTTTGTTTTAATTAATCTACTATATAAAAATAAGTCGGGTTTTCCTTCCTGACGCTATAACTCCAGAACGCACGAACCGATTTCCACGGTTTTGCATTCGTTGGAAAGGTCTCGGGCTCCGTGAGGTTTATAGCGTAGGTAGGGTAGGTAGGGTAGGTAGGGTAGGTAGGGTAGGTAGGGTAGGTAGGGTAGGTAGGGTAGGTAGGGTAGGTAGGGTAGGTAGGGTAGGTAGGGTAGGTAGGGTAGGTAGGGTAGGTAGGGTAGGTAGGGTAGGTAGGGTAGGTAGGGTAGGTAGGGTAGGTAGGGTAGGTAGGGTAGGTAGGGTAGGTAGGGTGGGTAGGGTAGGTAGGGTAGGTAGGGTAGGGATTCTGTATGAATGACTATTGGACGGACAGGACAACGTCTGTCAGGTCAGCTAGTGAACTATGAAAATGTGTTTGCATTTGACCCAGACAAAGACAAATCCACCTATTGTCGATTTGCACGAATTTGCTCGCCCGAATCGACCGAATCATCACTTTTAAATAATATAATGTTTTCTATATGCGATTCGTACGTAAATAATATATTTTTGGGCGTATCGACAACTTATGAGCAATATCGTTCTAAATATTTCAGACTCCGATTGAGTGTCTTACACAATTAGGGTGCTAGTCCCAAGATTTAAAAGAAACATTTTAAAGGCAAAAACAAAACTCATAGACGTGAATCTTCAAGAACAAAGAGCGCAGCTTTAAAGCCTGCGCCCACTGCCGGCACGGCACGGCAAGGGATTTTTAAGGTGAATCTAGTCAACATTTTTTCTATACAAACTTCGGGAGTGTTTTACTCCACTGTTCAACAACGTACATCAAAAATTAAACATGGTATGGTTTTGTCTCATTTTCGTTTTTGTTTCTAATATAACTTAATTTTGGGCGTGTTTAAGTAATAAAAGAAGTGTAAAATCTCCAAAACCAAGTCGGTACCGACAAAGCTCAAATATCTAAAAGTTTAATAAACTTTATTGGTCATTGATTTATGCAGTGGTTTTTTCATAAAACCCGATCATCCGAAGGACTTTTCTTAATTTTTTACGCGCCTGTTTTACTATAAATGCCTCTGCATCTCACTCAATAACGTTGCGCGTGTAGAATAGCGTCTAACTGCTCATCACTGATACTACCTCTGTCAGACATGATGCCTGGTGAAACAGCGTGCTTTTAGCCAGGCCCACCAGTGAGTTCGAGCCCGCGACTAGTGTGCCCTTAAGATCCCGTTTACCCATAGTCATAGAGATCTCAATATTATTATTAGGTACAACTAAACTACAACAATTTATATTCCAACAACAAGATATTAATGTTATACCTTATTATATTGAAGACATCCTTATTAAAAGCAATGATCAGAATCGACCGTTACACGTCGAATAACATAATAATATCGTTTCTTAATACTTTGTACCTGGGACCTCAGGCTTACTCATTTCAAACTTTATGTTCATTTTCGTAAGGTTTAATATCCTGTGTTGGATATAAAACAACATTAATAAAGTACACCCACGCACGAGCAAAGTTGTTTCTACATGTAGTTGAAATGATAATAGAAATGTGAAGGACCATTATAAGTTGATCTATAAAAGTTAGAACATTACGGAATTTTTGTTCGAATTTTGGCTTCTGTTAGAGTTGTAACTAAAATGGTAGCGCCTGGGTATTGTTGGATATTACGAAGATAAGAAATGTCTGTTTTTTTGGAAAATGGTTATAATATGTTAAAGGTCAGTAAGAAATCTGTTGTGTGCATAAACACGTAGTATTTTATATTGTTTATTTTGTAGCATGTCCGTGAAGTTGGTCACCTTCGTTTTGTTACTGTACAATAGGTCTAAGAAGTACTATTATTGATGTGACACATACCTACGTAAAGCGTTAATATTAGTAAAGTATTTATTAATAGTTTGAAAGGGCTGGCTAACCTTTTGAAAAACATATTTTATCTACTATATAAAAATAAGTCGGGTTTTCCTTCCTGACGCTATAACTCCAGAACGCACGAACCGATTTCCACGGTTTTGCATTCGTTGGAAAGGTCTCGGGCTCCGTGAGGTTTATAGCGTAGGTAAGGTAGGTAGGGTAGGTAGGGTAGGTAGGGTAGGTAGGGTAGGTAGGGTGGGTAGGGTGGGTAGGTAGGATAGGGTAGGGATTCTGTATGAATGACTATTGGACGGACAGGACAACGTCTGTCAGGTCAGCTAGTTACATTATAAAGATCTATTTTCGGATGAATTTAACATGGTCTATTATTTATTATCGTTCTCTTTTGTCAATTTTGTTTGTCTGAATTCTTTAACAACATTGTCTCAATGTTTCGAGGGCTTGTGACTAAGTAATAATAGCCGCACGAATCTTAGATCAGGTTAAGCTACGCTTGCCGCGGTTGGGCCGTGGATGGGTGATCATTTTTACATAGACCCTGCGTGCCTCGTAAAGCACGGTAAGCTGTTGGTCCCGGCCGTCATTTGTGAATCTTTGACAGTCATTACGTGTCGTCAGAAGCCCGAAAATGTTTAAGGCTTGTATCCACGCCAAGGACCTTCAGCATTTGGGCGCACTAAATTTGTAGACAAGTGTGGGGTGATGTAGCCATGCAGTCTTTAATCGGTCGCATTTCTAATTTATTATAACAAAAATAATGCATATTTGTAAAAAGTAACCAAATCAAATCATTTTCCTTTGTATTGCAAAGCAGTAGATTTTTTTTTTTTTTACTCTTTTGTTTGAAAAATGAAGGTGTAAAATGGTTTCATCTCAACGATTTGGAGATGATTTGATGTTTTTTTTTTCTTATTATTTGATACCCATAGAAAAGTTATGCCTAAACCAAATGACGTAACATAATAGGTCTTTACCTATGAAATTGCCGTTTTGTATGAAAAAATTTAAACGAATTTTTTTCATGAATTTTTTATTTGTATTAATCGAAGTAATCACCCCTGCAATCAATGCATCTTTGCCATCGCAGTGGCAGTTTATTGATGCCCTTCTTAAAGAAATCAGCTGGACGGGAGGCAACAAATTCTTCAAAGGCATTTTGTACTGCCTCTCGGGTATTAAATTGTTTTCCCGCCAAGAAGTTATCCAAATTCTGGAAAAAGTAGTAGTCTGTAGGCGCAAGGTCTGGTGAGTAGGGCGGATGACGGAGAGCTTCCAACCCCAGTTCTTGCAACTTGGAGACCGTCTGCTGTGCAGTATGAGGTCGCGCGTTGTCGTGCAGGAGCAGCGGAGACGAGCGATTGACCAATGCTGGTTGGAGATGCGCCAGCTTCTCCATCATTGTGTTCAGTTCTTCACAGTACACATCTGCAGTAATGCTCACCCCGTTTGGTAAGAAGCTGTGATGAATCACACCGGCGCTAGACCACCAAACAGTGACCATCACTTTTCTAGGGGTAAGTTTTCGTTTAGGGCATTGTTTAGGTGCTGAACCAGGATCCAACCAACTTGCTGAGCGCTTACGGTTATCAAACAGAATCCATTTTTCATCGCAGGTAACAATGCGGTTCAAAATTCCTTCATTTGTGTGTCTGTTGAGCAGTGCAAGGCACGTCTCGACGCGTACTTCGCGCTGGCGATCATTGAGTTCGTGGGGCACCCATTTGTCAAGCTTTTTTACCTTGCCAATTTGACGCAAATGGACCAATATTGTTTTGACGCTAACGTCGAAAGCTGCTGCTAATTCAGCCGTAGATTGTGTATCATCAGCTTCCACAATCGCCTTTAATTCGTCATTGTCGACCAAAGTCTTCGGACGACCGCGAGGTTCATTTTTCAGGTCGAAATTTCCAGAACGGAAGCGAGCAAACCAATAACAGGTGGTGCGTTGGTTTGTAGTGTTAGCTCCGTAAACGTCGTTGATGTTGCGTGCCGCTTGTGCCGCGTTGCTGCCACGACGGTACTCATATTCCATAATTACTCGAATTTTTAACGTATCCATGATGACGAAAAAGATTGAAATGCGATGAAAATGTAACACTAATCAATAAAGAAATGACTACTTTTAGAAAAAAAAATCCATGTTTTTAAAATAAAATTAATTTGAAATTAGAATTCTTAGCCAAACAAAAATTATTTTGATTTGAAATGGCCAGTACTGCAGAACGGCACTTTCATAGGTAAAGACCTAATATTATGTAGATTACTAACTATTTTTTCCAAATGTAATTTCTTTGTAAATGCCGACGAAAAGTTGTTTCATCTGCATGCTGTTTTCAACCATTTTTTGAGAGGGCTCAGTAACTAAGTTCTGGAGGTCAGATAGGCAGACGCTCTATGAAAAATACTGGTATACAGCTGAATCTAGTTTGGCTAGAAGTTGAACTCAACATACGTATACAGTTTTTTTTTTTTTTTTTTGGGTGGGAAATCATCAAATAACTTCTCCCGCTCTGGGTGGAGCAGGAGGGCGTGTCAGACTTTTACTGACTAAAACCCACCCGTGTTCCTTCAGTAGCCCTTAAGCCAGGGGCTGTGGTGTCTCTTTCGAACAAACCCGCACCCCTGGCAGGCATCGGCCCTTGCGGGCCCCATCATTTTTTGTGCTGACATCTCTTTGAGGCGCGCGTGGAACACAACGCGCCGTCGACTTGGGCTTGGTCCTTACCGGCCAGCGAGCTACCCATTACTCGCCGTCCGCAAGCCCATGCCTACGGTGGCCGGAAATCGGCCTGGGATTCCCGACGCCCAGGGCGTCTCCGTATCCTGCGGCGGCTAGGGTCGCGAGGGCGCCTATGCTGCCTCTCCATACGTATACAGTTGGGTAAAGGTTGGCAGATGATGTGAACCCAAAAACCATTCAATGACAGTTAAACGAAAAAAATAAGTTCCCCTCAAACATTCAGTCGACTATCGTTTAATTTGATCATAACTTTAAATTGAAGCCATATTGAAAACTAAAACAACTTACTCATAACTCATTTAATATTTTCGACTTTCATCTTTCAACCACAGTTTAATTTCCTCTCAATCTTTGAAACTCTCGTTCTTTGCGTATTCCTTGAGTACGCACTTGACCGGTTTTTTATTCTGGAAAAACCGGACACTGAAATGAATCCATTCTAGGTAAGATCCAACTAACAGGACCGGATGCTTTGAAGAGAATAAATTTTGCGACCACAGCGTAGGTATGTAGGTACTGCCGGTCTATACCTACTGCAGCGATCAAAACCGCTACTGTAAGAACCGCTGCGGCAAGGCTACTACGGAGCCCAACGAAAAACTGCGTGCTGAGAAGCCGAATACCCCGGTGAATATTTCCCGACTCCACTACACCACCGACGCGGAAGACATCGTGAAGTACGTGCGCCAAAGGCTGAATTACGCACCGAGAGTGCAGCTGTTGGAGTCGCATCGCAACGTCAACTTTAAGGCGTTTGTGCGCATACCAACATGCTACCTGAATCTGGTGATGGAAGAAAGCTTTTGGCCACAGGATGTGGTATTCCGCCGCTTTCACGGACTAGTGCCACCGGAACTCACAAAGACTTAGTGCAAAAAAGTGATACTAACATAGTTTTAAGTTTTATTTACTAACATAATTTGTTATTATAATATGTATATGTAGGTTAAGGTATTTATCTATGGGTCTTTGTAACCTGAAAATAAATTGTTTTATTATTATTATTAAAACCCGTGAAAATGTAGGTGAAGTGAGTTTGACGTGAAAATGTAGGTGAAGTGAGTTTGACGTGAAAATGTAGGTGAAGTGAGTTTGACGTGACCTGCAGGCTTAGCATGACGCTTTCTATTTCTACTCTATTGTAGAATAGAATCCGCTTGTCTACATTTCTCGGTGAAAAGCTATCAACTGTCTTTACGGAAACATCAATTTTGTCTACTCTTCCGACGAAAAAACGCTTGTCTACAGTTCTCGTGCTAAGCCTGCTGTGGTGCTATTCTGTGAAAATCTCACAGTGAATACTAAGGTGAAGTGAGCTTGAAGTGAGCTGTCATTAGTGTCAATTTCTAGCATCAGCAGTGCTATTTTGTAAAAATCTCACCGTGATAATTTTGTTGAAGTGAGCTTAAAGTGAGTCATCATTAGCATCAATCCCTAGGGTCCGATGGAATGACAGCTCACTGCACCTAATTTCTCACGGTGAGATTTTAACAGAATATTTAGTTGTCTATTTATTTATTTATAAAAGCACAGCCACATCACTTAGATTTAAATTATGCTAGAAATAGTCTTAATAAATAAGGAACGAATGTATATGACAATTACGGCGTACATAGTATTGATAGAATATCTTGCTGCCTTGAAAAACTAAACTAACCAATAATTATACTAAACTAAAAACTAAAATTCGACTAGCATAAATAAGCACACACCCAAAACCAAAAAAAAAGTTAAGAAATACAAAAAATAATTTAAAAAAATAAACTTTTTAATAAAAACCGCCGAAAAACCGAAAAGTAAAAAATAATAAACTTGCTTTGTCTAACCCCAACAACTAAGTTCTTAAGTCGGTGACTTTGGATATGTATTTAATTATATGTCACCGCCTTCCGAACTTAGTTATTGGGGTTAGACAAAGCAAGTAACTATCTCTATCTCTCACACTAAATCTCTCTTATTTTATGTTTTGTAAGAAATTTTTCTTCAATAGAGGTATGAAGAACAGGGTGTAAAGTACCTACATTCATCCTCAATAGAAAAATGAAGATCCCCCAATCAGACAAGATGTTAGGTTGTTACGTGCCAACGTGCCTTAAGCATTGTGCTATCAAATACAAAACGATTTTTTCAAATCCGACTCGTACTTCAAGGTCATCATCATCATCATCTGGCTAGCCTTTTCGCAACTATGTTTGGGTCGGCTTCCAGTCTAACCGGATGCAGCTGATTACCAGTATTTTACATGGAGTGACTGCCTATCTGACTTCCACAACCCAGTTACTGGGTAATACGATACACCTTGGTAAGACTGGTTGTCAGACTTTCGGGCTTCTGACGACCCGTAACGACTGTCAAAGATCCACAAAATTGACAGCCGGGACCAACGGCTTAACGTGCTTTCCGAGGCACGGAGGGGTCTTGGTATGTAAAGATGGTCACCCATCCACGGACCAACCGCGGCAAGCGTAGCTTAACCTGGCCGATCGACCCGTGCAGCTATTGTTATTTAGCCACAAGCCCCTCGTAATTCAAGGTATTACCTCTTAATAATATTATATCAGGTGTAAAACGACACTTAATGAAGCCACGAGTCATGTGTACGCCCGTCAATGTGATCATTTTTTTGTTCTGGACCATACCTGGGAAACTTCTGGTAATGGAAATATTGAAGATCAAAAATACAACTTTAACATATTTTGTTTTTACGAATACAAGTTTTTAATGATAAACGACAACTTTAAATACCCATTGAATACCGTACCGTTACATATGTACCCATATTCACAATGGTTTTTGTGCGTTATATTGCGCACAACCACAAAAATAAAAAATTTACTCCAAAAATGAAAGTAGTTTCCCAGCAGTTATTTTCGTGCAATTTTTAGTCTTCGTTTTATGTAAAAGCGTAGTTGACAGCTATGTGATGTATCTTTTTACACCCTATATACAGGATACGTTTTTAACCAACACGCAAACTGTAACCATAAATTCAGCATATTATCATTCTAGACCCTCTAAAAAATCAGCTGTTCCATACATTTTGACCGCGTAGGTATTGCACTTTTCTATGAAACAGCTGATTTTTTTTTTTTTGTAAAACCGACGAAACATTTCTACACTGGGGGGTCTAAAATAATATGCTGAATTCATGGTTACAGTTTGCGCACTGGTTAAAAATTTACCTTGTATATTTCCTTGTACTTCATCCATCATCCGTTCATCCAAGACATCTGTCAAAGCCGCCACCATCCCTGGTTACAGTTTGCGCACTGGTTAAAAACTTATCCTGTAGGTAATTTAGTATTAAAGTACAGATTAGCATAATACTGGTTACGTTCTACTTAAAGTAACCACGTTTTATCGGATAGCAGCTTTCGACGCTTAGTAAAAGATGCAAATTAATTCTACAAGTCAACCCGATCGTGTTCCAGAATTGAATCCTTCGCATAAATGAAGATATATCAACATCTTGCTAATGAAGAACAAATTAAAACAGATTCGAAGATATTGCTTATCTTAGAAACGAGTTGTAAACTTAACTGAAACAAATGACAACTGAGTGGGATGGTGGCGGGCGGCTTGATGGATGTCTTGGGTGAATGGATGATGGATAGAGTACAAGGAAATATTATACACAGTGTAAATTTTTTACCAGTGCGCAAACTGTACCATGAATTCAGCATATCATTCTAGACCCCTAGCGGAGAAATTTTTCGACGGTAATAGAAAAAAAAACAGCTGTTTCATAGAAAAGTGGAATACTTACGCGGTCAAAATGTATCTAACAGCTTTTTAAAAAAAAAAACAGGATACAATTTTAACTAGTACGCAGACTGTAAACGTGAATTGACCATGATTCTGGACCCCGTGGCGTAGAATTTACTGTCGGTAAAAAAAAAATTGAGTTGTTTCATAGAAAAGTCCAATACCTTCGCGTTGAAAATGTATGGAACAGCAGATTTTTTTTTATATTACCGACGATAACATTCTGCAGTAGGGATCTGGAATCATAATGCTGAATATATGGTTACAGTTTGCGCACTGGTAATAAAATTACCCTGCCTCTATACATAAACTTAATCTTTATTGACATAATATGAGGTTACAGAATCTTATGAAGCCTCTGAAACCCGAACTAGGTAAAAAAAACCTGTATGTCAGGAGTCAGCGCCTTCTCCCATTTATATTACATCAATTGTTATGCTAAAGTAAAACACATTTTAAATTTAGGTATTCTTAAATTAACTAAAAAAAAAGAATAATATTTTTTTGGAAGAGAGCATGCAGAAATACAAAAAAAAAAAAAACTTAAAATTTAGGCTAGGTAGTGTCACAGAGTACTTTTTTTATAATATGGTAGTGTGAAAGTGAGTTTCGTGTGTGTAGGATGTGCGTGTTGTTGTGTAATGTCATATAAAATATATTAATAAAACATATAACTTGCATCATTGTAAAAGAATTAATTTTTTTTTTTTTTATATTAATTACAGAATTAAATATTTCATTTGGTTTAACTAATAGTTTATATCATACTAGCTTCCGCCCGCGGCTTCGCCCACGTGGAACTCGGAAATTATCCCGCGGAAACGTACTACTGGGATAAAAAGTATCCTATGTGTTAATCTAGGTTTATTATGAGGTCCTTTCCTAAGGAACAATAATTATTTATTTGAATTAATATACTCATAATAAGCCCGTATTTTCCGCATAACACGAAACAAACCCATTTTTCAAAAACTTATTTTGAAATTTCCGTCTTAAATTAATTCTAAGGCAGGTACAGACTACAGACATAGTAAAACGCAAATATGCACAGACAATTCTCGCGAACAAAATAAAAATGTATGGAAATGGCTTCGCATGCTGCATTGCGCAGCGTGATGCATAATGTGTGTACCTGGCTTTAGGGCTTTGCTTACTGAGAACATACATGTATTTAACATTGTAGATGATCATAAGAGTTGGTTGTGTAAATTTCTTTGCTACGTCGGTTTTATTATCTTAAACTTTGTAAACAACCTGTCAGGGGTGCGGGTTCGTTTGAAAGAGATACCACAGCCCCTGGCATACGGGCTAATGAAAGAACACGGGTGGGTTTTAGTCAGTAAAAGTCTGACACGCCCTCCTGCTCCGCCCAGAGCGTGAGAAGTTATTTGATGATTTCCAACCCAAAAAAAAAAAAAACTTTGTAAACAAGCGTATTTTAAATTAGAGGAATAAATATCCAAGATAAGAATGCTTGGAAACAGGCTGGTCCTGCTCCATAGGACAATCTAGAGTCTAGACAAAATCAAACTGGTTGCTAATTGAATTGTGTAAATAATTATATTTATGACATTGATTACACTCAGTGATTACTTTAACTCACACACTGACTTACCTATTACTTGTTAATATTCTAGGAAAATCGTATACTTACTCTTACAATGTTTGTAAATATGTGAGCACCATGTATCTATCATAAAATTAATTTATCTGTATTGCTTCAATTGCATTTTTTTTTTTTACCTATTTTAGTCTGGGTGCATCGTTTTCACACATAATTATGTAATGAATGTACAGTCGCCAGCAGGTCAAGCTATCCCAAACTGTAAAATTTTACCAATTGAACATAAACCTTATTCCTTTGTAATAAAGTTGAAAAACTATCAAAGAAATTTGGCAGATTGGGGTAGCTTGATGTGCTACCCTCTGTACTATGTTAATTACATCGTATTTAAAATATTTTGAAAGAGTAACGGTGAGTTTCTTGTCCATTATTCCCCATACGAAACTAAAAATAATGTAATGTATAAATGTTGACGTTCAAAAGTGCCTTTTAAGTGTCTAATTGAAATTAATGCTTTGACTTTCACTTTGAATTTTCATTTAATAAAAGGGCGGAGACCTGCACCCTAATTGCGTAACTCACGATTAATCATAATGTGTTTCGTTTTGAAACGGATTGCTAAACCATTGCTTCGTATGTTCGATAAATGTGTCTGCTCAACAACGTAAATAACGCAATCAATATTGTTGAACTGTAAAAATGAAACAGATTATGATTAATCGTGTGTTTCGCAATTAGCGTGCTGGTGTCCTGAAATACAGGCCTAGAGCAATATTAAAATGTCTGACTCTGATACGATGTAATATGTATTCTGGAATATTGTGGTTAGAAAAATAAATAAATAAATAATAAAATTATAATCCTACTGCCTACTATCCTATTAATATTATAAATGTGAAAGTTTGTATGTTTGGATGTTCGTTACTCAATCACGCAAATATGGCCGAACGGATTGGGATGAAATATGGTGGTGGTAGTGGTGGGAGGTGGTAATGATCATAACATTTGTTCAAAAAAGCTGACTTTCAGGCGTCTTAACTGAATTAGTTTTTGTTAAATTACATAGAAACTTAAATATAAACCACAAGATACATGTGTGTTCAAAATGTCTGGAGGAAAAATTGTCATTACACAATAATCACGTACGAGCGTTTCAATGAGAATTAATGACGGGTTAGCCGTTCTTAAGGTGAATCTAGTCCACATTTTTTCTATTCAAATTTCGGGAGGGTTTTTACTCCACCGTTTGACAATGTACCTATATCAAAATTTAAACATGTTATGGTTTTGTCTCATTATTAATTTTGTCTGTATGGAAACAGAATACTAAAATTTAAAATAATTAAAAAGTTAGGAGCCAACAAATATTCGTTTTTCTTGCTAATTTAACCTAACTTTGGACGTGTTTAAGTAATAAAAGATGTGTAAAATCTCCGAAACTAAGTCTTTACCAACAAAGCTCAATTATTCAAAAGTTGAATAAACTTTATTGGTAATTGATTAATTTTTTACGCCCCTGTTTTACTATAACTAATCCTGCGGCTCACTCAATAATTTTGTACGTGTAGACTAGCGTCTAACTGCTCATCACTAATACTACCTCTGTCGGACACGATGCCTGGTGAGACAGCGTGCTTTTCAGCCAGGCCCATCAGTGAGTTTGAGCCCGCGACTAGGTTCCCCTTAAAAATATTTCATACATTTGACATCAGAGTATAACAAAAAGCCTGTTATGCACAACAGGTTGCCTATCGCCTGCCTACGAAAAGAGCTAGTCAAGATTGAAAACATTTTTCTAGGCAAAAATACTCGTGTGGAATAATAAATAAGTTGACATGAAGCATATTATTCTGAGCACAGAAAGCTTTGCTATTAAATAATGATAAACGAAGCTTTACGGCTTCTGCATTGCGACTATTTACTAGCTAGAGCCTCTGTTTCTATCGTAAGACAGAAACCTATACATATAAATTTTATTTTTGAATGGACAAGACGAAAAATTTTGAAAAGATACGTCGTGATCATGCAGTACAAACAATTTTTTTGACGTGAAAACGTATTATCTATCGCTCTGTGTACTGGTAGTACTTAAATATTTCTGACTTGTACACAAGTGTAATTTATAATAATAAATTAGAGGATTATATTCAAGATAAGAATGCTTGGAAACATGCTGGTCCTGCTCCATAGGACAATCTAGAGTCTAGAAAAAATCAAACTGGTTGCTAATTGAATTATATAAATAATTATATTTATGACATTGATTTACACTCACACACTGACTTATTTCTTGTTAATATTCTAGGAAAATCGTATATTTACTCTCACAATGTTTGTAAATATTTGGGCACCATGTATCTATCATAGAATTAATTTATCTTTATTGCTTCAGTTGCATTTTGTTACCTTTTTTGGTATAGTAATTTTATTCTGGGTACATCGTTTTCACATATAATTATATAATGAATGTACTATGATAAATTGTATGTAAAACATTTTAAAAGAGTAACGGTGGAGTTTCTTGCCCGCGTCTCCATACGAAACTACATTTTGGAATGGGCGACTTGAATCAATTCCCTTTAAATGTAAATGTTGACGTTCAAAAGTGCCTAATTGAAATAAATGCTTTGACTTTGACTTTTGACTTTGACTTACAAAAACATACGGTAAGATTTCAACCACTTTCTTCGAGAATCCTAGTGCTAAAGTAATAGATCAGCTTTCAAAAGATCGGTCATACATATAACAAAGTTTTATCAACTTTTCTTTCGCAACAAGTCTTTGTGCAGCAACGTTTCATGAATATTAAAGGTACTATTTGTTCTATTATAATTTTACCGTGAAGGTGAAGTGAGCTGTCAAAAATGACAATCCCGTCAGGTGGAATGACAGCTCACTTCAAGATAAGTTTTCACGGTGAACTTATACTGAATGCCTGCTGTTTACGGTAGCTAATGCAAAGAAAAAAATAAAAGACGGCCATAGGCAAATAAACTACATATTAATATCATCCACAATCACAGGTAGCCAAAAATACCAAACAAAACTTAAACTCGAAACAGCCTCCCAACCAGATATCCCCACAAAAATAAGTAAAATCAAACTAAACATAACAAAAAATCCACCGCCATTGAACACCTGCCCTAATTACGATCCCTAACGAGTAAGTATCAAACCTGTTTATTAAAAAAAAAAATACAAACTTATCTTTACCATCTCTAAAATGATTTATAACTCGTATCATCGGCAGCTAAGGTCTAAAGTCGCAGTTGTTTTGGGTTTTTGGCGTGAGATTTTGTATTGTATGAAGACTCATCTCGATTCTTGAGATGTCTTGTGTTTTTTGGACACCGACTACTTTATAATGTCTTTTTTATTGAAAATGTACTGCGGTCTGTTTTAGGCTGAGGGCAGATACGCTGTAATCCAATTTTGGAGTCCATTGATAAGGATTTTGATTGTTTTTCCGAAATTTTGTGTTGAATGGTGTTTTTTTTGGATAAGATTATATTTGAGTTAAGTTTTATTTTTGATGGCATTATTAAAACAGAAATGTAATATGTAATTTTTGATAAAAACCTCACGGCATAAAAGGCTTCACTCGTTTTTTGAGTCTTGAGCTAAATTGTACAGTAAAAATACTTTAATGCTCATTATATGACAAATTAATGTATTAACACTAACAAACGTTCAAAGATTTTTAGTATTTTTTCCGATTTTTTAATACCTATGAGGTAGGCACGTAGATACATATTTATTTATTTATTTAGTAATGAATATCCAAATATAACTCGATAATATATAGAAAAAATAATTAATAAAAATCATACCTCTCATCCACGAATAAATTCTCAGAACAGTTGTTCGAAATCCAAAGCAAAAACAGTCACAAAGTCACACACAAGTCAAACAACACTGTCAACGAAGTCCACAAAATTACGATACACAAAAAAAATACAATTCCAGAAAAAAGTTTTTATTCGAAACATCAAAAACACGAAACGTCACACACGATTTCGGAACTGTCAAAAAGTATTTAATTAAAAAACGAAAACAACTCTACATTGTTCTCCGACTTGTTCCATATTTAATTTTAACTTTTTCACACAAAAAAGTCAGCACTCGTCAACAATTTAATTTTTTATTGAGAGCAAAAAGGTTGTTTATCGTAAACGGCGCGAAAGCCGTTGGGCGCGAAACGTCAAAACGACACGAGACGTCCGCGTTGGCGCCAAGTTGACACCACACTGTTGGGTCCATTACAATGGATGCAGCGTAGTGTGGCTGTACCTTTGATGATATACATAATTGATAAACCTTTTGGGTGTTTCAGAGTCTGGCGTGGTTTTAACATGTGTTTGTGAATCATGTGGGCATGTGTTTAGAATGTTGAGATATATTTCAATTGAAAATTGAGCCATAGAAATAGTAATAATTTGATTGAATAAAACAATCATAAGCGGACTATTTTATGAATAGATTTTAAATATGTAGACTTTAGGACTACTACGAGCATTAAGTATTACTAACACTAATTGTGCACCGAAAACTTGTCTGTTAAATAAATAAATAAACTATTCATTAAACTGCTAGCTGATACTAACCTTATATTAAACTCAGATTTTCCCAATAATTCTGCTAATAGCTATTTCGAGAACTTATTAGAACGTTTTGACTTTAATTAAAACTTCTCGACTTTTAATTTAACTTTGACAACATGAAGAAAATGTTGGTAATGCCTGGCCTAAATAGTGGTGCTAAATCAGTAAAATAATAACTACCAGATTGGCAACCCGTCAACGTATAGTGCAATGTTATCGACTTTTAACCCTCTGAATGCATGCCAAACATGTTCGCAATGTAGCACTAGCTTTGACACAAATTGCTCTGCTTTTACACCCATTATGGATTATAAGTGCGATAGGTACTATAAAAAGTACACTAGTAGGGTCGTAAAGGAACAGGATGAATGAAAGTGTTAAAGGGTCCACCCATATGCTGACTTCGCAGGAAATTGAAAATACATTTGGCCTTCGTACTGGCCTCATTATTATGGCTTATTAGATGATTCGCATGAATTTACTTCATCGGAGGAGTTGACACTTTTAAATAATGTAGGTACGTATTATTTTCTATAGAAGACTCGGAGACGAAAACTTCAGAAATACGTATTAGCAATTTGGCAAGTTTTGAATTGTATGCAATCAAATTATGAGAAAAGTCACTGCAAGTACAGACGCCAGCAGGTCAAGCTATCCCAAACTATCAAATTTTCCCAATTGAACATGAACTTTATTCCTTTGCAATAAAGTTGAAAAACTATCAAAGAAATTTGACAGATTGGGGTAGCTTGATGTGCTGGCCTCTGTACATGCAATAAAGTGCCTAACACACGTTGGTCGTTGGACTGTCCTTTGTGGATTTATGACAGTTGTTACGGGTCGTCAGAAGCCCGAAAGTCTGACAACCAGTTTTACCAATGGGTATCGTATTACCTTGTAACTGGGCTGTGCACGTCAGATCAGATCATCGGAGGTCGCTCTATTTAAAATACTGGTGTATTTAGCTGCATACGGTTAGACTGGAAGCCGACCCCACCATAGTTCGGAAAAAGCTAGGCAGATGGTGATCTGAAGAATAGTGTAAGCATGAAAACAGATACTAAAAAGCTTGTTCTTCACTGTATACGTATACTTGGAGGGAAGGAATTAATATTATTGTCTTCGTTACAAGGCACGGAGGGGCACGGAGAGTATCTAAAGATGGTCACTCATCCACGGTCCAACTGCGGCAAGCGTAGATTAACCTGATCGATCGGGTTGTACGGCTGTATAACATAGCCACAAGTTCCATTCATTTCACTCAACCGCATGCCCCATTCGTTCATCTCAGCACTATTTTAGATACCTAATATCATCATCATCTGCCTAGCCTTTTCCCAACTATGTTGGGGTCGGCTTCCAGTCTAACCGGATGCAGCTGAATACCAGTATTTTACATGGAGCGACTGCCTATCTGACCTCCACAACCCAGTTACTGGGTAATACGATACCCCTTGGTAAGACTGGTTGTCAGACTTTCGGGCTTCGGATGACCCGTCACGACTGTCAAAGATCCACAAATGACAGCCGGGATCAACGGCTTAACGTGCTTTCCGAGGCACGAAGGGGTCTTGGTATGTAAAGATGGTCACCCGTCCACGGACCAACCGCGGCAAGCGTAGCTTAACCTCGATCAGGTTAAGCTAATCGACCCGCGCAGCTGTTGTTACTTAGCCACAAGCCCCGTTTAGATACCTAACAGTTTATGGCATTACAATAACTGCAATTTTTCCTCCATTTTCGATTTTCTTTTGTTTTCGTATCTCTTTTGGTCATCCAAATATTAGGTCTTTACCTATGAAATTGCCGTTCTGCAGTACTGGCCATTTCAAATCAAAATAATTTTTGTTTGGCTAAGAATTCTAATTTCAAATTAATTTTATTTTAAAAACATGGATTTTTTTTTCTAAAAGTAGTCATTTCTTTATTGATTAGTGTTACATTTTCATCGCATTTCAATCTTTTTCGTCATCATGGATACGTTAAAAATTCGAGTAATTATGGAATATGAGTACCGTCGTGGCAGCAACGCGGCACAAGCGGCACGCAACATCAACGACGTTTACGGAGCTAACACTACAAACCAACGCACCACCTGTTATTGGTTTGCTCGCTTCCGTTCTGGAAATTTCGACCTGAAAAATGAACCTCGCGGTCGTCCGAAGACTTTGGTCGACAATGACGAATTAAAGGCGATTGTGGAAGCTGATGATACACAATCTACGGCTGAATTAGCAGCAGCTTTCGACGTTAGCGTCAAAACAATATTGGTCCATTTGCGTCAAATTGGCAAGGTAAAAAAGCTTGACAAATGGGTGCCCCACGAACTCAATGATCGCCAGCGCGAAGTACGCGTCGAGACGTGCCTTGCACTGCTCAACAGACACACAAATGAAGGAATTTTGAACCGCATTGTTACCTGCGATGAAAAATGGATTCTGTTTGATAACCGTAAGCGCTCAGCAAGTTGGTTGGATCCTGGTTCAGCACCTAAACAATGCCCTAAACGAAAACTTACCCCTAGAAAAGTGACGGTCACTGTTTGGTGGTCTAGCGCCGGTGTGATTCATCACAGCTTCTTACCAAACGGGGTGAGCATTACTGCAGATGTGTACTGTGAAGAACTGAACACAATGATGGAGAAGCTGGCGCATCTCCAACCAGCATTGGTCAATCGCTCGTCTCCGCTGCTCCTGCACGACAACGCGCGACCTCATACTGCACAGCAGACGGTCTCCAAGTTGCAAGAACTGGGGTTGGAAGCTCTCCGTCATCCGCCCTACTCACCAGACCTTGCGCCTACAGACTACTACTTTTTCCAGAATTTGGATAACTTCTTGGCGGGAAAAAAATGTAATACCCGAGAGGCTGTACAAAATGCCTTTGAAGAATTTGTTGCCTCCCGTCCAGCTGATTTCTTTAAGAAGGGCATCAATAAACTGCCACTGCGATGGCAAAGATGCATTGATTGCATGGGTGATTACTTCGATTAATACAAATAAAAAATTCATGAAAAAAATTCGTTTAAATTTTTTCATACAAAACGGCAATTTCATAGGTAAAGACCTATTATTACCATGTCAGTTTTCTGTCACGTCCACTCTATGCGAATGGAGGGACACTAAAACAACTACCCTATGCGGAGGGTGCCATTCCACATACAAATCACGTAGACAAACATTCAGACAGGGCAAATATCTGTAGGCCGTACAAATGTTTGTTTCTATACGGATTTCGTGTTGGTACCGAGGTTTATAAACATGCTCTCGACATGGTTTTGGGTTTAAAATCTATGTATGTTCCAACTCCATACGATATTATTTTTATTTCATTAGCTTTTGCCCGCGTAGATGTCGGTTATCGTGTGAAAAAGTCGCTTATATCCTTTTCCATATCCCAGGCTATATCTCTGCCAAATATCTTGACGATCGAATCAGCAGTTTAGGCGTGAAAGCGTAACAGATAGACATAGTTACATATTAAGTAGGGATAACACAATATAATGGGTAATAGGTAACAACGGGCTGTTGTCCGCAACTCCACGTCAAAGCGCGTATTTTGCGTACGGGTGGGAGAATCAGTTATTCGATCCATCCAGCTCCTCGAGAAAAGCCAGCAATGCCTTGGTGTTGCTGACAATCAAAATCAAAATCAAAATATTTTATTTCATATAAACCTGCATGGGCACTTATGAAACGTCAGAAGCTAGGTGTACGGTTCCAAAATGTTGTTTCCTATGGAGAAGAGCCGGCAAGAAACTCCACGGTTACTCTTTTAAAAATGATTGGCTTTAACAATGTTTTCAGATATAAAATGTATGGGAGGACAGTGCAGGCCTGTAACGTAGGGTACCTGGGTTACCGAAGTATTATGCCCTGTAATTAGCGACCACCGGGCAGTTTAACAGCACATGAGCTGCTGTCTCGTCGTCCTCCATGCAGGCCCTGCACAGCGGACTGTCTGTTACTCCTATGACAAAGAGATGTTTGTTAAATGGCCCATGGCCAGTAACAGCTGCTATAAAAGTACGCTTTAGCATGATGCTTTTTATTTTTCTACTCTACTGTAGAATAAAAATCGCTTGTCTACATATCTCGGTGAAAACCTGTCAACTGTCTATACGGAAATGTCATTTTTGTCTACTCTTCCATCGACAAAACGTTTGTTTACGGAACCAAAAATAAAAATCCCGGTTAACGGCAATAGGATCGTCCTCTATACCTCTACCATGAATTCAGCGTATAATTCTATAGACTAACTAGCTGTCCTATGTCCTTCTCCATATCCCAGGCTATATCTCTGCCGAATTTCATGACGATCGGTTCAGCGGTTCAGGCGTGAAAGCGTAACAGACAGACAGAAAGACAGAGTTACTTTCGCATTTGTAATATTATTAGGGAAGTAGGAATTATTGTAGAAATTTTTCTTCGGTGATCAAAAAGAAATCTGCTGTTTCATAGAAAAGTGCAATACCTACGCGGTCAAAATGTATTGAAAAGTCGATATTTTTTACAACTACGATAAATTTTAACGGAGAGAGGTTCAGTATCATGTACTGCATTCAGAGTTTCAGTTTGTGCGTTCCTGCCATCCTGTATTACAGGGATTTAGATAGTTAAGATACATTTTTTTCGGTCCAAAATGTACTGAATTCATGGTTACAGGTTGCTCTTAATCAAATCAAAGGTCATTTATTCAAATTAGGCTGAGAATTAGCACTTTTCGAACGTCAAAATACATAAGACAGTCCCCCAAAAACACCCACCCTTCGACACTTCCTAGTGCTTTAGCTGGGAAGAAGAAGTGGCGCAACAAACTCCCCAGCAGCACAGCTGTCTGTTTAGTCGGATGGACTTGATTCTATACGTACATAGGCAAAGTAATAAACAATAAAGCATAATGCCAAAATATAAGCCTCCTGGGATAAAGAGCGTGATAGCTTACATATGCTTAGATTTTTCTACCTTCATACCTAACAATTCGCCTGCAATTAGGTTCCGGTAAAACGGGGTGAATAGAGAGGCAGGGGTGAATCGAGACGAAACTTTACAATGGATTTTAATGTTGAAATTATATAGTTGTAGTCAAAAAGGACTCTAATATGTTAACTGTTTTATATTTAACGATTAAGTGCCTTTGTTGGCAGAAAATGATCATAATTTCAACGGTAAAATCCTCTTTAAAGTTTCGTCTCGATTCAACCCTGCATCTCTATTCACCCTGTTTTTACGTTTTGCTTGGATTTCTTGTTTATTTTCCCCTGAGATTTTCAAAACCACTTTAAAATGTCTTATTTTCAGAAAATTAATGATTATTTTTTTATTTTTTTCAAGCGCTTTGCAAAAAAATAAAAAATCGTTTTTAATATAAACTGTAAGTATCCTCATTTCCCTTCGTTAAGTATTTCTTGTGTTTATCCATTACAAATAATAATACAAAATAAAAACTTTTCTTTTTACAATATTAATTTAGATGAAAACCGGATCATGTGCTACCAGGTGACCTTGGTACAATATCTAGCTGTAATCTACTTCCTTACCGCGGCGTTTCTCGCGATCCTATTGTTTTATTCAACATCTCAACAAAGAAGGTTCTCACTGTTTTTCCCATCGTTTTGAGAACGTAACACCCTTTCCGACCCTTTTTTTAGGGTTCCGTAAGCCAAGATGGGTTGTTAGGAGATTTTGGTTGGGTTTTGAATTGTATCGAGTCTCTAGAGAGGAATTGATCGATTTATTTGGAAGGTGTTGAAAGATTCAGCTAAAGGATTTAAATGTATCACACAAAAGACCTGCACCCTAATGGCGTAACTCACGATTAATCATAATCTGTTTCAATTTGACAGTTCAACAATAATCATTGCGTTATTTACGTGGTTGAGCAGACACATTTTTCGAACATATGAAGCAATGGTTTAACAATCTGTTTCAAAACGAAACAGATTATGATTAATCGTGGGTTATGTAATTAGGGTGCTGAACTGTCGCATAAACTTGAGGAATGTGTACGGTCACCAAAATAGATACTTAAGTAATCATGGTCGTTAGATAAAATCTAAGTTTAGTAAGAAACCGATCAATGTTTTCGAATTAAGTTTAATTCGATAAATGAACTATTTGTTTTCTATTCATTCAATATATTTTTATAAGAAAACATCCATTGGTTTCTTACTAAACTTCTATTATATCCGATTTTCCAATTCCTTATCTCTTTAAGTGACCAATTTTATATTTTTTTAAATCTACATAGTCCCAAAGCTGGGCATACGCCTCTCGATAACTGTCAACTATCCACTCTTCCTTCGTCCAATATTTTCTAATAGGAAAATTTAGTCTCACTAAAAATATCCTTTTAGAGAACTGCTCTTAGCGCTACGGAATATGTGTTGTCAAAACTAATTTGTTACTATTGACGTGCAGACGCTATTGACGTGTATTCCACAGAGCCTGAAGACTAAAGTCTTCAACCAGTGTGTCCTACCTGTTATGACCTACGGAGCTGAAACGTGGACACTCACGGTACGGCTGGTCCATCAATTCAAAGTCGCTCAGCGAGCTATGGAACGAGCTATGCTCGGAGTTTCAATGAAAGATAGAATCCGGAATGAGGTGATCCGGCAGAGAACCAAAGTTGTCGACATAGCTCACAGAATTATCAAGCTGAAGTGGCAGTGGGCCGACTACATTAGCCGTAGAACCGATGACCGTTGGAGTAGACGTGTTCTTGAGTGGAGACCGCGAATCGGCAAACGTAAGGTAGGACGCCCTCAGGCTAGGTGGAGTGACGATCTTTGCAGGGTTACTGGTAGCAACTGGATGAGAGTTGCCGAGAATCGAGCTGAATGGCGTGCAATTGGAGAGGCCTATGTCCAGCAGTGGACTGCTGTAGGCTGATGATGATGACGTGCACTATTTAATTAACTACAAATTGCGTTCTTCAGCAATAACACGGCTCGTGCTGTTATAAAAAAAATGGCATACCTTGTCTGATCCGATGACATGAACAGACGAGTCCTGGAGTGGGGATCACGTATCGGTAACGTAGTGTTTATTAAACGCGTATCACATAAAATCTAATACCAACTATGATTTTTTTAACCCCAATACAAATTATTCGTGCACTTTGTTCCACAAAATATTATGTTTTCGGGTTGCACTTTTTACAAGCGTTCAAAGCAACAAAAAAAATGGCTGACGTGACAAAAAATATGTGAAACAGGATGCACGTTCCTTTTGTTAATTAATATTTATGTTCGTTTAATTAAAAATGTTGTGCATAATTTGTACATAATTTTATTTTGTAGTTATTACTACTTGACAAAATATCGAGGTTTGCTTATGTAAGTTTACTATTAATGTTATTAGCAGGTAGTTGTGTAAGCATTAGTTTTTTTGTTAATTAAACACGTAAATCATCCGGGATAAATTCTCAAGCAAACCGCATCATAATCCATCGTGTAGTTTATAAGAACAAGGCGGTTTTCATATATCTATAAAAAATAGAAACACATTTGTAGAAGACTGATTTTCATTTATTTTTGTTCCACGGCCTGAATTCACTATGACCACTTAACGATTCCTTACTCGTAACCACGTCAATCACACACGAATTCTGCTAACATCGTATTAATAATATAGAAAAAATGTCTTGGAACATACAGAATATGACACTTCGATTCCTTACCGTTACAGTGGTTTAAAAAAAAACGATATTGACGTAGTTTGAACGTAGTAAGATTCCGCGGGGAATCATTATAACGATACAGAATTGGGGCCCTGGTATGACAGATAAAATAAGGAATGTGGTTTCTGTATTTATCAATAATATCAATTTGATAAAATAAATAAAATACGAGAAGTAGCAACTGAGGATCGAAAGTAAATGTATCCAATACCATATTATTTATCGAGTCATTAATATAGGTAACTTAACCCACCTTAATTACAAGTAGAATATCATAAACTAAACAAAATTAAATGGAATAGCTCCCGGGCCGTTTCTGGCGTTAGTTATTTATTATCAAACTAATTAGCTGTCTATACGTTATTAGTAGAACGACCTAGTCTTCTGACATTATCTATTCTACATAAATATCTATACTCTATAACATACATATTATAAATGAAGGTTGCTTGTCGTGTCTGTGTGTAACCGTGTTTCTAAACTATGCACGTTGGTTTTGATGCGATTTTCACCATTATTTAGCTAATTTATTCCTATAGATTTATGTGTATATTACATTAATAGAATAGAATATAATATTTTTATTTCAGACTAGCAGCGCTCCGCGGTGACACCCGCGTAGTTCCCGTTCCCGTGGGAATACGTGGATAAAATATAGCCTATGTCATCCGGGGATAGTGTAGCTTCCCAACAGTGAAATCATTTTTCAAATCGGTTCAGTAGTTTCGGAGCCTATTCAATGCAAACAAACAATCAAATCTTTCCTATTTTATAATATTAGTATAGACAAAATCCATGGGGTTAGTAACAATTTTGCTTATCCTCAAGTGTTAGTACAGATACAGATTACTATTAAATAATTAAAACTCAGCGTGGAGCTGCATCCACCTTCGCAACATCAGGGAATCCCACCGATCTGCGAATACACTGAGAACACTGTTGGTGCTGCCGCGAACACGTGACATCTGGGATGCACATCTCTTGCTAATGATGGCGGCAAAACCATTAATGTTGTTATCTGCAAACATCCCTGACGCACTACAACGCCACGGCAGCCGCAGCAACACGCTCAGTGCGTTATTAATTATTATATTGAACGCACAGGTCGCTGTATGCCCGCTGAGTGAAGTAGACCCACAGGCTGCACGTGTAGAAGGACTGACAGTAAGTAAGCTTTGAAAAGCGTTACTTTAACTGCCCTCGTACATCGCGCTAACTACTACTATTATTATGATATTTATTTGAAAAATTCTGGATGTTGCGTGTAGCGATAACAGCAGGGACGAATCGCTAGTTAACTACAAATAAATTATACACCACATTCTTAATTAAACTAACATAAATATTAATAAACAACAGACCGTGCATCCTGTTTCACATATTTTTTATCACGTCAACCAATTTTTTTGCGCTGACGCTTGTAAAAAGTGTAACCCAAAACATAATATTTTGTGTAATTTAATTCCGGAAGGTTAATGTGAACAATACGTTCATTTTTTTCTTTTTTATCAGCGTGGGTACTATGGAAGAAATTCATATCTATAAACGGTTTGAAAACAAAATCCCGTGAACACGATAGCCACATCTGTCCACCGCCCCTGCCGAACGCTGCAAGCAAAAACAGTCCGTAGGGTAAATAGATATGGATGTTCACGATAGTACACTATTCCACTGCTAAGTAAAAACCTCCCTCAAGTCCTTCCAAGCATACTTTTTCTAGAACCACCTCGATCCAACCCTTGCAATTCGCATGTAGGTCGTCCCGCCTCCTCTTCCTGGGCCAGCATCGACGGCGCCGTACATCCTTGGGCACATATTAAACTTTCATAATATAATAAAGAAACCTTTTATGAGTCGTCAGAAGCCCGAAAGTCTGACCACCAATATTACCAAAGGGTATCGTATTACCCAGTAATTGGTTTGTGGAGGTCAGATAGGCAGTTGCTCCATGTAAAATACTGGTACTCAACTGCATCCGGTTAGACTGGAAGCCGACCCCAACATAGTTAAGAAAAGGCTAGGCTATGGTCTTCTTCTTTTCGTGTCGATGATACCCGTTCACCCTTTTTTTTAAATAGTTTGAGCCCAGTGTGTGGCCACGTTTATTGCGGCATCAGTGGCATCATTTAGATTATCCAAGGTGTAGGTGAACGGGCACTTAGGGCACTCCAGCAAGTGGAGCAGATGATGGTTACATAAAAAAACTTGGTGTTTTTCAAGTCGAAAACACCGAGCGAAGCGGGGGCAGGTTACTAGTTTATAATAAATAACACTACAACTCGTTGTGTGACACATGCGCCTGCATTAATAACTGAACTCATTTGATGCTCGCTCTGAAGTGCTTGTGTGATGTCGCCTGAGAAGATGGTTTCGTAATGGAACGGAATTTTATACTGTGATAAAAAATAATACCTAGGTAGGTGGACTACATTTGTACCGACAATCTTTATTTTGTTTTCTGCTCAGTTCAATTTTAGAATTTTTTAGAATTCTTTTTTTTTTTGGTTTATTTTCTGATTCGCACGAATTTACTCGCCCGAATCGGGTGAATCGACATTTTTAAATTATTAATATTATCTAAAGGCAATATGCAGGCGAGTCCTGGAGTGGAGACCACGTATCGGAAAGAGTAGTGTGGATATCCCCCCAGCTGGATGAAACGACGATGTAAGTGGCTGGGACAGACTGGATACCGAAGGCGGAGGATAGAGTGTCGTAGCACAGCCTGGGATCGCAGTCCACTGCTTGACATAGCAGGGGCGTTTTTTTTTTGATGACATGGTGAATTCCTCATGGATGTCCTCCGCCCCGGGGAGGGCGGAGGTGTCTGTCAGACTCTTACTGACTAAAACCACCCCGGTGTTCCGTCTCTCACTTACACTGGGGATCCCGGGAATTAGTGAGACTTCCGCGATCCCCGGCTAGTGCCGGCCCGCCTCTGCGGGCCACCTCACGTTAGGGGGGAGAGTGAGGTGTTAAACTCCCCCCCACATCAAAGAGAGGCGCGCGTGGAACACTACGCACAACCATCTCGGGTCCTAAGAAGTAGGGGGCTACGGATAGCAGAGGCCTATGTCAAGCAGTGGACTGCGATATACAGATTTGATTTTGGCGACTCACACTAAGTTAATACTTATTGTTAATTTATCGATGAATCGACGACAGAAATAAATTAACTACTTCCGACTCGGCTAAAACCAGTTATATTATTTAAAATTGACTATTCGCCCAATTTGGGCGAGTAAATACGAGCGAATTGACTAATAAGACTGAACGAATGTCAAGAAAATCTATGTAAATAAAAAGAGAAGTCCTGACTGACTGACTGACTCATCAACAGAGGTTCCCATTATAATGTAGACAAGGAATAAGGAAGGATTTTTCGAAATTGAACCCATAAGGGAGTTGAATAGGGGATGAAAGTGCCGCGCGGGCGAAGCCGCTGACAAAAGCTAGTTATATTATAATATTCTTAAACGCAGCAACGAGGATTAATATTTAAACCATCCCAAAGTGACACTATAATTCTATTGGTAAAAAAAAAAACAAAATGAAATGGATTCTTTACTTTCAAAGAACAGTCCCGGTGAACTGATTTCTTTTAAACCCATCTATGATATATTTTTGATGTAATAAAAATCCTAATTATTATATAAACCTCATTTTAAAAGTTTCCAAGTCGTCTTTGTTCCGATTCGTCCCAAACTTTAGTCCAAACAAGAAATCCCCTACGGAACCCTTTCCATTCCATGAACACTGACGTATTCAAACAATTTATATTGACGTCTATCTCCCAATCTCTATCGACCGATCTCCATGGCTATCGAATGTCTATAAACTTTTATTGCACGTTTCTTCCCGTTAATCTAATACAAAGGGATTATGTTCGTTTGTGTTCGAGTCGATCTAGGGAATTACTGCACCGATTTAGATGTTGTTTACAATAATGGAATTTGTTGTATATGAGTGTGTTTTTTTGTTATTTGTTTGTTGATTTTGGGACAAGAAAAACGTTATTAAGATAGTATCATTTTCGAATGGATTTGTCACTGTAGCATCTCGCGAGATTTTAAACCGTCGATAAATTGTGAACTGCAAAAACCATTTACAATATAACGCACTATTTTTCTCGCAGTCGCAGTTCTAACCTAATATTCGGTCGGTAAGCAGTATGGTGCAGTTCACAATTTATCGACAGTTTACAATCGGGCGAGATAGATTATCAACTAACGGTGTTCACAATCTTACGGTGACATATGCATTGCAGTGACTAACTTTAAAACACTAATTAATGGTTACTAATAGATTCTACCTAGTGGAGGGCCTCGTGGCTAATAGGTAATAGGTAATACGGGCTGTTGTCCGCAACTCCACGTCAAAGCGCGTATTTTGCGTACGGGTGGGAGAATCGGTCATTCGATCCACCCCAGCTTCTCGAGAAAGGCCAGCAACACCTTGGTGTTGCTGACAATCTCACGTAGGAAACCTGGGTTACCCTTCGGTAAATACTTCTATTTTGCCCTGTAATTAGCGAACACCGGGCAGTTTAACAGCACATGAGCCGCTGTCTCGTCGTCCTCCATGCAGGCCCTGCACAGCGGACTGTCTGTTATTCCATGACAAAGAGATGTTTATTAAATGACCCATGGCCAGCTGCTGTAACTGTACGCAGCTGTGGTTTTGTTAAACGGAGAACCTGTTTCATGAGGCGGACATCGAACGCAGGAAGTGCTTCCTTAGTCTACCTGCACTCACTTAAGTCCAACCACATTTTGTTCTTTTCCTTACCAGAGTGCGTAGATACCCGAAGGGAAGTGGCGCAATGGATTCTGGTCCCACTGGTGCCATGCTCGACCCCCTCCTGGCAAGTTCATCGGCTGCATCATTGCCTAGCGAACCGCTGTGTCCTTTGATCCACTGAATGGTAATATTGTTGAGGCTACCTACCTCGTTGAGGCGCTGGTGGCACTCGTATATCAGCCCAGAGTCAACCGTGTGACTATTCGCGAAGAGGCGGCGCACGTGAGGGAGAGGCAATATGCACCCTCATGGCCCTAGTCGCCGCAGGAGACGCCCTGGGTGTCGGGAATCCAAGGTTGATTCCCGGCCACCGTAGGCGCGGGCTTGGACGAGGAGTAATGGGTAGCTCGCTGTCCGGTAAGGACCAAGCCGACGCGACGGTGCGTTGTGTTCAATCTTCAATAATCAATCACTGGATGCAGTTTTGCATTTCGACTTTTATAGTATATTTTTAATTATAACAATAATTGTTATTGAAGGGATAAACTGGGTTTAAAGATAATTAAGAGGCGACATTGATGATTTTTTTGATGCATTATAGCATGTTTAATTATATTTTGAGTACCTTTACTGTATGCAAAAAAGACTTGAAAATTATTTACGGTTAAAGAGATACACTGGTTTAAAAACCACCATTTTGAGCGTTTTCAATAAATCTCCGCCTTAACAGCACAAAAGAATCAGAAATCGTGATCATGTGCCTGAGTTTTGTTGTTATATAAGTATGTAAGCGATTAAAAGACTTACCTTGAAATGCATTCAATCTCTTAAACTTAGCCCTGACTTAACTACAAGGTACATAACTCTTCAACCTGCCTGCTTAACCCACAAATAAAGCTCGCGTGAAAATAACTTAACCAAGTACATTAAGTCACGAAACAAACACTTAAAGTTGATTTAATTCTAATCACTTCTCTAATGTAGTTTGAAGTAATTAATTTGTTGTGTATTATTTTGTACGGATTCAAACTATTGTTAAGACTTAGGCTGTGCACAGACTGGGGCAAGTCTATTAGACTGAGAAATGAGAAACAACAGCGTACTGGGTCAAATAAAATTAGCTGGCTATACTTTACCCACGAGTTGGGTATTGATATAGAAAACTAATGCGACAAAAAAAAACCTGATTCCATGAGCGAAGGTCAATGCCCGTAATCGATGCTGTTTTTGTAATTTTTCGTAGAACAATAATTATAATTTTTCGATCATACACGCAGTCTCTTCATGTAAAATACTGGTATTCAGCTGCATCCGGTTAGACTGGTAGCCGACCCCAATCTATACTTAATATTATGAAAATGAAGAGTTTGTTTGTTTGCTTGAACGCGCTAATCTCAGGAAATACTGGTTCGAATTGAAAAAATATTTTAGAGCTGGATAGCCCATCTATCGAGGAAGGCTATATAACATCACGCTAAGGCCCTTAGGAGCCGAACAGAAAGAAAAAAGTCACGAATACTAAGTACTCGCACGGCCAGGCGATTCGATGCGACGGGGTGGGCAGAAGCTAGAATAGTATAAAAGTTTGTAAACTGTAGGTAGGGATGCTGTACCCACGATAGGCCCTGAAAATGCGGAAGGCCACTCGCAAAGAGGTTTGATCCTTCTGGGAAAACCTTTGCCTAACATGGAAACTGCGTCAATTTATAAAATAAGGTAGCTCTTCCCTTTTTCCCTATAAATAGGTACTTGTGGACTAAAACCATGTTTTAGTATTACATCTCGCTGAAGCTGAACTCGCATTGTATTGAATTTACGTACAGTGCGAGATCAGCGTAAACTGCAAATGTATAGCTTGGTGTGTAGCCGTGTGTACTGTCTATAAGATTTGTCAAAATAAACTGAATAGAATATAAAAAAAGTAAAATTCACTAAGGTACCTCCTCATCCAAATAACTCTGTGACTTTAGGTACGTAGCTACGTACTGACGTAGCTGAAAAAAAAACAAATTGAAAAAGTGGTGACTACGACGTAACGAGACAAATGATACGAAAGTTAAAATAGCGATCGTGTCGATAGTAACTGCCTAGATAGTCCAGTGGTCGTAAAATCCATTCAGGGCCTAGAGACAAAACACATTTCTGTTAGTGTTCACGCCAAACGCTACGCAAAAATATATGGGAATGACATAACCTGCGGAAAGTACACGACGTAACCATTCCGCAGGTAATGTCATTCCCATACATTTTGGCGCAGCGTTTGGCGTGAACGCTAACAGAGATGTGTTTTGTCTACGCCTGCAGATCCGTTGCGATACGAGCCGTTTGGTGGAAATCATCCATTAGTGGTAATTAGACAGACTTACAATAGATTAATGAAATAGCATGCGATCCTTCTTCGCAACTAGAGTAACTACAATTGGAGCAACTATAAACTAGCATTGTGGTACCAGCCTTTTTTTTTTTTGGGTGGGAAGTCATCAAATAACTTCTCCCGCTCTGGGTGGAGCAGGAGGGCGAGTCAGACTTTTACTGACTAAAACCCACCCGTTCCCTCAGTATCCTGTTTATGCCAGGGGCTGCGGTATCTCTTTCGAACAAACCCGCACCCCTGGCAGGCATCGGCCCTTGCGGGCCCCATCACTTTGTGCTGACATCTCTTTGAGGCGCGCTTGGAACACAACGCGCCGACCTGGGCTTGGTCCTTACCGGACAGCGAACTACCCATTACTCGCCGTCTGCAAGCCCACGCCTACGGTGGCCAGAAATCAGCCTGGGATGGTACCAGCCTTAGAATAGTTGTGAATCCTGCCTAACTTCACTATTTAATATTTTGGTTGTTCGTTAACCCTAAACTACAAACTACTCGTGTAATTAGAGTACAAGCATATATCTTAACGCCGCATTCATTAGAGGCTAGGCAGACAATATAGTATCGCTTAATTTTGTATTCAAAGTTCTGATATTTTATGAAATGGTTTGGTAAATTGATTTACATGTCTGCCCTTCGACTTCAATCGTAGTCTTTTCATGACCGCTTTCTTTATAAAAGAAGAGAATACTCCTTATTATGAACAACATGCGAATTACAGATTTAAACGTAGATTGTTAAAAAAAATGTTTTGTATGTTTGTTTGTTACGCTATAATGGGCGAACGGATTTGAATGATCACATATGTACCTATATCATTCATATCCGTGGGTACCATGGGTATCATGACCTGGATTAGGATTTATTATAAACTTGCTGTCCCGACAGACGTTGTCCTGTCCATCCAAAAATCATTCATACAAAATCCACACCCTACCTACACTACCCTACGCTATCCTACCCTATACTACCCTACCCTACACTATCCTACCCTACGCTACCCTAACCTACACTATCCTACCCTACTTACCTACTCTACCTACGTTACCCTACCCTGCACTACCCTACACTATCCTACCCTACCTACCTACCCTACCTACGCTACCCTACCTACCCTATACTACCCTACCCTACTCTACACTATCCTACCTACCCTACCTACGCTACCCTACCTAATACCGGGATAAAAATCCGGGTATCCTATATCCGTCTCCTAGTTCTAAGCTACCTCCCCACTAATTTTCAGCCAAATCGGTTCAGCCGTTCTTGAGTTATAAATAGTGTAACTAACACGACTTTCTTTTATATACATAGATTTGAAAATTTAAGTGAGTTTTTTTTTTTTGTGAGAACTTGTGACAGTGAACTTTACATAAATCGTTATAGATCCTAAAAAGAAATCCGCAGGAGAACCAAGGCAACCAACATAGCCCGAAGAATTGCCATACTTAAGTGACAGTGGGCAGGGTACATTACTCGCAGAACAGATGGCCGATGGGGCCGAAAGGTTCTGGAGTGGCGACCGCGTACTGGAAGACGTAGAGTAGGAAGGCCTCCCACAAGGTGAACCGATGACCTTGTGAAGGCCGCGGGTATCCGCTGGATGTGGGAAGCACAAGACCGGTCGAAATGGAGGAGCCTGGGGCAGGCCTATGTCCAGCAGTGGACGTCTTTCGGCTGAAATTATGATTATGATGATGAGATCCTAAATTGTTATTCAAAATGAAAACTGATTTTTGAACGAAATCTAGATGATTTTCAAGACCTATCAATAAATTCCCCACTTCACATATCATGTTGACTTTTGATTTTTTTCTATTTCACAAAATGGCGTCTGGTTGCTGCCATATAGCATTTGTTTTATTACTGTTATGTCCTTAGTGACACTCACAAGATTTAGACAAATCGATCGACGTCAGAATCATTAGAATCGGCCCCGGCGGGCGTTTTGTGTCTAGAGCGCCACAAAAGAACAAACACACATAAAAAAATGATAAATGTTATTTTTGTTTTAAAAATGTTACGCCACACTAGGAATTTCTTCCTGTATCGTTGTTGCGTTTACAAACATAGAAACTCACAAACACTAACACCCAGAGCTGGAACAATTACTTGCAGATCATACAAAAATTTGTTCCGTGCGGGGATCGAACCCGCGACACGCTGCGCAGCAGTCAATCGCTCAGCCATTACGCCAACCGTGTCGTCGACTTTCATCAACTTATGTAAATTATATTGTTATTTCGGTCACGTTTGAAGCAAATGTTTGCTTGTATTAAGTGATTCCATACATAGGCTGATAAACACATTACTCTCGTTTGTTTTTATAAATCTCATGCCTTTTAGTACCAATATCAGTGCAATTGGCTTAAAAACATATTCTAACTTAGGACCTTGTTCAAACGTAGCGTTTTCCGCACGTCTGCGCTTTGTGTGAGTACATTCCGTGTTTGCAGCAACTCAGCCATCGAGCTTCAACTTGAAACTTACTCAAATACTCGCATATTTAACTCTGCGAGCGAAAGAAGACACGTATCTATTTGTTTGAGTTAAAACGCGCGTTAACGCTTTGTTTGCACAACATGAAAAGCTACTAGAATACTGAATTTAGTGTTCTGATTCCGTTTAAAGGGGCTTATGGCTAAGTTAGAACGGCAGGATCGATCAGGCAAAGCTACGCTGACCGCGGTTGCGGTGGATACCCATCCACGGACCAACCTGTCTGATATGGGAATTTGACTGTCAGAGTTCAAACCCAGGGTTTGTCGTTAAATAACAGCCGCATGGACCAATCCATCGTTAGGTTAAGCTACACTCGCCGCGGCTAGTACGTGGATGGGTGAACATCTTTACATACCAAGACCCGTGCCTCGGAAAGTACGTAAGCCGTTGGTCCCGGCTGTCATTTGTGTATCTTTGATAGTCGTTACTTGTCGTCAGAAGTCCGGAAGTCAGACAGCCAGTCTTACCAAGAGGTATTCTTTGCTTTCTCGTTAGTTTTCTCGAGTCCCAAGGGTCCCAGCGTGATGTTAACCTATGGTCTTTCTCAAGTATTCGGATTTCAAATACTTCTTTTTTCAAATTTCCTACTAGTTGTTTCAGAGATTAGCGCGTTCAAACAAACAAATAATAAAAACTTTTTAATAAAAAAATTCAACCGCCGAAAAACCGAAAAATAAAAAATAATAAACTAGCTTTGTCCAACCCCAATAACTAAGTCAAATACATATCCAAAGTCATCGACTTCCGAACTTATTTATTGGGGTTGGACAAAGCTAGTTTGTTATTTTTTATTTTTCGGTTTTTCGGCGGTTCAATTTTTTTATTAAAAAGTTTTTATTTTATTATTTTTTGTGGCTATAATCTACTAATTACTACATGCTTAATTTTTGATTTAATACACGACTCAGTATTAAAATCTGTGAGTAAACAATCAATCATCCCCTGTTTTCTTACCCTTAGGGTTGGAATTATTCTTCGAAATTTATATGGGACCAACTTCGAGGTATACCCTTTCCAATAAAAAAAGAATTATCAAAATCGGACTACTCTGGAAAAAGTTATGCGTGGTCATACATAAAAAAAAAAAAAAAAAAAACATACGCGTCGAATTGAGTAACCTCCTCCGTTTTTTCGTCGGTTCGAAAAGTAAACCAACTTTAAGTTTCATAACTTTGAAACTAAACTTGCACTGTTTTTTCAAGCAGAATCCTGAAACCGTTACGTTCTTATTTAATTGTCTAAAATATTTCCACAATTTAAAAGCTAACAATAATAAATTTAAATATTTTTATATATCTCATATTCTAATTTTTTTAAATGGTAATTGATAATATTTATTGAAATGAAAGTATAATATGTACAAAAACTACCTATATGAAAAAGAAAATAATCGTAAGTCATTAAAAAATCCATCCACATCGTTGTTATCAAGAAAAGAGCGCAAAAGGCTGGCAGTGTTGCCATGCCTGTATGGCAATGCTGATTCTTTGGCATAAGAACAGACCAGCGGTCTGGTTACGTTAGTCGAATTTCGTCCTTAGAAACAATTTCCACCAAATTGTGTCTAAGGACGTTTGACTCTCGACTCACGACACAAATTCAGCAACATATTTACCAAAGCGAAACCAAACACCATTTATAACCATATTCTTAAAACCACCATAAATTACAGCACATATTCTTATTCCACAAACAAACCAACACATATTGTAGCAAAATAAAGATAAAACATCTTCCCTCGATCATTCACCTAAGTTGGAGCTATTCCTGTATTTATTAAGACAGTTATTTTCAGGCAGACTCGCCGGCTGCTGACTAGAATTCAGTCTGCATCGCGAAGTTATACGTTTGTAATGTAAATGTTTTAGAAAGAGTAAAATATTTTAATGTACTTTGAAGGCAACATCGAAAGAATTTGAACACTAATAAGATAGTCTTAATAGAAGACCAAATTATTTAGCTAGCAAAATTCCGTAGACGTCATGGGAATCGATATTTCAATAAAATGAAACAACAATAAAATATTGATGATTTTTTTTTTTTTTAGTAAGTGACCGCTGCTTGTGAAGTTACTTGAAGAAGGTATGATCATCGAGTTTCGCTAGCTAATATAATTTGAACTACTAGTAGTGTTATAGTACCTAGTCCAAAAATATAGTGTGAACTGTCAAGTCCTTAATCGCCGCAGGAGACGCCCAGGGGCCTAAGTCTGCTATTTTTATAAATTCGTCATTCCAACACGATCCCATTGCCATTTTGATAAAAGTTCGAATCTGCTAAATTCATAATGGTCGATCAGTGGTCGGTCAATGGTCTCGTAATAGAATTATGTTATAATGGCATTGTCATATTGCAATTATTATAAAACCCGTTAGTAGAAATGGTTTTCGAAAAATACTACTAACTAAAATAATACTAAAGTTGAACATTTATTCATGCCAGATTTCATAAATTCAATTCATTTTGACATATTATTTTTTAACATATTATTTTAGGAACTGTCAATAACTACCGCCAAGTCAGTCATTCATTTGTCATTTTGAACGCCAAATGCCATTTCTTTCAATGGAGTGTCAGTGGCTGACCATTGGAAAGTCATAATGACGCCATTATAATAGGTCTTTACCTATGAAATTGCCGTTTTGTATGAAAAAATTTAAACGAATTTTTTTCATGAATTTTTTATTTGTATTAATCGAAGTAATCACCCATGCAATCAATGCATCTTTGCCATCGCAGTGGCAGTTTATTGATGCCCTTCTTAAAGAAATCAGCTGGACGGGAGGCAACAAATTCTTCAAAGGCATTTTGTACTGCCTCTCGGGTATTAAATTTTTTTCCCGCCAAGAAGTTATCCAAATTCTGGAAAAAGTAGTAGTCTGTAGGCGCAAGGTCTGGTGAGTAGGGCGGATGACGGAGAGCTTCCAACCCCAGTTCTTGCAACTTGGAGACCGTCTGCTGTGCAGTATGAGGTCGCGCGTTGTCGTGCAGGAGCAGCGGAGACGAGCGATTGACCAATGCTGGTTGGAGATGCGCCAGCTTCTCCATCATTGTGTTCAGTTCTTCACAGTACACATCTGCAGTAATGCTCACCCCGTTTGGTAAGAAGCTGTGATGAATCACACCGGCGCTAGACCACCAAACAGTGACCATCACTTTTCTAGGGGTAAGTTTTCGTTTAGGGCATTGTTTAGGTGCTGAACCAGGATCCAACCAACTTGCTGAGCGCTTACGGTTATCAAACAGAATCCATTTTTCATCGCAGGTAACAATGCGGTTCAAAATTCCTTCATTTGTGTGTCTGTTGAGCAGTGCAAGGCACGTCTCGACGCGTACTTCGCGCTGGCGATCATTGAGTTCGTGGGGCACCCATTTGTCAAGCTTTTTTACCTTGCCAATTTGACGCAAATGGACCAATATTGTTTTGACGCTAACGTCGAAAGCTGCTGCTAATTCAGCCGTAGATTGTGTATCATCAGCTTCCACAATCGCCTTTAATTCGTCATTGTCGACCAAAGTCTTCGGACGACCGCGAGGTTCATTTTTCAGGTCGAAATTTCCAGAACGGAAGCGAGCAAACCAATAACAGGTGGTGCGTTGGTTTGTAGTGTTAGCTCCGTAAACGTCGTTGATGTTGCGTGCCGCTTGTGCCGCGTTGCTGCCACGGCGGTACTCATATTCCATAATTACTCGAATTTTTAACGTATCCATGATGACGAAAAAGATTGAAATGCGATGAAAATGTAACACTAATCAATAAAGAAATGACTACTTTTAGAAAAAAAAATCCATGTTTTTAAAATAAAATTAATTTGAAATTAGAATTCTTAGCCAAACAAAAATTATTTTGATTTGAAATGGCCAGTACTGCAGAACGGCAATTTCATAGGTAAAGACCTAGTAGATTACCAAACTTGTCAAAATCAACAATTATGAAATCAATGATAAACCATTCTGACACTATTGTAATAGCAGACTTGAGGCCCTGGGCGTCGGTAATCCCAGGCTGATTCCCGGCCACCGTAGGCGTGGGCTTGCGGACGGCGAGTAATGGGTAGCTCGCTGTCCGGTAAGGACCAAGCCCGGGTCGACGGCGCATTGTGTTCCACGCGCACCTCAAAGAGATGTCAGCACAAACCGATGGGGCCCGCAAGGGCCGATGCCTGCCAGGGGTGCGGGTTGTTCGAAAAGATACCGCCGCCCCTGGCACACAGGCTACTGAGGGAACACGGGTGGGTTTTAGTCAGTAAAAGTATTCTGACACGCCCTCCTGCTCCGCCCAGATCGGGAGAAGTTATTTGATGATTTCTAACCCTCAAAAAAAAAACCCTTAATACGAACCACAACGTACGCAACGAGTATCAATGAACAACAACAGTCTACATTTACAGTAACTCGATGCGCCACAGGATCGTGGCTACTTCCACGCCCATACGCCAATTTTCATCCCCACAAATCAAGCTTAGCTATAAAAAAACAAGACTGCGTTACTCGTTTTCACCTTAGTCTAACTACCCCGTTTTACCAAGCCAGGTATTTCCAGCCAGACTGTTTGGCTATAACTCAGCCTGGATCCAGACTATTTTTGTCTGTAATGCCCATTTGTTATTCCCGTTAGTCTAGTCCTGTTTTACAACTGAAATAACTCGGAGTTTGTGATAGATTGATTGGGAGTACTCCACTTTTGGTAGAACTTAAATTTATTGTCTCAATTGATTGATAGATTGAAGAATGAAGGTTTTATCTCTTTGAAAACCTACTTGTCGATTCTATAACCATCTCATCGCGTGAAGTGAGCGTGGCGTGAGCTGTCAGTATCATCCCACTGATGCTAGGGATTGACCAAGCATTAGGTGAAATGACACTCTGACAGCTCACTCCACGCTCCCTACACGCGGTGAGATGCTTACAGAATAGCAATACAGTAGTGCCATCCTGTTAAAATCTCACCGTGAAAACATAAGTGAAGTGAGCTCAACGTGAGCTGTCAATATTATCAATCCCGGACTATCAGCTAGTTCCAGAAACGAACTTTAAGGGGACACTTTGCGCGGGCTCGAACTCACTGGTGGGCCTGGCTAAAAATCACGCTGTCTCACCAGGCTTCGTATCCGACCGAGATAGTATCAGTGGTGAGCAGTTAGACGCTAGTCTACACGCACAACGTTATTGAGTGAGATGCAGGAGCATTTTTGGCAAAAAAATCGCGAAAAAATTAAGAAAAGTCCTTAAGAAGATCGGGTTTTATGAAAAAACCACTGCATAAATCAATGACCAATAAAGTTTATTGAACTTTTCGATAGTTGAACTTTGTCGGTACCGATTTGGTTTTTGAGATTTTACACTCCTTTTATTACTTAAACACGCTCAAAGTTAGGTTAAATTAGCAAGAAAAACTAATCTTTGGTGGCTCATAACTTTTTAATGGCTTTTTATTTTAGTATTCTTTTTCCGTACAGACAATAATAATA